>CM037588.1:114212764-116712764 GCA_021018995.1 Chloranthus sessilifolius | reverse complement strand
AATTCTTCAAAAAATACGTCGAGAAACTCGCATGCGATAGGGATATTGGTAATGTGAACCTTCTCTTCCTTCTGTTCTTGTAAGAACGCCAAATACCCACTACATCGCTTGTTTAATAATCGTTCAGCTTGAATAGCATATATCAAGGGTGCGAAATTGGTTGGGTGCCGTAGAATTTGAATGATTTTCCCTTCCTGGGCCGGAGAGTAACTATCTTCCTACGACAGTCAACATTAGCTTCTTGGGTGGATAATCAGTTCATGCCAAGGATTTACATCGAATCCTTGCATATCTAGCATAATCAAAATCAATCATTGTCTCATGACTTCCGATATCAACGATGACTGATCAACACAATATATCTTTACTGATAGAGTTCCCCATTGGAATTGACACTGCTAGGATAAACTCTAGAGGCTCGAGAGGGACACTTAATTCTGCTGCAAATTGAGGTGTGAAAAAAGAGTTGGTAGACCCCGGGTCTATCAACACTCATGCTTTATGAGAACAAATGTCACTCTTCTAGTGCATATGGATGGTACCTAATTTCATGCATATTATTTAGTTAGATGTACACGCAAAAATTTCATGGCATTCAAAAGTAGCAAATTCAAAGATTATTTCATTTTACGCACCTTCTTCATCTAAAATAAAAGAAATTAGATTGACAATCTCTAGGAACTCATACCTTGGATCACGCCGTTGCCAGTTTGGGCATCCTATGCCTAAACAGCATAAGTTCAGCCTTGTACTGTAGGTCGTGAAGGTCTCGTGTGAGTTGTGGTTGCGATGGTTTCTTTCATCATTTCGGGACATTCCCTGATTCTATGTCCCATTTTCCCACAATGAAAGCACGCTCCAGTTATTATCCTACATTCCTCAGTCTTGTGTGACTTCCCACATTTCGCACATGATTCTACCAATGCTGATGACATGGCTCAGGAAGTCAGTTGGACTCTCGACACCCTCGTTGTCATAGGAATCATAGGGCGAAAAGGCCTCGATTGTGTAGAAACAAGCGGCTTCGACGATACGGTTTCAGCGGGTTGAGAGGTTGGTGGCAATAATAGTTTCGACCTCTTGCTAGCATGTTCGAAGGTATATGTTCATGTTCGGCCCTCCTATTCTGATTTTGTTCCTCTCTTCTCTTATACATGGTGTCAATGTCCCTTTCTGCAATAAGGGCCAACTCCATAACCTCTGCGTATGTCGTTGCCCTAAATAAGGAGGATCCTTTCTTTAATCATGGGCTTCAAGCCCCTCTCAAACCTTTGGACCTTCATTAATTCCATGGCTATATGCAATGGTGTAAAACGAGAGAGCCTAGTAAATTCGGCATCATACTCGCACACTGTCATCTTACCTTGTTCCAATATTGTAAATTTCACCTCCATCTGATATTTGACTTGTCGAGGGAAGTACTTCTCATTAAACACCTCAACAAATTCTTCCCACATCCATGGGGCATTTGGTGTCGTTTGCACCTTGGTCCTCTGGACAGATTTCTACTATGGGTCTGCCTCCCCTTCGAGTTGGAAAGAAGCCCAACTCACTTTCTCTTCCTCGGTGCACCTGACTCTTTGGAGGATCTTTTCCATCTGGTCTAACCATTTCTCCGCTTCGAGCAGATCAATCTGCCCATAAAAGCTAGGAGGCCACATCCTCCTAAAATCTTGGAAACCCGATGGTTGACGTCTCTCGACAAGTATTGCCATGGTATTTACCATGGTTTCTACTAACTGTTGGTCGTTCCCAACAATGTTCCCTATTCCAGAGATATTGCTGAAGTCGTTCTCCACTCTTAAGACATTGTTGTTGTTGCCTACAGGAATTGCACCGGTGATTACCCGTTCGCCACATGTTGCACCTCTGGCGTGCACGGTCATTGGTCTTCCTCTTCTTAGAGGCATGTTGACCTGTCATGATCAAGCAAAAGCTTAATCCAAGTGATCGTAAACATCTAGCCTAAGGTATGACGTAAATCTATGCCATTGTTTGGAACCTAAGCCATAGCTCTGGAATCCCATGAGATTTATAGCCTAGGTTCTGATACCACCTGTGACAGTTCGGATTTCCTTACCCCAAAATCCATGCCGTCAGATCGTAGAACACAATCTGATTACAAAGTTTTCTTTGGTATCGGAGAAATTTGATACCATTGTGACAGTTCAATCTTCCCCTAATTAGATAGTTGGAAAGATTGGATCATCAAGCATTCAGTAAGTTTACTTGAGTGCGGAAACAAAGTGGTAATTTATACCCACAGCATCATGGCAAAAGATTACCATCATTTCACAATCTAACAAGACTATACGGGCCACCGGTGACGGCTGACCGTCACCTAAACAGTAGTTTAAAACTATACAAAACTGTATAAAGATTTAATCCAAAAAACTATACCAAGTATCAAAAGTACATTGTCCACACTATATCCAATATCTAGAGGAGTTGAACAAGGGAAAAACTTCTCGGACAGCTCTTCCTCCTCTTCAGGAATATAGTCTGGATCCTCTTCAAGTTCTAGATCCACTTCTGGTTCTGCACCTGCAGCTGTGACGTATAGTTGAGGGATGAGCTATAGTCCAAGCTCAGTAGGGAGAAAATTAATACTAAATCACATTTTATTCACACTAATTCATAGAACTGATACTTAGATTGAAAACGGTTCAAAATTCACATTCATGTCAAATACACGTGCAAGCATTTGACTGAAATAAAATTCTAAAACATGTTGTATCATGATGCAAATGATGAGTCAAACATATGCATATTGGATCAAGGAAATCATGACAGAACACAACATATCAATGAAACAGAGTACATCGAAGAACAGGCATATCAGAGAGCAAAGCACACAGAGTACGTAGTATCATCGAAATTCAAAGCATTAGTGTAAGTATCCCGTAGAGGGAATAGAGCATCCGATAGCGGGAACAGGGTCTCAACCCTGGGGACTCCACCCCTATCTTGGAGACTCCACTCTCCCCTACACTAACGTGGCATCAAAATGTCGCATACAGATATCATGTCAAAGCATCCCGTAGCGGGAACAGGGTCTCAACCCTCGGGGACTCCACCCCTCTCTTGGAGACGCCACTCCTCTTTGCACATGATCTCGAAGTCAAACAGATCATATATATATCATAGGACATAAATCAGATCAGAGTCAGAATTCTGAATTTAAAGACTCAATGTATCAATATGCCAAGAACAAAATGCTATGATCATGTGCAAAAGATCAAGTTCTTATACATTCTAAAGTTTCAAACACGCATGTAGAATACAGTGCAAAAACATCCATATCAGTGATCATGATTCGCGGAAAAATATAATCGACATTGAGATTTCTCCCTACCTTAATGTCGGAGTTGTGTCGACTTAATTGCATGAATCGAGGTGGAGATCCTCTTTAAGGTCTCTCATATTTATCCTAGAGCATACCATACTCATATACTAATTGTCAATGACGAAGGTTATGCATAAAATAGGGTTCTCACAGCTTAAACAGAAGCAAGTACAAACCTTCAAGAACAGGGGACCTCACTGCAGCGAGCTCTATAGCAGGCACCGGACTTGCTACAGTGAGTTTGAACAGTGCTGAAATGGCCTATATTTTCATGTAGCACTCGCTGCAGCAAGTGCTTCAAAATTCACCACCCTGCAACGAGATTCAAGGTCGCTACAGCGAGCCTGACAAAACTCGCTATCTCTTAGTTTCCTCTTCTAGCTCCGAAAATTAAAATTTCCTTAACAATTTACCATCCTAAGCATTTAATCTAACCTGGTTTCATGTTATAAGCTTAAATCACAAAATTCTACCTTAAATTCTTGCGCATGCAACATCCGAAGTCATCGGAATCGGGGAAAATCGGTGACTATGCCTCTCACGCGTCCACTCTTCGGAGTTTCCTTGCATGAAATTCAGAACCGACTAATTAGATTCTAAACTTAGGAAACCTAGGTTTATAGGATCGTGCTCATACATTTACCTTGGTAGATTTTTTACATGCGAAGTCTCCGGTCTTTAATGTCGAAATTTATCGTTTAAGCATCCTACCGTTACCGAACAGCGCTGCAATGGTCAAAACAGCGGAGATTCTTCTTCGTTGAAGGATTAAAGCAGAGGTCTCTTTGAAAGAGATTGTGTGAATTCAGATCGTTTGGGGTTCTTCAAAATAGAAACTAATTTGGGGTTCTTCAAATAGAAACCAAGGAGAATGAGAAAAGTTCTTTCTTTTCTCTCAACAAAACACATGCAATTATGCGTGGGAAATGTCTCATATATTAGGAGAGCAGATTCGGTGTGTGGCCTGCACATCTTGTATGGTGTACGGGTCTATAATAGAACAAAATAAAACTAAGATCTCAAGGAACCTAGAAGGTCTTGGTCATGTGTATACTAGTCAAGCTCTTTACCAGGAGTGCTCTCAAGGAGCTTATGTACTAATTACACAATCTAATAAAAATACTAAAATGTGAAGGCACACATTTCACCATTCAATTAGACTGATTGGTTCTAAAGTCCAAGGCGTAAATCACTCCTAGTATCGTACACGTGCACATACTCTGTGCATTCGGTTTCAAAATATCTAGGTTGTTACATGAGGCGTAAATAAATATACATTTATAAACATAATAAAAACCCGAGTGTAAATCTTTTTGTATGCATGATAATTCAGTGTTTCCATCTTGATCATATTATGTGAGTCATGGATAAGTTAGGTCATATGTACACGAGTGTATGAGATCATGCCTACGCTTAAGCGTGGTGATTCACTGAGATGGTATCGAAGCAAGGAATACATCTTATTCAATAGCCCCACAACTCATGGTGGTATGGGACATCATGACAAGTCGGGTGAGTACGAATTCAGTGTAACTTCATATATAGTGTCTTATACGGTGACCCTATCACCCCCAAGTTTTAATATGATAGGATAAGATATGAGTTAAGGTACAAGGTTTGGACCTTTAGGCCATAGTCATGGTGGGATTCTTTTCACTGTCACGTAAGACTCAAAATGTAGGCATCTATTTACGGATATAATACCTCTATGGTAGTATGGGCTGCCACACAAAGTACATCTAGGTTATTACGATACCCATCCCTTGGAAAGTATAATTTGTGAAGCTTACCGCATAATATTTTGCTATGGATTTAGGTCATAGAGTATGTTATGATATGAGTATGTAAGATAAGTTATGAGTACGATAATAAAACACCGCTGTAAAGGCTAGCAAAAGAATAAGAACTTAAGTCTTTGTACGTATCGTTCCTTGCATAGACACCATAAGGGCAATAACGTCTTCAACCAAGATGGGTCTCTGGGAAACAGTATGAGTTATGAGTCATCAATCGCCCCTGTGTCTGGATGGGGTGTAAGATATGAGTCTGATATGGAGGGCGTTATAATATAGTGGTATAATACTATGGTGACCCTCGCATGGTAGCTCGAATAGCGACTCTAGCACAGGTCGTTTAGGATTTATAAGTATGTTACTTACACTCATGTGATGTACAGACGTGTGCGAGAATAATGATAAGATACGATATATTACGAGTTATGATGAGGTACGTTAGGATATGAGTGTTAAGATTATGGTCTTGCATTTATGATTATAATATGAGTTTTACAACATGCACATGATTTTGTCTTTCTCTTTCTAACTTCATTATTATACTATATTTATCACTCACATGATGCACCACAATGCACCTGAGTAGTATGGGGTGGATTGGTGGTGTATCCACTGAGTTTACGTGACTGAGTAAACTCATCCTACGACAATCTAACAGGTGCAGGTGATTACACTGGTGGAATAGACGCCGTCTATCCAGATCCTGCCGACGCCGATTTCATTTATCTCGTGGACGTTGCGTACCAGGAGCCTTGAGATGGCGATGCCGCAAAGTACCAGGAGGACCACGATGCTGATTTTGATCCGGGCACCGGCTATTGACATTTATAGAATTGGTACTGAGTTGTTTGATATTATCATTATTGAATCTATGTTTTCTTTTATCGAATTTGTCTCCGACATTTATTTTCTTTTACTGGTAGTTACCTGGATTTTATCGCATTTATTTAGTATTCATGATCGCTTTTATATTCTACATTTAAGTACGGACTTTCACAGATTTTGTGGAACCAGATTTGCATAACTCTGATTAGGTGTAAGTTCGCTTAGTGTATCTGGGATGTGTGCGGGTCATAACTCAGAATTCTAGGCTCTCAGGATGGGATAGAATTTCAAGTCGTGACAAAGTGGTATCAAAGCTTAGGCTCTACTTCCTCGAGGACTGTATGGCTTATGAAAGTACAATATGTTGATTGAGGTTATGATGATTCAGATAGACCCCAGACTATAGATCTTTTGAGGACTTATTGGTTTCAAGGAAGTTCAATCATTGATGATAGAAGAGCTTAAGGTTCAATTTTGTATTTAAAGATTTATTTAAAAGTAACTTATATAGCTAGGAACTTGTGAGACATATTATAAATGATCTATAAGAATTGAAAAATAATGGATGAAACTTTTCTAAAATTGAGGGGCAATTAGATAAATAAATCCTTAACGATTTGACTGTTTAAGATTCTAGATGATATAATATGCCAACTATAGGAATAACTGATTCTAGGTTATATTAGAAATGACTACAATAATTGGATCAAGTGAATATCCAACTAAAGTTTGGCATACCAAACATTCAGAGAAATTTGTGACATCGGATCAAATTATTTTATAAATTGATGAAATATAGTCGAATTTTATTGTAAGGAGGGGAAGATCCTATTCCTATAATATCAAATATTAGGTATCTCAAATATAGAAGTTTTGCATGCGATTCGAGATTAACAAAGAAATTATGATATTAGTTTTAATCAATGCCTAATTTTTGAGGACGAAAATTTTTAAAGAGGGGAGAATATAACGACCCTAATTTTTTGTTAATGTTGAATTGTTAATTTTTGATGAGAAGTTGAGAATATGGAGCAGTACATCGAGCTCATCGCCTTATTTACGTAATTTTCGATGATGAAAATTTTATAAGGGGGGGAGAATGTAACGACCCGGATTTTTTCTAAAATTAATTGTGTGGTGTTAGATGTATTTTGCACAGTGTTAATGTTCCACACCAGAATCTAACCTAATTGAGAAAACTCTATTTAAGATTAAGATACGTACAACTTTTTACACTTTTCTTCTTCTTAAAAAAAAACCCTAGCCGTCACCACTCCTCCACCCACCCCTTTTCAAAAAACTACCTAATCTCTTCTCTAAAATTATTGTGTTCTTCCATAAAGAACACTGTGGTGTATTTCTGTCATCTAGATCGAGGGGAAAAAAGACGGTGTAATCATGGACGGGCCATCGCGTAGATGTCGATCTCTATTACCTTAATCGCCGTAGATCTGCCAATCACCCTTCAAGGGGTGAGTATCCATCAATCCATCTCATACTTCTCAGATCCCGTCGTGTAGGGTACGTTCAATCGCTTATCGACAGGCTAAACAAATTAACCTTATTTTATTATTGTTACATAAATTGCTAATAAAGGAGAATGAGATGGCTAATCCCTAACCATATTTTTGTTTATGTTTTTTTTAAGAATTTTATTTCTTTTTGTGGCTATTGTGATTATTGATTATCATTTTTCATTATCGTGTGGCTAGAGTTTCTAAACCATCACTTCGTTGGGTATTGTATAATTAGTGCTTGAGTAGCATTTTTTTTTTTATTTCAATAATGAAAGATCAGCTTTAGTTTCTTTTTTTTTCACTGCAAACTCCTCGATTTATGATAACATTTATGAGTATTTCGAAGAATTCATTTTCTACTATTATTTTGGTGGTTGAATAAGCTAATCATACATTACATTTTTTAAAGTTTTTTCCCCGACTTTCAAGGGTTCAAGAATCTTAGAATAATTGGTTGATGGGTTTCTTAAGGGCTTTTAGAAATCTCTCTTATTTAGCTTTCAAACTATTTCTCTGTCAGTTGTAGGGATATAACATTTGGAGAAGAAGGTTGGTCGAGATTCTTGAATATTATATTTATCAGACTAGTATGACTTCATCCCATTTGGATTTTCTAGTTTCTTGCAAAGAAATTTTAATGATTTAATTTTGGTAGAGCTCTACTTAAAAGACGTTTCAAATTTAATTTTAGCAAAATGCTCTGTTTAGATTCAAGATTTCTCAAGATGTGATGTATTATAAAGAAAAGTGTTCAAAACTATTATCAGTTAGGTTTGACTACTTAGATTCTCATATTCAAATAGCTTTACAAGAGTTGTGTACACCACTTTGACCCATATGAAGTTGGACCGTGACCTACCTATTGTTGGACTATAACCCATCTGATGTTGCCTTTTAAAGCCGATCGATCGAAGTAATTATCAATCCATCGATTTTGAGATAACCGAATAGAAAGGTTGGACTCTTCATTTCTGAATTGATTGCTTTCACTTTCAATTGATTGATTTAGGGAATGTAATTGGAGGTAGGGTGTTTATATTATTATTTGATTCAAGCTTGGGTCTTATACTCCAATCGATGGGATGAATGTAATAAACTATTATATTACTTATAATTATAATAGTATTATATTCATTTTTAAAACAAAGGTACTCAAGTTCCTTATTAATTTAATAAAACAATTCACTTTGTATTTAGTAATGGTACTCAACTACCTTATTAATTTAATAATATATTTTAGTTTGCTCTATCGGTTGGGCACTCAAAGCGCTATTTTTGAATTCATTCCATCGAGCGATCGACTTTAAAATCGATCGAATGATTCTTAGCCAAATCGCTTGTGTACACTTTATTAATTATCGATCGATCGATTTACACTTTTCGATCGATCGATTTTGAGCAGAACCAAACCACTATGTACATTAAGTTACTTTAAATTTAACTAATCGATTCTAAAATCGATCGATCGATTTTCGTCCAAATAGACGATTACACTTACCTTTTTATTTCACTTTACTCACGACCAAACTTTAATACGCATTTTGATCAATAGTTGTGATTCACTTAATCGATAAAATAATAATATTTTCTATTTGATTATTTAATAATAATATTACATATATATATATATATATATATATATATATCACTTCTGTCACTTCAATTCGACCACTTCGATAACATGAAGTGTTGAAAATTCAATGCCTCATGAAAATCAAACTCTGATCTTCACATTATTGAGACCACACTATTAACTACTCTATTTTATAATTGTATTAAGATGAGGCATAAATAAATATATATGTATAAATATAATAAAAACCTGAATGTAAGTCATTCTGTACGCATGATAATTCAGTGTTTCTATCTTGATCATATTATATGAGTCGTGGATAAGTTAGATCATATGTACACGAGTGTATGAGATCATGTCTATGTTTAAGCGTGGTGATTCGCTGAGATGGTATTGAAGCGAGAAATACATTGTATTCATATGTCCTACAACTCATGGTGGTATGGGACATCATGGCGAGTTGGGTGAGTGGGAATTCAGTATAGCCTCATATACGATGACCCTATCACCCCTGAGTTTTAATATGATAGAATAAGATATGAGTTAACGTACAAGGCTTAGACCTTTAGGCCATAGTCATGGTGGGGTGCCTTTTATGGTCACATGAAACTCGAAATGTAGGCATCCATATACGAATGTAACACCTCTATGATAATAGGGCTGTCATATGAAGTACATCCAGGTTACTACGAAACTCATCCCTTAGAAATCGTAGTTTGTAAAACTTTTCACACCATATTTCATTATGGATTCAGGTCATAGAGTATGTTATGATATGAGTATATAAGATAAGTTATAAGTATGATAATAAGTCACCGTTGTATAGGCCAGTAAAAGAATTAGAACTTAAGTCTCTGTACGTGTCGTTGCTTGCGTAGCCACCGTAAGGGCAATAACGTCTTCAGTCAAAACAGGTCTCTGGGAGATAGTATGAGTTATGAATTGATGGCCGCCCCTGTAACTAGATGGGGTGTATGATATGGAGGACGTTATATGGTGATATGATACTATAGTGATTCTCTCATGGTAGCTCGACTAGCGACTCTGGCACTGATTGTTTAGAATTTTATGAGTATGTTAATTACACTCATACGATGTACAGACGTATGTGCGAGAATAATGATAAGATACGGTATGTTACTAGTTATGGTGAGGTACGTTAGGATATGAGTATCAAGATCATAGTCTTGAATTTATGATTATAATAGGAGCTCTACGACATGCACATGATTTTGGCTTTCTCTTTCTGAATTCATTGTTATATTATGTTTATCACTCACATGATGCACCCACAATGCACCTGAGAGTATGGGATGGATTGGTGGTGTATCCACTGATTTTACGTGACTGAGTAAATTCATCACACGACAATCTAACAGTTGCAGGTGATTACACTGGTAGAGTAGACGCCAGCTATCCAGATCCTGCGGACACCGGTTTCATTGATTCTGCGGACGTTGAGTACCAGGAGTCTTGGGAGAGCGGCGCTGCAGAGTACCAGGAGGACCACAGTTCTGATTTTCCTCTGGGCACCGGCTATTGACATTTATAGACTCGGTACTAAGTTATTTGATATTATCATTATTGACTCTACATTTTCTTTTATCGAATTTGTCTCCAATTTTTATTTTCTTTTACTGGTGGCTACCTGAATTTTATCGCATTTATTTAGTATTCATGATTGCTTTTATATTCCACCTTTAGTTGTGGACTTTCACTAATTTCGTGGAATCAAATTTGCGCAAGAACTCTGATTAGGTGTATGTCTGCTTAGCGTATCTTGGAAGCGTGCAGGTCATAACTCGAAATTCTAGGCTCTCAGTATGGAATAAAATTTCAGATCGTGACAGACGGGAAGCTATTTTAAGTAATAAAATTGTTCTATGCCTGCTCTATCTAAGAGCAGATTTTATCTGCTCTGACAAAGAGATGCTTATGCGCTTATAAGAGCTAACACAAATATGACCTAATAGAGTTTCCAAATAAGGGGACAAAATTGTGGTCATGAGATTAATAGAGTTGCCAAATTAGGCAAGAGAATTGTGGTCACATTTAATGTGAGAATCCAAGTGAGATTTTGTTGGATTAGCCAACCACTACGTCAAAATGATAAGAAAACCACTTTTGCACTATAAAAAAGAACCACTGCCCAAACAATGGTGTAATAATTCATTGTTTATTAAGTTAAAACAGTGGTTTAATTCCTAACTCTCATATCACATGCACTCCTTCCTATTCTCACGTGCAAAACTATCGGGACCCAAAATTCTATTTATCTGGCAACTTTTTCTCTAGTTAACAAAACTACCGGCTCCCCCTCTCTCTCGCCCCATCTCCCTCTCACTCCATCTTCCTCTTTGAAACCCTAGCCTCCATTGAAGGGGATCTGTGTTGAAGGTTGGAGATGATATTGAAGCGATTTCTAAATCTCTGTTTAGATCACTTCCCAGCTGATCAGATTCAGATTGGCTCAAAAGATTATACCCTAACTCTCAAGATTCAGGTCATCTCCCTCTTCGTCAAACCCTAAATCTCCAGATTCAGGTCATCTCCCTCCTCAAACCCTAACTCTCTAGCTTCAGAGTCTTTTAGAATCTAGACACTTACAAATCCTTCTTCGATAGCCTGAAAGTTCTCCGACAACTGTGCACCTCCTTCTTCGACGCAGAGGTACTTATTCATTTATTTTTTTATTTTGGATTTAGACAAATCATAGATCTATTATCCCTCTGTGATCAACTCTGAATCTGACGATTATAATCTGTTTTTTATTTTTTTATTTTGCATTTTGAATGATCCGTAGTACGCATGGTAAACATTGTGAAACTTATTTACATTGTTTTGCTATATTGGAGTTATACATGGGGAGATAATAATATTTTTGGCTAATGAATGATAGTATGTGATCTATTTTGGCCTTAAGAATATAATTTGTGCTTTTTTATGTAATAATTTAGGGATGGAGGATGCCTTGATGAGCTTTATTTCTGGCAAGAGAACGCAATGTAGTAGCTCTCTCTCGTAGTCTGATTAAGAATTTATTCATTTTATAACTGTTAACCATGGTTAAATGTTGTTATTTTTTTCTTAATTTCATAATTCAGTAGAAGAATTTCCAAAGGTTGAACTATGTTCTAGATGTATATTTCCTCTAAAGTTGTTTTGCTATAAATTATAGTTTGGACATTATTACGAAGTAAAACTTTCTTGGTATTAGGTTTTGTACAGTGCGAGTGGAAGTAAGAGGCCTTGAATTTTGGGATAATTCAGAGGTTAAATCTAGAATGATTTGTCCATAGATGGTAGATTACAAAATGAGCAGAAACTTCATCAATGTCGCGTAATTTTGTCAATTAGAAAATAGCCCTGGGAATTGATCCAACTGAGAACTAAATACATGAGGCTAATATTGTTCAAACCTTCAGAAGAGGGCTTATAATTCCTCTATTCTGCTTCCCCTGAAGGCACTATTAAACATTGATGGGAAGTTTAGTGATTCTTCTTACAATTTTCGGTATTTTGTTCTTTGAAATTGTAAATGAGGAAGGTGCATAAATACAAAAATGAAAACAGAACATGATTACATGAGGGAACAGAATTCCAACTATGCTAAAAGCTTACATCTTACCCCTATCCTTGGCCAACAAAACGTGATCTAATTTGCCTACCAAAGGATGTGAGGTAGAAGAAAAGGTACCTCCCCATTTTAACGTGACAAATTCACCTTTGGATGTTACTTTCATAGACACCCTATATTTGAAAATAAAATATAATTGGAGACCTACCGTTTTTTAGAAACAAAGATTGTTCTAATGTTTCCAGTTTAAGCTTATCTACTTTCTCACTATAAGCTGTAGCATTCTAATATATTTGGTTATCCTTTTTCCACGTCTTACAAAGAATATGGCAAAGCGTTGTCCAAAAAGGAGATAGAGTGGTTGATGCTACATGTGGTAATGGTCATGACACCTTGGCTCTGCTCAAGATGGTAGCTGATGGGTCAGGCAGTGGTCGTGTTTATGGGGTGGACATCCAGAATTCTGCTCTAGAGAATACTTCTTCTTTATTCGATAAATCAGTCAATCAAAATGAGGTATTAGTGCAACAACATTTTCTTCACTCAATTTTGTTTATGGCTAAACTCTTTGTTAATACACAATCTTTCATGTCACTTCGCAATTGTGACAGCCCGGATTTCGGCACCCCGAAACCCATGCCATCAGCACGATCATCTTGACCGTGCCCTTTAGCTAAGCACGGAACACTGGTATATCAAGCATCAAAAGTAAAATAAACGAACTTTCGGAATTTAAATCTATATTAATTAACTCCCCAAAAGACAGTTCTACCCTCATACCTCTGTATGAATGGAGAACCGATCCGAACCATCGATGATAGCAATCATCACGGATGGTTCGTCCCAAAAGAATAATCCCAACTCCTTATATACATGGTTTTAAACAAAATCAAGGCTTGACATACCAAGCCGTACAAAATCTCTCTAAAAGCCCTCAAAGCGGCACAACGGAGTCCTCTAGAAGAAGTCCTCAGGAGGTGGCTCCAATTCTTCGCCGGCCGCAAGGTCCGACTCGCCGGGATCAGCGTCTCCTAAAGCCTCGGCAGCTGCTAGTAGTGGACCTGCGACGTATAGTCTATAGGGTGAGCTACATCCTAGCTCAATAGGGAACAAACACAGTTGAACATATAAATTATGACTCACATATATTCCATGATATGCCATGCATGATGTGTCTATGCAATTATTGATGAAACAGTTAGAAAGCATTTCGTTTTACTGTTGATTACATATGTTTTCATTTACTCATGAATGATGCTGAAAAGGCCTAAAGCAAAACTTAAACTTTCAACTTAAGTAATCCCCGAGCAATATAGCATCGAGCCCCGATGAGATACCCATCATCGTCATCTATATAGATAGTTTTAACCGTATTCCCTGGGAATACAAATAGTACCCAAGCCCCTTTCCCCTGGGGATTGGTGGCGGGGTTTCACTTGTCTCAATCAACACCCCTGGGGTGTGCTTACTATGTACGGATAAGCCTCAGCACTGGCCTACGGTTTCGCCGCCGTATCGGTCACGGATATCCTGCCGTGTCAGTCGTGGATATCCCGCCACGTCGGTGGGGTACCCTATCAAACCTCAAATAACAAAAATATCGGTGCCTTACATATAGTTATTCACCGTGTAATTGTGCTATCTTATATCAGTTAGGCCCTATCAAACATGATTCAATCCTTGGATACATCCCTGGGATGTATCCATTTACTTGCATCACATCTGATGCCCTTATCTCTTTACTTCTTCATCCCCTGGGGATGGCTTATTAGAATTTCTCTTATGGATGTCATGCACACTTTTACTTTTCACAATTCTTAAACAATTAAACATTTGAATGGAAATCTATATCACTACATACATGCTCTTGTAAAATAAAGTACATGTTCAAGGTGTTCCCTACCTCAAGTCTTCATTTGATCAATGCATCAAGGTCCCACGTGGCTCCTTGTGCACTAGTCCACACGTACCACCTATAGTACCACATAACAGGTAAAACTCATCACAAAGGATGTAATAAAGAAGGTATAAGACCCTCCAAGAATCTTAAAGTCAAACCCAAAAGTCAACATAATCTATCTCAGTCGATTAATCGAATTCCAAAATCGATTAATCGAATCTGATTCGATTAATCGATTTCCAAAATCGATTAATCGAAGGTCAATATCGATTAATCAAGTAATTTCGATTAATCGAAATTCTGTTCGTAAAGTCGATTCTCGATTCGAGCGATGAGCTTTCATTCGATTAATCGAATCCAATTTCGATTAATCGAAATTCTCCTTCATAGTAAACTCACGATTGAATGAGTTTTCATTCGATTAATCGAATCCCATTTCGATTAATCGAAATTCTTCTTTTCGCAAAGTCGACTCTCAGTTCGAACAGTCGAGTTTCACAAGTTGATTAATCGATCCCAAATCGATTAATCGAAAACTAAAATCGATTAATCAAAATCCCATTTCGATTAGTCGATTTTCCTCAAATCATTTCCAACCCACAGGGTCCTTTGGAGTTCTCGGATCGATTAATCGATCCCCAAATCGATTAATCGAAATCCAAAATCGATTAATCGAAATCAAATTCGATTAATCGAAATCGTCTCTGACCTTTCAACTTCCTGGCCAATTTCGATTAATCGAAACCCAATTTCGATTAATCGAAATTGTCGTCCTTCTTTGTTCTTCCCAGTCTTCTTCCATACTTTTTCCTCTATTTTTTCTAAGCCATTATCCTATGATTTAACCCACATTTAACTACAACTTAACCCCTATAATCTATGCATCTTATTTACAAAAATTTTACCTTGGATAGATCTCAAGTTGATTTCTATCAATAGTTGGAAGGCTAGGGTTTTCCAGCTTTGGTTCTAACGGATCCCTCGCGTCGAATCCGGCGTTTATTGCTTGAATCTCTCTTCCTCAACTAGCATTCACTCCTTGCATTGATCACTCTCTTCACTCTCTCTCTCTTCTTTACTCTCCTTCAACAACCAAAAATACACATCTAGGGTTATTAAACCCTTTTATCTATCTCCCTCTTTGTGTGTGTTGAGCACATACACCGTGGTAGGTGTAAGTGACTTCTCATTTACATCACACACAACGAAATCACTCCACCTATCACATCTCGTCCGTTCATCACATTCTATGCTAACTCATGATCTCTTGATTGGTCAAACTTGTGACCAATCGGGCACGGATCCCGAGGTCATAGTTTTTGCGTGATTTTTTCGGGCTATTACAGCAATACTTCTTGCCAATTCTTTATTTGTCTTCCTCTTCTCCTTCTTCCTTATGCTTCCATTGTTCAATCCTTCGTATAGTGTTTTTTTCAGGTCCCCATTGGACATACCCAATTCATCTCAATCATTTTTTAGTTTTCTCATTTATTGGACCACTCTTAAAGTCTCTTATCTATTTATTCCTAATTTTATTCTTATTACTCCATGCATCCACCTTAATATACGAATCTTAAGCACATGAACCTTGTCTTCTAGTTGTTTCTTTGTAGGCCAACACTTTGCACCATACAATTATCAGGTCAAATTCCAATTTCATAAAATGCCCCTTCACTTTGCTTACTCCAGATTGGCCCTGTTTGAGATGTCGTCATCGAACCCACCATCAGGTTGTATCGTAGAGCTCAAGTACTGACATCTGACATTGTGGCACTAAACGGATTTCTATTTCTACCAAATCATCCTTCAAGCTATTATATTCACTAAACTTGCACTCCATTTATTCCGTCTTTCTTCTACTAAATTTTCGACCATCTCAATTCTAAGGTCTATCTAAAAAAACTATCACTTGTTTCCTTGTCCAGTCAATCAACACCAATCATGGACAAACAACATACACCATGGGTGTATGGGGCTTAATTAGACCCTTGATGTAGACCAACTCTGATAGTGAACTCAGTTGTCTCTGTATTTTCATTGCTCCTTCATGTCTTAAATAATTTATGTATATTCATTTCAAATGCATTTCCTACTTAGCATCAACCAGATTATCTATCTTGATACCCTATCATAGAGCTTTTTTATATCACTAAACCATATTTGAACTTTTCTTCTTCTTTCAAATTTGTCCATGAGTTGCCTTAACAAGAAAATGGTTTCAATTGTTGATTTTCCTAGCATAAATCTGAAGTGATTTTGGTATATTTAGTAGATAGATTGGTAAGAGCTGCCTATGTATCATCTTCTGACCAGTTGTCTTATGCGTCCTTGACTCTTTCATGCAGAGAGGACTAGTTAAGCTCTTCCTTCTTTGTTATAGCAAAGTAGAGGATATTGTTCCAAAAGCTATCTATGTTAGGGAATTCTCTTAATCTTTTTATTTATTATTTTTTATCCTTCTATGATTCTTGCTTACGCGCAGCCATTTGGTTGTTTGTACCAAGGATCAAAATGTCGGTTTCGTTTTCGATTTCGGGATTGACCGAAACCAAAATTTTGACTGAAATTTCAGCCGAAATTTTGCAGTTTGACCAATTTTTTGGCTGAAATTTTGCCTTCCATATACTATTAAGCTCATAATTTCGGTCTTAAATTTCGTTGCGGTACTAACCGAAACCGATATATTTCGGCCGATAATTCAAATTTTCGGCCGAAATTTTTATCTATGGTTTGTACAATGGTGTTTTGGGCTTTTCATCATCATTAAGAGGAAAATCAGGTGTTGATCACATTTATGGATAGGTCTGCGTTGGTCGATGAACTTGGCATAGGAAGGCAAGGTTTACAGGGATATTGTAGTTAATTTAGGTTGTGTTTGGGATTGCTCTTTGGAGTCAAAGAGCAGCCCACTTAAAAGAGCAGGTTTAAATTGCTCTTTTAAAGGGACCCAAACTCAGCTCTTTCACTCTCCGAAGGAGCTAAGAGCACTTACTACCAAATACAGTCCCATACTAAAGTGCTCTGCGCCAGAGTAGAGAGCTGCTCTTTGCCTCCAAAGAGCAATCCCAAACAAAGCTTTAATCATTCTACCTAGTGAGGTGATTAAAAGATTGGGCCAAGTCAAAGCCAAGTCAGCGACTATCATGGCCACCAGTGTGTATGACCAACACCCCATCAATCTTTTGATAAAAACAGTTCACACCAAAATGCCTTTACGTTCTCTTTTTCTTACATGTAATTTTTCTTTTTAAATAACATAAATAGCTAACTTTTATGTCACTGAACTTACCATTAATCTCCTAAAGAAGACCCATATATTTTTCAACTTCCTAAAGCTAGGGAACATAGTGGTTTGTAAACAACTCATACTAATTTTTCTATGGGCCATGTGCATTTGGGTGTGGCATAAATTCTCAGGCTTGTAGTTTTCAACTTGGGCTACCTTCCGGGAGGAAACAAGGAGATCATTACAATGGCAAAGACAACATTGCTAGCATTGGAAGCTGCAAGTAGAATACTGGGATCTGGGGGACTTATCAGTGTAATGGTTTATGTGGGCATCCCGGTGGAAGGTAACTCATGCTATGTTAAAAGAACATAGAGCTTCTCTAAAGAAGGCTATGTGAAGTTCTTTTACAAACTTTGGATCTAAAAATACGAGATTAATCTAACTTCAATAAATTAAAATGTGCTTAACTGCTTATTGGTTTCATATTAAAATATTCCTTAGGTAGTTAAAAAAATATTAATTCTTATTCATGCGGTGCTTCTAAATTGTTCATCCCCCCCCCCTTCCCTCCAAACACACACGCACAAGCGGGATAAATGTTGTTTGCTTTCATTATTTTGTTATCTGGCTTGAGTGATTCGAGATGCACTATTGTGTTCTACTACGTGAGAGTTCTGAACGCCAATCTCAGCAACCAAGTGGCCACTGATTACTGTCTTCTGCAAGTGTTTCTTACCTAAATGAATAAAATACCCAATTTCTTGTTGTGCTTAGCAAAATGTTCTCATTTTCATCCATTCAGGGAAAAATATGTACTTCTTGTTGTGCATGGAAGTTAGAAACTCATGTTCAGATACTCCTGAGCATGTGAGCCGTCACTAAGTGAAAATGACACATAAACTACACCTGCAAATAAAAAAAGAGCCACTGCCCTAGCAGTAGTATAATAATCCATTACCAAAACGGATAGTTTATCATATTAAGACAGTGGTTTAATTCCTAAACCCTCATCACGTGATACTCCATCTTCTCATCATGTGCAAAACTAACGGGGTCCCTACTCCTAACTCTTCTATCTATATCTTGCTAATGAAACCGCTGTCTCTCTTAGGAAGCTCTTTTCTTTCTCTCTCAAACCCTAGCCTCTCTCTCCTCTTCTTCTCTCTCGACAACCCTAGATTTTGCATGAGTCTCGGAGGATCTGAGATGGATCATGAGATTGGGAGCCGGTGAATGCTGATCTAGGTATGTTTTATGGTTTTGATCTTGTGGAGCGGAGGATTTGAGATGGATTGGAAGCAGGTGAATTAGATCTAGGCATGTTATATGGTTTTTGGTTACATTTTGGTTGATTTTGAGTAGGATTTGAGATAGATTGGAAGCTGGTGAATGCTGAAGTGATCTCCGCATCCTCTCTCTCGATGGCTCAACCTCTCGTGAAGAAAGACGACGATCGAGACGACGAAGGTTGGTTTCCAAACCCTAATTTTACATATTCAGCATCTCAATCCCTTTCAACTATTATTTCAGTTTCATCATTTGGATCTATGCTAGCTGGCATTGATTCGCGTGATACTTGTGTTCGTTATGTTTTAATTTTGTTTTAGTTTTCGTTTTAGAATTCAAATTTTTTAGATCTATGGTTACGGTTTATAGATCCAAAATTTGGTGTCACTCAGATCCCGTTTTCAGATCTAGAATTTGAGAATTTGATTTAAACCCCCTCTAAAAATATGCCACTAAAAGTCCCAAATTTTCTAGTGGTTGTGTTCAAGTCCAACTATTGCATCAGCTTCACTTAGTTTTAAAACCCCTAGATTTGAGTGATCATGATGAAGAGCCATTGATGATGGTATATAGGAGCAATTTGATGGCTACAATTGATTTCGACACACAACACACATGCGTAAAAAAAAATTTAAGAAACCAGAGTTTTGAACTAACCCAAAAATAATAAGTCTTTGTTTTAAATGGGTTGCATAAGCATAGTTTTGAACTGACCCCGCACAAAAATGGGCACATATGTTACTCTTTAACTATTGATTAAAAGAAAACAAAAAGAAACCAAAAAAATGGTGTCATATATCTTACTGAGTTTCAAGAACACCCTATGCTTTAACTTGAAATCATTTAGTAAAACAACTATAAATTTTATCCATACCTTGTATAAGCCCCAATTGTTTTATACAAAATTCTTCTTTGATGGGTTTCCTAGCACAAAACCAGATAGTTTACAGACAAATAAACTCATCAAACCATAAATTAAAAGAATATTACAAAAGTCAATGGGCATGCTTGGTAACATGGAAATTATGGCTTGAGAAACCATTTATATGGAAAAATATTTTTACCCACGTTTGGTGCCACATTTTTTACATGAAAAAGGATCCCATTTCAATCAAAAAAATCTGGAAATGAAAATGAATGTACCCTCAGTGACTCGAAATCATTAAAAACTGACACTGTTTTCAAGATTTAATTTCCATTGAAAGCCTTTTTGGGTTTGCAGCCAACCGTGCCCAGTAAGTTACTTGCAGAAAAGTATGAGAATTTAGTTCAACAAAAAAAAAAGGGAGTGTAATGTCTAAACTATTCTATACATGATACAACATAGACAAAATAACCAAACTTGCTCACAAGCCTCCAAAACTACCATGTGAGCCTCCAAAACTACCAAAGTAACCATATATAGCTAGGCTCTAGATGGTCAAGATCATCTAATTATGAAACATTTGGAATGTGGCCATTCACTATGGTATCCTATCTGAGTATGGGAATAGTAAAAATCGACTAGGTTCATGGCATATGGATACTGTTAATTGAATGTGCACTAACCATCGAACATGTGAGCAATATTCAATACTAACTCGGAAGATAATGAGATTTTTGGAAGATCTAAAAACATTTAGCTATACTAGAGGCAACAAATAAAATAGGGAGATTTTGAGAAAGAAAGATTAGGGGAAAACAGTTACCTCGAGACTCTGCATTATGTTTCAAACTCTGTGAAACAAGAATCCAAGGTGGACTTGATGCCTTCATCGTGCCACTCTAACTCATCCCAACATTTTTTCCCCCTTGAATCCTTCGTAGTCTTGGAGTTGTTAGGGCCAAGTGGGAGCTTCTTCAATTTTGGACAGCTGGTTATAACGAACTCTGCTAAGGAAGGAAATGCCGATGTTTGCCTGCATATGCTCTTAAATTTTGGTAGGAATCTAATTTCGAAAATCTTAACTCCAGGGAACTCTATTAGCACCTCCTCTCCCATACAAACTCCATCACCTATTACTTCTTCCATTTCCCAACAATGTAACAGACAAAGTTGTTTTAGGCTTTGAAGATGTACAATCCATGAGATGTTCTTCAACTTACAATTGTCAATAACCAAATCACTAAGGTTTTTTAGGGACCGACGAGGTACCCAAATGTACTTCAATATTTCAAGATCCAAGAGGTAGAGAATTTCTAGCCTTTGGAGTGACTGATTCTTACTCTCCCTCTTTGGCAATTATCAGCTCTTCCATACTACTGGAACTACAAATTTGAAGCTGTTTTAAATTTCCATGTTCTGGAAAGTTGAAGATAGCTCGGAACGGGTGAAATTGTCGAATTGGTCGATTCGTAGTTTCCTTGTACATTTGAGTAATTTCTGAGACTCAAGGAACTTGTCGATAACAGAATTTGTTGATATCTTAATTCCTAGGTCATTCAAGTGTTCCAAGCTCAGCCAAATCAACTCCACCATGACCTTCAATTTCCCAATCCTTATAGCTACTACCAGATATGTCCAACACTTCCAACTTCAGAAGCCTACTGATCACCTCATGAGGAATTTTTTCAAGGGAATCTGTAAAGCTCAAATTCAAATGTTTCAATTTCACCAGATTTCCTAACCCTCTAGGTAATTTCTTAATATGCGTCCAAGATAGATCGAGATGTTACAACTCAACCAGGTTACCAATCCCTCTGGGAATCCTTTTCAGCTCGGTGTGAAAGATCCAGGACTCTAAGAAGAGGCATGAATTGGAAAAAATTCTTTGAGATTCTATATAATTGACGATTCCAATTAAGAATCAAAGTTAAGAGATTGGGGCAATTTGCTGCTTCATTAAGTTTTGTAATGTCACTGTTTTTCAGTGATACCCTCACTGCCTTTTCCCATCTACCAATCCGTCACCTTAAAGTTACTCAATAAAGAAGAAAAGTTGATGCCTTTTTTACTATGATCGAAGCGGTGGACGCGTAAAGAAAACTTGATGTGTTGCAACTTGTTTGAAGAGAAAGGAAGACAAATTGAGATAATATTTCTTTACATAAAAGAACTTTACATAAAAGAACTTTGCGATCAAGTTGGTTGTGATAGAAAATATTATTGTACTCGCTCCAAAGATTTTGCTAATGAGGATTTGATTTGTCCATAGAAAGGGAAATTTTGACAAAACATTTAGATGTGCTGTGTAAGATTTGTCTAATTGATTTATCCATAACCAACTCATACTGCATTTAGAAACAGGAAATGAATTCAATCTCATAGTATAAAATATTTTTGATTTTGTCGTTTGTCATCTTGATTTGTTGTGTAAAATATCTTGATACATATGATTCGCCGTACAAAGCCAAACCCTAGTTACAATATTCACACTAACCCCCAACAAACTATAAATTAGTTCAAGTGAACTTAATATGGAATTGTTTAAAATTTATGTTATTTTCTTTTGATTCACCCTATGAACAGAACTGCAAACCATGATCAGCAACCAAACAGAGAATCACCTGGATTACAATTTACATTCAAATGATACATGTGTATTCATTTTTATTTTGTGCTAAATGTAGCATTGATGTCTGTTTCGAACTCTTTATTTCAAAGTTTGTGTAATATTGGCAGATTGTTTGAGTTGCTTTTACGTTGTATGCAATGAACCCCCCATTCTTATATTGTTATCTTGACATGTGATGACTAATAAAACTTGTTTCGATATCTGAATTGTAGGGAACTTAGTAGGGCCTCGGGTAACTTTCCTGACCCAGATGCTTAAGAAACCACCATTCTTCAACTTTTAACAGTTTCATCAAATTTTGAGGTAACCAGCTCGCATATTTTTTAATTTGAGGTTACCAACTTTATATGTCACTGGGATTGGCATATAAGAAATGCAAAATATTTTTTTATTCTTAGTTTTGATGGGTAAGCTGGGGTTGAACCTTAGACCTCAAGGATGCAATATGTTCAACCTTCCAAGTAGAGATACAGGCCCAACCCCAAGAACTGCGAAATGTTGCAGGTTCAAAGTCCTTGTGGAAGAATATATAGGTGACTAATATAATTGATCTTCATCAAATGAATCAGAAGTAGATGGTGTGCACAACTTTACATCAGCTGCTATGCACATAAATTTTACACGGTCAATTACCCTCTTGGTTGACGTTTCTACAGGTGTAATCCTTGAGCCAATCATCTCAAATAGTGGGTTGATGGTGTGAGATTTGTTTGCATAGCAGCTTGCCAACTTCTGCGCACATAGCATATGACCTATTACGCCATTGAATAAATTGTTTACATGTCTCTTGAAGGGTCTTCCCTCCTATGGAATATTGCCTCATTTTGATATCCTATGTTATCTCTTTAACTTTTTAATTTGTATGCTTATGGAGATAACATAAATTAACTGAGAACCAAGAAACTTAGTCTTATTTCCTGTTTCAGGTCCAGCCCAGAAGATCACGCAGTCCATCACCTTTTGTTCAACTTGCAGCTAGCGCCATTGCAACTTCAGCCACAGTATACTGCGCGTCTATGTCATTCTTTTCATTAATCTTAAGCATATTGCAAGTCTGATGTTAATCTGGTTATGCAATTTCTAGTATACTTTTTCAATTCCATGTCCAAAATTTAATCAACATTTGTCTTGTTATCACACATCTTTATTCTGATTTTGGAGAAAAAATATTTATCACACATCTTTATTCTGATTTTGTTACTACTGAAATTCTAATTACTTTCACTTCGATTGTCCAATTCAATTATTTATATACTTCTGTCATTTGTCTAACATGTGTTTCAAAATGAGAAATTCAATTGGCTGAAGTAAGAATGTCAAATTTGTGTATGAGTGTGTGTGTGCGCGCCTTTCTGATGGTCTATTTTGTGATAGATATTCTGCCCTAGAAGTCAACTTTCTTATAGTGGACTAGTCGGTCTCATATGGAAAAAACATTCAATGGCAAAAAAATTGTGAACCATTGATTTTGTGGTTGATTGATCGGACTTATAGCAGCAGCAGGTGCACTAGACTACTAAGATAGTCTATAATCTAAACTTCTATTCATTTCAGAAGTTTGGATTTTAACGTGCAAAATGACAGTCGATTTCTATGTTTATGTTGTGAACTAGAAAATTTATCTATCTAATCTTTCTTTTTTTTATCTTGTGAGAACAAAGGTCATCTTGGAAAATAGTATGCAATGATTAGTTTTCAATTTTTATTATTTGATTAATGATGTTCTCCTTTTGATTTCAGGAGAAGCTTTCCGATTTGAAGCTCACCTCAAACGGCCACTAGGGGCCGGGGACACTTGGCAGGAGAGGCGAAGCAAATTTATTTATTTTTTTCTTTTATTTTGAAAATGGGTCATGGGGTCCTTGAATTGTTAATTCTCTTTCTTTTCTTCTTCTTTTTGTTTGAGTAAAAGGATTGGGCATGTAAAGTTTAAAATGTTTGGCTGATTTGAAAGATTTGATCAAAGGTTGAGATGCAACCTTTTATTTGAATAAAAGAATTGGGCATCTTCTTTTTTTATTAATGACATTGAATGATTTGCATTTGAGTTGAATGGATGTATTTAAATATGAGATTAATAGTTTTTTTTATTTATATAATTTTTTTTAAAGCATTAAAAAAAAATATTAAAAAATTATATTAAAAAAAATATTTTAAAAAATTGTATTAAAAAAAGCATTAAAAAAATATTAAAAAATTGCATTAAAAAAAAAGCATCAAAAAAATATTATTTTAAAAAAAATTGCATAAAAAATTATCGACGTAATTTAAAAAAAAAAAAACAATAGTATTTTTTTTTTTTAAATTTGCATAAAAAAATCACTGTCAAAAGCAGTGATTTTTTCTATGACTGTTAAGAGCAGTGGTTGTTGAAGTTTATAAACCGCTGTCTTGTATGGTGGTAAAAAAAATCTTTGTTTTTTTTACAATTGTTTAGGGCAATAGTTTTTTTGAAAAAAAACACTGTCAAAGACAGTGATTTTTTGACTTTTTCACATAGTAAACGTTGTATTCCATGCATTTGACCTAGGGATGCTAGTTCGGTGTACCGAACTAAATCCGAATTTTTCGGTGCTCGGTTCGGTACACCCCAAATCAAAACCGAACCAAATCCCATTCAGTTCAGTTGAGTTTGATTCGGTTCATTATTTTTTTTTGAAACCGAAACCAAAATCGATTCGGTTCGGTTCGGTTTGGTTTCGTTCGGTTCATTTTTTTTTCTAAAACTGAAATCGATTCGGTGTAGGTAAAATACCTACTCTTTTTTTTGTAATATATTTTTTCGATTTTTTTTTGCTTTTTTCATTTTTTTGGGTTTTTTCGATTTTTTTCATGCTTTTTTTGTTTACTCAACGTACCCCCTCGATTTTCAGTTTCGAGCCACCCAAATCAGAACCAAACCGAATTGGGGTTCAGTTCGATTTGTGTCAGTTTTCGGGTTGTTCCGTCCAGTTCAGGACCCTCGATTTTCGGTTTGAAGCTTGCATCCCTAAATTTTGACCATGAGGTATACCAACACCTGCATATTGTATACTCCATAGAGCTATTATATACTCTATAGGTGGATCTCACAAGCTCACCAACTTTTGCGAGCAAGCCATTATTTTGTACATGTGGCACTATTTTGGCATCAAATGGCATCGCGGAGAATTAATTTTGATTTACACCATGTAATTAAGAGCCTAAAAGTATCGTTTGATAGCTTTGGTGAGCAGGTTGGTCACCCTATAGTAGCTCAACTAATGAAATGGGGAGGAGGAGCACATAATCTCTCCCTTGTTCACCAGAAAACAAACAACCTAGAGTTGTTATCTTGATTCTTGAGTAGCTTAAAAATGGCTATTGAGAAACTCACGGGTGGTGTAGCCATGAGTTTCTGTCCTTCCTCTCCCTCCCACACAGTCCCCAGAAATCGATAAGCGACTACTTTTAGCCCACGAGCCAAAGTAATTTTCTTCCAAATATGTACGAGTAAGCATTCAAATGTGCTGTGACATTGGCCGTAATTATGGTCGTTAACCTTAACTTAAGCTGTACTTACAAATTCCCGCCGATAAGTTCACTACTAGTTTCTCTATGGAGGATGAGGGAGTGACAGTATAGGCTAATGTGGGGGGATGGTTTCTCTCTAAACTCGATTGGGAATTCACATTTTGGAGGATTCCTCGGGATTGAAATGGCGGCTCGATCATGATAGGGAATTGGGGGTTTATTTCAAGCATCCACGGACTAATTTTTGGCTTCATGAACATGCTCATTGATTCCCTGTCGCCCAAAAGATGCTGTGAGGTTTGGCTGATCACTACATGAAAATCAGTTAGGTTGGACTTGAAGCAACTCCTTTACATCATCCCAAGGTGAGTGTAATTATATCTTAATAAGGAAGACCAAGGGTCGAGTGGGAGCCACTCCTCCAAGGTCATCAGCACATGGGTTTCGATCAGACGGATGTCGGCGCCACTTAGAATGATGCTAGGCTGATTTTGGCTATCGACAGTTAGTCATCCTGCGAGATGTGGGAAGATGCATAGAACTCTAGAGAGGCCTTCTTTCATGGAAAGCTTGCATCCCTAATCCAAAGTTTCAGGATTCTGGTCAAAGCTTAGCATCCCTAATCCTCAGAAAATGTAAATATCCAAAGTAAAGCTATCCTAAGTGAAAATATCCAGCTGGAGCGAGAATCTGACTCTTCAATCGCCAAAGTAGTGATTTTGCTGCCTTTTATGCTTACAAAAAAATCTGTTGGAGATGCAGCTTAGAGAAGTTGGGATAAATGTTAAAAATAGTGATGAGCCAGGTCCCTATTTATCAAAGATGAGATGAAAGGCGAGAAGGCAAAGATCCCATAAGATATGTATTTGCCATGTGAATTTTTAGAATCATTTGAGTCGAGTCACTCAGCTAATCCTGAAGGGAATAAGGGTAAGGTGTACCATTTATAGTGGTGGCATTTGAATTGGCCACTACCCTTATTTTACCGGCTGGCCCATATTAACCCTTTGAAAATGGGAGATGACACACTTTACAGATTGTGGCACATCTTTTGAGAAATTCAAGTTATGATACTTGAAAGCTACTTTGAGCCATGGGGATAGTTGATGCAGACGCCGTGATAAGTACACCAAATGAAGTTTGGAGAATCGAGGATCATACCCCTCAATCCACGGGGATAGTTGATGTAGACGCCGTGATAAATACACCGAAGGATCTCCTCAGTCTATAGCTACGAAATGGGAACTTGACTACAATGAGGAAGACAAGGAAAAGAGTTGATCTTATAAAACTCCCACTTTCTCGTGGGGATTGGGAATACCTGATGGTTTTTACCCCTTCTCCCTGTACAATAAATACCTAAGATTAAGAACGAGCCAAGGGCTCATTGCAACCTCATCCTAGACAATGGGCCAGTGCATTTATTTGGAACACATTTCCATGCTCTCTAAATTCTGTGAATATCCAACTTGTTCATTAGCCCCAAAGTATTCAACGAAGAAACAGCCGGAGAGGAAGAGCAAGGCAATAAAGCATTGAATTCTATTTCATAAAAAGCTATAAACAATACAAACTGTTTTCTTGTTATGGATAAATGCAAGTAGTTTTTAATTCAAATTACCAAATCCTAAGCACTCTTAATAAGAAATCCAGAGCGTGCTGAGAATATACGCCATCCATTTTTTTCACGTCTTATTTACACGAGATTGTTACTTGGATTTCTTTCAGAAGGACCCGAACGTGTTCTCGCCACTGTAAGTCATGTAAAGAAAACCATCCTCATCCTTGTTCTCCTCATAGATTGCAGACATCATCACAGCTGCACCAATCAAATGATTAAAAATATATAATACCAGACACAAGAAAATTAACAGAGCTTAGAAATTGACTTCTCTCACCAGTAGGTGGTAAGATGTTCTTGACAAAGATGAAAATGGCTTTCTCAGCAGTAAGCTTTATTCTCTTCCGAACCACGTAAACAATTGACCCACGGTCAAATCTGCAGGAACAAGATACCTGCTCCCATCACAGAAAAATGTTAGCAGCCCATGTGAAAACTAATCAGTTTGAAATTAGCTAAATAAACTCAATTATCAAAAGGCAGAGGAATTAAAGCTACATACTGCAGACTTCTTTTTTCATATTTTATATATATATATATATATAGTAACTCTCTGAATGACCTTATGAACTTGCCATTTAGGATTGACACGACAATTATACATAATTGATTTACAGGCTCTAGATAGGGGTATTTTGAACCGGATCTCAGGATCTCAGGTTCACCTGGTTTAGAGCTGGCATTCATGAGAAATTCACAAAGGGCATGGGAAAAACTATTGTAACAATTATAACCTTGTTTTCTATGCCTTTATCTGATCTCTACCATCGGATATGAAATACGCATACCTTTGAAATGTTTTAAGACTATTATAATCCACATAAATATCCTATAAATCCAAGGGTTTCTGACCCAGGTCAACCCATAAATGGATTCAACTAAAGGACCTGAACACCACCCACTAATTTATTTTTGCTGACTAACATTCAATCATTTGTGACATGTACTTCCTAATCCTAACTATTCTATTTTAGTCGATTTAAAATTGATCTTCTCATTCAGGCAGCTCCAACTTCATTAACTCCCTTCATGCACAAAGGCATTCACATAGGTTGTGCAAGCCATAAATCAGCTAATGAAGTGAGTTGAGAGGATATTCTAACCTAGCTGTTAATTTGTGATGTCATCAGGATAGTTCCTTGAGAGGTAGTGATTCATCATCATCATCTACTGAAATGTAACAGTTTCATCTACAACTCCTATCCGGTTAACTATAATCGCAACTTACATATACAAAATTTAAAAACAACCACACAACTAAAGTGCATGGTATCAAAACTCAGCCGATACCGATACGTATCGGTTTTTTCAAGAACCTATACCGATACAGGTATTGGGGTGGTATTGGTATCTATATCCGACCGATACAGAGTATCTGCTGATACTGATACTGCCTATCGGTATCGGCCAATACTGACCGATACAAATATTTTTTTTTTCTATCTTTATTTGCTTTTTTTCAAAAATAAAAACAAAAAAAATGGTTGGTCCCAGATGGACCGATACCTGAAACCAATATCGAGTTTGATACCTTGATTGAGTGCTTGTCTGTAATGTGGTGATGGAAAACCATGACTAAACGTACGATTGTGCTGATAACATGAGTTCTCTAATTATATGTTCAAGCAGACATGTTTTGGCACATTTAATGGTGCAAGGATGCTTCTACCACTTGATCTTGGTACAAGGCTATCTACGATTAATATCTCCCTCGATAAGCAAGGGGTTGTAAGGATCCCCTACCCTTCCATTAATAAACAAAACTGTACAGCAAGCACCTCAAATCAAAGTGAAAAAACAGGAGAAAATAGATATGAAAAAGGGAGAAAATTAATGTGTGTAGTAGATGTTTCTCGGGAGAGTTTTCTTGTGGGTCTTCGTTCCTCTCTTTCCAAATATGGTAGCAAGCAGAGGCAAGGAAAGAAGCAGCATTACTCATCGTATTCCCGTAAACTTTCAGAGCTAAGGCGACAATCTCCTCCCCAAGAGAACTGATGGGAGGTCTCCTAGCACCCGGACAACTCAAGATGGATCGCCAAATCCAAGATGAGTAAGAGCAATGAAAAAAAGATGACCTCTGGTGAAAAAACATGGTATACAAGTGTCAAAATTTAAATTGAAGTCTAGAAAAGAACAATGAAGGGAAACATAGTGAAAGGATTAGTAAGTAAAGAGGTACAAGAAAATGTGGATCAAGCTTCGAGGGTGACAGAGGAATTTGATGCATTCAAAAGAATTCTTATAGTTATCTTTTATTAACTACTAAGGATGCTGACATGCAGTCAAAGGAAATCAACACGTAAAAGTTAAAAACTGCACAAAGAACCTAGCTATTGAGGTATTGGTTATCCAATAAAAAATAATTAATAATGAAACACTAGTTACTATTGTCACTCTTTCATTTAGGAAGTAATTTTATAGTTTTTTGTGAGATGGTGGATGAACTTCGCAGACAGGATGCCCTAGAGTTGATGTGCATTACCTACGTGTCAATCTGTGAGGAGCACATACAATATGATTTGCTAAAAAGAGGTACAAACTACCCATTACAGCAACTTTGGTGAGAGACCGCAAATATGATTTCATTAGCAATAGAATTGGGAAAAGAGAATATTAATTGATAAGAACAGTTTTTTCTCACTAATCCTCCGCTCATTTCATATCGGGATGCTTCTGCAATGTACACGGGAGCAGGAATAGCAGTTCAAATGCTCAAACCAGCCAAGACTCTTCCACATTCAATAACATATGGATCCGGTGCAGCTGATGAAGTAATCGGCCCAATGACCAAAACTACATCAGCAAGAAGGGTAACTTATGTCCATATGCATCATTCACCCAGCTATACTGCACCAACACCAATAACTGGTGCAGTAGGCTGGGCGAATGACGCACATGGACATAAGTTACCCTTCTTGCTGATGTAGTTTTTGGCATTGGACTGATTGTTTTGTGATGCGGAATCGAAGCCTACACACCCAGATCGTGGCTGGATAAAAAGGAGACATCGAAAGAGAAAGTGGACCTACGAATAGGTTTTTAAAAAGGCCCGTTAAAGACCCGTGTGCACGTTATTTTAAGCAATATTTTATCTAGGTTTAGTTTCCTTTTTATTAGGATTCTTTTAATAAATAATTTATTTTAGGATTAGTTTCCTTATTTGAATCAATTAGGGGTCAGGCATATATATGTGATATGTGGCTATTAATTTATTCACTTTCTGCGCGACCATCGGAAAAATGGTCATAAGTCTATCAATATATGTCGAAATTGCATGATTCTTGTCTTGTTGAAAAGCTACTTCGATAAGTTTTCAAACAAGACCAATTTCACATCATTCGGACATCGTTTGACCCTTCAAAAGTTCCCACGTAATAAAGAAACGAGATTAATGGTGAGATTAATTATGACCGTTAGATTAGACAGTTTTAATGGTTGATTAAGAGTTTTAATTTAAGTAGTATCCTTAGGGTTTTGGTTAGCCTATTTATAGACTTCTAAACAACTTTATTATCAGTTTTTGGTTAATGAAAATTGCTTATATTGAGAATTCTAAACTTTCGTAAGGGTGTGATTCTCTCAAAACGGAAAATGATTCTTCGATTCTCGCTTGCGGTTTGGTGCGAGACCAACTCTTCTTCTATCTCCATCTTCTTTAGATCTACGATTGCGTAAGTAGCATAGCCCTAATTATTTATTTCTCAATTAAATCCCAAATCTAACCTATTTATCCATAAAAATCCCAAAATCAAATTACTCGTTCCTCATTAAATCATTATTAGCCTTTATTTTGTACGGATTCGAGAGAACCCGCTTGCGAGTTCGTTCAACGCCCTAAAACTATCGGAGAACTAGCCGTTCATAAGAACCCTAGTCTTCAAGATCCGATAGAGAACGTACACGAAAAGTAATGCTATTTTGGGCTGTAATTAAATCATCTAATTGAATTTCTAGAATATTTCCGTGATAATTTGTTGGGAAAATTATTATCTTTAATTGTTTAAATTAATTTTAATTTTAATCTCAGTCCTAGCATTGAATTTAGTAAGTTCCCGCATCAAATTGGTATCAGGGCATCAGTTTAGTTTTAGGGTTTCAGTGTTCATATAGGTTTTAGGGTTTCTTTCTTTTATTATTTTGTTTACACCATTTTAGATTTATTATTTCAGATCTGTTTGGCTTTTGTCTAGCTTTTGTCTAGTTTTTCATCTAACTTTTGTCTGATTTTCGTCTAGTTTTTTTGTCTAGTTGTTGCCTGATTTTTTTCATCTAGCCTTTGTCTAATTTTTGTGTTGCATCGTCATGGAACCCAATAGAATAGAATCCCTTCTTAATGAACTTGCGACCAAGTTAACCACGTGTCGGACCCGTATGCAAGCTCAGCATGAGGCTTTAATGACCTGTTTTACTCGAAACCCTAGTCGGTCTTCCAAGGGTTTGACTGGAAATAGAGTTATGGGATACTCCCATCATCGTGAACCCGATAAGGTGGATAAGTATCATAAACCCACCCAACTTGAGTCAAAGCGCACCTACACCAAAGAGAGGTCTAATTTCTAGGTTCCACCATCGAAACCCGTGTTACTCCTCTGAATCCTCAAATTGCTAAAGCAAGAGAAGTAAGTGTTGAGAACCCTAAACCTTGTAGTCGTAACAAGTGCTATAAGTGCCAAGGACTTGGGCACTTTGCATAACAATGCCCCACAAAATCTCTCACTCTGAATTCATTGACTAAAAGAGAGTCCTAAGGAGCCAAAGAAGAGGGAAGTAGAAGTGTATGACCCTAGTACCGTGCTGAGTGAAGAGGAAATAGACGAAGCATATGGAAGTTTAGTTTGTGATAAAGAGGCTTCTATTTCCTTGGTAAGTAGTGATATTGAATTGCCCACACATGAGCCAACCGAGTCACCCAGCACGATTCGACCGAGTTACGAACGCAAGATTTATTAGTGTCCGTAGAATCAGTTGTGCATGAGTCCTTATTGTTGGTAGAGTCGAGTGCACTTGAGTCTTTGAAGTTGGTCAAAGAGAGTACACACGCACCAATCGAACCACTGGCCGATGAGTCATTGGTATCTCATAGAGTTAGGTGCACAAGATTTATTGGTGCTCGTTGAGTCAAATACATGTGAGTCTATCGAACTGAGTACACAAGAACCATTAGTGTCAATTGAGTCGAGTACCTTAGAGTCTTTGGTTTTTGTTGATGGTGTGTCCATACCGCATGGGTCTTTAGAGTCCGTAGGAACGTGTCAACATTTCAACTTGCATGGGATTAACAATAAGATTTTGTTGAATGATGAAAATATGCAGAATGTCGCTAATACATCAAATTTGTTTAATGAATTTAATTACGACAATTTTGTGTTGATTTATGTTAGTCCCGAGCACGTGGAAGTTTTCTCGACCTAGAAAAATGGTCATGATGGGAGTCTAGAATTTCCTCTAGACAAGGGCATCCTTCTAATAGTTACTGTGGAAGATCTTATGCCTATTTCAATCCATGCCACAATGTCTTTTGACCCATTCCATTCCTTGCTACCCGACCAAACGCGTCAAACCCATTTAACCAGTTCATGACCCATACCCTACCTGAGCCATATGAGAAAATGTTGAATGAGGAGGTTCTAGAATATCCAAATTTCAGTACCAATGGGGGTAAACAACAGGAGTATCTCACCGCATGGAAGGGCAAGCCGAGAGCTAAGCACCTAAAGCGTACCGTACATGAGTTCTACAACTCATCGGAGATGAGTTCTCCCACCTGGGGAGAATTGATGGGGAAACATCAAGCATGCCTCAGCAAGTGCCCGATCGAGTTTCCTTATATATTATCTGTGACTTCCGCGATGAAAATCCATGTTAGCCAAAGTTCAAGGTCGGACTTCTTCAAAGGGGGAATGATATGGAATCAAAGTCTACACGCCGTGATCGTGACCGGATAAAAAGGAGACATCGAAAGATAAAGTGGACCTACGAATGGGTTTTTAAAAAGGTCCGCTAAAGACTCGTGTCCACGTTATGTTAGGCAATATTTTATCTAGGTTTAGTTTCCTTTTTATTAGGATTCTTTAATAAATTATTTATTTTAGGATTAGTTTCCTAAAATAAATATATGTGATATGTGATTGTTAATTTCGTCACTTTCTGTGCGACTATCGGAAAAGTGGTCATAAGTCTATCAATGTGTCTAATGGCAGAAACCCCTCTTTTACTTGTCCCACAATCGAGCAATGATATCAAATGGCAGAAACCTCCTCAAAGTATTTACAAGTTGAATGTTGATGGAGCATGGAACAAGAATACTAAGAAACTAGGTGCAATTATCAGAGATCACATGGGCAATCCAATAGCCTCTATGGCAATGGGGGTGGGACAGGTGATCAGTGCGGAAGATGGTGAACTACTAGCTGCTTATGAAGGGTCTAAGCGGCGACTGCATTTGGGGTTCGAGATATAATTCTGGAAGGAGATGCAAGTACTGTTATAGGCGCTATCAAGGATACAACTGGCAATGGTTCACTACTAGGGGGTCTGATCCATGGATCAAAATTTCGGCCGATACCGATACGTATCGGACGATACGTATCGGTATTGGTATCGAACGATACATTGAATGTATCGAACGATACATTCAATGTATCGTCCGATACCAACCGGTACCGATACGTATCGTCCGATACGTATCGTTTTGGAGCTCGGACGATACGTATCGGTAACCCGATATTTTGACCCATGGTCTGATCTATCTCATACATGATGAGATCAAGAAGTTCAATTCTGTTTCCTGTCAGTATGTTAAAAGACAAGCTAACATGGCTGTGGATGGTTTAGCTAAACTAGGCCTAAATTTGGAGGAAATGATTTCTTGGATGAAAGATGTTCCTACACAAATTGTATCCATTATTCACTCTGATATTTCTGAATGAAAAGCTTATCTTTTATCCAAAAAAAAAAAAGGAACTAATGGTTAAATATATTCAACTACAGCTATATTTCATATCCAAAGAAACGGTAAATATATGGGCAGTATATTATAAATGAATTAGATCGAGGATAAATAAAAAAAATAGTAGAATTGGGTAAGGAATTATACAAGTGAAAATGAAGGAGCCTAATATGAATTTATTTTATAAATCGTTATTTTTTCTAATAATAAAGACTATTTAAAAATAAACCAAAAACCCTCATATTTTCTTATTAAAAAAAAAAAAAATTTAAAAACCCTCAAAATTCAAAACTAAAAGGAAATAATTTAAAAAAAACAACAACAAAAAAAAAAAGAAATAAAAGAATGTAATAATAACCTCAAAATTCAATCCCCGAAGCCCCAGATGACGACTTAGGGTACCCATCATATTCCAACCGCTTCGGTAATAACCTCGTCGACAAAACCCTAAATTTCAACCTCAAACTCTCGATAAGTTCAGTTCCACTCTCCTTCTCAGGCTCCAAAATTGGGTACTTTCGAATCAATTCATCCATCTGTTCGACGATTTTGATAACCCTAGACGAGAATTTGTCGTCCGAATCAAACTGAATCGCCGAAAGGAAGACGTCGATGATGCCGCGGTAAAACCCTAATTCCTCCCCGATTTCGAACCCTACTTTGAGGCCTACGTCTTTTCCTTCTCTCTTTCCAGCGATCAAACCGTCGTTGAATCCGTCTCTGAAACCCTCTTCAAGATGAGTTTGTTCGAGGTTCAGAGATGAATCGAAGATGTCTTCGGGAGGAGATTTAGGGTTTGCTGGTGGAAACGTAGATTCCATGATTCGTTTGGAGAGAGAGAGAAGATAAGAAAGATGAGAGAGAAGCAGAAAAGACCAAAGAGCAAGTCTTTATTACACGGACTGCAAGCCGGCTTCTAACCCAATAAATACTGAAGAGGATAACGGCAAGCTCGCACCTACAGCCCGAGTGCGGTCAAACGGGTCGGGTCGGGTTCGGTTTATAGTCAATTTGAGTCCGACCTGTTAAACTACATCTTAGACCTGAACCTGACCCGACCTGCTCGTGTCTAACCCAACCCGACCTGCTCGACTTGTTGAAATAACCCAGATCTAGACTTGACTTGGACCTACCTACTACCTGAAACCAGACCTGGACCAACAACAAGTGAGAACTCGACCCGCTAATGTATTCCAATTGCATTTTCAGGTTTTGACCCGACTTATGTAAGGACAGAACTTGTTTGGACCCTCGTGTGAAAGTCGTGCACCGATCTCGGTGTGGCCGCTCAACACCGGACTTGAGTTATAGAATTAGAAGTTTAACACACTAATGTGTGTGTGTACTTAACATATTGAGCAATCCTTTTATAAGAGGAATGGTATTCCCATATGCTTTAGGTTAAGGCCTTCTAAAATTTATTTGCTTAGAAAGAAAGAGGAGATGAGAGCCATATGCCGGAAAACCTAGCTGTGTTTTGAGTCGTTTGATCATTACAAAACTTCGCCTTTATAGTGTCACCGATTGTGAGATCTATTTTGTGAAACTTTTTCTCTAAAATTCTTTTTCGTTTTAGATCCATAAACCTAGGGCAAGATTGAATCAACCCTTGGATTCATTTTCGATAATTTGAAGAGGTTGAGATTATTGGGAACGAATAGAAGTGATCGTAGTGAACTCGTAGGAGCGATCGCGGCGCGAATCATCGAAGAAATCTGCAGATTTCGTTCCGAAACTCCGTTTGCGTGACTCGTTTCAAAGCGTGAAATCCTTGATTAAAAGTATGATTTTTTATTGAGTTTAAGGTTGAGATTCAATAGATTAAACTTGGATTTTATTTTAGGAATGTGTGGGATTTGATTCGGGTGAAAACGAGGCGAAAAATCGCATCGCTTAAGCGAGGATAGAACTTGGTGTCTTCGTTTTCGTTTTCATTTTCTTTCCGATACTGTCTTAGTATTTTAGTCATAAATTTTTACTTTGAACTCTGATTAAAATGATTATTTTTGCGTTAGAAAGAGAGCATCAAGCTTTACAACTTTCGTGTTTTGTCTAACTCGTGAATCAATCATTTTGAAGGTCAAACAATTAGGGGAAGGTTACGTCAAATTGTCTTCATTTTCATTTTTTTTCCAATACTATCTTGATATTTTAGGCGTACCTTCTTACTTCAAACTCCGATTGATATGATTCTTTTTGTGTTGGAAATAGAACAGCAAACTCTACAACTTTCGTGTTTTGACTAACTCATAAATTAATCATTTTGAAGGTCAAAAATTTAGGAGAAGATTATATCAAATTCTATGTTGACACAAACTTACCCGTTTCGACTTGATTTTGAGGAAACACTTAAATAGGTCTAAATTATTAATGATTAAAGTTAACCTTGATGCACCATCATATGTTTGTGATGTAGATTAAGGGCGAGAGGCCACCAATAGAATTTTTCTTGGCTTCGCGCAACTCCAAGTTTTGGTAGGAGAATCTCATCTTTACAGTATTTTATTTTAACTCGCATGGATATTTTGAATTAGAATATTTAAACTTGCACATGTCATTGAAATTACATCTGTAAACTGAAAATTGAGATGAAAAATTGAAAATCTGAATCTACCTGAACCCTGAAACTTAAATCTGCTTAAGCTCTGAAAAACTGAGAATCTGAAATCAAGAATCTGAACTATATATAAGAAACTTGCGTCTGATTTATATTAGTATCTGCATCTGTTTTATGATTGACCTGAACGACCCCTCAAAATTTTTTGAACAACTTCCTAGCACAAATTTCCTTCATGACATAGGGACTTATTGCATCCTGAAAAATGGTTCATAAACGACAACGGTAAGTAGGGGTTTCCATCGGCTATATTCCTGCTCTCGAGATATAGTTTACTCGGAAAGTATTTTAAGTTGAGGATTAAGTCATGAATTACTGAGCTTTGCATATAGAAATTAGAAGCACTATGACACTGAAATTCTGCATTGTTCTTGAATCTATTTCACATATTTAGAAACTGATCTTGCATATAATTTATGCACTTAAATTCTGTTTTTACCTGCATTTCTGATTTTGACATATAATATTTCGATACTTGTATTGAAACCTATGTTAGTTAAAATACAATGTCGTTGATGATATTTTTCTACTGAGCTTTATTGGTTAGCTCACTCCGACTATACGTCACTGGTCCAGACACTGACGTGGCTGTTCGGAACCGCGAGACTGATCTTGATTATGTACCCGAGGAAAAGCTTGAGGTGTCTTCTGAGAAGTATTTTCCGGCTTAAGACCTAGTTTATTTATTTTCTTTTGGTGAGAGTTTAGACTTGGAGTTGTGGGCTCATTTAGTTAGATATTATAGTTTTATACTTGACTTTTGACCACTGTTTGAACCATATTTCAGTGATGGTCGGCGATCATCGATGGTCCTTTTATTTACTTCTTGTTTTCGCATTTATTTTAATATTAGATATTAACTGGGCTTTACTCTGATATGTGCTCTGTTTGTCCGGCCTATCGTTTAACCGATAGGTTGGCGAACTGGCCTTTCCTATACCTGAGGGATTGGAAAAGTCAGGTCGTCACAACTTATGTGTAACTTTTAAACTTTATCTGGACCTCTAAATCATAAAGGATTACTAACTTCTGAAATATTCAGTCATTATACGAGTAATAACATAGTAAAATATTAAAATCTTACTTATATAGGGTAGTTATATATGAGTTATTAAGCATGTAAGTAATATATATTATATCCTATAATATATAATGTTATACATACATTTATAAATAACTACCAAGTCGGGTTTGGATCTAACTTTGTATCTGACTTGTTTAGGTAACAGGTCAAAATTTTTGACTCAACCCGGTCCGACAGGTCAAGTTTTAAAACCCAAACCCGATTTGTAACAGGTCAGGTCTCCAAAACCCGCCAGGTCGACCCAACTCATTTGCACCCCTAGTCGGCCAAGAGACATCAAGCCCGACCTTTCTGGTCGGGTCAGGTATTTTCCAGGTTGGGTAGACCTGACTCAGCCTGATATTTATATGCGAAAAATATCAAAATAGCAGCTTTTTTATCGAGTTGGATTAGGTTTTCAGATCGGGTGATAGGTCAGATAGTGTTTTCGGGTTCAGTCGGCTTGAGTGCATCATTAGGTCAGGTCAGGCATTTGTGATTTTCTTATTGAGCAACCAAAAATTTCAACTTGTTGATAGCCCTATCTACAGGTTTACTAAAAAGCGCCTACATCTGAAATGCCTCGAAACCCATTGACTCTTTCGAATGAGAGGATGGAGATCCTTTTTCACTCCAATCTTCCACACAATGAATCTTAAGACCATGTGGATCCTGAAAAAGTGGTCCTAAAATCACATGACACACATGGCATTCAAATATGAGTTTAGGGCATTTTGTAAGATCTTTGCATTGTGGAATTAAAAAATACTATGGTAAGATCATGGTCACAAGATCCTTCGTGAAGAAGATTGGGTGGAAAAACGATCTCCATTGTCCAAGTCCAAGTAGTCAATGAGTTTGAAGGGAGTTCGAAAATAGGCACTTTTCAATAAACCTGTAGGAGCAAACGAAGGTCTTCATCGACATCTTAAACACAAAATGGTTCTTAAATAATCTTACGCCATTGTTGGAATAAGACCATTTAAACAACATTTTGGTGTTTAAATAACCGTCAAGACAGTGGGCTCTAATATTAAATAGGGTAGCTTTAAATGCGCCTACCAAATCTTGTTGGGTACCTACGCTAAAAACCATTGATTGCTTTAAATCATGTGGTGGAGATCATTTTTCACTCCCATATTCGAAAAAAGGGATCTTTAGATCATGGCACACCTATCAGATAGTCAGTTTTTTATTTCACACATCACAAATCTAAAAAAAAAGTGGCCCTAAAATCACATGACACACATCACACTCGAACATGACTTTAGGGCTACTTTTTGGGGATTTTTTCCATGTGGAATTGAAAATTGGTCGTCTGATGGGTGCGCCATGATCTCAAGATCCCTTGGGTGGAATATTGGAGCGAAAAAATATCTTCATTGTCAGATTTACAACAATCAATGGTTTTTAGCATTGGTGCCCAGTAAGATTCAGTGGGTGCCTTTAAAGCTATCCTATTAAATATCCCAAGTAAGAACTGAAAACCTTTAGTTACTTGGAATGAGATGATCGAATTAGATATGGAGATATTTTTTTTTCAATCTTCCGCAAACTCATCTTGAGATGATGGCATATTACAAACACTTAATTTTTTATTTTGCGTGATACACATTCCGAAAAAGTGACAAAAAAAAACAGTCAATGGCTTTCAATTGTGCTTAATGGGAGATACCTAGTATTTGGTGGGGGCTAGTAGCAGCCACCATCAAAACTCAAAATTTCGGCCCAAATGACCGAAATTTCGGCTGAGATTATCGGTTTCAGTCCCCAACGAAACGATAATATGGGGCCGCAATTTCTGTCATTTTTGTATGGGGTTCAAAATTTCGGCCAAAATTTCGGATTTCAGTTTTGGTCATGCCCGAAACTGAAATTTTGATCCTAGGCCACCATACTAATTTGCAAGTGGTTAGAGTGCACGAGAAATCACACAGCTGAATGAGCTACTAGACCCTCTGATTCAGTGGAACAGCGCTCATTTAAATGATCATAAAGTTACTTCGATTGGACGGACCAACCTGACCCGCCCCGGTAGGTTCATGTGTGCACGTCGAAAGGGTTGCACCCATGGTGACTAAAAACGCATTTTTTAAATGCACTTAACTTTTAAAAGTTAAAATGTGTTTACCCGTTTTTTTTCGGAAAACATTTTTCAATGTTTTCTCCTTGTTTAAAATTAGTGTCTGAAAACATTTTTCAATGTTTTCGGACTATATATATATAAATTTTTGTAGTTATTAATATTATTTAATTTCTAAAATTTTACAATTTTTTCCGAAATTACCAAAAGTTGCCCTTGTTTCCTTATATTTCCAGAGTCATCTTATTTGCGCACCTAAACTCGGTCATTATAGATGCACCTGGTACATGGGGCATGTACATAATATCAAGAGAAAAGTACCAGTAAACGCCCAAAAAAACTTTTTATCACCATTTCGGTGAACTTTGTTACTTATTATCAGTTGGCGCTTGTGCACGCTCAATACGGGCCGCATTTAGGCGCCTACATACTTTTTGAAATTAGCTTGAAATTAACAATTTATGGTATAGCCCCAGCAACGTTCCTCTCCTCCCTCGGAAAAGATCCCCGAAATGAGGGTTCCTTCGTTCCCCTCCTCCTTCTTCAAGATCGAAGGGTTCCTTCGTTCCCCTCCTCCCTCTTCAAGATCGAACACCTGGCGCTCTGATCTAACAACTCTGGCATCTCTGCAACTCATCATCTTCCCTCCAAAAGTCTTTTTTTTCCAAAACCCTATTCTTTTCTATAGCTTGAATCTCGGCATCAATGCACTCAATCTTTAGCTTTCAAAGCCTCAAATCCCTAATTCTCCGGCATCTCTGCAACTCATCTTCTTCTCTGAAAAAAGTAATTTTTTTTCAAAACCCTACTATTTTCTATAATTTCACTTGAATGGAGGCATCTCACAAATAGAGCATTCTCCGCTGTTTGTTTAGGGTTTAATAGAGCATTCTCGGCTATTTATCAAAGTCTTTCGTTGGGTCGCCGGAGGTCGGATGCCAGAGCTCGAATCTCGGCAACTCGCAAGCAGAACATTCTTTGCGGTTTGTTGGGTCGTCTTCTTCAACAGGTTGTCCTTTTCCTCCTTTAGTAATTTAAATTTATTTATTCAGATCATCCAATTTTATCCAATATATAAAATAGAATATAATTTTGTAAGGTTTGTGTTTTTCTCCCTTTACTAATCTCAACCAAGAATGAACAAAAATATTCGTCCTTTTCAGCTCAAATTCGTTTGAAATGAATTCTTACGAAGACATTTTTTTGTTAGTTAAGCTCCATGAAAATTGCAGAGCAAGTGGTGACTCATTTTTTGAGGAGAATTTTTTAGGTTCTTTTGCATTTTTTGTAAGATCTAAACTTCTAACTCTATGCTTAACTGTGGAATCTATATGTAGTTATTTATTGAAAGGTCAATCATATTGTTGTCTTTAATTATTATCAATTTTGTGTTTTGCGAAGTATCGGGATATATTAAAATTAGTGAGCCTAAATGGCTAACATGTTCCTTATCTACATTGTAAATAAGTTGTTGGACTGCTCTATAGTGAACTTGGTTAAACCGTAATTCAAGTTGTTCATTATTTGTGCCTCATTTGAAATGAACATCAACCATTTGAGTTTATGTCTAGATGATAAAAAAAACTATTAATGTTGAAATTTCTAGTAAAAGGCATGGAAATTTCACTAGTTTAAGAAATGTTTATATGGTTTAAGAAGCATTTACGGATTGGATGGTAAGATTGAAGAGCATTAGATGGACTAGTTGATTTAAAATCATTAGCTAGGTTGGATGAGTTAAAAGAGTTCAAGTTTACTATTGAAATTATAAATATTACTGGCTCTAGAGTAATAGATATTGATGATTGGTTATAAATTAGTAGGGATGTGATTAGTTCATGACATGTGTATTCTAAACACCAAAAGAGTGTGTAAATTTGTCTCATTCATTTGGAGATAAGAGAAACTTGGGAACCCAAAGTTGGCACTAAAAGCTGCTCCATCAAGTTTGCAATAGCAGCTCTCTTTGTCCACAAAACGAGCACCATCAAATGTGATCGTCTTCTTCTTAGGGCTGTAACAACATAGAATACAGCTAGTTAAGCAACATTAGTCATCTTTGATTACCACTTGAAACACGATTCTGAGTCCCTCTAGTGGCCTCAATAAGCAGCCTCATTCATCTGTTGTAGCAGTCTCACAAGCATGTAGATTGTGCATTGATTGAGGATTGAATAGATTGCCAAAAATATTGTAGTGTTCAATACATATTATATAGGACTGCACATTTCAATTACAAATAATGAGATATGTTCGACCGATAATCCTTTCGAGTTGATTATAATATCCAATCGACATGATTCTATGATGAAGTATGTGCCACTGGTATTTCCCAACTGTAACCATGGTTACTATGTTACCATTTGATAAAGAACTTCCTCGTAAAGTTCAAGAATTCTTACGTCAAGGGATTGATATGGAAAAGTGCTAGAGAACTCACCCTTCAAGGGTATAAACACGAAATTGATGCTTTAGAAGAAAATTTTCCAAATTATCATGTTTGGCTTAATGACATCGGTGAGAGACATTGGAGTAATGCGCACTTTCCTGGGAAACGGTATGGGATATTGACTACAAACTACTCTGAGTGCATGAACTCCGTGTTAGTGGTTGCTAGAACTTTGCCTATTACTTCGATTGTTGAGCTTACTCATGCCAAGGTTACCAGTTACTTTTATCAGAGGTCATTGGATGGTAAGGCTCATGCTAGTAAAGGAAAGAAGCTCATAAAATATGCAGATGCACATTTAAAGGATGAAATCATGATGGGTCGATTTCTAACAGTATATCCGAGTAGTTTGGATGTGTTTACAGTTATAGAAAAGGAAAAGACTCACAGCGTGAATTTGGAGAAACGAGCGTGTTCTTGTCGTAGTTATGATGTATTTGGTATACCTTGCAGGCATGCATATGCTACTATTAGCTTCTGATCTACGTTGGTACACGACTTTGTAGAAGAGTGGTTTACAAATGAGAGATATTGTGATACCTACAATGATGTCATGCACCCGATTGTTGATGAGAGTCAGTGGACAAGTGGAGCTACGCAGGAAATTGTAAAACCAATAGGTTCTCTACTTGCAAGAAAAGGGGTCACAACTGTAGAACATGCACGCCCGCATCTCCAGGAAAAAAAAAAAAAAAAGGAGGATGGAGCAATCGTCGCAAGGATAAAGAAAAATATTTTTGTATAATTTTTAGTGTCTTTATCAGGTTTATATTTCAATTTGAAGGTAAATAACTCATAGTGTCTTTATCAGGTTAATATTTTAATTTTGTCGTATATGAACACGTAAGTATCATCTACCCTGACAATTTTTATCTTCTTCATGTAAGGTCATTGGTCAAAGAACTCTCGAATCTGCATATGCTCATCTGATTGGTCATTTAAGCGTGATGTAATTGTTGGAGTATGTGCTGGATATGTTTTGATACGTGGTGTTAGCCTGGGAGGCTTCTATGAAATTACTGTGTTGGAAGTTCTATGGATTGTAAAATGCGCCTATGCTTCAGTTGTTCTTTTTGGAATTTTGTCTACTTAGTAGTTATGGATGCTTAGATTTTTTTACTTTTCACTTGTGTTGTTGATGATAAATTAGTATTTTATTAATTTGAATTATTGTGGAAGAATTTTTATATATAAATGTGATTGGTGGCAGTTTAATGCTTAGTTGTTGCTATCTAGGACTGCTGCAGGTCTTTATACATAGTTGTTGCTATCTAGAACTGTTGTAGGTCTCTTTGTACTTAGTTGTTACTATCTAGGACTGTTGCAGGTCTTTGTACTTAGTTGTTGCTATCTAAGACTTTTGCAGGTATGGGTGTTTCATTTTGAATTCAAGCGAGACTGGTTGGCGCTTTGGTTATTGGTAGTATGTATAATGAACTGCTGTATAAGTTTAGTGACCTTGTTTAGAATAGTTCTACATGTATAATTATGGGTCAGAAGGACTATGCTTTCATTTACTGGTTATTTCTGGTAAATTATGTTTTCTAGTTTGTGATACACTAATTACTGTGAATGTGAAGGGTCAATTGTATTAACTTTTCATTTCGGGTATCAAAAGCAGAAAATCCTACAGGTTCAGATCATTGGTACATAATAGTTGGTGAATGAATCGTACATTCTCGTAATAATCACAGTGGAGTGGGAGGTGGGTTTGTGAGCGTTGAATATGAAACAACGATGCAAGTAGAAGTGTAGGCAAGGTACTATCTCTGCCTTGAACTTCCAATTTGAAAATACTCATGCTTAGAGCCGTATAAAATTTGACTAGTCTATTACCTTTGTGACGACCCGACTTTTCCAATCCCTCAGATATAGGAAAGGCCGGTTTGCCAACCTATCGTTTAAACGATAAGCCGGACAAACAGAACACATATCACAGTAAAGTGTAATAAATAACCAAAGCTAAAAAAAATGCGGAAGCAATTAAAGTTCAGAACCACCGATGATGGCTGACCATCACCAAAACATGGTTCATAATCGTAAACAAAAGTCAAGCATAAAGCCATAATATCCAACAAAAATTGCCCCACAACTCCAAGTCCAAAACTCTCACCAAGAGCCAAATAAACTAGATCCTAAGCCAGAAAATACTCCTCAGGGAGAACCTCAGGCTCTTCCTCAAGTACGTAATCAAAATCAGTCTCGCAGCCCTGAACAGTCACGTCAGTACCTGGACCTGTAATGTATAGTCGGAGTAAGCTAACTAACAAAGCTCAGTAGAAAAATATTATCAACGGCATTGTATTTTAACCAACATACTTTTCAAAACATATATTGAAATATAGCATGTCAAAAAAAGATATGCAGATAAAAGACAAAATTTAAGTGCGAAAAATCATGTAGAATCAATTTCTAGATAGGTGAAAACAGATTCAAGAACAGATGCAAGGTTTCAGTGTCCTAGTTTCTCTAACTTCTATATGCAAAGTTCAGTAATTCATGACTTAATCCTCAACTTAAAATACCTCTCGAGTAAACTATATCTCGAGAGCAGGAATATAGCCGATGGGAACCCCTACCTACCATCGTCGTTCATGAACCCTTTTTCAGGATGCAACAAGCCCCTACACTCAGGAGGGTAACTTGCGCCAGGAATTTGGTCAGAAATTTTGAGGGGTCATTCAGGTGAATCATAAAACAGTTCAGATACTAATATAGTTCAAATGCAAGTTTCTTATACATAGTTCAGAATTCAGATTTCAGAGTTTATATCAGATTTCTAGTTTACAAACATGATTTTAATGGCATATACGAGTTCAAAGATTCTAATTCAAAATATCCATGCGAATTAAAATAAAATGCGGTAATGATGAGATTCTCCTACCTCAGAACATTTCACACAAACTCGGTGTCCAACCAAAGCTTATCGGACGGTGTCAAAACCCACACTATAACTTAGCAACTATACCAGCTTCATGTTACAAGTCTAGTAGCATAATATTTGAGAAGAAAATGAAAAACGAAGACAAACAATGTTTTGTCCTCGCGCGAGCGATGATAATCCTTGCGCGAGCGAGCTACAGTGCCTGCACGATCTAAGTTTCAAAAATTCACATAAAGATGCAATTTTTCACCCTTTTTCACTCGAGTCGGTTTTTCATCCATTCCCAAACATAAAACCTACATCTAATCTATTGATTCTAATCAATAATCTTAATAAAAATCGTACCTTTAACCGAAGATTTTCCCGATTTGAGAAGGAACCGCACCAAAGGGTTTTTGAATGAAATCATCGGATTTCCTCAACGATTCGCACCGCGATCACTCCCATGAGTTTACAAGGACGACTCTTACTTGTTCTCCATAATTTCAACCTTTTCCAAAAATCCAAAAATGAATCCAAAGCCGATTCAAGTTCGCCCTAGGATTAAGGGTTTCAAACAAAAGAGGGTTCTAGAGAAAAGGGGTTTCAAAGAAGGTTTCACAACGACGGATCTCACGATCGGTTGGCGGCACGATGGGGTCGGGGTTCTTCGCGGGTGGGTCACGTCTCCTTCTTTCTTAAGAAATAAAACAAATAACCTTAACCTAATTGTATACGGGAAACTATTCTCTCTTATAATGAGTTTGTGGAAAGTGTTAGTCACACACACCAAACAAGTGCGTTAAACTTTCTAATTCCATAACTTCAACCTAGGTCCGGTGTTGAGCGGTCACACCAAGGTCGGTGCACGACTTTCGCACGAGGGTCTAAATGTGTTATAAATCAAAATCCGTCTGCACAATCACATCTAAATAACAATTCAAAACAAATTGTGACGTCGGTTGCCGAGCGGAATACACACACAAGGTTAGTCTAACTCGGGTTCAAAATATGGGTATTTACATTCTACCCTCCTTAGGAATTTTTGTCCTCGAAAATGTAATGGGAAGCTTAAGTAAGTCTACAGTACACCCTTATCCTAACACAAGTTAATCCCAAGGCAAAAATCAAACGTTCTGAATACTAAAAGAATGGGTCACAGTACGACAGGTTTTACCAACCACGCTTTTCAAAGAATCAGGGTCGTAGTAACCTGGATGTACTTCGTGTGGCTTCCCATAATACCATAGAGGGGTTGCATTCGTAAATGGACACCTACGTTCCAAGTTTCACCCGATTAGGAAAAGAAACCCCACAGTGACTCAAACACAGCAAGACATCTCAAACCTTTTTCTTAACAGACAACCACGCCAAATCTAATAGGAAATCACCAGACTAACAATCAGGTCCTACAGTTCGAATGCTTACTGTTCACAACCATAGATCCTAACTGCTCCTACCGGGATAGCTGAATTTGTAAGGATGTCAACAACCTTATATAATAGTAGTAACTATCCATAGAACTGTAAAATGTTTAAAATCTCGTTATTTAAAGAAAATTTTTATTTTTTATTTTTTTTTAAAAGAGAAAAAGAAAGCAACAAGTATTTGTATGTCTTATCGATCAAAATGTAAATAAAATTTACCTTTATTCAAAAAGGTGTAGAAACTGTTCACGAATCTCAACTTTGCATTCCCAAGTGGCTTCCTCCAAAGAATGGTTCCGCCACTTCACGAGTACTAAGGGAATGCTCTTATTCCGTAAGGTCTGCTTTTTACAATCCAAGATTTGTACTAGCTCCTCAATCACAGATAAGTCTTCCTAGAGCTCAATGGGCTGGTAATCTAATATGTGAGTCGAGTCTTTCACGTACTTTCGCAATATGGACACGTGAAACACATTATGCATGTCCGATAGCTGCGGTGGCAAGGCTACACGGTAAGTAACCTCGCCGACTCGGCCCAATATCTCAAAAGGTCTAACATAGCGCGGACTCAGCTTCCTACGCTTGCTGAAATGCATCACGCCTTTTGTAGGCGAGATTTTGATAAATACATTGTCTCTCACCTGAAATGCAGGTATTAATTATAAAAAATAAATACTTTCTCGGCATAACTCTTAAGTGAACCATACTCTATTGCTCACCTGAAACTCAACGTGATCCCTTTTAAGGTCGGCATAACTCTTCTGACGACTTTGAGCAATGCGTAACCTCTCACGGATTAACAGAATTGTCTCGATCTTACTCTCCACGATCTCAGGGCCTAAAATGAGTTTCTCACCCACTTCTTCCCAATTAAGAGGAGACCTGCACCGTCGTCCATACAAAGCTTCGTAGGGTGCCATGTCGATGCTTACCTGGTAGCTATTATTATAGGCGAATTCAATCAACAGTAAGTGTTGGTCTCATGACCCCTGGAAATCCAACATGCAAGCACATAGCATATCTTCTATGATCTGATTCACCCGTTCAGTCTGGCTATCGGTTTGAGGATGAAACGTCGTACTATAATCAAGCCTGGAACCCATCCCTTCCTGAAATCGCTGCCAAAACTGAGATGTGTATATCGGGTCTCTGTCGGATATGATACTGATTGGTATACCATGCAGTGTAACTACCTCCTTAATGTATAACTCTGTGAGCTTGTTGGCGGTATACGACGTATTATAAGGCAGGAAGTGTGCAGACTTAGTCAATCGATCCACAATGACCCAGATAGCACTGTGCTTCCTTAATGTCCTTGGCAATCCCAAAATAAAGTCTATGGAAATGGCCTCCCTTTTCCACTCGGGTATCGGTAGTGGTTGCAAAGGTCCTGCCAGATTTCGATGATCCACCTTTACTTGCTGGCACGCAAGACATCTCGAGACATACTCAGTGACATCTTTCTTTAATCCCCTCCACCAAAAACTTTTCATTAAGTCTTAGCACATCTTGGTACTGCCAGGATGAATAGCATACATAGACTTATGAGCCTCTTCCAGAATGGTGTCCCGAAACTTAGTGTTAGTTGGTACACATACCCGGCCTCGAAATAATAGAGTGTCGTCATCTTGGATAGAAAAATTTGTTTTACCTCCCCCACTCACATCGCGCCTAATAGCTATAAGTTCATCATCTGTCATTTGAAGTCTGCGAATGTTCTCATAGAGGGTATAACGTATCACCAGCATAGCCATCATCGCACCTGAACCTTTCACGTCAAACCTTGTGTTGCTTAGAGTCATATCTTCCAATAGATGTCTTCGTCGCACGCTTGCGGTGAGATGTGATAACTGAGCAGAGAACTTTCGACTTAACGAATCTGCCACTACGTTTACTTTTTGGGGTGGTACTGGATGGTACAATCATAATCTTTCAAGAACTCCATCCACCGGCGTTGTCTCATATTCAACTCCTTTTGTGAGAAGAGATACTTGAGGCTCTTATGATCGGTGAATATATCGAAGGTCTCCCCATAAACACTATGTGAAAATCGATAAAAAAATAACGGCTCAAAACCGTTGTAATTGTCATAAACAACGATTTTGAGCCGCTGTATGGGCCGTTGTTTATAGAGCAATGATTTTCATAAACAACGGCCCAAAACCGTTCTTTATTTACCAGATAAACCACAGTCCATGTTCGTTGTAAAATAACAACGTTGTTGAGCCGTTGTTTTAATAGAAAAAAAGGTTGTTATTTTTCTTCAAAAATCACGATCTAAATCAGTGGTATATGTAAACAACGCCGACAAGCCGTTGTTAATTTCCTCCAAAATACAATGGTTATGGAATGTTGTTTGTAGCTGTTGCAAAATAACAACAATGTTGAGCCATTGTTTCTAACGGGAAAAGGGTGTTTATTTTTATTCTGAAACCACAGCCTAAATCAGTAGTATATAAAAACAACTGTTATAGACCGTTGTTTTTTATTTTTTATTTTTTTTTAAATTACATAGCTTTCATTTTTTTTACTGTAATTAAAGTCATTTTACCAGTTACAAATATTGTATCAATCACATCACTCTACGAGGGAAAAAATTCATAATCCATTCAACTAAATGAAAAAAGAATGAGCCAAAAATAAAATTATTCTACAATATCGTATTAATCCATTCAACACCATCTCATTAAAATATTCAAAGATATTATATTAATATATTCTACAACATCCTATAAACACATTTAACAACGCCCTATTCGATCATGACTTGAGTTGCCAATAAACCCAATGACATAGAGTGTTAATGTCTCATTGTTTGACACATTTGATTAAACACCTTTCAATTCGTTGCTGAGATGACTTTTCTTTTGTGATTTGTCCACCCACTTCTATCTCCTCCTGTATGTTTTCAGCTTGCGCCCAGCTCCCATACCACGAGTTTTCCTGCCATAAAAACAAACTCAATCACATCAACAAATTTCATAATAAAATGATAGTCAACGCTTGCATGTGTGTTCAAGTAAAAAAATGAAAAGTATAAGAGCAACTTGCATAAGAATTTTTATATAATTACATTATGAGCTTAAATTTGGAAAAGAAATATGTAAAGTATATAGTAATAATCCAATCAAACAAAAAAGGAAACAACTAAAAATTAGATTCAAATCATATATGTGACAGCCCGAATTTTCCCAACCTAAAATTTTGAGACTTTTTTTTTTTTTCCTTAACTTTCATTACACTAAAACCAAATGAGAAAACCCGGACTGCCAGATCGTAGATCACAATCTGACACAGAATACTTGGCGCATCTATATATATATAGAAATCAAAGCAAAGTTATATATGGCAAGAATAAAAACTACAGTTCTAATACCTAATATGTACAAAACAAAACAAACACCAATGATGACCAACCATCACCAACAGTAGTGTACTATGTATGCATAATAGCACGAACGTACCAAGCCCGAACTTACCAAGGTCCACGATGCACTAAATCTACGATCCCAAAATAGAATACAAATCCTTATGCGAAAGCTTCTTTTCTTTTAAGTATGTAGTTTGAGCTAACATCCAAGCTCAGTGGAGAAAACTAATACCAATATACATCTCATCACATGCATAGATTCAAAAATAAGATCAAAACATTTTCTTATCAAGACTAAAACTGATTTCAAAGTCATTTCTTATCAAAACTGAAACTGAGTTCCAAGGCATTTTCTTATCAAAATTCAAAACTAAATTCAAAGGCAAACTAATTTCAAAGATGTTTGCTTATCAAAACCGAAACTGATTTCAAAGACATTTTCTTAATAAAATTGAAACTGAAACTAATCTCTTATTAGAAGCATATTTCTTATTTTCAATTTACTGAGTTTGAATCACATTCATTTACATGTCTTACATATTCTTACGTGGCTTACTCACATGTCTTACATATTCTTACTTTGCTTACATACATGTTTTATACATTCTTACTTGGCTTAGTTATAAGTCTTACACATTCTTACTTGCTTACTTACGTATCTTACACATTCTTACTTTTCTTATATACATGTCGTACACATTCTTACTTGGTTTACTTATATGTTTCATACTTTCTTACTTAGCTTACACAGTTCGATTCACGGATATCCCGCCGTGCCAGTTCGATTCACGGAAACTGTCATACTAGTTCGATTTACACTCACTTGCATAGCTTATACATTGCCACATAGTTTACACAGTTCGATTCATAGATATCCCGCTGTGTCGATTCGATTCACGGAGACTGCCGTGCCAGTTCGATTCACACTCACTTGCATAGCTTATACATTGCCACATAGTTTACGCAGTTTGATTCACGGATATCCTGTCATGCCAGTTCAATTCACGGATATCCCGTCGTGCCGGTTTTATTCATGGGTTTAACCGCCATACCGGTTCGATTCACGATTAGCCGCCGTGCCGGTTTGATTCACGGATATCTCGCCGTGCCAGTTCAATTCATGGGTTTAACCGCCATACCGGATCGATTCACGATTAGCCGCCGTGCCGGTTCGATTCCGCCCTAGCAGCCTACAAGGTATCATATAATCCGCCCATAGCGGTCCACACATGTACATATAATCCACCCTTAGCAATCCACGATGTCATATAATCCGCCCGTAGCGATCCACATCACATTTGTAATCCGCCCATAGCAGTCCACTTAAATTTTCTTAACTTATGGTTCGATTTAGATTCAAATTTATATACATATTTGATTTGGATACAATTTAAAGTTCACATTTGCTTCAAATTTAACTTATGATTTTGATTCAAAACTTGCAAAACTCGCACACACGATGTTCAAAATGAAATTCTTTACCTGATCTACAAAGGCTAAAATACGATGTTCAAAACGAAAATCATTACTTGATTTGACATTTCAATAAATGCCCAAAACAAATCAATGTGTTAAAGATTCGATAATTATAACTTTTGAGTATTGCAAACATAGAAAATATTCAATCACATAATAACTTTCAGAAATCTAAGGTTTTCATTGCAAAGAATTCAAATACTAATTCATGATCAAATCAAAATGTATCACATTTCATTCGATCATATCAAGCATCTATGAATTTAAATCAAAAATGCAATTGTGTATAGAATTTTCCCCACCTTAGCCTCGAAGTTGCGCGAAGCCAAGCTAAGCCCTATCGATGGATTCCCACTCTCAATCTATATCATAAACATATAATGATATATCAAAGATCAACACGAATCACTAATATCTTAGACATATTTAAGTATTTTCTCAAAACCAAGGTTGAAACGGGGCAATTTTGTGCTAACTTAGAAACTAATGTAACTTCCTCCTAAATTTTGATCTTTAAAACTTTAGATTCAAAAAATAGTTAAAACTTAAATGTTATAGGCCATGTTTTCCTCTTTCCAACTCCTCAAAAATCGCATCAATCGGAGTTCGGAGTAAAATGTTATTGCCAAAAACCGAAGCTATGTCGGCACTTCAGTCAAAACGTGTTAACTCAGAACTTGACCCAACTTCCAACAAACTTTTGACCTTTAAAATTTTGGATTCAAGAGTTGGTCAAAACATAAAAGTTGTAAGTCTCGATGTCTTCTTTCCAACTCAATAATAATCATATAATTCTAAGTTCGGAATAGAAAGTTACGGCTAAAATAACGAAGTAGTATTGATAAGCTCCGACAAATTCGATCGATCGAATTTCATTTCGATCAATCAAGTTCCAAATTCGATCGATCGAGTTCCAATTTTGATCGATCGAATTTTGAAGTAAATTTTAACTTCCATGTTCTATAAAATCTGATCGATCGATCGAATTCGACAGTTTCAGAACTCCATCGGGCTTCGTTTTCTTTGATCCAAATCATCCAAAATTCATTTTCAAGCATCCTAATCACCCATAAATCATAACCAAACTAATTCTAACTAATTTAAATTGAATCTCAACTTCTAATCACGTGCACACACGTTCCATGGTGATCAAAACCGATGGGTTTGACGCGAAACCCTCGTTTCTTCTCGATGGTTTGAAACTCTCCTTTCCTCCCGATCGCATGGGCGTAGATTGAATCCCCCCAATGCATACAATAAATCAAGGCTCTCCTGAGCACAAGGGAATGATCAAAAGGGGAATCAATGGAATTTGGGTTTCAAAATGAAAGAGAGTTTGGGAGAATAGGGTTTCACGCTCTTGATCGTGTCCGCTTCAAAGATCTCTTACGGTGAATTAAAGAAGTTGAATCTAGAGAGGGAGATCAACACTCAAAAAGAAGGAGAAGGACAAGGAGATGGAGCTTTCTTCTCTTTCTCTTCTCTCAAAATTTTGCAAGCCAATGAAGCCCACATGAGAGGCTTGACTTATATAGTGGGGGTTGGTTCGGTGTGAAGCGGGGCACACCGAGAGTCTGCGTACGGGTTTCTCATCAAGGGTTAAAATGAGATCTAATCTCACTTGTAAACCTAAACAGCCTCAATGGCTTACGTGAGAAGCCTCTTTTAGCTTATACTTGGGCCTAGTTCTCTTGTGAAGCACACCCACCAACTTGTGTGTGCGTTAGTCCAATACAATGGTGTTGGTTCTCTTGCGAAGTTAAAACATCCATTTGAGATGTTAGTTATTATTTACATGAAAGTTTGGTCCGGTGTGGAGCCTGTACACCCAAACAACATATCAATCGGACTCGGTGTTGAGCCAATACACACAACCACAGTGTATGAACTTGGTCCTAAAAATCTCACACGAGCTCAAATGAACCCAAAACGATTCCGTTTGAAAAATCCAAACGGTGACGTATTTCTTAATAGACATGCACCCAATCAGGACCTATAGTTGGCTCAAATAGTCGGCCTAATCAATTAGCCCAACTAGTCAGCCAAATACAGTTGGCCCAATTAGTCAAATAAGTTGTTAACCATTACTAAACTTTTATTCTCTCTCTAGAACCAAAATCATAAGAGAAATAAATTCTCCTACCTTTATTTTCATTTATAACCAACCTAAACTTGGGTGTTAAACCAATATGTCGTAGCTAGGTGTATACAATTCATCCTAGGTCCACACGCAAATCTAAACTAACCTTTTTCACTTAAGACTTAACCCAACTAACTTAATTATTTTCTCCAAGTCGGGTACGTAATCAGTCGGGCACGCACACCGAGGCATACTGTTTAAAGGTAGGAATTTTTCAGGATGTTACAATATAACTCTGCAAACTACAAATTACTAGACACATAAGCACTAATACTGCTACAAAGCCAGGATAATTAGCTAAGTACCTCATTGCAACCTGGTACGAGATCTTGTAGTAGTTTCATCCATTCGCTGATCTTTTCTCTTCTGACCTAGAAGATAATTAAAGACTCGGGTTCAATGTCGATGTTCAAATTGAAGAACAAAATAAATATCACGGTAATTAGAGAAATTAATTTGGTCTTTTACCCTTTTAGTGAGACTATGGCTATCTGTGGCTTGGTATCTTCTAGCTAAAACATGAATGAAATCTTATTTCGGTTGTTCCAGCGGCTTTACATTATCTTCTTTTTGTTTCTGATTTCGGTAGCTTCTGTAGATCTGCATTTCTTTGCATTTGAATCCCCCTCTTCGGCCTACAAATTTTTGTTAAGTTACCACATAGATCATAAATGCTCTGCTCAAGACCAATGTTTTCAAATTTTAGACTGAATTAAACGAATCAATGAAGAAGAATACATAGATCCAATAGGACAATTTTAGAAATCGAACCATAAACTGAAATCTTGGTTAATTTGGGAACTTTGGCATTGGATGAGGGGCTAATCCCATTAGGAGAATCCAGTATTTATGATTGTGGAGAGATCTCATGTAAGCTACAAATGCATTGAAAAACAAAAGAATTTGACCTTTGATGCAAATAATGTGCTATGCAAATCCAAAGAGGAACAAATACTAGAACACAAGTTTGCATCAACTTTGGTAACATAATACCTGAGATTCTTTTTCTCACATTTAGCATAGTTGTCTAATAATAGCTTTATTTTGACAAGATCGGGATTGGGCCTATAGCTCCATTGAAAGTTTACACTGATGCAAACTTGATGCTGCAGGTTAAATCCCAGCTTGCCTATCAGAAAACATAATTGCTTTATTTATCTGAAAGCAATCATAAACAGGGAAACATCCTAATTCTTGAGAATCTTAAAAACTCTTTTGGAAAGCTAAAATAATTTTGTTGTTAAATGCAACACAATGAACTTAAATGTATGCATATGCCCCAAGGTCACAACAACAGAATATCAAAAACAAGGTAAGAACGACTCCATGAAAATTCAATTATAAATCACATGGTAATAATATCAAAGTAACAAAAGAACACCACTAAAGCATGAGAATATATAAACTATTGATGGATAATAGCATAAGAAGTTCACCAAAAGAGATGTAAAAATTTTGCCACCTTCTTCACGTATCTCAAAGCATCCTTTTCTCGGCTGAAAGTTACACAACAATCATCTCAATATATAAAACAAAAGAAATTACATTTATCTACTACTAATGATGAATGTATATGATAAAAAGGATAAAACCTATATGCATATCATGACTAAAATCAAATAGAGAAGTCATACAACCATACTAACGAATTAAAATTTAAACAAGATATCATCCATCATCAACCACCTTTACCAATGAGGGTCTGCAGAAACAACTTTGTTTATAAAACAGTTAAATCTTTGAAGCATGAAGAGGAAGTGCACATAGGTGATGTGTATGCCTTTCAGCCCGTAGTTATTGTGGATAAATTTAAAAACAAGGATTTAGATAGATTCTTTTCCCGTAATAATATATGAGACACCTAGCAACAATGGGAGTCATAGAGGAAATTAAAGTAATTGAATCCTCACGTATTGAAGACAAGGTCGTCTCCCCTCATGCCTTCACAAGAAGTTCTAACAAAGAAGAGTGAGGTCTACGAAGAAGAATACTACGCATGAAGAGGTTTAGTGCCTAAATTTTTGAGCTATTAAGGAGTAATGATGATGAAATTCGGAAAATGAAAAAGTTGATCCAAGAATAAAGATGTATGAACTGCGGGAATGAAGTTAGGAGGGTCTGTTAATGGGGTGAAAAACCTGAATAAAGGACTAAGCGATGCTTTAAAACAGAGCCCATGTGACCTATTATAGAATCACATGAGAACTTAAGTGAATCACATGTCACGTTCTCAATTAAGTTACATGTAACCAACCTTTTATGGTCCTTAATTGTGATTGATTCAGACTTTAACAGTGAGATGCAATTGGTTATTCTGTTAGAAAAAAGTACTAAAAAAGTCAAAGAGAAGATTTGAATCATAAGAAGCAATTGGCTAGGGAGTTGAAAGTGTGCAGAATAAGGGAAGAATTATAGGAAGTAAGATCAATAAGTGCTTTAAACATAACAGAAATTAAGTTGTTGAATAAATGATGCTACGAAAGAGGGGAATTAATGTATAAAGAAACTGAAAATTCTGTTGTGAGGAAAATATATGAACTACATCTAAATGGCTAACAGAATAATTCTTTCAACAAAACTAAGAAATGGAAAGATTAAATTAAATCATCTTAGTGGATGTTCCATATGCCCTTAAACTGAGAGTCTAGTGAACTTTATTAAATAAAAGGGTACCTCGGTTCACGCCCACGCATTCTCTGAAAGCGCCCACATCCCAGACCCCTTGAAAACCATTGATTGCTTCGGATCAGATGATGGAGATCATGTTTCACCCTGATCTTCAACACAATAAATCTTATGATCATTTTGCACCTAGCAGACGAACATTTTTTTATTCCATGCGTCACAGATCCCCAAAAAATGGCTCTAAATTCACGTTTGAGTGTGATGTGTGCCATACGATTTAAGGGTCATTTTTTGGGGATCTAAGACACATGGAATCAAAAATTGACTATCTAATAGGTGATCCATTATCTCAAGATCTATTGTGTGGAAGGTAGGGGTGAAAAAATAGTTTCCATCTTCTTATTCAAAGGAATCAATGGCTTTCAAGGAGTCTGGAACGTGGGTGCTTTCAGAAAACGCGTAGGTGCATTTAGAGGTACCCATTATAAAAACTTCAAAATTAAGGGTTTGAGATAAAGATAGAATCAAGTATAACCTTTCCAAACCATAAATAATTGAAAAAATAGGGGAAACATAATATAAAGGGGAAAAGAATATTGTGTGATTTCTTCATGCAATAAGAAAAGAGTTATGACACTATATAGCCAGTTGGGATAAAAAGTAATTTGTTATGCATCAGTCGCTCATTTGTGGCTGCAAGCTGGACGAATGATACCTTTCCTTTCCAAGTAGCAGTAAGTCAATTGCAAGTTAACATCATTCTTTTATCAAAACTTGTAGTAATTATCGAAGTCACTTACAAGATGCCCCTATAGATTAGGTCAATAAATTAAAATTTAAAAACTCATAATACAAAATAAATCACAAAATTGTTAAGAATCGAGCATACCCTCCCTTCCTCAGCTTGTTTAGCCACCACTTTTGATAACTCCTGCACTCGCAAGAAAAGTAACGGGTAAATGATTCATCCATTTGCTAACTCACTTAGAACTTGGTTAACTGTACTCCAAATTTCAATTCAGCTACTTTTAACTGTGAATGTGTGTAATTGTTTCCCTGCTCAAGGAATTCAAACAATTGCATCCTTTTTGTAAGCAATAATTGATTCATCTCACTTTTCAGATAGGTGCCTGCACCCTAAAAGCGAAAAAAAGGGAGATAAACTAGAAGTAGCATTTCAAGTATATGTTTACATTTCTGTGTATGCAAAGACATATGTAGAACAGTAAGACCATGGATCCTCCAAAAGATTGAGCGTAGAAACTTCTGGGAAGATAGTCCTTCTATGCTATCGAGAAGGGATTGCTATTTAATAGTTTTTTGAGAAGATATGGCTTGAAAGTGACTCAAAAGTTGCTGTTTAGACTTTAATGCATAAATAACAGGTACAAAACTCCTTGGAAAGTGAGAATCCAAGTGGCCCACATACAAGACCCACATAAATGATGTGAGTGATCGATGGAGAGAAGGGAATAGGCGTACTGATTACCTTACTATATAAGAATGAGGATGTATAGAAAATATGTCTCCTATTAGCCCTTGCACTTTATGTTAAACTATATCTATATATTTTTGTCAATGGATAATGTATAGAAGTGTGAAACTATGTGTTAGAGAGCAGCACAGGACGCTGCACTCAAGCCATTTGAGAGCCATGGCAACATGCCCACCATCAAGGTAGTGGTCACTACCTTGATTTGTCATATGGCTGAACAAGGAGAGAGCTGCCATCTGGAGTAGTGATCTGCGCAATGCTCTTCAAGCTGACTGGACTTCCATAGTACTCAACCTGGAAGAATAACAAATCATTTTCTTTTCTTAGACAGAATGAAACCTTTCCTTTCCAAGTAGCAGTAATTGATGCTATTATCTGGAATTTGAAACTTTTGCTTAGTTCCTTTCAGCAAAGCAAGATGACAGGCAGTAATTATCTTTAAGAAATTGGTCATATGAAAAAAATAATCTTATTAGCAGACTTCACTTCCTCTTGGGACTGCTGACTTAGAAGCAGAAGAACAAATCAAGGATATAAGATGGAAATTGAGACGTTTCCCAAGTTTTCCCAGCAGAGATGATATCCGAACTAAGAAATCGGAAATTGCAAAACAAATATATCATAACTCCACATCACAAGCCTACCATCCTTTTTATTTGAAAGAATTAATGAAAAAAATAAAATGTCAACAAATAATGGCATAAAGACAATTTCGTTCTCCAAATAAAAAGAAAATGGCCTGATTCGTAAATTGAACAAACTCCCTGATTGCTAATAAGCTTAAGTTAGATATCTATCTGCATATGCTTGTCAATGTCTTATACCATCTATTCTCCTGTCTGGCTGTGAGATTGGCATGGGTTTTATACCATGAAACATGTCTGAAATTGCAGACGGGGCAAAGATCTTGAGGAATGAAATGCAATGGTCTCTTGGGAAAACATAAGATGATGCCATTATGGATCAGATCGGCTCTTCTGAAAAACACAATAAGAAGAATCTTGGGCACAAGCAGGAAAGGTAAATGCACAAGAGCCCATCAGCCAGGAAGAGCATGGATGCTCCAAGATATTCTTTGAGGTGCTTCCTCAATCCACAACCTCTGACGATTGAAAAAAATGGTTAAGGATACTCTTGTCCAGGGAAAATTGACCTCTGCATTAGAGGCATTGGCATGTTCAACAGGACCCACATAAGCTTAAATTTCTTCTCCACTATCTCTAGTAGACACTTAAATTCCAGCTAGGTAGACACTTCAATGCCAGCCTGGCCTAGATTGCCTGATGCACATGCTAAAGTTAAACTCCATCCATCCTTCATCTACAACTTACCAGTTCTCCACCGGTCTTGCCAGCCCGCAGTGACATGCCTATGCTCAAGCAGAGGACTGAAAGCCTGAAAGTAGAGTTGCTTAATGTATTGGTTCTTGAAGTGAAGACAGGTAAGCTAATAATTAGATTCCAGCCTTAATATGTGGACCCATCCTATAGTGACATGGCGATGCTCAAGCAGGGGAAGAATCTTTCCCATAAAGGTGACAGATTCTACAATTGCTTGAGCATAACTGTATCGTGGTAGGATGGATCTGCATGTCAAGATTGGTGGTATAATAGCTTGGCTACCTACACTATCACCTATCAAGAAACAATGAAAACCACATATGTACTCCGCAACTCTAGGTTTAGTTTGTACTTGCAAGTGAACTTGACCCAAAATGAGCATTATGAGAAATATCAATATATCCAAGAAACTCACTAATTCCAGATAAAAATGGGAGTCGATTCCATGAGATACCCACATCTGACACTTAAATATTGAGTGTAAATACTCACTTCCGCTGCAACAGAGATTTACCCATGCATTCACGGGGCATCATTGCAGAGAACCATACTTGTAATTAGCTTCCACCAAGGAAAATAGTAGGTTAACACCAAGGCGCGTTACAAATGGGAAACGGAAACAACTAAATTCAACTATTAATAGAAACAGCAGCAAGCAGGGAAACAGACAAAATTACTACCAAATAACAATGATGATTAGAAAGAAAAAAGTAAAAAATGAAATGGGAAAAATGCTTACCTGACTTGATATCTGCCCTGTCAACCTTCCCATATTTGCTGAAAAGTCACTTGACGAGTGTCAATACTCTAAATTGCCACAGAAAATGGGCAATTTAAGTAGAAGCACTCAGCCAGCGATTCAAGGGGAGGATGAGCTAGTCGCTCACACACCACCCCCAACGCAACTACAACAAAAATTAAAAAAAAAATTTACAACAGAGTCAACCAAACCTGCAAGACCCATTGCAGCATCTTCTTCCCTCCTCTTCCGCTAAAGAATCTGCTGCGACATTAGCCAGTCTGTACGCATGGCTAAAGGTGATCGACTTACCTGAAAAGAATTAAAAAAACTTGGGCGTCAACATTGATGCACATTTTCATCATCTAGGGTCCTGTCATCCCCTTCAACTCTTCACCATAGATATCAATAAAAAAAATTAGACGATAGGGACCTTCAATGGAAACTATAAAAAACAGACACTAGCATAAAGAACAAAAGCAGAATTTATGTAGTTTAAAGTTAACTTTAGCTTTCAAGTCTTGAGTTCTCTGGTTGTACTTTGTGGAAAAGAATCACCACTCCCATATTTGGAATCCTAGGTGCAAAGCCAAACTAGCTTGGCTATTATTTTTGCTTGAAAACAAGGATTGATTTGCTGATGACTGCATTCATCCAAATTACATCTCAAAGATGCCTTTTGTCTCTTTGGATGAAGCCCAAACAAAAAGCACAGGCAAACACCTGCATATGTCAATTACGAGGCCAAAATTCAACGAGATCTTCTCCATAGGAAAGGGGCACTAACATAAACGAATTCAAAAGTAGAGATTAAAAACTGAGCACAAAAGCTAAACAACTATAAGTGGCACATCTAAAAGGTGGTAACCAATCCAAAAGTAGACTTAAAAAAAAATTGACCAAACACCTCTCCCAGATAAGTCTACTATAGAAATCCCATCATTCACAAGCCTATTCACCCTTGCATTGCCTCTCAAAGAATAAGAGACAACTTTGAAATGAACTTTTCTTGTATATAATTTTAAATCAATTTATGCATGTATTTCTAGGATGATAGAACTCACATTGACCTTTGGTCCCTCCATCGACCTTCCGAGAAAGGTTTCTAGCTTGATTGGCAAACTGATGGTCCTCCGCTCTGGCAAAGGTTTTGGGGACTACAACGCTCAAGCTTACAAATGCAATTGAGAGTATAAGCAAGGCCTTCGTGGTAAATCTATAATTCAATTGCATTGGATCAATTTGTAATACCACATATGCTTTGAACTTTAAATTAGAAACAAATATTCGCATTTTTTTGAATTTGGAGTTATATTCCACCTCCACATAAATATTCTGATGGAGAAAAGAACACCACCCATAAAAAAAAGACAAATAAGGGAGCACGGTATATAAACTTTAGTATGCGACTCACTTCATGTTGTGTTCTTTAAATCATTCACGGCTCGGCCGATTTATCATATGATTCACTTCATATGGCCTTTGACTGTACTGAATCATTGGATTTTGTTTTTACTTTTTCGGGACTTCGTACAAGGAACATGTATTAGGAACTTGTATAAGGTAACCAATCTATTTCCAATCTAGATTGGAGAGGATTACTAATTGGGTATATGAGGCATTCTTTTTCATTAAGTGTGCCACTTGATTTGAAGGAACTATTGTAAAAATCTAGTGAATCGAAGATTGCATCTAAAACACTTTTCCATTATGTGATTCAAGGAGGCTAACAACATTAAAATGAACGACTAACACAGGTTTCAATATTGACGTGGTAACTGTCATTTTAAAGGCATTTGACTGCTTCAAGTAGCATGATGGAAATGGTGCCATATATACCCAATCAATGGCACTATTTTACCTTAGACCAGTTCTTACCAGTTTACTGAACACCAACTCATAAACTCACTTTCCATATCATTTTTTCTTGGAAAACCAATTTTGGGTTTTAGTGTTTGGTACTCCTTTTAGAATTACCGTAAAGATCACACCCAAAACTATATAAAAACACCAGTTAATCAACCAAATCTCGGTTTCTGGAGTAACTAAAACAGATGGAGAAATAGGGGATACTACAAAATTGTAACTGCAAGAGACTCCATTTATAAAGATTTGCATTCTCAATATATGAACAATAGCAAGAAGTTAATTTCGCATTGGATGAGCCAATTCGTTGTTTCAATATGAAAAAACCACATTATTCATTAAAAAGAAAAAAAAAAAAAAGCATGAAAAACCATATCTAATCTATTTAACTACAATGTAAAAATAAAAAGAGCCAGTGAATTGGCTGGTTTACAATCTTCAATAGGATCTGAAGCACAACTCACATCCAAATAGAAAGAGACCTGGAACCAAGAAAATATTAGAGATGAGTTAAAATCAAAATATAAAGCAGAAACATTTGATTTACAACGCTTTAGATAGTATATGGAAGAAACAACAATACTCTTATGACTTGTTTGTACAATCATACTCTTCATCTTGGCCATGAAAGAATTGATTCCAATACTGGAGCTAAAATGGGAATAGGCAATTGGTTGCGAGGTACAACAGGTGTTGGAGTCAAGAAATCATAGTCAAGGTTTGACTCAATTTCTATCACACTGTCTAAAACCTTAACCACAATCGACATGGATGGCCTTCTAGATACATCTCCCTATAAACACCACATGGAGATCCTTATCATCTCCATGGCTTCTTCTATATGGTTCTTCATATCTTCGCTATGTTTATCGACTCTATCCACCAGTTGATTTTCATCTACCTTTCTCTTCAGTAAACTAAGCAAATGAACGCTTTCTTCAGGCTCATAGTGATATAATTTTCTCCATCCACACACAATTTCTAAGACCACAACACCGAAGCTATAAATGTCAACTTTCTAGGTACTATTTGAGCTCAGCCATTCTGGAGCCAAATAGTTGTGAGTTCCTGTCATAGTAGTCATCACATGGCTCAGATCCTTATCGATCATTTTGGCTAGTCCGAAATTAGAAACCTTGGCATTGAAGTTTTCATCTAGGAGGATATTCTTGGGTTTAATATCCAAGTGAGCTATTCTCTGTCTGCAATCTTCATGGAGATACAAAAGTCCTTTGGCTATGTCGAGTATAATCTTCTTTCGAGTTTTCCAATCAAGAGGAGGGTTTTGGTTTCTATGGATTAAAACATAGAAATATACAACTCAGTCATATGCCTTTTCAAGATCAGAACTCCATCCCCGACTGACCTATCACCGACAAAGATAATTTGACTCAGAGATCAATGAAGCCCCGCCAGCCTTAGTAATATTTTCAGCACTAACCTTGTAGGGATTTCCCATGAGGCTAGTAGGGAGTTACATTTTATATACATTGGACTCTAAACTTCCAAATCACTATTTATTAACAGAAGGGATCATCGATTTAATAACTTCCTAGCAGAATTTATTACGGTGAATTGAACAAACTTATGTGTCAAATTACACAATTTCAGTTGTCACTAAAACGTAAGAACTTTTTATTTAAATCATAATTAGGATTATTATGATAAGCAATTGGAGTTGTTTATTCTTCATTTTGGTTTTGAGGAGTATTTAAGTTGGCATTTCTTCAGCTTAAATCACCATTTTGGTAAAAAAACAGACCACTCACAGCAAGCAACAAAAAAATCACCATTTTAAATTGGTGCAAAAATCACCATTTCTTAACTCCATAACCATCCCAGATCCACAAAAAAAACCTAACTCCCACACATAAAACAAGTACCCAATATCCTACAATTTTGCATTTAAACCTACAAAATGATCCTTTTCTTTCACAAGACATAAAAATAACACCAATTTGTTATCAAAATTAACGATTAGATACTGAAAATCATAAATGGGTATCAGATCCACTAACCTTCTTATGTTTGACTCCACCGGATTTAGCAGGCTTCGAAGATGGAGGAGCTGCTTGAGATCAGTGCACGGAACCAAGTCGATTCTGAGGTTTTGATGAGGTGGGAAAATCGAGTTGATTCTACGTGGAGTTGAGTTTATTTCCCGCTTCTTAGGACCTCGAAGGACGGTCGGATTCTGAGAATTAGAGTCTCGATTTTCTGCAACTCAAACAAAAATCCCAAATCAACATAAACCATAAAGAAACGACCTAACAAAAAAAAATGCCCCCCAATAGAAGCTGATCCTCGGATGATCAAAAAATATTTTAGAATATCGTTTTACTTTTGTATACCCTAATTCTGAAATTTCAAAAAATATTTTGGATGACTAAAAAACATATAGAAATTTCAGAAAACATATTTCTAATTAGGGTATACCAAAGTAAAACGATTTGAGTATAATCCTTCATAATCTTTCCGAAAATATAAAATAAAATAAAAACCCTACCTGATCGTTTCAATGTTGCTTTGGCGAGCTTTACTTGTTGGGGCCTCAAAGAGACTGATGCATTTTTCAATAACAGATTGTAGATAGATTTTGTCTTTAATGGGCTTCAAGCTTCCGCTTATGGAGACGAGGATGATCCCATTGAAGAAGCTTCGACTTATAGAGATGAGGAGGATCGCATCGAATGAAGACAGAGAGAAATGAGTATTTGGGCAGACGTTCCTGCACTCAATTTCATTTAGAAATGGGTATTTTGGGTGCCATTCAGAAATGGGTATTTGGTAGACGAGGAGGTCATAGGTTCGCATCGGCTTAGTCATACAAAACCAGGCCGTTGTATTTTAGAAACAAACGGCAAAGCTACATTAGAACTTAAGGTCAGAGGTTCGAATTGGTTTACTTATACAAAATCAGGCCGTTGCATTTAAAAAACTGCTGTTTTGGGCAGTTGTATCACTAAATTTGTCTACAACGGTTGGAGACTGTAGTTTTCTTTAGGCAAGTAGTGTTGTTTATTCTTCATTTTCACTTAGTGAAAGGTAATGCCTCCAGATCTTCAAGGTAAAAATCACTGCAGCCAACTCAAGGTCATGTGTCAGATAATTCTTTTCATGCTCTTTTAGTTGTCTAGACCCATAAGTAATGACTCTCTCATTCTGGTTAAGCACACAACCTAAACCCCCATACAATGCATCACTGTACACTGCAAAGCCTCCCCTGCCTGACGGTATAGTAAGTACTAGCGCAGTAGTCAATCATTTCTTGAGTTCCTGAAAACTCTGCTCACACTGCTCTATCCAATCAAACTTAGTGTTCTTCTTCGTAAGTTACATAAGCGGGTCTGATATCTTGGAGAAACCCTCTACAAACCTTCTGTAGTAACTTACCAGACCGAGGAAACTACGAACCTCTGTAACTGTCTTCGGTTGTTCCCAATTCATCACTGACTCAATATTTGTTGGGTTAACCGTAATACCGGTCTCAGAGATAACATGGCCTAGGAAACTAACCTGCTCAAGCCAAAACTCACACTTGCTAAGTTTTGTATATAACTGATGGTCTCTGAGGGTTTGTAGAGCCACTCGCAAGTGCTGCTCATGTTCTTCTCGCGTCTTTGAATAGATGAGGATGTCATCTACAAAAACTACTACAGACTTGTCCAAATGTGGTTTGAATATCCGATTCATCAAGTCCATAAATGACGCGGGTGCGTTTGTCAACCCAAATGGCATGACCAAGAACTCGTAGCGTCCATATTGGGTTCTGAATGCTATCTTCTTAATGTCTTCAGATTTGACTTTTAACTGATGGTAGCTTGACCTCAAGTCAATCTTCGAGAAGAACCTTGCTCCTTGTAACTGATCAAACAGATCATCAATTCTCGGAAGTGGATAACGGTTCTTAATTATCAACTTATTTAGCTGGCGGTAATCAATGCAAAGCCGCATGAAACCATCTTTCTTCTTCACAAACAAAATCGGTGCTCCCCAGGGTGACACACTCGGCCTAATAAAACCCTTATCTAGCAGTTCCTGAAGCTGCTCCTTCAACTCTTTCAATTCTGCCGGCGCCATTCGATACAGAGCTTTCGATACTGGTTTGGTACCCGGTGCTAATTCAATCGCAAATTCAATCTCCCGATCATGTGGTTAATCCAGGTAGATCTTCAGGGAAAACGTCCGGATACTCACAAGCAATCATAATGTCTGTAATATTCCTCTTCTCCTCCTTATGATCTTACAAGTATGCCAGATAACCATAACACTTGTTCTTCATCATATGGTCTGCTCGAATAGCGGAGATAAATAGTGTCATGTAGGATTTGACTTCGTAGAATCGGAAGGATTTTCTCTTCGGAGGGCGGAAGGTTACAATTTTTTGAAGACAATCTACGCTTGCATGGTAAGCAGATAACCAATCCATCCATAGTATCACGTCAAACCCTTCCATGCTCAAATAATCAAATCAGCTACAGTCTCGTGGTCTTCGATCATCACAATCACAGATTGACACACGATATCAGTGCTCAATGAGTTACCCATAGGAACTGACACTACCAAGATGAAATCAAGGGCATTGGGAACGATGCCCAACTTCTCAGCAAACAACGGAGTGACAAAAGAATGGGTAGACCCAGGTTTTATCAACACTCGTGCTTCGATTTTGCTTACGTCGCCCTCACGATGCATAAATATGGTACCTTAAAATTATACGAGCGTTTTAATTAAAATTTTCTAAGCATGTGGTATTCATGCATGCCTTATTAAAAGAATTTATTAAATACAAAGCAATACATAATAGAATAAAGATATAAAGACATCTCAACTTTTAATAATACCTTGGATTATGTCATTCGACGTTCCTGCTTCCTGAGCGTCACGGCATAAGCTCAACCTTGAATAGTAGGTCGGGTCGATCTCTGAGTAGATACCGAATTAGTCCTTCCCCAGTCCTCTTGAGGACAATCCTTAACCATGTGTCCGATTGTACCACACCGAAAACATGCTCCAGTATTCCTCCTACAATCCTCGGTCTTGTGTGGTTTCCCACACCTTAGACATGAAATGACTGGGGCAAAAGATGTAGCACGTGAGGATCCTTGTACCACTGATGCTCCGCTAGCCGTAGAACACGTTGGTCGTACGGATTGCACAGGTGATGACACTGATGGTCTCTGATAGGAGGTCGGTCCAGAAGAAACTGTTGGTCTAGAAAATGTAGGTTGAACAGGATATACCGGTGGCTTCAAAAACTTGGCCCTCTTATTCTCAAAAGTACCAAACTATCCTTGCATACTCTTGTCCTTATTCTATTGACCCCTTCTCAGAAACAGCTTCTGAATTTCCTCTTTAGCAATGAGGGCCTTTGATATCACTCCCCCATATGTCTCCATCTCCCACATAACCACTCTCTCTTGTATACTCGGCCTCAGACCCATCTGAAATTTTTTGGCCTTCATCATATCGGCGGCCACATGCTGAGGTGCAAACCTCGAAAGTCGCATGAACTCATCTCCATACTCATGCACTGACATTATCCCCTGCTCCAGCTTGATGAACTGGACTTCCATCTGATGCCTGACGATCTTGGGAAAGTACTGATCATTGAAAGCCTCGATAAACTCAGCCCATGTCCAAGGAGTATTGGGAAACTCCTGCTCCTTGTGTCTAGCCACGAACTTCCACCATGGTCCAGCCTGTTCGTCCAGTTTGAAAGTTGCCCAACGAACCTTCTCGACATCGGTGCACTGAAGTACTTCAAAGATCTTTTCCATCTCATCCAACCAACCTTCAGCCTCCATCGGATAGGTCTATCCAGAAAAATTTGGAGGTCTCATCCTCCTGAATTCGACAAATTCGGAGGATTATTGTTGATGTCTAACAGAAATCAGCTCTGCTTGCTGGGCGATGGCAATAGTCTGTTGAGCCATAGATGCGGTCTGCTGAGCTATGTCGGTGGCCAGATTTTCCAACACTTGCTCCATTCTTCCATCCTGACCTCTTCCAACTCCAATTGGAACTGTGTTGAAACCGGTTGCGAAAGTGACTCCCCTAGAGATACCGACACCTTCAGGGATGTCCTCTAACGGAACTATCCTACCTCTGACTCTGCCTCTAAGTCTTGGGGCCATGCTAACCTGTCATTGTGAAAACAACAACATCGGCCAGTATTCAGATTGTAACCACAATCACGCACACAGTCATCGTGGACTCAGGACCTAAAAACATAACTCTGATGCAACTGTTCCGGGGTCACAGTTGGGTTCTCATGGGTCCTTAGAGAAACTAAAACTACGGCTCTAATACCAACTGCGATGACCCAACTTTTTCAATCCCTCAGGTATAGGAAAGGCCGGTTCGCCAACCTATTGGTTAAACGATAAGTCGGACAAACAGAACACATATCAGAGTAAAGCGCAACAAATAACCAAAGCTAAGAAAAATGCAGAAGCAATTAAAGTGCAAAACCACCGATGATGGCCGACCATCATCGAAACATGGTTCATAACCGCAAACAAAAGTCAAGCATAAAGCCATAATATCCAACAAAAATGGGCCCACAACTCCAAGTCCAAAACTCTCACCAAAAGCAAAATAAACTAGATCCTAAGTCGGAAAATACTCCTCAGGAGGAACCTCAGGCTCTTCCTCGAGTACGTAATTAGAATCAGTCTCGCAACCCTAAGCAGCCACATCAGTACCTGGACCTGTGACGTATAGTTGAAGTGAGCTAAACAACAAAGCTCAATAGAAAAATATTATCAACGGCATTGTATTTTAACCAACATGGTTTTCAAAACATATATCAGAATATAGCGTGTCAAAAACATATATGCAGATAAAAGAAGAAATTTAAGTGTGGAAAATCATATGTAGAATCAATTTCTAAATAGGTGAAAACAGATTCAAAAACATATGCAAGGTTTCAGTGTCCTAGTTTCTCTAACTTCTATATGCAAAGTTCATAAATTCATGACTTAATCCTCAACTTAAAATACCTCCCGAGTAAACTATATCTCGAGAGCAGGAATATAGCCAATGGGAACCCCTACCTACCATCGTCGTTCATGAACCCATTTTCAGGATGCAACAAGCCCCTACACTCAGGAGGATAACTTGCGCCAAGAATTTATTCAAAAATTTGAGGGGTCGTTCATGTGAATCATAAAACAGATGCAGATACTAATATAGTTCAAATGCATGTTTCTTATACATAGTTCAGAACTCAGATTTCAAAGTTTATATCAGATTTCTAGTTTACAGACATAATTTTAATGGCATATGCGAGTTCAAAGATTCTAATTCAAAATATACATGCGAATTAAAATAAAATGTGGTAGTGATGAGATTCTCCTACCTCGAGACGTTTCACACAAAATCGGAGTCCAACCAAAGCTTATGGACGGTGTCAAAACCCACACTATAACCTAGCAACCATACCGACTTCATGTTACGAGTCTAGTAGCATAATATTTGAGAAGAAAATGAAAAATAAAGACAAACCATGTTCTGTCCTCGTGCGAGCGATGATAATCCTCGCGCGAGCGAGCTACAGCACCTACGCGATCTAAGTTTCAGAAATTCACATAAAGATGCAAATTTTCGCCCTTTTTCACCGGAATCGGTTTTTCATACATTCCCAAACATAAAACCTACATCTAATCTATTGATTCTAATCAATAATCTTAATCAAAATCGTACCTTTAACCGAAGATTTTCCCGATTTGAGAAGGAACCGCATCAAAGAGTTTTGGAACGAAATCGTCGGATCTCCTCAACGATTCGCGTCGCGATCGCTCCCACGAGTTTACAAGGACAACTCTTACTTGTTCCCAATAATTTCAACCTTTCCCAAACGTCCAAAAATGAATTCAAGGTCGATTCAAGTTCGCCCTAGGATCAAGGGTTTCAAACATAAGAGGGTTCTAGAGAAAGGGGGTTTCAAAGAAGGTTTCACAACGACGGATCTCACGATCGGTTGGCGGCACGATGGGGTCAGGGTTCTTCGCGGATGGCTCATGTCTCCTTCTTTCTTAAGAAATAAAACAAATAACCTTAACCTAATTATATACGGGAGACTAATCTCCCTTATAATGAATTTGTGGAAAGTGTTAGTCACACACACACCTCACAAGTGTGTTAAACTTTCTAATTCCATAACTTCAACTTAGGTCTGGTGTTGAGCGGTCACACCAAGGTCGTGCACAACTTTCGCACGAGGGTCCAAACGTGTTCTAAATCAAAATCCGTCCATACAATCACATCTAAATAACAATCCAAAACAAATGGCGACGTCGGTCGCCGAGCCGAATATGCACACAGGGTTAGTCTAACTCGGGTTCAATATATGGGTCTTTACAACCTTAATATCAATTCGTGAAGCAAATGCCGACAATGTTCGAATTGGTCACGACTCTTTAGTAAATATGCGTTGAAAATTAAGTTATCCCAGAGATATCTACAACTCTTAGTGGTTTGTAATCTAATACTAGGTATAGGTGTACTTTTTCTTGAAAGTGAAATTTGCTACATCCTATTACATCTTCTACGCAAACTAGGCATAGGTGACTAGTTCAAACGAAACCTACTAAATAGATTTTCCGACTAAACAAAACGAACGTAAACGAAACCAGGCCCAACACCTCTTTCAAATGTCATCACTCCCAACTGAAGTATTAATTTCGATCACATCATCTGAATCATCACCGTCAACTTCTTCGGTGGAGGAAGAAATGACGATTGGCATAGCTTCCGTCATACTGGGCGGCACCAAAAGAGCTAAATGTTGACTCAGAGGCTCCTCTCTCTTGCTTTCATCTGCAACTGCACCAACCAGAGAGTCTATGTCCATCGGGACAATTGGGTAATTTTCGTCGGAGGCCTCTTGTGGGAACTACGCTTGAAGCTAGCGAGTGATGTAAGCACAGCTATGCTTATTGCGACTGTATGACGATCAACTATGTCCTGGTGGTGGTCGAGAAGGTCATGGCTTTTTGGGGTTTTCGCGTGGGGGCGAATCAAAGTCTATACGAGGAGGGGATGGGATAGAGTAAGAGCTATTCTCAGAAGACATTAGTTTTATGCCAAGTAGTGATGCCTCAGTGGTATTTGCGAGAGATGTAGTCCCTCTATTTATAGCATAATGTGTTGAAGTCCCTCCCATTTCTTTACATTATAATAATCACATGCATTGCCGAGACCCATTGTGCAATTTGTACCGATATAAATTTCAGTGTACGTGATGGGATAATATAGTGCTGAGCTAGATACGCTAACGCCAATAGTATACATTTCGAGCCCTACGGGTAATCTAATCATCTCCATCTAATAGGACGTGACTAGACGATGGTACTGGCCTTGCTCCTGTCAAGCCGTCGCTTCTAGACCTGCCCCTGTCACATCACCCTTAATATCGAGACTGAAAATCAATGATATAGACTTTGACCGCGACATGCACGGGTCACGGCTCTAGTGGTGCCGTCTCTGGAGTGACAGGATCATTACCCTCTCTATCTCTCTCTACATACATATATATATGTATGTAGAGAGAGAGAGAGTCAACTATAACTATTATTTTCCAGAACCGCATAGACTTAACTAATTAAAATCCTTATCTCCATCAGAAATTAATAAATCCTAATCTCTTCATGAAATTCAAGTGGAACATTGCTCCATCTTTTTAGTGGATAATAAATATCAAATTTGGTATTGATTTGTTGCTTTTGCACTTCCTAAACTTTTGTATTTTGTACTATCTGTGTTGTTTTTCTTTCAATTTCAGTTTGTTGATGATCTCCTTCAATACAAAATTTTACTGCTTTCACTCAATCACCTTACGATTTCTTCAATTCAGAATTCACACATCAAATTTCTTTGGATAAGAGTAGCATGGAAAGAAATTAAGTCATTGATATGGGAAGCCCTGTACATTAATTGTAGTTTTTCCTTCAGAAGCAAGATGTTTTCTTATTATGCCCTTTATAATGCTGGTTTCAATGAAGAACTTTGAGCTTATGGTGTGCTATTTTTTATGTGTTTTTACAGGAATCTGCCATTGAAGTCGTTGGTTGCAATTTATGTTTTTGCCTAACTAGCTGTACAGTGTCAAAAGCAAGGTTATATTTTTCTTACTGCTTTTATGTACACTACTACAAATAACAGACTTCCTAGCCCCTGGGCAGATTAAATTAATTGAAATCACACTGATTTTATCTCGTATTAAAGGCAAGGTTATATTGTCTTAGGTAAATTGGAATCACACTACCTTTCTACAATGGCTAATACATCCTCATCCATTATAGATATGAAATGCAAGGTTCATTGAAAGTCCATTTCTTCGATTTGATGGGAAGCAAGTTGAGGACACTGATGGAAATACTTATTATTACTTGACAATAATATTGTAGATGATCAGTTCAATTTTGTTGGTCCATGTCGACTAGATGTGTGGTCGAAATGTCATGTTAGTTGTTGCTTCTATTCCATTTGATCTTTTGCGGGTCATGATAACACTAAACATTTCTTCATTTTTGTTCCTTAATCATTAAAAAGGATCTGATGTTTCCCCCTCCTATTGAATTTTTTCCTACTAACTACAAATATGAAAAAAAGGTGTGTTGTTTACATTACTTCTTCGTATAAAACTTGAGGTCTTCCTGCACCTTGTCGAATGGTGGTTGTTAATGTGTTCACTTATAATGCCCATTCTTTGTTGCAGGGAGATGCGGACATTGCTCTGGATAGACTCCGGGAGAAGAAGAAGAAGACTTGAAGTCCAACAATAGTAGAGGGATCACATTTCCTTCTTTTAGGTTTTTGCTGAACTGCTAAATACTAATGGATTAGATCACTTTAGTTCTCTATTTGTTTTCAGGATTGTGAGTGAGTGAAACAAGACTCTTCTTTTTCTAATGTTTTGATGACCCTTCATGTGGATATTAGGCATTTGTCCATCTGAAATTTCAGTCAAAATATCAAACTCATCATAGCATCTAAATATTTTGGTTGGAGAGCATATATATATTTATATATATATATATATATATATATATTGAACTTTGGCTATTCATTTTTCAGTGGTATATTGGGCCATCTAAGAAATACAAATGGTAGGCCATTGTTTAGATTGACTCATCCTAGCATCTGAACCTCTTGGTTGGAGAGTACACCCTCTTTCATGATCCTTGTCCATTCATCTTTTAATCTTCCATTTCTCAAGCCACACACACATTGAAACCAAATCAGCCTTTTTTTGGTTTTGTGCGAGATTATATTCTTTGTATTTTGCAAGTGGGAGTCATATATAAAATAGTTGGACTAAAAAATGCTCATAAAATAGAAATTCTTTCTATCAGTCTTTTGTCGTTGGTTCCATGGTGACGAATATAAGATGGTAGGTTCTCCTCTTAATGGTTTGCCAACTTGCTAGGAGTTTTGGTAGCTCTGACAGCATCCATGTATCTATCTCGAAGGAGACTCATTTTTAATATTTGTTTGGGAGTTCGGTTTAGAGATATGGATCCTAGTCATGGCTTGGCTGTGATGCAAGTTTTTAGTCACGGCTTGGTTGTCATATGGTTCTAAAATATGGATTCTAGTCATCTTTTTGTTTTCACAAGTTTTTAGTTGAGTTTGTAGTGTGATGCAAGGTTGTCCTACCATGTTCGATTTGATGTTATTATCATGCTTAGTTAGTTCTTTAGATCTGTTGGATTTTAAGTTATTATCATGCTTAGTTAGTTCATCAGATCAGGTTCTATGGCCCCAATTATTTTAATTGGTTTTTCTTAGGTTATTACAAGAAAGAGGTGGCAGTTTAGGTGCAATTGCACTTGTATGCATAGTTTAACAGAGTTGGTGGTTCTTCACTGTTAACAGTGGGTATCAGTTTCCTGATAATAATTATAAAAAAAAAGTGGATATCTGTGACAGCCCGGATTTCGGCACCCCGAAACCCGTGCCATCAGCACGATCATCTTGACCGTTCCCCTGATTCAGCACGAAACACTGGTAGATTAAGCAACAATAATGAACTGAAAATAATAACTAGAATTACAGAGTAAATATCATTTTAGAACTTCTCAAAAGACAGTTCTACCCTCATGCCACTGCATGAGTGGAGAACCGATCTGAACCATTGATGATCGCTGATCATCAATGATGGTTCGCCCCAAAAGAATAATCTCATGAATTAATTACATTATTTAACAAAAATAAGGCTTGACATACCAAGCCGTTCTAAGTAAGATCACAAAAACTCTCAAAGCTGCACAATGGAGTCCTCCAGAAGAAGTCCTCAGGAGGTGGCTCCAACTCGCCACCAGGTGCAAGATCCGACTCACCAGGGTCAACGTCCCCGGAAGCCGCTGCTAATAGTGGACCTGTGACGTATAGTCTAAAGAATGAGCTACATCCTAGCTCAATAGAGAACAAAATACAGTGAACATATAAATTAAAACTCACATATATTCCATGATATGCTTATGCATGATGTGTCTATGCAGTTACTGAGAAACAGTTGAAAAAGAATCACAATTTACTGGTAGTTTACACATGTCTTTTAATTAATCATGAATGACACTGAAAAGGCCTAAAGCACAACTTAACCTTTCAACTTAAGTAATCCCCGAGCAATATAGCATCGAGCCCCGATGAGATACCCATCATCGTCATCTATATAGACAGTTTTTAAACGTATTCCCTGGGAATACAAATAGTACCCAAGCCCCTTTCCCCTGGAGATCGGTGGCGGGGTTTCAACTTATCTCAATCCAACACCCCTGGGGTGTGCTTACTGTGTACGGATAAGCCTCCGCACTGGCTTACGATTTTGCCGTCGTATCGGTCACGGATATCCTGCCACGTCAGTCGTGGGTATCCCGCCACGTCGGTGGGGTATCCTATCAAACCTCAAATAACAAAAATATCAGGTGCTTTACATATAGTTATTCACCGTGTAAGAGTGGTATCTTATATCAGTTATGCCCTATTAGACATTATTCAATCATAGATACATCCCTGGGATGTATCTATTCATTTGCATCACACCTGATGCTCTTATTTCTTTACTTCCTCATCCCCAGGGGATGGCTCATTATTAGATGCTCTTATTGATGTCACTCACACACACTTTTCACAAAACTTTAAGCAATAAAACAGTTTTCAATTTGATTCTATATCACTACATACATGCTCTTGTAAATTAAGGTACATATTCAAGGTGTTCCCTACCTCAAGTCTCTGCTAAATCATGCATCAAGGTCCCACGTGGCTCCTTGTGCCCTCGATCACACATACCACCTATGGTACAACATAACACATGCAATACATCACTAAAGATATAACAAAGAGGGTCCAAGACCCTCCAAGAATCTTAAAGTCAAACTCAAAAGTCAACAAAAACTGGCACAGTTGATTAATCGAACTCCAAAGTCGATTGATCGAATCTGGTTTGATTAATCGATTCCCAAAATTGATTAGTCGAAACACAAAATCGATTAATCGATTCCCAAAATCGATTAATCGAGATTCCCATTCGATTAATCGAATCCCCATTCGATTAATCAAAATTCTCTACTCTATCTTTTCGATTCTCAATTCGAGTAACCGAATTTCCAAAATCGATTAATCGATCCCAATTCGATTAATCGAAATTCGAAATCGATTAATCAAAATCCCATTTCGACTAATCGATTTCCCCAGGTCTTTTTCCTCCATCCACTGGAGTCCACTGGAGGTTCTCAGTCGATTAATTGACACCAAAATTGATTAATCGAAAATCAAAGTCGATTAATCGAAACTCAATTCGATTAATCGAATTCGGGTTCTTTGACTTTTCAACTTCTTGGCGAAAATCGATTAATCGAATCTCAATTTCGATTAATCGAATTTGTCAAATTCAGCCCCCTTTTGGATGTTCTTTCCAATCTTTTTCCTACTCTTTTTCCTTCATTTTTCTAAGTACTTAATCTATCATTTTAAACATTCTTAACTACAATTAAGCTCTTCAATCTATGCATTTAATCTACAAGAATTTCTTACCTTCAATCAATCTCAAATTGATTAGGTAAAGTGGTTGGAAAGGTTAGGGTTTCCAGCTTTGCTTCTAGCGGATCCCTCGCGTCGAATCCGGCGTTTAAATGCTCAAATCCCCCTTCCAATCAGTTACAATAACTCCTTACTCACTCTCCTTCTTTACTCCTCTCTCTCTCTCTCTCTCTCTCTCTCTTTTTAACTCTCTCCAACAACTCAACCATTGATTTTAGGGTTATTAAACCCTTTTATCTCCCTCTAGCTTGTGTGTTGAGCACATGCACCTGAACTAGGTGTATGTGGCTCCTGATTTACATCACTCTCCGTACCTCCACTTAAATTCTCACATCTCATCCGTTCATCATATCCTATATCCACTCGTGAACTCTTATATGGTCAAACCTATGACCAATCGGGCACTGATCCCGAGGTCACTGTTTAACTCCGAATTTTAGGGATATTACATCCTCCCCACCTTGAGAATTTTCGTCCCCGAAAATCACCCAAGGGCGTCGGTCTGGTCCCCCCCCCCCACACTCTTGGGTGAGGTAGACCAGTTGTTTAACACAAGAGAGCACAGACACAACACATAGCATCAAAATAATTGCACGCGAAAATTTAGAAACCATTATATTAATTAACATAAATTTTACATCAATGTAACCCACAATATAATCAAATTTTTTTTTTCTATACAACCAAAATACAACACAAAATATAGCAGCCAAAGTCTCATGTCGTTCCCCTCGCCATACTGGTCGGGTGGTGGAGCAGGCTGCTCCATCTGAGCTGGCGGATCTATGGTTTGGCAGTGTCCGTGTAGGTCATGGTTCGCGCAATTTGTGAAGTCGTTTGGCCGGTTCTTGTGGGCTGTGGTGGCTGCTCTAGGGGTGGATGGCTGGTCGTAGTCGACGGTGGTGGCTGTGGCGTCTCGGTCGACAGAACTGGTGTAGAAGTGGAAGTACCAGCGCCGGTAGTCGCGGTGATCGTATGGAAGACGGGACCCCTATGAAAGGCGGTCCGTCCCGCGGTCCACTCCTCCTGGGCTAAGTATCGCTGGTAGTCCAACGGGTAGATGTAGCGGAGGGTATGGAATATAAGGAAGTCCATCCTCCAGTTCATCCACTCATTGTTGGCCTCCATGCGTGCCAACACATCCTCAACAGTAGGACTGGAGTGAGATGCGCGCCGGCGATAGGATGATGTGGGTGTAGCTGGCACGGACTGTGCTGGCAGTGTAGGTGAAACGGTAGTGTGGGAGGGTGCCCCCTCCGTTGATGGCTCAGCCGGGTGTGCCCCACCCATGAGTGGGTCCTAATGTGGTGGTGGGGGTGGTGGTGGTGCTACTGCCGCTGCTGCTGCTGCTGGAACTGGACCCGGAGCCGGTAGGGTCCGCTTCAACAAGTTGTAGCTACGGCTCCACGAAGACTTTGAAAACGTCTTCACTCGGTCCGTCGCTCGCACCTCGTGGGGCGATACCGCATACTCGGGAGCGTTGGAGTAACACTCCAACATGCTCGAGATCAACCGAGCATACGGCATTTTCTCCTTGGGCCTCAAGTTGCCCTTCATCAATTTACCTTTTATGTATCTCATCCCTTCTAGGATGAGCATGGTTGTGTCGAACCAATGGCCACAAAAGGCCGCATATAGTGCCTGCACTACCTCGATCCGCTCGGTGTCGTGCCGCAACGGGTAGAGGTTACACTTGATTATGGAATCAAGCATCCACATGTAGTGGGGAAGGTCGACCCTCTTGATGGAGGATCCCGACCCCTTTTTCCCGTTAGTCATGCGGGTCATAATCTCTTCAAATTTAACTTCCTCTTCAAAGGGTGGGAAGAGGGTGGTCTCTGGGGTGAAATCGAGGTAACACTCGAGTAGCTCGTGTATGTGGCGACGAGTGATTATGTACTCCCGACCCTCTATGGTGGTCTTAATCATGTCATCGGTAGGGCCGTCTACGAGCCCTTGGTAAAATAATCTAACCAATCTAGGGTAGTAGGAACCCCGGATTGGTTTGAGAAGGTTGCCGAGACTGGCATTTTGGAGGTAGTTGTGAGCCCATTGGGTCTCGCCCGGCACCTCGAGGTTGGTGAAGCCTCCCACCACTCATTGGGTTGTAGTACGTTAGTGGATGGTGGCGGCATGGGGGTAGATTCGCGTGAAGACTCGCACGAAGATGCGCTCGTCGAATCGGAGGTGGTCTGCGATGCCGACGGTGATGGAGTCCTCACTGGTGAAGGGGTAGGTGGTGGTGGTGCGGCGTTCTTACGCCAGACCGGGAGTTTAGAGGTAGCCTTCTTCGAAGACAACCGGGTTTTGGGCAGCATGGTTGGTGAAATAAGCTTAAACTAAGGTTTTTATAGCTCAAATGGAAAGAAAAGGTACAAATCTAGGGTTTAACTTAGGTTTCAATGCGAAAATAGGCGATCTCGATCGGAAATCGACGAAGAATGCTCAAAACCCTAGCTCGGATGGATGGTCGGAGAAGAAGGAGAAAAGGCGCCCAAAACACAAAAGCTCAAATGGTTTCGAATGGGTAGCAAAATCCCCAAATTTATATATATAGGCTTAAATTCGATTAATCGAAATCCAAAGTCGATTAATCGAGATTCAAAACTATGTTAAATCGCGCGAAATCTATTAATCGATTTCCAAAATCGATTAGTCGAAACTCAAAATCGATTAATCGAAACCACTTCGATTAATCGAAATCGTAGCCGTTAAATTTTTCAAGTTTTAGAGCTCACTGGCGCGAGCCAGTCGATTAATCGAAATCCATTTCGATTAATCGAAATTCACGCAGTCCCTTCCAAAATTTTCAGGATTCTTTAAGTTACTCGATTAGTCGAACTACGATTTGATTAATCGAGATCTCAAATCGATTAATCGAATTTTACATCGATTAATCGAAATCGTTTCTTATACTTCAAACTTTCTAATTTATCGATTAATCGAACTTCCAGTTCGATTAATCGAAACCATAAATCGATTAATCGAATTCCTCCTCGATTAATCAAAATTTCATAAAATCCCTTTAAGTTCTTCTAAAATTCTCAATTTGTTCGATTAATCGAATCCTCAATTAGATTAATCGAAAACCTAAATCGATTAATCGGAACCAAGATCGATTAATCGAAATTTCATTCTGTCATTTTTTCTAATCCTTATTCAAGTTCCTAGTCACTGACACATGCCAGTCGACTAATCGAACAAAATCGATTAATCGAATTTCCAAATCGATTAATCGGTTTTGATCAAGTTCTGTTGGTTTCCAAATTTCTCTGTCTATTTGATTTATCTTGGTAATTTATGATATCAAGTGATCCTTGGTTCTACAAAACACATCATCATAGTCATGTGTGTATATAGAAAAAAAATCTCCTACGTCATACTTTGATCAAAAATTTACATTGGATTACAAGTGTTGTCAAAATCCAAAACACACATGCGGGGATACAATTGACTCTCAAGTGGTTGGAAACAAGGCTGGATATTGTTCCTTCACATTGGCCTCTCGTTCCCATGTAGCTTCCTCGGCCGTATGATGGTTCCATCTGACAAGTACGAGTAGAATCACTTTCGTTCACAGTACTTGATTCTTTCGATCCAAAATCTCCACCGGCTCTTCGATCATGGTCATGTCCTCATGCATCTCTAACTCTTGACCGCTCAACACGTGGTCAGGGTCGTTAATGTACTTCCTAAGCATTGATACGTGGAAGACATTGTGTACTGAATCGAACAATGGTGGCAATCCAATACGGTAAGCGACTTCCCCTACTCGTCCCAAAACCTCAAATGGTCCAAGATAGCAGGGACTTAGCTTCCCTCTCTTTCCAAATCTCATCACCCCCTTCATAGGTGACACCTTCACAAACACGTGTTCACCCACCTTGTAGTCTATACTCGTCCACTTGATATCGGCGTAGCTTTTCTGTCTGCTTTGCGCCGTTTTAAGTTTTGCCCTTATCATACGAACATAGGCGGCATTATCTTCAAGTATTTCGGGTCCCAAAATAAACTTCTCACCTGTTTCTTCCCAATTAATGGGCGATCTACATCGCCGTCCGTACAGTGCTTCGTAGGGTACCATCCCAATGCTCGTCCGAAAACTGTTGTTATATGCAAACTCAATCAAAGGTAGGTGTTGATCCCATGATCCTTGTAGCTCTAACATACATGCCCTAAGCATGTCCTCGATAATCTGATTGACCCTTTCAGTCTGTCCGTCAGTTTGCGGATGGAATGTCGTACTGAAATCCAGTCGCGTTCCCATTCTTTCTTGAAATTTCTTCCAGAACTTTGATGTATACAATGGGTCACGGACCGAAACAATGCTACTCGGAATCTCATGCAAATGAACAATCTCCTTCATATATAGCTGTGCCAGTCTCCCCGCCATGTACATCGTGTTGTAAGGCAAGAAGTGCACTGACTTGGTCAATCGATCGACCACTACCCAAATGGCATTATATTTCTTGGCAGTACGTGGTAATCCAACAATGAAATCCATCGAGATCGATTCCCACTTCCATTCTGGTATTGGTAAAGGCTGCAATAGTCCAGCAGAATGCCTATGGTCAATCTTTACCTGCTGGCAGGTCAAACACCGTGGCACGTATTCGACCACGTCTTGTTTCAAACCACTCCACCAATAGTTCTTTTTCAAGTCTTGGTACATTTTGGTGCTACCAGGGTGGATAGCATAATTTGACTTGTGGGCTTCATCAAGAATCGTTCGTCTTAACTCGGCATTATCCGGAATGCAAAGACGGCCTAAAGAACCATCTTCTTTCACTGAGAAGTCCGGCCTGATGCCTTCAATCACATCTTGATGAATCTTTGTTAACATCGGATCTTTCATCTGTAGATCGTGGATATTCTCAAATATTACCGGCCTCACTGATATGTTAGCCAAAAAGGATCCTGTAGCTTTCGACTCAATGTTTGCATCATAGAGTGTCAGGTCTTCCAATAATTTCCATCGGTGCATACCCAAAATCAAACAAGCTAACTGAGCTGAACTCTTTCGACTCAAGGCATCGGCCACTACGTTAGCCTTGCCTGGATGGTACTGTATAGAACAATCATAGTCCTTAAGGAACTCCATCCATCTACGCTGTCTCATGTTGAGTTATTTCTGTGTAAATAGGTATCTGAGGCTCTTATGATCGGTGAAAATTTCAAACGCCTCACCATACAAGTAATGTCTCCAAATCTTCAGCGCAAAAATGACTGCTGCTAGCTCCAAGTCATGAGTCGGGTAATTTTTCTCGTGTTCTTTCAGTTGTCTTAACCCGTAAGCTATCACTTTCTTATGTTGGTTTAGCACGCAACCCAAACCATTGTATGAAGCATCGTTGTACACTGCGAATCCTCCACTGCCTGAAGGAATTGCTAGCACTGGAGCTGAAGTGAGTCTCGTCTTGAGTTCTTGAAAACTCTTCTCGCATGCCTCACTCCACTCAAACCTTGAATCTTTTCGTGTCAGCTTCGTGAGAGGTCCCGATATCTTTGAAAACCCCTCAACGAAACGTCGATAATAGCCTGCTAACCCAAGAAAACTTCGGACATTGGTCACTGTCTTTGGCTGCTCCCATTTAACCACTGCTTCTATCTTTGTTGGGTCTACAGTGACACCGTGTTTTGAGACAATATGTCCTAAAAAGCTAACTTCTTCCAACCAAAACTCTCATTTGCTGAGTTTGGCGTACAATTGGTGTTCACGTAGCGTCTGTAGGGTAATCCTCAAATGTTCTTCGTGTTCCGTCTTGGATTTGGAGTATATCAAAATATCATCAACGAATACTACGACGCAGGAATCCAAGTGTGGTTTAAAAACTCGATTCATCAGATCCATAAACGACGCCGGAGCATTCGTCAACCCAAAAGGCATCACAAGGAATTCATAGTGTCCATACCGTGTCCTGAAAGCTGTCTTCTGGATGTCCTCTGCCTTGACCCTCAACTGATGGTATCTAGATCTCAGGTCGATCTTGGAAAAATACCTCGCTCCTTGCAGTTGATCAAACAGATTGTCAATTCTAGGCAAAGGGTAGTGGTTTTTCACAGTGAGTTTGTTCAGTTGTCGATAGTTAATGCATAGACGCATTGACCCGTCCTTTTTCTTAACAAATAAGACCGGCGCTCCCCATGGAGACACGCTCGGTCTGACAAACCCGTTATCCATGAGCTCTTGTAGTTGCTCTTTCAACTCCTTCAACTCAGCAGGAGCCATTCTATATGGTGCTTTTGAAATAGGCTCTGTTCCTGATGCTAAGTCAATGGCGAATTCTACTTCTCTCTCTGGAGGTAATCCAGGCAACTCTTCTGGAAAGACGTTGGCGAAGTCTCGCACAACTGCTATCTCAAAGATGACGTTCTTTTCTTCCTTGTCCTCCTTTAAGAAAGCTAAGTATCCACTGCAACCCTTTCTGATCATTCGCTCGGCCCTCACTGCTGAGATCAGTGGCATATGTGATGACCTCACTCCTTGAAATCGAAATGATCTTCTTGTGTTGGGTCTGAAAATGGCAACCTTGTTCTTGCAATCGACTGTTGCACAATGCTGCGCCAACCAGTCCATGCCAAGGATCACATCAAATCCTTGCATGTCCAGCAGTATCAACTTTGCCTCCAATTCATGCACATCCAGGTCTCGAATTGCTATGATGATGGATTTGCAAGCCAATTCCGTGTCCACTAACTCTCCAGTCGGAATAGACACAGATAGGACAAAATCCAATGCCTCTGGAATAATCTTCATCCTCTTGACAAATCGTGGAGTGATGAATGAGTGGGTAGACCCTGGGTCTATCAACACTCTAGCGTCATATCCAACGAAGCGTCCTTTCTCATATACAGTTAGCATACCTATAGTATACATACATACATACAATAAATTACATATCAATTTACACCCCTAATTCGCATATAAATTCGGTGTTTAGAAAAAAAAAATCTACACTAATTCTTAATGAATGCACCTTCTCTATCTAAAACTTTAATGAATTTGAAATTCCTTTATTTAAAAGAGATCTCACCTTGGATGATGTCATGCACGTTCCCTGCTTCCTGAGCAGTGACTGCATAGGCTCTTCCATGAACGATCGACTTCCGTGCTTGAATGGGTCGTGGTGATGCAACTGAAGCCGTCTTTCCTTTATCAACCTCGGGGCAATCCTTGATCAAGTGGCCCACCTTGCCACATCGGAAACAACCCCTGGTCCCTGCTCTGCAATCCACTATCCTATGAGGCTTGCCACACTTGGCACAAGTCTCTCGGTGAGGAAGAAATCAGAGAACCACAATGTGGACGATAGCGCGGATGAACATGGCGGGGGCTCTCATAGCGTAAAGGTCTCCCCGATGCAAGTAGTGGAAATCTCTGTTGGTGGTGCTGTCGCGCCGGTCTTCCGAAACCCCCTTGGAACTATGGTCTCTGATTTTGGGCCACGAACCTCAGCTTTTTATTCACCGGTTTGTAGTTCCCCGTTCTTCCTTGATCATTGCCTCCTCTTTGCTGCTCTCTCTGTCTATATCTGTTGTTATTTTCCTCTTCCACAACTAGTGCCTTGTTCATGACCTCTTCATAGGTCCTCAACTGAAATGGAGCTACTCCTCCTCTAACCTCAGGCTTTAAGCCTTGCTGAAACCTCTTTGATTTCATCACGTCGGTGGCGACGTAATCAGGAGCAAAACGGGCGAGTCGTAGAAACTCCACTCCATATTCCCTCACAGTCATCCTCCCTTGCACCATTGCAGAAATTGAATTTCCAATTGATTTCTCACAACTTCTGGAAAATACTGTTTGTTGAACTCCTCAACAAACTCCTCCCAAGTCCAAGGCAACTCTGGGGTCTCCTAAGCCCTATTCCGTATCACGAACTTCCACCAAGGCCCAGCCTCCCCATCAAGCATGTAGGCTGCCCATCTAACACTCTCATCCTCCGTGCATGTCAGCACGTTGAATACCTTCTCCATCTCCATTAACCAATTCTCTGCTGCCGTCGTGTCTGCCTGCCCAGAAAATGAAGGAGGTCTCATCCTCCTAAACTCAGTAAAGGACGAAGGCACAGGCAATGTAGGTCCTCCAGGTGGTGTAGGTGGCTGCTGCTCTCTCGCTGCATGAGCTGCAAAGGATGCGACTTGTTGTGCCATGGCAGCTGCCATAGTCTCCATGGTGTGCATCATCCTTTGGCGCTCCTCTCTATCTTTCTGTCTTTCTCTCACTCTCTCTTGTTCTCTCAGATCTTGATCCTGACGATCTCGATCCTCTTCCTCTTGTTGTCTACTTCTGCTGCCCCCTGGGGCCTCACTACCTCCTAAGGGTACTCGATTTGTAGGAGAGATGTAACCATCTCCACTACGCAAATTTCTCTATTGGCCTCCTCTCGGTCGGCCTCTTCCTCTAGATGACATTGACGGCTGCATTTGAAACTAAAGTTTCGTTAGCAGAAGTTCCTATGTTCTGACAGAAGAATTATTGTCAGAATCGCTAAAAGAAATGGCTCTGATACCAACTGTGATAGCCCAGATTTTGGCACCTCGAAACCCGTGCCATCAGCACGATCATCTTGACCGTGCCCCTGACTCAGCACGGAACACTGGTAGATCAAGCAATAATAATGAACTGAAAATAATAACTAGAATTATGGAGTAAATATCATTTTAGAACTTCTCAAAAGACAGTTCTACCCTCATGCCACTGCAGGAGTGGAGAACCGATCCGAACCATCGATGATCACTGATCATCAATGATGGTTCGCCCCAAAAGAATAATCTCATGAATAAATTACATTGTTTAACAAAAATAAGGCTTGACATACCAAGCCGTTCTAAGTAAGATCACAAAAACTCTCAAAGCTGCACAACGGAGTCCTCTAGAAGAAGTCCTCAGGAGGTGGCTCCAACTCGCCACCAGGTGCAAGATCCGACTCACCAGGGTCAACGTCCCCGGAAGCCACTGCTAATAGTGGACCTGCGACGTATAGTCTAAAGAATGAGCTACATCCTAGCTTAATAGGGAACAAAACACAGTGAACATATAAATTAAAACTCACATATATTCCATGATATGCTTATGCATGATGTGTCTATGCAGTTACTGAGAAACAGTTGAAAAAGAATCACAATGTATTGGTAGTTTACACATGTCTTTTAATTAATCATGAATGACACTGAAAAGGCCTAAAGCACAACTTAACCTTTCAACTTAAGTAATCCCCGAGCAATATAGCATCGAGCCCCGATGAGATACCCATCATCGTCATCTATATAGACAGTTTTTAAACGTATTCCCTGGGAATACAAATAGTACCCAAGCCCCTTTCCCCTAGGGATCGGTGGCGGAGTTTCAACTTATCTCAATCCAACACCCCTGGGGTGTGCTTACTGTGTACGGATAAGCCTCCGCACTGGCTTACGGTTTCGCCGCCGTATCGGTCACGGATATCCTGCCGCGTCAGGTATCCTGGTATCCTATCAAACCTCAAATAACAAAAATATCAGGTGCTTTACATATAGTTATTCACCGTGTAAGAGTGGTATCTTATATCAGTTAGGCCCTATCAGACATTATTCAATCATAGATACATCCCTGGGATGTATCTATTCATTTGCATCACACCTAATGCTCTTATTTCTTTACTTTCTCATCCCCTGGGGATGGCTCATTATTAGATGCTCTTATTGATGTCACTCACACACACTTTTCATAAAACTTTAAGCAATAAAACAGTTTTCAATTTGATTCTATATCACTACATACATGCTCTTGTAAATTAAGGTACATGTTCAAGGTGTTCCCTACCTCAGGTCTCTGCTAAATCATGCATCAAGGTCCCACGTGACTCCTTGTGCCTTCGATCACACGTACCACCTATGGTACAACATAACACATGCAATACATCACTAAAGATATAACAAAGAGGGTCCAAGACCCTCCAAGAATCTTAAAGTCAAACTCAAAAGTCAACAAAAATTGGCACAGTCGATTAATCGAACTCCAAAGTCGATTAATTGAATCTGGTTCGATTAATCGATTCCCAAAATCGATTAATCGAAACACAAAGTCGATTAATCGATTCCCAAAATCGATTAATCAAGATTCCCATTCGATTAATCGAATCCCCATTTGATTAATCGAAATTCTCTACTCTATCTTTTCGATTCTCAATTCGAGTAATCAAATTCCCAAAATCGATTAATCGATCCCAATTTGATTAATCGAAATTCGAAATCGATTAATCGAAATCCTATTTTGACTAGTCGATTTCCCCAAGTATTTTTCCTCCATCCACTGGAGTCCACTAGAAGTTCTCAGTCGATTAATCGACACCAAAATCGGTTAATCGAAAATTAAAGTCGATTAATCAAAACTCAATTCGATTAATCGAATTCGGGTTCTTTGACTTTTCAACTTCTTGGTGAAAATCGATTAATCGAATCTCAATTTCGATTAATCGAATTTGCCAGATTCAGCCCCCTTTTGGCTGTTCTTCCCAATCTTTTTCCTTCATTTTTCTAAGTACTTAATCTATCATTTTAAATATTCTTAACTACAATTAAGCTCTTCAATCTATGCATTTAATCTACAAGAATTTCTTACCTTCAATCAATCTCAAATTGATTAGGTCAAGTGGTTGGAAAGGTTAGGGTTTCTAGCTTTGCTTCGCGGATCCCTCGCGTCGAATCCGGCGTTTAAATGCTCAAATCCCCCTTCCAATCAGTTGTAATAACTCCTTACTCACTCCCCTTCTTTACTCCTCTCTCTCTCTCTCTTCTTAACTCTCTCCAACAACTCAACCATTGATTTTAGGGTTATTAAACCCTTTTATCTCCCTCTAGCTTGTGTGTTGAGCACATGCACCTGAACTAGGTGTATGTGGCTCCTGATTTACATCACTCTCCACACCTCCACTTAAATTCTCACATCTCATCCGTTCATCATATCCTATGTCCACTCGTGAACTCTTACATGGTCAAACCTATGACCAATCGGGCACGGATCCTGAGGTCACTGTTTAACTCCGAATTTTCGGGATATTACAATATCAGTTAATTTCTAAGCACTTTATTAGCCATATCTAATTGACTACTTGCCTAAGAGGATCAGTTTTTGTAATTTCAAATCCAATGCACAAGTAATGAAATGGTTTTGGAGTTAGGTTCACATATTTACCATGGTTTTTTCCTTTCAAGATATGAGTAACCAATTGGTACATAGTCTTTTGCATGGCAATTGAAGCTGAGATTTCTCAAGCAACGAATTGAGAACAAATCAGCCTTTTTTTGGTTTTGTGCGAGGTGATTTTTTTCGTATTTTCCAGGTGGGAGTCATGTATAAAATAGTTTTTTTAATTTTTTGGGTCAAATTTACACCCTTAAAGGTGTGAGCAATCCATGCTATCACATGTTGGCATAAGGGTTTCCTTCTCGAAATTTTGGAGAGAAGAAATAAAATGGTTGACTCTGCTTGGACTGCATGCATTATATTCCTGAACACGTTCATTAAAAGACATATATAAATGTGAGTACTGCTAGAGTAAGTATACTAGACGCAATAAATTACCAACATAATATATAGACAGAACATACCATTTTCTTTGACATCTGCCGTATCTGAACAATGTATCCTACCAAGCAATTATAGCTTCTATCGTTGCTACCTACTGCCTTAATACTAAAAGCACCGTTCGATTTCGAAACAATAGTTTTCCTAAGGAATCATCTTTGACAACCTATGTTAAAAGATTGAACACGGACTAAAGGCATGGGTCATTAATTAAGAATCAAGTGACAACAAGTACCAATGACGAAAATAAAAGAGTTAGTTTTTTCTGTGACCACATCATTATGCACAAACACTTACAACGTAGAATTTATTTTTTATCGTGTATATAACTTCACATATATATGCTCCAATAAAATCATGAAATGATTAGTGGAGGCCAGGTCATCACTCATAGATGGATGTTTTGTGTTTCTTCTTTGTTACTTGAAATATATATACTTCTTGCATATATATAATTACAAACTAAGGAAGAAGATTTGTGACAGAAAAAACGTTGGTTCTTTCTATTTTTGTACAAAATAAAATAGAAGTTCAAACCGATAAAAAGCTAAGAAATCAACATACCTTGAGGTGGGGATTGGACCTTTGCCCCAGTGGTGATGCCCTCAAGCATGTAGTGTTGAGGTCAGGAGTTCAAATTGTTGTTGCTACAACTTTACCCCCAAAATCATCATCATGTCTTTCATTCCCATCAATGCTAGTTTGGAGAACCACTCTTTATGGCATGCTAAATTAGGAGATGTCGGACTTAAGATTTTATGTACCTTGATTATATCTTATCATGATGTTTGCACCTCCTCTAACTTTCAATGTGAGATTTGTGCCCTTTCCAAGATAGTGCCTGTTCCAAATTTATATGGGGAACAAGTCAGTTACCATATACCAACTCTATACAAAAACAGGAAGATGCATCAAGGCTCATATTTCTCTGAACACCAACAAGCTCTAGAAAAAGTATTAATTACTGTAAACGCATAATATTACAAAAATCTCAGGATCAGACCCAACTAAATCTGAAATTTGAAACTCAATCCACAACTGACTTGGTTAGTATGGAAGGAACAAAATCAAAGTATTTTTTATAACAAAAAGCTACAGCCAACCAGATTTCTTTTAAGATTAGCCTAAAAGAGAAGTGAAAAAAGGGTTGAGCATACTTTGAATCAGATTGTAGAGATCATATTTCGCCTCAAGCGGAGACCGTAGACTACGATAAGTTGCTAGAACAAACCGGAGGGATCTTTGTGCACATCTCAAAAATGACCTGAAAATTAAGTTCGAGTGTAATTTGAGATTGCTTTTTGAGATGTGTGACACATGAATGAAAAATTGACCGTCTGATGGTATTGTTTAACTATTAAAAATAGTGAAATCTTTTCATCATAAGTGCAAACAATAATTGGTAGGTGCTAATACAGCAACCCTTTACTAGATTAAAAGGTATAGTAAGCATCTTTTTATAGCTACTCCCCATCTTTTAATCAAATAGTTCCAATTTAATTAAAATAATTTTGAATTAAGTATGCTTAACCCTTTGTTTCACTTCTCTTTTATAGCTACTCCCCATCTTTTATGCTTTAACCATTTGTTTCGCTTCTCTTTTATCGCTTCTCTTTTTTTTCACTTTTCGCGTGAGCCTAACTCAACACTACAGAAACCTTACTCCTTTCATGCATTTAATCAAACAAGTTGCATGCACTAATAACACAACCGATCCCAAAATCTGACCATACTGTTTTTGGCTTGAGGCAGGGGCTAAATCAGTTCATTAACATCTAAGGCCCCTTAAAAATACTATCAAAATGTGACCATACCACGTCATAAGACTAGTATAAATCGGGCCATGTAGCAGAAACTCAACACTAGGCAAACTAACGTCATCAACAAGATTAATCAGTTCACCACAAATTAAATTAACCAAAATATATACAAATTATAATTTTTTTAAAGAAACTAAATACCCATATTAAATGAAATGAAGAAAATTTCCATTTTCTTTTGGTGGTAAGAAAAAACCATTACCCTACTACTAGTGTCAGTCGATGAACAAATATACAATTTTGTTGAGTAACTTTAGGTTTTTTATTTTAAAAGGTGTGATGGTTATTCCTTTACAGCATTAGTTACTAGTGTACAATGTACCAAACTACCAATTAAGAAAACCAAAATAAATAAATAGTCCAGCCAACGTAACAAATTTCATACTTCCAAGCAGTATTCATTTAGAATCCAATCCAAATCAGTAAAAGGACTCAATGTTCTAAATTATATACATCTAAATATTGAAGAAATATTAAAATTATATCTAAAATTAATATATATATATATATATATATGATCATCAAACTCCAGTCATAGAGGCATCCTCTATACTTGAGCAATCATTGGTCCATGTCATCCACTATACTTGCACGACAGGTTAAAAGACAAAAAGAAAAGCATCAAAATCACCAATGAAAACTAAAGCGACCTGCTCTAGTGCAGGGCGATATGCCAAACTCGGCATCTTCGTATTCTCCAAAATGACTAGTTTAGTGTATTCGTCTTCCCTATCACTAGAGATACAACACCATTAAGGGTTGATAGTGAATCCTTAAGGCCATCTAAGTCAAACAAAATAAATTCTAAGGAAGAAGGATTTTTGGCCTGAACTCTTAGCATTTTATCTTTGCCATGTAACTCTTAGCATCCATGTGAGTTGCACACATGCCAAAGGAATCTAGCATACCATTTAAGGCGAAAGAATAGGAACTTCCAAAGGAACAGGAGGAATCTTGATATTCCTAGAGCGAGGGGGCAGGGTAGAGTCGAAAAGGTGATCTTTGCAGAGGATTACTAGAGAATCCTAATAGCTTGAGGCAACACTACATGTGGAGAAGAGAATCCTTCTGCAACGTCTCTATGGAAAAAAATGACAACAGGTTTGAACTGGGCTGAGATCAGGTGTTGTCCCTTGTGTAATATAGCCTTGAGGTGGTAGTAACAAGTAAAATTTTCCACCTTTAAGTGAGAAGGAATACAACTATAGAATATGAGAAGATCAGGTCATCAACGACCAATGTATTTAATGAACCAATGACATGCCATTGTTCAAACATGTGCCTTGTTGCCTAACCCAGCTACAAAAATAGGGGCATCATCGGGAGGATTTCAGTAACTATCCCATGTCAATTGAAATAAATTAAAATACCCCTAAAAACCTGGCTGTTATTGTGAGCAGGTCTACAACCGACACCCTGTTTAAATACAAATCTAGCCAACTGAAAAAAATTCAGGTTCACATAATTTGTTTCAAACATTGACTAAGCTATCTATAAATCACCGATATAATCTAACAAATCATTAGGAATCTGAGCACAATATACATGAGCTATCTATAATTTTGGACGGTCAAAAGAGAGACGTGATGAAGTTGATCACTTGTATAGTTCAGATTGTCACAAAAATACACCTATTGGTTGGTGGAGTACACATATGGAAGCACCGCCATGGTAGCAGCCAAAATCCGTGTGATGGTAGGATACAACCTCTCTTAGAAAATTATCAGCTAAAAAGAAAATTGGGTCGAGCTAAAAAAATCCTAGAAAAATCAAGGAGAAACCCTAGAAAAAATTGAGCTATAAAACAAATGTCCAATCTTTTAGACGATTCACGACTGGGATTCTTAACTAGAAACAAATTTGGATCGAGCTAAAAAAACCCCAAAACAATTGAGCACAAATCCTAGAAAAAATTAAGCAAAAAAAAAAATCCAATCTTTCAGTCGATTCACGGCTCGGTTTCTTACCAATGAGAAATTGAGCACAATCAGTAGAAAAATCGAGCTAAAATTGGAATTTTTTTTTATACAAGCAATAGATAACAAAAAAAAAGATAACCGGTTAAAAAAATTCAAATTTTTTGCTAAAGAAACCATGAATCTACCATTCTAAAACAGCCATAAACAAGATTCAAATAAGTATATTTTTGTTCTGTTCTTCATTTTGACTAATAGTTGAGAAAAAAATACACTATTAAGTATTCAACATATAGACAAAAAACAAAAAGAAGATATAACCGTCTTCGAATTGTATTCAACAAAAAGAACAAAAAAATACTATTAAGTATTCAACATAAAGGATATGAAAAGGAGAGGATTTACCTGAAGAAAAGCCTCTGTGAAAAGCAAAGTTCTTGAGGTAGGAAGCAGCCCACGAAGCAGAGACCTAGAGATTGGCGAGAGAGGGGTTACGGGGTAGTGGTTAGGGTTTTTTCGTAAGGCTTCTCCTAAAAGCGCCTTCGACCACGGCCTCTCTTGCACGGCTTTCGGCGGGATAATCGCTCGCCGGAAAAGACAAGTTCGAACCAAAAGACAAATTTTAAGGCTTTCGCACGAGAAGACAGGTTCGAACCAGAGGCTTCGAATGGAGGCTTTTAGGCTTTATAGTAATGGCAAATTTGATATTTATATGAGGGGATGTAATGAAAGGGGTAAATTTGTAAAATATTCAAAGGTGGTGCGTGGGTTTAAACGGCAGGCGGGTTGTTCAATCCATGTTGGGGGTGCTCGGTAGTGATAAAGTACGGTTCAGGTTTTTTTGGTTATAAAGTACAGCACAAGGCGCCATTTGGTACAAAGCCCTAATATCAACTCCAATGCTACTCGAGGATACATGTATAGTATGTGCTTGAGGTCAGCACGTTTGTATTTCATGGCTAACTTTTGGGCTCAAGCTAGCCTATGAGACCTAAACCTCTAGCTCAGGTTCAACTTCTTGTGGGATCATTTGGCCAACCCATTTGTCTAATGTTAAATGTGACTTAAATTAACATTTAGAGAAGATAAATATGTGCGTCCAACTCAAAATCAATTGCCAATGAGTGGAGGGGCCAAAGATATTATAAGGGGAGAGGCAAGCCTATGATTTACCTGATGTGGGAATAAGGGTGAGGAGAATCAAGTCTAAGAGTGAGGTTAGGTCCCTTGTAGTTGTTGTAAACAGATCGGGCACAATCGTCAGAGTTGTACAACACAACTTAGTTAAGGAATATGTCATACCAGCAGTTTCTCATTTCTCTATTACTTAAACTCTCCAACATCATCGGCAGCACTACCAAAATAACCCAAAATAAACCTCAAAAAATACCCAAACAATGGATTCCCACTCTAGAGTGTAGAGTGCTACATCGTCGCTTCAATAAGGGAGCGATATCGCTTCTCTATTAGGTGGTGTTGCTGCTTAATGGAAGCGATATCGCTTCCACTAAAGCGTTGACATTGCACTATTGCAACGTCAGCGCTAGAATATTTGAGCGATGACAGCTCTTAAAATTATAGTCTGTCTTAACCTATTGCAAGCACACAATGGTGATTGTAGCACTAGAATAGGATCGTTTTAAAAACTTTCTATTTGTCTTGAAAAAAATAAAGAATGATTGTTTTAAACTAAAGTGCAGGAAAGTAAAATAAGTCTAAATCTTCATCCTTCCAGATTTTAGTCGTCAATTAGTCTCCTTCAGTTCTCAATCTTAGTCGTCAATTAAAATCAAGAAAATTTAGATGTTTACAAAGCAGGAAAAATGGATAAAATAAATCTGAACTAGAAAGCAATAAATTGATCTTCCATCTCCCAAGACCAACCGTCAATTGTTCTTGAGAAACTTCATATATTCTACTCTACTTTTGATCTTCGGGTTTCCAACCTCAGTTGTCAATTGCGGCTGAGAGACCTTGGATGCTTATTCTGGGTACCGAAGTCTTTTATTTATAGATCCATAAGAGGTCGGTTTATATTATTCTCAGACTCTAAGCAAAGTAGAATTCTAAAACTAAAGTTTTCTAAAACTCTAAACTTCCTAATCCTAATCCTAATCCTTCTTGCTTTGGATAGTAGATGCGCAGGGCTTTTCTTCCTGATTTCTAGTAGCAAAAATCTTTGGGATTTTTATGTCAATCTTCTCAGATTCGTAGAGTGCAAGACTTCTAAATTAAGAATTTTTCTATGGTGGTGCATGATTGTACAACTCTCACGTGATTTCCAACAGTAGCATGAGTTCTTTACTTCGAAATCATAAGCACAGTTTTGTTCTTTCTTATGCACGATTTCTTGCTCTCGATTGATCGTATTCACTTCAATCTCTCCAGTCTTCTGAGCTTTCTTCTTCAAAATCGTAACGTACGATTCTTCTTTTCTTCTAACTTCGACTCATCGAAATTATGATTTGAATTGTAAGTCTTATTTCAGCTGCGACTGGTGATTCTTCTACTATGATTTGGATCATATTTACGTGCGACCGTTTTTCTACTGCTTTTGAGTTCATTTTGGCATGTATTAACACTGTCATTCTTTTCTACTTACTATTCTAAATATCTGCACATCAACATATCATTAATTAGTTGCAAATTGGGGTCTAGCATCACTAAGTTAAGGGTGATAAAATGGTAAATTATGTGGCTGATCAAGCGACAACGCTTCACTTTTGAAGTGATGGCACTCCTTAATCGTAGTGATGTCACTTCAATTATTGGAGCATTACCGCTCCACTGAAGAAGCACCACCGCTCCACAGACGAAGCGCCACCGCTCTACTAACGAAGTGATATCACTTCCTTTGAAAGCACCATTGCTTCCCTAACGAAGCGTTAGCACTCCTTCGTCAAGGGCAGAAGGATTGATTATGGGAACAAGCTCTCTTGCAAAGTGGGCTTATGTTGCAGCATTCGTATTCACTTTGAATAATTTTGATATAATTGTACTTTACATAATATTTACATTTACAAGTTGTATGATTCGTTACATTTACAAAACAAAATAAATTGTGTTCCAAAATGGCATATTTACTGGGGAACCGCATCATCCTCTGCATCCCAATCAATCCCCCCTTGTTGAAAGTTACAATTGTGTGCCCGATCTCCGCTCGGAACTATTGGTGAGTGCTTTTTCTAGGTTCCTTTTGGTCCCCGAAAAGAGTGGCCCAATTCGGTCCTAGTGGACTCTAGCAAAGGCGGTGAATAATGAATTAAGAGATATTAAATTCTAAAAATAAATAGGTAAATTCAGAGTGAAAAGTACATGATTCGTTGTGATCGCCAACTGCAGATGTTTATCCACGCTACAACACATCATTGATCAACTTTACGGGGTGTGGGTTGATTTCTTTGTTGAACGTCGGCCAGCCGACGTCAACAACTTTGAGTCGCCTAGGAGTTTAGTTAATCTAGTTTTCCTAATCTTGCTCTAATTCTAATTAGTTTACTCTCCTAATACTACTCTGCCTCTAACTAATTTTAATTTCCTAACACTATAATTCTAATTAAAAAATGGGGTTGTCGCCCGTTATGCTAAGGAGGATTGGCTCCATTCCCGGGTACCCTCCGTAAGCTCCCTTAGGCAAAATCGGGTGGCTAAGGATTGTTTTGAAAATATTATGGACTGGAAACTAAATTTGAAAAGTTAAGATTTTAAAGATCGAAATTAAGAAATTTGAAGATTAAGATTTAAAACTGAGAATTATGAACTATGAAAAAATATTTAGGAACTAGAACTAGGTATTAAGAACTAGAACCTAAAAATAGGAATTATAATTTAGAACTTATGATTAAAAACTAGAAATTAATAACTGGTTCTAATGACTAAGAACTAGAACCATAAACCAAGAACTAAGAACTAGAAGTTAGAAATTAGAAACTAGAATTAAGAACTGCGAATTAAAACATAAGATCTAGAACTAGAAACTAGAAATAAGAGCTAGAAGCTAGAACTAAGAACGAGAACTAGAAATTGAAAAACTAAAAGAGATTACCTGAAGCTGAACGCCGCAGAAGAGGGTCTCGAAATCATAAGCTTGGAAGAGAGGAACTCAAGGCTTGAATGTGTTAATTGGTGTGTTGTAGGGGGGTCTATTTATAAGTGTTTGGGTAATTATGCGCCCTGTGGGAGGTGCGCAATTGATCGATCGGATTCAATTGTGTGCACTGTCCGAGGCATGTAATTAAATTACACACCCTGTCTCATGCGCTTAATACACTTTGAGTTGATCACGGACTCAGTGAGTGACCGGCTGACTGGCTGAGCCGGTATCCTAGTTTCAACTTACTTAGAACTAATTGTGCGCCCTGTGTAGTGCGCGCAATCCAATTAAGTGCCTTCTTAAGTGCACTGGATTGGGGACTTCGGGCGGTCACAAGAATTAGAGACCAGGTTCAACTGGGGACCAATTGCGCACTGGTGGTGGGGCGTGCAATTAATTGCGAGCGCTGGTGAGGGCGCATAATAGGCTCTCAAGGCGGGTTAAGGAGGTCGGAGGACTGGTCTGAGTGGGACCAATTGCACGTCGGTGATGGGGCGTGCAATCTGATTACACGGCCTATCTAAGGCACGGAATCGGGTCCTAAGACAGTTTATGGGAAGAGCGGATTTGGTCCAAGTGAGACTAATTGTGTGCATGTCTCCAAACGTGCAATCGAATTGCACGCGGTTGTAAGAGCGCGAAATTCAGAAGCTTCCCTGGGCTGAGTCGGGTCTGAACCACAGGACTATTGTTTCTGCCTAGGATCAACCATATATTATTGTTTCAGCATATGGTCACAGTATTTAGGGTTTTAAGGTCTTCAGAGAAGGTCAGTCCTTTTCTAGAGATCATGGGCAAGGTTAAAGGCTGACCGAACAGGATTGTATACTCTGAGAGGACGAAATTGCGGTGTCTACAGGAACCTCTCCATATCCTTCGTCTCGAAATTATAATGCATGCCCTTTTGAATATGTTCAGCATACTTCATCACAAAGTTGTCACTATCATACACATTAGTATGGATGGGTATGACCTATCCCAGTTTATCTTTCAGAGACCATGGGTATGGATTCATGACGAATTCTTTATTTCCACCCAATAGGTAAAGGACCAACAGTAAGTGGTGGGTCTGTACACCAAAAAGGAAACGTTACACATTAGAAAGTGACCAAGGGGGTGACGTCGCTTTCTAGAGGGAGTAGTACCGCTCCCTAATGGGAGCGTGGGAGCCTTGGCGCTTACAAAAGCGAGTGTTGGCATTTCTAAATGAGAGTGTTGGCACTATCTTCTAGGAACGCCAATGCTCCCAAAATTGAGCATTGGCGCTATCTTCTAGGAATGCCAACGCTCCCAAAAATGAGCATTGGAGCTCCTAAAAGATAGTGTCGTCAATTCTCCTAAAACGGAGCGATGGCGTTCCTAAAAGCTAGCATTGGTGCTATCTTGTAAGAGAACCAATGCTCACTTTTGGAAGTGCCAATGCTCCTTTTGTGAAAAATAAAGAAGCCTCATAACTCACCAGAGCTCTCATCTCCTTGGGGTATTTATCCTGCGAAGACCGGTTAGGCAAGGGATCAAGAATCAGAATTTGGTGCCTCGAAACCATCACTACAGCAAGGGCCCAATGTTTTAGTAGCTGACAGTGCACGAGAATGAAAAGTTGTCGAAAATCTGTTCAAAATTAAGTTCAGGAACAAAAAATTAATAATTCACAAGTTAAAACCATTATTGAGAACATAAATATTGCCCTCCCACATTCGTGTGCTGACAGTCCTCTTGTCTTGTCTATCAGTAGGGCTTCCATGGGCTTCTTTTGATTCAAAAAATTTACAATATGCTTCACCTTGGACTGTGAGGTTCTCGCTGTAAAGCTTATTACTCATGGTGTGCTCCTCGAAGTCTTTATGGTTCATCACAAGATGGTTCAGTGTGCCTAGGGGACAATGAAAGCCCTTTCACTGTTGTCGTCCACGTCCAATAGGCTGAAATAGGCACTAATTATCTGAATCGGAAGACCGCATTCTGTGAAAAGCATTCACGCAACAATAATAAAGCAATAACGCTACTATAAAGTAGCATTGACACTTATACAGAAGCATCATCACAATAAAAGGGTAGCGTCCTTGCTACCATACAAAAGCATTGATGCTACTATTTAGTAGCGATGGCGCTCCTTCAGAGTAGCGATGATGTTACTGGTTTGCAGGGATAAAATGGTAGCATCAACGCTAACGCTACTATGTCACAGTGATGATGCTGCTTTAGAGTAGCATTCACGCTACTTTAGAGTTGCATTGACGCTACTTTAGAGTAGCGTTGACGTTACTAGTTTAGAGCGATGGCGCTCCCGTCGAGAAGTGATAACGATACTCTACATTGGCTTACCCTATCAAGGACGTAGTTCTCACCTTCCAGGTAGCGCCACTCTTGGACGGTGACATGTTTGTCCCCCACTCTTGAGACGATCTTCCTGCACTCAATAAAACAAGCTCAATCAAAATTGACCAAGTATAGACCTCTCTATATAAGAATATAATCTTTAAGATTAATGACTCGTCCACAGGCCGAGCCCATAGAGCCTTCATATAGTCCTCTGCCTCATTTGTAGATTGTGAGGGCTTGGGTTTGGAGGCCAATTTTTTCTTAGGATGGGAGGGCGGTGGCTTGGTAATTGGAGCCTTGGGCTTCTTGACCGTTGATTTTTGGGAGCTTTGTTGGTAGCTCTCATCGGATCTCTTTCCCTTTGAAAATGATCGCAGCTTCTTCCGCGCAATCACCAATGTTGCATCATCGTCGTTGTCGTCACCCGTCAGCAATGACATCTTTTTGTGAGCAGCCCCTTGGGTCGTCAGCATTTCGGGGGTAGCCCAACCCCTGCTGCTGTGAGTTGCCATCTACGTCACCTTCAACTCACCCTTAGCAAAAGTTGCAACAGCAAGAGCAAGAGCATCTGGAATTAGTTGTGAGGGCGGTGCTTCCGTTGGAAGCTGTGATTTACTGGTAGCGGGCTCCTTAGGCGCAGTCGATCAGCTAGCCACAGATCGCGGCTTCTTCGGCAAAGGCTACTGCTGGGAAGGCAATTTTGTAGTAGATCTAGAGTTCCTCCTACTTTATCGAAGGAACTAGCTGACTGCATTATCCTACAACCACCGAAGGATGCAAGTATTTTAGCATACAGAAAACTGTGAAGCGTCGCCATCGCTTTTAGAGAGGAGCGATATCGCTTCCCTTAAGAGGCAACAACGATTCAATTATGAGGCATTGTCACCTCTTAAAGGAAGCGAATTCGCTTCAATAATGAGGCGTTGTCGCCTCTTGAAGGAAGCGACATCGCTTCAATGATGAGGTGTTGTCGCCTCTTACAAGAAGTGACATCACTTCAATAATGAGGCATTCTCGCCTCTTAAGAGAAGCGATATCACTTCAGTAACGAAGCGTTGTTGCCTCTTAATAGAAGCGACTTAACTTCATTAAGGAAGTGTTGACGCCTCTTTAGAGAAGTTATTTTGCTTCAATATTAAGGCGTTGACGATTTTGTGAAAGCACACAAATTTAAAAAATGTTTGATACCTGGAGCAATGTATTCATAATTTGTTGCATCATGTCCTGCAGGACGACTGGTCCTTCCTAATCAACATGTTCTAGTGGAGGACTTTCTGGACATCTCCCTCCAAACACAGAACCAATAGTTTTCTGTCATCTATCTCCCTACACTTCTCCCTCAATTTCTTCTTCCATTCAGCCATATGTGCCTCGACCTATTTTTTCCAAATCTCAAGCATGGAGGGTTGCATGTGAGTAGGAGATTTGGATGAGAAAGGAACCCCGCATGACGAGCCTTTGAAGGAGCTCCATCATCCTCCTCCACATCATCATCATCATCGCCATCTTCATCATCATCTTCTTTTTCATGTCTTGATTTCTTAGCCCTAGATAGGGCTATGAATTCCTCTACTTCGCTATTGTCTAGATCAATGATCTTGATATATGCTCTCTTCCTTTTCACAAGGACGGAGCAAGCGAAGGAATTTCAAAATCTCCTTCTTCGACTTTCCTAACTCCCACCTTACTTTTCCAAAGGTTTCACTGGGTGCGCTAACTCGTACCCCATTGGTTTAAGTTCGCCTATAGTCTACAGTGCAACAAGAGTACATTAAATATAGGTGAGTAAACAAGACTAGCATTGTCGCTACAAAGTACATTCAATATCGCTTCATAATAGAAGCGATGTCACTTCTTTGGGAAGCGGTAGTGCTACAAAAGGGAAGCGATATCGTTGCTTGATAGAGGCGGTAGCGCTACTACAGGGAAGTGATCTCACTGCATGATGGAAGTGGTAGTGCTTTTACAAGAAAGTGATGGCGCTTCAAATGGGAAGTGATATCCCTACTTTATGAAAGCGATAGTGCTTCGACAGGCGCGATACACTCCCATTTTGAGGTGAAGAGGAGCTTTAACAGACAATTACCTTCTAACTATCGGAAACGATCTATTCACATCTGGTATCATGTAGCCACATTGCTTCGAACATGAACAATCGGACTAGCATTGATATTTTGCATCTGATAAGAGGGATACAAATTCATCCACATTTTCATCGCCAACGCTCTATCTAACCTTTCTCTTATAAGACCATCACCCTCCTGGCCATTCGTCCAAGTGAAGCGTGGCCCCTCATATTCAATGCTCTAAAGTTTGCAATAATCAATGGCCTCACAGAACTGGTCTATTTGTGCTTCCGAACTCTCCTTCCAAAATTTTCAGCCATCATCATGATTTAATTGAAATTCCCAGCACAAAGCCAGGGAAGAGAGCTTCTGGTACTAAGCTGTTTTAGGAGTTCCCATTATTCCATTCGATTCTATATTACTTACTCGCCATAAAACCCTGTGAAGCGCCATGAAATCTGATTATCCGCATCAAGAACCTCCATATCGATATGAGATTTGGACATAGATAAAAGGTCCACAGTTGCATTGTTCCCCCATAAAAGCGCCAAGTCACCAGCCCACCGTTGACTATCCACAAAAATTTCACCGCAAGCATCAACCATTCTTTAATATTTCTCCATCTCTCCCTCTCGCCGCTTTGTTTCGGAGAGGAAGATAATATCGGGATGTATCTTCTGCACCAACTATCGAAGATTTCAAACTGGCCAAGGGTTCCCAAGTCCCCCGGCAGTTCCAACATAGTATAATCATTGGTTCTGATGGGATTGCGAAGCAACTTCCCCCGAAGAGGTGTTTTCATTTTTTACCAAGCAAAGTTTTGAAATTTTACAAAAACTTTTCCTATCCTCCATAGTTGCTTCCATCCCATCGTCCATAACAGCTCCAAGACCCCTTATATCCTTATTCACTTCCTTGCAATATGAGGCACTGGTTGATTTAAACAAGATTGGATTGATGGAGAATGAGAGATATTTGTATTCAAAGGGAGTTTTGTATCTATGGGTTTTTGGATTAAGGTAATGCTTTTTGGGAATTCAGAAGCAGGATTCAGATTGGGTTGATGGATCTCTAGGGCATTCTGCTTAGGCATCGATACACAGATGACTGGGTTTACATGTTTATCTAGGGCCTTAGGTTTGAGTGTCGATATATGATTATCTAGTTTTCTTATAGTTTTCTGGGTTATCATGGTTGGGTGACAAAACACTATTATCTGGGGTATTAGGGTTAAATGTGGCAGTAGGTTTGGGTATTGATACACTGATTTCAGGCTTATTAGGGTTGGGCATCGATACAGGGTTATTTGTGGCATTAGGTTTGGGTCTCAATAGAAGGGTTTGGGCAATGATACACGGGTGGGTATCTGGGGTAATAGGATTGGGCACAACACATGGGTTTCAAGGCTAATGGGGTCTGGAATGCTAATTTGATTTTTATGACCCGACAATTTTCCCCTCTTTAATTTAAAGTTATTTCAGCAGATTCCAACTGTTGCGTATATTTTCCTTTTCAATCTCTTTGTTTATCCATCAGATCGTGATGATCTTACCAACTAAATAGTTTTCTCCTACATGGGAACTCTCCATCAGATTGTTTGAAACCACTTTGATTTCAATACACTCGATGGACCATTCTTTCATTACAGTTTCTATTAAGAAGTATGGGAATGTGATTGCAGAAAAAGAGGTTTTGGAAGAGGGAGAAAGTAGGCGAATAGGGAGAAGACTCCAAACTATCATCTATAGAGGAGAGATTTTCTACCATTAGTTCTATTATTTCACTGTCTTTTGTTTTCATCAAGGGAAATTTACCTGACCGACCCTGTCAGATGTACCTTTTATTGCAGAGGCCCTATAGTTTCACCTTTACCCAAATCGACCCGCTCGAAGCCGAGTCGACCCTAAGGAGAATAAAAAGTCCATATTTTCTCCTTCTCTGACTTTCTTTAACCTATGAATACATCCCCTTTTTCCTTATTTTAATCTGCGCTAGAGTTACTAAGAAGTTAGAGGTGGTGAAGGTGACGACGTCTTCCACCTCAGGTCTGTTACCTGGAAGAAGAAAACAGAGGTTTAAGAGAAGAAGCTCCTGCATTTTGCCATTGGGAGTTGAAGATCCTGCAGTTTCTCATTCCAACGCGAGGTATGTTCAGATCCAGTGTAAACCATATCGAAAGTTATTTTGGAAAATTGATTTTACTGGGTAAATATATGCAAAGAGTCGATATCAATTGCATAAAATTGTCATCGACTGTTAACACAATCGATATCGATTATAAATAGAATCGATATCGACTATTAAGAGAATCGATATCGATTACGTATCCAATCGGTATCAACTGAATAAACAATCGATATCGATTGCGTATCCCATCGATATCGATTGTAAAGAGAATCGGTAACAATTAGATAATCAATCGGTAACGATTGTTTATGAAGTTGATACCGATTGGATACGCAATCGATATCAATTGTGTATTAGTTATTTTGCTACCAATTTGTCATTCCTTTTGTTCATCCGTCTTATGACTCCTTCCTTCTCGTTAAACAGGCGATGTTTGGTGTGGAAATTCCTCTTTTCTGTCACTTTGATGGCCATATTATAAATGATGATGGTTTGTATCAAGGTGGGCGCTGGAGGGTTATTACAATTTCAATGGGTATATCTTATGAACGGTTCAGAAGGTAAATTTCTGCTGTCAGTTTTGCCAGAGCAGATGAAACAATTTCCATAAAGTTCTCTATGAAGATAGTGAATACCCCTGTGCATGCCGACGTTTTGGATTTGGATGATTTGGCTACCCTATTTTCGTTTTATAAATTCGGGTCAGACATTATAAAGGTATTCATCATTAAAGAATCATCCTCCTTCGATTCGAAGCTGAACAAATACCTCTAGGTGGGACTGATTTTGTGAGTAACCATTCCTTCCAGCCATGTAAGTTTGAGGAGGAAGGACTTACATATGATACTATTTAGTTAGGCGATGACGGCGATTTGTGACAAACATATCCACCATGAAGACAACTATTGATCTAAGCCATGCCTCAGTTGAATCATATGATGACCCACTACAAAATATGCATGGGGCACATTGTAGTCAAGAGTTAGACTACACGTCTCTAAGAGTAGGGGATGAAGACGATTTTCATCATATCTTTCCCGGTGGATTCACAACTTGGCTGACTCACGAATTATGTTCTACTATGCCATCGATGGGAATTAACGAATGAGCTCAACCCTATTTCCATACATATAATCACCCTTATGGTGAAGGGCCTAATCAACCATGTCAGAACCCGTTCGGTGAGGGCCTACTCAGCCATGTCATGACCCGTTCCGTGAAGGGCCTAGTCAACCACATCAGAGCCCGTTCGGTGAAGAAGGATCTAGTGAACCACCTCAAAACATTGCTAGTGAAGAGAACGTCGAAGATTATGATGACGAACCAGATGGGTTTATAAAAAAGGATCTGAAATGTTTTAAGAGAGGCATTGATAATCCATTAATAGACGGAGCTTACGAAGTGTCAGAGACATCAAATGAGTCTTCCGATCAAGAGGTGGAAACCGAATATCGGAATTGGACATTTGAAGTTGGAGAGATCTTCAGAGACAAATAAACATTTCAAAGAGCATTGAATGAGCACGCGGTGGAGAAAAACTTCCAAATTCGGCCTTTGAAAACCGCTAATTATCGAGTGACTGTCGCATGCTACAAACCCGATTGTTCATGGCAAATACATGCGTCAAAATTAACTGGGCTCGACACTTTCCAAATCAAGACGTTCAATAGTACTCACACATGCGGGGCCGCTAAGATCGGACCGCACGGTCACAGTAATGCAACAATCTCCTTCGTAGCCAACTATATACAGAAGAAACTTATGGAAGGATTCGACTACACCCCGGCGTCGATAATATTTGATATTGCAAAAACTTATAATGTGCAAATCTCATATGCTAAGGCTTAGAGGGGGAAAGAACTTGCCCTTAATGATATTAGAGGCAGTTGGGAAGGACAATTTGTAGATCTACCAGCCTACGTGAAGGAGATGGAGAGGGTAGATCCTAATGTACAAACATCCTTTCAACTAACGCTTGGCAGTAAATTTCAAAGATTTTTTTAGAGTTCGGCCCGTGCATCGGAACCTACCGCAATATACTTCGTCACACACTACTTGTAGATGGCACACACCCACGGGGACGTTTCGAAGGGATCCTACTTATCTCCTCGGGGCAAGACGGTAATAGCCATATATTACCGTTAGCATTTGCCGTCGTCAAATTAGAAGAAGAGGATACATGGATGTGGTTTCTTGAACGAGTAGGTGCGTTCATGATCGGTGAGTTTACCAAAGATTTTATTTTTATCATGGATAGGTCGAAGGGTTTAGTTAAAGCGGTCAAACATATCTTCCCTAACGCACACCACAACTATTACATGCGACATATGACACAAAATTTGCAACACAAGTATCCCAAGAACAATGTGAAGGGTTCATGGTAGTGCGCCGCGCGTGCATATTTAGTAGAGAAATTTGATTATTTTATCAACAAAGTGAAGGAAGATCCTGCTGATCCTCAAGCCGTAGAGTATATTTTGAAAATAGACCCAAAGCATCAGGCACGCGCACATATGAAAGGAAGGTAATATGATTCCCTGACTACGAATAATGCCGAAAGCTTAAACAGCGTACTAAAGATAGCTCAAGAGAGACCAATTATCGACCTAATCAAAACTACTAGAGAGAAAGTCGCCGATCATTTTCAAAAGCGCCGACAGATATCTGAGAAATGGACCACCATCCTCTGCCCAAAAGCAGACGAGCACATGAAGAAGGTGTTGTAATGGGTCGATAGAAAGAGAGCTCAACCGTACGGGCGCGATCAATTCTAGGTCAATTCCATAAATTGCATTCATCACATCGACTTGGAACACAAGACGTATACTTGCCGTCATTGGCACATTTATGACTTACCTTGCTCTCATGTCATGGCGACCATCAATCGAAGAAGTTACGATTACCATAACTTCTGTGAGAAGTAGTTTTTCACTGCTTGCTTTAGACAAACATACAACGAACAATGGCTTCCCACCCTCAATAAAAGCCAATGGGCATTCCAAGCTGAGCAACTGCTTTGAAAATATGAAAGTGAGACCACCCTATAATTATCGAAAGCAAGCCGGCTGTCCGAGAATGAGAAGGATAAGGTCTAAGGGTGAGGTTAGGGCCCTACAATGTGACAGGTGCAATGAGTATGGTCAGAATCGCAGAAATTGTACGGCAATTGGGCCGATGAGTTGATAGAGTACAAGAAGTTGATAGAGCACGACAAATGTAAAGAAGTACATTTTAATAAAACTTTTAAGCATTTTCCCAACGTTTTATTAGCACAGATAGTCGATATCGACTGTAAATACAGTCAATATCAACTGTGAATATAGTCGATGTCGATTTTATAAGAGGTCGATATCGAGTACCTTTACAATCGATAACGATTACTTATGAAATCGATAACGATTACTTATGAAATTGATATCGACTGTGAATACAATCGATATATTGCGAATATAATTGATATCGATTGTATTCGCAGTCGATAACGATTGCATATGAAATCGAACACGATTGCATATTCATTCGATATCGACTTCTTATACAATCGATATCGATTGTATTAGTAGTCGATATCGACTGCTTGAGCACTCTTTACATAACTCTTTATATTTAGTCGATGACTGTCAATAGGGTCTGCGACACACCCAAAACCAGCCTATATATTTTTACATATTTGAGATTATAAATTTTCAAAAAAAGTCGAATGTTATAAAAATTACAATTTTTATTCACAAATATCCTTACAAATATCCTTGAATGTTCTAAGCTACAACTACATACAATTTTAACTTTTGAAAAAAACTAGGGTGCTGCATCAGTTGTAGGTTCTTCATCGGTGGCTTTCTCAGCTTCTCCATTGACAGTAAATTTAGCGAGGGTTTGGCCAATTTCTGCACTAATCTGACTCATATTTCCTTGGCTGAAGTCTAATTTCTTCCCCATCATGAAGTACTCTATGTACTTCAAAATAAATACCCCACAATCCCACCCATTGCTCTGTCGGGGTACAGATTTGACCCTGCAATCAGAACTTGGCCACGGATAGGTCTCAGCGTTCAATGCAGTGGACTCTCCATGTACATGTAAAAGCGCAGGAAGATATTTAGTCTGTTTTGAAAAGTGTAATGTCATATAATGTTTGACAAGATAAGTAGATAAGATAAGCAAACAGAGAAAATATTTACAACTACCTTTAGAATTTTCTCAGATTTCGACTGTTAAAACGGTCGTTATCGACTTCCTCAACAGTCGTTATCGATTTCCAAAACAGTCGACATGGATTGTCTAAGCTGTCGACAGTGACTGTTAAAACGGTCGTTAACGATTGTATAACCAGTTGTTAACGATCATATAACCAGTGTTAACGATTGTATAACCAGTCGTTAAGGACTGTTTTAACAATCGATGTCTACTGCTTATACAATCGTATTCTGAAGGCGATTAAATAAGCGTAAATTGGAAATTAATTGATTTGAAAGTGTGGACAATTCTTATCAGGACGTTCATTTGGATGGGATACTTCTCCTTAGAGGGCCTATCCAAAATTGGATCAACAATCATTACCGATCGTTCTAAAACCTTAACGATCACAAGCGCCCAATGTAAAAGATCGTGACTATGGACTGGGACAAATATCTGAATTAAATAATATATTAGAGGACACAATGGTGAAAATTATAAACAAAGTTTGCAGAGACCGTAATGTACCGTGTTACATTGATGAGCCCACAGATCCCTCAACCTATTGTAGAAGTTTTTGAGCACCTTCTTGCGTGGATTGGCTTCTTCCTTAAGGGCAGCCCACCATTTAATTTGTGTGGCCATTGGTTGGCAGTTGAGTTTTTCAGTTTCAACAAAGAATCTGAAATCATTAAAATCCATGGCGATATATGACAAACCGGTGGGGCTCATCAGGAAGAATTTATCTGCAACTTCAGGATGAGCAGTGTCATCCATGACTTCCAAAAGTCTTAGGTAGGCTCCAATTATCTGAAAGATAACATATTTCAATATCAGTATCAACTGTTAAGACGATCGTTAATGATTGCCTAGATAATCGGTATCGACTGTTAAGACGATCGTTAACGATTGCCTAGGTAGTCGGCATCGACTGTTAATACGATCGTTAACGATTGCCTAGATAGTCTATATCGATTGTTTAGACTATCGTTAACGATTGTTTGTACAATCGTTATCGATTGTTTAAACAATCGCGATCCACTATCTGCGCAATCGTTCTATTTTTTTAATCAGTCGTTACTGTTAGAAAACATTAAAAGAAAATAACATCTTTGGAAAGAATTAAGAATTGAATATGAGAGATTTGGTTACTTACAAGATTGTCTAAGTGTCCCTTGCCTTTTAAATATTTGAAAGTATGCATCCGGAGTGTTTAATCACCCACGGAGCTTACGTAGATGCTGCATAAAACATGACGGCCAAAGTTTTAATTCAAAACTAAATTAACTTCTAATTAATAACTATCATCGAAAAAATGGATAAATTACGAATATATGTAACTTACTCGGCATCCTTTTCGGGAGTTGTCCAGATGGCATTCATGAATATCTGCTCATCTGTCAGCTCAATCGTAGGAGGGGGCACCGTCTCGGTTGAAGGTTTTTTTATTGGCTGCTTTTTTCCGGTCCTAGGCTTCACGATAACATGTTTTGATTTAATCGTAGGCCTCAGGCGAGCATCAAATGGTTGCTCGGATTGCTCATCACCAGCCGGACCACCCTTATCATCATGATCGTGGGATTGGTTATCAGCTGTTGCCAACTCCTCTTGCACGGGAGGAACTGGTGCCACATCTGCTGATCCCTAATCGGCTGGACCAGCAAGTTCTCGTCTCATATCAGCAGTGAGAGACACTTCCGATAACAACTTCGAAACAGCACCATCCTCAAAATTGAAAGACATAAAATTGATAAATAAGAAGAACTGAGAGAATAGAATAACCTCTAAAAATAATTTAAATCGATTCTGAAACCGATCTAAACCGATCGTATTTACAATCGATACCGATCGTATTTACAGTCGATACCAATTGTATTTAAAATTGATACCGATCATAATTACAATCGTTACCTATCGTGTTTATAATCGTTATCAAGAGAAAATACGATCGAAAATGATTGAATTTACCATCTATATTGATTGTAAATACAATCGATAACGATTGTACATATGATCGGTATCGATTGGAAAATCAATCGATAACAATTTTATATGCCATCGATAATGATTCTAAATACGATCGGTATCGATTGTAAATACAATCGGTAGCGATTCAATAAACAATCGTGGTAAACTAAAGCCTACGACACTGCCACTCATACCTTGGGTGTCACCTCCAAGATCGTTTGAAGGAGTTCTATAATTTTTCATTGCTCTTTCCGGATCATCTTGTTAAAGTGATCTGCCATTTGCAATTAAACATCCCTTGAAGTGAGCCTGTCTTCAAAGGAGGTGCATTGTGTCCGGAGGAGCCTATTCTCCTCCACCAACTGCTTATTCCCTTCAACTAATTGGTAAACTAACTCTTCCAAATGGCTCGCTTTTTGGTTGAGTTTCAAGTTATCCAACTCCAAACCATCAATCCTCCTCAACAACTCTTGATTAGAGGAGGTTGGTGTACTGCCACTTGTCTTTGCGGCGACCCTTCTAGGTCGGTCTAATTGGAGTTGGACCTCATCTGACGAAGAGCCTTCGTTAGATGTTGTTTCATCCTCAAACTCTTCCTCTTCAACTTCTTTGACCGAAATATAATTTCTTTTCTTCTTGGGCCGCAGATCAACTTCCACAGCTTTCTTGACCTTCTCAACCTCTTTCCTCTTCCCCCCAATTTTCTCCCCAACAGCCTTTAGACCCCGTTGATAATCCCTTACGAGGGGTATCTCCAACTCGAAGGTAACGGGTTCGAGGGGAGCGTAAATCTATTATGAAAAAAGACAGGTTGTAAAATAACATAGAAAAATTACAGAGAAAATTGAACAGTCACTATAATATAACGACTGCTTAAAGACTAGATACCGATTTCATCTACAGTCGATACCGATTGTGTAGGAAGTCGATACCGATTGTGTATGAAGTCGATACCGATTGTGTATGAAGTCGATACCGATTGCGTATTCAGTCGATTCCAAATACATAGGCAGTCGATATCGATTGATTTGGTAATCGGAATCCTCCACTTTACTCTTTAAAGTCCTTACAAATTTACCTTTACAAATTTGAATTATTTAAAACTACATCATACCTTGCTATCCACCATCTTCGCAAGAGTGTAGCCTTTAGTCCTCGTTTGGGGCTTCTCCACCCACTTCAACAATCGGGGGAAAGGGTTTATCATTGACGTTCTTTGAGGTGAGGCATCAGGCAGTATCTCATAGGCCCACCACTGAAGTACACACATACATCCATAAATATTATACGGCTTAAGGGCTTTATCGTTGTCGGCAGTCTTTCTATTTGTCACGCCCTTCTCTATATACTCCAACAAGTCTTTGAAGATGTAAAGACCCCACAGAGTTTTTTTGAAGTTTTCCACGTCATCGACGAGTTCAACGTGGTCTTCCGACAATTGATGATGGGACCCGGGAAAAAGGAATGTACATAGAACAAAAAGAAGAGCCAACTTGACGAAGTCGTCATCACTTTGCGCTAGCCTCAATCCATTTTCAATATGAGACCGAATAACTTTCCCGGCCGGTAGTCCCCGAAAATATTTGTATCAAATGGTTTCCTCTTCAGGTGCTTTAATGGAAGGAGTATACTGTTGGGGTCCAACCACCACAAGGCCTAGTATTAAGGCAACATCCATCTTTCAAAGATAGACATCTCTCCTCCCAATTCGGAAGTGGTTTTTCTCAACCCAAAAACTTAACATGGCATTCATAACATTTCCAGCAAAACTAACACCCTTTGGCATTTGGAATATTCCCCCAAAAACTTATGCACTTAGCAACTCCTTCCGTTGCGGGCTAGCGTCATTGTAGATCTTCGAAATGCTAGTAGGAGAATATTTGCCAACAGCCCGTTGTACAACCATTTTGTCGGCTTCTGTATATGAACTGTAATAAAATTAAAAGAGATTGTTTATAATCAGGTTACATAAAAAATCGCCAATTCCCTAGACAATCGAATCGACTGTTAATGTGATTGGTATCGATTGTTTACACAATCGTCATCGACTGTTTACACAATCGTCATCAACTGTATATACAATCGACATCGACTATTTACACAATCGTCACTGATTGTATGAACAATCGTTGTCGATCGCATTAACAATCGATATCGACCTTATATACAATCGAGCAGGGATTAGGAAGATGGAAGATGGAAGATGGAAGATGGAAGATGGAAGATGAGCAGGTGGTGGATGGTGTGGAGAGGTGGGTGGTTCCGTCCTCTTTATTTTCTTTTTCTTTCTTCTCTTCTTTTTCTTTTTCTTTTTCTTTTTCTTTTCTTCCTTCGCCAAAATTTTCATTATTTCATCGTATTCGTCCCATAGGAACTAAAGAGGATCTGATTCTGGTCGTGGTGGTCGGTCCTCCCATACAAGATCGAACTTGATTGGGTTATAGTAGGTTTTATCGTCGTCGTCTGACATTGGGAAATATGGGCCGGTAGGTATAATAGGGAATGATTTTGCTAAAGATGAACTAAACCTATATTTAAAGCGCTTTGATGGTGTAATACGAAGCGTTGTATTAAATTTTCTCATCCTTCCGAGCTTTCTTGCCATAATGGTTGAATAGAAGGTTAGATGGCAATAAATTAGACGTCGGCTGATATGAATAAAACATCATATTCATTATGGGTGAAGGCTTCGAAGAGTTCATATGATGGGTCCTATCTTGACAGCTTGTTAAAATGAACAGAGTCATATACTAACACCCATTGGTTAAATATTAAATGAACTGTAATATATCGATATCGATTGTATATATAGTCGATATCAATTATAAATTGATTGTGTTTATAATCGATATCGACTATAGATACAATCGATATCGACTATATATACAATCAATATCGATTATATTTATAAGAACATTAAAAATTATGACAAAATGGACACCGACAAAAGAAGAAGAAAAAACTCAACAGCAATTAATGATAATTATATTAGCTACTTACAGGTTTGGTAGCTTATAGATTGAAGAATGGAATGCTAGCGACTTGCGACCGCCTCTCCACCAACTTCGAACGAAAAAGTAAAAAGTAAAAAGATAAACAGTGAAGGCAGCTATTTATTACATTGGGGGTAAATCTGGTTTCTCCTAAAGGTGGAAGATGACTCGGCGCGCAGCGGGTCGATTTGGGTAAAGGTGAAACTATAGGGCCTCTGCAATAAAAGGTACATCTGACAGGGTCAATCAAGTAAATTTCCCTTTCATCAATGGTTTAGGTCAACAGAACCGTAAAAATAAAATCAAAAAATCATTTCTACTTGAGTTACATATCAATCAGTAATTATTTAACGAGATGGTCAGACTTATTTTCTTCTACTATACTAGTAAAAAAGCACGTGCAAAATGCAAGTGGACATTAGATACTTTAAATGAGTGAGCATGATTTTTAGACATCTATCGGGCGATTTAAACATAAAAAAAAAATATAGTATTTCAAGTATTCGCATACAATGTATATTTTTTATAGATACTAATCCTATATATCTCTATATTTTTTTTAAAATATAGATCGAAATGGATAGATGATCACAAAATTTGGTAGTGAGTTACCGGTGGTATTTCTGGGCGAACCCCAAATTTGGTGATGAGTTACTGGTATCGGTCGATACCTATATTTTTAATGCTTATAAACATGATTCATAATGCTTATGTAAGTGCACGTAATAGGCTAATAACAATTATATTGATATTTGTTATATAGGGAGAACATGGGCCGCAAAAGACCATAAAATTGGACTAACATGATAAATTGAAACCCTAAGGGTATTAATGTCATATTTAAGAAACAATTATCAAAAATTTACCGGATCGACCCTGTTAGATACACCTTTTCCGTCAGAGACCCTATATTTTCACCTTTAACCAAACCAACCAGCTCCAAGCCTAGCCAGTACCAGCTAGTATAAAAAGTCATAAATACCCCTTTTTACACTTTTTTTCATTCTACATAGTTTAAAATTTTAAATTTTTAAATTTTTTTATATTTACGCGATGTGAAATGAGATTTATGTCGTCTGATTTGAAGGCCACAATATAAAATCGATGGTGTCAAAGATAGACACGAAAAAAAGGCGATATCGCCTCTTAAAAAAAAAAAAAAAAATTTAAACAGTCGATGTCGACTCTTTAGTCAGTCGGTACTGACTGTTTAAAGAGGCGATATCGACTGTTTACACAGTCGCCATCGACTATATAAAAAAATAAAAATAAATAAATTGACTGTCTAAATAGTCGATGTAGCCTCTTTAAGCAGCCGGTACCGACTATTTTAAGAGTCGCCATCGACTGATTAAAGATCGGCATCGACTGTTTCAAAAAAAAAAATATTTGTTTTTCTTTAAGAGGCGATATCGCCTTTTTTCGTATCTATCTTTGGCACCATCTATTTTATATTGTGGCCTTCAAATCAGACGACATAGATCCTGTTTCACATCGTGTAAATATAGAAAGGTGCAAATATTTAAAATTTTAAACTATGTAGAATGAAAAAAAGAGTAAGAAGGGGTATTTATGACTTTTTGTGCTAGCTGAAAATGGTTTGGCTAAAAGCTGGTCAGTTTGAGTAAAGGTGAAAATATAGGGTTTCTGACGAAAAAGGTGTATCTGACAGGGTGGATCCGGTAAATTTTTCAACAATTATTAAAGATTAGCTCTATTCACACTTACCCAATTATTAAGGCACCCATGTAAAAATCCATTGTTGATAGCCATAATTTAAAGATATGTAGTGTCAAATATTGACACAAAACACGATCTCTATAATAAGATTGAATATAATCAAAGCCCATCATATGATTAAGTGGTTGATTGTGTTGAATCATATAATGAATCTTAGACTCTAATTGATCATCATGACAATCTTTGATCATTTAAAACATCTACCTCTTTTGATCTTCTTCATGGCAATACACAAAGTAGGAGTCCTTACACTATTTAAATTTGTAAAAATTAAAATAGTATTTCAATGATCTTATATTTTAATAGTTTAATATATGGGTGATCTGAATTATCGAAGTCATAGATCATAAATATAAACTTATATAAATTAAGACTAAGGGCTTGTTTGAGAAGGCAAACATATTTGAGAATTTGACACTAAGGGCCTGTCTGACACCGCGAGCATATTTGAGAATTTGACGGAAAGATGCGTGCTTTCTCCAATGGGAGAAGCGACTTCTCGTTGTATCATTTATTAAAAGACGGAAGCCAGCGATAAGCTAGCAAGAAGATAACTTACCAAACAGAGCTTCTCTTATGGTGTTTCTGATTTTATTTTCACCTTGAGAAGCAATGATGCCAAACAAACTTAAGGAACTTTGGAATTAATTTTTTTCAGTAACTGGGTAAGTTGAGATTGACTCGGAAGCTATATTAAATAATATACCATAAGATGATCATCATCAAATATGTAATAGACGAATATTAAAAAGATAAAAACATCAAGAATTCAATTTTTGAGTAGAAGAAAATTGAAATGGATTATCTATCAATTGTCGTCTGATTTGAAGGCAATGATTTAAAAATATCAATTGCAAAAGATTAGAACAAAATATAATTTTCATCATTTAATCAGTCAAAGGCTATTATATAATGAGATGGTCAGACTTATTTTCTTCTACTACATATATTAACTTCAAACTTTTATCATTCTTTGATCTTCAATACAGCGGATATGTAACTTCAAACTTTCACCTCGATCTTCAACACAACGAATATGTAACTTCAAAATTTCACCCCGATCTTCAACACAATGGATCTTGGGATCAGACGCACCTGTCAGACAGTCAATTTTTATTAGACATGTCACGTATCCCCCAAAAATGTCCTTTGTGTGCAATGGCACACATCACGCTCAAACGGGATTTTAGGGCCATATTTTGTGGATATGTGACATGTGAAATCAAAAACTGACCGTCTGACAGGTGCGACGTGATCTCGAGATCCTATGTGGAATATCTAGGTGAAATACAATCTCCATCATCTGATACGACGCAATCAACGATTTTAATGGGGTTGTAGCGTAGGCGCTTTCAGAGAACGTGTGGGCCCTTTTAGAGCTACCTAATGTAAAACGTGTTTTTGTTTTTCATCTTAAAAAGACAGATGGAGGCTATAGGAGAGCGTAAAAGGTTCAATACCTGAATTTCAATCATATTGTCGAAGAGTTGCATGCTTCAATAATACCCGATTTTCAAGGCATGTATGCTTCAATCATACTGTCAAAGAGCTTCTCACACTCAAGCATTTACTCCATATATGAACAGCATATAACAGTGTTAATTGTTGCTTGGATTAAGCATTTATTAATATATTTATATATGAAGGGCATTTTTAGGGGGAAATTAAGGGTGCGACAACTTAAATTGAACCTGAAACTGATTTTGAAAATTTTATAGTAAATTACCTTCAATTATGATTGTTAATTAAGGCGAGGTCACGGCGTCACCATGGCAACGCAATGGCGAGATAAACCGTCATATGAACTTATATGACAAGAATGGATCTATGAGAACGCTATGGCGGAATGGCGCAAGGCACCATCATGACGTTATTTTGAATTTTCTTTTGTAACTACTAACCTGTAAGTTATAACTTATAACCTTATAAATTATAAAACTTTCAAGTTATAAGTTATATTTGTATTATAACTTATGTTTGATAAGTTATATCTACAATATTTAGGGGTGTAAGTCAAACCCTTTAGTCTTTACCACAACTACTATCTCTCTCTTTCTCTCAACGTAGGTTTTTATATTTTGGAGGGCTGCCACTATATGCTGAATATTCCCCATAAGATACTATTGACCGTTGACACTTTGAATCAAACTAACAAAGACCATTTTTCGTTCCAATTTTCCCCACAACTAATATTGAAATCATGAAAATATCATTAGATGGTCATTCCAATCATCCTCTATAAAAAATATATAAATTAAAAAATAGTAAAAAATTAAAATATATATTAATGATTAATAAATAATATGAAAATATGAAAATAAATTAATATATGGCCACGTCATGGCCTCGCCATGACGTCGTCACACCACCTTAACTACCTTGCCTTTAATGATAATTCAGCAACTGAAAATTACTTAAAATTGCTTCAGTGTTTCCAAATCCATCTCCTTAAAAAATACTTTGTGGAGGGTAATAAATTAATTAGTCATGGGTCCTGGTGATTAAGCAAAATCCTGTGTAAATCTCTAAATTAATACGACATAGTACGCTTAATTTGAATCAAGTCATGAAAGTTTTTTTTTTGCGCAGAACAAGTCATGGAAGTTGCCCAAGAGTAACAAACCAATTGCAACTTATATGGCTATTTTAATAAATTAAACTTTTGAAAAAAGATTGAGATGCTCATAGCTCATTCCAAGCTGAGCTAAGTTGTCAATTGAACTCGTTATTGCAAGCTCACTGAACAGGTGGATTTTTGGAATTCTCCTAAGAAATTAATGAAGAATTACATACTGTATATATAAATATGGAATAGTTAGTTATTCTAGAATTGGTCGTCAATCAAAACTAGAATCCTATCAATATAGATTTAATCTAATCAACAATCAACCAGAAATTTGGGCGTCAATCAAACTCTAGAAAATTGAATATGGAAAATAAAAACATACTAATATGCAAATCTTAATCTCAGTTGTCAATTCAAATCAAAACTTGAAGATGTTTACAAAGTAGTAAATTGTATAAAAATATATCTAAACTAGAAAGCAAAGTAAATATATCTTTCACCTCTTAGTTGCAGGCGTCAATTGCTTCTGAGAAACTACAGATATCTACACTAATCTTCCAACTCTCAATCCCAGTCGTCAATTGTGATGGAGATACCTTGGATATCTAACTAAACTAAACTAAATTTTGATCGAAAGAAAACCCAACCTCAGTTGTCAATTGATTTTGAGAAATTCTTCGATGGATTTTCCTATGTGCCGAGCCTCTTATTTATAGATCATAAGGGTCGGTTTACATTCTTCTAATTCTAATAAAAGAAATTACTAAAACCAAAAGTATCCTAATATAATTCTAATTCCCAATTCTATCTTCCCTTGGTTTGGATAGTTGATGCCATGGATCAAAATTTCGTCCGATATCGATACGTATCGGTATCGGAGGTGGACGATACGGTACATTAAATGTACCGTATCACCCTTTTGTATGGCTGATACCAAATGATACATTCAATGTATCGTCCGATACGTACTGATTTTCTGCTCAGACGATATGTATCAATTTTTCAGCATTTTGATCCATGGTTGATGCGCTTCTGGATTCCTCTTTAATTTCAGCAACAAAGTCCTTTAGGAGTCTTCTTCATCAATCTTCTCAGATCCGTGATCTACCAATCTTCTAAATCAAGAGTTCTTCTAAGTATATTCATGGCGGTGTAGGTTCACGATCGGTAGCATCAACAAGCTTCTATTTTTGTAAAATCGTAAATCACGATTTTCCATTCTCTTACAGCTTTTTCTCAGTGGACGATTCTTTATAATGATCGATAGCTTTTCTCTTTTTATCGAATTTTTCTTTGAGCGTCTTTTGAAGAATCTTAAATTACGATTTTACATTTTCTTGGGCTTCGTTCAATCATAAAACACAATTGCTTAGCTTTCAACATTCGTCGAATCGTCTTTCACGTTCAATCGTCTTTCTTATTGCTTTATGAGTTTATTTTGACAAAGATTAACATTTTAGGTCTATTTTACTGATTTTTTTTAATATTTGCACATCATTAACTTGTTAGTAGCAAACTGGGGTTTATCAGCACTAAGTTAAGGGTGATAAAATGGTAAATTATGTGACTGATCAGCACTCAAACCTACTAAACATTGATCAAATATAAATAATATTTAGACTTGACCACCGATATCACCTTTGTCATCATATCCGCAAGATTGTCCTTCGTACTCACCTTCTTCAAAGATATCTCACCATCTTCGATTACTTACCGTACGAAGTTATACCGTATATCAATATGCTTGGTACAAGCATAATATACGTAACTTTTTTATAAATAAATAGCACTCTGGCTATCGCAGAACACATAAACACTTTCTTGTGCGATCCACAAATCACCAACTAAGCCCTTAAGCCACAATGCTTCTTTCACTACCTTTGTTACTGCCATATACTCTGCCTCTGTAGTAGACAAAGCCACAATATCATGTAATATCAACCTCCAACTAATCGGACCACCTAATAGTGTAAACACATATCCCGTTGTAGATCGACGTTTATCGAAATCACTCGCAAATTTTGAATCTACAAAATCGCATAACTGATTATTTATACCACTACGAGAAACTAACTCGACATCCATGGTACTGTGTATGTACCTCATAATCCATTTCATCGCCTGCCAATGGGCTTTGCCCGAATTAGTCATATACATGCTAACCACGCTAATGACCTATGAAATATCTGGTCGAGTGCACACCATTGCGTATATCAAGCTATCAATTGAACTCACATAGGGAACACGAACTCATGCTCCTCATCCGTAGTAGGAGACATGCTAATCAGAAGACGAAAGTCAACTGCTAATGGAGTACTCATAGCCTTTGAGTTCTCTATCGCAAACCGTGAGAGTAACTTCTCCAGATAACTCTTCTGTGTCAGACACAACTGCCCTTTCTTCCTGTCTCTCTGAATCTCCAACCCAAGAAACTTTCTCGTTGTGCCAAGATCTTTCATCTCAAACTCCATGACAAGTTGAGCTTTCATCATATTAATCTCTACCACACTCTTTGCAACTATGAGCATGTCATCAATATATAAGAAAAGATAAATAAATGAGTCATCTGCTAGCCTTTTAAAGTAAACACAGTTGTCGTATTCACTTCGAATATAATTTTGACCCACCATGAACGTGTCAAACCTCTTGTACCACTGTCTTGGCGACTGCTTCAACCCATACAAGGACTTCTTCAATTTACATACTAACCTCTCTTCTCCAGGAGACTTGAACCCTTCACGTTGGTTCATATAGATCTCCTCCTCCAAATCACAGTGTAGTAATGCCATTTTCACATCGAGTTGCTCCAACTCTAAGCCCAACTGTGCTATAATTGATAATAAAACCCGGATTGAAGTGTACTTCACAACCGACAAGAACATCTCATTATAATCAAGGTCTTCCTTTTGCGCATAATGATTTGCTACCAATCGTGCTTTGTACCTTGCACCACTACTCTTCGACCCTCTTTCTTCTTATAAACCGACTTACACCCAATCACTCTCTTTCCTTTAGGTAGCTCTATCAGTTTTCAAGTTTGATTCTTGTAAAGACAATCCATCTCTTCACCCATTGAGGTCTTCCATTTCCATGTAAATCTATCACTGATTTCATCATTGAATAAAGACGGCTCATTGTCATCCAACGTTAATGCATAGGTGACCATATCCTCATAATCGTAGAGAATTGGTGCTCTAATATTCCTTTTGGGCCTTCCACCTGCTAAGAATTATTCTAGCTCTCTATCAACTTTTTCTACGCTTTCCTCTAATGTAATAACTGTAAGAGTTTCTAACTCTACCTCAAAATGATCTTTCGCCACCTCTTCTCTAATTTTCATGATCTATTTGTTAAAAGTTTGTATAATAGATTCATCAAAGGCTACATCTCCGCTTAACACAACCTTATTCTACTCAGGACACTATAACATGTATCCTTTCACACTACTTATATACCCGAAGAAAATTGCTTTCTTAGCCCTTAGGTCAATTTACTGTCTCTGACATGATAGTAATCTGTGCAACTAAAGACCGTCAGTTTACTGTAATTTGCAGGCTTCCCTGACCACATCTCAATCGGATCTTACACTCAAACACTATAAAAGGTGAATTGTTTATTAGATAGCACGTTGTATTGATTGTCTCGGCCCAAAACTCTATCCAATCTTGCATTAGATAATATACATCTTGCTTTTCAATTAGAGTTCTATGCATGTGTTCTGCTATCCCATTCTGTTGTGGTGTATTCATCACTGTGAAGTGCTTAGCAATACCGTTCTCTTCATAGAATTCTTAGAACTGTCCACTAATGTACTCACCACCATTATCGTTCTCAACCGCTTGACCTTCCTTTCAGTCTAGTTTTCAAACAGTATTTTCCACCTCTTGAAGATTTTCAACACCTCATCCTTACTGTTCATCATGTAGATCCATACATACCGAGAGTAATCATCGATGAAAGAGACGAAGTACCTAGCACCTCCTTTAGAAGGAACCTTTGAAGGCCCCTATGCATCTAAATATATATAGTCCAGTGTGCCTTTTATAGTGTGAACCATTGTATTGAACATAACCCTGCACTATTTTCCGAAGACACAATGCTCACAAAAATCAACTTTGTTGGCCTTTACACCTTTCAACAAGCCCGCTTGCTCAACTTTGTCATCCCTCTTTCTGACATGTGCCCTAGGTGCATGTGTCATATCTGTGTAAAGGACAAAGTGCTATCATCCAACGTAGATGTTGCTACTCCACCAGTCACTATACTCCCTAATGGAAAGTAAAGGTTACCAATATTTTCTACTTTTATCACAATCATAGATCTCTTTGTCACCTTTAAAACTCTACCTTGAATTGCAAACTTGAGCCTATTGGAGTCTAGTGTACCAAGCGATATGAGGTTCTTCATCAGCTCCGGAACATGGCGTACATCGATTAATATTCTCACAACCCCATTGTGCAACTTTATTTTGATACTCCTATTTCTAATTGTTTTGCAGGCCATATTGTTACTCATCAAAATTGTTCCACCTTTCACCTCTTCATAAGACGTGAACTAGTCTCTATTTTAACACATGTGGGAGGAGCACCCTGAATCAAGTATTCATGTATTATGTGAGTATTTGTCTGAAACCATTGACAATACGTTTCAATCATCATCCGAAACTTGCTCGGCTATACTAGCCGCATCAACGACCCCCTTTCTGCCACTTATCCTGAGCATCGTCCATCTTTATTTGTAACTATGGACAATGCCTTATGATGTGACCCTTTTCGTGACACTTGTAGCATTCTACTGTCTTTCTATTTTTATATTTAGATCTGGACTTTTATTACCCCTTTCAGATTTATGGTACTTTGTTCTCCCCCTAACCAACAAGTCTTTTGGTTGTGTGTCATTATCCAAACGTTTCTTCCTCGTGTCGTTATAAAGCAGTATCGTTATAACCAACTCCAGTTCATTAGTATCCTTCCCATAGAGCAACATAGAAACTAGGTACTCATAGGAATCGGGGAGAGAAGATTGAAACAATAATGCTTTGTCTTTATCTTTAACCTCTTCTCTAAAATTTAATCATTCAGATATTATTCTATTGAATTCATTAAGATATTTGTTAAAAGAAGCACATGCCTTCATGTGCAATTTGTACAGTTGCTTCTTGAGATATAGATGAGTCGTCAGAGATTTCGTCATGTAGAGACTCTCCAATTTTGCCTACAACGAAGCCGTCGAGTTCTCCCGCTTCACATTCCATAGTAGGAGACATACTAGCCGAAAGACGAGCGTGGGCTGCTAATGTAGTACTCACTGCCTTTGAGTTCTACATCCTAAACCATGAGAGTATCTTCTCCAGATAACTCTTCTGTATCAGACACAACTGTCCTTTCTTTCTGTCACTCTTAATCTCTATCCCAAAAATCTTTTTCGCTGCGCCAAGATTCTTCATCTCAAACTTCATGCCAAGTTGAGATTTCAACTTGTTGATCTCCAGCATGCTCTTTGCAGAATAAGTATGTTATCAACATACAAGAGAAGATTAAAAAATGAGCCATCCAGTAGCCTTTTGAAGTATACACGATTGTCGTATTCACTTCAAATATAGTTTTGGCCCACCATGAACATATCAAACTTCTTGTACCACTGTCTGGTGATTGATTCAACCCATACAAGGACTTCTTCAGTTTGCACACTAACCTCTCTTCTCCATGTGACTTGAACCCTTCAGGTTGGTTCATATAGATCTCCTCCTCCAAATCACCATGTCAAAATGTCGTTTTCACATCGAGTTGCTCCAACTCTAAGTCCAACTGTACTACAATTGACAATAAAATTCGGATTGAAGTATCTTTCACAAGCGGTGAGAACACCTTATTGTAATCAATGCCTTCTTTTTGCGCATAGCCCTTTACTACCAATTGTGCTTTGCACCTTGCACCACTACTTTTTGGGGAACTCTTTCTTCTTATCAACTCACTTGCACTCAATCGCTCTCTTTTCCTTAGGTAACTCTGTCAGTTCCCAAGTTTGATTCTTGTAAAGAGAATTCATCTCTTCACCCATTGTAGTCTTCTATTCCCGTGCACATCTACCACTGATTCCATCCTTGAATGAAGACGGTTCATTGTCATCCAATGTCAACGCGTAAGTGATCGTATCCTCGTAATCGTAGTGAATTGGTGCTCTGACATTCCTTTTGGATCTTCCACCTGCTAAGGATTGTTCTGGCTCTCTCTCAATTGTTTCTACACTTTCGTCTGATATAATAATTGTAAGAATTTCTAACTCCACCTCAAACTGATCTTCTGCCACCACTTGTTTAATTTTCATGATCTGTTTGCTAGAAGTTTGCATAATAGATTCATCAAAGGTCACATCTCTACTGATCACAACCTTATTCTACTCAGGACACTATAACTTGTATCGTTTCACACCATTTGCAAACCCTAAGAAAATCAATTTTTTAGCCCTTGGGTCAATTTTACTATCTTTGACATGACAGTAAGTTGTGCAGCCAAAGACTCTCAATGCACTGTAATCTGTAGGCTTCCCTAACCACATCTCAATCGGAGTCTTGCACTCTATTACTATAAACGATGATCTGCTTACTACATAGCATGTTGTATTGACTGTCTTGGCCGAAAACTCTCTACCCAATCTTGCGTTGAATAACATGCGTCTTACTTTTTCAAGTAAAGTTCTATTCAGACACTCTGCTACCCAATTTTGTTGCAATGTATTCCTCACTGTGAAGTATCTAGAAATATCGTACTCTTCACAGAACTCCTAGGACTGTCCACTGGTGTACTCACCACCATTATCGGTTCTCAACCACTTGACCTTCCTTTCAATCTGGTTCTCAAACAGTATTTTTTACCTCTTAAAATTTTTTAACTCATCATCCCTACTCTACATCATGTAGACTCATACATACCGAGAGTAATTATCGATGAAGGAGACGAAGTACCTGATACCTCCTTTAGAAGGAACCTTTGAAGGCGACAATACATCTGAATGTATATAGTCCAGTGTGCCTTTTGTAGTGTGAATCGTTGTGTTGAACTTAACCCTGCATTATTTTCCGAAGACACAATGCTCACAAAAATCAAATTTTTCGGCCTTTACACCTTTCAAAAAGCCTTACTTTCTCAACCTTGTCATCCCTCGTTCTGGCATGTGCCCTAGGTGAATGTGCCATTTCTGTGTAGAGGATAAATTGATATCATCTAACGTAGGTACTGCTGCTTCACCAGTCACTATACTCCCTGATAGAAAGTAAAGATTCCCAACTTTTTTGTTTTCATCACAATCAGAGATCCCTTTGTCACCTTTAAAACTCCATCTTGAGCTGCAAACTTGAGCCCATTGGAATCTACTGTATCAAGCGATATAAGGTTCTTCTTCAGTTTCGAAACATGGCGTATATCGTTCAATGTTCTTACAACCCCATCGTGCATCTTTATTTTAATACTCCCCTTTTCAACTATTTTACAGGCCATATTGTTATCCATCAAAACTATTCCACCATTCACCTCTTCATAAGACATGAACCAGTCCGTACTTGGACACATGTGGGAGTACCCTGAATTAACTATCCATGCATTCTATTAGTATTTTTTTAAGATCACTGACAATACATTTTCATTATCATTCGGAGCTTGCTCTACTATACCAGCCTCATCAACGACCCCCTTTCAGCTTCTTATCCTGAGCATCGTCCATCTTTGTTTATAACTGTGGACAATGCCTTTTGATGTGACCATTTTCTGTAACACTTGTAGCATTATAATATCTTTCTATTTTTGGATTTAGATCTGGACTTTGATCTATCCCTTTTAGATTTACGGTCCTCTATTCTCTCCCTAGCCAATAAGAAATTTGTTTGTGTATTACTATCCAAACCTTTCTTTCTAATATCATTACAAAGCAGTGCCGCTATAACCGACTCCAGTTCAATAGTATCCTTCCCATAGAGCAACATAGTAACTAAGTGCTCATAGGAATCGAGGAGAGAAAATAAGAGCAATAATGTTTTGTCTTTATCCTTAACCTCTTCTCCAACATTTAAGAATTCAGATATTATTCTATTGAATCATTAAGATGTTCATTGAGAGACATACATGCCTTCATGTGTAACTTGTACAGTTGCTTATTGAGATATAGATGACTCGTCAGAAATTTTGACATGTAGAGACTCCAATTTGGCTCACAGCGAGGCCATCGATTTCACATCACATTCAGTAGTAGGAGACATGCTAGCCGAAAGACGAACGAGTTGCTAATGTAGTACTCACTGCCTTTGAGTTCTCCATTCCAAACTGTGAGGGTATCTTCTCCAGATAACTCTTCTGTATCAAACACAACTGCCCTTTCTTCCTATCTCTCTTAATCTCCATCCCAAGAATCTTTTTCGATGTGCCAAGATCCTTCATCTCAAACTTCATTTCAAGTTGAGATTTTAACTTATTCTCCAGCATGTTCTTTGTAGATATGAGCATGTCATCAATATACTAGAGAAGATAAATAAATGAGTCATCCGGTAGCCTTTTAAAGTAAATACATTTGTCGTATTCACTTCGAATATAGTTTTGGCCCACCATGAACGTGTCAAACCTCTTGTACCACTGTCTTGGTGACTACTTTAACCCGTACAAAGACTTCTTCAATTTACACACTAATCTCTCTTTTCCATGAGACTTGAACCCTTCAAGTTGGGTCATATAGATCTCCTCCTCCAAATCACTATGTTGAAACACCGTTTTCACATCAAGTTGCTCCAAATCTAAGTCTAACTGTGATACAATTAACAATAATACCCGGATTGAAGTATGTTTCAAAATCGGTGAAAACACCTCATTGTAATCAATACTTTCTTTTTACGCATAGCCCTTTGCTACCAATCGTGCCTTATATCTTATACTACTACTTTTCGGAGAATCCTCCTTTTTATAAACCCACTTGTACCCAATCGCTCTCTTACCCTTAGGTAATTCTATCATGTCTCAAGTTTGATTCTTGTAAAGAGAATCCATCTCTTCACCCATTGCGGCCTTCCATTTCCGTGCACATCTTTCATTGATTGCATCATTAGATGAGGACGACTCATTGTCATCTAACGTCAACGCGTAGGTGACCATATCCTCGTAATGGTAGCGAATTAGTGATCTAGCATTTCTTTTGGGTCTGCCACCCACTAAGGATTGCTTTAGCTCTCTCAACTGTTTCGACACTTGAAATTTCTACACCTTTTTTTGATGTAGTAATTGTAGGAGTTTTTAACTCCACCTCAAACTGATCTTCCTCCACCTCTCTAATTTTCATGCTCTGTTTGCTAAAAGTTCGCATAACAGATTCATCAAAGGTCACATCTCTGTTGATCACAACCTTATTCAGCTCGCGACACAATTACCTGTATCTTTTCATGTCATCTGCATATCCTAAGGAAATCGCCTTCTAAGCTCTTAGGTCAATTTCACTATCTCTAGCATGATAGTAAGGTGTGCAACCAAAGACCCTCAATGCACTGTAATTTACATGTTTCCCTTATTTATATCTCAATCGAAGTCTTACACTCTATCTTCGTAGATGGTGATCTGTTTACTTGATAGCATGTCGTACTGATTGCCTCTGCCCAAAACTCTCTACCTAATCCCGTATTGGATAACATTCAACTTGTCTTTTCAAGTAGAGCTCTATTCATACGTTCTACTATCTCATTCTGTTGCGGTGTGTTTCCCACTGTGAAGTGCCTAACAATACCGTTCTCTTCACAGAACTTCTGCAACTATCCACTAGTGCATAGTGACAAATTTCTTCGAAATTCTCTGAAATTTCTTCAAAATTTACTGAAACAGGGGTCGGGTGAAACTTTCAACGAAATTTCGATGATTTCTCTGAAATCGCTGAAATTTCATTAATTTCGACAAAATTAACGAAATTTCACTGAAATTAACGAAATTTTGCCAAAATTAATAATTTTTTTCTAATTTTAATCATTTTTTAAATAATAAATAAAAATTTTATGAAGTTTAAATATAATTTATATTTAATATTTTTTGTACTCCCTGAAATTTTCCCGAAACTTTTTGAATTATTCTCGAAATTTATTCGAAATGACCCCTACCGAAATATTGTCGAAAATGAAATTTGTCACTATGTACTAGTGTACTCACCACCATTATTGGTTCTCAACCGCTTAACCTTCCTTCCCGTCTGGTTTTCCAGCAGTATTTTCTACCTCTTAAAGATTTTCAGCACCTCATCCTCACTCTTCATCATGTAGATCCATAATATTGAGAGTAAGCTCTGATGAAGGAGACAGAGTACCTTACACGACCTTTAGAAGGAACCTTTGAAAGCCCCCATACATCTGAATGTATATAATCCAGTGTGCCATTTGTAGTGTAAACCGTTGTGTTAAACTTAACCCTGCACTGCTTTTACCGAAGACAATGCTCACAAAAGTTAACCTTGCTAGCCTTTACACCTTTCAACAAACCTTACTTTCTCAACTCTATCATCCATCTTTCTGACATGTGCCCTAGGCGCATGTAATATAGTTGTATAGAGGATAAACTACTATCATCTAACGTATATACCATTATTCCACCTGTCACTATACTTCCTGATAAAAAGTAGAGATTCCCAATATTTTCCAATTTCATCACAATCAAAGATCCATTTGTCACTTTCAAAACTCTACCTTGAACTACAAATTTGAGCCCATTGGAGTCTAGTGTACCAAGCGATATGAGAGTTTTCCTTAATTCCGGAACATGGCGTACATCTATGAAGGTTCTCACAACCCCATAGTCCATCTTTATTCTAATACTCCCTTTTTCAACTATTTTGTAGGTCATATTGTTAGCCATTAAAACTGTTCTACCATCCACCTATTTATAAGATATTAACCAGTCCCTATTTAGACACATGTGGTAAGAGCACCGTGAATCAAATATTCATGCATTCTGTGAGTATTTATTAGAAACAACTGACAATACGTTCTCATCATCATCCAGAGCTTGGGCGGCTATACCAACCTCATCAACAACCCCTTCTTATCCTGAACATCATTCCTATTAGGTTGTAGCTGAGGATAATGCCTTCTGATGTGACCATTCTCGTGATACTTATAACATTATATAGTCTTTCTACACTGACGGTCTTCTAATCTCTTTCTAACCAATAAGTCATCTGTTTGTGTATCACTATTCGAACCTTTCTTCATTATGTCGTTACAAAGTAGTGACAATGTTACCGACTCTAGTACAATAGTCTCCTTCCCATAGAGCAGTGTAGTAACTAGGTGCTCATAGAAATCGTGGAGGGAAGACAAAAACAATTAATAGTGTTTTGTCTTCGTCCTTAACCTCTTCTCTAACATTTAATAATTCAGATATTATTCTATTGAATTTATTAAAATATTTGTTGAGAGGAGTACTTGTCTTCATATGTAACTTGTATAGTTACTTCTTGAGATATAGATGACTCATTAGAGATTTCTTCATGTAGAGACTCCAATTTGGCCCACAGCACAATCGCCGAGTTCTCCCGCATCACGTTGTACATAATCTCCTCGCTAGACATAGTCGAATCGTACTACAAGCTTGAAGTTTGAATTCTTCCCAATCACCATCAAGCATATTCGTCGGGTTACTTGTAAGCCTGCTCAACGTTTTGTGCAACCCATGTTGAATCAAGATATCTCAGACTTGTACTTGCCACAAGCCGAAATTAATCTTCCCGTTGAATTTATCGACCTCGAACCTCGCATTCAAAACTTTTGCAGATTTCGATATCATCTCCGTTTATAGAATAGAAACTTAATGGCTCTGATATCAATTTGTTGCGCGAAAGCTCTCAAATTCACCAACGATCTCACGAATAAGGATCAAATAAGAACTCCAAAATAAAAGAAATTAAACATAATCACAAAAGAGACAATATTTATGTGGTTTAGCAATATGCCAACGTCCACGGGCAACAATGATTCACTATATTGATGATTCCACAATAATAGAAGAACACTCAAGCTTCACCAATGCTCTCCACAAAACCCTTATTAGGTTTTCTAAAGCTTTTTACCACTGTAACTCGTCCAAGAGTTTTCCCTTATATAGAAGACACAAATCATACTTCTACTATAAGAAAAACTAGCCAAATATGAAGTGTAAACGCAATTGGGTCGTTGCGGGTCGCTCAAGCGGAAATCATAGTCGCTCGAGCGACTTAGACCAAAAAAATTGCCCTTAGAATAGTGCACTGATCACTCAAGTGAAAACCAAAGTCGGTTGAGTGACTTACAACAGTAATTAGTTTTCCCCTAAAGGATGTATCATTTTGCTCGAGCAACTTTGGTTGTCGCTCAAGCAACTTTGGTTGTCGCTAAACCAAAGTTGCTCGAGCAACTTTGGTTGAGCAGGCTTACTTGTAAGCCTGCTCAACTTTGGTTGTCGCTCGAGCAACTTTGGTTGTCGCTCGAGCGACCCAACCAAAGTTAAAGCCTATATACATCACTTCAATGGTTGTATTTTTAAAAGACAATAAATGATTGTATTTGTATTTTTTAGCCCATAGATGTTCTTGGCAGTTCCACTTGATATCATTTCCATTCAATTATAATCTTTTAGCTAGTTTATTAATCATTGATAGAAGATTGCTTTTATCAGACTCCAACAGGCAAGTGCTCTCTCTAAAAAGAGAATCAGGGAGCTTGAGAGTTTTTGGTATTTTGAGAATGAGCAAATGGCTCCTAATTGACATTTAAACAACAAAATGGTGTGAAAATGATCTTACACCATTAAATCTAGACTTTTTTTTTACACCATTGAAATGTGATTTTTTTTTATGCCACGTGGCGCACATTTGTGATTAATCTAAATTGTCCAAGTGGCAATCTATCATTGAAACATGTCTCGTCCCAAAGAAACATGCCTATAAATGGATGTGAATCATCTGATTGATGAAGTTTAATATCGTCCATTAGAACTAAAACAACGGTTGATATTATAGTCCACAGTTCAGATGATTTAAATCTCTCCTAAAACACTATTTTTGGGCCTGCTGCAATTCAATCTATGATCTATCACTTTGACGGTATAGATCACCTACTTCTTAAACCATTCATGGTGTTAAATGACGGTCAGAAGAACCAGAGAATTTCACCTCTTAAAGGACCACCATTGAGTATTTGTTTTTTTTATCACAGACCACCATTGATTTTTTTTATTTTTTTATTTTATCACAGACCACCATTGAGCTGAGTTACAGGTATGCTTGAAAAAAAGGCTTTGAAGAATAATGTTGGTGGATTCTAACCACCAGGTTGTTGATCTGATGTTGGGAAATCCAGATCATGGATCAAAATCTTGGTTTTAGTTTCGGTTTCGTTTATGACCCGAACCGTAAATTGGTCAAAATTTCAGTAACTTTCATATTTTTTTGAAAATATGCTCCAAACTTTACTGAACTTTGTCAAACTTTATTTTATTCACTTTTTTTAACTCTTTAACATTGTTAGAATATATATTTACACTAGTGAAACTAATTTTCGATCCCACAATGGATCTTGAGTTCATGCAGAACATATCAGACAGTCAGATATTGATTCCACATTGAATAAATTTCAAAAGTGACTCGAGAACCCTCCTCATGATACACCCATGATGAGGGTCACTTTGGGGACGTATGTCATGTGAAATCAAAATCTGACCGTCTGCAAGTTGGGCTATGATCTCAAGATCTACTGTGTGAAATATTGTGTACCTCTATATATATGGGTACCTCTATTACCGCTAACGCAATCTCTAAAAGTGCCCATATGTGCAACTCCTTTAAACCCATTGCTTGCTTCGGAACAGATGATGGAGATCATGTTTTACCATGATCTTCCACACAATGGATCTTGAGATCGTGGCACACCTATCACAGCCAATTTTTATTCCACATGTCACATATCCCCAAAAAATTCCTCTTGAATCCTATGACACACATCACCCACATCTTAAACCATTAATGGTATTACACCCACCGAGTCTTTGAGTTCACCCACGTTGAAACCCATTGACTGATTTGAATCCGACAATGCAGATCATTTTTCATTCCAATCTTTCACATATTGGATCTTGAGATCATGGGTGTGCAATCAAACGATATGTTTTTTATTTTGTGTAGTGCACATCCCAGAAAGTGAACTTATTTGAACATGATGAGTTTCACATGATGTTAAGGTCACTTTTTTGGAATGAATACCATGTGAAATAAAAACCAATGGTGGATGATAAGAGCATGATCTCAAGATGCACCGTGTGAAAGATTAGGATGAAAAACAACCTGCATCGCCGGATTCAAAACAATCAATGGGTTCAACGAGGGTGAACTCAAAGAGTCGGTGGGTGTATATAAAGGCACTCTTATTTTATTAAAAGGCAATATTAGCCCTTAAAAGGCACTCTCATTCAACTTTTTTGCAACCCATTGCAAGAAAAAAAAAATAGAGAAGAAGAAGAAAGAAAGAAAGGAAGGAAAAAAAAAAAACTAATTTCGGGAGGCTATGGCAACTGCCAGGTACCTCCTCCCCCTTCTTTTTTTTTTTTTCTTCCTTTCTTCTTCTTCTTCTCCTCTATTTTTTTATTTTTCTAGGATTAAAGAAGCAAGCAAGGAAAACAAACAGGGAAAAAAAATGTAGGAGAGAAAAAGAAGAAAGAAAGGAAAATAATTTGGGTTTTTTTTGTAAAAGCTAGGTTTAAAACCCTATTAAAAAAATTTCAAACTCCAATGTATGGTCTCGGCCGATAATTTGATAATTTAAAATTATCGGCCGATAATTTGGTATTTTCGTAAGGGGGGCGATATTTTACATATTCTCGTCTCGGTTCAGGCCAAAACTGAGACGACTTGTCCGAAATTTTGAAATTTCGGCCGAGATTTTGATCCATGATCCAGATTGCCAATTCATTGACAAAAACAGATATTCAATCGGTGTAATCATGGTTCAAATTTCAGACCAATCCGGTGGATGCATATTGGTTTCTGAGGTCACTAGTACGATACTTCGAATGTATCACAAAGGTGCATTATTATAAGTATGTATCGGATGTTATCGTCTGAAACCCATACGTATTTGACGATATATATCAGTTTTGGAGCTGGATGCTATGCATCGGAAAACCTGGTTTTTGAACCATGCGTGTAACAACAATGAGTGTGCCACTACACCATTCACCACCTAAACACCTTGATGCTTAACATCCAACCGTTAATACCAAAGTATCTAAAGAATCAAATTTGTCCATGTATCGAAGATGGAATTGCAAGAGCGAGGGGGCTAGGATTTTTAAAAGGAATTGCGAGTTTTGCAACAGTTTATGGGCTTTGACCCCTTTTAGGGAAAAAGCTTGACACCGGTCAACTTTTTCCTTCCCTAAGCTCACTCTCTCTCCTCTCTCTTCCATTGTCTCCATGCCCATGGAGGAGTGGGACCCACGTGGGCTCACTCCCCACCCTCCATACGGTCTCCATCTGGTCCTTTCTCACTTTTTGGGTCCTCAAATTTTGTGAATGTTCATCTTTCTAGCAATCTTGTGGCCCATGCTCCTAACCCAATGATACACCTTAGATTTTTCCAACATAAAATCTATGGTCTAAGAACGAGTCAATCTTAATCAATGAGATTAAAGGTTAGGATTTGCTAGAAATTTGTAAAAATCATAATTTCTAATTTAGAAATTAGAGAATTTATTTATATTTGCCCTTGGGCTTCCTTCTTATTTACTAGAAATGTTCTCATACCATACAAGACACACATGCATAGCTAAGAGTGTTTATGCATTTGGCTCCCTTGGATTATGGGTCTAGGTTTGATTTACTTTATTGATCATCATCATCATGACCATCAAAATTCACACCATTGGTGATGACTCCATATCATCACCTTGGCTCAGCCCCAATTCGGGCAAATTTCTCTGGTCCGGGTCAGTTATATGTCGATCCGGCTCCTTAACATGTGATTTGAGATCATGGTTCAAAAAATCGTCCGATACTGATACGTATTGGGCGATACGTATCGGTTTTGGACATAGGCGGTAGATACATTGCCTATGTATCGTACCCCTTTAAAAATAGGGTACTTATAGTCCGATACGAGCTTCGTATCGCCCGTATCGGACGATATGGATGATAATTTCAAATTATCGAACGATAATTTCAAATTATCGTCCGATAATTTATTTATTTTAATTAAAAAAAAAAAAGAAGAAATTATCGAACGATACGGGCAAATTATCGCCCGTATCGTCCGATACGTCCGATAATTTGAAATTATCGGACGAGCCCAAGGGGTTTGTCATTTTCTCTTTTATTTTTGTCGTTTTCTCCTTGTTTTTTTATTTTTTTTTACTAATCGCTACGAAAGGGGCAACGGATATAATTTTATATCTATTGCCCCTGTTTTTTTTGTTTTTTTATTTATTTTAACGTTGCAAAAGTAGCAACAAATATAATTTTATATCCGTTGCATTTGCTTTTTGCAACGGATACTTGTAATCCACTATAAAACCCACCCGAGAATCTCTTTTCTTCTTCACTTGCAAACCACCCGAGGATATCTTCTTTTTCTTCACTTGCAAATCACTCGAGGGTCTCTTCTTCTTCTTTACTTGTAAACCACCTGAGGATCCCTTTTTCTACACCACTATACTTCTTCTTTCACCACTTGCAATTCACTATACTTCTTATTTCTTAGCCATCGGAGACCGAAATAGTAGATACCAGATTGTCACTCATATTTTCGTCGAATATTCAAGAAAATGTATGATTTTCCATCATCTAACTTGTATTTTTAATTATTTTTTCATTAGATCTACCATATTTATTACTATTTTTTTTTTAATTAATTTTTATTTATTACTCATTTTATCATTAGATCTACCATACTGCCTGGATGATGCTTATTCATCCTACAAAGTACTTTCAAGCTCAGTCACATAAAATTGAGTGGACTTTGGTGGAGGGCATGGGTCAAAAAATCTCTTTTTTTTTAAACTAAACTTTTTTTTTACTAATTTTATTTTAAAAGTAAATTTTTTTATTTTGTGTTACTTATTTTGTGCTACTAATTTTTCGACCCATGCATGTAACACATATCACGTGTAATGAGTCGCGACACATGTGACACAGTGGCACAGGTGTCACGGCACATGTAATTGATGAGTCACACATTTGACACATATCCTATGACACATCAATTACACTATTTTTTTGTTACTAATTTTGTAATACAAAGTTTAGCTTTAAAAAAAAATTAGTAACACAAAAATTACTAATTAGTAACAAAAAATTAGTAACAGGAAAAAAAAAAAAAAAAGTTTACTTTAAAAAAAAAAGTTTAGTTTTAGAAACAAATTTAAAACTAGTTTAGTTTTAAAAATTAGTAACACAAAACAAAAATATTTAGTTTTAAAACAAAATTAGTAAAAAAAAGGAGTTTAGTTTTAAAAAAAAATTAGTAACACAAAATTAAAAATAATTTTAAAACTAAAATTAGTAATAAAAAAAGTTTAGTTTAAAAAAATAACACTAAAAATAAAAAAAAGTTTAATTTAAAGAAAAATTAGTAATAAAAAAAATTAGTAAGTTAAAAATTACTAATTAGTAACAAAAAATTAGTAATAGAAAATAAAAAAAAAGTTTAATTTAAAAAAATATATAATTTAGTTTTAAAATCAAATATAAAACTAGTTTAGTTTTAAAAATTAGTAACACAAAATAAAAAAATTTAGTTTAAAAACAAAATTAGTAAACAAAAAGTATTTAGTTTTTAAAAAAAATTAGTAACACAAAATTTAAAACAATTAATAACACAAAATTTAAAACAAATTTAAAACTAAAATTAGTAATAAAAAAAGTTTAGTTTTAAAAAGTAACACTAAAATTAGTAACACTAAAAATAAAAAAAAGTTTAGTTTAAAGAAAAATTAGTAATAAAAAAAATTAGTAACACAAAAATTACTAATTAGTAACAAAAAATTAGTAACAGAAAACAAAAAAAAAAGTTTAATTTAAAAAAAAAAGGTTTAGTTTTAAAATCAAATATAAAACTAGTTTAATTTTAAAAATTAGTAACACAAAATAAAAAAATTTAGTTTTAAAATAAAATTAGTAAAAAAAAAGTGTTTAGTTTTAAAAAAAAATTAGTAACACAAAATTAAAAACAATTAGCATCACAAAATTAAAAATAAATTTAAAACTAAAATTAGTAATAAATGGCCCTATATGTTTGCATATTTGTAGAAACGGCCCTATAGTTTCAATCCTTGCATAAATGGCCAGCTCCAAGCCTAGCCGCCTGCACGTCAGATATATATATATATGCTTCTCTATGCAAGCATTGAATCTAGAATTTCTGTATCATTTTTTAACACTTTCTATTTCTCTTGGAAAGCGATTTCGAGATTCCACTACAGTTCGTATAACATAGAGAATACAACATGCTAGGTAAGATATCGAGTACAATATCTTTTTAAGTTATTATTTTTCCAATTTTTCAAAACATTGTAGGTAGCCCAAGATATATAAGATATCGATCGGTATCTTAAGTTATCGACCGATATCTTAAGATATCGGACGATAACTTAAATTATCGGCCGATATCTTAAGATATCGGTCGATAACTTAAGATATCGACCGATATCTTAAGATATCAACCGATATCTTAAGATATCGGCCAATAATTTAAGTTATCGATCGATATCTTAAAAGAGGGTTTTTTTTTAGTTTTTGGATTATGGTTTACGTTAAAAGTCCATCGGCTAGATATCTTAGGATATCGGCCCGATATCTTAGGACATCAAGCGATATCCTATGATTGACAAAAACGCTAAAGTTTTCATTCCTTTCATTTTTTAATAATATTTTTAAATAATTGTAGCTCTAAGTCAAGTATAACTCTTTATAAACAATCAATTTTAATTTTAATTTTATAAATATTATAGGTTGAAATGGATGTTCCCCTTCTTTGCCATTTTGATTTCGTACGCGTGAGAGATAATACTTACAACGGAGGACATCGGAGAATTGTCACTATCACGGAGAATATATCATTTGATGAGTTTATAGAGAAAATGTACAAAGTCAGTCGGAAACGACCGGAAGAACATTCTATTACACTTACTGTTTCATTACGCATAGGGAATGAGCTTGTATTTGCCGAATTGTCTGACTCTGATAATCTTACAAACTTATTTAGAGCATATCGTATCGGTGATGGTGTGATAAATATTTAAATCGAAAAATCATTAGTCACTACTGTAGCAGAAATTTTACCATCTTTAGAAACATTTCAACCATTCAAGGAAACAAACGAAGATGATCATGGTGTGGGAACAGAACATTTGATTAAAAATCAAGAAATATGGTATGAAGAGGAGAACATTATTGCACCGATAATAGTCGACGATGATAGAAATATGAATATAGGATTTCGCCCCTACAGTAAGCTTCTGGAGCAACCCTCTTCAGACATTCCGATGAGTGAAGGCGATGAAGATCAAGGATATTGTCATCAAATGAATCCGATGCATGATACATCTCAGTTCAACTTCGATTCGGTAAATCAGTGAGAAACGTTTTTAGTCGGCCTTAGTCATATCAATGGCCTTCCGAACAAATAGCTTCGGAGCCAACGATAATCGAGCCTTCAATAGAACAACCTCTCATACATCAAACATTCCCGCATCGGCTAACATCAATCCAAACAACTGTACATCAACCAAGCGTACATCGACGGGCTCAATCTCAATCACGTAATAACCATCCAGTCAATGACGGTGATAGTGATCCTGAAAATAATGAAGCTCCGTCGTCTCCCACTTCGCGTGTTTATACTAATAGGGGAATTGATCAACCTCTGGTGGACGAAGACTATCAGCTTAATGACTCGGAAGGAGAGTATATGGATTCAGACGATGAGGAACTATATGAAGGGGAAACAATTACCATTGGTCAGGCGTTTAGAAATAAGAAATCATTTCAAAAAGTTCTTAAAGAATTTGCAATGACAAATAATTTTCAGATTAAACCAATAAAAATCGGTCCTCTTCGAGTTACGGCGAGGTGTGTTGAAGTAGGATGTGCTTGGCGAATACATACATTGAAATTAGTAGGCGTAGACACGTTTTTTGTGAAAACTTTCCACCCGGAACACACGTGCGGAATGCCAGCTTTTGGAAGCGGACATCGCCAAAGTACGACATCGTGGATAGCTTCATTCGTGAGAGATAAGCTATTAAAGGGTTTTGACGAGACTCCTGCTTCAATAATTTTTTATATTGAAAAAAAATACGGTATAACAGTAGGTTACTGGAAAGCATGGAGAGAAAAAGAAATGGCGTTGAATGACATCCGAGATAGCTGAAAGGAGCAATTTAAGATGTTACCGTCATATGTTGCCGAATTACAGCTGGTCGATCCAGACGTACAGACCGAATTGTGTCTCGAGCCTGATAATGCATTTTAGAGATTCTTCGTGGCATTCGGACCTTGCATTCGAAGCTTTCGTAATACTTTACGAAGAATAATTGAGGTAGATGGAACGCATTTGCGTGGACGATACAAGGGAGTGTTGTTAATAGCTGCAGGGATAGACGGGAATAGACATTTATTTCCTATAGTGTTCAAGAAGAAAATGAAAGAAAATGAAGACCATTGGACATGGTTTCTTGATCTATTAGGGAGACATGTAATCGGTGAATTTGAAGAACAGTTTGTTTTGATATCAGACAGACAGAAAGGTTTGATGGAAGCAGTGGAAAAAAAAATTCCTAATGCCTTTCACAGCTACTGTATGCGACACCTGGCTCTAAATCTGTTTGATAAATATAAGGATACAATCTCTAGACCGCTTTTCTGGGTTGCTGCCCGTGCATTTTCAGAAGTAAAATTTAAAAGAATTATGCGAAAAATAGAAGACGACGCCCCCCCGGAATGTACAAAATGGATTAAAGAAATTGGTGATCATTTCTGGGCACGCGCTTATTTCCAAGGGAGGCGTTATGATATGTTGACAACTAATATAGCTGAAAGCATAAATAGTGTGTTGAAAATAGCCAGGGAGGAACCGATTGTGAGCATGCTAGAAACTATTCACACAAAAGTAGCCGAATTTTATCTTCGTCGTCAGGAGGAAGGAAATAAAATGACACATGTGTTAACACCGATGGCAGAAAAACACATAACAAGAAATTCAGGATGGGCCCGTCGAAAAAATGTCATACCATATGGTCGTGATATATTTCAAGTTAAACGTGGTGATTACACTCACAGTGTCGATCTAGAATCGCGAACATGTACATGTAGACGTTGGGCTATTCTTGGATTACCATGTTCACATGCGATTGCCGCATTATCGCGTCAAAACAGAGAAAGAGAGATCCCCTAATTTTGTGAACACTGGTTTACCAGTGACTTATTTAGGGAAACTTATAAAGAACACTTTGTCCCGACCGTTGACAAGCGCCAATGGACTTCGCAAAGAGAAGACCTTCAAGTTTTGCCTCCCCACAAAATACGTCAAGCCGGCCATCCGAAGAAAAGGAGAATAAGATCTAAAGGCGAAGTTCGATCACTACAATGTAAAAATTGTAACAAGTACGGTCATAACCGTCGCTTGTGTAAATTTGTTAATATTTGAAATTAACTTATATTACTTTAAAGTTTGAGATTGAAAACAGATTGAGATTAGATTAGACCTAGTGGCGATCGAGCTTCCAAATGATCTCATGATAGAAGAGTATTTTTTTCTCTTTTTCTTTCCTTCAACATCAACAGATTGAACCTCAATAAAAGAGCGATCAACATCCGCCAATTGATTAATATATTTTTTTGGACTAATAATTTCGTTTTGAATTGTGATTGAAATATATTGTTGTGCTTAATAAATCATTCACTCAAACAGGATTTGAAGTTGCCAAATTCGCCCCTAATCTACTAGTGATTGGCATAGAATGATTGGCATAGAGCCCTACCAAAGATATCTAGCTTCACAATTCCAACCGGTAGATGACTTCAAATATCGGACGATATCTTAAACAATCGGCCGATATTTTAAGTCATCGGCCGATATTTTAAATAATCGGACGATATTTTAAGTAATCGGCCGATATTTTAAGATATCGTCCGATCTTTTAAGTCATCGGCCGATGACTTAATTCATCGGACGATAACTTAAAATATCGGCCGATGATTTAAGATATCGGCCGATGATTTAAAATATTGGCCGATATTTTAAGTCATCGGCCGATTGGAATTGTGAAACTATATCTTTGATGTGGTTCAATAAGAGTCAAATATGATTGCTTCAAGAGAGGAAGGCTCCGTTGATAAATCAGGCAAGGTGAAATCTAAACATTAGATAAGTAATTGTTAGACAATTACGATAAATTGATAACAACGAAAATGAAAATTATACAAGTTAATAAAAATTAATTATTTACAATTTCATCAAAAAACATCTCTACAAAAGTCTAAAAAATTTTACAGACATATTTAACTCTTCTTCCCAAACGTGCACATTAGATGTCCGATTTCGGCTCTAAATTGTTGCATATGTTTATCGTCGAAATCAATATGCCGTTGTTGGGAGAAGTATTCTATATACTTCAAAACGTATACACCGCAATCCCAACCATTTTTTTGGATCGGGGGAACGACACTGTTGAACGCCGATACCTTCCACTGTTGATCGAAAGCTGACTTCAAACCGACAGCGTAAAGAAGGCGCGGAAGGTGATTCAATAGACATTCTTTATGCGCTTCAAACCTTCTTGAGCACTCTCGGTCTTCTTGATCTATTAACTTAATTTCTCGATCAACTAATGAAATTATAGCGAACGCCCAGTGGCTATGTTTTTGGCTATGCATCGGAAATAAATCTGCACATAAACGGAACCGAAATTTTAAATAATAAATTTTATTTAAAAGCCGTTAACGTTAAATAAAGTGAAGTTTAGTATTCAAAAACGTACCGTTCCACAGTCGATCGCGTAAATTCCGTGGATATTATTTGTCAATAGTGGTTTCATCGGCTTTAAATTGTTACGAACATGCCATTCGTCACAATAGGCCTGCCACCTATCGAGGTCGTTGGGCACAGCTATACCTTCATTATCGATATATTTTTCAAATTTTTTCTCGTCTGTCATAAACAAGGTCTGAAATAGGATAATGTAGTAAGTAAATAAATTAGAAGAAGTTAATTAAGAGTCGTGATTGAAAAGACAAATAAAAGAAACAAACGAGCTTCCAATAAATATTTGAAACCTTACCAGGGCAGACGCATAAGCGAACCAGCTTTTTTCGGCATTGGCCGTAAACATTGAATCGTTTATAACTTCAAGGACTCTCGAGTATGCGTCGATGACTTCATTATCGAGCCACGAGCGTCCTTTGAGAACCTTCAAAAGAGCAACTGTGATGTCAACACCCATGATAGTATTGACGATCATACTGTCCTCGTTCTCCGGCCGATTCCAAAAACTAAGCATATACTTTTGCTCCATTGAGTTTGCCCCATCCTCCTCCTCCTCCTCCACAACCAATCTTGATTTTTTTATTATTGCTTTAGTGGTCGGAGACTTTCTCTTCTTACGAGCACGCAAGTCATAGCCTTCGGCTTCATTTTTTGCAGATGATAGTTTCACTATAATTGTTTTTAGTGAGGTCGGCTGTGACTCACGAGAAGGTTGTGTAAGAGGAGCACCATCATCACCCACATCAACCAAGGGTTGTTTAGTAGGCTGAGGAGCAGTAGGTTTTGGGGCAGTAGGTTTAGTGGCAGTAGATCTATGGGTAAGTTGAGGAGCGGAGGGTTTTGAGGCAGTTGATTGTTGTCTTGGTTGAGGAGCAGTGGGTTTTGGGGCACTGGACTGATGGCTTGGTTGAGGAGCAGTGGGTTTTGGGGTAGTAGACTAATGGCTTTGTTGATGAGCGGTGTGTGACAGCCCGGATTTCGGCACCCCGAAACCCGCGCCATCAGCACGATCATCTTGACCGTACCCCTCAACTATGCACGGAACACTGGTATATCAAGCATAAAATAAATAAGAACAACTTGCGGAATTTAAATCTACATAAAAACACTTCTCAAAAGACAGTTCTACCCTCATGCCTCTGCATGAAGGGAGAACCGATCCGAACCATCGATGATAACCATCATCATGGATGGTTCGCCCAAAAGAATACTCTGATATCCACATACACAAGGTTTAATCAAAAACCAGGCTTGACATACCAAGCCGTACAATCTCCAACTAAAACTCCTCAAAGTTGCACAGAGTCCTCTAGAAGAAGTCCTCCGGAGGTGGCTCTAACTCCTCGCCGCAAGGTCCGACTCACCAGGTCGGCGTCTCCTGAAGCCTCGGCACTGCTAGTATTGGACTGCGGCGATAGTCTATAGGGTGAGCTACATCCTAGCTCAATAGGAACAGAACACGCTTGAACATATAAAATATAACTCACATGTATTCTATGATATGCATGCATGATGTGTCTATGCATTTATTGATGAAAAACGATTAAAAACGCTTCAATTCGTAAATTTCTCATGTCTTTTAGTTAATCATGAATGATCTTTGAGAAGGCCTAAAGCAAAACTTAAACTTCAACTTAAGTAATCCCGAGCAATATAGCATCGAGCCACGAGATACCCTTCATCGTCATCTATATAGAGCTTTAAATGTATTCCACAGGAATACTAATAGTACCAAGCCCCTTTCCCCGGGATTGGTGGCGGGTTTCACATCTCATTAACACCCACGGGTGTGCTTACTCTGTCTGGATAAGCCTCCGTCGCCTCTGATTAGCCCGTATCGGTCACGGATATCCTGCGCGTCGATCGTGGTTATCCCCGTCGGTGGGGTAACCTATCAAACCTCAAATAACAAAAATATCTTGCCTTACATATAGTTATTCACCGTAATTGTGCTATCTTATATCGCTTAGGCCTCATCAAGCATGATTCAATCATGGATACATCCCTGGGATGTATCCATTCACTTACATCACACCTGATGCCTTTACTTCTTCACTTCATCATCCCCTGGGGATGGTCCATTTAAGTTCTCTTATGAATGTCACACACACACACTTTTCATAATCATTGAGTAGTAAAACATTTGAATTGAATTGATATCACTACATACATGCTCTTGTAAAATAAAGTACATGTTCAGGGTGTTCCCTACCTCAAGTCTTTAGCTGATCAATGCATCAAGGTCCCGCGTGGCTCCTTGTGCACTCGTTCTCACGTACCACCTATGGTACCATATAACATGTGAAACACATCACAAAGGATGCTATAGAGAAGGTATAAGATCCCCCAAGAATCTTAAAGTCAAACCAAAAGTCAACATAGTTTACTACAGTCGATTAATCGAACTCCAAAATCGATTAATCGAATCTGATTCGATTAATCGATTTCCAAAATCGATTAATCGAAAGTCAATATCGATTAATCGAAGCAATTTCGATTAATCGAAATTCTCCTTTTCGCAAAGTCCATTCTCAGTTCGAACAGTCGAATTGTCATTCGATTAATCGAATCCAATTTCGATTAATCGAAATTCTTCTTTTCGCAAAGTAAATTTACTGTTCGAACAGTCGAGTTTTCATTCGATTAATCGAATCCAATTTCGATTAATCGAAATCCTTCTTTTCGCAAAGCAGACCCTTAGTTCGAATAGTCGATTTTCACAAGTTGATTAATCGATTCCAAATCGATTAATCGAAACCAAAATCGATTAATCGAACTCCCATTTCGATTAGTCGATTTTTCCTTTAGTTATTTCCTCCAACCCCTGGGGTCCACTGGAGGTTCTCAGTCGATTAATCGATTCTCAAATCGATTAATCGAAATCCAAAGTCGATTAATCGAAATTCAATTCGATTAATCGAAATCGAATCTCGACTCTTCAACTTCACGGCCAATTTAGATTAATGAGCAATTTTGATTAATCGAAATTGTCGTCGATCCCCTTCTTCCCAATCTTTTTCCATACTTTTTCTTCTATCTTTCTAAGCCATTATCCTATGATTTAACCCACATTTCACTGCAACTTAACCCCTATAATCTATGCATCTTATTTACAAAAAATTTACCTTGGATAGACCTCAAGTTGATTTCTATCAATAGTTGGAAGGCTAGGGTTTCTAGCTTTGGTTCTAACGGATCCCTTGCGTCGAATCCGGCCTCTTTAATGCTTGACTCCCTCTTCCAAACAGTTACAATAACTCCTCTTACTCCTCTCTCTCTCTCTTCTTTACTTCTCTCAACCACCAAAACATGAAAGTTAGGGTTTTCAACCCTTTTATCTTATCTCTTTTTCTCGGAGCACATACACACTCATCGATGTATGTAACTCTACAACTCCTCTATCTCTCCACTCTTCTACACCGATTCATACATCACTTCTCATCATCTTTAAGTTCATCAATGAACTATCTCATGGTCAAACCTAAGACCAATCGGACGGATCCCGAGGTCATAGTTCAATGTGATTTTTTTCAGGCTATTACATCCTCCCCACCTTGGGAATTTTCGTCCTCGAAAATCACCCAAAGGTGTGGTGGTGTACACTCTCCCCCTTTTGCGAGGTGGTTCATTTGACTCATACGTATTTAAGTCTCCACACATTCACACAACACAAACATGGAAGTAAAATCTAACAAAATTGAACAATTTATATAAAAAGGTTAATTTGTATTAAGGATTGAATATTTTGTTACAATGCCAATAAGTTGGCGTACAATAAAAAGTACAGGTATAAATCAAAATGCAAATTACATAGACGACTCAAAGTCCCTCTTGAGTGATCTGGTCGGAGCTGCTCCATCCGAGGTGAGGATTCGGCGATGGTGGCAGTGTCTGCTGGGTAGGCATGCCTGTGGGGGTGGCTGGCTGAGTGGATGTGGATGTGGAGGGAGCCGCGACCGTGGTGGGATGGAAGACGGGTCCGCTATGGAAGGCGGTGCGTCCGGCCGTCCATTCTTCTTCAAGCCAAAGACATATCCATGTAGGTGTGGGGGTAGATGAACTGGAGGGTGTGAAACATGAGGAAATCAATCCTCCTGTTCATCCTCTCGTTATTCGCTTCCATTCTGGCCAACACGTCCTCTATGGTAGGACCGGATGGAGCGGCGCGCCGGCGGTAGGATGAGGTGGGTGTCGCGGGCGCGGAGTGTGCAGGTGGTGTCGGCGTGGCTGTGGTGTGGGAGGGAACCCTCTCCACAGATGGCTCTGCTGCGGCAGGGTGTGCCCCACCCTCAAGTGGGTCCTGCTGAGGTGGTGGGGGTGGTGGCGGTGCTACTGCTGCTGCTGCTTCTTTGAAATCTTTGGGCGGAGCGGACCCGTAGCTGGTAGGGTCCGCTTCAAAAGGTTGTAGCTACGGGTCCATGAAGACTTTGTGAACGTCTTCACGCGATCCGTAGCCCTCACCTCGTGAGGTGAAATAGTGTAGGAGGGCTCGTCAGAGTAGCACTCCAACATGCTCGAGATGAGCCGAGCATACGGCATCTTCTCCTTGGGCCGCATGTTGCCCTTCATCAGCTTGCTCTTGATGTACCGCATCCCCTCAAGGATGACCATGGTAGCATCAAACCATCGGCCTGAGGCCACAGTAAAGTGCATGTTGCACTTTATCCACGCGCCCGTTTCGTGGCGCGGTAAAGGTTGCATTTTATTATGGAGTCGAGCATCCACATGTAGGGTGGAAGGTCGACCCTCTTGATGGTGCGACCCTTCTTCCCGTTGGTCATGCGTCAGTCATGACCTCTTCAAACAGGGTTCCTTTTCAAAGGGTGGGAATAGGGTAGTTTCGGAGTAAAGTCGAGGTAGCATTCAAGCACCTCATGTATGTGTCGACAGTGATCGTAGAGCGACCCTCGATCTTGGTTATAATACAATCGTCGCTAGGGCCATTGGTTAGCCCTTGGTAGAACAACCTCACCAATCTAGGGTAATAGGAACCCCGGATTGGTTTGAGAAGGTTGCCGAGTCCGGCACTGGTTAGGTAGTTCTGAGCCCATTGGGTCTCGCCCGGTAAATCGGGATTTGTGAATAGGGTAGGGTCGATGGTGTATTCGACCTCAAAGGTCTTGGCAGCCCACCACTCGTTTGGTTGCTCCACGTTGGTGGGTGGTGGTGGCATGGGGGTGGATTCGCGGGAAGACTCGCGCGTAGATGTGCTCGTCGAACCGGAGGTGGTCTCCGATTCCGACGGTGATGGAGTCCTCACCGGCGATGGGGTAGGTGATGGTGGTGCGGCGTTCTTACGCCTAACCGGTAGCTTGGAGGTTGCCTTCTTCGAAGACAAACGTGTTTTGGGCGGCATTTTCACTAAACTAGAGTTTATCTACTTCAAACGAAAGAAAAAGTTTGATTCTAGGGTTTACCGTGGTTTTCAAAGGCGAATACGGTAGATTGCGGGTGCGAATCGTCGAAAAATCGAACCCTAGACCGGTCGGATAGTTGGAGAAGAAGAAGGAAGTCGAAACGCCCAAAGTCCGGAAGCTCAAATGATTCCGAATGGGGAATGAAATCCCCAAACTTATATATATAGGCCTCGGCTCGATTAATCGAAATTCTATTTCGATTAATCGAAATTTAAAACTAGGTTAAGCCGCGTAAAATCGATTAATCGATTTCCCAAATCGATTAATCGAAAGTCAAATTCGATTAATCGAAAATATTTCGATTAATCGAAATCGTCTCTAAAATTTCAAATTTTAAGCTCATCGGCGCCGATCGATTAATCGAAATCCATTTCGATTAATCGAAACCAAAATCGATTAATCAATTTAGTTTCGATTAATCAAATCGCTACAACTTCAACTTTTCTAAACTTTCTTAAGTATTCGATTAATAAAATCCATTTCGATTAATCGAAATTAAATCGATCAATCGAACTTAGTTCGATTCATCGAAATTGTCCATTTGACTCTAACATCTCTCAAGTCCTCTAAGTAACTCGATTAATCGAAAATCCAATTCGATTAATCGAATTACAAAATCGATTAATCGAAATTCTATTTCGATCAATCGAAACTCCATTCTATGTATATTCTAACTCAAAATTTTCATTTCCTGTCACTGGCACATGCCAGTCGACTAATCGAACAAAATCGATTAATCGAAATTCCAAATCGATTAATCGATTTGAAATTCGATTAATCGGTTTTGCCCTATTTTTACAAAATTTCAATCTTTTTCTTTCTTTTACTATTCTTGACAATTTATGACAGATTGGATCAAAATTTCCATTGAATTTCAAGCATAGTGGAAATTTCACAAACGTGGTTGCGGTTTACATCGAATTCTCACGTTGTTGGAAACAAGGCCGGATATTGTTCTTTCACATCGGCCTCTCGTTCCCAAGTAGCCTCTTCTTTTGGATGATTGTTCCACCGAACAAGCACTAAGGGAATCACTTTAGTGCGCAGTACTTGCTCTTTTCGATCCAGAATCTCCACTGGTTCCTCTATCATGCTCATGTCCTCACACATCTCTATAGGTTGCTTTCCTAACACATGAGACGGATCATTCACGTACTTTCTGAGCATCGATATGTGGAAGACATTATGTACTCGATCAAATAGCGGTGGTAAACTAATGCGATATGCAACTTCACCTACTCTTCCCAAAATTTCAAATGGCCCAACATATCGTGGACATAACTTCCCTCTCTTGCCAAATCTCATTACACCCTTCATAGGTGACACCTTCACAAACACATGCTCGCCCACCTTGTAATCAACACTAGTCCGCTTCACATCGGCGTAACTTTTCTGTCTACTCTGTGCTGTCTTCAACCTTTCTCTGATAATTCGGACAACGGTGGCGTTGTCTTCAAGCAGTTTCGGTCCTAATACAAATTTCTCACCTGTTTCCTCCCAATTCAGAGGTGACTTGCATCGTCGTCCATACAGAGCTTCATACGGTGCCATGCCAATGCTCGTTTGAAAACTGTTGTTATATGCGAACTCGAGCATCGGTAGATACTCATCCCAGTATCCTTGCATATCAAGCATGCACGCTCTGAGCATGTCTTCTATCACTTGATTCACCCGCTCTGTCTGCCCATCAGTTTGAGGATGGAAAGCTGAACTAAAGTCTAGTCGTGTTCCCATTCCTTCTTGAAATTTCTTCCAAAACTTGGACGTATATAGTGGATCACGATCTGAAACGATGCTGCTTGGAATCCCGTGTAATCTTACAATCTCCTTCATGTATAATTACTATCTTCTGCGCAGATATGTGGTATTATACGGCAAAAGTCGCTGATTTGGTCAATCGATCTAAATGGCAAATGGCATTGTGTCTCTTGGCGATGCAGGTAATCCAACAATGAAATCCATTGAGATCGATTCCCACTTCCATTCTGGTATTGGTAAAGGTTGCAATAGTCCCGCAGGATGTCTATGATCAACCTTCACTTGCTGACAAGTCAAACATCGTGACACATACTCGGCCACGTCTTGTTTCAGTCCTCTCCACCAGTAATTCTTTTTCAAATCTTGGTACATTTTGGTGCTACCAGGGTGGATAGCATAATTTGACTTATGGGCCTCATCAAGAATCGTTCGTCTTAGATCGGCATTGTCCGGGATGCATAGACGGTCTTTAAACAACAAAGAACCATCTTCTTTTTCTGAGAAGTCCGACCTGATGCCTTCATTCACGTCTTGATGAATCTTTGTTAATGTCGGATCCTTCATCTGTAGATCGTGGATATGCTCAAATATCACGCTTCTTGGTATGTTAGCCAAAAAGGATCCAGTGTCCTTTGACTCAATGTTCGCATCATAGGTTGCCAGGTCTTCCAATAATTTCCATCGGTGCATACCCAAAATCAAAGAAGCTAATTGAGCTGAACCTTTTCGACTCAATGCATCGGCTACTACATTCGCCTTGCCTGGATGGTATTGTATAGAGCAATCGTAGTCCTTGAGGAATTCCATCCATCTGCGCTGTCTCATATTGAGCTCATTTCGTATGCAGATATCGGAGGCTCTTATGATCGGTGAAAATTTCAAATGTCTCACCATACAAGTAGTGTCTCCAAATTTTCACAAAAATGATGCGCCGGTTCAAGTCATGAGTCGGGTAATTTTTCGTGTTCTTTCAAGCTGTCTTGATCCGTAGCTTATCGCCTTCTTGTGTTGGTTGAGCACACAACCATGGCCATTGTATGACGTCGTTGTACCTTGCGTATCCTCCCTGCTGAAGGAATTGCCAACCTTTGGGCGAAGTCGTTTTGAGTTCTTGAAAACTCTTCTCATGCCTCACTCCTCAAACCTTGAATCTTTACGTGTCGACTTTGTGAGAGGTCCCGATATCTTTGAAAACCCCTCAGCGAAGCGTCGATAATAGCTGCTAAGCCCGAAAACTTGGACATCATCCTTTGTCTTTGGTGCTCCCATTTAACTCTGCTTCTATCTTTCTTTGGATCTCTGGTGACACCGTGCTTGAGACGACATGTCCCAAAAAGCTAACTTCTTCCAACCAAAACTCACACTTCTTGAGTTTGGCGTACAATTAGTGTTCACGTGGCGTTTGTAGAGCAATCCTCAAGTGTTCTTCGTGTTCTGTCTTGGATTTGGAGTATATTAGTATATCATCAACGAACACTACCACGCAGGAGTCCAAGTGTGGTTTAAACACTCGGTTCATCAGATCCACAAATGACGCTGGAGCATTCGTTAGTCCAAACGGCATCACAAGGAATTCATAGTGTCCATACCGTGTCCTGGAAAGTCGCCTTCAGATGTCCTCTCGCCTTGACTCAAGAATCGATGATACCCAGATCTTAGGTCGATCTTGGAAAAATACCTTGCTCCTTGCAGTTGGTCGAATAGATCGTCAATTCTAGGCAAAGGGTAGCGGTTCTTCACAGTAAGTTTGTTCAATTGTCGATAGTCAATGCATAGTCGCATTGACCCATCTTTCTTCTTGACAAATAAGACCGGTGCTCCCCATGGAGACACGCTCGGTCTAACAAACCCCTTGTCCATTAGTTCTTGTAGTTGTTCCTTCAACTCCTTTAACTGGAGCCATTCTATAAGGTGCTTTTGAAATAGGCTCCCTCACGGTGCTAAGTCAATGGCGAATTCTACTTCTCTTTACAGGTAATCCGGGCAATTCTTCCGGAAACACGTCGTGAAGTCTCTCGCACTAATTGCTATCTCGTAAATGACGTTCTTTTCCTCCTTGTCCTCCTTTAAGAAAGCTAAGTATCCATCGATCCCTTCGATCATTTTCTACCCTTCCTGCTGAGATCAGTGGCACAGATGACGACCTCACTCCTTGAAACCGAAATGATCTTCTTGTGTTGGGTCTGAAAATGACTACCTTGTTCTTGCAATCAATGGTCGCGCACAATGTCATACAACCAGTCCATGCCAAGGATCACATCAAACCCTTGCATGTCTAACAGTACCAACTTTGCTTCCAATTCATGCACTTCTAAGTCTTGAACTGCTACGACGATGGATTTGCAAGCTAACTCCGTGTCTACTAACTCTCCAGTCGGAATAGACACAGATAGGATGAAATCCAACGTCTCTGGAACGATCTTCATCTTCTTAGCAAAACGTGGAGTGAATGAGTGGGTAGACCGGTCTATCAACACTTTCGGCGTCATGTCTAAATACACTTCCTTTTCATACATAGTTAAAGTACCTATAATATATATACACATACATACAGAAATTTACACATCAAAATGCACTCTCAGTTTATATTAAAAGAATCTACACTATTCCTAATGCATGCACCTTTTTCCATCTAAAATTCTTTATGAAACGGAATTTTTCTTTAATAAAATAAATTTTCTCACCTTGGATGACGTCGTGCACATTCCACCTTCTGACGGTGGATAGGCTCTCCCCCTAACAATCGGCTTCCTTGCTTGAATGGGTCGTGGTGCTGTAACTGAAGCCGTCTTGCCCTTGTCTGTCTCGGGGCAATCCTTGATCAAGTGGCCCACCTTGCCACATCGGAAACAACCTCTAGCTCCGATTCTGCAGTCTACAGTCCTATGCGGCTTGCCACATCCGCACACGTCTCTCGAGGTCGGAAGATATGATCGAGAACCACATGTGACAAGAGCGCCGATGAGACATGGCAGGCTCTCATAGCGAAAAGGTCTCCCGACGCAAGTAATGGAAACCTCTGTTGGTGTTCTTTGCGCCCTTCCAAAACCTCCTCAGCTGTGGTCTCTCGACTCGACCCACGAACTTGACTTTTTATTCACCGGTTAGTAGTTCCCCATCCTTCCGTGGTCAAGTCCTCTCTGTTGCTCTCTCTTTCTATATCTGTTTGTGTTCTATTCTTCCACTACCGCCTTGCTCATGACCTCTTCATAGGTCCAACTGGAATGGAGCTACTCCTCCCCTAACTTCAGGCTTCAAACCTTGCTGAAACCTCTTGGACTTCATCACTTCAGTAGCGACGTAGTCCGGTGCAAAACGGGCAAGTCGTATAAACTCTACCCCATACTCTCTGTCTGTCCTCCTCCCTTGTACTAGGCAGAGGCTGAATCTCAAGCTGGTTCCTCACTACTTCCGGAAAGTATTGTTTGTTGAATTCCTCAACGAATTCCTCCCAAGTCCAAGGCAACTCTGGGGTCTCCTGAGCCCGAGTCCTTATCACGGACTTCCACCAAGGCCCAGCCTCTCCATCCAACATGTAAGCTGCCCATCTTACACTCTCGTCTTCCGTGCAAGTTAGCACGCTAAAGACTTTCTCCATCTCCATCAGCCAATTCTCAGCGGCCATTGTGTCTGCCTGCCCAGAAAATGAAGGAGGTCTCATCCTTCTAAACTCTGTAAAAGATGAGGGCACAGGCAACGCAGGTCCTACAGGTGGTGTAGGTGGCTGCTGTTCTCTTGACGCATGGGCTGCAAAGGATGCTGCTTGTTGTGCCATGGCACCTGCCATAGTCTCCATAGTGTGCATCATCCTTTGTCGCTCCTCTCTATCTTCTTGTCTTTCTCTCAATCTTTCTTGCTCTCTTAGATCTTGATCCTGATGATCTCGATCCTCTTCCTCATGCTGTCTGCTACTACTGCCCCCTGGGGCCTCGTTACCTCCTAAAGGCACTCTATTGGTAGGAGAGATGAAATCATCTCCACTACGCAAACTCCTTTGATGGCCTCCCCTTGGTCGGCCTCTCCCTCTAGGCCCGACATTAATTTGCATTTGAAACTAAAGTTTAGTTAGCGGGAAGCCCCTATGTTCACGAAAGAACCCTTGTCGAATTGCTAAAGAAAAGGCTCGATACCAATCTGGATGGCCGGATTTGGCACCCGAAACCCGCGCCATCAGCACGATCATCTTGACCGTACCCCTCAACTATGCACGGAACACTGGTATATCAAGCATAAAATAAATAAGAACAACTTGCGGAATTTAAATCTACATAAAAACACTTCTCAAAAGACAGTTCTACCCTCATGCCTCTGCATGAAGGGAGAACCGATCCGAACCATCGATGATAACCATCCTCATGGATGGTTCGCCCAAAAATACTCGATATCCACATACACAAGGTTTAATCAAAACCGGGCTTGACATACCAAAGCCGCACAATCTCCAACTAAAACTCCTCAAAGTTGCACAGCAGAGTCCTCTAGAAGAAGTCCTCTGGAGGTGGCTCTAACTCCTCGCCGGCCGCAAGGTCCGACTCACCGGGGTCAGCGTCTCCTGAAGCCTCGGCAGCTGCTAGTATTGGACCTGCGACGTATAGTCTATAGGGTGAGCTACATCCTAGCTCAATAGGGAACAGAACACAGTTGAACATATAAAATATAACTCACATGTATTCTATGATATGCATGCATGATGTGTCTATGCATTTATTGATGAAAAACAGTTAAAAACGCTTCAATTACTGGTAAATTTCTCATGTCTTTTAGTTAATCATGAATGATGCTGAGAAGGCCTAAAGCAAAACTTAAACTTCAACTTAAGTAATCCCCGAGCAATATAGCATCGAGCCCCGACGAGATACCCTTCATCGTCATCTATATAGACAGTTTTAAATGTATTCCCTGGGAATACTAATAGTACCCAAGCCCCTTTCACAGGGATTGGTGGCGGTTTCACATCTCATTAACACCCACAGGGTGTGCCTCTGTCGGATAAGCCTCCGTCTTGGCCTCTGGATTAACCGCCGTATGGTCACGGATATCCGCCGCGTCGATCGTGGTTATCCCGCCGGTGGGGTAACCTATCAAACCTCAAATAACAAAAATATCGGTGCCTTACATATAGTTATTCACCGTGTAATTGTGCTATCTTATATCAGTTAGGCCTCATCAAGCATGATTCAATCATGGATACATCCCTGGGATGTATCCATTCACTTGCATCACACCTGATGCCTTTACTTCTTCACTTCATCATCCCCCGGGGATGGTCCATTTAAGTTCTCTTATGAATGTCACACACACACACACTTTTCATAATCATTGAGTAGTAAAACATTTGAATTGAATTGATATCACAACATACATGCTCTTGTAAAATAAAGTACATGTTCAGGGTGTTCCCTACCTCAAGTCTTTAGCTGATCAATGCATCAAGGTCCCGCGTGGCTCCTTGTGCACTCGTTCTCACGTACCACCTATGGTACCATATAACATGTGAAACACATCACAAAGGATGCTATAGAGAAGGTATAAGATCCCCCAAGAATCTTAAAGTCAAACCAAAAGTCAACATAGTTTACTACAGTCGATTAATCGAACTCCAAAATCGATTAATCGAATCTGATTCGATTAATCGATTTCCAAAATCGATTAATCGAAAGTCAATATCGATTAATCGAAGCAATTTCGATTAATCGAAATTCTCCTTTTCGCAAAGTCCATTCTCAGTTCGAACAGTCGAATTGTCATTCGATTAATCGAATCCAATTTCGATTAATCGAAATTCTTCTTTTCGCAAAGTAAATTTACTGTTCGAACAGTCGAGTTTTCATTCGATTAATCGAATCCAATTTCGATTAATCGAAATCCTTCTTTTCGCAAAGCAGACCCTTAGTTCGAATAGTCGATTTTCACAAGTTGATTAATCGATTCCAAATCGATTAATCGAAACCAAAATCGATTAATCGAACTCCCATTTCGATTAGTCGATTTTTCCTTTAGTTATTTCCTCCAACCCCTGGGGTCCACTGGAGGTTCTCAGTCGATTAATCGATTCTCAAATCGATTAATCGAAATCCAAAGTCGATTAATCGAAATTCAATTCGATTAATCGAAATCGGGGTCCTCTGACTCTTCAACTTCCTGGCCAATTTCGATTAATCGAAACCCAATTTCGATTAATCGAAATTGTCGATCACCCTTCGATCTTCCCAATCTTTTCCATACTTTTCTTCTATCTTTCTAAGCCATTATCCTATGATTTAACCCACATTTCACTGCAACTTAACCCCTATAATCTATGCATCTTATTTACAAAAAATTTACCTTGGATAGACCTCAAGTTGATTTCTATCAATAGTTGGAAGGCTAGGGTTTCTAGCTTTGGTTCTAACGGATCCCTTGCGTCGAATCCGGCCTCTTTAATGCTTGACTCCCTCTTCCAAACAGTTGCAATAACTCCTCTCTTACTCCTCTCTCTTTCTCTCTCTTCTTTACTTCTCTCAACCACCAAAACATGAAAGTTAGGGTTTTCAACCCTTTTTATCTTATCTCTTTTTTCTCGGCGTGGAGCACATACACACTCATCAGTGTATGTAACTCTACAACTCCTCTATCTCTCCACTCTTCTACACTGATTCATACATCACTTCTGCTCATCTCTTTAAGTTCATCAATGAACTATCTCATGGTCAAACCTAAGACCAATCGGGCACGGATCCCGAGGTCATAGTTCAATGTGATTTTTTTTTTCGGGCTATTACACGGTGGGTTGAGGGACAGTGGATTGAGGATAAGTGGGGGAAGGAACAAAGGTGTCAAATAGCACAGAGGTTAAAATATTATCCTGCATAATTGTAAAAAAAAAATACATTACAAAAAATAAAAAAATAAAAAATCGCATTATCGATTGATAATTTAAATTATCGACCGATAATTTAACTAATCGATCGATAATTTACATTATCGACCGATAATGTAAATTATCGGTCGATAATTTAAATTATCGGTCGATAATGTACATTATCGATCGATAATGTAAATTATCGGTCGATAAGTTAAATTATCGTCCGATAATGTAACTTATCGGTCGATAATTTAAATTATCGTCCGCTAATGTACATTATCAATCGACTATTTAAATTATCGTCCGATAAGTTACATCGTCGGACGATAAGTTCCATCGTCGGACGACAAGCTAATTTTGTATTAATTTGTAAAGAATTGATTTTGTTCTAAATTTGAAAAGGCTTGGTTTGGTACCTTTCTTAAATGAGAGATGACCGCATCAAGATCCTTCTGTATTGCTTTATTTTCTTCTTGTAAGGCCTTCTTATCTCTCCCGAGTTGTTCAATGGTGAGTGCTTGCCCTTTGAGCAGCGTAAATGCACGCCGAAATTCTTTTTTCATGTCTTTTACAACCATGCGGTGCGTCTTGCATTCTTTTCTAAGCTCCGTTACTTTTTTGGTTAGGTGTGGTTGCCTAACCGGCTGCTCTCTTGTTGGTTGGGGCCTAATATCCGGTTTGTCCTTTGGTTCAATATGTTGACGTACAACGACCTCAAAATCATCGTTTTCGTCGATGTAATCTTCGTTATCCTCATTGTCGTCATCTCGGCTAATCGGCTTTTCGGCTCTTCGGCTCTTTCTTCCGGACGTGTCACATGACTTGGGATATCATCATATTCATATATATTTTCTTGGGAGTAAGGCTCTTCTCTTTCCTCGGTCTCTTCCTTCTTATTTTCCATTTCTCTTCGAATCAAAAAGTATCGAACCCATTTATACTGTAATTCGTGCTTTTCAACTTCAAGCTCTAAAATAACTTTAGACTTAAGAAATTTTTCTCGATATAAATTAGGATTACGGCTGAATTTCGGGCCTTCCCATTTCATTAGCCTTGGAAATGGTTCTTTAAGCCCAATAGGAGCGGTGGCGACTGCAGAAAAGTGCTCAAACGCCCAAATCTGTAAGGCGATAGTGCATCCGTAGATGTTGTATTGCCCCTTTTTTTACCTTTTAGCCATTTCTCTTCTGCCGCTCGCTTTTGATATACTATCTAATAAATTATTGTAAACTATCAGGCCCCATGGTAACTTGTTAAACTCTTCAATGTTATCTACTAATTCTAAGTACCGTGTATCTACTTCCTGGTATGTGTCCGGAAGTAAAAAAGAACATACAAAAAATAATAATGATAGTTTCAAAAAATCATCGTTGGATAAATCAGCACTGTCAATAATTTCTTCAATACGAGATCTTTTCGCCGGCTTCCCCCGAAAGAATTTATATCGAATAGTTGTTTCCTCTTTTACACCTTCTTCTCGGACTGGGTTTCAACATGTTGAGGCCTAAAATCAAGGCTATATCGATCTCTTGCAAGAGTACATTGGTGTTCTTAACCTTGAAAACATTATCTTCAACCCAAAAACTTAAAATAGCGTCAACCAAGTCTCCAACGAATCCTAATTTCTCATTCATCCTAAATAGATGACCGAATACTGAATCATCTAATATCTTCTTTCTCTCTTCGTTACAGTGCATGTAAAATTTCTTAACACCAATTCCAGAACATTTTCCGATGGGCTTTAGAGTCATGGTCATTTTCAATCACTTAGTAGGAACTGCAATATAAATAAAAAGTAATTAATAAACAAAAGAAGTGATTTTGAAAAAACTACTAATCCGTTAACTTACCGATAATTATCGATAATTTAAGTTATCGATCGATAACTTAAATTATCGGTAAGTTATCGGTAAGTTAGCGGATTAGGTGGGAAACATTGGGGATGACTAAATGTACTGAAATGTAAAAAAAATAAATTACCTGGAAATGTAATGTGACCTTTGTGACCTTTTTCCGCTTTATCGCCGCTATCTTGATTTTTTCAGAAAAGTTAAACTTAAAACGTAACAGTAACAAATGAAAAGTAAAAAGTAGCTTTTATACTCTCTTTTAAAGGGCGGTGCAAAATTTTTTATATTATATAAAATAGGCCCTTGCTGACGTGGAGCAGGCGGAGGCGGCTAGGCTTGGAGCTGGCCATTTATGCAAGGATTGAAACTATAGGGCCGTTTCTACAAATACGCAAACATATAGGGCCGAAAGTGCAAATTTTCCTTTTAAAAAGTAACACTAAAATTAGTAACACTAAAAATAAAAAAAAGTTTAGTTTAAAGAAAAATTAGTAATAAAAAAAATTAGTAACACAAAAATTACTAATTAGTAACAAAAAATTAGCAACAGAAAACCAAAAAAAAAAGTTTAATTTAAAAAAAAAAAGTTTTGTTTTAAAATCAAATATAAAACTAGTTTAATTTTAAAAATTAGTAACACAAAATAAAAAAATTTAATTTTAAAATAAAATTAGTAAAAAAAAATGTTTAGTTTTAAAAAAAAATTAGTAACACAAAATTAAAAACAATTAGCATCACAAAATTAAAAATAAATTTAAAACTAAAATTAGTAATAAAAAAAAAATAGTTTAAAAAAGTAACACTAAAAATAAAAAAAAGTTTAGTTTAAAGAAAAATTAGTAAACTTTTTTAGGGGGTACGATACAATTATACAATCGGACGATATATATCAAATAAATTTTATTTTCAAGTGTTATCTAAATGTTTTAATTTAACCCAATCGTTTGGTCATTAATGTAGGTGAAAGAAATAAACATGGTACGATTATCAGATTCAGCCTGGCAATACGGTACAGCAATACATGGTGATAGACTCCGAATAAAATGTAAACTTTGTGAGAAAAAATTATTGGGAGAAGGTATCACACGGTTGAAGGAACATTTGGCTCACGTAAAGGGAGAGACAAAAGGGTGCCCCAGTGTACCCAGAGAAATAAAAGAAGAAATCATAATCAATTTACAGGCGGCTAAGGGAAAGAAAAAGGCAGAAGCCGATCGGGATAGAGAAATATATGACAAAATAAGGAGGAGAGATCCAGAGTTTTCTGCACCTGAACGTGAGGATGATGAAGATAAGAATAAGGATGAGGATGTTGTGACAACGAAAGTCATGAGGGAGATGCTAGAGAAGCACGACAGCGACGAGATTAAGAAGTAGCCGATTATCGGTTTCAATCCAGCTTGAGGGGCCCATCCATGCCTACTGCTGGTGGTCGATCTAGTCATAGGCCATATATTATTGATGATGATGAGGAGGATATTCATGACACTGTCGGGTTGTGTAGGTCAGCATCAGTGAGGGACACCAGGCCGTCTACTATAGGTCGTACTATAGGTCTCATGGATCCGTTTATGCATCGGACAGAAAGCTCAAAGCAAAATAAATTGAGCATAATTTCACTGAAAAAATGGGGAAAGAGGCTTAAAAAATCGATTGCAAAGTTCGTGATATACAATCACATCCCGAGTCACGTTGTGGAGTCGTCGTACTTCAAAAGTATGATTGATACAAGTGCAGAAGCTGGTCCAGGAGTCAAAAAGCCTTCTGCATACGAGATATCCGGGCCCCTACTAGATGATGAGTACGGAGAGATAGGAACTTACGTAGACAGCTTCCACGAAGTATGGGATGAGAGAAGTTGCATAATTATGTGCAATGGACAGGCAGGTCCCACAAAGAAGAGTTTGATTAACTTTTTAGTCTACAGTGATGTCGGGATAATATTTCTAAAATCAATTGATGCTTCAAAACATGCAAAGACAGCTGATTACCTCTTCCAACTAATGGATAAAGTAATTGAAGATGTTGGAGAGCACCGGGTTGTACAGGTGGTAACAGACAATGCCGCCAATTATAAAGCCGCAGGAAAACAGTTAATGTTGAAGAGACATCACTTATACTGGACTCCGTGTGCCGCTCATTGCGTGGACCTCATTCTTGAGGATTTGGAAAAGAGAAGTAAGGCATAAGCAACTACTCAGAAGGAAAAAATGATTACTTCCTACCTATATAGCAGTGACAAGTTGGTGAATTTGATGAGAAACTTCACCAAGAACGAGCTGCTCCGACCTGCGATTACACGATTTGTGACACAATTTCTAACCCTACAGAGCTTGGCTAGATATAGGCGTGAGCTGAAAAGCATGGTCACTTCTGAAGAATGGAGAAAACATGAGTTAGAACTCCCACGAGCAAAGAGACCTGCATGCAATGAAGTTGCCGACCTGATCTACAGTCCCCAGTTTTGGACAGATATTGACCACCAGATCGCCATCACTATCCCGTTGGTACAAGTGTTGAGGTTGGTAGATGGTGATGAGAAACTAACGATGGGATACATTTATGAGTCGATGGCTAAAGTCAAATTGGCTATTAAAACTAAATGTCCGATAAAATATAAACGATATTGGGCAATCATCGACAAGAAGTGGGATGCACAATTCTACCAGTACTTACATGTCGCAGGTATAACATGTTAAACTACTTCTGTAGTATTTTCATTTATTTATTATTTTTTATATTATTCATTATTTCCATATATTGATGAGATTGTTCATATTTGATATATAGCACACTACTTAAATCCGGCCTTCCAATATACGCGACGCTTTGAGTTGACTAAGACCGATGACGTGTACAGGGTTTGCTCAATGTCATTCAACGAATGCTCCATGAGTTGGCAGAGCAAGGTCAAGCTATAAGAGATGTGAGTAATAATACCTTATAAGTAATAATGCAGGTGTCATATGATCTGTTTATTAATATGTGGGTTATTGATATATAGATTGATATATTCCGCAAGAGATATGGGTCATTTGGGACCCCATTGGCGCAATCCCAAATCAAGTATGATAAACTCGCTGATTGGTGGATACATTATGGAAGTGATGGCCCGATATAAAGGCGAGTTGCCATGAGAATTTTATCGCAAATTTGTTCCTCGTCCAACTATGAGCGAAATTGGAGCACCTTCTCTCTCATTCACACGAAGACAAGGAATAGGCTAACTACGGAACGATTAGAAAAGTTAGTCTATTACCACTACAGCATGAGATTAAGGGTCAGAAATATGGAGAGGACCAATCGCGGTAAGATATTATATGAAGTCTTAATTTATACAATTTTTATTTGATCTAATTGATGAAGCATCAGGCATGTACTAATTCATCTATTATATTTTACCTTACAGATAGTGAATATTTTGATCTTATCCAGTTGGATTATATATTCATGGAGAATGACCCTTTAAATCCGTGGATCGAAAAGAGAGAAGAGCAAGTGTTTGATATTGAAGACACCGCATGGCTGGATAATACTAAAAGAGCAGCAGATGAGCAGGCTTCCCAACCACCGAGGCGAAAACGAAGATTGAATCGTCATCCAGTGGTTGGATCTAATGACGAAACGCAGCCCGGTATTGATAATGATGATGGTGGGGGTAATGATGGAGGCGATGAAACCCATGCTGACACTAGTGGTGGAGGGGATGATGTTGATCCTTATTCTTATGAAGGTATTGCTGTATGGGATGATGAGCCAGTAATAATGTATAACACTCCTACATTTAGAGGTGGAGAGATTGAAGGAAGATAAGCGTCAGAATCTTACCAAACACCACCTCCACCACCACTACAAGATCCACAAGATGATGTGGGTTATATGACTTCTAGCTTCGGGGGATTTAGTTTACAAAGTACCGAATATTCAACAGCAAGTAACCCATACTATCGGCCTCAACCAACCTATCCCGGGCCATATGACTTTGTTGGTCAAATTTTTTGAGGACCAACCTTTACTTATTATACTGAGCCATATTCGTCGCTAATGCCTCAGTTTCAAAGAGGCACACATGATTATGGGTATCAATATTGCCAACATTATAGGGAAAGCTCGCGCACCGATGATGATGATAACGAGGGCCAAGAACCACTACGAAATTCAATGTGGCCCTAAAGTAATTAAGTTTTTTATTTATAATATACCTTTTAATTTTTTGATAACTAGTCATGTATAATGAAAATTTGATCATTAGTCATATACAATGAATCAACTATGTTAAGAGTGATCTTACTTTTGTTGTGGATCACTTATATCCTAATATAATTTTGTTGTCTATTAATAAAATTTTCATTTATTAAACAATAAAAAAGAAAGGAAAAAAGTAAAAGCTTTTAGTCTTAATTATGCATGGTCGGAAGAGACCATACTTTAGTTAGGGATCCGTCCTATTATGAAATATGCATCAAATAAGCTTTAAAAAAAATTTAAAAAAAAAGTTAAAAAAAAAATAATTTCATTAAATTTATTTTTCTTAATTTTTTAGAATTTTTTGAAAAAATAAATTAAAAAATCAATGTATCAAACCGATACATTCAATGTATCGCCGATACATTGAATGTATCGACCGATACCTGATACATATCGTCCTGGAGGTCAGGATGATACGTATCGGTTTTCCGATTTTTTAAACCTTATTTGAGATGTAAGGGGTGTTGTTGGTCTAATTACTACCACACCACTCAATTAAAGGGGTGTAACATTTTTGGATGAACCTGACCTCAGGCAGTCACCTGACACAGCCACTTAGGATAATTATAAATAGAGAACAAATTTATTAAGGACAAAGTACAGGTGGCTGACGTAACGCAACATGATTGGCTGCACCGACATGCATTAATTGAGCCCATCACACTCGCAACCAATTGCGTCGTGCCATATCAATCGTCTGCACTTTGTCTGCATAAGATATGCCATCCATATAACACAGTCCCCATCACCTAACCCATACTTTATAAGTAGGGTACTATTATTTACAACCAATGACTTTTTTTATTGCAACTATGAGTTTGCACATAGGAAAATATTGATTACTTTGAATGATACAATAGAGATCTTTTTTCATTTCAATCTTCTGCAAAATCGATCTTGATATGATGGGCGTACCATCTGACGGATTGATTTTGATTTTACGAGACATCTTGAAAACATGAATGTAATAACGGCGTACCACCAAATGGGGTTCTCAAGTTACTTTTCCGAATCAACACCTAACCCTCTGATGGCATAGGTTCATAAGTTCCAGGTTCAACTGATACAGTATATCTTTGCATTGCTTGTTAATCTCTGGCCAATAGGTGAATGTACAAAAACTATTTAAAAGGTGCTCCCTGCTACTGGTCCAGGAAGCCACTGTCCTGATTGGGGATACTTCAACCATGGTCAAGGTGAGTCAATAATAGCTAAAGGTAGCCTGGTAGCATTGGACTTAGGTAACTTATCTGTCCCACAATAATTTGCTGAGAAAGGTAGCCTGATAGCATTAACTTATCGGTCCCACAATAATTTGCTGAGACATGTCGCCTAATCTCATAATCTGAGTGTCCCACACTAATTTACAGCCTTATGTCACCCAATCTCATTATTGAGTGTTAAGGATAAGAGCGGCTCAATAATCATAACAATTTTATGAGAAAATAATAATAATAAAAAAAAATACACAATTTCTGAGCCAATGGTGTTCAATAGTGGCGAGAAATAAACAGGAAAATCAAATGTGATTTAATCATTCATTTTACATGTAATTGACTTTTTTAACTACATTGTTATATGTTTTTTATTTTAATTTTTTTTTCACAACATAATTATGATCGTCGAGCAGTACCTATCCATGATATCCGATCATGTGATTGAGTGTCACATGACTGCAAATTAGTATGTGATCAACTAAGTTACCTGGTCCATGATATCATCCTACTTTTACCCTAATTTTAATTACTAGGATAAAAGAAGCTATAAATTAAATTTCTGTTCGCCTGGTACAAAGACTCAAATGGGTTGTTATACTCAAAAACTATGAATTAAACTAATCCTTCAATCAAATGAATTAAATTTCTTTTCAGGGCCTGCATGATGCATGGCTGCATTTTGTTACCTGAACTCCTGTCTAGGGGTCTCGATGGGTGCGCCGTGGGGCCCGGCCATAAAGGCCGATTCCGAATCAGGTTGTCTGAGTCAACAACACCCGCTTGAATGGCTAACCAAGCCGGCTCGAGCCAGCCCACTTATTAACTGAACCTACATAATCTACCTTACCCATGGTAGGCTGGTTCGGAGGCAAACTCGTCCTATTCGATAGCAAAGAGAATGGGAACCTCTTAAAGCAGGCAAACTCTGTTCTAGCAGGGGCTAGCAGAGAGCTATGCCAAAAACAACCTTAACGACTGATTCATATATGCCTGGCTGGGATTGTTAATCAATGCAAGCCAGCCCATTTACGAATCGGGCTTATAAGGCTCAGTCCACACATGGCTCATGGCGGGCCGGGTAAGGTTCAAGCCCGCCCCATCTATCTATCCTGTCTATGACTACCTTTCCTCTAAGTATAGGTGACCGATCCAGTCACCAATGTCGGTGACTGGGTAATGTACGCTATACACATGGCATACCACTTGATGCCATGCGGTGCATGGGTCATTATCTAGATTGGATTCTGCTTAATATTGGGCCTAATATTGCATAAAAAATCATCTCTTTTAGGATCTTAATCACATGATAAAAGATAGTTTTTTTATGTAATCTTAAGGCTAACTCTATCTAGAGGATCCCATAAAGCACCACATGATAAAAGATAGTTTTTTATGTAATCTTAAGGCTAACTCTATCTAGAGGATCCCATAAAGCATGTGGCATCAAAACAGTGCCCTGTGTATTGGTGACCAGGAAGATCAAGAAAATGTTCAATCAATAGTTGGTATTGGGTGTCCAACCGTGCACTAAAGGTGGCGCACAGGTAATCTCTATCCACCAACCGTTGGAGATGCATAAAGCGTATGAATGCAAAAACAAGGCAGGCGTTGGTACCACACCACCTTATGTTACAGCCACCTCACATAAGCAAAGCAAAATTCTTTTGACTGATTCGAATTAGAAGGTATAGATCATTTTTCTTCCCAATCTTCCATACAAATAGATAGACTTTGGGACTACCAATAGACAGTCAGATGTTAATTCCACAAGGCACACATCCTGAAAAGTGAACATGAACCATGTTTGATGGTACACCATAATCACGTTCACTTTTTTGGATATGTGGCACATGGAATCAACATCTGATGGTAGGCTCATTATCTGGAACTCTGTTCTGTGAGATATTGGGACGGAAAATGATGTCTATCGTCCGATTCAAAGCAGTCAATGGATTTTTATTTTGCTCAAGTGAGGTTGCTATAAGTAACATAAGGTCGTTTGGTAGGAACACCAGTCATGCAAAGCAAAAACCAGTGAAAAATTATAACGTACTTATTTCTCAACTTTGTGCTTCTCATTAACTTCTTTCTTTGAGGGATTTGTGCTATACAAAACACCATCTAAGCCATCTGATTTTAAGACCATGATCTAAAGATCTACAATGCAAAAGATTGACAGAAAACTTGATTCCGATCATATGATTCAACACAGACAACTGTTGAATCAGAAAATGGCCTTTGACTTCATTATCATATGGTGCCAATCTTTTTCACCTAATATTTTAGATCATGGACTTCAAATCAGATGGCTTAAATTGTCTTATGATATCCATTAGCCACATTAGACTATAATTTTTACACAGCAGCTAACAATATTAAAATACATAAATGACGTGGAAAATTATAATTCTTCCAATTTACATAAATTCAAAACACGAAATTTACATTGCATTAATCAAATCTAACTTTTATAAGAACACTGCTTACTTCGAAAGTCTTCGGACAACAGCTTCTGAAAAAGTTCTCCCAACCTTTCAGCACCATGTCCTGGCTGGAACATTGAATCATTGCCTCTCGCAGAGCAAGGGTCGTCCCCACCATCTGATCCCCCAATGCACCAGGCCCCAGGTACAACCCGGCCTTCGGCCCGGTGCAAGAGTTCCTGATCGATCTTGTCTAAGACAGGGTCATCCTTTGCAAATTTCCGAGCAAACGGTGCACCTGATTTCACCATATTGTCAAAGTCCTTGACAGTTAAAGAGAGAGGGTGCTGCTTGGGAGGATTGTCCCAAGCGATGTAGTGCAGATCGTGGCTCACGGTGGTGTTACAAAACTCCTTGGAGTTGCAGATGACGGTGTGGAAGTATCCTTCGGGCGAGGAAATATAGTTGGTGTAGTACATTAGAATGGTTCGAGGGAGGTTATCCCACCCCCATATGCAGTACTCCAGAAATGAGCGGGTGAGCATTATCCATGCTGAACCTGTAAATGGATTACAACCCAAGAACCAAAGTGATTGATCCAAGCATATAGATGATCAAATATGAAGCATCAACTATCAAAGTGGCTTTTAATATTGAGGATTTGAGGTTGCAGATTCGTAGAATATCAAATATCAGCTTTCAATTATCAAATAAGAGGTATCAACAAATTTGACACGTAAACAAATATCATGAAATTTTCATAGATCGAATGTTAATGTTTCCAGAGAGTACTGATCAAACTAATAAGACTATCGGACTTTAATGTCTAATTATTACATATTAAATGATTTGGGTCGGACTTTAATGTCTGATTTTAAATCAGACTTTAATGTTCGATTACTAATTATTGTAAAATTGTATTTGATTATACAGTACTTGTTAAATTATGTACATGTTTGTAAGTTACCATACATTAATATCAGCTAATCAGACATTAAAGGCTGCTACTTGAATCACGTGCCCTCCTGCTCAAGGGTTTAGGGGCCCCGAGAAAATTTTCAAGGTTATTAGGGTGCAATTATAGGTAAAAAAAAATTTTTTAAATAATCTAGTATAGGTTTCAGTCGAAACCAACCGATCAGAATCGTCGCCAATATTTGATATCATGTTCATCCATGAAATACAGGAATGTTTGTAATCTTAATAGAACTTATGATTTCATTGTGAAGAGAAATTGGTGAAATAATACACTCCTATATCAGAAGACTCAAACTCAACACTGAAATTTTAACGTTGAACTAATTTCAACATAGGAACATAGTAGCAGACCGCATATACAATGTACAAAGTGTTTGGACAAGATATAACCCAATTGATCAACTTGTCAACAAGCTAACAATACAACGTCGATCTAGAAAGAGACTCACCATCAGTGGGTGTTGAAAATTTAGTTCACTTACCATATTGGAAGTCCTTGTGCCCATCAAATTGGTATGATTGATGATATAATAAAGGGACCGACTCTCCTGACCGTCATTTAAACACCAAAATGGTTTGTAAATGATCTTACACCATCAATGGTTTAAGATGTGAGTGATCCGAACTGTTGAAGTGATAGATCATATATTGAAGTGCAACAGGCCCAAAAATGGTGTTTTAGGTAGATTTCAACCATCCAGCTGTGGACTATAATATCAACAGTTGTTCTTACTTGCAATGGCTGATATTAAAGTTCATCAATCAAATGATTCACACCCACGATAGATTGCCACGTGGGCAATTTAGATTGATCATAGATGTGTGCCACATGGCATAATGGTAAATCGCACTTCAATGGTGTGAGATAAAAAGTATAGTCTAATTTTAATGGTGAAAGACCATTTAAACACCATTTGGTGTTTAAATATCGGTCAGGAGTCATTATCCCTATAATAAATATACTTAAATTGAGATAACATATAAGCACAAGGAAAGTAACCATCTCAAGCCCTAAGAAATCCTAAGATGCCCAAGGTCCTTCATATCAAATTGCTTTTAAAGATACTCATTCACCAATTGAATCCAAGTTATATCACCACTTCTTATAACCATGTCATCAAAATATAAAAAAAGAATCACTCAACCTATAATAGAAGAAGAGACAAACATGACAGAGAGGTGCTCACTACAACAAACCCGACATCAACAACTATAGAGATAAATTTCTCAAACCAAGAGTAAGGAGCTTGTCTGAGACGATATAAAGCACAACAAAGGCTACAAACAAGAATTTGTCAAACCAAGAGGAGCTTGCATGGAAACTTCTTTAGTTAGATCACCATGAAGAAAGATATTCTCACATCTAGCTGATATATTTGTAATTGGCAAAACAATGGTGACAACAATTAAGGATTGAATAAACAAACATGAAACTGTCAAACAAAGAGGAGGTTGCATGTAAACTTCTCTAGTTAGATCACCATGAAGAAAGGCATTCTTCATATTTACCTGATATATAATTACTTGGCAAACAAGGCCACAACAATTAAGGTTTGAACCAAAGTCATCTTTGATACCTTTAAAAGGTCTTCTCATGCTCCATATCATACTCCTCAGTGAAGCCTCTAGGCAACCAAACGAGCTTTATACCTTTCTAAGGGAGTTTTGATTTATACACTTGGAGATGCTGGGTGTCTTCCGAGGAACAAGATCCCAAGTATGAGTACTCTCAACTGCTAAGAGCTCCTCGGCCATAGCATGCTGCCAAGGAGGAATAAAAGGTCCCTCCCCATAACTCTAGGACTCATGACAAGAAAAAACTTGTTGTAAGGAAAGATTAATGAGCAAAAGAAAATATATTAATAGAGCTGATTCATCCAAGTATATTAGGGGGTTGATGCCCATGAATAAGATACCTCTGGGATTGCACCTTAGGAATTACATGAGGCAAAATCAGAGAAAGAGTACCAAAACCAACCTACACATGAGTGTCGTCTTTGTATTTAACACTAATGCACCATGATCACTCTCAACTTCACTAACACAAAAGTTCTCTCATAATTGATCTCATACTCCTGAGTGAAGCCCCTAGCAATCTATGAATATTTACAATTTCCACACAATAAAAATAAAGAAAATATAAGGGGGGGCAGAGAGGGAGAGAGAAATAGAGAGGGACATGAATGAATTCACTGTCTCCACTATTCTTTATATTTTAACATGATTTAAAAAAATACAATGCTACTAATTAGTATATAACCAAATACCAAGGCTACGCCTAATATGTTTAATTGTTTATTTTCTATTCCTTAAGTAAATTAATAAAATATGATCAATAGTTCCCCTCAGGTAGGAGCACCTATGTCGCAAATGCTTAGCTTGAATTGAATCATTTCAAATTGATTAGGACAGAGGGCCTTAATAAACAAATCTGCAAGTTGATTCTCAAACCTCATATCTAAAGTTGAGATCTCATTATTTTCCACCTTCTTCCTAATGAAATGGCAGTCATTCGAATTTGGTGGTTTGACCTTTGTTTATAGGTGAGACAAGTGTTAGATGATAAGGATTCATCAATGACCTTCCACTCTCCTTTATCACAACCTTCCCCTTTTCTTCATCACGTGCTAAAAAAGGATGGATTAGACTCATGCCTGACACTGCTTTCCCTTAGCATACAACTACCACTGATGAGAGAAGGACCGGCATCTTGAGAGGAGTGATTAGGAGTGATTAGGCGCATGAGCGTTTTGTTTCATGTTAACCAAAGTAATAGGAGGACAAGAGAGGTCAATCAATGAAGGGACCAAAGAAAGGCTATTAGACAATGGACAGGCTGCAATAGGGGAAGGATCATCACTGGAAGGATTATTATATAAAAGAACAAAAAATGCAGCACTATCCATAGAGGCAAGGCATAAGGAAGAGTGAAGGAACTAAAGGCAGTAGAATGGAACTCCCAAGGATACTAACATACTGACAAATGCATAAAAGACAAGCAAAAGGATCATAGTAGTGATATCCTTTATGCTAAATCCTGCAAGCTTACAACTTAGCACGTTCATGTGGTGGCACAAGCACAAAACATGTGCAAACAAACACACCATCTCTAAATAGTCAAGGGAAGTATAATACAAGCACTTAACTAGACAAGGTCATAAAGAACACAAGGTGGAACTCGACTAATCAAATAGACGGAAGTGACTGCAGCCTCACCCTAAAATAGATGGCAGAAAGACCAAATAGTTCCAAGAATAGACCAGGCTCCCGCTCAACAGCGCCATTATGATGGGGAGTGTGGAGACAGGATAACTAAGATATGGTATCTTGAGAAGTAAGAAAAGCATAACTCCCATATTCTCCACCAGCATCAGAGCAAAATACTTTAAATTTGGTGGAAATTTGAGTTTACGAATATGATATGGAAATTGGAAACAAAAGTTGTACATATGAGCAGTTGAGATTAAAGGGAGCAACAAAGGCCAAAGTCGTTGGCCAACTTGTAGTCTTACAGTCAGAAATGTGAGAAACAAAAAGTTTGCCTAATACACCAGAGGAAACCATTAACTTTGAATAAGAAGCAGTAATACTTCCAAGTCGACTATGCCATAAAGAAAAACTAGAACTATTCGCAGCCCCAGCAGAAGCAATATAGGATGAAACCGGACATGGAGTCTCTTCAAAAAACAAAGCTTGTAGAGTTTACTATCAGTTCCAATTTGCATCCCTGAATGTCAATCCTGAACAATAGAATCAAAAGACAAAAAGATAATGGCATATCCAATGTCGATAATATAATTTTTGTTAAGGCTCCGCAATACTTCATGTTGATTATCATTACTTCCCTCGAAGTATTTATTGGCATTCTCCTCCTACTTCCCTCACTATGCTATTTTTTAAACCCTTCAACTTGAAAGTCTTTCTTCATAGTTCTAACCAGGGTTACTCCGTTCGCTCAACACACTACTGAACCACAAACTACTTCTCAGTTCAGTTCGGTTCATTCTGGCTGGTTCGACCACTTTGTTTATAATTAATGCTACAAAGTTTAAAATGTCCTTGAAAGGATTCGAATACAAGAAATTTTGTTATAAAGACTAGGCTTAACCCAACATGCTAGAACATTATCGCTTATTTGATAAAATAATATTATATTATAGATTTAGCATCTACATTTAAAACTCATCCTACAAATGGCAATTGGCAAACCAGGTTCGCTTGTCATCAGTGACCCGCAAACCACGAACTAGAATTCGAACCAGTAAATCGGGAACATTGGTTCTAACTTATCATTTAATTGTTTTCTTTTCTAGCCAACTAGCATCATCAGCAAACAACATACATCATGGAACCTCATCTCGTATTTCTGCTATTAGTTGGATAACAAAAAAAACTCAACGTAGACCCTTGATGCAACCCAACTCCATTTGGGAATTCAGTTGTTTCTCTACTTGCAGTTCCTGAAAAGCACTCATTAGAGATCTGCCTCAAAACCTATCATAATCCTTTTTTCAAATCTATAATTCCCATTATAAATTTTTCCTCCACTCTTAAAACTCTTCCGTAAGTCTGGAATTGGGATTACTTAATTTTTTTGAGAGAAGAGAATTGATGTTGGTGATCTCCAAGCTCTCTTTGTACCTACCAAAAATTGAGTTGTCAATATCTGCACAAAGGTCTTAATTTTAAATGGGTAAGCTGGGATCATGGGTCAAAAAATCGTCCGATACCGATACGTATCGTCCGATACGTATCGGTTTTGGACCTAAGCGGTACGATACAATGCCTATGTATCGTACCCCTTCAAAAATAAGGTGATTATCGTCCGATACGGGCAATGTATCGACCGTATCGGATGATGCGGCGATAATTTGAAATTATCGGATGATAATTTCAAATTATCATCCGATATTTTTTTTATTTTTTTTTTTAAATTGAAAAACGAATTTATCGGGCGATACGGGCAAATTATCGCCCGTATCGTTCGATTTTTTTTTTTTTTTTTAAATAGGAAAATGAATTTATCGGACGATACGGGCAAATTATCGCCCGTATCGTCCGATACGGCCAATAATTTCTTTTTTCGGACGGGTCCCACCTCCTTTCTTTTTTTCTTTGGTTTTTTGTCCTTTTCTGTTTGCTTTTTTATTTTTATATTTTTATATTCGTTACAATAGCCGCAAATCATGCAACGGATATAATTTTATATCCATTGCATAGTTTTTTTTATTTTATTTTATTAATTAAAACGTTGCAAAAGCAACGGATATAATAAATTATATCCGTTGCACAGTATTTTTTTTATTATTTTATTAATTAAAACGTTGCAAAAGCAACGGAAATAATTTATTATATCCGTTGCATAGTATTTTTTTATTATTTTATTAATTAAAACGTTGCAAAAGCAACGGATATAATAAATTATATCCGTTGCATTTGATTTTTGCAACGGCTATTAGCAAACCATCCTCTATAAAACTCACTCGCTATTAGCAAGCTGACAAGTGGCAACGGATAAAATTCACCTGCTATAAAACCCACCAGAGAGGGATTCTTCATTTGCAAACCATCCTCTTCTCCACTTGCAAACCACCCGAGAATATCTTCTTTTTCTTCACTTGCAAATCACACGAGGATCTCTTCTTCTTCTTTACTTGCAAACCACCTGAGGATCCCTTCTTCTACACCAGTATACTTCTTCTTTCGCCACTTGTAATTCACTATACTTCTTATTTCTTAGCCATCGAAGACCGAAATCGTAAACACCGGATTGTCACACTTATATTTTCGTCGGATATTTAAGAGAAGGTATAATTTTCCATCATCTAACTTGTATTTTTAATTATTTTTTCATTAGATCTATTATATTTTTTTATTTTTATCTTTAAATTAATTTTTATTTATTACTAATTTTATCATTAGATCTATCATACTCTTTTTTTTTTAACTAAACTTTTTTTTTACTAATTTTATTTTATAACTAAACTTGTTTATTTTGTATTACTAATTTTGTGCTACTAATTTTTTTACCCATGCATGTGACGTATCACGTGTGATGTGTCGCGACACATGTGACACGTGTCACGCGTGATGTGCCGCGACACATGTGACACAGTGACACAGGTGTCGCGGCACATGTAATTGATTTGTCACACATATGACACATAACCCATGACACATCAATTACACTAATTTTTTGTTACTAATTTTGTGCTACTAATTTTTTGACCTATGAATGTGACACATATCACGTATGATGTGTCGCGACACATGTGACACAGTGACACAGGTGTCGCGGCACATGTAATTGATGTGTCACATGTGACACATAACCCATGACACATCAATTACACTAATTTTTTGTTACTAATTTTTTGACCCATGCATGTGACACATATCACGTGTGATGTGTCGCGACACATATGACACACTAACACAGGTGTCGCGGCACATGTAATTGATGTGTTACACATGTGACATATAACCCATGACACATCAATTACACTAATTTTTTGTTACTAATTTTGTAATACAAACTTTAGCTTTAAAAAAAAAATTAGTAACACAAAAATTACTAATTAGTAACCGAAAACAAAAAAAAGTTTAATTTAAAAAAAAAAACTATAGTTTTAAAAACAAATTTAGAACTAGTTTAGTTTTTAAAGTTTGTAACACAAAATAAAAAAATTTAGTTTTAAAATAAAATTAGTAAAAAAAAAGAGTTTAGTTTAAAAAAAAATTAGTAACACAAAATTAAAAACAATTTTAAAACTAAAATTACTAATAAAAAAAGTTTAGTTTAAAAAAGTTATACTAAAATTAGTAACATTAAAAACTAAAAAGAATTTAGTTTAAAGAAAAATTAGTAATAAAAAAAATTAGTAAACTTGTTTAGGAGGTACGATACAATCATACAATGCCTATGTATCATACCGCCGATGTCCAAAATCGATGCATATCGGACGATACATATCAAATAAATTTTAGTTTCAACTGTTATCTAAATGTTTTAATTTAGTCCAATTGTTTGGTCATTAATGCAGGTAAAAGAAATAAACATGGTACGATCATCATATTCAGCCTGACAATACAGCACAGCAATAGATGGTGATAGACTCCAAATAGAATGTAAACTTTGTGGGGAAAAATTATTGGGAGGAGGTATCACACGGTTGAAGGAGCATTTGGCTTACATAAAGGGAGAGATAAAAAGGTGTCCCAATGTACCCATAGAGGTAAGAGAAGAAGTCAGAGCCAGTTTACAGGATGTTAAGGGAAAGAAAAAGGTAGAAGCCGATCGTGATAGAGAAATGTATGACAGAATAAGAAGGGTAGATCCAGAGTTTTCTGCACCAGAACGTGGGGATGATGAAGATGAGGATGAGGATGTTGTGACAGCGAGAGTCATGAGGGAGAGTGCTAGAGAAGCACGACAGCGACGAGATCAAGAAGAAGCTGATTATCGGTTTCGATCCAGCTTGAGGGGCCCATCTTGCGTACTACTGGTGGTCGATCTAGTCAGAGGCCACATGTTATTGATGATGATGAGGATATTCATGACACTGCCGGGTTGCATAGGTTAGCATCAGTGAGGGACACCAGACCGTCTACTACAGGTCGTACTATAGATCCCATGGATCCGTTCATGCATCAGACAGAAAGCTCAAAGCAAAGTAAATTGAGCACAATTTCACTGAAAAAATGGGGAAAGAGGCTTGGAAAATCGATTGCAAAGTTCGTGATATACAGTCACATTCCGAGTCAAGTTGTGGAGTCACCGTACTTCAAAAATATGATTGATACAAGTGCAGAAGCTGGTCCAAGAGTTAAAAAGCCCTCTGCATACGAGGTATCCGGGCCCCTACTAGATGATGAGTATGCAGAGATAGGAACTTACGTGAACAGCTTCCACGAAGTATGGGATGAGAGAGGTTGCACAATTATGTGCGATGGATGGACAGGTCCCACAAATAAGAGTTTGATCAACTTTTTGGTCTCCAGCGATGCCGGGATAATATTTCTAAAATCAGTTGATGCTTCAAAACACGCGAAGACAGCTGATTACCTCTTTCAACTAATGGATAAAGTAGTTGAAGACGTTGGAGAGCACCAGGTTGTGCAGGTGGTAACAGACAATGTCGCCAATTATAAAGTTGCAGGTCGTCAGTTAATGTTGAAGAGACGTCACTTGTATTGGACTCCGTGTGCCGCTCATTGCGTGGACCTCATTCTTAAAGATTTGGGAAAGAGAAGCAAAGCACAAGCAACTATTCAGAAGGGAAGAACGATTACTTCCTACCTATACAACAGTGACAAGTTGGTGAATTTGATGAGAGATTTCACCAAGAACGAGCTGCTCCGGCCCGCGATTACATGATTTGCGACACAATTTTTAGCTCTACAAAGCTTAGCTAGATATAGGCATGTGCTGAAAAGTATGGTCTCTTCTGAAGAATGGAGAAAACATGTGTTAGAACTCCCACGAGCAAAGAGACCTGCTTGCAGTCCCCAATCTTCTGAAGTTGCCGACCTGATCTACAGTCCCCAATTTTAGACAGATGTTGACCACCAGATTTCCGTCACTACCCCGTTGGTACAAGTGTTGAGGTTGGTAGATGGTGATGAGAAACCAACGATGGGGTACGTTTATCAGTCGATGGCTAAAGCTAAATTAGCTATTAAAAGTAAATGTCCGACAAAATATAAAAGATATTGGGCAATCATCGACAAGAGGTGGGATGCGCAATTCTACAAATACTTACATGCCGCAGGTATAACATGCTAAACTACTTATATAGTGATTTTTATTTATTTATTATTTTTTATATTATTCATTGTTTCTATATATTGATGAGATTGTTTCTATATATTATAGTACACTACTTAAATCCGGTTTTCCAGTATACGCGACGCTTTGAGTTGAGTGAGGCCGATGACGTGTACAGCGGTTTGCTCAATGTGATCCAACGAATGTTCCCTGAGTTGGCAGAGCAAGGTCGAGCCATAAGAGATGTGAGTAATAATATCTTATAAGTAATAATGCAGGTGTCATATGATCTGTTTATTGATATGTGGGTTATGGATATATAGATTGATATATTCCGCAAGAGACATGGGTCATTTGAGACCCCATTGGCGCAATCCCAAATCAAGTATGATAAACCCGCTGATTGGTGGATGCATTATGGAAGTGATGGCCCGATATTAAGGCGGGTTGCCATGAGAGTTTTATCGCAAACTTGTTCCTCGTCCAACTGTGAGCGAAATTAGAGCACCTTCTCTCTCATTCACACGAAGACAAGGAATAGGCTAACTATGGAACGATTGGAAAAGTTAGTCTACTGCCACTATAACATGAGATTAAGGGTCAGAAATATGCAGAGAGCCAATCGCGGTAAGATATTATATGAAGTCTTAGTTCATACAATTTTTATTTGATCTAATTGATGAGGCATCAGGCATGTACTAATTCATCTATCATATTTTACCTTACAGATAGTGAATATTTTGATCTTATCCAGTTGGATTATATATTCATGGAGGATGGCCATTTAAATCAGTGGATCGAAGAGAGAGAAGAGCCAGTGTTGGATACTGAGGACACCGCATGGCGGACAATCTTTGAAAGAAAGGATGAGCGAGCTTCCCAACCCGAGGGAAGCGGAGATTGACCGTCATTCGGTGGTTGGATCACGATATCGAAGCCTTGACCTAGTGATAATGATGATGGTGGGGGTGATAGAGGCGATGAAACCCACGCTGGCACTAATGGTGGAGCGGGTGATATTAATCCCTATACTTCTGGAGGTATTGCCACATGAAATGAGAACCCGCTAACAATATATGACACTCCTACATTTAGAGGTGAAGGGATTGAAGGAAAAGGAGCGTCAGAATCTTACCAAACACCACCTCCACCACCACAAGGTCCACAAGATGATGTGGGTTATATGACTTCTAGCTTCGGGGGATTTAGTTTGCAAAATACCGAAGATTCAACAGCAAGTAACCCATACTATCGGCCTCAACCAACCTATCCTGGGCCATATGACTTTGTTGGTCAAATTTTTGGAGGACCAACCTTCACCTATTACACTGAGCCATATTCGTCGCTAATGCCTCAATTTCAAGGAGGCACACATGATCATGGGTATCAATATGGCCAACATTATAAGGAAAGCTCACGCACCGATGATGATGATAACGAGGGCCAAGAACCACCACGAAATTCAATGTGGCTCTAAAGTAATTAATTTTTTTTTATAATATACCTTTTAATTTTCATAATTAGTTATGTATAATAAAAATTTGATCATTAGTCATGTACAATGAAAATTAGTCATATACAATGAATCAACTATGTTAAGAGTGATCTGCCCTTTGTTGTGGGTTTATATCCTAATATATTTTTGTTGTCTGTTAATAAAATTTTCATTTATTAAACAATAAAAAAGAAAGGAAAAAATTGAAAGCTTTTAGTCGTAATTATGCAATACTTTAATTAGGGATCCGTCCTATTATGAAATATGCATCAAATAAGCTTTAAATATATTTTTAAAAAAGTAAAAAAAAATAGAAAATCATAAAATTTATTTTTCTTAATTTTTTGAGATTTTTTGGGATTTTTTGAAAAAAAAAAAAAAATTCAATGTATCAAACCGATACATTGAATGTATCGCTGATACATTGAATGTATCGGCCGATACCCGATACGTATCGTCCTGGAGGTCAGGACGATACGTATCGGAAAACCGATATTTTGACCCTTGGCTGGGATTGCACTGCAACCTCTAGGTTGCAAGATTGTCAGCCTTCAAGTTGAGCTACAGGCTCAACCCCACAAAGGTTTTAATTAAGGGGCTAGTTGTTTGAGGCGATGCTCAACTTGAGAGGGAATATTATTATATTGTTAGTTTGCTTATTATGCATTTATTTACTTCTTTTTATCTTACCCCAAAAGAGCATTATTGTACAAGTATCTACATAAGTTGATAGAAGCAACAAACTCTTTTTTTTTTGTTTTTATATTCTACCCACTTAAATAAGAAAATGACGTTTATATTTCTCATACATACGAGCCCTAATAAACTAGTAACTTATTATTACTACATATTTTAACCTTCAAACTTGAAGAAAAAATAATAACTAGAAAACGAAAAACCACAAGCAAGTACGCACAAATTTTCCCCATTAGGTAGTTTTGACTTAATTGTTCACGCTTTGTATTCGGACTGGATTAAAACATTTAGACTGTCCTATTCAAGGATCAAAATAGCGGTTTCGTTTTCGGTTTCGGGCATGACCGAAATCGAAATTTTGAACCAAAAATTCGGCCGAAATTTTGACGTTCATCCGAAAATTTGAATTTCGGCCAAAAATTTCTCCTCCATATATATTTTGACCGAAATTTCAGTTCAAATTTTCGTTTCAATGGGGACTGAAACCGATACATTTTGGCCGATAATTTGAACTATCGGCCGAAATTTTGAACCATGCCTAGTAGTGTTCCAAATTTCAAGATTGTTTACTTCACAAAAACTATAGTTGGAAAGTTCAGAGTAACCTTCACATAGACGTATTATCATAATACCTAAACATGACAAGAATGCATGTTTTCAAGAAAATGGCAATTTAGTAACCTACCAGAAATAGATATTACCTGTGAATAACTTGAATGATGTTGGAAGTGGCCGAGATCGAGAAGTCCATAAAAGATCTGACTTTTTGGACAGATAGAGACCTGGATCAACGATAATTGGTTTCGCTCTCTGGTTCCTGTCAAATTTTGACTGAACTTCAAAGCGGTGGAGAGACCCAAGTAAAAAACAAACAAATTGACCAGGAAATATATTTGGTTGTATATTGATCTCAAACTTACACTTTCCACCCAGTATTCTGTGTATGTTCAATGAAATTGAGATCCCTTGGAAAATTGGAGAAAACATGAAGCAGATCTGCACAACAAATCAAACATGATATTTTTTATATGGGAACAAATTGCAATTGGAAAGAAAATTAAAATCTTCAATGCATAGTAGTAATTTTAACAATGAGCTAAATGTAGCAGACCAGTAACAGCAACATTAAAAAGTTGATGGAAAATAAGAGAAACAAATAGAAAAGTTAAAATATCAATTTCATGTCATTCCAAGTTCTAAACCTTTGGATGCAAGTACAGATATTATTGTGACTTACTCGCAAAAACTGATAAATAGATTCTAAGAACTGAATAGTATGTAATATGACCTAATTAAGCCCTAATAACCATAAACCACAAAGAACTAAGAAATTCACTTCAAGACCTAATACTCACCATTCGTAGTTTAAAAAAATGTTGGATAAATTGATTTTATGGTGTGTGATGTATGTGTGAGCATGAGATAAGTGTTAGTCTTTAGTATATGATCCATGTGAAGGTTAGAGTCTTAGCAGTTAACATGAATATTTGGGAGTGCTGAATTGTAAAAGTGGGAGAGTGTTGTTTTTGTCGCACATGGGGAGATTAGTTTTCGGTCATTATTGCTCCTCTATAAAAGGAGCTTATGATATGAATCCGAAAGATATATCAAGTAAATAAAGAAGTAGCCTTCCCCTCTTCCCTTCTTCATCTTTAGGTCTAATAATCATGCTTGTTTAGTTCATATCTTATTTTCAAGGAGAAAAAGGGATAGTAAAAATTACAAGTTAAATTTCAAGATGAAAAGAACATAAAAAAACTGTCAAGAATACTAAAAACAAAGCTGTTGTTTACCAATATCTGCTTATCTATTGGGTAGAAGAAGCCAAAGACTTGCAAGTTTATTATTCTTCTTAATAAATATCCTCCAAGAGGTAACTTCTATTGGCGACTTGTTGCTAAGAGACTTAGTGAGGTGAACATTGCTAAATATTGGCAATTCTTTCTTTTGCAGTGTTAGTTGGTCATTGGATATTTGATCTTTGAGGTTGCAAGGGGATTTTATGCACCTTATTTAAAAATCTCCATGCCGTGCCCCTTTTATATCTTTCACATGAATAATTATCATAATTAAAAACAAACAATGGTAAAAAGCACTAAAAACATGCCATAGTTTCTGAAGAATCTGAAAAGTTTTACTTTAAACCATATTTACCAAAGCAAGAAATGAGACTGAGAAGCAAGGAAAGACATGCAGTTGCTGAAAATGAAGAAGTATGTAATTAACGAAGATAAGTAATATATAATATATAAGATAGATTATTTTAAGCATATATGCATAATATTTATAATATAAATATGTAAGTCACTGTTAGAAAGAAATAGTTATATGAAAAAGGAAAAAGAATTTCAAGGAATGGCAAACAATATCAGAAAAGGGAGAACACGAAAGTTGTAAACAAGGGAGAATAAGAAAGCTGAGAAAAGGGAGAACAAGAAAAGGGAAAAGTAATGACCTTATCCAAGTAGGTAAATTAAGGACGAAGTTCAAAAGGTATTCCTCCACTTTTCATACAAAACCAAGCCCCAAAGATAATGGTAAAAGTAACTTAAAAAAGAAATGTGGAATATGTGATGGCTGTAGATCAAGGGAAACCAAATCAAGCGATTATAACAAAATATTTGAAACAAAAATACAGATATTTTTGACAAAGTTGAATTGAAGGGAAGCATTAGGATGAAATGGTATACTACACTACAAAGGAAAGGACTATAATATGTGAGAGTGAATTGTTTGGTTGACCAAATTGTACGACGAGAATTGAGAATATTAGAAATGCCTAAAGAAGGCAGAAAAGCATTGTAGTCCTTTTTTTATAAGAATAAAGGATATAATCTATAATTGTGCTAACTATCAAGGTAGTAAATTTATGAGTCATGATATGAAAGTATATTGCCGAAAGAAGGCATGCTTTAAAGAAAGACAAAATATGAAATGCAGTAGACCTTGAAATATGTAAGTTGAATAAGGGAAATTAATAAAGTCATAAGGTTAAGTATGAAGTTAATGACATTTGCACACAAGCTCAAGGAAGAAGGAGGGGGGGAGAAACATATCTACAAGTTTGTCAAGAAAGGATAAAGAAAAACTACAACCTTGACTGGGTAAGTTGCATAAGGATAAAGATCCGAGGGTGTGAAAGAAGACAATTTAAAAATTAGAAGGAGAAGGTATTTTAAGATTGAGATAAGCAAGAGGATCTGAAGCAGAAGTAAAATCAATGGATAATTAACAACATATTGAAGTAGAAGTAAAATCAGTCTTAACAAAGAGGAACAAAAAGTAAGCAATGGGACCATATGGGGTAGGTCTAGATTGTGATGAGCAAGAGGAATCTATTTTATTAACCAAATTGCACAAAAAGAATAAGAAAATTGCCTAAAGTAGGAAGAGCATTGTTGTCACTTTTTACTAGAATAAACGAAAAATCCAAAATTGGGCAAATCGAAGCATTAAACTTATCATTCTCATTTGAAGTTAGGCTGCATAAGCGACCTGTGGTGGGGTCATTACTCGTGGTGCTAGCAAGAAGGCGTGAAAGCCTTGGAGCTACATGGTGGTGTGCTACGGCACATTGGGTTGGCTAGCAAGAAGGCGATTGGGCCTTGGAGATCGGTGGGTTTGTGTGCTAGCGTGGAGGCATGCAGGTCTTGCGTTAGGTTGCGTGCTCCCTTATATGAAGCAAGTGGGCCATGTTAGAACAGTCCCACATTGCCTGTGGGCTTGGAGGTCTTGGGCTATATATAATCTGGGCATTCCTCACCTTGCAAGCCAGGTTTGTGAGGTTGAGTTAGGCTCATGGGATTCTACATGGTATCAGAGCAGGTATTTCTCCACTCCACGTCACCCAATTCAATTGTCCACGTGATTTGGGTTGACTCAATTCCGCCAACACGTGCGGGGGCATGTTAGAATAGTCCCGCATTGCCTGTGGGCTTGGAGGTCTTGAGTTGTATATAATCTGGGCACTCCTCACCTTACAAGCCGGTTTTGTGAGGTTGAGTTAGGTCATGGGATTCTACAGACCAAAGTAGCTAAGTAGTGTGCTAGTGTAGCGGCTAGACGCATGTGGATGTGGGAAGTTCGCTTGGAACTTTTGGTGCATTGGTGTGTCATTAGCAATTGGGGATTGTTGGTGTGAGTATATCAAACCAAGCACTTTGAGGTATTCCTACTATTTTGCCAGGGTTGGTAATTTTCCCTTATATATATATATATATATATATATATATATATATATATATATATATATATATATATATATATATATATATATATATATATATATAGGAGGGGAGCAATGGAACTACTCTCATACACATGGGGCCTTAGTTGCATGGAGGGGCATCGATGGTCTCCTAAGCCTGTAAGGGTGGGTCTAGGACGTTGTACGTTGTCGAGCTATGTGCAGCGATGCATACATAGGCAGGGCCATGTCAAGGTCAATCATGTAGCTAGACTTGGGGACCGATGCAATACGACTTGGTTGGCTATGAGGGAGGCATTCATGAGCTACATGGGACACTGTTGTGCATGTTGGCACGAGGGTCGGATGCTTAAGATGTGTGTTGATTACGAGGGCCACACACGATGGTGGGGTTGGTTCAGTATGACAGCAAGACATGTTGGTTATGGGCAACATGAGTAGCTACATGCCACTGATGCATGTGAGGGACTAATGAACGAGGCATAAGGTGAAGCTTGAGTAGGCCAAGTCAGGCACGGAGGTACTTGCGTGCTCGTCTTACTGGGCACGATGGATTGAAATGGTAGGCCTTAGTGAAGAAGATAACCATAAAGGGAGTTCCTGTCCTCAAAGCGGGCAGTGTCAAAGCTGATGGCCAAGTACCTGCTTCCAAAAGCAGGAGACCTGAGTTCGAATCCCCTCCCCCCTTGAGGCCACCCTAGGGATTTATATCCTGTGATGACCCGGCATGTGCTGAATTTGGGGTGTCCATGTGCCCCTGGGATTATGCAAGTGCTCTAAGAGGCCCGGATACCCAAGTTATCAAAAAAAAAAAAGCCGATGGTGGGTTAGGCTAGCCTCGTTGTAGTGGCAACGAGGCGTCGAACGAGAATGGCAGATGTGTCGGGATAAGGAAAAATATAAGATGAGGTTTCATAATGTATGTTGTGTGTTGATGATATGGTGTTTGATTGGATAGACAAGGAAGCATATAAATGATAGCTTGAAACTGAGGAGAAATGTTTTAGGGTCAAGATGTTAAAAAATTAGCAGAATAAAGATAGAATATAGAGAGTGCAAGTTTAGTAGACATGAGAGAAAGAAGGATGATTTAGTCAATACAGAAAATTATTACTATCATAACTGATAAATTTCAATATTTAAGCTCTGTTATAAAACAGAATAGTGGCTTTGAAGAGGAAATCTCAAACAAGATCAGTATAAGATTTTTGAAATGGTAACATCTAACTAGTGCATTGTGTGATCAACAAGTGTCACTTTGATTAAGGGACATTTTTATAAAGTTGCAATACCTAAACTACAAATGTTGAGAGTATTAAATTGCAAAGTGACAAATAGATCATACAGGTGACTAATATGCATATGTGGAAAAAAGGATAAAATTAAGAACGAATACATAAGAAAAAGTTTATAGGTAGCCTCAATGAAAGAGAAAATCAAGGAATGTCAGTTGAGATGGTTTGGGCATGTCTTTCAAAATCCTGAAATGGACCTTGTATGAAGGATTGCTATAATACAAGCAGAAGGAATCAGGAGAATTCAAAGAACGACTTGGAAGGACATAATGTAGACACAAATCATTAGAGTGTGAGAGTTTAGCCCTAAATATTAAAAAATGGAGAAATAGGACTCACAAAGCTGTCCCAAAATAGTTAGGATAAGGTGATGTCCCGATGATGACGCAAGTCATTGCATAATGTACATACATGAAATTACATATTGATTAGAATAATACAAATATATTATGCAATTTTATAAGGTTTCTTATATCGTCATCATCATAGCTTTATCCCATCTATTTTGGATATTTTCTTTCGGGGCTTAACGGGGATTTTTGCAGCCGACTGTCAACTTGACACCAGCCCTCCTCTTTTATATAATACTAGTGGAATGCACATGCGATGCACATGAGCGAAAAGCGACCAAGTCCAACGACAGGTGCTAATGAGGTGACATTTTGAGCAATCAACCATATCAAATGGATACAAGTCAGCCAACCATGAAATATCAGATGAATCATATAATGTCTTTATTCACATTAAAAATAATAACAATAACACAATAACATGAGATTACATTTAACAAAAGTAAATAAGAGAGATTAAAAATAATAAAACAAAACCTTCTGAGTAAACAATCGTGGAAGGAAAGTTAGTATGATAATAATATAGACTGCAAAATGCAATTGTAGAATTGGTTCTTATATATATATATATATATATATATATATATATATATATATATATATATATATATATATATATATATATATATATATAATGCATGACATTGTAGAAAGTTTGCATCAAACACATGGAGCCCAAGTGCCAGCCCCTTCAGGTTGTGTTCTTAAGTTGCGTCAAAGGTTTTAATCTGGATCTGAATTGGCCATATCGGCCAAAGAGCTGCATATATATTGGCAGATACTATATCGTCGAACTCGATTTTTTTAATTGACCAATTTTCAAAAGGGTACCGTTATTCTCAAACCAAAAGAGTACTTTCTCACGTGGCTTATTTTACAACCCAATTAGCCCGTGGAACTGTGATCTCAACCCATCTCTAGCCGGCAGTCATTGACCATCACTTTGTGGAAAAAACTTTGGAAAAAAAAAATGAGCCAAAAAGACCGTAAAGAAAATTTACTTACAATCCAAGATGAAGAATCTTGAGTTGTAAATACTTCATCCTCAGTTGTAAATGAAGGTATACTATTTACTTATTGATTTGAAAATGACAATAAAATTTGAGAAAATTTTCATCTTGGATTGTAAGTACTTCATCCCTGGTTGTAAATGAAGGTATACCCTTTTTTCATTGAATTGAAAAAGACTTTACAAAAAATTGAGAAAATTAAAACGGTACCATTATTTGCACCCTGTGAAAGTGTGACCTCACCCTTCTCCTCCAGTCCCCATATATTTACCGCTTTGGATCCGACAATGAAGGTCTTTTTTCATCCCAATCTTTCACACATTTGATGAGATCATGGGCATACCATCCGATGGTCAGTTTTTTACTCCACGTGACACTCAAATCAAAAAGTGACTCTAAAATCACATGAAACACATCATGCTCAAACGCAATTTTTTTGCATAGAATAAACAATATGGTCATGATGCGAAAACTAACACAATGCAAATGCTAGGGCTGAGATTAATTGAAAATTAATATAAACAATTAAAAGATAAATCTCCTTAAGAGTTAATCACAGAAAATAGCAATAGATTCAATTAAACAATTTAATTCTAGCCCGAACTAGTGTTACTTTCGCATACATTCGCTATCGGATCTAGAAGATTAGGGTTCTTAGCGAACGACTAGATCTCCGACAGTTTTAGGGTTTCAAACAAACTCACAAGTGGGTTCTTTCGATATCATCCGGAGAGAAAGGCAAATAAAGGATTTAATAATAATATGGATAGGTTAGGGTTTATATACTTACGCAACTCGTAAATCAAGGAAGATAGAAAGGAGAGAAAAGTTGGCCCTTGCACCAAACCGCACGCGGGACGAAATCGCTCTTCGGTTGAGAGAATCACACCCTTACAAAAAGCTTAATAAAAAACTCTCAAACTTTGCAAAAGCAATAATATATTAATCATCAATGAATAAAAGTGTTTTTACAAGCATTTAAGTAGGCAAAGCAAATCCTAACTTGAAATAAAAGTCCTAAAAACTTAAAACACTAAAATGACAAGTTTTGCCAAAGAAAATCAAAATCTCGTGCATTGGCGAACGTATCTCACGGTCGATCGATCGATCGATTATTTAAAATCGATCGATCAACTGATAAATAATAAATTCGTCCAAATAACCTGTTCACAATCGATCGATCGAATGTTTAGGATCGATCGATCGACTGAGAAGAATAAGTTCTTCAGACCCCCTGTCCACAATCGATCGATCGAATGTCTGGGATCGATCGACTAAAGCATTAATTCTTCCGGGACGCTTTCACATTCTTCTTTCGCGTTCGATAAGTTACGGGTTGCTGCTTGAATCGGATGTCCCCATCAGGCCATCTGATGGTACTCCAATGATCTCAAGATCATTTTTGTGGAAGATTAGGATGAAAATGGATGTCCATCGTCTGATTCATATGGGTCAATATATGTTGACCGAAGGAGATGGGTGAGGTCACAGTTTGACGGTGTGTAAACAATGCTATCCAAATTAAAAATAGAAAGCTAAAAAGAAAAAAAAATGTACGACAAAAAAAGGGATAATGGCTGGTGACCAACATTTAAACACCAAAATGGTGTTTAAATGGTCTTACACCATTATTTTAGGCTTTTGTATCTTACACCATTAAGTGGTAGTATACAATTTTGCCACATAGCGCACATACGTGAACAATTCAAATTATCAAAGTGGCAATCCATCATTACAACATGTCTCGTCCAAAAAAATCATGCTTATAAGTGAAAGTGAACCATCCATTGGTAAACTTCAGTATCAACCATTATATGCAAAAGCTATGGCTGGTATTAGAGTGCATAGATTGAATGGTTATAATCAGCCCATGAGTGATTTTATTATTGAAGTGTAATAGGCCTAAAAATTGTATTTTAGGGAGATTTAAACCATCCGATATGTGGAATATAATATTAAATGTTGTTTTAATTTTAATGGCTGATATTAAAGCTCATCAATCGGATGGTTCACATCTAGTTATAGGCATGTTTCTTTGGGCTTAGACACATTACAATGATAGATTGTCACTCGGACAATTTAGATAGAACAGACATGTGCGCCACATGGCATAATGATTAATCACACTTGAATAGTGTGAGATAAAAAATATAATTTTAGTGGTGTAAGATCATTTAAACACCATTTTGGTATTTTAATGTTGGCCAGGAGCCATTATCCCAAAAAAAAAAATCTCCTGCTATTTTTGTGGAAACGGTATAAAGGGGAAAAGATTTGGGAGAAAATGGTGCGCTTGAATGGAGAAGAGATAGAGATGCCTAAGAATAGGGGATATGCTTGAGCAGTTAGGGCTGTGCGAGAGCAGTTGTGACTTGTGATTAAACCGTCGGTTAGTTATTGAATGCTGCTGTAATGTACATATAAGCCCCTTTAAATTGAGTTAAAATCCATCATTATTACATGATTTCGTATGAATTTTTAATATACAAAGCGTTATTTTGGGTAGCTTAAAATTTAACATTATAGTTGTTTGACTTCTACGTGATAAGCATGTGACTGAATCAGAAGAAACAGTTGTAGGCATTTATTTTTTCCTTGAATGTCTTTAACATTATAATGTTAAAGACATTCAAACTTAAACCTTTGAAACATATCTTATAGAATTAAAATAAATTTTTTAGGGATAAATTTGTCTGTTTTTCAAAAATTTGGCCTTCTCCTTTTATAACAGTAAAGATGAATTATATAAACATAGAAGACAAAAGATCCATAAACAGTTAGCTTATAAAACATATACCCCATAAAAAATTGTATGCAAGATGATAATATGAAAATGAGGAACAAGAATTCATTTCCACAACGTTTTCCAAAATATTAATTCTTGTCCATTGGTTCAACATGTTTGCCAAAAAATGAAGAAACCAAATCAAATACTTTTTCCGAATGCATTTCCTATGAAATGTGTTCCCACACTAAAGGTGATTTCCCTGCAAGGCTGCAATTATATCTTTAATCCACACCTCATGAAACTAGCAATAAACATCCAAGAAAAGCAAAGAAACCATTTAACTTTCATGTTGAATTCTTAACCAAATGAAGCAATGTATTCGTTCTTCATTATTTTTTGGATTTGATAAAATTCACTTTACTTCATAATGAAAAGCAGTGTAACAAACAACTGGAACTCAATCAAGTTAACTTTGACTTGCTCAATTCACATATGAATCTTTCGATCATTTTCTAGTAACCTATGACTTGTACAAGTCCCAATGCACATTCTTATTGGCAGTAAAACTGACAGGTTTAGGTGACACCTTATTTTTAACCATTGTCAGAACATTTATATTTTATTAAGCAATCATTGTAAATATATATATATATGAACAAATGATGATGGTGAACTCGAACTAAATGATGATGGTGAATAAAAGGACTCTAACTAAGTGATGCCAACCACATATTTTCACTAAGCATATACTTTCAGCATAATCTAGAGAGAACAAACTCATATAAGTATATAACAGAGCAGATCTACTAAACAAGGATAATAAATAAAGAGTAACAATATTTCTGTCAACAGAAGAATTAAAAGAAGGTTAAAAATGACGAGCAGCACTGACCATCTTGTGTGACAAGAGGATAATCCGAAGCACTGAGATTTATAAACCAGTCCCAACTAACACCCTCTTTCAACAAAATTGCTACAGCTTGAAGTGTACAAGCAATCATCGTAGGGCCCTTATAAGTCACCAAGTTGGCTTGCGATATCACACGCACATTCTCCACTTCGCAGAATGTCGGATCACTTTTCACGGATATAGTCAACTCTATTCTTTCCTTGGGAGGTGCCTCCAGATCCAAATGCAAAACATATTGATTTCTAGGATGATACACAGCCTGTAAAGTCCTCTTCAATCTTTGGCTATCCCCCTTCGTCCCCGAAATAAGATAAGCAATTCTTGGCGATTCTGATGCCGAACCACCGACTGATTCAAAAGATTTTCCTATATTCGATTCGACAAAATACTCACTAGATTCCCCCATTCTAGAAAACGAAATGAATTCGAAGGACAACGAGTCTCCACCGTGCGCTGGGGAGAAGATACCGAACACGAATGCCAATAAAAGAGTAACAGAAACGAGCAGACTCGCGAAAAAGGGAAGAATCCACCTTCGGTCGCTAAACACCCTACCCGAGTGAGGAGTGCCATTTTTCCTCATACTACTTTGAATTCTTCAATGAATCAACGAAAAGTGAATCAAAGAAAAGTAAGGAGCTTTGGTAACAGAACCAAAGTCGCCTTTTACGGAGGATGAATAACATTTAATCCAAGCCCTAATCTAATGAGCTTCCAGTAAAATCAACAAGTTCAAACGCATAGTGAATTAAACTCCACTAACAAAATCCCTAAACTTAAAACCACTCATCTCTTTCGTTAATTAAACAAAATTCAATAAAAAAAACTATAAATAATTAAATTTTGTTGTTAAAAATGAGATCAAACCAATGAATTTAAATTTATTTAAAAAAAAAAAAAACATAAAACTCAAAACTAAATTTTTTCTTACCTCATTTCAAGCTCCAGATCTAATCAACTTAAATAAATAAAATAAATAAATAAAAGTCAGATCTAAATCAAATACAATTAAAAACTGAAAACAAATACTTCGATTTCAAGCTTCAGATCTTCCATATAATATGCATTCAGAGACAGAAAGATCTGCGGGTTCATTATTGAAATCAAAACGAAATCTTTCGACGAAGTGGATTCCAAACAAACTTCAGATCTCACGGAAACGGGAAAATAGATTCGAAAAAAATTACTAAAAAAATCAAAATTTTAATATGCTTATTGGTTTGGATTGAAATTTTCTGCTGTAGTGGAGTTTGAATTATGGACCTTTAGGAAGATCTGAACCGTCAATTTGTTTCTTCTCTCAGAGCGTGGTTTTGTAAACGCAGAGAAATTAGGGCAAAGAAGGTTTTCCCACACTTGGTTCAAACTTGAAAGAGACGATAGATTTTGTGCAAAGAGCAATAACAAGAGTAAAGACTGCATGTTAAACAGATAGATACTTCAGGAAATTATGTACATCTCTAACCACAAATCAAACCAAATCACATAACCTACAATGAGACCTCCTTAGCTTTTACGGAATTTTTTTTTTTTTTCTTTTTTTCTGTTGATCCACTAGAGTTTGGGCTCATAATCACACAGCATATACTTTATAACTGTATGTTTGTTTTACAGGGAATAGTAACTCTAACCGATACAAAGGGGCCCTTGAGAGCTCTTGGAGGGAGCATATGCCAAAAATGGTGTACATGAGAATTTTGGGATTTAATGAGCTTTTACTTCACATCACAGTTTGGAATAGAAAAGATAACTTGTAAAGCACTATATATTATTTTAAAGTGTGTACCTGTATATACGATCAACATAACCACATATTCCTATGAATCCGGAATTCTGAGGATGTCATCATCATCATCTAATGATATATGATAAATTTTCCATTTTGTGAATTTTTTCAGTTGCCATAAGATTATGAAATTTATAGGTCTAATGATTTAGAGTTGGCATTATGTACTAATGAAAGAATCAATTTTAATTTATGTCACAGAGTCGATTTGGATTTATATCGGAAGGATCTATAAGGTCGCCCATCAGGTCCAACTAGTGGAACTTGATTTTGTGTTCAACTAGATTTGTAGTCATAGGTCCAACTAGTGGAACTTGATTTTATATTCAACCAAATTTGTAGTCATTGAATATGAGAGAATCTTAATTACATGTCATCCTATAAAATTGGAAACCATATAAGTCAAGATTCAAGATTCTCATATGTAAACAGTTGAAGTTTTGGTTGAGCACGAAATCAAGTTCAACCAATTGGAACTCACAAGTGCCCAGATCTTTAATTTGAGTCAATTTTCTATTGAGGTAATTTATGGAGAATTTCTTATAGCAAAAGAAAACATGAAAAAAAAAATATTGATTTTATGATTTTTATGATTTAGTAATTTATGATTTTATTGATTTGGAAAAGACTTATTTAGGGTGCCAAAACAAATAATATGATATGTAAAAAAAAATGCATCCCAAACTTATATATTTAAATTATCCAAACATATGTGGAAATGACAATAACTAATATAAGAATAATGTTAGGAGAGATAAGTCAGTTTCATATTGGAGTTGGGTTGCATTAAGGATCCACCTTAACCTTTTATTTGTTTATTGTGACTATGAATCAGCTAACTATAGACATGCAAGAAGAGATTGCATGGTGTACTTTATTTGTTGGTCGATGTAGTACTAATCACTTAAATGATAAATTGAAATTATGAATAAATGCCTTTGAATCAAGAGATTTGAAATTAGCATAATAGAGTTGGAACACAATGTAAATTTAGTGAGCATGATACCCTAAGAAAAAATTTAGCTAAAATAAAAAAGAAATTAGTGAGACATTATGAGCACAAGGAAATAAAGAGGAAGATTAATGAAGACTTGAGGGAACCATGAGAAGGGACATGAGTAATTGGGAAGTTACAAAGAGTTTAGTGTTGATCAAGAACAAGTGGAGAAATGAGAATCGTAAAGCCGACTCTGTAACAATCCGAAATTTTAGAACCTTAATACGCCCAATTAAGTGTTTATGACCAACACAGCACACACAGCACACTGACACATTTGAATTTTTGGATAAATTATTTGGATACATTTAGGCTTAAGTTGTGCAAGATCCACACCGAAGAAAAACATTTTTGATAAGGGTTTATAACTGTTTAGTGTACGGGCTTCGCACCAAACCAACTCTTTGGGCAATGGCCAACACATGACTTAAGTGTGCAAGCTTTGCATGGGAACCAAAGCCCGTGGTGTGTATAGGTGAAACTTCTTCCTTTGGAAGTTTCATTTGCTAAGAGAATTCAGAGAAGAGAAAGAGAGAACCGTGAGTGGAGAAAGAGAAGCTCCGCCCCATTTGCCCTCCAAGATCCGACACACCGTTGATCTCCCACTCAAATTTCTTCCTCTTCTATTGGTTGCCGCAAGGGAGCATCGACAGTAACGCGGTCGCGATCTACAAGTTTGAGAGAAAGCTTCGTTTCTCTCAAACTCTCTTTTCCTTGAAGTCCAAGCCTCCATTGAGCTCTCAACTCTCAAGATCCTTGCTCAAGGAGATTCTTAGCTTGTGGCAAACATCCGATGGAGTTGATTTACAACTCCGTCTGTTCGCAAGAAGAAAAGAGGTTTCGGTTTCAAGCAATCGAAAGAACGTGAGGTGTAGAATGCCGATTTTTGGATCCGATCGTCGGGAACGTTCCGTGCCCGATTTAAAGAGGTAAATAGCGCAATTCTTTTATGTATTAAACTTAATATAAGTTGCTTAAATGCGTACCAAAGATTAAAATAAAAAAGATCGAATTTTGATGGAGAAAATGAGTTTTTAAAAGGAAAAAAAAACGCTCAGAATCGCGCATAGTTGCGTGCCCGAATTGGAAATTCGCGTGCACGAATTTCCTTCAGAAATCAAGTCAAAAGCTCGCCCGCACCACTTTGGAACTTGCGCATGTGACTGACACTGTCTCAGTATTTTGGCCATACCTTTTTACCCTGAACTCATAATTACGATATTCTTACGGCGTTGGAAAGAAGACAACAAGCTCTATAATTTCTGTGAATTAACAATTTCAAGAATCAAATGTTTTAAAGGTCAAAATTGAGCGGCAAGTTAGGACAAGTTCTATATGATCTAAGGTTGGTACGAACTTGTCCATTCCGCCTTGATTTTGAGAAAAACTTAAAGAAACTTCGACATGTGTGATTCTTTAGTTATTGACACAGTTTGTGAACTATTGTGATATAGATTGAGGATCAAGGATAACAATAAGGACTTTGGATCTTTGCATTTCCTTTTTGCAAGACATCAAAGTTAAGGTGGGAAAAATTTAATACTCAATTATATGTTTAATTTAATTTCATAGAGACTTTGGTATTATGATAAAATTGATTGCTCTTGAACTAGTATTCGAACTCTTTGAATTACAAACTTTATACTTTGATATTATGATAAAATTGACTGCTCTTGAACTAGTATTCGAACTCTTTGAATTACAAACTTTATACTCTTTGATATTTGCATTTTTTATTTTGATGTATAGAGGTCGTGATCAATGAAATGTCATAAGTATGATTTGAACTCAAAATTTTGAAACTCTTTAATCTTGAATCTGATTGATTGAAGTATGATAAGTCTGACCACTTTTGAATTAGTATTTGAAATCTTTGAGTTATCTGTGAACGTTGAATGATATTGAGTCTTGTGGACGTTAAATCGAAACTATGAGCTTCGAACCTCGAATTCAAACTCTGAATATGAACTTTGTAGTCTGAACCCGAAATCTGATTCCGGACTTTGAATCCCATGAATCATGAATCTGAACTTTGTGCTCTGATTACGAACTTCTAAACTTCGTACACTGAATTCTTGAATTGTGAACATCAAAACCTTGAACTCAGAACTTGATTATGATCTTTGGACCCCTTAGACTTGTGCATACATTCATCCCTTGAACCGGTATGGTGGGTATACGCCACACATACATGCATCCCTTTGACCGGTACGACGGGTTATCTGTACACACATATATGCATCCCTTGGACCGATACGGCAGGTTATCCATACACACATGCATACATACCCTTGGATCACTACGGCAGGTTATTTGTACCCCTTGAACCGCTATGGGGGGTTATTTGTATCCTTTGGACCGTTGCGGCGGATTATTTATATACTTTGGACCCCTTGGGTTTTAAATTCGTTATGACCCCATTGGACCGCTACGACGGGTTATTTGATTACCTTGGACCGCTACGGCGGGTTATTTGTACCCCTTGGACCACTTTGGTTGCAAATTTGACATTATTTACAAATTCGTTTTGAACCCTTAGAATCCAACACCCTTCGACAATCTTAGACACCCTTGGAAAATCTTGGACATCTTTGAATAGTAATGAGTACCTTTGACCTTTGGTTGCAAATTCGACATTGTTTGCAACACCCTTGGACAATCTTTGATCAGTAATGAATACCTTGGACCTTTGTTCTGTTTTCATTCCTGTAAATGTGTAAGAAACCAGAAATTAGGTGAAACTTCGAACTGTTAGACTTCGATTTGAGAAATTTTGTAACCTTGTTTTGATATGAAAATACCATCACAACTTCGTAAGTGCCTTTGAAAGTGATGTGATATTTTAATGTAATGTTTTACTCGCAAGTGCACGAATCGGTTTGTATATAGTGGGTGCGGAGTACGAGATCGTTCCCACGAGGACTAATTTTGAAACATCTAAAAGAGACAAGCAATTCTAGAAATCTATTAAGATCTAACAGTATTCTACCAGTTTTATGATTTAAGCGGTTGATGATAATTAATGACTACAAACTAAAATTCAATTGATAATTCAAAAATAAAAGTGAAGATGATGATAAAGATGAAGATACTAAATCCTCCCATCTTTGGTCCATTCTTCCTATAATATAAATCTAAGGGTTAAATTATGAGATATTTCATTGGTAACAAACATCTTTTATGGAAGATCAATGGTCAACACCCTAATAGGTTCCACGTTGCATCCCTGCAATCAGGACTTAGATGATTTTCATATATATAGATCTGAGATCAAGGGCACGGCTAGGCACGCATGATCTCAGGTTCAAATAAAAATCATCCCCAAGGTGGGTGAAAATTCCAACAAGAATACCACTTACAAATCTGAAATCAAGGGTATGGCTCGGCACACTTTATTCAGATTAGGGATTATTTAAGATAAAATTATCATTACAGAACCAAGATCCAGGGCATGGCTCGGCACACTCGATCCCAGAACATAATCGTAATTAGATCCACACGATAAAAACAAAAAGACCATAACAATGATTGAGTAAAATTACCGTCACAGATCTGAGATCCCGGGCATGACTCGGCACACGCGATCCCGGTTAGTGGCGGGGATTTCATCCATTCATGATAGCACAACAACCATAAAAATAAAATCTCATATTTTAATCCTCAATTTATATTATTAAAAGTACATCCCTCGGATGGGAATCATTAGATCCCCATCCCTATAAATTTAGCCACACATATTGTAAGTAAATGACATAAATAAATAAATACGGGAAAATAACATTAATTAAAATTACCTCAAACTTCAAAATAAATTACGTTGATCCACACGGATGATAATCTTCAGAAACGAAATTAATGCAGGAATAAACTTTGAACAAAATTTATGAACTGAAGGAATGAATACTGAAAAATTAAAGGGAACAAAGCTCTTAAAAAGAAATAATAAAACTTCCCTATTTCTAGGTCTAACTATGAAAAATAATGGCTAAAAACTAAGAACACTAAAAACTAAGAACACTAAAAACTAAAACTCTCTAAAAAAAAATTCTAATTCTAATCTCCTTTTCCCGAAGTGTTTGAGTCACTTTAAATAGACCCGTCGCGCGGAGGTCTCCCAAGCCTATTTTTTTGGGTCGATTAATCGACCAAGGGATGTCGATGCATCGAGCCGACAGAGAATCCCAAAAAACAGACTTTCAGTGTCAGATTCGTGTCAGACTCAAATTCTGGCTCGATTAATCGACCTGTAGGGTCGATGCATCGACCCCAGAAATCCGTGAAATTCAGCACTTCTTCTCGGTTCAGACACTGCTTCGGTATTTCGGCCATAACTTTCTGTTTCGAACTCGGATTGAGACGATTCATATGCCGGTGGAAAGCTGACGAAAAGATCTACAACTTTCATGTTTTGACAATTTCGTAATTCGGCCGTCTTGAAGGTCCAAATTTAGCCGCAAGTCGCACCAAGTTCTTGATTACCCGAAGTTGCAGTGTTTTGGCATTATATTCAGAATTCTTGTATTGTTTTCTATACTTGGCTTGTATTTACCTGAAACACTTCAAATCTAATCAATCTCATCAGATAGCCTTCATCGGACAGCTAAATATAGGTATTTAGGGGTGAAATATCCTCATTTTTCAGTACTCATCAGAAAGCGTGTCATTATATTTGCTTTGTTCATTGAATATTTGCACTGTTTTCTCTTTTGAATATGTTACTGTATCTGTACCATTTCCGTTTTTGAATATGCATTGTATCTGTTCTATTCCGCTTTTGATATATCATCGTATATGTTATGTTCTGCTCTTGAATCAGTAATTGACTCTCAGCTCTGCAATCGCTTTGAACTTGGTTATTGAATCTGCTTTGTTACACCTTGAATTTTGTCATAAATCTGTATTCTATTTCTGCTTTTGAATTCGTTATTGAATCTATGCATTCCTATGATGAGATGAAATTTGATATTGTATTTTCTCTACTGAGCTTAGACTGTTAGCTCACCCCGACTATATGTCACAAGTACAACTCTTGATCAGGATTCCAGACTTGAGGAGAGTCCAATTTTGCGTACTTTAAGAAGGAGATCTTTCGTTTAAGGATTTTACCATAATTTGGGGCTTGTGAACATTGGCAAGATTTTGGGGATTATAGATTTCTGACTTGGTGCATCTAGGTGGGTTGTATAACTATAGCATTAGTTTTTGTACGTACATTTGTACACCACTGTTTAGCTGATGGTCGGCCATTACCGGTGGTTTAGTTTGTTTCTTTTGGATTACGTGTTCTCGATATAGAAATGAAAGTTTAATTTTCGTTCCGCCATATGTATATCTGCTTTGATTTCTGCACTTATATGAGGATGTACTAAATATTCTGTATTCAGATTTTGATCTACGATCTGGCGGTCCAATTTTCCCTGAACTCCGTGTTTTAAGAAAAAAGTGTTGAAAAAATTTACCAAAAAAATTGTCAATTTGAAATCAGGTCCACCCGAATTTGACATCTTATACTAAGTCAATGATATATATAGTATAAGATGTCAAACTCCAGTGCAGCTAATCTCAAACCGACAAATTTTTTTGTAAATGTAGCGAAAATTTTGAGTGCTAAATTAATCATTATCATATATATATACACACACACACGGGAGAGGACCCCCCCCCCCCCCCCCCCCCCCAACACACCTGTTTGTTCCTCGGGCTCTGGAGAGATGCGGAGCTCTTTTTTAGAATCAAAAGATGAATAGATAGGGTCCTGATACATTCCGAAATATTTTTAGGTAACAGCCACACATAAAAATGTAATTTTTGGTATATATATATATATATATATATATATATATATATATATATATATATTGTAAAATCCCATGAGCCTAACTCAACTTCACAAAACCGGTTTGTTAGGTAAGGATTGCCCAAGTTATATCTAACCCAAGGCTTCTTCCAGCACACATTTAGTTTGAGACTATTATTCACGCCCCCTCACGTGTAACGTATCTCTCTACATCCATGTGGTACCTGTTCTAATACCATGTAAAATGATTGAAATCTCTTTCCACATATATATGTCAAATGTCTCTTATATATTTCACCACCTACCTTTCATACCTCTCTTCGCATGTAGTTCTCACTAGAATTTATGTTCGCCTTACACCCTCTCATAAAAAAGAGAAATTAATATATGGTTGATGGTTTTAAAAAAATTTTGTAGGTTAAATTTTGATTGACACACACTTCAATTGAAAAATGAGAAGGGTTTCAACTGAAAAATGAGAAGGGTTATACTTTTTTAGTTCACAAAAAGAATTAGAAAGATTAGTATTAGGCTGACAATTGGCTACACAAATTGCTCCTATTTAAGAATTACAAATTTAAAAAATAAAATAAAGAGGGTTTTAATTCAGGTTACCGAAAAGAATTGGTTCGGTTTTTATTTTTTCAATTTCCCAAACAGAAATAAAAAAATATCAGTTCGACTTCGGTTCAGTTTCATTTTTTCATTTCATTTATTTCTTTTACCATTTTTTCACATATTTAAAAAAAAAAATCCCCAATTCTTTTATTTTCTAATCTTACCTAATCGGTTTTCAGCTTTCACCACCCAAACCGAAATTGAAGAACCAGAATTGGCTCAATTCAGTTTTGTTTCAAATTGGTTTCAGTCCAATTCGGACAGGTTCGGTTTGGCCGGTTTTTTGGTCCGATTTCGATTTAGGTTTAAAACATGCATCCCTAGTTTTGAAGGTTAGTATAAAACTGTAGCAAATTTGACTGGCAAGTCATATCTCATAGGATGAGTGAATGATGCACAAAGATAGAAGAGTATAAGGGTCTAGCAAGTGATCTTTAGCGTTATAAAATAAAAGCTTTGTCTTATAGAATTAGCTTATGTCTATTTAGAAGTGGGGTATGATAAAAGCCTGTGCATTGTAGGGACAATGTGTTCGGGTTATTGGCTGAAAAGTCGGCACCGACCATTCATCACACTCATAATTGGTCTCCATCGCAGCCATTGGGAACATTGAAAAGTTGACCAAACTGGTTCCAAGAGCGACTATAGGCCTACTACACCACTGACTCATAATTTAAACTCATTTGCCAAATATAGGAATATTTGAAGGGAATGATTTATTTTTATGGGCAATTTACATAAAGGTGCCCTGCGTCATTTTTTATCCCAAAAATAACTGAAGCAGTTTTTTGTTCCTAAAAAGCGCCCCATCATACAATGAACACGCCGCTTGCACTGTTAATGCACGTAGCAGTTGAAACTTTTGACAATTTTACTCTTTTGATCAAATCCACCATTTTTTTATTCTCTTCAGAAGAATTAGGGTTTGGTTGTATTCAATTTCTCGATTTGAAGTTTATTTTAGGGTTTGGTTGTGCTCAATTTCTTGACTTAGGGTTTGGTTGTATTCAATTTCTCGACTTGAAGTTGATTTTTGTTACAGAAACTAGGGTTTTATGATTAAGTTTTGGTTTGATAGGGTTTGTAGGGGTTCGTATCATTTGATCACAACAAAAGACATATGGTTTGGTGTTCGTCGGAGAAGAAGAACATGCAAAACTCAAATCCTTCAAACCCTCTTCTCAAATCCTTCAAACCCTCTCTCTTCTTTCTCTCTCTCTCACTAACTCAAAAATTGAAACTCAAATCTTTCAGAACCCTCTTCTCAGATCCTTCAAACCCTCTATTTGGTGTTCGCCGACATGAACTTAGGTTCACGATCACCGGATTGCAGCAAAAGAACTAGGGTTTAGTGTTCGCAGGAGAAGAAGAACCATGCAAAAAGTCAGATCCTTCAAAACCCTCTTCTCAGATCCTTCAAACCCTTTCTCTTCTTTCTCTCCCTCTCACTCACTAGGGTTTGGTGTTCGCCGAAGAAGAACCATGTAAAACCCTCTATATGGTATTCACCGGAGAAGACACTATCATATCACGATCGCCGGAGAAGACACTCAAAAATTAAAACTCAGATAAAAAAAAAGGGCTAATTATAGAGAGAGAAAGAGACTAGGCAAAAGCTATTCAGTAAAATACAATTACACTGTGCATCGATACGGGCCGTTTAAATGCTACAGGGTCGCAATTTAGGAATAAAAAAAAAAAGTCACCGAAATCATTTTAAAAATCTAAGAGGGGCGCTATTTCATACTTTTCTCTTATCTTTTGAATTCTATATGCAAATATAAAAGTTGGTTTAAAGCGGTTTTAAAAGCCAAGGTCGCCCCCCATTTCAAAGATTGTTATTGAAAGGTAAAATATTAGGTCGCCCTCTTTTTAAGCTATCTTAAGCCGTGTTCGGTTAGCTCTTATAACAGGCGCCCCCCTTTTTAATGATTATTAAAATATTCGGTTGGCCTCATTTTAAGCCATCTTATGCTGTGTTTGGTTTAGCTCTTATAAGTTACAAGAGCACAAGCACCAAGTTAGGGTCAGGTTCAATTGGTTGAACCTGATATCATATTTAAAGCGAATCTTGGATTCCACGCTTTTCATATGCACACATTGTCACCAAGTTAGAGGCCGGCAAGTTTAATATTCGGAATTGGGATAAAAAACTTTAAAAGTATGAAAATTTAAAAACTATCAATAATTATTATTCACAAATTTCACTAATTTTGAAAGTATAAAAATTTTAAATCATGCATTATTCGTGAATTATTATCAAATATCACTACTTTTTAAAAAATAGTCAATTTTTTTTTGAAAAATCGCAAATAATTAATGATAAAGTCATAAAACCTTAAATTTGTGAATTATTATTCCCAATTTTTTCCAAAAGTGCTCGAGTTTGGTGACTATGCATGCACATGCATAAGGTCCATTAGCCACCTTTTAAAAAGTGATTTTACACCTTGACTAGTGGGCAAAGACTGAAAAATCCTTATCTTTGGCTCCTGAAATTAAGGTTATATATGTCCGAGAATAATCGATTTATTTTAAAATCCTAGAGGAGCTAGCGAACTTGGTGGGCCAACTCATGACCACGTGTCATATGGCACGCCAAATGAAAATTTATAAACATAGGACAATTTGTTGAGTATAAAGTGCATGCGGCTGACATGACGCGACGTGATTGATTGTACCGGCTTGCATTAATTAAGTCTCACCGCATTTGCAGTCAATTATGTCATGCCACATCAGTCGCCTGTACTTTGTCTACATAAAACCTGTCCTTCATATAATACTGTCCCACGCCAAATGGCACATTTATAAGAATTCCTATATTTTGTTTAAAAAGCCATTAGTAGTCGGTTGCCAAAAGTCACCTATTTATGCTCGACACCAGAGCAGAGAGAAGAAATTCTTCTTTTTGAACTGTTTTTGAAAGAAGATGACTCCTACCTCTCGCTTCACTAATTAAAATTTTCCACCAAGGATTAAAAACTTGGATTTCTTTTCGGTTTTGGTGGGGACCGAAATCGAAATTTTTGTCATGCCCCGAAATTCAATACATGATCAATTTCGGTACATGAACACATTCAATAATCAAAATTCAAATAGAGGAAATACAACGGTCCATTCTCATTAATAAAATTCAAAGTTACATTTATTTCAATTCCAACTTTAAACAACTCTTAACCACGGTTAAACCAACAAGTCTTTTAGGGTCTCCTCCTGAAATACAGCTTCTGAGCCACAAGGTCTAGTCTCTGAAATTTAAATAGCAATGAGGGTGAGATAAAACTCAACAAGTAACCAGCAATAAATAATATACCTCTTACATTGAATTTATCAATTTTAAATTAAGAACTTTATATCAAATAATAAAAATACCATCATCTATATTATTTAATGATTTAATCTAAAGAAGAAGAACAAAAATAACTTAGTTTACAATTGTACTATTAATCAGTCACATAATATATCATTTTATCACCCTTAACTTAGTGATGCTAAGACTTAGTTTGTTACTAATGAGTTGATGATGAGAAAATATTAAAGATAATCAGTAAAAGAGAACCAAAGTGTTAATCTTTATCAAAATGAACTAAAAAATAACAGTTAAAGAAAATTAAGCGTAAAAAGACAATTCACCGCCTACTGAAGAAGAGAAATTGTGTTTTACGATTTTATAGATGATTGAGTATTGTTACTACTGAATTATAGAAAATCGTAATTTACGATTCTTCAGATAAAGAGTATGATACAGAGGAAAAGCGATGAATCGTAATTCAGAGAATCGTCCAAACAATGAGGAAGCTGTAAAAGATAGAAAATCGTAATTTACGATTATGATTATAGAAGCTTTCCTGTTGCTGTTATTGATGCTAATCACGTGAGAATGACCACTGCCATAAACTGAATTAGATGAACTCTTGAATTAGAAATTTGGCTAAACATGGATATGAGAGATTGATGAAGAAGAATCCTGAAAGGACTCTGCTGCTGAATAAAAAGAAAGAAATCCAGAAACGTGTCAACTAAAGAAAGCAATGAACAATAAGATTAAAATTAGAGTTATATTAGGATAATTTAATTTCTTAGAATTGGAAGTCTTGTAAACCGACTCCTTATGATCTATAAATAAGAGAGCCCGGTATAGGAATAAATCATCGAAGAAATTCTCAGCATTAATTGACGACTGAGGTTGAATTTTCTTTTGATCAATTTAGAGTAGATTTTTATTGCTTTATAGATTAGATATCAGAGGTTCCTCAAGAGCAATTGACGACTGCTATTAGGTACTGAAGATTAGTGTAGATATCTGTAGTTTCTCTAAGCAATTAACGATTGCTGCTGAGGGGTGAATGATATATTTATTTTGCTTTCTAGTTTAGATTTTTTTTATTTTTTATTTCTTGCTTTGTAAACATCTTCAGATTTTAATTTGAATTGACGACTCAGGTTGAAGTTTGCAGATAAGTGTAACGATTTTTACTTTTCTATCCTCAATTTTCTAGAATTTGATTGACGCCCAAGTTTTAGAAAATTATTGATTAGATTAAATCTGTATTGATAGGATTCTAGTTTTGATTAACGACCAACACTAGGAGACTTGAGATATAGTATAACGATATTGTTTAATTTTATATATATTTTATAATAGAAGATTGTGATTGACGACCATAATCTGAAGTTTAAAGATTAGGATTTATTTTATGCAATCGGATGCGTAAACCAAATAACTACGTCATGCAAAGGTCAAGAAGGGGGTGTACTTTACACCACTATGGGCATTCTAGAAGTATCCACCATTAAAATCAGCAGCTCCCAAAATTCAAAGAAGATAAATATTCTATAGTAGGAGCTGGGTTCATAAGTTTTAGAAGTTCTCTCCAACTGACAAATCTAGTTTGAAATCCAACTTACACGTATTTCAAGGACCCTGACAGACATGTCAAATAAAATAAAAACCCCCAACCCATAACGAAAGAGAGCTTCTGAAATGCTGAAGGCCAAATAAACTCATTGGTATGGTGGTGGTTATCGGAACCGCCTTCATCGTCGTTACTTATTTCCAGATCATCTCCAGCCACGTCATCCCTCCTCTCCTCCTTCTACATCGACGATTCCACCGACAACGTCGCCGCTATCGGTGGATCGGCGATCCTACCTAAATATCGTTCAGTATCAGCCGATCCAGAGCGATCCGACCGATCCACATCCGATAGTCATGTATAAACGATCCAACCCAAGGATTTGGGATCGTTTGGGCCAAAATCGGTCAGGATCGGCCGATATTTGAAACCATATATGAGTTAATATTCAAAAAGCGTACTTTATCTCATGTGGTTTACATATTTCACTATTGGATAATAAGGTTAATAAGTGTTGATACTGATCCTGTGAGATTGATGGACTTAGAAGAATATTGGATGAAGAAGTTCCATTCCCATTGGAGGAATCTGAAATGGACTTGGAGGAATATTGGATGAAGAAGTTCCATTCTCATTGAAGGAATCTGAAGTTGGCAAAGGTAGTAGTGGTGGCTATTACGTGCATTTGCCACAAGGGCCCGATGAGGTTTCCCTAATTTGGAATTTGTGGAAAATCATAGAGCCTATAGCATTGATCTATAATGTATTTCTCCCTTCCGCAGTGATCACACTTAAGTTTTGGACATGGTAGACCATTTGATTACACCGTTCCCAATTCGAGAGACTAGAATATGCTAATTTTGTTTTTAGCCATTAAAGTCATTTCATAGCGCGAAATCAGGTTGGGTAATTATCGCCCGTGAGGACTTGGGAAACGAGTACATGACATGGGTTGTCAGATGGATGGAGAAAATAAAGATATTAGAGAGAGAGAGAGAGTGAGAGAGAGAGGGAGATATTACCGAAGAGAGAGAGAAGAGCGAGACAATAGAGAGAGAGATTAGTGAGAGATTATCATGTGGGAAAGAGAGTAGAGAATAGAGAGAGACTATCGTGAGAGATTTTAGAGAGAATATCGTGAGAGGGATTGCATGAGAGATTCTAGTGAGAGCTAGAGTGCTCTGATACTATGTTAAACTTACTTTTTTTTGTTGAAATTACTACCATATTAAGCTTACTTCAACTGTATCTTTTCATTGATTGTGGTGGTAAATAAATAGAGTTTACAAGTAAAAAAATTTCATAATATAAAGGATGGTACAACAGAAGGATAAGAGATTAGATAAGAGTATCTTGTTTGTTATTTAACTCACGAGAATAGTGGTCCAGCTGTGATTGAACGATAGATACAAAATTCAAATATGAGATGTAATCTAATATAGACTAAGGAGGTACTCATGAGAGGACTCAAACCACTCAACCCAAGCACTTTAATATAGACCATTATACATGTAATATATATATATATATATATATATATATATATATATATATATATATATAGAGAGAGAGAGAGAGAGAGAGAGAGAGAGACCATCATTCATATTTCATGTTGGGTCCAAATTAAAGTGCTTATATTATAGTTCTGTTGATATGCATATTTTTTGGGCTAACACTACAAAAAATAAGATTATTAGCGGCAAAAAACTACCGCTATTAACAAAAAAATTATTAAAACTATTAGCGGCAAGGGTATTAGTGGCAGTTTTTTTGTTAATAGCGGCAGTTTTTGGCTGCCGCTAATAGTCTTATTTTTTGTAGTGTAAGTGAAGTTTATATGATATCTGGTCATTTGAATAAAGTGGATTGTAAAAATTATGTGCCATCAACATCATGTGGCCTAAATTTTTTCCCATGATGAGCTATCATATGTTGGTGTAGGTTGCCATGGCCAATCTCTTGTTCAGGTTATATTTTCATTATTGGATGATCAAAGGTTTGTTCCCCTCAAAATTATGGAAGAATTAGGAAATTATACATGTAAATGCCCACCAACATAATCGTTGAAATTTAAATTTATTTATGTTACACCTTTTGGTGTCTAGACACCAATTGATTCAAGTTTCATCGATATGGATAATCCAAATGATGACCCATGGGAGTCTTCCATCATTAATGATGTGATGCGCAAAAGTTGGTGTGTGGATAGCACAAACCTAAAACAAACTTATTAACCATAAGGGATAAGCTTAGGAAAAGTTGGTTTGGACCCAAAATCCACTACAAATTAACATACTTTTGAAAAATTATAAACGGTGGATAAATTTTGCGTTTATAAATTTTTGTAGACAATTTTGTAGACAGTTTATGTGGGGTGACTGGCTGTAGTGCTTGGCCCCCATTATGTGTGCACATAAGTTGCCTACAAAATGGTCTACCAAAAACTATCCACTATATAACATTGTTCGATACTTTTAGCTAAGTAATAGATGTTCAAGATCCTCAGGGATTAATCGAAGCGTAAGGTTGGGATATCCTAAGTTATAAAAATAAATAAAAAATGAAAATGTTAGAGATCTTTATTTCACACAACAAAGCAAAATTTACCTTTTTCTAAGGGTGGAATGCTCCAACACTTTTACTTTTCACATGACAGGGTCCAATCTTTCGTTTATAACCTAATAGGGTTCCGAACCTTTACGTTTTTGTCTTTTTTTCAACTGACACAAACATGGTCCAAATATTTGACATCTGTTAAAATTAATTTGAAGTGAAAAATCGGTTAGATGAAAATGTCCTTAGGTCTCTTATGAGACTGATGGATCGGTCTCATATGACACTGATAAGATTGATTGGTCTAATAGTAGATCGATCGGTCCCATATGAGATTGATTAATCCACTATAAGATCGATTGGTCCCTTATGAGACTTGATCAATCCATTATGACCACTTGGTCCCATATGAGGCCTACCGATCGGTCTTATAATGGACGATCGGTCTCATATGGGACCTAAGAGCATTTTCTTTTAACATACCTTTTCACTTAAATTGAATTTCAACACATGTCAAATGTAATTTCAGTAAATGTCAAATATTTATACTGCATTTGTGTCGGTTTACCCAAAAAAAAAATGAAAAAGCATAAGGGTTTGAGACCCTTTTAGGTACTAAATGAAAATTTGGCCCTCACAAGTAATGGAATAGTTGGAGACCCTCCCTTGTAAATTCTTTTTTAATTCATTTAATTGGTGTGTGGATAGCAAAAATGGTGTGCAATTATAAATTTCATTAATTAATGTGTATAAAAAAAGTGGCGTGCTTTTAACAATCCTCTTTTATTTATTTATTAGTAAAAAGGCACGTGCAAATGCACATGGACATTAGGACCTTTAAATGATTGAACTTGGTTCTGTTCCTTGAAACTAAGGATTTATATCTATAGGCCCCAAGGTGTCAGTATTGGTATCACATATCGGTCTATTTTGGATTGATATGTATCGGCCGATAGAGATATGGTATCACCGATATTGTATAAGTAAAAAAATGGTAAAAAAAGGTTTGTATGATTTAGTATTGGCCGATATTGATCCGTATCGGTTTGGTACCGATACAGACACCACCCCGATATAGGTATCAAGGTGGTATTGATATCAATTATCAACGAAAACGATACGTATCACCGCAACGTATTGGTATCGGCCGACTTTCCGATTTCATATAGTACTTCGTTTATGTTTTATTTGTCATGCACATGTTTGAAGTGAAATTACTATCCTAATATAAACTAAGAGAACTCTTGATATATTTGACTCCAAGATTTACTGATGGTCAGTTGGCTTTGTTTGGCTAGAATTTAATGGAATTTCTTATAGACCTTGGGGCTTATATAAAGATCGTGTTATAAATGCACTCAAATGAGCCCTTCAGCAGTTCTTATACCAGTTCTAGAGAAAGGGATTAAACTTAGCAAATACATGTACAACTATAAATCAGTAATAGCTATAATGTACAGCTATATGGCCTCAAGAAGCGGAGGTTCTAAGTTAGAATCCCACCCCTTGTTGGACACTCACAGGGATTTATCCCTACTGGCTAGTACATGTGATGTGCGGGTATTGCACGTACCGGAGACTTAGTTGGGTGCTCTAAGAGGCCGGATACGCATATATATATATATATATATATATATATTGGCTGGTTTATGGCATATAAACAATTCATGTGTTTGTTAAAGACACAAAAATGTGACAACAACTCCTATGAACGCGTTTACAAATTGTCCCATGATCGTCTGAAGATATTTACTATTTATTTTTTTGTTCTATCATTGAGCGTGATTTGTTGGCCATTTTAGCCTGATATAAGAACTACCATCTTGCTGAGTTGGAATAATGAGCATTGATAAAAAAAACTAAAAATAATATTCCATAAAAACATAGTAAAAGCAAAAAATATATGAGTTAGGAAAATGGCCACATATAACAACTGTTAAAAATCTAAAAATAGCTCCAAATTGACAACAAAAGAGGAATGAATAATGAACTGCTAAACATTTTTTTTATGCTCAGCACCATAAAACAACATTGGCTCATTGCTTGTAGCAGGAAATAATAACAGAGCATTTCAACATTGCAACACATCCTAATTATTGCATTTGAACATCACTTGTGGAAATTAATAGCAACAAAACAAAATTGGCTCATTAGTTGAGATGGTTTCTCTAGTTGAAAATTCACAAAGAATAGGAAATATAAGCCAATTAACATAATAATATTGAAGAATATGATTAAACACAAATGATCCAAACTTGAAAGAGTACAAAGAGAGAAAAGGAATAGAGCATTGAAAATATGATTGACAAATCATGGTTTATAATAACTGTAACTCCTTAGTTTCGATCTTTATTTGATCAATATATGGGTAATTGGGTATATTAATCATTAAGAATGCCAAGGGTTTTTTTTTCCTAAATTCAAAATCTTACGTGAGTTGTTGATATGAAATTATTAACTTGGTCTCATGGATCATTGTACTAAAATCAGAAGTTTTAGTAATCACCAAGTCTGATCAATGTGTTCATTTTTTCCCAAATGGGTTTCCATCCATGTAGTTAGTCAATGTTATTAAAGTGTTCTAAACATGAAAAGTGCTCTTTTTTTAAAGGTTTATGTGTTTGCTCAACTTGTACAGTAATTGCTAACAATCAACAGAGTTTATGTTCTAATGCTCAAGTAAGTTTTAACTCAGATGCGAATTTCTAGGTAGAAGCCATCCAAGAAAGATCATTTAATAAAAGAGATTTAGATTTATATTTTTTTCCTGTTTTTTATTAATCTTTAGTGTTTGCTTAATCTGAATATCAAGAACTATTTTTCTTTTTATCGAAAAATCTATCTGGTCAGTTTGGCTTTAACCAAAAAAAAAAATGGAAGTAAACCCCTGAACCAGGGTCTCACATTATAAATTTTAGGAATTCAAAGAAATATGTATTAAGATAACTTACCTTTTGTACTTTCCACACGTCTACACCATGAACGCTCGAAAGGTTTGCTTGATTTGAAAAAAAAAATTATATCACGAGAGAGAGGGACAGAGAGAGAGAGAGAGAGAGAGAGAGAGAGAGAGAGAGAGAGAGATTTCAGAAAAGATCACGTCTAGCACCACTCTATTGCGGTCTAGTTAGATTAGATTTCGAACTCTGTTAATTAGAAGTCTAGAGTTGTTTAGGTCGAAGAGTCGTAGAACAATATGACACGATCCTGCCTTGTACAAATTATATATAAACATGCATTGTAAAGGTAATTAACTGTTTTCGGGAGAAGAGTGACGGAGAGAGAGAGAGATTTATTAGGAGTTGTTTAGCTTGAAGAGTAATTAGAAGTGTAGTTATAGAAAATTATAAAATATAAGGATAGATAAGGAAGAACATGAGGATAGATAGAGTAGCTTAGGGGTATGGAGGTATTTTGTTCCTAAAGTATGAAAACACTAAAATTGATAGAAAACACTTATCATTCGGGTTATTATATAGTAGTAAGGATAGTAGTAAAGAGGTAATTAGACTTCAATTAGGAGTCAAATCAATTTTTATTGGGATAAAGTGATACTCCTCGAGAGGAGAAAATATAGGTGCTCAAGAGTTTTAGTTCCTAGGCTAGTTAGAGGCAATTTAATCCTAATACATGTAAAAACAAAATCTGATAAAAACTATTTTTACGTTTATATAATAATAATAAGGATTTATTATTTGTTTTTTTTTAAATGCTTGAAATGATTTATTTATTTATTATTTGTTTTTTTTAAATGTTTGAAATAATTTATTTATTTATTATTTGTTTTTTCTAAATGCTTGAAATGTGCAAATATTGTACACACGTTTTATATTAACAAAAAACAAAGCTATGAAGGAATAGTTTATCCTTAGTTGAAGAGTAGTATATATGCAAAGCATCCGCATGCTGGTGCCTCTATTCATACCATACTTGGCTTCTACAACTACCATCTACCAAACTCACCAGCCTCTTAAATAAGGTGATGCAATCGCCTTTTAAAGGGGTACTGACTGAAATAAGGTGATGTAATCGCCTTTTAAATCCAACTGCACAAAGGTACACAAAGGCGCCTACTAAGAATAAGAAGTGGATCTTTCGATCCAATCACCCAAAATATTTCTCCTAAAATCTAAGCCTATCGTTAATAAAAAATAATAAATTAATAATTCACAAATTAAAATATGCATCCATGCTTTATTGAAAAGACCATGACCATTATTTTTAGTTGACTGAACTAATCCAAAGTTTTTCCTTGAAAAGAAGATGAAGATGGCTCAACCCGCCTCTCACACTATAGGACGTCCACCTTATATATATGATATGAAGATTTTGCCCCCTAAGGTATTCTAATATATGCATGAATAAGAGTCACATGTAAATAAGAAAAACTCAGGGCCGCTTGAGTCATGAGAGATGAAAATCCATAAAATAATCCTCTTAAGATGATTTCCTAGAAGATGATCTCTCATAAGATGGTTTAAGAAAGATAGTGAGCCTGTTTGGTTCACTTGAAGATTAGACAAAAAATTAATTTTTAGGATAATGGCTCATGAGCAACATTTAAACTGGTGTTTAATAAAATGATCTTGCAATATTCAAATCAGATTTTTTTTTATCTCAAATCATTGAGGTGTGATTTATCATTATGCCATGTAGCACACATCTATGATAAATCTAAATTGCCCAAGTGGCAATCTATCATTGAAATATGTCTCGGTCCAATGAAACATGCTGATAGTAGTTGTGAACCATCCGATTGTTGAATATTAACATCAGCCGATAAAACTTAAAACAATGGTTATTATAGCGCACAAATCAAATGATTTAAAACTACCTAAAATATCATTTTTGAGCTTGTACCAATACAATATATGATCTATCATTTTGACGATTGAGATCACTCACATCGATCTTGAATCATTGATAATGAAAGATCATTTAATAACTATTTTGGTATTTAAAGGACGGTCAATAGAGTCGGTCCCTTAATTTTTATACCGACTTAAAAAGAATAAAAAACTCTATTTTATATAAAAGAAACGGGTACAAAGAATTGTGAACGCAGTTTCGCAATTCCACCTTGATAGGGGAATACTAATATTCTTAAATATAGGAAGATCAACTTAAATTGGGAGTCAAATGCTCTTCCATATTATCCAAGTTGTCCCCAAACGTGGGATTTAACTAATCTTCAGGAATTTGGCTACTTCATATGAATTGTTTCAAGCAACTTCTATTCAAGATTTTATTAAATCCTAGTATGTGGTAATATATACAAACACGAAATTTTAAGTTTCCAATAAAAATCCAACATTAAATTCATTGATCCGATGATCCGATGATTTAAAATTATCTATTTTTGGTACATAATTCTTGGAGATGGCCCCTTAGTCAGATGGTTCCAATTCACTGTTTGTGAGTTACCATCTACACCACCCAATTGGTCCATCTGTTCATTGATACAGATCACTCGGTAGAAGGGATGTGTGCCTGGTTCTCCCACACACCATTAGATGTGCAGACCTTAGGGCGTGCGCATAAACTTAGAGCATCTAAATCTGCTTGCATCTGTGCATGTGGCACACGTGGGAGCGCTGGTTGTACACCGTTGTATCTAACACAAACTTGTCTTCATAAAGGGGTAGCAATGGGCCGGGCTTGGACCGGGCTAGGGCAAATCCAAGTCCAGTCTGACAGATGTAAACTTCTCCCAAGCACGACTCGAGCCTATGGCATATCAACTAAGCCCGACTCAATCCAATGGCTCCGCTTCGCATGTTTATTCAAATATCAGATATAGATTCATAAAAATTAGCTTTATACTCATAAAAATAGAAAAAATCAAAATATTATAAATGCTTCTTAAAATGTTTTCTTTTTTTAATTTGATAAATAACACCTTGTAAAAAGTTAATAGCTATATTCTAAAAATGTCTAGTAAAAATAAAAAAGCTGTAGTTGTTTTTAAGAATATATATATATATATATATATATATATATATATATATATATATATATATATATATAGGGAGCCGGTTAGGTCCTCTATTGGAGGACGGTCACCGTCCTCCAAGATCCACGTGGAGTACAAGTGGACGGTATAGATCAATATTAAAAAAAAAAAAATTGAAAAAAACTTTTTAAACCCACAAGTCAAAGTTTGACGAGTTTCATTGGTTCACATTTCACGGTTCAAAAAACAGACGGTGGAGATGAGTTTTCAAATTTTTTTTTTTCAAAGATGATCTAAGCAATGCACCTGAGCTCCATGTGGCATCGAAACAATATTTTGGGTGCCACGTGGAGCTCCACGTGGAAGCTTGAAGGACGGTGACCGTCCTCCCATGGAGGACGGAGGCCTTTTCCATATATATATACATATATATATCAGAAAAGGCGTCCATTCACTGTCCTCCTAGTTGTCACGTGGAGCTTCACGTGGCACCCAAAATATTGTTTCGATGCCACATAGAACTCGGGTGCATTGCTTAGATCATCTTTGAAAAATAAAATAATTAAAACTCATCTCCACTGTATGTTTTTTGAACTGTGATATGTAGACTAATGAAATCTATCAAATTTTAACTTGTGGGTTTAAAAAGTTTTTTTTTAAATTACTTTTTTAAATATTGATCTAAACCGTCCACCTGTGCTCCACGTGGCACCGAAACAATGTTTTGGGTGCCACGTAGAGCTCCATGTGTATCTTGGAGGACGGTCACCGTCCTCCATTGAATGACCTAACCAGCTCCCATATATATATATGAGAAATTTATATTTTCGGCCCTATAATTTTGCTTATTTGCAGAAAGGGCCCTGTAGTTTCATTCCTTGTATAATAGGCCAGCTCCAAGCTTAGCCGATTCAACGTCACCTCCCACTTACCAAGTCAGCACAACATCATTTATTTATATTATTTATATATATAATATATATTATAGGATCATACGAATTCATTCACCGCTACTTATTTTCCCTATCCCGTTTCCCATTAGTAGTTCAGAGTTCAGACCAATCCTAACATCGTCGCTTTTACCTGTTCAGATCAACCCTATCAACGCAAAGGATAACTTGTAAGAATGAATTTTTAGCAAGCAGTTGTTTATTTAGTTAGAAAAGCAAAAATGGGGCGGCCCGCTATAGCGGGCCGCTACTTCAAGATAGCGGACCGCTATCCTAGGATAACGGTCCGCTATCTTGAAGTAGCGGTCCGCTATCCTCGAATAGACACCGCTATCTCAGGATAGCGGGACGCTAGCTACCTTGACTAATTTTATTATTATCAATTTAGTGTTTAATTTTTATTATTTTTTCCATTGTATTGATCAATTTAGGGTTTAAGGTTTAATTTTTATTTTTTTTTATATTTGTAGATTGAAATGGATGTTCTCATTCTTTGTCATTTCGATGGGGTCCGTGTTAGAGATGATACTTACAATGGTGGACATCGAAAGATTGTTGTTATCAAAGACAATATACCGTTTGATCAATTTAAGTAGAAAATGTACAATATTAGTAGGACTCAACCGGAAGAGCATTCAATTTCCCTATCCGTTTCATTGCGCATCGGGAAGGAGTTGGTGCTTGCTGAATTGTCGGACTTTGATGATTTTGCGAACTTATTTAGAGCATATCGTATTGGTGATGGTGTGATAAATGTTTATATCGAGAAATCATTAATCACTCATGGCACGGAACCAATAGTGTCTTCAGACGTTCCAATGAGACAAGACGATGAAGATCAAGAATATTGTCCTCAAATGAATCCGATGGACAATACATTAATCACTCATGTCACAGAACCAATAGCGTCTTCAGACGTTCCAATGAGACAAGACGATGAAGATCAAGGATATTATCATCAAATGAATCCGATAGACAATACATGTCAGCATAACGATGAAGCGGTGAACAACATATTTGATTGGAATAAGTGGGAAACATTTTTAGGAGGCATTAGTCCATACGAATGGCCTTCTGAACAAATAGCTTCGGAGCGAACGGTAATCGAGGCCAAAGCACTGGAGCGAACACTAACCATACCTCGATGGACTCAACCCCAAACATGTAATAATATTCCAGTCGATGACGGTGATAGTGCTACTGAAAATACTGAATCACTGCCCTCCTCGCCCACTTCGCGTGTTCATACTAATAGGGGAATTGATCAACCTATGGTGGATGAAGACTATCAACTTAATGACTCGGATGGAGAGTATATGGATTCGGATGATGAAGAACTGTATGAAGGGGGGCCATTAACTGTCGGTCAGGCATTCAGAAATAAAAAAACCTTTTAAAAAGCCCTTAGAGAGTTTGCAATGACAAATAATTTTCAAATTAAACCAATATAAACCAGTCCTCTTCGAGTTACCTCGAACTGTATTCAATTAGGGTGTGCTTGGCGAATACATGCATCAAAATTGGTGGGTGTGGACACGTTCGTCGTGAAGACATTTCGCCCGCAACATACGTGCGGAATGCCAGCTTTCGGAAGAGGACATCACCAGCGTACAAATTCTTGGATAACTTCCTTTGTGAGGGATAAATTGTTAAAAGGCTTTGACGAGACTCCTGCTTCAATCATTTTTGATCGTGAAAAAAAATGGGGTAACAGTAAGTTATTGGAAAGCATGGAGAGGGAAAGAAATGACTTTAAGCGACATCCGAGGTAGCTGGAAGGAGTAATTTAAGATGTTACCATCCTATATCGCCGAATTACAGCGAGTCGATCCAGACGTACAGACCGAATTGTGTCGCGAGCCTGATAATGCCTTTCAGAGGCTCTTCGTAGCATTTGGACCTTGCATTAGGAGCTATCGTAATACTTTGCGAAGAATAATTGCGGTAGATGGAACGCATTTGCGCGGACGATACAATGGAGTGCTGTTAATAGCTACGGCGATAGACGGCAATAGACATTTATTCCCTATAGCGTTCGGTGTTGTACCCAAAGAGAATGAAGATCATTGGACATGGTTCCTTGATCTATTAGGGAGACGCGTAATCGAGGACTTTGAAGAGCAATTTGTATTGATATCAGACCGGCAGAAGGGGTTGATGGAAGCTGTGCATAATATTTTTCCTAATGCATTTCACAGCTACTGTATGCGATACCTAACTTTGAATCTTTTTGATACATACAAGGATACAATCTCTCGACCGCTGTTTTGGATTGCTGCCCGTGCATTCTCCAAGGCAAAATTCAAAAGAATTTTACAAAAAATACAAGACCAGGCCCCCCCAGAATGTATAAAATGGATTAAAGAAGTCGGTAACCATTTCTGGGTGCGTGCATATTTTCCAGGAAAACGTTATGACATGCTGACAACAAATATAGCTGAAAACATTAACAGTGTGTTGAAGATAGCTAGAGAGGAACCGATTGTGACAATATTAGAAACCATTCGCACGAAGGTAGCCGAATTCTACCTTCGGCGTCAGGAAGAAGGAAATAAAATGACACACGAGTTAACACTGATGGCGGAAGAACAATTTGTTCCGACCGTTGATAAGTGCCAATAGGCAGTTATAAGGGAAGATATCGAGGTTTTACCTCCGCACAACATATGTCAAGCCGGTCGCCCAAAGAAAAGGAGGATACAATCTAAAGGCGAAGTTCGACCACTACAGTGTAAAAATTGTAATGAATATGGACATAACCGCCGCTCTTGTAAATTTGTTAGAATATAAAATAACTTTTTTTAGTCTTTTTTGGTCAATAAAATTTTTCATTAACCATGAATTATGATTTAAAGAGTTAAATTTGAATAGTGTAAATACCTACTCAGAGTCTCAAACTTGACTTAATTTGATCTTAAGGTTGTGCCTCCTCAGTTTGGTCATCCATTTTGATGAATGTCCACTGGGATTTCCTTTTATATATCCTAAAGCGATTCGTTTTCGACGAGAAATGGATCAATGGCTGTGTCTCCTCGTGTAGTCTTTGGAACGCATCTAAGAAAGTATTTTTCCATAGGGTTACAGAAAAATTGTCTTGTTAATGATCAATAACCTATGAATTAAAAGAATAAAGAGAGCGAGAGAGAGAGAGAGAAAGAGAGTTGATGATTAAATTTGTAATGAGTTTTCTTGCTGGACCTCGAAGTATACAAAAAATGTATTCATTATCCCAATAATTTGAATCATAATATACAAAACAAAATAAACAAGTCAAAAAATAAAAACTAAGTCTCAAACGTGGACAATGAATGTCTAATTTCAGCTCCAAATTGCTGCATGTCTCTCTCTTCAAAATCTACTTTCCGTCGCTCGGAAAAATATTCAACGTATTTCAGTACGAAAACCCCACAGTCCCAACCGTTCTTTTGGAGGGGAAGATCAACACTATTTATGATAGTAAGTTGCCACTGCTGATCGAGAGCAGAACTCAATCCTAAAGTGTGAAGAAGTCGCGGCAGGTGATGTATCAACGAATCTTTGTGTGTATCAAACTTCTTTGAGCACTCTCGGTCGGCAGGGTCTAGAAGCTTTATAACGCGGTTCGTTACGAAAACGATAGCCAATGCCCAATGATGGTGTCTCTGACTATGCATTGGAAAAAATATCTGCGTGCAATTATAAATCTAATTAGTAATGTGTTAATGAAATAAACTTTAAAAGTGTGATCGCTATCAAAAAATAACTTACCGTCCCACAATCGATAGCATTAATACCGTGTGAAGTACTTCAAAAGTGGCTCGCGGCTTAATCGCGAATTCATACTATAATAGGCCTCCCATCTACCCTTTTCATCCAGTGGCTCCAAATTTTCATCACGAACAAATTTTTGAAACTTTACATGGTCCGCTATAATTAAGGTCTGAAATTTAATATGAAAATAACTCATTATTTGAATCTATTAATGACGTAAAAAAAGGCAGATAAATAAATTAAATCATAAAATCAAATAATAAAAAATAAAAATGATACCAATGCAGAGGCCGATGCAAACCAGCTCTTCTCCGCCATTTCCACGAACATATTATCATTTCTACTGTTTAAAACTTTCAAATACAAATTGATAACTTCATTATCAAGCCACGATTTTCCCTTCAAAACCTTTAAATGCTCTACGGTGACGTCTAGACCGCAGATAGTATTAATGATCACTAAATCTTCTTCCGTAGGCCGATTCTATAAGCTCCTCATAAATTTCTGTTCCATTGACTATGGAACCTCTTCTTGTTCTTTCACTTTTTTTCTTTTATTTGTAGTGATTTTTTCCGTTGGCGACTTTCTTTTGGTTCGATTTCGAAGCTTGTATAACGTGCCTTAGTAGAAGCAGGAATCTTCACTAATAAGGGTTTAAAAGACGCCGGTTGCGACTCAACAGTTGGCTGAGTTACTGGCGGATCAACCCCTTTATTTATATCTTCAATCGGCGATTGGGGTTTAGAAGTTTGAGTGATTGGGGCAGGGTGGTGATGAGTGATTGGGGCAGGATGAGGAGAAGGGGGTTCAAAAGTTTGAGTGATTGGAGCAGGGTGATGAGGAGAAGGGGGTTTAGCAGCTGATGAGGGGTGAGGGGCTGGTTCTGGGGCAGGAGATTTAGGAGTAACAAAGGTCTCAAATAGTGTAGAGATAATTTCATCCTATAAAAGAAAAAAAAAATTCAGAAAAAAAAGTTAAACAAAGAATTATAAAAAAAAAAAAAAAAGAGTTCGCTATCCCGGTACGCTATCCCAATATAGCGGAACGCTATCCCAGGATAGCGGTACGCTATCCTGACTTAATGGTCCGCTATCCTGAGATAGCGGCCCGCAATAAAATTATTAAAAAATAATAATATTAATATTAATTTTATACCTTTGTCAAATGAGATTGAACCTTTGCAAGTTCGTTCCTACTTACCATATTTTCACTCTTTAAACTCTCTACCTCCTCTTTTAAACTCTTGTTCTCCCTTCCCTGCTGCTCAATTATGAATGCCTGCCCTTTTAACAATGTGAAAGCACGTTTGAAATCGCCCTTAATTTCTTTAACAGCCTTGCGTAGGGACGAACATTCTTTTCTAAGCTCCTTAACTTCATTTAGGAGCTCGGGATGTCTAGCCGGTTGTTCTCTAATTGTTGGCTTCCCCTTTAATTCTTTTTGATGATGTAATACGAATTCGTATTCGTTATTATCATTACTGTTAGATTCATCATCGTCATCATTATTTTTATCATATTCTTCACTTATCTCTTTTTCTTTTGATGTGTATTCCCTTTTTTCGGTAAGGTAATCCATTTTTTGTCTCGGTTTCTCAACTAACAATTCCCTTTCTCTCACCCTATGACTGAAGAATTGTCGAACTGATAGATATTGTAGTTCGTGTTTCTCATAATCAAGTTCGACAATTACCGGAGACGTAATAATTTTTTCTCTGTAATAATTTGGAGTACGGCTGACTTTTAGAGCTTCCCATTTCAATAGCCTCGGAAATGGATTTTTCATTTATGTACGAGGAGTGTCGATTCCAGAAAAGTGCTCCAATGCCCATATCTGTAACGCTATAGTGCAACTGTATATGTTGTATTGTCCATTTTCTGAGACTTTTGCCGATTCTCTTCTCCCAATCGCTTTTTTTATGCAATCAACTAAATTATTGTAAACTTCAAGCCCCCACGGATATTGGTTGAAGCATTCTAAGTTATCAACTAACTTTAAATATTTACTATCAACTTCCTGATATGTATCCGGAAGTAGAAAAGAGTATACAAGAAACAACAACGATAATTTCAAATTTTCATCTTTGGAAAGATGGGCACTATCTATGACTTCTTCGATACGAGATCTTCTAGCCGGCTGTTCTCTAAAGAATTTGTATCGAATGGTTTCCTCTTCTCTTATTGTCCTTTGCTCAGACTCATTTTCTTCAAATTTTTCCAACATATTTAATCTTAAAATCAGTGATATATTGGCCTTTTGTAAAACTAATTGGGTGTTGTTCACATTAAACATGCTATCTTTCACCCAAAAGCTTAAAATTACCTCAATTAAGTCTCCAATAAAGATTAATTTCTCAGACATCCTAAACAGATGACCAAAAATTGATTCATCCAGTATCCTCTTCCTCTCTTCGTTGCAGTGCATGTAAAATTTTCTAACACTAATACCTGTACACTTTCCAAAGGGCTTTAACGGCTTCGACTTCGACATCTTCGTATATGTGAAAGGAACTGCATAGAACGTATTTAAACATAATTTAGTTATTTTTATTAAAAATAAAAAATTAATAAATAGCGTATAGCGGTCCGTTACTACAGGATAGCGGACCGCTATCCTGGAGTAGCGAACCGCTTTCCTGGAGTAGCGGTCCGCTACTCTAGGATAGCGGACCGCTATCCTAGAGATTTAAAAAAATTATCTTGAATCGCCCTTTTTCTCTTCTGGAAGGTAAAAGTGAAAGTGAAAAGTAGAAATGAAAAGTCGTTTCTTATTTTTTTAAATATCGTCGCGACTGACGTGGCGGCGCTGTAGCGCAACGCTAATCTATTGTGGCGACGCTTGGAATCCATGCTGACTTGGCAAGTGGGAGGTGGCGTGGAATCGGCTAGGCCTGGAGCTGGCCTGTTATGTAAGGAATGAAACTATAAGGCCATTTATGCAAATAAGCAAAATTATAGGATCGAAAATACAAATTTCCCTATATATATATCTATATATATTTCTTTTAAAGATTGCAAGTAAAACTCAATATATTTATCATAGATACGAGCCTGGAGGGCCTAAGGGATTAAGCCCGAGACTGGCTTATTTGAATCAGGTTGGGATATTTGTTAACTTAGGAAAACTCAAGCTTACGCTTAGAAGTTTGGGACCTGACCGGACCTAACTCGATGATGCATCCTATTGGACCCATCAGGCCCATGATGCACTTGAGTTGACCTATTCGGAATACTAGACCCAACCCTGCCTCTTAGTCAACCCGAATCAGCCCAATTTTGCCCCATCCAACCTGCAAACGTGATCTCCAATCCAACCCAAACTAAACTGAAGGTCGGGTTCAATGTCTCATGCCCGACCAGACCCGACATGTCAATTTTATGTATCCGACCCACTAAAAAATTTGGGTTGGATATCGGATCGACCCAACCGGTTGAAAGTTATGGATTTCATAGGGCCTTAGTGACCAAGTCGGGTTTGTTAATAAACCGGCTTACAAAAATTTGAAAAAATAAAAAGCAACGAAATTCATTAAATTTGAGAAAAAAATGGTAAAAAATCGAGAAAAAAATAAAATAAATGCAGTTGTTTGAGCTTCTTTTTTTTTTTTAATAGGTAAGGTGGGATTGAATATAATTTAATTATTATAATTAATTAGTATAAGTTGGAAGTTAATTTTACGATTTAAGAAAAAACTTTAAACAATTACATTCTAAAATCTAAAGTGAAAGCGGTGGCGAAGGTAGGATTTTTCTGATGGAGGGTCTCTAGTAGTCTCAGATAGTAATATATAGTTTTGTTACGCTCACTTTTATCAACCACAAACACAATCATGAGATAGTAAGTGTTTAAATGCTAGAATAGCATCAATGGTTTAAGATGGGGGTAATACATCCACACTGTCAAAGTGATTGAAAAGCATTGTCCCAAAAAATCACATTTTTTTAGAGTTATTAACCATATGATCTGTGCACTCTACTACCAAGCGTTGTGCTTAGCTTTAATGGTTGATAGTAAAGTTCGTCAATCAGATGACTCACATCCACTTATGGGCATGATTCTTTGGCTATAACATTTTCTAATGATGAATTGCCACCTAAGTAATTTAGATTGATCATAAATGTGTGCCACATGTCATAATAGTATAGAACAGGTCAATCGTGTGAGATCAAAATTTCAAATTTAATGGTCAAAGATTGTTTAAACACAAATTGGTGTTTAAATGTAACCGTTATTCCTAAAAAAATTATTTTATGAATGCTAAATTAGGGCTTTATTTTTTATTAAAAAGTTTACAAATTAATAAAATACATGTGAATTCGGCAAAAATCAACGGCATTTTGAGCTCTTGGCGTCATAGTGACCAAGTCAGGGTTGGGAACAAATCAGCTTGGAAAAAATCAGGAATAGAGAGTCGAAATTCGGAAAAATAATTATAAAATTATATTAATTAAAAAAAAAATAAATAAAATCAGGCAATTTTTTTTTTTGGTGAAATTCGTAAATAATTCGTGAAATTCATGAATACTTTTTACAATTTATGAAATTTTGGAAAAGTCGCAAATAATTATAAAATTATTTATTTTTTCAAAAAATCATGAATTATTCGCAATTTTTTCAAAAAGTTAGAGAAACTAGTCACTCTGCTTGGCATTGGCGATGTGAGAGAATGTTGGCAGAGAAAATGAGATTTTGAGAGAGAAAGAGATGGCCTGAGATTTGAGAAAGAAAGATAGAGACCTAGGAGTGGGAAAGAGAGAGACTGGTGAGAGAGAGAGGGGGGACTGGGCTTACAAATTGTGAGAGAGAGAGAGAGAGAGAGAGAGAGAGAGAGAGAGAGATGGACGGACGCTGGGCTGGGGTCCTTGGGAAGTGGAATCGCGAGAGAGAAAAAAGAGGGCGAGAAAGAAGTTTGGGTTCCTGGGGAAGTGGAGTTTTGCGAGTGAGAGAGCGAAAAAATGGCGAGAGAGAAGTTTTGGGATTTAGGGGTCTCGTTAAGAGATCTTACGAACCAAAAGATGGATGCTTAAAGGACTTTAAGAAATCTTGCGGCCTAAAAGATGGGGGGTCCTCGTTAAGAGATCTTGCGGCCTAAAAGATGGGTCCATAAAAGGATTTAAAAAAAAAATATTACCGATGGGGTATCTCGGGATCCCCCATCGGACAACGTGGCTCTGCCACTGAGTGCAAGACTATCTAAAAAATACGAACACTACAAAAAATAAGACTATTAGCGGCACCAAAAACTGCCGCTATTAACAAAAAAACTTATTTCAATAGCGACAGGACGACTGACGATTTTTTTTTTTGTTAATAGCGGCCGTTTTTGGTGCCGCTAATAGTCTTATTTTTTGTAGTGCAATTAGAAAATTGAAATATTAAATTTCAAAGAAAAATTGTATCAAGGTCCCCTAGAATTATATCGTATTTGAAAATTTCAATATATTTCAAAAATAAATCAGATTCAAAATTATTAGGAGCTATAGCAAATTGAAATAAAATATCATTAGTAAAAAATGCAACGGAAATCCAATAATAACCACACTCATTGGCAAATAAAAAACAAAACAAAACAAAAAAGTTAAATTTGCGCTTTCCACCTTATAAGTTTGCGTATTTGTAAAAATGGCCCTATAGTTTCAATCTTTGCAAAAGAGGCCAGCTCCAAGCCAAGCCGTTTCCACGTCAACACCGACCTATTAAATATCTAAAAAACCCATGACTTTTAAATTCCTTTATATATTTAAACTTTTTAACTTTTTACTTTTACATTTAACTTCTGTAAAAACCGAGAGAATGACGACAAAGCGGCAAAATAGCGAGAGAAAATTTTCAGATATATATATATATATATATATATATATATATATATATATATATATATATATTTTAACTTTTAAACAAATATAGACTTTTGTAATCTTCCCCACATAATCCGCTATGTGCGGTAAGATAGCGGTAAATTAGCAGATTATTTTTATCTACTCTTTTTTTGTTAATTAATTGTTGTTAAATTTTTTATAGTTCCCCTAACTGATTCTAAGATGACGAAGTCTCTTAAGGCCTTCGGGAAGTGTACTGGAGTTAGTGTTAGAAAATTTTACATGTATTGCAACAAAGAGAGAAAGAGGATACTAGATGAATCAATTTTCGGTCATCTATTTAAGATTTCTGAGGAATTAGTGTTCATTAGAGACTTGGTTGATGCGATTTTGAGCTTCTGGGTTAAAGATAACATTTTCAAGGTTAATAAGACCATTGCACTATTGCAGGAGCCCGATATATCATTAATTTTAGGCGTTAAAATGTTGACAGAACCTGAGTTTGTGCATGTGGCATTGGCAGTGTTAGAGTAAGACACCATTCGATACAAAATCTTTCGGGGGCAGCCGACTAGAAAGAGTGTTATTGAAGAAATAGTCGATGGTGCTTAGCTTTCTAACGATGAATTTTTAAAATTATCGTTGTTGTTTCTCAATACTCAATACTTGAACTTAGTCGATAACCTTGAAAAGTTCAATGAGTATCCGTGGGGCCTGATAGTTTACAAAAATTTAGTAGAGTGCATATCGAAGGCGATTGTCAGAAGAGAAGCGGCCGAAATGTCACCAAAGGGGCAATATAACATCTTCGGATGCACGTTCGCCCTACAAATTTGGGCGTTGGAGCACTTTTCAGGAGTCGCCCCCCTCGTACTCCTCTAACAAATCCATTTACGAGGCTGATGAAATGGGAAGCCTTGAAATCCAGCCGGAATCCAAATTATTTTTGAGGAAAATTTCTTAAGTCTACGATTATCATAGAACTTGATGCTGTAAAACGCTAGTTACAGTATCGATCAGTTCGACTCTTCTTCATACAAAGAGAAATGGAAAGGAAACGGGAAAGAGAATACCCGACCGAAGAAAAGATACATAAAGAAGATGTCTCAACTTATGAGACACGTCCCAAAAAAAGAGCCGAGGAGACTCACGATGATGATGATGAGGACAGTGATGATAACAACGAGTGCGAGTTAACAACCGGAATCAAAGGGCAAGCAACCGGAGAGTAGGCACCGGCCAACCAGGAAACAGCCAGCTAGAGAACCCCATTTAATCAAAGAAGTAACCGAGTTGACGAAATAGTACACATCTCTTCGTATGACCATTAAAGAGATGAAAGGTGAATTCAAGCGTACATTTACGGTGCTAAAAGGGCAAGCTATGACTATTAAACAGCTCGAGAGAGAGAAGAAGACCCTACATGAGCAAATAGGGTCACTATAAGATCAGGTAGCCAATTTAACAAGCAAAAATGTCATAATATAGAAGGATCTTGAAGCTGTCAAATGTCATTTGACGAAGGTACTATCATCACTCACTTACTCAAATCAATCTTAAATCTTTGAAATAATATTTAATTGATCCATTGGTTCCGCTATCTTAAGATAGCGGCCTGCTAACTTAAGTTATTTTTGTTAATGATATTTGAATTCATATATATTTGTCAATCATATTTTTTTTTATGAATGTAATTTTAGAATGATGTAGGATAATATTCTTTAATATGTTCTCTTTGACGCCTTCGTTTCCCCTCAATCCACTGCCCCCAAACTTCTGCTCCTGAACCCACTCCTGAACCCACTGCCCCTCAACCCCCTCCCCCCAAACTTCTGCCCTTGAACCTCCTGCCCCTGCCCCTCAACCCCCTGCCAGCCAACCCCTGGTCTAGTCCTTGCACGAAGTGGGTGATGAGGGTGATCCACCTATCCAGCCTTCTTGCGAGTCGCAGCCAACATCACTAAAATCACTTTTAGTTAAACTATCTACTGCAAAAAGTAAAGCTGACAAGGGCATGGGTTATGACTTGCATGCTCAAAAGAAGAGAAAGACTCCGACCAGCAAAGTCGCTATTAAGACAAAGACTCCAAGATTGGTCGTGGAGGAGGATGAGGTTGAGCCACAATCCATTGAGCATAAATTCATGCTTAGTTTTTGGTACCGGCCAACGAATGATGACATTGTGATCATCAATAATGTCATGGGTGTTGACGTCACAATTGCTACTTTAAGGGTCCTCAAAGGATGCACGTGGCTCGACAATGAAGTCATGGATGCGTACTTTAAGGTCCTTGAGAATAAAAATGACTCAATGTTTTCAGAAAAGGCAAAAAAAAGCTTGTTTGCTTCTGCCGCAACCTTGGTAAGGTTTCAATTCTTTATTATTTTCTTTATTTATCTGTCTTTTCATTCATGACTAATGACTTTCAATTCACGCCTTTCAGACCTTGATTATAGCGGATCAAGTAAAATTTATTCGTGATCAAGATCTGGGAGCACTCAACGATCTTGATAAGTGGCAAACCTATTGTGACAGCTCGGATTTCGATACCTCAAAACCCGTGCCATCAGCACGACCCTCAAGGCCGTGCCCTATGATTTTGTACGGAGCATTGGTATATACAAGCCAAATACTACAAGTAAGGCACATGCATCTACTCTAAACAAGTTATCATGCATTTAAAATAAAAAGAGTCTCTAAAGACAGTTCTTGTCCCATGCCAATTCATGGGCATAAGAACTGACCCAAATCGTTGGTGATAACTGTTCATCCCAGACAGTTTGTCAAAAGAATAAAGATATTTAATTACATTCAAATAAAGAGGCTTGACATACCAAGCCGTACCTAATCCTCTCAACTCACTCTCAAAGTACGCAACGGGTCTCCTAGAAGAATTTTTCAGGAGGAGGCTCTGACTCTTCTGTGGGCACGTAATCTGAATCCCTTGGATCAACGTCTCCAGAAGTCTTTGCTGCCGCTAGTCTTGGACCTGTGACGTATAGTCTAAGGGGGTTGAGTTACATCCTAGCTCAATAGGGAAACACAGTGAACCTATAAATTAAGCTCTCACATGTATGTCAAAACAGTTTAAAGATACAATTTATTTGATAGAACTGCTGAAAGACAATAAAATAATTGGAAATAAAATGATGGGTACACTGTTACTTTGCATGACTTTGCTTATTCTTGTCTTACTGGTATAGTAATGGATTCGGCCTAATCACTTAAATCTTAACTTAAATAGTCCCCGAGCAATATAGCATCGAGCCCCGATGGAATATCCACCATTGTCGTCTAAATAGACACTTGTTATGTGTAAAAATTTAATACTACCCAAGCCCCTTTCTCTTACGCGGCGGGGTCTATTCTCAGCTCAACATCTCTAGGATGTGCTATTGTGTACGGTTTGGCCGCCGTACCGGTCACGGATATCCTGCCGAGTTAGTCGTGGGTATCCCGTCATGTCGGTAGGGTATTCTAATTAAACCTTAAATAACAGAATATCGAATGTGCTCTACATATAGTTATTCACCGTGATTGTGCTACTTTTATTACATTAGGCCTTATCGTTTTTCTTTTGTTCCACCATTTAGTTTCTTCTGCATCCCTGGGATGCTACTGGTTTAATGCATCATTCAGATGCCCATTGTTACAATTCTACGTCCCCTGGGGACTTCATGATTTCCATTTAAATTCACACACGCACACACAAACATGTTGGAAACATATTTAATATGACTGTTCTCTTGAGATACTTTATATGATTGAAATACTCTACATACATGGTTTTGACGAATTAAAGTACATGTTTCAAGATATTCCATACCTCAAGTAAAATCCAACGCGCTCCTTTCTCGTAGAGGTTTACGCTTAACAACTCACGTCACACCTACATTGCATGTGTTACGAATTTACTCAGAATGGTCTCTAAACCCTTACAAACACATCTCTCATAATTTACACTAACAGAAATGAGAAAATTGGATAATTCCTCGCGCGAGCAGTCATTTAGCATCGCTCGAGCGAGCACTTGACCTTGCTCGAGCGGTTATAATTCATCGTTTGAGCGGTCATTATTCATCGCTCGAGCGAGCATGTGACAACCCGGATTTGGGTACCTCGAAACCCGTGCCATCAGCACGACCCTCCAGGCCGTGCCTTGTGATTCTTTACAAGCATTGGTATGTATAAGCCAAATACTGTAATTAAGGCACGTGTATCTCCTCTAAATAAGTACTCATGCATTAAAAATAAATAGGGTCTCTAAAGGCAGTTCTTGTCCTAAGCCAATTCATGGGCATAAGAACTTACCCAAATCGTTGGTGATAATAGTTCACCTCAGACAGTTTGTAAAAAGGATAACGGTATTTAATTACATTCAAATAAAGAGGCTTGACATACCAAGCCGTACCTAATACTCTCAAAGTACGCAATGGGTCTCCTAGAAGAATTTCTCAGGAGGAGGCTCTAACTCCTCTGTGGGCACGTAATCTGAATCCCTTGGATCAAAGTCTCCAGAAGTCTTCGCTGCCGCTAGTTCTGGACCTGCGACGTATAGTCTAAGGGGTGAGCTACATCCTAGCTCAGTAGGGAAACATAATGAACATATAGATTAACTCTCACATATATGTCAGCAGTTTTAAAAGCACAAATTATCGGATATCACTTTTGAAAACAAACAATTGAGATGACTGGAATAAAATGATGAATACGACTGCTACTTTGCATGGTTTTGTTTGTTCTCACCTTACTGGTTTAGTTGTGAACTTTGCCTAATCACTTAAATCTTCAACTTAAGTAGTCCCCGAGCAATATAGCGTCGAACCCCGATGGAATACCCACCATCGTCGTTTAACTAGACAATTGTTATGTATATTCTTTGGGAATATTGCCCAAGCCCCTTTCTCATAGGTGGCGGGGTCTATTCTCAAATCTACATCCCTGGGATGTGTTATGAATATACGGATTGGCCGCCGTACCGGTCACGGATATCCTGTCGAGTTAGTCGTGGGTATCCCGCCACATCGGTGGGGTATTCTAATCAAACCTTAAATAATAAAAATATCGAACGTGCTCAACATATAGTTATTTACCGTGATTGTGCTAATTTTATTACATTAGGCCTTATCACTTTACTTCCATTTCACTATTAGTTTTCATCTGCATTCCTGGGATGCCACTGATTCAATGCATCATCTAGATGTCTACTTTACAATTTTTACGTCCCCTGGGGACTTCATGACTATCACTTTTGAAACTTACTCACACACCCTGTTTCGTAATGATTATGCAATACTTGACCATTTCATTGAAATACACTACATATATGAGTTGACGAAATAATATACATGTCTCAAGAATATTCCCTCCCTCAATGCAAATCTAACGTACTCCTTTCTTGTAGAGGTTTACATGTCACAATCTTACGTCAAACCTACATTGCATGCGTCAAGGACACATTTAGAAGGGTCACTAGAACCATTGGAGTACACACCCCCCCATGAATTGTACGTAAAATTAAAAAAAATCCGAGTAGGGTCTCGCGCTAGCGGGAACTATTCCTCGCTCGAGCGGTCACTTAACCTAGCTCGAGCGAGCCCAGAATGAAATCTGTTCTCAGGTTTTATATTCTGTCCTCGCTCGAGCGAGCCACGACAGAATTAAATACTTGATCAGTTCGAGAAACTATTTCTTCTCCCATTCCAACGCTTATAAGTGTTAAATTCATTCATCTACTATTTTATACTAAAAAAAAAAATACGTAAACATTTCAAACCATACCTCCATCGATAGGTCTCGTACAAGTTCGACCCAAAGTTCAATTCTACTAGACGAAGAGATCTCCAAAGTTCCTCATCCAACCTTTTCTCCAGATCTTCCACCGATTTAAGTCCCAACAAAACCCTAGCCCTCCTTTACTAGACTCTCCTTTCTTTCTCTCTATTTTTCCTTCTCTCTATTTAGGCTAGAATTAGGTTATGTATGGGGCTCCTCTCTCCTCCCTCTTTCACTTATATACACATACATTAGTGAACACTAGTGTATTTCACACATACACACATAGTGTATACATGTTAGTTTTGGTTTCTTTGTAGACCACACATACACGTGCGTGGTACGTGACATGCACGGTTCCTGAAATTCTGGGGTTATGACATTCACCCCACCTTATAGAATTTTCGTCCTCGAAAATTGACGATATACTAGAAATTACGTACAACTAATTTAAAAGGCCTTTGAAAAGGCTACATCGTTACATACCCATGTAAATAAACAAAGGTCTAATGCCTCGAAACAACTTGCATTGAACAAATTCAATTTACACCCAAATATTCAAGAACAATGAAAACAAAATTTTGTACTCTCAGGTATCTCCATAGTTATAGCACCAATTTATCATAGAATAAAATATAGACCTATACTATCCTAATGTTAACCATCAGCAAAATTGTGAAATCCATGTCACGATAGTTTGTAAATAAAATGTCAAAATACCACCTCACTACGAAATGTCCTAACAAAATATTACATTTCCATTTTCCAAAAGAAAATTATATGACTACCTAGTCATCATCCTCCTCTTACTCGTTGTCATCGCTGCCGGAGCCATCGTCATCGTCGTAGTCCTCGTCATCCTCATCCTCGTCAACCTCCCTGGCAGTAGGGGTACCCGCTGTAGTGGTCCTCGTAGCAGGGCCCGAGCTAGATGCTCCGAAAATAGCGCCTCTCATAGCACCGACGTGCTCCATGTATGACTGCGGGTACGCATGGCCCATGAGGTCTATGAGTAGCGCCTCCTGAAGCCTCTGATGTAACCTGATCTCCCGCCCCTGCTGGAGGATCTCTCGCATCATGCCAGTGTTGGTGGAAGGTAAACGCGGTGGAGACGAAGCAGAGGGAATAGCTGGTCCCATCGATGGTAGTGGTGCTGCTGCTCATCTTGCGACTTGCCGATCCCTCTTCCTATTGACGCTATTTTGGAGGCTTTTTAGGTTTCGGCTCAAGTCTTGGGCGAGGAACAGTGTGACGTTATCTAATAGTGCTAGCTCATCCGCCCTGATCCGAAATCCCCCCTTCTCGTTTCGTGAGTCGAGGAGTCGGAAAATCAATCGAGCATAAGGTAGTCGGTTGATGGGTGGAGGAATAACACCTTTTATGTTCCTTTTATAGGCATGTGCCATGCCTTTAATGACTACCATGGGCGCGCTAACCCACCTATTATGAAAAGCGGAGTGCAAAGCTCGCAAAAACGCGTTACGACGTTCTTGATCATGGCCGGTCGGGTGTAAGTTCTTCTTAAAAATGATATCCAAAAGCCACATGTGTGGCGATAGCTGAGATCGGGTGATAGATTGACCCGAAGCGGACGCGCCGCCAGTGATGTCGGAAATAATCGTTGAGAATTCTACGTTCCCAGAAAAAGGTGGTTGGATAAGTGGGCTCGGGGCATAGATGTGTGGGCGATTCATAAGAAATCTTGCTTCGCTAAAATTAATTCTTTTCCTTCGATCGTGACGAGGATGGCGTCCTCATTCACGTTCATGTTAAGGGTTTGGTAAAATAATTTTACGAGTCTTGGATAGTACCAAGCTCCGAACGGGGTAAGTAATGGTCTAAGGTTATTGTTGGTGAGGAAATCCGATGTCCATTGGGTGGACGTCGGGTCCCCAAAACAAGAGGGATGTATATCCCATTCGGTTTCAAAATTTTTTGCCCCTCACCAATCGTCTAGTTCGATTGGGGTAGGAGATGGGGTTGGGGGTGGTTGTGGAGCTTGTGGCACTTTGTTGCGCGCTGACGGCGATCGAATCGCCATTCGTTTCTTAGGTTAGGGATTAGGGCTTGAAGAAGCCATTAATATTAAAAGACCTTATTGAATGTAATAGAGTAGGGATAGAGTAGATTTGACCTTTTTGACGCTTTTTAACGGTTCGGATCGCCTAAATCTGGTGCTAAATCGGACGGAAAATGAGTTGATAATCAAAAAGCCCTAACCTCGCTTGCCCAACCCTCTCTCGCTTGAAGATGAAATGAGGGAATAGTGTTTCATCTCTTTATATACTCTGGCCTCGCTCGAGCGGCCAAATAGACCTCGCTCGAGTGGTCACTAGTCCTCGCTCGAGCGAGTCCAGAACGGTTTGTATTTATTATTTTATGTGGCTCGCGTGAGTGAGCATAAATGTTTACTCGAGCGAGCCCAGAAACATTTTTCTGGTTCTCCGAAACCCGTGGATGTAGTTGAGTTGGTTGGAGTATTTGGTTTGGATGGAAAAGATCTGGTTTCAATTCCTATTAGCGCGTATTTTTCACTAGGTCTATTTTAACACTCAGGGGATCATTCACACGTTTGAGACTTTATTCACTTAGTAGTCCGCTCGTGTAAAAGTTAAGCTAATATGCTCGAATTTTCAATCACACTCGTTTATTTGTTTCAAAATAGGAATTGATATACTGTCAAAATATTATGTATCATCATTATTAAGAAAAACAACTAGGTAGCGCTCTCAAGCAATTTGGGATATTGTTCTCTGACATCAGCCTCTCGTTCCCACGTTGCTTCCTCGGCCGGATGATTCTTCCATCGAACAAGTACCAAGGGAATAACTTTGGTGCGTAGCACCTGTTCCTTCTTATCCAATATCTCCGTCGGTTCCTCTATCATGCTCATATCTTCGTGCATCTCCAGTGGTTGACCTTCCAAAATGTGAGAAGGGTCACCCACATACTTCCTGAGCATAGAAACGTGGAAAACGTTATATACCCGATTGAACACTGGAGGTAATCCAATGCGATACGCAACCTCCCCTACTCGACCCAAAACCTCGAAAGGTCCAAGATAACGGGAACTCAACTTGCCTCTCTTTCCAAATCTCATCACGCCTTTCATCGACGACACTTTTACAAACACGTGTTCGCCCACTTTATAGTTCACACTCGTCCGCTTGACATCAGCGTAGCTTTTCTGTCTGCTTTGAGCCGCCTTTAGTCTTTCTCTGATCATGCGGATAATAGCGGCGTTATCTTCAAGTAACTCGGGTCCCAAAATAAATATCTCGCCAATTTCCTCCCAATTAATTGGCCATTTACATCGCCTTCCGTACAAGGCTTCATACAGTGCCATCCCAATGCTCGTCTGAAAACTGTTATTATATGCGAACTCAATCAAGGGTAGGTGCTGATCCCACGATCCTTGCAATTCTAACATACACGCTCTGAGCATGTCTTCTATCACTTGATTTATTCGCTCTGTTTGCCCATCCGTTTGTGGATGGAAGGCTGAACTGAAGTCCAGTCGGGTTCCCATTCCTTTCTAAAATTTCTTCCAAAATTTTGACGTGTATAGTGGATCACGATCCGAAATGATACTGCTCGAGATTCCATGTAGGCGTACTATCTCCTTCATATATAATTCGGTGAGTTTTCCTGTCGTGTACATCGTGTTGTAAGGTAGGAAGTGTGCTGACTTGGTCAGTTGGTCCACGATTACCCAAATGGCATTATATCTCTTTGTAGTGCGCGGTAGTCCAACGATGAAGTCCATAGAGATCGATTCCCATTTCCACTCTGGTATTGGTAGAGGTTGTAATAATCCCGCAGGGTGTCTATGATCAATTTTCACTTGCTGACACGTCAAACACCGTGAGACGTACTCTGCCACTTCTTGCTTCAGACCTCTCCACCAGTAATTCTTTTTCAGATCTTGATACATCTTTGTGCTCCCTGGGTGAATGACATAGCTTGACTTGTGGGTTTCATCAAGAATCGTTCATCTTAAATCGACATTGTCTGAAATACAGAGATGGCCCTTGAACAATAAGGAACCATCCTCCTTGATTGAGAAGTCGGATCTGATGCCCTCAGTTACTTGATGTCCGCACCATATAGTGCTAGATCTTCCAACAACTTCCTTTGGTGTATACCCAAAATTAGACTAGCTAACTGAGCTGAACTCTTCCGACTCAAGGCATCGGCCACTACATTAGCCTTGCCTGGATGGAACTGTATAGAACAATCATAGTCCTTGAGGAACTCCATCCATCTGTGCTGCCTCATATTTAGTTCCTTCTGTGTAAACAGATATCTGAGGCTCTTATGGTCGGTGAAGATTTCAAACGTTTCTCCGTATAAATAATGTCGCCATATCTTCAATGCGAATATGACCGCTGCTAATTCCAGATCATGTGTCGGATAGTTCTTCTCGTTCTCTTTCAACTGTCTTGACCCATAAGCTATTAGCTTTTTATGTTGATTGAGTACACAACCCAAACTGTTATACGACGCATCACTGTAGACCGCGAATCCTCCACTGCCTGATAGAATGGCTAACACTGGAGCTTAGGTGAGTCTCTTCTTAAGTTCTTGAAAACTCTTCTCGCACGCTTCACTCCTCTCAAATCTTGAATCCTTTCTTGTAAGCCTCGTGAGAGGTCCCGATATCTTTGAAAACCCATCAACGAAACATCGATAATAACCTTCTAGTCCAAGGAAACTTCGGACGTCTGTCACGGTCTTTGGTTGCTCCCAGTTCACTACTGCCTCAATCTTAGCGGGGTCTACTGTGACACCATGCTTTGAGATGACATGTCCCAAAAAGCTAACCTCTTCTAACCAGAATTCACATTTGTTGAGCTTGGCGTACAATTGGTGTTCATGCAAAGTATGTAGAGCTACTCGTAAGTGTTCTTCATGCTCCGTCCTTAATTTTGAGTAAATCAGGATGTCGTCAACAAACACGACAATGTAGGAGTCTAGGTGTGGTTTAAACATGTAATAACTCGAAAAAAAAAAATCACACTAAACTATGACCTCGGGATCCGTGCCCGATCGGTCATAGGTTTGACCAAATGGAAGTCCAACAGTTAGTATATAGTGTGATGAACGGATGAGATGTGATAAATAGAATGCCTATGTGGTGTGTGTTGTGAAGGTATAGTCGCATACACCTACCGCGGTGTATGTGCTCAACACACAAGTGAGGAAGAGGATAAAAAGAGTTAATAACCCTAAGATCAAGAGTTTTGAGTTGTTGAGAGAGGAGTAAAGAAGAGAGAGAGAGAGGAGTAAAGAGGGTGATCAAGCAAGAGTTATTGTGAGTGATTGGAAGAAGGATTCAAGCATTAAAGAGGCTGATTCAACGCAAGGAATCCGTTAGAAACTAAAGCTGGAACCCTAGCCTTCCAACCCTAGATTTGAAATCAACTTGAGATCTATTCAAGGTAAGATTTTTGTAAATAAGATGCATAGATTATAGGGGTTAAGTTGCAGTTAAATGTGGGTTAAATCATAGGATAATGGCTTAGAAAAATAGGGGAAAAAGGTATGGAAAAAGATTGGGAAGAACAGCTCGAAAGGGGCTGAATCTGACAATTTCGATTAATCGAAATTGGGTTTCGATTAATCGAAATTGGCCAGGAAGTTAAAAAGTCAGAGGACCCCGATTTCGATTAATCGAATTGGATTTCGATTAATCGACTTTGTATTTCGATTAATCGATTTGGGGATCGATTAATCGACTGAGAACCTCCAGTGGACCCCAGGGGTTGAAGGAAATGACTTGAGGAAAAATTGACTAATCGAAATGGGATTTCGATTAATCGATTTTAGTTTTCGATTAATCGATTAATCAACTTGTGAAACTCGACTGTTCGAACTGAGGGTCTACTTTGCAAAAAGAAGGATTTCGATTAATCGAAATTGGATTCGATTAATCGAATGAAAACTCGACTGTTCGAACAGTGAATTTGCTTTGCGAAAAGAAGAATTTCGATTAATCGAAATTGGATTCGATTAATCGAATAAAAACTCGACTGTTCGAACTGAGAATGGACTTTGCGAAAAGGAGAATTTCGATTAATCGAAATTGCTTCGATTAATCGATATTGACCTGATTCGATTAATCGATTTTGGAATTCGATTAATCGACTGAGATAAACTATGTTGACTTTTAGGTTTGACTTTAAGATTCTTGGGGGATCTTATACCTTCTTTATTGCATCCTTTGTGATGTGTTTCACCTGTTATGTGGTACCATAGGTGGTACGTGTGGACTAGTGCACAAGGAGCCACGTGGGACCTTGATGCAATGATCAAATGAAGACTTGAGGTAGGGAACACCTTGAACATGTACTTTATTTTACAAGAGCATGTATGTAGTGATATAGTTTTCCATTCAAATATTTTACTGCTTAAAGAATTGTGAAAAGTGTGTGTGTGTGTGATATTCATGAGAGTAAACTAACGAGCCATCCCCAGGGGATGAAGAAGTAAAGAGATAAGAGCATCAGGTGTGATGCAAGTAAATGGATACATCCCAGGGATGTATCCAAGGATTGAATCATGTTTGATAGGGCCTAACTGATATAAGATAACACACTTACACGGTGAATAACTATATGTAAGGCACCGATATTTTTGTTATTTGAGGTTTGATAGGTTACCCCACCGACGTGGCGGGATATCCACGACTGACACGGCAGGATATCCGTGACCGATACGGCGGCGAAACCGTAGGCCAGTGCGGAGGCTTATCCGTACACAGTAAGCACACCCCAGGGGTGTTGATTGAGACAAGTGAAACCCCGCCACCAATCCCCAGGGGAAAGGGGCTTGGGTACTATATGGTATTCCCAGGGAATACATTAAAACTGTCTATATAGATGACGATGAAGGGTATCTCATCGGGGCTCGATGCTATATTGCTCGGGGATTACTTAAGTTGAAAGTTTAAGTTTTGCTTTAGGCCTTTTCAGCATTATTCATGAGTAAATGAAAACATAAGTAATCAACAGTAAAACGAAATGCTTTTTAACTGTTTCATTAACAATTGCATAGATACATCATGCATGGCATATCATAGAATACATGTGAGTTATAATTTATATGTTCAACAGTGTTTGTTCCCTATTGAGCTAGGATGTAGCTCACCCTATAGACTATACGTCGCAGGTCCATTACTAGCAGCGGCCGAGGCTTCAGGAGACGCTGATCCCGGCGAGTCGGACCTTGCGGCCGGCGAAGAGTTGGAGCCACCTCCAGAGGACTTCTTCTAGAGGACTCCGCTGTGCCACTTTGAGGGATTTTACAGAGAGTTTTGTACGGCTTGGTATGTCAAGCCTTGATTTTGTGAAAACCATGTATATAAGGTTTTGGATTATTCTTTTGGGACGAACCATCCGTGATGATTTCTATCATCGATGGTTCGGATCGGTTCTCCATTCATGTAGGGGCATGAGGGTAGAACTGTCTTTTGGAAAGTTAATTAATATAGATTTAAATTCCGAAATTTCATTTATAGTACTTTTGATGCTTGATATACCAGTGTTTCGTGCTTAGCTAAGGGCACGGTCAAGATGATCGTGCTGATGGCACGGGTTTCGGGGTGCCGAAATCCGGGCTGTCACAAAACACCCGATTCATTAAATCCATAAACGACGCCGGTGCGTTTGTCAATCCGAACGGCATCACCAAAAATTCATAGTGTCCATACCGTGTTCTGAATGCCATTTTCTGAATGTCCTCAACCTTGACTCTTAACTGCTGGTATCCAGATCTCAAATCGATCTTGGAAAAGTACTTCGCTCCTTGCAACTGATTGAACAAGTCATCTATTCTTGGCAAAGGGTATCGATTTTTCATAGTGAGTTTGTTCAATTGTCGATAGTCAATGCACAACCGCATCGACCCATCTTTCTTTTTCACAAACAAAACTGGTGCTCCCCATGGAGACACACTCGGTCTTATGAATCCTTTATCCATGAGCTCTTGCAACTGTTCTTTCAATTCTTTCAACTCAGCGGGAGCATTCTTGTATGGTGCTTTTGAAACAGGCTCCATTCCTGGTGCTAAGTCGATAGCGAATTCCATTTCTCTCTCTGGGGGTAATCCTGGCAATTTTTCAGGAAATACATCTTCAAATTCTCGCACCACTGTTATCTCGGAGATAACATTATTTTCTTCTTTATCTCCTTTCAGAAATGCCAAATAACTGCTGTATCCCTTTTTGATTAAACGTTCTGCTCTGACTGCAGAGATGAGTGGCACTTGCGTCGATCTCTCTCCTCAAAATCGAAATGATCTCCTCGTGTTAGGTCGAAAAATAACAACCTTGTTCTTGCAATCTACTGTTGCACAATGATGGGACAGCCAATCCATGCCAAGGATCACGTCGAATCCTTACATGTCCAACAATATTAATTGCGCGTCTAATTCGTAGACAACGTCATCCCGAACGCTCACTACTACCGATTTGCAGACTAATTCTGTGTTCACTAATTCTCCCGTTGGGATAGACACTGATAACACAAAGTCCAGTGTTTCCGGGATAATCTTCATTTTCTTTGCAAATCTAGGGGTAATGAAGGAGTGGGTAGACCTTGGGTCTATCAACACTCGTGCGTCACGTGCTACATAGCACCCTTTGTCATAGACTTGTAACGTACCTACAACACATACATATACATATATATCACATACTTTATTTAGAATTGTCTAATGTACAACATGGTTCTACACACTGTTCTAATGAATGCACCTTCTCTATCTAAAATTTGATTAAATTGAAATTCTTCATTTAAAAGGAAATCTCACCTTAAATGACGTCTTGTACACTCCTTGCTTCTTGGGCGGTAACTGCGTAGGCTCTCCCTTGAACAACTGGCTTCTGTGATTGAATAGGCCGTGACATGGAAGCTGGGGTCGTTTTCTCCTTAATTGCCTTAGGGCAATCTCTAATTACGTGGCCTGGCCTATCTTGCCACATTTAAAATAGCCTCGCATTCCTTACCTGCAATCTGCCGTTTTGTGGGACTTGCCACACTTGGCACAAGTCTCCCTTGGTGTTGAAGAAGCAGCTCTTGAAAAGCCTTGTGTAACTGTAGCTCCGGTGGAAATAGCAGGACCCTCATACTTCATCGATCTCCTTGATGCCAGCAATGAGAATCTTTGATGAATAGTTTGTTGTGCGGCTCTCCCATACCCTGTCTGGAACGGTTGCCTCTGATTCGGTGCTACGAACCTCGGCTTCTTATTCATTGATTCATAACTCCTAGTCCTGCTTTGATCTATGCTTCCTCTTCCCTGCTGTTCCCTCTGACGGTATCGGTTATTGTTTTCTTCTTCGACTACTAATGCCTTGCTCATGACCTCTCTATAGGTCTTTAACTGAAATGGCGCAACCCCTCCTCGGATGTCCGACCTTAAACCCTGTTGGAACCTCTTTGCTTTCATCGCATCAGAAATTACGTAGTCTGGAGCGAAACGAGCCAGTCTCATAAATTCTACTCCGTACTCTCTCACGGTCAGCCTTCCTTGCATTAGTTGCAAAAATTGAGTCTCCATCTGATTTCTCACAACCTCTGAAAAATACTCCTTATTGAACTCTTCAACAAATTCATCCCAAGTCCAGGGCATATCTGGAGTTTCTTGAGCTCTAGTTCGCGAAACAGATTTCCACCAAGGTCCAGCTTCTCCATCTAGCATATACGCTGCCCAACGGACACTCTCATCCTCTGTGTATGTTAGTACACTAAATACCTTCTCCATTTCACCCAGCCAATTTTTTGGCTGCCATGGTGTCTGCCTGCCCTGAAAAGCTAGGAGGTCTCATCCTCCTGAATTCGGTAAATGCTGAAGTCACTGGTAGTGTAGGTCCTACTGGGAGAGTAGGTGTCTGTTGTGGTTCTGGGGTGACATGTGCTGCCAAGGATGCTGCTTGCTGCGCCATGGCAGTTGCCATGGTTTCCATTATATGCATCATCCTCTGACGCTCCTCTCTTTCTTCATTTCTTTCTCTTACTCCATCTTGTTCCCTCTGATCTCGATCCTGATTTTCTGCTTGATTTTGGTTCTCTCCTTGGCCACTGCCTTTGGGAATCTCCCTATTTCTTAATGGTACCCTGTTGGTCGGTGAGACGAACCCATCTCTACTGCGCAAATTTCTATCATGACCACCCTTGGGTCGGCCTCTTCCTCTAGGAAACATAACGGTCTGCATGAGAAACCACAATTTCGTTAGCAGCAGTCCCTATATTCTGATCAACTGATTGTCAAAGATTGACAGAAAGGCTTTGATACCAACTGTGACAGCTCGTATTTCGGCACCCCGAAACCTGTGCCATCAGCATGACCCTCTATGCCGTACCCTGTGATTCTTTACAGGCATTGGTATGTATAAGCCAAATACTACAATTAAGGCACGTGTATCTCCTCTAAACAAGTACTCATGCATTTAAAATAAATAAGGTCTCTAAAGGCAGTTCTTGTCCCAAGCCAATTCATGGGCATAAGAACTTACCCAAATCGTTGGTGATAATAGTTCACTCCAGACAGTTTGTAAAAAGGATAACGGTATTTAATTACATTCAAATAAAGAGGCTTGACATACCAAGCCATACCTAATACTCTTAACTCACTCTCAAAGTACGCAATGGGTCTCCTAGAAGAATTCCTCAGGAGGAGGCTCTAACTCCTCTGTGGGCACGTAATCTGAATCCCCTGGATCAAAGTCTCCAGAAGTCTTCGCTGCCGCTAGTCCTGGACCTGCGACGTATAGTCTAAAGGGTGAGCTACATCCTAGCTCAGTAGGAAAACATAATGAACATATAGATTAACTCTCACATATATGTCAGCAGTTTTAAAAGCACAAATTATCGGATATCACTTTTGAAAACAAACAATTGAGATGACTGGAATAAAATGATGAATACGATTGTTACTTTGCATGGTTTTGTTTGTTCTCACCTTACTGGTTTAGTTGTGAACTTGGCCTAATCACTTAAATCTTCAACTTAAGTAGTCCCTGAGCAATATAGCGTCGAGCCCTAATGGAATACCCACCATCGTCGTCTAACTAGACAATTGTTATGTGTATTCCCAGGGAATACTGCCCAAGCCCCTTTCTCATAGGTGGCGGGGTCTATTCTCAAATCTACATCCCTGGGATGTGCTATGAATGTATAAATTGGCCGCCGTACCGGTCACGGATATCCTGTCGAGTCAGTCGTGGGTATCTCGCCACGTCGGTGGGATATTCTAATCAAACCTTAAATAATAAAAATATCGAACGTGCTCAACATATAATTATTCACCGTGATTGTGCTAATTTTATTACATTAGGCCTTATCACTTTACTTTCGTTTCACTGTTAGTTTTCATCTGCATCCCTGGGATGCCACTGATTCAATGCATCATCTAGAGTCCACTTTACAATTTTTACGTCCCCTGGGGACTTCATGACTATCACTTTTGAAACTTACACCCTGTTTCATAATGATTATATAATACTTGACTATTTAATTGAGATACACTACATATATGAGTTGACAAAATAATGTACATGTCTCAAGAATATTCCTTACCTCAACAGAAATCCAACGTACTCCTTTCTCGTAGAGGTTTACACATCACAATCTTACGTCAAACCTACATTGCATGCGTCAAGGACACATTTAGAAGGGTCACTAGAACCATTGGAGTACACACCCCCCCCAATGAATTGTACATAAAATTAAAAAAAATCTGAGTAGGGTCTCGTGCGAGCAGGAACTATTCCTCGCTAGAGCGGTCACTTAACTTCGCTTGAGTGAGCACTTGATCTCGAGCGAGTGGTTAAAACGAGGTACCAACCGTCGCGTGTGCGGTCACTCTAATCGCTCAACTGGCTACGTTCCTCGCTCGAGCGGTTAAAACGAGGTCGCTCGAGCGGTTAAAACGAGCCATCTAAAGCTTCACGCGATGCCTCGCTCGAGCGAGCTTTCCCTTTACTTTGGGTCTCGCTCGAGCGAGCCCAGAATGAAATCTGTTCTCAGGTTTTATATTCTGTCCTCGCTCGAGCGAGCCATTTATACTGCTCAAGCGAACCACGACAGAATTAAGTACTCGATCAGTTCGAGAAACTATTTCTTCTCCCATTCCAACGCTTATAAGTGTTAAATTCATTCATCTACTATTTTATACTAAAAAAAATACACGTAAACATTTCAAACCGTACCTCCATCGATAGGTCTCGTACAAGTTCGACCCAAAGTTCAATTCTACCAACCTTTTCTCCAGATCTTCCACCGATTTAAGTCCCAACAAAACCCTAGCCCTCCTTTACTAGACTCTCCTTTCTTTCTCTCTATTTTTCCTTCTCTCTATTTAGGCTAGACTTAGGTTACGTATGGGGCTCCTCTTTCCTCCCTCTTTCACTTATATACACATACATTAGTGAACACTAGTGTGTTTAACACATACACACATAGTGTATACATGTTAGGTTTGGTTTCCTTGTGGACCACACATACACATGCGTGGTACGTGACATGCACGGTTCCCAAAATTTTGGAGTTATGACAGAGCACTATTCATCGCTCGAGCAGTTATTATTCATCGCTCGAGCGATTATAAATCATCGCTCGAGTGGTCATTATTCATCGCTCGAGCGGTTATAATATAAGGTATCTGGAGCTCTAAGCGATGCCTCGCTCGAGCGAGCTTCTCCTTCACTGTGGGTCTCACTCGAGCGAGTCCAAAATACAAATATGCTCAGAATATTCTCTCTGCCCTCGCTCGAGCGAGCCATTTAGACTGCTCGAGCGAGCCATGAAAAGATGCATGTTTTCTATCTGTTCAAGAACTATCACCTTCTTCTTGAGAGACCTAATAGTGTCAAGGATCATTCGTCCAATAGTTTAAACTCTGCTTAAAACATACGTAAATATCAAAAATCATACCTTACTCGATAGATCTCCTATAGTTTGATCCAGCTTCGTCTAATCGTGAAGATTTCCAAGGTTCTCTATTGCTCAAAAACCAACGAACCTCTCCTCTCTTACAATCTTCTCTTCTTTCTCTCTATTGCAACCCCTCTCCTCTTTCTCTCTATTTTAGTTCTCTCTATCTATGCTAATTTAGGTTACGTAGGCGAGACTCTCTCCTCCCCATTTTCACTTATATAGTGAAAGCTAAAAAGTTTTACATATACACACATAGTGTGTATATGTAGTTTTTGGTTTCCTTATGAATCACAAATACATGTTCATGATATGTGGTACACGTGCATGGTATGTGATGCGCCCGATTTCCAAAAATCTGGGGTTATGACACCTATTGTGACAAGTGGCAGGTTCGTCACCATTGTAAGCCGCTTGAAGCTCAGCTTATCCATTCCACATGTGAAATTCACGCGGTCGATTGTGAGACGGTAAGTTTTTTTTTTTTAAGAATCCACTCCGCTTTAAGTCACGTTAACATTTTTTTATGTTTTTTATTATTTAAGACTCTACTGATTATATCTCTGGTTCCGTGCAGATTTTTTTTCCGATGCATAGTCAAAAATATAGTCATTGGGCCTTGGCCATATTTCTGTAGGTGATCACGTTATTAAGTTGATAGCCTCGACAGACCGATAGTGCTTAGGGAAGTTCGATGTGCATAAATAATGTCTATTGCATCATCTGTCGTGCTTTCTTCATGCTGTCGGTTTGAAGTCTGCTCTCGATCAACCGTGAAAGCTAACAGTCATGGACAATGTCGATCTCCCACGCCAATGCAACGATTGGGACTGCGGTATTTTTGTACTGAAGTATATCGAATACTTCTCCCAAAGGCAGACTATCAATTTTTAGGAAAAACACATACAACAATTTAGAGCCGAAATCAGACATACATAGTTCACGTTCGGGAGTTAAATTTTTTATTCTTTTTGTATATTTTTGTAATAATTGTATAGTTTATATTTCCAATATTTTGATTAATTGGAAATATATTTTGATTAATTTTGTACATTGTCCATGTTTGGGAGTTTATATTTCTGTAAATAGTTTTTATAATTTTTCTAATATTTTGATTAATTTTAACAAACTATATAATAAGTTAGTAGGCTGCTATCTTAAGTCGCGATTAATAGCCCCTAATCTCTAATATGCGACAGCATGCGATAATTTACTCCATTTTATAATTTCATTTTCATGTTCTAATAGATTTACACGATCGTCGGTTATGCCCGTATTTGTTATAATTTTTACATCGTATTGGTCGAACTTTGCCTTTAGATCTTATTCTCCTTTTCTTCGGACGACTGGCTTGACATCTTTTGTGCTGAGGCAAAACCTCGATGTCATCCTTTAGCGCAGTCCATTGGCGCTTATCAACAGTCGACACAAAGTATTCTTTGTAAGTTTTCCTAAATAAATTACCGGTAAACCAGTGCTCACAAAATTGAGGGATCTCTCTCTCTCTCTCTCTCTCTCTCTCTCTCTGTTTCGACGCGATAATGCGACGATCACATGTGAACATGGTAACCCAGGGATATCCCAACGTCGGCATATACATGTTCATTTATGTATATCGACACTGTGAGTGTATTCCTCCCGTTTAACTTGAAATATATCGCGGTCATAGAGTACACTGTTCTTTCGACGGACACACCCTGAATTTTGTGTTACGTGTGTGTCATTTTATTTCCTTCATCCTGACATCGAAGGTAGAATTTGGCTACCTTCGTGCGAATGGTTTCTAGTATGGTCACAATCGGTTCCTCCCTGACTATTTTTAACATACTATTAATACTTTCAGCTATATTAGTTGTCAACATATTATAACACCCCCTTGGAAAATATGTGCGTGCCCAGAAATGATTACCGATTTCTTTAATCCATGCTGTACATTCTGCGGGGGCTCATTTCAATTTTTTGTAAAATTCGTTTAAATTTTGCCTCCGAGAATGCACGAGCAGCAACCCATAAAAAGGGTTTGAAGATTGTATCCTTATACGTATAAAGAAGATTTAGAGCTAGGTGTCGCATACAGTAGCTGTGAAATGCGTTAGAAAAAATATTCTGCACAACTTCCATTAACCCCTTCTGTCAGTTTGATATTAACACAAACTGCTCTTGAAAGTTCTCGATTATGCGACTCCCTAGTAGTTAAAGAAACCAACTCCAATGATCTTCATTCTCTTTAGGTATAACGTCGAATGCTATGAGAAATAAATGTCTATTCTCGTCTATCCTTGTAACTATTAACAATATTCCTTTATATCGTTCGCACAAATGTGTCTCATCTACAACGATTATTCTTTGTAAAGTGTTATGGAAGCTCCTAATACAAGGTCCAAATGCCACGAAGAACTCTGAAAGACATTATCAGATTCACGACACAATTCGATCTATACGTTTGGATCCTCCCGCTGTAATTTGGAGACATAGGACGGTAGCATCTTAAATTGCTCCTTCCAGCTACCTTGGATGTCATTTAATGCTATTTCTTTTCCTCTCCACGCTTTCCAATAATCGACTGTTACACCGTATTTTTTTTTAATATAAAAAATTATTGAAGCAGGAGTCTCGTCAAAGCCCTTTAATAATATATCTTTCATGAAGGAAGCTATCCACGATGTCATACACTGGCGATGTTCACTTTCGAAAGCTGGCCTTTCACACGTATGTTCCGGGTAAAAAGTCTTCACGGTAAACATGTCTACACCCACAAATTTCGATGCATGTATCCGCCAAACAAATCCTACTTCAATACACCTCGTCGTAATTCAAAGAGGACTAATTTTTATTAATTTAATTCAAAAATTATTTGTCATGACAAACTCTTTAAGGGCTTTTTAAAAAGATTTCTTATTTCTAAATGCCTGACCAACAGTAATTGGCCTCCCTTCATACACTTCCTTATCATCCGAATCCATGTACTCTCATTTCGAATCATTAAGCTAATAGTCTTTGTCCACCAGAGGTTGATCAATTCTCCTATTAGTATCAACAGGTGAAGTTGGCGAGGGCGGTGCTTTATTATTTTCAGGATCACTATTACCGTCATCGATTGGATGATTATTACGTACTTGGGATTGAGTCCGTCGAGGTATGGTTGGTTGAGGTGCAGTTGTTTGGGTTGAGGTTCGCTGAGGTGGGGATGTTTGGGGTGTGAGAGGCTGTTGTGTTGAGGGCTCGATTACCTTTGGCTTTAAAGTTATTGGTTTGGAAGGCCATTGGTATGGACTAAGGCCTCCCAAAAATGTTACCCACTAATTCCAATTGAATGTATTGTTTATCGATTGGAAGTTAAGCTGACATGCATTATACATCAGATTCATTTCAGGATAATATCCTTGTTCCTTATCATCTTCTCTCATTGAAATGTCTGAAGAGGGTTGCTCCAGTGGCCTACGATATGGGTGAAATCCTATATTCATATTTCTATCATCGTTGTAGCAATGTTCTCTTCTTCAAATCGTATTTATTTATTTTCAATCTAATGTTCTGGTTCCACACCATCATCATCTCCTAATCTGATATTTTTCTCACATTCTTTATGATATTCGTTTGTTTCCTAGAATGATTGAAATACTTCGAAAGACGATAAAATTTTTGTAACGAGAGTGGCCAATGATTTTTTGATATAAACATTTATCACACTATCACTAATACGATATGCTTTGACTAAGTTTGCAAGATCATCGGAGTCCGACAATTCGGCAAACACCAGCTCCCTCTCTAAGCGCAATGAAACCGATAGTGTAATAGAATGTTCTCCTGGTTGAGTCCTACTGGCCTTGTACATTTTATGCATAAACTAATCAAATGATATGCTCTCCGTGATAGTGACAATCCTCTGATGTTCCCCACAGTAAGTATTATCGCCGACACGGACGCTATCTAAATGACAAAGAAGGGAAACATCTATTTCAACCTAAAATATTAAAAAAAAGAGGAAAATTAGCAGATAAAAAATGTTATACTTAACGTAGAGACTAAGAGTCAGCGTCCCACGATCTTAAGATATCGATCGCTATCTTAAGTTAGCGGTAAGATAGCGCCCGCTACCTTAAGATAGCGGCCGATATCTTATGATAGCGCCCACTAACTTAAGATAGCGGTCAATATCTTATGATAGCGCTCACTAACTTATTGCTAATTTAAGATATCGGTCGATATCTTATGATACCGTCCGTTAAGTTACCGCTAACTTAAGATAGCGATCGATATCTTATGATAGCGTCCCGCTAACTTAAGATAGCAGACGAAAGCTTAAGATCACGGGACACCCAATTAAATTCGAGCTTATAAATTCTGATGGTTGCTACGAAGGATTTTAGATTGTCTGGCCGGTTGTTGTTAACAGGTACCACCTACTGTAGTCGAAATTGGAAAATGGGCATACAGGAATGAATGAAAAATAAAATAAAAACATATATATATATATATATATATATTGGAAAAAAGGTCGATGCTAATGTGGAGACGGCTTGGCTTGGAGCTGGCCTCTTTTGCAAAGATTGAAACTATAGGGTCATTTTTGCAAATAAGCAAACTTATAGGGCAGAGAGTATAAATTTTTCAAACAAAAAATAAGAAAAAGAAACAACAATATTTGTTGATAGTGTCATTTGTTATGGATGTGGAATCATTTTCTTTGTCACCATTATCATTGTTATCGTATCATCCTAAACATCAACATCATCGTCTAGTAAGCTAGGGTTGAGAGGAGAACTGAGAAGAGAACGATGACTGAATAAGTTTAGAGCTTTTAGATTTATATTTAGAGAAGCGTGCTACATTGTTAAGGATATATAAAAGAGCCTTAGGCCATCGGAATCCAATTACATTGGTGGAAATGAAATTTAGTTTCCAATTGTTATTGTTTCATAGCTATGTAAGGAGATGGAAATGAAATTTAAGTGGGCCCTGCATCAAAATTTAATTTCCATACACCAAGTCATTTTTTGAGGAAACCATTTCAATCTTTTAAGTGGCTGAAATTAAGTTTCTCACTAACAAAATAATAATTTACTTTTAAAAAGTAAATCTCATTTCTATGACCATCATACCAACACGATCATTATGACCACCATGTTATCTACATCATACTCTTTTTAGCTAATATTTGACTTTGGTCAAAGTATAAATTTTAATCAAACTTTAACAGAATTTATAAGCTATTTAAAATTTTGGCTTTTGATCAAACTTTGATTACTGAAACATGATAATAATTTGTAAGTAATATATTACCAAATTTTATAGGGTCAAAGGTTTACTTCATTGTCAAACTTTGACTTTTAATTAAAATTTTACTTTCTAATTGTTAAACTTTGACTCCTCTAATTTGATGGCGAAAAAAGTATACGTCACAGGTGTAGATTTAGACCAGGATCTTGAGGCTGAGGCTGATCCTGACTACGTCCCAGAGGAAGAACCAGATCTTCAACCTGAGGATTTTTACCCTTAGTTTCTTAGCTTGGTACGTTAGATGGGTTTGTAAATGATAAATTCAGTATTTATACTAATATTTTGACTGCTTAGTTGATAGTCTGCCATCACCAGTGATTTATTTTATTTTCTTTATACCTGTTAGCATGTTTTGGGTATCTTCCTTTTGCCATATATTGATATCTGTTATGGTTCCCATTTACGTTGTGGATGTACCGAGTCAATGGTGATCCGGCCTTCCCGGAAATTCGGGTCCCGAAAATCGGGTCGTCACAGTTGATATCAGAGATATGACTTTAGATTTGGATTCCATAGGATGATGGGCTGGATTGTTTACAATCAATAATGATCAATGTTGTTGTTGATCAATGGTAGATCAGTATGGCCTCACGTATCAGAGGTAGAGGCAGAGGTAGACCAAGGACGATCCGCATGAGAGTCGTCCAGGATGTCAAGGGCACTTCGCGTGGTGTAGGAATCGCCACTAGTCCCAACATCATTCCATTGGGAGGAGGGAATGGCGGAGAAGGAAGTGACATACAGTTGTTGGAGACCATGGCCAACGCGATGGCATAGCAGACAAAGATACTAGCGAAGAGAAATCAACCTTTAGGGTTTTTCAGAATTTAGAAGAATGCGTCCTCCGAGCTTTTCGGGTCAAGTTTATCCACTTGAGGCCGAGAAGTGGTTGAACGAGATGGAGAAAATCTTCAGTACTTCCTTGCACTAAGGATGAGAAAGTGAGATGGGCTGCCTTCAAACTGGATAGAGAGGCTGATCCCTGGTGGAAAACAGTTCAGAGAGAGAGTTCAAGAGACCCCAAATACACTGTGGAATTGGGCTGAGTTCGTTGAGAAATTCAATGACAAGTACTTCCCCAATGTAGTGAGGAATTAGTAGGAAGTTCAGTTCATAGAGTGAAATTGGTGCCAGAGTGAGAGGACTCCCTATTCACTATTGGAACTCCTTTCAGTTTCGTGAAATTGGCGCCATATGTGAAGGATTTCTTTGGCAAATCCCAACTCCATTAACTTCACTAGAGCCAAGTATGTTAGAATCAAGGTTGCTACTTCTTTATGGTGGCAAATTCCTAGAGCTGTAGAGTTGAAACTAAAAGATGAGTTGATTCTCTTAGCCATCGAGATTGAACTCGAAGGAAAGGGCGCTGCTTATTTTTCCATCGCCACCAAGACGATCACGAAGAGAACGAAAGAGAAAGAATATCCCCTTAACGACATTCAATCGAATGTGGAACTTTTCCCCCCATTGATATTAACCCCAATGATTTGCAAAGGTGTCAAGCCAAAATTCTACACTGCTAATGTGTTGGGATCTCCTCCGACTAAAAAACCAGTTGAGTAGAAATCCCTCGTGTCGCCGGAGATGACAGTGAACAAAACGATCCCGCACAAGCCCAACCATGTCAGTTTTGGAAATTTCGAATTTGAATTTCAAACAAACAAATCCCATGTCAACACGTGGCACCCTTGCACTGCACCATTAGTTACCATATCAAGCAACCAAACAAATGCCTTTGTCTCCAGCGTTGATCTCCCCCCAATATAGCAAGTAAAGATTCCTCCAATGAGTGCCAAAGCCAAAGTCAATGACTTGTGTGCTGATTTCTCTCCAAATTTGTGCTGATTTCTCTCCAAAATAGCTAGACATGCATTCTCCAACGTTTGCAATAGCTGCCCAACTTCCAGCATATTCGAATTCGACAGAGGCAAATCTGGGCCCAATGTAACAGCCAGTTGCATCCACACCGATCCCAAACCATGACCCAGACCTAGCTTCATTTTCAACACCCGACTCCCATATTGCAAAAATCAATAACTGCAACCCAGACTCTCCAGCTAACGATGCACTCTCCATCTCCGAACCAACCGTTGACCTCTGTTCTCTGGCTCTCCTTTCAGAGGCCATCTGATCTCCCCCATCTATGATTATCTACTTGGATGAAGCTACCAATCCACCATCAGGATTTCAAAGAAATCTCGATCTCAATTTCTGTGATAATAGTGAACATGCTTGGCGGATGACCACAAAACTAGAGGCTGATGAAGATAGCGATAAACGTACAAGGTTCCAAACCTTATTCTTTTCCATGGACAATAACTCCTCTCTCATGGCCTCCTGCCAGTGTGAGGATTCATTGCTACCAATAGCATGCTGAAAGGTTGATGGATCATCAAGATCAACACCTTCAAACTGCGCCTCTTGCGTATACTCCTCATAGAAGTCTAGAATAGTAGGTTTACGCTGGTGCTTAGATCTTCTGGGCTGAGTCGATGGTACTAGTGAAAGATGAGGTGGAATAAGACATTCTTCTATAATTGGAGTCATCACTAGATTTGTTTGAATCAAAGTGTCAACATGTATGGGATCAGGTGTTGAAGGAAGAAAAGCATTACCACCAGATGAAGGCACAAATTCAAATTCAGAGTTCTCAATAAAAATAATATTATTCTGACGTGAACTCTCACTGGATTCGCCATTCTCCAGAAAATTAGCTATATAGGTCTCAGAAATATCGATGACTCTTCTAGGACAATAATATCTCTAAGTTCTAGATTAATGCCCATAACTGATAAAATAGCAATTGACTGTGCGAGGATCCAACTTCTTAATGTTGGAATTATAAAACTTAACTTCAGCTTCATAACCCTATTTATGTGAATGTTCGAGCTTCGGATCATTAGTTGTCTATCTTTTGTAAGGAGTTTCAGCTACAACCTTGCAAGGAACCCTGCTAAAAATATAAACTGTTGTCTTCAAGGCTTCACCCCAAAACTCTTCTTTAAATATAGAGTGACTTAGCATACTATGAATAACCTCCTGATAAGTACGATTTCTCCTTTCTAAAATACCATTCTGTTGCGGAGTGTCAGGAGAAGTATATTGTGGAACAATTCTTTGAGCCTGTAAGTACTCCACGAATGGTCCATGATTGACACCATCAAGACCCATTCTCCTGAAATATTCTCCACCTCTATCTGAACGCTTATTCTTTATCTTCTTCCCAAGTTGATTTTCTACTTCCAACTGATAGGTCTTGAAAACTTCTAAAGCTTGATCTTTTGTCTCTAATAGGAAGACGTATGTGTATCTGGAGTAGTAATCAATAAAGGTAATAAAATATCTTTTACCACCACGAATAACAATCAGAAAAGGTCCACAAATATCGGTATGTATCAACTGCAAAACCTCAGTGGCCCAAGAGGCGGAGAACTTCCTCTGTTTTGAAGTTTTACCTTTCATACAATCCACACAATTTCTAAAATCGGTGAAATCCAATGGTCTAATAATACTAGATCTAACTAACGATTCCAGTCTTTTCTTTGATATGTGACCTAACCTCCTATGCCATAAGGCTACAGAATCATCTCTAAGCAAAGAACGCTTTGACCCGGACGGTGTTGAGCTCGAGGCCTTGATCTGTGTCAAAATATGACTATATTTCACACCCTAAAATCAACATTTGGCTATTCAATGAAGGCTAACTGATGGATGTTGAACAATTTTAGTGGTTTCAGGTGTTTTTGACTGTTGGATCTTGAAAGAGCATAAAAGAGGATAATTAAGGGTTACATGACAACATTGGACCCATGAGCCAGCAAAAACACCAAAATCCATGAAAATGATTGATTGGCCCAGCCTCCACCAGAAGAATGAAGATGTTTCCTATCATAGTCAATCGATTTAATCTCGTGAATCAATCGATTGACATGGATGATAGCTTTTTCCCCCTTTATTTTGAATTTGAATTAAGTCAATCGATTGATATATGTAACTCAATTGATTGAATTCAAATTCAAATGATTCCCTCAAAAGATGGATTTGAAATCAATCGATTGAAATTTTAATTTCAATCGATTGAGACTATTATGGAAATTTTCCTATCCGCACCCTATAAAAGCAATGCTATGCTTAGGGTTTAGGGGGCTTTTTCTTGGCAGAATTTTCTTAGGTTTTTCCCAGTTCTTCTTTGTAATTTGGAATTATAGTTTGTAACTAGGAACAGAGCATTGTAAGGATAGATCTTTTGATAAATCAAAGAGCATATTTTGATGATGACTTCTGGTTTACATCGGGTGTGTAGATCGAGGATGAGCGGCTAAACTCTCTCGTTCAAGGAGGAAGCGACCCCTAGATGAGTAGATGATTTATTATTATTTCTATAATTTATTATCATCACCATTGAATCATTCGGCTCATAGTGTGTACTTAATATATGATCATTGAATGCTCATTTATAGTCGTTGATCTTGGTTATCGACGACCATAAAGGGTCATTCCACCTAGATCCGATCTAGGATGCCGAATGATTGGTTCTTAATGTTGTGGTTTCGAATGTGAGATATGTTATGCCTTTCGCATGATTCATGCCGTATAAGGATGAGTCATAGTGTTTGGATAGGGTATGCCGGATCAATAATCGCCCTCTTTACAAATCATTTTTCTTGTAGTTAAATGATGGTATTTTGGTGTGGTATGAAATTATGTGATTGATTGTTGAGAAATTATGAATCTAGGGTTAGCAAACTCCTTGATCATCTCTTAATTGTTATTTTCTTTGTCATCATTTCTTACTTAGATCATTTTAAGTTTATCGTTTTAGCATCGTGCGGTGATAACTTGGCAAATCAACTTTCTCTCCCTTGGTACTTCCTTGGGCATTTTTATTCTCTTTAAAATTAATTTAATTCTGCGCTTCCCTGTGGGTACGATACTAGTATTCTTGCCTTGCTACAATCGATCTTGTATACTTGTAAGGGTACAATTTAAAATCGATCAAGTTTTTAGCGCCGCTGCCAGGGAAGCGACGCAATTTTATTGATTTTTAAGAGGTTTGTGTTCTCTGATTGCTAGTAAACCGATTGAGTTCTTTTATTCAATCGATCGACTGTGTTAGTATTTGTTTTGCTCACTGTTTTTATCAATCGATTGATTTGAAAGAATCAATCGATCAATTTTTAATTGTGAGTATCTCTAGGTTAAAAAAAAAAACTTTCATTCTGTTTAGATTCTGACTAACTGTCCATTGTTATAGTCAATTGATTGAGTGTCCACTCTTAATTGATTGAGTCTGGTAATATGGAATTTTAATTGTCAGCTTGTTTACTATTAAACCTTTGGGATTCTGTTCAATCGATTGACCTATCCTGTGTGAATCGATTGACTAGATCTCTCCTGTTTATCATTTCAGTAGTATTTCTTGTTCTACCCAGCCTGATTTTTGAACCTCAATCGATTGATTTTGACAAATCAATCGATTGATTGATAAGGTCATCTTTCAGAGCATTCTTGTGTTTGTTTCAATCAATTGAGTCTGCCAATTCAATCGATTAAACCTGAACTGCGTTCTTGTTGGGTTTACTTTAGACTCGATAATTCTTGTCTTGGGTGTGCTGGTGTATGAGCTTTACTAGATCTCATCACTCACGTCTACAACCGTTGAATCGTGAGATTGAAAGGTCATGCAGAGTGAATCATAGAAACCATCGGCTTCAGCATCATCATACTGAAACTATGGAGGATCAAAGACAAGAGGGACGAAATAGGAATAATAATGATAACAACAATGAAAGGGAGAATGAGAATCACTTTGAGGTGCCACCTGAAGGCCCGTGAACTTTGGAGCAATATAATGATCCTGGTCTTTACGAGGATCAAGATAGTATCATTCATGCTCCCATCCCAGGAAATCACTTTGAATTCAAATCGGCGATGATTCAAATGTTTCCAATCTTCAACAGATTGAGTAATGAGAATCCATATGCTCATTTGACTGAATTCATTGGGGTATGCAAAATGTTTAGAGTTCATAATGTGTCTGACAAGATAGCTAAGCTGGAACTTTTTCCTTTCTCTTTGCGAGATAAGGCGAGATCGTGATTTATGTCATTAGAACCAAGATCTATCAGGAATTGGATAGAATTACAATATGAATTCCCGAAGAAGTACTTTCCCATGAGCAAAACCAATGAACTGCATCAGTAGATTTTGATTTATGCTCAACAACCTACTTAAATATTCAATGAATGTTGGGAACGTTTTAAGGAATTGGTTAGAAGCTTCCCTACTCATAGGATTCCTAGATGACAACAAGTTCAAAGTTTTTATAACGGATTGATTCCAGAAGAAAGGCGCATGGTTGATGCATCTTGTGGAGGATCATGTGCTGGGAAAGAGGCTGGAGAAATTTGAGAACTTTTTGAAAGATTATGCCAAACTTCCATGCAAAATGAGACATTAGGGTGTGCCAACCTTGAGATATTAACCAAATCACGTGTTTTGACAAAAAATGGAATTTTTGATGTTAACAACAACACTTCAGATTTATCAACGAAAGTTGATGTGTTGTCCAAACAAATGAATATGTTGTTAGCAGCAACCAAACAAGCTGAAAGTCCCACCATCTCTACTGTTTGTTCAATTTGTGAACATCAAGGTCACATGGCTAATGAGTGTCCAACCACTCTAATGATCTTTCCTGAAGAACTTACTCCTCAAGAGCAGGTGAATGTGACTCAATCGTATCATCGACAAGATAGAACATGTACTCCAACACTTATAAATCCAGAATGGAAAAATCACCCAAACTTAGGATGGGGAGGATCAAATCAAATTGGACAAGTGAACCAATAATACAGATCCAATATATTGAGTGGACAATAAAGTTTTCGTCCAACACAGAATTTGAATTACCATCACCCAAATTCTGAGTATCGAAAAAATCAGAATTTCAATCAATCTCAGACTTCCAGTTCGAGAGATTCTGATTTGGAAGCAAAGATCATGCAGAATGTGCAGGCTCTTCAACAACGATCAATGCAAGCCTTTCAGCAGATGTTGAAGGACCAATTTAGTCAATGGACTAATCAAATGAGTCAAAGAGAAGAATGAGGGCTTCCCAGCCAACCCATCAATAACCCTCGAGGCCAAACTCCGTCCGATGAAGGACCATCAACTAACTATTAGTTGAAAGCTGTCACTGTGTTAAGAAGTGGACGTGTGATCGATAATCAAGTGAAAATTCTAGTGGAATCAGAAAAAGAAGCTGAGAAGGACATAGAACCATAGACAGAAGAAGAGATAGAGTCTCCTAGAACTGTCCAACAGGAACCCGAAGAAGACCTAGAAATTGAATCCAATCCCCACACCACAAAGGCACCATTCCCTCAGTGCTTAACATCTCCATCTAGATTGGGGAAGGGCCCATAAAAAATGGACGAAAATTTTAAAACATTTAAGCAAGTTAAAATCAATCTTCTATTGCTTGAAACTATTAATCAAGTTCCTGCATACGCCAAGTTCTTCAAAGATTTGTGCACTCGAAAGAAAAAGGTACGTACGCATGTGTCAATGAAAGTGTTCTTGACTAATCAAGTCAGTTCTATCCTGAAATTAGATACACCACAAAAACTCAAGGACCCTGGAGTCCCAACTATATCATGTGTTATAGGTGGGCAACCAATTGGTAAGGCGCTACTGGATTTATGAGCAAGTGTCAACCTGATCTTATATTCAGTATACAAGATATTAGGACTGAGCGAATTGAAACCCACTACTGTCACACTCCAACTTGCTGATAGGTCCGAAAGAAAACCTAGGGATATCATTGAGGATGTCTTGGTTGGGATAGATAAATTTATCTTTCCAGTAGATTTTGTCGTCTTGGATATGAAACAACTTGTTAAATCAACAAATCAAGTCCCAATCATCCTTGGATGACTATTTCTCGCAACTTCAAATGCCTGCATCAATTGTTGAACAAGAGTCATGGATGTCTCTTTTGAAAACATGAAAGTCAGGCTGAATGTATTTCATGCAATGACTCATTTTCCCAATGAAGATGAGGTTTTTCTATATCGATCTGGTTGATAAAGTAGTGGACGAGGTTTTACCATCAATGCTAACCAGGGAAAAATTTAAAACTGCTTCCCAAGAAAAAAGTTCCGCAGTAACCTGGATGTACTTCGTGTGATAGTTTATATTATCATAGAGGTGTTGCATTCGTACATGGATGCCAATATTTCGAGTTTCACATGACCGTAGAAAAAACCTCACCACAGCTAATGCCTATGGTTGAACCTTATAACTTAACTCATAATTTATACTATCATATTTGAACTCGGGGTGATTGGGTCACCCTTTATGCCACCGTATACAAGGTTACACTGAATTCACACTCACCCGACTCGTCATGGGTCCCATTCCACCATGAGTTGTAAGACATGTGAATACTGTGTATTTCTCGCTTCGATACCATCTCAGCGAATCACCACCCCCAAGCGTAAGTATGATCTCATACACTCTCGTACATATGTCCTAACTTACTCATAACTCATATAATGTAATTCAGATGAAAATACAGAAAGTTAGATGTACAAAAATATTTATATTAGATTATCTTATATTTATATATATATATATTTATTTACACACATTTCAATATAATATAAAATATAATAATTATAAGTGTATTCTTGATAACGGGAAGGTTGGGGTTCGATGTTCACGAGGTATCGAATTCCTAACACTTCGTGTGATTGAAGAGATCGCGTTGAAGCGATAAAATTGAGATATATATATATATAATAATTAGATAATTAAATTAAATAGTATTTATACTTATTAAGTTATGATTTATCATGACCATCGATCGAAAGACTTTATAATATAATATACACATGAACTTTGGTCATGAGAATTAGAAAATAACACTAAATTCGAATAGCCTTGAGTCATTCAAAATTGAACCCGACTTGTTACTCTATTTTGATCTCTAAAATGTCAGATTCGTGAAATTACTATTTCACACAAAGTTGTAAAGCTCACTATCTTCTTTCTAATGCCATAAGAATCGCATTAATCCGAGGTCGGAGTAAAAAGATATAGCCAAATATCGAGACAGATGCATTAATGGTCGCGAGCTTGGGTTCGTGGATGCGAATTTGAGTTCGCAGTCGTGAGTTCGGACCCGAAACTTCAAGATGGTACAATCTATTATTCTTTTAAATAAAATAAAAATATAATTTAATTTTTAGACTTAATTAATTTTAAATAAATAATAATATAGACTTGCAACAATAATATATATTATTATAGTCTTAGTAGAAAGATAAATTTCTAATTATATAGATTCGAAAATAAACAATATCAATATGATATTATGTCAATTAAGTCAATCTATCAAATTTATAAATATTAGAGTTTAACTAATTTTACAGATATAAAGAGGAAGTAAACATATTAAATATGCAGACCTAATAGAAGATAAAATATTAATGGCTCAAGCAAAAGAGATTCTTGAAAAGAAAAGAGAAATAACATATAAACCTGATTTACAGTTCATGCAATTTTAATAGAAAAATAAAATACTAAACATGCAGATTTATCATATTTAAAGATATTCATGTTTAATTAGTATGTAGATTTAAAAAGAAGTAGACATATTAAATATACAGACCTAATAGAAGGTAAAATATTAATGGCCCAAACAAAAAGATTCTTGAAAGAAAAATAGAAATAACATATAAACCCGACTTACAGAATATACAACTTTTAAGGGAAAGCATATATTAAATATATAGGTTTATTAATTTATGAGATATTTGGATTTAAATAAGATTTTTAAACCCGTCGATGCACGATCGAACGCATCCTACGTGACGGGATCTGAGAATAACAAGATGGATTGATGGGTACCCACCTCTTGAAGCGTGAATGAAAGATCAACGGCGATTCGGGTTGAAAAGGTCAATGCCCAAGGCGTCGGTTTGTTTTAGTCTTGGGAGAAAATAATTTCTGATTATAGAGAGTAGAGAGCTTTTAAAGTTTTATTTATAATGGTATAAACTTTTAGGTCAACTCTAATTAACACTTTTCGTAGAAGATTTAATAAAATAGGAGATTTAACTTGGATAGCTTGAGAAAAGGTTTTGTTCCAGTGCTTTGTATAAGCACCGAAGCAATTGGTGTTTCTCTCCTGAAATTACAGTTATACCCTTTGACTTGCTTGATCACTTAAAATGGGCATAACTTTTTATATTCTTGTCAAAAGTTGTCAAATTATATATCGTTGGAATCGTATCGACGAGCACTTCGTAATGAGTCTAATTTTGATATGGGAAAATTAAAATTTTTTTATTTTAAAGGGTGGGTTTCGATTCCCATGTGGAGCGTTAGCACAGTACATAGTGTGGTGCATCATCTAACACCGTTAAAATAAAGACTAAAAATCTGGGTTATTACATTCTCTCCCCCTTATACTATTTTCGTCCTCGAAAATTACGTACATGTGGCGATGAGCTCAGGGTACTTCTTTATAATCTCAGCTTCTCATTAAAAGTCAATGATTTAGCATTAACAAAAATTAAGGTCATTACATTCCTCCCTCCTTAAAAATTTTCGTCCCAAAAAATTAGGCATTGATTAAAAAGTGGCATCATCATCTCTGTTAATCTTGAATCACCTGTAAAACTTTCATATTTGTAATACCTAATATTTGATATCATCAAGGTAGGGTCCCCCTCTCTCTATAATGGTGGTCGATTCTAATTCATCAATTTATAAAGTAATCTGATTCGACGTCATAAATTTCTCCGAACGTGTAGTATGTTAAATTTTAGTCTGATATTCACTTGATCCAATTATTGAAGTCATTTCTAATATAACTTAGAATCTGCTATTTCTATAGTTGACATTTCAGATCACCTAGAATCTTAAACAGTCAAATCTTCAAGGATTTATTTATCCAATTGCCCCTCAATTTAGAAAAGCTTTATCCATTATTTTCCAATCCGTATAGATCATTTCTAATGTTTCTCACAAGTTCCTAACTATATAAGTCATTCCTAAATAAATCTTTAAATACCAAATCAAACATTAGGATCTTTTATCATCAACGATCGAACTTTCTTGAACCTAATAAGTCCTCAAAAATCTAAAGTCTGGGGTCTATCAGAATCATCATAACCTCAATCAAAATATTATACTTATATAGCCCATACAGTCCTCGAGGAAGTAAAGGCTGAGCTCTGATACCACTATGTCATGACCCAAAATTCTACCTTATCCCGAGTGCCAAGAATTCCGAGTTATGACCCGCACATATCTCGGACATGCTAAGCGGACATACACCTACTCAGAGTTCTCGCGCAATAATGGTTCCATGAAATCCGTGAAATCCAACAAATAGGGTGGAATATAAATGCAATCATAAATATTGAATAAGTGTGATAAAACCATAATCCACCAATAAAATAATAATAAAAGTCGGAGACAAATCCGATAAAATAAACTATAAAATCCGTAATACTAGTATCAATAAAACTCAATACCCAGTCCACAATGATCAGTAACCGGCACTCGAATCAAGATCAGTACTGTAGTTCTCCTGATAACCGGTAGCGTCGCCCTCCAAAGACTCCTAGTACTCAACGCCCGCGGAATCAATGAAATCAGCGTCGGCGAGATCTAGATGGCTGGCGTCTACTCCACTAGCGTAATCACCTGCAACTATTAGATTATCGTGGGATGAGTTTACTCAATCACGTAAACTTAGTGGGATACACCACCAATCCACCCCAAACTACTTAGGTGCATTGTGGGTGCAGCTTGTGAGTGATAAATATAATATCTCAAAGTAGATAACAAGAGAAAGATAAAATCATTTGTATATCGTAAAACTCATATCATATCATAAATGCAAGACCATGATTTAGACACTCATATTCTAACATACCTTACCATATCTCATAACATATCATACCATGTCTTATTATCATTCTCGCACATATGTCTGTACATCGCATGAGTGTAACTAATATACTCGTGAAATCCTAAATGACCTGTGCCAGAGTCGCTGCTCGAGTTACCATGGGAGGGTCAATATAGTATCATACTATCATATCATAACGCCTTCGTGTCATACTCATACTCCACCATCCAGCCAATGGGGAGACATAATGGCTAAACTCACTCATAACATACTCATACTCATAATCTCTCCTAGAGATTCTTGGCTGAAAGACATTGTTGTCCTTACGGTGGCTACGCAAGAAATGACACGTACAGAGATTTAAGTTCTTTTATCTTTTACTGGCGTACACAGCGATGTCTTATTATCGTACTCGTATCATAACTTATCTTATCTCATACTTATATCTTATCGTACTCTTATACTTAATCTTAGGACAAACTATAGTGAGACAACTTTCCTAATTCACGCTTCTCAAGAAAAAGGTTCCGTAGTAATCTGGATGTACTTCGTGTGATAGTTTATACTACCATAGATGTATTGCATTCGTACATGGACGCCAATATTCTGAGTTTTATGTGACCGTAGAAGAAACCTCACCACAGCTAATGTCAATGGTCGAACCTTATAACTTAACTCCTAATTTATACTATCATATTTGAACTCGGGGTGATCGGGTCACCGTATATGCCACCGTATACGAGGTTACACTGAATTCACACTCACCCGACTCATCATGGGTCCCATTCCACCATGAGTTATAAGGCATGTGAATACGGTGTATTTCTCACTTCGATACCATCTCAGCGAATCACCACACCCAAGCGTAGGCATGATCTCATACACTCTCGTACATAAGTCCTAACTTACTCATAACTCATATAAAGTAATTCATATGAAAATATAGAAAGTCAGACGTACAAAAAGATTTATATTAGATTATATTATATATATATATTTATTTACACACATTCCAATACAATATAAAATATGATAATTATAAGTGTATTCTCGATAGCGGGAAGGTCGGGGTTCGATGTTCACGAGGTATCGAATTCCTAACACTTCGTGTGATCGAAGAGGTCGCATTGAAGCGATAAAATTGAGATATATATATATATAATAATTAGATAATTAAATTAAATGATATTTATACTTATTAAGTTATGATTTATCATGACCATCGATCAAAAGACCTTATAATATAATATACACATGAACTTTGATCATGAGAATTAGAAAATAACACTAAATTCGAATAGCCTTGAGTCATTCAAAATTGAACCCGACTTGTTACTCTATTTTGACCTCTAAAACGTCAGATTCGTGAAATGACTATTTTATATAAAGTTGTAAAGCTCGCTGTCTTCTTTCCAATGCTGCAAAAATCACATTAATCTGAGGTCGGAGTAAAAAGATATGGCCAAACTACCGAGACAGGTGCATCAATGGTCGCAAGCTCAGGTTCGTGGACGCGAATTTGAGCTCGCAGCCGTGAGTTCGAACCCGAAACTTCAAGATGGTACAATCTATTATTCTTTTAAATAAAATAAAAATATAATTTAATTTTTAGGTTTAATTAATTTTAAATAAATAATAATATAGACTTATAACAATAATATATATTATTATAGTCTTAGTAGAAGGATAATTTTCTAACTATATAGATTCGAAAACAAACAATATCAATATGATATTATATCAATTAAGTCAATCTATCAAATTTATAAAAGAGAAAGTAAATATATTAAATATGTAGACCTCATAGAAAGTAAAATATTAATGGCTCAAACAAAAGGAATTCTTAAAAAGAAAAGAGAAATAACATATAAACCCGATTTACAGTTCATGTAATTTTAATAGAAAAATAAAATACTAAACATGTAGATTTATCATACTTAAAGATATTCATGTTTAATTAGTATATAGATTTAAAAGGAAGTAGACATATTAAATATACAGACCTAATAGAAGGTAAAATATTAATGGCCCAAACAAAAGGGTTCTTGAAAGGAAAAGAGAAATAACATATAAACCCGACTTATAGAACATACAACTTTCAAGAGAAATCATATATTAAACATATAGGTCTATTAATTTATGAGATATTTGAGTTTAAATAAGATTTTTAAACCCGTCGATGCGCGATCGAACGCATCCTATGCGACGGAATCTAAGAAGAACAAGATGGATTGATGGGTACCCACCTCTTGAAGCGTGAACGAAAGATCAACGGCGATTCGGGTTGAAAAGGTCGATGCCCAAGGCGTCGGTTTGCCTTAGTCTTGGGAGAGAATAATTTCTGATTATAGAGAGTAGAGAGCTTTTAAAATTTTATTTATAATGGTATAAAATTTTAGGTCAACTCTAATTAACACTTTTCGTAGAAGATTTAATAAAATAGAAGATTTTTATCCGGAATAAGAATTCGTACATAACTTAGATAGCTTGAGAAAAGGTTTCGTTCCAGTGCTTTGTATAAGCACCGAAGCAATTGGTGTTTCTCTTTCGAAATTACAGTTATACCCTTTGACTTGCTTGATCACTTAAAATGGGCATAACTTTTTATATTCTTGTCAAAAGTCATCAAATTATATATCGTTGGAATCGTATCGACGAGCACTTCGCAATGAGTCTAATTTTAATATGGGGAAAATTAGAAATTTTCTATTTTAAAGGGTGGGTTTCAATTCCGATGTGGAGAGTTAGCGCAGTACATAGTGTGGTGTATCATCTAACACCGTTAAAATAAAGTCTATAAATTTGGGTTATTACATTTAGTTTGGATAATCCCACCCAGTGACGTATCAGCTTCAGATGAAGACTTACCGATGTTGACATAGTTGAGTACTCTGTGTTATCCGACATCATGGATAATGCCAAGGTAGACTTGAATGGCAACGATCTCAGAGTTTGGAACTGCGACAACCAAAGAAGCTTTTTTGTTAAATCCGTGTTCAAATCTTTGCAACCACATCATTAAAGCACTTTCTCCTTACCTGTGAGAAAATATGGCTTATATAGGCGGCCTTCTTCAAAGCCCTCGGTATTTCATCTTACATTCACAAGGATATTGTTATATTGCTTTCTGACAGGGATCAATGCAACGCTACATGTGTTATGTGACAACTCAAATTTTTTACCTCAAAACTCATGCCGTCAGATCGTAGATCATAATCTAATACAAAATCATCTTTGGCATCAATGAGGAAATCAAATAGATATCTTATAAGGCGGAAGCAAATATTTCCATTTCTATGCAAAATACAATACAATGGAGCTAAAATAAACCATCGGTGATGGCCAACCATCACCTAAACAGTGGCACGTAATTTTTTTATATAAAACTAATTCTATCATTTATACAACTATCCATATACCAACTCAAAAAGAAATAAAAAATGTCTAAAGCTATACCGGATCCAATCAATGGTCTATGGGAAGAAATCCTCCGGTGGAAGATCTTCTTCTTCCGATATGTAATCCGGGTCATTCTCTAACTTTGAATTCTGCTCGATATCTACACCTGTGACGTATAGTCGGGGTGAGCTAATAGACTAAGCTCAGTAGAGAAAATCAATATCAATTCACATTTTATCGTAAGAGGTATAGATTCAATGACTAATCTTTAAAATCAATTCAAAAGCATTTAACTATCAAATAAAAATTTTAAAAGCAGTTCGTGTCAAAGAGTCATGTCAGGAATGGAATACATAACGGAAATGGTACACATCAATAAGTGAAACTCATCAGTACAAAACGCATCAGTAATGGAATTTATCGATAACAACACATCAGTTAGTAATAAATCATGAACCTTGAACCTAAGTATCCCATATTTTAGAAACCAAGCAGCCAATCTTTCAGGCATAAGGTAAAAACCGTAGGGCCTCTACCCCTCTCTGGAGCCTCTACTCCTCTTAGAATTCAATCATACCACTCATCAATTTGGAAACACATTAAAGTTTCAAGACAACGCAATTACAGAATTTAACGAACTTCGAAGTTCACATACAATACTCATTTTCTATCTCATGTTCAAATCTTAACAGTTTTGAAAATTCAAATCATGCTATTACAAGTCAAAACATGCAAAACATTTGATAATATCAAAGCATCTATGGATCAAATTAAAATGCAATTGTACAATAAAATTTTACTACCTTAAACCTTAGCTTTGCAAGGAAGGAACTACGATGTTGCCTATCGGTCAACTCGATGCTCCCCCCTCTACATTACACACAATAGTCATACGTCAATGGTTGATAGATCAATTAAAATATTTCTCATTTTCTTCTATTCACAGCGCGCTGCAGTTTCCTTGACAGCGTGCTGTGACATTCACAACAAGCTGTGGTTTCTTGACAGCGCGCTGCGGATGGAACGGTTGTCTTCTTGACAACAAGTTATCATTTTTTCAATGCGTGTTGTGGTCTCATGACAGCGAGCTATGTATATTAATAATTCCTCCTATTGTGGTGTTCATAGCGCGCTGCTGTATAGTGACATCGAGTTGTGTATACTTATATTTTATCTCGGCCAGTGTGTGATACCACCTGACTGTGATATAATGATATAATGACAGTGTGTTGTGGCCGAAGAGGTCATCTTCTCAGAGGTGCCACTGTCATTCCTATGACAACAAGCTATGAAACTTGTCATAGCGTGCTGTCATTCATGATAGCGAGCTGTGGCTATTGCCATAACAAGCTGTCATCAGAAATTCCTGGATCAGGATCTTTGGACGCTCTATACTTCCAAATTTTGATCACCCAATCCACATTTGACCCACATTGAACCAAGGACTTCTAATTACTTGAATAACTATGATGTTTACCTCTTAGATCGGGCACACGACGTCTTCGATGATTGTACCCAAAATTGATGCTACGCTTCGCGATCTTTCGTCGGTATTGATACCCGTACTTCTTTCAATAGTAATGGACGGAGATCCACTCCTCACAACACACTCAACAACTCATAGGTTCTCTTGAGTGAAATGGGAGGATCTAAGGATGAATCAGTGGTGTTTGGAGTTTTAACACTAAAAACAAAAGAGGATTTGGAGCTCTCTTTTGCCTTGATCGTAGCTGCGTCAATGTAGACGCTCTCTCGCAGTAAATCTATGAGGATGAAGGAGATTTAGTGGGAGATCGAAACCACTATGAAAGAGAAGGAAAGGGGGAGAGCTTTTTCTCTTTCTCTTCCTTTTTCTCTCCTCTCTTCTCTCTTCCTGTCACTATTTCAAGCAAATGAAACTTCCAAAGGAAGTTTCACTTATATACTTGGGAGTTGGTTTGGTGAGAAACGTACACGCTGAAACAGTGTGTTAGTTTTTCATCTAGGGTCTAAGATGCAAAGTCTTAAGTGTGTGATATATACCTTGCCAACCACATATACCTAAGGTCAAAACATGCACACGAAATTGGTACAACGGTGTCCAAAATTTCAGGATGCTACATATTAAGAAATGGATATGGGACCATCTCCATATTTCCACTCTTTGGCACATTTAGATATCTCGGAACGACATCAAATGGAACAACTTTTCGTTTAATGCTAAGAGGCTTATTAAAGATAGTGTGACAGCCCGATTTTCCCGTTTCCACAAAAACCAACAATATTTTTTTTTTCTTTTTTTTTTTCAAACTAAATCCAACAGGAAAATCGGACCGTCAGATCGTAGGTCACAACTTGATACAGAATACTTGATACAAAACATAGCATAAATAAAATCTCTAATTCTAATATTAGATATTACAATAACTAACAATGACCACCGATGATGTACCAACATCACCAAACAGTGGTGTACAACTAGTATATAATAACACATTGTACCAAGCCACACTCACCAAACTCTACAAGGCACTCGATCTACGATCCCAAAAATCTCAGTACTCCTCAAGTCCTCAATCTACAAGTGTGGTGTCCTGATAGCGTTATACCTGTGACGTATAGTCGGGGTGAGCTACATCTAAGCTCAGTAGAGAAAATCGATGCCAATGTACATCTCATCAGTCATACATAGATTCAAAGATGAAGATCAAAACATTTTCATATTAAAACCTGTTGACATTTTAAAACTCACAATAGAAACTGAATTTCAAAAGCATTTTCTTATCAAAAGCGAAATTGATTTCGAAGGTATTTTCTTATCAAAACCGAAGCTAATTTCAAAGGCAAATTAATTTCAAAAGCAAACTGAATTCAAAGGCAAGATGATTTAAAAAATAAACTGATTTCAAAGGCAAGCTGATTTCAAAAACAAACTTATTTCAAAGACATTTTCTTATCAAAACTGAAACCATTTTTAATTCGCTTATATGTCTTATCTTGATTTACTGAGTTCGCTTACATTCACTTACGTGTCTTACACATTCTTACATAGCTTCACTTACATGTCTTACACATTCTTACATCACTTATAAAGTCGATTCACGGATATCTCGCCGTGCCGGTTCAAATCACGGATATTCCGCCGTGCCGGCCTTACTTATTCTTACATAGCTTATTCAGAGTTTCAGATTCAATGTTCGGATTTCAAAGCACGATACAAATAACGAATTACAAATAAACTGCCATACCAGTTCAAATTACGGATATCCCACCGTACCGATTCAAATTACGGATATCCCGCCGTACCGGTTCAAATTACGGATATCCCGCCGTACCGGTTCAAATTACGGATAACCCGTCGTACCGGTCAAATTACGGTTCTTATGTTCAATGACCTGTCTTACAGATTCGATTTACGAAGTTTGATTTGCTTAAATGACTTATACATCTGATTTGCGGAGCTCAATTCATTCACGTAACTTACTAATTTGATTTACTTACTTATAATACGCCCTAGCGGCCCACGATCCCATGAAAAATCTACCCTAGCGGTCCACAAATGTACATAATCCGCCCATAGCGGTCCACAAATGTATATAATCCGCCCATAGCGGTCCACAGTGTACTTATAATCCACCCATAACGGTCCATAATATACTTATAATCCGCCCATAGCGGTCCACTCAATGACAAGACTTATTGTTCGGTTCAAATTTAACTTCTGAGTTCGATTTGCTTACATGACTTTCAGATTCAATGTTCGGATTCGAAGTATATGTTTGGATTCGAAGTCTAATACTAGATTCATGTTCGAAGTCATATTCTCCATTCATATCCACAAAGGTTTACACTAATTTCAATTACAAAGGTTAGATTCAATTACAAAGGTCAAATTTGAAATTCAAATACCAAGATTCATGGCTTTCAATTATTTCAAAGATTTCTAAAGCAAACATTGTTTCAAAATATCCAAAGTTCTAAACATAGTTTGAGCCAAATCAAAACATCATAAGAGTCTATGGAATCAAATAAAAATGCAAGTGTATATCGAATTTTCCCCACCTTAACCTCGGTTATGTATCGATAGATTCCCGCCCTCAATCTATATCATAAATATATGATGATGTATCAAGGATCAATTCAAATCACTAATCACTTAGACTATTTAAGTGTTCTCTCAAAATCGAGTCGGAACGGGCAAGTTCGCGCCAACATAGAAATTAATGTAACCTTCTCCCTAAATTTTGACCTTTAAAAATTTAGATTCATAAGTTGAGAAAAACACAAAAGTTGTATATCTCTTTATTATCATTCTAACGCCTCAAAAATCGCATCAATCGGAGGTCGGAGCAGAAAGTTATGGTTAAAATACCAAAGCAGTACTGGCAAGCATAGTCAAAATCGATTAATCGATCCCTATATCGATTAATCGAAATTCCAAAATCGATTGATTGATTTTCAAACAGCCATAAATCTTGCTCACTGGTTGTGACCAGTCGATTAATCGACCCAATTTCGATTAATCGAAATTCAAGAATCGATTAATCGATTTTACTCGATTAATCGGTTTCGTTTCTCGAAAAAAAATAGAATTTGACCTAGGTTGTTACTAAATTTTGACCTTTAAAATGGTTGATTCACAAGTTGGTCAATTCATAAAAGTTATAGGGCTTACTGTCCTCTTTCCAATAAAATAGGAATCACGTCAATCGGAGTTCGGCACAAAATGCTATAGCCAAAATACTACAGTAATGTCAGTAAGCCCAGGCAAAATCGATTAATTGAATTTTTCTTCGAATAATCGATTTCGTGAAGCTCGTCTTGAATTTATTTTTTTTTCAAAATCGATTAATCGATTTTGGCAGTTTCTGAGCACATTTTGGGTTTGAACCTTGAAACCCATTTTTTCATAAAAATCATATCTATCATCCTTCTTTTTCATTGATTTTCACACAATCAAACCTAAAGATCATATACAACACATAGCCAAAATTTCTTACCTCAATCCGATTAACTCCTCGATCCACGAGCTCACACAACGATCTAGGATTTCAAAGTTGAAATATTGGGGATTCTCTTTCTCACACGATCTCCCCAAGCCTTTTTCACGTAATCCCAAGGCTCGGCGCACATGGATCTGGCACCTCTTCTCCTTCTTCCTTCACAAGAAAACCCAAAACTCCTTTCTCTTGCAAACCGGGTAACCAAAGGAAACCCCTTGCCTTCTCTTATTATAAGCCAAAGGGCTTGCTTCCCTTACAAAGCATATACATGAATCCTTGGGTGTTAGTTCTTATCTAAAGAACTAGCTTCCGCGTGAAACGAACACACTTAGTTAGGTGTTATCTACCATAAAATACTCTTTTGATTCGGTGTGGGGCCAACACGCCCAAACCATTTATCCATCAGATTCAGTGTTGAGCCAATACACCAAAGCTTGGTGTATATTAAGATCATCTAATGACTAGCACACAATTTTGTCAATCTTTTCCACTTAAGACCTAACCCAAAGTAACTTAGTTAGTTAATTTCACAAAATCAGGTACGTGACCAGTCGGGCACGTACCCCAAGGCACACTATTCAAAGTCGGGCATGCATCCCGAGGTACGTTATTTAAATTCAAAATTTCAGGATGTTATAGATAGTATCATCACCATTTGCAATTGGGTGATTGCGGATGGCAAAGGCTACTCTTCTCTATTTAACATTAGAAGCTTTGAAGCAGAGAATCTATTATCTATTTTTCACTCTTTGTAGGGGGTCTCTCTACTGTAGGGGTGATGAGTTTTTTATTCTTTAATTTTTGGAGGTTTTTTCCCGGACATTCTGGTTTCCTCCAGGTGTAGGTTTTTTCTCATTTTTCTCGGGTTTCCAATGCCACCCAACTACCTATTCTGGTTTTCTCCGAGAAGTCCGATTTTCCAAATAGCAATGCCTGAGTGCTTCCTTAATGTATTACTCGGACCCTTCGAGGCACTAGGGTAACTTTTATACATTTTAATAAAATAAAACAACTTTAAAAAAAGAGAGCCTTGTTATGAAGAAGCATGTGAAAATTCCAATCTAGTGGGGTGGCATTAATGGATTTAACAAAGGGAGCTAAAATTTGTACATGAGATTTGTATTGTGGCACATGGTTAAAGAGAGAGACTTTATAATTTTTGAAATTTATGCTATGTGGAACAAAGAGAGCTAAAACTTGCACACAAGATTTGTGTTATTTTTTGGATTTATTATTTTTGAAAGTTGTGATGTTGAGATCTTTGAGGCCAAAAGTTGACACAAAATATGATCTCTATCATTTGATTTGTCAAAGTCAACCCTTGAACCAAATGATGCCATTTGACTATATTCAATCAGATGATAGAGATCGTATTTCGTAATAATTTTTAGCTTCAAAGATCTTTCCATCATGGTCTTTAAATCAAGCGGCTTCGATGGTCTTCCATGAGGCAAATATCTCAAAAATAACAAAATCTTTGTTTTAATCATGTGCCACAGTATAAATCTTGTGTGCAAGTATTACCTTAACAAATAAAGAGAATCTAAGTGGATGGCTGAAAATATGAGACGGCTTGCAACTTCCTTGCCTTTTCGGTGTTAAAAGACGAATTGTTTGGGAAGAGTTGTGATCACGGTAGAGATTGTGTCTGTTTGGGAAATGAAGGGTTGCATCCTTTAAATTTATTTTATTTTTTTAATAGAAAAAGTCCTCCAAAAATTATGGTGCCGCCACATAAGCCCTTCATTGCTTCACTTTAATAGATGGCAAAGGGGAAAATGTTCCCGGGCATAGAGATATCTCTACACCAATTGATATGAGCACGACATGTAGCGCCTTTTTTATGAAGTGATGGGTGGCATGGGGCCCACTTCACCGACTAGGGTTAAACTTTTAAAATATTTTAAAAGTTATATTCCTTTTCAGACGTCATTCTAGACTTTTTTAGAAGTCTTTTTAAAGTCTCTTCTTTTCTCTCTCTTCTTTCTCTTTTTCTAAGAAAGTGTCAGACTTATTTTTTTAGTTATATTTAACTCAAAAAATGTGAGCATCCCGTATAGAAGCGCAAACACCTTGGTAGTAAAGCGCCGACACCCCAATAGCGAAGCACTGTGTTGGCACCTCAGCGCCGAGGTGAGAGCACTGGGGTGTCGGCGCCTCTATATCAAGGGTCAGCGCTTCGCTAAAGTAAAATTAAAAAAAAATGGGGCGTTGACACCTCGTTTAAGGGACACTGGCACCTCTATATCGAGGTGTTGGCACTTCGATTAAAAAAAATAATAATAAATTAAATTAAAGTAAATTAACGATACACCGAGGCAATGACGGTTCGATAAAAAAAAAAATAATAAATATTTTTAGCGAGGCGTTTGCACCTTAATATAGCGACGTCGACGCCCCAAAACCTAGGCGCCAGCACCTCGGCGCTGCACCCTGGCGCCGGGGTGCTAGCGCTTCGCCACTGGGGTGCTAGCGCCTCGCTATCGGGGTGTTGGCACCTTGTTTTTGGGATGACAGACCTTCACTGCCAAGGTGCTAGTGTTTGGCTACTGGGCAGTTACATTTTTTGAGTAAAATATACCTGAAAAAATAAGTCTGACACTTTCTTGGAAAAATGGAGAGAAGAAAGTTAAAAGAAAGAAACTTTAAAAAAGTCAAGAATGACGGTTAGAAGAGTATTTAACTTTTAAAATATTTTAAAAGTGTAGTCATAGTTTTCTCCACAAAAAAAAAAAAAGTGTAATCCTAATAAGTGGGCCCCATGCTACCCATCACTTCGCAAAAAGGGCACTACGATATCTCTACACCCAGGCGCATATCCCTTGCCCTCTTAATATATATATATATATATGTATATGTGTGTGTGTGTGTGTGTGTGTGTGTGTGTGTGCGTGTCAAAAAGCATTTAAGTGATTAATAAAAGTTGTAACAGCCCATTATCGACAAGTTAGGGTACTTGATATTAATAATATTATTATCTAGCTTACAAAATGTCACTCACCACACCAATGCTGGCAAAAGCTGGCTTCCATAGATGTAAGTCTGTAACAACCCGACGTTTCCTTTCATATCACGAAGGAACCGTCGCGTTGTCGAATCACCTAATATGATCCTTTCATCTAAGGGGTCATTTCTTATACAAAGTTATTGCAAATGCGGAAGCAATGAATTTACTCCGACAATTGATAATATGGCAAAATAACTGATTTTCTACTTATCTAAACAGAACTAGCATCAGTATAAACAAAACAAAAGATCTGATGTATAACTTTCCACCAATGACTGCCACCTGTCATCTAAACAATAGAAAGAACACCTATACATCCAAATAAAAAATATTTGAAACTACCGTATATAAGTTTTATAAGTCTTTCAAGTTTATCTGTCTCTACCTCTCTCTCTATCTCTCTCAAATCCCAAAGCTACAAACCTATTTTGGGAAGAACTCTTTGACGAAATCGTCTTCCTCGTTATCGTCTTCTCCCTCTTCCTCGTTGGGCATGTACGTAGGGTCTGCTGTGTGCTCAGGATCCGGCTCTGCAACTAAGATATTTAAGGCGTGGAATGAGCTATCATCAAAGCTCAGTAGAGAATATTATATTGCTAGCATATATTGACAATTTATCATATTCTCATCGAGAAGCATAAAGAATATGATTTTAGTAGTATATGACTAATATAATATGCTGATATGCTTGATTAACGCATGATACAATATGTAATATCCCAAAAAATTACGTTAAACAGTGACCTTAGGATCCGTGCCCGATTGATCACAGGTTTGACCAATTAGGAGTTCAATAGCTAGCATAGAGTTTGATGAATGGATTAGATGTGATAAATTGATTGACTGTGTGGTGTGCGATGCAAATGTGAAGTCACATACACCTATCGCGGTGCATGTGCTCAACACACAAGTGAGAGGAGAGATAAAAGGGTTTAATAACCCTAAATCTGTATTTTAGGTTGTTGAGAGAGAAGTAAAGAAGAGAGAGAGAGGAGTAAAGAGGGTTGAACAAGGAGTTATTGTGAGTGATTGGAAGGGGGATTCAAGCATTAAAGAGGCCAATTCAACGCGAGGAATCCGTTCAAGCCAAAGCTGGAACCCTAGTCTTTCCAACCACTTGATTTAAATCAATTTGAAATTGATTGAAGGTAAAATTATTGTAGATCAAATGCATAGATTGAAGAGTTAGATTGTAGTTAGAAATGGGTGAAAATATAGGATAAAGGCTTAGAAAAATGAAGGAAAAAGAAAGGGAAAAAGATTGGGAAGAATAGCCAAAAGGGGGCTTAATCTGGCCATTTTGATTAATCAAAATTGAGTTTCGATTAATCGATTTTGGCCAAGAAGTTGAAAAGTCAGAGGACCCCGATCTCGATTAATCGAATTGGGTTTCGATTAATCGACTTTGAATTTCGATTAATCGAATTGGGTATCGATTAATCGACTGGGAACCTACAGTGAACTCCAGTGGAGAAAAGAAAAGAGCTTGGAGAAATCGACTAATTGAAATGAGAGTTCAATTAATCGATTTAGAATTTCGATTAATCGATTTGGGATCGATTAATCGATTTTGGAAACTCGATTACTCGAATTGAGAATCGACTGGATAGAATAGAGAAACTCGACTAATCGAATGGGAATTCGATTAATCGAATGGGAATCTCGATTAATCGATTTGAGAATCGATTAATCGATATTGAATTTCGATTAATCGATTTTGGAAATCGATTAATCGAATCAGATTCGATTAATCAATTTTGGAGTTCGATTAATCGACTGTGCCAGTTTATGTTGACTTTTGAGTTTGACTTTAAGATTCTTGGAGGGTATTGGACCTTCTTTATTACATCTTTAGTGATGTATTTCACACGTTATGTGGTACCATAGGTGGTACGTGTGAGCTTGGGCACAAGGAGCCACGTGGGACCTTGATGCATGATCAAACAGAGACTTGAGGTAGGGAACACCTTGAATATGTACTTTATTTTGCAAGAGCATGTATGTGGTGATATAGAATTCAATTCAAAATATTTTATTGCTTAAGAGTTTGTGAAAAGTGTGTGTGTGTGACATCAATAAGAGTAATTATAATGAGCCATCCCCAGGGGATGAGGAAGTAAAGAGATAAGAGCATCAGGTGTGATGCAAGTGAATGGATACATCCCAGGGATGTATCCAAGATTGAATCATGTTTGATAGGGCCTAACTGATATAAGATAACACACTTATACGGTGAATAACTATATGTAAAGCACCTGATACTTTTATTATTTGAGGTTTGATAGGGTACCCCACCGACGTGGCAGGATATCCACGACTGACACGGCAGGATATCCGTGACCGATACGGTGGCGAAACCGTAGGCTAGTGTGGAGGCTTATCCGTACGCAGTAAGTACACCCCAGGGGTGTTGAGTTGAGACAAGTGAAACCCCGCCACCAATCCCCAGGGGAAAGGGGCTTGGGTACTATTTGTATTCCCAGGGAATACTTTTAAAACTGTCTATATAGATGACGATGATGGGTATCTCATCGGGGCTCGATGCTATATTGCTCGGGGATTACTTAAGTTGAAAGTTTAAGTTTGCTTTAGGCCTTTTCAGCATCATTCATGAATAAGTAAAAAACATGAGTAAACTACCAGTAAGAATGTGATTCTTTTCAAACTATTTTTCATCAATAATTGCATAGACACATCATGCATGGCATATCATGGAATATATATGAGTGGTAATTTATATGTTCAACTGTATTCTGTTCCCTATTGAGCTAGGATGTAGCTCACCCTTTAAACTATACGTCGCAGGTTCACTATTAGCAGCTGCCGAGGCTTCAGGAGACGTTGACCCCGGTGAGTCGGACCTTGCACCTGGAGACGAGTTGGAGCCACCTCCTAAGGACTTCTTCTAGAGGACTCCGTTGTGCAGCTTTGAGAGTTTTGAGAGATTTTTGTACGGCTTGGTATGTCAAGCCTTGTTTTGATTAAACAATGTATATAAATAGATTTGAGATAATTCTTTTGGGCGAACCATCTGTGATGATTAGCTATCATCGATGGTTCGGATCGGTTCTCCGTTCATGTAGAGGCATGAGGGTAGAACTATATTTTGAGGAATGCTTATATAGTAAATTAATTCTGCAGCTTCATTTACTATTTCAATTCAATTCATTGCTTGATATACCAATGTTCCATGCATAGCTAAGGGGCACGGTCAAGATGATCGTGCTGATGGCACGAGTTTCGGGGTGCCGAAATCCGGGCTGTCACACAACAGGTATGAGAAATCAAGCTGAAATAAGATATATATGCAAGCGAAAACAGAAGAACAACAAAGTCAAGCTCCCGAGTTAGCGGGTTCACTTGTCAAGCTCCCGAGTTAGCGGGATCACTTGAATTAAGATACGTCAAGCTCCCGAGTTAGCGGGATCACTTGAACAAAGAAACTCAAGCTCCCGAGGTAGCAGGATCACTTGTTACAAGTACACAGTTAAGCTCCTGAGAAAGCAGGATCACTTAACTCAGAACTAGGCAAACACATGGAGAGTATATCAAGACATAGCAGGATCAGAATAATGTACTATGCACAATGTATGAATTCAAGTGCATGCTTAATTTAAACTTTGATAACTAGTGAATTAATTTTTCTAACTAGCATAGTCTTATATGAGTTAATCATGGCCTAGTACCAAAATATCCTGCTAAACTGATATGTCTGTTAAAGAAAACAGATTTACAAAACTGATTTTAAGTTATATGATTTCATGTAGTCAAAACTAGTATGTCATCATCAATTAAACTGATACTTAACTCATCTTATATCAAATCTGATCATGTTTAGAATTATCAAGTCTTCTCAAGATTAGGTCTACATATTACACCTCGTATGCTTACCATGTTATCCAATAGTGAACTGTAACTCTACGTAATTCAACAATATAATTATTTATCTCCTCATATATGATAAATAATGTACAGTCTATGTGAGAATAAGAATCCAAATATATATTAACAAAATATATTCCCTACCTGTCTGTAGATTCTTATGTGTATTGTAGTCGATGTACGTTCAGGCATCCGAGAGCATCACTCTAACATATGTTCGTAAAATTACAGTGCACCGTGTTGCACCAATCTATGATAAATAGAATAGATCTATATTAAAAGGGTAGTCTTATATACAACAGATGGGCTCATGGTTTAACTGAGACCCAAATACATACTCATATGGACCCTTAATGGACCCAAAGTTTGGTATGCACAAAGCACAACCCAAAATGTCAGCTGATGGAGGTTGCCGCGACAAGCTCATCAGCTGAGCATCTTGCCGCGGCAACCTTATAAGGTTGCCACGGCAAGCCTGAGCAATTTGGCTTGCCGTGGTGTTGTCTCTTAGTGTTCTTCCTCTGGTTCACTTGCTTCTGTTTCTATATCTTTAGATATATATATTTATATCTGTATATTTATCATCTTTATATCTATATTGAGATATATATATATATTGAAATTGCCAAATATATCTCAATTGCCAAAATGCCAAAATTTCAGCATAGTCTTTTGTTCATAACATTCATATTTTCAGTAGGCGATCTCTACTCAACACCTACACCGTGTTATCTCTGTATTGCCTATTATCTCTTGTATAATTACTACTATAGACTACTACTACAGACTACTATATTTTTATTCTACCTAAGGTGTAGTCGTTGTACCTTTTGGTGAATACGAGAGTACGACCACGCCGAAAGTAGATCGAAAACAAACACACATTGTCTGATGACAATGTACTAAACTGGTCTTACTATTTTGTTTCTATTTTCAGAATCTCGTTACTAGAATTGCCATTATTGCCATTAAAAAGTTGAAGCAGGAAGCAGAAAGACAAGGGCTTATTAGCGGGGATTTATAGTGGTTTAAATCCACATTGCGTGCATGAAACTCATAATGACTCATTGAGTTGTGGAGTGAAGTTACCATGCAAGCAGCTTATAAGCGTCAATAGGCTGGGCTTTAATACTAAGCCAGCCTTTACTTCATCCATGTATTCCCTCTAACGACAAAATCAAGCATAGTTTTGGGTATAAGTCTGGTATAGTCGTTGCCACTGTAAGCTACCATTTAAAGTTAAATTGACATACACAATTAATGGATAAACTTGTGTATCTAGAGCTAAGACCATCTATTATATTATAACATCTATGCTGTTATAATATCTACATCCTTTGAGCTGGGATTCTATGCACTGCTCACACGGGTTTGGTCATGTATAGGCAGATAATGCCAAATGGCCTTGGCTTGAGTGGAAAAATGTATATAACACTACTTGTATATAGGAAAATTACTACTAATAAGGTAGTTCATAGTTTTATTTTAATACGCCTGTGTCTAGCTTGGAGTCAGACTCTAAGGGCCTCACATTTTGCACAAATTTAAAGGCTAACGTAGCGAGGTCCCTAGGGTGTCATGGTAGAAACTTACACATGACCTGACCTGACTCTTATCGCTGTAGTGTACAAATCTGGGAATCATTACACGGTCCCAAGGTGTCAAATTTGGTATAGGATTTGGTTATCGGTCCATGGAGGACTGATACGACTCGGCTGATACCAATACGTATCGGCCTATTTAAAAAAAAAAAAAAAAAAAAAAATATATATATATATATATATATATAGGTATCGGTCGAAACCGATACCGTATCGTCCAATACCTTATACGGGCCCTTATCGGACGATACCGATACCAAGTTGAGATACCGATACTTATCGGGGCCGATGCATATCGGTTTGCCGAGAAATCGATATGTATCGCCGACACGTATCGGTATCGGCCGATTTTTTATACCATGGTCGGTCCTATCAATAGTTGCAATTCATAAGTTGATAATTTCATGATTTTGGTGAACCCCTTGATCAATATCAATATCCATTAGGGTCATCAACTGAGTGGGGTCAAAATTTTGGCTGCCTAAAATAAAAATTGTAAATGCTTGACCTAATTTGATCCGATGGTGCACTCATGCCATTGCTAACCCAACCCAACCCGATAAAAAATTCTTATTTTTATACTTTTACGTATAAAATATCCGGTGGGTGTCACGACTCAGAATCCTGGCTGATCTCAAGGACCTAGAATTCCGTGTTATGACACCGCACGCTTATTAAGGCGATAAGCGGATATATATATATCTTACAAGATCTTATATAAAACTGGGCTCCCAAAAATCGTGAGCCAAAATTTCTTCTTCATTAAAAATTCTCTTCATTATATTTACATTGAATTTGGAGTCCACAATACTAAATGACCATAAAAAAAGTGCGATCAACTACTAGAAAGTCTTTCCAAAGATTTAATATATACCTGATGTCGTCTAATTAGTCCTCCACGTTATTACCCTTATAAACTGCATAGTCTACCAGCGCATCATGTCCACCAGGTAGTGTAGTCCATATCTTCATCTGCAGCTATTAATTTTTGGGAGGGGGGTGAGTTTACTCAATTACGTAAATTCAATGGGTTGCACAACCGATCCACCACAACCTACCAGGGTGATCGTGGGTGCAACTTTGTGAGTGGAAGTGAATCATTTATAATTTCATATATAACCAACATAATGAAAGATCTCATAAATATTTTATATCAAATAAACTAAAAGAACGTAACAGGTTTTAATGCATATGATGCTTTTAATGCTTATCACTTTTCTTACTTGTCTTGTCAATTTAACTTGCGTGGCATATCGAAAGTTTTATTATTACTCCATACGCATATACAACATACTTCGTATCTTACTTATCTAATTTAAACGACTTGTACCAGGATTGCTACTCAAGCCTGTCATGCGAGGTCTACGTGTAGGTAATCACCTAACCTTCATATCATAACATAAACTACCATCCTGTCAGATGAGGTTGCACATAGTACCACAATGTCCCCTTAGTTCGAGACAAAACTATCATATTGTCCTTAAGACTCGTCTCAGTTGTAGATGTTGTACCCTTACGGTGGCTCGTAAGGTATGACACGTGTAGAAACTTAATTCATATTCAGCTGGCCTTCACAGCGTGTCTTAATATATTATAATATTATTCGGTTCTGAGCTTAGGTCTCTGCTCCGATTTCATATTTGCGTGGGCTTAAGTCTCCACTTTCTTAACATCTCGTATCTTGACATATTTATATTTCATATTTTCTAAAATTTAATTAGAATGGGCCACAGTGCGATAGACTTCACTAACCACGCTTTCCAAGGGACGAGTTTCGTAGTAACCTGGATGCACTTCGTGTGGTATCTCATACCACCATAGAAGAGTTGCATCCGTATATGGACGCCTACATTCCAAGTTTCATGTGTCCATGAAAGAAATCCCACCATGACGAAGGCTTAAAAGTCGTGTGTCGCATCTTATTTTTTTTTTTTAACATACATATGCCCTAACGTACTTCTAAGTGATGAATGTCACACAAAATAAATGAAATATATAATAAGAAAATATCTAACCATAGGAGAAACTAATATTACTCGTAATTCGGACGCCTCGCTCATCATTAAGAGAGAGGTGACCTTTAATGAAGGTACGTGCGTATTATAATACACATCACAGGGTGATGTTAGATTAGTCTCATCCGATAGATCTTGTCGATCTGATAAAAATCGACTAGTCATTTATGAAATTTGGTTAAGGATTGACTCTCGTGTGATTCACACAAGTTTTGACCGTCGAATCCTTATTACACTATTTTTTATGGTATATATAATCCAATTTATATCGATTTGAACTTATAGCTATAATCAGGGTATAGGCTATTTGGGTCTCTCAAAGTTTTAACCCTTGATTTGATCCTTTGGACCCTTATCTAGAAAGTTATCGATTCAAGTCAAGACCATATTAAACATGATTATCGAGGTGTCTACATTCTTATGGTGTAAGTAAAATATACACCTAACAAGTTATTTTAGGTTTAAAAGTTGGGTTTAGGCCATTTCTTATAGATCGGTTCGAGATTTCTCAAAATACGCGTTTGGCTATATTGGATATACGAGTCCATTATGGGTCCATAGATTAAACGGGCCCAAGGTTCAGATTCTATCAATGTTTAAGCTAAATTTGAGGCGCACTTTAAGAGTTTAAATAAACTGATTATAGAACATCCGGTTTGGTGACCATATAGTGTCCCAGAAAATGAGAGGGGTTTTTATTTAGACCCCTCATTGGTTTGACTCATTTTGAGGTCTAACAAAGAGTCAAATTGACCATTTTTCTAGATTATTACGGGCATTGATTTTTAGGAAATATTGAACACTCCCTGAATCTATATAGAAATCCTTTCATACAATTTCCTCCGTTGGATGAGAAGAGGGCCGAAAATTAAAGGGTGCTCATCTTGATAGACCTTGACTAAATTTGACCCAAAACTCGGGATCTAATAGGGTCAATTTACACCCCTGACTTAGGTGCCACATGGAAGTGCAGTATTCTTAAGTATGCAAGTGCACCTCTTTAGGTGATACAAAAAATCGTAATATGTTCACTGTGATGAAAATCTGACCACTGATTTGATAGATGGTCAGATGATCGTTAATTTGGTTCATGGGTGTCGGCCCATGGGTCCAAGGTTTATTTAATATACGGGGTCAATTGGACCATTTAATCTATGTATATATATATATAGATTTGTAAAAAAAATTTTTTATAGCATGTACATAAATTATTCTAAGTGGTGAGAGCAGTATAAATTTTTTTATATATTTTTCCTATTTTTATAGCATGTAAAGAATTATTTAATAAACTATCTATTGAAATCTAAATCGTCGGATTGGAAGTCGGTCAGAATGTACGCAGGGTCTATTTTTTGACCAAAAGCTGATAAGGTTAAAATCTCTAGATTTATGTGATCAAAGTGCCCTCCTTTATCACATGTATGCATTTTAACAAGTAACATGAACAAAATTTTTCCAGGTGTTATAAATTTTCACTGGTTTTGGGGGCACTAAAAATAGTATATTAAACGTGATAAAAGGTGATTTGAACCGTTAGATAGGTAGTACATCAGAGAGTATGGAGGGTCTCCCTACTGATATTTTACCAAAAAGGTCCATGGGTTTGAGATCGGGAAGGTCAAACCATGACCTTTACTCTGGTCCAAAACGTGTGTTGGTGCATGTGTACAGTATTGTGTACTGTTGCGACTGGGGGTCTTTGACCCCAATTTCGAGACCCATAAGGGTCTATTCGTTGAATCACTTTCAAACGAAAAATGAAGGGTACTGGGTACCCTACGTTGGGGTCAAAGGGTGTGATCATAGGGTCAATCCTTTGACTTTTATGGCCTCTTGAAGTGTGTCAAAACTCATAAAAACTTGATTTTTAAGGTTTTTGTCAATCGAACATGGTCGATTAACCTTTATAAAGGCCACAAAATAGATCGAAGTGAAATCGGAAGGAAACCCACCTGTTGAAGCATGATTGCGAAGATTTCACTAAGATTCGATTGATTTGGATAGTCTCGGGTCGGCGTAGATCGGGTTCGACGCATCGATTTGAGTTGAAGTGGACGGCTCAGTTGTTGACGACTCCATCAACATCTACCCTTATTTTCTTTAGTTTTTAAGAGAGATAGGAGAACATAAACATATATAGAGAGAGAGTGGACTCTCTTGCTTTAGAGAGGAGTGACTGAGGACCGCTGGGGTTGGTCTTCATTGACATATATATATATATATATATATATATATATATTTATTTATATTGACGAGTGAATGAGGACGGCTGGGGTTGGTCTTCATTGATATATATATATATATATATATATATATATATATATATATATATATATACATATATAGAGAGAGAGAGAGAGAGGGCCTTGAGAGAAAGACGAAAGTGGTGTTGCAATTAATTGGGTCTGTGGGTTAGAGAGAGAGAGAGAGAGAGAGAGAGAGAGAGAGAGAGGCAACATTAATTTGGGGCTGCTGTTTGCAGGGGTTAATAGAGAAATAGAGATAATAGAGAGGGATCTTTTATAGAGGCGAGGAGCTCTGTGGCTGCTTGAGAGGGAGAGAGAAAGAGAATACTGACGAGAGAGAGAGATCAATGGATGTGCGGGCTTGATGCAGAAAAGAGAAGAAAAGAGGTGGTTGTTGTGGTGATGCTTGAGAAAGAAGAAGAGACGTGGAGGGCTTCTTGTATTTAGGAATGGGAAATAGAGATTGAGATTCAATGAAATCTCCAATCTTTAAAGAAGGAAGATACTACCACTTGGCACTCTCTTAGGGCTCGTTCGAGAGCTAAGATCTGAGTAGAATCTAAGTTTCAACTCAGAAAGGTTACAAATTCTAAGATTTTCCGAGTGAATTTGTTGTTCGAGAGATGTGGTGGGTCCCACTATTTTCTGCGATTTTCTGAGTGATAGCGACCCCCCTTCGTCCGAGTAAATTGCTCAGACTCTTCTCAGAATCTGAGTTGAGCGTTATAACCTTGCTTGGGGATATACACAATATATATCTCTATATATATCTGAGTTGAGCGTTATCTCTATATATATCTCTCTCTCTCTCTCTCTCTCTCTCTATATATATATATATATATATATATAATATAACATATAACTGTTGTACAACAGCTTTTGAAAAGGCAACCGGTCTTACAAAAGCTTTATGCTTTGAGAGCCATTACTTGTACACGGCCAGATATTCTTTGCACCGAATTTTAGAGAAAGACTTCCAAGATTTGTAACCTTTGGTAAGCGTAAATATCATCTCAACCGTCTGATTTGAAGGTCATGATTTAAAGATAATGATTGAACAAGATTAGCATGAAATATAATCTTTATCATGTGATTAAATAGAGTCAAAGGCTATTCCCTTAGTTGACTATAATAGATCATATGATAAATATCATTTTTTTTCTCCAAACTTATACACGGAAGATCTATAGATTATGAACTTCAAATCAAGCAGATCAGATTAAGTTTTAACATATCACATGTCCCTAAAATAGCAAGTCTTTGTTTAAATTTAGTGCAATGGCCAACACCTCCAAGTGCAAGAAAAGGCTCCCTTATGTTTATTTATTTATATATGTATTAGAGTACCTTTAAATTCACCCACCATATCTTTGAGTTCACCCACGCGGAAACACATCGACTGCATTGAATCAGATGATGGAGATTGCTTATCGTCCCAATATTTCACGTGATCGATCTTTAGATCATGGGTGTACCATCAGACGGTCGGGTTTTTATTTCATATGGTACACGCTCATAAAAGTGACCGAAAAAAGACTCCGTCAAATATGTTCCCCCCCATCTCAATTGGTTGCCTGTAAATTTTGAGAGAAATCTGAGTGCACCAGATAAACCGATGATTCGATTACGTTTTTACGGTCATAGAATAATCTCTGATTGAATCGATTCTGAGAATTTTCTGATAGGAACTTAAAAACAAAGGATTCTGAGTTTTATAAGAATCTGTCAGGAATCTGAGTAACTTAAGAACGCATATGGGAAAAATTAGGAATCTGAGTCTGCTAAGAATCTGTCAGGAATCTGAGTGGGAAGAATCTGAGCTTTTTCTGAGAAAAACCAAGAAACACCTGAACGAGGCCTTAGTGAAGCAATGAGTCCGATATAGATGGGACTTGTTAGGAAAGTGGATTTGCATAAGGCAACTCCCAAGTCAAAGGAGTTAGGCTGGCAACCGAAATCCTATTATTGTTACATTCCAATTTTTATTTATTTATTTATTTATTTTTATATAGCAAGAGAGAAAAGTCTCTCTATTTCCCTTTCACACACAAGTTGAGTGTGTGTGCATCTAACACCACACACCTCTATATATTTCTTTTGTATGGTGTGCCACTTGAGACATTCTCATAAATCGGGAATTCCCTTTTTGGAAATCACATCCATTAAGGAAGTAACCCATGTGCAATCCAGGTGTCATCTATTGGCCCTCAAATTTTATCTAGCAAAAAGCATTTTGTGGCTCATGTTTATATGCCCTACCTCGTAAATATCAGGCTGGGTCGGGTATTTGGGCGGCCTGACCTGTTGACAGCCCCAAGTGGAAAATTCGAGATTTTTGGCAAAAGGACCAGGAAAATTGGAGAAAAGTAATTATCTATATATATATATATATATAAGACATGAAAAATTTTAAAAAGTCACAATTTATAAAGAAATATCGAATAATCACACTTTAATCGCAAAGCTTGCGAGTTTTTTCAAACGGTCACGATTTTTGGACAAATTTGCAAATTGATTTGTGATTTATTTGATAAATTAAAGAATTGCGAGTTTATGGCGACTTGATGGTATCACAAAGAATAGTCACAAAGAATAGTGTAGCGGTGGATGTCCGTAGTCGATGAACCAACTATTTGTTTAAGGGAGCCATAAGGCATTCATCATACAAGTTTTTTTTTTTTTTTTTTTTTTTTTTTGAGTAAATCCATTATACAAGTTCTTTTGATGTTACTTGTTTTTTTTTATTTGATAGGATATTTTAATGTTACTTTAAGGCTGCGTTTAGGTTAGCTCTTTTGGCATAAAGAGCAGCTCTCACTTTTTGGCTTTGGCAGAGAATTACTTTTATATTTGGTAATATAGTTCTTCGCTTTATTTGCTTTGGCGAGGAGCTGTGTTAAGTGATAAAACTTTTCTATACCTGTTCTATTCTAGAGTAGATTTTATTTGCTCTGATAGAGAGTAGACAAAGAGCTGCTTCTGCTCTTATAGGAGCTAACCCAAACACAATATAAGGCTACATTTGGGTTAGCTCTTTCAAGGCAAAGAGCAGCTCTTTTGCTCTTTGGCTCTGACAGAGAACTGCTTTCATGTTTAGTAACACAGCTCCTCGCCCCATTTGCTCTGGTGAAGAGCTGTTTTAAGTGATAAAATTGCTCTATGTCAGAGCAGATTTTATTTGCTCTGACAGAAAGCAGGAAGAGAGTTGCTTCTGCTCTTATAAAATGGCATTGAGACTTCACCTCAAGCTGAGTAGGGTTGTCAAGTGGGCCGGACCGAAACACAGCCAATACATTTTTAAAATGGCATTGAGACTCTTCACCTCAAGCTGAGTAGGGTTGTCAAGTGCGCCGGACCAAATCAGGCCTGGCTTTTGGTTGACCTGATTATTTTCAACCCTAAAAAGTAAGCTTGAACCCGACGCAAACAAAATTTAGGTCGTGCCCGGTCAGAGTCCTATCGAACTCAGGCTTTTTATTATTTAAGCCCAAACTCGACTTGATTTGAGCTCTGGCAAGGCCGGATTCGGGTTCCCTCAATTTAGCCGGGATTGGTCGGGCAAGGTTTTGGCTGGTCCGATTATATTAAACCTAAAGAATAGGCTTGAACCTAGCTTGGATAGAATATCGGTCAGGCTTGGCCCGAGTCCTCTCAGGCTCGGGCTTTTTATTCAAGCACAAATCCAGCTTGAATCGGCCGAAGCCCCACCCATTGCGTGATTTTATCACACCTAGATCAAATGAGTTGAATCTTAAAGCATGGATTTTGGGATGAGTAGCTTTCTTATGATTTTCAGCCAATTGGACAATATAGATTTGTCATAAGAAAAGAAGGGTACCGGTGTTTACAGCTAAAGGTTCTATTTGCAGCCAGGGTTTTCTGCCCATAAACGCCTTACTTTGATGGAGATTGTTTCGTCCCAATCTTCCACGCTATAGATATTGAGATCATAGCTCACCTATGCAACAATCAAATGTCAAGTCCATGTGGAACACCTGCCCTCCCTGCACATAGTACACTTACAATCAAGGGTCAAAATCTCGCCTTTCCGATACGTATCGTCCGAGCTCCAAACCGATATGTATCGGATGATACGTATCGGAATAGTAACTTACCGGACGATACATTGAATGTATCGTCCGGGCTTTCCCATACAAATTGGACGATACGGTACATCAATGTACCGTATCGTCCAAGGCCAATACCGATACATATCGTCCGATACGTATCGGTATCGGACGATATTTTGATCCATACTTATAATCACATTCACTTTTGGGGATGTGCACAAAATAAAATCAACATCTGACAATCTGATAGATAGGTTATGATCTCAAGATCTATTTTGTGAAAGATCTTCATTCAAAATAATCAACAATTTTAACGACAGAAACTTCTAATTGTAGAGCCTGAATCTTGAGTTCCGAGTACTGGTACCCAAAAAAACGTCGTAAGCCAACACAAAACGTAGAGAAAGGCTAAGATTTTAATATAGACTTAGTAAAAGGCATCCTACCTACTCGCACTTGGTCAACCTCAAACCAACTGCCTTAGCCATTGCATTGATCAGTAAGCGAAGTTAGACTAATTTATGGAGATTGACCCGGGGGTGCCAACGTTAGCAGGCTGGGTGGAATCCTAATGCCCAGCTCTTTATCTTAAGTTGGCTCTCAATGAACCAGGTTAGGATAAAAAATCAGTTCGGCCCTACCCGAGCGGCCAATATCGTAATTTTGGCCCGACCTTTGTTTACTCAGCCCAAGACGGCCCTAGGCATAGCCAAGAAAAGCCAGATTGTGAGCCAAATTGTTATAAGAAAAACCCTTTTCTAATTTTTTTAATAGAAAGTATTAATAAAGTTTTAGATTTTTTTTAAATAATTCATAATCTCGGAGGGAGAGAGAGAGAGAGAGAGAGAGAGAGAGAGAGAGAGAGAGTACGCTTTGAATTTAGAAGAATCTAAGAGGTCCCGGACAACGGGGGCTTTTAAAATGACTTGTGGATGGCTACTGAAGTGCCCCACGAATTAAACCATTCGATGGTTTAATTTATGTGCATGTTAGTAAATATCAATGCCTTATCTATTATCTTAGAGGTTGAGGGACATGATTCATCCATGCATTCCAACCATTTGAGTGCCATGTGGAATCTATTATGAGGATTATGTGTCATGAGAACTTGCCCAAAGCTGTTATTTAAAAAAAAAAAAAAAATTAAAAATATTTATTTAATTTAAGTTGCAAATGGAAAAATTTTACCTCTACTTAGAAGGACAAAAAAGTTCGAAAAATAAATATTTTTTTCCTAAAACACTAGGGGGCTAGAAGAAGCCTTAGTGTAATATCCCCGAAATTTGGACAAGGAATAGGGACCTCGGGATTCGTGTCCGATTAGTCGTAGGTTTGACCAAGTGATGGTCAAACAGTGGACTTAAGAAGGAATGTATTAATGTGATGTAAGTGTAATCTAAGTATGGAGTTAGAGGTTAGTTAAGGGTCACGTATACCTATCTTTAGTGTATGTGCATAACACCAAAGCTGGAGAAGAGTTATGAGGGTTTAATAATCTAAAGAGAAGTTATTTCTCTTGTTAGGTTGGTGAGAGAGTTAAGAAAAGAGAGAGAGAGTAAAGAGGGAGTAATGGCAAGGAGAATTAATGTGATTCAGATTTGAGGATGGATTTGAGCATTGGATGCCGGATTTAACGTGTGAAGAATCGTTGAAGCAAAAGCTTGGAGCCATAGCCATTAAACCAACCATTTAATCAATCAAGGATTGATTTGAGGTGAGTTTTGTTAGATTTAAATGTATAAGTTGTGATGATTAAATTCATTCAATTAATGTAAAATGGTGAATTAACGACATAGAAAAGAAAGATAAGTGATAAGGAAAGGATTTGGAAGAAAGGCCCGCAAAAGGGACTGAGTTATGATCAAATCGATTAATCGATTAATCGATTTTGGTCTGGAACTTGGAAGGGCAAAGAAGCCCGAAATCGATTAATCGATTTTTGAATTTCGATTAATCGATTTGGAAATCGACTAATCGACTGTGCACCTATAGTGGCTGGAAGATCAGGTTTGGGGAAATCGACTAATCGATTTGAGAAATCGACTAATTGATTTGGGAAATCGATTAATCGATTTTGGTTTTTCGATTAATCGATTTGGAATGGATTAATCGATTTTAGATTTCGATTAGTCGATTTGGGGAGATCGATTAGTCGATTTTGACAGTTTTAGTTGACTTTTAATTGGACTTAGAGGTTCATGGAGAGTCTTGGACCTTCTCTATGGCATCCTTATTGATGCTGTGATTGTGTTATGGTGTACCATAGGTGGTACGTGTAAACACGAGCATAAGGAGCCGTGTGGGACCTTGATGCTTGGACCTTCAGAGACTTGAGGTAGGGAACACCTTGAACATGTACTTTTAATTACAAGAGCATGTATGTAGTGATTTAGAAATGAAATAAAAATGCTTGAATCATATAAATTTCTCAATGGGTGTGAGTGTGTGTGACACCAAGTGAGTAAATGAAAATGAGACATTCCCAGGGGATGAGAAAGTGATAAAGACATTTGTGTGATGCGAGTGATTTAGACATCCCAAGGATGTAAGTGATATTGTAAAGCAAGAGTGAACACAGACTGATAAGGCCTAATCGATATAATTAGCACATTTACACGGTGAATAACTATATGTAAAACACATGATATTTTTGTTATTTAAGGTTTGAACAGAATATCCCACCGACGTGGCGGGATACCCACGACTAACTCGACAGAATATCCGTGACCGGTACGATGGCCAATCTATACACCGGTACAGCGGTCAATCCGTACACTAGTAGCACATCCCGGGGATGTTGAGATAAGAACTAGACCCCGTCGCCTATGATAAAGGGCACTGGGTAGTATTTTAAGTGTGAAATATATGTGACAACTGTCTATTTAGACGATGATGGTGGGTATTCTATCGGGGCTAGATGCTATATTACTCGGGGATTACTTAAGTTGAAGATTTAAGTTTCTTTAGGCCGATTCAGTGTAATGCATAAACAGTTTGAGAATAAATGAAACATTTAAACCACCAGTAAACTTTAATGCATAGTGTAATCATCTAAACAGCATGGTAAGCATTTAAACTATTTTTTTTCCATAAGTTCATTAATACATCATGCTATAAATATCATGGAATATATGTGAAGATTGGACTTATATGTTCATTGTGTTATTCCCTATTGAGCTAAGATGTAGCTCACCCTTTTAGACTATACGTCGCAGGTCCTTTGCTTGCAGCTGTAGAGGCTTCGAGAGACATGGATCCGGGTGATTCGGATTGTGTCCCCAGAGAAGAGTTGGAGCCTCCTCTCGAGGACTTCTTCTAGGCGACTCCGCTACGTACTTTGATAGAGAAAGTTTTAAGAGTATTTTGTGCGGCTTGGTATGTCAAGCCTTAAATTTTTGAAATGTAATTAAATGATATATTGTTTTGGCGAACCATCTGGGGTGATCTGTTTATCACCGATGGTTTGGGTCGGTTCTTCTATTCATGCGTTGACATGGAAGAAGAACTGTCTTTTGAGCTTAGGCTGTAAATCAACTGATATGTTTCTGCATTATGTTGTTAATTGTCTTATTTCTTTTTATTATCGCTTGTTATACTAATATTTCGTACAGATCTATGGGGCCCGACATAGAGGATCGTACTGATGGCACGAGTTTTGAGGTATCAAAATCTGGATTGTCACAGTTGGTATCAGAGCTTTATCGTTTAGAAATTCTGACAATCATTTTTTTTGTCAGAGCATAGGTACTTCTGCTAACGAAACTTTGGTTTCACGTGCAGACTGTGATGTCTTCTAGAGGAAGAGGTCGACCTAGGGGCAGTCATAATAGGAATTTGCGTAGTCGGGATTACTTTATCTCGGATACCAATTAAGTGCCTTTGGGAGATAGAGGGGCTTCAGGCAGTGGTGGCCAAGAGAGCCAAGATCAGGCGGAGAATCGGGATCGAGATCGTCAGAATCGAGATCAGAGGAAACATGAGAGAATCAGAGAAAGAAATGAAGATAGAGAGGAGCGTCAGAGGATGATGCATACTATGGAAACCATTGCGATCGCCATGGCTCAACAGGCAGCATCCTTGGCAGCTCACCATGCCAGTGACCAACAACAGCCACCTATACCTCTAGTGGCTCCGACACCGCCAATGTCTTCTACGTTTATTGAGTTTAGGAGGATGAGACCTCCTAGCTTTTCAGGATAAGCGGAGCCGATTGCTGCTGAGAATTGGCTGAGCAAGATGGGGAAAGTTTTTAGCGTGCTGACATGCACGAAAGATGAAAGCGTCCATTGGACAGCGTACATGCTTGATGGGGAAGCTGGGCCTTGGTGGAAGTCCGTTTCTAGGACTAGGGCTCAGGAGACCCTAGGATTGCCCTGGACATGGGATGAGTTTGTCGAAGAGTTCAACAAACAGTATTTCCCCGAAGTGGTGAGAAATCAGATGGAGATACAATTTTTGCGACTCTTGCAAGGACGGATGACAGTGAGGGAGTACGGAGTGAAGTTCATGAGGCTTGCTCGCTTCGCTCCCGATTACGTGATTACGGAGGTGATGAGAGCAAAGAGGTTTCAACAAGACTTGAGACCGGAGTTCATAGGAGGAGTAGTAATGTTTCAACTAAAGACCTAGGGAGAGGTCATGAGTAAAGCGTTGATTGTCGAAGAAGAAAATAATAACCGATATCGTCAAAGGGAGCAGCAAGGAAGAGGGAATGTAGATCAAGGCAGAACTAGGAACTACGAGCCGGTGAACAAAAAGTTGACACTTGTAGCACCAAAGCAAAGACAACCATTCCAAGCTGGTTATGGGAGACCGGCGCAACAGACTACCCATAAGAGATTTCCATTGCTTGCATCGGGGAGGCCGATGAGATATGAGAGCCCTGCTATTTCCACTGGGGTTACAGTTACACAAGGCGTTTTACGAGCTGCTTCTTCCACACCTAGGGAGACTTGTGCCAAGTGTGGCACGTCCCACAAGACGGCGGATTACAGGCAGGGAACGAGAGGCTACTTTAAATGTGGTAAGGTGGGCCACATGATTAAAGATTGTCCTAAGATGAATAAGGACAAGATGGCTTCTGCTTCTATTCCACGACCGATACAAGAGAGAAAATCGATCGTACAAGGAAGAGCCTATGCAGTCACCACCCAAGAAGCAAGGAACGTACATGACATCATCCAAGGTGAGCTTCCTTTTAAATAAAAAATTTCAATTCAATGGAATTTTAGATAAAGAAGGTGCATTAATTAGAAAAGCTTGTTAACCCAATTGTACGTTAAATTCTCTAAATAGAGTATGTGCTGTATATGTAAATATGTATGTATGTATGTTATAGGTGCGTTACAAGTCTACGAAAAAGGATGCTATGTAGCATGTGAAGCGAGAGTGTTGATAGACCTAGGGTCTACCCACTCCTTTGTCACTCTGAGGTTTGCAAAGAGAATGAAGATTGTTCCGGAGACATTGGACTATGTTCTATCAGTGTCTATCCCGACCAGAGAATTAGTTGACACGGAGTTGATTTGCAAGTCGGTAGTAGTGAGTATTAGAGATGGGGAAGTCTATGAACTGGACGCACAATTAATATTATTAGACATGAAAGGATTCGATGTGATCGTTGGCATGGATTGGTTGTCATAACATTGTGCGACCGTGGATTGCAAGAATAAGATTGTCATCTTCAGACCTAACACAAGGAGATCATTTGAATTTCGAAGAGAGAGATCGATGGCTATGCCACTTATTTTTACAGTCAGGGCCGAGCGCTTGATCAGAAAAGGGTGTAGTGGTTATTTGGCATATTTGAAGGAGGATAAGGAACAGAAGAATGTTATCTCCGAGATAGCAGTAGTGCGAGAGTTTGAAGATATATTTCTGGAGGAATTACCAGGATTACCTCCAGAGAGAGAAGTGGAGTTATCCATCAACTTAGCACCAGGAACGGAGCCTATTTCGAAAGCATCATATAGAATGGCTCCTGCTGAGTTGAAGGAGTTGAAAGAGCAATTACAAGAACTCATGGACAAAGGGTTTGTAAGACCGAGCGTGTCCCCATGGGGAGCTCCGGTCATGTTTGTAAAGAAGAAAGATGGGTCAATGCGGTTGTGCATTGACTATCGCCAGTTGAACAAACTCACTATAAAGAACTGATATCCTTTACCTAGGATAGATGACTTGTTCGATCAGCTGCAAGGAGCGAAGTATTTTTCCAAGATCGATCTGAGATCTGGATACCATCAGTTGAGAGTCAAGGCCGAGGACATCCAGAAGACTGCATTCAGGACACGGTATGGACACTATGAGGTCTTGGTGATGCCGTTTGGGTTGACGAACGCACCAACATCATTTATGGACTTAATGAATCGGGTGTTTAAACCACACCTGGACTCCTGCGTCGTGGTGCTCGTCGATAATAACCTAATATACTCCAAATCGAAAGAGGAGCACGAAGAACACTTGAGGGTTGCTCTACAAACTTTGCGTGAACACCAACTGTATGCCAAACTCAGTAAGTGCGAGTTTTGATTAGAGAAAGTTAACTTTTTAGGACATGTCATCTCAAAACATAGTGTCACGGTAGACCCAGCTATGATTAAAGCAGTAGTAAACTGGGAGCAGCCAAAGACTGTGATCGACATCCATAGTTTCCTTGAATTAGCTGACTATTATCGACGTTTCATTGAGGGGTTTTCAAAAATATCAGGACCTCTTACGAGGCTTACACGGAAGGATGCAAGGTTCGAATGGAGTGAAGCGTGCGAGAAGAGTTTTCTAGAACTCAAGAAGAGACTCACTTTAGCTCCAGTACTAGCGATTCCTTCAGGTAGTGGAGGGTTCGCAGTCTATAGTGATGCTTCGTATAATGGTTTGGGTTGCGTGCTCAAGTAACACAAAAAGGTGATAGCTTATGGGTCGAGACAGTTGAAAGAGCATGAAAGGAACTACACGACGCATGACCTAGAACTAGCAGCGGTCATATTTGCGTTGAAGATTTGGCGACATTACTTGTACGGTGAGACCTTTGAGATTTTCATCGACCACAAGAGCCTCAGATACCTATTTATATAGGAGTTAAATATGAGGCAGTGCAGATGGATGGAGTTTCTCAAGGACTATGACTGTTTCATACAATACCATCCAGGCAAGGCTAATGTAGTAGCCGATGCCTTGAGTCGAAAGGGTTCATCTCAGTTGGCTAGTTTGATTTTGGGTATGCACAGATGGAAGTTGTTTGAAGATCTGGCACTGTATGATGTAAATATCGAGTCATAAGCTATATGAGCCTTTTTGGCTCACGTATCAGTGAGGCCAATAATATTTGAGGATATCCACAAGCTACAGATGAAAGACCCGGCGCTAACCAAGATTCGTCAAGATATGATTGAAGGCATCAAACCGGAGTTCTCAATGAAAGAAGATGGTTCTTTATTGTTCAACGGTCGTCTCTGCATTCCGGACAATGCCGATCTACGACAAACTATCCTTGATGAATCTCACAAGTGAAACTATGCGATCCACCCTGGTAGCACAAAAATATATCAAGACTTGAAAAAGAATTACTGGTGCAGAGGTTTGAAGCAAGACGTGGCTAAGTATGTGTCACGGTGTTTGACATGTCAGCAGGTGAAGGTCGATTATAGACATCTTGCGAGATTATTTTAACCTCTACCTATACCGGAGTGGAAGTGGAAACCGATCTCTATGGACTTTATCATTGGACTATCGCGTACTGTAAAGAGATACAATGCCATTTGGGTAGTTGTAGACCGATTGACCAAGTCAGCACACTTCTTGCCTTACAATACGATGTACACGGTGGGAAGACTTGCAGAGTTGTATATGAAAGAGATCGTGCGCCTACACGGGATCCCAAGCAGTATCGTTTCTTACCGTGATCCATCGTACACATCGAAGTTTTAGAAGAAATTTCAAGAGGGAATGGGAAAGCGATTGGATTTCAGTTCAGCATTCCATCCGCAAACTGATGGGCAAACAGAGCGGGTAAATCAGATCATTGAGGACATGCTTAGGGCGTGTATGCTAGAGTTGCAAGGATCATGGGATCAACACCTACTGTTGATTGAGTTTATATACAACAACAGTTTCCAAGCGAGCATTGGCATGGCACTTTATGAAGCTCTTTATGGGAGGCGATGTAGATCGCCCATCAATTGGGAGGAAACCGGTGAGAAATTTGTTTTGGGACCCGAGATGCTTGAAGATAATGCCACCTATGTTTGTATGATAAGGGCAAAACTCAAAGCAGCTCAGAGCAGGCAGAAAAGCTACGCCAATATTAAGCGGATCAGTGTAGACTATAAGGTGGGTGAACATGTGTTTGTCAAGGTATCGCCTATGAAGGGCATAATGAGATTCGGAAAGAGAGAGAAGCTAAGTCCCCGCTATCTTGGACCATTCGAGGTTTTGGGTCGAGTAGGGGAAGTTGCTTACTGCATTAGATTGCCACCGTTATTCGATTGGGTGCACAATGTGTTTCACGCATCTATGCTCAGGAAGTATATTAATGGCCCTGATCATGTGTTGAGCGGTCAACCATTAGAGATGCATGAAGATATGAGCATGATTGAAGAACCAGCGGGGATATTAGATCGAAAGGAACAAGTATTGCGCACCAAAGTCATCCCTTTAGTACTTGTTCGATGGAAAAATCACTCGACCGAAGAAGCTACGTGGGAAAGGGAAGCCGATGTGAGAGAGCAATACCCGAACTTGTTTGCGGCAAGTTGAGGGAGTAATGATGTCATCGCAAGCATATTGTAAATCTACATTGATTATGTAATCCAATATTGGCCATTTGGCCAACCTATTCAATGGAGAGAATGTGGATCCAAACCTTGCCGTGATGTGATGACGAAGGCATGCCTACGATTCATTAGGCCATGTAATGCCTAGTGAAGACATGCTTCACAAAGCCAATGACTAACTGGTCAAGTACTATCAAGAAAATGAAGGGAGAATAAAGTAGAAATTTTTTTAAATTCTGATGAAAACCGATTAATCGATTTTGGTCGATTAAGCGACTGGCATGCGCTAGTGAGCTAGAGATTTTAAAACGTTAAATAATATGAAATTTCGATTAATCAAGGAGAATTGGATTAATCGATTTCGAAAATCAACTAATCGATTTTTGGTCGATTAATCGACTGGCACACACTAGTGAGATGATAGACCTAGAGGATTAATAACGTCAAAATTTGATTAATTGAGATTAATTCGATTAATCGATTTTGAAAACTGATTAATCGATTTATGAAATCGATTATTCAATTTTGTGCGGCTGAGTTAAGTTATGAAAACCGATTAATCGATTTTGGCCTATATATATAAATGGAAAATTTTCTCCCCATTCGAAAACTCAGTTTTTGTTTTTTGCTTGGGCGCCATTTCCTCTTCCTCCTCGAGCTACCATAGCAGCTAGGGTTTTACAGATTTGGGGTCAATTTCGGATCGAACTCCTACACCATTTGGATCTAGTGCCTCAAGTAAACCCTAGATTCGAATTTTCTTTTTAATTTGGACCATCACAGCCCTAGGTTTTCACCTTTTTGATCTAAAATGCCACCACGAACGCGAATAACTATGAAGCAAGCGGCTTCCAAACTTTCGGTTCGGCGTAAGAACGCCGTACCTCCACCACGATCACCATCACCTCCACCATCATCATCGTCATCATATACAGCATCCGGTTCGACGAGCGCATCTTTGCGCGAGTCTTCACCGACACCAACCGTGAATGTACCCCAACCACGAACCGAAACCTTGCCCCAACCAAATGAGTGGTGGGCGGCAAAGGAATTCAAAAATGAATTCATCTTCGATGAGGTGTTATTTTGTCACAACCCCAGATTTTTGGGAAACGTGCACGTCATGCACTATACACATGTATATGTGTTTCACAAGGAAACCAAAACTAACCCGTAGACACTATGTGTGTATGAGAGAAACACACTAGTATTTCTCTAACTTATAAGTATATAAGTGAGAGGGGAGAGAGAAGAGCCCCATACGTAACTCTATTCCAACCTAAATAGAGAGAAGGAGAAATAGAGAGAAAGAAAAGAAGAGCCTAGTAAAGAACTAGGGTTTCGTTGGGACTTAAATCGGTGGAAGAGTTAGAGCAAAGGCTGGAGGAGGAACCTTGGAGACTTGTTAGCCTAGTAGAATTTCGAATCTTGAATCGAACTTGCGCGAGACTCATCGTTGGAGGTATGTTAAAGGCATGATAGATGCTTAGGCATGTTTTAAATAATAGGAAGAATGTTGGTTGAATGATTTTTAATGATATTAAGGTTTGAACGAAGGGAGAAATAATATTCTCGAACAGATCGAGGAGTAAAAATCATCGCTCCTCGCTCGAGCGGTCTAAAGGGCTCGCTCGAGCGAGGACAAATTGTAAAAATATAGCTCTGGGCTCGCTCGAGCGGTCCCCAAAATAAGAGGGAAGCTCGCTCGAGCGAGGTCCCCAGTAAAGCTTCAGGCGGCTCGATTTAACTGCTCGAGCGAGGTCAAGTGACCGCTCGAGCGACCTCGATTTAACCGCTCGAGCGAGATCAAGTGACCGCTCGAGCGAGGTCTAGTGACCGCTCGAGCGAGAAATTTTTCTCGCTCACGCGAAATTCGATTCTTGAAATTATTGATACAGAAACATGGAGGTTATGCACTCCAATGATTCTAGTAACCTTTCTAAGCATATTCTAAATACATGAAATGTAGGTTTGACATATGATCGTGAAGTGTAAACCTCTACGAGAAGGCGTGCTTGAAATTCGTCGAGGTAGGGAATATTCTTGAAACATGTACTTTATTTCGTCAACTCATATATGCAGTGCATTTAAATTAAAAAGTGAGTATTGTATGATCTTCCAAAAAGGGGTGTGTGCGTAAGTTTCAAGGTAAAATCATGAAGTCCCCAGGGGACGGAATATTATAATGAGGGCATCTAGATGATGTATTAAGTCTGTGGTATCCCAGGGATACGGTTAAAAACAAACCGTGAAACTACAACATAATGATAAGGCCTAATGTACTAAAATTAGCACAAGTCACGGTGAATAACTATATGTAAAGCACATCGATACTTTGTTATTTAAGGTTTGATTAGAATACCCCACCGACGTGGCGGGATACCCACGACTGACGCGGCAGGATATCCGCGACCGGTACGGTGGCCAATCCGTATACTCATAGCACATCCCATGGATGTAGATATAATTATAGACCCCGCCACCTACGAGAAAGGGGCTTGGGCAGTATTCCCAGGGGATACATGTAACAATTGTCTAGTAGACGACGATGGTGGGTATTCCATCGGGGCTCGATGCTATATTGCTTGGGGATTATTTAAGTTAAAGGTTTAAGTGATTAGGCCGAATTCAGAACTAAATTCGTAAGATGAGAACAACCACACTATGAAAGGAAATCAGCGGTATGCACTTTAGTTATTTCAGTTATATCAATTGTTCTGCTTAAAAGTGATATCTAGTAAATTGTGCTTTCAAAACTGCTAACATATATGCGAGATTTAATCTATATGTTAACTTTGTTTCCCTATTGAGCTAGGATGTAGCTCACCCCTTAGACTATACGTCACAGGTTCAGGACTGGCGGCAACAAGGACTTCTAGAGACGTTGATCCAGGAGATTCAGACTACGCATTACCCGAGAGTCAGAGCCTCCTCCCGAAGATTTCTTCTAGGAGACCCTTTGTGCACTTTGAGAGTGAGTTGAGAATTTTAGGCACGGCTTGGTATATCAAGCCTCTTTATGGAATGTAGTTGAATATGATATGCTTTCGATAAAACATTTGGAGTGAACATTTATCTAACGGCTTGGGTAGGTCCTTATGCCCATGAATTGGCATGGGACAAGGACCGCCTTTTTGGGGGCCCTAAACTATTTTAGGTATGACAATTCGTTTAGAGTAAATTTTGACTTGTATATACCAAATGTATTGTAAAGGTTTTTGGGCACGGCCTCGAGGGTCGTGTTGATGGCACGGTTTTCGGAGCGCTTAAAATCGGGCTGTCACATATTTACCGACCCCGATGTCGAGGGTGAAACCAAATGGGCCTGGCAATACCTTCAAAATGCGAGGCTCGGGAACCTTTTGAACCCTTTGCATGGATATTTCTACCCTCGACTCATGCGCCTATTTTACCAGAACTTGACAGAGGATCTAGTTGATGACACCATTACGATCAAGATTGACGGTCGTAGCTACACATTTACACACTGCCATGTGCATGAATCCCTAGCGTGCTACTTGGACTTCATGTCCGAGACCGCCCTCTTCCCACCATTTACTAAGGAAGTAAAATTTGAAGAAATCATGAAGGAGATGACCAAGGGTAGAAAGGGATCCGACAAGTCCATACGGAGGGTAGACTTGCCTCCCTACATGTGGATGTTGGATTCCTTTATCAAATGCAACCTATACCCTATGCGTCATGACACCGAGCGGGTAGAATTGGTCCAACAAGCCCTTTACGCGGCATACCACGGGCGTTGGTTTGACGCTACCAAGCTCGTCATTGAGGGAATGACCTATATAAAGGGAAAGATGATGAAGGGTCCTTTGAGACCAAAGGAGAAGATGCCATATGCTCGCCTCATTTCGAGCATGTTGGAGTGCTACTCTGACGCCCCAGAGTACGCCATCTCACCTCGGGAGAATAAAGCTACGAACCATGTGAAGCACTACTCCATCGCTTCATGGGGTCGTAGCTATAGGCTATTAAAGAGGGCCCTACCAGTACAAGAGCCAGCAGCAGCAGCACCACCACCCCCACCACCACAGCATGATCCACCAGCTGAGGGTGCACCATCTCATGGCTTAGTTCCACCTGAGCAGCAGCCTTTGGTACCACCTCATGCGCCGTCACCATCAGCAGCTACTACACTTACCTCCTCCTACAGCCGACGAGCGGCTCGCCTAGCGCCTACGATAGAGGATGTGTTGGCCTGGATGGAGGCCAACAACCAGCAAATGAACCGGCGCATAGATTTCTTGATGTACCATACCATGCGGTACATCTATCCCCAGGACTACCAGCAGCATCTCGCAGAGGAGCAAGCATGGACTGCGAGCACGACCACTTTCCACTAGCGTTGATGCCGGCACATCTGGTTCGGTTCCACAGTAGCCAGGCGACGCAGGTCGGCCAGCACTAGACCAGCAAAGAGAGGGGACAACGTGAGCGGGAGTTGATCACTTTTTGACTTTTTGTATTGTAATTCAATGTTTGGATTGTAATTACTGAGAAATGAGAAAATTGTAAACTTTTTGGGAAATGAATAGATGAAATGGAAATCAAAGTTTTGACGTTCTCCCTCTTCGCTTGCACTTACGTTTACTTTCTTGCTTTGCGTGTTGCACAATAATGAACTTTTCGTGAACGGGTATTTAACCTCACCTGTGTGTGTGGGGGGACCCATCGACACACCTTTGGGTCCATTTTTGAGGACAAAAATTTCCAAGCTGGGGAGAATGTAATATCCCCATAATTTGGACAAGGAATAGTGACCTCGGGATTTATGCCCAATTGGTCGTAGGTTTGACCAAGTGATGGTAAGACAGTGGACTTAAGAAGGAATGTATTAATGTGATGTAAGTGTGACCTAAGTATGGAGTTAGAGGTTAGTTAAGGGTCATGTACACCTATCTTTGGTGTATGTGCTTAACACCAAAGCTGGAGAGGAGTTATGAGGGTTTAATAACCTAAAGAGAAGTTATTTCTCTTGTTAGGTTGGTGAGAGAGTTAAGAAGAGAGAGAGAGAGAGTAAAGAGTGAGTAATGGCAAGGAGAATTAATGTGGTTCGGATTTGAGGACGAATTTGAGCATTGAATGTCAGATTCAACGCGTGAAAAACCGTTGAAGCAAAAGCTTGGAGCCGTAGCCATTAAACCAACCATTCAATCAATCAAGGATTGATTTGAGGTGAGTTTTGTTAGATTTAAATGTATAAGTTGTAATGATTAAATTCATTCAATTAATGTAAAATAGTGAATTAAAGACATAAAGAAGAAAGAGAAGTGATAAAGAAAGGATTTGGAAGAAACGCCCGCAAAAGGGGCTGAGTTCTGACCAAATCGATTAATCGATTTCGGTCTGAAAGTTGGAAGGGCAAAGAAGCCCGAAATCGATTAATCGATCTTAAAATCGATTAATCGATTTAGAAATCGACTAATCGACTGTGCACCTATAGTGGTTGGACGATCAGGCTTGGGAAAATCGACTAATCGATTTGGGAAATCAATTAATCGATTTTAGATTTTCGATTAATTGATTTGGAATCGATTAATCGATTTTGGATTTCCATTAATCGATTTTGGAAGATCGATTAATCGATTTTGACAGTTTTAGTTTACTTTTAATTGGACGTAGAGGTTCATGGAGAGTCTTGGACCTTCTCTATGGCATCCTTATTGATGCTGTGATTGTGTTGTGGTGTACCATAGGTGGTACGTATAAACGCGAGCATAAGGAGCCGTGTGGGACCTTGATGCTTGGACCTTCAGAGACTTGAGGTAGGAAATACCTTGAACATGTACTTTTAATTATAAGAGCATGTATGTAGTGATATAGAAATGAAATAAAAATACTTGAATCATATAAATTTCTCAATGGGTGTGTGTGTGTGTGACACCGAGTGAGTAAATGAAAATGAGACATCCCCAGGGGATGAGAAAGTGATTTAAACATCCCAGGGATGTAAGTGATATTGTAAAGCAAGAGTGAACAAAGACTGATAAAGCCTAATAGATATAATTAGCACATTTACACGGTGAATAACTATATGTAAAGCACATGATATTTTTGTTATTTAAGGTTTGAACAGAGTACCCCACCGACGTGGCGGGATACCCACGACTAACTTGGTAGAATATTCGTGACCGGTACGGCGGCCAATCCGTACACCGGTAAGGCGGTCAATCTGTACACCAGTAGCACATCCCGGGGATGTTGAGATAAGAACTAGACCCTGTCGCCTATGAGAAAGGGACCTGGGTAGTATTTCAAGTGTGAAATATATGTGACAACTGTCTATTTAGACGAAGATGGTGGGTATTCCATCGGGGCTCGATGCTATATTGCTCGGGGATTACTTAAGTTGAAGATTTAAGTTTCTTTAGGGCGACTCAGTATAATGCATGAACAGTTTGAGAATAATTGAAACATGTAAACCATCAGTAAACTTCAATGCATAGTATAATCATTTAAACAACATGTAAATCCTAAAAAATTGAGCGTTAAACATTAACCTCGGGATCCGTGCCCGACTGGTCGTAGGTTTGACCAAGTGACGGTCAAATAATGAACTCATGGAGTGATGAACTGACGTGGTGCAAACGTGACCTAAGTGTAGTGTATAGTGTGAGTTAGTAGTCACGTGCACCTATCTCTGGTGTATGTGCTTAACACCGAGACTAGAAAGAGGATTTAAGGGTTTTAATAAACCTAGGTTGCCTTTTGTTTGGGTTGTTGAAGAGAGAGTTAAGAAGAGAGAGAGAGAGAGGGAGTAAAGAGGAGTTATTGAGCTAAGAGTTAATGCAAATTAAGAGGGGGGGTCAAGCATTGATTGTCGGATTCGATGTGTGAAAGATCGTTGAAGCGAAAAGCTGAAACCCTAGCCATCAAGCCCAACAAATCAATCATCTAAAGGGATTATTGAGGTGAGTTTCATTAGAATTAAATGCATAGATGTTTGATGGTTAAATTCAGTCAAGTATGGTTAAAGTGGTAGATTAAAGACTTAGAAAAAAAAGAAAATAGAAAAAGAAAAGATTTGGAAGAACAGCCCGAAAGGGGGCTAAATCTGGCCAAATTGATTAATCGAAATCGAGATTCGATTAATCGATTTTGGTCTAGAAGTTGAAAAGTCAGGGATGCCCGATTTCGATTAATCGATTTGAAAATCGATTAATTGATGTTGAAGGTCGATTAATCGATTTAGAAATCGACTAATCGACTGGGTACCTCTAGTGGCTGGAGAAAGAAGACCTGGGGAAATCGAGTAATCGAGTTGAAAAATCGATTAATCGATTTTAGATTTCGATTAATCGATTTGGGATCGACTAATTGATTTTGGACTTTTGACCACTCGATTTGAGAATCGACTTTACTATTTTAGGGATTTCGATTAATCGATTGGGATCGATTAATCGATTTTGGATCTCGATTAATCGATTTTGGGAATTGATTAATCGATTTGGGTTTTGATTAATTGATTTTGGGAATCGATTAATCGATTTTGGGAATCGATTAATCGATTTTGGCAGTTTCACTTGACTTTCTAGTTTGACCTTGAGATTCATGGAGGGTCTAGGACCTTCTTTATTACATCTTTAGTGATGTGTTGCAGATGTTGTGATGTACCATAGGTGGTACGTGTGAATGCAAGCACAAGGAGCCACGTGGGACCTTGAGGCTTGGACATTCGGAGACCTGAGGTTAGGAACACCTTGAACATGTACTTTAATTGTAACTACATGTATGTAGTGATATAAAACTCAAACTGAAAATATTTTAACTGTGTAAATCTTTGTAAAAAGGGTGCGTGTGTGACACCAAGAAAGTGAAAAAGGCATCTGTGTGATGCGAGTAACTGAGACCAAGTAATCAAATGAGAATGAGACATCCCCAGGGGATGAGAAAGTGATAAAGGCATCAGTGTGATGCGAGTAAATTAGACATTCCAGGGATATAAATAAGATTGAATAACTACTGTTAAGGTCTAACTGATATAAGATAGCATATTTATACGATAAACAACTTTATGTAAAGCACATGTTATTTTTGTTATTTGAGGTTTGATTAGAATACCCCACTGACGTGGCGGGATACCCACGACTGACGCGGTAGGATATCCGTGACCGGTACGACGGCCAATCCGTACACCGGTATGGAGGTTTATCCGTACACAATAAGCACATCCCAGGGATGTTGAGATGAGATTTAACTCCGCCGCCTATTGAGAAAGGGGCTTGGAAAATATTCCCAGGGAATACATATAACAACAATCTATTTAGGCGACGATGGTAGGTATTCCATCGAGGCTCGATGCTATATTGCTCGGGGATTACTTAAGTTGAAGATTTAAATTTTCTTTAGGCATGTTCAGTGTCATTCATGATAAATCAATAGTAAAGTAAAACATGCAAACTACCAGTAAACTTGAATACAATTTACCATCTTTTAAACTGTTTTCTAACAAATGTATAGACATATCATGCTTTGAATATCATAGAATATATGTGAGATTTTAATTTATATGTTCATTGTGTTGTTCCCTATTGAGCTAGGATGTAGCTCACCCTCTAGACTATACATCACAGTTCCATTGTTAGCAGTGGCCGAGGCTTCGGGAGACATAGATCCAGGTGATTCGGATTACGTGCCTGGGGACGAGTTGGAGCCCCCTTCTGACGACTTCTTCTAGGAGACTCCGCTGAGTACTTTGAGAGAGTTTTTGTGAGCATATTGGTACGGCTTGGTATGTCAAGCCTTTATTTTGGATAAACAATGTAATTATACTTCGATATTCTTTTTGGCGAACCATCTGGGGTGACCTGGATTTATCACCGATGGTTCGGGCCTGTTCTTGTGTCCATACATTGGTATAGAATGAGAACTTCTTTTGAGCTTTTTCATTTGGAGAATAATATATTATTAATGCATGTTTTCTTTCAGCTTATATACCTTACTTGTTTGGTTTTGACTTGTTATACTAATATTCCGTACATAGTTTTGGGGCACAGTCTGGAGGTTCGTGCTGACGGCACGGGTTTCGGGGCATCAAAATTCGAGCTATCACACAACATAATAATCATTTAAATTATTATTTTTTCGTAAGCTCATTAATATATCATGCTATAAATATTAAGGAATATATGTGAGGATTGGACTTATATGTTCATTGTGTTATTCCCTATTGAGTTACATGTAGCTCACCCTTTTAGACTATACGTCCGTCCTTTGCTTGCAGCTGTAGAGGCTTCGGGGGATGTGGATCCGGGTGATTCGGATTACATGCCTGGGGAAGAGTTGGAGCCTCCTCCCGAGGACTTTTTCTAAGCGACTCCGCTACGTACTTTGATAGAGAAAGTTTTGAGAGTATTTTGTGCGGCTTGGTATGTCAAACCTTAAATTTTTGAAATATAATTAAATAATACATTCTTTTGGTGAATCATCCGGGGTGATCTGTTTATCATCGATGGTTCGGGTCAGTTCTTCTGTTCATGCGTTGGTATGGAAGAAGAACTGCCTTTTGACCTTAGGCTATAGATCAACTGATATGTTTCTGCATTATGCTGTTAATTGTCTTATTTTTTTTTATTATCGCTTGTTATACCAATGTTCCGTACAGATCTATGGGGCACACCATAGAGGATCGTGCTGATGGCACGAGTTTCGGGGTGCCAAAATTCGGGCTGTCACACTTAGAGGATGAGTGTAACTCTTGATCATGTGCCATGTGACACATGAGCTAGAGTTCAAAAGCATGGTTCATGTCGTATGTTTGAACTCATATTTCCAATTTTCTTATAATTATATATATGCTTTTAGATCTGTTACATGAATAATCTGGTCCGGACTAGACCGGGTCTGGAACACTCGGCCGGGTCTCGAGTTGTGCTCATACACCGCCCTCATTTTGGCAATCGGATTAGGGTAAGACTAATATTATGTTGTATATTTTTAATACTTTTAAAATAGTGGGAGATTGTTGTATATTTTAAAGAGTTTTAAAAAACTTTCTTTTTTAATTTATTATATGTTGATGGAAAACTTGTAACGGTTAGAACCGCGATAGCAAAAGAGGAGAATAGTAAACACGTTCCCGGGATACAACCAAGCCCAGCCCTCTGTAATTCTTTTTTGTGTTTGCACTCACAAAAATAAATTCTGAACACTACGTAATATGCCCAAAAGGAAAGAAAGAAATTCTTATTTTCTTGTATCTTTTTAACAGAGATCTTATCTCTATTTATAGAGAAAATCTCCAACTACTGTCTTTTCATATTACGGTGAAAAGATTTCCTATTTGTGTCTTTTAAGAGAGTTGTGTCTTTTCACATAATCGTAAAAAAGAATCGATTCACTTGTGTCTTGTCAAATTTATGGTGAAGAGATGCTAGACTTGTGTCTCTTAAAATTTACGGTGAAGAGATAAATCTAAATATGAAAAAAGCACTTATTTAAAAAATGATTTTTACAAGTTTGCCATCAACATATAATAAATCAAGAAAGAAAGTTTTTTAAAACTCTTTAAAATATACAACAATCTCCCACAATTTTAAAAGTTTTAAAATATACAACAATCTCCCACTATTTTTAAAAGTTTTTTCAAAAAATAATCTATTTGGGCATACGAAAATTATAATGCAAATGAAAGTATCTAAAAGATTTGAACTTTCACTTAGTGTTAAGTATATCAAAGTTTATCAAGCTGCTTAGTAACTTATAGTCTTGAACTAAGGACTTTATCCAACAAATCGGATATACTACATACATTATAATTTATAAAACTTAGTGTTTTTAAAAAGCCAGCACATTTATGGCCATATGATTTACCCCAGTTTCTTGAGTGTTCTAAAAGAGTCTATTGCTCTATAGGAAGCGGCCTGCCTTTCACACTCAAATAGGTGAATCTATCAAGAGTAACTCCTGTATACAACTCCAACTTAATATAGATTCATTAGGAGAATTAATCTTATCCTCACTCACAGGAATAGCACTGGTTTGTTAGACATATGGGAATAAGTTATTTTTGAACATATAGTTCATTCTAGTACCAATATAATCACTCGTTCAAGTTGTTTTCCCATTGAACCTAAGTGATGGTTCACAAGACTTAGGTTGGGTTCCTATTAAAAGTAACTTTTGTTTTATAGACCTCAACCCCATTCCATTAAATGTCTTATGTAAGTATTCTCTTGCAAGGCCTTTCGTAAGAGGATCGGCTAAATTCTCTTTTGACCTTACAGAATCTAAAGTCACTACTCCACCCTTGAGTAGACTTTTGACATAGTTATATCTTGAACTTATATGTCTATTTTTACCATTATACATCTTATGATTCGCTCGTTTAAGAGTCGCTTCATTATCATAGTATATGGTAATTGCAGTGATATGCTTATCCCCTATAGGTATATCTACCAATAGTTTTTTTAAGTCATTCTGCTTATTTACATATTATAGCAAGTGCAATAAACTCAGCTTCCATAGTGGCATGAGGTATGCGAGTTTGCTTTTTAGATCCCTAATAAATAGCTCCACTTGCCATAGTAAATATCCAACCAGTCGTAGAGTTTGACTCTTCACTATCTGTGTTCCAACTGGCATCACTATATCCTTCTAGAATGGTAGGATAGTCAAGATAATGCAAGGCATAATTTATAGTGCCTCTAAGATATTTGAGTACTCGATGTATAGCATCCCAATGTTCTTGACCTGGGTTATTAGTATATCTACCGAGTTTACCCACAACATAGGAAATATCTGAACGAGTATAATGCATTGCATACATTAGACTACCAATTACCCTTCCATATTTTAGTTGAGAAACACACCTTCCAGTATTCTTTCTCAATTTTAAGCTAGGATCATAAGGGGTAGAAACTGGATTACAATCACAGTAATCAAATCTTCTAAGAAACTTCTCAATATAATGAGATTGTGTTAAAGATATACCCTTATCATTTCTTATTAATTTAATTCCTAAAATTGTATCAGCTTCTCCCATATCTTTCATCTTAAAATTTGAAGACAAAAATAGTTTGGTCTTAATGATACACTCTATGTCGGTACCAAATATGAGCATATCGTCAACATAAAGATAGATAATAACACCAGAGGTTTTACTAAATTTACTATATACACATTTATCTACTTCATTAACCTTATAATCATTTGATAACATCACTTTATCAAATTTATCATGCCATAATTTGGGAGCTTGTTTCAAACCATACAATGATTTGACCAACTTGCACACTTTATGCTCTTGACCTTTCATGACAAACCCTTCGGATTGTTCCATGTATATCTCTTCAGTGAGATCACTATTCAAAAATATTATTTTTACATTCATTTGATGAATGATTAGATGGTGAACTAAAGCTAACGCCAACAAAAGTCTAATAGTGGATATTCTAGCAACAGGTGCATAAGTATCAAAATAATCAATTCCTTTTTGTGGAAAGCCTTTAGCCACTAATCTGACTTTGAAGTTATCTATGGATCCATCATCTCTCAATTTCTTTCTAAATATTTACTTACACCCCATTGATTTTGAATTAGGAGATAAGTCGATTAACACCCAAGTGCTATTAGATAAGATTGAGTTCATTTCATCATCGATGACTTCTTTCCAAAAAAATTAATCAATTGATGATAATGTGCCCTTAAGGGTTGTAGGGTCGCCCTCAACATTAAAAATACAGTATTTCTTCTTAATATTATTTCTATTTCCCTCTACGAGAAAAACATAAAAGTCAGGTCCAAAAGTGGTATGATGTCTCGCTCATTTACTCCTTTTAAGTTATATGGATTCAAAAGTAGGATTATTACTCACAGCAATATCGTTGTTGGAAGCAATAACATCATTGCTAGAAGTAACAATATCATTATTAGAAGAACAAGAGATACTCAAATGTTGATTTGATTTGTAGCGATCGAGATAGACTATATTCTCAAAAAAATTCGCATCTCTAAATTCAATAATGATATTATTTTCTAAAATTTAAAACCTATATGATTTGCTATGTTGTGCATAACCAATAAATATGCATTTCACAGTTTTAACCCCTAACTTAGTCTCTTAATGTCGGGAATTCGCACATATGCAAGACACCCCTAAACTTTGAAGTATCCTAAGTGAGGTTTATGATTTAACCAAAGTTCATATGGGGTTATATTTTGATTTTTAAAAGGTACTCTATTCAATAAATAACAAGATGTAAGTAAAGCTTCACCCCACACATTCTTCGGTAAACCAGAATTTAACAACATAGCATTTATCATATCTACAAGAGTACGATTCTTCCTTTCTACAACTCCATTTTGCTGAGGTGTAAAAGGGGCAGTAACTTGATGGATAATACCATGAGATTCACAAAACTCATCAAAGCCATGTGATAAATATTCTCCACCCCTATCGCTCCGTAAGACCTTAATTGAAGTCTTCAATTGATTCTCAACCTCTACTTTATAAATCTTAAATTTGTCAAATGCTTCATCCTTTGATTTTAATAAGTAGATGTGTGTAAACTTAAAAAAATTATCAATGAAGGTAATAAAATATTTTTTAATCCCACAAGTTTCAGTATTTTTTAAGTCATATATATTGGAAGGGAAGAGGCCTAATTTTCCAGAACTCCTTTCCACACTTGGAAAAGGTTTTCGAACAATTATCGCCTGTGTACAAATTTCACATTTATCCAAGACAGAAGTATCACATTTAGGAATTAAATGTAAAGTTACCATACTCTTCATAGAACTAGAATTAAGATGTCCTAATCTACCATGTCACAAACTAAAAGAATCAATGATAAAGTAGGACTAAAAATTTCATTCACAATGTTAAGTTTGATCATCCCATTACAAGAGTAACCCTTGCCCAGAGACATCCCATTCTTTGATAAGATTAACTTATCGGACATATAAACCATCTTGATGCCACTTTCATTGAAGATGCCACCCGATACAAAATTTTTGCGTATATCAGGTACATAATGAACCTTAGTAAGAGTGACTTCTTTGCCTGAAGTGAACTTGAGATCCACAGTGCCAATTCCAATAACATTTGTTATGACATGAGTACCAAGTTATACTGTACCATCATTCATAGGTGTGTATGTTTTGAACATATTGTGATCGTTGGAAATGTGAATTGTAGCATCGGTATCCAGCCACTATCCTTCATCTTTCATCACAGAGTTGACTTCACTAATCATGGCTATGATCTTCTCCTCAGTGAGATTCGCTTGAGATGGTGTTTCTTGCTTTTTGCGAAAATAACAATCTCTTGCAAAACGATCAGATTTACCACAAACATAACAAACTCCATATTTCTTCTTGGATTTGTCTTAGTCATTTTGATCGACAATGGGTTTCCTCTTGAACTAGTTTTTATTTTTATTTGACTTCAAGTTCTTATTTGGTTTGGAATTATTTGATTTAATATTTCCAACCAAATTTGCTTTGGGATCAACTCTTTTATCATCTTTAGAATATCGAAGTCTTGATTCTTCCTTAATTTGTAGATGATGTAAAAGTTGAGTCATAGACAAACATTCATTCTCTTGTGATGATTTATCTTCTTTTTATAGTCATTCCAAGAAAGCAGTAATTTAGCAATTATAGTGCCAACTTGAAATTTCTCAGGAAGTTTAATCCCAGCAGAACTAAGATGATTAATGATAAGTTGCAAGTCGTACACTTGCGCAAGAATAAACTTATCATTTTCTATCTTAAAATCAAATAAATTGCCAACAAAAAAAGTATAGTTTTCAGATTCTTCTACTCTCTATTTCTCGTCAAGTGCATATCAAATTTCTTTTGCAGTGGACACACTAACGTAGATGTCGTAGATAGAATCCGTGAGCGCATTCAATATATGACCCTTGCATATATAATCAACATCTTTACGTTTCTTTCGCGCAATAATGACTTTCGGAGTGTTATCTGATTTCGCAAGCGGCAAGTCAGCAAGTTCCTTGTCTAAAATATATGCAACATTCATGGTGGAGAGGAAGAACAAAATCTTCTGCTGCCAACGGGTAAAGTTCATTCCATCAAATCTTTCCAATCGCATGAAATCTTGATTAATCACTTTGATAGATGTCATAGATGCTTCCATGTCGCAATCATGGGTCAAAATTTTGTCTGATATCGATACGTATCTGTCATACCCCCAGAATTTTGGGAACCGTGCATGTCACGTACCACACACGTGTATGTGTGGTCCACAAGGAAATCAAAACTAACATGTATACACTATGTGTGTATGTGTGAAACACACTAGTGTTCACTAATGTTTGTGTATATAAGTGAAAGAGGGAGGAGAGAGGAGCCCCATACGTAACCTAATTCTAGCCTAAATAGAGAGAAAGAAAGGAGAGTCTAATAAAGGAGGGCTAGGGTTTTGTTGGGACTTAAATCGGTGGAAGATCTGGAGAAAAGGTTGGATGAGGAACTTTGGAGATCTCTTCGTCTAGTAGAATTGAACTTTGGGTCGAACTTGTACGAGACCTATCGATGGAGGTACAGTTTGAAATGTTTACGTGTATTTTTTTTAGTATAAAATAGTAGATGAATGAATTTAACACTTATAGGCATTGGAATGGGAGAAGAAATAGTTTCTCGAACTGATAGAGTACTTAATTCTGTCGTGGCTCGCTCGAGCGGTATAAATGGCTCGCTCGAGCGAGGACAGAATATAAAACCTGACAACATATTTCATTCAGGGCTCGCTCGAGCGAGACCCTAAGTAAAGGGAAAGCTCTCTCGAGCGAGGCATCGTGTGAAGCTTCAGATGGCTCGTTTTAACTGCTCGAGCGACCTTGTTTTAATCGCTCGAGCGAGGAACGTAGCCAGTTGAGCGATTAGAGTGACCGCGCATGCAAGGTTTGGTACCTCGTTTTAACCGCTCGCCCGAGGTCAAGTGCTCACTCGAGCGAGGTTAAGTGACCGCTCGAGCGAGGAATAGTTCCCGCTCGCGCGAGACCCTACTCGGATTTTTATTTTATTTTTTATGTACAATTCATGGGGGGTGTGTGTACTCCAATGGTTCTAGTGACCCTTCTAAATGTGTCATTGACGCATGCAATGTAGGTTTGACGTAAGATTGTGACATGTAAACCTCTACAAGAAAGGAGTACGTTGGAGTTGCTTTGAGGTAGGGAATATTCTTGAGACATGTACATTATTTCGTCAACTCATATATGTAGTGTATTTCAATTAAATAGTCAAGTATTGCATAATCATTACGAAACAGGGTGTGTGAGTAAGTTTCAAAAGTCATAGTCATGAAGTCCCCAGGGGACGTAAAAATTGTAAAGTGGACATTTAGATGATGCATTGAATCAGTGGCATCCCAGGGATGCAGATGAAAACTAACAGTGAAACGAAAGTAAAGTGATAAGGTCCAATGTAATAAAATGATCACAATCACGGTGAATAACTATATGTTGAGCACGCTCGATATTTTTATTATTTAAAGTTTGATTAGAATACCCCACCGACGTGGCAGGATGCCCACGACTGACTCGGCAGGATATCCGTAACCGGTACGGCGGCCAATCCGTACATTCATAGCACATCCCAGGGATGTAAATTTGAGAATAGACCCCGCCACCTATGAGAAAAGGGCTTGGGCAGTATTCCTAGGGAATACATATAACAATTGTCTAGTTAGACGACGATGATGGGTATTCCATCGGGGTTCGACGCTATATTGCTCGGGGACTACTTAAGTTAAAGATTTAAGTGATTAAGCCAAGTTCACAACTAAACCAGTAAGGTGAGAACAAACAAAGCCATGCAAAGTAACAATCGTATTTATCATTTTATTCCAATCATCTCAATTGTTTGTTTTCAAAAGTGATATCCGATTACATTCATAGCACATCCCAGGGATGTAGATTTGAGAATAGACCCCGCCACCTATGAGAAAGGGTCTTGGGCAGTATTCCCAGAGAATACACATAACAATTGTCTAGTTAGACGACGATGGTGGGTATTCCATCGGGGCTCGACGCTATATTGCTCGGGGACTACTTAAGTTAAAGATTTAAGTGATTAGGCCAAGTTCACAACTAAACCAGTAAGGGGAGAACAAATAAAACCATGCAAAGTAACAGTCGTATTCATCATTTTATTCCAGTCATCTCAATTGTTTGTTTTCAAAAGTGATATCTGATAATTTGTGCTTTTAAAACTGCTGACATATATGTGAGAGTTAATCTATATGCTCATTTTGTTTCCCTACTGAGCTAGGATGTAGCTCACCCCTTAGACTATATGTCGCAGGTCCAAGACTAGCGGCAGCGAAGACTTCTGGAGACTTTGATCCAGGGGATTCAGATTACGTGCCCACAGAGGAGTCAGAGCCTCCTCCTGAGGAATTCTTTTAGGAGACCCATTGCGTACTTTGAGAGTGAGTTGAGAGTATTAGGTACGGCTTGGTATGTCAAGCCTCTTTATTTGAATGTAATTAAATACTGTTATCCTTTTTACAAACTGTCTGGGGTGAACTATTATCACCAACGATTTGGGTAAGTTCTTATGCCCATGAATTGGCATGGGACAAGAACTGCCTTTAGAGACCCTATTTATTTTAAATGCATGAGTACTTGTTTAGAGGAGATACACGTGCCTTAATTGCAGTATTTGTCTTATACATACCAATGCTTGTAAGGAATCACAGGGCACGGCCTGGAGGGTCATGCTGATGACATGGGTTTCGGGGTATCGAAATTCGGGCTGTCACAGTATCGGACGATACATATCGACATTGGACCAGGATGATACGGTCCATTCAAATGCCGTATCATCCATTTTACATACAAATGCCCAGACGATACATTGGTAAGTTACTGTTTCGATACGTATTGGTTTGGAGCTCGGACAATAAGTATCGGATACCCGAGATTTTGACCCTTGGTCACAATATAACGTTTAGAATTGTTGGAAAAAAATTATTGAAGGATAGAAGAAAAAATAAAGGAGATAAAATCAAGGGTAGAACTTAGAGGCACGTTAATATAAACGCTTTCTCTAAACGTTATTTGCCTCCTTCGGTTAGAACCGCGATACCAAAAGAGGAGAATAGCAATACGTTTTCGAGGTAAAACCAAGCTCAACCCTCTGTAATTCTTTTTTGTGCTTGCACTCACAAAAAGAAATTCTGAACACTACGTAATTTGCCCAAAAAGAAAGAAAGAAATTCTTATTTTCTTGTGTCTTTTTTTTGTATCTTTTAACGAAGATCTTATCTCTATTTATAGAGAAAATCTCCAACTATTGTGTCAGTTCAGATTATGGTGAAAAGATTTCAGATTTGTGTCTTTTAAGAGAGTTGTATTGTAATATCTCAAAATTTTGACCTATGAACAGTGTACCTCGGTGTGCATGCCTGACTGGTCACGTGGTTGATTTTATGAAATTACTTACGTAAGTTAAATTGGGTTTAGTCTTAAGTGCAAAAAGACCGATTTAGATTATGTGATGAGCATAAGATGATTTCGTATACATCAAGCTTTGGTGTAACGACTCAATACTGAATCCGATGGATAGATGGGTTGGGTGTGTAGGCCCCACACCGAGTCAAAGATCATGTTATTATGATGCAACACCCGAGTTAAGTATACCGGTTCCACACGGGAATTAGTCCTTGGGATGAGAACTAATATACCCAAAGTGGTGTGTATGTGTTTTGTATGTGAACTAGTCTCATTGACTTAAGAGAAGACAAGGCTTCTCTTAGAAGCTACCCGGTTAGCAAGAGAAATGGGTTTTGGGTTTTAGGGAGAGAAAAAGGAAGAGAGAAAGAGGAAGGAGGAAAACTTGTGAATTTGTGTACTCCGAGCCTTTGATTTATGTGAAGAAGGTTTGTGAGATCGTGTAAGGGAAAGATCGCCGTCGATTTCAACGTTTGGTTGTGCTTTTGGGGGTTTTGAAACCCTCTTCTTGCGAAGAGATTGTGAGTTTTGACCCGTAAATCATAGCGTGAGTTTATGTGAAGTGTGTGTAAGGATTGCCGTCGATTTCATGGGCTTGGGTGTGATCGTGAAGCTCGAAGATGATCGAGGTGGGTTTGGAAACTCTTTTTATTTAACGAAGAAGACGATCCGATCTACAGGTAGATCACCGATTTAAAGAGGTAAATAACTTAGTTCTTCTATGTATTTAACTAAATATAGGTTACTTTGATGTGTGCAAAAGATTAGGAACAAAAGGATTGAATTTTGATGTAAAAAAATGGGTTTCAAGGTTCAAACTCGAGAAGTGCTCAAAAACTACCAAAATCGATTAATCGATTTTTGACAAAAGAGAAATTCGAGAGGAACTTCATGAAACTGATCAATCGAAGAAAATTTTGATTGATCGATTTTCAAAATCGATTAATCGATTAGTCGATTTTGCCTGAGCTTGCTAATACTACCTCAGTATTTTGGTCATAACATTTTATGTCGAACTCCGATTAATGTGATTCTTATTGAGTTGGAAAGAGGATAGCAACTCCTACAACTTTTGTGAGTTGACCAACTTGTGAATCAATCATTTTAAAGGTTAAAATTTAGTAATAAGCTAGGTCAAATTCTGATTTTTTGAGAAACGAAACCGGTTAATCGAATTTAATTCGATTGATCGATTTTTGAATTTCGATTAATCGATTTGGAATCAATTAATCGAATGGGTACTTCCAATGGCTAGAAAAGGTGGAGTTTGGAAAAACTGATTAATCAATTTTAAAATTGATTAATCGATTTTGGAAATTCGATTAATTGATATTGGGATCGATTAATCGATTTTGACTGTGCTTGCCGACGCTGCTTCGGTATTTCGGCCGTAACTCTTTATTCTAAACTTCGATTGATGCAATTCTCATGGAATTGGAAATAAGACAACGAACTCTACAACTTTAATGATTTAATAATTTGGTAAATCTAAATTTTTGAATTTCAAAAATTTAGGAGAAAGTTACATCAAATTCTAAGTTGGCACGAACTTGCTCGTTCCGACTCGATTTTGAGAAAATACTTAAGTAGGTCTAAGTTATTAGTGATTAAAATTGATCCTTGATGCATCATCATATATTTCTGATATAAATTAAGGGCAGGATTCTATTGATAAGGCTTAGCTTGGCTTTGCGCAACTTCGAGGTTAAGGTAGGGAAAGTCCATACACAATTGCATTTCGATTTGATTTTTCATAGATGCTTAGATATAATCGCTCAGAATGTGATAAATTGACCATATTTGAATTGTACTTAGACTCATTGAAATATCACATGCATGTTTGCTTTAAAATCTTTTTGAGATATCGACATATGGATTTGTGTATTTGCCTTAGAATTTGTGAGATTTTGAAACATAAGGTGCTTTCTACCCTTTTGAAATATCGAAAATATGTTTTACTTTTGAATTATTTGGAGGATCGAAAATACTTTATTTCGAAATTTTAGAAAGATCGAATCTAAAATAAAATATTAAACATCACATAAGTAAATCGAACTATAAGTCAAGTAAATTGAAGTGGACCGCTATGGGCGGATTATAAGTATATTGTAGACCGCTATGGGTGGATTATAAGTATACTGTAGACCATTATGGATAGATTATGTATACTGTGGACCGTTATGGGCGGATTATGCGCATTTGTGGACTGCTAGGGAGGATTGTTCGTGGGATCGTAGACCGCCATGGCGGATTATAAGTAAGTAAATCTAATCAGTAAGCCACGTGAATGAATTGAACTCCGCAAATCAGATGTATAAGTTCGTAAATCGAATATGTAAGACATGTAATTTAAACATAAGAACCGTAATTTGACTAGTATGGCGGGTTATCCGTAATTTGAACCGGTACTACGGGATATCCGTAATTTGAATCGGTACGATGGGATATCCGTAATTTGAACTGGTACGACGGGATATCCGTAATTTGAACTGGTACAGCAATTTATTTGTAATTCATCATTTGTATCGTGCTTTAAAATCCGAATACTGAATCTGAAACTCCGAACTCACTATGTAAGAATGTGTAAGGCTGATACAGCGAAATATCTATGATTTGAACCGGCACGGCGGGATATCCGTGAATCGACTTTGTAAGCTATATAAGAATGGGTAAGACATATAAGCGAAGGTATATAAGAATGTATAAGACATGTAAGTGAAGCTATGCAAGAATGTATAAAATACGTAATGGGATGTAAGTGAACTCAGTAAATCAAGATAAGACATATAAGGGAATTGAAATCAGCTTGCCTTTGAAAATCAGTTTGCTTTTAAAATCAGTTGGCATTTGAAATCAACTTGCTTTTGAAATCAGTTTGCTTTTGAAATCAGTTGGCATTTAAAATTAGCTTGCTTTTGAAATCAGTTTGCTTTTGAAATCAATTTGTCTTTGAAATCAGTTTGCCTTTGAAATCAGTTTGTCTTTGAAATCAGTTGCCTTTGAATTCAGTTTGCTTTTGATAAGAAAGTGCTTTTGGAATGCAGATCCTATTATGAGTTTGAAAAATGTCATTAGTTTTTAATATAAAAATATTTTTTTCCTCGTCTTTGAATCTATGCATGACTGATAAGATGTACATTAATATCGATTTTCTCTACTGAGCTTAAGATGTTAGCTCACCCCGACTATACGTCACAGGTATAACTTGTCAAGAAACCAGACTGGTGGATTGAGGACTTGAGGAGTGCTATGATGTTCGGGGTCGTAGATTCAGTACTTTGTGGAGTTTGGTGAGTGTGGTTTGGTATAATATATTATTATATACTCGTTGTACACCACTGTTTGGTGATGTTGGTACATCACCGGTAATCGTTTTTAGTTATTATAATATTGGATATTATAATTAGAGATTTATTTATATCATATGTATTATCTACTTTGATTTCTGCATGTATGTGGATGTACTAAGCATTCTATATTCGAATCGTATTCTACAACCCGACGGTCCGGGTTTTCCCATTAGTGTTTGAAGAAAAAAAAAATTCTCAAAATTCAGGTTGGAAAAATTCGGGCTGTCACATGTGTCTTTTCACATAATGGTAAAAATATAAATCGATTCACTTGTTTCTTTTAAGAGAGTTGTGTCTTTTCATATAACCGTAAAAAAAAACGATTCACTTGTGTCTTTTCAGATTTATGGTGAAGAGATGCTAGACCTGTATCTCTTAAGATTTACGGTGAAGAGATAAATCCAAAAATTAAAAAAATACTTCTTTAGAAAATGATTTTTAAAAGTTTGCTATCAACATATAATAAATCAAGAAAGAAAGTTTTTTAAAACTCTTTAAAATATACAACATATTAAGCCTAATATGAGCTCTAATCTCATTGATCCTTTCAAAAGGGGGGACGACTCAAAATTCTAAGACCTACAACTCTCTTTTAAGTTTAGGCCATGTTTGGTAGCCCTAGCATTGCATGAAATGTCAGGAATATGAATTGGTAAGAATATTCCTTATTAACAACGAAATCAAAAAGATGTTTTAATTGAGTTGTGGAAAGCACATTTTCCTAAGGCCCTGTTTGATAGCAATCAAACTCCAAAGAGGAAATGAAATCAATTTCTTAGCTGATTTCCTCTATAAATGAATTTTCTACTATTTTATTAGTGTGTTTGAGAAGTGATTTTCATTGGAAATTGATTTATCTTGTTTGATTAGTATATTTGAAAATGAATTTAAAAATGAGTTTTTAAGTTTAGATAATATATTTTCTACTTTTATAAAAGTAGAAGTTAGTATGAACAAATACTTGGTGAGAAAAGAAGAACCTAACTTATCACTTCGTGTGGCATTAGTCCTAGATTGATTTTTTTATTATTATTAAAATTATAATTAAAGTAAAAAATTAACCAATAATTTTTTTAATGATATTTTATTACGTTACAAATTAAAACGATAGTAATCACTATTTATTACCAAGTTACATAAGTCAGAGTTTTAAAAGTCAAATTCAAATAAAAAGTCAAATGTTGACCAAACTTAAAATTTTGATCAATAAAAATATATAAAGCTAAATAACAAAGCTGTAAATGCTAGTATCTAATGTAAGTTTACATGTTGAAATGAATTTAATTTTTTATAAAAGTCAAACTTTGATGAAAATTTCAACTTTGACCAAGGGAGAAAATTTTGCAATGTACCAACAAGTTACAAAAGTCCAACTACAAATTAACATAACAGTATTTATATACATCGTTAGGTTATACTAGTCAAAATTTAATCAAATATCTGCTTTTAATAAAAGTCAAACTTTGACAAAACGTAAAACTTTGATTAATAAAAATTTTTAAGACAAAAGTGTAAAGTATAGTAAATGCTAGTATGTAATATAAGGTTATATGTTGAAAGAGAATTCAATTTTTTTTAAAAGTCCAACTTTGACTAAAATTTTAACTTTGACCAATAAAAAATTCGACAATCTACTGCCAACCTACAAATTAACATAACAGTATTCGTATCTATCGCTAGGTTATATTAGTAAAAAATTTGATCAAATATCAACTTTTAAAAAGTCAAACTTTGACTAAATGTCAAACAATAAAAAATAAAATTTGGTAATGTACTATAAAGTAATAAATTAAAAAAAATGATAGTCTTATTGAAGCTAATGAAGTTCGAAAAAATCAAATTGTGTTATAAAGTCAAAGTTTGACCAAATATCAAACTTTGACTGATAAAAATTTACATTAGCAAAATACAAATAACAACAGTAATAATCACTATTTACTGTCAAGATACACTTATCAAATTTTGACTAAAGTCAAAATTTGTATAAAAATCACACTTTGACCAATAAAAATGAGGCAATGTATTTTCAAGTTATAAATTAAAATAATGATAGATATTTTTAATTATAATATTTCACTAATTAAAATTTATAACATTTATAGAAAATTGAACTTTGACCAAGAAAAAATTACACTAATACAGTATAATTTATGTAGTAGTAGACGCCATCTATAAGCAGGTTTCGAGTTTAACCAAAAATAAATTTTGTGTAAAATTCAAATTTTGATCAAAAGTCAAAGTTTGACTAAAGGTCAAACTATTGACTAATACAATTTAAAATCTAGTATCAAATTATACATCAACACAGTAGTATCTTTTTATCATCATCAAATTATAGGTGTCAAAGTTTAATAAAAAGTAAAGTTTTAATAAAAAGTCAAAGTTTGGCCTTAAAGTCAACGTTTGATCCCTAAAAATTTGATAATATATTACTAACTTACAACTTATTATAATGTTTCAGTAGTCAAAGTTTGATCAAAAGTCAAAACTTTATATAACTTATAAATCCAGTTAAAGTTAGATAAAAATTCAAACTTTGACCAAAGTCAAATATTAACTGAAAAGAGTATGAGGTAGATAATGTGGTGGTCACAGTGATCTTGTTGGTATGACAGTCATAGAAATGAAAGTTACTTTTTAATAGTCAAAAGATAATTTTTTTTGCTTTTAAATTTTTTACAAGTAACTTTAAATTTGCAATGACAAAACAGTTATATTTGGTTAGTGGGAAACTCAATTTCAGCCACTTGAATGGTTGAAATGATTTCCTCCTAAAATAATTTGGTGTATAGAAATTCAATTTTCATGTGGGATAACATAATTTTATTTCCATCTCCTTATATAGCTATCAAACAACAACAATTGGAAACTAAATTTCATTTCCACCTTGAATATGTTTAAATAGTGTTAGTTATGAATAAGATATGACCTGTTGATATGTTAGTCTGCTATCGGGCACTACATTTTAGGCGTATTTGGATTAAAGTACCATTGGACTAGCGCTTAACTAACTGTGAGAGTAGTCATGAGGTCTTCTCTCTCTCTCTTAATAATATATATATATATATATATATATATATATATATATATATATATATATATATATATATGGAAGACGCTCACGGTCCTCCAATGGTGGACCATGAGCGTCTTCCAAGATCCTAAATGGAGCTCTATGTGGAACTCGTAATACTATTTTGATGCCACATGGAACACAGGTGCATTGCTTAGATCATCTTTGAAAGAAAAAAAAAAATAGAAAAATCATCTTTACCATGTATTTCTTTAGCAATAAAATTTGGACAGTTAAAACTAGTCCAAGTTTGACTTGTAGTTAATTTTATTATTTTTTTAATCTTTTTTTTTGCTAAAATTAATCTAAACACCGATCCGTACTCCACGCGGCACCCAAAATGTGTTTTGAATGCCACGTGGAGCTCCACGTGAATCTTGGAGGGCGGTCACCGTCCTCCATTGGAGGACCTAACCAGCTCCTTATATATATATATATATAGGGAGCCGGTTAGGTCCTCCAATGGAGGACGGTGACCGTCCTCCAAGATTCACGTGGAGATCCACGTGGCACCCAAAACACTTTTTGGGTGTTATGTGGAGCACAGGTGGAAAAAAATTCGAAAAATAAATTTTAAACCCACAAGTCAAAGTTTGACGGTTTTCATTGATCCACATTTCACGGTTCAAAATATACACGGTGGAGATGAGTTTAAAATTTTTTTTTTTTTCAAAGATGATCTAAGCAATACACCCAAGGTCCACGTGGCACCCAAAAAGTGTTTTGGGTGCCATGTGGAGCTCCACGTGGAAGGTTGGAGGATGGTGACCGTCCTCCCATGGAGGACGGAGGCCTTTTCCATATATATATATATATGGGAGCCAGTTAGGTCCTCCAATGGAGGACGGTGACCGTCCTCCAAGATACACATGGAGCTCCACATGGCACCTAAAACACTGTTTTGGTGTCACATGGAGCACAAGTGGACGGTTTAAATCAATATTATAAAAAGAAATTTCGAAAAAAACTTTTTAAACCTACAAGTCAAAGTTTGACAGATTTCATTAGTCTACATTTCACGGTTCAAAAAATATATGGTGGAGATGAGTTTTCAATTATTATTTTTTTCAAAGATGATCTAAACAATGCACCCGAACTCTACGTGACATTGAAACAATATTTTGGGTGTCACGTGGAGCTCCACATGGAAGTTTGGAGGACAGTGATCGTCCTCCCATGGAGAACGGACACCTTTTCCCATATATATATATATATATATATATATATATATATATAGGGAGCTGGTTAGGTCCTCTAATGGAGGAGGGTGACCGTCCTCCAAGATACACATGGAGCTCCACGTGGCACCCAAAACATTGTTTAAGTGCTACGTGGAGCATAGGTGGACGGTTTAGATCAATATTCAAAAAAGAAATTTCGAAAAAAGCTTTTTAAACCCACAAGTCAAAGTTTGACGGGTTTCATTGGTCCATATTTCACTGTTCAAGAAACACAAGGTGGAGATGAGTTTTCAATTTTTTTTTTGTCAAAGATGATCTAAGCAATGCACCTAAGCTCCATGTGACAGCCCAAATTTTGGCACCCCGAAACTCGTGCCATCAGCAAGACCCTCAAGGTCATACTCCATAATTCTGCACGAAACGTTGGTATAAACAAGCAACACAAAGCAAAATAAAGCATAAGAACTGAATCGAACTAAATCTCCATGCATTAATGATATATTATAGTAAAAGCTCAAAAGATAGTTCAAATCCCATGCCACTACATGAGCAGAAGAACCGGCCCGAACCATCGGTGATAAAATAAGATCACCACAGATGGTTCGCCATAAGAATATATCAGTGTATAATTACATTTTCTCAAAAAGGGCTTGACATACCAAGCCGTACAGTACTCTCTCAAAATAAATCAATCAAAGTACACAGAGGTCCACTAGAAGAAGTCCTCAGGAGGGGACTCCAAATCCTCTCCGGGTACGTAATCCGAATCCTCCGGATCTACACCACTAGAAGCAGTAGCAACCGCAAGTATGAGACCTGCGACGTATTGTGACAGCCTGGATTTCAACACCCCGAAACCCGTGCCATCAGCACAATCATCTTGACCGTGCCCCTTAGCTATGCACGAAACATTGGTATATCAAACAATGAATTGCACTGAAATAATAAATAAAGCTGCGAAATTAATTTATCATTTAAATATTTCTCAAAAGACAGTTCTACCTTCATGCCTCTGCATGAATGGAGAACCGATCCGAATCATCGATGATCGCTGATCATCAATGATGGTTCACCCCAAAAGAATAATCTCATGACTTAATTACATTGTTTAATGAAAATAAGGCTTGACATACCAAGCCGCACAAAACACGCTCACAAAAACTCTCAAAGTTACACAACGGAGTCCTCTAGAAGAAGTCCTCAGGAGGTGGCTCCAACTCGTCTTCAAGTGCCGGGTCTGACTCACCAGGGTCAATGTCCCCTAAAGCCTTGGCAGCTGCTAGTAGTGGACCTGCGACGTATAGTTTAAAAGGGTGAGCTACATCCTAGCTCAATAGGGAACAGAACACAATTGAATATATAAGTTACAACTCACATATATTCCATGATATGTCATGCATGATGTGTTTATGTAGTTACTAATGAACAACAGTTGAAAATAATCATATTTTACTGGTAGTTTACTCATGTCTTTTAATTATTCATGAATGACCTTGAAAAGGCCTAAAGCAAAACTTAACCTTTTAACTTAAGTAATCCCCGAGCAATATAGCATCAAGCCCCGATGAGATACCCTTCATCGTCATCTATATAGACAGTTTTAAACGTATTTCCTGGGAATACAAATAGTACCCAAGCCCCTTTCCCTGGGATTTCAAATCAACACTTCGGGTGTATATTATGCAAAGCGGATAAGCCTCCGTGACCGATTGACTTACGGTTTATTTTCGGGAGGAAGTATCAGACGGTCACTGGACATCCCGCCGTGTCGGGCCAGGATATCCCGCCACGCCTGGGGTACCTATCAAACCTCAAATAACAAAAAATATCGTGTGCTTTATATATAGTTATTCACCGTAAGTGTATCTTATATCGCTTAGGCCCTATCGTATATTCAATCTTGGATACATCCCTGGGATGTATCCATTTACTTGCATCACACCTTATGCTCTTATTTCTTTACTTCCTCATCCCCTGGGGATGGCTCATTATGATTACTCTTTCAGATGTCACACACGCACACTTTTCACAACTCTTAAGAAACAAAAACAGTTTGAATTAAATTCTATATCACTACATACATGCTCTTGCAAAGTAAAGTACATGTTCAAGGTGTTCCCTACCTCAAGTCTCAGCTTGATCATGCATCAAGGTCCCACGTGGCTCCTTGTGCCCAAGTTCACACGTACCACCTACGGTACCACATAACATATGAAATACATCACTAAAGATGTAACAAGGAAGATCCAAGACTCTCCGAGAATCTTAAAGTCAAACTCAAAAGCCAACAAAAATTGGCACAGTCGATTAATCGAGCTCCAAAATTGATTAATCGAATCTGATTCGATTAATCGATTTCCAAAATCGATTAATCGAAATTCAAAATCGATTAATCGAGATTTCCATTCAATTAATCGAATCCCAATTCGATTAATCGAAATTCTCCACTCTAACCATTCGATTCTCAATTCGAGTAATCGAATTCCCAAAATCGATTAATCGATCCCAATTCGATTAATCAAAATTCGAAATAGATTAATCGAAATCCCATTTCGACTAGTCGATTTCCCCAGGTCTTTTTCCTCCATCCATTGAGTCCACTGGAGGTTCTCAGTTGATTAATCGACACCAAAATCGATTAATCGAAAATCAAAGTCGATTAATCGAAACTCAATTCGATTAATTGAATTCGGGTTCTTTGACTTTTCAACTTCTTGGCGAAAATTGATTAATCGAATCTCAATTTCGATTGATCGAATTTGCCAGATTCAGCCCCCTTTTGGCTGTTCTTTCTTTTTTCTACTCTTTTTCCTTCATTTTTCTAAGTACTTAATCTATCATTTTAAACATTCTTAACTATAATTAAGCTCTTCAATTTATGCATTTAATCTACAAGAATTTCTTACCTTCAATCAATCTCAAATTGATTAGGTCAAGTGGTTGGAAAGGTTAGGGTTTCCAGCTTTGCTTCTAACGGATCCCTCGCGTCGAATCCGTCGTTTAAATGCTCAAATCTCTCTTCCAATCAGTTGCAATAACTCCTTACTCACTCCCCTTCTTTACTCCTCTCTCTTTCTCTCTTCTTAACTCTCTCCAACAACTCAACCATGGATTTTAGGGTTATTAAACCCTTTTATCTCCCTCTAGCTTGTGTGTTGAGCACATGCACCTGAACTAGGTGTATGTGGCTCCTGATTTACATCACTCTCCGCACCTCCACTTAAATTCTCACATCTCATCTGTTCATCATATCCTATGTTAACTTGTGAACTCTTACATGGTCAAACCTATGACCAGTCGGGCACGGATCCCGAGGTCACTGTTTAACATGATTTTTCGAGATATTACATCCTCCCCACCTTAGGAATTTTTGTCCTCGAAAATAACCCAAAGGTGCCGATCTAGTTTGTCTCCCCCCCCTCGACACTCTTGTGTGAGGTGGACCAGTTGGGTACCACAAGAGAGTATAGACACACACATAGCATAAAAATATTATTGCACTAGAAAATTTAGAAACCATTATATTAATTAACATAAATTTTACAAAATGTTTACATCAATGTAACCCACAATATAATCAAATTTTTTTTTTCAGCTATTGTGTCCGTCGGGTGGTCTGCGTGGCAGGTCAAGTGGGTATGCACGGCCGTGGCCGTGGTGGCCTAGGGGTGGATGGTCGGGTCGAGTTTGGTGTGGCTGTATGCTTGGCCACAGAACTGGGTATGGAAAGACTCAGAGTCATGTGGTGATGGAAAGACGGGACCGTGGAAGGCGTGGCCCGTCCCATGTCCACCTCCTCCGGGCTGGCACTGGTAGTCCAACGGGTAGATGTAGCGGAGGGTATGGAACATAAGGAAGTCCATCCTCCGGTTCATCCGCTTGTTGTTGGCCTCCATACGTGCCAACACCTCCTCGACGGTAGGGCCGGATTGAGTTGTGCGCCGGTGGTAGGATGATGTGGGTGTAGCTGGTGCGGAATGGGCTTGCGGTGTCGGTGAAGCGGTGGTATGAGAGGGTGCCCCCTCCGCTGAAGGCTCAGCCGAGTGCGCCTCACCCACGGGTGGGTCCTGATGTGGTGGTGAGGGTGGTGGTGGTGCTACTGCGGCTGCTCGTGCTGCTGGTGCTGCTGGAACTGAACCCAGAGCCGGTAGGGCCCGCCTCAGGAAGTTGTAGCTACGGCTCCACGAAGACTTCGAAAACGTCTTCACTTGGTTCGTTGCCCTCACCTCGTGGGGCGATACCATATACTCGGGAGCGTTGGAGTAGCACTCCAAGATACTCGATATGAGCCGAGCATACGGCATCCTCTCCTTGGGCCTCAAGTTGCCCTTCATCAATTTACCTTTGATGTACCTCATCCCCTCTAGGACGATCATGGTAGCATCAAACCATCGGCCACAAAAGGCCGCATAAAGTGCCTGCTGCACTTTCTCTACGCGCTCTGTGTCGTGGTGCAGTGGATATAGGTTGCACTTGATTATTGAATCAAGCATCCACATATAGTGGGGAAGGTCGACCCTCTTGATGGAGGATCCCGACCCCTTTTTCTCGTTAGTCATGCGGGTCATAATCTCTTCAAATTTAACTTCCTCTTCAAAGGGTGGGAAGAGGGTGGTCTCTGGGGTGAAATCGAGGTAACACTCGAGTACCTCGTGTATGTGGCGACGGGTGATTATGTACTCCCGACACTCTATGGTGGTCTGAATCACGTCGTCGGTAGGGCCATCTACGAGCCCTTGGTAAAATAATCTAACTAATCTAGGGTAGTAGGAACCCCGGATTGGTTTGAGAAGGTTGCCGAGACTGGCATTTTGGAGGTAGTTGCGAGCCCATTGGGTCTCGCCCAGTACATCGGGGTTCGTGAAGAGGGTTGGGTTGATGATGTACTCGACCTCAAAGGTCTTCGCCTCCTACCACTCATTGGGTTGTAGTATGTTAGTGGGTGGTGGCGGCATGGGTGTCGATTCGCGTGAAGACTCGCGCGAGGATGTGCTCGTCGACTCGGATGTGGTGTCTGATGCCGACGGTGATGGAGTCCTCACCGGCGATGGGGTAGGTGGTGGTGGTGTGGCCTTCTTACGCCGAACCGGGAGTTTAGAGGTCGCCCTTGCCGAAGACAACCGGGTTTTCGGCGGCATTATGGTGAAAATTCAAGAAACTAGGGTTTTTATGCTCGAATTTGAAGAAAAAGAGTTGGACTAGGATTTACCGTAGGTTTCGATCCAAAATAGGTGATCCCTTGGTCGAAATCGAGATTGGAAATCCAAAACCCTAGCTCAGATGGGTGAAGGAAGAAGAAGAAGCAATGGCGCCCAATGCAAAAATCCCAAATGATTTCGAATGAAATGGAAAAACCCATCGATTCATATATATAGGCTCCGGCTCGATTAATCGAATTTTGAAGTCGATTAATCGAGATTTAAAATTAGGTTAAGCCACGCGAAATCGATTAATCAATTTCCAAAATCGATTAGTCGAAACTCAAAATCGATTAATTGAAACCATTTCGATTAATCGAAATCGTATTCGTTTAAAATTTCAAGTTTTTGAGCTCACTGGCGCAAGCCAGTCGATTAATCAAAATCCATTTCGATTAATCAAAAATTCAAAATCGATTAATCGAATTTCACTTCGATTAATCGAAATCGTGCAGTCCTTCCCAAAATTTTCAGGATTCTTTAAGTTACTCGATTAGTCGAACTATGATTCGATTAATCAAAATCTCAAATCGATTAATCGAATTTCACTTCGATTAATCGAAATCGTTTCTCATACTTCAAATTTTCTAATTTCCTTAAGTTTATCGATTAATCGAACTTCTAGTTCGATTAATCGAAACCATAATCGATTAATAGAATTCCTCCTCGATTAATTGAAATTTCATAAAATCCCTTTAAGTTCTTCTAAAATTCTCAATTTGTTCGATTAATCGAACCCTCAATTCGATTAATCGAAAACCCAAATCGATTAATCGAAACCAAGATCGATTAATCGAAATTTCACTTTGTTATTTTTCTAATCCTTATTCAAGTTCCCAGTCACTGGCACATGCTAGTCGACTAATCGAACAAAATTGATTAATTGGTTTTGATCAATATTCTGTTGGTTTCCAACTTTCTCTGTCTATTTGATTTATCTTGGTAATTTATGATATCAAGTGATTCTTGGTTCTACAAAACATATCCTCAAGATCATGTGTGCATAAAAATTTTGTTTCTTTATCATACTTTGATCAAAATTTCCATTGAATTACAAGTGTTGTTAAAATCCACAAACATGCTTGCGGGTTACATTTGACTCTCAAGTGGTCAGAACAAGGTTGGATATTGTTCTTTCATGTCGGCCTCTCGTTCCCATGTAGCCTCTTCATTCAGATGATTTTTCCATCAAACAAGCACTAAGGGAATCACTTCAGTGCGCAGTACTTGTTCCTTTCGATCTAAAATCTCCACCGGTTCTTCTATCATGCTCATGTCTTCACACATCTCCAAAGGTTGACTTCCTAACACATGAGGTGGATCGTTCACATACTTTCTGAGCATTGATATGTGGAAAATGTTATGTACTCGATCGTATAACGGTGGTAATCCAATGCGATAAGCAACTTCACCTACGCGTCCTAAAATTTCAAATGGTCCAACATAACGGGGACTTAACTTCCCTCTCTTGCCAAACCTCATTACGCCTTTCATAGGCGACACTTTCACAAACACGTGTTCACCCACTTTGTAGTCGACACTAGTCCGCTTGATGTCGGCATAACTTTTCTGTCTGCTCTGTGCTGACTTCAGCCTCTCTCTGATTATTCGTACGACGGTGGCATTGTCTTCAAGTAGTTCTGGGCCCAAAATAAATTTCTCACCTGCTTCTTCCCAATTGATGGGTGATTTACATCGTCGTCCGTATAGAGCTTCATACGGTGCCATGCCAATGCTCGTTTGGAAACTGTTGTTGTATGCGAATTCGATCAGCGGTAGATACTCATCCCAGTATCCTTGCATATCCAGCATGCACGCACTGAGCATGTCTTCTATCACTTGGTTCACTCGCTCTGTCTGCCCGTCAGTTTGAGGATGGAAAGCTGAACTAAAATCTAGTCACATTCCCATTCCTTCTTAAAATTTCTTCCAAAACTTGGACGTATACAGTGGGTCGCGATCTAAAACTATGCTGCTCGGGATCCCGTGTAATCTTACAATCTCCTTCATGTTTAAGTTTGCCAGTTTTCTTGCTGTATACATCATATTGTAAGGTAAGAAGTGAGCTGATTTCGTCAATCGATCAACGACTACCCAAATGGCATTCTATCTCTTGGCAGTACGCGGTAATCCAACAATGAAGTCCATGGAGATCGATTCCCACTTCCATTCTGGTATTGGTAAGGGTTGTAATAGTCCAGCAGGATGCCTATGATCAATCTTCACCTGCTGACAGGTCAAACACTGTGACACGTATTCGGCCACGTCTTGTTTCAAACCTCTCCACCAATAGTTCTTTTTCAAGTCTTGGTACATTTTTGTGCTACCAGGGTGGATAGCATAATTTGACTTGTGGGCTTCATCAAGAATCGTTTGTCTTAGCTCGGCATTGTCCGAAATGCAGAGACGGTCCTTAAATAATAAAGAACCATCTTCTTTTACTGAGAAGTCCGGCCTGATGCCTTCAATCACATCTTGATGAATCTTTATTAATATCGGATCTTTCATCTGTAGGTCGTGGATATGCTCAAAGATTACTGGTCTCACTGATATGTTAGCCAAAAAGGTTCTTGTAGCTCTCGACTCAATGTTTGCATCATAGAGTGCCAAGTCTTCCAATAGTTTCCACCGGTGCATACCCAAAATCAAACAAGCTAACTGTGTTGAACTCTTCCGACTCAAGGCATCGGCTACTACGTTAGCCTTGCCTGGATGGTACTGTATAGAACAATCATAATCCTTGAGGAACTCCATCCATCTGCGCTGTCTCATGTTGAGCTCCTTCTGTGTAAATAGGTATCGGAGGCTCTTATGATCAGTGAAAATTTCAAACGTCTCACCATACAAGTAATGTCTCCAAATCTTCAGCACAAAAATGACTGCTGCTAGCTCCAAGTCATGAGTCGGGTAATTTTTCTTGCGTTCTTTCAGCTGTCTTGATCCATAAGCTAACACTTTCTTGTGTTGGTTGAGCACACAACCCAAACCATTGTAGATCCTCCATCGCTGAAGGAATCGCTAGCACTGGAGCTGAAGTGAGTCTCGTCTTGAGTTCTTGAAAACTCTTCTCGCATGCCTCACTCCACTCGAATCTTGAATCCTTTCGTGTCAGCTTCGTGAGAGGTCTCGATATCTTTGAAAACCCCTCGATGAAACATCGATAATAGCCTGCTAACCCAAGAAAACTTCGGACATTGGTCACTGTCTTTGGTTGCTCCCATTTAACCACTGCTTCTATCTTTGCTGGATCTACAGTGACACCGTGCTTTGAGACAACATGTCCCAAAAAGCTAACCTCTTCCAACCAAAACTCACATTTGCTGAGTTTGGCGTACAATTGGTGTTCGCGTAGCGTCTGTAGAGCAATCCTCAAATGTTCTTCGTGTTCCGTCTTGGATTTGGAGTATATCAAGATATCATCAACGAATACTACGACGTAGAAGTCCAAGTGTGGTTTAAACACTTGATTCATCAGATCCATAAACGACGCTGGAGCATTCGTCAACCCAAACGGCATTACAAGGAATTCATAGTGTCCATACCGTGTCTTGAAAGCTGTCTTCTGAATGTCCTCTGCCTTGACTCGCAATTGATGGTATCCCGATCTCAGATTGATCTTGGAAAAATACTTTGCTCCTTGCAGTTGATCGAACAGATCGTCAATTCTAGGTAAAGGATAGCGGTTCTTCACAGTGAGTTTGTTCAGTTGTCGATAGTCAATGCATAGTCGCATCGACCCATCTTTCTTTTTGACAAATAAGACCGGTGCTCCCCATGGAGACACACTTGGTCTGACAAACCCCTTATCCATGAGCTCTTGTAGTTGCTCTTTCAACTCCTTCAATTCAGCAGGAGCCATTCTATATGGTGCTTTTGAAACAGGCTCCGTTCCCGGTGTTAAGTCAATGGCAAACTCTACTTCTCTCTCTAGAGGTAATCCAGGCAACTCTTCTGGAAACACGTCGGCGAACTCTCGCACAACTGCTATCTCAGAGATGACGTTCTTTTCTTCCTTATCCTCTTTTAGGAAAGCCAAGTACCCACTGCAACCCTTTTTGATCATTCTCTCGGCCTTTACTGCTGAAATCAGTGGCATAGGTGATGACCTCACTCCTTGAAACCGAAATGATCTTCTTGTGTTGGGTCTGAAAATGACTACCTTGTTCTTACAATCGACTGTTGCACAATGCTGTGCCAACCAGTCCATGCCAAGGATCACATCAAACCCTTGCATGTCCAGCAGTATCGACTTTGCCTCCAACTCATGCACATTCAGATCTCGAATTGCTACGATGACAGATTTGCAAGCTAACTTTGTGTCCACTAACTCTCCAGTCGGAATAGACACAGATAGGACAAAGTCCAACGCCTCTAGAACTATTTTCATCCTCTTAGCAAAACATGGAGTGACGAATGAGTGGGTAGACCCTGGGTCTATCAATACTCTAGCGTCATATCCAATGAAGCATCCTTTCTCATATACAGTTAAAGTACCTATAGTATACATACATACATACAATAATTTACACATCAATTTACACCCCTAATTCTCATATAATTTTAGTGTCTAGACTAAGAATCTACACAACTCCTAATGAATGCACCTTCTCTATCTAAAATTTTAATGAAATTGAAATTTCTTTATTTAAAAGAATCTCACCTTGGATGATGTCGTGCACGTTCCCTGCTTCCTGAGCAGTGACTGCATAGGCTCTCCCATGAACGACAGGCTTTCGTGCTTGAATGGGTCGTGGCGCTGCAACTGAAGCCGTCTTCTTTCCCTTATCAACCTCGGGGCAATCCTTGATTAAGTGGCCCACCTTGCCACATCAGAAACAACCCCTGGTTCCCATTCTGCAATCTACGGTCCTATGAGGCTTGCCACACTTTGCACAAGTCTCTCGAGGCACGGAAGAAACTGTACGAGAACCCTGTGTGACGGTCGCGCCAGTAGACATGGCAGGGCTCTCATAGCATAAAGGTCTCCCCAACGCAAGTAGTGGAAATCTCTGTTGGTTGTTCTGCTGCGCCAGTCTTCCGAAACCTCCTTGAAACTGTGGTCTCTGATTTTGGGCCACGAACCTCAGCTTTTTATTCACCGGTTCGTAGTTCCCTGTTCTTCCCTGATCAGTGTTTCCTCTTTGTTGCTCTCTCTGCCTATATCTATTATTATTCTCCTGTTCTACAATAAGTGCCTTGCTCATGACCTCTTCATAGGTCCTCAATTGAAATGGAGCTACTCCTCCCCTAACCTCAGGCTTCAAGCCTTGCTGAAACCTCTTTGACTTCATCATGTCGGTGGCAACGTAATCCGGAGCAAAACGGGCAAGTCGCAGAAACTCAACCCCATATTCCCTTACAGTCATCCTCCCTTGCGCCAATTGTAGAAATTGAATTTCCAATTGATTTCTCACAACTTCTAAAAAATACTGTTTGTTGAACTCCTCAACAAACTCCTCCCAAGTCCACGGCAATTCTAGGGTCTCCTGGGCCCTATTATGTATCACAGACTTCCACCAAGGCCCAGCCTCCCCATCGAGCATGTAGGCTGCCCATCTTACACTCTCGTCCTCCGTGCATGTCAGCACGCTAAAAACTTTCTCCATTTCCATCAACCAATTTTCTACTGCCATCATGCCTGCCTGCCCAGAAAACAAAGGAGGTCTCATCCTCCTAAACTCTGTGAAGGATGAAGGCACAGGCAGTGCGGGTCCTACAGGTGGTGTAGGTGGCTGTTGTTCTCTCGCTGCATGAGCTGCAAAGGATGCGGCTTGTTGTGCCATGGCAGCTGCCATAGTCTCCATGGTGTGCATCATCCTTTGGCTCTCCTCTCTATCTTCCTGAGTTTCCCTCACTCTCTCCTGTTCTCTCAGATCTTGATCCTGACGATCTCGATCCTCTTCCTCTTGTTGTCTACTACTGCTGCCCCCTGGGGCCTCACTCCTTCCTAAAGGTACTCAATTGATAGGAGAGATGTAATCATCTCCACTACGCAAACTTCTCTGTTGGCCTCCCCTCGGTCGGCCTCTTCCTCTAGATGACATTGACGACTACATTTGAAACTAAAGTTTCTTAGTAGAAGCCCCTATGTTTTGACAAAAAGAATGATTGTCAGAATTGCTAAAAGAAATGCTCTGATACCAACTGTGACAGCCCCGATTTCGGCACCCCGAAACCCATGCCATCAACACGATCATCTTGACCGTGCCCCTTAGCTATGCACGGAACATTGGTATATCAAACAATGAACTGCACTGAAATAATGAATAAAGCTGCGAAATTAATTTATCATTTAAATATTTCTCAAAAGACAGTTCTACCTTCATGCCTCTGCATGAATAGAGAACCGATCCGAACCATCGATGATCGGTGATTATCAATGATGGTTCGCCCCAAAAGAATAATCTCATGACTTAATTACATTGTTTAATGAAAATAAGGCTTGACATACCAAGCCGCACAAAACACGCTCACAAAAACTCTCAAAGTTGCACAACGGAGTCCTCTAGAAGAAGTCCTCAGGAGGTGGCTCCAACTCGTCTCCAAGTGCCGGGTCTGACTCACCAGGGTTAACGTCCCCTGAAGCCTCGGCAGCTGCTAGTAGTGGACCTGCGACGTATAGTCTAAAAGGGTGAGCTACATCCTAGCTCAATAGGGAACATAACACAATTGAACATATAAGTTACAACTCACATATATTCCATGATATGCCATGCATGATGTGTCTATGCAGTTACTGATGAACAACAGTTGAAAATAATCATATTTTACTGGTAGTTTACTCATGTCTTTTAATTATTCACGAATGACCCTGAAAAGGCCTAAAGCAAAACTTAACTTTTCAACTTAAGTAATCCCCGAGCAATATAGCATCGAGCCCCGATGAGATACCCTTCATCGTCATCTATATAGACAGTTTTAAACGTATTCCCTGGGAATACAAATAGTACTCAAGCCCCTTTCCTCTGGGAATTGGTGGCGGGGTTTCACTTATCTCAACTCAACACCCCTGGGGTGTGCTTACTGTGTACGGATAAGCCTCCGCACTGGCCTACGGTTTCGCCGCCGTATTGGTCACGGATATCCTGCCGCGTCAGTCGTGGGTATCCCGCCACGTTGGTGGGGTATCCTATCAAACCTTAAATAACAAAAATATTAGGTGCTTTACATATAGTTATTCACTGTGTAAGTGTGCTATCTTATATCAGTTAGGCCCTATCAGACATAATTCAATCTTGGATACATCCCTGGGATGTATCCATTTACTTGCATCACACCTGATGCTCTTATTTCTTTACTTCCTCATCCCTTGGGGATGGCTCATTATGATTACTCTTTCAGATGTCACACACGCACACTTTTCACAACTCTTAAGAAACAAAAATAGTTTGAATTAAATTCTATATCACTACATACATGCTCTTGCAAAGTAAAGTACATGTTCAAGGTGTTCCCTACCTCAAGTCTCAGCTTGATAATGCATCAAGGTCCCACGTGGCTCCTTGTGCCCAAGTTCACACGTACCACCTATGGTACCACATAACATATGAAATACATCACTAAAGATGTAACAAAGAAGGTCCAAGACTCTCCGAGAATCTTAAAGTCAAACTCAAAAACCAACAAAAATTGGCACAGTCGATTAATCGAGCTCCAAAATCAATTAATCGAATCTGATTCGATTAATCGAAATTCTCCACTCTAACCATTCGATTCTCAATTCGAGTAATCGAATTCCCAAAATCGATTAATCGATCCCAATTGGATTAATCAAAATTCAAAATCGATTAATCGAAATCCCATTTCGACTAGTCGATTTCCCCAGGTCTTTTTCCTCCATCCACTGGAGTCCACTAGAGGTTCTCAGTCGATTAATCGGCACCAAAATCGATTAATCAAAAATCAAAGTCGATTAATCGAAACTCAATTCGATTAATCGAATTCGGGTTCTTTAACTTTTCAACTTCTTGGCAAAAATTGATTAATCGAATCTCAATTTCGATTAATCGAATTTGCCAGATTCAGCCCCCTTTTGACTGTTCTTTCCAATCTTTTTCCTACTCTTTTTTCCTTCATTTTTCTAAGTACTTAATCTATCATTTTAAACATTCTTAACTACAATTAAGCTCTTCAATCTATGCATTTAATCTACAAGAATTTCTTACCTTCAATCCATCTCAAATTGATTAGGTCAAGTGGTTGGAAAGGTTAGGGTTTCCAGCTTTACTTCTAGCGAATCCCTCGCGTCGAATCCGGCATTTAAATGCTCAAATCCCCCTTCCAATCAGTTGCAATAACTCCTTACTCACTCCCCTTCTTTACTCCTCTCTCTCTCTCTCTTGTTAATTCTCTCCAACAACTCAACCATTGATTTTAGGGTTATTAAACCCTTTTATCTCCCTCTAGCTTGTGTGTTTAGCACATGCACTTGAACTAGGTGTATGTGGCTCTTGATTTGCATCACTCTCCGCACCTCCACTTAAATTCTCACATCTCATCCATTCATCATATCCTACGTTAACTTGTGAACTCTTACATGGTCAAGCCTATGACCAATCGGGCACGGATCCCGAGGTTACTGTTTAACATGATTTTTCGGGATATTACATGTATAGTCTAAAGGGGTGAGCTACATCATAGCTCAATAGGGAAACAAATTGAATGAACATATAAGTTAGTCTCTCACATGTATTCCATGATATTTAACAGCATGATTTATCAATGAATTTACTAGAAAAGCAGTTTAAATGACTGAAAAGATGCATTAGTTTTCCCTGTTGCTTTACATGTTTCATTTGTTCTCAACTTGCTCATAACGATAATGATTTGGTTTAAAGACTTAAATCATAACTTAAATATTCCCCGACTGACTATAGAGTCGGGCGTCCGATGGAATACCCTCCATCGTCGTCTAATCAGACCATTTTCTATCATTTTCCATTCATTTAATACTACTCAGGTCCCTTTCTCATAGGCAACGGGGTTTAAGTCTCATAAGTACATACATACATCCCTGGGATGTGTAACTGGTGTACGGATTGGCTGTCGTACCGGTCACGAATATCCTGTCGAGTCAGTCGTGGGTATCCTACCACGTCGGTAGGGTATTCTCCAAACCTTAAATATCAAAGTGTACTACATATAGTTATTCACCGTGTGATTGTGCTAAATATAGTAGATTAAGCCATATCAATCTTATTCACTTTACTTATATGTTCACATACATCCCTGGGATGTAACTGGCTCAACGCATCACACAGATGCTCATTTTCACATTCACATCTCCTAGGGACATCACTTACTCATTTGTATCTCAATTTCCTTAGTGTTCACACACGCACACTTAAGTTTCATATTTATTTAATTCTATATCATTACATACATGCTCTTGCAATTAAAGTGCATGTTCAAGGTGTTCCCTATCTCACGCGCATAATTCCTCAAGCGTTAAGATCCACGGCATTTTCCATGCTTGCACTCACTCGTACAACCTATGGTACACTATAGCATAAGCACAGCATCAAGAAAGATGCAATAAAGAAGGTACAAGACCCTCCTAGAACCTCAAAGTCTAAAACAAATGCCAACAAAAACTGTCCAAATCGATTGATCGATCAATCAAAATTCCCTAAATCGATTAATCGATCTCAATCGATTAATCGAATTTCCAAAATCGATTGATCGATTTCTCAAATCGATCAATCGATTTTCCCAAGCTCTGATTTTCCAACCACTGGGAACGCTCAGACGATTAATCGATTTAAAATCGATTAATCAAAAATTTTAAATCGATCAATTGATTTCGGGCATCTTTGCCCAGCTAACTTCTGAGTCAAAATTGATTGATCGATTTTCCAAATTGATCAATCGATTTGGTCAGAAACACAGCCCTTTGCGGGCATTTCTTCCAACTTCCTTCCTTACCATTTTTCCTTCATTTCTATTTCTTTAATTCAGAAATTAATCTATAATTTAATTTACAACAACATGCTTATAGAAAATTTAATAGAACTTACCTCAATCAATCTCTTAATTGATCCAATGGATTGATCTATGGGCTAGGATTCCAAACTCCAACTCCAACGAGTTCCCCCTCTCGTTGCTGTCGTAATTTATAGTTCAAATGTGGCTTCAATCCATCATTCCGCCCGATTCCCTAGCAATTACTCCATCTTACTCTCTCCCTCTCTCTCTTCATAACTCTCTTCACCAACCTAAACTTAAGAGAAATAACTTCTCTTAAGTTATTTACTCCTTTTTAACCTTTCAAGCTTTGGTGTAAAGCACATATGCCAACGATAGGTGTATGTGATCTCTAAACACATCTAACATTATGCATACATGCTTATTAACATCAACCTAAGTTGAATCATAGTCATCGAATTGATTTCCACTTGGTCAAACTTACAACCAGTCGAGCACGCATCCCAAGGATACTGTTTAACGCTCAAATTTCGAGAATGTTACATTCTCCCCACCTTGGAAATTTTCATCCTCGAAAATAGACCCAAATGCTGCCCTGTGGAAGACCCACATACAAAGATATACGTAATTCTATGCAATTGCAGAGACCACACATCCTGCATGAAGATTTAGTATAATGGCAACAATTGGAGGAAAGAACGACAAGCCAAAATTATTGCGTTCATTGCAATTTGAATTTACATTCCAACAGTGGCATTGCTACCCAAAATGGTTACAACCTGAAAGAAATGGCAAACATGCCAAATAGTTCCAAGCATAATATTTTTCAAAACAATTACAAGCTCAAAAAGATAAGTACAATCCAAAAAGAAATGCCAACAAGCTAGAATCAAGCAGTCCCATCCCCGGGCTGGTCTGCGTCATCCTGCTCGTGAGTACCGGAACCCGATGCACCAAGAGTCCATGTCCACGCATCTGGGAATCAGTGGGATACATGAACTGCATCGTCTAGTAGAGCAACGCCTCGTGGAAGTCCAGCATGTGGTCCATGCGAGTGTTGGTCTCCTCCATACGCTGCTGGTGCTCCAGCATCTATCGATTGTTCTCCGCCATGAGGGCGAGAACGTCATCAATGGTACTCGTCACAGGGGCCTGAGCTACCCTCCTCCGGTGAGCTCGTGCATAAGCAGTAGGAGTAGATTGTGCAGGAGCAGTAGGTGGCACGACAGGATGCTCCCCAGGTGGTACTGGGTCATGAGGCTGCTCTCCCTCAGGGTGGTCCTGTGGAGGCACAACAGGCAGCTCCCCCTCTACTGGTGGATCCTACTGTGGTGGTGCCTTGCCAGCCTGTGCAGGTGCTGGCCCCTCAACTAGTAGAGCCTTCTTCAACATCCGATAGCTACGGCCCCATGAAGCGATGGAGTAATGCTTCACATGGTTGGTGGATTTTCGCTCGACAGGAGAAATGGCATACGCTGGGGCGTCAGAGTAGCATTCTAACATGTTTGAAATCAGTCGAGCATAAGGCATATGCTCCTTAGGACTCACAGGGCCCTTCATCATCTTCTCCTTTATGTATATCATTCCCTCAATGACCAATTTGGTAGTGTCGAACCAACGGCCGCGGGATGCTGCATATAAGGCCTGTTGGACCAACTCTACCCGCTCCGTGTCATGACGCATGGGGTATAGATTGCACTCGATTATCGAATCAAGCATCCACATGTAAGGAGGTAAGTCTACCCTCTGTATGGATTTGTCGGATCCCTTACTTCCCCTCGTCATTTCAGTCATAATGTCTTCAAAAGCAATGTCCACGTCGAATGGTGGGAAAAGGGTGGTCTCGGGTACGTGATTGAGATAACACTCTAAGGATTCATGGACATGGTGTCGAGTGAACAGGTAGTGACGACCATCAATCTCGGTCGTGACGGTGTCGTCCACTCGACCCGCCTTTAGGTTTTGATGAAATAACCTCACGAATCGAGGATAAAAATACTCTTGCAAAGGTTTCAAAAGGTTACCGAGACCCGCTTTAAGAAGGTATTGCTGGGCCCATGGGTTTCACCCTCGACATCGGCATCGGTAAATAAGGCCTCGTCGATAATGTAATTATTTTCAAATTCTTTTACTACCCACCATTTATTTGGTTGGAGCAAATTTTCGAGTGGTAGGGGTGGTGGCGACGCTTCTCGTGATGACGCGTCCGTTGAGTAAGAGGAATCTGATCCAGATGGTGATGATGATGATGAAAGTGTAGGAGGTGGTGGCGCAGCATTCTTACACCGTACCGGAAGTTTAGAGGTAGCTTGCTTAGAAGCTAACCTAGTTTGGGTGGCATTTTAGGTTTTAAATCAAAAGAATCCAAAACCTAGGGCTGTGGTGATTTAAATCGAAAAGAAATCGAAAAGCTAGGGTTTACCCTGCGTGTTTGATCCGAATAGCTAGGGTTTTAATCCAAAATTGATCCACAAAAGCCCCAAATCTTTAATCGGTATGGAAGCTAAAGGAGGGAAAAAAAACTAGCTCCCAAAAGAAAAACCAACTAAAATTGGAATGGAAAGAAAAATCCCAATTCTGGCCTATATAGGCAAAAATCGATTGATCGATTTTTACAACTTAATATCAGTCTTGCAAAATCGATTGATCAATTTCAAAAATCGATTAATTGATTTTCAAAATCGATTAATCAAATTGAACTCGATTAATCAAAATTTAATGCTTTTAAATTTCCAAGTTTTGCATCTCACTGGCGGGTGCCAGTCATTCGATCGAACGAAATTGATTGATAGATTTCCAAAATCGATTAATTGATTTGGAAATCGATTAATCAATTTTTGACAGCAAACTCCAAAAAAATTTCTGCTTGTCATTTCCCTTTACTTCCTTCTGTTTCCTTGTCAGTTTGCTTTTGGCTTTGTGGAGCACATATTGATCATCCATTTCATAACATGATCATCATTAAGCCATATATTTGAATTGCACTACGGTGCATTTAGAACCCACATTCATTCCATTCATTCCTTAAATAAGTTGGCATAAACGCTCAACTTTTTATTACATTAATGATTCAAATTCAAAAGCATACCTGCAAAGATACAATCCAGCTCTCAACTCTTGGTAAATAAATTAGGGTATTCCTCTCTCACGTCCGTCTCTCATTCCCACGTAGCTTCTTCGACCGGATGATTCTTCCATCGAACAAGCACTAAAAGAATTACTTTCGTGCGCAACACTTGCTCCTTTCTATCCAAGATCTCTGCCGGTTGCTCTACCATGCTCATATCTTCGTGCATTTCCAAAGGTTGACCTCCCAAGACATGGGATGGGTCATTCACATATTTCCTGAGCATAGATACGTGAAAAATGTTGTGTATCCGATCAAATCGTGGTGGTAATCCAACACGATATGCCACCTCGCCTACACGACCCAAAACCTCAAAGGGTCCAAGGTAACGGGACTCAACTTGCCTCTCTTTCCAAATCTCATAGCACCTTTCATAGGCGATACTTTCACAAACACATGCTTGCCAACGGTGTAGTCTACACTTGTTCTCTTGATATCGACGTAGCTTTTCTACCTGCTTTGGGCCGACTTAAGTCTTTCTCTGATCATATGGACAACGATTGCGTTATCTTCAAGCAACTCTGGTCCCAAAACAAACTTTTTGCCGATTTCTTCTCAATTAATAGGCGACCTACATCGTCTTCCATAAAGAGCTTAGTATGGTTCCATCCCAATGCTCGTTTGGAAGCTATTATTATATACAAATTCGATCAATGGTAGGTGTTGATCCCATGATCCCTATAGTTCAAGCTTACACACTCTGAGCATGTCTTCTATCACTTGGTTTACCCGCTCCGTTTGCCCACCATTCTGTGGATGAAAAGCCGAACTGAAATCCAATCGCGTACCCATGCCTTCTTGAAACTTCTTCCAAAACTTTGAAGTGTATAACGAGTCACGATCAGAGACAATGCTACCAGGAATCCCATGCAGACGTACGATTTCCTTCATATACAACTCTGCAAGTCTTCTTATTGTGTATATTGTGTTATAAGGCAAGAAGTGTTCTAACTTGGTTAGTCGGTCCACGACTACCCAAATGGTGTTGTATCTCTTTGCTGTACGCAGTAGTCCAACAATGAAGTCCATGGAGATTGACTCCCATTTCCACTCTAGTATGGGTAGAGGCTGTAATAACCCAGCAGGATGTCTATGATCAACTTTCACCTGCTGACACGTCAAACACCGTGACACATACTTGGCCACGTCTTGCTTCAAACCTCTCCACCAGTACTTATTCCTCAAGTCTTGACACATTTTAGTGCTATCGGGGTGGATAGTATATTTCGACTTGTGAGCTTCATCAAGGATACTTTGCTGCAAATCGACAACATCTGGAATACAAAGACGACCCTTGAACACTAAGGAATCATCTTCTTTTACTGAAAACTCTGGTTTGATGCCTTCAATCACATCTTGATGAATCTTGGTTAACTCTGGGTCTCTCATTTGTAGCTCGTGGATATGCTCAAAGATCATAGGTCTCACTGATATGTTAGCCAAAAAGGCTCCTGTAGCTTGCACCTCAATATTTACATTATATAATGACAGATCTTCAAATAGTTTCCATCTGTGGATCCCCATGATCAGATTAGCCAATTGTGTTGAACCCCTCTGACTCAAGGAATCGGTTACCAAATTAGCGTTGCCTGGATGGTACTGTATGGAGCAATCATAGTCTTTGAGAAACTCCATCCATCTGCGCTGCCTCATATTCAACTATTTTTGTGTAAATAGATACCTGAGGCTCTTATAGTCGGTGAAGATCTCAAAGGTCTCACCGTACAGATAGTGTCTCCAAATCTTCAACGTAAATATGACCGATGCTAGTTCCAGGTCATGTGTCAGATAGTTCTTCTCATGCTCTTTCAACTGTCTCGACCCGTAAGCTATCACATTCTTGTGTTGGTTAACCGCGAACCCTCCACTGCCTGAAGGAATTGCTAACATTGGAGCTGAAGTGAGTCTCGTCTTAAGTTCTTGAAAACTCTTTTCACACGCTTCACTCCACTCAAATCTTGCATCCTTCCTTGTAAGCCTCGTAAGAGGTCCCGATATTTTATAGAATTCCTCTACAAAGCATCGATAGTAGCCAGCTAGACCAAGGAAACTACTAATGTCAGTTACCGTCTTTGGTTATTCCTAGTTTACCACTGCTTCAATCTTCGCCGAGTCTACTGTGACACCTTCCTTTGAGACCACATGTCCCAAAAAACTAACTTCTTCCAACCAAAACTCACACTTACTAAGTTTGACATATAATTGGTGTTCACGTAGGGTTTGTAGAGCAACTCTTAAGTGTTCTTCATGCTCCTTCTTTGATTTGAAATATATCAGGATGTCGTCAACAAATACTATGACGTAAGAGTCCAGGTGTGGTTCAAACACCCTATTCATCAAATCCATAAACGATGCTGGTGCATTTGTCAAATCAAATGGCATCACTAAAAACTCTTAGTGTTCATACCGTGTCCTGAATACTTTCTTCTGGATGTCCTCTGCCTTGACTCTCAGCTGGTGGTATCTAGATCTTGGAAAAATACCTTGCTCCTTATAGCTTATTAAATAAGTCATCAATTCTAGGCAACGGATATAGATTCTTGATGGTTAGTTTGTTTAACTGGCGATAGTCAATGCACAATCGCATTGATCCATCCTTCTTCTTTACGAATAAGACCAGTGCTCCTCATGGAGACACGCTAGGTCTCACAAACCCCTTATCCATCAGTTCTTACAACTGCACCTTCAATTCTTTCAACTCAACAGGAGCCATCCTATATGGTGCTTTAGAAACAGGCTCCATTCCAGGTGCCAAGTCGATAGCAAATTTCACTTCTCGATCTAGAGGCAATCCTGATAATTCCTCCGAAACTATATCTTCAAATTCTCGTACAACTGCTATCTATGAGATAACGTTATTCCCTTTCTTATCTTCTTTCAAGAATGCTAAGTAACCACTGCACCCTTTTCTAATCAAATGTTCGGCCGTGACTGCAGAGATAAGTGGCATAAACGTCGATCTCTCTCCTCAAAATCAAAACAATCTCCTCATATTAGATCGGAAGATGACAACCTTGTTCTTATAATCTACCGTTGTGTAGTACTGTGACAACCAATCCATGCCAAGGATCATGTCGAATCCTTGCATGTCTAATAAAATCAAATTTTCCGATAATTCAAAGTCATCTCCATCCCTGATAGTCACTATCACTGATTTACAAACCCTTTTTGTATCGACTGATTTCTCAGTCGGAATCGATATCGCTAAGAAAAAATCCAACGTCTCCGAGTTGACCATTATCTTCTTTGTGAAACAGGGAGTAGTAAATGAGTGGGTAGACCCCGGGTCTACCAACACTCTAGCCTCATAAGCTACATCACTTCCCCTTTCGTATAATTGTAAGGTACCTATATCATACATTTACATATACATAACACACTATATATATCAAAATTTATGGAAGAGAATCAATCTATTCTACTTCTTACATGAATGCACCTTACATGTGTGCTTCCTGAGCCGTAACTATGTAGGCTCTTCCCTGTACGACAGGCTTCCTTGCTTGTATAAGTCATGGCATTGAAACAGAAGTCGTCCTCTCCTTAGTCGTCTTAGGACAATCTCGGATGATGTGGCCTATCTTTCCACATTTATAGCAATCCCGAGTACCCCTTTTGCACTCAGCTGTCTTATGAGACTTGCCACACTTGGCACAAGTCTTCACCGTAGTCGACGCTGCTCGTGAGAAATCCTGTATAACTGTTGCTCCAGTGGTGGTAGCAGGGCTCTCATATCTTACCGGCCTCCCCGACACAAGAACTGGTAATCTTTGATAGTTCGTCTGCTGCACCGGTCTCAATACCCTGTTTGGAACGGCTGTCTCTGAATAGGCACTACGAATCTTAGCTTTTTGTTCACCGACTCGTAGTTCCCAACTTTATTATGATCTTTTCTCCCCCTCCCCTGCTGATCTCTTCTCCGATATCTATCTTCATTATCCTCCTCAATCACTAAGGCATTGCTCATGACCTCTCCATAGGTCTTCAACTCAAATGCTGCTACCTTCCCCCTGATGTCCGGCCTCAAGTCGCATTATTGTCGTTTTACTTTCATCAGATCCATGACTACAAAATCAGGAGCAAAGCGAGCAAGCCGCATAAACTCAACCCCATACTCCCTCTCATTCTTTCCTGTTCAAGCTATAAAAACTTCACTTCCATCTAATTTCGTACAACTTTAGGAAAGTATTGTTTATTAAATTCTTCTACGAATTCCTCCCATGTCCAGGGCAATCCTGGGGTCTCCTGAGCCCTAGTCCTAGAAACGGACTTCCACCAAGGGCCTGCCTCCCCATCAAGCATGTAAGCTACCCATCTGACACTCTCATCCTCCGTGCATGTGAACACGCTAAACACTTTTTTCATCTCACTCAGCCAATTCTCCGCAGTTATTGGCTCAGCTTGCCCTAAAAAGTTAGGAGGACGCATTGTCCTAAACTCCTTAAATGCTGAGGGCACTGGCGGTGTAGGACCTACTGGAGGTGTAGGTGGCTGATGATGCTCAGTGGTATTGTGAGCTTCCAGGGACGCTACTTGCTGAGCCATAGTGGCTGCCATGAATTTCATAGTGTGCATCATCCTCTGACACTCTTCTCTCTCCTCATTTCTTTCTCTTGTTCTTTCCTGTTCCCTTTGATCTCTATCCTGACGGTCTCTTTCTCGGCACTCTTCCTGATCTTAGCTCTCTTGGCCACTACTTCCTGAAGCCCCTCTGCTTCCCATTGGCACTCTATTTGTAGCTGAGATGTAATCATCTCTACTACGTAAGTTTCTATTGTGACAGCCCCTGGGTCAGCCTCTTCCTCTAGAAGACATAGCAGTCTACACATGAAACCAAAATTTCATTAGCAGAAGTCCCTATGCTCTGACAAACATGAGAATTGTTAGAATTTCTAAAAGAAACCGCTTTAATACCAACTGTGACAGCTCAAATTTTGGCACCCTGAAACCCATGCCATCAGTACGACCCTCAAGGTCGTGCCCCATAATCCTGCAAGAAACATTGGTATAAACAAGCAACACGAAGCAAAATAAAGCATAAGAACTGAATCAAACTAAATCTCCATGCATTAATGATATATTATAGTAAAAGCTCAAAAGACAGTTCAAATCCCATTCAACTGCATGAACAGAAGAACCAGCCCGAACCATCGGTGATAAAACATGATCACCACAGATGGTTCGCTAAAAGAATATATCAGTGTATAATTACATTTTCTTAAAAAGGACTTGACATACCAAGTTGTACAGTACTCTTTCTAAATAAATCAATCAAAGTACGCAGGGGTCCACTAGAAGAAGTCCTCAGGAAGGGGCTCCAAATCCTCTCCGGGTACGTAATCTGAATCCTTCAAATCTACGCCTTCGAAGCAATAGCAGCCACAAGTATGGGACCTGCGATGTATAGTCTAAAGGGGTGAGCTACATCATAGCTCAATAGGGAAACAAACTGAGTGAACATATAATTTTGTCTCTCACATGTATTCCATGATATTTAACAGCATGATTTATCAATGAATTTACTAGAAAAATAGTTTAAATGATTGAAAAGATGCATTGGTTTTCACTGTTGCTTTACATGTTTCATTTGTTCTCAACTTGCTCATAACGATAATGTTTTGGCCTAAAGACTTAAATCATAACTTAAATATTCCTGGACTTACTATAGAGTTGGGTGCCCGATAGAATACCCTCCATCGTCATCTAATCAGACTATTTTCTATCCTTTTTAATTTATTTAATACTACCCAGGCCCCTTTCTCATAAGCGACAGGGTTTAAGTCTCATAAGTACATACATAAATCCCTAGAATGTGCAACTGGTATACCGATTGGCCACCGTGCCGGTCACAAATATCCTACCGAGTCAGTCGTGGGTATCCCACTACGTCAGTGGGGTATTCTCCGAAGCTTAAATATCAAAGTGTACTGCATATAGTTATTCACTGTGTAATTATGCTAAATATAGTAGATTGAGCCTTATCAATCTCATTCACTTTACTTACATGTTCACATACATCCCTAGGATGTAACTGACTCAACGTATCACTCAGATGCTCATTTTCACATTCACATCCCCTGAGGACGTCACTTACTCATTTGTATCTCAATTTCCTTACTTAGTGTTCATACACGCATACTTAAGTTTCATATTTATTTAATTCTATATCATTACATACATATTCTTACAATTAAAGTATATGTTCAAGGTGTTCCCTACCTTACGCGTATAATTCCTCAAGCGTTAAGATCCATGGCGTTTCCCATGCTTGCACTCACTCGTACAACCTAAGGTACACCATAGCATAAGCACAACATTAAGAAAGATGCAATAAAGAAGGTACAAGACCCTCCTAGAACCTCAAAGTCTAAAATAAAAGCCAACAGAAACTGTCCAAATCAATTGATCAATCTCAAAATCGATTGATCGAAATTCCCTAAATCGATTAATCGAATTTTCAAAATCGATTGATCGATTTCTCAAATCGATCAATCGGTTTTCCCAAGCTCTGATTTTCCAACCACTAGGAACGCTCAGATGATTAATCAAAATTTTCAAATCGATCAATCGATTTCGGGCATCTGTCAAAATTGATTGATCGATTTTCCAAATCGATCAATCGATTTGGTCAAAAACCCAGCCCTTTGCGGGCATTTCTTCCAACTTCCTTCCTTATCATTTTTCCTTCATTTCTATTTCTTTAATTCAGAAATTAATCTATAATTTAATGTACAACAATATGCTTATAGAAAATTTTATAGAACTTACCTCAATCAATCTCTTGATTGATCCAATGGATTGATCTATGGGCTAGGGTTCCAAACTCCAACTCCAACGAGTTCCCCCTCGCATTGCGGTCGTATTTATAGTTCAAATGTGGCTTCAATCCGTCATTCCGCCCGATTCCCTAGCAATTACTCCATCTTACTCTCTCTCTCTCTCTCTCTCTTCATAACTCTCTTCACCAACCTAAACTTAAGAGAAATAACTTCTCTTAAGTTATTTGCTCCTTTTTAACCTTTCAAGCTTTGGCGTAAAGCACATATGCCAACGATAGGTGTATGTGATCTCTAAACACATCTAATACTATGCATACATGCTTATTAACATCAACCTAAGTTGAATCACAGTCATCGAATTAATTTTTACTTTGTCAAACTTACAACCAGTCGGGCACGCATCCTGAGGGCACTGTTCAACGCTCAAATTTTGGAGATGTTTCACTCCACGTGGCATCAAAACAATATTTTGGGTGCCACGTGGAGCTCCACGTGGAAGCTTGGAGGACTGTGACCGTCCTCCCATGAAGGACGAACACCTTTTCCATATATATATATATATATATATATATATATATATGTATATATATATATAGTCAGTATCGCTACATGATATAATGAAGTTAAAGGTTAATTAAAGCTGTTGATATTTAGGATTCAATATAATTCATGATTATAATGAACGCATATAGTATCTTATCTATATGCATTTTTAACCTAGTCATAACCCCCTCCTCCAATATGATATATATATATATATATACCCTTACCTTTATATAAAAGTGAGAGGTGCTTTACATTCACATAATTTCGTTCTATCATAAGCTAACAAAACAGCTTACATTATCAAAACTCTGGCTCACATTAGCAAGCCTCTGATTATACAAACGACAAAACAGCTTAAATTATAGAAGGCATTGGTGCAGGATAGCAAACCTCTAAAACACGAGGCGAAAGGGGTTGAATTAGCAAAGCATTGTTGCAGGATAGCCCCTTTTACATTCAGCCTAAACCATACTTTCAGCCATAATTCCTGTACCGAACATGCCTTCACCCATGCTTCCCATCATCGACCATACCGACCATACTGTATATCAACCATATTTTCACCATTGCAAACCACCTAACCCTACATGTTATTTGGCATTTGATATCAACCTCTATCCTTGCTTTACTTTCTAGCCATTGTTTAAGCAAGGCAGGGTTTTCATCTTTTTGTGCTTTCTTTAAGTTCTTTTCATGGTTTTTATCCCCTTTTTATTTTGTGGTTGATTTTTCTATTTTTATGGGTTTTTTTATTGATTTTGATTTTTTATGGGGTTTTGGATGGTTTTTATGGGTTTTTGGTTGATTTTTTATGGGTTTTGGATTATTTTTTTTCCTTTTTTCTCTTCCATGATTTCCCATCGATTTTTTATGGGTTTTTGGTTTTTTATTTGGATTTTGATTTTCACGTTTTTTCTTGGTAGTTTCTTCAATTTTATGGGGTTTTTTTATTGATTGTGATGTTTTAGAGAACATTTTCAATTTCTAGGGGGCTTTGGACTATTTTTTATGGGTTTTGGTTTTTTTATTTGGATTTTTTTAACAATGCTTCAAAATATCGATTTTCCTTGTTTTTTTCATTTTATCAATTTTCATGTGATTTTTTTGGGATCAAACTTACATATATGATAAACCTTGTACTTACTTTTTAATATATATGTTTTTATGATTATAGTTTATTAATAGTCAGATATATAGATATAGAGATATTAAGGGCAATGTAGCTATCTTGTGGATGGTTTTCTTTTGTGATTTTGAACCTTTAAAGATGAGAAGCTAACTTTTCTTTCATGGATTGATAGAGGTGACTGCTGCTGTGACAACCTGAATTTTGGCACCCCGAAACCCGTACCATCAGCACGACCCTCAAGGTCGTGCCCCATATACATAGGCGGAACACTTGTTACATTCCTACAACCATATTTAAAATATAGACAAAATTAAAGCAGAACTAATCTCCAGTTCTACTATTTAACACCAAACATAAGTACTCAAAAGATCGTTCTAATCTCATGTTTCAACATGGGCAAAAGAACCAACCCGAACCATCGATGCCGTAACTACGGTCACCTTAGAGGGTTCGATAAAAGAATATTACATGTTAATATATCATCTCTCAAAATATCGCTGGACGTACCAAGCCGAAAATATCTCTCTCAAAACAACGTCAAAGCACGCAAAGGGTCTTCTAAAAGAACCTCTCAAGAGGGGGCTCAGACTCCTCCCCTGGAATATAATCTGAGTCCTCGAGATCAACCTCACCAGAAACAGCTCCTAACTCTGCCCTTGTAACGTATAGTCAAAAGGGTGAGCTACATCCTAGCTCAATAGGGACAATATCTAAATAAGTATATCTTTCTTACTCACATACATTTCATGGCATAAATAAAGCATGAATTCATTAATATAAAATGATTAGAAAACAGTTTGAGATGCAAGAATAATAAATAGAATGTTGTTGTTACTCTACTCATGGCATCTGATATTCACTAGATCTCATAATTGCAACAAGGCTGGTCTCATGACTTAAACAATTAAGTTAAATAATTCTCGAGCAATATAGCATCGAGCCCCAATGGAATACCCTCCATCGTCATCTAATCAGACTATTTTTCAAGTAACCTGACCCACATCCCTTTCTCATAGGCGACGGGCACATTACCACTATACATCCTTGGGATGCCTACTAGTGTACGGATTGGCTGCCGTACCGGTCACAGATATCCTACCGAGTCAGTCACGGGTATACCGCCGCGCCGGTGGGGTATTCTACAAACCTTAAATCGATTGTGCTTTACATATAGTTATTCACCGTGTAATTGTGCTAAATACATATTAATTCATAGCCTGTTCTGTAATATCCCAAAAAAATTGAGCTTTGAACTTTGACCTCGGGACCCATGCCCGACTAGTCGTAGGTTTGACCAAGTGATGGTCAAACAGTGAACTCATGAAGTGATGAACTAATATGAAATCAATACGACTTAAGGGTAGTGTATAGTGTGAGTTAGTGGTCACGTACACCTATCTCTGGTGTATGTGTTTAACACACAAGAAGGAGAGAGGATATAAGGGTTTTAATAACCCTATAAATCCTTTTGCTTTGGTTGGTCAAGGAATTAAGAAGAGAGAGAGAGGGAGAAAACAAGAGGAGTTATTGAAGCTAGGAGTTAATGCAAATCAAGAGGAGATTAGAGCATTGAATGTTGATTCAACGCTGGAGGAGCCGTTGAAGCAAAAAGATGGAACCCTAGCCATCAAACCCAACAAATCAACACTTTGAAGGATTTATTGAGGTATGTTGTATTAGATTTCAATACTTAAAGAATTGATGAGTTAAATTCAGTCTAGCATAGTTAATATGATAGATTAAAGACTTAGAAAAATGGGGAAAAAGAAAAGGAATGGGTTTTGAAAGAACAGCTTGAAAGGGGGCTGAATCTGGCCAAATCGATTAATCGAAATCGAGGTTCGATTAATCGATTTTGGCCTAAAAGTTGAAAAGTCTAAGATGCCTGATTTCGATTAATCGAATTGGAATTCGATTAATCAATTTGGAAATTGACTAATCGACTGGTACCTCCAGTGGCTGAAGAAACAAGACCTGGGGAAATCGACTAATCGAGTTGGAAAATCGATTAATCAATTTTGGATTTCGATTAATCGATTTGGGATCAAATAATCGATTTCGAACTTTCGACCACTCGATTTGAGAATCGACCTTACTATGTTAGAGATTTCGATTAATCGATTTGGGATCGATTAATCGAATTTGAATCTCGATTAATCGATTTTGGGAATCGATTAATCGATTTGGGTTTCAATTAATCGATTTTGAGAATCGATTTGGGTTCAATTAATCGATTTTGGGAATCGATTAATCGATTTGGGTTTCAATTAATCGATTTTGAGAATCGATTTGGGTTCAATTAATCGATTTTGGGAATCGATTAATCGACTTTGGCAGTTTTACTAAACTTTCTAGATTTACCTTGAGTTTCATGGAGGGTCTAGGACCTTCTCTATTATATCTTTAGTGATGTGTTACATGTGTTGTTATATACCATAGGTGATACATGTGGAAGAGAGCACAAGGAGTCGCGTGGGACCTTGATGCTTGGACCTTCAGAGACTTGATGTAGGGAATACCTTGAGCATGTACTTTAATTGCAAGAGCATGTATGTAGTAATATAGTTATCAGAATTAAAAATGTTTTAACTATGTAAATCTTTATGAAAAGGGTGTGTGTGTGACACCAAGAATGTGATAAAGGCATCTGTGTGATGCGGGTAACTGGGAACAAGTAATCAAATGAGAATGAGACATTCCCAGGGGATGAGAAAGTAATAAAAGGCATCAGTGTGATGCGAGTAAATTAGACATCCCAGGAATGTATATATGATTGAATAATTACTGTTGAGGCCTAACTGATATAAGATAGCACTTTACACGGTGAACAACTATATGTAAAACACATGTTATTTTTGTTATTTGAGGTTTGTTTAGAATACCCCACCGACGTGGTGGGATACCCATAACTGACGCGACAGGATATTCGTGACTGGTACGGCGGCCAATCCGTACACCAGTGCGGAGGTCTATCCGTACATAGCAAGCACATCCCAGGAATGTTGAGATGAGATTTAACCCCGCCGCCTGGTGAAAAGGGGCTTGGGTAGTATTCCCAGGGAATACTTATATAACAACTGTCTATTTAGGCGACGATGGTGGGTATTCTATCGGGGCTCGATGCTATATTACTCAGGAATTACTTAAGTTGAAGATTTAAGTTTTGCTTTAGGCCTGTTCAGTGTCATTCATGATAAATAAACAGTAAAATGAAACATGCAAACTACCAGTAAATCTGAATGCAAATCACCATCTTTTAAACTGTTTTCTAGCAAAATGCATAGACACATCATGCTTAGAATATCATAGAATGTATGTGAGATTTTGATTTATATGTTCATTGTGTTGTTCCCTATTGAGCTAGGATGTAGCTCACCCTTTTGACTATACGTCGCAGGTCCTTTGTTAACAGCGGCTGAGGCTTCAGGAGACGTAGATCCAGGCGATTCGGATTACGTGCTTCGGGACAAGTTGGAGCCTCCTCCCGAGGACTTCTTCTAGGAGACTCCGCTGAGTACTTTGAGAGAGAGTTTTTGTGAGCAGATTGTACGGCTTGGTATGTCAAGCCTTTATTTTGTCAAACAATGTAATTAGATGGATAATTCTTTTGGGTGAACCATCTGGGGTGATCGATTTATCATCGATGGTTCGGATCGGTTATTTGTTCATGCAGTGGCATGAGGGTAGAACCATCTTTTGCGTTGCTAGATGGGCATATTGATTTTTCCGCTTTATTCAGTTATTGTCTTATTTATTTTTTACTGCTTGTTATACCAATGTTCCGTACATAATTTTGGGGCATGGTCTGGAGGATCGTACTGATGGCACAGGTTTTGGAGTGTCGAAATCCGGGCTGTCACATGTTCAATCCCATTCATGGTCCATCTCATAACATGGATCTTCACATCCATCATACATCCCTGGGATGTCACACATGCCATTGCATCACTCAGATGCTCAATGTATATATGCATCCCTGGGATGGCTCAAGTATTACTCATTGATTTCTACTTTTAACCGTGTACGCACACATATCGTACTTTCATGTTTTTAATCATAGCATTTTAAAACACAAGTATTTACACTAAGCTTTAAATGAACATGCATCCTTAATATCACTACGTACATGCTCTCATAATTAAGCGTACAAGTTCATATATTCCCCTACCTTACATGCAACGCAATTCCATGGATCCTCCAATCCTAGTTAGTGCTTAACCATCCTTAGGTTCGGCTTAAACTAGGCCTGACCAAACACAAATAACATATCACTATTTGTGTAAAAACATTGGGTTTAGAAGCCTAACCCCAACAATTGAACAGCTCGAGTGAAAAACCCAACAAAAGCTTGAATTTGTTCAAATCGATCGAACGAAATCCAAAAATCGATCGAACGATTTTATTTCGTTCGATCGATTTCCTCATAAATCAATTTCACCTTATTTTTGTTCCCCAGCAAACCGATCGAATGATTTAATTTCATTCACACAGGTTCCACAAATCGATTGAATGATTTTAGAAATTGTTCGAACGATTCCTTTAGATTCTTTATCTCTCCTCTCTCTTCATTGGTCAAAATCGATCGAACGAGTTCTAATTTCATTCGATCAATTTTGCCCATTCTCAGATCCGAACGAGTTTTTTCATCTAGAACCCACCTCATCATCATCCATACCATTCATCATATATTTCTCAAACTAAATCACTCAAATTTATAATCTAACATCTAAACTAGTTTAAAATAATTAACTTACCCTTTCTATCGGTTGGATCCTTTGATCCCAAGCTTTAGCTACACTAGGGTTTCTCAAAACCCCACACCTCAAATCGTCCTTCGATACCGAGCTCGATTTGCTAGCTCTCTGATCCTAAATCAATCCCTCGCATTTAATACTCAGATCCTAGATTCCACAACTAAATCTCTCTCTCATTCACTCTCTCTCAATTTTCTCAACAACCTAATCAAAGAGAAATAAATTCCCTTTACCTTTACTTATACCCTACTATTTGACTTGGGTGTTAAATACCTATAACTAACTAGTGTATATATGTGAATATGCATTCATCTATATTCAATACACCTCCTCTCACATGACTTATGCAACCCAAACTTATTCAATACACCTTTAGCCAAGAGGTCACCAATATAAGTTTATTTTTAATTGGAACGGAATGCAGAAAGAGGTACATAGATTCAATTTGAGGGGCGAGGAATATCGCTGTCTTTAAACCAATTTTTGCCCATATCACTTCAATCAAGTGGTCACCAAGAGGTCACCGACAAAATGGTCCCAGGATACAACAAACCGGCTGCGTATTCGTGTGATCAGATTTGGTGAATTTGATCACGCTACCAAAACACCAAAATATGCGTGGAACTCTGAAACAAATATTGAAAGCGAGGGTCACAGGTCCCTTTTATAGAAATCAACAGGTAAAACTGAATGGACATATCCATTAAAAGTAACTAAATGGACATATCCGTTTAAAAAAGAGCAGTGTTAAATCCTATTCATCTTTAAATAAGCTTAACTAACCTTTGAATATGTTTCTTTAACATAATCTAAAGAAAAACTACACATCTTTAAATAAGCTGAACTAACCCATGTGGGATTCCTAATGAAAGTAGTATACTAATTTTTGGTTCCTATCTTATATTAACTGTTCATAGAAATATATAAAACCTATGCATTCCCTAGCCTATTGCATTCCAATACTTCTAATGTTATTTTATGTTATTTCAGCAACCAATCACAAAAGTCCTCTCTTAAGGGCACAATGATTTTCTGTTATTTGGCACATATGGGCACGATGATTGAGTTATCAATTCTATACATCTATGCCACTTAAGAGCGATATGGTGACTGTTAAGACATGAAAAGTACCACTTTTCATCCCTTAACTTAGCCTCTGTTAGACCCTTAGCCATCTAATAAATGTGTGTTAAGTCATTTCTGTAGGTAATAAACAGCAGCTACAATAAAGCCCGAACCCGGTTAAGGAGCCCACTTTTGCCCCAGAAGCCCCTCAAAAGAATGAAAGCGGAATCCAGATAAGAATTGAACCTCGCGCAGCTTTCATAAGCTTCAAAAGATTCAGAAATTAAGCCTCGCGCAGTCCTCGCGAGTTTCCCAAGACTTCATTTCCAATTGTCCGCGATGTTCTCGCACAGCTGAGTGACAGAAGAGCTTCAAAATTATACCTCGCGCGGCTCTCGCGAAGCTCAAATATAAATGCTCGTGCAGTCTCGTGCAGCTCAAGAAAGCATCTCTCAAACCTCACGTAGTTCACTCAGATCAGCTGAGGAGAGAGAGTTCCAGGTATCTTTGCGCGCAGTGGCCGCGGGATGCAAAACTTCATAAAAACATCTCGCGCAGCTCAGAGATGAATGCACATCACATCCTCACGAGGATCCTCGCGAAGATCCATTGAGAAATAAACTGCTCGCGCCATTCAGAAGGAAAGTGCAATCCCACGAAGACCAGGGCAATCCAGCGGGGATTCAATGCTCTAGCCCGCGACTGCTTCAGCTGTAACTAAGACAACCCCGCGACCGCTAGAATTTCAAGCTAATCCAATCTCGCGAAGACCGTGCTACCACACGTCAGTCTTGGAAACCAGTGCTACCTGGCAAGGCTCTGAACTCTAACTCTCCCTCACCTCTGCAGAGGACATTTTGGGAACTTCCAACAATTAGGACATGCATTCCAATGCTCCAAGTTTCGTGCATGCGCCTCGAGGCATCCAAGGAACAGTATTAGGCCATATGGCATCATTAAAATTAGGGTTTCCTAACCCTAATGTGCTGCCAAACTAATTGCTATATAAACCTAAGCCTGGTTTAGGTTTAGGCGGCTCTCTGTTTAGAATAGAATTTTGTCTATCTTCTTCTTGCAGTAGCTGCAGATCTCTAGTAAAGTTTAGGTAGATTTCTTTTTACTTTTTATTCTCTCCATAGTCCAGCATTTGCTGGCTATGCCTTTGTATGACTATTTGAAATAGATTAATGGAGTTTTATGATAGGGTGTTTTACATTTATGGGATTTTCGTTTGTGAGTTGTTCTGTACAAGGCTGTTACCTTGAGATCCTCCATTGCTAGGTCGTATTGCAAGCAATGGAGGATTGATTTTATGGTTTACTCAGATCCAAGTGACCTGTGTGTCTGGGCTAACATGCTCCCATACAGGCCTAGCCCCACCACAGGACCCACTAGATCTGAAATCCCCATGGGAGCAATGAGCTTTTATAGCCTTGTGAACATGGTGGTGGCAGCAATGTTTCTTGTTCTATCTTGAGTTTTGTGAGGAGGATAGCCTCTGGGATAGTCTGTGACCATTCAAGTGGACAGGTTATAGCCTTAGGGTGAAGCCAATCCACAGGCTCAAGACGGATTGTTCTTCTCTGCACGTGTGCTTGTAGCCCTGTGAGAGATTGTGTTGAGATAAACTCCCCTGTATGTGTATAGACCCGTCATCAGATGGCAGATCTGGTTTGGTTATAGAGATTGTAGGCTTACGACTGGATCACTGCAGTCTCTCTAAAGCAGTGGACAGCTGGATCTAAGGCTGCACTCAAACTCTTGCTGGTTATATTGTCTGGGCTAACATGCTCCCATACAGGCCTAACCCCACACATAGCACTTTAGAGGTTGAGGTTCCCTATGGCTTCTTGTGCTTGTAGCCTGGATGAAGTAGTGCCTACAATGATAAACTTGTTCTGACCCATCTCTAGACTGTGGTTCCCCAATTGGATAGTCTGTGACCATTTAAGTGGACAGGTTATAGCCATAAAGGGATTGGATCATGGCACAGAGATGAGTTGGATTCTTTCTCAATGGTGATAATGTAGCCATTGGACAAGACTTCTATAGCAGCAGATCTGAATTTGAGTCATAAAACTCATCAGATCTGAACCTAATAGCATACTTCTCACCCTTTTATATTTATTTTCTCACTCCATCTTCTTTCTTAACCGTTTCTATAGTTTAGACATTAGGATACCTTAGAATTTAGATTTTAGTGACCTTAAATCCCCTTCCATTTAGGATTTCCAGATCTGTAGTCAGATCTGGAGGGCCTACTAAAGATGGCTCCCTTGGAGCTTAAGGTCAACTTCCCTGTGGGACAAACTCTTACTTATCAAAACTTGCTACAACAGGCCCTGTATCTTACACGATTGTGCATATTTTAGGCTTGCTGTTCTGTCATTTTTAATCCACCTTTCATTCACTTTCATTCACCCCATTCTTATCACTGTCTTCAATAAAGTCAGTAGCAAGCACTTAAAAATAGCCTAACAAGTTTTTGGCGCCGTTGCCGGGGATATTGATCTTTTAGTAGACTCTAGATTTTTGATTCTTTATTCTTTGGTAGCTGTACTTGTGAATAATTAATACTGTTGATTTACATTTGAAAATTTTCTTGCAAATTTGGACCGTAGCAGAGAAGGAGAGTAGAATTGCACTGGGAGTCTAGCTACCTCTGTTTGCACTTCTCTAACCCTCAAAACTCAGTCTATTTCTCATTTGAAGATTCTATAGCATAGAAGTTGATTAGGATAGTTGTAATTTTTATTAAGTGCAATGTGCTTGCAAACAGTCTTCCCTGCTGTTGGTGTGTGTGCATGTTAGGAAGGAGATCCCTTAGTCCTACATTAGAGCCTGCTAACCCTGAGATAGAAAGGGGTAGAAGACCGAGAAGGCATAGACACACCACAGTTGAGCCCCCTATTGAAATTGAGATAGCAGTTATGGATGAAGAACAACCTAGAACATTAAAGGAATTGAATGCTCCGGATGATTACAATTCTCCATTCAGCATCCAATTCCCTGATGTTCTAGGAAACTACGAAATCAAAACTTCCATCATCCAAATGCTTCCCTCTTTCCATGGGCTTAGCAAGGAAGACCCTTACAAGCACATTGACCAGTTCTTGGCCTTGTGCATGACATTCTCCATTGCTGGTTTGGGACCAGAAGCCACTAGGTTAATGCTCTTTCCTTTCTCCCTAAAGGACAGGGCCATGACCTGGTTATCTACTCTCCCAAACAACAGCATCACCTCCTGGAAAGACCTCCAGACAAGATTTCTGTCTAAATTTTTCCCATAAACCAAGACCAGCCAGTTGAGAAAAGGCATACTTTCTTTTGCCCAATCCCCAACTAAAGATTTTAACCAGTGCTGGGATAGATTTAAAGAGATGCTCAAACAATGTCCCCACCACAAGATCCCTAACTGGTAGCTTGACCAGAGCTTCTACAATGGGATTGATGAAAATAGCAGAGACATGGTAGATCCCTCTTGTGGTGGAACGTATATGCATAAAACAGCTGATGAGGAATGGGACTTGTTCGAGGTCATAAGTGAAAATGCTTTCCAGAAGATGTCCTCTTCTAGAACTGTTCAAAAACCATCTCCTAAGCTGGGGGTGGCTGAGACTTCTAAAGAAAAAATGTATGAAGTTAGGGGAAATGATGATCTGAGAATGCAGATGGCCAATCTTACTGAAAGATTTGATAAACTTTTGACTGTGGTGCAGCCCAGAATGGCTGCACAAGTGATGGAGGCATGTCTGATATGCAAATCTCCACAGCACACAGTAGAAGAATGTCCATCTGTAGGGCAATACCCTGAGTTTGTAATGGAACAGGCTGTTGCTGCCCAATCTTTTGGACAGCAACAATCTGGTGGCTACAATAAACAACCATATGGATACCAGCACCAAAATACTGGTTACCAATGGAGAGACCACCCAAATTTGAGGTGGAGGCAAGACAATTATATGCAACCACAGCAGATGTTGGCCTTACCTCAAAGGCCACGGCAGCAGTTTAACCAGGGTTATGCCCAAAGGTCTAATTTCCAACAACAGCAACCTCAGCAATAAAATCAATTGATAGTTCCCCCACCTCAGCCCCGAAGTGCTTCTTTTGAGGACCAAGTTTTGGCCCAATTTCAAAGCCTTGGACCCTTAAATCAGACTGTGACTTCTCACAGTCAAAGCATTAAGAAAATAGAAGAACAACTTGGCCAAATAGCCAATGCTCTGGCTAAAAGAGAGGAGGGAAAGTTGCCAAGCCAACCAATTGCCAACCCTAAGGGCCAATTTTCCATCGGAGAAGGCTCCTCCAATTTTGAGGGGGCCAATGCCATAACTGTCCTAAGGTCTGGTAGGATGGTAGACAACCAGGTGGGAAAGGAACAAGGAGAGGTCTATCCTAAGGAAATGTCATGTGAAAATGATAAGGATTTTGTTAAGGCACAGAGTAAAGAACTGCCTGCTGCCCTTCAACAAGGGAAAAATAAAGAGGTTGTAGTTGAGCCTCAGCAGGAGATAAAAATAGAAAAAATAAAAAAATAAAAGTTCAGCCATGGGCTTGCAGCTGAGGAACCAGTAGTACCTCAGCTGCCATTTCCTCAAGCTTTGAGTGGCCCTGCCCCTTTTGATAAGGGTCAAGCACAGATCGAGGAAATGATGGAGACCTTTAAGCAGGTTAAGATAAATTTACCCCTACTTGATGCAATCCAACAGGTCCCAACCTATGCAAAGTTTCTAAAAGACCTCTGTACTCAAAAAAGGAAGGCTAGAGGTCATTTGTCCAAGAAGGTATTTGCGACTGATACAGTGAATTCTGTATTAACCATGACAATACCTGAGAAGTTGCAAGACCCAGGGATACCCACTATTCCCTGTATCATTGGTGACCACACAATTGGAAGGGCCCTTTTGGACCTTGGAGCCAGTGTTAACCTGCTGCCATACAGTGTATATCAACAGTTAGGTTTGGGGGAGCTGAAGCCCACCCCCATTGTTCTATTGATGACTGATAGGTCCGAGAGAAAACCCATTGGAGTGGTCGAGGATGTCCTAGTGGGGGTAGACAAGTTCTTCTATCCTGCATACTTTCTTGCCTTGGACATGGGCTGCAACAAGAGTACATCTCCGATACCTGTTATTCTGGGCAGACCATTCTTGGCCACTGCCAATGCATGTATTCAATGCAGGTCTGGAATCATGGAGGTCACTTTCGGACATATGAAAGTTGAGCTTAATGTGTACAACAGTGCAAAGCACCCTCAGCTAGACAATGAGGAATGCTTTGCAGTGGATGTACTAGAATAAATTGTTGAAGAAGAACTGCACACTCTGCTGGAGTGGAGCAGCATTGCCACTGATTTAATTGAAGTTTGGAACTTGGTGGAGGAAGGAAGCCTAGCTTTAATGGCAGAAGACACACCCCTAGTGAAGTCCTCTGTGGGCTTAGTACAACATTCCAATTGGAAACCTACATTGCTGCCCCTTCCTCCATCCAACAATACACCAATCCTGCCCTCCATACAACAAGCCCCTAATCTGGAGCTCAAGAAGCTGCCAGAGACATTAAAATATGCTTTCCTCGAGAAAGAAGAGAAACTTCCTATGATTATCTCCTCTTCTCTTACCAGTGAGCAAGAGGAGGAGTTGCTAACAGTTTTGAGGAAGCACAAGAAAGCAATTGGCTGGACCATTGCTGATCTAGGAGGAATTGATGCATCAATCTGTATGTATAGGATTCATCTAGAGGAGGGCTCAACACCCTCCAGGAAAATGCAGAGGAAACTTAATCATCACATGCAAGAAATCATTAAATTCTTTGTTATCCGGATGTCAGTAATTTACCCCATCTCGATTCTCGAATGGGTGGCATCAATCCGTGGTACCCAAGAAACTGCATATGATGATCAAAACTGACTCTGGAGAGTTGAGACCATCCAGGGAGACCACTGGCTGGAGAGTTTGCATCGATTATCGAAAACTCAACTCCAAGACCAGAAAAGACCACTTCCCTCTCCCTTTTATTGATCAAATTTTGGACAAGTTGGCTGGGAAGGATTTTTACTATTTTCTTGATGGGTACTCAGGGTACAATCAGATCCCTGTGCACCCCCTTGATCAAGAGAAAACTATATTTACTTGTCCTTTTGGCACCTTTGCTTACAGAAGGATGCCTTTTGGACTGTGTAATGCCCCAGTCACCTATCAGAGGTGTATGTATGCCATCTTTTCTGATATGATTGGCAAATTCTTGAAAATTTTCATGGATGACTTTTCGGTCTATGGGGATAGCTTTGACCAATGTCTACAACACCTCCATTAAGTCCTACAAAGATATGAAGAGACCAATTTGGTCTTAAGTTGGGAGAAGAGCCACTTCATGGTAACACAAGGAATTGTGTTGGGCCATATAGTCTCTAAAGATGGAATTGAGGTAGACAAGGTCAAAGTTGATCTCATTAAAAATCTGCCCCCTCCAAGAACAGTCAAGCAAATCAGATCCTTCCTTGGCCATGCTGGATTCTACAGGAGGTTTATCAAAGACTTCAGCAAAATTGCTAAACCATTGTGCCACCTGCTCTGCCAGGATGTGCCTTTTGACTTCTCTACTGAATGTCTGAAGGCTTTTGAAACTCTAAAAATCTGCTTCACCTTTGCCCCTGTACTCCAGACACCTGACTATACCCTGCCCTTTGAGTTGATGTGTGATGCATCTGACTTGGCAATAGGTGCTGTCTTGGGCCAGAGAAAAGATAAGCTGCCTGTGGTCATTGTATATCTCAACAAATCACTTACTGAAGCTCAACTGAACTACACAACCACTGAGAAAGAGCTTCTGACAGTGGTTTTTGCTGTGGACAAGTTTAGACCTTATGTACTTGGGTCTAAAACTGTCATCTTCACTGACCACTCAGCATTAAAGTACCTACTGTCCAAGAAGGATGTAAAGCCCAGATTGATTAGATGGATACTCCTGTTGTAAGAGTTTGACATTGAAATCAAAGACAAGAAAGGTGTAAAAAATGTGGTGGCTAACCACTTGTCCAGAATTATGTTGGAGAAAGGTGTTGATGACCTCACTACAAATGATGTATTCCCGGATGAGCAATTGTTTGCCATCCAATCTTTAGTTCCTTGGTATGCACATATTGTCAATTATCTAGTTATAGGCAAGATCCCTTCCCATTGGATAAAAATGGATAAAGACCTGTTTTTCTCACAGGTCAAATTCTTTTTCTGGGAGGAACCTTGCTTGTACAAGTATTGTACAGACCAAATTATTCGGAAATGTGTTCATGAAAGTGATATCCCCAGTATTCTGGCCATGTGCCATGAAAATGCCTGTGGGGGTCACTTTAGTGGAAGAAAAATAGCTGACAAAGTGTTGCAGTATGGTTTCTATTGGCCTTCTCTTTTCAGAGATGCCCATACACACTGCAAGGCCTGTGAAAGATGTCAGAAACTAGGAGGGCTGTCTAAACGAAATTCAATGCCTTTACAGCCCATCCTTGTTGTAGAACTGTTTGATGTGTGGGGTATTGATTTTATGGGCCCCTTTCCTCCTTCAAATGGTTTTCATTTTATCTTAGTGGTAGTGGACTATGTTTCCAAATGGGTAGAAGTCATTGCCACAAGAACTAGTGATAATCAGGTGGTCCTCAAGTTCATAAAGCAGAATATCTTCTCTAGATTTGGTACCCCTAGAGCCATTATCAGTGATGGGGGAAGCCATTTCTGTAACAGAAATTTTGAAAGCTTGCTCAAGAAATATTCTATCACCCATAGGATTGCTACTCCCTACCACCCACAAACCAGTGGGCAAGTTGAAATTTCAAATAGGGAGATCAAGCATATCCTTGAGAAGACTGTGAGGACTGATAGGAAGGATTGGGCTGACAAGCTTAATGATGCACTGTGGGCTTATAGGACTGCCTATAAGACCCCCATCGGTATGTCCCCTTTCAGACTGATCTATGGCAAGGCCTGTCATCTCCTAGTGGAGTTAGAACACAAGGCCTATTGGGCCATCAAACATTTAAATTTAGATCTAACTTCTGTTGGTCATCACAGGTTGTTGTAGCTGTCCGAATTGGAAGAACTAAGGATGGATGCATATGCCAATGCAAGGATCTATAAGGAAAGGTCCAAAGCTTTCTTTGATAAAGGGATGTTGAGAAAGAGTTTCACTGCTGGTGATAAGGTTTGGTTGTTTAACTCCAAACTTAAATTTTTTCCAGGCAAATTGAAATCCATATGGGAAGGTCCTTACATTGTCATGCATGTTTCCCCATCTGGTGCTGTGGAAATCAAGGATCCTAAATCTGGGACTCTTGAAGGTGAATGGTCAAAGGCTTAAGCCTTGTTTCGAAAAACCTGTCGACCTTTTGGACACCATTCACTATCAAGGGGATCCTTCTTCAAACTGATTCCACAGGTGTGTCATTACTGTAGCATATGTACTTAGTTTTTGGTTGATTTATCTTACTTTCTTTAGTTTCTATTCTCAAGGATTTGCTAGTGGCCTTATCTGAATTTTGCCCTATCTGTTGTGAACTTTTGATGCTTGGCTTGATTCTTACTGCTTTTGAATTGATAGCTTCTGTTGAATGCCTAATGTGGGAGGTCATTTTCGTTGTCCTTGAGTGTATGATTGAGTTTACATATGACTAAAGACAGTCATAGGAGAGGGTCATACCCAGGATTGAACCACAGCAAACATGCAAAAGGGAAGAATAGAGAGCACATGCTCTCTATTTTATACCTTACTGTCGCTGGGTCCAAAATGGAAGCCTGGGAGACTATCGCGAGATTTATATGTTCTCGCGAGGTTAAAAGAGGAAGCCTGGAAACCTCTCGCGAGGTTAAAGGAGGGAGTCTGAGAGAAGTTCGCGCAGTTCACCTAGACACATTCTATTCATTGTCGCGAGATTCATGTGCCGCTGAGAGCCTCTCGCGCAATTCATATAGAGCCATACATTACCTGTCACAAGATTATCAGGCTGTCACGAGGTTTACAAAATTAACTAGGAGAATCTCGTGCAATTCAACAGAAATATTCCATTTACTGTCGTGAGATTCTAAGTCTGTCGCGAGATTCAACATAAACTATAGAGCTTTTTGTGCAATCTAAATAGAGCCTTGGGAACCGCTCGGGCAATTCACATGAATTACTCACTCTGTCGCGCTCTCCAAGGACAACTTTTGAGATTGTCGCACAATCCAGATGTAATCAACACCCTCGCTAGGTTTATTTTCAACCCCGCGACCAGATGTTCCAAAGTGCGTCGAGCTTTGCGATAGGTATTTCAACCCCGCGCTTTGTCCCTTTTTCATTATCTGCTTCCTTCTTCCTTCTGCGAAACCCTAGCTTCTGCCGCTCTCCCGTCCAGCATCACTCCTACAGCTCATCATTCACTTCACAACTCTACAGAGTTGTTCCTATCATCACCCCCATCCATTGCCCTTTGCTTTGAGATCTTGAGGTGCCCTGTGCGTCAATTCAAACCAAACCCTAGCTCTCCGTCTCCATTGCTCATACTAGAGGACAGAGTTAGAAATGGCTCCCAAAATTGCACAAAAGAGAAAGGGGAAGGACAAGGATCCTGCAGAGACCACCCCTAAAAAGGCCAAGACTTCAAAGTCCCCAAAAAAGGAAAGGAAGTGGTTGAGGAGGCGGCGGTACCAACTAGTAAGTTCTCTACCCCTTCTGAGCTCATGGAGTCAATCCCATTAGAGCCTGAAACAGCCTTTAATGTACCCTTTTTTGAGAAAGAACCTCTCTCTGCCCTTGCAGTATAGTTCATAAGCAAAGCGGGCCTGATGCCATTGATGAGAGAAATTCTAGCACTAGCCTACCCAAGGCTAGTGCTGCTGTTTTTCCAGCACATCAAGGTCAAGAAGGGCAACGATGGACAAGAGTGCTTGCTGGTGATGATTGACGATTTTGATTTGTTAGTAAGCCCTAAGATGATTGCTGAAGTATTGGGAATCCCAGCAGCATTCAATCCTAGATGTGGCTATGGCCCCCCTCTGCGTGCATCAATTGACACATTGCAAGGGCCCTAACAAGAGGATTAAAAGCCATCGGGGACTCAATCAAAAGGAGGGAACTAGAACCTAAACTGTTGTTCATTGACCAAGTCCTGCGGAAGAACATCTATTGCTCAGGACATCAGCAGGAGAGGAGAACCCCCATTGCGGATGCTGTCTACTCCTATCATATGGGCCATGGCTTCCATGCAGCCTAGCTAATTTTTGAGGCTATGAAAGACACAGTGGCAAAATTAGGGTTAAATAAGAAGCCTCACACCCTACCCTATGCAAGAATCATCACCTTGCTACTAATCAAGGGGGGCTATAAGATAGGAAGGACCGAGCGAACCACCACCCTTACCCCTACTACCTTTGCCAAGAGGCAATGGGGAATTAGCAGAAGCTTGATGGGGAGTCAGAAAAAGAAGAAAGCTGAGGCTCAGGCCACCTTGCAAGCAAGCGGTGAATCGAGTCTACCCACCTGCTAGCGGTGCCTCCAGCTCATCACTTCCATCCTCTGACACCACACCCCTCCACCTTTTATTCCTGCATCCTCTACTCCTCTTGCATCCATCTCTCACCCCCCTCTGATTCCATTCTCCATGCCCACTCCCCCTTCACCTGTGCTTGGTCCATGGGAGGACTCCCCTTCCCCTACCTTACCACAGTACATTGCCACAATTCCCCCCTCCATTCCAACTAAGCACCGCATTACTCATCTCCTACAAGAAACGAAAACCTACTCAGACCATCCCTTCCATCCCCATTGACCCACCCCACCTTGAAGAAACCACCACCCCAGCCATATCTACTACATCTCCTCTCCCCGACATTGCCTTAACCCTAAACACATCCATAAGCTTCCAAGCCTTCATCTCTACATTCCTTGAAACCATGCCTACCTACTACACCCCTCTGGCAGACTCCCCAACTACCTCACAGCACCTTTCCCCAGAACCCCACTCTTCCCCTCCCTCCACTTTCCATCATGCTCCTTCCTCTCCTTTCCAACCAGTACCCTCTTCTTCCCAAACCCCACCTCCTAGCTTTGACACACTAACCCTCATCCTACCCCTGATTCAAGACATTCAAGCCCAGTTATCCACCAATAACCACAAATAGGACCAGATGCAGGCTGAACTCACCTCCATCCAATCCACCCTACACACCTTAACCACTCCACCCATCCCTACCCCATCCACTTCAACCCCCTGGTCCTGTTCACTAACAAGACCACCCAAATAGACTTCCCTCCTGAATCATTACCCCTCCCACCATCACCATTACCTCTTCCCCACCCTTTTCCTTTACCCCTTTTCACCATTTTAATTTTCCATCCCCCATCACCCCCAACTCCTGTTGAGCCTACACCCTTCACTTTTCCCCCTATACCCTCCATTCCCCCTCTTATCCTACCCCCTCCCACCTTCTCTGCCAAATCTACCCAAACAGACTAACCCCGACCCCATTCCCCCACTTGACTTCCTACTATCATTCCCCTTCCCCCAGGGACCAAGCACACTTCACTCCTTCCACCTCCTATCTGCCAATTGCACCCAAACATAATTTCTATAGCCCTCCTTACCTCACCATCCTACATCACATGCAGGATAATGCTTACCTGAGGAATGATGTCCTGAGGGGTATGGCCAAGCGACACCAATCAATTGAGACCCCCCTGCTGGAGAAGATTGATGAGATGACGGAGGCCCACAGCGAGCAACTACTGGGCATCTCCTTGGGGTGGAAAAATATTGTGGAAGAATATCGGAAGACGAAAGCTTCAGCCACTTATTATCAGATTAATTGGGAGTATGAGAAATCCAATGCTGCTGCAACGACTGCCCGGGTAAGAATGCTTGAAAAATGACTTAACAATGCCCAGGAAATCTAAAAAATCCAAAAGGAGATCCATGAGACTGACGCCCTCAAATTTGAAGTCCAGATAGCCTCATTGGAATCCGCATTGGCCGCTGCCAGAAATGAACCTTACCACCCAACCCCACTCTCTGTTCACGTGCCTCAGCCTGCGCCAACTACTACTCCAGCTCCACCTGCCCAGTCTGAGGAGGCACCACCTAAGCCCCAAAAAGATAAAGGAAAAGCTCCTGCTTCACCTCCAACGGTGCAGCCTACAACTACTGAGCAGCCTCCACCTCCCAAGGCCTCTGCCACACCTCCACAAGAACAAACTTATCATCAGCGGAGGAAAGTCACAGCCAAGAGGTCTGCTCCCAAAGTTGTTCCTTTAAAAAAGGGCAAAGAGCCTACTGCCCAGTTTGAAGAGGCACAACCCACGGCCAAACCTGAGTCCACTGGAAAAGGAAAGTCACCAGTGGTTCCCACTGAGGAACCCAAAGCAAAAGGAAAAGAGAAATCCCCAGTGGTCCCCCCTACAAAAGCTGAAGCTAAAGGCAAAGGCAAAGGAAAATCCCCTGCCACCCCCCCTGCTAAGCGTAAAGGCAAAGCCCCTCAAGAACCCAAGGAACCAAAGGCCCCCAAAGCACCAAAAATGAGGGTGAGGGCACCTAAAGCTCCAACTGCGACGAAAACACCAGCCGAGAAGAAAAAGGCAAGGGAGGAGAAGAAGAAAGAGAACAGAGCTGCCCTTAAGGCAAAGGCTAAACAGATGGGCTGAGATTTCCTTACAGATTCTGATTCAGATTAGATCCTAGCTTCTAGATTGTATCTTAGGTTTTTCTTCTTGTCATTCCACTTGTAACTATTGTTATTTCACTTTAATAGAAATTCTAGTTTTCTCTATTGCTTTGTTCTGTGTGTTTCTTTCTGATTGTTTGTTACTTGTGATTTTGTTCTTTTTGCCATTCATGGGAGAAGAGTTTTTAGGGGGATATTTTTCTTTGAACTAGTAATCCATGTCGCGGAGATAGTGTTTATATATATTTGTGCAATTACCTGCTTCCGGGATTGCAATGGCTCATTCTTCAAATTGATGTGTCATCATAAGTGTACCTCGCGAAGATCCCCAGCTCAGCTGCACGAGAAATGTCCTTTCCTCATTCATTATTGCTCCTCGCGAGGATCCCCGCGCGCTACACCTACCTCTTTAAATACCATGCCTCTCTTTGGACATTCATTTAATGCTACTTCTCCTTTCCAAAGAGTCAGTTGTATATTTTCTTCTTTCCCCACACAACACTCATTTATTGCCAAGTGTGAAAACGGGCGCAATTTCAATTCCACCGATTCATGTTCCCTTGTCCCTCTCTTTTAAACTAGCCCCCAGTCCCTTTTTATCTCATCCCTCTTCTTCTAACCCTAGAAGTCCATACCTCCTCACACAAATGGCGGATGACAGCCCCTTTGGCTTCCCAATCAAATTTTATCCCATTTGGGACGATTCCCCACCGCCAAAGGAGCCAGACCCCTTGCAATTTCTCTGGGATGAGTATGACGAGGTCCAGCGGATCCTGGCCAAGGAGGAAAAGAAAAAGAAAAAAGAGAGAAGTTAGAGGAGAAGAAAAAGAAAAAAAGGGAGAAGCGAGAGAAAAGGAAACAAAAAAATATGGCACCACCTGCATCTCCCCCTCCATCTTCCTCCAACCCTCCCCCGGCTACACCTTAACACCCCCCCCATTTTCTCTTTTCTTTTTTCCATCTTTTTGTCATATTTTCTTTTTCTTTTAATGAAAGTTTTCTTTTAGTTCCATATGTTTAGTTTTGCATTTTTCTTTCTCTCTCTTCTTTTGTGTTTGTTTCTGTATGTTTCCTTGGATTCTACCGTTTATTCTCACCTCTGAACCAGTGAGGACACTGCTCCTCCTAGGTTTGGGGGTGTGGCAGGTAGGTCTGCCAATAACATAGTTAACTTAATGTGCAGCAGAATCATGTGAGTAACATAGAAATGGAGCTGTGTTTACTTAAGAATTATGAAAATTAAGGAATTTAAAACTTTTTGCAGATCTTTAGACATTATAAATTTCTAAATTTTCACATTTTCATGATGAGAACACCAAGAAAACTCACTGGTATCAGCACTTAGTGAATCATTGAAGAGAGAAAAAGGTAAGGACATACTTAAAAGTTCAAAGGAAGACCATCACCAGTGAGAATTGGGCTTACAATTTTTTATTTTATTTGAGGAGTGATTGAGGCAAATTTCTTTTAGCTTTAAGGACTGGCTGAGTCAATGTGTTCACTAAAAGTTAGGTAACTCCAAGTTGAAACAACTGACAGCACTCATGACACTTAGAAAAGGATCAAGGCCTTCTCTTGGACAGTTTGAGCCTAAATAGACCAAACCCTAAAGCAACTGCTCTTGTTCATACACTCTTTGAGCTTCAAAGTTCAATTTTCTTCAAAACACACCTGAGTACTTGTACCTGAACCTATGGATCTTATTTAACCTTACCCTCACTCTGAGAAGTCAGAAGGTAAAGGAGAAAGAGTTAAAGATGGACTAGCTAGGGTCAACATTGGATGAGTGGAGAAGAATTATCTGAAGTTCTAGCAGTGTAACAACTGAGGAAAAAGGTGGCAATTCATCAAAAAAAAAAAAAACTGCACCAGAATGAAAAGAAAATAATAATGAAGAGGAGTAAGAGAGGAATCAAGAGAAAACATTCATTGGAAAAAAATCAAACAAGAAGAGAAACTGATCGCTTCAAATCTGAAGATTTCAAAGAAGATGAAAGGAGCTGAATTAAAGAAGGTGAAGTCATGAATCACCTTCTGCACCTACTGATTTCTGAATTTCAAACCCCTTTTTCAACCTTCCAATTCTTTTTATAACCCAATACCATAAGCCACATTACAGCCCAGTTAAAGCCCTTGTGATCCAAAGTTGAATGAGCTGTCATGTGGAGATAATGAGTTGTCCAATCTATGCTGAAAATCTGCCAATGATGCCAGAACTTGAATGCTCTGCCTATGCTCATGCTTATAGACCCATTTGGGGGATGTAACTACTCTTGAGCTTGAGAGACAATGAAACCCTCAAAAGTTCTTTGTGAGAGTATGCCCTGGAGAATTGTGGGTCTGATATTGAATGTATTGGACATGACCTACAACCTAATTATTTAATGATGAGCTCAGTGCTAACACACATGTGTAGCTTCCCTGTTGTGAACTGATTGGAAATGCTGTGCCATCATGTAAAGTTTATGTTGCTTAAACATCTGTGCAGACAATGTATTTTAAATTTCCTATATTTTTACCGATTCAAGGGTGAACTGATACTCTATTTCTTGACTGCTAACTTGACAATCTTGCACTACTGTTAACTATTTTATTGAGAAGTTTGTGGGTATCTTCACTGAAAACCCTCAGGAGACTTCACTCCTCCACTAGGGATCACCTAGGGGTTTAAAAGGCTTGGTACATATGCTAAATGTATCCATGCTCCCTACGAAAGTGGCAGTTAATTTCTATAGATTTTTAGTGTAGCTTTGCTAAGGGACTAGCAAAGATTAGGTTTGGGGGTGTGTTAAGACATGAAAAGTACCACTTTTCACCCCTTAACTTAGCCTCTGTTAGACCCTTAGCCATCTAATAAATGTGTGTTAAGTCATTTCTGTAGGTAATAAACAGCAGCTACAATAAAGCCCGAACCCTATTAAGGAGCCCACTTTTGCCCCAGAAGCCCCTCAGAAGGATGAAAGCAGAATCCAAACAAGAATTGAACCTCGCGCAACTTTCATAAGCTTCAAAGGATTCAGAAATTAAGCCTCGCGTAGTCCTCGTGAGTTTCCCAAGACTTCATTTCCAATTGTCCGCGATGTTCTCGCGCAGCTGAGTGATAGAAGAGCTTCAAAATTATACCTCGCGCGGCTCTCGCGAAGCTCAAATATAAATGCTCGCGCAATCTCATGCAGCTCAAGAAAGCAGCTCTCAAACCTTGCACAGTTCACTCAGATCAACTGAGGAGAGAGAGTTCCAGGTATCTTTGCGCACAACTGTCACACAGTGATCGCGGGATGCAAAACTTCATAAAAACCTCTCGCACAGCTCAGAGACTAATGCACATCACGTCCTCGCAAAGATCCATTGAGAAACAAACTGCTCGCGCGATTCTCACGCCATTCAGAAGGAAAGTGCAATCCCGCGAAGACCAGGGCAATCCAGTAAAGATTCAATGCTCTAGCGCAAGTCGCTTGGTACCAACTAAAGACAACCCTGATGGCTAAATTTTCAAGCTAATCAATCTCCACGAATGGTACCATGCTACGTGGACAGTTTTGGAAACCAATGCTACCTGGCGAGGCTCTGAACTCTAACTCTCCCTCACCTCTGCAGAGGACATTCTGGGAACTTTCAGCAATTAGGGCACGCATTCCAATGCTCCAAGTTTCATACACACACCTCGAGGCATCCAAAGAATAGTATTAGGCCATGTGGCATCGTTAAAATTAGGATTTCCTAACCTTAATGTGCCGCCAAAATAATTGCTACATAAACCTAAGCCTGGTTTAGGTTTAGGCGGCTCTCTGTTTAGAATAGAATTTTGTCTATCTTCTTCTTGCAGTAGCTGCAGATCTCTAGTAAAGTTTAGGTAGATTTTTTTTTACTTTTTCTTCTCTCCATAGTCCAACATTTGCTGGCTATGCCTTTGTATGATTATTTGGAATAGATTAATGGAGTTTTATGATAGGGTGTTTTACATTTATGGGATTTTCGTTTGTGAGTTGTTTTGTACAAGGCTGTTACCTTGAGATCCTGCATTGCTAGGACGTATTGCAAGCAATGGAGGACTGATTCTATGGTTTACTCAGATCCAAGTGACCTGTGTGTCTGGGCTAACATGCTCCCATACAGGCCTAGCCCACCACAGGACCCACTAGATCTGAAATCCCCATGGGAGCAATGAGCTTTTGTAGCCTTGTGAACATGGTGGTGGCAGCAATGTTTCTTGTTCTATCTTAAGTTTTGTGAGGAGGATAGCCTCTGGGATAGTCTGTGACCATTCAAGTGGATAGGTTATAGCCTTAGGGTGAAGCCAATCCACAGACTCAAGACGGATTGTTCTTCTCTGCACGTGTGCTTGTAGCCCTGTGAGAGATTGTGCTGAGACAAACTCCCCTGTATGTGTATAGACCCGCCATCAGATGGCAAATCTGGTTTGGTTATAGAGATTATAGGCTTGCGACTGGGTCACTGCAGTCTCTCTAAAGCAGTGGACAGTTGGATCTAAGGCTGCACTCAAACTCTTGCTAGTTGTATGTGTCTAGGCTAACATGCTCCCATACAGGCCTAGCCCTACACATAGCACTTTAGAGGTTGAGGTTCCCTATGGATTCTTGTGCTTGTAGTCTGGATGAAGTAGTGCCTACAATGATAAACTTGTTCTGACCCATCTCTGGACTGTGGTTCCCCAATTGGATAATCTGTGACCATGTAAGTGGACAAGTTATAGCCATAAAGGGATTGGATCATGACACAAAGATGAGTTGGATTCTTTCTCCTCAGTGGTGATAATATAGCCATTAGACAGGACTTCTATAGCAGCAGATTTGAATTTTAGTCATGAAACTCATCAAATCTGAACCTAATAGCATACTTCTCACCCTTTTATATTTATTTTCCCACTTCATCTTCTTTCTTAACCCTTTCTATAGTTTAGACATTAGGATACATTAGAATTTAGATTTTAGTGACCCTAAATCCCCTTCCATTTAGGATTGCCAGATCTGTAGTCAGATCTGGAGGGCCTACTAAAGATGGCTCCCTTGGAGCTTAAGATCAACTTCTCTGTGGGACAAACTCTTACTTATCAAAACTTGCTAAAACAGGCCCTGTACCTTGCAGGATTGTGCATATTTTAGGCTTGCTGCTCTGTCATTTTCAATCCACCTTTCATTCATTTTCATTCACCCCATTCTTATCACTGTCTTCAATAAAGTCAGTAGCAAGCACATAAAAATAGCCTAACAGTGACATAACCATCGTCTAGATTAAATTGAACCAACATTGCATGGAGAGATTGTCTTTATTGTCTACCATGCTCTCAATAGTCTAAAAGCATAAAAAATTAATAGCTAAAATGAATTGGAACAATCACTTTTATAATTTACACTTTAGACTCTGAAGTATTGATGGGTATGGTTAAACATCATTTGTAAGATCAATATATATATATATATATAATATAATATATAATATATGTAATATATCTTATATATATATATAGAGAGAGAGAGAGAGAGAGAAAGAGAGATAATAAAAATAATAGGTCCATGTGAATGATCTAACACCATTAAAATATAGTTTAGTACTAGGGCACGTACTTCACATAAGTGATCAATTCATAGAGAGATAATAAAAAATATATATGTACTTCCCATTACATATATATTGTTCTCCTTCACTCTATCTCTACCTACCATCAGTCCTTTCCAACTCCAGGATGAATCATTCGGAATAAATCAGTTCTAAATCTCTAGATCCCCAATGTATTTGGCCTTAACCCAATGAACTCATAGAGAATCTCCCTGGTTCACCAACGACTATAATAATCATCAGTCCTTTTCAACTCCAAGATGAATCATTCGGAATAGAACATTTCTAAATGTCTAGATCCCCAATATATTTGATGACTAATAGGATACACAGATTGATTTGCTTTTGATGGCTTTACGACTAGATTCATCTGCTTTGGTTCAGATTTTTTTGAATTGATAGACAAAATAATCATAGTCATTTATATATTTATGGTTTGCTTACAAATGGCGTCATTTCCTGAAATATTGCATTTACTAAAAAAATACAGTATAATTTAATGAATATATTGTATACACTTTTTGTATCTTGAACTTTATTTATAATTTTTTTGGCTTAATCAATTTTTAATGTTTAAGATATGCCTTTTCTAACATTTCTATCGAATCACTTCAGTTGTAATGTTATTGTTATTATTATTAAATTAAATATCAAAACCCATAACTAACATTGAAATGATCTTTAAAAGCTCTTAAGATATATATTATTTTTTTCCTTTCAAACTTTCTGTCATGCTCTTTCCTAAAAAAAAAAAGGCTTTCTGTCATGCTTACTCGATGGACTATTTAACCATAATTGATTAATTATAAAGTAAAATAGTTGCATCCAAGTTATATTGTAGAAACAAACTTATATCACATTATTCAATTTCCTATTGAATATCATTGTGATTGAGTGTATGTTCCTTGATGGTTAGGAAATATGGTGCGAAGAAAAATGACAGCTAGGAAACAAGTATGTCCTCCCAGATCTATACGATTGGTAGTTAGGAGGACCCAAACTGAGGGTTCAATTTTTGTACCACCACCTCCTTATAAAAGGAAAAGGCGCTGCAATTGGATGAATGCTCTAAAGTATCGAGCTCTCTTTAAACCTACATCATCACCATTGGTGTATACCATGGATTTAAATATGAAAAAAAAAACCAAAGATCTACCAAGAATGGTGGACGGAGTTCTTCAAGAATTGAGTTGACAAGGAATTCGCAGATCAGTTATTTTCTAAGGATATGAATAAGGAGGGAGTACATCCTCAAGAAGAAGTTGGGGATAATATTGACATGGTATCCGCGATAAAGTGGGAGGAAATTATACAAAAAATGTTAAATTTACGAGCGAAAGGATGTACTAATCATAGAAAGTACTTGTAACTTGTTTAGGTGAATAGTGAGGAGATAGAAAATTTTAGGTTCTGTAAATATTTTATATCCTCCTATATCTTTTAGTGAAAACTATTGCCCTATATTTTGATGTACATATTTGGCATCTCCCATCAATAATGTTATGAATGACTTTTGAGTTTTTTATTGTCTTCCTCTTCTCCTACTTCTTCTTCTTGTAGCATCTGAATCTTTCATCTATATTCGGTTTCAAAAAAATATGGAAAGAAGTTGATGTGGTATTTGCACTTTCAACGAAAATTTAACAACAATTACTTTGCAAGAAAAATTGTAAATGACCCAAAAATTCAAACATTAAATGATGATGTTAAGATAATAAATAAATAAAGTAACTTATATTATTATATAATATTTCTATAAATAAGATCAATAAGACATACTCATGATGTTCACAAGCACAACAATAATTGAATATTATATTATTTTATCAATAATATAACACAACAATAACTGAATATTTAACATGTTTGGTGTAATGAGAGACATTTTGTCATGCATGACAGGGACAGTGACTCAACTGAACAAAGGCGAAGGCTATTTTGGAAGGGTAATACTTTTTTGTTGCGTATATTATATTTCAGGAGTATGTTGTAGATGGACTTTCACTAGATAAATAATGTAATTGGCTGAGGTAAGCATAGAGATGCTATTTTACCATTTCTTCTTAAGTTGATGAACTTTCTTTTTGATAAGTTGATTGGTCTTCCTTTTGTTACTTCTAAAATATTTTCTCTTTACCTTGTTGAGGCTTCTTTTTGGTAGTGTTTGAGTCCTATGTTACTATTTATTTTTGTCATTATAAACATATTAGCTTTGGTGCCTTGAACATAGTAATATGTTAATTCAACATCATATATAAAATTTTACATACTTCGAAGTTAAAACTATATATCATTTTGCTTTCTTTATACTCTAGAATGTGAATGCAACTATTGTGATGAATATATCATTTGTACAAAACGTTTGTTTCAAACAAATATTTTTATTTTTTAAATGTCATTGTTTATATAGGATAATAATTCAAGGCAATCAAACCATAGAGGACGGATGTCAACAAGAAGATAAACATAGTAATGTGCTCCTTCATTGAAATTCTTAGAAGATTTTGACTAATAACTATTTAATATAATATGATAATTTGTATTCTATTATTAGATATGAGAGTAGAACATCGACGCTAGATTCAAAGAGAATATTACGCTCGATTAACGGAACAATAAAATGATAGAATTCGCGTCAGACAAAGGGAAGCATATATAAAAAAGAAAATGCAATTGCAGCTGAAAGAAAAGCAATTCAACAAGGTTATAGCATTTAAAAAATATATATTTTTTCATCGATAACTTGCAAATAATTTGTTTAAATATTTATTTAAAATGTGTATCGCATAACATAAACTCTTCATCTCCTTCATTTATAGAAGCTGGTATTGTTAATGTAATGGACAAAAAAGATGTTACGATAGAAAAGGACAAGGGAAAAAAAAAATTATTTATGAAGAAATGATCGCTAATCAAAGCACCAATTACTTTGAAAAAGATAAAAGCTTGAAGATAACAGAACTTCATAGTAGTGAAGTAGGTATATTATGATATTTTTAATATATATTAGATGTTAATAAATGCTTACTTCAATTGTATCTATTATCTTATAATATAGCCTTCATGTCTCCTTCAACTGTAGAAGCTGATATTGTTAATTTAAAAGAAAACCAAAAGGATGGCACAACAAAAAAAAACAAAGGGAAAGAAAAAATTGGTTATGAAAATATTGCAGCTATTTCAAACACTAACTATTTTGAAAAAGAGAAAAGTTTGCGAATAAAAGAACCCAGCAACACTCAAACAGGTATATTATAATCAACTTTTGATATTTTATTAAGTATTGCATGAGTTCTCGGAGTACTAAAAATATACTTGAATTTTTATATTTTCATGTTACAGAATGTAAATTAAATTTTATTTATAGTTGATGCTCAAATGGTTTTTCCGATTAATCAAATCAAAGGAAAAAAGAATGAAGATATCGTTTCTACGCATCCAGAATATCAACGAAAAAGATATCATAAAATCAAAATGAGTGTTACAAAGAGTTTTGAATTGAAAGACAATGGTAAGTGCATATATTATATTATGATAAAATCTTGAAGTCCATGATATATATAACTTATTACTTTTGTATTGTATTAGATACGTCAATGAAAGGAATTATTTTAGGAAAACGTAAAGAATACCGGCGAAGGAAATTTCATGAATTGAAATATAAAGAAAATTGCTTCAACAAAAAGTTAAAGACTGCAAACTCAGAAATTGAAAGAGAATCGAACACATCGAGGAATATGAATAATACTCTGAAACAGCCCGACTTTTTCCCTTATTGTATATGGGAAAGGCCGCGCCGTCGGATCACCTAACATGATCCTATCATACAAGGGCGTCGTATATAAAGTGTTACATTTGCGGAAACGAATTTAATTAACTCTGATATAAAGAAATATGAAAACAACTGATATTCATTCATCTATCCAAAAGCAAGAAAATATATAAAATATAAACAAAAGCCATGTATAGCCTTCCACTGATGACGGCCACCCGTCATCTAAACAATGGAAAGAAACCTATACATGAAGTATACTAATATCTCAAAACACATCATTCTGTTGAATTATACATGTTTTAAAACAAATCTATCTATCACTCCCTCTCACCTATTTAGGAAAGAATTCTTCTGTAGAGTCCTCCTCCACGTCCTCTTTTTCCTCTCCTTTCTCAGGCTGGTATGTCGAGTCACCCTCGTGCTCAGGGTCAATATCTGCAGCTAAGACATGAAGTTGTAGGATGAGCTATCATCAAAGCTCAACAGGAAAATTTAAAGTGCTAAGTTATATGTTAGATTATCAAATTCGCTTCTAGATGCATAATAAAATGAAGTACATTATATCTCCTCTTTTCTCTATTCTAGCATCGTATCTATTCTAGCAATATATAGTATAACAAGCAATAAATCATGCAAATATTATATCATACTGACAGATTTATATTGAATAAATACGAGGCATCATACTGATAAGGAATCATGCTTATCAAATACAGAAATCATACTGAAACAAGACATATACAAGAAATAAGAAAATCAAGCTCCCGAGTTAGCGGGATCACTTGTGTGATAGCCTGACGTTTCTCCGTCTCTAAACTGGGAAAGGTTGCGCCATCGGATCACCTGACATGATCCTCTCATCAAGGGGTTACTTCTTTAACTTAAAGTGATGCAAATGCGGAAGCAATGTATTTTAACTCCGACAGATGGATAATATGACAAAATAAGTGATAGATAGTCTATAAACACTATAAACAAAATAACAGGTCAGATCTGATGTATAACTTTTCACCGATGACAGCCACCCGTCATCTAAATAGTGAAAAGAAAATCTATACATCCAAACATATGTCTGAAACCATCATATATCATTTATACATGTCATAAAATTTATCTCTCTCATTCCTCTCTTTCTCAAACCCATTTCCCCTCAGATCCCAAGCTACAAACCTATTTCGGGAAGACCTCTTCCGCGAAATCATCTTTCTCATCATCGTCGTCTTCTTCTTCTCCCTCTTCCTCGTCAGGCATGTAGGTAGGATCTGCTACGTGCTATGGGTCAGGGTCTGCAGCTAAGACATTTAAGCCATGATATGAGCTATCATCAAAGCTCAATAGAGAATATTACATTGTTATTCTATATTGACAGTTTATCACTTTTTCATAGAGAAGCATAAAATAGCATATGAATAACATGCTGACATGCTGTATTTATGCATGATGTATCAAGTGTGAGAAACAAATTGAAATCGAAAATACTTGCTGGCGAAAACAAGGAATCATCAAGGTCAAGCTCCCGAGTTAGCGGGATCACTTGTCAAGCTCCCGAGTTAGTGGGATCACTTAGACTAGAATACTTCAAGCTCCCGAGTTAGCGGGATCACTTGTCAAGCTCCCAAGTTAGCGGGATCACTTGATTCAAGAATCTCAAGCTCCCAAGTTAGCAGGATCACTTGATTTACATTGGAGCAATAGCGTATCAAGAATATTGAATTTAACAGAGTCTGAGTACTGAATCACGTAGAATGACCAAGAAATGCATTTGCATGTATGGTTTTATGATGCAATGTACTAAACTGTTATAGTTAGATAATAGCATTAATTTGCTAAACTAATTTACTAGATGCTCCTGATGCTATATATATATATATATATATATATATATATATATATTATCTCTTTTGTCAACAGATTACTGGCAATTCAAGTCTATTTATTTCATAGCTAAATTAGGTTCATCAGTTCAAATAACCAATATCAAATTTTTACTTCTACTGTGCTGATCAGTGTGTATATGTTTACTCATCAAAGCTTCTATGAAAAACTCAGTGACAATGCTTATACAATTATAAAATACCAACGTACATTCCCTACTTGTGTACGTCGAGTTTTACTAGTATTGTCGTCGATGCACGCTCAAGCATCCAGGGACCTTATGCAACTCTTATTTCTCCAAAAATGGTTTAAGTTCTACATGTGGCACCAATCTAGTAAAAATAGATTGATTTTTAATAACACTCGTATTTTAGAGATGAGCCCGTAGTTTATAGATGGCTAATAGTGCACCAAGACCCAAATAGGTAAACACATGGACCCCTCTTGGATCCAAGGGTCGAAATGCACAAACACAGCTCAAAATTCTGTGCTGGTGGAGGTTGCCTCGACAACACTCATATGGTTGCCGCGACAAGAACCTTGCCGCGGCAAGCCCTTCAGTTGGCCTTGTTGCCGCGGCAACCCTATAAGGTTGCCGCGGCAAGCCTGTGTATTATGTTGGCTTGCCGAGGTACAGATGGGGTTCCTTTGTGTTCTTTGATCTGCTGTTCCCCCCCTTATATATATATATATATATATATATATATATATATTCAAACATTATAGCATGTATAAATATATATTCAACAGCAAATCTTTCATGAAGATCCGGAGTGCAGCAATCTGCACTCACGTTCATGTTGAGACTAATTTCTGAGCTGCAAATTCATATGATCAACTCTTTTGTACAAGAACAAACAAGCAACTGACCTTTTGATGATTTTGTAGTACCCGACCATCGATGTTGTGTTTGTCGAATTCAAAGATGGAGCAGGACTGAAAGAAGTCTTGGTGAAGCTTATATGTTGTGGCTAAATTAAGAGAACTGAGAGCATATGGCTGTTGTTGATTTTCACAGAATTTCCTCTGATTTGAGTACCTCTGGTTTTACTTAACAAAACTCAAAGAAAGCAAGCGAGATTTGCCTTATAACAGGTGACATTGACCTTGCATGCATGCTCTCGCGAGATGACTCATTGGAGTCGTGTTCTAAATCTCCCAGGCAAGTAGCTTATAAGCTACTTGTTACGTAATTTACAATGTACATCACCAATACATGGTTAGTGTATGGCAGAAAGAGACAAAACAAGTAATTCTCCTGCTATAATTTAAAACAAGGTTACAGTATAAAATAAACCAAAAACAGGTTTTAATGCTTGTAAGGCTAATGTATTGTGTAAAACCAGCACAGAGTTGGTGAGTGTACCTCTTCAACGACAGTTCAAGCTAGGATAAGATATTTAGTGATTTAGTGTATATATCTGAGCGGGGTTTTTAAGGCCCGTGACACCTCACACCTCACACCGCGCAAAAATCTAAAGGCGAATTGAGTGAGGTTCCTAGGGTGTCATGGTGGAAACGTGCATGTGACCTGACCGGACTCTCCTCACTATAGTGCTAAATCTGGGGATCGTTACATTCTCCCCTATTTTAGGAATTTTCGTCCTCGAAAATAAATCGGGACAATATGGGTAGCAAATGAATGCCGCAATCATGAATAAAAATATAGTAAGGCCTGCCCAACATGTGGTGTTTACTAACAACATTTTACCACAAGATAAGATTGAAATTAACTAGATGAAACTGAAATCAAGATCTACCTCTCATAGATAGAACTTACATTGTGGAAATAAGAACACTCAACAATGGTTTTATTTCTACATGTGACACATGACTAGGATTATAAATCATGAACAATTTTCAATTCAAACAAACATGTAGGATCTCAAACATCAGAACCATCACAATCATTTATCACCAATCAAGACAAAATTTAAACGAATCAATAGAATCGCACTTTAAAAGTTACATATACCAAGAAGAACTACTACACTCCTTACTTATCAATTATTGACATAATGCATCAAATTTTCAATGATTTATCAAATTTTTAATCTGTCATAAATGAACAAGTTAGATAAAAATAAACGCAATTTAAACAACGAACTTGTGAGGTTAGAAGTTACCAGGCTGGGGGCTTGGCTGTTGTTGGCCTGCAGAGGAAGGACCAACTTCTTGTTGTTAGAAGTCTTGCTGGAACTCCGAGACCAATAGCGCTGCGTTTCGAGTGTATTGAGAGATGTAGTTGCGCGCCCGCCCAATGTAAGGGTTTGCAGCAGTTTGGAATGTATGCTCCATCATGATATTAGTTGCTTCTTCAATATAATCGATACGGTGATGGAGCATGTAATGGTTTCGATATAAATTATCAAATTGCAGGAGGGTTTGCTCATGGTTTTCAAGCATTAGTTGGACAAGATCCGCATTTGTAAAAGTCCCCCGTGTCGAAGGAATCGACTCGGTTTGGGTTTGTGGTTGAGGAGGAATGGGGGTATCTTGGGTTGGGACGGAAGGGATTTCTTGTTGGGCTTGTGGAGGACGACGGATTTGTTTAGCTTGGCGGTTACTCACCGCTTGGAAGGATCGTTGGTACACATTCCGCCAAATAGCAGCGCTAAAGACCCGCATATTATCAGTGCGAACCTCTTCACCCGTTGGGATCTGATATGGAACTAGATTGATACTATCCGAGTGTCCTTCTAGCATCCAAGAAATCAATCGAGGGTAGGGGCAGGATGGCGTAGAACTTGAGACGTTGCTTTGTAAGTGTTCATTGGCATACTTAATGCCTTCCCAGACTACCCCAGGGGCATTTACCCATTGGCCTTCATGGACGGCATAGAGAGCTTGTAAGAGAGCATCTCGACGCTCTCTTTCATGCTGCATGGGATATAAATTACACCGAAATACACAGTCCAAGAACCACATTTTCTGTGGTAATTGGCTGCGACGAATTGCAAGGTTGCGATCGGAAGTGGTCTGTCCATCAGTCATCTTAGTGATGATGTGATGGAATTTCACATCCCGCTGCCTGGGCATTTGTAGTCCTGAGGTCACGTCAAAATTAGGACTACAATCCATAGCTTGAGCTATGTGCCGTATATTGAAGTAAAATTTTCTATCATCAATTTTGGTCTCTAATTGACCAACAGTTGGAGAGACTATCAAGTTTTGGTAGAATAAACAGACTAAACGAGGATATAATTGATTGTGAAATGGCTGATACAAGGCGCCTAACTGTGCATGTTCCATGTATCGAATAGACCATGCGGTCTGATCATTTGGGGTTAAGAGTCGATCATCAATGATCCACTCAGGTTCCATGGCTTTCGCAACCCACCATGGGATGGGCTGTTCATGCTCAACGGGTGGATCGATCGGTTCATGTGAAGGAGCAGGGCCTTTGCCCTTAGCATGAGCTGAGGCCTTTGAAGGTTTAGAGGCTCCAACCTTTTTAGGAGGCATTTTACAATAAAAAAGACAAGGAAAGAACAATGGAGTTAGAGTTTTGGTTGTTACCTTATAAAGGATCAAAAATCTGCCTGAGATTTGAACGAAATCAGAAAATAGAAGGTTTCCTAGAGTAGATCAGTGACATGCAGCTACTATACACTTGATTTAGAGGAGTGCATGCATGGATACCAGCTTGGAAGGTTGAATAAAACCGAAATGTGCACCCTCTCTCACAGAAACAACAAATGAAAATACTTGGAAGTGGGTTTCGGACCCACCAAATCTTAGCAGAGTTGTCGCGGCAACACTTAAGGCTTGCCACGGCAACTGACTTGTTGCGGCCAGCACTAGTCCTTGCCGCGGCAAGGTGGTCCAGATAGTGTTTGGCCCGGATTTCTAGGCCCCTGATATGTGCTGTTAGATTTTTTTGTACCTAGATGTTCTTATCAGATACATGGTCCATCGAAAAATATTTGTTGGCCTATTTGATGTATTTTTCTATGTTAAATTTTTTTATTTTGATGGAATTTGATCCATTTTGTAATATTGCTTATAAAAATATTATATTAGCCCATCAATGGCCCTTGGATTGGTCAATTGAGACAGGTGTTAATAAGCTGAGATATATACTTACTTAGGTGTCACTACTTCACCTTTTTGCAATATTATTATCATTGAATATTCAAATTATCTTGAATATTCACAATAGTTAATGTTATAAAATTTTACACTGGTATTATATTTTAATGCTAAATATCAGCATGTTATTTCAAGATATTTCGATCAAGGTCCATAAGACTTAATTAATATATTCAATTTGCCATAATTTCTTATCTACTGGTGTAAGGTGCATTTATAAAATATTTAAAATAAAATTATAATCTAAGCAATTGAAATTTATTTGACTAAGTGTAACTATAGTGTGCGTGGATTTTAAGTACGTACCTTATGTAAATAATCAAGGGTACTGAGCACGAATATCAGCTTCGCGCTCCCAGGTAGCTTCATGTGACCCATGATTCTTTCATTGGATCAGAACGAGTGGAATTCGCTTTGTTCTCAGAATTTGGTCTCTGTGGTCCAAAATCTGACTCGGTTCTTCGGTCACCGTTAAATCTTCTTGAATGTCTAACGGTTGATAATCTAACACATGTGTCGGATCACTGACATACTTTCTCAGCATTGATACATGAAATACGTCATGAATGCCTGCTATATGCGGAGGTAACGCGAGTCGATACGCTACTTCTCCTACTTTGCCTAATATAGGAAATGGTCCAACGTAACGAGGACTCAACTTGCCTCGTTTCCCAAATTGCATCATGCCTTTTGTTGGAGAGATTTTGATAAAGACGTGTTCACCAATCTGAAACTCATTTCATTAGACTGATAATGAACTTTTAGTTAATTTATAGAAGACTTATCAATGTCAATTATTACCTAAAAATCAACACTGGTTCTTTTGAGATCAGCGTAACTCTTTTGTCGACTCTGAGCACTCTTCAATCGTTCCCAAATAACGTAAACAATTGCATTGGTGCTTTCTATCATATCAGGACCTAAAATCAACCGCTCTCCAGCTTCTTCCCAGTTAATCGGATATTTACATCGGCGTCCATAAAGTGCCTCGAATGGTGCCATACCGATGCTTGACTGGAAACTGTTATTGTATGCGAATTCGATCAGGGGTAAGTGTTTATCCCATGATCCTTGAAAATCGAGCATACAGGCCCTTAACATATCTTCAATCACTTGGTTCACCCTTTCTATCTGCCCGTCAGTCTGAGGATGAAATGTTGTACTGAAGTCTAACTTGGAACCCATACCTTCTTGGAAACTTTGCCAAAATCGCGAGGTATATAAAGGATTGCAATCTGACACGATGCTTATGGGTATCCCATGTAATCGTACAATCTCCCTCAGATAAACTTCAGCTAATTTGGATGATGTATATCGCGTACTATAGGGTAAGAAATGAGCCGATTTGGTGAGACGATCGACAATCACCCAAATAGCATTGTAACCCTTCTGAGTACGGGGCAAACCGAGAATGAAATGCATGGAAATATTTTTCCATTTCCACTCTGGAATAGGCAATGGCTATAGCAGACCAGCAGGATGTTTGTGCTTGACCTTGACCTGTTGGCAGGTCAAACACTTTGCAACATATTCTGCTACATCGCGTTTTAGACCGTTCCACCAGAACATCTGTTTAAGATCCTGGTACATCTTGGTACTACCAGGGTGAATAACATATGCTGACTTGTGAGCTTCTTCGAGGATTTCTTGACGTAAGGCATGATCATCAGGTACACATACTTGTCCTAGAAATAATAACGACCCATCGTCCTTTATTGTGAGTTCTGGTTGTAGCCCACTTTGTACCCCCTGTCGGATGCAAATAAGCTCTGCATCTAACATCTGGAGCTTTCTGATCCTATCAAATAGTGGAGCTCGGATAATTACTGTAGCAAGTAAACCTCCAGTTGACATTGCTCACAGAGTGGCACTCGATGATACAATATCGTTGAGTAGTTTCCATCTTTGTAGTCTTGTCACAAGATGAGATAACTAAGTGGAGGATTTGTGTGACAGCCCGGATTTCGGCACCACAAAACTCGTGCCATCAGCACAACCCTCAAGGTCGTGCCCTGTGATTTTGTATGGAGCATTGGTATATATACAAGCCGAAAACTACAAGTAAGGCACATGCACCTACTCTAAACAAGTTCTCATGCATTTAAAATAACAGAAACTCTAGAGAAAGTTCTTGTCCCATGCCAATTCATGGGCATAAGAACTGACCCAAACCGTTAGTGATAACTGTTCACTCTAGACGGGTTGTCAAAAGAATAAAGGTATTTAATTACATTCAAAATAAAGAGGCTTGACATACCAAGCCGTACCTAATACTCTCAACTCACTCTCAAAGTACGCAATGGGTCTCCTAGAAGAATTCCTCAGGAGGAGGCTCTGACTCTTCTGTGGGCATGTAATCCAAATCTCCCGGATCAATGTCTCCAGAAGTCTCTGTTGCCGCTAGTCCTGGACCTGTGACGTATAGTCTAAGGGGGTGAGCTACATCCTAGCTCAATAGGGAAACTCAGTGAACATATAAATTAAGCTCTCACATGTATGTTAAAATAATTTAAAGGCATGATTTATCTGATGGAACTGCTGAAAGACAATTAAAATAATTCGAAATTAAAATGATAAATACAACTGTTACTTTGCATGACTTTGTTTATTCTCAACTTACTGGTATAGTAACGAATTCGGCCTAATCACTTAAATCTTAACTTAAGTAGTCCCTGAGTAATATAGCATCGAGCCCCGATGGAATACCCACTATCGTCGTCTAAATAGACACTTGTTATATGTTAAAATTCAATATCACCCAGGCCCCTTTCTCTTAGGCGGCGGGGTCAATTCTCAATTCAACATCCCTGGGATGTGCTATGGTGTACGATTTGGCTGCCATACCGCTCACGGATATCCTGCCGAGTCAATCGTGGGTATCCCGCCACGTCGGTGGAGTATTCTAATTAAACCTTAAATAATAAAATATCGAATGTGCTCTACATATTATTCACCGTAATTGTGCTAGTTTTATTATATTAGGCCGTATCGTTCTTCTTTTGTTTCATCATTTGGTTTTATTTGCATCTCTGGGATGCTACTGGTTTAATGCATCATTCAGATGCCATTGTTACGATTCTACGTCCCCTGGGGACCTCATGATTTCCATTTAAATTCACACGCGCACACACACCTGTTGGAAACATATTTAATATGACTGTTCTTTTGAGATACTCTATATGATTGAAAATACTCTACATACATGATTTTGATGAATTAAAGTACATGTTTCAAGATATTCCCTATCTCAAGCAAAATCCAATGCGCTCCTTTCTCGTAGAGGTTTACGCATAACAACTCACGTCACACCTACAACTCATGTGATACGAATTTACTCAGAAAGGTCTCTAGAACTCTTGGAAACACGGCTCTCATAATTTACACTAAAAGAAATGAGAAAACTAGATAATTCCTCGTGCGAGCGGTCATTTAGTATCGCTCGAGCGAGCACTCGCTCGAGCGGTCATTATTCATCGCTCGAGCGATTATTATTCATCTCTCGAGCGAGCACTATTCATCGCTTGAGCGGTAATTATTTCTCGCTCGAGCAGTTATAAACCATCGCTCGAGCAAGTACTATTCATCGCTCAAGCGGTAATTATTCCTCGCTCGAGCGGTTATAAACCATCACTCGAGCCAGCACCATTCATCGCTCAAGCGGTTATAATTTAAGGTATCTGAAGCTTTAAGCGATGCCTCGCTCGAGCGAGCTTCTCCTTCACTGTGGGTCTCGCTCGAGCGAGTCCAAAACGTGAATATGCTCAGAATATTCCCTCTGTCCTCCCTCGAGTAAGCCATTTAGACCGCTCGAGCGAGCCACGAAAATATGTATGTTCTCTATCTGTTCGAGAACTATCACCTTCTTCATGAGAGACCTAATAGTGTCAAGGATCATTCGTCCAATAGTTTAAACTCTACTTAAAACATACGTAAACATCTAAAATCATACCTTACTCGATAGGTCTTCTATAGTTTGATCCAAGCTTCATCTAATCGTGAAGATTTTCAAGGTTCTCTATTGCATAACAACTAACGAACCTCTCCTCCTCTTTTGCAAACCTTCTCTTCTTTCTCTCTAGTGCAACCCTTCTCCTCTTTCTCTCTATTTTACGTTCTCTCTATCTATGCTAATTTAGGTTAAGTAGGAGAGACTCTCCTCCCCACTTTCACTTATATAGTGAAAGCTAAAAAGTTTCACATATACACACATAGTGTGTATATGTAGTTTTTGGTTTCCTTGTGAAACACAATTACATGTGCATGATATGTGGTACATGTGCATGGTATGTGATATGCACGGTTCCCAAAAATCTGGGGTTATGACAAGTTACGGCTAAGCGCATCAGCTACAACATTGGCTTTGTCGGGATGGTACTGAATAGAACAGTCATAGTCTTTCAAGAATTCCATCCTCCTTCTCTGTCTTAAATTTAACTTTTTCTGAGTGAAGAGATATTTAAGACTCTTATGATCGGTGAAGATCTTGAAGGTTTCACCGTATAGATAATGTCTCCAGATTTTCAATGCGAAAATAACTACTGCTAGTTTTAGGTCATGAGTGGGATAGTTCTTCTCATGATCTTTCAACTGACGAGAACCATATGCAATTACCCATTCCCATTGGTTCAATACACACCCTAGCCCACTATATGAGGCATAACTGAAGACGACAAAACCACCACTACCGGATGGTAACGCTAGAACAGGTGCGGAAGTGAGTCTCCTTTTTAATTCTTGGAAGCCCTGTTCACATGCCTCAGTCCACTCGAACTTAACATTCTTTCGAGTGAGCTGCGTGAGTGGTCCAGCAAGTCGTGAAAATCCTTCCACAAAACATCCGTAATAACCTGCAAGACTTAGAAAACTTCGAATCTCAATTACTGTCTGTGGCTGCTTCCACTGTACTACAACTTCAATCTTTGCAGGATAGACCGTGATACCGGCTTCAGAGATAATATGACCCAGAAAACTAACTTGGTTCAACCAGAAGTCGCATTTACTAAATTTAGCATATAACTGCGAATCTCTCAGTGTTTGTAATGCCAGACATAGATGATCTTCATGCTCTGTCTTTGTCTTGGAATAAATGAGTATATCGTCGATGAATACTACGATACACTGATCAAGATAAGGTTTGAAGACTCTCTTCATCAAGTCCATAAAAGCAGCAGGTGCTTTGGTCAACCCAAAGGGCATGACGAGAAACTCGTAGTGACCGTAGCATGTTTGGAAAGCTGTCTGAAATATCTTCAGCTTTTACCTTCATCTGGTGATAACCCGATCATAGGTCAATTTTTGAAAAGAATCGCGCTCCTTGTAACTGATCAAAGAGATCATCGATTCGAGGAAGCGAATATCTATTCTTGATCATCAGTTTATTGAGTTGACGATAATCAATGTAGAGACACATTGAACCGTCCTTTTTCACAAACAACACCGGTGCGCCCCATGGAGACACACTCGGTCTGATAAAGCCTTTGTCAAGAAGCTCTTGTAATTTCTCCTTAAGCTCTTTCAACTCGTTTACGCCATTCTCAGATGGTGCTTTTCGATCGGATCGGTACCTGGAGCTAATTCAATAGCAAATTCTACTTCCCTATCAGGTGGTAGTCCTGGCAGCTCATCAGGAAACACATCAAAAAATTCACAAACGATTGGTACATCGGAAAGTGGCATTTTATTCACTTTCTGTTCATCACTTTGTATGAAAGCAATATACCCTTGAGCACCTTCATCAGGTAATTGTCGTGCTCGAATTGTGGATATCAGTGAAAGATTAGTTGACGGTATGTCATAAAATTTAGCTGATTTCTTCTTTTGGGGACGAAAAGAGACAATCTTCTTGCAACAGTCAACATTCGCGTGGTGTGTGAACAACCAATCCATGCCAAGGATCACATCGTATCCTTGCATCGGTAACAAGATCAAATCAGCTATTGCTTCATATCCCCAGTAATCCTTGATTGAAATGATAATCGACCGGTATACTTTATCAGTCATGAGGGATTGTCCAGTCAGAAGTGTAACGTCGAGAATAAAGTCGAGAGGTTCTGGAGTACCTCCTAACTTCTTTAATTTTTCAGCAAACAGGGGTGTGACAAATGAATGTGTAGATCCGGGATCTATCAAGACTCGTGTGTCATAACACAAATAAGCATCTTTTGGATATAATTGTAAGATACCTAAAGCATACAGACTAATGTTAGCTATATTACCGATTAGTATCAAATATTTAATATATAATAATATGTCAATCTAGGACTTTAGGATGTAGTGTTCATAGTTAACTATATGCACCTTCTCTATCTAAAATGATAATTAATTGTAAATTTTTAATGTAAAAATTAATGGACAACCATACCTTGAATGATGTCATGACTAGTCCTCGCATCTGTTGCAGTGACAGCATAAGCTTGCCTTGTACCGTAGGCCGTGCCGATCGTAACACTGGTTCTGCCTTTGTTACTATTCCGACTATTTTCAGACATTCTCTGATCCGATGTCCCATTTTGCCACATCGAAAACACGCACCAGAAGCTTTACGACACTCATCGGTCTTGTGTGCCTTCCCACATTTCTCGCAAATTTCTTTGGAGGCAACTGATGCCGCCGTATAAGATCCCATGCGAGAACCTGTCAGCCGTACTTGAGAAAACTCAGATGTACTTCGAGCTGCTGGTGAATAAGACTGATTCAGTACACATGGATCCTTGATGGTGCTGAGAATACCGATGGAGTATGAGGCCGTGCAAAGGCTCCTGCAGCCGGTTGAAATGTTGTATGTCCTTGGAATCGTGGTCGCTTATTAATTTGACCTGCACTATAGGACTGTGGAGCTTTTCTGGCCTTCTATTTTTCTTCCCTTCTTTTGAACATGGTGTCCACATCGGTTTCCACGATCAGGGCTAATCTCATCACGTTGGTATAAGTCGTTGCCTGAAACAACGAAATGCGTTCTTTGATCAGGGGTTTCAAACCCCGTTCAAACTTTTGGGTTTTCATCAGCTCGATGGCTACCAACAAAGGTACAAAATGAGAGAGACGTGTGAATTCTGCCTCATATTCTCTCACAACCATCTGACCTTGTACTAAGGTTGCAAACTGTACCTCAAGCTTATATCTCTCGGGCACTGGGAAATATTTTTCATTAAATGCCTCGATGAACTCTGCCCATGTCCATGGTACTTCGGGCATCCTTGTTCTTTCGACAGACTGCCACCATGGCTCTGCCTCACTCTCCAGTTTGTACGCCGCCCAACTTACTTTTTCCTCCTCGGTGCACGTGACTCTTTGCAGTACTTTTTCAATCTGCGTTAACCACTTCTCAGCTTCCATTGGGTCATGCTGACCATGGAAACTCGATGGTCGAAGTCGAACGAATTCTGTAAAACCCTCGGGACATCGAATAGCAAGCATGGCCATAGTATTGACCATAGTCTCCAATAACTGAGGATTGTGTCCTGCACTCTGTTCAACACTAGGAACACTTCCCATTGGTGGAGTATTTACAATTAGTGGAGTTTGCTCTAGCGGAGTATGCTCTGCAATATTCTCCATTATCGTTCGACTTTCAGCCAGATGGGCATTCTCACCACTCCCCGAAGCAATGTCATGCTCATACCCGGCTACTGGAATCGTATTCGGCCCAATACGATGGGGAAACGGTGGTCTACCTCTACCCCTTCCACAACGCGGAGGCATCTGAACCTAATCAGATAAAAACTTGAACAAACATACAACTCAATCTAATTCCTACCTCTATTCTATTAGCAGATAATTTGCCATATTCGTATATGTCAGGGTTCAGTCTCCAATGACTTAATGTCGTAGCTTTGATACCACTTGTGACAGCGCGACGTTTCCCCGTCTCTAAACTGAGAAAGGTCCTGCCATCGGATCACCTGACACGATCCTTTCATCAAGGGATTACTTCTTTAACTTAAAGTGATACAAATGCGGAAGCAATGTATTTTAACTCTGACAGATGGATAATATGGAAAAACAACTGATAGATAGTCTATAAACACTATAAATAAAATAACAGGTCAGATCTGATGTATAGCTTTTCACCGATGACGGCCACCCGTCATCTAAACAGTGAAAAGAAAACCTATACATTCAAACATATGTCTGAAACCATCATATATCATTTATACATGCCATAAAATTTATCTCTCTCATTCCTCTCTTTCTCAAACCCATTTCCCCTTAGATCCCAAGCTACAAACCTATTTCGGGAAGAACTCTTCCGCAAAATCGTCTTCCTCGTCGTCGTCGTCTTATTCGTCTCCCTCTTCCTCCTCAGGCACGTAGGTAGGATCTGCTATGTGCTCCGGGTCAGGGTCTGCAGCTAAGACATTTAAGTCGTGGTATGAGCTATCATCAAAGCTCAGTAGAGAATATTGCATTGTTATTCTATATTGACAGTTTATCACTTTTTCATAGAGAAGCATAAAATAACATATGAATAACATGCTGACATGCTGTATTTATGCATGATGTATCAAGTGTGAGAAACAAACTGAAACCGAAAATACATGCTGACGAAAACAGGGAATCATCAAGGTCAAGCTCCCGAGTTAGCGGGATCACTTGTCAAGCTCCCGAGTTAGTGGGATCACTTGGACTAGAATACTTCAAGCTTCCGAGTTAGCGGGATCACTTGTCAAGCTCCCGAGTTAGCGAGATCACTTGATTCAAAAATCTCAAGCTCTCGAGTTAGCGGGATCACTTGATTCAAAAATCTCAAGCTCCCGAGTTAGCGGGATCACTTGATTTACACTGGAGCAATAGCGTATCAAGAACATTGAATTTAACAGAGTCTGAGTACTGAATCACGTAGAATGACCAAGAAATGCATTTGCATGTATGGTTTTATGATGCAATGTACTAAACTATTATAGTTAGATAATAGCATTAATTTGCTAAACTAATTTACTAGATGCTCCTAATGCTATATATATTATCTCTTTTGTCAACAGATTACTGGCAATTCAAGTCTATTTATTTCATAGCTAAATCAGGTTCATCAGGTCAAATAACCAATATCAGATTTTTACTTCTACTATGCTGATCAGTGTGTATATGTATACTCATCAAAGCTTCTATGAAAAACTCAGTGACAATGTTTATACAATTATAAAATACCAACGTAGCTTCCCTACCTGTGTACATCGAGTTTTACTAGTATTGTCGTCGATGCACGCTCAAGCATCCGGGGACCTTATGCAACTCTTATTTCTCCAAAAATGGTTTAAGTGCTCCATGTGGCACCAATCTAGTAAAAATAGATTGATTTTTAATAACACTCATATTTTACAGATGAGCCTGTAGTTTATAGATGGCTAATAGTGCGCCAAGACCCAAATAGGTAAACACATGGACCCCTCTTGGATCCAAGGTCCAAAATTGTGACGGCCCAAATTTCGTCGCTCTGAAATCCGTGCCATCAGCATGACCCTCGAGGTCATGCACCTTATATCTATGCGGAACATCAATTAACAAGTAAGAGTCAACAATTCAAAATACCAAAACTTTGAACTAACTAAGTCCCCGTGTTTCATCAAAGTCTAGCAACCAACAGACAGTTCCGGTCTCATGCCAATTCGTGAGCAAAGGAACTGTCCCGAACCATTGGTGACAATCATATCACCCCCGATGGTTCGTAAAAAGGAAAGTATAGTATTTAATTACATTTAAAAGAAAGGACTTGACATGCCAAGCCATGAGTACTCTCTACTCACCACTTCTAAACGTAAAGCACTTCTAAAAGAATTCCTCAGGAGGAGGTTCTAACTCTTCTCCGTCCGCGAAATTCGAACCTTTTGGATCAACGTCTCTCGAAGCCTGTGTTGCCGCGAGTGTTGCACCTGCGACGTATAGTCTAAGGGGTGAGCTACATCCTAGCTCAGTAGAGAAACGTAAAGAACATATAGATTAGTTATGACATATATGTTGTGCAGTAAAAGAAAAATACAGTTTCTCTGTTGTTACTAACTGGAAGGACAATTGAAATAACTGAAGGGAAAGATGAATACAACTACTTACTTTGCATGGTTTGTTCTTCCTCATCTTACTCGTTTAGTTGTGAATTCGGCCTAATAACTTAACTTTTTAACTTAAATAGTCCCCGAGCAATATAGCATCGAGCCCCGATGGAATACCCACCATCGTCGTCTAACTAGACGGTTATTTATTTTGTATTCCCTGGGAATACTGCCCCAAGCCCCTTTCTCCTAGGTGGCGGGGTATACTGTTAAATCTACATCCCTGGGATGTGCTACTGTATACGGATTAACCGCCGTACCGGTCACGGATATCCTGTCGAGTCAGTCGTGGGTATCTCGCCACGTCGGTGGGGTATTCTAAACAAACCTTAAATAACAAAAATATCAAGTGTGCTTTACATATAGTTATTCACCGTGAATGTGCTAATTTTTAATATATTAGGCCTTATCACCTTACTTTCTTTTCCCCACTGCTTCTCATCTGCACCCCTGGGATGCTACTGATATATCGTATCATATAGGTATTCATCTTGTAGTTCTTGCGTCCCCTTGGGACCTCTGGCTTCATTTTCTGAAGTCTACACACACACGCTCTATTTATGTGACATGATGAGATACTTAGTTTAGCAATTAAATCTGTACTACACATATGTGAAATTGAACAATGTACATGTTTCGATAAGGTTCCCTACCTCAAGGCAAAACCCAGTGGTCCCTTCTCGTAGTGATGACACGTACTGATCTCACGTCAATCTACATTTCATGCGAAAGGGCATGCCTTAGAATGGTCATCAGTGGTCACTAGCACTCCTAGAGCGCATAGTTCACATGAGGTATATTTGTATACATAAAAGAATGAAATTTTAGTTTTGGTACCTCGCTCGAGCGGTTGCTGAGCCTCGCTCGAGCGACCTCTTAACCTCGCTCGAGCGGTTGCTTAGCCTCGCTCGAGCGGTCTCTTAACCTCGCTCGAGCGGTTGCTTAGCCTCGCTCGAGCGGCCTCTTATCCTCGCTCGAGCGGTTAAAGCGAGGTGTCTGAAGCCTAAAGTGCTACCTCGCTCGAGCGAGCTTATTCCTTCTATATGGGTCTCGCTCGAGCGAGCCCAGAACGTACTATTCTCAGATATATATTCTGTCCTCGCTCGAGCGAGACATTTAGATCGCTCGAGCGAGGAGCGGAAACCTTTACTCCGTGATTCTTCAATAAATCTATCATATTTCCTTAAATCTTAAATATAATTAATCAGCCATTGCCCAAAACATTGTAGGTTATCATTAAGACATACCTAAGCACTTCTCAAGCATTATCTCTTACCTAAATCGGCGGATCTCGTAATCGGTTCGATCTAACGTTCGAATCCCTGTTACTTCGAAGAGATCTCTACATTTCTGGTTCGACCTTCTCTCCAGGAAGGCCTTAGCCTTTCTTCTCTACAAGACTCTCTTTTCTCTTTCTCTATTTTCCTCCTCTCTATTTAGGTTTAAATTATGTTACGTAGGGGAGAGACTTCTCTCCACTTTCACTTATATAGTGAAAGGAAGGGAAAATATAATATGTTACACACATATACACACCGTGTGTATATGTTGACCCCAGGTTTCCTTGTGAACCACACATACACGTGCGTGGCATATGGCTTGTACGGTTCCGAAAATCTGGGGTTGTTACATTCACCCCACCTTATAAGATTTTCGCCCTCGAAAATCGATCATGACCTAAGGTAATGTGACCACCTATTTTACGGCTGTGTCCTTGATTAACTCATTACTCATTTATTAGTTAGTCGTATGGTCCAGTGACCCGAAAAGATCTATTTAAGGATTACAAGTGTATGATAACCAATAGTACAATCACCTGAAACGGCCTGATGAGTTTAGAACCTGATAAACGATCATTATTAGAATTTAAAAGATGTTCATACCACACCACGCATGAAAACTTTTGTCATGCTCTACGGTCATTCTATCAGGCTCATCTAATCAAAACATACATATATATAACAATTATTTAGTGCCCACTAATTATAGTTTGTGACAATCATGTCATAGTAGTATCAACCATTCACCATACCAATAAAATTTTTAGTTTCACAATATATATAAAATATATATATATATCTATAGCGACCTAGTCGTCACCCTCCTCGTACTCATCGTCGGCATCGCCTGTGTCCCATTCCTCATCACTCTCCGCATCGTCTCCCTCGCCCTCACCAACGGTCTCTCTGGCGTGGGTGGCATCCTCTGTAGTGGTCCTAGCAGCCTGGCCCGAACTAGATGTCCCAAAAATGGCATCTCTCATCGCCGCAACCCTCTGCAGACGCTTATGATATGCCTGACCCATGAGGTCAATGAGAAGCGCCTCCTGGAACCGTTGATGTAGTCGGGTCTCCCGTACCTGTTGGAGAATCTCCCCTAACATACTGGTGTCGGTGGTATGAAGATTTGGTGGAGGCACAGTGGAGGGAGTAGCTAATCTTGTTGATGGTTGCTGTGGTGCTTGCCTTGCAGCCTGACGATCTCTTTTCTTGTTCACACTATTTTGAAGCCCCTTTAGGTTTTGGCTGAGGTCTTGGGCTATGTAGGGTACAACGTTATCGGTAAGCGACAACTCATTGGTGTTGATCTTGAATCCATCCTTTCCATTACGCGTATCAAGGAGTCGGGATATAAGACGCGCGTATGGGAGGCGGTTTATCGGCGGAGGAATAACGCCCCTAACATTTCTTTTATAGGCATGCACCATGCCTTTAATGACGACCATTGGGGCGCTAAACCACCTATTGTGGAAGGCGGAGTGCAAGGCTCGTAAAAAGGTGTCACGACGCTCTTGGTCATGACCGGTAGGGTGTAAATTTTTCTTGAAAATGATGTCTAAAAACCACATGTGTGGTGGTAACTGGGATCGGGTGATGGACTGACCCGATGCGGACGCGCCGCCAGTAATATCATCAATGATCATCGAAAACCCGACGGTCCCAACAAGTGGAGGTTGTGTGTTTGGGGTCGGGGTGTAGGTGAGAGGGCAGTTCATGACAGCGGATACATCGCCGCCTCCGAAAGGCAGATCCTTCCCGTCAATTGTGACGAGGATGGTGTCTTCATTTACATTGGTCTTGAGGGTCTGATAAAATAATCAGACTAATCTCGGATAGTACCGAGGTCCAAATGGTGTAAGTAAAGGTCAGAGTTGGTGGCTTGTCAGGAAATCAGATGTCCAATTCGTGGATGTCGGATTAATAAAGCACGAGGGATGAATTTCCCACTCGGGTTCCATTTCTTTCGTGCCCCACCAATCATCAAGTTGGATTGGGATGGGTGCTGGTGGTGGAGGTGGTTGTTGTTGTGGTGTCTTGTTTCACGATGATGGCGATCGGGTCGCCATTCGCTTCCTCGGTTGGGGATTAGGGCTTGAAGAAGCCATTAGAGTGATAGAGTTTAAAAAAAATGTAAAGGAGAGTTTAAAAAAAATGTAAAGGAGTGTGGAGAAGGTAGATTTTTACCTAAGAAATGTTTTGGACGGTTCGGATTTTTCGAATCCAGCTTGAATCGGACGGAAAATGCTTGAAGTGAAAACCCTAGACCCTCGCTCGGCACCAAACTCCTCGCGTGAAGATGAAATGGGTGTTTAGCAATCTGCAGACTATATATAGTCTGTCCTCGCTCGAGCGGTCGTTAGTTATCGCTCGAGCGATCACAGAACGGTAACTGGCATAAAAATTTGGCCTCGCTCGAGCGACTTGGAATCCTCGCTCGAGCGACAATTACACCTCGCTTGAGCGGGCACTATTTCTCGCTCGCGCGATCCCAAAACACGTCACGTTGTTATTTTATGTAGCTCTCGCTCGAGCGAGTGTGAAGTCTCGCTCAAGCGAGCCCATCACATGATTCGGTCATCCATAAGCTCGTATCTTGTCTTCCTCCGTTCTTACGTTCGGAAACATTGTGATTCAATCACCCCTAACACGGTGATCGGAAACGCATGAGGGGTCCGCCGTAACAACAGTTTAGGCTAGAAAAATATTGAAATTTATACTTGAAATCAAAGTGTTATGTGACGTCACTATTTACAAACAATTCTAATTGACCCTCTCAAACAACTTGGGGTATTGTTCTTTGACATCAGCCTCCCGTTCCCATGTTGCTTCTTCGGTCGGATGATTCTTCCATCAAACAAGTACTAAGGGAATGATTTTGGCGCGTAGTACTTGCTCCTTTCTATCCAGTACCTCTGCCGGCTCTTCTATCATGCTCATGTCTTCACACATCTCTAGTGATTGACCTTTCAAAAGGTGGGAAGGGTCATTTACATATTTCCTGAGCATAGAAACGTGGAAAACATTATGTACTCGACTGAACACCGGAGGTAAGCCGATGCGATATGCAACTTCGCCAACTCGGCCCAAAACTTCGAATGGTCCAAGATATCGTGGACTCAATTTCCCCCTCTTTCCAAATCTCATCACGCCCTTCATAGGTGATACCTTGACAAACACGTGTTCACCCACCTTATAATCGACGTTGGTCCACTTGATATCAGCGTAGCTTTTTTGTCTGCTTTGAGCAGACTTAAGCTTCTCCCTAATGATTCGGACGACTGTGGCATTTTCTTTCAGCAACTTGGGCCCTAAAACAAATTTTTCACCGGTTTCCTCCCAATTGATGGGCGATTTACACCGCCTTCTGTATAATGCTTCATATGGTGTCATTCTGATGCTTGTTTGGAAACTGTTATTATATGCAAATTCGATTAACGGTAAATATTGATCCCACGATTCTTGCATTTCTAACATACAAGCTCTGAGCATGTCTTCTATTACTTGATTTACCCATTCGCTTGTCTGCATTCGATTGATGGAAAGTCAATCAAATCTAATCGTGTCCCCATCCCTTCCTGAAACTTCTTCCAGAATTTTGATGTATATAACGGATCTCGATCGGAGACAATGCTACTTGGGATTCCGTGTAGGCATACTATTTCCTTCGTATAGAGTTCCGCTAGCTTTCCTGCTGTATACATCGTGTTGTAAGGTAGGAAGTGTGCTGACTTGGTCAGTCGATCCACGATTACCCAGATGGCATTATATTTCTTTGCCGTACGCAGTAGTCCAACGATGAAATCCATAGATATTAATTCCCATTTCCATTCTGGTATTGGTAGAGGTTGCAACAATCCTGCAGGGTGTCTATGATCAATCTTCACTTGTTGACACGTCAAACATCATGAAACGTATTCTGCTACATCTTGTTTTAAACCTCTCCACCAGTAATTCCTTTACAGATCTTGGTACATTTTTGTGCTGCCTGGGTGTATCGCGTAACTTGATTTGTGTGACTCGTCAAGGATAGTTCGCTTTAGCTCAACATTGTTCGGAATACAGAGTCGACCCTTGAACAACAAGGAACCATCCTCCTTGATTGAGAAATCTGATCCGATGCCCTCGGTTACATCTTGACGACTCTTCATTAACGCTGGGTCCCTCATCTGTAGCTCATGGATGTGCTCGAATATTACTGGTCTCACAGATATGTTAGCCAAAAAGGCCCCTGTGGCGCGTGGCTCAATATTTGCATCATACATCGAAAGATCACCAAACAACTTCCATCTATGCATACCCAGAACCAAACTGGCCAACAGAGCTGGACCCTTTCGACTTAGGGCATTGGCTACTACGTTAGCCTTACTTGGATGATACTGTATGGAATAGTCATAGTCCTTAAGAAACTCCATCCATCTGCGTTGTCTCATATTTAGTTCCTTCTGTGTGAACAAGTATCTGAGGCATTTATGATCGGTGAAAATCTCGAAGGTCTCACCATATAAATAGTGTCGCGAAATCTTCAACGCAAATATGACTGCTGCTAGCTCTAGGTCATGTGTCGAATAGTTCTTTTCATGTTCTTTCAACTGTCTCGACCCGTAAGCTATCACCTTCTTGTGTTGGTTGAGCACGCAACCCAAACCATTGTACGAAGCATCACTGTACACTGCGAATCCCCCACTGCCTGAAGGAATCGCTAAAACTGGAGCTGAAGTGAGTCTCGTTTTGAGTTCTTGAAAACTCTTCTCGCACGCCTCACTCCATTCGAATCTCGCATCCTTCCTTGTAAGTCTTGTGAGAGGTCCGGATATTTTTGAAAACCCCTCAACAAAACGTCGATAGTAACCTGCCAGTCCAAGGAAACTACGGATATCGGTCACTGTCTTAGGCTGTTCCCAATTCACTACTGCTTCGATTTTGAATGGATCCACTGTGACACCATGCTTGGAGACGACATGCCCCAAAAAGCTAACCTCTTCTAACCAAAATTCGTGATTTCGAAGTTTACGCCGTTGGTGTTCACGCAAAGTTTGTAGAGCTAGTCTTAGATGCTTCTCATGCTCCTCTTCTGACTTGGAATATATCAAAATGTCGTCGACAAACACTACGACGCAAGAATCCAGATGTGGTTTAAACACCCGGTTCATTAAGTCCATAAACGACGCCGGTGCATTTGTCAACCCAAACGGCATCACTAAAAACTCGTAGTGTCCATACCATGTTCTGAATGCAGTTTTCTGAATATCTTCGGCCTTAACTCTCAACTGATGGTATCCCGACCTGAGGTCGATCTTAGAGAAATACCTTGCTCCTTGCAGTTGATCGAACAAATCATCAATTCTCAGCAACGGGTATCGGCTCTTCACAGCTAGTTTGTTTAACTGTCGATAGTCAACGCATAAACGCATTGACCCATCTTTCTTCTTTACAAATAAGACAGGTACTCCCTAAGGAGACACACTTGGTCTTACGAACCCTTTATCCATAAGTTCTTGTAACTGTTCCTTCAATTCCTTCAACTCAGTAGGAGCCATTCGATATGGTGCCTTTGAGACAGGTTCCGTCCCTGACGCTAAGTCGATAGCGAATTCCACTTCCCTCTTTGGAGGTAACCCTGGCAATTCGTCTGGGAACACATCTTCAAACTCTTGCACCACTGCGATTTCCGAAATGACATTCTTCTCTCCCTTATCAGCCTTCAAGAATGCCAAGTAACCGCCGCAGCCTTTTCTGATCATTTTCTCGGCCCTTACTGCTGAGATTAGTGGCATTGATGACGACCTGACTCCTTGAAACCGAAATGATCTTCTTGTGTTGGGTCTGAAAATGACAACCTTGTTCTTGCAGTCGACTGTTGCACTGTGTTGCGCCAACCAGTCCATGCCAAGGATCACGTCAAACCCCTGCATGTCCAGCAGTATCAATTTTGCTTCCAATTCATGCACCTCTAGGTCTCGAACTGCTACAATGATGGATTTGCAAGCTAACTCCGTGTCTATTAATTCTCCAGTCGGAATAGACACAGATAGGACGAAGTCTAACACCTCTGGAACAATCTTCATCCTCTTGGCAAATCGTGGAGTGACGAATGAGTGGGTAGACCCTGGGTCTATCAACACTCTAGCGTCATATCCAACGAAACATCCTTTCTCATACACGGTTAAAGTACCTATAGTATACATACATGCATACATACAATAAATTACACATCCTTTCACACCCCTAGTTCACGTATAAATTTAGTGTTTAGCAAAGAAACTAAACTATTTCTATTGAATGCACCTTCTCTATCTAAAGGAATGAAATTTCTTAAAATTAAAAAAAAATTCTCACCTTGGATGACGTCATGCACGTTCCACCTTCTGAGCGGTGGATCGCTCTCCCTCCATTGCTTTCCTTGCTTGAATTGGTCGTGACATCGAAGCTGAAGTTGTCTTCTCCTTGTTTGCCTCAGGACAGTCCTTAATCATGTGGCCCATCTTGCCACATTTAAAACAACCTCGCATCCCTTGTCTTCAATCAGCTGTTTTGTGGGACTTGCCACACTTGGCACAAGTATCCCTTGGTGTTGAAGATGCAGTTCGTGAGAAGCCCTGTGTTATCGCAGCTCCAGTAGAAATGGCAGGACTCTCATATCTCATCGGTCTCCCTGATGCCAGAAAGGGAAACCTTTGATATGTGCTCTGTTGTGTCGGTCTCCCATATCCTGCTTGAAACGGTTGTCTCTGATTTTGTACTACGAACCTCGGCTTTTTGTTTATTGGCTCGTAGTTTCCAGTTCTGTTCTGATCCACGTTTGTTCTTCCCTGTTGTTCCCTTTGACGGTAGCGGTTGTTGTTCTCTTCTTCCACCACTAGCGCCTTACTCATAACCTCTCCGTATGTTCTTAGCTGAAATGGAGCAACTCCTCCTCGAATATCTGGCCTCAAACCCTGTTGAAACCTCTTTGTTTTCATTGCTTCTGTAACCACGTAGTCGGAAGCGAAACGAGCAAGTCTCATGAACTCCACTGCATTACTCCCTCATCATGTTTCTTCTGGAGTTGTAAAACCTATTTCCATCTAATTTCTCACCACTGGGAAATATCGCTTATTAAAATCTTCCACGAATTCATTCCACGTCCATGGTACATTTGGGGTCTCCCCGAGCCCTAGTTCATGCATACAGACTTCCACCAAGGTCCAGTCCCCATCTAACATGTACGCGCCAACGGACGCCTCATCCTCCGTGCAAGTGAGTACGCTGAGCGATTTTTCCATCTCACTTAGCCAATTTTCAGCAGCCCATAGTGTCCGCTGTTCTAAAAGTTAGGAGGTCTCATCCTCCAAATTCCGTGAATGCCGGCCAAGGCTGGGTGTTAGCACCACGGAGATGTAGGTGGTCGATGCCGACACAGTATTTTGGGCGACAAGGATGCGCCATGGTAGCCATGGTTTCATAGTTGTGCATCATCCTCTGACGCTCCTCTCTCTCTCTTCATTTCTCTCTCTGATCCTATCTTGTTCTCTCTGATCTTGACCCTGACGGTCTTGATCGTGATTTTCGGTCTGCTCTTTGTTCCCTTGACTACTACTCTCGGGAATTTCTCTTTCTCCCAACGGTACTGTGTTCGTTGGCGAGATGAACTCACCTCTACTGCGTAAGTTCCTATCATGACCACCCCTTGGTCGACCTCTCCTTCCCGAAGACATCACGATCTGCATATGAAATTAACTTTCATCAGCAGAAGTCCCTATGCTCTAACAAAAGAATGATTGTCAGAATTTCTAGAAGAAAAAAGCTTTGATACCAATCGTGCCCAAATTTCAGCCGCTCCAAAAGCACCTTATATCTATGCAGAACATCAATTAACAAGTAAGAGTCAACAATTCAAAATACCAAAACTTTGAACTAACTAAGTCCCCGTGTTTCATCAAAGTCTAGCAACCAACAGACAGTTCCGGTCTCATGCCAATTCGTGAGCAAAGGAACAGTCCCGAACCATTGGTGACAATCATATCACCCCCGATGGTTCGTAAAAAGGAAAGTATAGTATTTAATTACGTTTAAAAGAAAGGACTTGACATGCCAAGCCATGAGTGCTCTCTACTCACCACTTCTAAACGTAAAGCACTTCTAAAAGAATTCCTCAGGAGGAGGTTCTAACTCTTCTCCGTCCGCGAAATCCGAACCTTTTGGATCAATGTCTCTCGAAGCCTGTGTTGCCGCGAGTGTTGCACCTGCGACGTATAGTCTAAGGGGTGAGCTACATCCTAGCTCAGTAGAGAAACGTAAAGAACATATAGATTAGTTCTGACATATATGCTGTGCAGTAAAAGAAAAATACAGTTTATCTGCTGTTCCTAACTGGAAGGACAATCGAAATAACTGAAGGGAAAGATGAATACAACTACTTACTTTACATGGTTTGTTCTTCCTCATCTTACTCGTTTAGTTGTGAATTCGGCCTAATAACTTAACTCTTTAACTTAAATAGTCCCCGAGCAATATAACATCGAGCCCCGATGGAATACCCACCATCGCCGTCTAACTAGACGGTTATTCATTTTGTATTCCCTGGGAATACTGCCCCAAGCCCCTTTCTCCTAGGTGGCGGGGTATACTGTTAAATCTACATCCCTGGGATGTGCTACTGTATACGGATTAACCATCGTACCGGTCATGGATATCCTGCCGAGTTAGTCGTGGGTATCCCGCCACGTCGGTGGGGTATTCTAAACAAACCTTAAATAATAAAAATATCAAGTGTGCTTTACATATAGTTATTCACCGTGAATGTGCTAATTTTTAATATATTAGGCCTTATCACCTTACTTTCTTTTCCCCACTGCTTCTCATCTGCACCCCTGGGATGCTACTGATATATCGTATCATATAGGTATTCATCTTGTAGTTCTTGCTCCCCTTGGGACCTCTGGCTTCATTTTCTGAAGTCTACACACGCACGCTTTATTTATGTGACATGATGAGATACTTAGTTTAGCAATTAAATATGTACTACACATATGCGAAATTGAACAATGTACATGTTTCGATAAGGTTCCCTACCTCAAGGCAAAACCCAGTGGTCCCTTCTCGTAGTGATGACACGTACTGATCTCACGTCAATCTACATTTCATGCGAAAGGACATGCCTTAGAATGGTCATCAGTGGTCACTAGCACTCCTAGAGTGCATAGTTCACATGAGGTATATTTGTTTACATAAAAGAATGAAATTTTAGTTTTGGTACCTCGCTCGAGCGGTTGCTTAGCCTCGCTCGAGCGACCTCTTAACCTCGCTCAAGCGGTTGCTTAGCCTCGCTCGAGCGGCCTCTTAACCTTGCTCGAGCGGTTGCTTAGCCTCACTCGAGAGGCCTCTTATCCTCGCTCGAGCAGTTAAAGCGAGGTGTCTGAAGCCTAAAGTGCTACCTCGCTCGAGCGAGCTTATTCCTTCTATATGGGTCTCGCTCGAGCGAGCCCAGAACGTACTATTCTCAGATATATATTCTGTCCTCGCTCGAGCGAGACGTTTAGATCACTCGAGCGAGGAGCGGAAACCTTTACTCCGTGATTCTTCAATAAATCTATCATATTTCCTTAAATCTTAAATATAATTAATCGGCCATTGCCCAAAACATTGTAGGTTATCATTAAGACATACCTAAGCACTTCTCAAGCATTATCTCTTACCTAAATCGGCGGATCTCGTAATCGGTTCGATCTAACGTTCGAATCCCTGTTACTTCGAAGAGATCTCTACGTTTCTAGTTCGACCTTCTCTCCAGGTCTTCCACCGGTTTACACTCCAGCAAGGCCTTAGCCTTTCTTTTCTACAAGACTCTTTTCTCTTTCTCTATTTTCCTCCTCTCTATTTAGGTTAAAAATTATGTTACGTAGGGGAGAGCCTTCTCTCCACTTTCACTTATATAGTGAAAGGAAGGGAAAATATAATATGTTACACACATATACACACCGTGTGTATATGTTGACCCAGGTTTCCTTGTGAACCACACATACACGTGCGTGGCATATGGCTTGTACGGTTCCGAAAATCTGGGGTTGTTACAGAAATGCACAAACACAGCTCAAAAATCTGTGCTGGTGGAGGTTGCCTCGACAACACTCATATGGTTGCCACGGCAAGCCCTTCAGCTGGCCTTGTTGCCGCGGCAAGCCTATGTATTCTGTTGGCTTGCCGAGATGCAGATGGGGTTCCTTTGTGTTCTTTTGATCTGCTGTTCCCCTCCTTTTTGCTTTTATATATATATATATATATTCAAACATTATAGCATGTATAAATATAAATTCAATAGCAAATCTTCCATGAAGATCCGGAGTGAAGCAATCTGCACTCACGTTCATGTTGAGACTAATTTCTGAGCTGCAAATTCATATGATCAACTCTTTTGTACAAGAACAAACAAGCAACTGACCTTTTGATGATTTTGTAGTACCCGACCATCGATGTTGTGTTTGCCGAATTCAAAGATGGAGCATGACTGAAAGAAGTCTTGGTGAAGCTTATATGTTGTGGCTAAATTAAGAGAACTGAGAGCATATGGCTGTTGTTGATTTTCACAGAATTTCCTCTGATTTGAGTACCTCTGGTTTTACTTAACAAAACTCAAAGAAAGCAAGGGAGATTTGCCTTATAACAGGTGACATTGACCTTATGCATGTTGACTCAAGATGATTGAGTCGTGTTCTAAATCTCCCATGCAAGTAGCTTATAAGCTACTTGTTACATAATTTACAATGTACATCACTAATACATGGTTAGTGTATGGCAGAAAGAGACAAAACAAGTAATTCTCCTGTTATAATTTAAAACAGGGTTATAGTATAAAATAAACCAAATCTGGTTTTAATGCTTGTAAGGCTAATGTATTGTATAAAACCAGCACAGAGTTGGTGAGTGTACCTCTTCAACGACAGTTCAGGCTAGGATAAGATATTTAGTGATTTAGTGTATATATCTGAGCGGGGTTTTTAAGGCCCGTGACACCTCACACCTCACACCGCACACAAATCTAAAGGCGAATTGAGTGAGGTTCCTAGGGTGTCATGGTGGAAACGTGCACGTGACCTGACCAAACTCTCCTCACTATAGTGCTATTTTAGGAATTTTCTCCCTCAAAAATAAATCGGGACAATATGGGTAGCAAATGAATGCCACAATCATGAACAAAAATATAGTAAAGCCTGCCCAACATGTGGTGTTTACTAACAACATTTTATCACAAGATAAGATTGAAATTAACTAGATGAAACTGAAATCAAGATCTACCTCTCATAGATAGAACTTAAATTGTGGAAATAAGAACACTCAACAATGGTTTTATTTCTACATGTGAGACATGACTAGGATTATAAATCATGAACAATTTTCAATTCAAACAAACATGTAGGATCTCAAACATTAGAACCATCACAATCATTTATCACCAATCAAGACAAAATTTAAACGAATCAATAGAACCGCACTTTAAAAGTTACATATACCAAGAAGAACTACTATATCAAGAACTGCTACACTCCTTACTTATCAATTATTGACATAATGTATCAAATTTTCAATGATGTATCAAATTTTTAATCTGTCATAAATAAACAAGTTAGATAAAAATAAATGTAATTTAAACAACGAGCTTGTGAGGTTAGAAGTTACCAGGCTGGGGGCTTGGCTGTTGTTGGCCTGCAGAGGAAGGACCAGCTTCTTGTTGTTGGAAGTCTTGCTGGAATTTCAGGACCAATAACGTTGCGTTTCGAGTGTATTGGGAGACGTAGTTGCGCGCCCGCCCAATGTAAGGGTTTGCAGTAGTTTGGAATGTATGCTCCATCATGATATTAGTTGCTTCTTCAATATAATCGATATGTTGATGGAGCATGTAATGGTTTCGATATAAATTATCAAATTGCAGGAGGGTTTGCTCATGGTTTTCACGCATGAGTTGGACAAAATCCGCATTTGTAAAAGTCCCCCGTGTCGAAGGAATTGACTCGGTTTGGGTTTGTGGTTGAGGAGGAATGGGGGTATCTTGGGTTGGGATGGAAGGGATTTCTTGTTGGGCTTGTGGAGGACAACGGATTTGTTTAGCTTAGCAGTTACTCACCGCTTGGAAGGATCGTTGGTACACATTCCACCAAATAGCAGGGCTAAAGACCCACATATTATCAGTACAAACCTCTTCACCCGTTGGGATCTGATATGGAACTAGATTGACACTATCCGAGTGTCCTTCTAGCATCCGAGAAATCAATCAAGGGTAGGGGCAGGATGGCATAGAACTTGAGGCGTTGCTTTGTAAGTGTTCATTGGCATACTTAATGCCTTCCCAGACTACCCTAGGGGCATTTACCCATCGGCCTTCATGGACGGCATAGAGAGCTTGTAAGAGAGCATCTCGACGCTCTCTTTCATGCTTCATGGGATATAAATTACACCGAAATACACAGTCCAAGAACCACATTTTCTGTGGTAATTGGCTACAACGAATTGCAAGGCTGAGATCGGAAGCGGTCTGTCCATCAGTCATCTTAGTGATGATGTGATGGAATTTCACATCCCGCTGCCTAGGCATTTGTAGCAACTGAAACTATTACTAGCATATGGATCAAACTAACATAGGCATAATTATAACTTGCTAATTAGGGATGAATTCAAAAATAAAATATAAATTAATAATGTAAACTCCCTACCGTTATTTCTATATACGTCATGCTTATATATACTTTCTTCTATGTGCACCCACCCAAGCGTTCAAAATGCACTGTCATTATAGCATTTTGCTATGTGCACCAAGTTGCACCTATGATTGATATATGGAAATTTAGTATTCGAATGGAAGAGTGGGTCACCTGAGACCCCACAGTCATTTTTTCATGTTTGATAAGATTATTATACTGTAGTGTTACCGCATATATGCCCAATACAGGCCAAAGGCCTTTAAAACAAACACAGCAACCAAACATAGGCTTGCCCGACAAGCCATAAGGGTTGCCGCAGCAAGCCTTTAGCTGGGCACCTTGCCATGCCGTGTCACTAATTGTTGACCCTATAAACGTTAGATTTAAGAATTTGTTACTTCACAAAAGTTATAGGGCTCGTTGTTCCCTTTTCAACGCATCAAAAATCATGCCAATCAGAGTTCGGAGTCAAAAGTTATGATCAAAATATCAAACAGTAGTCAGAGCATAAGGTTGCCATGGCAAGGACATTGCTTGTCGAGGCAAGCCCTTCAGCTTGCACCTTGCCGAGACAAGCATGTGGGGTTGCCACGGCAAGCTTGCTACACAAGCTTGCCTCAGTTCTCCCTTGCTTCTCTTGCTTTCTGTACTTCTTGCCTTTGTGGGTTTGCTTATATATATACAGATATATATTTAGATAAAAATATGCCTTTGTGGTTTTGCTTATATATAGATATACAGATATATATTTCGATAACAATATCTTCAATTCAGTAACATTATATCTATACAGTGGTTTGGCATGGAAGATCCGGAGTGCACGAGTGAATGCCTTCGGCATAATATATCCTCTGTTCAATACCAACACCACAGAGTGTTTACGTCTGTGTTGCTGAAGCGATCTTAGGTAAGTCGACACCACAGATCGATAAGCGAGTATCTTATAATTTCTTATATAGTAAGGTATTATTTAGTGTACCTTTTTGTGTACTTGCGGTCACGACAATGCGGTGCCGAACGTGTATCGACGTCGCATTCGCTAAACGTATAAACTACTAGGGACTCTCGATTTTAGATTGAAGATGTGAAGATAATGAAGAGAAAAATGGTGTTCCAATCTAGCAAAGGTGTGCTTAATGGCTATGGTTTAAAGGTATATGTAGGATTTCAGTTTCAGCAAGACGAAGCAGGTTCTAGTGTATTTTATACTGATTCATATTTCTGTTGCGTGCATGAGTCGATCGATGACTCAAGAGGTCGTGTCGGAAAGCGAAGCTCAAAGCAACTGATAAGCTATTAGAGCTGGCATCCGGTGTAAAGCCATTACCAGCCATTATGTGGTATACACATAACAGACAATGCAGCGTCACTAGTTGATTCTTGTATACTCATATAAGCCAAAGAGGCATGGTTTTTGTGCAAATCTAACATACTTATAGTTTTTAATGTAACGTGGCTGGCTAGGGATATTGCTGCAGTGTAAAGCAATTACACCCTTCTATTCTCTTTAGGATGGTACTTTGTAGTTAGTGTAAGACAAATACAATCTATGGTATCAAGCAAATGTTACGTATATGTAGTACCGGGTTTTATTAACAAAATTTACTGGTCTTGTAAGGACACATTCTTATCAGTTACTAAAATAGATCATTTGTGTCCTGTTTTAGGCACATGCCTGACCTGACCCATGCCCATACCACAGAGTGTGATAGGAAAATAGGGCAACTGTTACATACTCAATCAAAAATACATGGTAAATATATTCTTCCTTCCTATAATCAGGCACTTAGAAAAGATAAGTCAATTAACAATTACTTATAATTTTAATCACTATAGGAGATGCAGGCCACAAATATCTATCACCTGAGATGATTCCAACTAAAGCTTTCATTCTCGCTATTCGAGTCTCATGCATGTATTGTGGTGCCAAAAAGTTTCCTTATGAATCGGAAGGTTTTTGTTGTGCTCAAGGAAAAGTTCTTTTAGCTTCTAATCCAATTCCTAAGGAGTTCCATACTTTGTTTACATCTGAAAGTAATGAGGCAGTTAAGTTCAGGAAGTATGTTAGAACATACAACAACAATTGTGCATTTACTTCTCGCGGTGTAAAATATGACAAAAGTCTGAGTAAAAATAATAGAGGTACATATACTTTCAAGGCCCAATGTCAAATGTATCATTATATCAATGAATTATTGCCATAAGATGGTCAGCCATCTAATTTGTAATTATATTTCTATGATACGGAACATGAAGTGGAAAATAGATTGAAAACGTCAACCAAATTCAAAGCAAGCATACTCATGAAACTAATGAATATATTGTAAGTGAATCATTATGTAACATTTTTTTAGCAATTGAAAGACATATCTTCAATTGAGAATCAAAAGATTGTGATCAAAGAATTTATAATGCTCCATCTGTATCACAAGTTGCAGCAATTTGGATAGAGGATAATCGTAATTGTACAATTGGAGGACGTGATATCATTGTATATGGTCATTCAGGTGTGAGTCAGAGAGTTTAACATTTTTTTGGTTGTTATGATCCACTACAATATCCCCTCTTATTCCCTTATGGAGATAACTGTTGGCATGAAGGTATTAAAAAGATTGATTCATCAAAAAAGAAGACTACATGTAATGAAAGTCATACTCAAAGTTCATTGGAAACTCATGCTCATTTATCTTTACCCGATTCAATTGAAGATCTACTCCAGCATGAAACTCAATGTAAGAATTCATATTTTTTAGATATTTAAATATTTTATAATATAATTTATATATATTATTAAATTATTTGAATCGTTAATAATATTTTTTTATTTCATAGGTTCAAAACAAAAACATGGTAAAAAGGACAATATTTCATGTCAAGAATTCTACTGTTACAAGTTGCAAATTAGGCCAACTGAAGCTTCTATTCTCTTACATACTGGTCGTCTATTTCAACAATTTATTGTTGATATGTACATAAAGGTTGAAAGTACCCGTTTGGACTTTTTTAGAAAAAAACAAGACGAGATCCGTGCTGATTTGTATCAAGGAATTGTCGACAGTGTTACACTTAGACAAACTCGAGCTTCCAAGATTGGACGAAGAATTGTTTTGCCTGCTTCTTTTATCGGAGGTCTGCGAGATATGCGTCATCGATATCTTGATGCAATGGCATTAATTCATCGATTTGGTAAATCAGATACTTTTCTTACCATGACATGTAATCCTGGTTGGCCAGAGATCACAAAAGAATTGAATACAAGAGAGGAAGCTCAAAATAAACCTGATTTAATAGCAAGAATTTTTAGAGCAAAACTTCAAGAATTAAAGCATGATTTCTTTAAGAAAAATATATTTGGCCAGGTTGCCGCATACGTTTATGTGATTGAATTTCAAAAGAGAGGTCTTTCGCGTGCTCATTTTCTGATCATTTTAGTACCAAAGTATAAGATTATTAGTCCAAATCAATATGAAATTTCATAAGTGCAGAACTTTCAAATCAACAGAAGCATCCTCATCTCTATGACCTTGTCATTAAGCATATGATGCATGGGCCTTGTGCATACTTAAACCCAAATAATTCATGTATAAAGAATGGGTATTGTAAAAATCATTATGCAATACAAAGAGAAGACTCATATCCAATTTATAGGCGTAGAGATAATGGAGAAAAGGTGAAAGTTTGAAATGCGATGTTAGATAATCAATGGGTTGTACCATATAATCCATATCTGCTTGCGATATTTAATTGTCACATAAATGTAGAAATTTATTCCACCATCAAAGCTGTAAAATATTTATTTAAGTATATATACAAAGGTCCTGATCGCGTTGCTTTTCATGTTACTTCTAACAATAATGGTGAAGTGATTGACGAAATCCAATAATTTCAAGCAGCAAGATGGGTTTGTCCTCAATAAGCAATATGGAGAATATATGGCTTTGCCCTAAGTGAAATGTATCCATCTGTGAATAATTTGCATCTCCATCTACAAAACATGCAATTGGTTACATTTTGGGAAAGGGACGATCTTGCAAATGTGATTGCTAATGAATTTTTAGGAAAATCAATGTTAACAGAATATTTTCTCATGAACCAAATAGATCCAGAAGCTCAAAAATATCTCTATCGGGAATTTCCTGAACATTATGTATGGAATGTGTCAGAAAAATATTGGCGTCGTAGACAATCGAAAGAATCAATAGGAAGAATTGTAATTGCAAATCCAATTGAAGGTAAACGATATTATTTAAGGTTGTTGCTTAATCATATTTGAGGGGCTACAACATTTAAAGATTTATTAAAAGTAAGTGAAGTTAAATGTTCTACATTCCGGCAGTGTGCTCAACTGCATGGCCTTCTTGAGTCTGACAACAGCATCTCAGAGTGTTTATCGGAAGCTTCATTATTTCAAATGTCATTTAATTTATGCCGATTGTTTGCTACGATATTAGTATACTGTGCACCAGGGGATGTTAGAAAGTTGTGGGAAGAACATTATGAGGCAATGGCTGAAGACTACAAAAACACAGAGACTATCAATGAAGAAATGATTTCATCATATGTGTTACAAAATATTAGTTCATTCTAAGAATCAATGGGAAAGAATATCAAAGATTATGATCTTCCTGAAATAAGCAACACCACTGCTCTAGAGAGAAGAAACTTGAAGGAAATAAATGAAGAATTGACTATTGTCATTTTCGATGAAGATTTGCATAGTATTTCAACACGTAATAAAGATCAAAAGAAAGCATAAGATATTATAATGTCAAGAATAACTAGCAAAAAACCTGGAGCATTTTTTCTTGATGGCCCCGGAGGAACAGGGAAGACTTATTTATATAAGGCGCTTCTTGCTCAATTGAGATCTAAACAATTAATAGCTATCGCCACTGCAACATCAGGAGTTACAGCATCCATTACGCCAGGCGGGCGAACTGCACATTCACGGTTTAAAATTCCAATCAATATTGAAGAATCCTCCAACTGTAATATATCAAAACAAAGCGGTCTGGCTGAGTTATTACGAAGGAAAAAGCTAATAATTTGGGGTGAAGCTTTCATGACAAAAAGGCAGGCATTTGAAGCATTAGATCAGATATTACAAGATATTATGAACTCACAATTATCAATCGTTGGTAAAATTATCGTTTTTGGGGGAGATTTTTGACAAACACTTTTAGTACTTAGCCAAAGTACGAAGGAAGAAGCAATTGATTCAAGTTTAGTGATGTCATTGTTATGGTATAAATTAGAAAAGCTACAATTGAAAGAGAATATGAGAGCAAAAATTGACCCATCATTTTATAATTCCTTGTTACGTATTGGTGATGGCGAAGAGCAACATATCGATGGAGATTTGATCTGCATCCCAAATAATATGATCATTAACTATGATGATGACACAAATTCAAAAATGAAATTGATTGAAAATATATTTCCAAATCTTCAAACAAATGCTTATTCTTCGAAATTTATGACAAGTCAGGCAATACTTGCTCCAAAAAATGAATTTGTTGATGACATCAACTCAATGTTGATTGACAGGTATCCAGGCTCTGCTGTGAAATACTATAGTTTTGATTCATCTCTTGATGACACAACAGAAAATCACCCAGAAGAGTTTCTAAATAGCCTAACTCCAAACGGACTACCGCCACATGAGCTCATCTAAAAAAAAAATTGTCCAATCATTTTACTTAGAAATATTGATCCTTCTTCAGGCTTATGTAATGGTACTCAGCTTGTTTGTAAGGAATTTAAGCCAAATGTGATTGATGTTGAGATAGCAGTTGGGCAATTCATTGGAAAAAGAGTATTTTTGCCTCGGATTCCTCTTTAGCCCTCCGAAAATAAGAGCTATCCATTTATATTTAAGAGGAAACAATTCCCAATTAAATTGTGTTTTGCTATGACAATAAACAAAGCACAAGTGCAAACATTAGAAAATGTCGGATTATATCTTCCCCAACCTGTATTTTCTCATGGATAATTATATGTTGCACTATCAAGAGCAAAATCCATGAATTCAATTAAAGCATTGATTAGATCAAGCAGAACCAACATGAATAGTAGTACATACACGAAATGTCGTTTATCCTGAATTGTTCACCATTACAAAGCAATAGGACCTCCACTCAAAGGTATGCATCTATCTATTATATATATTTATATTTATTAATTGCTTTCATAGATTTCTTTCGTTAGACTTTTTTCTATTGTTCCCCAATTACATATTTTTTGAGTTTAAATTGATTGATTATTATTGTTATTAATTCTTACATACCAATAAGCAGATGGCTAAAGAATATAAATTTATTTCCGACCTACAAGAAGGAAAGACTAAGCACACAATCAAAGTCAAAGTTATCCGAAAAGGTCCTGTCGAAAAGTCAACATGAAATGAACATCAATATTTGCACCTAATATTTATTGATGAGCAAGTAATAATATATTATATTGATTCATTTTTTTTATATTTCTTTTCAATGACTAATTCAAGAAATATTATTTTTTTAGCACACTCAAATCCAAGCAACAGTATTCAACGAACAAATCAATATTTATGGACCGCAACTTCTTGTAGGAAAAGTCTATCATGTTTCAAATGCTATAAGAAAATTGTTAGATGTGAGATACAACAATCCCAATGATCAATTTCAAATGATAATCAACAATGGAACAACTATTCAAGAAATCAGAGAAGAGAGTTTCGAGCCACTTAAGAAAGAATATACATTCACACCTCTTCCAAGTTTACGATAGTATCAGGATACTAACACAAATTTAGGTATTACTTTTTGCTTGAACTATTAATATCTCAAACTCAGTATTGGAGATAACTAAAATCAAATAAATTATAAATATTATAATCTAACAAGTAATATAATTACTTAGATCTTGTTGCTATTGTCTTGGATGTTCGATCCACTGAGACAAGGAAAAGAAAAATTAGTAAAGCTGATCTATTTATCCGAGACTTATTAATCATTGATCAAAGGTAAAACTATTCAAGAGTTACTTTCTATTCAAACTTTTAATTTCTTCTCTCTAATATGCTATTTTTATTAATTATTTTTATTTATGCTAACAATTACAACTTAGAAGCCATGACGTTGATTGTGTGGAACGATCTAGCTAAGAATGAATGTGAAACTATTTCTCAGCTATTAGAAGATATGCCAATTATCGTTGCAACAAATATCAAAGCTCACACTTATGATAGTGGTAAATAATTTTTTTGCAATAATATATATTTATAATTCCTTTTTTCAACAAATAAACTAACAAATTATATAACTTTTACAAAATTTTCATTATCCACTAGACCATTCACCGAAATATTTATCAACCCGGCAATTCTTAAAGTTGAAAATTTACGTTCATGGTATCAGAGAATCTTATTTATTACTTATAAATGAATATTACTTATCTTAAAAAAGAAATTTTATTTCATTACTTATAAATGAATATTTCTTATCTTAATTTTTTAGTAATTTTTTAGTATTTTAAAAATATTCTTACGCAGGTCATTAGAAAACATGGATACATTAAAAGAATTGAAGTTACGACAAACGGAAAATAGTCTCAAAAGTACTTCAAGTTCTTTTTCAAAATTAAATTTTACCATCAAACAACTTTTAGAAGAACAAGTGGTAAAACCAAAATTTACTAATCTTCTACTAACAAATTATTCACTTTCAAAATCATTATCATAATGAACACTCATATTTATAGGACATAAAGTGCTGGATCAAAGCAGCAGTCATAAAAGTCAATACACAAGCTGACCTGTGGTACAATGCATGTACTATATGTATAAAAAAATGGGAAAAATGGACTTAACATGTAACATCCCCGAAATTATGGCAATTAACAGTGTCCTCAAGATGCGTGTTGACTGGTCGTAGGTTTGACCAAGTGGAAGTGAAACTGTGGACTTAAAAAGAATTTGTTAAATATGATGTAAATGTGTCATAAGATGGGGTTAGATGTTAATTAAGGGTCCCGTACACCTATCTCTGGTGTATGTGCTTTACACAAAAGCTGAAGAGGAGTTAAAAATGGTTTAATACCTAGGAGAAGTAAATTCTCCTTGTTTGGTGGGTGTGAAGTTAAGAAGAGAGAGAGGGAGATTAGGAAAGAGTAAATGCTGAAAGGAAGTTAGTGCCCATTGCAAATCGAAGACGGGTTTGAGCATTGAATGTTGGATTCGATGCGTTGGGAACCATTGAAGCAAAAGCTGGGAGCCCTAGCCTTCATGCCAAACCATTGAATCAATCAAGGGTTGATCTAAGGGTGAGTATATTGAAATTGCTTTAAACATGTGTTTGTGCATCCTGGTATGGTTTAAATGATGAGAGGGAGATGTTCTGACAGCCCGGATTTCGACACCCCGAAACCCGTGCCATCAACACGGTCCTCAGGGCAGATGCCCCATGATCCCGTACGAAACATTGGTATAATAAGCAATAATAAAGAGAAATAAAATGCATAAGAACTGATACCGAAATAAATCTTCAGTTCTATATATATTTCAAGTCTCCAAAGTATTTGACCAAAAGATGGTTCTGAACTCATGCCTCTGGATGAGCAGGAGAATTGTAACATCCCCGAAATTATGAACAATGAACAGTGACCTCGAGATGCATGCCCGACTGATCATAGGTTTGACCAAGTGATGGTCAAATAGTGGACTCAAAAGAAAAGTATTAATTAAAGGTCATGTACACCTATCTCTAGTGTATGTGCTTAGCACCGAGACAATAAGAGTTAGAAAAGAGGGATTAAATGCTAGGAGGAGTCATTACTCCTTGACTTAGGTTGTTGAGAAGTAAAGAAGAGAGAGAGAGAGAGAGAGAGAGTGAAGGAAGAGTAAATGCTAAAGTGAATGATTAAGTTTCAACTTTAAGAGAAGGCTTGAACATTAACGCCGGATTCGACGCGTGGAAGCCGGAGTTGGAGCCCTAGTAATTAAACCTAGACATTTATCCAATCAAGAGATTGATTGAGGTAAGTTTTGTTTAATCTCCTTAAAGTTTGTTTGTACATTCAAGTGTAGTTAAAATGAGGGATTAAAGAGGTAAAAATGAATGAAAATGGAAGGAGAATGAAGGTTGAAAGAATGCCAAAGAGAGGGCTGAGTTCTGACCAAATCGATTAATCGATTTGGAAAATTGATTAATTGATTTTGGTTCAGAAGTAAGCTGGGCAGAATTGCCTGAAACCGATTGATCGATTTTAAATCGATCAATCGACTCTGGAATTTCTATTAATTGATTTTAAAATCAATTAATCGTCTGAGCGCTTCCAGTGGCTAGAAAATGGAGACTGGGAAAAATCAATTAATCGATTTTAGAATCGATTAATCAAGTTTGGATTTTCGATTAATCGATTTGGAATCGATTAATCGAAGTGTGGATTTTCGACTAATCGATTTGGGATCGATTACTCGATTTTGGATTTTCGATTAATCGATTTGGGATTGATTAATCGATTTTGACAGTTCATGTTGACTTTGTATTAGACCTTGAGGGTTCTTGGAAGGCCTTGTACCTTCTTTAATGCATCCTTATTGATGCCTTACTTGTGTTATGATGTACCATAGGTGGTACGAGCAAAGAGTGAGAATATGGAGTTGTGTGGACTTTGACGCATAGTGATTCCAACGCGTGAGGTAGGGAACACTTTGAACATGTACTTTAATTTTTATAAGCATATATGTAGAGTAATTCAAATAAATATTTATGCATCAAAAATGTGATTTCTAAGAGTGTGTGTGTGTGTGTGTGTGAATGCTAAATGAACTCATAAGGTCCCCAGGGGACGTGAAAATATGATAATGTGCATCTAAGTGATGCGTTGAGCCAGTGGCATCCCAGGGATGCAGATGAAAGCTATCGGTGAAGTAAAAGAAAAGTTGATAAGGTCTAATATATTAGAATTAGCACGATCACACGGTGAATAACTATATGTAATGCACATGATATTTTTGTTATTTAAGATTTAAATAGAATACCCCACCGACGTGGCGGGATACCCACAACTTACTCGGCAGAATATCCGTGACCGGTACGGCGGCCAATCCGTACACCAGTTTGACATCCCAGGGATGTGAGTATGAGATCAGAACCTCGTCGCCTATGAGAAAGGGACCTGGGTAGTATTCAAGTAAGAAACAGATATGACAAGTGTCTATTTAGACAACGATGGTGGGTATTTCATCGGAGCTCGATGCTATATTTCTCGGGGATTATTTAAGTTAAGATTTAAGTGATTAGGCTGAATTAGTAACTAATACCAGTAAGTTGAGAATGAACAAAATCATGTAAAGTAACAGTTACATCTAGTACTTTATTTCAGTTGTTTAAAATGTTTTTCCATGCAATCCCATCAAATAAACCATGCTTTTAAACTTTTTTAGAATATATGTGAGAGTTTAACTTATATGTTCACTTGTTGTTTCCCTATTGAGCTAGGATGTAGATGTAACATCCTGAAAAATTTCGACCTTTGAACAATATGCCTCGGTGTGCGTGCCCGACTGATCACGTACCCGACATGGTGAAAATAATTAAGTTAGTTGGGCTAAGTCTTAAGTGGAAAAATATATATATATATAAAGATTGGTTTAGACTCGTGTGTGGACCTTTGGATGAATTGTATACACCTAGCTATGGCGTACTGGCTTAACACCTAAGTTTAGGTTGGTTATAAATGAAAATAAAGGCAGGAGAACTTATTTTTCTTATAATTTTGGTTCTAGAGAGAGAATAAAAGTTTAGTATTGGTTAAATAACTTATTTGACTAATTGGGCCAACTGTATTGGCTGCTAGTTGGGCCAACTGATTGGGCCGACTATTCGAGCCAACTATAGATCCTGATCGGGTGCATGTCTGTTAAGAAACATGTCACCGTTTAGATTTTTCAAATGAGATCATTTTAGGTCCGTTTGAGCTCGTATGAGATTTTTAGGACCAAGTTCATACACCGTAGTGGTGCGTATTGGCTTAACGCCGGGTCCGATTGATAAGTAGTTTGGGTGTACAGGCCCCACACTGAACCAAGGGATCATTTATATAATAGATAATACCTTAACTAGGTACGCCCGTTTCACGCCAAAAACTAGGTCCTTAGATAAGACTAACACCCAAAATGGGTGTATGTGTTTTGCATGAGAGCCGGCCTTTTTAGTTAAAAAGAAAAAAAAGAAAAAAAAAAAAAAGGGGCTAGCTTCCTTTTGAAGCCTTAACCGGTTGCAAGAGTTTGATGGTTTGGGTTTTGAAGAGAGAAGGAAGAAGAAAGAGGAAGAATCGCCGGATTCGTATGCGCCAAGCCTTGTGATTGCGTGGAAAAGGTTTTGTGAGTTCGTATAAGGGAAGGATCGTTGTCGATTTCGACTTTTGGTTTTGCTTTTGTGGGTTTTGGAGCCGTTTGGGGGTTTTGAAACCCTCTTCTTGCGAAGAGATCATGAGTTTTGATCCACAAATCATAGCGTGAGTTATGTGAAGTGTGTGTGTGTAAGGATTGCCATCGATTTCGTGGGCTTGGGTGTGATCGTGAAGCTCGGAGATGATCGAGGTGGGTTTGGAAACCCTTTTTATCTAACGAAGAAGACGATCCGATCTACGAGTAAATCACCGATTTAAAGAGGTAAATAATGCAATTCTTTCATGTATTTAATTAAATATATGTTGGTTAGATGTGTGCAAAAGATTAGGATCAAAATGATTGAATTTTGATGAAAAAAAAATGGGTTTCAAGGTTCAAACCCGAGAAGTGCTCAGAAACTGCCAAAATCGATTAATCGATTTTGAAACTCGATTAATCAATTTTTGACAAGAGATAAATTCAAGAGGAACTTCACGAAATCGATTAATCGAAGAGAATTTTGATTAATCGATTTTGAAATTCGATTGATCGATTTTGAAAATCGATTAATCGAGTTTGCCTAGGCTTACTGACAATACCATAGTATTTCGGCCATAACGTTTTGTGTCGAATTCGGATTGACGTGATTCTTGTTGCGTTGGAAAGAAGACAGAAAGCCCTACAACTTTTATGAATTGATCAACTTGTGAATCAATTGTTTTTAAGGTCAACATTTAGTAATAAGTTAGATAAATTTCTAATTTTGTCGAGAAACGAAACCGATTAATCGAGTAAAATCGATTAATCGATTTTTGAATTTCGATTAATCGAAATTGGGTCGATTAATCGACTGGTCTCAAATAGTGAAAAAAGATTTTTGGCTCTTTGAAAATCGATCAATCGAGAGAAAATCGATCAATCGACTTTAGAAAACCGATTAGTCGATTTTGTCTGAGTTGTCAGTACTTCTTTGGTATTTTGACCATAACGTTCTACTCCGACCTTCGATTGATACGATTCTTGAGGTGTTGGAAAGATAACAAAGAGATCTACAACTTTTGTGTTTTGACCAACTTATAAATCTAAATTTTTAAAGGTTAAAATATAGGAGGAAGGTTACATCAATTTCTATGTTGGCGCGAACTTGCCCATTCCGACTCGATTTTTTTTAAAACACTTAAATAGTCTAAGTTATTAGTGATTAGTGTTGATCCTTGATACATCATCATATATTTGTGATGTAGATTGAGGGAGGAAAGCCATCGATAGGCCATTGCTTGGCTTTGCGCAGTTTCGAGGTTAAGGTGGGGAAAATTTCATACGTAATTGCATTTTGATTTAATTTCATAGATGCATGATATGATCGAATAAAAGATGATAAGTTTTGTTTTGAATGAATTAGTATTTGAAATCCTTGCAATGGAAACTTTAGATCTTTGAACTCAAATATTTGATTGAATATTTTGATTGTTTGAAATGCTCGAAAGCTTTGAATTATCGAATCTTTGACATAGTGGCTGTTTTAAAAATTATTGACGTATCGAATCAAGAAATGATCTTTGTTTTGAACCTTTTATATAGCCTTCGAAAATCATGTAAGGAATTTCAGTCTTGAACATCGTATGTGTGTTTTGCAAGTTTTGAATCGAATCCAGAAGTTAAATTTGAAGGAAGCAAATGTGAACTTTGAATTGAATCCAAATCAAATTTGTATATAAATTTAAATCCAAATCGAACCATAAGTTAAGAAAATTTTAAGTGGACCGCTATGGGCGGATTATAAGTGTGTTGTGGACCGCTAAGGGCGGATTATATAATAGCGTAGACCGCTATGGGCGGATTATATGTGCATGTGTGGACCGCTAGGGGCGGATTATATGATACCTTGTGGGCCGCTAGGGCGGAATCGAACCGGCACGGCGGCTAACCGTGAATCGAACCGGCATGGCGGTTAAACCCATGAATCGAACCGGCACGGCGGGATATCCGTGAATCGAATTGTGTAAACTATGTGACAATGTGTAAGCTATGCAAGTGAGTGTTTGAATTGAACTGACACGACAGTCTTCGTGAATCGAACCGGCACGGCGGGATATCCGTGAATCGAATTGTGTAAGCGAAGTAAGAAAGTGTGAAACATATAAGTAAGCTAAGTAAGAATGTGCAAGACTTGTAAGTAAGATAAGTAAGGAATGTGTAAGATGTGTGAGTAAGCCAAGTAAGAATGTATAAAACATATATGTAAGCAAAGTAAGAATATGTAAGACATGTGAGTAAGTCAGGTAAGAATATGTAAGACATGTAAATGAATGTGATTCAAACTCAGTAAATCGAAAATAAGAAATATGCTTCTGATAAGAGATTAGTCAGTTTTAATTTTATTAAGAAAATATCTTTGAAATCAATTTCGGTTTTGATAAGAAAACATCTTCGAAATCAGTTTGCCTTTGAAATTAGTTTTGAATTTGGATAAGAAAATGCCTTTGAACTCAGTTTCAATTTTGATAAGAAATGCCTTTGAAATCAGTTTTAGCCTTGATAAGAAAATATTTTGATCTTGTCTTTGAATCTATGCATGTGATGAGATGTATATTGGTATTAGTTTTCTTCATTGAGCTTGGATGTTAGCTCACCCCGACTATACGTCACAGGTGTAGCTTTGAGGAGTGCCAGACTACATGCTTTAAGAAAAAGGAGCTTCCGCATAAGGATTTGTACTCTGTTTTGGGATCGTATATTTAGTGCATCGTGGATCTTGGTAAGTTCGAGGTTGGTACTTTCATGCTATTATACATGCATGGTACACTACTGTTGGTGATGGTTAGTCATCACTGGCGTTTGTTTAGTTCAGTACATATTAGATATTAGAATTGGAGTTTTGTTCATGATACTTACATAACCTTGCTTTGATTTCCGTATGCATATGGATGTGCCAAGTGTTTTGTATCAGATTGTGATATACGATCTGACGGTTCAGATTTTCTCATTTGGTTTTGGTGTAAAGTATAAAAAAATAAAAATAAAAAAAATAAAATAAAATAAAAAAAATCTCCAAATTTTAGGTTGGGAAAATCTGAGCTGTCACAGTAGCTCACCCCTTTAGACTATACGTCACAGGTCCATTGCTAGCGGCCGCCAAGGCTTCTGGAGACGTAGATCCGGAGGATTCGGATTACGTGTCCGGGGAAGAGTTGGAGCCTCCTCCTGAGGATTTCTTCTAGAGGACCCCTGCGTACTTGAGAGTAATTTTTTAGAGCTTTTATACGACTTGGTATGTCAAGCCTATATTGTTGAAATAATATAATTAAATGATATATTCCTTTTGGAGAACCGTCTGGGGTGATCTGTTTATCACCGATGGTTCGAGTTAGTTTTTCTGTTCATGCATTGGCATGGAAGAAGAACTGTCTTTTGAGCTTTTGGCTTTAGATTAATCTATCTTGATTTTTCGTCATTCAGTTTACCTATCTTATTTTGAGTAGTTGTTGCTTGGTTATACCAATGTTCCGTATGGACTTAGGGGTCATGGCCTAGAGGGTCGTGCTGATGGCACGAGTTTCGGGGTGTCAAAATCTGGGCTGTCACAAGAACCCACTCGAACCCTCAGTGACATCACATTAGTCACCCTAGATGGTTTGCCAAAAGAATATATCATTTTAATTACATATTTCTTAAAATAAGGCTTGACATACCAAGCCGCACAGTACTCTCTCAATTATATCAAAGTACATAATGGGTCTTCTAGAAGAAGTCCTTGGGAGGAGGCTCCAACTCTTCCCCGGGAATATAATTCGAATCCCCTGGATCAACGTCACCCAAAGCCTCAGCAGCCGCAAGTAATGGACATACTACATATAGTCTAAAGGGTGAGCTACTTCCTAGCTCAATAGGGAAACCACACAATGAACATATAAGTCAAGTTCTCACATATATTCTATGATATTAACAGTATGATGTAACAATGAATTTTCTAGGAAAGTAATTTAAATGACAAAAAAAAATGCATTTAATTGTTACCGTTACTTTACATATTTTACTTATTCTCAAACTGCTCATAACTACACTGATTTGGCCTAAAGACTTAATTCTGTTACTTAAATATTCCCCAACTTTCTATAGAGTCGAGCGCCCTATGGAATACCCTCCATCGTCATCTAACTAGACAGTTTTCATATCATTTCTCATGTATTAATGCTACCCAGGTCCCTTTCTCATAGGTGACGGGGTCTATTCTCATATCAACATCCCTGGGATGTGCCACTGGTGTACGGATTGGTCGTCGTACCGGTCATCGATATCCTGCCGAGTCAGTCGTGGGTATCCCGCCGCGTCGGAGGGATATTCTGTTCAAACCTTAAATAACAAAAGTATCAAATGCGTACTACATATAGTTATTCACCGTGTAATTGTGTTAATTATAGTATAATAGGCCTTATCAGTTCTCATTCACTTTTGCTTTACAATATCATGTACATCCCTGGGATGTCCTAGTCCATTGCATCATACAGATGCCTTTATCACATTCTCATCCCCTGGGGATGTCATAATTTCACTTACTTGCTTTATGTCACATATACACACATTCAAGGATTTATAATTTCTATGCATTAGCATTCATTTCTATATCACTACATACATGCTCTTGAAATTTAAATACATATTTAAGGTGTTCCCTGGGGATGTCATAATTTCACTTACTTGCTTTATGTCACATATACACACATTTAAGGATTTATAATTTCTATGCATTAGCATTTATTTTTATATCACTACATACATGCTCTTGAAATTTAAATACATGTTCAAGGTGTTTCCTACCTCACGTGTTCGAATCACCAAGCATCAAGGTCTATGCGACTCACCATACTTGCCTTTGCTTGCACCACCTATGCTACGTCATAGCATAAGCAAAGCATCAATAAAGATGCATTAAAGAAGGTACAAGACCTTCCTAGGCCCTCAAAGTCTAATTCAAAAGTCCACAGAAACTGTCCAAATCGATTGATCGATTCTCAAAACCGATCAATCGAAATCCCAAAATCGATTAATCGAACTTCCAAAATCGATTGATCGATTTCTCAATCGATCAATCGGTTTTCCCCAGCTCTTATTTTCCAGTCACTGAAAGTGCTCAGACAATTAATCAATTTTTTTAATCGATTAATCAAATTTCTAAAATCGATTGATCGATTTTCAAATCGAACATGTTTATAGCAATTTAATCTAACTCACCTCAAATAAATCTCCTGATTGGTTGGATGGTTGGGTTAATGACTAGGGTTCCTAGCTTTGACTCCACGAGATTCAGTGTGCGGTCCCGTCGGAATTTAAGGCTCGTGCACGGTCTTTAATCTGCAATCCAACGTACAAATCTATAGCTTTTACTCCCTTCATCCTTCCTCACTCTCTCTCTCTTCATAAATCCCTAGCTACCATCCAAAGAGAAATAACCCCTCTTTACTCCCAAGACTACTTAACTTATTCCAGGTCTTTGGTGTATGTGATTCTCACAATGAAATCTGACCCCACATTCACAAGTACACTCAACCCAACTTCACTCAATCTAAGTCATTGAGTTGACCTTCACTTGGTCAGGCCTACGACCAGTCAGCACGCATCTCGAGGTCACTATTCAACACTTCAAATTTTTTTAGGGATGTTACATTCTCTCCACATTGGGAATTTTCATCCTCAAAAATGAACTCGAAGGTGTGTTGGTGGAATCCCTCACACACATAAACACGCGTAGTTACAGACGAAAATACACTACACATCTTGCATGGAACGAATTGTTAAGATCACGATTCTAAGGGAAATATAATACAAGAGAAGGAAATTTCACAATGTTAACTTGGATTTACTTTCAATACAAAACAATATAATCCCTGATATAATGGCATCCATGCCAAGATAGTTGCATACATGAATTTTTCCAAAATTGACCATCCCAAACAAAATAATTATAATTGAACCACAAAAAGTAATCACAACCAAAAAGAAATGTCATCATCGAAAACTCACGTCGTCCCCCCTCATGGTAGATCCGCTACATCTGGGTGTTGGGGTCCCTCACCTGGCTGTTGTGGCCCCGAGCTCGACGTACCCGCACCAGAAGCATCCCCAGCTGGGGCGCCAGGAGTCCAAGTCTGCTCCTCTACGAGACGCTGCTGGAAATCTGTAGGATAGATGTACCACAGTATGGTACATAAGGAAATCCATGTGGCAGTTCATCTACTGGTTGTTGGCCTCCATCCAGGTCAACACATCGTCGATAGTAGGAGCGGGGCGAGTGGCTCGCCAACGGTAGGATGACGTAGGTGTAGAAGTAGCTGGAGGTGATCGTGACGTAGTAGGAGGTGGCACTATGTGCTGCCCCTCAGGTGGCAGTGAGCCCTGAGATGGTGCTCCCTCAGCTAGTGGTATAATAGGTGGCTCCCCACCTGGAGGATCCTGGGGTGGTGATGGTACTAGGCCAGCTTGAGCAGGTGTTGGTACGTCAGCTGGTAAGGTCTTTTTCAGCATACGGTAGATGCGGCCCCACGAAGCGATGGAGTAATGCTTTACGTGGTCGGTGGCCTTCGGCTCGATGGGTGAGATGGCATATTTGGGGGTGCTAGAATAGCACTCCAACATGCTAGAGATGAGTTGTGCATAGGGCATGCGCTCCTTGGGTCTTAAAGGCCCTTTCATCATCTTCCCTTTGATGTACACCATACCCTCAATAACTAATTTTGTAGCTTCAAACCAACAGCCGCGGTATGCCGTGTATAGGGCCTGTTGGACCAAGTCTACTCTCTCGGTGTTGTGACATAGTGGGTATAAATTACACTTGATTATAGAATCAAGCATCCACATGTAATGAGGTAAGTCTACCCTCCTTATGGATTTGCCCGATCCTTTGCTCCCCTTGGTCATTTCGGCCATAATTTCCTCAAATTGGACTTCCTAGGCAAATGGTGTAAAAAGGGTGGTCTCGAGCACATAATCTAGGTAACACTCTAGAGATTCATGAACATGGCGGCGGGCGAACGTATAACTACGACCGTTGATCTCGATCGTAACGGTGTCGTCAACCCGACCCGCCTTTAGGTTTTGGTAAAATAGGCGCACGAGTCGAGGATAAAAGTACTCGTGCAAAGGGTTCAAAAGATTTTCGAGACCCGCATTTTGAAGGTATTGTCGGGCCCATTGGGTCTCGCCCTCGACATCGGGGTTGGTAAACAGAACTTCGTCGATGATGTACTCATCTTCGAACTCCTTTGCCGCCCACCACTTATTTGGTTGAGGCGAATTTCCGGGTGGTGGTTGGGGTATCGGCGACGACTCGCATGAAGACGCGTTCGTCGAATCAGATTCAGAGTCTGATGAAGAAACTGGTGATGATGGGGGTGATGGCGATGGTGGTGGCGGTGCGGTGTTCTTACGCCATACCGGGAGCTTGGACGTCGATTATTTCGTGGCCAATCACGTTCGAGGCGGCATTTTGGAATTTAAACTAGACAAATCCCTAAAATCTAGGGCTGTGATAATTGAAATTGAAAAGAAATTGAAGAACTAGGGTTTACCGTGCATGTTCGATCCGAATGGCTAGGGTTCCAATGCAAAATCGAAATGCAAAACTCCCAAAACCTAGCTACTATGGTAGCTAAAAGAGGTAAGAAAAATGGCACCCAAAAGAAAAACTAAAACTAAATTTCGAATGGGAACCAAAAATCCCAAAACTGCTATATATAGGCAAAAATCGATTGATCGATTTTTGTAACTTAACCTGAGCCGCATGAAATCGATTGATCGATTTCAAAATCGATTTAATCGATTTTCCAAAATTGATTAATCGAATTCCACTCAATTAATCAAAATTTAATGCATATAATTTTTCAAGTTTTCCCCTCACTAGCGCGTGCTAGTCGTTCAATCGAACAAAATCGATTGATCAATTTCCAAAATCGATTGATCGATTTGGAAATCTATTAATTGGTTTTGACAGATTTTCCAAAAAAAAATTTGCTTTATTTTTCCTCTATTTTCTTGGTGTTTCTTGACCAGTTGGTCATTGGCTTTGTGGAGCATGCACTGATCATTGCTTCCATGATGCGATCATCATTACGCCCTACGAGGCAATTAGAACTCACATTCGTCCTATTCATTCATTAAATAAGTGGACATATACGTTCAACGTTTGATTACATTAACGGTTCAAACTCAAAAGCATACCGCGATTATACAAATTGGCTCTCAATTCTCGGTAAACAAATCTGGGTACTGTTCTCTCACATCCATCTCCCTTTCCCACGTTGCCTCTTCGATCGGATGATTTCTCCATCGTACAAGCACTAGAGGAACCACCTTGGTGTGCAGTACTTGCTCCTTTCTATCCAATACCTTTATCAGTTCTTCGATCATGCATCTAACGGTTGACTACCCAAACATGAGTAGGGCCATTAATATATTTTCTAAGCATAGATACATGAAACACATTGTGCACCCGATCAAACAATGGGGGTAAACCAATGCGGTAAGCAACTTTCCCAACTCGACTCAAAACCTCGAATGGTCCAAGATAGCGGGGACTAAACTTGCCCCTTTTTCCAAATCTCATTACGCCTTTCATAGGCGACACCTTCACAAACACATGCTCACCCACCTTGTAGTTTACACTTGTCCTTTTGATATCGGCGTAGCTTTTTTGTCTATTCTGAGCCGACCTAAGTCTTACTCTGATCATACGGACAATGGTGGCATTATCTTCAAGTAACTCCGGCCCCAGAATAAACTTTTCGCCAATTTCTTTCCAGTTGATAGGCGATTTACATCGCCTTCCATACAGAGCTTCATATGGTGCCATGCCAATGCTTGCTTGGAAACTATTATTATATGCAAATTCAATCAACGGTAGGTGTTGATCTCATGACCCTTGCAATTCAAGCATACACGCTCTGAGCATGTCCTCTTTGAATTGATTCACTCACTCTATTTGTCCATCAGTTTGCAGATGGAATGCTGAGCTGAAATCCAATCGCGTTCCCATTCCTTCTTGAAATTTCTTCCAAAACTTTGATGTGTATAATGGGTCACGAGCAGAAACAATGCTACTTAAAATCCCATGTAGTCGCACGATTTCTTTCATATATAACTCCATAATTCTTCCCGTCGTGTACATCGTGTTGTAAGCCAAGAAGTGTGCTGACTTGGTCAGTCGGTCTATGACTACCCAAATAGCATTATATCTCTTTGCTGTATGCGGTAGTCCCACAATGAAGTCCATAGAGATTGATTCCCACTTTCACTCTGGTATGGGTAGAGGCTGTAATAATCCAGCGGGATGTCTATGATCGACCTTCACCTGCTGGCAGGTCAAACATTGTGACACGTACTTAGCCACGTCTTGCTTCAAACCTTTCTACCAATAATTCTTTCTTAAATCTTGGTACATTTAGTGCTACCAAGGTGGATCACATAATTTGACTTGTGAGCTTCATCAAGGATAGTTTACCGCAAATCGACGTTGTCTGGAATACAAAGACGACCCTTGAATAATAAATAATCATCTTCTTTCACTAAGAACTCAGGTTTTATGCCTTCAATCACATCTAGGCGGATCGTAGTCAATTTTGGGTCTTTCATCTGTAACTCGTGCATATGCTCAAATATCATCGGTCTCACTGATATGTTAGCCAAGAAGGATCCTGTGGCTTGCACCTCGATATTTGCATTATACAAGGAAAAATCTTCAAATAACTTCCATCAGTGCATACCCAAAATCAAACTAGTCAACTGTGTTAAACCCTTCCGACTCAAGGCATCGGCTACTATATTAGCCTTGCCGGGATGGTACTGTATGGAACAGTCGTAGTCCTTGAGGAACTCCATCCATCTGCGTTGCCTCATATTTAGCTCTTCTTGTGTAAATAGATATCTGAGGCTCTTGTGATCGGTAAAGATCTCAAAGGTCTCACCGTACAAATAATGTTGTCAAATCTTCAGCACAAATATGACCGCTGCTAGTTCCAGGTCATGTGTCGGATAGTTCTTTTATGCTCTTTCAACTGTTTTGACCCATAAGCTATCACCTTCTTGTGTTGGTTGAGCACGCAGCCCAAACCATTATACGATGCATCACTGTATACCGCGAACCCTCCACTGCCTGAAGGAATTGCCAATACTAGAGCTGAAGTGAACCTCTTCTTGAGTTTTTGAAAACTCTTCTCGCATTCTTCACTCCACTCAAATCTCGCATCCTTCCGGGTAAGTCTTGTAAGAGGTCCCGATATTTTAGAAAATCCCTCTAGAAAACGTCGATAGTAGCCAGCTAGTCCAAGGAAACTACGAACATCTATTACCGTCTTTGGTTGTTCCCAATTTACCACTACTTCGATCTTAGCCAAATCTACTGTGACACCATGCTTTGAGACGACATGTCCCAAAAAGCTAACTTCCTCTAGCTAAAACTCACACTTACTGAGTTTGGCATACAGTTAGTGTTCCCATAACGTTTGTAGAGCAACTCTTAGGTATTCTTCATGCTTCGCTTTTGATTTTGAGTATATTAGGATATCTTCAACGAATACCACGACATAGGAGTCTAGGTGTGGTTTAACACCCGATTCATTAAATCCATAAATGACGTCAGAGCATTCATCAACCCAAACGGCATCACTAAGAACTCATACTGTCTGTATCGTGTCTTGAATACAGTCTTTTGAATGTCCTCTGCCTTGACTCTCAGTTGATGGTATTCAGATCTCAGATTGATCTTGGAAAAATACTTTGCTCCTTGCAGCTGATCAAATAAGTCGTCTATCCTCGGCAAAGGATTTCGATTCTTTATGGTGAGTTTGTTTAACTGGCGATAGTCAAAAATAAAACCGGTGCTCCCCATGGAGATACGCTCGGTCTTATAAACCCTTTGTCCATGAGCTCTTGTAACTGCTCTTTCAACTCCTTCAACTTAGCAGGAGCCATCCTATATGGTGCTTTGGAAACAGGCTCCTTTCCTGGTGTTAAGTTGATGGTGAACTCCACTTCCCTCTCTGGAGGTAATCCTAGTAATTCCTCTGGAAATACATCTTCAAACTCTCGCACCACTGCTATCTCAAAGATAATATTCTTCTCTTTCTTATCCTCCTTCAAGAATGCCAAATAACCGTTACACCCCTTTCTGATCAAGCGCTCGGCCCTGACCGCAGAGATAAGTGGCATATGCGTCGATCTCTCTCCTCAAAATCAAAACGATCTCCTTGTGTTAAGTTTAAAGATGACAATCTTGTTCTTGCAATCTACGGTTGCACAATATTGTGACAACCAATCTATGCCAAGAATCACATCAAATCCTTGCATGTCTAATAATATTAATTTTGCATCCAGTTCATGCACTTCTCCATCATCAATGCCCACTATCACTGACTTACAAACCAACTCTGTGTCGACTAATTCTCCAGTCGGGATAGACACTGATAGAACAAAGTCCAACGTCTCTGAAACAATCTTCATTCTTTTCATAAACCTCGAAGTAACAAAAGAGTGGGTAGACCCTGGGTCTATCAACACTTGTGCTTTACATGCTACCTAGCATCCCTTCTTGTACACTCGTAAAGTACCTATAGCATACATATATACAGATATAGTGTACATTTTCTTATTAAATTTAATGTATGAAAATAAGTCTATATTATGTTCTAACTGAATGCACCTTCTCTATTTAAAATTTTTGAAAATTGAAATTCTTTATTTAAAAATAATCTCACCTTGGATAACTTCATGTACGTTCCTTGCTTCTTGGGCAGTGACTGCGTATGCTCTTCCCTGTACGACCGGCTTCCTCGCTTGTATCGGTCGTGGCATTGAAGCAGCAGCCGTCTTACCTTTGTTCACCTTGGGGCAATCTCAAATTACATGACCCACCTTTCCGCATGTATAACAACCCCTTGTTCCTTGCCTACAATCCATCGTCTTGTGAGACTTGCCACACTTGGCATAAGTCTCCCTAGGTGTGGAACAAGCAACTCGTGAGAAACCCTGTGTGACTGTTGCTCTTGTGGTGATAGCAGGGCTCTCATATCTCAATTGCCTCCCCGACGCCAACACAGGTTATCGCTGATAGTTTACCTGTTGCACCGGTCTACTAAAACCTAGTTGGAATGGTTGCCTTTGAGTAGGCGCTACGAATCCCGGATTTTTGTTCACCGGTTCGTAGTTTTCAGCTCTACTCTTATCTACATTTCCTCTCCCATGCTGCTCTCTTCGGCTGTATCGATCATTATTGTCTTCCTCAATGACAAGAGCTTTACTCATGACCTCTCCATAGGTCTTCAACTGAAACGGTGCTACTCCTCTAATTTCCGGCCTCAACCCGTGTTGAAACCTCTTTGCTCTCATCACATCTGTAACCACATAATCGGGAGAGAAGTGAGCAAGTCTCATGAACTCCACTCCATACTCCCTTACCGTCATTCTCCCTTGCAAGAGCTGTAAAAATTGTATCTCCATCTGATTCTTCACGACTTTCAGGAAATATTGTTTATTAAACTCCTCCACAAACTCATCCCACGTCCAGGGCAATCCTGGGGTCTCTTGAGCCATAGTCCTAAAAATGGACTTCCACCAAGGCCATGCCTCCCCATCTAACATGTAAGCTGCCCAACGGATGCTTTCATCTTCTGTGCATGTAAGCACGCTGAAAACCTTTTCCATCTCGCTCAGCCAATTCTCGACAGCCATCGGCTACAGTTGTCCTAAAAAGCTAGGAGGTTGCATCCTCCTAAACTCAGTAAATGCAGAGGACACTAGCGGTGTCAAACCTACTGGAGGTATAGGTGGCTGTTGTTGATCATTAGCATTGTGAGCAACCAAGGATGTTGCTTGTTGTGCCATGGCAGTCGCCATGGTTTCCATGATATGCATCATCCTCTGACGCTCTTCCCTTTCTTCATTTCTTTCTCTGATTCTTTCTTGTTCCCTCTTATCTCGATCCTGACGATCTTGATCCCGACTCTCTGCCTGGCCGCTACTCCCCGGTGCCTCTCTATCTCCCATGGGCACTATGTTTGTAGGCGAGATGAAGTCATCTCTACTACGCAAATTCCGATCCTGGCCGCCCCTAGGTCGACCTCTTCTTCCTCTAGAAGATATCACGGTCTGCACGTGAAACCAAAGTTTCGTTAGCAGAAGTCCCTATGCTCTGACAAAGCAAGACTTGTCAAAATTTCTAAAAGAAAAAGCTTTCATACTAACTCTGACAACCCGAATTTTGGCACCCTGAAACTTATGCCCCATGATCTCGTATGGAACATTGGTATAACAAGCAATAATAAAGAGAAATAAAACACATAAGAACTGATTCCGAAATAATTCTCCAATTCTATATATATTTCAAGTCTCCAAAGTATTTGACCAAAAGATGGTTCTGAACTCATGCCTCTGCATGAGCAGGAGAACCCACTCGAACCCTCAGTAACATCACATTAGTCACCCTAGATGGTTCACCAAAAGAATATATCATTTTAATTACATATTTCTCAAAATAAGGCTTGACATACTGAGCCGCACAGTACTCTCTCAACTATATCAAAGTACGTAACGGGTCTTCTAGAAGAAGTCCTCAGGAGGAGGCTCGAACTCTTCCCCGAGCACGTAATCCTAATCCCCCGGATCGACATCTCCTGAAGCCTCAGCAGCTGCAAGCAATAGACCTACGACGTATAGTCTAAAGGGTGAGCTACTTCCTAGCTCAATAGGAAAATCACACAATGAACATATAAGTCAAGTTCTCACATATATTTCATAATATTAACAGCATGATATAACAATGAATTTTCTAGGAAAGTAATTTAAATGACAAAAAAAAAATGCATTCAGTTGTTACCGTTACTTTACATATTTTACTCATTCTCAAACTGCTCATAGCTACACTAATTTGGCCTAAAGACTTAATTTCATAACTTAAATATTTCCCAACTTTCTATAGAGTCGGGCGCCCGATGGAATACCCTCCATCGTCATCTAACTAGACAATTTTTATATCATTTCTCATATATTAATGCTACCCAGGTCCCTTTCTCATAGGCGACGGGGTCTATTCTCATATCAACATCCCTGGGATGAGCCACTGGTGTATATCCTGCCGAGTCAGTCGTGGGTATCCCACCACGTCGGTGGGGTATTCTGTTCAAACCTTAAATAATAAAAGTATTAAATGTGCACTTCATATAGTTATTCACCGTGTAATTGTACTAATTATAGTATAATGGGCCTTATCAATTCTCATTCACTTTTGCTTTACAATATCACGTACATCCCTCGGATGTCCAAGTCCATTGCATCATTCAGATGCCTTTATCACATTCTCATCCCCTTTGGATGCCATAATTTCACTTACTTACTTTGTGTCACATATATACACATTCAAGGATTTATAATTTTTATGCATTAGCATTCATTTCTATATCACTACATACATGCTCTTGAAATTTAAATACATGTTCAAGGTGTTTCCTATCTCACGTGTTCGAATCACCAAGCATCAAGGTCTATGCGACTCACCATGCTTGCCTTTGCTCGCACCACCTATGCTACACCATAGCATAAGCAAAGCATCAATAAAGATGCATTACAGAAGGTACAAGACCTTCCTAGGCTCTCAAAGTCCAATTCAAAAGTCCACAAAAACTGTCTAAATTGATTGATTGATTCTCAAAATCGATCAATTGAAATCCCAAAATCGATTAATTGAACTTCCAAAATCGATTGATCGATTTCTCAATCGATCAATCGGTTTTCCCCAGCTCTCATTTTTTAGTCACTGGAAGTGCTCAGACGATTAATCGATTAATCAAATTTTTAAAATCGATTGATCGATTTTCAAATCGATCAATCGGTTTCGGGCTTCTTTGCCCAACTAACTTCCAGGCCAAAATCGATCAATCGATTTCAGAAATCAATCGATCGATTTGGTCAGAATTTCAGCCCCTTATGGGCATTTCTTCCAAATCTCTTCCTTATTATTTTTCCTTCATTTCCCCTTCTTTAATTCATCATTTACTATGGTTAAATGCAACACAAACATGTTTATAGCAATTTAAACTAACTCACCTCAAATAAATCTCCTGATTGGTTGGATGGTTGGGTTAATGACTAGGGTTCCTAGCTTTGACTCCACGAGATTCTGTGTGCGGTCCCGTTGGAATTTAAGGCTCGTGCACGGTCTTTAATCCACAATCCAATGCACCAATCTACAACTTTTACTCCCTTCTTCCTTCCTCACTCTCTCTCTTCATAAATCCCTAGCTACCATCCAAAGAGAAATAACTCCTCTTTACTCTCAAGACTACTTAACTTATTCTAGGTCTTAGGTGTAAAACACATGCACACTTAAAACAGGTGTATGTGATTCTCACAATGAAATCCGACCCCACATTCACAAATACACTCAACCCAACTTCACTCAATCTAAGTCATTGAGTTTACCTTCACTTGGTCAAGCCTACGACCAGTCGACACGCATCTCGAGGTCACTATTCAACACTTCAAATTTTTTTAGGGATGTTACAGATGTAAAAATGAATGAAAAAAGAAAGAGAATGAAGCTGGAAGAATGCCTGAGAAAGGACTGAGTTTTTGACCAAATCGATTGATTGATTTTAAAAATTGATCGATTTTAAAAATCGATCAATCGATTTTGGCCTAAGGGATTTCTGAGCATAGCTGCCCGGAATCGATTGATCGATTTGAAAATTGATTAATCGATTTGTAGAAATCGATTAATCGATCAGAAATCGATTAATCGTCTGAGCACTTTCAGTGACTGGAAAATGGGGAGCTGGGAAAATCGATTGATCGATTTTAAAATCGATCATTCGAGTTTGAATTTTCGATTAATCGATTTTGAGATTTTGATTGATCGATTTTGGGAATCGATCAATTGATTTGGACAGTTTCTTTGGACTTTTGAAATTGACTTTGAGGTTCTTTGAAGGTCTTGTACCTTCTTTAATGTATCCTTTTTTATGCCTTACTTGTGCTATGGTGTACCATAGGTGGTACAAGTAAATGCAAGCATGTGGAGTCATGCAGACTTTGATGCTTGGTGAATTCGAGCACGTGAGGTAGGGAACACCTTGAACATGTATTTTAATTCTCAAAAGCATGTATGAAGAAAGATAGAAATGAATATTTATGCATCAAAATGAAATTTCTAAGAGTGTGTGTGTGTGTGTGAATACTAAATGAATATGTAAGGTCCCCAGGGGACGTGAATGTGATAATGAGCATCTAGGTGATGTGTTGAGCTAGTGGCATCCCAGGGATGCATATGAAACTTATCAATAAAGTGAAAGAAAAGTTGATGAGGCCTAATATACTATAATTAGCACGATTACTCGATAAATAACTATATGTATTGCACTCTGATATTTAAAGTTTAAACAGAATACCCCACCGATGTGGCTGGATACCCATGACTGACTCGACAGGATATTCGCGACAGATACGGCGGTCAATCCGTACACCAATTGGACATCCCAGGGATGTGTGTTTGAGACTAGAAACCCTGTCGCCTATGAGAAAGGAACCTGGGTAGTATTCAAGAATGAAACAGATATAAAAACTGTCTGATTAGACGACGATGGAGGGTATTCCATCGGGCACCCGACTCTATAGTAAGTTGGGAAATATTTAAGTTACGATTTAAGTGATTAGGCCGAATCATTGTCTAATACTAGCAAGTTGAGAATAAACAAACACATGTAAAGTAACAGTTGCATCTAGTACATCTTTTCAGTTATTTAAATTATTTTCTCAGTAATTCCATTTGATAAATCATACTTTTAAATTGTCTTAGAATATATGTGAGAGTTTGACTTATATGTTCACTTGTTGTTTCTCTATTGAACTAGGATGTAACTCACCCCTTTAGACTATATGTCACAGGTCATGTGCTTGTGCCAGCTGAGGCTTCGGGTGACATAGATCCAGAGATTCGGATTACGTGCCCGGGGAAGAGTTGGAACCACCTCTTGAGGACTTCTTCTAAAGGACTCGTGCATACTTTGAGAGTGATTTTGAGAGCTTTCTATACGGCTTGGTATATCAAACCTTATGTTTGGGAAAATACAATTAAATGATATATTCCTTTGGCAAACCATCTAGGGTGATCTTGCTTGTCACCGATGGTTTGGGTCGGTTCTTCTATCTATGCATTGGCATGGAAGTAGAATTATCTTTTGAGCTTTTGTTTTAGTATAGCATACCTTATTTCATGCTTGCTTCAGTTCATATGTTTTTACTTGATTTGTTGTTGCTTGATTATACCAATGTTCCGTGCAGATTAATGGGGCACGGTTTAGAGGGCTGTGCTGATGGCATGAGTTTCGGGGTGCCAAAATTCGGGCTGTCACATAACATGTCATCGATGCCTTAATATAACAGAACCAAGGTATAATTTCATTATTGTATCTAAAATAATTATACAAAATACAACTTCAATCAATACTCATTAATTTTTTGTAACAAATATTTTTCTTAATGTATCAGGTCCATCGTTAGATTACAGATCACCTATAATACATTGAGTACATGGGTTGCTATATTTGGAGAGCATGCAGAAAAAGTGATCAAATGCACCGCCAAAGAATTAAAATGATATACATCGAGTACATGGGTTGCTATATGTCTCAATTTTTATTTGAAATTACTAACACTATCTTATTAACCATATGTAGGATGGTGTCAAATCTTTGAAAGACTTTGCTCACAATAGTCTGAACAAAGAATATCTTTTCCATGTAAATTCTGCTCAAGATGATTTTCGAGGAGTTGGAGCTAGAAAGCTCAACATCATAACAGTTGAAGATGTATCACCATCTTTAAATGAACAGGTGAAGAAACATAAGAAACAATGAAAATACAATAACATATATCCTGTTTTATAGATCATCCAACAAAAAATTTTGAGTGTATAAATAGTTTGATAGTTACCACTTTACTTTGGTTGGAATTATTGTAAATATTTTGATACCATAAACTCTATGTAAGACGTTTCTTGAGGTTGTAATTATTGTAAATATATTTTGGAAAACGTCTTCAGCTTATCAGGTGAGTTTTTTTATTTATTTATGATGAATTTGTTAGTTGTTTTGGGTTTTAGTTCAAATGGGTTTGTGTATATGAGGGTAATTTAGAGAAATAAATTTAGCAAAACTAATTTTCTCTCTCTTTTGCTAGGATTTTTTGTGATTGGAGACGAACCTAAGAGGTCTCAACGGCTCACCAAACTTAGGTGAAATTTTCTTTCTTTCTTTCTTTCTTTTTTCTTTTTGACTTTTTTTATCTCGGTGGGTTTTTTTTCAGAAAGTTTGATTAGTTTGTATGCTGTTTTGGTCTCGAATTGAATTGAGTTTGTGTATAGCAGGGTAATTTAGAGTTAGATGATTATGATTTCCCTTTTTTTTTAACTTTTTTTTTTTTTGGGAATTTTTGATGAATTTGTATATTGTTTTGGTTTTGAATTGAAAGGGGATTGTGATAGATGGGTAATTTCGAGTTAAACATGCTTGTGAGACTTATGTAATATTGTGATTTATTTATTTTCACTTTTATTTTTTTATCTAGGTTCTTTTTTTGGAATGATGAATTTGTTAGTTGTTTTGGTTTTTAATTGAAATGGGTTTGTGCATATGAGGGTAATTTAGAGTTAGATAATTGCGATTTGTTTAATTATCGTATTTTGTTTTTGATGTGGGTTCTTTTTCTTTCTTTTTTGGGAAAATTTTGATGTGTTTGTATGGTACTTTGGTCTTCAATTGAAATGGGCTTCTGTAAATGAGGATCATTTACGTTTAAATAATTATGTTATTTATTTATTTTTGGTTTCAGGTTTTCATGTATTGGAAAGGTTTGATGAATTTGTATGATCTTTTGGTTGTGAATTGGAATGTGTTTGTGTATAGGAGGGTAGTTTAGAATTTAGAATTAGATATGAAGCCAAGTAGTTCAACAACCTAAGACATGAGTAAAGTTGTACTTTATTTATTTTAGTTTTCATTTTTTTTCTCTAGGTTATTTTTTTTACAAAGTTTAGATGAATTTATATGATGTGTTCTTCTTGAATTGAAATGAGTTTCTGTATAGCAGTGTCATCTAGAGTAAGAGATGAAGTCAAGTGGTCTCAATGGCTCGCAGGACTTAAATAAAGATGTGATTTATTTATTTATTATTTATTTTTTACTTCGTTTTTTATATGGGTATTCCTTTTCTTGGAAAGTTTTGATGGCTTTCCATTGAATTGAAATGGGTTTGTGTACACAAGTGCAATTTAGATTTTAAAGTTCAATATGTATTGAATGTAATAATCAAATCTCGAAGAATGAGTAATTTTCCACAAGAGACTTACTCACAAGAGGCTTTTGGGTATTGAATTCTGTCAAAATCCGACTTTCAAAACTTTCAAGATCTCTCTAATATATGACAGACCAATTTTTTATGGGATTCATAAGTGATGATTAAATGGTACTTCATAAGTGATGTTGCCTCTGATGCCCCACTTATTTAGTGGAAGGTTTGCAAACTATAAAATCTAGAGCTCCCTGTTTACAAGATCTACAAATATATAAGTTTCATTTGTAAGATATGAAACTAAGAGAAGCTGAACTCCTTTACATAGATGAGAAACTAAGTATAAATAGCTTTACGACCAAGTTGGGGATAAATCCACAACCAACGATACGTTAAACATAAAATAGAACAATATTTCTTCAGAAATTTTTAGTTTATATTCTTTATACAAGAGAGGGAAGCATTAGTTTTGGTTACTTCTCTTCTTTGTATTATATAATTTCTATTCTAGCATGCGCTCTCTATGTTCGTTGACTTATTTTACTATAGTTCTTTTTGAATTAATGGTCTTTGTATTTGAGTAAAGAAGTGACTAAGGTGAAAGATTTTCTTTATTGGAGAGGAACAAATATTTTCTCCTTTTATATTCAAGTGATCATATTGATTACATTCTAATCACATAGAGGAACAATTTTATGTTGCCTATGACCAGATTATACAGTGGCGAAGCTTTAGTACTGCTGATAGATGATGATCCAAGGATGCATTCTTCACATGAACGAAATTTCTTGTACTAAGGTAATTCAAAATTTTAATTATTTTATAGGGCACTTTAGAAAAACAACCTTAAAAAATAAGCGTTCTAGCAAAAAATTCAGAACTTTAACGTTTTTTAAAAAAAATGCTTTCATGATTTTTTGAAGTTCTGAAATCCGTGAAAACAACATTTTTAAAATGAGAATTTGAGATCTCACGGATCTCAGAACTTCAAAAAATCATGAAAGCATTATTTTTTTTTAAGTTAAGTTCTGGATTTTTTGCTAAAATGTTTGTTTTTAAGCTTGTTTTTCTAATTTTTCCTATTTTTTATATTTTAATAATAAACTAAATCACTCACAAGTACCACCTTAAGCCCAAGTTTGGGTGTCATGTCAACATATATGAGATTAAACCAAGATGGTTGAAAAAAAATATTGGTCACCATTAGATGAATAGCCAATGAGTTTAAAAATGAAGGGTAAAATGCTTTATTATTTCACCTAAAACAAAGTCAAAAAAAAATATTATTTTCTTTTTAAAGCCTTTTAGATTGTATTTGATAATCTAAGTGAAAGTTGGAAATTTAAGGTGGATTTGATTTAATAATTCAAAATATCTTGTTTGATTGCCTTTTAAAGATGTAGAATTGAAGTCACATGAAGCTTACTTGTGGAATTTACTTCTACCCACCATGAATCCTCTGAACTGACATATCCATTATGTTACTTTATCATTTGATATCTCAATGAGTGGAATTGAAACTAGGTGGGATCCACTTGTAATTTTCTTAAGTGTTCAATTTGGTTAGGAATATTCTTTTCTAGATTGTAATTTCATGAAAGTCATTTCTCAAATATTCTAGAAGTCAATTCTCATAAAGTTTAACATGAAGTTATAAATTTACTTTCCACAATTGAATTTTGAGTTAAAGGAGAGGAAAAACTTAGGAGAAAAGGTGTGAGGAGGCACTTAGAGTGTCATGTAGCATCTAAAGTAGGGGCTGGACCACTGAAGTGTCTCTTGGGAAAAGACCATAGACCTTTTTCATTTATTATCATGGAGTCTTGTCATTCCCAATTGGTGAAAGTATGTTGAAATTTGAACCATTATATTCAAGTGATATATATATATATATATATATATATATATATATATATATATATATATATATATATATATATATATATATATATAAAATATGATAAACTAAATAAAGGTAGGAAATATAAGCAAGGGGAGTTTGATGTGTTGGAAAGATGTTGGCATAATGAAAGCCTAAAAGGGGGTCGGCTTGCAAAGTCACGTGGCTGATGGCCTTTTTAGGATTAGGTAATCCTCCATAATGATTTCGGGTACAGGTGTCATGTGCGTGCGCGGCTTCCAAACATGCGTATTGGATGACAATTGTAGCTTTTACTATCTAGAAAAGAGTTGGCAATGTGTGATCGGGCCATGCAACCCAACCATAACAAGGGTGGGTGTGCTTGCAGCGTAAATTGATTTCTACTTTTTCTTGTGTCGTACCGCTATAGTAAGAAAATCGTGTTTTGGCTAACAATTGGTGTTTTTTTCACTATTATACTAAAACCTATATTTTTCCTCTGATTTATTTCTCTTATGGACTGGTTTTCTAGAAGTATTTGACTGTTTCTGGAGCTTTGGAGTAAAGAAAAGCTTAAAAGTTTATATAAATATCATATCAAAATTGGGTGAATCCAATGAGGAAGCTATAATTTTCAGTGTAGCAGAAGAATACACAAGATATTGTGTGTCTAGGATTGCTTGCCTTTTCTTTTTAAAAAAAGGAATAGTTGATTTTGGAATTTAGTTTGTTTCTGTTGTATTATATATAACCCATTTTATAATATCTATAGAACAGTATCTATATATTCTTAACCTTTTGGCATCCACATAGAATGTGCTGAATGTCTTTTCCCTCAATTTTTGAGGAACTCATTTGTTGTTTCGGCAATAATTATATATGAATTGGATATAACTCCCCTTCATTGCAGTCCTGCCTTTAACATTTCAGAGTTCATGTCTTTAACATTCTGTTGAGTTAATTTTCAATATCTAATTTGAGCAACTTCTCTGGCTGGTCTCGATGGGAGTTGAACATTGAATATATTTACTATTTCCTTTTCAGGCTGTTGAGAATGTCAATGGAATCATTGGGCTAGCGTTGATTGGAATGGTATTTTTTCTAACATTTTGCATTTTTTCCTACTCACTTTGGTTTGCGCTTTGGTTCTCAATGAAATGCCTCTGGTTATACTATAGCTTAATTCACTACCATCCACTAAGCATGAACTAAAAATCCTATAATCTGTTTAATTTCTTGACTTGGCAAGTGAAGTCACTCTATTTTTAACAGGCTTGGAGGGATTTTACTTTATAATCCCTTTTAAGTTTAGAGGCATACTTTATAAGAGTATTAACATTCCTTTGGAAAAATTGATGGGATGAAAAGAAACCATCAATTTCTCAAATAGGCTATTATAGAGTATGTGTTCTTTAAAACGGTAGTTTGTGCATTGGGCTCACATGATTTAATATTGATGCCTATATTTTCATATTGTTTCTCAACAGGATCCTACGGAGCAAGTTAAAATCGATAATTTCATGGTGCAATAGCTTGATGGAGTGGATTAGGGAGCTTTAGGACTGATATTTGGTTGACATTGCTTGTAGGTGTGTGTAATTGGAGGAGATGATTGCGTTTCATTATTGGTTTTTGTATTCGAATATGATTTGTGCTAAACATGAGATATTGATAGTTATCTTTTGTGAAATTATATGTTTCTTTGTATTTAATTAGTTGAGAATGATTGTGGAGTTTTTGTATGTAATGAGATAGTTCTATTTCCTTATTGCATTTCTTTTTTGTGCATGTTTCTTAGCTTGGATTGATCATTCATATTTTTATATAATTTCAGGAGATAGTTACATGTCCTTTGTGGGTGTACATATGTGTGTGGGTGCATGTGTGCGGGGTTGTTGGTGCATGTGCTCTTTCATGCTTTCGCCTTGCCGATTTATGAAATTAAGATGTATCAAATGATGTGTCTTTGTATCGACTGAGATTTAATCCATGGATCAGAGATTGTTTGCATTTGTTGGCTACTCGGGTGGTGGGGAGTGAGTGGTTGGGTTCAACCTGATATCTATTTCCTTTTTTGAAATTGTTAGCTACTGACACATCAAAGATTGCATGTGTATTCAAGCTGAATTTGTCGAATCTGCCTATAAAATAGTCATTGGTGCAAATCTGCAGGTTATTTAGAGCATTATTCAATGATAAATGACTTTATTCTTATAACTTGAACGATCTTTATATATTTTATAAGATATCTAAGATCATTGGAACTTCTAATTTGATCTTTGTTGATGTATATTATTTCTTTATTTTATTTACTTTTTTTTTATCTATTAAAGACATGAGTATATCGAATTTTTATAATTGTTGAGTTTGGGTCTATATGCATTTCAGGATGCATGTCTATATCCCTTCAAATGGTTGAGATTCATGTACATGTATTTTAATGGCTATTGTTTTCGGTTCAAATGCTTTCATCAAGTTTGAATCTCATACATTTGAATGACTTAGATTTCATTCTACATGCTATTTAATAGTTGCTATTATGGGTCTATATGCATTTTAAGATCAAGTTTGGGTTTATGTTAAATTTAATGGCTGACATTTGGGTCTCAATCTATTTTGATTGTTAAAATCTAGGTCTTCGTGCATTTTAAAGGTTTTTGTTTTGGGTCTAAAGACATTATAGTTTTAAGTTTAGTTCTATGTGCATTTTACTGGCTGAGGTTCGGGTTATGCATTTTAACGTTGAGATTTTAGGTCTTGGATGTATTCTAATGAGGTTTGGGTTTATATCCAACCGTGGATGTTCATAAGCATAATTTCAGGCTTGTAGCTCTACAACGCAAAGCGAAGAGGTGATGGATTTGAACTTTGTTTCTTTTTATAGGCCAACTGAGGTTTTTATCATCAACTCTCTGTCTCTCTCTCTCTCTCTCTCTCTTTATTCTTTTAATTCATAGGTTTTTTATCATTAACAACACAATTTTCTTGTAAGCCTATGGAAAGATGTTTTCCTAGATGCATTCTTGCCTGTATTGGCAAGAATGGTATGAATTATAAGCAGTTAATTTTTATCCTTTTTATTGTGTTACATGACAGGGATTAGAGAAGTCAAGTGCTTCCTGAGGAACTACAACTTCTAATGAGCTTTTAACATGCTTTTGACGTTAACAATTGTACATATACTTTTTTTTTGGCTTTTGTGATCAAGTAATGGAAGGTCTGCCGCTAGACTAAATGTTGTCATGTTTAATGTATTTCTTCATGAATCTGCCAATGAGATTCCAACAAATCCTGTATCAGATCCAATTGTACATCTCAAATGAAGAATTTGTATTGTTTTAACAATTCACTTGACATCTCTTTCTTAAAAAAATTCACTTGCTGAATTTGCAGCTAAACACCAATGCCAAAAAGATAGTTTAGATCTCTTACGAGCTGTTTAAATAAATGGTCCCCACATGCATCACACGTGCATGGCCCACTAGTATATATATATATATATATATATAATACAATGGAGAAAACTTCTCTGTTTTCCGCTTTTCAATCGTCCCCAAACATGACAGAGGAATATGTGATAGCGGCAATTGCGACTTGTGAGGAAAATGTGCGTCTCTAAAATCCTATCCCTAATTTTTTATGCTGATGTTATACCACATCACCTTATGTTGTAGCAACCTCACTTAAACAAAGGAAAAATCTGTTAACTACTTTAATCAGACGATTGTAGTTGTTTTTCATTCCAATCTTCCATGGGATAGATGTTGAGGTCATGGACTACTATCAGAAGGTCAGATGTTGATTCCACGTGACACAAATCCCATAAAGTGAATATGAACCACGTTTGACCATACACTGATCATGCTCACTTTTTGGCTGGTCCAACCCGGTTCGACCAGAATCAAAACCCTAGACGGTTCGGTCCATTTGAGAACAAAAAAAATTGATTTTTTGGGTTCATTCTATGAACCACCCGATTTCTTTATGACCATTGCGGTTCAGCCGGTTCTTATGAAATCGGTTTGGTTCATTTAAAAATTATTTAAATTTTTTTGTCAAAAATAAAAATATGTATTACAAATAGAATGTTTCCAAATAAATCAAATAGCTAATTATAGATTTTATATAGTTCCCTCTTAAATTTTGAACTTAAATTATTTCTTATTTGGGTTTTTTGTAAATTACTCCCCGTGTTATGCTGAAATTTCATAAAACCCCCCGATTATGCATATTTACACTACACCCCATACTTTTATGTTTCATTTACATATAACCGTGCCATTAAACAGCAGTTAACTAGGCGTCATTTCTTCGAATGAATGACGACTTTATTGTTAGGGAATATTATTTACAAAACTACTATGATATTTTTCCTAACTTTGACCATATTTTTAACGATGGATAAGCATCAGATCCTGTCCAAATGTTTTGGGTGGAATAAGTTGTCGTGTCATCCGATTTCCGTGTGGGTGTCACATGACACTCACTTGGTTCGTGGGTAACACTAAAATGCTACCCTTGTTTGTAGCATCCCAACCTTATGTAAATAATTTTGTAGTCTTTATAGGATAATTGGTTAATAAAATTTACAATAGATCGGGTCTCGGCCAGGTCGGTGTGAGTCATGAGTCGGGTCACTGACCTCATTGGCCAAGGATCGTGCACATTTGGATGCCAAGTGACACTTAATCTGAAGATTTGGTGCTGATGCCAACATGCACAAGATCGATCACATCCACCCCCCACCCCCACCCCCACCCCCACCCCCACCCAAAAAAAAATAAAATAAAATGAAAAAATCATCTTATCCACTGTCCAAAATATGGTCAAAGATGTCAAAAAAATTAATATACTAAATATGTTAGGCGGAACCCAATATTTGACCACGTGGCATGTGATCGGGGCACTAGTATATATATATATATATATATATATATATATATATATATAACTAGTGACCCGACCCATGAACCACACCGACTGGGCCCTGTATATAAGGTCGGGATGCTTCCAACGAGGGTAGCATTTTAGAGTTACTGACGAGCCAAGTGAGCGTCATGTGGCACCCAACCCCAAAATTGGGTGACACGCTACCCCCAAACCAAGTGAGCGCCATATGACACCCAACCCAAAAATTGGATGACATGACAACTTAGAGGAGATTAATCATGTTCCACCCAAAAAAATTGGACATAATCCGATACTTATCCACTATTAAAAATGTGATCAAAATAGGGAAAAATATAATATCAATTTTGTATATAATGTTCAATAAGAGAAAATATGTCATTCAATCGAAGAAAAGATGTCTAGTTAACTGCGATTTAACGACTGAGGGTATATGTAAAAGAAACATAAAAGGGGTGGAGCGTAAATAGGCATAATTGGGGAATTTTATACAATTTTAGTATGACACAAGGGGTATTTACAAAAGACCTTATTTTTATTGCATTTCTTTGGTTACTTTAAAATTAAAAAGGCTTTTAAAATTCTCTTTCGTAAATTAATTAATTTAGAAAACTCATACACTTTTATTTAATGAGTTTTAAATATCTTATAGTTCAAATAGGAAGCTTTAAGAAGATTTTCAATAAGATCAACAACATTAAGTAAACTAGGAGTCTTTCTTTTAATAGAAATTAATATCTTAATTATTTATATTAAAACTAAATTATATTTAAATACTAAATACAATATTTATTTAAATCAATATTCTATTGAACCAATCGGTCCCGTTTGGCTCGATCCGATAGAATAAGTGCCCTCCGATTTTAAAACATTGATTGATATAAATCATGAAAGAAAGACTTTTCCGAATCTTAAGGTTAAACTATCAAGATCAATCAAAAGTCAAAATTGGATGTGCACGGATAGCAGAAGCTCCAAAGTCAAATTATATACGGAGGCTAGTGGTACAAAATCTAAACCTCCACCTTTTGATGTATGAAAGTCAAACCGCCAGACGATTGCGCAGCTAAGCTTGCTGTAGCTGGAAAACGGGGGATTCGGAGCATTTGGCGGCCCAAAATGCAACTTTGATTTTTGAATAAAGCAGAAGTAAAATTATATTAAACGAAAGCTGGGGCATAAAAATAGTAAAAATAGTTTGTACGGCATTAAAATAACCTCGTCTACTTCCCATGAGAGAGAGAGAGAGAGACCCCACATAATTTCATGTCTTGTGATGCACAGATCATAGTTTTGGTGACCAACCATTAAAGTGGGTTCATGGCTTCCTCTCTCTTATTCTTCTTCTCTCACTGAATAATATTTTTTTTAGAGAGAGAGAGACGAGAGAAGAGAAGAGAAGAGAAGAGAAGAGAAGAGAAGAGAAGAGAAGAGAAGAGAGATGGATAATGGAGTTGAAACAGGAGTTGTTTGTATGTTTGGTGATGAGGATTTGGGTGAGATAAGTGGGTTTAAAAGAGGGAGAGATTTTGTTGATGTAACTTGTGGGTGTACGAGCCAGAGGTATGGAGATGCTGTTGGAAGACTTAGGGTTTTTGTTGTTGGTGATCTTGAAATCAGTTGTGAATGCACACCTGGTTGTCAAGAAGGTTGGTTTTATTATTATTATTATTATTATTATTATTTTGGGGTGTTTTGGGTTTTGTATTTGATGGTTTGATGGATCTACATGCATGTTTGCTTGGTGTTTATTGTAATGCTAAGGGATTGGGTTTCTGGCTATCCAAGTTTTTTTTCAAAAAACTGGTGGGCTTGCATGTTTGGTTGGATTTTATTGTAATATTAAGAGATTGGGTTTCTGGGTATGAATTTATTATTATTGTTATGATTATTATTATATATATATATATTTCATGAAACTGCGATGAAAAATTTATAGGTATGCATGTTTGGTTGCTGTTAGTTGAAAGAGATTGGGTTTCTAAGTATGCAATTTGTTATTATTATTTGTTTTTTTTCATGAAACTGCGATGAAAAATCTATGGGTATACATGTTTGGTTGCTGTTTAATAAAACACTAAGAGATTGGTTCTTCTTGTTATGGTGAAGTTATTGGTTTTGTGTTGGATATTATTTAACTGTGAATTTTTCTTCATATATATGTTTGGTTGGTGTTTGTTGAAATGCTAAGAGATTGGTTCTTTTTGTTATGGTTTGAGGTTTTTGGTTTTGTGCTGGATTGCATTGCACTTTGATTTTTTTTTTTTTAATTCCTCTATATATAGGCTGTGGACCATTAAACTTTTAAGCTACTGGGTTCCCTTCCTGCAGGTGGTGGCTTGCGATATAGTGATTGGGCCAGGACCACACCAGCAAGTGATTGCCTGCCCATCATATGTTTGAAGAACAAGAACAATGCAACATGGAATGTGTTTAATACTTGTTTTTTGTTTAATTTTTTTTTTTCCGTCTGACTGTTATGGTGGCATCGCACTCGCAAGCTCAATCTTATGGCTTTGTATATCTTGGGCTTGATCCTACATCATTGGCGTTTTTATTCAAGATCACTAGTTTAATGTTTTTGTCATTAAAACAATATTATCATGTTAGATGGTCTGTTGATTTATTAGGGGTTGTTGGTCCTGTTTATTTTAGTGCTCTCTTGTACAAATTAAGCAAAAGGCTTTGTTTACTCTAGGTGTTTGATGTTTACTTATATTAAATCAAGCAATTTTTTTTGTTTTTTCTTTTGTTTTTTTGGTTATTTCTTATTAGCTGAGCTTAGTCAAAAGCAAATTGAAACTTGATTTTATCTGTTTTTGAGCACTCTACCCCTTCAGTAATAACTATACATGACTACGGGCTTATTTCCAATATGAGGGCTTCGGCCTGTAGCACAATGGAAGTTTGACAATATTGCAACCTAAAGGTCGCAGGTTCGAGCCCAGCTTAGTTATCCCCCCCAAAAAGGGCTGGTTCATGGATTATTGTGCAATGGGTGCATTTTCTTGTTTCTTTGTGATAGATTTCGCTTCAATTAGGCATGATGATTGCTCTGCCTCTTCATGTTTCCATATTAGAGTTTTTAAGATCCACATGAGATGTTATATTCTTATATTAAATGGCAATAACTAGTCATTGGTGATGCTTGTTCTAAATAATACAAGTTTTCCCAATTATAAGGGCATGAACAGTGAGATCCGATGGCTATGAAGCTTAGATACATCCTAAAAATACTGTTAGAGAGATAATATCCCTGATAAGTGTGGAATTTTAATTTGGATTTGAAATTTAGTGGTGCTAATGACAACAAAATATTTCAAATAGAGAAACTGGTGATATTTCTACTACGTAAGAAACATTCACAACAATATATGTTTTCAATAAAAATCATTGCATAATCAATCGCCCTAGTTTGAACTTTGAAATCCTCAAGCTTTCGAATTTTCAAAATATAGGGATTTGCGTCATCTGATATGGGTCAAGAGGGAGGCATCAGCTGTTCATTTATTTTTTTCTTCTCTTCAAATCCTCATGAAATATGATTCTGGTGGTATTCATAATAATATGCCTCTCATCACCACATTCTTTTTCTATAGAAAGATGATCGTTCTATGATCAATGTAGGAAATAGTGATTTAATTAAGATTGCAACAATTAGAAAGAATTATGGTATAGACGTTGCAATACTTGGTGTCCTTAAACATCTCTTGTCAAATAATTGAGATGAAGGAAACTGCTAACATGGAGAAAAATTATGTTTGGCCAACAATGATTGAAAGACCAGTTTCAAGTTGCGTTTTAGTTTTTGAAATATGGTGTATATATGTTATGTATTTTCCTGTTTGTATATGCGTTGCAGATTTTTGGTTTCTGATTGACTCTTGCCACCTGCATCAATAGATGAAACTCCTCAGCAGCATACTTTTAGGCAATGTGGTGCCAAGTGGGGTACACTTTTTACCAATTCACTTTTTCCAAGTGGTTAGACATCACGTGAGCTTTGCTTAGCCCAAAAAATATACCCCTCCGTACACTCGTGCCATCCAATTTAAGCACTTTAATATGCCCCCATATGAACAATGGTCTATATTAAAAAGCCCATGTCGAATGGTTAGAAACCTCTGATAGGCACCGAGTTTAGGCTAACATCGGTTCACATGATGACTTGCAACTTGGACGAATTGGATTAGGCTGGGGTGTGCCACGTGGCAAAAGAAGTGCACTTTAATCTGTAAACTTTTTTATTTCAATGATTAGCATTCATTGCCCTTTAAACCCTTTTGTTAGATCTCACAAACAGGTCAACACTTTTGCCATTGAGTTATATATATATATATTCTCTCCATTTTCTCTATTAATGTGTCCTGTACTTGTTTTTGGACTGATGGTTGGTAATTCTGATGTGTAGATAAGTTGAGTCCAGCTGCTTTCGAGAAACATTCTGGGCGAGAGGGAGCTAGGAAATGGAAAAGCAATGTTTGGGTCATAGTTGATGGAGAGAAGGTCCCACTTTCCAAGACGGTTCTGCTTAAATACTTCAATCAAGCTTCAAAAAATGGTAATGGCTCTCATAAAGCCCACAATGGACGACCTTGTCACCGTGATGAGTTTGTTCGGTGCACGAGGTGTAACAAAGAGCGCAGGTTTCGACTCCGAACCAAAGAGGAATGCCGGATTCACCATGATACTTCGGCAAATCTTAATTGGAAATGTGCTGACTTGGCATACGACAAGTAAGTCGTTTTCCCCGATGCAGTGGATGAATCCTGTTTACATTCTCATAAATGGATTTCTTCTGTTACCCAAATACTTCAAAATAGACTTACCAATGTCTGATACATGAGTACAATACTCTATTTAATGCCGCACATGACACATGTTTTCTGTTATCAATTGTTTTGTTTACGTTGGCTTCTAGTTACATTAGTGCTATGTATAATTTATATAGTTATATTATAAATTTTTAACAATGGTCTAAAAAGTTGATATTGTAATTAATCATGTAAATGAGAATTATAATTAAAGTGTTGAAGGAAATCAAATTAAATGTATCTGTATTCCATCTTATCTAAAAGTTGGCATGCCGAAGTACCCATACACATTCTGTATCGGACTTTCGTACTGGTTTCTGGATAACATGAATCATATATGTTGTCAATGATTTAAGAATTTTGGTTTATGCCGTAAATATTTGGGTAAATCTTTCTCTATCACCGTATTGGACTGAATATAGTACCCTTAAGCAGAAAAATATTTCTTACTTCTGCATTTTTTAAAATTTGATTAGATGATGGAGGTAATGGGACATTGTAGATACCTACTTAGAAAGAGGCCCCACTTTAAGCACAATAATCTCAATGTATATTTTCGTATTAATGAAATGCATCTATAATTTGAATTGATAGTGTAAATTGACTAAAGGTTAAAGCTCGTATGTGTGAGATTCAATGCTTTTAGGTAGATTAAACATCTGACCTACTAGAACTTGCTTTTATGATTATGGTTTGTTTTAGCTGCATGTCACTGCAACATATGTACAAAGCCACTTTGAAGAAACAAAAGTGGAAGTCGATTTAGTTCGGGTATACACCTTTTGGATTTTATAGCCTCGTTGCATCAACCATCTGACATGTGGTAGCGAGGTGCTTGCCAGGTATGTCTCCTCCGATTCCCCTAGGTCATCAGTGTGGGTTCACAAATCGGAGACAGTTTTTGAAGCTGTTGGCTCATTTTGGTGCCGTATCACAGACAAATTACTTATTTCTGGCTTATAAAGGAGCTTCGTAGTGCTTCTCAAATCTCAAGATTCGTTATGAATCACGATTTATGGTCTCTGGTGAACCAACTGACCCTGCACAAGCCCTCATTACTTTCATCAATTTTGGTAACCAACTCTATGTTGGAAGACAACATCAAATAAACATATGTTGGAAGCCAATTCAGCTCTATACAGACCTTTTGGGCATTTGTGGTCACATCATATCACCTTTCCTACATGTGACAACCAGGTGTTTGCCTCAGTTTTGTCACCTTTCATACGCCTTAGAATCCAAGAGACAATGTTTGAAGCTGTTAGCTTCTTTTGATGGAATGTCTACTGCTGGTGACAAGTCATTTTTTTATGGCTTATAATGGACCTTTGTACTGCTACTAAATCTCAAGATTTTGTCATGAACTATGGAAAAGCAACTTTAGAAGGCCTCATTACATTAATCAGCCCAGGTGAACCAGCCCCAAAATGCCTAGTTATTGGTGATGTATAGTACGAATGTTGCGTGTATGTAATAACTTTGGGTGTAGATGCAATATGTTCCACTTAATATAAATGCTAGTGAGGGCCTCTCTTCTCACTAAACCTTCTGATTATTTTTCTTCTCCCCCCCCTCTCTCTCTTTCTCTCCTTTAAAAACTCTAACCCCAAAACCTAAGTCCACTAACCTTACCTTTCTAACCCTAATATCACTATTCTAAACCACTCATCTCTATAACCCTAATCCACTTCTTGGTATCAGAGCGGGTCCTGGTTCATTCCCCTTGGGGCCACACCATCCTTCCTGCGGACATCAGCATGGCGTCATGTGACATCAGTGCGTAAAAAATCCAGCTACGAATCAATTGATTGAAGGATAAAATGAAAAAGGTCAACGAGAATAGGCAGAGGAAGTTTATGAGCCTGACATTACAACTAGTGATGAAGAGGGCAATGAAAACGAGAGAAACCTAGTGTGTGTTAGGGAGGCCTCCTACCCCGTTACAAAGGTTAATACCTCATGTGGATTGGTAGTTAGATGCACTTTAGCACAATAGAAGGAGAGTGATGGTTGGCGAAAGGGTATCATTTTTTATACCTATATAGTGTGGTGAGAAGAATTTTAAGGTCATTGTAGATAGCGAAAGTTGTACCAATGTCGTATCATTCAACACAGATTCTCGTCTTGGACTCTCACTTGTGGCTCATCGTCGACCCTGCCAAGTTGCATGGGAAGACTCGTTATTGACTCCCATTTTCGAGAGGTGCAGGTACCGATCAAGTTTGCTTCATATAAAGACACATTGTGGTGTAATGTGCCTATGGGTGTAGGCCATATTATTTGGGAAAGGCCATGATTATATGATATGGATAAGACACTATTCCGGTGATCAAATATATGTTCTTACCTACATGAGGGTAAGAAGATGAAGTTTAATCCTTTACCCCCCAAAGCACCAACAGTTAAAAAGAAAAACCCACATAAGAGCGAGACTAAAAAGGATGGTAAGTTTAAGGCCATTCATGTTATCAATCTCTCTGAGTTTGAGGAAAGGTGAGGGATGAGAGCGTCGTTTATGTTCTCATAACCAACATTGTCAACTTGTAAATCACATCTTAAATTGTTTTCCTCAGAAAATGAATTGAATCTTGAATCGAATCGTAAATTGTCGATTTATTCAAGTTTTGAAGAAAATATAGAAAAATATGAAAAAAATAAAAAATTAGAAAAATATAATACATTTGAAAATTTCAACCATTTCTAGTACATTAGATATCAGAAGGCCAAAAAGTATATTCTTTTAATTATTTTAACTATTGTTATTCATTCATATAAGTTCTCCTGTAATTTTGTATAAGTGTGTGACACCTATGTATATGAGATACGTGAGTGTATGAGTATGAATGTATCAAAAACCAAAAAATCGGATTGTAACTTCTGAATGTGTCAAAAACCAAAAAAAATTCCATAGAGTACAATCATTCCTATGATTTAAATATATAAGATGAAATAAAAGTTCGCTTTAGAAAATCTTAAAACTCACACGTCGATGGAGGATTTTGTTAGAGATACGAATCCGTAGGAAGAGTATCCTTTTGCTCTCCTTGTATGTAACTATAAAAAAAATGGAATCTGATTTTGTTCAATAGTTGTGGGGATACTTAAAATATAGTGTTTGCATTGAAAAAATCCAAAAGACTCTAAAGAAGCTCTTACAATCTAAAAAGATGTGTAATAAGCATAAAATAAGATGGAACATGGTTTATAAAGGCTTAAGGGTTTTTTAATAAAAAATAAAAGAACAAAAATGGTTTTAAGTGACTTCGTATGACACTGTTCAAAGTATTACACGACACACAAATCGTGAATTGTTTCGATTTGACAATCATGCTTGTCACAGTTGAAACCTAGTCAAACTCTTGTGTTGAGTATCTGTGAGAGGTGTAGCTGCTTTGGAGAGAGTATTAGAATGCCTTTCCTAAGGATTTACCAGATGAGCTCCCACCAATACGTGACATTGAACATGCCATTGATATAGTTCTTGGATCAACTTTACCAACTTTGCCTAATTATAGGATGAATCCTATAGAGCATGCTGCGTTTAAGAGGGAAGTTGATGAACTGCTTTGGAAAGGATTCATAAAGGAAAGTCTTTGTGTCGTGTCTGCACTCCTCATACCCATAAAGGATGGATCTTGGAGAATGTGTGTGGACATTCATGCAATAACAAAATCACGATCAAATGTCAGTTTACGATATAGAGGTTAGACAATATATAATGGTAGGTACCACAATCTTTTCAAAACTGAACTTAAGAGTGACTATTATCAAGTCCACATTCGTCCCAAGGACGAGTGGAAGACTTTAAAATCAAGGATGGTTTTTATGAGTGGTCAGTCATGCTTTTTGGGCTTTCAAATGACCCTAGACGTTCATGAGGATAATGACATAGATATTAAAGCATTTTATTGGTAAGTTCCTTGTGGTTTATTTTAATGACGTATTAATCTACCGATATTGGTACAACATAGAAACGAGATAAATACATTATAGGTACGAAATAGATGTGTTTTAGGTACAAGATAGATGCGAAATTGGTGCGGCATAGATACGAGATGGGTTCATCATAGAAACGCTACTAGTGCTACATATATATGATATTGCATGAAATTTGTACTTCTTTTATGTACGTATTTAGACACATGATTCATTAAACTCATCTATTAACGGACGAAAAAACTCATGGTTAAATTCATCTATCGGTATATAAATAATATAATATATTATCTAATTGACTTATTAATAAATATTACTAAAAACATATATAAAATGTACCTATTGTTTGTAATCATATGCACATGAAATTCATTCCCCGATTTCATGATCTTTAAAAAATAAATTCAATCTCTCTAAAAATCAGTAAAAGTCATATTTTGAACTAATCTAGTGGCTTTAAAAAAATTTTATGTAAAAAGAAGCAACTAGTATCATACTTGAGATATATAAGTATTAATTAAATTGGAACAAGTTTCTTTTTATAGAAACGAGTATCTATTTATATTGAAATGAGTTCTTCTAAGATAGAAACTAGTTTCTTTTTTAAAATGTAACAAGTTTCAATTATATGTTGAAACACGTTTCTTAAAAGGTTTTTGAAAGGTTTCGAAAATGTTTCGTACCAGTCCTCGGTATTGGTACGATATGGTAATAAGGCATTCTGGGTAACTATGCTTTAATGCCATTATAACCCCTATTACCGCTTGCATTGGAAAAGGGGAGTTCCGATGGACAATTGCCACGACTAAGAGATTTAAGGAGAGATTAAGTCGAGGATGACTGAGGCTCCTGTTACGTGCTTGCCAGACTGTTCTAAGGTCTTTGAAGTAGTGTGTGACGCATCCGGCGTAGAAATAGGTTTGAGCCAAGAGGGCACACCCAAGTCCCTATTTTAGCAAAAAGTTAAATGAAGTAAAACAAAAAATATTCCACTTATGAAAAAGATTTCTATGCGGTGGTACAAGCTTTTAGATATTCTTGATATTACTTTCTCTTGCAAGAGATTTGTCTTGTTCTCCGATCATGAGACCTTGTGGTCCCTCAATTCGTAGAAGAATTTAAAATTACATTATGCAAAGTGAGTTGAATATCTTCAAAAATATTTATTTGTGTTGAAGCACAAGGCATGGGTCGAGAACAAACTTGGATTTGCTGAGCCATAGAGTGACAATGGTACATTCCATGAGTTGAGGTTATCGGATTTGAGCGATTGGAGAATGATTATCCTACATGTCCAATTTTTTGAATGTTGTATACCCTTGTCTCGAATCTTTTGAGGATAAGTAGTCATGGGTTTGTCCTACACGATGATTTCTTGTTTGATTGCAATCCTCGTACCTCCCTATGAGATTTTCTCGTTTGTGAACTCTATGCCGATGGGATCGCAAGTCATTTTGACGGGATCATTGTCCTTGTAGAGGATCCATTTTATTGACCTAATCTCATTCGAGGCATTCCCAAAATTATCAAGCAGTGTAAGACTTGTCAACTAGCAAAACAATGAAAGCAACATACATTATTGTATACCCCATTGCTAGTACCACACATTCCATGGCAAGACCTTAGCATGAATTTTGTGCTCGAACTTCCAAGGACTATCAGGAAGCATTACGCCATTTTGTGGTAGTGGACCATTGTTCTAAATGACCATTTTACGTCCCATTCCAAAGTCTCCGAGCAAACCATTTTAAATTATTTTTCGAAGAGTTTGTTCGTCTTCATTCCGATAAAAAACAGGTTTGTCTTCACAGGTTGCTAAAACCATTGTGTCTGACCAAGATGTCAAATTTGTTAATTATATTTGGAAGACACTTTGACATTGATTTTGTGCTTGAAATTCCAATGACTATTAGGAAACATGACGCCATTTTGTGGTAGTATTTTTCTAAAGGACCATTTTATGCCCCATTCCAAAGTCTCTGAGCAAGCCATTTAAAATTATTTTCGAGGAGGTTGTTCGTCTACATACTGATACAAAAAAGAGGTTGTTCGTCTTCACAGGTTGCGTAAAACCATTGTGTCTGATCGAAATGTCAAGTTCTTTAATTATATTTGGAAGACACTTTGGCATATGATGGGAACTAAGTTGCAGTTTTCTTCAATTGTCACCATTGTAGTCAAATGGCATATGCGACCCTATGCGATGGCATAGGGCCATCGCATATGCCATTATGCCATGACATAACTTTTTTTTTTTCAAAAAATTCCCAAAAATTTCCAAAAAATCTAAAAAATTCAAATTATTTTTCAAAGTTACCCATATTGATCAATAATATGTTTTGTGTTAAGTTTGGGCTCTTTTAATTTTGTAGTGTATAGAATGCGAAATAAAAGTATATAACCCATAAGTTAGAAGGGAAAATATAAATTTCATTAATGTTAAACGAAATAGTACAAAAATGAACATAGGAACATACAAAAAGGAAGGAAAAGAGTAAATTTTAAGTTCTAACCCACAATGGTACATCTCCATAAGGTTGAAGGGAAAATATAAATTTCATTAAAAAATAAGTTAAAATAGTATAAAAATATAGTGGACCATACAAAAGAAAAAGGAAAGACTAAAGAGAAAAATTATTGTAGAATGAAGAGCATTAGGAAAAGAAACCCCTTATATATAGGGCTTGGGGAAGCTTGAAAAGGAAAGGCAAAAAAAAAAAAACTTCCAGTGGAGAAGTATGCCATGGCATACATTGTATGCCATGGCATACTATTGTATGCGATCGTATACTTACCTGTATCACATATGCCATCATGGCGTATGCGATACAGCCATCCAAGATGGCATATGCGATCGCATATGACATCAATGATTGTCACTCACAAACCGATGGGTAAATCGAAGGTGTGAATAAAAGTCTGGGAAGTCTTTTAAGTTGTCGTGTTGGTGCTCATTTTAGAAGTTAGGATTCAGTTTTGCCTATAACAGAGTTTGCATCTAATAATTCAGTCAATTGGACATTAGGCATGAGTCCATTGGAGATAGTGCATTGATACAAGCCTACAACGCCAGTAAACATCATCCCTATGCTGACTATCTATAGGCTATCAGAGTCTACGGATGCATTGCATGCTAACATTAAAGGGAAAATGACTTTGAGCAATGAAAACTATAAGTTTTCCGCTGATTCTCATAGAAACTTCAAGGAATTTTAGGAAGGTTATTTCAGATAAGCTTGAGAGATTCCAACAGGGAGTTGCAAAGAAGTTACAAACACGTAGTACTGGCCCAATCAATATTTTGAAATGAGTTGGTCCTAATGCATATGTTCGAGATCTTCCGCCTAACATGAGCATCAATGTGACATTAAATGTGAAGACCTCGTTTCACATCTAGGTCCAATTGTTATTCCCACCTACCCATTTCTTGATTTTTCTGCACTTGAGCCTACCCCAATTCTTCAACCAATTCCGCCTATCCCACCTACACATATGAGGAAAGAAATCATTGAAAATATCTTGGAAGACCAAGTCTCTACCAACCAAGGGGATACCAAAACTTCTCATGAAATGAAAAGATCTGCCAGAGTCAGAGAGTGCTTGAATCACCAGAGAGAGCTTCAGAGATTGGACTCGGACATGTTTTAGAGGTATCACAGTTATAACCCATCAGGGAAGAGTCTTTTTCAGTCGGGGAGAGTTGATGCATAGATCAAACCCTTCAAAGTGTACCAAAGGTGCAAGAATAGATCGGGAAGATATGTCCTCATGTAGCACTTTGAATAGATCGTTGAAGGCTTCAGTGCATGTGCAACACAATATAATACCCCACATTGGAAAGACATGCACATGGTATTATTTAAATCGTTGGATTGCCACTTTGCACCGTTGAATCTCCATCATTCTTCATTTCCACCGTTGGATCGCCGATTTACTACATCTTCGCCGTTGGATCGTTGATCGGTGGTGGACTGTTGCTAGATGCATGTGGATCGTGGATCGTGGATCGTGGTTCGTGTGCTGGACTTTGATCCACTAGTTTACATAGGATGTGTTTGTTTTATTTTAGTGTTTTACTTTAGGTCATAGGAGTCGTATACATACACGCGCCATATGACCTCTCAAACTCGTCACTTTCATCGTTGTTCCAAAAACTAGTTATAACTTCTATATTCATCGGAATTTTGCGTTTCTGGGCTCGTTAGAAAGCTACTTCGATAAACTTTCAAATAAGATCAGTTTCACATCAATCTGATGTTGTTCAATACTTGAAAATTGGCCATACCTAAAAGTTATGTGATTAGCAGTTGAGCACTCCATGTTCGTCTGATCAGAGTCGTTTTATAAGTAATTTACATAGTTTATTTTTTAGTAATTAGGGGTTTCTTAAGAGTTGCATTTAAATATCTTTATATGAAAAGACTTTTTTTATGATTTTATGTTATAGTTATGAATATCGAAAGAAAAGGAGAGATTCTTCTTCTTTCCCGAGATGGATTTGGTATGAGGCCAATGGTTCTTCTTGATATTTTCTCTAGTTTTTTTGTCCTAGGTGTAAGGTAAGTAGCTTTTTCAATCATTCTTGATGAAAATAGAATCTTTTAATTTTAGTTTATAAAAGAGAAGAGTCTTCTTATGAATCTCAACTGGTAGATCTCTCACTTTCAAAAAGGCTAAATTGGATGAAATGTCTCATAATTTGTGGCTTACATTGCTGAAAAATTAAAATGAGTCTTGTTTTAACCCATCTTTCTTTTAAACCCTAGAGTGGAGTCCAAAGACGCCCTCATGGGATGTCATTTGATGCCCTAGGCTAATGGAAAACAAGATCTATCACTGGAGTCTTTGTTTCCAAATTCTGAATGGACTGCATTGCCGTATTGGAACAATAATTAAAATTGAGCATTATTATTATCATAAGATTTTTTAACTTCGTTCATGAAGTTCAACACTATATTTATATAATTTATTGTTCATAAATATACCTTTTAATCTCAGCCATTGCAATTAGGTTTAACATTCGGTCTTGCATTAGACTTGGATTTGACCAAACACGCGAGGGCGAGGAATTAGAGATTTACAGACTATTTGATTTTTAAGTGGAATTATTTTAGGATTTCAAATTTGACCAAACACGCCACATATTGCTTTGATGACCATGACAGTATAATCGCGATACCTTGCATAATGGTAGGGAGAATGCATATGCCTTCTATGAGAACACAACAGTGATGCTTCTACAACCAAGAGGAGAGTTCTTCATCCAAATTTTGTGAGGATGAGGTAGGAACCTTCTCAGTCTAAATAATAATGTGATGGGCGACAAAGAAATGACGACGGGCCGTGCTAGCTAGTAGGAAAAGGGCACAAAAGAAAGAGAGCTATCAAGGAATATTAGTCCAAATTGGAGTGCGGAAAGAAATTGCCAGTGTTGAGTTCTCTCCAATCGGGAGGGAATTGATCTGACATCGATGTCACATGTCTTAGTTCAAAACTGTGATAGGAGAGCAGTAATAGAGTTGTGTGACACTTCATAATATTAAAAGTTTCGGATAGGTCCTAAGCATAGTCACAAAATTCACCGAAATTTTGAAAAATTCACGAAAAATTTGCGAATTTGAGGTACTGTGAATTAACCTCAAATTATTTGCGATTTTTTCAAAATTTCTTGTTTTTTAAAAATTATTGCGAATAATTTCTGAATTTTTCAATAAATTATGATTGTTAATATTTAAAAAAAAAAATTTCTTTCTGATTTTTGTCCAAATATTTTCTTAAACTTACCGAATTTTGCCGGATTTTAACGAATTTTAACATTGCCGAATTATTGCCGAACTCTGACTTGGTGACTATGGTCATAAGAAGGCTGAAGCAATTAGTAATAACATACTTTCTAAGGTCAATGTGGATCAACATATATTCTAATTGAAATGATTCATGCTACCATGCCCAAGGTGTCAACTCAGGTATCGGTAACAGGTATCTGTCGATGAAGGATCGATACGAATCGGCTCTGCCCATTTGCTCCTATACTGCTAGGACACGTGGATGTAACATGTGAGTGTCACACGCAACATCAATGGAGGCGTGATTGCTTTCGTGCTCTAGTCTCCTAGACGTATCCCGACAACTTGCACGTCAAACTTTGGTGTTGTGGTGGGCCCATCTCCTTTTTGAGCACATTAAAGTAGTATGGGTACCTCTAAATGCACCAACGCGTTTACTGAAAGCACTAACATCCCAGACCCCTTAAAACCCGCTGATTGCTTTGGATCAGATGATGGAGATCGTGTTTCACCCCGATCTTCCACACAGGATCTTGAGATCATTTCGCACCTATCAGACGGTCCATTTTTTATTCCACATGTCACAAATCCCAAAATATGGCTCTAAATCACGTTCGAGCGTGACATGTGCCATAGGATTCAAGATCCATTCTTTGGGGATTGTGACATGTGGAATAAAAAACGTACCGTCTGATAGGGGCGACATGATCTCAAGATCCATTATCTGGAAGATCTGGGTGAAACACGATCACCATCATCAGATACGAAACAATCAACAGGTTTTTAAGGGGTCTGGGATGTTGGCGCTTTCAGTTAACGCGTGGGTGCGTTTAGAGGTACCCAAGTAGTATTACCAAATCCCAAGTGACACTGACTCCACGTGTTCTTTACTTTACACGAGTCATGTGCTGTGGCCTGTGGTTATGTACGCACCTTGAATCCGTCGACACCACAGCAGAGAAGAAAATGTACCAAAGTAATTATTTAAACCAAATAATCATTGAAAGAAGTAATTGAGACTGACATCTCCATTGGAAGGCCGGATATGTGTCGGAGCCGATACGTATCGGTTGGCTAGGAAACTGATAAGTATCGGTATCGGCCGATATTTGATTCCTTGATCATGCCAACAAGTTTATGTTACGTGTACTTTTAAGTCTTTACCCGAAATAACTAATGTATTAAAGTGTAACCCATACTGTTTACATCTAGTATTTGCATGTATGCATAGAGATTGTTGCGAAAACTAATCTCAAGTATGCATAATTGAATTTGAAAGTATGCTAAGCATAAATAACAGATCTCCGAATATATGATTCAAACACCTGTTGTAGTTGCATTACAATTATGGAAAATTAAACAACTGTTGCACGGACCTGACAGTTCTATGTGAAATTTGTTCAAACACCTGTTCTGCATACATGACAGCTCCTTGATACATTTATCAAACACTTGCATTACATGAGGGGAAACTCTATATCTTTTGATTGTCACTGCTGCCTTAGACGTCAATATTGTTGAATCATAGAAAAACAATATGCGACAACATCAAACATGATTATACATGATCAGTCCTGATCAATGTTACCTAATTTGTTGGCTTGCTCTTCTAATTCAGGTTCGCAATTCGCGGTTCGCTAAATCCAAGCGAATCTGATTCGCTAGGGGTAGGATGAGTTTAAAATAATAATTAAATAAATAAATAAATAAATAAATTTTAAATTTTATTATTGATTGTGTAAATTTTTAGATTTACATTATTTAAGAAAATATATGAACATTGTTTGTAAATTACAATAAGGGAGTGCCGGTCAACCGTTTAGCGCTAGAATGTGTTGACCAAGGTTCAAACCTTGCAAAATAAGTTTTTGCAAAAAAAAAAACTATATTTGTCATGTGTTGAATTGAACCGCGAACCGGTTCACGATTCACCAGGCCATTCATCGAATTAAGTAACACTGGGCCTGAATAATATATTAGTCATTGACTAACAGGTCAATATGGTGCACGGTGTAATAGCAGTATATGATGATCAACAACATCGAAGGCTGTTTTCTTGTCTAGGAAAAGTAAAGCTCTTGGATCGGATGGAGTTTTATAGGGCCTTTGGGAGGTTCTCAAGGAAAAGCTGATGGCATTTTTTTGTTAGTTTCATTATCTTGGTTATATGGGGCGGGTGATGAATTCCACTTTCATTTTGTTGATCTCTGAGGAGGGGGTTGCAGAGATCATAGGCTTTAGGCCAATTAGCTTATTGAGTAGCGTGTACAAGATTCTTGCAAGAGTGGCAAATCAGTTGAGGCCTCATACATGCTCTATCATCTCTCTCTCCCAAGGTGCGTTTGTTTAGGGGGACAAATGTTGGACGTTACGGTATGTCTCATGAAGCCATTCATTCCCGTCATAGAAGCAAAGAGCCGTGGTATCATTTGTCAAGTGAATATGGAGAAGGCCTGCAATATAATGCACTGGGTTTTTTTGGACTATATGATGCAAAGGTTCGGGGTTGGTAAGAGATGGATGATGTTACTCTATGGCCTGGTCTCCATTACGGTGAATGGTACCCCTAAAGGTTACTTCTAAAGTTATAGGGGGTTGAGCAATGTTACCTAGACTCTTGGCACATGTGCCAAGTGTCAAGGTTTCATAGATGTTTGGCATGCTGATTTCTAAAGATTCCAATATGATAGCACGACCTTAAGAAAAAAATAAAAATATAACGTATACATAAAAAAAAATTGAAGGGAAATCTTAGAGAGTCAATTAAGATAGCTAATGAAAAGATACATAATGTATGTCATGAACCTAACTATAAGTATACTATATCGTACAAATTGTTTTCAAGGGCCAAAGCCTTTTATTTTATAAGTTACTAAACTTTATGCAATTTTTTTTTAATATAAAATGATCATTCTGTCGTTTGAAACCGAGGAACATTAGATCGTATTATGTGGTATTTTCATACATGTCTAGAAGTATCGTATTGTGTTGAGGAGTATCCAAGTGTCAGCATGATAGGAATCCTTAAAGTAGAAGTGCCTAGATAACAATTGGGGTTGAAGCAAGCGGACTCCTCGCCATTTCTATTTAATATGGTGGGTGAAGCTCTTCGTTGACTATTGCAGAAAGTGCCTGCCAATAATATGATCTTTCATCTCTGGTAGTGAGCTATGGCATGTTAGGGCCATGTTGACAATTTATGAATTTGTCTCGGGCCGAAGGGTGAATGATCATGAGACTCTTCTGATGGGTGTGGGAGTGGATGTCGGGTTCCTAGCCTTGCTAGCTAGAGATGTTTGATGTATGGTCAATTTCTTACTCTCCACATATTTGAGCATTGCTTTGCATAGGGAAACCGAATGCAGTGCTTTGGGAGTCGGTTGTTTAGAGGGGTGAGAATATGATGGCTGATTGGAAGGAGGATTTACTTTCCATTTAGTAGGCATGTTCATTAAGGCGACTCTCTCTAATGTATTGATACACTTCATGGCCGTGCTTTAATGCCCGACAGTGATCCTTGATCGTCTTGAATAAATTTAGAGGATTTTCCTTTGGGAAGGTAGAGAGGAGGAAAAGAGGTGTTACTTGAATAACTGGGAGGTGTCTCATTTCTTTATTAAGGAGAGGTCTCGATTTTTGAAGGCTTTTTTAGATGAATAAAGCTCTTCTTGGGAAATGGTTGTGGAGGTTGGGGGTTGCAACGGGAAACCTGTGGGTTTCTAAGTATGGGGCCGAAAATAATGGTTGGAGATCATTAGCAGTAGGGGAAGAACATCGACTTGGTGGAGCGGGTTTGCTTTGTGAAGAGAAGTTTTGGGCAGTGCATCAAGTTTGATTGGGGTATGAGTGATTGAATTTACTCCTAGGGTGAGGTTTAGATTGTTTATATGACTGTTAGAGAAAGGTTTAATGTCATCTACAGTCTTGTGATGATCGAAGGCGCTAATTGCTGATTTGCATAGTTGTGTGGGTAGTGATATTGCTTGAGATATCCGTACTTGCAGGAATTTAAGGGATAATGGGGTGGTCATGTATGGTGAGATTTTGGATCATATTGGGCATTGTAAGTTGAACTATAAAAGGGAAGATGCACGGTGCGGATTTTGGAGAACAAGGGGTATTTTCTATTCATTCATTCTACATGTTTTTGGTTCGTCATCCATTGATGTTCCATAATTGGGTAGTAGTCTAGAAGGGTGCTCTCCTCCAAGGGTTCGGTTTTCTTATTGGACTCTTGCGTGGGGTCGGATTCTCACGATTAATCATTTAGTCAAGAGGAGAAAGAGTACGGAATAGATGTGTAATGGGTATGTGGTGGGGACATCAAGATCAAGAGCGTTGGATTTGGGCCATAAAAGATTCTCCATCGTCGAAAGAAGCGGAAGGGGAGCCAGGATTGAAAAAAATTGAAGATTTGAGTGTGTTTTAGTCAATCGATCGATCCTAGCAAAGCTTTTGAATTTTGGCAAATTTTTTTTTCTTAGTTGATCGATCGATTCCAAAATTTCGATCGATCGAATGTGAACCGAGATTTTGAACGATTTATAGTTTTATAAATCGATCAATCGATTTCAGAATCGATCGATTGATTTGTCGCACAAGTCCAATCCGTCAAAAGACGGAATTTTAGTTATTGGGCAAACTTGTCTTTTTTAGTGTTTATTTGTTTTAGGGTTTTTTTTTTTTAGACCTACTGTATAAGATCCTCATAAGCTTTGTAATAGCTAGTTGATTAATGAATGAAAATTGAGTGATTGCTTTTCTGCAAACTCTAGTAGACTTGTGAAGAGTTTTCAACCGAAAGAGTAAATCTTTTAAACCTTGAAGAGCGAATCTTCATTAATCGTGCGACTTGTTGTGAAGCCGACATACAACCTTGGTGAGAAGCCTCTTTGGTGTGAAGCTTTGACCCTATCTTTCTATTTTGCCTTTTCTTTAATTATTGTCAGTTAATATGTTCCCTATTTGCTTTGATAAATCTAAAAACCCAAACCCTTATTAATTTAAATCTTTTGATCTACCCCTTTTGATTGAATTAATCCTTCAAGCCTTTGTTTTCAAACCCTAGAGGAGTTGAGAGACGATCCCGTTATTGTTGCTTGGTGCCCTAAACTAGATCGAAACTCGAGTTCCTTCATCGGAGCCGCTTTTCTAGATCGGGAAATTTTAATGCATGTGAGCGCTAAAATGGAATTATTCTAGTTGTTTTAATTCGATTCATTAAATTATTCTACGTGTTTGGGTGATTTCGAAAATTTCCGCTATTCAATTTAATCAGAAGTTAATCCCAACTCGCATTAATTAGAGTTTAGTGTTTGTCCCCATCAGATTTGGTATCAAAGCCCAGTCTAGTTTAGGATTGCTAGTACTCGTACTAAGTTTTAGGTTTCCTTTACATATAGCTGTGCTAATGTTTTATTTTATCTGGGGTGTAACAATGAATCCGGAACAATTTACCGCTTTCATGGAAAGCTTTAACACCCATATGGCTGCCATACAAGCCCAATTGCAAAATTAACAATCCCAACAGGTTGATTTAGCGGTAGTACTCTAAGAGTTGTCTAGATTGACTCATGGTGAACATCATAGGGTTAATTTTGATAAGAGGGATTCTCCTAGGCGTGAAAATCATCCCGACCCTGATGAGAGAGTCACAAAGTCGGTTAAAGTTGATGCTCCAAATATATATAGATTGGGCAACCGCCATGGACCATTACTTCGAATGGTATGAAATGTCAGATGAGCGAAAATGCGGTTTACCAAGATGAAACTCACGGGACATGCCAAACTTTATTGGACGAGTGTGGAACGACATCGAGAAGCTCTCGAACGCGAACCCATCGCCACATGGGCGAACGTGAAAGAAAAACTTCATGATAAATGTTCCCTTGTCCTACAACCAACGACTCATGGATCAATGACATGGTTTGAAGCAGGGAAATATGTTTGTTGAAGAGTATATTAATGAGTTTGAGGAGTATTTATTTCGGGCTAATGCTTATGAGAGTACACATGTCACCTTATCTAGGTTTTGCACTGGCCTACGTCCTGAGTTACGAAAAGAACTCATCCCTCACCCTATTGAAGATTTAGAAGAGTGTTATGCTAGGGTGCAAGAGTTAGAGAGGTATCTCGACACTCCAAGCAGTGATCGATTCAAATCCTCTAATCCCGATTTTCGATCTAATCCTATTGAAAAGGCGAATAATACCTATAGTTCATCCTCAAAACCCGTGAATCCTCAAATTGGCAAGGGTAAAGGACAACTGATCGAGAATTCTAGGCGCGCCCCCCAACAGTGTTGTAAGTGCCAGGACTTTGGTCACTTCGCATCTCAATGTCCCAGTAAAACTCAAACCTTGATTATTCAGGAGTATACCGAGAAAGAAGACAATGAGTTAACAGAAGTGTACGAACCCATTGAAATGTCAAGTGATGAGGAGGATGAAATTCCCGTGCAAACTGTATGTTGTAGTAGGAAAGTTTCTATTCCCGAAGAGAGTGGTGGTAGTGTGTCCATAATGTATGAATTGTTAGTTGGTAGGAATGTGTCAGCATTCTAATTTGCATGAGATTAACGATAAGATTTTATTGACTGATGAAAATACATAGAATATCACTAACACAATGAATTTGTTTAATGAGTTTAATAATAATAATTTTGTGTTAGTTCATGATAGTCCTAAGCATGTGAAACTTTTTCCGACCTTGAAAAGAGGTAATGATGGAAGTTTAGATTTTCCTCTAGATAAGGGTATTCATCTGATAGTTGCGGTAGAAGATCTTACACCTATTCTAGGTCCTGCAACTATGTCCTTGGACCCATTCCTTGTTACCCAAACAATTGAACCAAACCCATTTAACCAATTCATAGCCCGTACCCTACCTGTGCAATATGAGAAAAGGTTGAGTGAGGAGGTTCTAGAGTTTCCAAACTTCACTACCAATGCGGGCAAGCGTCATGCATAGCTCACAACATGGAAAGGTAAATCGTGCGCTTAGCACCCAAAGTGTACCATGCGTAGGTTTTACAACTCATCGGAGATGAGTTCTCCCACCCGAGGAGAATTGATGGGATCATCAAGATCAAGAACGTTGGATTTGGGCCGTAAAAGATTCTCCAATGTTGGAAGAAGCGGAAGGGGAGCTAGGATTGAAGAAAATTAAAGATTTGAGCGTGTTTTAGTCGATCGATCCTTTGAGGATAGACTTTCTAAATTTGGCGAATTTATTTTTCTCAGTTGATCGATCGATGCCAAATTTTTGATCGATCGAATGTGGACCGAGACTTTGAGCTATTTATAACTTTTTTGAATCGATCGATCTATTTCAGAATCGATCGATCGATTTGTCATGCAAGTCCAATCCGCCAAAAGACGGAATTTTAGTTTTTGGATAAACTTGTCTTTTTTTAGTGTTTATTTTGTTTTAGGGTTTTCTTTTTTTGAGGCCTACTATATAAGGTCTTTATAAGCTTTATAATAGCCAGTTGATTAGTGAACGAAAATTGAGAGCTTGCTTTTTTGTAAACCCTAGAAGACTTGTGAAAAGTTTTCAACCGAAAGAGTGAATCTTTCAAACCATGAGGAGTGAATCTTCATTTCTCGTGCGACTTGGTGCGAAGCCGACGTACAACCTTGGTGAGAAGCCTCGGAACCCTTGGTGTGAAGCCTTGGCCCTATCTTTCTATTTTATCTTTTCTTTAATTATTGTCAGGTAATATGTTCCCTATGTGCTTTGATAAATCCAAAAACCCAAACCCTTATTAATTTATATATTTTGATCTACCCCTTTTGATTGAATTAATCATTTGAGCCTTTGTTTTCAAACCCTAGAGGAGTCAAGAGACGATCCCGTAATTGTCGCTTGGTGCCTTAAGCTTACATCGAAACTCGAGTTCCTTCATCGGAGCCGTTTTTCTAGATCGGGAAATTTTAATGGATGCGAACGCGAAAATGAAATTATTCTAGTTGTTTTAATTGAATTCATTAAATTATTCTACGTGTTTGGGTGATTTCGAATATTTCTGCTATTTAATTTAATCTGAAGTTAATCCCAACTCGTATTAATTAGGGTTTAGCACTTGTCCCGCTTCAGTATGGAGGATAGGGAATCGACATTGCACTTGTTCATTCATTGTTGGCTTGCGAAGGAAATTTGGGATACTCTTCTTATGGCCTTTGGAGTGAATTGGGTTTTTCCAAGATCTTGTGGTTAGCTTATTGCAGCTTGGGACTGTGGAGTGGAGGATAGGGAATCGACAGAGCACTTGTTCATCCATTTTTGGCTTGCGAAAGAAATTTGGAATACTCTTCTTAAGGTCTATGGAGTGAATTGGGTTTTTCCAAGTTCTTGTGGTGCGCTTACAGCTTGGGACTGTGGAGCGTTCATATATATATATATATATATATATATATATATATATATATATATATATATATGAACTCTCCACATTGTTATATCAAGTCACTGTTACTTTTCACATTGTTATATCAAGGCCATATATATATATATATATATATATATATATATATATATATATATATATATAATGTTTTTTTTTTTTTTTCAAAAAACTCCCTAGGGAGGGATGAATCCTAGGTGGAACGTGTGCCACATGGCAGTGCACTAGATATTTTCAAGAATTGAACATTTAAAATTGCTTCCATATTTCACGAAATATTTCAACTTTGCATGCCGAGATTTTTTATGTTCTTAAAGGTTCTTAAATGTATATGACAGATATGAATATGTTCCAAGGTCTGGAACTTTCAACCATTTGATGGAACTCTTGCTCAGGAAATTAGTGATTGAAGCAAGGACCAATTGGTAACTATGTATATTTATTTCAAATGCTTCTACCAATCCAATTCATGGTGAGATTAACGGCGATGATGCTCGCGTTGAACATAATCTACCACGATCAAATCCCCGTTGCAAACTGCGAGAGTTGGAACATCTGAAATTGCGGATAATTTCCTAAGAAATATCTATAAAACTATCATGGTCAGCTTTTAATATTGTAGCTTTATATATACAGTTCCATAGATCAAAATCTCGATCAATACTGAGACTTACGAGGTGATACATCTCTTTATTGGAGCCACCCGAGACATACGTATCGATTCGTGCATTATGGAATATGTATACTTTGTAGTATATTGTATCACTGGCAGAGACCGATGCAGAGATGTTAATGCTTCCATTAACAAGGTTAACACACCACTATAGACTGTTTTTATCATACTCATTTTTATATCCTAATACCGAGACTTATGCGGTGATACGTCTCTGTATCAGAGCCACCCGGGACAGATGTATCGATTCCGGCATTACGGAATAAGTATACTTTGTAGTATATTGTATCGCTGATACAGACCTATACAGAGATTTTAATCCTTCTATTAAGAAGGTTAACACTTCACTATGGACTGTTTTTATTATACTCATTTTTATATCCCTTGCTTTCTCCATCAGTTTTTATTCTATCTTGGACAATATTCTCAATTTAATTATTGTAGAACTTTGAATATTAATGCGATCGAATGCTACTTCTCTGTATATCAGGATCACGTGTGATGATGAAGAAGAGCGAGCAAGTCGTAAAGTGTACAGAGGATGCTCTCGCTCTCCATCCTGCAGTGGGTGCACCTCATGCGTTTGTTTTGGATGCGACATCTGCCGTTTTTCAGATTGCAGCTGCCAGACCTGCATTGATTTCACACGTAACGCAGAAACCTAATTTCCTAACAAAGGTAATTCTTTTGTGGGCGTGTCCCATATTTTTGCCTTCACAGAAAAGCTTTAAGCAAGGCCATTGCCATGTAAACTGGAATCTCCAGTCCCCGAGTTCGGTTTTGCTTTTCTCAATGACTATTTTTAAACTTCGTAAAAAGAAACAGTAACTATTCTCTTAATGGATATTCATTGCATATGCCATGTCTGTGATTCTTGTTTATTTAGAAGCATTGATATTACTGTATGACATGAATTGAGATATGGTGTATCATTTGTTATTGGTCTTTTGGTAATAATATATCATGCTCAAATTTTTAAAGAGCACATATTTTCTTGCAGCATTCACTGAACAGTGGAAGATTTACTGTTATCGAAAGTCAAATCTACAGTCAAATAAATTGAAACCTCTCATAACAGTTTATGCTGCACATTTTCTATATGTAAAATATGAAGAAAGCAGGCCAGGAACCACAGCTGCTACCTAATTATCTTTGACTGTTTTGAATCAGAAAATAGAGATCATTTTCCACACCAATCTTCCACACAACAGATCTTGAGATCACGGGCGACCATCAGATGGTCGTATTTTGATTCTACAGGGTACGCATCCCAAAAATTGAAAAATTATATGGTCATGGTTCTTGGATCACTTTTAGAGATGCGTGCCATGTGGAATAAAAATCTGATTGTCTGATGGGAGGCTCTCTGTAAAATTGGGGCGAAAACAATCTCCATCATCTGATTCAAAGTAATCTAACAGTTATAGCATGTGAAACTCGGGTTGAGAAGGAAAGAATCTTGGGTTGAAAATAAAACTACCCTTATCTTTAATACTAGAAAGTGCTTATGTTTTTTACTAGGAAATTCATGATTTATTTAATAGACCAGCAGCATCAATTTGAAAATGCAACTGAATTCATTTTCTCACTAGTATGAGTTGCTAAAGAGACTGCCTGTTTTTTAATGGGCTTGTGTTGTGTGTCAAATATGAGCTGGTATTAGGTAACCGACGCGAGCACCACTTTGATGCTTGGGTCAATCTTCCTCTTACAATCTTGAGAGATGTGCGGGTATTTTTAGTACCAAATAAGTGAAAAGTTAAAGCATACTTTCACTGATTTGCATGCTCATAAATAGCTGTGCACTTTCCACCACTCGGTTGAAAACTTGGGGGCAAGTAAGTCTTTTTTCATATAGTAAACCTTAGCTCTTCTCATCCGTGGGAAGAAAGTGAGCAAAAGACACTATGCTGCCTGATTTAGTATAAATCTGTTGCCTTGTCAAATGTAGCTCTGAATCATGGTGTACCTTTTAATACCCATTTGGTTCTATGGATTGAAAAGAAATGTCACATTCACATTCAAGATGGGGGATTTTAGGTCTATTGTCTAGTTAAGTAGACTCTTGATCATGAGTTCCTGTTTAACCTCAAATGTTCTTAGGTTATCTTGTTGGTCCTTAATGGAATTTACACTGTGACATAGGTTAGGCTGCGAATTTACCGTTTGATCTGTTGCCTCATTATGGATCTAAGTATCCATTGAGAACAATGTTACCTAGTTCGCTGAGTTCGAATTCGGGTTCACGGTTCGCTGGAGCTGTGCCAACCCGGTTCGCTAGGGGTAGAACAAATTTTCACTTATATTACAAGTTCGTACAGATATTTTTGTTATATAGTTACAACAAATACACTTCCTTTCGAAAAAGTGACAAGGGATGTGGTTGGCCGATTATTTGTGCAAGTTCGTGTCCTATACATTTCGTTAGATTTATACACAAATCAAGTAGGAGTCTGGTTCGGCTACAACCAGCGAACCGAACCGAACCGTACTCCGAGCCGGTTCGCATCGAAGCGTTTTGCGGTTCGGTACCAAGTGTAGTGAGCTGGGTAACCCTAGTTGAGAATACAAATTAAATACATTTGTTACCTTTTTTGTTTAGGCCTTGTTTGATAACTTGGAAATGCCAAATGTTGGTGGAAAAGAAATTCAGTTTTTATATGTTTTTGTTTGATAACATTATAAAGAGATGGAAATAAAATTAAGTGGCCCCACATAGAAACTCAATATCCATAGACCGAGCCATTTTAGAAGGAATCATTTCAACCTCTCAAGTGTTCTCACTATCACTATTAAGGTTTTATTGTCTCATTTCAACAGTAATTTTGGTATATACAAAAACTTATTTTTTTCAAGTAATAAGGGCTATGTTTTATTGTTTGGACCAAAAAAATAAAAATTCCAAATTCTTTTCTTAGACAGATTAATCGAACAAGAGAAATCTACTTCCAACAGAAATCATTTATCAAACAGCCTAATCAAACAACAAAATTTTCATTTCCAATTGAAATCATTTCACAAGAAATCAACTAGTTTATTTCCTATTTTTCATGCTATCAACCGGCCCTACATTTGTGTCTTGTGGGTTTAGTCCCACATTAGCTGGGAGTAATTTTTTGCATCTTATTTTATTTCGACTTTTGTTCATATTAAACATATGGATTGGATGATATGAGTCGTCTGATCAGAATGTCTCTTAGACTCAGTTTAGTTGACAGCAAGACCTGACATTTGGAACAATTGGATTGATTAGAAAGGTGTGCCATGTGAAATCATATGGCCTCCTGAGTTGTCTGTGAGGTTGATTTTTTTTCTTCTTATTCGTTGAATCTGTGTCTCAGGAATTTAGGGAATTGTTTCCTCTTTCAAATTATAAACTTGCGACTAATCCTAAGGGCACGTGTGCACCCTAAGTTTGCACATGCCAGATCAGCACGGGATATAAATCCCTAAGATGGCCTCAAGGGGGTGATTCAATCTCAGGTCTCTTGCTTCATGAGGCGGGTATCTAGCCAGCACACCAAATCCTTAGTTACTTGTTTTTTTCACAACTTTCTATTGCTTTATTTTGGGAGTTCGTATTAAATTGCTAGTGACTAGTAGTTCGATATAGAAGCTTAATCCTCTAAACTTTGGTCAATGCTTCCAACATCAGATGCTAAAATGCAATGTCAAATTGACATTCATATTTTGGGTGATGGTTGAATTGATTTGCATAATTATAATAGAATATGATTTATAGATATTTCCCATGATAGGCACTCAGTTTCTGCCATGTGTAATTTTTTTAAAATACTTTTATTAAAAATTTTATGTGGATTCATCACTTGGACGACCACTCTGCCTGAAAATCATGCAAATTAGAGCATTGGAACCATATGATTAGAGTGGTTTAATGCAAACCATCGTTCGTAACAACTTAACGGTTCATATTAAAGTGCTCTGATTGAATGGTTCTAATCGTCTGATATGCATGACTTTTGAGATGAGTGTTGTACCAGTGATGAACATCAGCAACCTTTAGATCACAAGTTGAAAGGCTTATGTATAAAAATATGGGATCGCCATGTACATAAAACACTTAAAATTATACAAGTTGTATAATTCCTACAATTTAATAGCATGTGTTGGACCCAAATTGCACATATTATCTTGCTTATTGTTTCTTATATGCACGTTTGAATGTCGATTTCTGTACAAGCGTCTGGTACGAACCCATGGGTTCGTACTACAAAAATGGAGGAAATATATTTATTGAAAACGCCATCAAACAATCAATCACGGTCAAGGGTCGTGAAAATGGGCATAAATGCACGCTTGCTTGGAAAGCTGCAATTAAACATATATTGGACAGTGTTATATAGTGGACAGTTTTTTGTTACAGATAATGGTGCAGACAGGTTATGCGGTGCAATGTGATTGGCTGCACACGTAGTGGGATCCAAACATTACAGGCAGTCACTTTGCGCCATATAACCTGGCTGCAACATTGTCTATCAAAAACTGTCCACCATTTGTAATTTTCTGTGCTATATTTGTCTCTGCCTCATTTGCATGCGACACTGATGAAGAAATCGGTGCTAATAAATCAGCTTGGGCAAAACTTTTCAAATTCAGGAAAAACTGAAAAGTTTGGGAAAAATAAAAAAGTTTTGTAAAATGGTATTAATAAAAAAAACTATAAAAAGTAAAAATTGAGAAAAAGGGGGAAAAGTCAAAAAATCAAGTTTTGATGGGGACCAAAATCAAAATTTTGAACTGAAATTTCAGCTCAAATCTTCCCCACCATACAAAAAAAATGAAAATTTGAGTTTTCCATTGAAACCGAAACATTTCAGCCAAATCCGAAAATTTTGAACCATGGGCCGGACCACGCCTCAAGATGCGGAGGATTTGAATTTGAATCCCACCCATTTTTGGGCACTCATTGAGATTTAGGTTGTGTTTGGCATAAATCTCTGCCATAACAGAGCTCACCTTATTTTAGTAGGTTTCCATTCTCTTTACTAATATCCTGCAACCTACTTTTAGCAGGTCCCTCTTCTCCTTGATACCTCCTTGCATAACAAGATTTTATACAACATTTACCTGTTCAACACTCCCTTCTTCTCTGCTCACTCTTTGCCAGAGCAGAATTTATTTGCTCTGATAAGGAATTAGCAAAGAGTATACTGGTAGAGCATGTAAATCATGCTTTGCAGGGAGTTAGTTAGCAAAGATAATGGAAACGTCCTAAAGCGGGGTGAACTCTACTCTAACAAGGGCTAGCAGAGAGCTATGCCAAACACAACCTTACCCTCTTAACTGGTAAATGTGATGTGTAGGTGTTGCACGGCAGTGTGACTTATCGCCCCATCATCATTATATATATATATATATATATATATATATATATATAGAGAGAGAGAGAGAGAGAGAGAGAGAGAGCGAGCGAGCGGACCGGGGATATGCGCCTGGGCGTAGAGATATCTCTATGCTAATCGATATGGGTGAGACACGTAGCTCCCTTTTGTGAAGTCATGGGTGGCATGAGAACTATTTTACTAACTAGAGTTACACTTTTAAAATATTTTAAAGGTTAAATACCTTTCTAGCCGTCATTTTTGATTTTTTTAAAGTCACTTTTCTCTTCTTTCAACTTTTTCAAGTATATTTTACTAAAAAAATGTGAACGCTAGGTAGCGAAGTATTAGCACATTGACAACGAAGCACCGACACCCCAATAGCGAGGCGCTGCCACCCCAGCACCGATGTGCCGATGCCTTTATATCGAGGTGTCGGCGTTTCGCTAAAAAAAAAAATGGGGCGTCGATGCCTCGTTTCAGGGACACTGACGCCTCTATATCGAGGTATTGACGCTTAGATTAAAATTTTCTTTTTTATTTATCGAAGCGCCGGCGCCTCGACGCCCTTAAAAAATTATTTTTAAAAATATATTATTATTATTATTATTATTATTATTTTATCGAAGCACCGACACCTCGATATAGAGGCGTCGGTGCCCTGTTTTATTTATTTTTTAAGCGAAGCTAGACACCTCAGCGTCGAGGTGCCAACATCTCGCTATCAGATGTCGGTGCTTCGCTGTCGAGGTACTAGTGCTCTGCTATCGGCGTTTACATTGTTTGAGTAAAATATATCTAAAAAAGCAAGTCTAACACTTTCTTAGAAAAAGAAAGAGAAAAGAGAGAAAAGAAAAATACTTTTAAAATGCTTATAAAAAGTCAAGAATGACGGCCGAATGGAATATAATTTTTAAAATATTTTAAAAGTTTAATCTTAACTAGTAAAGTGGGCCTCATGCCACCCATCACTTCATAAAAAATGTGCTACATATTGTGCCCATATCAATTGGTGTAGAGATATTTCTGGACGCATTATCTCTTTCTTTCTCTCTCTCTCTCTCTCTCTCTCTATATATATATATATATATATATATATATATATATATATATATGGGCAAAAATTGCATAATTTCCAACAAACAATATGCCACCGATGCTTTTGGGGGGATCGTCTATTACCCTTGTTTCAGTTTCGTTAGCCTTTTCTTCTCGTTGTATTGTTTTTCTAAACTAATAAAATAAAAACCCTTCCTTACTTCGGGACCCTACCCATAAGGGTAAGGGCTATGCAGGGTACAATTTGGCTCTCGAGTAGTGGGTGTCATGACAATTTGGCTAAGATGAATAAGGTAGCATGTAATGTACAAAAAGATTTCAAATGCATATAATTTGAAGGCAAAAAAAAGTCTCTACCTGCTAGGGCATGAGCTATGTGAGTATTTAGATTGATGACATGTTCATTTTCTTTACATTATGCACTATGGATGTGTGGCAGATGGGCAAGAGATAGATTAATTATTTTATTTGACTGTGGATAAATAGATAGATTTTATAGATGTGATGAATGGTGATGAAGGAATTAAGAATGTTGTTAAATTATGATAATCCTTTTGTTATGTGTGCATAGGAATCGCTCCCGGGACTTAAGAGAAACAGCCTCTTGTTGATTCGGTTGCGGCCTCGGTGAGAGCCGCAGCGAAAGCTACGGTATGCCGCCGCTCAGTTACCTAGACTATAGTAAGAGCTGTGGCATGTCACCCACTCGAAGTTTTTAAGGAATCCTGTCTTAATTGTATTATACGGATATCTTACAGGGAAATGAGTTGCAACACTTGAGGGTGGTAGCGCCCGCGGGAAAAAAATAAATTATTTATTTACTTTTAAGACTCTTTTGCCCTCAAATTTTGAGTCAAACATAACGGACCACCCACTTATCCAAGTGCATTAATTTTTTTGTAACTTTGATTACATTTTTAAGAGTGAGCATTGGATTTTGTCCAAATTTTTTGAGTAAAACCTGATCAATTTTGTACAAGTTGCTGTCACATCCGCTCTTTCCGATTTTGCCCAGCGAGCTAGTAGATAGGGTTTTGAAACATGTTAGCGTCCCGGCGCTCTATTGTAGATGTTATGAAACATGTATGAAAAATGGCTCTTATTTTGTAGAGAACTTTTGCCATCAATTAGATTAGACGCCATTTCCAAACTACCCTTGTCGAATTTCGACTAGTTACACACAATGGTAGCTAGAGACACACCACCACCACGAGGAGGAACCTATGCCATCAAGGCCGTTGCGTACATACCAACAGCCAAATAATACACATTGGCTAAACACTTGTTGAACTGGTAAAAAATGTTGCACTCGGCAACAGAGCACATGAAAGCTACCCATACTAGGGAAACTCCCCCTAGATCAAACAAGGTGAAGCACCAAAATGGTGCAACCACATAATATATTGCTTCCGATAGCAAAAACTTACCATAGGAGATTTATATCCCGTGCTGACCCGACATGTGCTAATTTGGGGCGGGCACGTGCCCTTGAGATTAAACGGGTGCTCTAAGAGACCCAGATACTCAGGGTATGAAAAAAATTACTATAGGACATAATGTAAGTCCATTTTTTATGATCCAACTGATGATAACTCTGAAAAAACATGACAACAGAATTGCATGTATGGAAAAGAAAGCACCAAATTTCGAGCAAACAACTCGCACTAGACCGACCCTGATAACATCAACTGATTATGCCAACTCCTCAATCTGTCCAACAAAGACATGTCACACAATAGGAGAACCCATACAGAGAAGTACCAAAGTTGGTGCGACTGAATTACACATCACAAAAAGAAGGGATCCGCGACAAATCAGTAAGAGAAGTATAAGAACGCTCCACAAACTTCACCCACCACCCCCTAGAGATATTCAAAGAAACCATTGTTTCATCTGAGTAGCCTCCTCCTAATGCCTAAAATAAAAGGCTACATATATCTATTAAATAACGGCTAATGGAAAAGTTTTTTTTTTTTTTTTTTTTTAATGATGCCATACGGCATAGACAGTCCAGATGTAGTGCTTGTGCAAACTGCAATCGGAGAGGAGCTGATTCGGCGCAACACACTGAGAGGAGACTTGCACAAAGGGCGGGAGCAAGAGTGGGGATTAGAATCCACGACCTATTGCTTCCACAAGGGAAGATGTCACGACCCGAAATTCTACCCCATCTCGAGGGCCTAGAATTCCGAGTTATGACCCGCACATATCCCGGATATGCTAAGCGGACATACACCTAATCAGAGTTCTCGCGCAATAATGGTTCTACGAAATCCGTGAAAGTCAACACATAAAGGTGGAAATAAAAGCAGTCATAAATAATGAATAAATGCGATAGAATCAACAAATCTACCAATAAAACATAATTCGAAGTTGGAGACAAATCCGATAAAGGAAATCATAAAATTAATGATAATAATAGGGATCCAATCTACTACCAAGTCTGCAACGATCAATATCCAACACTCGGATCGAAATCAGCACCGTAGCCCTCCTGGTACTCAACACTCGCGGGATCAATGAAATCAGCGTCGGCCGGATTTGGATGACCGACGTCTACTCCACTAGCGTAATCACCTGCAACTGTTAGATTATCGTGGGATGAGTTTACTCAGTCACGTAAACTCAGTGGGATACACCACCAATCCACCCCATACTACTCAGGTGCATTGTGGGTGCATCTTGTGAGTGATAAACATAACATCTCAAAGCAGATAGCAAAAGAATGATAAAATCACATGCATATCGTAAAGCTCATATCATAAATGCGAGACCATGATCTAGACACTCATATCCTAACGTACCTTACCATATCTCATAACATATCATATCATGTCTTATTATCATTCTCACACATACGCCTGTACATCGCATGAGCGTAACTAACATACTCGTGAAATCCTAAACGACCTGTGCCAGAGTCGCTACTCGAGTTACCATGGAAGGGTCAACATAGTATCATACCACCATATCATAATGCCCTCGTGTCATACTCATACTCCACCATCCAACCAATGGGGAGACATAATGGTCAAACTCACTCATAACACACTCATACTCATAATCTCTCCCAGAGATCCGTCTTGGCTGAAAGACATTGTTGTCCTTACGGTGGCTACGCAAAGAACGGCACGCACAGAGACTTAAGTTCTTTATCTTTTGCTGGCCTACACAGTGATGTCTTATTATCGTACTCGTATCATAGCTTATCTTATCTCATACTCATATCTTATCATACTCTTATACTTAATCCTAGGACAAACTATAGTGGGGCAACTTTCCTAATTCACGCTTCTTAAGAAAAAAGTTTCGTAGTAACCTGGATGTACTTCGTGTGACAGCCCATACTATCATAGAGGCGTTGCATCCGTACATGGACGCCAATATTCTGAGTTTCACGTGATCGTAGAAGAAATTTCACCACAGCCAAAGCCTATGGTCAAACCTCATAACTTAACTCATAACTCATACTATCATATTTGAACTCGGAGTGATCGGATCGCCGTATATGCCACCGTATACGAGGTTATACTGAATTCACACTCACCCAACTCGTCATGGGTCCCATTCCACCATGAGTTGTAAGGCATGTGAATACGGTGTATTTCTCGCTTCGATACTATCTCAGCGAATCACCACGCCCAAGCATAGGCATGATCTCATACACTCTCGTACTCATGATCTAACATATCCTAACTCGTATAAATTGATTAAATTACAAATACAAAAGTATCACAAATATAGAATGGTTTACACTTAGATTTTGGTTATATTTATGTTTATATTTATTTACATACCACACCAATATAATTATAGAATAGGGTTATAAGTATGATTTCGATAATCGTAAAGGTCAGAGTTCGATTTCATAAAGACATCGAAGTTCTAACACTTTATGTTATTGGAGTGATCGCGTTGAAGCGATAAAAGTGAGACTTTTATATATTATTATTTATCATTATTAAATGCCCAAATTAAATATTATTATTTTTAAAGTTAAGTACATCACGACCATCGATCGCAAAGTGCAAGTGCACTAAATTTTTGTGGTCGTGTAAAAGTGAAATTTTGGTGTGAATCAGGTCGTCTATTCGGATGAGAATCAATCGATTGAAAAAATGAAAATCGATAGATCAGATTTAATAAGGTGTAATTTGTCGTTTGGCTCATGATTGATTGGTTCATTTTAATAGGTCAATCCATCGATAAAAAGAAAACTAATTGGGCTCTGACAGGGGATACTACTACTCATATATCTTATAAGATAATTTTATAATATTAAAATAAGGTAGTAACCAAGTACATTTATTTTATATGATAATAAAATATAAGTATATAATATTTATTAATTTTATATTACTATTTAAAATCACTTTCTCTTTAAATATATCATAATATATTGTAAAAGATATTTTAATTAATTTAATACCATCCTATGAAATGAAATCAGATGGGCTGATCTAAATCAGATGGGCCAAAGTCCAACATCGAATGGGTCAAAGTCCAACATCAGATGGGTCACGATCCACGTCAGATGGGTCACGGTCCAACATCAGATGGGTCACGATCCACGTCAGATGGGTCACGGTCCAACATCAGATGGGTCACGATCCACGTCAGATGGGTCAAGATCCAACATCACATGGGTCAAAGTCCGACATCAGATGGGTCACGATCTACGTCAGATGGGTCAAGATCCAACATCAAATGGGTCACGGTCCGACATCAGATGGGTCATGGACCAACACCAAATCGGTCGCAGTCCAACATCAGATGGGCCACGGTCCAACATAAGATGGGTCACAGACCTCCAACATCAGAATCCCACGTGGCAACCTAAGTATGAAGTTGTCTAACGCTTAAGTTGCTTATTTAGTGCTAACTCATCCACTCTATCGACCATATATATATATATTACCTCCCATGGGAGAAAATTCAAACTCCATCGTTGGGCATTATAAGGTGATCCCGTGGTAGGCTCTCCAGTTTTAGAGTCAATACTCAATTGAGACCTTATGATATTAATAATAATATTACTTATTAAAATTTGATCACGCCTGCATGATTTATATCGTTTAAAAATTATAGCATTGAGAAATAATTATATATGTATATATTTTTTTGTTTTGATAAGTAACCGCAAGATTTATTGTTGCCTGCTAATATAAATGTAGTCACTTCTTGATTTTTATTGTATATAGTCTTATGTTAAAATAATCTATGTAATATCTCTTTCCTTAAAACAAGGTCTTAGATACTACATGGGACCTTTTATGTATTTGGACTTGGAAATATGTTTAAAATAGGTCATGGGTCTATATATATATATACAAATGCTTAGTTTCTAGAAAATATAAAATATTATAAAAATTTTAAGGAAATTATAGGTTTAAATCATGGTTGCGTAGATTTTTAGTTTGAACTCAGATTCACGATTTTATAATGTCCATAAAATGTCTTTTACTAGAGGGATGATGGAATAGAGTATTAATCATTTGTGTTATCTTTAATTGTTAAAATAACAAAGTATCAAAAAAATAATAACATTAACAATTAGGAAAATAATTATGACTAAATTACAAGCAATCACATCTAGGACAAAATCAATAAGATTAGATTATAAGCAATCACATTTAGGGCAAAATAAATAGGACTAGATTATAAGCAATCACATGTAGGGCAAAATCAATAAGATTAGATTATAAGCAATCATATTTATGCTAACCACTTTACTCATTTTAAAATAATATTATAAAGAGTGAAATAAAGTTTATTTTATTTAGTCCGCCGATACGCGATCGAACGTATCCTACGCGACGGGATCTGAGAAGAATGAGATGGATGGATGGGTACCCACCTCTTGAAGCGTGACCGACAGATCGACGACGATTAGGGCGATAGAGATCGGCGTCCACACGATGATCTGTCCATGATTACGCCGCCTTCTTCCATCACGATTTGACGGCAGAAAAACACCACGGTGTTCTTTGTGAAAGAATACACAAGAAATTTAAAAGAGATTTGGGTGCTTTTAAAGAAGGGTGGCTAGAGAAGAAGATGGAGTGACGGCTAGGATTTTTAAGAAGAATTCTTATAATAATGATTTAGGGTTCTCCGTAGCTTTCTTATTTATAATATATGGGCATTAATTCAGTGCTAAGCGGTCGCACTAAATAAGGGTGTATAGGCTTTTAATTCAAAGTTTAAAATAAATGTTTAAAACTCACGTAGCAAGGTTTGATCCTTAGACCTCTTATCTATATCCAAAGCCTTTCAATCACTAGGCTACAACACAACTTGTGTCAAATAAAGACAATTTTAAATATAATACCTCTTTAAAAATCAAAATGTGTATTTTCTCAACTAGGGTAGGTTCCGGTGTAGAGCACTAACACCATGCAAGGTATAAAACACAATCTAACACCAATAAAAGAAAGTTCAAAATTTTGGGTTGTTACAGAAGAGAATGCCAGTTGAGCTATTGCTCAAAAGAGCTAGATATCTATTCTAATCAGGTAAAGGAATTCTCATGTTTAATGCGTTAGAAGAGCCCAAGAATGACAACACAGTAGTGTTGCTCGCGAGGGAAATGAACAAGTCCTACGAAGCGCAAAATCTGAGAGAGACTTGATGCTTTGAGAGCTTAGAGTAGTGGATTCCACATGAGTTGGCAGACAGTGGAAATATCGTAAATTGAGGCATGAGGTTAAAATGCCTACGCTGATTTGCTAATCATAATAGGGCTTTCTCGCCCACATCAAGATGAAAGCAGCAGCACTCCAATCTGGGGTGATGCACCAAGGATTTGATGCACCCATCTTCCTCGATCGATGAAATGATCACCAGTATTGGCTGACCCCACATGAATCTCACTCACATTACTATTTTATTTTTATTCTTTTGATACAGAGTTTAGAGGGGGAGGGTGTTTAATGAAAGGTCTGATTAGGTTCCCCTTTGGTGCTTAGGGTAAGGGATTGGATTTTCCCCTCTTCCCATAATGTTAATTTCAGAAGAAGATCGTTATGTCATCGTAGTGGGTGTGAAGTGCGTAGGGCTGTGGGAATCCCGGTTAAAAGTTATGAGGTGGTGCTTCCTAGGCTGGGTGCTAACTACCAGGGTTTCTTTAGTTGCAATAAGATGAAAGACCTATAGAATGGGTGGTCGATAGCTGGAAAGAGATTCCGCCAGACCTCGATTTCGGCGCTTGGAGGTGGGGGACCACCGCCCTACTCAGAATGGGATGTTTAGACTGGAGGTCTCCTTCGTTAAAGCGGTTCAGGGTGACTCGAAGTCCAATGGTCCCCCTCCTGATGATGCCCACCCTACGGTACCTGACGTTCACCAGCCAGCGGCTAACATCCAACCACCTACCGCGGTGACTAATGGGGCAAGATTTACTAGGGGACCACCAGATTTGGACTTTTGCGATAGCCATTTTGGGTCCCTTGCTGCTAACCTATCATTTTTTTAGTCTACATTTCACAAAACATTCCCTATTTCCCATTCAAGTACATCGGTGGTTAAATTTACAGTGGGGTCTCTTTGAACGCCCAAAGATCTCTCGCCTCTTTACTTCTAGCTACTTGCTTCAATTTCCTACCATGGAGGCCACAGATAAGTGTTGTTCGCAAAATGATTTCCTTGTTGATGGAGTTCCGGTCGATTGTCGCCATTGGGATGCTCTTGCGGGAGAGGTCTCGTTGCAAAAGATGGGCGATGGGGTGTGGTTACACCTTTTTGGCCTCCCGCTTGGACCCCCGATGTCTTTAGGACAATCGACTCTCTCTGTGGTTCTTTCATCCTCGTCGATCAGAACACCGATGATTTGTGGGAAACAAACTTCGCCCGGATCCTTGTCGCAATTGACTGTGTCGACGCCATTCCCAGATCTTGTGTCGTTCGCGGCATTGGCTAGAGCTGCCAGGTCTTCATAGAAGTGGAGCTGGGTGAGCGGGCTTTCTTGGAGCATTCAAAGCAGGAATCGTCACGACCCGTCCGAAGTAAGGAACACATATTCGCTAGAAATCCCGGCAAAGAAGTTGCATTGCTCATTGACCTAGGCGGGAACGGAGTAGATTTGCGTGGTGGGTCAGGGGAAGCATCCTCGGAGGGGGATTTGCCCACTGCAGTACCACATCATCGGAGGTCAGCCACGCCGGGAAATGTCGTCTCGACGTCGAGGAGCCATGTGTATGAATATGGAGATGCGATAGAGGGGGTCGTCGGGGTGTGCTCGGCAACGATTGACGATTGTTTCTTAAGGTGGAGCTTGCCGGAGGCATCGAAACGTCGTTGCCGGAGGAAGCCTGGTCCCTTGTTGCTCGCTTGGATCCCTCACCGTCGGTTGGCTCAATGGCTCAGATGGAAGCAGATGAGCTGCTTTTCGCAATGGGATATTTTTCGAAATTTGAATCGAGCTGACAGGAGTGGACACATGGTGTTTTACTGTTAGCTAGCGCAATCGCAATGGGGAGGCGTTCCGATGGGCTTACAAGAGTAAAATAGTATGGATGTGTCTTCTTTGCAGGCCTTAACAGAGCTAGAGAATTAAGGTGGGGTGTACTCAATGGGACATGTGGCAGTAGGTGGTTGCAAGGTGTCATTTTCGAGAAACATCCCGCTTTCTCACATGCAATTTCTACAAATGGCTTGGGTTTAGGAGAAGCGATTTCGTTTATGTGGGCTGTGTTTGGAACACGTGCCTTTCATCCAGCTAAGGATTGGCATGTGGCATGGGCAAGAAAGCGACGAAATGGGCTTCGATGGGGGCAGTTAATGAACAGGGGCTAGATTCCTGTTGGTTTCCTTCCACTTGGGCGCTGGGCCCGTGGGGCTATTGACCTGGCATCGTGGTCTCAACCGAGGCCCAAGACGGACCATTGGAGTGTGCTGGGGTGGGTGGAACGGGTGGAAGAGCTCTTACCCACTAGTGCTTCTTGGACCTTGACTCCTGATTTGGAGCCCACTTTGGTAATAAAGACAACTGGAAACGGTGGGTTTTTTCTAGTATTTATGATCCTTCTGATGATGGTAGCCGAGTAGACTTCTGGTTTGAGATTGTGGCACTTGAGGCTCGATGGGACTTCCCCATATGCTTGGGGGGCGATTTTAATGTCATTCGATGGCCTCATGAGAAGGTGGGTAGGACTCCTGATGTGGCAGTTATGAGGAGCTTCAATGCCTTCATCCATGATTGGAGTTTGGTTGATTTACCACTATTGGGTGCTCTCTTCACGTGATCTACTCTCCAAGAAGTGCCTTCTTTGAGTCGCTTGGATCGTTTCATATGATCGCCAGAGTGGTTGACCTTTTCCTGGCCGCAACCCTTCACAATTCCGACTGGGCTGTGTCCGATCACATGCCCTTGCTTCTTCGGTGCGAGTCCCAGGGAAAGGGTCCCTCCCCATTTTGTTTCGAGAATATGTGGCTCCTCAATGAGGAGTTTCGACCGCTGATCCCTAAGTGGTGGAAAGAATTCAGGCTAACTGAGATCGCAACCTTCAAAATCCTCTCCAAGCTCGGTCACCTCAAAAAGCGCATTAAAGTCTGGAACCGGGAGGTCTATGGACACGTGCATGCGGTCAAGGAAGGCTTACTAGAGCGTTTGAAGGTGTTGGACGGTCTTGAGGAAACCAGGGATCTGTCGGAATAGGAACGATACGAGAGGCTCAAGATCAAGATGGACTTCAATGATAGGTGTTTGGCGGAGGATATCTATTGGAAGTAAAAATCAAAGGTCTATTGGCTAAGGGAGGGAGATAGCAACACCAAGTACTTCCACTCAGTGGCTAATGTTCGAGGCAAAGCGGAGATTCTGGGTCAGATCTCGTCGACGACACGGTTTTGTCAGAGCTTGATCAGATCAAGGAACAAATTGTTAGCTATTATAGTGGTTTATATTCAGATGAGGGATGGGCTAGAACTTGGCTGGATGGGCTGTCGTTTAGATCTATATCTTCAGAGGACCAAGCTGCTGTGGAGAGGCCCTTTGAGGAGGCCGAGGTATGGCAGGCCATCAAGGACAACGAGAAAAACATAGGCCCTGATGGCTTCACTATGAACTTTTATCGGAGTTTCTGGCAGCTTCTCAAAGATGACCTTATGGATGCGTTACGTGAGTTCCATACGGGCAGTTTCATCAGACGAAGCCTAAACTCCACCTTTATATTGCTCATTCCAACGAAAGAGGGAGCAGAGGATTTAAAGGATTTTCGACCACAAAATTATATCGAAGGTGTTAGCTAATCGTCTCAAACCGCTTATGGGTAACATCATCTCTGCAAACCAATGCGCTTTTGTGCAAGGAAGTTAGTTGATTGATACGATGGTCGCGACTCACGAAGTGGTGCACTCGGCTCATAGATGTGATCGTCATGCCGTCCTCTGGAAGGTGAATATGGAAAAGGATTATGATTGGGTTAATTGGGGCTGTTTAGACTATATGTTGAGTAGGTTGGGTTTTGGGGTCAAATGGAGGAAATGAATGCGGGCCGGCTACTCCTCTGCGTAATTTTCGGTCATGATTAATGGGATCCCGACATGGTACTTTCAAAGCTCTAGAGATGTTGGTCAGGGAGATCCCCGATCTCCCTTCCTTTTTAATATGGTTGGTGAAGCTCTAGACGGCCTAACCTCCCACGCTCAACTCCTTAGCTTTTTCTTTGGGGTCCATGTGGGCCCGTTAGGACGTCGCATCTCTCACCTCCAATATGCGGACGATACTTTATTCTTTTGCAATGCGGATGCCATTGAGATTCAGAGGTTGGCGGAGGTCCTCACTATCTACGAGGCTATTTCGGGGCAGCGGCTTAATTTGCACAAGTCGGCTGTTTCGGGCGTAGGTGTGGCTGACACTCTGCTGAATTGATTGGCTGAGGCAGTGGATGGGGAGATTGCCAACTTCCCTATCTCTTACTTGGGACTTCCTCTTAGCATTCGTTAGCCCAACGCCTAGGGCTACAACAGAGCTGAGCAAGCTCGACAACTTGGCTCGGCTCGACCAAAAACAATAAGAGCTATTCTCTTTAAAGCTTGGCTCGAGAGCCGAGCCGAGCTAGTCAGTTTGTAGCTTAAATGAATAGAGCCAAGCTTGAGCTAAGGACGACTCAGCTCTATGGCTTAGTTTATAATAATAATAATAATAATATAATAAGTAAATAACTTTGAGAGGTCTATTTTACCCTTCAAAGTAACCATTTATGTTTATCTAACGATTACTTTGAAGGGTAAAATATGAACTTTTACCACCCACAGCTCACTTGCCCTAATTTCAGAATATATATATATATATATATATATATATATATATATATATATATTATATAGTACCCGACTACCCACTGTTACTCCTACCTCTACGGCTGCCTCCTGCAACTCAACTCCATCTTCTCTCTTGCCGAATCTCTCTCACAATCTCATGCATATGGGCTATGCCAATCGGATCGTGCAACTCAACTCCTACTTATTTTCTCTGATTTGAGTAATTTCTAAACCTCTCTCACCTTCTCTCTCTCACGTATATGGGCTATGACTGCCTCCTCTCTCTCACACATAAGCACCCGCCGCTACCAGTCGACTCCCAACAAGTCCAACATCAAGAAGGCAAGAGCTGAACCTCCGACAATCGGAAGGGAGATCATCGGATTGGCAATTGGCACCGTTGGATCGTCAATCGAGATCGTCGGATCGACATCTGCCCATTGGTATCGCTTCTAGAATAAGGGCATAAATATTTTTTTAAATCAGAGCTGATTTGAATTTTTTTAGAAATTACGGCTGCTTTAAATTAGGATTCTTACATAATATTTCTTCAAATTAGGGCTAATTTAAAAAATTTTAAAATTAGGGCTGCCTTAAACTAGGACTTTTTGCATAATATTTTATCAAATCAGGACTAACTTAACTATAAAAAAAAATAAATTTACGGTTGCTTTAAATTAAGATTTTTTATTTTAAATTAAGGCTGTTTTAAATATTTTTATTTGGGCTGTTTTAAATTATGATTGTTTTAAATTAAGGGTGTTTTAATATATTTTTTTAAATCATGGAAAAAAAGTTATATCTTAGACCCAAACATGTCTGACAAGGAGACCTCCCAATCATCGATCCCTCCTCCTCGACCTCCTTGGCCATGACCCTTACCCTCCCCTAGTCCATCTTTTGCTCTTGCCTCTGATTCCACTCCTTCGTCTAGTTTTATCATGGATGTTGATGCCGATGTGAATTCTCTAGATGAATTAGACCCCAAACGTAAGTGTGTAACAACTTCATCTGTCTCTGATAGTTTTGAAAAAATAATTATAGATGAAGTTCAAAAGGGAAGATGTATTTATTGTAAAAAAACATATAAATTTAAAAAATAAGGTGGAACTACTACCCTAAAACGACACATTGAAGCTTGCCCAAGCAATCCAAAGCGTAAAAAACACAAGTTATAAACTTTCTTAGTATTAATGATATGCCTGAAAGGTTAAAGTTTACCCAAGAACAAGTGAGAGAACTTCTTGCAAGAATGATAGTCTTGCATGAATATCCATTTAATATTGTTTCTCATATAAATTTTATTGCTTTTTATCAATATATGCAACATTTATTTAAAATGGTGTCACGTACAACAATAAAGAAAGACTGTATAGCATTGCATAGAAAAGAACAAGGTAAACTAATGAACTTATTTGAACAGTCTACTTCTAGGATTAGTCTAACATATGATATATGTACTTCCAACTAAGATCTTGATTATCTAGCTATTACTGCACATTTTATTGACTCCAATTGGACCATGCAAAAATGTATTATTAATTTTTGTGTAATTCCTTTACCCCACACAAGGATTAATATTACTGATCATAATATAGCTTGTCTTATTAAATGAAAGTTTCAAAATAAAATAGCATGTATTACTCTAGATAATGCCGGAAATAATAATACTACTCAAAAGTGAATTAAAACTCATTTAGTTCGAAAAGAATTTCTTCCATTGAGTGGTGAATTATTCAATGTTCGTTGTTCTGCTCATATTTTAAATCTTATTGTGGAAGAAGGATTAAAAATTATTAAACCAACTATTGACAATATTCGAGAGAGTAAAGTTTGTAAAATCATCACCATCCCAAAAATAAAAATTTGAAAAGGTTGTTAATCTTTTAGGGGTACCAAATAAAAAAAGATTATGTTTAGATGTAAGTACCCGATGGAACTCTACGTACCTTATGTTGGAATCTGCCTTGAAATTTAAAGATGCTTTCCAATCTTTTAATTTGTATGAATCAAGTTACAATATAAAAATTTTAGATGATGAATGGTCTAATGGAAAAATAATTTGGGAGTTTTTAAATAAATTTTTTTATTTTACTAAACTAATAAGTGGAAGTAAATATCTACCTCTTGTTTATTTTTAAGTGAAGTAGTTAAAATTAAAAGTGATTTGAATAAAAAAAAATGATAATAATCAATTTTGTCGATCTATTGCTATAAGTATGCAAGATAAATTTAATAAATATAGGGTGGCTTGTCCTACAATTCTACAATTTGCCGTGAATTTTTATCCTTAATTTAAGGCTGACTTTTTAGAATATGCGATAGAAGAACTATATGGAGAACAAGGGAGGGTACGTATAACTAAGTTGATGGGATTTGTTAGAAATCTTTGTGAAGAGTATGCCGTTAAATATTGTAAGTCTATTGAGACAAATGAGGTAATATAATTTCTGAGAGTGTTAGTGTTACAAAATCTAATGTTGGGGGGGATAAATACTTAAAGTGAAAACAACAAAGAAATAAAACTAATACATCTATTAATAATGTAAAATCAGAGTTAGATATCTATTTAGAAGAGCCACAAGTACCTGGGTGTAAAGATTTTGATGTTTTGTGTTGGTGGGTAGCTAATTCCACCACATGACCAATTTTGTCGACAATGGTTTGTGATATTTTAGCAATTCCTGCTACAACAGTTGCTTCAGAGTCTGCTTTTAGTACAGGAGGTAGGATAGTTGACCAATTTAGGAGTAGTTTACTTCCAGAGACTATAAAGCTTTTAATTTGTACAATGATTGGATTCATTTTGAGTTGGACATTGACTTGCCAATAGTGACAGATCCATAAATTGAGGCGATATGAGAAATTAGTTGGTTAGAAAAATTTATATATTATTACTTTTTAAAATTATTTTTCAAGTTTTTTATTAGAGAAGTGCAAGTGTGTATAAAATATATATTTTTTTTCTAAAGTTTTATTTATAGTTTCTATTCATTGATAAGGTTGACTTAATGGAACAATTATATGTATTGTCTTACCATTCGCCAGATAAATATGCAAGAGAAAAGTGAAATAATTGAGATGTCAATCTGTTATGCATGGCTCGTAAATTGAAGTGATTCTTAATATCACCTCCGTTTGAGAGCTAAACAAAGATGACTAGTGAATCAGATCAAACTAGTGAAGCCATTTTTATCCTTTTATATTTTTAAAAAATAATTAGTATTTTCTTCTACCATTTTTTTCATCTTGACTTATATATTTTATTAAGGGAATACAATAATTATCAAACCCCATATTGATGTTTCGAATCATGCAAGGAACAACAAATAAAATACTGGTGCTCAGGGCGGGTGACTGGATTTGTGGGAGGTGTCGGAATATTAATTTTCGGCGTCGTTCCATTTGCCACCGGGTTGGCTGTGTCGCTACTCGTGCCTAAGGGACTCTGGTTAAGCCTACTGAGTTCAGAGGGGCATCAAGGACGAGATCCCCACAGACTTTCATTACTGATTCTCAGCGACGTGATGTCCTGAGGGGTTGGTCGATTGCGGGGGTCAAGGGCTGCCGGATGGAGAAAGATCCCAAGGGCCCTTCCGAGGGGTCTCCTCCTCCATCCTTCGCAGATATGGTTAAGATTAATTTTTTACATGCGCCAGCCCGGTCTGATGCTACGAATCTATGCTCACCCCTAACGGAACCCAGCAGTGCGATTCTCTCGTTTTCTTCAAATCACTTCCGATCGCTTGCGACTAATCTACAACATTTTTGGGTCATTTTACATGTTAATAAAGATACATTATCGTTGTTATTGATTCACAGATGGAGTTTACACAGGTGGAAGCCTATCGATAGGCCTGCGATGTCCCCTATCTCCTCTTCAAAATTCCTCTTGTGATTCCCCAACGCAGCGGGGGCTTCGGAGCTATGCAGTGTTAAACCGTTCTCTATTTGGGATTGCCCGACGGACTGCCGGCCGTGGACTCCGGTGGCGGGAGAAGTATACGCTGAGAGGGAGGATGAGGGTTTTTGACTCTGTGTTGTGGGCCTACTGCTGCACGCTTGGTCCCTGGATGTTTTCAAGGGGATTGGGGATCGATGCAGTCGCTTCGTCCGGGTCGACTGGCGGATGGATGACCTCTGGGATACGTCCCATGCCCATATCCTCGTCGCTGCGGCCTCCTTGGAAGTCATCCCCCGCTCCGTTGTAGCTTTGATCAGCGGCCAATGTTGCCAACTCGGAATAGAAATTGACTGGTTCGAGCGGGTCCTCGTCTCGCATCAATCGGTTGAAGTTGTCGAGGGGGTCGGGGGCCGCCATGTCGTCTTCGCCGATCCGTCAGTAGTAGTAGTTCAATCGTTCTAGGATCCAGTCAGACATGGAAGGGGTACGTCGGATCAGGGGTCGATGGGAGATGCGCAGGGGGGTACGACCGCGGGTTTCCCACTCAACTGGGCTGCTAACTTCAGTTCTTGCTTGCTGCTTGGGGTCTTCGCCGCTGCGGCCGGGCCTTCGTCCTCGCCGTCGAGATGTCTCGGCTACTCGGGATCCAGAGGGGTGACTCATCGCTCCTAGGAGGTTACTGATGTTCGAACGGTGGTTGAACTCGAAGAGGGTGAGGTGATTGACGAGTTCTACCGACTGCAGCTTCTGGAAGCAAAGAGCGATGAATCAGAAGGAGGATTGCCGCCTGCGGTGGAGCCGGCATCGGAGCTGAGCAGGGAGGGAAAGCCGGTGACGCCGCGGAGTAGAGAGGGGGCTGCATTGTCTGATCTGCCTTCCAGGGATGGAGATCTCTCGTACGATCTTACTGACTGTCAGATGCCGGCTAGGGAGGTTGGGCTGTCGGCTGGGCAGAGGTGGCCGTCTGTCGCGTCGAGTGGTGGAGACCTCTGTCGAGGGGATACGATGGAGACTGAGAGCTTGTCTCTCCCAAAAAGGAAAGGGGTCTTTGTAGCCCAAAAGGAGTTGCGGGTCTTTTATAGAAGAAGAGGAAAGGGCAAAAGGGGTATGGGCCTTAAATTGTCGGAGAGGATGCCACGTGGATCGAGGGTTGTTGAAAACCACTTAGCGGTTTTCGGAATCCAGGGGTTGGCCCCTCTACCGTCGTTTGCTTCCACTAACGCGCCCTTTATGGACGCTGGGTTTCTAGTACGAATATGGGCTACTTTCATGGGATGCTGCCGGGCGTTGACACGTGGCAACGACTTGGGGACTCCAGAGCCTTCCATGCTTTCGATTGACGATACCTATTTAAATGGGGCCCTCGAGGAAGCTGGGGATGTTCCTAGGGTGACACATGTCCCTTTCGAACGTTTGAGGAGTTTGGTAGCTGGGGGGCCTTCCGGGTCTTTAACGGGGCAGAAGTCGAGAGGATGGTCACTTGATTGGCTATTGGGACCGATCCGGCCCTTCTTTCTCTGGCAATGGGCGGGTTTGTCATCCACTTAGGGGTTGCAGATCCGGGTCGATCTCTATATCCCATGGACTTAAGTTGGAAGGGGACTCCAGGCGACACTACTTTCTCTGTGTTGAGGCGACATTGTGTTCCTTCTGAGTCGCTCGACTCTGTCAATGATAGGGGATCAAGGGGGGAGATGGTGATTACTATGGATCTTGCATCGAGGGAGGTGGACCGTTTGATCGGAGTGGGGGAATTGCTAGGGATGACGTACGCTGGACCCCAGGATTCAATCAGGGAGGCTTTCCGATCTATAATCGTCGGGAGAAATAAGGGCAACAAGAGGCGCCGCCAGAATACCCCTAGGGAGCTCGCTCGGCTGCAATGGGGGATGTCGGATGGGAAGGGGGGTGCGAGTCAATAGTACTCCTCTGTACCTTTGACGGGCGGGTTTTATTTCATTGCAGATGAAGATTCTATCTTGGAATGTGCGTGGTATGTGTGACGGATACAAGCGGAGTCGAGTTAAGCAGGTTATATCCATGTTCTGGCCTCAGATCGTTACCCTACAAGAAACAAAATGGGGGAGGTGTGATGATCAGAAGGTGGCCACTGTGCTTCAGGGGAACCGATGGGAGTGGGTTGGGGTGGACTCGGTGGGGGCTTCGGGAGGCATCCTCATTGCTTGGGATACCACAACCTTCTAGCGCCTGGATGAAGAGGTGGGTCAATTCTCTGCGTCAGTTGTGTTTCGCAACAGGGCTTCTGGTACCATTTGGGTTTTTTCAGGTATTTATGGCCCGACGACTCCAACCTTGCGGAATGATTTCTGGTTCGAGTTAGCAGCCCTCTCGAGTAGATGGGACCATCCGCATTGCTGGGGAGGAGACTTTAATGCCATTAGATGGGACAATGAGAAAACGGGTGGGCTGCCGGATAGGGGAGTGATGAGGGAGTTTAATGCCTTCATTTCGGAGTCCGAATTGGTCGATTTGCCGCTCATGGGTGCAAATTTTACGTGGTCCAATCTTCAGGATGTACCTTCCCTTAGTCGTCTCGACCGATTTCTTTGTTCCACGGAGTGGATGACGCTATTCCCGGCTGCTACAGTGGAGGCCCATGCGAGGGTTGTGTCGGATCATCGGCCAATTCTATTGAATTGCGACCATAGGGGGAAAGGGCCTACGCCGTTTCGATTTGAAAACATGTGGCTATTAGAAGATACTTTCAAGGCGTTTGTTGCTGAGTGGTGGACTGAACTGGAGCCGATTGGGTCTGCCAGTTTTCGGTTTACCTCTAAACTTAAGCACTTAAAGACTCGCATCAAAGTATGGAATAGGGAGGTGTACGGCCACGTTCGCGCGGCGAAAGATGCACTCCTCGCCTGTCTTCACGAGATTGACAACATCGAGGAGGAGAGGATTTTGTCTGATGGGGAGCGAAGGGAAAGGGTGGCCATGAAGCAGAAGCTTGAGGATAGATGTAGAGCGGAGGAGATGATGTGGAGACAAAAGTCCAAGGTCAGATGGCTCAAGGAAGGGGACCTGAACACCAAATACTTTCATGCGGTGGCTAATGCCAAGAATAAGACTAATTATATGGGCAAAATTGTGATCGATGGGGTGGAGTACAATTCGGTGGATCAGGCTAGGCCCAATATTGTGAAGTATTATCATGATCTTTATACGGATGACGGTTTCGCTCGGCCAGAGTTCGATGGGCTCCCGTTCAATTCCATTTCGGCGTCAGAATCTGCTGAAATGGAGAAGCAATTTACCGAGGACGAGGTGTGGAGAGCTATCAAGTTTGGTGGGAAAAATAAATCCCCTGGGCCAGATGGATTCCCGCTAGAGTTCTACCGGGCTTTTTGGCAGCTACTGAAATTGGAGCTGATGGAAATCTTCCACGAGTTTCATCGTGAAGGGGACATTGGTCGATGTCTGAATTCCACCTTCATAATGCTGATTCCTAAGATTATTGGTGCTGAGAACTTATCGGATTACAGACCCATCAGCCTTCTCAATTGCTTGTACAAAATTATCGCCAAAGTGCTTGCCAACCGGTTGAAACCGATTATGGGGAAGATTATTACGGATAATCAAGGAGCGTTTGTGCAGGGTAGGCAACTTATCGATCTTGTGGCTGTTGCGCAAGAGGTTATCCATTCGGCACATGTTTCACGTCGGCCCATTGCTCTATGGAAAGTCGATATGGAGAAAGCTTACGATCGCATCCACTGGGGCTGTCTTCACTATATGCTCGGTAGATTCGGATTTGGATCGACCTGGAGGAAATGGATAGGGGCCTATTTATTCTCGGTCTGGTTCTCGATTCTTATAAATGGTGCTCTGGCAGGATACTTCAAAAGCACGAGGGATCTTTGACAGGGAGACCCTCTATTCCCTTTCCTTTTCAACATGGTGGGTGAAGCCTTGGCTGCCCTTATCATGCGGGCACGCCAGCACCATTGCATCTTGAGTGTCATGGTGGGTACTCATGGCTGGACCATCTCACACCTTCAATATGCCGACGATACAATCTTGTTCGGGCCTGAAGAGGTCCATGAGTTCTCTAATTTGGCTGATGTCCTGGCTGTGTACGAGGCTGTCTCTGGGCAATGCGTCAATCTCCAAAAATCGTTGATTACTGGTATTGGTACACAGGCCCAGTAGCTCGATGACCTCACCGCTACTGTAAACTGCGACATTGAGGCGCTTCCGATCAAGTATTTGGGGATGCCGTTAGGCATCAGAAAGCTCTCGAGGAGTGCGTGGGAACCGGTCATTCAGAGGTTTGAAAGAAGGCTATCTACCTGGAAAGGCAAATTACTAAGTAGTGGGGGCTGACTGTTGTTGGTTAAGGCTGTGTTGTCTAGCATTGCCCTCTTTTTCATGTCTACTTTCCGCTTCCTCACAGGGGTTGTCTATTGGCTTGAGCAGATTCAACGTAATTTCCTCTGAGAGGGTTCGGGTCTTGGAAGGAGATTGCATCTGGTGAATTGGAATTCTTGCCAGCTCCCTCGGTCCTGCGGTGGACTGGGTATTAGAAACTTGAAAGATACCAATATTGCTCTCCTGGGCAAATGGTTATGGCGCGCTGGTCTAGAAAGTGAAAGAGAAAGCTTGTGGCGGAAGGTGTTGGCTGAAAAGTATGGGGTCTCTAGGGGTGGGTGGGGGATCCACACCACCCTACATCGTGGGATGTAGGCTTGGTGGAAGGGGGTCAGTGGCACATGGGAAAATTACAGCAAAGGGGTCAGATATAAGTGGGGAAGTGGGGCTCAGATAAGTTTTTGGGAGGATAGATGGGCTGCTGAGGTCAACCTAAAAGCTCTCTTCCCCGAAATTCATGCTATAGCATCCAACCAGGTGGGGACTGTAAGCCAATTCACGTCCCAAACCAGTGGGGGTCGAATCTGGGAGGTGTCCACTCGCCGGTCCCTTAGGGGTGAGGAGATTGCCTCCTTCACCAGCCTTATGTCTACAATCTATGCTGCACGGCCTGATACTCTTCAGCAAGACCAGCATTTTTGGGCGGGTAGCAAGGATGGGAGGTTCAGCGTTCGGTCCTACTTCCTTTTACTCTCGCGCCGCCCTCTTATTAAATTTGAGAGTGCGTTTCTTTGGAAGATGAGGATCCCTCCAAAGGTTAGATTTTTCGCCTGGCTATTATGCAAAGGAAAAGTCCCGACAGTTGATCACCTCATCCGAAGGGGCATGGAGCTGGAAAATGTTTGTGCGATGTGTCAGCAGGATGAAGATTCTGTCGGGCATTTGTTCATGCTCTGTCACTTCGCCTCCAAGGTCTGGGGTACGGTTCTCGGTTTTTTCCGGCTGAGCTAGGTTATTCCACAGACCTTCAACTAACATATCCTCACCTGGTTTTCGACGTGCGTCGAGGTTCAGGCTCCGGTACATTGGGAGGTGGCATTTTTTGCTGTTTGCTGGAATTTATGGTTGGCACGGAACGAGAGAATTCTCTCTAACAAATCGCAACCGGTGAGGGTGCTCATCAAGGAGGTTAGGGACTGTATTGCTAGTTGGGTCCATAGTACTGGAGCCCCAACCGGGGAGCTGGCTACGCCTTGGGATCCGGGCTAGGGTCACTTCTTCATCTGGGTCCCTGCGATCTGGGGTCTGTCGGTTGCGGAGGGTTTCTCCTTACTTTGTTTTCTTTTTTCATCTTTTGCTTTCTTAGGTTGATCTTCGTTTTGTATGTTCGTTTCTTTTTTGACGGTGTACTTTTTTCAGTGCCTCGCTGGTTTCTAATATACATTTCTATTACCGATCAAAAAAAAAAATTATCAAACCTACTGCTTGGCAATCAAATTAACCAACAAGGAAATAGACAACAAGGAGATACAAATCAAATGATAAGTGCAATTCAAAAGGATATCTACTAAAAAGGTACAAAATTTTTATTTTGAGTTCAACTTCACATATATCTCGTTTATTTATTTCATATGTTGCGTACTTGTGTTTAATCATTCATTTACATCTTTTATAGAATGGATATTTAATTGAATAGAAGTTTTAAAAAGTACTAGGAGGAAATTTTTTATAATAGAACATATTTGGCTTGAAGCTCGGCGCGAGCTTGGAATTTTCGAGCTCGAAGAGCCTAGAGCCGACCTCCAGCTCAGCTCATATAAGGTAGAGCCGAGCTAGAGCTGACTCGAGCTCGAGCTCGGCCCGACTCGGTTGCAGCCCTACCAATGCTGGGGCTTGGCATCCTGTGGTTCGGATGTTGGAGATGTGTTTGTCCTCTTGGAAAGGCAAGCTCCTAAGTGGTGGAGGTAGACTGCTCCTTGTTAAATCGATCCTCTCTAGCCTCTCCGTTTTCTTCATGTCTTTATTCAAATGTCCTATGGCAGTTATCCGTAGACTCGAACAAATTCAAAGGAATTTTCTTTTAAAAGGATCGGGTGTGGATTAAAAATTCCACCTCATCAGCTGGGATATTTGTCAGCTTCCCTTAAACTATGGAGGCTGGGCATCCGGAGCTCGCACTTGGTCAAGATCGCCTTGTTGGGAAAATGGTTTTGGCATGCTGGTTTGGATAGCAAAACAGAGAGCTTGTGGGTGTTGGTTTTGGTGAAAAAATACAGGTGGTTGAGAGGGAATTGGTGGGTGGATGTCCGCATAAACAATTCTGTCTCAGTTTGGTGGAAAGCTATTTGTGGGACCTGGCCTGCGTACTCCCGTTGGATGCGGTTTAGTTGGGGCGATGGGCTTTATATTAGGTTCTGAGATGACTCTTGGGCGGACTTCATGCAGCTTAAGGAGACTTTCTCGGCTATTTACCACATCGCAACTGAACCGAGTGGCTCGATGTCCTCTTTTTTGCGGAAGGGGAGGAAAGGACAACGTGGAATCTAGTCACTCGAAGACTTCTTAGAGACGAGGGGTTCTCCCCTTTCCTAGATTTCTTGGATGTGCTCTACAGCGTGCAGAGAAATCTTAGCTGCTCCAATGTGCGGATTTGGATGCCCACGCTCAATGGCAAGTTTAGTGTCAAATCGTACTATCGGATCTTGTCGAGAAGGCCGTTAATCAAGTGGGGATGGGCAGGGTCTGTGGAAGGCCCCGGTCCCGCCAAAAATCCAAATCTTTATGTGGACCTTGATCTGGGGGAGGATCCACACTATCGACCAATTGATTGGAAGAGGGAAAAATCTTTCAAACATTTGCGATATGTGCCTTAAGTCGGAAGAATCAGCGTCTCATCTTTTTCTGCACTATTGGGTTGCCCCTAAAATCTGGGGGGTGATTCTTAGGTCCTTTGATATGGTTTGGGCATCCCCGAGTACCATTCCCCAACTTTTCTTGGTCTAGACTGGTGTCAGCCTGGATGGTCAGCTAACACCAGATTTTCTTGGAGTTCTGGAGGGTTGGTTTCTATGTGGTGATATGGCCCATATGGCTTGAAAGAAATTCTCGCATTTTCTACCAGAAGCGACGTCCAACGGGGGTTGATCTTGAAGGGTGTCAGAGATCTTATGTGCCACTGGGTGGTATTAGATAAAGAGGGGGCTTGTGTTGATTCTGCGTTATGGGACCCAGGCTAGGCTTCGGCACCGCTCTCCGTCTCCCTCCTCTCCCTTTTCTCTCTTTGGCCTTTTGTTTTTGGGCCCTTTGGTTTTTAGTCTTTTCATTTTTTAGTCTTTTGTTTTTTTCTGTTTCCTTTTTGTGTCGGTGCACTCTCTGCTTGTATTTTTACAGCATCTCACTGATCATTTTAATATAAGCTTGAACATTTACCAATAAATAAAACGAAACGGATCTGATTAACGCCCCCCAATAAACAATTCTTGTAAAGAAATGGAGAGGTTGTAAGCACGATAGCATACTTCAGAAGATATGCCGGAAAGGAGGGGTTTAATATAAGAGACAGATAAGAAAGAGAGAGGAAGGACATGAGAAATTAGGGTTAATGCTTCATGCCCTATACTCTCTCTATTAGTGATATAATATACTGTTATAGAAATGCTCATAAAGGAAGACAAAAATACTAAGTACACACACAAGACTAAACTATCATTTACAATGTTACATCACCACTTAGAACTCAACCAATCCTCCCCTCAAGTTGGAGCATAATATATCAACCATGTCGAACTTGTATAATAACTCTTGTAGCCATGACTTTCCAACAGCTTTGGTAAGCATATCAAATTTCTCTTGGGTACAAAATTCTATTAAAGTTATCTTCGCTCTTATAAATGACAGTCAATCTCTTTGTGCTTGGTCCTCTCGTGATACACAAGATTCGAAGCACTTTCAATAACGACTTAATTGTCCCTATCAGCTCTGTAGGCATCTTGGCCATGACTCCAACATTAGCCAAGATGAATTGTCCCCATCACATGCACCATGGCCATGGCGCACTATTCAGCTTCTACATTAGATTGAGCCACAACATGTTTTCTACTTTTCCACTAAGTTGCCCCCAACAAATGTGCAATATCTTATTATAGAACGCCTGTCATGATGTGACCAGCCCATTCTACATCAGTACATACCTCAACATCACAATGTCCATGGCCGAGCTATAAAAATTGTCTTTGCAAGGACTAGACTGCAAATACTCGAGGATGCTATAACACATCTAGGCGTCCTTTGGAGGGAGCAGGCACATACTTTTTAATTATGAAATGCTCAGCCAAATGGTAGTGAGATAATATAAGTTTTCCAACAAGTCTCTAATAAATACCTACATCATCACCACAAGGTTCACTCTCCTTAGCATCCGTTCTATGATTCGCTTCCATGAGAGATTCAGCTGGTCTAGCTCACAACGTACCATGTTGCTCGAGGAGTTCATATATAGTATCCATACTTTGAGATATGAAAATTTCATTCCATGACCAGGCACCCTGTATATATAAGAAGTACGTAAGAGGTCTCAAGTCTTTCCTTTCAGATACTCGACTAAGGTATATTTTAAAGGCAGCAATCCCCTCAACATCATTGAACTTTTCCAACCACGCACATCGAGATCACGCACTTGGTCTCTCTCCCTTAATAAAAAACTCACAAGGAAGGGACATATATACTTCTTTAAGATCATCATGCAGGAAGGCATCTTTAATATTTAACTTCTATGAGCAGCCCGAGAGAGGACTAGAAACGAATTCAACTCGACAACATGAGCAAACATCTCCTTACAACTGATGCCGTATTATTGTGTTTACCACTTGGCAACTAGTCGAGCTTTATACCTATTAACTGATCCATCAGCCTTGTACTAAACTGTATACGCTCATCTATGTCCAACCACCTTCTTTCCCTTCCCGAGTATTATTGAGTTTTAAATCCTTTTATCTCCTCAGTCATACCCTTCCATTGAGGGTGAGACATAGCTTCAAAGGCATTACGCGAAATTTTAATAGGAGATGTAGAGAAAATAAATGAATGACATGAAGATGAAAGTTCATGATAAGACACAAATTTATTAATGGGATGGAGGTGGAATATCTAGACCCATCATACAAATTTATTAATGAATCGTAACCCAAATCAAAGTAGAGAAAGGGCAGTGTAAGAGTACTCAGCCGATTCCATGTCGTATCGGTACTCCATGGACCGATACCCGATATCGATTCCGATTTCAATACCTTGGGTGCACCATGATCTCAACATCTATTGAGTGAAAGATATATATATATATATATATATATATATATATATATATATATATATATATATATATATATATATACAATTTTCTTATTAAATGAGTCTAACTTAAAATAGCGATTCAAGCTCGTCATAATTCCATTTTTTACAAATGACCTGTCAATTTTAATCTCTTCAACGAGACTTATCCAATGAACCTATTTTTTGAACTTTTTGAGACTGTTTAAATGCTAAAAAATGCCAGTGAAAGATTCAATGACAGTTAAAGTAATAAAAAATATTAAAATGTTATTGGTGGAGTTACTCGATCCGTCAGATACCTTTTACAATTTAGTTTTTCTCTTTTTGTGTTGCATTTTTGTTTAATATATGTTTTTGTTAATTTGTTAGTTGCATGCAAATTATAAACAATAGAATAAAATATGGAGATAATTGCAATCTAAAAGCAATGAGTAAAAAAAAAAATTGTAGCAATTTTTTTTTTAAAGATTAATATGAAAGAGGGGCCCCCAAAATCTCAGGGCCGGCCCTGTGTGACATACTTCCGTAACCATGTGACTTATTGGGCCTGCCCTAACACCCTATTGAGGCCCAATCTAGATCAAAATTAAAAAGATTGTAAGATGCATGTGAATCGCTCATGTAACAATCTATAAATAGAAGATCTACCCTAATTTTATGGGGGCTAGACTTTTTTGCCCATTAATGGCACATCTTCGCCCCTTCAGAATTGTTCATGCTTAAGATTCCCTCAAACCCACATCAAGTTGTATAGTATGTCCCAATTATTTAAATATGTAGTATTGCGATATTGAATGGTTGTATATTTTGACCTACTCATCCTGCAAAACTCTCAAAGGGTTGAGACACGAAGCAGACCCTGTAGTAAGCGTTGAGACATGAAGAAGACCCTGTAGGAAAGAGTTGAGGAGCTACAATATAAGGAAGTAGAAGAAGTAGAAGACCATTGAAGACCTGAAGGAAAACCTAACAAGGAATATGAAGGATAACGAAGTTACAAATAACTTATCACTGATAAAAAACGATTAGAGCATGGATCAAAATATCGGAATTTCGATACGTATCGTCCTGAACTCCAGGACGATACGTATCACGTATCGTCCGATACATTCAATATATTGGTGATACATTGAATGTATCGTTTTGATACAATATATATATTTTTTTCAAAAAAATCTCAAAAATCAAATTATCATCTAATAATTTGGCCAAATGGGGTCTCTGACAATCTGCCAAATTATCGGACAATACATTCAAATTATCGTTTGTATCGGACGATACGGATGATAATTTGGCCAGATGGGGTCCCTATCAATCTCCCAAATTATCGGACGATACATTCAAATTATCGTCCGTGTCGGATGATAATTTCACCGTATCATCCAATAAATATGTGATTTTTTGGGGTACTTGGTAAAAAGGGTATTTCCCATATCGTTCATGTCCAAAACCGATACGTATCGTCCGATACGTATCGGTATCGGACAATATTTTGATCTACAACAAGTAGAACACATTGCTCCAACTAAGCCACGTATTTCTTGTATCTCTCCATTTCTTTTGCTTTTCTTTTCTTTTCTCTTTTTTGTTTCCTCTTTCCTCTAGTATAATGAGAGAACGAGTGGACTGCCACTTCATAAGGGAAGAGTAGAATTGAAAGATTTCAGTATATCTCAAGTGCGACATGAAGATCAACTAGCTGACGTTCTTACCAAAGCTGTGGGAGGAAAACAATTATATGACATTACCTTCCAAGTTAGGCATGATACATATCTATGTACCAACTTGAGAGGGAGTTGTTTAGTGTGAACGTAGATTTAATATTCCCTCGCTTTGAAAGGCATTAGTGAGCAACGTTTGAGGCTTAGAAATATATGTACATCCTTACAGTGGAAAACAAGCCACTTCTTTAAGATGCAGGAGGGAGTAAAAATCAGAGATCTTATTTTAGCCGATCTATCATTTTGGTATGACATCAAGTATTGTTTGAAGTTCATAATACCATTGGTGAAGGTATTAAGATTGGTAAATGATGACGTTAAGCCCTCCATGGGCTACATATATGAGGCCAAAGGAAAAAGTTGAAAAGAATTTTGGAGGTATTAAGAAGAGGTATCATATGTTTTGGAAGTTCAGAGATGATAGATAGAATTTGTAACTATCGACCTCTTCATGTGGCAATACGCTTCCTAAACCCAAGGCACCAATATGTGAAGAATTTTCGCGCCGATTATGAAATAAAGAAGGGCGTGTATGACACAATATAGTATATGGTACCTAATAAAGGAGAAAGTACTCATTGACAAACAGCTAGACGAATTTATTAAAGCTACATATATGTAAGTGAAAATTGAAGCACTTACCCAAAAATAACCAGGTAAATAAATTTTTTCACCAAGTTACTCATTCTCAACTTCTCATATTATGTGCTAAATAAAAAAAATTATTCTTCATAATAGCTTTATGGTGAGAAAGCTATAGAAGCGGTACTCCTGAGTTACAAAGGCTTGTCATTCAGGTTTTGAGTTTGACATACAGTGCAACCTGTTGCGAGTGTAATTGGAGCACTTTTGATCAAGTATGCTATATAGGAACTTAGTAATGAACAAATGATGTTACCATTTTTTTAATAATTTATTTGAGTTGATATCTCATATTTGATGCATCTTTTATTTTGTTTATAATGTAGGTTCACACCAAAAGGAGAAACTTTTTTGAAGCAGAAGAGATTAAATGCATTGGTTTTTGTGAAGTACAATCTTCAACTTGATGTTCATCAAAAGCAGAGAGACGAGAATGGAGGATTAAATCCAATTTGTCTATCGGGTGTGGAGTTTGATGATTATTGGATCACAAAGAAAGGTCCAATCCTAGATGATGTATGGATGGATATAAATGAATGCTTCCACAACGAAAAATTAGAACTATTACAAGTTAAAGAAAGTAACAGAGGAAAAAAGAAGGAAACGAGGTAATTTATATTAGTCAATAAACTGTGATTTTATTAATGTGAATAGGTTGTAAATTACTAAATCAAATCATATTAAATGTATTAATAATAATTAATTGATGTACTTCATTTTATAGGCCCAAGAAGACTTACCCTTGATAAGGGCAAAGGTAAAGGGAAAGAAAAAGTTATAGAAGAGGAAGAAAAATTTATATCTTCTACAGATGAAGAGGACGATGATGAAATAGAGATAGAGGAAAAGGAAAGTGACGACGAAGATGTTGGCAATGACATCGACGACAATGCTATGGAGGACTAGGATGAGGAAGAACGATAATTGAAAACTTGATTTTTTTTTCTTTATGGATATTAGATTGTTCTTTATGAAATTTTTTTAGCATTTGATACACTAATAGATATACTCATACAAAATGTCATACGGAATAACACAGGGAAACTTACAACAAATGATGAAATATTGAAAAGAATTTACTTTGACTTTTTATGATTCAAATGTGTTGGAAATGGTTGCGGTTTTATATGTATTGCATTCTTTCTATTTTTCTGATAGTTTTTACAATTTTTTTTTTACGATTGAATCTTACAATTTATGATTCTATTTAATTATTGAGGAAAATGGGTTATGATCAATTCACGAGTTGACAACTATGGTACGACCCATTATGCCAGAATGAATGAAAATTGTATAATTGGAGTGTCATCTCTACTTCCCACACTAAAGACCACTCCATTGAAGAGATGAAACCATGGTTTTAAAGCTCGACGAGTCGACTTGGAACTCGGGCGAGTCGACTCGGCTCAACCCAGTTTCGAGTTGACTCGTCTATAGGCTTGATTAGGGCTTCAACTCGATCAACTCACCGAGTCGACCCGAAAACTCGATCGAGTTTGTCGGCTTGGCGAGTCGACTTAAGTTTCAAAAATTTTGGGCTGGCGGGGGTTTTAATTAAAGGTTAAGGGCATATTTGTCTTTTTGCTCCTTTATATATTTAAGGGTTTGATCCTTGACAGAAAGCCCTCGATATAAACTCAACAAGAGAAGAAGAAGAAGAAGACGAAGAAGAAAGAAAGAAGAAGAAATAAGCCCCTCTCATCGCAACTCCCAGCTGCCCTTCTCGTGCTCTAAATATGAGTTTTTTTTTCACTTTATAAGCTCTAAAATTTATTTTTTTTGTTTTCACGATCGCACTACAGATTTGAATCGTGCCCTAAAATCTGAGTTTTTTTTTTTTTTCACTTTATAGGCCACAGGTGCCCTAAAATTTATTTTTTTCCACTTTATAAGCCACAAGTATACTAAAATCTATTATTTTTTTCACTTTCTAAGCCACAATTGCCCTAAAATCTGTGTTTTTTTATCCACTTTATATTCATAGATATAGATATATGAATATGTATATTATATATCAAATTATTAATATCATTGCCACTTAATGCTAGATATTAGTGCGCAATTTCTGTTCACTGTTGCCAATTTGCAATATATTCGTACACAAATTAATCACTTGTTTATTGATTTTTATTTTTTATTTTTTTTATCATGTAGTATATTAATATTCAATCATAGAGATGGAACAAAATTTTGGTACTGCTAGTGAAGCATCTAATCCTTCTCTACCATTAGGGATCGACACCTATCATTTATCCAACCCGGGATGGTAGCATAGTGTCGCGGTTATCACGGATAAAAAAAATTGAGGTGTAATTATTGTTCTACCGAAATGTGGGGAGATTAATAGACTCAAGCATCATTTGGCCAAAATCAAGGGAGGTGCCAAAACATGTTGAAATTTTTAGATCATGTATCTGCTTCAATGAATGAGCCTTTGATGAAAAACAAGGAATAAAGTAAGAAGAGAAAAGAGTATATCAGTGATTTGGGGAGTTTTGGAGGTAGAACTGACATTGAAGTCGAGGATGGAGAAAATATTTCAACTAAATCAAAGGAAGGTAAATATATTGCTAACATGTTGCAGAAGAAGGTGATGACATGTACAAATAAGGCATCCAGAAAGCGTGTATGTGAGACAATAGCTTGTTAGTTTTATCATACTGCTATTCCATTCTATGCAGCTGACTCCATTTATTTTTCGAAAGTGTGCGAGGCGATAGCCTTGTATAGTCAAGATTTCAAGGCTCCAACACCATACGAGCTATCCAGGCCTCTTTTATAGTCGGAAGTTGAAGTGGTCAAACTTTACCTAAATGAGTTCAAAACATCATGGAGTGAGAGTGGTTGTTTGATTATGTCAAATGGGTGAAAAGATCAGAAGGGACGAAAATTAATTAATTTTTTGGTGTCCTGTCCTTGTGGTACAATGTTTCTTAGATCAATTGATGCATCCAAAATTGAACAAAATGTAATGAATTTGTTTAATTTATTGGATAATATTGTACAAAAAGTTGAGGAAGAAAATATTATTCAAGTGATAATAGATAATGCGACAAACTATTTTACTGCTGGAAAGTTACTAATGGCGAAGAGAAAATATTTGTATTGGAGTTCATGTGCAGCTCATAGCCTTGATCTCATCCTTGAGGCAATTGAAAAAATGGACTGCATATCAGAAATTATAGAAAAGTGTAAACGGGCAACAAAGTTTATTTATAACAAGGGAAGAGTGTTGGCTCTGATGAGGAGATATACAAGTGAAAGAGAGCTCCTTAGGCTAGGGGTCACTGGTTTGGGTACAAACTTCATCCTCCTTAATAGCATCATCGAGCAGGTAATAAAAGTTAGCATTTTAATTTTTTATTATTAAAATTAAAATTTAAATAAAATTAATATAATATTGTAATGTCTAAAAGTATTTTATTTTTCTTGCATTCACAAAGGATTGCCCTGAAGAGGATGTTTCTTTCTGAAGAATGGGCTACCTCTAAATTTGTAAATTTGAACGAGGGGAAGGAGGTTGAAAGTATAATAACTTATGTGAGCCTATGAAAAAAGTTGGATGAGATCCGTAAGACGATTTCTCCTCTTATTTGTGTCTTAAAGTATGTGGATGGTGAAGAACCGGTGATGAGTGAAATATATGATTGAATGGACAAGGTAAAAATATAAATTAGCGAAGCCCACAACCACAATGAGGCACAATGTAAGAAATATTGGAAGGATATTGATGACAAATGGGATTCAACTCTCCACTCACTTTTACATGCTGCTGGTTATTTTCTCAATTCACGAATTCATTTTCGGCCTGATGTTTCAAAACATCCCGAAATCTGGCGTGGCTTGCAAGAAGCAATTGATTTACTTGAAGAGGATCTTGATGCTGGATTTTCTGTGATAGAGCAGGTATATTAGATTAATATATTACATAAATAAACTTCATATTTTACACCATTGATCATGCGATATGTGATATTAAAGTTTACATTTTTTTTAGATAACTTATTACAATGATGCAATGCATACATTTGGAACGAAAAAAATCATTATCGGTAGGACTTAGATTATCTCCTGGTAAGTATTATTTGTGATTTAATTTTGGTTAGTTATATTATTTCTTAAGTCAAATTATATATATATATATATATATATATATATATATATATATATATATATATAAAATTATATAACAATTCTTTAAATATAATTGTAGTTTCTTGGTGGCAATCTTATGGTGGTTGTGCTCCAAACCTCCAACGTATTGCGGTTCGCATCTTGAGTCAGGTGTGTTCATAATCTGATTGTGAAAGAAACTGGAGTACTTTTGACCAGATTTATATAAAAAAAGGAACCTGTCACGGGGTCACTCTTCCAACAGTGTCAGCCCGTGCGGCACCTAACGCCCGCTGCGTTAAGTCAGCCATCTTTGATACTAACAGTCGCGGGGGCGTCCTTCGACGCACCATCAACCCTCGCGGTGCCTCACTACCGCATGCAGCGAAGCCAACCAATCTTCTCATCAATTCTGATACCACCCGCCTAGAGGACGGGAACTCCCCCTCGTGGTTACCTCTGTTTCGCAGCCTACCACCCAATATATTGTGCCCCTTACGATATGCTCGTTTGCACCACTGTTTCATACTTGGCCTGCTCAAGCTTCACTCAGTGCACTGCACTAGTATTTCACTTCACAATAGTGTTGGCATGCAGCTCCCCATGCCATCATGTCATGCTTGCATACCGAACCAAGCCCATAGTCATGTGCCTAGCTCATGTTGTCGTGCTCAACGGAGTCCCTAACAGCGCTCAAGTGTTCTCACGAGATTGCCCAGCCGTATGCACCGCGACGCGTAGTCCGGGGCCATACTTCAACCTCACCTTGGGTGCCACACGACATCGTTGCGTCGACGTCCTAGGCCCACCCTTTCAGGCCTAGGAGACACTTGCGCCGCCCCGTGTGGGTGGAAGGCAACTCTCCAGCTCCTCTCCCACATAGAAGGGTAAAACAGTCATTTAGCTAGAATGACAGGAGAACCTCAAACTCATTGGTTTGACATACTGCAACGCCTTCGCATCGCTAGCCCAGCTTGGCCATGTCGCGACCGTGTCACTCTCGCATCTTATCCCCCATGTGATTATGTCGCGTCCTCGCAGCGCGACCACGTCGCAAGGCCTTCCTGGCCCCATGTCACGTGCCCTCTTGGCATCACATGCCGTGCTGTCACGTACCAAGATGTCGCGTGCCTTTCTTGACACCACATCCCGTGCCCCAGGCACCTTGCTGCAAGCTTGAGTGTTGCCGTCACAAACTGCCTAAAGCAACGGAAGTTGAATGATCTAGTTTACTTTCATTATAATTTGAGGCTTCAAGAAAAAATATTGAAGAGACATGACTCAAATTATGATCCCATCAATCTTAACAATATTTGTGTTGACAATGATATTGATGAGTGGATCCATGAAAATGAGGACTTGAAAGATACTGAGGCATGATTGGACGACATGGATGTGACAGAGAAAGAAAATTAGGAAATGGGAGATGGAGAGTGAACTTAATAAGTTAATATTAAAATTTAGTATGTGGTTGATCTTTAGAGTTTAGAATGTGATAGATTTGATAATGTAAAGTTAACGTTTTGTTTAAATGTAATGAATGTTTAGATGAATGGTGTTTTATGAATTTCTAATTATTAAATGGATGAGATATTGACAATAATAAATTTTCATCTATTAAATATTTAAATTATATATATATATATATATATATATATATATATATATATATATATATATATATATATATATATATATATATATATATATTTTAAATAACTCGAGTCGGAGGGAGTTGAGTCGGACTGATTTTCCGCGTTAACTCTACTCAGATGATTTCGAGTCAAGTCGAGTTTCCATGTTTTAAAACCATGGATGAAACCAAGCATGAGGCACTTGCATCAAATTCTATATAGATTTCTAAAATTTTCACACTTTCTCATGCTCCCCCTAAAACAAGAAGACAGAAAAGGGATCGATATAAACATTAGGGAGATGCCTATGAAAAAAAGGCATTCTTCATGTCTAGCTAATAAAAAGGTTAATCTGAATTAGCTGAAATTGAAATGAGCACTTTCAATAACTTAGCCACAACAGAAAATATAGAATCATTACTAATGCTATGAGTCTGAGTAAAGCCTCAGGGAACAAGGTGTGTTTGTAGCTAGCCACATTGCTATGAGGGTTATGTTATAATGCAAAACTCACTTGCATCTAACAGTTTTTTTCCCGACAAAAAGAGGCACCATTTCCCAAATATGATTACTATCGAGGGGACTTATATCATTTAAGCAGTTTTTCATGCATGGTAGGAAAGGTTGCATGGACATTACAAGATATAGTAACAGTATCAATAGCAAAAAGGAAAGCTTTATAAGGACATACTGCCTGATAAAACACATATTTACCAAAAAGATAAAGAGTAACACATGCATGAACCCCTTACAAAGAGCGATCGAGGTAAAATCAAAGTTAGATACAATATTGGGAGTAGACGAAGTAATAGGGGTAGTAGTAGAGACTCTAGGTAAATGAAATGTGGTAGAGCGGTCAACGGTATGTACCGACGTAGAGAACGGACATTGTGCAATGACTGCGGAAAATTCATGTTGATGCCTACGAGTAGAAAAGTGTAACTCATGATGCTGCTATAAAGGAACTTGAAACTGGTGAGGGATGAGCCATAGTCATTGGATGAGAAGAGGTTGAAGGAAGAGCAACAAGAAAAGATAATGGGATAGGAGAAACATAAGTAATAGGTTTGTGATCGAACTAAACTCATGATGAGGAGAAATATAGAAAACATGTTCAAAAAAGGTTAACATCCGTAGAAATAAGTATTGATGAGACTTGGGATTATAACATTCATATCCCTCACCATGGGTTAAAATCTCAGAAAAATGATACGTATCGTCCAACCCCAAAACCGATACGTATCGGACGATGCATATCGGTTTCGGACGATACATTCCAATGTATCATTCGAAATTTTAGGTTTTTGTATGAGAGGCACCGATACGGTACCTTGAATGTACCGTATCGGTGAGGTCCAAAACCGATACATATCGTTCGATACGTATCTGTATTGGACGATATTTTGACCCATGTCCCTCAGACTTGTTTGAGTAACCAATGAAGACAAACTTAGATGAGGAGAAATATAGAAAACATGTTCAAAAAAGGTTAACATCTGTAGAAATAAGTATTGATGAGACTTGGGATTATAACATTCATATCCCTCATACGTGCTTGAGTAACCAATGAAGACAAACTTAATGAAGCGAGAAAAACCTGAACAAAACAAGTGCACCAAAAAATATGTGGTCTAATAGGAAGGTCAAGAATAGGAGTATGACCTCCTACAATTCGAGAAGGGGTGCAATTATTCAGAATTTCACCTAATAAGCCCCTTCCCTCTTCAAGGCAATTCTAGTTGTAGAGATCCTTTAATGTAAAAACCTTTCTTCCTTCTTCGTCTTTACCCAACTCCTCAATTTGGCTTAAAATTTTCTCCTTAACCTTCCGCACCAATCCATACACCTTCACATTCCACTCTTTAATGGCCTCCTCTTTTTGTAACCCCCCCTCCCCCGCAAAAAAAAAATAAAAAAAATCTTACTTCCTATGAGGTTTACTTTGGCCTCACAATCTCCCTAAGGTCCACGTTCTTCAACCACATCTTCTCAAATATGAAAGGAAATGGACCTCTCCCAATGGGGTCTGATCAGGGCTAATTAGTTAATACAAATTAGCCCCCAAACTTGTATTGCTAGGACTTGGAATAAGTTATGAGTATCATATTAATACATTTGTGTGCTTGTAGGAAATAAAGACTCAAGGAATGAAATGGAGAAAAATCTGCAGCAACAAGTGGTTAGAAGAAGTTGCTGCTGGTGTGGGTCGATCGAGCGAGAGTGCATCCCCCTTGAGTGAGATGCGTTAAGAGAAAAGGGGAAATCCTCGGGTATAAGTCGCTCGAGTGACATTGATTCCCGCTCGAGCAACCTCTCGCGGACTGATGATGTAATAACCCGAAAAATCATACCCGAACTCGACTGACCTCGAATGTGTGGTGGACACGAAAATCGATGTCATCATAGATTTTTATGTAATAATAAATATTTAAATAATATTAGAATAACTTTGTGCGGACGGATTAAGGTTTAAATGTATGCTTGGGCCTTTAGTGTGAAAGCCGTGCACCGACGCATCGTGTACCGCTCAACACCGAAACCAAACTCTATTTCAAGTGGATAAGCCTAACACACTTTTGCAGTGTTATCGCTTTGCACCGAAACCAAGCCCTTTAGCTAATTAAAAGACAAAGCTTCTCAAAGAAGCTTCACCCAGTTGCAAAGCTTTGGAGTTTGGATTTCTAGAGAGAGAAAGAAGAGAAAACTTCCGCCCTTCTTGAGATTTCGACGATGAGATCGTGATCGCGTCGCAATATTTGCATTATTCATGAAGAACTCGACACCGATCAACACTTGAATCCCGCCTTTGGTGAATTTCGATCGTTCAAACCCCTTTTTCTTTAGAAACCTCATTTTCAAGAAGCGTTCCACCTCACGATCGTTAACCGAGCATTGTGAAGGTTGAGATCGATGCGTGGATCATTGACGATTTCATCTTGAATTCGTGGTGATCAATTGTGGTGAAATCGCCGTAGAAATTCGAAAGATTTGTCTCGAAACCCTTTTGGACAACGATTCTTAAAGGCGCGAAATCGATCAAAGAAAGGTTAGTTTTTCTTTGATTTTAATGGTTTAGATTGTAGAATAAATTCTTGTTTTAGTTTAGTGTGGATGTGTGTGTGATTCGATGAAGATCGTAGAAGATTTGGATGAAAATAGATAAAAAATGACAAAACCTTATGACTGTGCATTTCTGAAGGTTTTGATCGATCAATGTAGGTGAATGATCGATCAAATTGGGTGTTGATCGATCAATATAGGTGATTGATCGATCAATATAAGTGATTGATCGATCAAATTATATATATAATGATAAAAACAACAAGTTTGGTTGCTGGAAGTTCATTCCCGATAGCATTGATCGATCAATGGTGAAATTTATTGATCAATATGATGGTTGATCGATCAATGGTGAAATTGATCGATCAATGTGGGATTGATAGATCAACATGATGTATTGATCGATCAATTTGACTGTGCCGACACTGCTTCAGTGTTTTGGCCATAACGTTTTACTCTGAACTCCGATTGATGCGATTCTTGCGGCATTGGAAAGAGGACAACTAAATCTACAACTTTTATGAATTAACTAACTAATGAATAAATTGTTTTGATGATCAAAATTGAGCTGAAAGTTTGGCCAAGTTCTAAGTTAGAACGTTTTGACTGAAGTATCGATATAGCTTCGGTATTTTGGCCATAACTCCTTGTCTTGAACTCCGATTGACGCGATTTTTGATGCGTTGGAAAGAGTACGACGAGATCTAACTCTTTTATGAATTAGCCAAATCTTTAATCAAATGTTTTGAGGGTCAAAATGAAGTAGGAAGTTGGGTCAAGTTTTGAGTCAACACGAAATTACCCATTTCCGTCTCTGTTTTGAGAAAACACTTAAATACGTCAATATTATTAATAATTAGGATCAATTTTTATACATCATCATGTGTGTGATGTAGATTAAGAGTGAAGGCCGTAGATAAGAACTTTTGGACTGCTTTAGAACGGCGTTGGATTTGCTTAGAAAGAGGTCTGACCTGAGGTAGGGGAAAACCAACCTAAACTGTTTTGAGTATGATTTCATGTTTATTTTATATCTGTGCCCTGATTTCTACTTTTAACAAGCATGTAAGCATATCATCAATTTCTGCTATCTCTTATTTCTGTTTTCTGATTTGTTTTTGAAACCTGCTCCTGATTTCTGCTATCTGATCTGTGAGGTCTATGTGTATATGTGATTTGATGATTTAACCAGATGATCCCCACCGATCAGGCGGTATATCCGATGCCTGGCACACTTGTGCATCTGCTTGTAATCCCTCGGCACAATTACACTCCATAGATGAGGCATTGTTGCAAACTAAAATTGTTCATGTGAACGACGATTGGTTGGGGTTTTCTATCGGTAAATTCCTGTTTACTCCGTGTTATATATTCACGGGAGTTTCTTAAGTTAGAAAACAAATACAATTTAAGTAACTGATTATATATCTGCATCACAGCTGTTTCTTGTTTACAAACTCAGTATTTACTCTAATTTTGCCTGTTTATACATTCTGATTTGATTTCCTGCTTTGAAATATCATGTCTTGCATATTCATCGCACTTTAGTTGGTATTCTTCTATTGAGCTATGATGTAGCTCACCCTGTTTCTATTAACATTTTAGGTTCTGAGACTAGAGTTCCTGGCACTGAGAGCGACCCTGACTACCAGCCTGATCTAGAGGCTGAGGCCGAGGACGAGGAGAGGCGGCGTCGGTGACGACATTTATCCTTAGCAGGTATCTGAGTATGCTATTTTTGGGATTTTGTGTAAACCTTTGGATTATTGTGCGCCTGGTGGCCACTTCTGTATTTACTTTTTGTAGATATTTTCTTCCTTTTATAGTATTACTATACATTCTATTAACCATTATTAGGAACCATTGTTTTGGGTGATGAATGTCCATCACCATTGGTTCTTCTTGGTTCCTTTTTGGAAATGTATATTTTTATATATTTAGATACATGTTTGTTTTATTGCTTCTTTCTATTTTAAATGCCTGCTTGGTTTCAGCTATCTGACGACCTTTCGTGATTTGTCCTGGGGATCATCCAGAGTATGATCCTGATGGCACGAATTTCTGGACGCAAAAATCTAAGCTGTCACAGATGAAGGGTTGATGTTTGTTGACTTTTTTTTGGAAGAAAAACCCCTAACCAAAATATATAAATAGGGGTTGAAACAATGAAGAGGGGACTTTTGGAAAGCTGGAAAATAGAGAAGAAAATCCTAACTCTTAGAGTGGAAGGTTGCAAGAGAGGGAGTATTCTACCATCGTGGAGATCTTTGTCATGCGTGGCTAAATCTACATTCTAGGGGAGTAACGAAACGTAGCTTCGTGTTGAGGGTTTATAGTTTGCTTGGGTTTATGATTGTAATAGTTGCACATTTAAGATTTTAATGGAATAGTTTCCTGTGGAATGTTATTCATTTTTATGCACTTGTATTTCTTGTAGAAATAAGAGCGAAGATAGTTACTTCTTGATTAATATTAGATATGTGATCTCGGATTAATCTATGTGCAATGAGGTGTTTTTTTTAATGTCGTGTGATTAGACCAAACTAGCCGAGATAAGATGACTAGGCACTAGTAGACGAATCGTGCTAGATTAGTAGTCTCGTTCTATGAGCAAGAGATTAAATCCTTTCGAAATATGAGCAGAGCTTTTAGCTCTGTGAAGAGTATTCATTTCATGAATAGAATCAAGTAAACTTAAGTCCGACCCAGTAAGCGACGTGGAGTTACGAAATACTAGATCTTTTCCCTATTTGCCCTTCCAAATTTCGTTAACCAGTTTAAGAGTTTTTCGTCAAAAATTTATCTTTCACAACAACTTTGCTTTAGAAAGTAACAATCAATTAGGTACGATCTCATACCAATCTCTGCAGAATTGACACCCAAACTCAAGTTCTATGCTCTACGCTAGATCACTTGCTAGGGTTTAGGGGATCAAAATAACATCATTCAAATTTTGGTGCTATTGCCGGGGACTGGCAACGGAAACTAACTAGTTTATAGTTATCTTTCTATAGATAGTGTAGTTAGGAATTTTACTTTACTTTATGTTATCTTCATTATCAGTTTTGTTTTCTTTTTTTTGTGTTATTACAGATTAAAGAAACCGACCACGCACTCTGAATAGGAAGCGTCTAAAGCTTCGACAACTCGCGGAGGTTTGATTTCTTTTATTTGTGAGTTATATAATTTCATTATTATTTGTGTTTAGTGTAGGATTAGATTAGGCAGTTCTAGTGGTATCTCTGTGTTTATGTGTGGGAGATGTTCACAGTTTCCCCGCATTGAGTCCCTCAACCTGGAACTTGTGTGGACTCTCTGTGTGAATCGGACAATAGCACATCTCTTGGCGGATAATCAATTAAATCAACCCGTTTTCCCAATGGCTGAGGGAGGTGCAGGACCCAGAGAGCAGCCACCATCAATTACGATCTTACTATGCTCCAAGAACATATGTCTCACCATATTGTATCCAACTGCCTACCACTGGGAATCACCAATTTAAAATTAAGCCCTCTATAATTTAAATGTTGCCATCATTTCATGTGCTTGCGAATGAAAACCCAAATGTTCTCATGGAGGTTTTCACCACCATTAAGTTACAACATCTCACAGATGATGCGGTGTGGCTTAGACTTTTCCCATTCTCTCAGGGCCTGTTTGGATAAAAACACGGGAAACGTGGGAAAGTAAAATAATATTCCTATATTTTCCCATGGATACTTAAGTTGTAGGAAACCATGAGATTCCTTCGTTTCCCTTTGGCTTCCATTGTTTGGATAACCACATTGCTAGCTGGGAAAACATAGGATTAATCAAATCTTGTGTTTGGTTACATATGTAGGAAATTATAGAAAAATAACATATCTTAACAAAAAAAATAGTCAAATGGCCAAAAACTTATATATGTATTAAGTTTTTTTTTTTCTTTACATATCTTAGTGAATTGCTCTAGTAGTTGACTTAGTTCTTTATGAAGGTTAGGTTCTAAGTTCAAACCTTGTTATGTGTAATAAATTATTATTATTTTTTAATTAATTATACTAGAGCATATACACCATATATGTGAGTATATAGTTCTACAATATAATAGAGCCTATTGTGAGAGAAATCTCTCAAAAAATAAGTCCGTGCAACACCTAAATAGATGAAGGGGAGCTTAAAAATATGCCAAAATTGTGGGTTTTTTTTAAAAAAAAATCAAAGAAGAAATATTTGTTCTTAAAACAAATACCATAAAAAAAATTGTTCGAAGATTTTTTATAATTTTGGGTGGTCAAGATAATTTTGGATGGATGAGAATCCACTAATATAAATTAGGACTCCTAAAGGTTCGTAACAAATTTTTAGAAAGTTTAGGTGGTCAATTGACCACCCAAGTCATAACATGGCTCTGCCTCTAATTTTGGGGATGTGTGCCATATAGAATCAACATCAGACCGTCTGATGTGGGCGTTATGATCTTAAGATCTATCATGAGGAAGATTGAAAAAAAAAAAATATATATTCATCGTCTGATTCAAATCAGTCAATGGTTTTCGTTTGTGAACAAATTGTGTGGTATTACTAAACGGGTGAAAAGAGTTGGATGAGAAGTCCGAAGGGTGGGAAAATAGAAAATCGAGGGACCCCCACGGCATTTGTTGTCAGGTTTTAACGGAAAATGGGAAGATAATTTCCGACCTTTCCGATGTCATCCAAACAACGGAAAATGTGGCAATGCATTTCTCGCTTACCAATTTTCCCTTCTTTCCCCTGTTTTCCCTTGAAACCAAAAAGACCCTCAAGGATAAAGTGAAGCATTGGCTCCATTCCTTGCCAACAAGGTCAACCACCACCTGGGCACAAATGTACCAAGAATTTTTTTTAAAATATTACCCTATTGGCAAGACCAATCAGATGAGAAAAACTATCATTTCTTTCACTCAACACTCTACAAAACAGTTCCAAGAGAGTTGGGAAAGATTACTAAAACTGAGTCATCAATGTCCATATCATGTTGTACTGTGGTGGCAGTTGATACAAATCTCTTATGACGAGCTCTCAGAGAGGAACCACCACACGTTGGATGCATCATGTGGAGACAAATTTTTTTTTAATATCAAAAATCAAGATGAGGCCCGACAATTATTTGAGAATTTTGACAAAAATTTGCTCTAACATGCAGCAGCAAGTCGCAGTGATGTAGGGATCACCATTATTGGCAATTATTTTAAGCAACCACCACTCTAGACGCCCCATTTGACTTGACACTGGCCCAGTCCCTTCTACCAGTCCAACATAAATTGTCACCAAAGCTACTGAGCCTCCTATAAAAAACCCACGTTTTCTCACCAAAGCTACTAAGACTTACGAAATTCCACCAAAGCTACTATAAAAAACCCACATTTGGATTAAAAAATTCAGCTAACAAAATTTAATTTTTTTTTTAAAAAAAGGCTAAAAAACAGCTAGTGTCAGTCTAGAAAACACCCCAATCCACCTGGACAAGGCCAGGCCGAGTTTAACCCCAACCCGGCTCATTGAATGCCCAATGGTAGGGAGGACGCGGGGATAATGAAGGAAGACGTCGAAGCTAAGGTCCATGCAATGAAGGCATTGAGAAGCATTGTTGGCCATCAATATCATGGCCGGTCGTCCAACACATGAGTCAAAAGGGTGTAAAAATTCCAAAATACCCCCTCCCAGACGATGTATCTCAACTCTCAGCGAGGCGATCGTATCAAGAGCATTTGAGTCTGAGAGCATAAGATCTGAAGCTCTTGGCAGGCTCGTGTTAGATAGGTATTGACCATCATAGCGCTCAGGAAGAGAAACCTCCACAAGCCAATCTCTAGGTCCAGATTGGACGTTTGGCCCAGACCTATCCCCAGGTCCAACCTGGTCGAGAAGTGTAACATCACATGGGCCCAACTAGTCACAGACTGGGTCCATCTGGGCCCCCTAACAGAAACCAAAGATCTTTCAATGAACTGACGTCAGAAGTTAACATCTCCTTCCCAACTTTCCCTTTAGAAGAAGTAGCAAGCATGTGTTTAGGTAGCTCCTTGGTCATTTCAACACGCAAACCTTTATACGGACCCTTCAACCCAACACTATCCTGCCAAATTGTCCCCTCATCTCTTCCATGTGTCGCTTCTTCTGTATTGGATCACAAGGGTCAGGACCATCCACACTGTAAACTCCCCTTTCTTACCTCCTAGTCCCTCCACCAAGTTTAAGAGCTCCAGAGGCTCCTCAACAAGCATCGGCCATAACCTATGAGAAAAACTCTAGTTCAACATCACAAACCCTTCTATTCGGTCTTTGACGTTCATGCCACTTGATCCTATTGTACAGTGCACTCCCTTCCTTTCACATGAATCCGTCAACTTTCGCCTAGTGGTATCTCTTACTCTTCGCCTAAATGTATTGCACCTCCTCCCAATATCGTTGAGGACCTCATTAGTCCAAGCTTGTAGGGGTAATACATAGATGCGAAGCTAGTAGTTGCCATGTTGTTTTGAAGGTCTGCACTCTCGTTGGACTCCATTTAGAGAACACAAAAGTCAACCCATGAATCTCCTTCCCATATGTTCATCATGAAAGAGTATGAACTTTTTGTACCAGATAGTAGATATTTTAAGGCACTAACTTTCTAACACTCTCTTTATAACCATCTATCTAAAGCCTTACAATTAAAACTACAAATTTCTCCAGCTCCATTGGTTTGTCTGCATATTTATTATCCCGGTATTCTTAACATGTACGATTAATAAATTCGTCACTTGGCTTCATGGGACTAGCATTCTGTTTTTGCTATAGGTAAGATGGGACTCCAATTAGCGACTTTGCCTTTGCAATATAGCCAACCATTGATTGCGTTGCAGGCCCAAGCCCTCATGTTGATGGGAAAGCATTTCATGGGGGGACCAACATCCATGAAATGTTGTGTTTGGTCTCGAGGCCGCGGAAACCTCCTCTGTCCCAAACCCTAGTCTCCAAACTGGGGAGTGAGAGCAGAAGGAAACAAAGGCCCACCATGTTGCACCTCACGACCTCTGGAAGGCGCCCTATCTGTCCCAAACCCTAGTCTCCAAACTGGGGAGTGGGAGCAGAAGGAAACAAAGGCCCACCATGTTGCACCTCACGACCTCTGGAAGGCGCCCTAATCAAAGATTCCACTCCTTTTTCACCACCCTTTTGACCAACAATCACATCTCTATGTCTCCTCCCTATTATCTGCCAAGTGCTAGCAAATCTCGAGCTTGCTGCTCCGACAATGCTTCTTGACCTCTCTATGTGATCACCAGAGCAACCCCATTTATGAGAGGCCATCCTTCGAGCGAAGTTGATTTTTTGTCATTGAATATAAACCCTATCACCCACCCTAACCACTGAAACTCCGTCGAGCTACAGAATTGGATCGGGCTATTCGATTAATTCTAAATAATCTAGAGATTACACAATAACAACAAACACCACAACATGAGATATACATGGAAACCCAATCATTGGGAAAAACCACGGGACCGAAGTCCACTACGAAAAAAAAAACAATTACAAGGAATTACAAATGACATACCAAACACATGCGCATGCCCTATCAAACCCCCAAGCAACTCAACTTCCCATCACGGGTCGCCTCCACAGTTTTCAGATTTGTAGCTCTCCTCAACTGTTGATGAGCACACAACGATCTACCTTGAGTTCCACAAGGCTATCAATCACACTCTAATCTCTAGGGCAAAATACACTCAACTCACTTGAGCAAATAGTAGAAAATGATGAAGAATAAAAGAACTCTTTTGAATTAAACTATTTTTGCAAATCCAAAATATCAAAAGATTGAAGAAGATGGAGTTTAGAGTTTTTGCTCAAAGAGGAAGAAGCTCTCTCTACCTTTCTTACCTTCTTTCCCCATTTTCAAAACACTTTTATCAAAAGCCTCAAAACCCTAGAATCAGAAATGTCCAAAAAAGCCCTTTTCACAAAAGAAACTAGAGGTGCGAATTTGTTGTCTCGGGGTACAACAGCGCACTGTGAACACTATAACAGCGCATTGTCGACACACAGACATCCCATAGCACAGCTCGCTATGAACCTTACTTCTGATTATTTTAAAACACTTTCAAAAGAGAACTTTTAAGGATTCAAAATGCAGGTCAATGGGACTGTGACTGATAACCTTGATTAATCAAGGTAGACTCTATCCATCTTGACACACACATTTCCTAAGGGGGATCTACACAGATTTTGGAGTGAGTGTGACAAACATGTTTTAATAATCTCTCCTTTTGTCACATTCTACGACAAAAATCATGTTTACATTAAATCAAGCATATTTCATCAAAGTAGCCCCACTAATTCTATACATTGATCTATATGAGAAGATAAATAGGAAAAATATATGACCTCGTAGATCTCCCCTAAATCTATGCCTAACCTAAGCCAAGATGGATCTTAATCAATCACCTGCAAAATCACATGCCAAACAAACAAATCTGCAATATACATACAGCAAATTTGAACCCCCCATCAGCTGTAAACATTTCTCCCCCTTTTTGTCAGAATGGACAAAGGGAGACAATCACAATTAACATAGGGCCCCTGATGGGCCCACAATTATCCATCAACTGTATAAAATTCACATATCCATAACCACATCGAAAAGAAATCAGGTCCACCAGAACAAAAATACAATTGCAGACTACAGCCACAGCGAGCAGTCAAATTGCTACAGCTCGCTGTTGCCCCACAACCAGAGGAAAAATAACACTAAGCGCGCTATTGCCCTCACAAACAGGAAGACAAAAGGATATATAAAATATACAAATCACAGAACTCATCCACAGCGCGCTGTCACAGACAATGAGTTCTAGCAGCAACCAAGTGTGCCTGACAACAAAAAAGATCCAAAAAGTACAGCTCACTGTGAGGGATCACAACGCACTGCAAAGTAAGTGACAACGCGCTGTCAGATCAGACAGCAAGCTGTCAACAAAAACACTTGCTCTAGAACAGAACTCAACAAAAAACAGATCTCCAGCCACCGCACACGCTGTTGGGAACCAACAACGCGCTGTGTATATACAAAAAATATATAGTATGAGATCGAAACAGGGATAATGAAATTACAAAAAAAAATCTCCAGCGGCAGCACACTGTTGGGATACCCATAGCACGTTGTTAGATATATATATATATTTTTTACCACATGCAGATTGAAACTCAATAGAGATATCAAATAGTGATATGAAGCAAAACAAATCACCCATCATGAACGAAGTGCATCCACCCTGACAATTAGAGCAGAACTATTTTAGCTATAGACCTACCGAGTTATTCAAGAATTCAGCAACAAACATAAACATCTCACATGAAGGAAATGAAACCTCATCCTCAAATTTGCAAGCTCAAACAATATACTCAAACATTAAGGAGTGACACATCTATTCGGAGCATTGCTCAGAGGTGATTTAAAAAATGACGCATTTAAACCAAGTCATACATGTTGTCATTGCCTCTCCTACGATTTTAACACGCTTGTAGGCACAGTGCATACTTTGGTAAGACGCTCTGCATGGCCATCCAAGCAGCTTGCAGTGACTAACTCTCACAATGTGATGACCAAACGCTCATTGACTTTACCCCACTTTTTGTCTGTTCCTTTCTTTTTCCAAAATTTCAAATTTTTAAACATAGAAGAAAGACACACACTATGAGTAGATTATATGAAACACAAGACACAACTTTCCATATTTTTTAAATCATCTAAACCAATGGAAGCTATGTCACATATCCTACGGAATGGTACGCCAAATGTCATGTAACAATTAGAGAGTAGAGTCGAAAAACGTGAATAATAAGGAAATCAAGCACATGAATAGCCACCAAAGACAATGAGAGGGAATACTCAATTCATGATAGATGAGTCAGTAAATGCATCAAGCCAATCAACTATATCACCAATGAAATTCAAGCACAAATGAAAGATTTGAAAGAGCAATAACAAAAAATAAAACAAGTACAGAAACACATGAAAATTAATACAGAAAAAGAGAAGGATCTACAAACAAAATAAACACAACACACCGACCCACTCATCGATGTACATGACCAACAATATTTTTCCTCATCTATTTCCACTCCATTAAGTTTCCAAGAGCCCTCAACCGATAGATAACTATCTTGTTATACTTTTGACTAAAAAGGCCTATTTTCCTAACAGGACATGTGAGATTTATGTGTCCTTTTCTACCACAATAGAAGAAACTAGGGGCCTTTTTGCCAAGGGGGTAGGCAAGAGAGGAGGTAAAACAGATGAAGATCCACTGTTCCAATTTCCTTGGGGTTTGGGAACATATTTCATTTTTTCTTTTCCGTTGTTCCCAGAAGCAGAGTGCATTATCTCCTTAAAACTCAACCCGGTTTTATCATTTCAGCTTTTGCAGGCATCCCAAGCTCTTTGGGTGTCCATCTAGTCTTTTGCAATTTTTTTAGGGTGACCTCATTTGAAAGCTCCTTTTTTAGCCTTTCATTCGCAATACACAGACTGTTGTATTTGGAGTAACACTAGCTCCTTCAAATTCCAAAAAATTGATTTTATCCCTTAAGTTTGTTACATCATTTTCCAAAATACAACCATTTTCAATCAAAAAATTATGTTCGACATTTTTAAGAACACATGAGGACGTGAGAGATGACACATCTTTGATCAACTTCATCTTCTCTTTGTTCAATTGAACGCTCACAAGATAAAGTTCATCATAGACTTCAAATATGTTCATCTCATCCTCTTCATCCGAAACAACAGGGCTCGCAAGAGGGGAAACTTGGATCTCCTCATGAACAGAGGCTACAAACGCCCGAAACCCATATTAGGACACATTTGACTTATCGGAGGAACTCTACTCACTAGTGCCATCTTCTTATACTGCGGCCATGACTTTAGATTTACAAAGATTTTTCTTCTTGTTGGGACATTCAGAAGCAAAATGCCCATAGCCGCGACACATAAAGAATTGGAGTTTCTCCAATGATTCCTTATGGGGTTTCTTGGTGAGAACATCTGATTTCTCATAGGACTTGCTGACACTTTCTTTATTTTTGAAAATTTTCTTAAACTTTTTGACAAACAGGGCAAAGTCCTCATCATCATCACTTTCACCAAACTCATCTTCATTCTTTTTCTTAGAGGATCTGAACACAACACTTTTCTGCTTTTGACTACCCTGAATCTCTGATTCATAAGTTTGGAAAGATCCCACAAGTTCATCTATGTTGATCTTGTCAATGTTCTTACTTTCAGAGATAACAGTCACCTTTGGTCTAAACCTTTCAAGCAAGGATCTTAGAACCTTCCTGACAATTTTAAAGGATGATATCTCATCACCAAGGTAGACCATTGACAATATCATTTAGTTTAGTATAGAAGTCCTATAACTTCTCATCATCATCCATTCGAAGATTTTCAAATTGCGTTGTTAACATTCGCAATTTGTTAATCTTTACTTGTGGAGTCCCCTCAAAAGTGGTCTCAAAGATCAATCAGGCTTCTCTAGCCACCTCACAATTACAAATTCTCTTAAACTCAGAAGCCGTTACAACTTCAAAAATAGCATACAAAGCTCTAGAGTTATCATTTGTAGCCTGTTTTTATTCACTACTATATCTATTAGCAAGTTTAATAGTCATTTTCTCATTTCCATCTAAATGGACCATTTCATGAGATGAAGACTAACCAGTCTCAACCGCAGACCAAACCATGATATCCATGAATCTGAGAAAAACCCTCATCTTAGCCTTCTAATAAGGATAATTATGACCATCAAACAACGGAGGCCGTGTTGTGGAAATGCCCTCTCTAGGTAAATCAAAAAATTCCGAATCGGCCATAGACGCTCGATTAAAAAAGAATCAAATCCGAGTGAACTTGGCTTTGATACCAATTGAAATTCCGTCGATCTACGGAATTGGATCAGGCTATTCAATTAATTCTAAATAATCTAGAGATTACACAATAACAACAAACACCACAACACGAGATATATGTGGAAACCCAATCACTGGGAAAAACCACGGGACCGAAGTCCACAAGCCAAATCCAATATGAAAAAAAAAACAATTATAAAGAGTTACGAATGATGTACCAAATACATGCACATGCCCTACCTATCAAATCCCTAAGTAACTCAACTTCCCATTACGGGTCGCCTCCATAGTTTTCAGATTTGTAAGCTCTCCTCAACCGTTGATGAACACACAACGATCTACCTTGAGATCCACAAGATTATTAATCACACACCCTAATCTCTAGGGTAAAATACACTCAACTCACTTGAGTAAATAGTAGAAAAGGATAAAGAAGAAAAGAACCCTTTTGAATCAAACTATTTTTGCAAATCCAAAATATTAAAAGGTTGAAAAAGATGGAGTTTAGGGTTTTTGCTCAAGGAGGAAAAAGCTCTCTCTAGCTTTCTTCCCTTCTTTCCTCATTTTCAAAACACTTTTATCAAAAGCCCCAAAACCCTAAAATCGGAAAAGTCCACAAAAGCCATTTTCACAAAAGAAACCAGAGGTCTCGGATTTGCTGTCTCGGGGTACAATAGCGCGTTGTGATTCAACACGTTGTGATAACTTTCACAGCATGTTGTGAACACTATAACAGCGCGCTGTCAACACACAGACAACCCATAGCACAGCTCGTTGTGAACCTTACTTCTGGTTATTTTAAAATCCTTTTAAAAGAGAACTTTTAAGGATTCAAAATGCAAGTCATTGAGAATGTGACTGATAACCTTGATTAATCAAGGTAGACCCTATCCATCTTGACACACACATTTCCTAAGGGAGATCTACACAGATTTTGGAGTAGAGTGTGACAAACAGGTTCTAACAACCACGACCGGACGATGAGGAAGGCCCTTATTGTTCCCCTTACCCACACTTCAACTTCATTATTGTTCACTCTCCCCCTTTTGGTGCGGAAATCCCTCAGCTCCATGTCAAAGTTATTGCCTAGACCTACCATGATTCCCTCTTGAATCTCTATTGAATGCATTTCAGTGGCCATCTCGGAAATCATCAACGCAGTTGGATATCTCGGAAATCCACATTGACACTACACATTTTCTTACAAAATAATGTCAGAAATAATGTTACCATATGTTGCAAAATAGAACATCAGGAACCAAGAAACAAATCTAGGGTTTGATATGAAAAAAAAAAAAAAATACTTATTAGAAAAATAGAAGTCATCACCACTTTGATCAGAAGTTACCAATATAGCTCGAATGCCCACGAACTGAAAATTAACTTAACCAATTAGACACTAAAAGCAACTCTAATGTAAGTCCACTGGAAGCATAGCAAACAGTGAAAACCATACATAGGTAACTAATAACAACATAATTTCAGAACTTAAACCTATCTTATACTCTTTCAATGTTGGCAGAGCAACTTCAACTATGAAAAACCATTGAAATATTATTCTATTGAACTAAATTTGTTTTTCTCAAAACCAATATCAGCTGGGTTCAAAGGGAGCTAGACATATGTATTAACAATTAAAATGAAATAGCAAACAGTAAGCCATATATATATAGCTAACTAAGATGAAATTTCAGAAATTAAATTGATCTACCCTCTATTGAGTGAAAATCAATCAAAATTCTAGAAGAGCAACTTCATGTATGAGATGCTATTCTATTGAACTAAGAACCAAGACCAACACAGTTATGAACATGCAAGAACTAAACAACTTTATGGCAAAGCCAAATCAGATAGGTTCAAAGTGAGCAAGAAAAGTATTTACAATGCAAAAGAAATGTCGTCTAAAGTTATAATAGTTCAAGCTTTATCCGAACATGCAAGTGTACATCACAGAATCACATATTCAGAGCTTCACTGCAAAACTATTCATGGAAAGTATGTGTTACAGCAGTCTTGATGGTCTAGAAAATGAAATTCTAGCTCACTTGACCTACATTAAGGACACATTGCTTAGTGGGAAAACAAAAGGATGCAGTCAGCAGATAGGTTTCTAGTCAAACTAGGTCAGCTCCAAAAAGTATTTGGAAGTAAACAGGAACTGATAAGCCCCCCAAAACTAACTCCAAAAAAAATTACGTCTTAGATCTACAAAAAATTTGCTCTCTTGGCTATAACTCGTATAAGAAAGTGCATATAAAGAGCAGCAGGAATTCTGAGACTTCAGTGTTCCATTTATCATGCAATTATCTACAACTGATACTTCCATGCTAATGCACCATAGGTTCAAAAAAATTTGACCGGGAACTTAGAAACGCTAATACATAGGATTGATGACATCCTCAAACAGCATTATGTTGTAAGTGGCGCCTGCCCCTACCTCTCCTCGCCATAGCAATGCTAACAGCCAAGGAGTTCCATGAGGCTCGGAAGCCACTATGTCCCATTAGCTTCAGGCCAAAATTTCTGTGTAGAAAGGATAATTTCCTTTCATCCCCTCCACTCACCATTTGTAGGTTGTAAGCCTGTTCCCGAGATAACACAGAGTACAGATGCAATGGTAGGCTAAATGATTTAGATTCCATGTCAAATTCTTGTCTAAAACTACAGTTGCTGCTATCTTCATTCCCAGCCTTGCCAAAAGTAACTCGCAAAATCGCCATTGATTTTGGGTCATCTGTCAAAGAGTTGAATATAAAGGAGAACTTCCCAAATGCTAGATCAGGTTTCCTGAATAGATCTATGAGAATGTCATTGCATGGCCCAACATTCTTTTGTAAGCACTTCCCGAACTCAATTTGCCTACTCCTCGCAGCACGGAGAATACAAGAAGCCTCTCTTAGTCCACTCAAAAAAGCACCGTGCATACTGGCTGGATACTGTCTATTTGTAGCTTCACCAGCAAAGAATAAGCGGCCTTCCCCAACACTTTCAGCAAGGATATCGTAATCTCTACCTGACGACCCAACTCCAACATGGGAGTAAGAGCCTCGGGAGAGGGGGTCACTTCCCCATCTTGTACATATTGTCTGGATGGGATTAGGTACATCGATACCTCTTGGACTATATATACCTGTAACATCAACTAAATGTCATGCCCAAAGGTAAAAATATAGTAACTACTCCGTGAAGAAAGACCATGAAACACTATAAAGAGAGCAGTAGCATATTGTCACCTGTTCATCAAAAGAGATGCAATACCTCTAAGGATGCTTAGAACCCGGTGTATCAAAACGGCTGGATCTGTGCATTCGAACTTTAATGCAGCTTCTCCTGCTACAAGTGCAATAAGAACGGGACCTCCAGAAACTGTATGGTAGCTGTAAAACAAAAAAAACTCTCCACGCCTGCTGCTATCTGTGTTAAGATGACCGAATGTGTCAAGATCTTCTCCCCAAAAGACTTGAGGGAAAACCATAGCAACTTTATTCAGCAGACCAAAACCTAATCTCTCAATAGCTTCAAGCTTTCTTTTCGGTAAGTCGGGTTCGAACCTAATGGCCCTATTCTTCAGTACCCCAAGAGGCACAGTACAAAGGACCATATCTGCTTGAAAGACTTGATTCTCCGTAACCACTTCCACACCTTTGTTCCCATACTTAATAGCATGAACAGTTTTTCCGTAGAATATAGGGACATGTTCACACAATGCATGGATCAATTTCCAATTGCCTCCAGCAAGTAAACAGTGGTCCCCGCCCATTTCGTAAGGATCGTCCTGATCCCAATAAGCAAGTGAAAGGTTCGAAAGGCGACCAGCATTTGCGTATTCCAAGTTTGCAAGATGCCAATCGAGAAGTTGCCTTTCTTCACTACTTTGAGCCACACCATACAACTGTATGAACGTCTCCACTGCCGATCCCAAAGAAATGCCATTTGCAGATTCACCCAAAATTTGTCTCGATTGTGTAGCTTTGTCCAGTAACTTGTTGAAGATAAACTCAACCTTGGAATCTAGATCTTTCTCGACGGGTAGCCCATCAGGCTTGTATAGAGGGCATTTATCTCTAACCTTGTGAAGTGGAATGCTCAGTTGCCTGGCCAGAACTCCAAGAGGGTTGGCATGTATACCTGTAATAACACTACCGCCAAGATCTACGGCAGCCCAGTTACCTTTCTGACCCATTATCTGTGTATACACTCTCCCACCAGGCCTTTTTCTGCCTTCAATGACAACAACCTTAAACCCGAAAGCTAAAAGCTGATTGGCTGCTGCTAACCCAGAAATTCCTGAACCAACAATTATCACAGATCCTTCTGTCGCCTCTTTTGGTATTTGAGATCTTATCAAAGGTGAAACTCCAAAGTTAATGTACCCACGCGAAAGAAGAAAATCATAAGCAGAACCGATTAGTGTTTCGTACTCGTTACTCACAGTTTCTCTTATATGTGCCTTAGAAAGCCACGTCCAAACATTATCCCTCCATTTTGCCAGTATGTGATTTCTCACCACAATGTAGTTGTTCTGCTCTATTCCGCCAAGTTCGGTCACAACCCCGGCTTCTATTTCCTCTTCAAGCAGCGCATCAATCGGAAACCCTAGTGACAGAGCAATCATGGCTTCAGTTTCGGTTTCCTTCTCCATGTCCTCCATTGTTTTGTTCTTTTTTCGTGGAACGCTTCCTAAATGCTTCTCTATGAATTCATCCATCAAATTCTCATCGTAGTTTTGTGACCGATTGTTATTTCTCGAAGAGCGCTTGTTACGTGTACGAGCAGACACCGAAGTCTCCATCCTCATATCTCAAACACTCACAGCAAATATATAGATTCAATTTTTTATAACATCTTCCTTCAAAATTACCGACTCCATCATTTCCATATCCCCAAACTAACAGTACATAAAAATATCTACTGCTTGACCTCTCAAAACCCTTAAACTAGCTAAAATACTCTGATGACATCAAAATATCTACTCCTCGACTTCACAGAATCCGTAAATCACTTAAAACACTCTCATAACTCAATTTTCTCCAATCACAATACAACAATCCAATGGTCATACCAAAGAAATTTTTTCTCAGAAACCCATCTCTCCCCCTCTGAACCATCCCAAAAACACTAAAAAAAGTCCATTGACATATACAAAATTCAACTATACAGTAGAATATGATTAAAATCTCTGTCACGAATCACCCACAAAAAAAACCTAGAAACTAGGTTTTCTCCATTTTTCATCATCAATTTCATACACGACTAAATCCCATCCAAATCTTTCTAATGAATCATCTAATAAAGCTGAAATAGACAGCATTTTCAAACTTTTACAGCTCAAATCAACAGAATCGAACGAAAACTTGCAAGCTTCTTTAACAGAAAAAACGAGATTAGAATCTATGAGAAACGAGATTAAAACACTGGAAATAAGATTATTTCAGCATAGAAGTTAACGGAGATCGCACCTTCGAATTCGATTACTGAGAAAACGGAGAGATTTCACAGCTGCAGATTAGAGATCTTGATGCATTCCGCTGAAATTAGGGTTTCTTTCTTTCTCTCTCTCTAAAATTAAGACCGTGGAAATGGCTTCCTCTGGTCCTCTCAGTTAAATGGAAGAGAAAACTGATGGAGGGAATTGCAGAGGAGCGCATAACGACATAATTCAATGAGATGGTATATGGTAACCGACCCGTTTCCAACCATGATTGAGAACGGGTCACTTTTTCATACAAGTGGCACTTTTAAAGTCGGCTAACCAAGGATACGTTCGTTTTAGTTCGGATAAATAGGGGACTGATTCCAGAAAGGGAATCGTTATTTGCAGCTTACGATTCTGCATTGCTCGGGGATTTCGCTATGTTAAAATCGTTGACTATCTTAAATCAGACGATGGAGATTGTGTTTCGCTTCATAGATCTTGAGATGATGTTTCACCTATCAGATAATCAGAAGGTGATTCCACGTGGCACACACCCTTAAAAGTAATCGTGATCATGGGATCTCAAGATCTATCATATCAAAGATTGGGATGAAAATAATCTTCATGATCTGATTCAATGCAGTCAATGATTTTAACGTGTGAAAACTCATGTTGCGAATGTAGAATTATCAGTATCCTTCAGATGATCAAAGGTGATTCCACATGGCACACATCCCTAAAAGCAATCGTGATCATGGGTGTAACAAGAAAAGGGGGTTCTCCAGTCACTTTGGGAATGTATTCCATGTGAAATCAACAATAATTCACCATCTAACAATTGGGCCTTGATCTCAATATCTATTATGTCACAATCTTCATCATTTGATTCAACATTGTCAATAATTTTAATGTGCGAATCTAGAACTTATCAGTATCCTTCAAGTGGGGTCCACGTGGCACCCATACAGGGGATTGGGTACAACAATAACTTGCTGAGGACAATCAGAGGCCACCCTCAAAATTTAGCATGATCTGATGTATATCTACCATCTAAAATATGATCAAAGGGGAAAAAATTTCAATGTACCAACATATGTGGGGCAATACATAAATTTTGACCATGAAAAAAAATGATTTTTAAAACTTTTTCTAATAAATCCCATACCATTTGACACTACATGATCCCAAGAGCGGTGTTGTTTTTTTATCATGTTGTATGTGGCATGTGATCTAGGATGCCTGTATGTGACATGTGATCTAGGATGCCAGTGCATGAATTCATCTATGCACTCCAACCCATTTACCCCTTTTCCCTTTTTAGTATCTAATAAAGCCTTTGTACTCTTATAAAAAAAAAATTAAAAAAAATAAGCCCTCTCTACTTGAAATTTAGCTATCTAAATGTCTTCTCAACCATAAATATCCACCTTAATACCATATAAATATCCACCTTAATACCATAATTGACCTTAAAGGGGGAAGAATCTAGGAAATGGGTTGGACGGCTGGGCCACTAGGCCAATAAAAATTATATTAAAAAAATAAAAAATCATATTTTTTTCATGCAAATATATATATAATTTAGTAAAATTTAAAAAAAAAAGAATTTTTTTTTAGAAAAATAATTTAAAAAACATGTAAAAAATAAATATTTTAAAATTGTTATTGGCATAGTTGCACAACCGTCCAATCAATTTTCTAGATTCTCCCCCTTTTAAGGGTAATTTTGGTATTAAGGTGAAAATTTATGATTGAGGCGGCACTTAGATAACTAAGTTTCGAGCACAAGGGTTTATTTGCTATTAAAAAACATTGGCATGATTCATAAAAGTAACTTGAGAGGGGAGAGATTTTAGAAAATTTCCTTTTCTCTATTTTTTTATATAAGAGAGTTGTGTCGCACAGCCTCTATTCATCGCCGTAGCGAATTTCCATCAAACTGGATTTGGGCGATAATTTTTCGATAAAAAATTATCAGGTTGACCAAAAGCCCATCCAGAAAAAGGGGTTTTATAAGAGTTTGACTTTTTTACTTTTAATTAGTTAACTAGTAAACATGCTCGTGCTTTGCACCCATTGCTCTATAAAATCATAAAAATAATAATAAATTTATAAAATAGGAAAGGCCTATAAGTTCTACTATATGGATGAACTTATGCATTCAAACCTTAGATCATACGTCACCTGAATCCAAGATAGTGCATTTTTTGGGATAGTGTGCAATGTCACATATCATCTATTAAAAAAAAATTAAATTTTTTTGTTGTCTAAACTTCAGCTAAAGTTTAGGTACTGCCTCACACATTATAGCACATTGAGTTTTTTGGGCCTTGGATGTCCACTCTTTTTCAATAGCTTTTATTCATTGAATGGAGTGGCTATAACATAAAGTGATGTGTCAGTAATACCAACCACAACATTATCAGGCTAATTTGATTTCATTGCTTGACTCAATTTTTTAATCAGGTCGACCACATGAACTTGACCCCTCGGATCAAGTTCGAGCATGAATCATTTGAAGGTTAGGTTTAAAACAAATTTTTTGTATGCAAAATATACAGAGATAAGGGGAATTATGGGAATTGAACTGAGCTAGGTTTGGTAAAGGCATACACTGAAAAAATTGGGATCAAATGTGTAAACCTGAGGAACATGATGGGATGGGTTTTATCAATATATATTAGTTTAATGGAGCTAGGCTTGCTAAACAGGGTTCAGGGAATGTCCCTAATCCAACTTCTCTCCCAAGTCGCATATTTGAAGCCAAGTATTTCCCAAAAGTGAATTTTCTACGAGAGCTAATTTCCTTGACGCAAAGGTTGGTAGAAATGTCTCTTAGTCTTGGGCGAGCATTATATCTGTAAAAATTATAATTGAAAATGACTTAATATGGAGGGTGAGCAGCGAAAACTCAATCAAAGTGTTTGAAGATAGGTGAATTTTCAGGGTGTCTACCTAAAAAGTTATTATGCCCATCAAACATGATTCAGTGATCCTAATGTCCGAGCTGCTAGAGAATGATCATAAAAGGTGGAATGAAGAAATGGTCAGGAATGTGTTTCATGATATAGATGTTGATGTAATTTTGCAGATCTCTATTTCTTCTCGGAGGACTGAAGACAAATTCGCTTGGACTTATGATAAGAAAGGAATATGCTAGAAGTGCATATGAAGTCGTTCACAAGCTTATAGAAGATGCCAAATGATCAGGTAACACTATAATTAATATAAAAAATAGTTACAAAAATTTGTGAAAAAATTATTTTTTTTTAATGAAAATTTCACTTTTTTTTTCGAAAAATCATATTTTAAACTCGACTTTTTCAAAAAACACGTTGTAAACCCGTTTTTTCCCGTTTATAATGATTAATATTTTTTTATTTTCAAATTTCCTGCGTTTACAAATATAGAAAAATTTAATTAATTTTAATTATCCTGTGATTTACCTAGAGAGAACATGGGGGAGATTAGCATCGGTGGGTGTTTTTTTTGGGGTAGCACTATTGGCAATGAAAGTTTATTCTAGAGCCACTGACTCATCCGCCATTAAGATCATTGACTTCCTTGAAACAAATGATATAATTCAATTTTAGTCCCTACCTTTCATATGATAGATCTTGAAGTTACAACCCACATATCATACAGGCAGATGTTGATTACACATATTAGACATCCCTAAATTAATTGCAATTATTCTATCTAACAATGCACTGTGATCCATGATGTCTGCCACTTTTAATGAACATTTGACCATCTGCAGTCAATAACTTCAATGGTGGAACTCTCACTAGCTCTCTATTAATATTCGGAAGCAGAAATGGTTACCCTTTGTTTATTGATTACTATTATTATCCTTTACCATTGGAAAAAAAATCTAAGACATTTCCTTGCTAACTTCGAAGGTATGATAAATCAAATAAAATATTTACTAATGAGGATTTTAAAGTCATTTTTGAAAAATTGGACTATGTGATGCTTGGCCTTCCCCTTTATTTTGAAGGTTCAAATGTGGGGTCAACCAATGACCCACGATTAACTGAAATTTATTTTAATCAAACCAACAAAAAGAGTACTTGTTTGTTATGAACTCGGTTTATTCTTCGCTGTGAATTCTGAACATCTCTTTCTATATCTACCCTTGTGAGTTGTAGTTAGATTTCGTAGAGAGATTGGAGCGTTTAATTAGCTCGAAGAGTCATAGTTTAAGAGACTAGAGAGTTTAATTAGCTCGAAGAGTCATAGTTTAACAGATTTATTCGTTTAATTAGCTCGAAGAGTCATTGTTTAAGAGACTGGAGAGTTTAATTAGCTCGAAGAGTCATAATTTAAGAGATTTATTCATTTAATCAGCTCGAAGAGTCCTAATTTAACTAGAAGTGTAGTTATAGAAAATTAGAAAATATAGGGATACATAAGGAAAAATATAAGGGTACATAGAGTAGCTTAGGAGTATTTTGTTTCTAAAATATGAAAATATAAAGGGTAATTATTAATTATTACTATAGATGATGAAGTGTGGAAATTTTATTATGAAGAAAATTTAAGGTCGTTACGTTTATTTGGTAGCGTGTATACCTTTAGATTTAAACATTGTTAATAAGAAATCCTGTTTGGGAATGATGAACAGATTAGTCCATTGGGATGTAATTAATATCATATATGAGTAAGGATTAGTAGAGATATGGAGTCCCAATTATAAATTTTTTTTTAGAAATTTTATTTTGATTCGCACGTCTTAGTGTAACGATCTTGATTTTTTATTAACCTACGTTGAATCATTAATCTTTAACAAGAATGTGATCTTTTAATTGATTTGGCCTTAGTTAAACTTTTAACTTATATGATGTGGCCTCGGACGTATTCTATGTATTGGAACTTTATGTATAATTATAAATATACACTTATAGAGGTATTAGTGAAAATAGAAAACAAAAGAAAATAATAATAAATAACATTAGCGGGTCCATATACCGTAATATTATCTAAACCCGAAACCAAACTTAACTCCTCTGTGACACATGTGTGTGTGGACTTGTGTGTTGCACACGAATCCAATTCCGAGACTGAATCGAGCCCAAACGCGGGTCGTTGACTGTGCAGTCATCGTTAAAAATCATGGCTCTATTACTAGTTTTATTAGACATATTTAATATCGATTCTTTTATAATTAATTATATGCTATGTATAAATATACATTATATTTATATGTGTCTCATACCCAAGCCCACCTTGCTTTTTAAATTCACCTGCAGCCCACGTGTTGCCAAAGGAAGCTTTCTGCTTTCTCTTTTTTATCCGTGCATGGCCCAGGTGACTGTGGGAATCCTTTAAATCAATGATTTAGTTGATTTAACCAACCAAATTCAAGCCCATAATTTGGCTTGCCAACAAAACAAATCTCTTATAATAGAAACAATTAGAACCCGTTAGGCCTCTTGCCTTTATTGGCAGGCCGGCATAGCCAAACGAATTTCTCTCTTAAATCTCTATGGCAGGCAAATCCCAATTGTCCATTCTAACTCTCTATGGCAGGCAAATCCCAGTTGTCCGTTTCACACACAGACATTCTCTATATATGCCCAACATACTAACCCCTCCCCTAATTGATGCAAATTGAATCCTTTTAGTACTCATTCCATATTACCTTTCCAAACCTACCCATAACAAGTGCCCTCACCTTCCCAAACCTAGCACCTCCTCCATTGGAGGTACACTCGGAGCAACGCCACCACCAAACACACCATCCAATCGCCACACCCGAGTAGCGATAATGTAACAATTCAAATTTTTTTATTTTATTTTAACAGTGTTAAATGATGTACCACATCGTGTACGGTGTTAATGCTTCATATAGGAACTCATTTTTTTTAGAAAAATTTTAATTTTTCCTTATCAATATTAGACTTATTGCGAAGTACTCATCGATACGATTCCAATGATATATAATTTATCGATTTCTGACAAGAATATAAAAAGTTACTCCCGTTTTAAGAGATGAAACATGTTAAAGAGTATAACTGTAATATCGGGATAGAAACACCATTTACACAAAACGTTGGAACTAAACCTTTTCTTAAGCTATTCAACACACATGCAATCCTTTTTACGTGTAAAAACTCCTATTTTCCTGTATGCAATTCTTCTTGTGTGTAAAAACTCCTATTTTATTAAATCCTTTACGAAAAGTCTTAATTAGAATTAATGTAAAACTTTTTGTCATTATAAATAAATCTTTAATAACATTCTATTCTCAAAAGGAGAAAGGAAGAAAAAACTACTTAGATGAATCGACGCTCTTGGGCATCAACCTTTTCAACTCAAATCGTCGTAGATATTTTTTTCGCACTTCAAGAGGTGAGTACCCATCAATCCATCTTGTTTTTCTCAGATTCCGTCGCGTAGGATGTGTTTGATCGCGCATCAATGAGTTTAAAAATTTATTTAAACCTTAATATCCCTTAATTCTGATAAATCTGCATATTGAATATTATGCTTTCTCTTAAAGTTGTACAATTTATAAGTCGGTTTATATTTTGTTTCTCTTTCTAAACAATCCCTTTGTTTGGTTGTTAATATTTTACTTTCTATTAGGTCTCATATTTAATATTTTATCTTTCTCTCAAATCTATACATTAATTAAACATGAATATCTTTAAGTATGATAAATCTGTATATTTAGTATATATATATATTTTTTAAACAACCCCTTTGTTTGAGTATTAATATTTTATTTTGCTATTAGGCCCAAAAATTTAAATTATGTTCTTAATTTATTTAAAGGAAGAATAAATTAGTAAATAAATTTTAATGCTAAAAAACATTAGGAATGTACCACCATGAACTTTCGGGTTCAAACTCGCAGCCACGAACTCGAACTCATGACCATCGATGTACTGGTCTCGGTATTTTGATCATAACTTTTTATTTCGACTTCAGATTAATATAATTTTTACTGCATTAGAAAGAAGACTGTGAGTTTTACAACTTTGTATGAAATAACTATTTCACGAATCTAATATTTTAGAGGTCTAAATATATCGGCAAGTCGAGATTAATTCTAAATGACCTAAAGTTGCATGAATTTAATATTATTTTCTAATTTTTATGACTAAAATTCCTGAGTATATTATATCTTACTTAAGGTCTTTCAATCGATAGTCATGATAAATTATAACTTAATAATTATAAATATCATTCAATTTAATTATCCAATTATAGTAATATATATATATATATATATATGTATTAATTTTATCGCTTCAATACGACCACTTCGATAATATGAAGTGTTAGAAATTCGATGCTCTCGTGAAAATTGAACTCTGACTTTACGTTATTAAAATCATACTATTAACTGCCATATTCTATATTTATATTAGTGCCATATAAATATTTATATATGTATAAGCATAACAAAATTTAGGTATAAATCTTTCTGGAAGTGTGATAATTTTGTACTCCTATCTTGAGCACGTTATATGAGTTAAGGATATGTTAGGTTTTATGCACGCAAGTGTATGAGATCATAACTATGCTAGGGCGTGATAATTCTTTGAGATGATATCAAAGTGAGGAATATATTGTATTCACATGTCTTACAACTCATGGTGGTATGTAACATCATGACGAGCAGGGTGACTGCGAATTTAGTATAACCTTGTATACGGTGCCATATGCAGTGATCCTATCACTCTGAATTTTAATATGAAAGGATAAGATATGATATTCGAGCCTTGGGCTTTAGTTGTGGTGAGATCTCTTTACAGTCATGTGAAACTCGAAATGTATGTTTACATATACGGATGCAACCCCTCTATAGTAGTTTGGAGCCTCTATGGTAGAAAGGTATCTTTACTGCCATACGAAATACTTCCAGATTACTGATCAGTCACATAATTTATTATTTTATCACCCTTAACTTAGTGATGTTAGACCCCAGTTTGCTACTAATAAGATGTTAATGTTTAGATATTTAGAATAAATAGCAGAATAGAACCAAAGTGTTCATTTCTGCCAAAATGAACTAAAAAAGCAATAAGAATCACGATCGTATGAAGATATAGTCCCAATCATGGTTGACACTAGTGCAAGTCAAAAGACAAAGTTATGATCCCGTGGGATCGACCTTATATTAGTGCAATAATAGTGTGTGCTAAGTTTTTGGCGCCGCTGCCGGGGAAGCGGATAAAATTTGAAAGCCGATGTTTGTCTTTCAAACCTTTTTTCTTTTCTATTTGTATTTTTCTTCATCTTTTCTTTACCTTTTGCAGGTTTTATTTCAGAGCAGCTGATTGAAGGTTTCAAAACTTCTTCTGACAATATAAGCTAGAGGCTTAGATTTGCTTTCTCTTCCTACTTTCTAGAATAAAAATAAGATAAAATTAATATATATATATATATATATATATATATATATATATATATATATATATATATAATAATTGTTCTAGCCGCCCTACATCGTTTTTAATTCAATCTAATATGGCGGGAAAAGACCAATTTATGGCTAAAACATTAGGGCAGTAATATGCATTGACCCCTCTCACACCTCCCTCATGTATTTAATTACCCCCAGTAGCCGGTGATGAATCCTTCGAATTCAAACCTAGTGTACTTCAAATACTTACTATCTTTTATAGGGTTGGTGACAAGGATCCGTACATGCACTTAATGAGTTTTCTAGAAATCTGTTCAATCGTTAAGATTAAACACTTATCGGAAGAGGCCGCTTGTTTGAGCCTATTTCCTTAGAGATAGGGCAAATAATTTGCTTTAATTCTTTGCCTAATGATTCGATTGCTAGTTGGGAAGAGTTACAAAATAAGTTTCTCACTAAGTACTTCCCTATCAGCAAAACGAATCAAATTTGGAAGATTATCACAACGCTTCATCAATTTCCTGATGAATATTTTCAAGAGTTGGAAGCGTCTTAACAAACTTCTGAGCAAGTGCCCTCATCATAAGGTTCCGCTCTGATAAATAGTGCTTGATTTCTATGAAGGCATGAATGAACAAACCCGACACATGATTGATGTTACTTGTAGAGGAATGCTCTGTACATTGATCATAGAGGATGCTTGGGAACTCTTTGAGACCCTTAGTAAGGAACCGGTGCAAAGCCATGCATCGAGTGGGACTGATTCGTAGACTTTAAGGAATATACCTCCTAAGTGGGGAGGATTGTATGAATTAAAGGAGAGACTTTGGAAAGCAAAAATTCAGTCCCTGTTGGGTGTAAAATCACACCCAACATCTTAAAAAGGAGAGACTTGTGGCCCTTACCATGGCCCAACTCAGGTAGTTCCTCAGTATCTTGCTGTCCCTTTTTACCCCACAGTAACCCAAGACCATACTATTGTTGCAGAGGATGTCATGTCACAGATAGCCGAAAGCAAGCTGCAACATGGCCATATCCAAACTCAGTTACTCCACTCTCCCAAGCAATCTATTTCACAGATAGAAGCTCAAATTGGACAACTAACCCTTTTATTAAATGAGAGAGAGTAATCAGTCCCCCTCGCAGATAGTTGGCATACCTAGAGGACATATATTTATAGGAGGCACATCAACTCCCCCTAATCTAAATTGAGTACCTCTAGGACCTATCGATGCTACCGACTCATTCGTAGCAAAATTCTTATAAATATATGTACAATATCTTTTCTGTGTACATTCTTAAATTTTGAAGAGAGTACCTTACAATTTAAATCATGTAAAAACACGATGATTGTAAAAACCTCTCTGGTGTAATATATTCACTTTTGAACGTATGGATTTACGATTTTTCGTGATTGTCTACATTCAAATCGTAGTGATTACGGTTCAGTTGTCTCATAGTCCGTTCGACCTGAGTACTGTTATCTAGAATCGTAAATTTCAATTCTAGGGAATAGGCGATTCCAATGACCAGTCTTATCGGTCACCCTAAAATTCGAACCCATTTAAATTGTAGAGGAAGCGGGTACGCATCGCATTCAATATTCCCACTTGCCAACTACCCAAACTTAAATGCTTACACCTTGAAATTTAATTCGAAGTAACGGTTCAGAACCTAAGCCTTTTCCCTATAAAATCATACCCCTTCACAAACCTTTACCATTCCAAAACCTTTCTTCTTCCTTCGAACCTAACCCATACCCTTATGGTGGAAGAATCAGACCAAGGCGATTTCAGCAGAAGACTTGACCGAATTCTTGAAATACAAAGGGTCGAGCTTTTGGCTGCAATAAAGAAAGTAGAAAACTTGAAGCGCTAGTGACCCATACCAGATGCTAAATCGTCTACCGAAACTACCCTTCACCCTAAACATAACCTAAATGTGAAACCCTTTTTCTATGCCTTATCTTCTCCCACTTCCTAACAATTCTACCATTACAACCCTCCCCGAATGCGAACTCCTTTATGATGGCGACGGGTTGAAAACTTCCTCGGCACCCCTCTCCAGTGCTCATACTCTCCCCTTAGCTGCGTTACATTCTCTTCACAAAGACTTCACAAGGGCGCATTATAGGCTGCTGGAGGATAGAGAGGTGTTCACTTCCCATTCCTCAATTTATTCCCCTAAGTACATAACCTTTCTCTTCCGAAAGAGATATTTGGAGTACTTTGTTTGGGGGAGATATTCGGAAGGTAGTGAGGAGTGTTATGAAGGAGGGAGGACTCCAACGGGCGACTCCGTCAAGGTGTGGATACTCCTTTCGATGGGGTTGGGGGGGGGGGGGGGGGGTGTGAGACTCTGATTGAAGGAGGTTAGGACCCTCGAGGCCAATCTTTATCGAATATATTTGCCTCGGTTGGTCGCTGCCGATGTCGTAGTGTTCGTTCGAGTCTAAATTTTTCCTAGGATTTTTTTTATGTAATTAATTTTCATTTTCCTCGCAATCTTTGTAAATCTTTCATTATATATATAGAAATTTCTTTTATTTCTTTTATTATTTTTATTTTCAATTTTTCTTTCTAATACTGTTTCTATGTGATCGCGACAGATGTAATTTCTCCTAAGTTTGGGGGAGATTTTTAGGTTTTTTTATAGAATTTATGCCGGTACACGCAACAAACTCGGTAAAATTTTGTAGTATCCCCTGTTTTGAGAACAATGAGGACATTGTCCTATTTAAGTTTGCGGGTACACACTCTGTGTATATTAATTTTATTTTTTTTTGAAAAAAATAAAGAAATAATTACGATTCTTAGTTTTTAGCTTTGTTTTAGATGTAGAATTTGTAGTTTTATTTTCTTTATCTTTATTTTTGGTTAACCATTATATGAGAGTTATGATTGATAAAATTATGATTCCATAAGCCTTAACTATCATCTTAGTAGAAGTTCAAACATCTATGATAGGAAACATCTACAATTCATGTTCAGATTATTATATACTATATTAAAAATTGAATGCTTGAAATTATACTTTGCTTTAAACTGCTGTAGACACCCAACTTTGGCCCAAGTCTCGATCGACACATACTTCGAGAGGGGGGTACCCCCGAGCTTTCGAAATCATTTTCCAAGCCCTTAGAAATCATCTCAAAACCTTTATAACTTAACCCAAACCCTTAGAGGCCAACACAAACCTTTAGAACTTAACCCAAACCCATAGAACCCTGTTTGAACCAACCTAAAAGTGGATGAAAATAGGAGTTCCAAAGTTTTCATGGATAGTTGCACAACCTAAGGCCTATACCATTGAAAACTAGAGGTTCCCAGCTTTCCAACAAGCTAATAATCGCCTGATTCCGAGATGTACATCAAAGTTATGACGAATTGAAGAACGCGCAGAAGTACAAGTTTCAGGATTTAAAATCGTGACATTTTTCGTAAATTGTGACCCCTTTTCGTAAATCATGACCCCTTTTCATAAATCGTAACCTCTTTTCATAGATTGTAACCTCTTTTCATAAATTGTAGCCTCTTTTCGGAAAATTGTGACCGCTTTTCATAAATCGTAACCTATTTTCGAAAAATCGTGTCCTCTTTTTAGAAAACTGTGACCTCTTTTTGAAAAATCGTGACCTCTTTTCAGAAAATCGTGGCCTCTTTTCGTCAAAATGTGCTAACTTCATCTTCTCTAACGAACCATCCGAGATGACTTCTTTAGTTGGATTTTTGATTTGTGGACTTTCCCAGACTTTAGGGAGGTTTTCTTTATCTTATACCCCTATAAGGCTTTAGAACCACCTTTGTGCTATGTAAGTGACTATCTCATCGTCCACCATTAAAACCCATTTTTCACCTTATCCAGGCCTTAGAAATCTGAGAAACCTTAGATGACCCATTACCTAATTTCTAAACCAATTAGTGAGTTAACCGCTCACTAATTACCCCCAAATCTATAAATAGAGGCCCACACACTTCACTTAAAAAAAGAGATTTTTTGTCCAAAAAAATATCCAAAGAGGAACCGACCTAAAACAGAGAAATATTTCTAGAAGGAGAGAAAAACTAGAGAGATATTTTCCAAAACAGAGAACTCTAGAAAGATCTCCTCCTATCTCAAACCTTCAACCTTCTAGGTTTTAAAACCCCAGTTCATTAGATACCACCCCACTTCCCTTAATATCATTCCCAAGCCTTAGCCAATTTAGAAATTTTAGCTCATCTTTCATACCATCCATCTTCCCCAGCCTTAGCTAGTTAGAACCTTGCTCTAACCCACTGTGCTTTCGAAAGCCCACCGGAGCTAGCATCAAAGTGAAGATCCGGCGACGATGCTATAAGGGCCTGAGAGCTCCGACTCTCCCCTCTATTCCTCTACCTTCTTTTTGTCTTTGCTTTTCCTCTATTCTAGAATTTGAGCTGTTACACCGTCAAAATTTTGGCAATTGTCGAGGGCTCAAATAGGATCGGAGTGCCTTCGAACAAGAGAAAGTACTATTTTATTATTTTTAAAACTGGGCCATATTAGAGACCGCTTACGAGCGGGTCAATCTGGTGCCTAACACCTTTCCGATTGATAACCGAAATTCCTACCTAGAGGCTTTGGCATAGACCGTATTCGGAGTCATATTTCGTACTTCGATGCATGTAATATTGATTTTAGGTATCCCGAGACACCAAAAGCTCCGGGTGGCAACTTCTTTTTTTTCTTGTGAGCGCATCGTCGCGATGGACGCAAGGTCCTCGGTCGCACAGATGGCGACTCCGCTGGGGATGTATTTTTAGAACTTCTACTTAAAGTTTTGGCTCCATTGCCTGTGTGTTTTTCTATGATTTTTCTTATTTTGGTTCTCTGTTTTATTTTATTTTATATAGTCTTGTTTGCTACTTACCCCTACGTTTCTGCAACTTTTACTTACCCCTACTATTCGGCTCTTTATATTTCAGCAATTTTTGCCTAGTCACTTGACTGACACCTTTTTTTACTTACCCCTATAATTCGGCTCTTTACATTTCGGCAATTTTTGCTAGTCACTTGACTAGCATCTTTTTTGCTCACCCTTACGATTTTGTCATTTACCGCCTTAGCCGATTGGCGGGCTGGACCTACTTGATGCATTTTACATATTCTGCCTAGTCGCTTGATTGGCCTTGTCATTTTCTTATTTCTTAACATATTCTAACAGTGGACGCTGGTCCGTAGAGGCAGCATGGGATTCTCACCACCCGTTTTTGAACTTGAGCAAACTCCCTAAAAATTGAATTTAAAATTGAACAAAGAATGGACATAATAATTCTTTTTGCGCGGATAGATTTTACAAAAGGGTGGGAATTTAGGCAGCGAAACAAACGTTCCGGTTCTTAGTATGGCGGCAGCCCCTAGTGGTGATGATTCAGAAAAGCACCACCCCATCTTGTACCTGAGAAGGCACTTGCGCCGGAGGTATATCGGGTGGGTAACCAAACTTGTTACAAGCCTTAAAACTCTGGGGAGAGCGTTAGTGGAATCGAAATAGCCTTGTATCCTATAGGCACGGAAAGGAGGGACTCAAAAAGTAAAGAAAAAGTCCCAAGGGGCATTGCCCCGACCCCCCCGTAAGTTAGTTTTGACATTTCCAATAATTTCCACGCTCTAGACACCCAAAACACCCTCTCTGGTCAAAAGAGGTCACCCTCTTTTTGACTCTTCCGAGGGATCGGGTTGTCACGTGGATTCCCGTGCTCTTAAAGATCAAGAGATTTTTTTCTTTGGTTCTTAAGAGGGCATCCGGGCCTCGTCGAGGGAGTTTTGAGAGTGTTAAAAGCCTTTCGAAAAAGGGGTTTATTATCATCATCATTCAAAATCACAAAAAAAAAAAAATCACAAAGCCAAAAATCCAAAAAAGGAAAGCTTGTGGTGCTGTAAAAACGGCATCGCTGAACCCGCCACCATCTCGTAAGGGAAGGAAGAAAAAATTCTTCGGGCCATACCCGAGAAATCCATACCCACCCGCCAACAAACCATGTCTTGGGCGGTTGATCCAGCCCATTTTGACCCGGATTCATCACCACCCCATTCCCCATCACATTCCTATACCGAGGAGATCCCCATTTCCATTTCCTCCACCCAACCCCCATTTAATGTCACTGGACCATTCGGTGCACCCATTTTCCCCTTCACATCAAACCAAAATACATCTACTTTCCTCTCCACATTTACCCAAAACACACTCCTTTTTCCCACTACCCAACATACACCCAACTTTCCACCTGGTTTTCCCTCCACAACCTCCCAAAATGCCACCACGTTTCCATCCACATTCATACAAAATCCAACCCAATCCCCCACATCTACCCAGGTCATGCCCAATTTTCCCATATCCACTTCCCATGTTTCTTCCAACCCAAATCCATCACATGTTCCCCCATCTATTTAGGTCATGCCCGATTTTACCTGAGTCATGCCCAATTTTTCCTATATACCCATCCAATCCATGCCCCATATTTCCCCTCCATTGGATGCACCATTTACATCCACCCCCTCACCCAATCCCATGACCATGATGGATGAAATAGTCAGGGCCAATAAAATATAGAAGGCTTCTCAAAGCAGCCTCCCCCATCCATCCCACACATCTCCAAACCCGTCCCATACCCTCCAAAGTCTTCATGCCTTTTTTCCCCAAAACACCAATCAATCCCCCATTATTCATACCACCCAAGACCCCCCACCAACCATGGGGTCATGTGAGTGGGCCTCAAAGTCCAATACCCCAAGCCCACCAAGGCCCAATGGCCCAAGCCCATCAAGGCCCAATACCTCAAGCCTACCAAGGCCTAATATCCCAGGCCCAAGCCTACCAAGGCCCCATGCCTTATGCCCAAGATTATCAAGGCCCAAACTTGGGAGCCCCATTTACAAACCCTCCATCATTCCTCCAATATCCTACATTTACCTATACCCAACAGGCCCCCATTTCCCCTCAAATAAACCCAATCCCCCAATCCGGCATAAGCCCCGTTGTTAATTAGTGAAAAGTACCACTTTTCACCCCTTAACATGAGCTTTGACAGACCTATGAGTTGATTAATAAGTGCTTGTTAAACAAGTTTTGTAGGTAGCAGTAATAAGCAATCATAGTGCAGAAATCCACCCTAAAGTACTCTACAAGAAGGTCCATCTCTCACCATAGCTCTGACCCAGCTATGGCACACAAAAGGGCCCCACACCAATGACCACTTGGGACATGCAGCAATAGCAAAGTAGCGGTGAGGAAGAAAAAAAAACAGGCGGAGAACAACCTGTCGATAGGTTACTTCAACCTATCGATAGGATTTGAAGGCTGAAAAGGAAGAAGTCGTGGAGATCAGAGTATTTCGATAGGATCTGAAACCTATCGGGTAGTTGAAAGCAAGCAGGCAACATCCTATCGAAAGGTCCCCTAGAGCTTAAAGTGATCCTGTCGATAGGGTCCTGGAACCTATCGCGAAAATGCCACCTATCGAATGGTTGCTACAGATCAGTGGGGGAACCTATTGAAAGTAATTATGTAAGAGCTCAACCTATTGAGAGGATCACTCAACCTATCGAAAACATCAAATGAAGGCTGTAGATCCTGAAGCTCTAATTGCAGGATGTAATCAATCGAAACCTTTCGATAGGATCCTGAATCCTAGCGAAAGGACTAAAATACTGGATTTCAACCTATCGAAAGCTTCTTCAACCTATCGAAATCAATCCAAACACTTCCCAGAAAAGCTGTTGTGCACACGCTGCGAGTTGGTGACCTGCTGCATGCAAATCAAGGCACCTTGGTGATTGGCGCGAGGATTCTAGAAGTGCCTTGGAAAACCCTAACCGACCTACGTGCTCTCCCCTAGCTCTAACGAACTGAAAGAGCCTTCTAGAAGGGGAATAAAAGAGGGAATAATATAATCATTTTGGAAGTTGCAATTGGCGGGAAAAATAGATCTGAGACCCAAGGAGAAAGCTATAAGTAGGAAGGAAGCTGTCAGCAAAAGGGGGGTCGATTTCGGAGACGAGAGCTTGTAGAGAAATCCTTAAATTCCTTCCTTTAGTCCAGCTATGGTTGGCTAACTTCTAGAGACTAGCAAAGAGAGAGGTCGAATCTGTAATTAGGGAGAGCTGAGAGGGTTGTTGAGGGTTAGATGATGCACAAACTGCAAATCTGAGGACATTCCATTATATGGTCAGTTTAATTCAATGTAATGTTGGTTTAATTATTGTAATAAGATCTATAGTTCCTTTGGCTCCATTTGGTGCTCGATCGGCTTTGTGTAGAGGAGAATAGCTCACCCACTTAACTGGTAGACCTCTTGGATGCCATTTGATCTCCTTGGACCTGATGTTCCTACAATTGCCTGTGTCAGTGACCTGGTAATTGCAGCATTCGTAGTGATTTTAATGCTCTAATTGAACCCCTTTGTTTGGAGGAAATCCCTAGGATGATCTGTGACCATTAAAGTGGACAGATCATAGCCTTAAGATCAATTCAACCCTCTGGTCTAAATTGTATTCGTCTACCTTAATCCTTTGCTTTGGAGGAAGTCTATAGGATGATCTGTGACCATTAAAGTGGACAGATCATACCCTGAAGGTTAGTTCAAGCATTTGGTGTAGAGTAGAGTCTTCTACCCTGCAGCAGTGCCTACGACCAGATGAGAGATTGGTGTACTCTAAACTCTCGGTAACCCTAGCTGCTCAACCTAATTGCAGCAAGACTAAACTCCATGCTGCTTCTCCCCATTTTCTGCATTTAATTCTCCCTCTCTGCAAGATCTGTACTCTGGATCTGATCCTACCATCCATCTCTGCAATTTTACTTGTTTTTTTTTAGTTTAGTTTATAAGTGACAAACCCTTAAACCTCTCCTCTTTCTTTTACTATTTTAGCATTAGGAAGGGTGCCAGATCTACCATAGATCTGGAGATTTACCTGATTTTAACTTGCATTTCCCTGTGGACATTCCTTTACTTACTTTTTAAAAACTTGCTACAACAGGCCCTGAATACTTATAGGACTGTGTGTGAGCCTGCCTTGGTGTGTGCTATCCATAGACTCTTTAATTGTGCGATTTTAAACCCCTTTGTGAACACAAGGCAGATTCCCAACAAGTTTTTAGCGCCGCTGCCAAGGAAATGTGTGCTTGAAATTGGTAGATCTAAGTTTGTTTTACTATAGATTGTATATTTGTAATAGATTGTTTAGTTTTCCACTAATTGCTGTTGAAATTTCTGTTGTTTTGTAGTAGTTTTGTTATTTTTAACAGATTTGAAGCTGTGATTACAGAGGAACATTGTGCTAGAGGCCGTGCTAAAGTTTGCATTCTTCTACTCCTTTTATTTTTCTGATCTGTGGATTTGAATTGTGTTGATTCCTGATTGTTGTGATAAATTGGCTGTGCATTGTGTGTGCATTACGATTGTGAGTGGTGTATGTTTGGAAGGAGAACTCTCAATCCTCAGATTGTTTTATTAAATCCAGAGGTTGAAAGAATCCTTAGGTCCAAACAAAGTTCACTCACATCTGCTGCACCTGGATTTGCTGAAATGGGTGAGCAACAGCAACCTAGAACCTTGAAGGAATTCTATGCACCAAGGGTTTACAACTCTCCCTTCTGCATTTAATTCCTTGCTGCTCAAGGGAACTATGAGAACAAGTCATCCATAATCCAAATGCTATTCTCATTACATGGCCTGACCAAAGAAGACCCATATAAGCACATTAATGAATTTCTAGGAATGTACACTACATTCAATATCATAGGTTTGGGGGAGGAAGCAACCAGGATGATACTCTTTCCTTTTTCACTAAAGAATAGGGCCAGGACTTGGTTATCAATGCTCCCAACCAACAGTATTCAGTCCTGGAGTGACCTTCAATGTCAATTTTTAGCCAAATTTTTTTCCATATCCAAGATAAGCCAGTTGAGGAAGGGCATTATCTCATTTGCTCAAGACCCAACTGAGGATTTTCACCAAGCTTGGGAGAGATTCAAAGAACTCCTGAAGAAATGTCCCCATCATCAAATCCCTGAATGACAACTTGTCCAAAGTTTCTATCAAGGGATTGATCCTAAAAGCAGGGATATGGTCGATGCCTCTTGTGGTGGTACTTACCTCCATAAAACTGCTGAGGAGGCTTAGAATTGTTTGACATTATCAGTGAGAACTCCATGTAGAGAGAGACATTGTCCAGGGATTGGGACACTCCTAGACTGGTGAAAGAAAATACAACAAGAGGAAAATTGTATGATGTAAGTGGACACAATGATTTGGAGAGGAAAGTGGACAGTTTGACCTAGAAATTTGACAAGCTCATGGGAGCAATGCAATCACCTGTGGCTGCTAAAGTGGAGGAGGCATGTGCCATATGCCAGTCTCTCACTCACTCCCTTGAGGAATGCCGCTCAGCTGTCCAATTTTCAGACTTTGTGATGGAGCATGTGGCTGCCACCCAGTCTTATGGGCAACAATCTGCTGCTGGCTACCAATAGAGAAACCACCCCAATTTAAGGTGGAGACAAAATGGTTTTCAAAACCAGCAGCAATAGCCACAGCAGCCCATGCCTTACAAGAATGCTCAGCCGTACCACCAGAATTACATCCTAAGGCCTCAATACCAACAACCTATGGCTCAGCCTGTGCAGCAATCTGCACCCCCGCCAGCTGCTAGATCCCTTTCTTTTGAGGAACAGGTTTTGGCTTCATTACAGAACTTGGGACCCTTGTCTCAAACTGTGTATTCTCATAGACAAAGCATTAAAAAGATAGAAGACCATCTTGGTCAGCTATCTAATGCTTTAGCCAAGAGAGAGGAAGGGAGGCTGCCTAGCCAACCCACGGATAACCCAAGGAGACAATATGTGGTAGGTGAAGTTTCCTCTTCCCATGAGGAAGCCAAATCTATCACCACATTGAGAAGTGAAAAGTTGGTAGATAATCAAGTAGGCTGTGGGCCTTTGAGAAATTCAGAAAAAGAGAAAAAGGTGGTTAAAGAGAAAGTGCAACAGAAGCAACCCATGATGAATAAAAAGGATAATGATGATCCTCAAGAACAAAATAAAATAAAAAAAGAGATGATGAGTTGGCAAAGGCTGCAAATGAGGGAGTAGTCCCACATTTGTCATTTCCTAAGGCAATGCAAGCACCTTCCCCTTTTGATAAAGGGCATGCCAAAATAGAGGAAATGATGGAAACCTTTAAGCAAGTGAAGATAAACCTGCCTCTCCTTGATGCAATTAAGTAGGTTCCAGCCTATGCCAAGTTTTTAAAAGACCTGTGCACCCACAAAAGACAATCAAGGATACATTTGTCCAAGAAAGTCTTCGCAGCAGAAAAAGTGAAACAAATATTGACTATTACCACCCCAACCAAACTCCAAGACTCTGGAGTCCCCACTATCCCCTGCATCATTGGGGATCATACCATTAAAAAGGCCTTGTTAGATCTAGGAGCTAGTGTAAATTTGCTTCCATATTCAGTATATGAGAAGCTGGGCTTAGGAGAGTTGAAGCCCACACATGTGGTTTTACAACTAGCTGATATATCTGAAAGGAAGCCTGCGGGGATCATTGAGGATGTCTTGGTTGGGGTTGGCAAATTCTTTTATCCTGCTGATTTTCTGGTGTTAGACATGAAACCTAGCAAATGTGCTACTTCTATCCCTGTGATCTTAGGCAGATCCTTTTTGGCCACTGCAAATGCTTGCGTACAATGTAGATCAGGGATCATGGAAGTAACTTTTGGCAATATGAAAGTGAAGCTGAATGTGTGCCATGCAGTTCATCTACCCCACCTAGAGAGTGAGGACTGGTTCTCCCTTAAAAACATTAAATGCTGACTTAACCACGGCTGGTGTGAACAGGAGATTGTCAATATCTGAGCTTGAAGAGTTGAGGATGGATGCCTATTCAAATGCAAGGATCTACAAAGACAAAACCAAGGCCTCTCTTAACAAGCACCTGCTGTGGAGAGATTTCAAAATAGGTGCCAAGGTATGGTTGTTCAAGTCAAGATTAAAACTCTTTTCAGGCAAATTGCAGTCCAGATGGGATGGGCCTTACATAGTCTTATGTGTTTCCCCATCTGGAACTGTAGAAATCAGGGACCCTAAAGATGGCAGGGTCATAAAAGTCAATGGCCAAAGGTTAAAAAGTTATGTTGAAAAAATTCGTGTACCTGAGGAGACCATTGATCTTCAGGACTCTCCAATTTCTACCTGATTTCAGTGTGTATCATATGTACCATATTTTCGTTCTGTTTTAAATGAGTACTTTTTGTGTTAAGGATTTCTTCACAATAAAATTGCCATTCCAGCATTGGGTCATCGCATTGGTTTTGCCCGTAATTTCAAAACTATGGGAGTGTGTAAATAATGAAATTTTTTTTGAATGGAAGCACAACAAAAGAGTTTGTTGAGTGCTGAGGCTGAGCAGCACAAAAATGCTGTTTTTATGTGCATAGGAGACCTTCTGATAGGTCATAAAATGATTTCGATAGGTCATTTGAGGAGTTTGATAAGCACTGAGATTGGTCGATAGGTGAAAACAACTTTTCGATAAGTTTAAAAGGTCAGAAAGAAGCTTTCAATAGGTTCTGGGTATTTATTGGGAACCTATCGAAAGGATAAATCTTACGCTACATGAATTTATCGATAAGAAGGATTGTCCTATCAAAGTATTCCATCTACACGCTGTACTTCTATAGCGTTTGACAAGATGCCTTGACCTATCGAAATCATTTAATTCATCCTATCAAAATCAATTTTTTATCATTATATACCTTTCGGTTGGTCATTTTCGCCCATTTCACACTTTCTGCAACCTAGCTCTCTCTTCCTCATTTTTCGCGGCTCTCTTTCTGTCACATACTCTCAGGACTCTTGACCATTAGGTTTGTTAGCCTCCAAGATCATTCAATTTGCACTAAGAAGCATTTTGCACCAGATTTTTGTGAAATTAGAAGTGTGCAGCACGATTTTTGCAAAACCCTAGGAATTCTGGTAAGCTGTCTCTCTGCCTCCCTCTTATTGTTCCCCCAGTGGTGTACCTCAGCATTTCAGTTCAAATTGGTGAGTGAGTTTTAAGAGATTGATTTCTGAGCACAAAATGGCCGATTCTGAAGAAACCTTAGCTGACCTATTCCGGCATCCAGCTACTTCTACCCCCAAGTCCTCCAAGAAATCCAAGCCTGCCACCAAACCACCTACCAAAAAGAAGCTCTCTGAGGGGATGCCAAAGAAGGCTCCTAAAGCTAAGAAGGCTAAGTCTGTAGAACTTTCAGAGCCTGCTGCAGAAATACCTATGGAGAAATCTGTTCAAACTGGGGAAGCACCTTTGCCGCCCCCTGCAATACAGATTGTGGAGCTTCCTGCTGCGTTAACCACTCCTAATGAGTTTTTGAATAAGTTGAGCTTTGTCCCTGAGACTGAATTTGATCTGGCATACGTTGCCAACATCAAGGAGTGCCAGGGGACACTACTGTATCTGATGAAGGAGGGGTTGTTACCCCTACTTACACCCCTGAAGGAGAATGTGTACCCTAGGCTAGTCAAATTGTGGTACCAGAATTTGCAAAAGAAGGTGGTGCCTGGGAAAGAGGTTGTGCTAAAAATTTTGATTGATGATTAGCAAATCACCATGGATTGTAAGGATATTGGAATGGCTTTGGGAGTTCCACACAAATTTGACTCCACTAGGTCTGAGGGAGCACCCAAATGGGATACATTCAAAGAAATGGCTAAGGGGCTCACCAATGGAATTGTGGGCTCTGGCGAATCCTTGATGAGAAGAGACCTCCAACCTAGTCTCAGATTCATTGATGCTATTTTGAGGAAAAATATTTATGTCACTGGGCACCTGCAGGAGAGAAGGCCCCCACTAGTAGATGCCTTATATTACTGCTCAAATGGACAATTTTTGAATGCACCTCAAATGATTTTTGAGACAATGGTGGATATTAATGACAAAGTGCTTAAAAGACAAGTATTTGCTAAAGGAGGTGGGCTGCCTTTCAGCAGGCTTATTACATGCTTGCTCAAGGCTGGGGAATATGTAGTAAAAAGAAATGAGCCAATGGAGAAATTGACCACAAAAGTATATGGGAAAAGGGAATGGTCCACTAGCCTAACCTTATTTAAGAAGAGTAAGCCAGCTGAGATAGCGGAGGCTTAAGAGGTGCCCACTACCATGGCAGTAGATCTTCTTACTGAGATACCCTCATCAATCCCTTTACCTACCTTACCTGTCCCATTATCCACACCTCCACCCACGTTGCTTTTTCCCTTTGTATCAGCTCCTCTTCCAACAGACCCCTTGCCTCCCACCTCTGAACCAATCTTACCTTCACCCACCACTCAGGTTTTCCAACCTGAAGTCCTTGAACCTCCTACATTATCAGAGCCTATCCCTACCTTGTCTTCTCCACCCACTGACCAACCCATTTCTAACTTCCCCCCTCCTCAACCCCTTCTGCATACACAAGGTTTGGACTAGTTCACCACTGATGGATTCACTACCCTCATGACATCCATTGTGGAGGATGTTGCTCATGAGTACACCCCACTCCCTGACTCCCCACACCCTACTCCTCACTTTAACCATGCACCCTCCTCCCCTTTCCAGCCCATTCCAACACCTGTTCCCTCCAACCCCATCATACCTGACTCTCTCACACAAATTCTCTCTCTACTACAATCCATTCAATCCCAGTTGACCACCAACACCAACAACCAAGCCATCATGAGCTCCTACCTTCAATCCATTCAATCCACCCTTACTCCATCCTCTTCAGTTCCTCAACCCCCTCACACTTCCCCTCTTTCCCCTATCAAATCACCTATCCTTTTATCCCCTCCATCTTCACCCATAGTTCCACCCCCACAGCTGCTACCCAGGCTGAGGAGTTGGCCCCTCCATTTCGCCCCATTCCTATCCCATCCCCATCTTTTACCCCTTCCTCACCCCTAATAGTAGCCACTGAAGCTGCTGTATCACCTACCACCCAACCTCCCATTCTCCTTACACCTGTCTTCCAAGATGCCTCCACCCAAACAGATCCATGTGAGGAACTATTTTTCTCCATCCCCTCCTCTTCTTCCACCCCACCTCCTTCTTTACCCATTATCCTCAGGTCCCCCATCTACATACCCCCTTATCTCACCCTACTGTATGCAATGAGGGACAACCCTTACATCCGTCGGGATGTCCTGAGTGGTATGGCTGCCCTCCGAGTTTCACTGGAAGTCTCCTATGAGGAGCGGATTGCTCTCATGGAATTGGAACAAAGAATTTAGTTCCAGGATATCTCTCACGGGTGGAAGGAAATCCTAACTCGTTATGAGTCCGCCAAACTTCTTGCTGAGGCTTAGACTCGTATTGCAGAGTATGAGAAAAAGCATGCTGAGCTTCTCCAGAAAAAATTAGCCAATGCTCAGGATATCCTCAAGACCACAAAAGAACTTTCTGAGTCAGACTTGCTTTATGCAGCGAAGAAAATAGACATTCTGGAGAGGCGAATTGCTTCATTGACTTCTCAACCATTTCAACCCACCCCTCTTGCTACAGCTCCACCTCCCAACCCTCCTGCCACTCAACCTACTCCTACCCAACCTGTAGATGTTCCCCCCCTCCACCCCAAGCTCCTCCTACAGTAAAACCTTTCCCCCCACACCCTAAGATGACTTCAGCAAAGAGAAAAGTTACTGCCAAGAGATCTATTTCCTCTGCTTCTGCTCGCAGTAAAGGAAAGGAACCTGCTACCCAGTCTGAAGAGGTAGCAACCACCAAGCCCCCACCCACACATGACACCTCCACCTTACTAACAAAAGAGGAAAGAAGGAGAGCTGTAGCTGCCCTTGGCCTCAATCCTACTGCCCTTTTCCCTTCTGATTCTGATTCTGACTCTGCTCCTCCTTTTGCCACAACGCCCCAGGTACCTACTGCCCAGTCTGGGGAGGCCCCCAAGCAGTCCACCTCGAAGTCCCAAACAAAAAGAAAAGCTCCTTTATCAAAGGACGATTTGAAAAATTTGTGAGATTTATATGATTGGCCTGATGATGCTTGTAATTAAATATAGTTTCGCCTTCTTTCTTTTACTATTTTGTCCTTTGTACATACTTTTGCTGACCAAACAGTAATTTCTCTTTGTATTGTACCTTTCATTTTGCTTATTTTCCCTTTTATTCTGCATATTTTTGATAATTTTTATTTATTTTTTGTTACCAAGCTCGCTCAACAGTGAGGACACTGTTTAGTTTAGGTTTGGGGGTGTGGTGGCAGGTGTGCAATGAAATAAGTTAATGCTAGTGCAGCTATGCTATGCTGGAAACAATTTTTTTTTTGAAAATATAGTTTTAACATTTTTCATGAAGTAAATGTCAAGAATATTCAAAAATTGATGTTTAGTGAATCTGGAAAAGAGAGAAAATTGTGAAGATACACCCTAGAAATTTGATGGAAGGCCATACCCAGTGAGATTTGGGCCTGAAAAATAATTTTTCTTGAAGAGTGTCTTGGCAATCTTTCTGCTCTAAAGATTGATTGGATCTACTTTGGATCACTAGAAGTTAGGCAAATCCGAGTTGAAATAGCTTGACAACACTCATGACATTGAGGACATGAATTAAGGCCATCCCTTGGATAGTTTGAGCTTAAAATGTCTCACCTTTGAACTACCCTTAATACACACCACTTGAGCCTTAAAAAGCCCCAGTTTTCTTTGATGAAAACCAGAAAATTTGAACCCAGAAGCTTTTGACCTATTTCAGCTCACCTGCAATATGAGGAATCAGGAGATAAAAAGAGAAATGAGGATAGAGGAGCAAGGTTTAAAAATTTGGTTGAAAAAGAAGGAAACACATTTGATGGTATTGTGGCATTCCAGCCCATCAAAATAAAAAATAAATAATAATAATAATAATATCAAACAAAAAGAATGTGAAAGAGAAGTCATTTCATTGAAAAATTAAAAAGAGGATTAGAAACTTGTCACTTTAAATATGAAAATTCAAGAAGTAGATGGAATTGTGCTGAAATGAAGAAGGTGAAGTCATCTCCTTACCTTATTGATTTCTCATTTTGAATCCTTTTTATACCCCTTCATTCTTTATAAACCTCACCCATAAGCTACATTGCAACCCAATAAAAAGATCTTACTGATTTGAAAATTGATTGAGCTGTCATGTGGAGATGAGGATTTGTTTAATCTATGGTGAATAGAATTAGAAAATCTTAGAAATTAGAGCAATGCCTATGCTCATGCTTGTAGTCCTATTTGAGGGCTGTAACTGCTCTTGAGCTGTGTGAAATGATGCACCCTTCTATTTTTGTTGTGAGTGACAGCCTCGGTAAGATTTGGGTTTGAAATCAAAATTTGGTTGGGGCATTATCAAAACAGAATTCTTAAATTAAAGGTGAACTCTGCATCAATTTTCAGGCACAATGCCTTGACATGAACTGATTGATGATGAAGGAATTATAGCAGAATTCCAGGTTTTGAACTGATGATTTTTTCTGCTGAAAATCCTCTAAAACAGAATGGATATGGTGTGGAATTTATTTTATTTACTTAAACTTGATTTTAGCATGCGACATGAGTATTAACTGATTTTATTGGAGAAGTTTGTGGGTACCTTCACTGAAAACCCTTAGGAGACTTCACTCCACTAGGGATCACCTAGGGGTTTAAAAGGCTTGATGCATATGCTAAATGCATCTGTGCTCCCTACAAAAGTGGCATTTTAGTTTTCTTTATCTTTCCTTTGCTTAGAGACTAGCAAAGCTTAGGTTTGGGGGTGTGCTAATCAGTGAAAAGTACCACTTTTCACCCCTTACTATGAGCTTTGACAGACCTATGAGTTGACTAATAAGTGCTTGTTAAGCATGTTTTATAGGTAACAGTAATAAACAATCATAGTGCAGAAATCCACCCTAAAGTGCTCTACAAGAAGGTCCTCTCTCACCACAGCTCCGACCCAGCTATGGCACATAAAAGGGCCCCACACCAATGACCACTTAGGACATGCAGCAACAACAAAGCAGCGGTGAGGAAGAAAAAAAAATAGGCGGAGAACAACCTATCGATAGGTTACTTCAACCTATCGATAGGATTTGAAGGCTGAAAAGGAAGAAATCTTGGAGATCAGAGTATTTTGATAGGATCTGGAACCTATCGGGCAGTTGAAAGCAAGCATCCTATCGAAAGGTCCCCTGGAGCTTAAAGTGATCCTGTCGACAGGGTCCTAGAACCTATCATAAAAATGCCACTTATCGAATGGTTGCTATAGATAAGTGGGGGAACCTATTGAAGGCAATTGTGCAAGAGCTCAACCTGTCGAGAGGATCACTCAACCTATCAAAAACATCAAATGAAGGCTGCAGATCCTGAAGCTCTAATTACAGGATGCAATCTATCAGAACCTTTTGATAGGATCTTGAATCCTAGAGAAAGGACTAAAATACTGGATTTCAACCTATCGAAAGCTTCTTCAACCTATCAAAATCTATCCAAACACTTCCCAGAAAAGCTGTTGTGCACACGCCGCGAGTTGGTGACCTGCTATACATAAATCGAGGCACCTTGGTGATCGGCGCGAGGATTCTAGAAGTGCCCTGGGAAACCCTAATCGACCCATGTGCTCTCCGCCAGCTTTAACAAACTGAAAGAGCCTTCTAGAAGGAAAATAAAAGAGGGAATAACAGAATCATTTTGGAAGCTGCAATTGGCGGGAAAAATAGATCTAAGACCCAAGGAGAAAGCTATAAGTAGGAAGTAAGTCGTCAGCAAAAGGGGGGTCGATTCCGGAAATGAGAGCTTATAGCGAAATCCTTAAATTCCTTCCTTTAGTCCAGCTATGGTTAGCTAACTTCTAGAGAGCAGCAAAGAGAGAGGTCGAATCTGTAATTAGGGAGAGTTGAGAGTGTTGTTGAGGGTTAGATGATGCACATACTGTAAATCTGAGGACATTTTATTGTATGGTCAGTTTAATTCAATGTAATGTTGATTTTATTGTTGTAATTAGATCTATAGTTCCTTTGGCTCCATTTGGTGCTCGATCGGCTTTGTGTAGAGGAGAATAGCTCACCCACTTAACTGGTAGACCTCTTGGATGCCATTTGATCTCCTTGGACCTGATGTTCCTGCAATTGCCTGTGTCTCTGACCTGGTAATTGCAGCATTCGTAGTGATTTTAATGCTCTAATTGAACCCCTTTGTTTGGAGGAAATCCTTAGGATGATCTGTGACCATTAAGTGGACAGATCATAGCCTTAAGATCAATTCAAATCTTTGGTCTAAATTAGATTCGTCTACCTTAATCCTTTGCTTTGGAGGAAGTCTATAGGATGATCTGTGACCATTAAAGTGGACAGATCATACCCTTAAGATCAGTTCAAGCATTTGGTGTAGAGTAGATTCTTCTACCCTACAGCTGTGCCTACGGCTAGATGAGGGATTGGTGTACTCTAAACTCTCTGTAACCCTAGCTGCTCAACCTAATTGCAGCAAGACCAAACTCCAAGCTGCTTCTCCCCATTTTCTGTGTTTAATTCCCCCTCTCTGCAAGATCTGTACTATGGATCTGATCCTACTATCCATCTCTGCAATCTTACTTGTTTTTTTTTAGTTTAGTTTAGAAGTGACATATCCTTAAACCTCTCATCTTTCTTTTACTGTTTTAGCATTAGGAAGGGTGCTAGATCTACCACAGATCTGGAGATTTATCTGATTTTAACTCGCATTTCCCTGTGGACATTCCCTTACTTTTTCAAAACTTGCTACAACAGGCCCTGAATACTTGCAGGACTGTGTGTGAGCCTGCCTTGGTGTGTGCTATCCATAGACCCTTTAATTGTGCGATTTTAAACCCCTTTGTGAACACAAGGTAGATTCCCAACAAGTTTTTACCCCGTCCATCCACATTCATCACACCCGCACCCTTCTCAATATGGGGATCTATCCCATACCATCAACCATCCCCAATTTACCCATCCTCTCATCCCCCAACCCAATCAACAAAATTCTTATCAAGCCCAGTTGCCTCTTCAGGCACCCGCTCAAAATCCACAACTCACCCATCCCCTTACCCCGTAAACTCATCATCAAAGTTTCTCCCACATACAGTGGTCCCACCAAGCACCCACTCAACCCCTCCAAAATCTCCCATTCACTCATCAAAATAATCACCAACTAAAATGGCCTCATCAAGCACCTATCCAACCCATTCAGAATTTGTAAGATAACCTCACCCTTCCTCCACCGTATGTTGATTAATAACAAGAGGAAGATGAGGTCAGAAATAGTGGGGCCTATGTGGGGGCATTCACCAACTTTAATCCCCCACCACCCACACATACCAATGTCCATGCCATCCAAAATGAAGGGAGGCAACCTCTTGAGGGAACAACCCCCGCCCCACCATCCAGAGAATTCGAGCAGCTGAAAGAACAAATGGATAAAATTCAGAAGCAGCTGATGAAGCTAGGGGGAACCGAGATTCATGCGACGGATTTCTTAGATCTGTGCCTTTTTGCTGAGGTGTCACTACCACACAAATTTAAAGTACCCACATTTGATAAATATAATGTCACGGGTAATCCAATTGCCCATCTAAAATCATACTGTGGAGATATGTGCCAGTATGGAGGGGATGACTGTTTGCTAATAAAAGTTTTTCAGAAGAGCCTCACAGGCCTCGCTTTGAGATGGTTCACGTCCCTTGAACCATCCATGATTAAAACTTGAAAGGATCTGACCCACTTGTTCTAGGAGCAGTATGTCTACAACATGGACATCGAGTCCCACAAATCTGATCTAGCTCACCTGAAGCAGAAGTTTGATGAGATGTTCAGCGACTATCTAGGGAGATGGAGAGCCTTGGTAGCCCAAGTGAGAAACCAAATACCCGACAATGAGCAAATCGAGATAATCTCAAAAAATACTCTGTGAGTCATCTCAGACTTCTTGGTATATCAACACCAGTCCAGCTTCACTGATTTGGTAAGAAATGGCAACCGTTATGAGGACACAATTAGAGAGGGACGTTTGAACAAGAATGTGTCCAGTGGGGCCAATGGGGTCCGAAAGTTTACAGAATAGAGGACTAAGAGAGGACCAGGGGCAGAGGTACAAAATATAATGAACACACAGCCCAATACCAACATGGACCCCTTTCTTTTGGCGACAACACAACCAGTACCAACAAATCAGGCTCCAAGGCAGAACAATGTCCCCTGGGGGCAAATGACCCCTGAGCAGAGAAGGGCCCTATATGACCGAGTATTCACTCCCTTGGGACAATCCCTAAATATCCTCTTACCGTTATTGATCGAGAAAGGTTTGGTTACTCAGCTTCAATCAAGACCCCCACCAAATCCAATCTCAAAGAATTATGATCCCATCACACATTGTAATTTCCATCAAGAGCCGAGACATCCAACTGATCGGTGCTTTCCTTTGAAACACGCGATAGAGGATTTGATAGAGGCAGGAAAACTCATACCCCCAGCACCCTCCAAGCTAATCAGCATACTAATATCATGCAGACACCATTACCACCTCACCCATAGGGAGGAATGGGCCCAAGGGCCACTATTAACATGTTGGGGGAAGGGATGAAAGAATTCAATCCCTCCGAATCTATCACTAAGGGAGGGAATTTTGAAGTACCCGGGCAGCAGAGTCGTGAGAATGAGATCATAGGGGTGATCGAGCCATTAAACTTAACCGATTATTTCCCAAGCCCTATACCGCAAGCGACACCTTTGGATTTAAGGATGTATTTCCCTACACCCGCACCCGTTTCCCATGTGTAACCCAATTTTACTCCATCCCCGCAATACCAAGCATATCCAGCATGAACCTCGGTCAATTACATGGTGCCCAATTTTGGCCCACCTCTGGCTCCCATACAATACAGCTGGCCTAGTACTGTTGCATTGTCATCAGTACATCCATCTCCTGCACCAGCCCAATACAGCTGGCCCAAATTTTCCACATCATTATCAGATCAGCTGCCCCCTGCACCAATCAACCACATCTGGCCCAATTTTGTCACACCAGCCCCACTGGTTCAATCATATCAGGCACCCCCATCTGTCTCATTTCAAATCTCCAGACCAACATATGATCCCCATCAGGTCCCGCTCGATTACAGTCAAACAGACGTCAATGCGGGCGACAACATAGAAGGGACAATTGATTTTGTTACTCGATCGAGGAGGATTTCCAAACAACCTGAGTTATTGGTACCAACCCAGCCGAAAGAGAAGAAAGAACCTATTGCAGTACACCCCTTTTAAAAAATGAGCAGAGAGCACATGGTGGAAACACAGTTGAAGAGAACACTAGCTCACATCACCATTCGGGATCTATTGATGACATCCCCAGCCCACTTCCAAGCTCTAATGGGGCATTAAAAGATGCACATGTATCTGACAAGGTCTCGCTAGATGAAGTAGGGCAAATAATTGTGCAGGTGTTGGCTCTCAACGCCATCTCATTTTCAGATGATGACCTGCCAAGTGAAGGGAGCAATAATTCCAAACCCCTCAACATCATGGTAGAGTCAAAGGACTTAATAATCCCTTTGGTGGTGATAGATAATGGTTCAGCATTGAATATATGCCCCCTTAGAACTGCAACCAAAATAGGGGTTGATCCCTCCACATTCAGGCCAACCAGAATAAGTGCAAGAGAGTTTGATAATACTAGGAGGGAGGTGATAGGAGAAACGATCTTGAGCTCACCATTGGGCCAATGAGCTTCTCAATTTCGTTCCAAGTCATGGACATCAAGTCCACCTTCAATTTGCTACTAGGACGCCCGTGGCTGCATGAAATCGGGGTAGTTCCCTCCACCTTACATCAACAACTTAAATTCATCTTTGAAGAGAAAGTTATTACCATCAAAGGTGAAAGACAAGAGGAAAGAGAGAAGATGGCCTACAATATCAAAAATTTTAAGGTGTTGGATGTACCCCATACAGCTGAAGACACCGATCTCCACAGCTTCTAGTATGATGTGTCAACATTGGCGCTAGAACCTATCAGGGAGGTCACCCAAAAAATCGGAGGAGGAATGGTCGCAGCTGTAGCTATACTCCAAAAATGGGGCCATAAAAAGGGCAAGGAATTGGGACCACTCTTGCAAGCAAGAAGGACTCAGTCAGAATAAAAGGCGGCCAAAATGTCAGATTCGGCTTAGGTTACAAACCTACCAGAGAAGAAATCCAGGAGGCTAAGGAAAAGGCCCGAACCATTGCCATGGCCAAATCCAGGGGGATAGATCTGGAGGATGAATCCTGTCCGAGACCTCACATTCGACCCACATTCGTAAGCGTAGGGATCATCAAAATCAACCAAAATGGGGCAACGCAATTGACCGCATATAAGCAGGTGGCCATCCACCAAACCAATCCCCAAATCATCCCTCCAAAAATTGAAATAAACCTCGCCTCATTATCACTTTTTGAGGAGTAGATACCCATGCCTGTACAACCACCCATCCTCAACCATTCCAAGCCAGTGTTAACCATCGAGGATCAGGATCAAGATGAGCTAATGATAAACATGATGGAGGCTGACCTTCAAAAGTCATTATAAATAGCCTCCTCCGCCAGACCAGGTAAAGGGGTAGCACGACAGGTGAGGAATTGGGCTTCAATGGCCCTAACTCTGGGAGCATCAAATGGCCTGAAATTTGGCACCAGCTCTCTAAAAAAAACTAATCTATAAAAAGCAAGATTAGCCTTTGGCAAGCAGTACCATGTGTATAAAGGGACCCGCCTTGCCAAGGGCCCATTTATGAAGAAAAGGAAAAAAATAAAAATAAATAAATAAAAGAAATTCAAAATAATCCAAAAAAAATTATCTTTCAAAATTCTTGAGAAAATCAAAGGAAATAATGCCTTAACATAAAAACCTGTCCCACGTGAAATCGGCCCCTTTCTTGTAAAAATACAAAAAGAAGTAGAAGTCATGAGTCTGGATGAGGAGATCCCTACTGAGGAGCTCCCTAGATGAGCTCCTTGATCGGTTTACCGATTTTAAGCATGACCCTAGGCCGATTGTTGAAGAAATAGAGGACATTAATCTAGGGACTGAGGAGATTCCTAGAATCACCAAGATAGGAATGTCACTGTCTCCTGATGAAAGAAAAACATGATTGATTTCCTTCAGTCATACCAAGACGTCTTCACATGGTCATACTTATAAGACATGCCTGGTTTGGATACTGATTTGGTCGAGCATGAGTTGCCGCTATATCCAGATATTAAGCCTATCAAGTAGAAGTTAAGACATCTCTGGCCAGAATGGATGTTGAAAGTAAAAGATGAAGTCATCAAACAGTACGATATAGGATTCCTCATGGTCTCAAAGTACCCGCACTGACTAGCCAACATCGTCCCAGTACCAAAGAAGGATGGAAAGGTTCGCATGTGCATCGACTTTAGAAATCTGAACAAAGTAAGCCCAAAGGATAACTTCCCGTTGCCACACATCGATATCTTGGTCGATAACACTTCCAGGCATGGGATGCTCTTGTTCATGGATGGATTCTCTGGGTATAATTAGATCAAGATGGCATAAGTAGACCGTGAGAAGACAACATTCATTACTCCATGGGAAACATTCTGTTACCGAGTCATGCCATTTTGTGAAGAATATTGGGGCGACATACCAAAAGGCAATGATGACACGCTGATCAAAGAGGAAAATTTAAGTCCAACTGGGAGGGACCTTATGTCATTCGAGAGGTACTCCCGGGATACGCGATCCACCTCGCCACCATGGACGGATATTACTTCCCTGAGCCCATCAATGCTGGGTACGTACGTCAGTTCTACTCCTAGTCTCCACAGGAAGGTAAGTATTGATAAGATAGATACGTGACTGCTTAAGGACCCCATAAAAGAGGCCATCATTTCAAAGCTCAGTAGCCAAAAAAGCGTCTTTGAATACTTATACCCTTGCTACACCTGTTGAGCCATTGACCTTTCTTTCATTAAACCCCTTGCCAGAAAAGAAGATGAAAAAAGTGTATATACCAAACGAAAAAAGGAGAAAAAGAGTTCCCATCAAAATATAAAAAAACCAGAAAAGCAAAATCCTGAAAGAGGATAAGCAAAAAGAATAAAAAATCGAAAAGAAAAAGTAAGGGCATGCACAGAAAATCCTCCAAGGAAGAAGTGTATTACGGCAGCTGAAAAATCACCCCCGACCTTTGAACTTAAGAAAACTTCCTTAAAAGTGAAAAGTAAAATTGAACCAACAAAGGAGATTTAAATTAATTTTTTACAGGGTAGATTTTTCAGGTTGGGTTATTTTGGCACACATACAATCTCCCGGGTCTTAGTACAGTGACAGCTGTTAGTGGTGATGATCCGAAAAAATCTCAGCCCACCTAGTAGTATCTGAGAAAAGTGCTTGCACTTGAGGTATATCGGGTGGGTAACCTTCCCGTTACTAAGCTTAAAACCCAGGGAAAAAGTAGGCATTAGCGGACCCACATCGGCCTTGTAACCCTTAGGATTGGTGAGGAAAGAGACGGATCATATAAACAGTCAGTCCTCGGAAGCATAGCTTCCAGAAAAACCAAGTTAGAAGACCCATTTCGGGCTGAGAGTGCTGCTGTCAAACTATCTGGAGCCTTCTGTTTGCCTGGCGCCACTATTACATGCGCCAATGCAAAATTCCCCAGAAACACACTGGCGCATGTATTAGTTGCGCCAGCTTTATCCTGGGCAATTTGCTCTGGCGCACTTATTAGTTGCGTCAGGTTTGTTTTAGACAGTAGCAACCTGAATCTGTGGCCTGCTTGACCTCTCGGACTCCTCGATTAGTGTCTTTAGTGCCTCTGTTTGGGCCCTGCAATCTCCGATACTCAATACGCCCTCGCCGATCAAGAGAAGGTGACTTCTTTTTGACTCGTTTTGAGGGATCGGGTTGTTTACATTGGTTTTTGTGCCTTAAATAGATCAAGGGGTTTCTTTCAAAGCGCTTCGGAGCCTTACTGCGGGACCTATTTAGGGTACGAGAGACACCCGAGAAGGGAATTCAAAAGGCCTCGGAATCCTTAATTCTTTTCACTTATAAAATTCAAAAAAATTGAAATTAAAAACCCAAAAAATTAGAGTCTTGTTGGTGCTGACACAACGGCATTATCGTACCCTTCGTCATCCCGTAGGGGAAGAAGGAGGAAGCTTTACGGGCCCCATCCGAGGCATCAATACCCGACCCGATACCGAGCTCTGTTGTGGGATGTGGACCCGGCTTACACCGATCCCGACTCATCCCCGCCACATTCTCTAATCCATTCATACACCGAAGAAGCTTTCACTTACGTCCCCCTCACCTAATCAACCCTCACCATCACCAGCTGTTCGGTGCCCATATTTTTCCTTCCACCACTTCCCAAAATATCCAAAATCCAACCCCCCATTTCCCATTATTTTTCCAAGCCATGCCCTCATCCATGGCCATTTCCAACCCATCTCACCTTCCATCCACACCCATTCAAAACCCAACCCCATCCTCCACTTTCACCAATATACCATATTTTTCATCCGCCCGACGCATACCCAATCCACCCACATCTATCAATGCCGCACCCGATCCCCCATACATCCCTCTGTCTACCCAGGTCATGCCCATTTTTACTGGGGCCATGACCAACTTTCCTCTCTCATCATCCACATCCATACCCCATACATCCTCCCCACACATGCCCAATCCATCCTCATTCATTAGTGACTCATCTCATTTTTCTATCCCACCCTATATCCCCCCACTTACCCAGGTCATGCCCGATTTTATTGGGGCCACGCCCAATTTTCCCTCTTCATCCACCCCATCCATGCCCCTCCAACCCTTAAATACTCCATCTCCATCCGATCCTCCTTCCATGGCCATGATGGAGGAGATGTTCCAAACTTATAATAGGTGGAAGGCCTCCCAACACATCCCCTCTCATCCACACCACACATCCATTGATCTATCCGAGACCCTATCAAACCTCCATGCCTCATTCCCCCATGACCCCCATTAACCCCCCATCATCCACACCATCCAAATCCCCATTACCCACATACCCCAAAGCCTAATGGCCCAAAACCCCATCTCCCACATACCTCAAGGCCCAACGGCCCAAAACCCCATCATCCATGCCCATCAAGGGCCCATGGCCCAAACCCACCAAGGGCCCATGACCCAGACCCACCAAGGGCCCATGGCCCCAAACCCACCAGGGCCCATGGTATAGACACACCAAAGGCCCATGGCCCATACCCATCAAGGGCCCATGGCCCAGACCCACCAATGGCCCATGACCCAGACCCATCAGACCCAAGTCCAGACCCATCGAGTGCCCATGACCCACTCCATCAATGGCCCATGGCCCAGACCCACCAAGGCCCACTTGGCCAGACCTATCATGACCAAGGCTTAATGGTCCAACCTCCCCAAGGACCCATGGGCTAGACCTTCATAGCCCAACCCTCCCAAGGCTTCATGGTCCAAACTCAAGCCCAACAAGGCCTAACCTTGGAGCCTCACACCCATACCCTTCACAATTCCTCCAAAATTTCACTCACCCACAACCTCATACCCAGCTCAAACCCATGCCTTACATCAACCCCAATACACCCATATCCCTACGTCCCAAAGTAAGTTCCAAACCTTCCCCCATGTCCAATGGCCTCATCAGACCCCACCCCAAAATTTGACTTCCACCCATCCCATCACCTAACAAACCTTCCCTCACCTCAATGAAGAAAGGAGTAATTGAACCCTTAAATTTATCTGATTATTTCCCCAATCCTACACCCCAAGTTGAACCCCTAGATCTTAGGGCCTATTTTCCATCACCCACACCCATCAATTATGTACAAATTAATACATATCAACTATACACTGCACCCCCATCAATTACCCGATAGCCCATCAAGTCTCCCATCCACCACCATCACCTATCAACTATCAATGGCCCACTCCTACCCCATTACCCCCTGTGCAACACTTGCAAACCTTATCACCCCAACCTAGCCTAATTTTGCCACCCAACAATCTATCATTGAGGTAAACCAAGTACTACCCACCCCTCCGGAGCCAACAGTACAAGTGCATCAGTTACCGATAATTATACCATTTCAGATTTTGGGACCAACCTACAATCCTCATCAGGTCCCGATGAGTTATGAGAAAATAGATGCCAATGCCGACAGCAGTAGAGAAGGGGCAGTAGACTTTGTCACAAGATTCGAGAAGATATCTAAGTAGTCAGAATCACCGACAACAACATAAGCCCCACCAAAGGGAAAGAAAGATAATGACGTCAATCCTTTCAAAAAAATGAGTCAAGAACATATACTGGAGACTTAGTTGAGAAGAATGCCAGCTCACATCACTATTTCGGATTTACTGATGACGTCCCCACTCTACTTTCAAGCTTTAATGGGGGCATTAAAGAATATGCACGTTTCACTTCAGGTGAGCCCAGATGAAGTAGGGCAGATTATTGGTCAAGTGATGTCTCCAAATGCCATTTCATTTTCGGATATCGATTTACTGGATGAGGGAAGTAGTCACTCAAAATCCCTCAATATTATTGTAGAATTCGGAAATATGATGATCCCATTGGTGTTAATTGACAATGGGTCTGCCCTAAATATATGCCCATTGAAAACTGCCACAAAGATTAGGGTAGATCCGTGCATGCTGAGACTCACGAGAACCAGTGCCTGAGGTTTTGACAATACGAGAAGAGAGATAATGGGAGAAGTTAACCTTGAGCTATTGATTGGGCCAATGACCTTCTCTATACTGTTTCAAGTAATGGACAACAAATCTTCATTCAATCTATTGTTAGGACGCACATGGTTGCATGAGGTCAGAGCGATACCATCGACACTGCATCAAAAGCATAAGTTTGCGTCCGAGCATAAGATTATCACCATCATTAGTGAGGGGCACAGTGAGAAGGAAAAATCCACCAATAACGTTGAGAAGCCAAAAGTGCTGGATGTGCCATACACAGCTGAGGATGTCGACCTTCAGAGTTTCGAGTACGAAGGATCAACGGTACTCCCGAAGCCCACATTTTAAAAATCGGAGGTGGAATGATAGCGACAGTGGCCGTGCTCCAAAAGTGGGGCTATCAAAGAGGAAAGGGGCTGGGACCATGACTGCAAGGTAAGAGAGAACCCGTCACAGCTAAGGGGGGGCAAAAAGTCATATTTGGGCTAGGTTATAAGCCCACGAATGAAGAGGTGCGAGAGGCTAAGGAAAAAGCTCGTGCAACGACAGGTGTAAGAGCCAGGGGGATACACATAGAGGAAAAACTATGACCCAGGCCTCACATCAGAGACTCATTTGTGAGTGTCGAGGTTGTGAAGATCGACCGGAATGGGGTAACCCAATTAACCCCACACAAATCTGCAGCACCGGTTCACCCCACCAATCCCCACATCGCCCTTCCCAGCTTGAAAGTAGACTTGGCCGCGTTATGCCTCTTTGAGGAATGACGCTCCGTACCTGAACAATTTCCCCCCGTGGTAAATCACCATAAAACTATGTTAACATTTGAGGATGTAATCTCAGACAAATTTGAGATCAACATGATGGAGGTTGACTCCGAAGAGCCGTATCAGTCAGCACCCTCCATCCAAACAGGTAAAGGAGCGGCCTCTTAGGTATGCAATTGGGCATCTTTGCCCCAAACTCTCGAGGCAGGGAGTGGCCTAAACTTTGGCACCCATTTTCAAAAAAAAAATAACTTATAAAAAGTGAGATAAGCCCTTGGCAGGTAATACCTTGTATATACATAGACTCGTGCTGCCAAGGGTCCATCTCCGAAGAAAATAAAAATTTCAAAAACATTGAAAAAATACAAAATCCCAAAATATTGCCATTTAAGATTTCAAATGAAATCCTACAAAAAGGTGCCTTAATCGAAATATCTGTCCCTTGTAAAATCAATCCCTTCCCTTTAGAAATAGAAGAAGAGGTAGGAGTTATGAGTCTGGATGAGGATATCCCTTTGGAGGAGCTCCCCAATGAGCTCCTTGACCGGTTTGCCGACTTTGAGCATGGCCCTACCCCCATTGTCGACGAAACAAAAGATATCAATCTAGGGACTGAGGAGATTCCTCGAATTACCAAAATTGGAATGTCGCTGTCTCCTGAAGAAAGAAAAAGCATGATCAATTTCTTTCAGTCATACTAATACATTTTTGCCTAGTCGTACAAGGACATGCCTGGTCTAGACACCGATTTGGTCAAGCATGAATTACTGCTTTACCCTGATATAAAGCCGGTTAAGCAGAAGCTGAGACGTGCCCGACCCAAGTGGATGTTGAAAGTCAAAGATGAGGTCATTCCGCAGTATGATGCGGGGTTTTTGATGGTATCCAAATACCCACAGTGGCTAGCCAATATTATGCCTGTGATAAAGAAGGACATAAAAGTCTGCATGTGTATCGATTTTTACAATTTGAACAAAGCAAGCTCGAAGGACGATTTCCCATTGTCGCACATCGACATCTTGGTTGATAACATTGCTAAGCATGGGATGCTATCTTTTATGGATGAATTCTCAGGATACAATCAGATTAAGACGGCAGAGGAAGATGAAGAGAAGATGACATTTATGGCTCCGTGGGAAACCTTTTACTATCGAGTCATGCCATTTAGACTAAAGAATGCCGGGGTAACATACCAGAGAGCTATGACTATGTTGTTTCATGACCTGATGCACCAAAAAATTGAGGTGAATGTCGATGACATGATAGCCAAGTCCCTGGAGTGAAGAGATCATCTGATAAATTTTCAGAAGCTGTTTGAGAGGCGGAGAAAGTATAGGTTATGTCTGAATCCATAGAAGTGCGCATTCGGCGCTATGCCTAGAAAATTGTTAGGATTCATTATCAGCAGGAGAGGTATCGAGGTTGACCCGATCAAGAGAAAGGCCATCACAGAAATGCTACCGCCATCTACTGAGAAAGAGGTTAGAGGGTTCTTGGGTAGGATATAGTATATTAGTCGGTTCATTGCACAACTAACGCCTATCTGCACGCCGATTTTCAAGCTACTTCAAAAGAACTCGCTCGTTGAATGGAATGATGATTGTCAGGCAGCGTTCGATAAAATCAAAAGCTACCTCCTTAACCCACCTGTGTTGGTACCACCCAAACCGGAAAGACCACTCTTGATGTATCTCTCCACGACGGAAGTCTCGATGGGATGTGTCTTAGGGCAGCATGACGAGACGGGAAGAAGAGAGAAGGCCATCTACTATCTCAGCAAGAAGTTTACCAACTACGAGACGAGCTATTCTCATATGGAGAAAGCATGCCTAGCTCTTGTACGGGTCACTCAGAGGCTCCGCCATTACTTGCTATCCTAGGCCATTCTACTCCTGGCCCGAATGAACCCATTGAAATATCTATTCGAGAAGCCGACTCTCACTGGGCGGACTGCGCATTGGCAACTTTTATTATCAGAGTTTGACATCACTTATGTTACTTAGAAGTCGATCAAGGGGCAAGCACTCGTCGATCATCTTACTGACAATCCTTTGCCAGATTATGAACCCTTGAGAACTGAGTTCCCTGATGAGGACATCTTGTTCATGACAGAAGACGATATAGAAGAAGCGAAAGAATCATGGTTAATGCACTTTGATGGGGCAGCAAATGCCGAGGGTCAGGGAGTTGGCTCCATTATGATTTTACCGAAAGGATCCCACGTACCAGTCTCCGTCAAACTCAACTTCCCTTGCACGAATAACATGGTCGAGAATGAAGCTTTTGCCGCTGGCCTGCAGGCGGCTCTCGATCTAAACGTAACTCACCTATGAGTATTCGGTGATTTGCAGTTGATCGTATACCAGACGAATGGAAACTAAAACACGAAAGATGAGAAACTGATCCCCTACCATGAGCTCCTCGAGAACCTGATAGCTTGCTTCGAGGACGTGACATTCTAATGTCCTGCGGATAAGGAATCGCTTTGCCGATGCACTAGCAAGTTTGGAGTTAATGGTAGAGATCTGGGTGGTGACTCTAAAGTTTTATTACGAGTGTGTGTCATGTGGCGGGATTGTAAAAAATCCACGACTGCACACTATCCCATGGCCAAGATACATCCCAAGAAAAAGCCCTCTTAAAGGTTTATGAGCAGTCACAGTATCCATTGAGTCAGCACGAGCCAAGCTGGGAGATGACAAAAGAACTCCATCCAGTCGCTTATGACGGAATTGACGTCCATGTTGTGGCCTTCGTCCATGTTGTGGCCTTGGAAAAAAATAAAGAAGAAAAGAAAAAGAAAAAAATACAAGCTCAAAACAAAAAGGACGTGGTGAAAACCCGAAAGGGCGCCATGGGTAAAAATAGTGAGCTTGTGAAGACCAGGTGAAAACCTGAAAAGGTGTTTGGGATAAAAATACATACCCATGGACATAGTGAGAACCTGAAAGGGCGCTACAAGTAAAAAGACGGAAACAATGGGTACGGTGAAAGCCCGTCTTGGGCGCTGTGAGTGAAAAAGGTTGAAAAAGAAAAAGATAAATTATTTAGTGAATCCTTTGATTGCATTTTCTGATTTATCTGGTCACCAATTGAGCTGCTCATGTTTGCTTAAATTGAATCTTGATCAAATATATCTTTAGACTACACCATCAAACGTATGACCAGAGGTAAGGATAAAGGGTTAATTCGATCTGAAGGGATGGATATTCCGACCTTGGTAAAATTTTTGAACCTCACTCAGGTCCGACCATATGAGCGGGTTCGACTATGCTCAAAATGAGACCCGTTACTTCACCTCATTGTTAAGGCATCAAACAAAAAAGAAGAAAAGCAAAAAAAAAAAATAAAAAAATAAAGAAAAATTCAAATACAAAAAATGTATATATTTTTACACTTGTCCATGTACATATTTATGGCATCGTACTTTCATCTCAAAAGAAAAAAAAGAACAAAAAATCTAAACATAAAAATAAAAAATATATATAAATCTTTAAAAAAAAATGTGTAGGTAAAGGTTTGTTTCTCCTTTTGTTAATTAGGATGCATATTGTTACTTATATAAATTAAAAAGGGACTGATGTTTTCTCAAAGATGTGCAGGAACATTAAATAGTCCAAAGCCTCGAAGCCGACGACCTCTCGGCGATGGACAAATAAGATGAAGCATCTTACCACTGACGTCCATTCTATTTCAAAAAAAAGAGAGAAAAGAAAATCATTTTGAAAAAGGAAAAAGATAGCTATATTTTCGTGGTACTTTAATCACGCACAGCTACACACATGCGTGCTTCAAATGCGATAAAATGTCAATGTTTTGCCAGCACCACAATTGTGCTAAATTAATGTCCTAAATCTAAGGTTCCCCTTAAATATTTGAATCCCACTTTAAAGTAGGAGCAACTGTGTCAATGCCGGTTAAACGGTCAATGTTTCGATCGGGTTGATTCCACTACTAAATCTTTGCGTTGAGCACTCCGTTTTTGGATTCATGTGAACTTAAATGTCTTAAGCTTCAGATTCCTCAATAAAAGGTCAATCGTTAGTTAAAACCAACCTGTCAAAAAGGAAATTTATTACGCCCTAGAAAATTTTTATGTACCAAGCGTGTCAGACGTTGTGTGCATGTCGGCACGGTACACGATGTTGGTTAAGATCTTGAGAAGCTATTGGGTATGGTTGGATAAATACCCAAGTCATGCATGCATGGGTTATAAGGGAACCAAACCAAGTTAGTTAACTCTAGTTGTGTGTGTGTGTGCTTAACAAGGAAGCATAGCCTTGGTTAAAGAGGGGATTAAAAGCCCACATTAGAAAATCATTTGCATTTACTCCTCTTACATTTATTTCCCTTGGAATTTTAGAGAGAGAAAGGAAGGAGAAAGGATTTTGGTTATAACCATCCCATTTAAATTGAGAGAAGATTGGAACGTGTGTAAGAACAGAGTGTGATCGAAAGCATCGATTCGATTTCGTTTGGTTGCCGAAGGATCGATGAATTCATTCGAAACTCTCTTCGACCAATTACCTTGAACGAGGTGATTGATCAAGATAAGGTAAGCTATGCATGATTACGATTATTTTGTTAGGATATGTGTGAATTTACGAGATGAAGATGAAATTTGAGAGAGAAAATGGGTTTTGAAACATAAGCCCTTAAGAATGGTAAAATCTGTCAATTTCGATTGATCGATCGATTTTGACAAGATGGTGTGAAGTGCGAATTGTATGGAAAATCGACCGATCGAACGATCGAATTGAGCACTTGGTCAATCGAAAGTGGAAAAACAGTGAGTGTGTTAAGTGGATTTTGGAGGAATCGACTGATCAAAAAATAATTCGATCGATCAAGTTGGAAATCATTCGATCGAGCTTGTGGTGCCAGAAGTATGATTTTCTGAAGGAGTCGACCGATCAAACTTGAAAATCGATTGATTGAAATGGTGAATCGATCGATCGAATTGGACAGATTCAGGATTTTGTTGTGTTTTGTTTAAGGGACCTTTAGGAGAGCTTATAGCTTCCTGTTTTGCATCATTTCTGACATGTGGATTGTGGATTAATGTGTTTAGGTTGAGATTATGCTTGTGTGAGGGAGAAGTTAGCTCGGTGTACGAATTGTAGGTGACTTCATGTTTGAGGTAGGAAAATCTCTATACCATATGTATTTGATGCGACTAGCATGTGAATTATGATATGATGTGGCTTGTTATCAATCACCATTGAGTTTTCATAAGCTTTTTAAAATGTGAATGTGTAAGTATGTGTGTATGTTTTAAAAATTGTGTTCATGATGTGAGAATCTTTCAAGATTTATTCCGATAAGTGTGTGTTAAAGAATATGTTTAAACATTCAATTTAGATATAATTATCACACTACACGATGAGAAGCTATATGTATGCACCATGATTTAAGGTTGAATATGTGAATACCCGACCGACTCGGCTGTAAAACCGTGACCAATAAGGCGGGATATCCGTGACCGGTACGGCGGGATATCTGTACGACCCTTTGTGATCTTTGTGATCTTGTGAATTCTATCGGCCAACGGTAATTGTGTTCGGCACAAGTGTCCATCATTTTTGGGATCTTGGGCGCCATGTGTAATTGGTTCATTTGAATGACGATGGTGGGTATTCCATCGAGAGCTCGATGCTATACATGCTCGAGGGATTACTTAAGTAAAGCACTTTAAATTTCCTTTTTGTGTTATGTGTTATGTGAATCAGTAAAAAAGCATGAGATAAGTTTTCCAAATTAAGAGAAATGTCTTTTGTTTCATTCAACTATCATTGAAATTGTGCATCTTTATGAGAAAAATTATGTTTTATTATGTCATAAGATATATATGTGGTGCTAAGAATATACATGATATTGGTATTTCCCTACTGAGCTTATGTTGTTAGCTCATTCCTCGACTATATGTCACAGGTATAGGAGCTGAGGCTGACTTTGAGGATCCCGTAAGGGAGGAGGATCCTAATTTGTCTCCTAGGGAGGAGGATTCTGAGCCTCGTTTGGAGAATTATTTTATCTGCTCAAAGCATGGGTAGGTTCGGCTTTGGAGTGATGGATCACAATATGGTTTTTGGTGATGTAGAGAATACAACTTTGGATTATAATTGTAATATTTTTATGAATCATGTTTCGGTGATGGTCGGCCATCACCGGTGGTTCTTTTCGGTTCTTCTGCCCATGAGTTTTTACATGGGGTTAAAACCGTTATTTTTATCTTTTTGAGTTATAAGTTAGAGATTCCTTTTTGCCTATGTTGACTTTATTTGCTTTGCCAGGGTTTTTGCTTTGTTTCCGCTTTACGTGTGGATGTGCCAAGTGTTTCATTTATGGATCGACCTTAGCGTCGATCTGACGGTCCGAGTTTCATGATTAGGAAATCCAGACTATCACAAAATTATCTATCGAACGACTATGTTCAAATATGCATTCCGAAGGGCTCATTCTAGGATGCAGGCTTAAAACCTGTATTTGTACGGTATCCTTGTAAAGTGTACGCCACGAGTCTGGGTATTTGTTGAATGGTCATTTGTTCCCGTAATAGTATTCGGACGGGTTCTGGGTCGGGACTTCCATTCTCCTTTATTTTTATTTGCCCCTGATGAGTGCATGTTTTTGGCATAATTGTTCGGTAGTAAGATCATCATTGACGGAGACCAAGATTGAGTGCCTCTTTCAGTAGACACCCAATTTTGGCCGGATCTGTTCAGTATTATTTGAAGATTGGGTGCTTGATCAGTCAACTAAGGAAGCTATGAAAGATAAACTAAAAAAGGAATAAGAAAGACGATTGAGTGAAAAAGACATTTTTCGCCTACTGAAAGCCAGAGAATCGTAATTTACGATTTTATAAAAAGAGATAAAAGGAGAAAAGTGAAAAATCATAATTCAGAGAATCGTCAACTAAGGAAGCTATGAAAGATAGAAAATTGTGATTAACAATTTTCTAAGAAAAGGAAGAAAATGAGAAATTGTGATTTGCGATTTTCTAGAAAAGAAGCTTTCCTACTGTTGTTGTTGCTGTTGATCACGTGTATATTACACTGCCATGAATAAAATTAGAAGATATATGAGATTAGAAGTCTGGTGAATCACGGATCTGAGAAGATTGATGAAGATAAGCTTTACGAAATCTTGGTTGCTGAAATAAAGGAGCATAATCCAGAAGCAAATCTACTGTCTAAGCAAGGAAAGATAAAATTAAGAATTAGAGTTTTATTAGGAATCTTTTATTTTTAGTAGTTTCTTTTATTAGAATTAAAAGTCTTTATAAACTGACTACTTATGATATATAAATAAGAGAGCTTGATATAGGAATAAGCTGTAGACACCCAAATCTGGCCCAAGGCCCGGTCGAAACACATTTCGAGAAAGGTACACTTCCGAGCTTTTGATGGCATGTATGAAACCTTTAGGGACTACCCTAGAACCCTTAAGAACCCTTCCAAACCCTTAGAAATCACCCTGGATCCCTAAGGAACCTGTTCCAAACCTTTAAAAATCAATCCCAACCCTTAAAATCCGTTCTGAATCTAAACCTAACCTTCCAAAACCTTGGAAAAGGGTGTGTGCACTGGGACTAGCTATGACCCTATACTATGATTGAATCTCACACCATTGAAAAGTAGAGAATGTCAACTTTCCAATAGTTCAAGAAATGCTCCAATCGGAGTTGTACATCAAAAGATATGATAGTCCGAACTTAGAGGGCAAAAGAATAAAACCTTGTGGGCCCCCCTAGGGATTTGGCGCAACTAATAGTTGCGCCAGTTATAATTTTACCTGGCGCAACTATTAGTTACACCAGGCCACTTCTCCTAGAAATTAAGCCTGGTGTAACTAATAGTTACGCCAGTTCTAAATGTGGACCCCACCCTCACGAGCCAACTTTCAGGCACTGTTCAGCACTGTTTTACTGTACATTTGCCTGACGCAACTATTAGTTGCACCAGGCATATGAACAGTAACCATGTCTTTTTGCCCCAAAATTTGTGATTAGGGTTTGACTTGTTGCCCACCTCAACCTTTGGGGTGTGTTTTGATAGTTCTATTACACCCATTCACTACCTATTTGCAACCCCTTATGTGGCTTAAGGCCTCACCCTATCATCCACTATTGGAGGACCTTCTCACATATATCAAGGCTCCAAAAACCCTAGGAAACCTTAGATTTGAGATTACCTAATTGCTAACCCAATTAGCCCTTAAGTGGTCTTCTAACCTACCCATTTCCTATAAATAGAGCCCCCCCCCCCCTTTGGTTTTGGGGTTAAGAATTTTGGCCTAAGAGAGAAAGAGCTTAAAGTGAGAAGATCTTTCTCCCTTTGGTGCATACTTCCCATACAAATTTCAGATTTCAAAAAGCTCCCTGAGACCTTAGCATTTCACTAAAAGCCTTTAGGTTAGGTGTGTGCAATCCCTTAGCCTTCCCTCTCTACCTCTTAGCCTCAAGCCTTAGGAGTTAGAATCCCATTCCATACCATACAAGCCTTCAAAAGCTCACCAAAGCAAGCCAACGCAGGGCTCTCCAATGGTGTAATAAGGGTCCGAGAGCTCCGGCTCTCCCCTTTCTTCCTCTACCTTCTTGGTTTCTCCTCAATCCTCTCATCTGTGCCATTACGCTGTCGAATTTTTGGTAGGAATGGAGGGGCACAAATAGGATTCTAAGACCCATTTGGGCATGAGGAGGCCTTTTTCTTTCTTCTTTATTATTTCTTATTTTGGCCTTAAGTAGAGACCGCATTTTGCGGGTTGATTGGGTGTCTAACACCTTCCAAATCGATAACCGAAGCCCCTACCCAAGAACTTTTGGTGTGGACCGGATTCAAAGTCATATTTTTAGCACTTCGGTGCTCATAAAAATGAACTAGGTTTTCCGGGATACCAAAAGCTCCGGGTGGCGACTCTATATTTTTTTGCAAGCGAGTGCACCGCCGCGACGGGATCGTCACAAATCCCACAGTTGAACAGATGGCGACTCTGCTGGGGACTAGCTTGTAGAGCTTCCCCTTGAACTTGGCCTTTTTATTTTTTGATGTTTACTAACCTTTTATTACTATTTTTTATTTTATTTTTACTCACCCCTCCGATTAAGTCATTTTACTTACCCCTACTTTTACGTCATTTACGAGTCTTAGCCGATGCGCATTGTCTTTTAATTTTTTTTACATTTCCGTCATTTTAGTGCCTTAGCCGATTGGCGGGCCTACTTGAGCATTGTCTTTCATTTCTTTAATTTTTTGTCATTTAAAGTGCTATAGTCGATTGGTAGGCCTACTTGTGCACTCATATCCCAACAGTGGACACCGGCCTATAGTGGTGGCACCGGGTCATCACCCCCGGTCTTTGCACTAAAGAAAACTTCCAAAAAAAAAAGAAAAACTTTGAAAAAATTAAAAATTAAACCAAGTTAGGGAGCTTAATTAATTTGCTTTTATGAGGTAGATTTTAAAAGGGTTGGGATTAAGCAAACACACAACCACCCGGGTCTTAGTATGACGGTAGCCCCTAGTGGTGATGATTCAGAAAAGTCCCAGCCTACCTAGTATCTGAGAAGGCGCTCGCGCCGGAGGTATATCGGGTGGGTTCGCATTCCAAAGCTTAAAACCCTTGGGGAGTGCGCTAGTGAGTTATACCGGACTCGAACCCTTTAGGTACGGTGAGGAGAGAATCGATCACATATAAACAGTTAGTTCCCGGAAGCCTAGCTTCCACAAAAAACCAAAAACAGAGACTCATTTTGGGCTGCTACCTCTGCTGTCATAACATTCTGGAACACCATTTATGCCTAGCGCAAGTATTAGTTGCGCCAGTGCAAAAATTAGGAATTTATAACTGGCGCAAGTAATATTTGCGCCAGCTTTAAAATCCCCCATTTTAGCTTGGCGCAACTAATAGTTGCTCCAGTGTAAAAAAAGGGTCATGCTACCTGGGCGCATGTATTAGTTGCGCCAGGTCTGTTCTGCACAGCACCAGCCCGAATCCGTGACCTTTTTCACCTCCCGAGTCCCCCGATCAGTGCGCTTAGTGCCTTGTTTCGGCCCCTCCATCTCCGACACCCAATATGCCCCCGCCGGTCAAAAGAGGGCAACTTCTTTTTGGTTTATTCCGAGGGATCGAGTTATTGGCCTCGATTTACGTGCCTTCAATAGATCGAAGGTCTTCCTTTGATTCTTTCATAGTGCGTCAGAGTCGTCGTCGCGGGTCTTGAATTAGTGTACGAGAGCCACCCGAAAAAGGGAATTCCAAGGTCTCGAAATCTTTGTTTTTTCAAAAACTTTTTCCAAAAATAAAAAATAATAATAATAAAAAAGCAAATCCAAACCCAAAAAAAAAATATATATAGTTTGTGGTGCCGACACAATGGCATCATCTTGCCCTCCTCCGTCCCGTAGGGGAAGAAGGAGGAGGATTTTTGGGCCTTATCCAAGGCACCCTTACCCAACCCATTCTCGTAGAATGTCGTGGGTAGTGGACCCGGCTTACACCGATCCCGACTCATCCCCGCCACATTCTCCAACCCACTCCCATTCGGGAGAAGTTTTTCCCACCATCCCCCTCACCCAACCCCACTTTACCGTTATTGGCCCATTTGGCCACCCCATTTTCCCGACCACTACCCCCCAAAATATCTAAAGTCCAACCCCCCATTCTCCATCTTTTGCCCAAATCATATCCATGCCAAATCCAACCCATTTCCCATCCACATCCACACAAAACCCATTCTCCCAATCCACATCCATGCCCCATTTCCCATCTTTTCCCTATAGGCCCGATCCACCCACATACACATACACCACTTCCTCCCTATCTAACCCCCCACATATCCCCCCAACTACCCGGGCCATGCCCATTTTCACAGAGGCCATGCCCGGTTTTTCCCAAATGCCTACACCTAAGCTTTAATCATCCCCATACATCCACCATACCTTTCCCTTTCCCAATGACCCATCTCATCCACCCCATATCCCACTACCTACCATGGCCATACCTGATCTTACCGGGGCCATGCCCAATTTTTCCTCCACATCCCCCCATCTATGTCTCATCACCCCTTAAATCCACCATCCACCATCCACATCCGATCTCCCCTCCATGGCCATGATGGAGGAGATGTTCCAAGCCTACTCCTCATGGAAGGCTTATCAAAATATCTCTCCTCCACACCCCATGCCCATGAACCCATCCCATACCCTAGCCAATCTCCAGGCCTCACTCCCCCATGATCCCGATCAACCCCCCATAATCCACACCATCCAAACCCCCATGCCCCAAGGCCCATTTGCCCAAACCCCCTTTTCCCACATATCCCAGGGCCCCATGGCCCAATACCCCACCACCCAAACCTACCCAGGGCCCTTGGCCTAGACCCATCAAGGGCCCATGGCCTAGACCCATCAAGGGAACATGGCCCAGACCCATCAAGGGCCCATGGCCCAGACCTATAAAGGGCCCATGGCCCAGACCCATTAAGGGCCCACGACCCAAACCTATCAAGGGCCTATGGGCTAGACCCACCAAGGGCCCATGACCCAAACCCACCAAAGGCCCATGGCCTAAACCTATCAAGGGCCCATGGCCCAAACCCATCAGTGGCCCATGGCCCAAAATGACCAAGGCTTCATGGCCCAAACCCAAATCCCGCCCTCATACCTTCCACAATACCCTCAACATTTCACCCAGTCTCCACACCCAGGTTAAACCCTACTCCAAACCCAATTTTCCCATGGCCCCACACCACAAGGCCATCTCCAAACCTTCCCCCATACCCAATGGCCCCATCAGGCCCCACCTAAAAACCAAAATCCCATCACCCAACAAACCTTTCCTCACCCCCAATGGGCTCACCCAGCCCCCACTCATGTCTTTCCCATCCAACCCGTGCAACACCAACAAGAGAATCCCGCCCTTGCTGCACATTATGCCGACCAGCAGTATGAGGAAGAGGAGATAAGGAATAGTAGGGCCTACGCTGGGGCATTGACCAACCTTAACCCTCCTCCCATAATTGCCCACCCCTTGGTGGCCCAGATGAAGTCCAACTAACGGCCGAGAAAGCGGCCCCTGTGTCGAAAGAGTCAAAGCAGCTGAAAGAACAGTTGGATAAAATACAAAAGCAGCTGATGAAAATGGGTGGTGCTGAAATCCATGCCACAGACTTCACATATTTATATTTGTTCACTGAGGTCCCCCTGCCCCCAAATTTAAAATGCCTGCCTTCGACAAATATAATGGCACTGGCAATCCTATTGCGCACCTGAAGTCCTACTGTGGGGACATGTGCCAATATGGAGGAGACGAAAGGCTACTAATAAAAGTCTTTTAGAAGAGTCTGACCGGTTCGGCTTTGAGATGGTTCACATCTTTAGAACCATCCATGATGAAAACGTGGAGGGACTTGACGCACCTCTTTCAAGAACAATATGTCTATAATATAGACATTGAGCCGTGAAAGTTAGACTTGGCCCGTTTAAGATAGAACGAGAATGAGACCTTCAGCGACTACTTAGGACGTTGGAGAACATTGGCAGCTCAGGTCAGAAACATGATACCTGACAATGAGCAGATCGAAATGATTTTAAAGAATACTCTACCAGTGATCTCAGACTTTTTGGTGTACTAGCAGCAATCCTGCTTTGCTGATCTGGTGAGAAATGCTAACCGATGTGAGGATGCCATCAGGGAGGGCCGTTTGAATAAGAACATGTTGAGTGGACCTAGTGGGGTTAGAAGATTTTCAAAATAAAGGAATGAGAAGAGAACAGGGGTCGATGTTCAAAACATTGCCAATACCAAGCCCAATAATAATACAACCCCGTTTCAATTTTAGGCAACCCCGCTAGCACCAGTTAGAACTGAGCAGATGCAGAGATTAGGGAATAGGGAAGGAATGCAAATGACTCTGAAACAGAGGAGAGCCTGCTATGATCGAGTTTTTACGCCTTTGGGGAAATCTCTGAGTGTACTTTTATCCTTGTTAGTGGAAAAAAGGTTAGTCACTAGTCATCAACCACAACCTCCTCCTCATCCGATCCTAAGGAACTATGGCCCAAATACCCACTGTAATTTTCATCAGAGTCCGGGTCACCTGACCGATTGTTGCTTCCCATTGAAGTACACAATCCAAGATTTGATTGAAGCTAAAAAAATCATTCCACCTGCACCTCAGCATGCGAATATTCACCAGGTGCCACTACCCCCACATCTTACTGGAGGAGCAGGTCTCAGACCCACCGTCGGAATGGTAGAAAATGAAGAGGAGTTTGAGTTTGACCCATCCGATTATATCAGTGATCGAGAGAGTTATGTGGCGCGACTGTCAAGGAATATTGAAGAAAGGAACATCGAGGTAATTGAACCCCTGAATTTGTCAAATTATTTTCCCAACCTGACTCCGCACCCTTAGATCTCAGTGCATACTTTCCATCACTCATCCCTGTCAATTATGTGCACCTAAATGCATATCAGCCATACACCACCACCCCCGTCAATTACCCAATAAGCCATCAGGCCCCCAATCCTACACCTGCACTCATCAGTTATCCATGGCCTACGCCCACCCCATTGCCCCCAGTTCAGCCACCTACAAACTCCACTACCCCGATCAATTACCTAACGGCCCATCAACCCCCCGATCCCCCGCCAACACCTACCAGCTATCAATAGCCTACCTTTGCCTCCTTCTCTCCAATACCACCACCCTCAAGCTTCACCACCCCCATCTGGGCTAACTTTACCACTCAACCTGCCACCATTGAAATAAATCAAGTGTTGCCCATAACTCCTAAGCCCACAGTATAAGTGCCTCCGGCACCGACAGCTATACCGTTTAAGATATTGGGGCCAACCTATGATCCTCACTAGGTCCCGCTGAGTTATGAACAGACCAATGCTAACGCCAGCAGCAGCAGCAGAGAAGGGGCCGTGGACTTTGTTACCATGTCAGGGAAGATATCAAAATAGCCAGAAGCACTGGCAGCAGTACAAGCCCAGCCTGAAGGGAAGAAAGAGAGCACTGTGAATCCGTTTGAGAAGATGAGTCGGGAACACATACTAGAGACTCAACTGAGAAGAATGCCCATCTATATAACTGTCTGAGATCTGTTGATGACGTCCCCACTCCATTTTCAAGCATTAATGGGGGCATTAAAAAATGCGCATGTGTCACTCCAGGTTAGCCTAGATGAAGTCGGGCAGATAATTGGGCAAGTGATGGCTCCAAATGCCATTTCATTCTCTGATGCTGATTTACTTAAGGAAGGATGTAGCCATTCAAAATCTATAAACATAACTGTTGAGTCTGGAAATATGGTCATTCCCCTGGTTTTGATTAATAATGGATCCGCATTGAATATATGCCCCTTAAGAACCGCCACCAAGATCGAGATCTATCCATGCATGTTGAGACCCACGAGGACTAGCGCCAGAGGTTTTGACAATACCAGGAGAGAAATAATGGGAGAAGTTGATCTCGAGCTGTTGATCGGGCCAATGACCTTTTCCATCTTGTTTCAAGTAATGGATATCAAATCCTTGTTTAATCTCTTGTTGGGGCGCCCGTGGCTGTACAAGGTCGGAGCCATGCCTCCCACTTTGCACCAGAAACTCAAGTTTGTGTCTGGGCATAAGATTATCACTATCATCGGTGGGGGCACAGCGAAAAAGAAAAGGCCACCAACAGCATGGAGAAGCCCAATGTACTGGATGTGCCACACACCACTGAGGACATTGACCTCTATAGTTTTGAATATGAGGTATCGACAATACTCTCGGAGCCCATTGAGGGCATCATACCTAAAAAGGGAGGCGATATGATAGCAGTGGTGGCTATGCTCCAAAAGTAGGGCTATCAGAAAGGCCGAGGGCTCGGGCCTAGACTGCAGGGTAGAAGAGAGCCAGTTGTGGCTAAAGGGCAAAAGGTCCGATTTGGGTTGGGATACAAGCCCACAAAGGAAGAGGTCCGAGAGGCCAAAGAGAAAGCCAGGGTCGCCGCAACTGCAAGAGCTCGAGGAATCAACATAGAAGAGAAACCTCACCCTAGATCGCACATCAAGGAATTCTTTGTCAGCGCTGGGGTCATAAAGATCGATTGAAATGGGGTAACCCATTTAACCCCACACAAACCCATAGCCCTTATCCATCCAACCAATCCCCAGATCTCCCTTCCCAGCCTGGAAATAGATTTGGCTGCGTTGTCCTTTTTTGAGGAATGATGGCCAGTACCTGAACAAACACCCCCTGTGGTAAATCACTGCAAAATGGTATTAACATTTGAGGACATTATCTCAGACGTATTGGGGATCAATATGATGGAGGCTGACTCCAATAAGCCATATCAGTCAGCCCCTCCATCCAAACAGGTAAAGGAGCGGCCCCTCAGGTACGCAACTGGGCATCTTTGCCCCAAACTCTGGAAGCAGGGAGTGGCCTAAAGTTTGGCACCTATTTTCGAAAAAAAAAAACCTATAAAAAGTGAGATAAGCCCTTGGCAGGCAATACCTTGTATATATAGCAACCCGCCTTGCCAAGGGTCCGTCTCCGAAGAAAACAAAAATCTCAAAAACATTGAAAAAATACAAAACCTCAAAAACATTGAAAAAATCCAAAGTCTAAAAATATTGTCATTTAAAATTCTAGAAAAAGCCTCACAAAAAGATGCCTTAATCAAAATATCCGTCCCACATGAAATCGACCCCTTCCCTATAGAAATACAAGAAGAGGTAGGGATCATGAGTCTAGACGAGGATGTCCCTTTTGAGGAGCTCTCCAATGAGCTCCTTATCGATTTGCAGAGTTTGAGCATGGCCCTACCCCCATTGTCGAAGAAACTGAGGACGTCAATTTAGGGACTGAGGAGTCTTCTAGAATAACCAAGATTGGAACATCACTATCTCCCGAAGAAAGAAAAAGCATGATCGATTTCCTCTGGTCATACCAAGACATTTTTGCCTGGTCGTATGAAGACATGCCTGATAGGGACACTGATTTGGTCGAGCATGAGTTACCTCTCTACCCCGATATGAAGCCGGTCCAGCAGTAGCTGAGACGTCTCTGACCCGAGTGGATGTTAAAAGTCAAAGACGAGGTCATCAAGCAGTAAGACGAGTTCCTCATGGTATCTAAGTACCCACAGTGGCTAGCCGATATTGTGTCGATGCCAAAGAAAGATGGAAAGGTTTGCATGTGTATCGATTTTCACAATTTAAACAAAGCGAGCCCGAAGGACGATTTCCCACTACCACACATTGACATCTTGGTCGATAACACTGCTAAGCACGCGATGCTTTCATTTATAGATGGATTCTCAGGATACAACCAGATAAAGATGGCAGAGGCCGATCGGGAGAAGACTGCATTCATCACTCCTTAGGGAACCTTCTGCTACAAAGTCATGCCGTTTGGGCTAAAGAATGCTGGTGCAACATACCAAAGAGCTATAACTGTGCTGTTTCACGACATGATGTACTGAGAAATTGAAGTATATGTCGATGATATGATAGCCAAGTCACCAAAGCGAAGCAATCAGTTGGTAAACCTTAAGAAACTATTTAAGAGGCTGAGAAAGTATAGGTTATGTCTGAATCCACAGAAATGTGCTTTTGGCGCTATGTTTAGAAAGTTGTTAGGATTCATCATCAGCAGGAGAGGGATCGAGGTCAACCTAATCAAGTTTAAAGTGTGACAGCCCGGATTTCGACACCCGGAAACCCGTGCCATCAGCACAATCATCTTGACCGTGCCCCTTAGCTAAGCACGGAACATTGGCATATCAAGCATAAAATGAAATAATAAATGAAACTGCAGAATTTAAATCTATATTAAAGCAATTCTCCAAAAGACAGTTCTACCCTCATGCCTCTGCATGAATGGAGAACCGATCCGAACCATCGATGAAAGCAATCATCACGGATGGTTCGCCCCAAAAGAATAATCTCAACTCAATATATACATGGTTTAACCAAAACAAGGCTTGACATACCAAGCCGTACCAATCTCTCTCAAAAAGCCCTCAAAGCGGCACAACGGAGTCCTCTAGAAGAAGTCCTCAGGAGGTGGCTCCAACTCTTCGCCGGCCGCAAGGTCCGACTCACTAGGGTCAGCGTCTCCTGAAGCCTCGGCCGCTGCTAGTAGTGGACCTGCGACGTATAGTCTATAGGGTGAGCTACATCCTAGCTCAATAGGGAACAAAACACAGTTGAACATATAAATTATTACTCACATATATTCCATGATATGCCATGCATGATGTGTCTATGCAATTACTGATGAAACAGTTAAAAAGTATTACATTTTACTGGTAGTTTACTCGTGTCTTTTATTTACTCATGAATAATGCTGAAAAGGCTTAAAGCAAAACTTAAACTTTCAACTTAAGTAATCCCCGAGCAATATAGCATCGAGCCCCGATGAGATACCCATCATCGTCATCTATATAGACACTTTTAATGTATTCCCTAGGAATACAATATAGTACCCAAGCCCCTTTCCCCTGGGGAATGGTGGCGGGGTTTCACTTTTCTCAAATCAACACCCCTGGGGTGTGCTTACTATGTACGGATAAGCCTCCGCACTGGCTTACGGTTTCGCCGCCGTATCGGTCATGGATATCCTGCCGTGTCAGTCGTGGATATCCCGCCACGTCGGTGGGGTACCCTATCAAACCTCAAATAACAAAAATATCGGTGCCTTACATATAGTTATTCACCGTGTAAGTGTGCTATCTTATATCAGTTAGGCCCTATCTAACATGATTCAATCTTGGATACATACCTGGGATGTATCCATTTACTTGCATCACACCTGATGCTCTTATCTCTTTACTTCTTCATCCCCTGGGGATGTCTCATTATAATTACTCTTATGGATGTCACACACACACACACTTTTCACAATTCTTAAGTAATAAAATATTTGAATTTGAATTCTATATCACTACATACATGCTCTTGTAAAATAAAGTACATGTTCAAGGTGTTCCCTACCTCAAGTCTTCGTTCGATCAATGCATCAAGGTCCCACGTGGCTCCTTGTGCACTAGCTCACACGTACCACCTATGGTACCACATAACATGTGAAACACATCACTAAAGATGCAATAAAGGAGGTCCAAGACCCTCCATGAAGCTTGAAGTCAAACTCAAAAGTCAACAAAATTTAGCACAGTCGATTAATCGAACTCCAAAATCGATTAATCAAATCTGATTCGATTAATCGATTTCCAAAATCGATTAATCAAAAGTCAATATCGATTAATCGATTCTCAAATCGATTAATCGAGATTCCCATTCGATTAATCGAAACCTAATTCGATTAATCGAAATTCTCCACTCTATCTATCGATTCTCAATTCGAGTAATCAAATTTCTAAAATCGATTAATCGATCCCAAATCGATTAATCAAAATTATAAATCGATTAATCGAATTCCCATTTCGATTAGTTGATTTCACCAAGCTATTTTCTTTCCTCCACTGGAGTTCACTGTAGGCTCCCAGTCGATCAATCGATTTCCAATTCGATTAATCGAAATCCAAAGTCGATTAATCGAAACCCAATTCGATTAATCGAAATCTGGGTCCTCTGACTTTTCAACTTCTTGGCCAATTTCGATTAATCGAAACCCAATTTCGATTAATCGAAATTGCTAGATTTAGCCTCCTTTTGGCTGTTCTTCCCAATCTTTTTCCACTCTTTTTCCTCTATTTTTCTACACTTTTATCCTACATTTTACACTATTTCTAACCACTATTTACCCTTACGATCCATGCATTTAAACTACATAACTCTTACCTTCAATCAATCTCAAATTGATTTTAAATCCATGGTTGGAAGGGCTAGGGTTCCAGCTTTAGCTTGAACTGATTCTCCTCGCTAAATCGGCCTCTTTAAAGCTAGAATCCCCCTTCCAATCCCTCAGAATAATGCTTGCTCAACCTCTCACTCCCCTCTCTCTCTTCTTTACTCCTTCAACAACCAATTTCTAGAATTTTAGGGTTATTAAACCCTTTTATCTTTCCCCCTTCCTTGTGTGTTGAGCACATACACCGCAGTAGGTGTATGCGACTTTGCATTTTCCATCATACACCACATAGACACTCAACCCATCACATCTCATCCGTTCATCACACCCCATACTAACTATTGGACTTCTATTTGGTCAAACCTATGACCGATCGGGCACGGATCCCGAGGTCACAGTTTGGCGTGATTTTTCGGGCTATTACATCCTCCCCACCTTGGGAATTTTTGTCCTCGAAAATAACCCAAGGTTTGTCGGTCTGGGTCTCTCTCCCTCCCCCCTCACGCTCTCAGGTGAGGTGGTCCAGTTGACTTAGACTCATTTAGGTGTTCACAACACAAGCATAGAAGTAAATTTAAGGAATTGAAACGATGTACTCAAAAATTTTGATTTCTATTAATATCTGAAAATTTTACAAGGGCCACATGAGTTGGCGTACAAAATAATCTACAGTTATACAAGAAGAACTCAATAAATACAAGACTCAGTAGTCCCTCGCCTTGGTTGGGTCTTTGGAGTAGGTGCTCCATGTCTTGATGGTACCGAGGGCACTGGTCTGCTAGAGCTGTGATGGTGGTGGTGGAGCTGTCTTTGGTGGGTAGTCGGTGGGTTATGACTCGATCGGCAGAGCGGAGGTAGATGTGGAAGGAGCCGCGTCTGTAGTGGCTGTGGTAGGATGGAAGACGGGTCCTCAGTGGAAGGCGGTGCGCCCGGCTGTCCACTCCTCCTCCTGGGCGAGGTAGCGGCGGTAGTTGGTCGGGTAGATGTGGCGGAGGGTGTGGAAGAGAAGGAAGTCCATCCTCCGATTCATCCTTTCATTGTTGGCCTCCATACGGGCCAACACCTCCTCTATGGTCGGCCCTGATAAAGCGGCGCGCCGGTGGTAGGATGAGGTGGGTGTAGCGGGCGCGGAGTGGGCTGGCGGTGTCAGTGAGGCTGCTGTGTGAGAGGTGGCCCTCTCCACTGAAGGCTCGGCTGCGGCAGGGTGTGCCCCACCCACGGGTGGGTCCTGCTGTGGTGGTGGGGGTGGCGGTGGTGCTACTACTGCTGCTGCTGCGGCGACTGGAGCGGGACCCGGAGCCGGTAGGGTCCGCTTGAGCAGGTTGTAGCTACGGGTCCATGAAGACTTCGAAAACGTCTTCAGGCGATCCGTAGCCCTCACCTCGTGAGGCGAGATGATGTAGGAGGGATCGTCGGAGTAGCACTCCAACATGCTCAAGATGAGCCGAGCATATGGCATCTTCTCCTTGGGCCTCATGTTGCCCTTCATCAATTTTCCCTTGATGTACCTCATCCCTTCTAGGATGACCATGGTAGCATCAAACCATCGGCCACAGAAGGCCGCATAAAGTGCCTGTTGCACTTTGTCTATGCGCTTCGTATCGTGGCTCATCGGGTATAGGTTACACTTGATTATCGAATCAAGCATCCACATGTAGTGGGGAAGGTCAACCCTCTTGATGGAGGATCCCGACCCCTTTTTCCTGTTGGTCATACGGGTCATGATCTCCTCAAATCGAGGGTCCTCCTCGAAGGGTGGGAATAGGGTGGTCTCAGGGGTGAAATCGAGGTAGCACTCGAGCACCTCGTGTATATGACGACGTGTGATCGTGTAGTCGTGACCCTCGATGGTGGTCTTGATCCCATCATCGGTCGGGCTGTCCACAAGCCCTTGGTAAAATAATCTCACCAATCTAGGGTAGTAAGAACCCCAGATTGGTTTGAGAAGGTTGCCGAGACCGACATTGTTGAGGTAGTTTCGAGCCCATTGGGTCTCGCCCGGTAAATCGGGATTTGTGAATAGGGTTGGGTCGATAATGTATTCGACCTCGAAGGTCTTGGCCGCCCACCACTCATTTGGTTGCACCACGTTAGTGGGTGGTGGGGGCATTGGTGTGGACTTCATGGGAAGACTCTACAGACGCCTAAGTCGAACCGGATGTGGTCTCCGATGTCGACGGTGATAGAGTCCTCACCGGCGATGGGGTAGGTGGTGGTGGTGCGGCGTTCTTACGCCTAACCGGCAACTTAGAGGTTGCCTTCTTCAAAGACAACCGGGTTTTGGGTGGCATTTTTAGAAAATGGCAAAAATCTAGGGTTTATCTAGCTCAAATTAAAGGAAAAGTACGAAATTAGGGTTTACCGTGGGTTTTGGATGCGCTAGCACGTGAATCCGATCCGAAACACCAACGAATGTGCAACCCTAGGGCGTCGGATGGTTGGAGAATAAGGAGAAGGTCAAACGCCCAAATTCCCGAGAGCTGAAATGCTTCGAATGGGGAAGAAAATCCCTAAATTTCAATATATAGGTCTTGGCTCGATTAATCAAAATTCAGAATCAATTAATCGAGATTCAAAACTAGGTTAAGCCGCGCAAAATCGATTAATCGATTTTACAAATCGATCAATCGAAGGTCAAAATCAATTAATCGAAAACATTTCGATTAATCGAAATCGTATTCGTTTAAAAATTTAAGTTTTAGAGCTCACTGGCGCGAGCCAGTCGATTAATCGAAATCCATTTCGATTAATCGAAATTTCAAAATCGATTAATCGAAATTCACTTCGATTAATCGAAATCGTGCAGTAACTTCCAAAAATTTCAGGATTCTTTAAGTTATTCGATTAATCGAAATTCCAAATCGATTAATCAAAATTTTACTTCGATTAATCAAAATCGTCTCTTGACTTCAATTTCTTCCAAGTCCCTTAAGTAAATCGATTAATCGAGATTCCAGTTCGATTAATCGAAATCTCAAATCGATTAATCGAAACCGCTTCGATTAATCGAAATTTCATTAATTTATTCCCAATTTCTTCTAACATTCCCAGTTTGTTCGATTAATCGAACATGCAGTTCGATTAATCGAATACTCGATTCGATTAATCGAATTTCCAAAATCGATTAATCAATTCCAAATCGATTAATCGAAATTATCACTTGATCAATCGAAATTACCTTCTATGTATATTCTAACTCTTATTCAATTTTCTAGTCACTGGCACCTGCCAGTCGACTAATCGAACAAAATTGATTAATCGAAATTCCAAATCGATTAATCAATTTGAAATTCGATTAATCGGTTTTGCCCAATTTCTTCAGACTTTCAAGTTCTTTGGTTCTTTGATTATTTTTGACAGTTTATGACATCAAGTGGCTCACATTTCCATAAAAACACATTCACTTGGTCATGCACATACAAAATCTGTTCCTTAAATCATATTTGATCAAAATTTTCATTGAATTACAAGTATCGTGGAGATTCCACAAACATGTTTGTGGTTTACATTGAATTCTCACGTCGTTGGAAACAAGGATGGATATTGTTCTTTCACATCGGCCTCTCGTTCCCAAGTAGCCTCTTCTTTTGGATGATTGTTCCACCGAATAAGAACTAAGGGAATCACTTTAGTGCGCAGTACTTGTTCCTTTTGATCCAAGATTTCCACAGGTTCCTCTATCGTGCTCATGTCTTCACACATCTCCATAGGTTGCTTTCCTAATACATGAGACGGATCATTCACATACTTTCTGAGCATCGATATGTGGAAAACGTTATGTACTCGATCAAACAGCGGTGGTAACCCAATGCGATACACAACTTCACCTACACGTCCCAAAATTTCAAATGGTCCGACATAACGTGGGCTTAACTTCCCTCTCTTGCCAAATCTCATTACACCTTTCATAGGTGACACTTTCACAAACACGTGCTCGCCCACCTTATAGTCGACACTAGTCCGCTTCATGTCAGCGTAACTTTTCTGTCTACTCTGTGCTGACTTCAGCCTTTCTCTGATTATTCGAACGACGGTGGCGTTGTCTTCAAGTAGTTTTGGCCCTAACACAAATTTCTCACCTGTTTCCTCCCAATTGAGGGGTGACTTGCATCATCGTCCATACAAAGCTTCATACGGTGCCATGCCAATGCTCGTTTGGAAACTGTTGTTGTATGCGAATTCGAGCAACGGTAGATACTCATCCCAGTATCCCTGCATATCTAGCATGCATGCTCTGAGCATGCCTTCTATTACTTGATTCACTCGCTCTGTCTGCCCATCAGTTTGAGGATGGAAAGCTGAACTAAAGTCTAGTCGTGTTCCCATTCCTTCTTGAAATTTCTTCCAAAACTTGGATGTATATAGTGGATCACGATCTGAAACTATGTTGCTTGGAATCCCATGTAATCTTACAATCTCCTTCATGTATAAGTCTGCCAGTCTTCCTACTGTATATGTAGTATTGTACGGCAAAAAGTGCGCTGATTTGGTCAATCGGTCTACGACGACCCAAATGGCATTATGTCTCTTGGCAGTACGGGGCAATCTAACAATGAAATCCATCGAGATTGATTCCCATTTCCATTCTGGGATTGGTAAAGGTTGCAATAGTCCAGCAGGATGTCTATGATCAACCTTCACTTGCTGACAAGTCAAACACCGTGACACGTACTAGGCCACGTCTTACTCCAGTCCTCTCCACCAGTAGTTCTTTTTCAAGTCTTGGTACATCTTGGTGCTACCAGGGTGGATAGCATAATTTGACTTATGGGCTTCATCAAGAATGGTTCGTCTTAGGTCGGCATTGTCCGGAATGCATAGACGGCCCTTAAACAACAAAGAACCATCTTCTTTTACTGAGAAGTCCGACCTGATGCCTTCGCTCACGTCTTGATGAATCTTTGTTAATGCCGGATCTTTCATCTGTAGATCATGGATATGCTCAAATATCACTGGCTTTACAGATATGTTAGCCAAAAAGGATCCGGTGGCTTTTGACTCAATGTTCGCATCGTAGAATGCCAGGTCTTCCAATAATTTCCATCGGTGCATACCCAAAACCAAACAAGCTAACTGAGCTGAACCTTTTTGACTTAATGCATCGGCTACTACATTCGCCTTGCCTGGGTGGTATTGTATGGAGCAATCATAATCCTTGAGGAATTCCATCCACCTGGGCTGTCTCATGTTGAGCTCTTTCTGTGTAAAGAGATATCGGAGGCTCTTATGATCGGTGAAAATTTCAAAAGTCTCACCATACAAGTAATGTCTCCAAATCTTCAGCGCAAAAATGACTGCTGCTAATTCCAAGTCATGAGTCGGGTAATTTTTCTCGTGTTCTTTCAGCTGTCTTGATCCATAAGCTATCACCTTCTTGTGTTGGTTGAGTACACAGCCAAGGCCATTGTATGACGCATCGCTGTACACGGCGTATCCTCCACTGCCTGAAGGAATCACTAACACTGGAGCAGAAGTGAGTCTCGTTTTGAGTTCTTGAAAACTCTTCTCGCATGCCTCACTCCACTCAAACCTTGAATCTTTTCGTGTCAGCTTTGTGAGAGGTCCCGATATCTTTGAAAACCCCTCGACGAAACGTCGATAATAGCCTGCTAAGCCCAGAAAACTTCGGACATCGGTCACTGTCTTTGGTTGCTCCCATTTAACCACTTCTTCTATCTTTGCTGGATCTACAGTGACACCATGCTTTGAGACAACATGTCCCAAAAAGCTAACCTCTTCCAACCAAAACTCACACTTGCTGAGTTTGGCGTACAATTGGTGTTCACGTAGCGTCTGCAGAGCAATCCTCAAATGTTCTTTGTGCTCCGTCTTGGATTTGGAGTATATCAGTATATCATCAACAAATACTACGACGCAGGAGGCCAAGTGTGGTTTAAACACTCAGTTCATCAGATCCATAAACGACGCCGGAGCATTCGTCAATCCAAACGGCATCACAAGGAATTCATAGTGTCCATACCGTGTCCGAAAAGTTGTCTTCTGAATGTCCTCTGCCTTGACTCGCAACTGATGATATCCAGATCTCAGGTCGATCTTGGAAAAATACCTTGCTCCTTGCAGTTGGTCGAATAGATCGTCAATTCTAGGCAAAGGGTAGCAGTTCTTCACAGTGAGTTTGTTCAATTGTCGATAGTCAATGCATAGCCGCATTGACCCATCTTTCTTCTTGACAAACAAGACCGGTGCTCCCCATGGAGACACGCTCGGTCTAACAAACCCCTTGTCCATAAGCTCTTGTAGTTGTTCCTTCAACTCCTTCAACTCAGCAGGAGCCATTCTATAAGGCGCTTTCGAAATAGGCTCCGTTCCTGGTGCTAAGTCAATGGCGAATTCTACTTCTCTCTCTGGAGGTAGTCCAGGCAATTCCTCTGGAAACACATCGGCGAAGTCTCGCACAACTGCTATCTCAAAAATGACGTTCTTTTCTTCCTTGTCCTCCTTTAAGAAAGCTAAGTATCCACTGCAACCCTTTCTGATCATTTTCTTGGCCCTTCTTGCCTGAGATCGGTGCACAGATGACGACCTCACTCCTTGAAACCGAAATGATCTTCTTGTGTTGGGTCTGAAAATGACTACCTTGTTCTTGCAATCGACGGTTGCACAATGCTGCGCCAACCAGTCCATGCCAAGGATCACATCAAACCCTTGCATGTCTAACAGTATCAACTTTGCTTCCAATTCATGCACCTCTAAGTCTCGAACTGCTACAATGATGGATTTGCAAGCTAACTCCGTGTCTACTAACTCTCCAGTCGGAATAGACACAGATAGGACGAAGTCCAACGCCTCTGGAACAATCTTCATCTTCTTGGCGAAACGTGGAGTGACGAATGAGTGGGTAGACCCTGGGTCTATCAACACTCTAGCGTCATATCCAACAAAGCATCCTTTTTCATAAATAGTTAAAGTACCTATAGTATACATACATACATACAATAATTTACACATCAAAATACACCCTTAATTCACATATAGATTTAGTACTGAGAAAAAGAATCTATACAATTCCTAATGCATGCACCTTCTCTATCTAAAATTTTAATGAAATGAAAATTTTCTTTAATTTAAAAGAGTCTCACCTTGGATGACGTCATGCACGTTCCCTGCTTCCTGAGCAGTGACTGCATAGGCTCTCCCCTGAACGATCGGCTTCCTTGCTTGAATGGGTCGTGGTGCTGCAACTGAAGCCGTCTTTCTTTTATCCGTCTCGGGGCAATCCTTGATCAAGTGGCCCACCTTGCCACATCGGAAACAACCCCTAGTTCCCAATCTACAATCCACTGTTCTATGAGGCTTGCCACACTTGGCACAAGTCTCTCGAGGCGCGGAAGAAACAGTACGAGAACCCTGTGTGATAGTGGCGCCAGTAGACATGGCAGGGCTCTCATAGCGTAAAGGTCTCCCCGACGCAAGTAATGGAAACCTCTGTTGGTGTTGTTGTTGCGCCGGCCTTCCAAAACCTCCCTGAAACTGTGGTCTCTGATTTTGGGCCATGAACCTCGGCTTTTTGTTCACCGGTTCATAGGTCCCCGTCCTTCCTTGTTCATTTCCTCCTCTCTACTGCTCTCTCTGTCTATATCTATTCGTATTCTCTTCCTCTACAACCAACGCCTTACTCATGACCTCTTCATAGGTCCTTAACTGAAATGGAGCTACGCCTCCCCTAACCTCAGGCTTCAAACCTTGTTGAAACCTCTTGGACTTCATCATCACTTGATGCGACGTGTCCGAGTAAACGGGCAAGTCGTAGAAACTCCACCCCATATTCTCTCACTGTCATTCTCCCTTGCACTAACTGCAGAAATTGTATCTCAAGCTGGTTCCTCACCACTTCTGGAAAATATTGTTTGTTGAACTCCTCAACAAACTCCTCCCAAGTCCAAGGCAACTCTGGGGTCTCCTGAGCCCGAGTCCGTATCACGGATTTCCACCAAGGCCCAGCCTCCCCATCTAACATATAAGCTGCCCATCTCACACTCTCATCTTCCGTGCATGTCAGCACGCTAAAGACTTTCTCCATCTCCATTAGCCAGTTCTTAGCGGCCATTGTGTCTGCCTGCCCAGAAAATGAAGGAGGTCTCATCCTCCTAAACTCTGTAAAAGATGAGGGTACAGGCAGCGCAGGTCCTACAGGTGGTGTAGGTGGCTGCTGTTCTCTTGATGCATGAGCTACAAAGGATGCGGCTTGTTGTGCCATGGCAGCTGCCATAGTCTCCATACTGTGCATCATCCTTTGTCGCTCCTCTCTATCTTCTTGTCTTTCTCTCACTCTCTCTTGTTCTCTTAGATCTTGATCCTGCTGATCTCGATCCTCTTCATCATGCTGTCTACTACTACTGCCCCCTGGGGCCTCAGTACCTCCTGAAGGCACTCTATTAGTAGGAGAGATGTAGTCATCTCCACTACGTAGACTCCTCTGTTGGCCTCCCCTTGGTCGGCCTCTTCCTCTAGATGACATTTGCGGCTGCATTTGAAACTAAAGTTTCGTTAGCAGAAGCCCTTATGTTCTGACCAAAAGAATAATTGTCAGAATTGTTAAAAGAAAATGACTTTGATACCAACTGTGACAGCCCGGATTTCGGCACCCCGAAACCCGTGCCATCAGCACGATCATCTTGACCGTGCCCCTTAGCTAAGCACGGAACATTGGCATATCAAGCATAAAATAAAATAATAAATGAAACTGCAGAATTTAAATCTAAATTAAAGCAATTCTCCAAAAGACAGTTCTACCCTCATGCCTCTGCATGAATGGAGAACCGATCCGAACCATCGATGATAACAATCATCACGGATGGTTCGCCCTAAAAGAATAATCTCAACTCAATATATACATGGTTTAACTAAAACAAGGCTTGACATACCAAGCCGTACCAATCTCTCTCAAAAAGCCCTCAAAGCGGCACAACGGAGTCCTCTAGAAGAAGTCCTCAGGAGGTGGCTCCAACTCTTCGCCGGCCGCAAGGTCCGACTCACCAGGGTCAGCGTCTCCTGAAGCCTCGGCCGCTGCTAGTAGTGGACCTGCGACGTATAGTCTATAGGGTGAGCTACATCCTAGCTCAATAGGGAACAAAACACAGTTGAACATATAAATTATTACTCACATATATTCCATGATATGCCATGCATGATGTGTCTATGCAATTACTGATGAAACAGTTAAAAAGTATTACATTTTACTGGTAGTTTACTCGTGTCTTTTATTTACTCATGAATAATGCTGAAAAGGCCTAAAGCAAAACTTAAACTTTCAACTTAAGTAATCCCCGAGCAATATAGCATCGAGCCCCGATGAGATACCCATCATCGTCATCTATATAGACACTTTTAACGTATTCCCTGGGAATACAATATAGTACCCAAGCCCCTTTCCCCTGGGGATTGGTGGCGGGGTTTCACTTGTCTCAAATCAACACCCCTGGGGTGTGCTTACTATGTACGGATAAGCCTCCGCACAGACTTACGGTTTCGCCACCGTATCAGTCACGGATATCCTGCCGTGTCAGTCGTGGATATCCCACCACGTCGGTGGGGTACCCTATCAAACCTCAAATAACAAAAATATTGGTGCCTTACATATAGTTATTCACCGTATAAGTGTGCTATCTTATATCAGTTAGGCCCTATCTAACACGATTCAATCTTGGATACATCCCTGGGATGTATCCATTTACTTGCATCACACCTGATGCTCTTATCTCTTTACTTCTTCATCCCCTGGGGATGGCTCATTATAATTGCTCTTATGGATGTCACACACACACACTTTTCATAATTCTTAAGCAATAAAACATTTGAATTTGAATTCTATATCACTACATACATTCTCTTGTAAAATAAAGTACATGTTCAAGGTGTTCCCTACCTCAAGTCTTCGTTCGATCAATGCATCAAGGTCCCACGTGGCTCCTTGTGCACTAGCTCACACGTACCACCTATGGTACCACATAACATGTGAAACACATCACTAAAGATGCAATAAAGGAGGTCCAAGACCCTCCATGAAGCTTGAAGTCAAACTCAAAAGTCAACAAAATTTAGCACAGTCGATTAATCGAACTCCAAAATCGATTAATCGAAAGTCAATATCGATTAATCGATTCTCAAATCGATTAATCGAGATTCCCATTCGATTAATCGAAACCTAATTCGATTAATCGAAATTCTCCACTCTATCTGTCGATTCTCAATTCGAGTAATCGAATTTCTAAAATCGATTAATCGATCCCAAATCGATTAATCGAAATTATAAATCGATTAATCAAATTCTCATTTCGATTAGTCGATTTCACCAAGCTATTTTCTTTCCTCCACTGGAGTTCACTGTAGGCTCCCAGTCGATCAATCGATTTCCAATTCGATTAATCGAAATCCAAAGTCGATTAATCGAAACCCAATTCGATTAATCGAAATCTGGGTCCTCTGACTTTTCAACTTCTTGGCCAATTTCGATAAATCGAAACCCAATTTCGATTAATCGAAATTGCTAGATTCAGCCTCCTTTTGGCTGTTCTTCCCAATCTTTTTCCACTCTTTTTCCTCTATTTTTCTACACTTTTATCCTACATTTTACACTATTTCTAACCACTATTTACCCTTACGATCCATGCATTTAAACTACATAACTCTTACCTTCAATCAATCTCAAATTGATTTCAAATCCATGGTTGGAAGGGCTAGGGTTCCAGCTTTAGCTTGAACGAATTCTCCTCGCTAAATCGGCCTCTTTAATGCTAGAATCCCCCTTCCAATCCCTCAGAATAATGCTTGCTCAACCTCTCACTCCCCTCTCTCTCTTCTTTACTCCTTCAACAACCAATTTCCAGAATTTTAGGGTTATTAAACCCTTTTATCTTTCCCCCTTCCTTGTGTGTTGAGCACATACACCGCAGTAGGTGTATGCGACTTAGCATTTTCCATCATACACCACATAGACACTCAACCCATCACATCTCATCCGTTCATCACACCCCATACTAACTATTGGACTTCTATTTGGTCAAACCTATGACCGATCAGGCACGGATCCCGAGGTCACAGTTTGGCGTGATTTTTTGGGCTATTACATAAAGATATCACTGAAATGCCGCCACCATCTACTGAGAAGGAGGTTAGAGGGTTCTTGGGCAGAATACAGTCTATCAGTCGGTTCATTGCGTAACTAACTCCAATCTACACGCCAATCTTCAAGCTACTAAGGAAGAACTTGCCCGTTGAATGGAACGACGACTGCCAAGCCGTATATGATAAAATCAAAGGCTACCTCCTTAATCCACCTGTTTTGGTACCACCTGAGCCGGGGAGACCACTCTTGATGTATCTCTCCATGATGGAGGTCTCGATGGGATGCGTCTTAAGGCAGCATGACGAAACGGGAAGAGGAGAATAGGCCATCTATTATTTGAGCAAGAAGTTTACTGATTATGAAACATGCTATTCTCATCTGGATAAAGCATGCCTGACTCTTATATGGGCAACACAGAGGCTCCGCCATTACTTATTATCTCAAGCCGTTCTACTTTTAGCCCGAATGGACCCGTTGAAATACTTGTTCGAAAAGCCAGCCCTCACTGGGCGGACTGCGCGCTGACAACTTTTATTGTCTGAGTTCGATATCACGTACGTCACTCAGAAGTCGATTAAGGGGCAGGCACTCGCCGATCATCTTGCCGACAATCCTTTACCAGATTATGAGCCTTTGAGAACTGAATTCCCTGATGAAGACATTTTGTTCATGACGGAAGATGATACCGAGGAAGCAGAGGAATCATGGGTAATGCACTTTGACGGGACAACAAATGTCGAGGGTCAGAGAGTTGGTGCCATTCTAATTTCACCGAAAGGATCCCATGTACCAGTTTCCATCAAGCTCAACTTCCCTTGCACTAACAACATGGCTGAGTACGAGGCTTGTGCCGCTGGTCTACAGGCAGCTCTCGATCTGAATGTAACTCACCCCCGAGTGTTTGGCGATTCATAGTTGATCATATGCCAGACGAATGGAGATTAGAAGATGAAAGATGAGAAACTAATCCCTTACCATGAGCACCTCGAGGACCTGATAGCTTGCTTTCTAGATGTGACTTTCTTATATGTCCCCCAGATAAGGAATCGCTTTTCCGATGCACTAGCAACTTTGGCATCAATGATAGAACTCCCGTATGGTGTTGAGATGAAGCCCATCATGATCGAGCAGAGGAATGAGCCGGCCTTTTGCCTCCAGATTGAGGAACCTACAAAGCCTGATGATGAGCCACCTTGGTTCTCAGATATCAAGAATTTTTTCAAGACACTTTCCCTGAGGGTACGCCCAAGATGGACTGACAAACCATTCAACATCTAGTGGCAGACTACGTCATTTGTGGGGAATGCCTGTACAAGTGATCCTACAATAATGTTTTGCTAAGGTGCCTTACAGTGGGTGAAGCGATCAGTATCATGAAGGAGATCCACGAGGGAGTATGCAGAGCCCATGTCAGCGGTCACATGCTTGCTAAGAAAATTCTATGGCAGGGATACTTTTGGACCACTTTGGAATTAGATTGTTGCAAACATGGCCAAAAATGCTACAAGTGTCAGGAACACTCCAGTCTGATACACACTCCTTCCATCGATCTTCACTGCATGACCACTCCTTGGCCATTCGCTACCTGGGGCCTGGACGTCTTTAGAATGATTCATTGAAAAGCATTGAATGGGCATCGGTTCATCCTTGTCGCCATCGAATACTTCACCAAGTGGGTGGAAGCGGCATCATATGCCAACATCACGGCCAGTCACGTTGAGAAGTTTCTTAAGAACAACATTATGTGCCGATTTAGAGTACCCAAGGATATTATCACAGACAACAATACAAACTTTGTAAATAAGCGCATCCGAGCCTTCTCCGAGTAATACAAAATCAAGCACCATCACTCGTCACCTTATCGACCTCAAACTAATGGAGCCGTGGAAGCTGCGAATAAGACGATCGTCCGCATCCTTGAGAAAATGGTCGTCACTTATCGAGATTGGAGTGAAATGCAACCGTTTGCATTATGGGCCTACAGAACATCGATTCGTATCGTTACAGGGGAAACACCATTCTCCCTTGTGTATGGAACTGAGGCCGTCCTATCGGTTGAGGTTGAAGTACCCTCGCTTCGAATCCTCATGGAATTAGGCTTACCCGAAGCAGAGAGAGGGATCTCGCTTTGAATAATTGAACCTACTGGACGAGAAGAGACTCCTAGCCTTGTGTCACACTCAAGTTTACCAGGGGCGAATCGCACGCGCTTATAATAAACGTGTCCGTGGTCGAGATCTAAAGGTAGGAGACACTGTGCTGAAGAAGATCTTCCCATCCCTCCACACCGATTGTTGAGAACTAGAAAATACCATTTTCCACCCTTTAACCTGGGTCTTGATAGACCTTTGAGAGAACTAAATAAGTGTTTTAAGTGTTTGTTTCACAGCTAACAATAAAGGTAGGCTAAACCATGAAAGCAGTCTAAAAGCGCTAAAAAGATGATAATCCATGTTGATCCGAAGGAAGAAGGAGAAGGGACAACCTCACTAACTGTCAAAATGCCTAGACTAAAGAGGACAAACGCCTGGTTTCAACCTGGAAAGAGGTGTGGAGCTATTCGAACAGAAGAATGCATTACAGATTGCTTTTTGAAAAGAATCTGAACTTTTCGAAAAGAATCTGAACTTTTCGAGAAGAACTTGAACTTTGCGAAAAGAACTCAAAGCTCCAGGCTTAGTTTTCGAAGAGCACCTAAACTCTTTGAAAAGATTTTTGACCTATTCGAAAAGACGAGAACTCCTTGCGAACAGCACCTGAACTGTGCAAAAAAAGAGCTTCAGAAGTCACAGTACCTTGCAAAAAGTTCTCCAAACTATGCGAAATGGTATTTGGAAGACCCCCAGAATCTGCAAGGGTAATTCAGTAATCTTTGCACCCACCCCAATACATTTAAAAACTCGAGGACATTCCAGAAGATTCTGAGCACGAACCAAAGGCATATTCCACCCCATGTGAACACTCGAAGATGAAATCACTTGGCAGGAACTTCTAGAAGCTCTAACAGATTTTTGAAATACATAACAGAATTGATACTTCTATCATCTGATTGACTGAACCAGATCAAGCAGTTCTGATTAGCCAAAATAGATCTGGATCCTTGTACTCGAGTCCTATTGGTTGATACAGATCTAACCAATTCTGATTGGTTGATACACATTTGAGCTAGACTTGGGGAAAACTATAAATAGATGAACTATTTGCCCAATTTGGGCATCCAGATTTTGAGTTTCATTTCTATTCCCCCATTTTCATTTCAGATAGCTTGTCTGAAACTCCTGTAATAGCCTAGCTTTTATTTGTAATTGAGAGCTATGAGATAATTCTGTAATTCAAGAGAGAATTATGTTCAAGACTATAAATCTGAGAGCTATTAAGCTGAGCTCTGTAATTGTAACGGTGAATTTGAACAGGTTGCTGTGAACCATATGTTCTCAATTGGATTCGTGTTAAGGGGTCCCTGTGATCTCCTGATTGCACTAGACTCCTTTAGATTTACTGTTTTTCAAGCAATTTCCCTTAATTCATTACTCCTGTGAAAATTAGCATTTGTAACCTAACCTTTTCACAGCATTTGTAGTGATATTCTCATTCTGAATCGAGGGTCTAGATTAAAGACTATTGGATGGTCTGTGTCCATTAAAGTGGACAAACCATAGCCATAAGCTTAACTCTAATCCTTGACTTAGATTACTTTCTCTTACATCTGTGCTTGTAGCCTGATGAAGATTGGATCATATCTCATTTGATCTATATTTAGTCTCATTTTGCACCAAGTACTAAATCAAAGTTAGATATTATTTCTCCATTCTTATTAATTTACATCAAATCTCCCCAAGTCGGATCTAGATCATTTAGGTTAATTTTACTTTTATCATTTAGTTAATGTGACAAATTCAACTTCCCATCTTATTTGCTCTATAGATAGGATCAGAGGCCAGATCTGGTAGCTCAGATCTGGAGGTTTATCATACATTTTAAATAAATTCCCTGTGGACGATCTTTTACTCACTTACGTTTAAAACTTGCTACAATTGGCCCTGATCTTGCAGGCTAATTAACTTCTCTCTGTGCTGATATTTCCTGATTCAGTAGCATTCATCATTCGCAAGTATGTTTTCAACATACAAATAAATCAGGCACACTTAGAGAAGCAACAAGTTTTTGGCGCCGCTGCCGGGGAATTTATTTTAAAATTGGTAGACCTAAGTTTTTTTTTATTTTTTTATTACATCAGTGCTAACTGTTCTATTGTTTAAATCTGTGCAGTTATTCCTATACACTTTGAGCGTGGAATTTACTTTGAAAGGAATACTGAAGGTTTGCTGTGCATAATTTGATTCTTTGTTTCTGTGTTGTATGTTTGGTAGGAGGACTCTCAATCCTGAGATTGTCCCTCTGAATTTAGAAGTTGAAAGGCTACTAAGAACTAGACAAATATCACAGAATTTTGCTGAGACTACTACTATGGGTGAAGAACCTAGACTTTTGAGGGATTACTTTGCACCTGGTGCATATAATTCCCCATTTTGCATTCAATTTCCTACTGTTGAAGGAAATTATGAGATCAAATCATCAACTATCCAGATGCTTCCTTCCTTCCATAGTTTAAGTAAGGAAGATCCATACAAGCATGTGGATGAGTTCCTGTCTCTTTGTACCACATTCAACATAGCTGGACTGGGTCCAGAGGCAACCAAGCTTAGGCTCTTTACTTTTTCATTAAAGGACAAAGCTAGAGCATGGCTGTCTATGTTGGCCCCAAATAGTATCACTTCTTGGAATGATTTGCAGTGTCAATTTTTAGCCAAATACTTCCCTATGTCTAAGACCAGCCAGTTGAGACAAAATATTATTTCTTTTTCATAACACTCAACTGAAACTTTCCATGAAGCATGGGAAAGATTTAAAGAACTTTTAAGGCAATGTCCTCATCATTAAATTCCCCGATGGCAGCTTGTTCAAATCTTCTATCAAGGAATTGATCAAAAGGGCAAGAATATGGTAGCTGCTTCCTGTGGAGGCACCTACTTGCAAAAAGTAGTTGAGGAGGTCTGGAATTTATTTGAAGTAATTGGTGAAAATTCAACTTAATAGGAATCTTTGTCAAGAGACATTGAGAATCCTGCTCGGTTGAACAATCAGCAAACCACCAAAGGAAAGATTTATGAGGTGAATGAGTTGGAAAGGAAGATGGATAATTTAACCATAAAGTTTGATAGATTGATGGACTCACTTACAAATCCAATGGTTGCAAGAGTAGAGGAGGCATGTCTGATATGCCAATCCCCTACTCATTCACTTGATCAATGTCCAGCTGCACCACAGTTCCCAGATTTAGTGGTGGAGCAAGCTCATGCTGCCCAATCATTTGGACAGATGCAGTCAAATGAATATGCATGGAGAAGGCACCCCAATTTAAGGTGGAGCCAGAGCAATTATCAATCACAACAGCAGCAGCAACCAAAGAACCAAGTACCTTTCAAAATTGCTCAACCCTATCAGCAGAATTTTTATACCAAGCCAAATTTTCAGCATCCCATTCCACAACAACCTGTATAGCAATCTACTCCAGTTCAAACCCCTTCCAGATCCCCTTCTTTTGAAGACCAAGTTCTAAATTCACTCCAGAATTTAGGGTCTTTAACTCAGACTGTAAACTTTCACAGTCAGAGCATAAAGAAAATTGAAGAAACATTGGGTCAACTTTCAAATGCTTTGGCCAAAAGAGAGGAAGGCAGGTTACCTAGCCAACCTTTGAACAATCCCAAAGGACAGTTCATGGTTGAAGAGGTGTCTGTTTCACATGAAGAAGTAAAAGCTGTCACTACTTTGAGAAGTGGAAGAATTGTTAATAACAATGTGGGTACTGAAGAAGAAACAATTGAGGAAACTGCTAGAGATATGCAGCGGGAGCAACATGATGTTAGCATTGGGGGTGCTGATGTACCTTAGAAAAATTAAAAAAATGAAAAACAGAAAAATCAAAAATATTTTGATGATGATTCTAAGGCTGTAAATGAAGGACTAGTTCCTCATTTATCATTTCCCCATGCCATGAAATCTGCTTCCCCTTTTGATAAAGGGAATACAAAAATAGATGAAATGATGGAGACTTTCAAGCAAGTCAAGATAAATTTACCTTTGCTTGATGCAATCAAACAAGTCCCAACATATGCAAAATTTCTCAAAGATATTTGCACTCACAAAAGACAATCTAGGATACAGTTATCCAAGAAGGTCTTTGCTGTGGAAAGAGTTAATCAGGTCTTATCCATTACCACACCTCCTAAACTTCAAGATCCTGGAATCCCCACAATCCCTTAGATTATTGGGGAACATACCATTGAAAAGGCTTTATTAGATTTGGGTGCTAGTGTCAACCTGCTTCCATATTCTGTATATGAGAAACTAGGTTTGGGAGAGTTAAAACCCACTCATGTGGTGTTACAATTAGCAGACAGATCTGAAAGAAAGCCAGTTGGGATGATTGAAGATGTGTTGGTAGGGGTAGATAAGTTTTTCTACCCTGCTGATTTTCTGGTATTGGACATGGAACCTACAAAAAGCAGAACTTCCATCCCTATCATTTTGGGGAGACCATTCCTGGCTATAGCCAATGCTTGAATTCAATGCAGGTCTGGTATTATGGAAGTGTCTTTTGGAAATATGAAGGTAAAGTTAAATGTCTACAATGTAGTTACACAGCCCCAATTCAATTCTGAAGAATGCTTTCTTGTTGATTTGTTGGATGAACTGGTAGAAGAGACTCTACCACAGTTTTTGCAGCGTGAAGATTTTACCACAGACTTGAAAAATGCTTGGAGAAATGTTGTGGGAGAAACGGTTTGTACCTCAAAGTCTGAGGAAGTAAATGTTGTGCAAGGAACTCATGATCAATCAGCAAGGTTCTCTTCATGGAAACCTGCTATTCTTCCCCTTCCACAAACAGCCAAGGTACCTTTGTTACCTTCTTTTCTCAGCCCACCTGATGCAGAGCTGAAACAGTTGCCAGAAAATTTGAAATATGTGTTTTTAGGGGACCATAAAACATTGCCTGTGATTATTTCTTCCTCCCTCACTGAGGAGCAGGAGGAAGAGTTGTTGATTGTATTAAAACAACATAAGAGGGCAATTGGCTGGACTATTGCTGATTTGGGAGGAATCAGTCTAGCTGTTTGCATGCATAAAATTCATTTGGAAGAAGATGTAAAGCCTTCTAGAGAAATGCAAAGAAGGCTGAATCCTCATATGCAAGAAGTGGTCATGAAAGAGGTTGTTAAGTTGTTGGATGCAGGGGTCATTTACCCCATCTCAGATTCAACTTGGGTGGCACCTACACAGGTGGTACCTAAGAAATCAGGAATTACTGTGGTAACCTCAGATTCTGGTGAGCTCATTTCAACCAGACAAACCACTGGTTGGCGGGTCTATATTGATTACAGAAAGCTCAATACAATGACCAGAAAAGACCATTTCCCTCTTCCATTCATTGATCAAATTTTAGATAAGCTAGCAGGAAAAGCTTATTATTGTTTTCTTGATGGCTACTCTGGTTACAACCAGATTCCTGTGTATCCACAAGATCAGGAAAAGACCACATTCACTTGCCCTTTTGGCGCTTTTGCCTATAGGAGAATGCCTTTTGGTCTTTGTAATGCTCCTGCTACCTTTCAAAGATGCATGTACTCCATTTTCTCTGATATGATTGACCAATTTATGGAGATTTTTATGGATGATTTTTCAATATATGGAGACAGTTTTGCCCAGTGTTTACATCATCTCAACTTGGTGTTACAGAGATGTGAAGAAACCAATCTAGTTTTGAGCTGAGAGAAGAGCCATTTCATGGTCACCCAAGGCATTGTCCTTGGTCATGTTGTCTCCCACAAGGGCATTGAGGTGGATAGAGCAAAAATTGAATTAATTGCACATTTGCCACCTCCCAAAACTGTTAAACAAATCAGAAGTTTTCTGGGGCATGCTGGAGTTTACAGGAGGTTCATTTATTGTGCCAAGATGTCCCTTTTGTTTTTAACAATGAATGCTTGAAGGCATTTGAATTCTTAAAAAATTATTTGATTTCACCTCCAATACTATAGTCTCCAGACTATTCACTGCCTTTTGAGCTGATGTGTGATGCATCAGATTATGCTTTGGGAGCTGTTCTTGGGCAGAGAAAGGATAAGCTGCCTCATGTCATAGCTTATGCCAGTAGATCAATGATTGATGCACAGCTCAATTACACAACAACTGAGAAAGAGCTGCTGGCAATTGTTTTTGCTTTGGAGAAATTCAGGTCATATGTTTTGGGTTCACAAATTGTGGTGTTCACTGACCACTCAGCCCTGAAATACCTTCTGTCTAAGAAGGATACCAAACCAAGATTAATCAAGTGGATCCTCCTATTACAGGAGTTTGATTTGTAGATTAAAGATAAAAGGGTGTGGAAAATGTGGTGGCTGACCACCTGTCTAGAATTCTAATTGCTGAGATTGATAGGCTGCCTATCAATGAATGTTTCCCTGATGAGCAACTTCTTGCTATCAGTACACACACCCCTTGGTTTGCAAATATAGTCAAATTTTTGGCTACTGGAAGAACTCCTCAACACTGGAATAAAATGGATAAAGATCTTTTCTTCTCAAAGGTTAAACATTTTATTTGGGAGGATCCTTATCTGCTCAAGATTTGTGCAGACCAAATAATTAGAAGATGTGTCTCTGAAGAAGACTTTCATAGCATACTTTCCATGTGTCATGAACAGGCCTGTGGAGGCTATTTTAGTGGAAACAAAACTGCTGCAAAGGTTTTGTAGTGTGGATTTTATTGGCCTACACTTTTCAAAGATGCACTGCAGCATTGTAAGTCTTGTCAGAACTGCTAGAGATTGGGCAGCATTTCCAAGAGAAACTCAATGCCTTTATAGCCTATCTTGGTAGTTGAATTGTTTGATATTTGGGGGATAGATTTCATGGGTCCCTTTCCTCCTTCAAATGGCTGTAATTTCATCTTAGTAGCTGTGGATTATGTATCCAATTGGGTTGAAGCCACAGCCACTAGAACCAATGACCATAGAGTTGTCCTAAAATTTTTAAAGGACAACATTTTTTCAAGGTTTGGCTCCCCCAGAGCTATTATCAGTGATGGGGGAAGTCATTTTTGTAATAGACATTTTGAAGCTTTATTGAAAAAGTACTCTGTGTCTCATAGAGTAGCTACTCCATATCATCCACAGACCAGTGGACAAGTGAAGATTTCCAATAGAGAAATCAAACATATATTGGAAAAGACTGTGAAGAAGGACAGAAAGGATTGGTCCTTTAAGCTGAATGATGCATTGTGGGCATATAGGACAACCTATAAAACCACAATTGGCATGTCCCCATTCAGATTGGTCTATGGCAAAGCATGCCATTTACCAGTGGAGTTAGAATATAAGGCCTTTTGGGCTATTAAAACCTTGAACATGGATCTTACTCTGGTAATCACGGTAAAACTGACTTCCGAGTTGGAGGAGCTGAGAATGGATGCATACACCAATGCAAGATCTTACAAAGAAAAAGTTAAGCTTTCTATGACAAAAATCTGCTAAGAAGAGAGTTCATAGCTGGCTCTAAGGTATGGCTATTTAACTCAAAACTTAAGTTTTTTCCTGGAAAGCTGAGATCCAGATGGGAAGGGCCATATACTGTCATTCATGCATCCCCTTTTAAATTTGAAATTTTGGACCCAAGTGATGGGAGAACCTTGAAAGTAAATGTTCAGAGGCTCAAACCATGCATTGAAAATACTCTGGAGCCTGTGCTGACCATCTATCACCAAGAACCTCCACATATATGATGATAAACAACTGTATCATATGTATTTTACCTGTGTTTGTTTTGTAGTTTTTTTTCATAGTTTCTTCTCTCTGTTTTTAGTCATGTTTACACTCAATTCGAGAAATTTATAATATGTGAAAAATGAATTCGCAAAGAAAAAAATTCATTTAAAAAAGTTCAATTTTCTGTTCGAAAAGGATCTGGCCCTGTAACTAACTGATCGAAAAGAGCTATTTGCTTTTCGAATAGTTAGTTCTGAAGCTATTTGCTTTTCGAATAGTTAGTTCTGAAGCCATGTTCTTTTTGAATGGTACTGATGCCATTCTCTTTTGTAAAAAGGACTGTTTTGAACTTTTCGAAAACTTCAAAGATACTTTGCGAAACTCGTTTTGAGCATATTTAAACCCTTTCAAAGCAGGGGTTTCATATTCGAAAGCCTTCCTTGAGTGTCCTGTTTCACAAAAAAACCATTTTCGTTCCATCTCTGTGTACTTTTAAAGTTCAGATCCAATTTGTTTCATATTTGTTCCACTAATTAAGCTTGAAGAGAGGGACATTTTGCTTCTGATTCTGGTGGATCTCATCAAGCGTTCAAAGAGTTCAACCAAAACCCTAGATTTCGGTATTTTTTATGCATTGCCTCTGTTTGTGTTTTGCAAAGTTCAATTTGATATCAGCATTCATTGTGTGAGATTCAAACAAAACTTTAAGATGGGGAAAACTGAAAAATCATTGGCTGCAATGTTCCCACAATCCTCTGCTAAGAAAGTTAGCAAACCCTCCACAAAGGGAAAAGCCAAAACCTCAGCCAAGAGAAAACTTTCGATGGATAAAGCTGATAGAATTGAAAAAGGGAAGAAGGTTAGACATGAGGAACCCATCCCACGGTGACCCTAGTCACGAGCACAGGCTTCCTCCTCTCCCTATGCATTTGGTATTGCCAAACCCATTCATTGAAGCTCAGAAGCTGATCCGAGAGCTTATCGTGGATGAAACTTTTTTCTCAAACAAACCTGAATGTCAGCTATCCTTGAAATACATCAAGGATGCTTCTCTGAGCAATATCCTAACCCCTCTTCCAGAGAAAATTTATCCACGATTGGTGAAATTATGGTACCAAAACTTGGTAAAAGTGACAGAGAAAGATACTGATGTCCCTACTCTTGTAATTTTCATTGATGATTGCGATTTAACTGTCACTTATGAAGACATTGGAAATGCTTTGGGGATACCATTTCAATATGACCCTGCTGGTCCATTAGCTGCACCAGAAACAACTTCTTTTAGAGAAATGGCTGCCCATCTAACAAAAGGCATAGTTGGAAGTGGACAGTCCATCATGAGGAGAGACTTAGAACCCCACTGTTTGCTGATGGACTCCATTTTGAGAGGGAGTTTCTATGTCACTGGGCACAGCCAGGAAAGAAGAACACCAATTTTGGAGGCCCTCTTTCATTTCTCTAAGGGGCAATTCTTCAATGCCCCTATGCTCATTTTTGAAGCCATGGCTGACATCAGTGCCAAGATGAAAAAGGAACAGAAAATAGCTGGCATACCATTTGGAAGACTGATCACAGCCATGTTAAGAGCTAAATTTGATATTGATGAGCAAGAGCCATTCGAGATTATTTCTCCTCATGCATTTGGGAAGAGGGCTTGGACCACAAGCCAAACCATGTTGAATAAAATGAGGGAAGAGGCTGAACCAGCCCCTGCAGCTGCCATTGAACCTGCCATAGCTGAACCAGCCCTGGCAGCTGCCCAAGAATCTGTTTTACCAGACCCTGTGGTGACCAGCTCTTTAGCTGCACCTATTTCCCTTGCAGCTGATATTGAACAAGTTGTCCCTCCTGTGGTGACCAGCTTTTTAGCTGCACCCATTGGTGAAGAATTCATCATCTTACCCACTTCACCTAGCCCAGCTCCTATTCTTTCATCCATTCCAGCTGTCCCATCACCCATAACCATCATAATCCCAATTGCAGACTCTCCCTCTACACCAACCACTCCAGCCATACTCACACCACCAATTTCTCCTAACAATGTCCAAGATATGGCCCCAGATTTTGTTGAACAATCTCCTAGCACTCCCCTTCTCCAAAGTTTCTCAGGTTCACCTGCTCATTCAACTCATACACCTGAAGTAACTCATACCCCTGAACCTGAGATATTCACTAACGAGGCCTACTCATCATTGATGGGGTCTATTTTGGAGAATATTGGGCTTGAATCTGTACCTATACCTGATCCTCCTCATTTCACCCACTTGGCTACTTTCCCCTTTACAACCATTTCACCCATTGCCCTTCAGCCGTCTACATCAATTTTACTAGCCCCTACTTTGCATACCACACCCACACTTGACACAATTAGCCAAATATTCACCTTTCTCCAATCCATCCAAGCCCAACTACAGATCAACACAGACAATTAGTCTGTGACAAATTCCCTTCTCCAAACCTTAGCCTCCACATGCCACACAACCACCTTAGCCACTGTACCTGCTGTTGATGACCATGCTACCCAAACAGACCCTGAGGTAGTTTTTGTAGATCCACCCATCCTCACCACTGCTGATAATGCTACTCAAGCTGACCCTGAGGTCATACTTTTGGACTCCTTTTCTCCCACCCCCACTGCTGAGATACCTTTGGTCCCCTACCACTCCATTCCCATTCCCCGATTTGCCACTCTCAAAAGGGCTATGGAAGAGAACCCTTATATCTGTCGTGATGTTCTCAAGGGGTTAGTTGATCTGCAAGCTTACATTAGAACCCCTTATGAAGACAATATTCAAAAATTGGAGTTGTTCATGAAATTTGAGAGAGAGAAGATGCAGGACCTGCTGGGCCAAACTTTTCAGATGGTTAGGAGTGAGCAGCACAAGGTTACCATGTTGCAAGCACAACTTGAACAGGAAAAATTGAGGACTACTAGACTTGAAAAGTATATTGGCCTCACCAAAAAGATCAAACCTGAGGAATACACCGAGCTGCAAGCCACAATCCAGGAGAAGGCCAAATCGAGTTCAGACTCCAATACTGACTCAAGTTCTGGCTCTAACAGTGATTCTAGTTCTGATCCCATTGAACCAACTTATGATACTGATTTTGATCCCAGTTATTAGAATACATTGTACATGTTTGTTTTGTGGATCTGTAATATGTAATTCCTGTTTTCTGTTAACTTTTGTTAATTGGTAATTACTGTGCATTTCTCTTCTTTCTTCTCTGTCATTATAATTTCTGTTTGATTGTTTTCTTTTCTGTGCTTATGCACCTTGGACCAGTGAGGACACTGCTCATCATAGGTTTGGGGGTGATGTAGTAGAATTACCAATAGTTTAGTTAAAATCAGTGCAGCTTATGACCACAGTAGAATTTTTGAAGATAAAGTAATTTCACACCTGTTGTTTTGAAAAATGAGGAAGTTAAAATTTTTTAAAACTGATTTTTAGAGTAATTCCAATACCTTCATAAAGTGAATGTCAGAAAATTTTCAAAATAAAATTGATGTTTTAGTAAACCTAAAAAGAGAGAAAACAGTGATGATATACCTCAGGAATTTGATAGAAAACTACACCCAGTGAGACTTGGGCCTGAAATGTATTCTTTGGAGATATGAATTGGCAATTTTTTCTGCTCTAGGGACTGTTTGAACCTGCTTACTATCACTAGAAGTTACACATATTCAAATTGAAATAACTTGACAGTAATCATGATATTAAAGACATGATGTAAGGCCTCCTTTTGGACAGTTTGAACTTCAAAAAGCCCCACCTTTTGAAACTGCCTTTGATACACACCAGTTGAGCTTTATAAATCCAAGATTTCTTTGTAACCTCATCAACCAACCTAATCAACCTCATTGAGCCTAATCCTCACTCTGAAAATTCAGAAGGTAAAGAAAAGGAAGCTGAAGAAAGGAGAGTTGGGTAACAGTTTGGTAAAAGAAGAAGAAAAATAATTGAAGGCAATGATGTATCAACAAACGAAATGTGACACTCTAGTCAATGTTGCTTTGAAAAGGAAAAAAAGTTAGAAAAAGTCATTTCATTGGAAATTTGAAAAAAAAAAGAGAAAAAGATGGCCACTTTGGCTCTGAAAATTCAAAGAAGAAGATGAAATTGTGCTGAAATAAAGAAGATGTGTCTACCACCTCCTGACCTTGACTGACTTCTCAATTTTGAACTCCATTCCACCTCTTTATTCTTGATAAATTTCACCCATAAGCCACATTACAACCCAGGTTAAAGTCCTTATTGATCAATGATGGATTAAGTTGTCACATGGAGATAAGGATTTGTATAATCTATGGTGAAAAGAGCAGTCAATTCAGAACTGAAAAGCAATGCCTATGCTCTCGCTTACAGTCCTATTTGAGGACTGTAATTGCTCTTGAGCTGTGTGAAATAGTACAACCCTCACATTTGCATGGTGAGTGAAAACCCTGGTGAGAGTTGAGTTTGAAATCAAATTATTTGGGGTAACATCAAAACCGAATTTTAAAATAGAAGGCAAGCTTTTCATTAATTTTTCTTATAAAAACTTTTTGACACCAACTGAGTGAATGGTAAAAGGAATTACAGCTGAATTTTAGTTTTAAACTAATGTTTTCTTAAAGATCTTTTTACAGCTTGACTGATGCAGGTGTGAATAACCTGGCTGAATAAAAGTCTGCTTTAACAGAACTGCATTGATATTAATTGATTTATTGGAGAAGTTTGTGGGTACCTTCACTGAAAACCCTCAGGAGACTTCACTCCTCCACTGGGGATCACCTAGGGGTTTAAAAGGCTTGTTGCATATGCTAAATGCAACTGTGTTCCCTACAAAAGTGGCTTTTCATTCTGTTTTTAATTTTATCTTTGCTCAGGGACTAGCAAAGCTTAGGTTTGGGGGTGTGTTGAGAACTAGAAAATACCATTTTGCACCCTTTAACCTGGGTCTTGATAGACCTTTGAGAGAACTAAATAAGTATTTTAAGTGTTTGTTTCACAGCTAACAATAAAGGCAGGCTTAACCATGAAAGCAGTCTAAAAGTACCAAAAAGATGATAATCCATGTTGATCCGAAGGAAGAAGGAGAAGGGACAACCTCACTAACTGTCAAAATGCCTAGACTAAAGAGGACAAAGGCCTAGTTTCAACCTGGAAAGAGGTGTGGAGCTATTCGAACAGAAGAATGCATTACAGATTGCTTTTCGAAAAGAATCTGAACTTTTCGAAAAGAATTTGAACTTTTTGAAAAGAACTTGAACTTTGCGAAAAGAACTCAAAGCTCCAGGCTTAGTTTTTGAAGAGCACCTGAACTCTTCGAAAAGATTTCTGACCTATTCGAAAAGACGAGAACTCCTTGCGAACAGCACTTGAACTGTGCGAAAAGAGCTTCAGAAGTCACAGTACCTTGCGAAAAGTTCTCCAAACTATGTGAAATGTATTCTGAAGACCCCCAGAATCTGCAAGGGTAATTCAGTAATCTTTGCATGCACCCCAATGCATTTAAAAACTCAGGGACATTCCAAAAGATTCTGAGCACGAACCAAAGGCATATTCCACCCCATGTGAACTCCCGAAGATGAAATCACTTGGCGGGAACTTCTAGAAGCTCTAACAGATTTTTGAAATACATAACAGAATTGATACTTCTGTCATCTGATTGACTGAACCAGATCAAGCAGTTCTGATTGGCCAAAATAGATCTGGATCCTTGTACTCGAGTCCTATTGGTTGATACAGATCTAACCAATTCTGATTGGTTGATACACATTTGAGCTAGACTTGGGGAAAACTATAAATAGATGAACTATTTGCCCAATTTGGGCATCCAGATTTTGAGTTTCATTTCTATTCCCCCATTTTCATTTCAGATAGCTTGTCTGAAACTCCTGTAATAGCCTAGCTTTTATTTGTAATTGAGAGCTATGAGATAATTCTGTAATTCAAGAGAGAATTATGTTCAAGACTATAAATCTGAGAGCTGTTAAGCTGAGCTCTGTAATTGTAACGGTGAATTTGAACAGGTTGCTGTGAACCGTATGCTCTCAATTGGATTCGTGTTAAGGGGTCCCTGTGATCTCCTGATTGCACTAGACTCCTTTAGATTTACTATTTTTCAAGCAATTTCCCTTAATTCATTACTCCTGTGAAAATTAGCATTTGTAACCTAACTTTTTCACAGCATTTGTAGTGATATTCTCGTTCTGAATCGAGGGTCTAGATTAAAGACTATTGGATGGTCTGTGTCCATTAAAGTGGACAGACCATAGCCATAAGCTTAACTCTAATCCTTGACTTAGATTACTTTCTCTTACATCTGTGCTTGTAGCCTGATGAAGATTGGATCATATCTCATTTGATCTACATTTAGTCTCATTTTGCACCAAGTACTAAATCAAAGTTAGATATTATTTCTCCATTCTTATTAATTTACATCAAATCTCCCCAACTCGGATCTAGATCATTTAGGTTAATTTTACTTTTATCATTTAGTTAATGTGACAAATTTAACTTCCCATCTTATTTGCTCTATAGATAGGATCAGAGGCCAGATCTGGTAGCTCAGATCTGGAGGTTTATCTTACATTTTAAATAAATTCCCTGTGGACGATCTTTTACTCACTTATATTTAAAACTTGCTACAATTGGCCCCGATCTTGCAGGCTAATATTTCCTTATTCAGTAGCATTCATCATTCACAAGTATGCTTTCAACATACAAATAAATCATGCACACTTAGAGAAGCAACACCGATCCAAGAGAAAAGTTCAAGCCAAATTGGGAAGGACCTTACGTCATTTGAGAAGTGCTGTCGGGATACGCCATCCGCCTCGCCACTATGGACGGAGATCATCTTCCTGAGCCCATCAACGCTGGATACGTCCGACGGTTCTACTCTTAGTCTATCACGATAAGGTAAGTGTTGATAAAACAGATACGTGACTGCTTAAGAACCACCCAAAAGAGGCCATCATTCCAAGCACAATAGCCAAGAACAAAAATCATGGGGCATGCACAGCAAGACTCCCGAGGAAGAAAGTATGTTGAGAAAACTGAAGCCGTATTAAGGAAACCCTTTTTAGCCTAGCATACCTTCAAATCCTAACCTAACCCATGGCCAAGCTACACCCTGAAGAAAGCCCTCTTTTAGGTTTACAAGCAGTCATAATATCTGTTAAGTCAACATAAGCCAAGTTGTGAGACGACACCAGTACCCTGTCCAATCGGCTATGATGGAATTGACGTCTATGTCGTGGCTTTTGAAAAGAAATAAAAGAAATAAAAAATAAAAAAGAAAAAATAAAAATAAAAATACAACCTCAAAGCAAGATGGATGTAGTGAAAACCCGAAAGGATGCTACGGGTAAAAATAGCGAGTTTGTGCGGACCAGGTAAAAACCCTAAAGGGCGCTTGGGGTAAGAGAGCTAAACCCATGGACGTGGTGAAAACCTGAAAGGGTGCCGCAGGTAAAAAAGGAGATAAATAAAATAATTAAAAAAAAAGAAGAAAAAAGAAAAGAAAAAGAAAAGAAAGGTTTGCTTTAAATGATTGATTAATGTTTGAGGAGCCCTCTTGGTTACTCTCTCTAATCCCCTTTTTTGGGCCGCTCATGCTAGTTCAAATCAGGTCCCGACCAAAATTGTTTTTGTGAAACTACTTTGTCAAACATATGACTCAAGGTAAGGAGAAAGGTTTGACTCAATCCAAAGGGATCGACACTCCGGCCTTGGTAAAACTGTTGAAACTCTCTCGAAATCAACCATTCAAAGAGGGGTTTGACCATGCTCAAAAGAGGACCCAGGGTTTCACAAGGTTTCACCCAGTGATTAAGGCACCACACCAAAATATGCACAAAGCAAAAAAACAAAAAGACCAAAAGGTCTATATAGATGTATATAGTAAACTACCTTTCATTTACAAAATGCACCGCTTACACCACATCCCAAAAAAATAGCCGGTGTGATGACTAGCGTGCTTTCCCTTTTTTACAAATAACAACAAAAACAGCAACAACATAAAGAAAATATGTATATAAAAAAAAAATGTGTGTATCTGTAAAGGGGTTTTTACGCCCCTTTTGTGTATTTGATCTGTGAAAAAAGTTCTGTGTGCAGGAAGGAATTAACGGCCCAGCTCGCGCTTCAAGGCACTAATCTCGGCACGAAAGTCATCTTCCTGGGCATTCCACTCGGTCAACCAGCGACCATGCAAGCGTTTGTATCTCTTCCGAGAAGAATCGGTGGCTCCAAGGGCAACACTCAATGATCCCTTTAGACGAAGGACCACGCTCTTCGCTATCTCCGCTCTAACTTTTTCCTGTGCCAAAAGCTCATGCAGGTCCCTCTTCTCATCCACCGGTAGCTCGATGCGGGCTCGGAGTACTGTCTCTTTCTTTGGCTAGGGGCCTCCAATGTCAATGATCTCTGCTGAATCTGGACCATCAACAACAGGCTGCTCGGTCGATAGCTAGGCCTTGTACTCAGGAGAAGACTGAACCGAATCTCCCTACTCCATATCACACATCAGCGTTGACTGACGCGCCTCCCATAGAGCAGAAATCTGATCTATGTCTCCAGAGGACCCCCTAGAAAAGATCAAATCACAAAGAGGGGGTTTGGCCTCACAAGGCACTTGCTGAGGGCAACCGAACTGACGTAACACTCGGAATGGAAAGTAAAAGGTACTGCCAGTCAATCCTAGGAGGGTGATGCGCTCATGATCTCTAGAGCGAACTATCAGGAAGGCCTGGTCCAACCAAGAAAGCCTCCATATCAGCTCAGCATCGGTCAACCAAAGTTTCAGAGTTGACACATCGCCTTGTGGAAGCAAGTGGCACCTATCTTAAAAGCACTGAGCCGCCTCACCTTGGGCAATATAAAAGTGGGGCATAGGCCCCAAGATAGCGAGGTGCTCACCCAACCAGACCTGAAGAAACAAGGGGCACCCCGAAAGGCCCTCCACCTTACCCAAAGCAAATGAATCAAGGCATCGATATAGCTCGGCGAGCACCAAATGCGTCATGGATCGGCCCGCCTCCAGCTCAGTCAAAATATCACAAATTGCCAAGGAGAAGCTCTCCCCCCTGTAAAGAGGAGGATTTCTGAAATGAGACCAAGAGCTAAAGTTTTTGTGTTAAAAATATTCCTAACCGACAATTTTCCTAGACTTTCGTCACCGAAAAGTTCTTTGAGGAATGTTAGCGAACACCTTGTGGGCCCCCTGATGAGATTTTTTTCATACTAAAGTTTCTTCAAATCGAGAGTAAGGTGAATGGATTTGGAGTAGCCTGGCCTAGGCGTGACTCTTGCAAGGCCCCTATGAAGCTTCAGACTAGACAGATTGGATAGTTCCTCAAGGGTTGGGGTTAGCTCCCACTTCCCAAAAAGGAATACATGGACATTTACATCCCAAAATCAAGCGACAGCATAGAGAAGGTCCCACCATGGAGGAACCTCAAGGAAGGAAGGAAGGCGAGATAGCCCGAGGTGCTCCAAGTCGGCGAGCTCACTCTCATTCAAGCTCCCAAACCAAGTTGTAAGAAATTTGGGCCCTAAGCCCAAGGAAGGGGGTAAATTAGCTCCGGGCCCTCCACATAAGGGAGGGTAGGAAAGCAGGTCCATAGACGTACAAAGATCTTTTGAGAAGATAAAAATCGATGTATAGTGATGGACCCGCCTTGGAAAGGCAAGAGCAAAAAAAATCGGACAAAAGGGCCAAGTCAAACAGAAAAGAAAGAATTTTTGGGCTGGCTCGGGCATATAAGGGTCCATAGCTCCCCAGGTTAAGCCTAGCGCAACTATTAGTTGCACCAGTGCTTTTTGTCCCCAATTTTGCCTGGCGCAACTATTAGTTGCGCCAGAACATTCTTCCTGGGATTGTAGCCTGGCGCAACTATTAACTAAGATCACCCCTCCTCAACCATCTCGGGGCCTAATTGGGGGGACCTTTTCATTTCGCTCACCTCTTGTTTGTTTGTTTATATATTGGATAATCTTTTATCACTAACGGCATGGAAATCACTTTGTTTATGTGCATGACTGATCTTATAACAAAGCATGCGACCCAAAAAGTCACTTTCTGAGAGCGTTTAGCAAACGCGACCTACGGAGAAACAGATCCGATGCAAAGAAACCATGGCATAAAATCAAAGCAAAAGCACTAAAAATATTTTCCAAAAAAAAATATGTCATCCAAAGTGTCACCTCATCCATCCCAAAATGTCTAACAAATCAAAATCCAATCCCAAGAGTACCGAGTTTTAAAGGCAGAAACTAAAGCCTATTCCTTGCCCGCGCCCTTTGACTTCTTTCGACGACGAGAGGAGCTCTGGAAAGTCCACATATCCCCCACGCGGGACCATGCCTGCGAAATCCTACTAAGGAAGGAGTGCGACTCCTTGGCACGTGCACGCTGCAAGGCACAATCAAAATCAGGAATCAGGACCAATTGAGGGACAAATGATAAATAAAACAAGCCGGGGAAGCAGAGCAGCAAGGTACTAACCGTCTCCACCTCCCTGAGCTCCGCAATGTTGTGATGATAAGCCGCATACTCCATGGCCAATTTGAAGTCCTACGTTGAGAAAGATACAACATCAGCTATCAGGGCAATCATGAAACATGTGCAAAAGGAGACCGAAACAAGAAAGAGATAGGTCGTCAGAGGACTTACCCCTGGGATCACCTCAGGAGGAGGGACACGGGTCACTTGAGCAGAGAGTCGCACTTGCTTATCCACATTAGCGTAAAGGCCCGAAAGGAAGCTATCATCCAAGCATCGAAAGGTCTCGTAGACCACGGTCGGATCACCCCCCGGAGCACCAGCCTGAGAGGTACCCGACGGTCCAACACCTGAAGAACCCTCGCCCGAGGGGCCCGCACTAGAGGGGCCGACACCAGAAGGATCTCCCCCTGATGTGTCAGCTGCACCTATCTCGTCTTCACCGTCCGAGTCATCTCTCTGGGAAAACTGTGAACAAAGTAGGGATCCGCTTAGAAAGAAAGAAACAAACAGAGGCTGAATTAAAACATAAGGGGAACTAACCTAAGCTGAGAAGAGTTGCCTGACCGAGTGGGCCACCAAATGCAAGGAAATTGGCTCTAGGTACAAAGCGTGACAAGATAAACTGATATGGAAGGCACTCGTACCAAACATGATAGTCCCTGGGCACATGGAGGGCATGGATAGGGAGCCCATTGTTGAGAAAGGCCGCCGTGAGCTCCTTGATGCTGCCAATAGGATTCCAAACGTCTGTCGGAGGGTCCATAGGTATGGCATAGCAGCCCTGGTGTTGGTGCATGACCCGCTATCCTAAATAGTAAAACTTGGCCCACGCCCCATAAAAGAAAACGATGCGGCGGTTGTTAAATAGGCGATAGGGGACCACGGCTGCCCGATCCCAAAAGTGGGATGCAAGGTACGAATCATGGAGGATCTGTCTAAGAAGGTGGCCAAATAGGTAGCACGTCCCTAGAAGAGTGTTTTTGATCCAAAAAAAAATAAGGTAGAAAAAAAGGGGCTTTACCTGCTCCGAAACCATCAGGTCGAGTTGAGACCTCAGGCCCATCTCCAAGTGCTTCAGGCCTACGTCACGGTGCCAGGCCTGATTCCAGTTGCTAAGAAGAGGATAGGTGAGTGCATCTAAATGGAGAAGCGGGCACCCGGGGTGGAAATGATGGTACCCCCATACCTGAGAAGAGCATTATACAATAAAAAGGTGTAGCAGGTCAGTAGCATGAGAGACCATCCAGTGAAAACTAACAGGAACAAGAAGAGCTAGGGATTACCTCCAAGGCCGCCTAAAAACCGACGGCAGACTTAGAATCCCCGATCGTGACCCGAGCCAAATTATTCATCAGCCATGCGTACCCGGCTCCACCCCAATCATACCTATGGACATCACCCCAGTTGTCCATCATGCTTAGCAACGCTAGGCTGACTCGGCCCTCGCTGGCATTGGTAAAAAGGGTTTTACTTAGCAGAAGCAAGAGAGTGATGCAAGCCAGGACGATTGCCCGCTTAGGCGTGATATAGAGCACCCTGACTGGCTGATCCAGATCCACTAACTCGTTCGGTGTATAAAGGGCGGTTAGCCAGGTCATCTTGACCTCGGTGCCATGCGTCTGCCCACGAGGGGGATAGGCCTCAATCAGTTGGATAATGTCCTCCCTGCTTGACACTGCGAGGTCAGCTATTGGTATCGCTCCCATCCTGATGCCCGTAATCATTGCCCAATCAACGGGCATCAAGGCCATCTCAGCGTACGACATGTGGAAGGTCATCGTCTCAGGGCGAAATCGTTCGATCAAGGCCTTCAGGTAGGCAGTATCGACCCTCATAGCGGGGTAGGACAGAAACTCCCCAAAGCCCACCTGCACCAATAGGAGCTTCACTACAGGAGGGACGTAGAGGTAGAAGTCTTGAAAATTGAGCCACCCCCCACGGAATACAATATTGGGCAGGTTTTGCACCCAAAGAAATATGCATCAGATTGCGGAAGTAAAGCAAAGCTACACAAAGAAAAAATTGAACCTCTCTTTTACCTTGCCCGCTATTCCAAAATTCAAAATATGGGTATGCTGTTGGTGTAGGAGGCCGACTCGGGCGGCCTCACCCTGCATTTCGAGCCATGGGCCCGCTCTCCGCTCTACCTAAATGAATTGCTCCCCCCGCAGGCCATATACTATCTCGGGCCCCTCCTCATGGCCCTCCTTAGGAATATGCTCATCATCGCTCGACATGCTGGGGCAACAAAAGGCAATCACATCAAAGTAGATCAGTGATAAAGAGCGGTTTTTATGCTACACATCAAGGGAAGGTAAGTGTGCTCACCCTCTCTTTGTTTATAGTCAAAAAATAAAGATGCACACATGCACAAGCAAAAAAAAATCCTCCTTTTTTTAAGATTGAAATTGCAAAAAAAAATCCCTTCCTTTCTATCTTAAAAGATAAAGTAAAAAAAAAGAGATAATATAAAAGAAATTCTCCTTTTCTTCCATGTTTAAAAATAAAAGCTAGTTGAAATAAAAAATCATCATCAAAACCAAAGAGTCCTTCCTTAATGTTAAAAAAAAAAACAAACAAAAAAAAACAAAACAAAAAAAGAAGTCTTATTGTCTACTAAAACCAAAAACAAAAAAAGAGAAGTCCTTCCGTTTAGGAAAACAAAAAAAAGTCCATCTTATGTTCCTAAAATCATAAAATCAAAAAAGAATCCTTTCTTTATGCCTCGAAAATCAAAAAAGAAACAAAAAATCTTTTTTTTCATGTTTAGAAAAAAAACAAAAGTTAAAAACAAAAAATCCTTTTCTTCATGGTTCTTCATGGTTCATAAAGAAAAAAAAAAACCTTCTTTCAAAAAAAAATCCCTCCGTTTGTGTCCATAAAATCGACAAAAAATTCTTCTTTTACAATAAACTAAATCCAAAATATATATATATATATATATATAAATAAATGCCTTAGTTTTCAAACAATAAAAAAAAATCAATGGCAAAATCCTTCTCCTTAATTAATCGTAAGAAAAAATAGAAAAAAGCATTCCCCTTAATTAATTTTTAATATATATAGGAACCAAAAATCATTTTTTAATTAACCTTTCAAAAAAAAATAAATTCCCTTTTCCTAACTAGTTTTCAAAATGATATCCTTGCTTGGTATTCAAGATAAAAAATAAATAAAATAATAATAACACCCCTTTTCTAAGCACAAATAAAAACAAAAAAAAATTATTTACATATATATATATATATATTATGCATTAATAAAACCCATAAAACCACAAAAATAAGGCATTATTCATGGAAAACCATTCACACATCATCAATCAACATGCTTAAAGCGGAAATAAACCATTTTTCATCTGGGAATGCAAGATCATGATCATATTTGCAAGAAAAAGCAAGAAAAATCAAAGAAAATAGGTGTTAAATGGTTACCTTTTGAAAGAAAAGGGGTCTTTGATCTAGCGTGAGTCGACAATCAATCCACACAAGCAAAGCAACAGCAATGGGGCAATGTAAAGGAACCCTAGGAGGGGTCGGTTTTTGGTTTCAAGAGAAAGGGGGGGAGAAAATTTTGAAATAATGCCCCACAGCCCGAACACGGACTGTTTAAATTCCACCCCAGCCAAGCCTAGCGCAACTAATAGTTGTGCCAGGCAAATTTTATGTCCCTTTTGACTTGGCGCAACTAATAGTTGCACCAGGAAAATTCAAGGCCCCTATTGGCCTAACACAACTAATAGTTGCGCCAAGCACTTAGGCTGGGTCTTGGGCCTGATACGGGTCAGATAGGAAAGCCGGCCCGCCTCACTCTTTTTGTTTGTTTTGTCACTCCCGGCAGATGTACACGCTCCCGAGACGGCATCTCGATCATCCTTCGACTTGCCAAGGAAGCCATGCTAGAATAAAACCAGGACGAGATCAATAAGCACTCAGGTCCTACACAGGAAAATATGAAGAAAAATTCAACAAAAAATAAATGATAAAAAAAAAAATCCCCACAGAGAAGCCGAAAATATTCACAAAAATAATCACATAAACTAAAAACTTAAAAAATCCAAAATCAAATAATCACTTAAAATAAAATCATGAAAAATCCAAAAAGATCACGTAAAATAATAGTTCCAAAATAAAAAAATCACATAAAATAATAGTTCCAAAATAAAAAAATCACATAAAATAATAGTTTCAAAATCCAAAAAAATCACAGAAAATAATGGTTTCAAAATCTAAAAAATCACATAAAATAATAGTTTTAAAATCCAAAAAAAAATCACTTAAAATAACAGTTGAGAAATCCAAAAAATCACATAAAAAGATAGAAAAATCAAAAACAGATTCCCCCGCAGAGACGCACAAGCATAAGGCGATAAAATGTTAATATTTTATCAGTAATGCAGCTGTGTCATATTAAAGTCCTGAGTCTAAGGTTCACTTTAGACCTTTGGATCCTGCTTTAAGGTAGGAGCAACGGTGTTGGTCTCGGTCAAACAGTCAATGTTTCGATCGAGTCGACTCCATTGCTAAATCTTTGTGATAAGCACTCTGTTTTGGATTCATGTGAACTCTAGTGTCTTTAGCTTCAGATTCGTTGGAAAAGGTCAATCGTTGGTGGAGACCAACCTGCTGAGAATGAGATTACGCGTTAGTCAAACTATGCGCAACCATGCATTCAGAAGGGTTTCATTTCCCTTTCATTTTCTGCAAGCTTAAAACCTGCATTGGCAGTGGTGTCCCTATAAAGTGTACACCATGCGTTTGGGTATTCGTATGATGGTTGTTTGTCCCCATAAATTATACCCGGGTGGGTCCCGGTCGGGGCTTCCATCACCTTTGTTGCTTATCGCCCCTAATGGGTGAATGTTTATGCATAGTTGAATGATGTTTATGAACATTATTGACAGAGACCAAGATTGGATGTCCCTTTAGGGGGACACCCCAATGTTTGGTTGGATCTGTTTGAGGTAGTTGAAGCTGGGCTCTAGGTCATGTTGATCTGGGGCATGCTTTCGAAAATAGCACAAACTCCCAAAAAGCGTTGTGACATTTATTCACTTCGCTCGGGCAGTCATGCTAAATAAACTTCGGGATCGATGGGTTCACCCAAAAACCTCGAACCCTACTTTCAGTAGGGGCACCTATGAATAGTCAGATGGGGCCATCAAATGACTCATAGGATTGGACGCAAACTATGGAGCCTTGCGTATTTTTGCTTTGCGCCTATCTTTGGATATGAGTCGATCACCCCTCTTACTTGCAAAGCTGTTGTATTCAGAATGAATCTCAAACATCAATCACCTTCAAATCATCTCGAGAAGTGGATATTTTTCTCAACTAACAGGCTTTCGCAACTCATTTCACCTCGGTTATGCCCAGTAATGTCACTAAGTGCTTGGGGACCGATTACCTTAAGAAATAAATGTTTAGCCTGGCATCTAGGGCTTTCGTCTTCTCACCATAATTACTCGTCTGATGTTTGAAGTTCGTTCTGAATGCAGTGGGCCCGTCAGTAATGCCTTGGGCCTCTTCGGATGTCTCTTTCTTTGGCATTCGATCGTTAGTGATCGGATACCAAAGAGGGGCATTTGTAGACACCCAAATCTGGCCCAAGGCCTGATCGAAACACATTCTGAGAAAGGTTCACTTTCTAGCTTTTGATGGCATGCATGGAACCTTTAGGAACCACCCTAGAACCCTTAAGAACCCTTCTAAACCTTTAGGAATCACCCTGGATCCCTTAGGAACCTGCCCTGAACCTTTAAAAATCAATCCCAACCCTTAGAACCCGTTCTGAACCTAAACCTAACCGTCCAAAACCTTGGAAAAGGGTGTGTGCATTGAGACCAGCTATGGCCTTATACTATGATCGAATCTCACACTATTGAAAAGTAGAGGACGTCAGCTTTCCAACGGTCCAAGAAATGCCCCAATCAGAGTTGTACATCAAAAGATATGGCAGTCTGAACCCGGAGGGAAAAAGAGTAAAACCTTGTGGGCCCCCCTAGGGATTTGTGCGTCAGATATAATTTTGCCTGGCACAACTATTAGTTGCGCTAGGCTACTTCTCCCAGAAATTAAGCCTGGAGCAACTAATAGTTACGCCAGTTCTAAATGTGGACCCCACCCTCGTGAGCCAACTTCTAAGCACTGTTCAGCACTGTTTTACTGTATATTTGCCTGGCGCAATTATTAGTTGTGCTAGGCATATGAATAGTAACCATATCTTTTTGCCTTGAAATTCATGATTGAGGTTTGACATGTTGACCACCTCGACCTTTGGGCTGTGTTTTAATAGTTCTGTTGCACCCATTCACTACCTATTTGCAACCCCTTAAGTGGCTTAAGGCTTCACCCCATCATCCAACATTGGAGGACCTTCTCACATATTTCAAGGCTCCAAAATCCCTAGAAAACCTTAGATTTGAGATTACCTAATTGCTAACCCCAACTAGCACTTAAGTGGTCTCCTAACCCACCAATTTCCTATAAATATAGCCCCCCTCCCTTTAGTTTAGGGGTTGAGAATTTTGGCCTAAGAGAGAAAGATCTTAAAGTGAGAAGATCTTTCTCCCTTTGGTGCACACTTCCCATACAAATTTCAGATTTCAAAAAGCTCCCTTAGACCTTAGCATTTCACTAAAAGCCTTTACGTTAGGTGTGTGTAATCCCTTAGCCTTCCCTCTCTACCTCTTAGCTTCAAGCCTTAGGAGTTAGAACCCCATTCCATACCATACAAGCCTTCAAAAGCCCACCGAAGTAAGCCAACGCAAGGCTGCCCAACGGTACAACAAGGGCCCGAGAGCTCTGGCTCTCCCCTCTCTTCCTCTACCTTCTTGGTTTCTCTTCAATCCTCCCATTTGTGTCGTTACGCCGCTGAATTTTTGATAGGAACGAAGGGGCACAAATAGGATTCTAAGACCCATTTGAGCATGAGGAGGCCTTTTTCTTTCTTCTTTATTATTTCTTGTTTTGGTCTTAAGTAGAGACCATATTTTGTGGGTTGATTAGGTGCCTAACACCTTCCCAATCGATAACCGAAGCCCCTATCCAAGAACCTTTGGTGTGGACCGGATTTAGAGTCATATTTTTAACACTTTGGTGCTCATAAAAATGAACTAGGTTTCTCGAAACACCAAAAACTCCGGATGGCGACTATATTTTTTTGCAAGCGAGCGTATCACCGCGACGGGATTGTCACAAATCCCATGGTTGCACATAAGCATTGAAGAATTTGAGCATCAATTGATACCTGTGGTTGGATTTTCTTTCGATCAAAGTAGTATATAATAGTTAGAGTAGATTTGATATTAGAAGTTTCTCAAGAGCAATTAACGATTGCAATTGAGTGCTGAAGATTGGTGTAGATATCTTAGTTTCTCAGAAGCACTTGACGTCTGCGACTGAAGGGTGAAAGATATATTTATTTACATTTTAGTTTAGATTTTATTTTCTTTTATTTATAGCTTTGTAAACATCTCCAAGTTTTAATTTGAATTGACAACTCAGGTTAGAATTTGCATATTAGTGTAACGATTTTTACTTTTCCATCTTCAGTTTTCTAAGGTTTGATTGACGCCCAAATTTTAGGAAGTTGTGGATTAGATTAAATCTATATTGATAATATCTTAGACTTGATTGATGACCAATGCTAAGAAACTAGAGATATGGTATAACGATACTATTTATTTTCATAAATATCCGATAACTGAAGATTGAGATTGACGACCTCAATCTGAAGAAGGAAGATTTTGGGTTTATTTTATGCATTTTAGATTAAAAATCATTCTTTTATTCATATTTCTCCAGTAGATTAGATCTTAAAGGTAAATAGAAGTTTTTAAGATAAGAATTGAAATAGAAGATATAGATAAGATGTAATTCGATAAATAAACTTCCTCGTGGGAACAATCCTATGCTAGTACTATGATTTCCATTGTGCGCTTTGTAATAGGTTAAGACTTGAGTTTAAACATAATTTTAATATACATAATAAGTTTGACTAGTACTCTAGGTCATGTTGATCCAGGGCACATTATCAAAAGTTTCACACATTCCCAAAAAGCGTTGCAACATCAAAATTTGCTTCGCTTAGGTAGTTGTGTTAAATTAACTTCGAGGACGATGAGTTCACTAAAAAATCTCGAACCCTACCTTGCGTAGGGGCACGCGTGCCAATCAAAGTGGGGCAATCAATGCCTCATGAGATTAGGCATAGTTGTTGGATTTTCGCGTCATTGCTTTACGCCAATCTTTAAGTATGGGTCGATCACCCACTTGCTCGCGGGGCAGTCTTATTCAAAATGAATCTCAAACATCATGTATTTTCAATTATACCATCACAAATTTTTCCAATAATATCACTAAGCGCATGGGGACCGATAGCCTTGAGGAACGAACGTTTTCTCAAATGTTGGGCTTCTGCTACTCTCGAGTGACGCACATTTTTCCTAATATTGGGCATACGTCACTCTCCATTTAGTTTTTTTCTTTTTTTTAATTCCTTTCTTAATATTTAAGGTTCACTTTGAATACAACGAACCCATTAGCGTACCTTGGGCCTTTTCAAGTGATCAGATACCAAAGAGGGGCATCTGTAGACACCCAAATTTGGCTCTTAGAGAGGGGGGTACCCCCGAGCTTTTGAAAACATTTTTCAAACCCTTAGGAATCATCTCAAAACCTTTAGAACTTAACCCAAACCCTTAGAGGCCAACTCAAACCTTTAGAACTTAACCCAAACCCATAGAACCCGTTTTGAATCAACCTAAACAATGGATGAAAAGAGCAGTTCTAAAGTTTGCATGGACAATTTTTGAACCTGATGCCTATACCATTGGAAAGTAGAGGTTCCCAACTTTCCAACGAGTTAAGAATTGCCTGATTTTGAAACGTACATCAAAAGTTATGGCGAATTGAAGAACGCACAGAAATGTAAGTTTTAGGATTTAAAATCGTGACACTTTTTCGCAAATCGTGACCCATTTTCGTAAATCGTGACCCCTTTTCATAAATCGTAACCTCTTTTCATAAATCGTAGCTTCTTTTCAGAAAATTGTGACCTCTTTTCAGAAAATCGTGACCTCTTTTCAAAAAATCGTGACCTCTTTCCAGAAAATCGTGACCTTTTTTCAGAAAATCGTAACCTCTTTTCATAAATCGTGACCTCTTTTCAAAAAGTCGTGACCTCTTTTCGTCATAATGTGCCAACTTCATCTTCTCCAACGAACCATCCGAGATGACTTTTTTAGTTGGGTTTTCGATTTGTGGATTTTCTTGGACTTTAGGAGGTTTTCTTTATGACCCTTATACCCCTATAAGGCTTTAGAACCACCTTTGTCCCATATAAGTGGCTATCTCATCATCCACCATTAAAACCCATTTTTCACCTTATCCAAGCCTTAGAACTCCTAGAAAACCTTAGATGGTCCATTGCCTAATTTCTAAACCAATTATTAAGTTAACAGCTCACTAATTACCCTCAACTCTGTAAATAGAGGCCCACACCCTTCACTTAAAAAAAGAGATTTTTTATCCAAAAAAATATCCAAAGAGGAACCGACCTAAAACAGAGAAATATTTCTAGAAGGAGAGAAAAATTAGAGAGATATTTTCCAAAATAGAGAACTCTAGAAAGATCTCTCCCCATCTCAAAGCTTCAACCTTCTAGGTTTTGAAACCCTAGTTTATTAGATACCACCACACTTTCCTCAATATCATTCCCAAGCCTTAGCCAATTTAGAAATTATAACTCATCCTTCATACCATCCATCTTCCCCAACAGCTAGTTAGAACCTTGTTTTAACCCACTATGCTTTCGGAAGCTCACTGGAGCTAGCATCAAAGCGAATATCCGGCGACGATGGTACAAGGGCCTGAGAGCTCCGGCTCTCCCCTCTATTCTCTACCTTCTTTTTATCTTTGCTTTTCCTCTATTCTAGAATTTGAGCCGTTATGCCGCTGAAATTTTGGTGATTATGGGGGCTCAAATAGGATCGGAGTGCCTTCAAGCAAGAGGAAGTGCTATTTTTTTATTTTTAAAACTGGGCCATAGTAGAGACTGTTAATGAGTGAGTTAATCAGGTACCTAACACCTTCCCATTGATAACCGAAGTCCCTACCTAGAGGCTTTGGCGTAGACTAGATTTAGAGTCATATTTCGCACTTCGATGCATATAATATTGATTTTGGGTATCCCAGGACACCAAAAGCTTCGGGTGGCGACTCTTTTTTTTCTTGTGAGCACATTGTCGCGACGGATCCGCAAGGTCCTCGATCGCACAACTACAATATTTAGATTGCAGTTTCAATAAACCATATAACCAGTGAGCGTTTGATCTAATTTCCTTTCTTTTTGAGAGAGACTGTTACCTATCTGAATTCTAATTTGCCTCAAACTTTTTGACTGTTTTTAATGAAATCTCATATTACTGAAATTTGAATCAAATATTCTATAATTATGTTGAATGTTTGTCTAGAACTATTTGTTATATGCATCAAAGAAATATGACATTCTTGCTAGTAAATCGTGAAAATGATTTAAGGCTTTCTTTTGATTCATTTGAGCCAAAATGCCAAAATCACGAACTCTATTTATCCCTTGAACCCAAATTAGAGCTTAAACCGATTTTCTTTGTACCCAAAATTTATAGACCCTTAACCATATGTACTATCCAAAGCTTTCAATCTTTTACCCTTGTATTTATGAGAATTTATAACAAAGGGGAAAATAGGGGAGTGGAAGGAGTATGCAAGAACAGATAAGGAATATGTGAAAATGGTACAGCTGAAAAAGAAATAAAAAATCTGGAGAATATGGGAAAACACGAGAAATCGTACCTACAATTCTACAGTAAGAAAAGCAAAAATCTTTCAACCTGAGAAAAATCAAGAGGATATCTAAAAAAGAAATTAGAAAGAAAAAGGGATTTACTAAAAAAAAAAAAAAAATAGAGAATGTATATGGGAAGAAGTTATCCAACTTTCTGGATACTTACTGAAGTAGAAAAAGAAGAAAACAAGAAGTTAAGTGAGAGATGAGCTGAATTCTCAGAACTTTTGAATTCTTTATACCTATCTTTGGAACCTTTTACCCCTTAGCCCCATTACAAGCCGAATAAAGACCTTTTTTATTTACGATTTACAAAAGCTTGAGCCTAGTAGAGATGTGTATAATGAATCCTATGGAGAAACATGATACATATGAAATAGAATTGATTATCTAATCCATGAGATTTATCTTTTTGTCAATTATCTTTTGAATTATTTATCATATATATCATATTGAGAGAACCCAATAATTTCAATATTCTTTTTGAGAGTATGCCAACAGTGAGGATTTGGAAGAAAATATTTTCTAAATCTTCCATCCTATCCTAGAAAAATTTATAATGAATAGATTCTTTCATTGATACACACTCTCCACGCTTTACCTGAATTGAAATTGTTGAGTATCTGATAGACGATAACTTCTAGGATGGGAACTCATAGCTGATGGAATCATATTTTTGAAAATCTAAACAAACATGTAATGGTCAGATGTTTAGTAGTTAGATCTGTTTTAATTTTTAGAATTTGTTTTTGTAAGAAATTTTTTGAAAAAAACTAAAAATATTTTGAAGTTTGTAGGTAACTTCACTGAAAACCTTCAGGAAACTATAACTCCTCCACTAGGGATCACCTAGGGGTTTAAATGCTTGTTGCATCTGCTAAATGCAATCATGCATCCTACAAAAGTGACATTTAAAATTTTAAATTAGTTTATCTTTTCTTGTTTGCTAGGGACTAGCAAAGCTTAAGTTTGGGGGTGTGATCAGTCACATAATTTACTATTTTATCACCCTTAACTTAGTGATGCTAGACCCCAGTTTGGTTCTAATAAGATGTTAATGTACAGATATTTAGAAAAGATAGCAGAATAGAACCAAAGTGTTAATATTTACCAAAATGAACTAAAAAAGTAGTAAGAATCATGATCGTACGAAGTTATGTTCCAAATCGTGGTTGGCACTAGTGCAAGTCAAAAGACAGAGTTATGATACAATCTAGGCATGGGCGAACATAACCAAAAGAAGAAAAAGAAGGAATCTTAAATCATGATCCTATATAAAAGACGGTCAAGCACGAAAGGAGGACACGATTGAACGTAAAGAATGAAGAATCGTACTGAAGAAAAGATGCAATCGTATTCATGATTTTATGAGTTTGAAGCCCTCATTGCTGCAGATCACGTGAAAGTCATGTAGAAATAGTAAGATCTCTTAAATTAGAAGTCTGCTAGTCCAAGGATCTGAGAAGATTGACGAAAGAATCTTTAAGATCTATGCTACTGAAAATAAGGAGAAATGTCATGCGCACATCTATCAATCCAAAGTAAGGAAGATTAGGATTAGAAGTTTTAGTTGTTTTAAGAATCTTTTATTTTCAGTAGGTTACTTTTATTAGAATTTGAATAATGTAAACCGACCCCCTATGAGTTATAAATAAGAGGGCTCGACATAGTGGAAAAATTTATAGAAGGAATTCTCAGCATCAATAGACAACTGAGGTTGGGTTTCCTGAAGATCAACCCTACAGTAGTTTAGTTTAGTTTAATTTAGATATCCAAGGTTTCTCGAAAGCAATTGACGACTGTGATCGGGAGCTGAAAGATTAGATTAGAGTATCTGTAGTTTCTCAGGAGCACTTGATGCCTGTGTTTGAGAGATGAAAGATCTTTTTTATTTACTTTCTAGTTTAGATTTACTGCTTTCATTTACTATTTTATAACCATCTAAAAGTTCTTCATTTTAATTGACGCCTAAGATTGAGAATTTGCAGATTAGTGTAATGATATTTTATTTTCCATCTTTAATTCTCTAGAGTTTGATTGACGCCTAAATTTCTGAAAGATTGATGATTAGCATAATCTATATTGAGGAATTCAAGTTTTTGATTGATGCCAAATTCTGGAAGGCTTAAATATAGTATAAGGGTATTTTAATTTTATAAATATTCGAGAACCGAAGGATTGTGATTGACGACCATAATCTAGAAGTAGGAGGATTTAGATTTATTTTTTTGCATCTTAGTTTAGTAAAAACATTCATTCTTTATTCTTTAAAGGCAAATAAAAGCATTTAGATTTTTGACCTCTCTCGTGGGATCGACCTTATACTAGTGCTATGATTTCTGTTGTGCGCTTGTAATAGGTTAAGATTGAGTACAATAATAGTGCGTACCAATTACTACGGAAGCCTTTCATCGGAAAGCATGATATAGTAAAATTATCCCACTATAGCTCGTCCTAGAATTGAGTAGTAAGAGTTTGTTATAATATGAGTATGTTGAGATATGATAAGTTATGAGTACGATAATAAGACATTGCTGTGTAGGCTAGCAAAAAATTAAAAACTAAGTCTGTATGTATCATTCCTTGCGTAGGCACCGTAAGGGCAACACCATTTTACAGACAAGACGGGTCTCTTAGAGACGTTATGAGTAAGTTATGAGTGTGTTATGAGTATGTTATGAGTTAAATTTGGCCATTTATGTCTCCCCATTATGTTGGGTGGGGAGTATGAGTAGGATATGGAAGGCGATTAGATAGCATTATGATATGGTGGTATGATACTATGGTGACTCTCACATGTAGCTCGAGCAACGACTCTAGCACAGGTCTTATAGGATTTACGCTCATGCATTGTACAGACGTATGTGCTAGAATAATAAGATATGTTGTGTTACAAAATATGATGAGGCACAGTAGGATATGAGTGTCTAGATCATGGTCCTGCATTTATGTTATGCTATGAGTTTTACATTATACACATGTTTTGATTATATTATCTTTTAGTTGCTTTAATATATTATTATTATCACTCACAAGATGCACCCACAATGCACCTGAGTAGTATAGGGTGGATTGGTAGTGTATCCATTGAGTTTACGTGACTGAGTAAACTCATTCTACGAAAAACTAATAGCTGCAGGTGATTATATTGGGGGAGTAGACGCTGGCTATCCAGATTCTACTGAAGTTAATTTCATTGACCCCGTGGACACTGAGTACCAGGAGCCTTCGGAGGGCGACGTCGCTGATTATCAAGAGGACTTCGGTGCTGATTTTAATCCTAGTGCAGGCTATTGATAGTTGTAGACTCGATATTGAGTTCATTTGATATCAATATTATGGATTTTATAGATTAGTCTATCGGATTTTTCTCCAACTTTCATTAACGTTTATTTGTGGATTTTTTAGATTTATCGCTTTTATTCATATTTATGGTTGCCCATTTATTTCATTTTTATTTGTTGGCTTTCATAAATTTCGTGGAACCAGATTTGCGTGAGAACTTCGATTATATGTGTGTCCGCTTAGCGTATTTGGGATGCGTGCGGGTTATAACTCGAAATTCTATATGCCCTAGGGATGGGATAGAATTTCGGGTTGTGACAGAATGGTATCAGAGCCCAAGCTCTACTTCCTCGAGGACTATATTAGTTATATAAGTACAATATGTTGATTGAGTTTATGATAGTTCAAATGGACCCTAGACTTTAGATCTTTTAAGGATTTATTGGTTTCAAGGAAGTTCGATCATTGATGATAGAAGACCCTAAGGTTCAATTTCGTATTTAAAGATTTATTTAAGAATAACTTATATAGTTAGGAACTTATGAGAAATAGTAGAAATGATCTATAGGGATTGAAAATTAATAGATGAAACTTTTTTTAAAAATTGAGAGGCAATTAGATAAACAAATCCTTGAAGATTTGACTGTTTAAGATTCTAGGTGATCTGAGATGCCAACTATAGGAATAGTTGATTCTAGGTTATATTACAATTGACTTCAATAATTGGATCAAGTGAATATCCGACTAACGTTTGACATACCATACATTCGGAGAAACTTGTGATATCATATCAGATAATTTTATAAATTGATCAAATAGAGTTGAATTTATTATAAGGAGTGGAAGATCCTATTCCTATGATATCAAATGTCAGGTGTCACAAATATAGAAGTTTTGCAGGTGATTTGAGATTAGCAAATAAATGATGATATTAATTTTTAATCAATGCCTAATTTTCGAGGACGAAAGTTTTTAAGGAGGGGAGAATGTAACGACCCTGATTTTGTTATTGTTGAATTGTTGACGTTAGATGAGAAGCTGAAATTATGGAGAAGCACCTAGAGCTCATCGCATCATTTACGTAATTTTTAAGGATAAAAATATTAAAAGGGAGAGAGAATGTAACAACTGTAGACACCCCCATTTTGCCCTCTCGGAATATACAATTTTATTTGGTCAGACTTTGACCTCATAACCCTGATATGGGAATGATGCACTGAAACAATAGTACATGGTTGAACAAGGCTGAAACAATAGCTCTGTGGCTCAGATCCCAATATAGGGAGACTATATACTGAAACAATAGTATATAGTCGGAATGCAGACTGAAACAATAGTCTTGCATTTCAGACTAGAGATCAGACCCGGACAACCCCGAATTAAGCACTTGAAACCCCGCGCATAATTCGATTGAACGCTAGACCACAAATGCTCAATCAGTCCCCCTTTTAGACCAAACTTCCTTTTCCAGACCATCTTGAGACTCGATCACGCACCTGAAATCAGACGCTCGATCGGATTGAGCGTCCGATCACTGGCGCACAATTGCCCTACGCCCGACCTAGCCTCACAGTCCTTGACCCCTAAGTTTCCTTGATTGTGCGCTTCTGAAGAAATACTTAATCGGATTGCACAGTCCTAGCAAGCACGCAATTAGCCCTAACGCTATTAGCAATAGGAAACTCGCTGAGCAAGTCAGCCGGTCGCTCACTGAGTCGGTGATCGACTCAAAGTGATTAAGCGTCGAGAGACTAGCGCGTAATTCAGTTAAACGTTTGGAAAATGGCGCATAATTGAAGAAAACCCTATAAAAGATTTTTTCCTAATTCGCCCAAGAGGTTGGGCAAAATTTTGAGGGAGAACAGATTTTTTATGGATTCCGAAACTAGAGAACTCCGAGGACAAAGCTATAGAGCAACCTAATCATGATTTCGAAATTCAAGCTCCGAATCTTCGAGAATTTTCTCCACGGCCCCCGGTCGTAGGTAAAAATCTTAGTTTTAGACTTAGGATATTTCTTATAGTTTTAATTATTCATTTTAATTATAGGTTTTAATTTTCAGTCCAAGACCATAGCACCCTTTTTTAGATAGCAAATATTTTATATCTGGTTCTAATTCTCCGAATTCGGAACCAGTCCTTAATCCGATGGTCTAATTATCGACCCTAGGCTTTAATTCCATTGTAAAATCTTAATTTCCAGTCCTATCATTAATTTCTGGTTCTAATCTTTGGATTCTAGAACCAATCCTTAATCATACGGTCTGATTTTCTGATTTCGGACCCGAATTCAGTCCTAGAAACTTAAATTTAAATTTAAATTTCTTATTTTCATATCTCCGAAAATCATAAATATTAATATTAGTTTCTATAATTCTAGTTCATGATTCAATTTACAATTATTATTCCGAAATCAATTTTGAAAAATCTAAAATACTATTTTACGGTCCAAAATCTAATTTATCTTTAATCTCAGCCATCCAATTTGCCCAAGGGAGCTTACGGAGGGTACTCGGGAACGAGGCCAATCCTCCTTAGTATAGCGGGCCCAAAACCTTTGTTTTTAGGAATTCTAGAATCGATTAATTGCTTTTTATTTTATTTTTTAGTATAATTAATTAGTAGATCGATTTTATTTTAGCATAATTAATCAATTAAGTTAATTAGATCTTAGTACGATTGATTAATTTTTTTAAATCAGATTTTAATTGGTTAATATCTTGCTTTAATTAGAATTTAGTATGATTAATTCATTGCTTTGATTAGATTTTTTTAGTATAGTTAATCCATTGCTTTAATTAGAACTTTAATTAAATTAGTTTATTTAATTTAATTAAATTTTTAAGAAAATGAGTCTATTTATTTTAATTGGATTTTAATAAAATTAATTCCTTTGCTCAAACTAGAGTTTCAGTAAAATTAGTTTTCTATTTCGATTAGAATTCTAGTAAGACTGTTATACTTGATTTAATTAGAATTCCAACACAACTAGTATACTTGCTCGATCTGAATTCTAATACACTTAGCATGCTCAAATTAATTAGAGTTTTATCAAGACGACTACATGTGCACCCCAAGTATAATTAAGAAACCTAATCACAATCAAACTTCTAATGGGATTAGGACACTTAATTAATTAGACTTTTAGTAAGAATAAAAATAGTAAAAATTAACTAGACTCCTGATAAAACTAGAATATTAAATTAAATAAACTATAATAGATTTCCACATCATCAAACTCACAATAGAATCAAGGAAGTCTGAACTGACCAGAACTATAACTATAAAGGGAAATAAAAGGGAAATTAAATGATCTAAATTAAGAAAAAAACATAGCTGCTGACGTTCGCAGGCGGACAATTTAGTATAGAAGTAACCCATACTCGCTCTTAAGCATGATCATTGATGTGCTGCAGCATTGATAAATATCTGCAGCTGGTGGTCGCAACAAACTAGGAACCTTCCTAGAAAACCCTTTATTTTTTTACCTTCACTATTCCAAACGCCGCATCGCTAGAGTCCACTTGGACAGAATTGAAGCTACTAATTCAACGGGGACCGAGAGGAACCCAGGAAAAGCGCGCACCAACAGATTGACGATCGTGATGGGACACTTTTGCAAACTCTCTTTTTCTAGATAGTTAGTTTTCATCTTATCTCCCTGTTTTATTTTTTCTTTCCATCGTGTCATTTAGATTCCCTTTTATATATATGAGTCTTCGTCAAAGACTCGAGATGTCTGGTATACGAAGAGTGAGTTTATGAGACCCACCGTTGTGGGGATATCATAACAACCCCACGTACGATGAAGAACCATTTCACAGTTCCAGCCCATGACAACCTGAGATTAACATGGCCGACGAGCAGGAAAATCCCTTCTCCACGCCACACATCGATAACAATCAAAATGAGAGAGATGGTAACACCGAACAAAATTTTACCGCTCAACAGATCGTAGAACTCAATATTCAAAGAATACAAAGAGGAGATGACGACTCCGAGAAATTGCTTAAAGGGTTGGCTGTTGCATATGAAACCATTAGGTCTCGACAATTTTCAGAAGAACAAGAGTGAAAAGAGAGGCCACCTCCTACCCCGTGCACGGTGTCAGCCTGCGCCACACTATTGAGACAACCTGCCCACACATTCTTCAACGATGACTCTTTAGACAAGGTTTACCCACGGGTTGCTCTAAAAGACAACACCATTAAAATCAAAGATCTCCTTAAAATGCTCGATGAGTACATGGCCAAGAGAGAGCGCCCTGGTCACTCATTCGGACTCGACAAATTTTGCCGAGACATCGAGTTTAATTTACCAATAGGATTTAAGCCACCAAAATTTACTAAATATAATGGCACGAGAAATCCATATCATCACTTGGCCCTCTTTTGTAATGATTGTTGACCCATACATGATAATCAAGGACTTCTCATTCACTATTTCCAACGCTCATTAGAAGGAAAAACTTTAGATTGGTTTGTGGGACTCTCGCTTTATAAGATAGAAATCTTTGATGAATTAGCGGTCAATTCCTAGACCAATACAAACACTTGATCTAAGAGATAGTCAGTCTCAGCGATCTAATGGCAGCCAAGCAAGGACCTGATGAGGAATTTATCTACTTCGTCGCCAGATAGAGAAAACTCGCTGCTAGGATCGGCACCTCAATGAAAGAGAAGGATTCGGTGGACATTATCATCGATAACACTAGCAAACCGTTAAAAAGTGCACTTGTCATAAGTGATTATCCCGACTTCACTGCACTCCACTCCTGGGCATCCCGACTAGCACGACACATTAAAGGCAGAGATCTCGCACTATCTATAGTCACGTCAAAAATAGGCTCTTCCAATGAATCAAAATCGAAAAAAATAAGGTCTCAGGAACTAAGCAAGTTAACACCGTTGTCAACAAGGACAAAACTCTAGTAATGGGAACTTCCAATCGTGAAATTTCGATAAAATCAAAATCAACAACGGCATACCAACCAAAACTAAGGTGTTAATCAATAAAGATACACGAACTAAAACCAAGGCCAGAATCAGAAGTAAGGCCAGTATTAGAATAGAAACCAATATCCCAATACCTACCAGAATCAGAACACGACGCAGAATCGACCGGCCCACGTGCCGAATTACAATAGTGTACCCCCACCGTAGAACTTTAACCCAGCCAGAGGCCCCTACCAGTCGAGGTGGGAACATGATCCCCCTTTACCGGATACGATTCCCAACATCTTTCATCTCCTTAACACTCAGAATCTCTTTTGATTCTTGCAAGAAAAACCCCACCCATGGCCGACAAATCTAGACTAATAGTAAATATTGTACCTTCCATCGATACATGGGACACAACCTAGAGGACTATTCGGTCCTCAGGGACGTAATCTATGACATGAATGACCGAAACCAGATCAATTGGGAAGCACTTAGGAACTCTAGCCTTAATAATAACCAATCCCAATAAAATTTAGGAATCATTAACAACCCCCCACTCAACCACAACCAAGCAACACCGGCTCAGGTCACCACCGTAGATCTCTTCAGTCGACTCCCCTTCCAACCTTCCACCTTAATCACTCGCATTCAACCCTCTACTGCTTCCGCCACACCAACAAGAGTTCCTTCACCTCCTCATCCCTCGGCCTTGATCACTCACATTACCTCGCCGAATCCACCTCCTTATCTAAAATTCACTAAGATATGAATTCATTCCTTTAGGGTTAGGAGACCATTCCTCCGTAGTCACCCACCAGAGCCTCCAACCCCTCCAAATCCTGAACCAATGCCATTACCTCCCTTTGTCCAATTCTGAACCCGAGTATGAAGATCACGTTCTCCAAATTGTGACATAAATTGCTGCATGGGTAGAAAGTGCCACCCGAAAAACTCCAAGCCAAGGAAGCGAAATAACAACCAAGCGTTTGCTCAACCTAAAAGAAGGTGAACCAGAAGAACATCCTGACTCATGCAAGACGCTAGTCTTTGCTTTCATAGAGGAGAAAAACTATACACAGTACCTCCCACTTTGGAGAGGCACCATTCAGGTACCCGTTCCAACATCAAATTTCAACCATTTTACAAATACATCTGCGTCAAGCCGCGCCGAGTTCAGTCAACAACCGACTTGCCTGATTCTCAAATCAGGAACCAATTACTCGCCTTCGCCTTTCCCTCAAAATAAGGATTTTACGAACGCACAACCACTAGAAGGGAATGTGAGAGAAAGAGAAGTTAACTTGCCTCCCCCACCTCACATCATTCCTCCACCAATTCCTGTGCCTCAACCATTCCAACCACTTGTGCCTAAGGCCCATCGGCCAAGCAAAGAAACTGCGCTCGAGCTAGGACAAGAATACAACCTTCTGTGGCATCTCCAAAAGATCTTGGCCTAGATATCCATACTAGAACTCATTAATAAATCACTTGATCATCACCAGTTGCTGATAAGGACACTTGAAGATACGCAAGTGGATGAGGATACGACCCTGGATGAGCTTCATCAAATCACCTCGGTCATGACACAACCTTTGACGCTCACTTTTACAGACATAGACATGCCTAAAGAGTCATTCCGCGGGTGTGCGACCCCTATATATCTTATGGTCATAATTAGAGGATTCTCTGTACCACACACACTAGTTGACACGGGAGCAGGACTTAGCATCTGCCCTCTCACCACATTAAAAATACTCAAATACACAGAGCAGGATGTTAGGTCCTCCACATTATCACTCATAGCTTATGACGGCTCGCGTCGATTTGTCAAAGGAACTATAAAGCTATATGTTCACCTTGGACTTGTAATGAAAGACGTTACCTTCCATATTTTTGATTCTGCTAGTACATACAATCTCATTTTAGGAAGAAAATGGCTGGAGTCATTAAAGGCTGTCGCATCCACATACCATCAATGTGTCAAATTCCCATATGAGGACTCCATCGTCCGTATATACGCTGATGCATCCCTCCAGGAGATGGATACTGATTACGTAGCGAGCATATCAACCACTCACAACTACGTGTTGAACATGGGTCATATTCAAAAGACTCGAATCCCTGATGAGACAATCGCTACAGAAGTCTGTCCCCCTACTCCTAGTTTTCCCCCAACGCGTCGACAAAAATTAATGAGAAGTGAGGTTGGCTCAGACCTCGCCAAACTCTATGCTATTAATCCTACCGCGACAAAAGGGTGGGACCTTATGTACCAACTTGGACCCGTTGTCCCAACGCAAATACGTAAGCACATAGGGGTTAGGATACCAATCGGGCGGCCCGCAAGTCGACTCGTCCCCTACCTTATCAAAATGGTCTCTATATGACCACTTCGCCTATGGGACCACTGAGAAAGTAGATGTGCCAAAGCATAAGGAAGCGTCCTTCACTAGATCCCAAGAGGTGGAGATTAAGCAAATGACTAAAGCGCTCAACGATTTAACCAATCTAAACGACGATATCAATAAACCGCTCGAAGGAGTCAAGCCCATGTTTGACACTAAGGAATTTATAGAAGAGAGGAGAGCAGAGCCTCTAGAACCCGACCCCCGAGTAGAAGATTGGGAATCCACTGACGACAAAGATTTTCACATAGCTGCCTTGTAAGATAGTGAAGAGCACTTACGCTTAACATGGGAAAGAGATGATACTCCACAAGAAAATACTGACTTGTATAACATCCGCCTCGGCCTTGGCCTTGAGGGATGGGAATGCCCTCGGGACTCCCCTTGTATTGCCTACCCATACCAACCCCGCTGTATGGCATGCACCAGCATATTAGAATGCTTTGCTAGTTGGATCCGACACTCTACGATGGGAGAATCGAATCATTCCAACGTCGTGACCACCGACACAAGTAATGACCTACCAGCTCAGCTACCGACACAAGGAGCATAAAATCCTGACGGTCATCCAGTTGACCTAGGGGGAAACACTCAACACGCCCTCATAGAGTTTGCAGAGGAATTTGAACTAGACACTTCTACGTCCCCATATTCACCGCAACTCCAAATATTTTGGAAATCTTTATAGGAAGAATGGCAACCTCCATTGAGTGATGACGAGGACTACTGGATAGACCTCCCAGCCGTCAAGTTAGCAGAGCGAGACAATTTAGGACTCAAAGCACTATTAGATCAGGAAGATGAATTCGATACTGCCTTCGACTCTAACCTAGAAGGATGGGAATGTCCTTGGGAATCCCCCTGCATTCTTCACCATTATCAACCTTACTGCTGAGCATGCACGCTCATCCTAATGTATTATGAAGATCAAGGAAAAGAACTTGCTACCCCTAAGGATCCTTTGGGAGATCTCCCTCGGTGGGAAGAACAACATTGCTACAACCAAGAGGACGATAGTTTAATTGACTATGATATTCAGAGCTTCTTCGAAGAAGAGGTGATCAATGTAGCAGAAGTCCAAACGTTATTACCGCTGTTACCAGCTTTACTCATTCAAAAGATCTCATCAGACGAGGACTCAAAAAAAAATGTCAAATTCACAACAAGTCTGCATTTCTCGAAGAATCGCTTGAACAACTCCAGCAGCCGTCCCGCTCCCTCAACTAGAGGAAGAAATTCTCCCGGTCCCCCTTGAGGCGATCGACCCTGTACCATATTTATTGTCAAAAATAAAAAAATAGAAAAATAGAAAACCCAAAAAATTCAGAAATATAAAATCCAAAAAAATCAGAAAACGCCAAAAAAGAAAGGAAACTCTTTGCCCTGAACCAAATTTGTGGCCAGTAAGGAGACTTTTCTCCTAATGTTTCTACCCCATTCCCCGCACGAGGACATAAAGCATCTCGGCTAAACAACAACCCAGTGATTATACCAGACGAGATACTTCGTAACTTTGAGAGAAGAATCAGTAGTCTTGACCTTTACCTTACCAAAGATCTCTCAGTCATAAATTTGTCGATGAAGGGTTACCTTTCGCAAATTCAGATCCTCAGTGTAGCAATTTCATAGTATACAAACTTATCGAGGATGAAGAAAGAGCACTGATTGCCGAGGAGGCATTGGATTTCCAATGGGTTATCAAGTGTTTCGATGAGCAAACCCAAATACCTATCAGGCAAAGTACTAAGACCTTCTTCATTGAAAAAGGCGGCGATTGCATACGAGGTAGCATGGGTCAAGAGAATTGCCCCTCCCACAAATGCGACCAAAAGAAGCAATCATCCAGGTAAAGCACGTCAAGATAGGAATCGAAGTCGCTATTGTTAGATTTGAAAAATCACCGACCGACGATGGACAACCATGGTATTTTGACATCTGGAACTTTTTGAAATATCAATACGTCCCTTCATATGCCACGAAGATCGAACGGAAGACTATAAGGAACCAATGCGCCCGATTCTACGTACTCGGCGAAATATTATACAAAGAGGCCTTCACTAAAGTAGTACTACTATGATGCGTTACAATTGATGAAGGACAATACATCATCCAAGAAGCACACGCTAGTGCCTACGGCGCCTACTCCAGTAGACAGAGACTCGCCAATCAAGTTACAAGACAAGACTACTTTTGGCCAACAATGATAAAAAATTACCACCTCTACGTCCAATCCTACAAGCAATGCCAAGAAAACCCTACACTCATCAAAGCTCCATCAGTTGAATTGAATACTATGACCACGCCATGGCCATTTTCGATGTGAGCCTTCGATGTCATCGGACCTTTCACAGACACCGTTGGGAACACTCACAAGCACGCGTTCATACTTACAGTGACCGAATACTACACCAAATGGGCAAAACTTGAATCCTATGTCAGAATCACCGCTTCAATACTTGTAAAGTTTATCGTTCGGAATATCATCACCAGGTTTGGAGTACCCAGGATGTTTGTCACTGACAACCAAGGATCAAAATTTTGGGTTTCATTTCGATTTCGGAGGGGACCAAAACTGAAAATTTTAACCGAAATTTCGACCAAAAATTTGAATTTCGGCTTAAATTTCAAGCGATAATATCAGTCCCATATAAAAATCTGACCAAAATTTTGGTCCAAATTATCATTTCGATGAGGTCCAAAATCGATAATTTGACCCAAAATTTTGGTCATTTCGGCCAAAATTTTGATCCTTGCTGACAACGGACCGCAATTTATTGCAGAGAAGACGAAGAAGTTATGTAAGAAGTACGACATCGATATACGCCACTCATCACCGTTCTACCCTCAAGGCAATGGACAGGCAGAAGCTATGAACAAAACGCTGATTCGAATCCTAAAATGCACAGTAGAAACAAGCAATGGGGCCAACTGGCTTGAACAATTACCAGAAGCACTTTGGGCCTATAGGACCTCTATTCGTATGGCCATTGGCCAAACTCCCTACCTCCTTACCAACGGGGGCAGTCCTATCATATGAGATACAAGTACCATCTTTACGCATTCAACTCGCTGATGAGCTATCCTTAGACGAGAGGAGAATTTCCCTACTCACTCAGCTAGAGCAGCTCGATAAAATACATCTAAGGGCAGCTGATTACGCTCAGGTATATCAGAGGAGAGTGGCCAAAGCTTACAATAAGAAAGTCCTTAAACAAACCTTTAATATTGGGGAATTAGTCTTCATGCCTTCCAAGCACACCCATCCAAAAGGAAAACTGAAATTGAACTGGGAAGGCCCTTACGTCATAACAGCTGCGTGCCCTGGAAATGCATACAAACTGGTGAACTAAGATGGGGGAGAACTCTCTAGCTCTTGGAACGCCACGTACCTTAGAAAATATTACCCTTAGCCCTGTGATCGTCACATCCCATGGTTAAATACTTATACTTGTCACCCTCATAATCGTCATGACCCATTCATTGGTCGTACGCTTTCAATTCTCAGAATATTAATATCCCTAAGACCTCTGATTTATCGCCCACCTTTTCTCACTCGAGCAATTTGATTAAAGGACTAGTGACCTATCTAACCCCTTTCAAAAGTATAAGTAACACCCGATCCTCATTTCCCTTCTCCCGCCATTGGAGGAGACGTTAGAGTAAAAAAAAAATAAAGATATTAGGTTCAATCAAAACTCATTATTCTTGCGCTAGCAGGATGCTTTAACAAAAATATACATTTACATATCAAAAGAAATCGAGTGAGAGCATTACGACGAATGAACAAGTCAATGAGCTCAGGGAAGCATAAGCAGGCCATGAGGACATTTCTGATAACTTTACTAGAAGTGTATAAGCAAGTTGTAAGGGCATCCCTGATGTCCCCATATCACTAGATGACATCGTAAGGTGGCGGGAAGAGGACAAACTCCTGCTAACCATAGAATGTGAGATTTTGATGGTGCCAAAACATGGCGAAGAGCTCAATTATGGCATCCCGTATCCCCTCTGAGAAAAAGATTGTTACCTTCCCCTTTTGGAAAGCCTTAGATACAAACTATTCCCCGCATCACTGAGCCTTACCCCCCTCTTCTATTTTTATTTTCAGACGATAAATCAGAAGCCTTATAGGATGCTCTTAGAAATGAAACTGAAAACTAATGAATGATGACTGATGCAATCACCTAATATACCTACCTTACTTCTCCCTAACAACCACAAGATAGAATGACCACCACCCTAAGATAAAACCCGTATACAACTGACCTAATCAAAGAGACCTCCCCGGTTTAATGACAGTACCGTTCAGCTTTTCTTCAAAACTAAATCACCAAATACCTATGACTGCTTATAGACCTAAAGTGCTAATCTCGAGACCCAGAAAAGTTCCATTGCATCTTGACGCTGGGGCATTTTTTTTGGATTAGAAGAAGAATCATATCAGAAGCGCCGGTTTATCAACAAAGAAATTAAGGAACGACGAAGTTACCACCCAGAAAGTGCTACTGAAGATATTATACTGCCAATCCTATCACGCTCCTACACTGGGGTATTTTTATTTATTTTATATTTTTATTGTTTTTGTTATTATTTCTATTTTAGCTACTTGCTTTCCCTATTGTATTATTTTTATTTCGAAAAACGAAAAAAAAAAGTACATATTCATCTTTTGCTACCAGACTTCGGTCTGAGACAGTTACCCCCTTGACAACTAGCAAGGGGGAGAACAAAAACTACTAACAGCATTACTCTCACATGTGCAGATACGAAATAACCTTCAACCATCACCAGACCATCTCAGAAAGCATCCAAGGCCCAATGACGGTCGATTGCACTAAAGGAACTAAAAAATAAAAGTAGACGCAAGAGGTAACTAAAATAAAAGGAGCCAATCAGGTACATCTAAACCAAAAATCTCTCTATATATGTAAAATCTTTTCATTTCTTTTTACACTTATCACCGGGGGCATCCCCCCTTTATATACAATGCACACACACAATAAAAAAAAAACCACACACACCCCTACTCCCTACGGTGCCGCTGGGATGGCCGAGTGCTGCTGTCTCCGATATTATCAGCCCGGAGGTCCGTGGACTGGTCCTCTGAAAACATGATCCCTGCACCCAGAGTCCTCAGAACCTCTAGACGACGAGGCCCCACCACAGAACCCCCCTCACTCGCCTGACTAGCGGATCACCTCGATCACGAATGAGGAGGATACCTCGCAAGAACCTCACGAACAAAATTCTCACGAGCATCACCCCTAACTCGATCATGAGACGTGTGACGAGACTGCCCGATCGAGGAACCCACAGCCCTCGACTCAGACCCACCAAGTTGACAAGCTAGCCTATGTATCCCCTGCACACTCCTCATCAGACGATACTGCAGCCCATCTAGGGACGCCTGCATCTCTGCCCGTGTTGTCCGACGTGCTGCCTCTAATGCCTCAGTCTGAGTCCTCTGTGTAGCCTTCATCTCAATAACCAGGACCTCACGACTCGGTGTCTCCCCAAGGACTCGTTTCACCTCAGGAATGGCGCTCGTTCTGCCTCTAGGCATGCCTCCTCAAGCTGACGGACCTGCATAACCACGTTGAGTCAAAGGAAAACTAATATATACATGAATAAAAAAAAAACTTTGAAAAGAAGAGAACCATACCAGGGCCAGCCTCTCCTCCACGAGTCGCCCAACCGTCTCAGTAGTCATCGAATCAGCAGGAGGCACGGAAGGAACAACGAACATAGGCGGCTACAACAAGAACAAACAAATACATCAAAAAAATATTATAATGACAAATAAACCACGAACACAATAACTAAAACATACCTGAGTAGGGATAAGAACAGACTCCTGAGGGGGAGCCTCAAGAGCGGAGTCCAGAACAGCCTGCATAAACAACCAAACAAACCAACACAGGACATGTTAGAACAAAATAATGATAAAATAACAAAAAACAGAATTACGCTACACCAAAAAAGAAACAAAACTATACCTGACTCTCCAAGCGTAGAGAGGCAGCAGTCGCCTCCCTCACCTAAAGATCCTCGACAACCCGATGCTGAAATACCGTATGATATTAGTAAGCTACTAAGAAAGCGAAACAATGACACCCAATAAACTAATGCAATGACACAAACAAGATAAAAGATTAAATGGAACTTACCCAATGATCTAGCTCGGCTTGAAGCTGAGCCATCTCTGAATCCTCCAGACTGGAGGAAGCGACTGAAGACGGATCAAATGTCGAAATAGAACCTCCAGTAGCGAGCTCGGCTCTCTACGAATAATAATAAACACATCAGTTGGAAAGCTCGCAATGCTAACAATGAACAAAACCTTATGTGTAAAGACACCTATCAATCGGTCAATCTCAGATCGTAAGTGGCCTCCACCTCTTGGCCGACTTGCTGCTGACTGCGTAACAACTCAATCATCACCCCCTGACGAGCAACCTCATCCTCCCTCGCAGATTGTCCAAAAAAAAAATAAAACTAGACACCACAACCATGTCAGAACGACCAGAAGACCGAATCCGCATAAAAGAAAAAAAAAACATAAATTAATTCACCAGGAGCCGTCGAGTCTCCGCTAGCCAAGCCCCCAACTCATCCTCCACTACCCTAGCCTAAGCAACCGAGGAGGCTAAGGAGTGAAACATCTCCTCATCCAGAAGAGGAGCACACCCCATCCGCTCCATCGCCCTATGGAGAGTGTCTAATGCCCCCCGCACACTCGCGGTGAGGTGGCCCTACTCCAACGCAGCCAACCTCTCCCTCAAAGTCGATGCTGAGTCTGACCCACCGATCGTGAAAGAGCCACTCTCGTGGAAGGGACGTGTGAAGAGATGCCCGCCACCCAACACACTAAACCACGACACATACTCTCGGGCATCTGCCTCGTCACGCGCCCCTGTAACCCTGGTCCCCCCAGCTCTAAAATCCGCTACCTGAAGCGCCATCCACTCCACAAAATTTTGGCCAGGAGGGCCGGTCATCCTCCTCGCCACTTTGTGGCGAATCTCTGGAGGGACTCCCTAAGTGAGCCCCAGCTGCCATACCACACGAGAAGTGTGGATCCTCTCCACCCTCTCAAAATAATAGACCCATATATCCACATCAAAGAAAGGCAGGCCTGACTGAATCACTGGCACGCCGGAATCCTCCTCATCCACATACGACCTCCAAATCACCTACAACCAAACAAACGAGTCGACCCCTCAATGAAGACCCAAATCCTAAAACACAAAAATGAAAAAAATGTACACATGATGATTTATACCTGCCCTGCATGCATATACTCAAAGAGGCCTTGCAGGTCTGAAGATTCGAAGACCAACGGTGACCCCTCAACGCCTCCCTCCACATGTGCATCTATGAAAATGTGAACGTCACGTCCAACGGAACCCCCAGACGGAGAAAAGCGAAGTGATCATAGGCCCAAAACTAGAAAGAAAAATAGAAGAAACGCTGAATAGTTACCATTAAAAGACCAAAAAAAGAGACGCTATAACATTAATTAACTAAAACTCACCTAGAGGAAGGGAAGAAAACCTTCGATCGATGTGACACCCTGTCCTTGATGGTAAAGCTTCTCATAGAGATGCCCCAGTGCGGTTGCACCCCACGCATAGGTGGGGACTCGATCCAAGTACCCGAGAACCATGAAAAATAACCCGATGATGCATCCCCGAGTCGAAAAAGAGAAGAGTACTGTACCAAGGAAGTGCATCAAGAATGCTCGAAGCACCCTATTCGCAGCCAATCCTGACTCCACTACGGGCTCCTGACCCGCCACTACTGCACAACGCACCTCATAGGTCGCCTTCGCCTCCAAATGGCACCTCGGGGGGATGAAGCCACTCTCAAACGCATAAATAAAAAACCAAGTGACTCGAACTACACCTGGCCCCGAGCCGCGTGACCTATACAGCACACCCAAGATCTCCTCACACACCTCCAAATAATGTCCCACCATCTGCCCTGTGATCGACTCGCCCTCGAAACAAAGACCGGTGATACGGACCCAGTCCTCTTGAGTTGGCAACATCATACCAACTGGAAAGAGAAGTACTTGATGCTCCTCCCTCCACCTCTCCAAGATCACCGTGATCAGGCCACGGTTGACTTGAAAGGGCTCCAGCTCCAGGATCTATCCGAAATTGAAAGACACCAGCCGCGCTTGCTGGAACTCCGACAAGGCTCGGTACCAAGTGTGAGACTCGGTCCATATCGAGCTGATATCCAGCTGCGGGGGCTCCTATTGAATGAAATACAAACAATAATAGTAAGACTAACACATACCTACGATAAAAGATGAACAAATCTAAAACTAAAAGTGAGTCAAATATGCCCCAAGCACAATAAGAATTTACAACAAACACATAAAACATAATAAGAATGACTGAATAGAAACATGACCTATCTGTAGATGCCATTATGATGCATGAGTGAGCACACAACTAAGGATCAATGCAGGTTCGACATAAATTAGAAGGGTTTCCAAATCCTAATAAGCCTATGTCATAACCTAAGTGGCTAGGAAAATGGAAGAACTCTTGCTCATGAATGCTTACCCGGCCTCGAGCGAATAAATCCTCCAGTGGGAAGTGTCTGTGATCTCGATGCTCCTCACCCTGGTGCTCCACAGTCGTGCCCTCAGCTCTCTCACCCTCAGGAATCGTACCCTCAACCCTCTCACCCTCATCCTCAGCGACCCTTTTCTCAATCTCGAGCACCACCTCCCCGACCATGTCGGTTCAAGCCTCGGAAGTCTCACCCATCTCGCCCTAACATCCTCTCCAACTCAGAAATAGTAATATCGTGCCTACCACCACCTTCAAACACCATCCTTGAACGAAGAGATCAAAAAATTGAAGAAAATAGAAGAAACGGCACCTGAAATAGACGATTGAATCACGAGATATCACGAAAACATAAAAACATGAAAATTAGAGCACAAAGAAATAATTAAATAGAGAATCAAAGACTAACACGGATCGCGCGACAAAAATGAAAAATTTTGATCTATTTATAGGACACCGCTGAATCGTACATGTAAATCCAAGCACGTAAACTAATCATGCACCACTCTCACCGTGTTTAATTCAGATCACATGACCGGTCTTAAGCACGCAAACCAATTGTTTCCCGCCCAAACTAACCCGACCATCTGGTTGCGCACTGCCTACTAAGCGCGTAATCATTTCAAGCGTCCATACAGTAGTGCGTGTATGCCAATGGTTGCCCGTACAGTGACCAGCCACCGCCTTGATCACGCACTCGGTATTCTATATTTAATTCAATCAAACGACAGGAAACTAGCGCTTAATAACCTTCTGACGCTCTGAACACGCGTCCACAATCTAGCACGCAACTAGTTCATGCGCCTGGACTGAAGCGCGCAATTCTACAAAAAAAATGCCTAGAACAGCACGTTCATTGGCCCTAAATTAGTTTATCTCTGACACTAATTACTAGCCTAAACCATGCCCTTACTAAGCCTAATATAGAACATTCCAGACTTAAAGAATTCTGCACCCCGATAAGTAAAAAAAAATGCTCCAGACAAAGACCCAAATCACAAAAAAATGCCCCGACACTGTTTACACACTCCAACAAAAGCTAAAATAAAAAAAAACTTGCCCCAACTAAGGCAAAACTAAACAGGAAAAATATCCCCAACATCACCTAAACACTCCAACTAGTACCAAGACTAAAAAAAAATGCCCCCCATCATCCATTCACTCGAAACTGAACTAAAAAAAAAACTGCTCCAAGAATACCCCAGATTAGAATAGATAAATAAGATCAGACCAAATTTAAATAAATAAGTATCACACTTAAAATAAATCGAAGCAAGCTACCAAATAAACTAAAATAAACCAAATAGAAATCACCACAAATGAAAAAAAAAAAAAAAAACATAATCACTTCATAAATAAATAAGTAATTACAAAATACACCGAGGGCATACCCTATGAATATACAACTTAAAACAAGAAACTTAAAAGCCGCACATTCAGGCAATGCCCGCATCTGGATTTATTTGGAAAACTAGAGATCTCGGAGAAGCCCGGAGGGGGGAAGCACCCTGAACGAATTTTAGTCATAATAACCTCTTCCCCGTGCCCCGAGCTGGTAGAAAAGAAAGAGTGGCTCACGGAAAGCCACCCAGGATCCGCGGGATCCGCCTTTAGAAGCCCACCTTGGAAACCATAACAAGGAAGAACAACTAATACGGGATCTGCAGAGCCTACTGAGGAAAAATAGGCATCGGTCATGAGAATTCTGACTCTATCTTATCCTTGGGTTTCCTTTTTACCACCTTTTTCTCCTCCATCTCTTCCCTTAGCATGACAGCAATTCGACTGCTAACTTGCATTCCCAATCCCGCTCATTCTCAAGAATTCACCCAATAAACGTAACTCTTTGGGTCCAACACCTGGGATACAAAAAATAAAGGAAGAAAAGATATTAATGAACGAATTAATACACAAACAAGAAAATGGCCCAAAACTTTTAACCCTAAACTTGAAATAAAAATCCAAAACAAACAACAAGAACCCAAAGCCCCTTGGCTCACACATTTATAAGCTATACATTCCTAAACCATAGAGTGACAAGTGTCACACCTTTAAACCTTTCCAATCTAATTAAATCTAAACCAAACACATAACCCCTTTGAGAGACCACAATCCATGACAAACCTAGATGAACTAGTAATCACACAACACTTAACCCCCTAAGAAGCACCAATCCACTTAAAAATAGATAAACCAATAGAATTAAAACACTTAACACCCATCTAGAACCTTTGAAAACTCACACCTTTTAAGTCTCATGTTGAATCAAACAAAAGACCAAAACTCAAGTTAAAATCAAACCTTAAACCAGATAAAACTTTAAATAAAAAAATAAAATAATAACTCTCTAAAATGAGACCCTGACTGGTTTAGGAACAAGAAAATGCCCCCAACAAATCAAACATAACTAAACAAATCCTTCAAACCAAGCTCAATAAAATGAATTAACCTCGGGATAAGCCTTGGATAAATTCAGAATGAATCCTAAGCTAAACCAAAAATAAGTCAAACAAATCAGATAAATCCAATTAATCCGCTAATAAGCTTATACAAATAAACAAGCACGACAAGAATAAAATAAAAAAATGCCCCTTTATTCATAACTCTGAAGCTTTAGAAGTATCACCGGAGGCATGCCTCCTGAATTTACAACCCAAAACGAAGACTGGGTTCAAAATAGAGACGAAGCGAGGAGCAGATCTCGCTTGGAGCATCCAATCAGAGACTTCAGGGAGCATTGGTTGGGAAACACATCCCCACACTATCTTCACCTCCTCTACCGCCGCCTCCTCAACGCTACCTTCACTGCTCCCTAAAAAGGAACGATGTGAAGACAAATGCACTCATTCCCAATACCGCCTATTCTATAAACAACACCGTCCACGAGCCTCACCTCGGGATGGAGATCACGCAAAATAATGAACATAGAAAGAAACGACATCCCAATCGGATAGTTAGATCACCCGATATCGTTAAAACACGAATTTCAGAACACCAGATATCCATAAAAGGCCAAAATTTGAGACTAAACCAGAGAATGAAAAACAAATGAAAGCTCTCTCACTAATATAGAGTATGAACTTAATCACACGCCCGAACACGTGTGCTTAACTTGATCATGTGCCACACACACTGCGCATAATTCAAAACATGCGCTACCACCCAAACGCACAAATAAACCATCGCCCGTGCCAACTACGTGACGCTCTTATCGTGCACATTCCATGAATCGCGTAAATTGATCAAACGGCACACTACCATTGGGCGACTTGAATGGTCACCCGTACACTAACCTGGTGACGCTCCGATCACGCGCCTATAATATAACACGTAATACAATCACACGCATACCCACACACGCGTAGACGACCCCTCCAGCTTGAGAAAGCACACCCTAAAATAGGAGCGCAATCTCATTGAGCAGCTTAAAATAGGCACGCAATACCTGACTTTGGACGAAATCTACACCCTCATACCTTTTCATCACACTGTGATCAAGATTCTTTTGTCCCATCACGGTCAAGATTATTTTGTCCCATCGTGTAGCCTCACAGGCTATTCCAAAAAAGACTTACTCACCCATCCCATCGCGTACCCCCTTACATGAGAAGGAAGCATTGATAGCACCTATTCCCATCGTGATAATGTGTACACATGTGATATCACCTCAATATCCAGTCCCTTCATAACCATACCCTCACGCCCCATTGCGAGAAGCTGAAAGCAGATCTCTCGAGGACGCGAGCACGCCACCGCTAACTATGCTTAGTTCACATCCCATCGCGAACATCACTACCTGAAAAGAAAAAAAGCTCAGACAGCATATGCCATGCCGTATAACGAAAAGAGGGAAAACTTGATCATGACCCGTCGTAAAGCTCTCTCTCTCCCAAATTGATCCCCACGTCCCACCAGGACTCACCCAACACACAATCAAAGAAAGAGAGAAACCCCTAGGTCTCATTGCGACATCATTTCTCCTAAGACATCACATCACAACCACCAACCACTGCCACAGCGAACTCGAAGAGAAGAAAACTCACCAAAGTCCCATTGTGGCATTACAACATCCTGCCATAAGCTATGCACAATCCAGGTAAGTATCACCCCCAGATAAGTACTACCCTTTTTTCAATTACTTGGTATTGCTTATAATATAGTTAGCTATGATTAAATCCAATGCTTTCAAAACCTGTCTCTCTCGACTCGCAAATCACTATAGCCCTCCCATAAGAGACAATCATCAGTACTCGCCGAGAAGGTTAGACGGAATATCCGGCATGCCAAGTGTCATCTTGACAATCATAATAACGACCGAGTCTACGAATCCCGTATCGGTGGATCTGCTCAGCGACATCTCGGAAGCCACATTTTTTGCTATTTTACCACCAAATTGATCTTAAGTTAAAATCTCTAAAATTTCAAAATTTCAAAACCCCCTTTATTTCATAAAAAAAAACCTTTACTTCATAAAAAAAATAAAAAAAAATCAAAAGAGAAATAAAAAGAAGAATAAAGCAACAAGATAAATAGACCCAACTCGCCTTCTTTAAATACCAAAAAGAAAAAAAAAACTGATTAAGTGCCTCATCACCTGCCATAATAAATTACACTTAACCCCGACCTACAACTCCTAAGACCACCTGAACTTGCAATCAAGCTCATATTCCACTATGCATAATTGGATCGAGTGCATACTCCATTGCACAGAATCATTTGTTCAGACACATTAGGACTAGAATACCCAACTTAGAATACCCAACTTATAAGACAACCCCCGAACTCGCAATCAAGTGCATATCCCACTGCGCATAATTGGATCGAGTGCATGCTCCACTGTGTTGAATCGTTTGTTTATACAAACCCAACTTAGAGGCTGACTCCTGATGAATCAAGCGCACGCGCCACTGCGCATAATTTAATTGAGCACACCTCACAGGACCCCCACTTCAATTACCAGCCCAAACTGGCCATTCCCTTGGGAAGCCAAATATTGAGTATATTTAATCTAAGAACTTACAAATGCCTATTGGAAAAGGAATGCCTGACACGCATTGGTGTAAGCGATGACGAACCCGGTCTGACATGGCTTCCAAAAGCCTTCGTTATTACATGATACTTTATTTTATTATTATTAGTCCCTAGACCTTATTTTAGATATTTGATTGATGCCCCGATACCTCAATTGCGTAAAATCCCTCTGTTAGCCTGTGCCATGCGGCGGGATGTGCCATGCACCCACAGACCCGGAATGTGCCCTTCGATAGGTACCATGTACCCTTCAAATGCTCCATTTTAGCTTGCATTGATAGATAAGAAAGCCATGTTATGTCAGCATCACTAATTCACATTTGTGATTTCTCAAGAGAAACGAGAAGATACCTTGAATGGGGAGTGTCTACTTCTTCGACGCGTTCTTACTTCGCGTCGAAGAGGGGCATCTATAAACACCCCCATTTTGCCCTCTCATAATATATAATTTTATTCGGTCAACCTTTGACCTCATAACCCTGATATAGGAATCATGCATTGAAATAATAGTACATGGCTGAACACAGGCTAAAATAATAACTCTGTGGCTCAGATCCCAATGTAGGGAGACTATATACTGAAACAATAGTATATAGTCGAAATGCAGACTGAAATAATAGTCTTGCATTTCAGACTAGAGACCAGCCCCGGACAACCCCGAATTATCGCCTGAAACTCCGTGCATAATTTGATTGCACGCTAGACCACAAACGTGCAATCAGTTCCCCTTTCAGACCAACCTTCCTTTCCCAGACCATCTCGAGACTCGATCACGCACTTAAAATCAGACGCTCGATTAGATTGATCGCCTGATCACCAGCGCGTAATTGGCCTACGCCCGACCTAGCCTCACAATCCTTGACTCCTAAGTTTCCTTGATTGCGTGCTTTTGAAAAAATGCTTAATCGGATTGCGCATGTCCTAACAAGTTCGCGATTAGCCCTAATGCTATTAGGACTAGAAAACTCGCTGAGCAAGTCAACCGGTTACTCACTGAGTCGGGGACCGACTCAAAGCGATTATGCGTCAAGAGACTGGCGCGTAATTCAGTTAAACGTCTGGAAAACAGTGCGTAATTGAAGAAAACCCTATAAAAGATTTTTTTCTTAATTCGATCAAGAGGCTGGGCAAAATTTCGAGGGAGAACGGATTTTTTTAGGATTCTGAAACCAAAGAACTCCGAAGACAAATCCATAGAGCAACCAAATCATGATTTCGAAATTCAAGCTCCGAATCTTCGAGATTTCTCTCCACAGCCCCCGGTCCTAAGTAAAAATCTTAGTTTTAAACTTAGGATATTTCTCATAGTTATAATTATTCGTTTTAATTATGGGTTTTAATTTTCAGTCCAAGATCATAGCACCCTTTTTTAGACCGCAAATATTTTATATTTGGTTCTAATTCTCTGAATTTGGAACCAGTCCTTAATCTGACGGTCTAATTTATTGACCCTAGGCTTTAATTCCGTTCTAAAATCTTAATTTCTAGTCTTATCATTAATTTCTGATTTTAATCCTTGAATTCTAGAACCAGTCCTTAATCATACGGTCTGATTTTCTGATTTCGGACCCGAATTCAGTCCTAGAAATTTAAATTTAAATTTAAATATCTTATTTTTATATCTCCGAAAATCCTAAATATTAATATTAGTTTCTATAATTCTAGTTCATGATTCAATTCACAATTATTATTTCCAAATCAATTCTGAAAAATTCAAAATACTATTATGTGGTCCAAAATCCAATTTATCTTTAATCTCAGCCATCCGACTTTCCCAAGGGAGCTTACGGAGGGTACTCGGGAACGAGGCCAATCCTCCTTAGCATAGCGGCCCAAAACCCTTTTTTTTAGGAATTCTAGAATCGATGAATTGCTCTTTTTTTGTTTTTTAGTATAATTAATTAGTAGATCAATTTTATTTCAGCATAATTAATCAGTTAAGTTAATTAGATCTTAGTACGATTGATTAATTTCTTTAAATCAGATTTTAATTGGTTAATATCTTGCTATAATTAGAATTCAGTATGATTAATTCATTGCTTTGATTAGATTTTTTTATTATAGTTAATCCATTGCTTTAATTAGAACTTTAATTAAATTGGTTTATTTACTTTAATTAAAATTTTAAGAAAATCAGTCTATTTGTTTTAATTGGATTTTAATAAAATTAATTCCTTTGCTCAAATTAGAGTTTCAGTAAAATTAGTTTTCTATTTCGATTAGAATTCTAGTAAGACTGTTATACTTGATTTAATTAGAATTCCAATACAACTAGTATACTTGCTCGATTTGAATTCTAATACAATTAGCATGCTCAAATTAATTAGAGTTTCATCGAGACTACTACATGTGCACCCCTAGTATGATGAAGAAACCTGATCACAATCAGACTTCTAAAGGGATTAGGACACTTAATTAATTAGACTTTTATTAAGAATAAAAATAGTAAAAATTAACTAGACTCTTGATAGAACTAGAATATTAAATAAAATAAACTGTAATAGATTTCCACATCACCAACTCATAATAGAATCAGGGAGGTCTAAACTGACCAAAACTATAACCATAAAGGGAAATAAATGGGAAATTCACCTATCTAAATTAAGAAAAAGACATAGCTGCTGATGTTCGCAGGTAGACGATTCATTATAGAAGTAACCCATACCCACTCTTAAGCGTGATCTTTGACGTGTTGCAGCGTCGATAAATATCTACAGCTGGCGATCGCAACAAACTAAGAACCTTCCTAGAAAACCCTTTATTTTTTTACCTCCAATATTCCAAACGTCGCATCACTAGAGTCCACTTGGACAGAATTAGAGCCACTGATTCAACGGGGACCGAGAGGAACCCAGAAAAAGTGCACATCAACAATAACCTAGATTTTTTGACTTTATTTTAACGGTGTTAGATGATGTATCACATCGTGTACGGTTCTAATGTTTCACGCCGGAACCCACTCTCTTTTAGAAATATTTTGATTTTTCCTATATTAATATTAGACTCATTGCGAAGTGCTCGTCGATATGATTCCAACGATATATAATTTATCAATTTTTGATAAGAATATAAAAAGTTACTCCCATTTTAAGAGATGAAACAAGTTATAGGGTATAACTGTAATTACAGGAGAGAAACACCATTTGCTTCGGTACCTACACAAAGTGCTGGAACGAAACCTTTTCTTAAGCTATTCAAGTCACACATGAATTCTTCTTACGTGTAAAAACTCTAAATTTTTAAAATCTTTTACGAAGAGTCTTAATTAGAATTAACTTAAAACTTCTTACCATTATAAATAAATCTTTAAGAGCTCCCTATTCTCAAAAGGAAAAAGGAAGAGAAAATAACTTAGACGAACTGAAGCCTTGGGCATCAACCTTTTCAACTCAAACTATCATAGATCTATTGTTCACGCTTCAAGAGGAGAGTACCCATCAATCCATCTTGTTCTTCTTCGATCCCGTCGTGTAGGATGTGTTCGATCGCACATCGACGAGTTTAAAAATTTATTTAAACCTCAATATCCCTTAATTCTGATAAACCTGCCGATGCGCTTAATATTGGAGTCACCACCAGGAGCTCTTGGTGACCCGAGATACCTCAAAATCGATAAATAAAAACCGAAGTGCAAAAATATGACTCTGATTTTCCGATTTTTTCCAAAGGCTCTTGGGTAGGGGCACTTTCCCTTGCCCGAAGGTACACTGAACTTATTGAGCCCTTCTCGCCTGTCGCAATTTGGGTAGCGTAATGACTTAATTCTAGGATAGAGGAAAAGCAAAGAAGGTATAGGAATAGAGGGGAGAGCCGGAGCTCTCGAGCCCTTGTAGCACCGCTATAGACCTTGGAGTGAGGGCACTTTCCGGTGAGGTTCCAATAGCATGTGAGTTGAGAAATGAGTCTTGATCTCTAAAGCTTGAGGGCTAAGTGGTAGGAGAGGGAGGCTAAGGCCTTATTCCTACAAGATCTAAGAGATTTATGATAAAAAAAAGAGGTTAATGGATGAACCTAGGTTCTGAAATTTGTGAGGTTTTAATGCTAAAAAGGGAGGAAAGGGATCACTAAAGGTTTCTCTCTCTTGGGAAAGTTTTTCAAGCCTTTAATCAAGGGGAGGTGACTCTCTATTTATAGAAGAGGAGAGGATTAGTGAGGGGTTTAAGTCCTAATGGGTTTAGCAACTAGGTAATGGGGGTGCAACAGTCCTAAAGAAACCCACCTGAAACATTGGGGTCAACAAGTCAAACCCCAAAAGTAATTTTCAGATATTTTCCCAAAAATCACTGTTCCTAAGCCTAGCGTGTATATTATACACGCTAGGTTTAGGTACAGTGGCCTGATTTTCAGAAGCTGGAGGTTTAAAACCCATCCTGGAACCAAAAAAAGCCAATTTTTCCTAGCATATATAATATGCACGCTAGGCAAATTTCTGTAAAAAATTGGCCTAGAGTGTATAATATACATCCTAGGCAAATTTCTTGCATTTTTGTATAATTTTCAAATCGCCATAACTTTTGATCTACAACTCGGATTGAGGTGATTCTTAGCTCATTGGAAAGCTGAGAACATCCTCTTTTAAAAGTATAGGTCTCAGTCCCAGCAGATATCTATGTAAACTTTGATAATCCTCTTTCCATCCACTATCCAGGAGGGTTTGAATCAAGCCTGGGAAGGGTTATAATGGGCTTGGGAAGGTTAAGGTTGATTCCTAAGGATTTAGAATGACACTTAAGGGTCCTGGGATGATTCTTAAGGGTTTGAGAAATACTTTTGAAAGTTCAGGAGGTACGCCTTTCTCGAAGTGTAAGTTAATCGGGCCTTGGGCCAAATTTGGGTGTCTACAGATGCCCCTCTTTGGTATTCGATTACTAATGATCTCATGCCAAAGAAAGAGACGTCCAAAGAGGCCCAAGGCATGCTAACGGGTCCATCGTAGTTAAAGCAAACCTCAAGCATCAAATGGTAATATGGTGAGTATACGGAAGCCCTGTATGTCGGGAATAAACGTCCGTTCCTCAAGGCTATCCATCCCCATGTGCTTAGCGACATTACTGGGTATGATCAAGATGGTGCGAGTTGCAAAGCCCAATGTGTTGGGAAAAATATTTGCTCCTCGATTATGATTGGTGAGGTGTGATGTTTGAGCTCCATTTTGAACAAGACAACCTTGTAAGTGGCGGGTGATCGACCTATACTTCAAGATGGGCATAAAGCAAATGACGCGAAGGTCCATAGTTTGTGCTCAACCTTACGAGGCATTGATTGCCCCATTTGATTAGTCACGGGTGCCCCTACACGAGGTAGGATTCGAGATTTTTGGGCAAACCCATCGATCCTAAGGTTATTTAGCCCAACTACCCAAGTGGAGCAAATATTGATGTTGCAATACTTTTTGGGAGTGTGTGCCATTTTTGATAGTGTGCCCTGGATCAATATGACCTAGAGTACCCAACCTTCAAATAATACTGAACATATCAGGCCAAGATTGGGTGTCTACAGAAGGAGGCACTCAATCTTGGTCTCTGCCAATGATGATTTTACAAACAAATACTTAAGTAAAAAATATGCACACATCAGGAGCAAATAAGAACAGAGGGGAATGGAAGTCCCACCCCAGAAACCCGCCTGGACACTATTTACAAGAACAAATGACATCCAACGGATACTCAGATGCAAGGCGTACACTTTATAGGGATGTCTTACAAATATATGTTTCAAAGCCAACACCCTAGAATGAGCCCTTCAGATTGCATATTTGAACATAGTCGTTCGATAGTTAATTTCTTTTTTGACAGGTTGGTCTTAACCAATGAATGACCATTTTTATGAGGAATTTGAAGTTTAAGACATTTAAGTTCACACGAATCCAAAAACAGAGTACTCAGCGCAAAGGTTTAGTAGTGGAATCAACCTAATAGAAACATTAACTATTTGACCATGATTGACACCGTTGCTCCTACTTTAAAGTAGGATCCAAAGATCTAGGGTGAACCTTAGAATTAGGACATTAATTTAGCACAGTTGCATTGTCGGTAAAATATTGATATTTTATCACATTTAAAGCACGTATGTGCATGAAAAAGTATAACGAAAACACAACTATCTTTTCTCTTTTTCACATGATTTCTTTTCCATTTTTTATTTTTTGAACAGATCGACATGAGTTGTGAGATGCTTCCTCTGCTCTGCCCATTGCCGAGAGATTTTTTGCCTCAAGGCTTTGGGTCATTTGATGTTCCTGCACTTTCTCAAGAAATTGTCCGTCCCTTTTTTGTTTATATAGATAAAAAATGTACATCCTAATCAACAGAAGGAGAAGTAAACTTTTACCTACACATTTTTATTTTTCAAGATTTATATATTTTTTGGATTTTTGTTTTCAGATTTTTTGTTCTTTTTCTTTATTTTGAGATGGAAGTACAGTGCTATAAATATGAACATGAAAAGAGTGTATATTTTTTTGAATTTTTTTGGATTTCTTGTTTTTTTTTTTTTTTTGTTTAATGTCTTAACAATGAGGTGAAGTAACGGGTCCCATTTTGAGCATAGTCGAGCCCGTTCATGTTGTAGAACCTGAGTGAGGTTTAAAATTTTACCAAGGTTGAAATGTCCATCCCTTTGGATTGAATCAACCTTTTATCCTTACTTTGGGTCATGTATTTGACGGTGAGATTTAAAGATATACCTTGTTAGGACCCGATTTGAGCTAATATGAGTGGCCCAATTGGCAACCATATAATTGAGAATGTAACCAAGGGAGTAACTGAAGATTTTCTTCCTTTTCTTTTCCTTTTCTCGTAACTTTTTTACTCATAGTGCCCAAGATGGGTTTTCGTCATGCCCGTTATCACCCTTTTTTTATCCGCAGTGCCCCTTCGGTTTTCACTACATCCATGGGTATGCATTTTTACCCCAGACACCTTTTCAGGTTTTCACTTGGTCCGCATAAGCTCGCTGCTTTTACCAATGATGTCGTTTCAGGTTTTCACCACATCCATTTTGAGCTTGTATATTTTCTTTTTTCTTTTTTATTTATTTTCTCAAAGGCCACGACATGGGCGTCAACTCCGTCATACCCAACTAGATGGAGTTCTTTTATTGTCTCACAGCTTGGCTCGTGCTGACTTAACAGATACTGTGACTGGTTGTAGACCTTAAAGAGGGCTTTCTTCAGGGATGTATCTTGGCCATGGGTTTAGAAGGGATTGGTTGAGAATTTTGAAGTATTCTCAGGTTAAAAGGTTTCCTTGATTGGGTTCCAGCTGCCCTAATACACTTCTTCATTGGGGATTTTGACTATACATGCCCCATGATATTCCTATCTCTTTTCTTGTCTATGTATATAATTGTTTTTTGTTCTTTTAAGACAATCTCTTTTTGGGGTTTTACTTTTCCAATTTTTTAAGGTTTTGAGGGTAACTCTTTTCTCTTCCATCTTCTTTTGGTATATATACACACATTTTCTTTTCCTGGGAGGGGCTTTTAAAAGAAAGGCTCATTGCTCAATAGGTGTAGCAAGGGTATGAGTGTTTAGGGATGCTTTCTTGGCTACTTGGCTTTGAAATGATGGCCTCTTTTGCAGGGTCCTTAAGCAGTCATGTATCTATTTTATTAATACTTACTTTGCCGTAGGAGACTTAGGAATAGAATCGTTGGACGTATTCAACATCAATTGGCTCAGGAAAGTGATCTCCGTTCATGGTGGAAAGGCAGTGCGCGTACCTTGGGAGCACATCTCATATGACGTAAGGTCCCTCCTAGTTGAGCTTGAATTTCCCTCTTAGATCGACATGGAGAAAAGGGAAGATCTTCTTGAGTAGTGTATCACCCACCTTTAAATCTCGAATGCGAACATGCTTGTTGTAAGCACGTGCGATCCTTCTCTGATAGGCTTGGGTGTGACACAAGGCTAGGAGCTTCTTCTCATCTAACAAGATTAGTTGCTCAAAGTGGGACCTCTCTCTTTCGGCCTCTGGTAGATCAGATTTGATGAGAATGTGGAGTGAAGGTACCTCAACTTCGATTAGTAGCATGGCTTCAGTTCCATACACAAGGGAGAACGATGTGGCCCCCGTAGCAGTACGGATCAATGTTCAGTAAGCCCATAGTGAAAATGGTAACATTTCACTCAAGCCCGGTATGTGACAACCATCTTTTCAAGAATGGGGATAACTGTCTTATTGGTAGCTTCTATGGCTCCGTTGGTTTACGACGAATACAGAGGCAGCTCGTGCTCAACCAAATCGGTATCTAAACTAGGCATGCCCTCGCATGACCATGCAAAGACGCCTTGATATGACCGAAAGAAATCAATCATGCTTTTTCTTTCCTCGGGAGACAGCGACGTTCTGATCTTAGTGATTCTAGGAACCTCCTCGGTACCAAGTTGACATCTTCAGTCTCTTCAACGATCGGGGTAGGGCCATACTCAAAATGGGCAAATTGGTTAAGGAGCTCATTGAGAAGCTCCTCGGAGGGGATCTCCTCGTTTAGACTCATGATTCCTCCCTCTTCTTGTATTTGTATAGGAAAGAGGTCGATTTCATGTGGGACAAATTTTTCGATGAAGGCATCTTTTTCCTGGATTTTATCAGGGATTTTAAAAGACAATTTTTTGGAATTTCTTATATTTCTTTTATATATATATATATTTCTTTTTCTTCAAAGAAGGGTCCTTAGCAAGGCAGGTCTCTATATAAGCATAGTATTGCCTGCCAAAGGCTAATCTCACTTTTTATAGGTTATTTTTTTTTAGGAAGCTAATGTCGTATTTACAATCATTCGATGCTTCCAGAGTTACGAGAAGTTTCTCGCCTGAGGTGAAGCACCTTTACCTGGTCTTGTGGAGGAAGCTGATTGATATGACTTTTGAGAGTCAACCTCCATCATGTTTACCATTGGCTTGTCTGGGACTTGGTCCTCAAATGGTAACACAGGCTTGGGATGGCTTTGGACAGGTGGCTGTGCAAGTAGGGTTACCTCTTCCTCGAAGAGTGACAGCGAGGCCAGATCTATCTCAATCTCGGGAGGGATGATTTGGGGATTGGTTCGTGAATGGGTATCTGTTTATGCGGGGTAAGCTGTGTTGCCCAATTCTGGTCAATTTTTATAACCCCTGCGCTTATAAAGGCTCTTCGGATGTGAGGTCTCGGGCGGGGTTCATCCTCCAAGTCTATCTCCTTAGATTTTGCTATGGCAATAGTTCGGGCCTTTTCCTTGGCTTCCTGGACCTCCTCTTCAGTAGGGTTGTAGCCTAAGCCGAATTTGGTCTAATGTCCGCTCTTGGCTCTGACTGGGTCCCTCCTGCCTTGCAAGAAAGGGCCTAACCCTTTCCTTTTCTAGTAGCCCCATTTTTGGAGTATTGCTACTGCCATAATTATTCCTCCAATTTTTTGGGTGACCTTTCTAAGGGGTTCAGGCGCCACTACTGACACATCATACTGAAAACTGTAGAGATCTATGTCTTTAGCAGTATGTGGCACATCCAATACCTTCAGGTTCTTAATGTTGTGGGCCATTTTCTCTCTTTCTTCTCACCCTTCTCCCATGATTGTTATGACCTTCTACTCTGATATGAAATTAAGCTGTTGATGTAGGGTGGATGGTACTGCCTCGATTTCGTGCAGCCATGGGCACCCTAGCAGCATATTGAAGGTGGACTTGATATCCATAATTTGGAAGGGGATGGAGAAGGTTAATGGCCCAATGGAGAGCTCAAGGTCAACTTCTCCAATGACTTCCCTCCTAGTGTTATCAAACCCTCTCGCACTTTTTCTGGTTGACTTGAACGTGGAGGGATCTACCCCTACTTTGGTCACAGTTCTCAAAGGGCACACATTTAATTTCGAGCCGTTATCAATCAGAACCAACGGTATCACCATATTTCCTATTTTGACTGTGACATTGAGGGATCGAGAATGATTGCCTCCTTCGGCCGGGAGATCATCGTCTAAGAACGAGATGGCATTAGGAGTCATCTGTCCCAACTCGTCTAGGGTAACTTTACCGGATACATGGGCGTCTTTTAATGCTCCCATCGAGGCTTGGAAATGGAGTAGGGATGTCATTAATAGGTGTCAAATGGTGATGTGGGCTGACATTCTTTTCAATTGTGTTTCTAGTATGTGTTCTCTGCTCATCTTTTCAAAGGGGTGTACTGCAATCGGTTCCTTCTTCTCTTCCGGTCCGGCTGGTACCGATACCTCAAGTTATTTAGAAATCCTCCCTGATCAAGTAACAAAATCAGCTGCCCCCTCTATGCTACTACCAGCATTGGCATCCATTTGACTGTAGTTGAGCGGGACCTGATGGGGATCATATGTTAGCCCACAAATTTAGAATGAGATGGATGGAGGCGCCAAATATGAATGGACCAATGGGGTAATACTGGGCCAGATCTAGTTGACTAGTGCTGAAGATGGGTAGACTGGTGAGGGTATAGAAAAATTTGGCCCATTGTAATAGACTAGAGGTGGATTGATTGGGGGTGGAGCAAAATTGGGCCAACTGTATTAGATTGGTGCTGGTGATGGATTGGGTGACGCATAGTGATCGACTATTAGTGTCGGGAATGGCTGATATATCAGGGGTGAGTAAAAATTAGGCTCCATATGATTAACAGGCGCGGGTGCAAGAAAGTACATCCTCAAATCCATAGGTTCTGCTTGTGGTGTTGGGTTTGGGAAACTATCGCCTAAGTTCAATGGCTTGATCACCCCTATGACCCCCATTCTCTTGGTTCCATTACCTGGGTGACTTTAAACTGTCTTCTATACTGATGTATTATGAGGGATCAAACTCTTCCATCCCTTCCTCTAACATATTAATGGTGGCCTTAGGCCCATTCCTCCCTGTGGGAGCGATGACAATGGTGCTTGATGGATGTTGATGTGAGGGTTTGCTTGCAGAGCTACCAGATGAATGAGCTTCCCCATTTCTATCAAATCTTGGATCACATGTTTTAATGGCAAGCATTGATCGGTTGGGTGACCCAGTCCTTGGTGAAAATTATAGTGTATATTTGGATCATAATTTCTCGGGATTGGATTTGGTGGAGGTTGGGGTTGAAGTTGAGTGACCAAACCCTTCTCGATTAGTAAAGGCAAGAGGATATTAAGGGATTGACCTAAGGGAGTGAACACTCGGTTATATCAGGCCCTTCTCTGCTCAGGGGTTTGCTGCCTCGTGGGGACATTGTTCTGCCTCGGAGCCTGATTTGTTGGTGCTGCTACTGGCTGTGCTGCCGTGAACTGAAAGGGTACTATGCTGGTGCTGGACTGTGCATTTACTAGTGCCTGAACATCTGCCCCAGTTCCTCTTTGCTGAACAAATTTCAACTGCCCTTCTCTCAACATGTCTTCGCAACAGTTGACATTTCTTACCAGGTCAGTGGAACCGGCTTGCTGCGGGTAGAAAAAAAAGTCAGAGATAACTGGTAGGGCAATTTTCGAGATCATCTTGATCTGTTCATCATCCGGGATGCGGTTATTTACTTGGCTGCTAGGGCCCTCCATCTTCCCAGGTACTCGTTAAATGCCTTATCGGGTTTTTATTTCAATCGTGCCAGATTTGATTTGTGCGGTTTGATGCCTATGTTGTAGACATATTACTCTTGAAATAAATGGGTGAGGTCTTTCAATGTTTTGAGCATAGATAGTTCAATAGACATGAACCATCTCAAGGACGGACCCATAAGGCTATTTTGAAAAACTTTTAATGAGCAAACACTCATCTCTTCTATACTGGCACATATCTCCACAATACGATTTTAGATGGGAAATTGGGTTATCCGTGCCGTTGTATTTATCGAATGTGGGCATTTTAAACTTGTGGGGTAATGGTACTTCTGCAAACAAGTATAAATCGAAAAATTCGATGGCCTAAATCTCGGTCTTGCCCAGCTTCATTAACTGCTTTTGGATCCTGTCTATTTGTTCTTTTAGCAACTCTGACTCTCTTGAGAGCAATGCTGAGGCTGGTCCCCCTTCATTCTGAATGGTCTGTGGATCGGTAATGGTGGGCTGGGAGAATTGAAATTGGTGAATGCCCTTGCATATGCCCCACTATTTTTTATCTCATCTTCCTCATATTGTGGATCAACATATGGTGGTGGAAAGGTGAGATTAGCTTGTGAGTTTTGGGTGTTGGCAGATGCCTGGTGAGGCCATTAGGGTTGATAAGGATTTTGGTGACTTAGTTGTAGGGTAAGGGGATGAGTGAATGAGGGATTTTGGTGGGGTGCCTGATGTGGCCATTGCTCTTGGTGGGGATATTGCTGGCTGGGTTGGGAGGTAAGAGGATGGGTATGGGATGGATCCCCATATTGGGTTGGGTGTGAGGGATGTGGATAAACGGGCCCATGCTAGTTTGAGGGATTGGATGAGAGGGGTGTACTATCTGAGGGGGAATGGGGGTTTGTTGGGCGTACTTGAATGTGGGATATTCAGGGAATGGTAGAAGGTATGCAAATGAAACTCTCGGGATTGGCCCCAGGGGGGCTTGGGTACGGGGTATTAGGCCTTTATGGGCTTGGGTATTGGGTCTTGATGCACTTGGGTATTGTGCCTTGATGGGCTTAGGTGTTTAGTATTGGGCCTTGATGGGCTTGGGTTTGGGTATTGGGCCTTGAGGTCCACTTGGATGACCCCTTGACTGATGAGAGGAGCCTTGTGTGGTGTGGATTATGGGAGGTTGATTGGATTGACATTTTGGATGAAAGAAGTGTAGAGATTTTGGAGGGTTTGTTGGGGGTTGGGCACTTGGGGTGTATGAGGAAGGCTTTGGGAGGCCTTCCACATGGTGTAGGCCCTAACCATGTCTTTCATCATGGCCATGAGGTCAGGTATGGGGTTGGAAGTGGATGGTTCACTTGATGAAGGGGATGCATGGGAGAAAATGGGCATGGCTTGGATAGATTTATATGGAAAATTGGGCATGACCTGGGTAGAGGTGGGGAAATTGTGCATGGTGTGTGAGGATGGGGAAAAATTGGGTATGGCTTGGGTGGAGGGGTGGAAAAAATAGGGTATACGTTGGATTGATGGGTGGGAAAAATTGGGCATGACCTCGGTAGATGGGAGAGGAAAATTGGCCATGACCTGGGTAGATGGGGGGATATGTGGTGGATTTGGATTGGAGGGAAAATGTGGAGTGGATATGAAAAAATTGGGCATGGCTTGAGTGTATGTGGAAAAATGGTGGTTGTTTGGATTGGATGTGGAGGAAAAATTTGGATTGGATGTGGAGGGAAATTGGGGTGTATGTGGAGTGGATATGGGAGGAAAATAGGGTGTTTGTTGGATGGATGTGGAAACATGGGGTGGATTTGTGGAGGAAAAATGGGGTGTGCTTTGGGTGGAGGTGGATGGTAAATGGGATAGATTTTGGGTGGATGGGGGAAAATTGGGTATGTTGGAGGTGAATGGGAAATGGGGTAAATTTTGGGTTGATGTGGGGGATTGTGTTGGATTTTGAATGGATGTGGGGGAAAAATGGGGTGTATTTGGAGTGGGAAAATGTGGTGAATTTGGGTTGGGAAAATAGGGTGAATTTGGATTGGGAGGAGGTGATGAATTGGGTGTATTAGAAGTGGAGGGAAAATGGGGCATATTTGGGGAAGGAGAGGAGGGGGCGTTTTGGGTGAATGTGAGGAAAATATGGGTGCACCGAATGGACAGGTGATGTTGAATGGGGATTGGGTGGAAGGAATGGAAATGGGGATCTCTTCCATACGGGAATGTGATGGGGATGAATCGGGATTGACGTAAGCCGGATCAACCTCCCATGACATGGTTTGAGGACCAAAAAACCATCTTCTCCTTCCCCTACGGGATGAGGGAGGGTAAGGCATTGCCATGGTTTTGACACCACAAGCTCTTTTTTTTGGGTTTTGATTTTTTCTTGATTTATTTGGTTTTATTTTTTTGAATGACAAAATAAAAATTTTCTCCCTTGATTAAAGTGGTGCTTTATTCGGGGCCTTGGGGAACTCCCTCTTTGGATGGCTTTCACACCTCTGATGCCTCCCACGGCGAGACTTCAATGCACATCGAAAGAATCAAAGGGAACCCTTTGATCTATATAAAGGCACAAAAATCTACGCGACGACCTGATTCCTTGGAGGAGTCAATAAGAGGTGACCTCTTTTGACTAGCGAGGGCATTTTGGGTGTCAAAAGGTGGCGGAACAATCGGGAGTATAAAAATCGCTAAGCGGGGGGCTCGGGAAAGGTGAAAAGGGCCTCCGACTCGGGCCGCCTGAACCATAACAGTCTAGCGTATGTATTATATATGCTACGCTAAAATTCTGGAGATTTGGCTTAGTGTGTGTATTATACACGCTAGGCTAAATTTATGAAATTTTGGCTTAGCATGTATATTATACACGCTAGGCAAAACAGAGTATTGCAGACACCCAAATTCGGCCCAAGGCCCGATCAGTCTGTACTTCGAGAGAGATATACTCTTGTGCTTTCGATGGCACCCCAGAACCCTTAGGAATCACCCTGAATGCTTAGGGATCTATCCAGACCTTTAGGAATCACCCTAAACCTGTTAGAACCATTCCCCAACCCTTAGAGATCACCTCTAAACCCTAGAATCCCTTCCTAGACCCAACTTGAACCCACTTGAGCAGTTGATGGGATGAGAGCCACAAAATTTCCCACCGACTATTACCAAGGATGAGCCATATATCATTGGAAAGAGGACTTCTCTAGCTTTCCAACAAGTAAAAGATCACCAAATTTGGAGCTACGGTTCAAAAGTTATGGCCATTTTAGGTTTCACATAAAATCATGGATTTTAGGCAGGCGTATATATCACATACGCCCAGCCAATTTGGCCCCAGATTGGTCAGGCGTATATATTATATACGCTTGCCTTTTTTGGGGGAAATTTGGCTGGGAGTATATAATATATACGTCCAGTATAGGTGGGACCCAGCACGGGCTTCATCTTCTCAGATTTCCCCTGGTTTTGGTGAAGTTTACTGTTCCTAAACTGGGCGTATATAATATATATGCCTAGCTTAGCTACAGTAACTGTCATCAGTAGCTCAAATTTCCTCCATCTAGTTTGACCCTTTGACCATCCCCTTGGTTGAGGTGGGTGTCTTGAGATTGGTTGCACCCCCTTTGAGCTTATTGGCAACCCTTAAGTCACCCATGGTCTCACCCCATCATCTGCCATTAAAATCAATCTCCCAAAACCCTAGGACCTTGAAAGCCTAGAAAACATTAGATGGGGGATTACTTAATTGCTAAACCAATTAGCTCTTAAGTAAGCCCCTAACCCTCCCCTTCTCTATAAATAGAGAGGCCCCCCTCTTCCTTAAGGGTTAGAAAAAATTGGAGGTTAAGGATTTGGAGCTCAAGAGAGAACCCTAGTGAGAGAAAATGCACTCATTTTCCAGAATTCCAGCAAGCTTAGTTCATCTTTTCCAATCCATTTCAACCATTAGATCACTCCCTTGAGCTAAAGTCTAGCCTTTGGCCTTACCCTACACTTCCTATTTTATTGAATCCTAGCATTAGAAACCATTTTCACACCATTTAAGCCATCAGAAGCATGCCAAAGCGAAGATCTTCCACGGTGCAACAAGGGCCCGTGAGCTCCGGCTCACCCCTCTCTTCCTCTACCTTCTTGGTGTCTCCTCCGTCCAAGGATTCAAGCTGTTACGCTGCCCAAATTTTGGTTTGGCTCAAAGCTTGATAGGACTGTATTGCCTTCGGGGAAGAGGAAGCTTCGCCATTTTTATTTTTATTTTGGCCATAGACAGAGACCGCTACGTGCGGGTTGATCGGGTGCCTAAACCCTTCCCGATCGATAACCGAAGCCCCTACCCTAGAGCCTTTGGCAAAGACCGGTAAATCAGAGTCATATTTAGCACTTCGGTGCTCAAAATATCGATTTGAAGGTTTCTCGGGTCACCAAAAGTTCCGGGTGGCGACTCTACATTTTTATTAAAAGCGAGCGCATCGCCGCGACGGGTTCGAGAGGATCCACGGTTGCACAGATGGCGACTCTGCTGGGGATTTCACCCTAGCACTTCCCCTCTTGTTGGCCTTTCCTTTTATTTTATTATTTTACTAACCATGGCTGTTTTTTGTTCTAATTAGCTGCTGTTTTTCATTATTTTTTGTTGTTTTTACTAACGCACTCACCCCTACGATTCAGTCATTTAAGTGCCTTAGCCGTTTGGCGGGCCTACTTGCGCCTTAAATTTCAGCTTTTATGATTCTTGTCATTTAAGCCGCCTTAGCCATTTGACGGGCCCGCTCGCATTTATTTTCACGTCATTTAAATTTCGGTCATTTACAAGCCTTAGCCGTTTGGCGGGCCTACTTGCGCACTTTATTTCGGCCATCATATTTCACCTTTGAACGTTGGCCCGTTGAGGCGGCACGGGTTTGTCATCCCCGACCCGATTTTGAACTTAATCTCACTCCCCTATAAATGTTTGTAATTAAAAGTGAACCAACAGTATGGGGACATAATTGAATTTATTTTTGCATTTTTGGGTAGTTTTCGGGGGGTTTAGGCACAGATACAATTTACCCGGTTCCCAGTAAGGCGGCAGCCCTAGTGGTGATGATCCTGAAAAGAACCACCCCTTCCAGTACCTGAGAAGGTGCTTGCGCCGGAGGTATATCGGTTGGGTTGCCAATTACGATCAAGCTGTAAAACCCGCATTAGTGAGAGCGTAGAAAACCCAAAATTCAGCCGTGTATCCCTAGGAAACGGAAAGGAGGGACCCGTTAACATACACAGCAGTCCCCGGGAGCATTTCTCCCAAGAAACCAGTTCAAAGACCCACATTGAACTTTGTCCTTTATCAAAATATAATTGACAGAACCTTTTGCCCGGCGTATATAATATATACGCCTAGCAAAAAAGCCCCAGATTTGCACAGGCATATAAAATATATACGCCCAGCCAAAATCCCCAGATTTAAGCCAGGCGTATATAATATATACGCCCAGCCAAATCTGTATACTTTTTGGTCGGGCGTGCATAATATATACACCGATATATCTTGGACAACCGACACGCCACCACCCCAATTCCCCGATTAGCGGTATTAGTGTTCGCGGTAGCCTCCCACATTCTCTAACACCCAATATGCCCCCCCCTAGTCAAAAGATGGCGACTTAGAACGAAAGGGTTCCCTTTCGCTTCTTCCGAAGTGTGTCAGATCCCGCAGTGGGACCTACTAAAGGTACATATATCGCCCGAAACGGGAGTTGACCCTGGGCACCAGGTCATCATTCATCTAAGTAGAGGGGAGTTAATTGCAATTTGAAAAAAAAGAGAGAAAGAAAATCCTCATCTTCAAAAAAAAAAATCAATCAAAATCAAAAATAAAAAATAACAACAAAAAATTCACTTTTCAAAAACAAAAAAGTCAAATCATCATCATTTTCCAAAACCCAAAAAAACACACAAAGAAAAACAATAAAAAATATACCTTGGTGTGACCGTAACTACGGCGACCTCAAACCCGGCCCGTAGGAGAAGAACCAGGAAGGTATTTGGCCCTTACCCGCGACATCGGTACAACACTCGTCAGCGGATCATGTCAAGAGCCGATACATCCCCACCGTCATCCCCTTCCCATTCCCGTAGAGGAGAAGACCCGATCTCCGACACCTTCACCCAAACCAGGTTCGATATCACGGGCCCATTTGGGGCGCCCGTGTTCACCTCCACCTCATCCCCTTCCCTTACATTCTCCCAACATACCCCTTTTTCATCCCCTACTGAAACCCCTCATTTCCCAACCGATCCCTACATCCCCATTTCCCATCCAAACACCCTTACCGCATCCCCATACTTCCAAAGACCCCCTAGGGAGTCCCAACCCCCGCCTACTTCCCATGTTCCATCCCTCTCATCACCCATGTCCCCAACATCCTACATCCCATCCACCCCATCTCACATACCATTCCCACCACATGGCCCATCCACATCCCAACATACCCCCCCATTTACCCGGGTCATGCCCAATTTCTCCCAACCACCTCCATCCTTAAGTGATCCATCACCCCCCAATCTCACACCTGAATCCATGCCCTCGATGGAGGACATGAGAACGATGTATGCCCTATGGGCTGCTTCTCGCAACCCTACCTCTCAAACCCCGCATCCAAATTTCTAAAACCTCCATACCCCAATCCCTCCTAACCATGCCCAACCACCCATCGTCCATACCTCCCAAAATCCCCCACCTCAATTCGAGACCCAAACCCACACAAATCCATGGGCCCCATCCCAAACACCTCTAGAGCCATGGGCCCAGGCCCAAAACCCTCAAAACCCATGGGCCCAAGCCCAAGCCCATCAGGCCCAGGCTCCAGCCCAAACACCTCCAAACCCATGGGCTCAAGCCCAAACCCACCAAACCCAGGCCCAGACCCAAGACCCTCAAAAACCCATGGGCCCAAGCCCAAACCCACCAAACTCAGGCTCAGGCCCAAAACCCTCAAAACCCATGGGCCCAAGCCGAAGCCCATCAGACCCAGGTCCAGGTCCAAGCCCCCCAGGGCCTTTAGACCCAAACCTATCAAACCCAAGCCCAGGGCCCATGGACACAAACTCAACCCCCTCATGGCCCAGTAACCCAAACTCAACAAGGCCCATTGGCCCAAAGTCATATTAAGCCCCACACCCAGGCCCAAGGCCCGTCAGTCCAAGCCTTCCAAAACCATCAAACCCAAATCCCTCAAAGCCAAGGCCCATCCGCCCACGCTCATCAAAGCCCATTCACTAACCCCATACCCCCCCACCAATACCCTTCATTCACCTATACCCCTTACGCCCCCATCCCACCTCCAATGGGAAATCCAATCCATCCCATTCCTCAAAACCACAACATCCCACCACCTCAATCACACCCCCATCACCCCCAGAACGTGCACCCAACTCAGCACATCACTTACCCACACAACGCTCACCCATTTATCCCTTCTCATCCCCTACAAACCATATGGCCCCACTAGGTCATCCAACCCATCACCCCCCAAGTCCAAATAGCAGAGCTCGCCCCTCATCAATACCATGACCAACAGTACGAGGAGGATGAGATTCGCAATAGTGGAGGAGCTACCAGTTTTAACCCTCCCGGGCCCACCATCATCACACCTAGGGTCGAACCAAATCAGGGGGAAGCGGTCCCCGCCGCGGCCTCAAAGGAACCAGAGCAGGAAGAACAGATAGATGTAATACGTATAAAATGAAGATGGGAGGAATGGAACTACACTCAACGAACTTTTCAGACTTATGTCTCTGATGTACCCTTGCCACAGAAATTCAAGATGCCATCATTCGATAAGTATAATGGCACTGGCAACCCCATCGCCCACTTGAAATCTTACTGCGAGGATATGTGCCAGTATGGCGGAGATGAACGACTCCTCATCAAAGTGTTTCAGAAGAGTTTAACGGGCCCAGCACTGAGATGGTTCAGATCCCTGGAACCGTCTATGATAAAAAATTGGAAAGATCTGACACGCTTATTTCAAGAATAATATGTCTATAACATGGACATAGAACCATGGAAGTCGGACTTGGCCCGATTAAAGTAAAGACATGATGAAACATTCAGTTCTTACTTGGGGAGGTGGAGGGCCTTAACCGCTCAGGTAACTCATCGGATTCCCGATGATGAGCAGATTGAATTGATAACCAAGGGATCCCTCCCAGTCAAGTTTTGCTGATCTGGTCTAAAACGCCAATCATTGTGAAGACGCCATTAGAGAGGGTAGGTTAGGAAGGAATGTGGCCAAGGGGGCCACCGGGGTTCGAAAAGCAGCTGAACCAAGAATTGAAAGAAGACTAGGGACTGAGGTACAGAACATTGCTTACCCACAGGCTAATACCAACGCCCCCCCGATACAACTCCAGGTTACACAACCACCCCCGACCCGTTCCGAGCAAGTATCAAGGCCAAGCAACAGACCAAGAGCCCCGTTTACCCTGGAACAGATGAAAGCACGTTTTGAACGAGTATTCACCCCATTGGGGCAATCCTTGAGTGTCTTACTGCCGGTATTACTATAGAAAGGCCTGGTCAATTTACTCCAACCTCGCCCGCCACCCCACCCAATACCAAGGAATTACGATCCGAATCTGCATTGTAATTTCCACCAGGGACCGGGTCACCCTACGGACCGGTGCTTCCCGTTAAAGCACGCGGTATAAGATCTGATAGAGGCGGGAAAGATCATACCCCTGCCACTTCCCCAAGGGCAGAACTAGAATATCCATCAAGCCCCCTACCACTGCACCCAGGAGGCCCCAGGCCTAACATGCATTGGATAGAGGAAGAAGAAGAAGAGTTTGACCCTTCAGATTATATTAGCAATCAGGAGGAATTTTCACTCCTCAGGCCGAACGAAGATGAACTATTTGTTGGGGTGATCGAGCCACTGTATCTTGCCGATTATTTTCCCACACTGGCTTGCCAAGAGGAGCCCTTAGATTTAGGGCAGTATTTTTCCACCCCCGCTCCCGCCTATCATATCCAAACGGGCACAGCCCCGTCCTGTTCCCTACGCAATTCCTCCATCCCCATATTATCCTACCCCATACACACCCTCAAGTTCCTCCACCCAATACATTACTCCGCCATCCTCAAGTTACCTCATTCCATACACACCTTCAAATCCCACCACCCAATTTACCCCATACACCCTCCATCGCTCCCGAATTACCCCACTCCATGCACAACTCCATCATCCCCAATCTATCCCATTTCATCTACTAACCCCTCATCATCCCACCATGCCACAAACCCTTTATACCCCTCCATTCCACCCACTACCCCGCCATATCCAAACCATCCCGCTCAATGCACAACTCCATTGTCCTCAATTTACCCCACTTCATCCACGAATCCATCACCATCCCATCATACCTCCCCATATATAAACCCTTCATATCCCTATCACCCCGCGCCCACCACACCTCAAACGTCTCCCCATCCCTCCAGCCCAGTCACACTCCCACCATCCCTTCGCTATTTTGGCCCTAACCCAACTCCACCCACCGACAAGCAACCCTCACCCAATCCCTCATCACCCAATCACCTTGGTCCTACCATGCCTAGGTCACACCAGTACAAGCCCCCGCCGTGCCCATAACTCCAATCCTGTCAATTCCCCCCACTACCATTCCACCCCCCATTGGAGTTAACCTGGTCGAACCCGAGAAACCAGTATATCCGACCCAATCCTCCCCGGAATCCTCACGCACTCCATTTCTCATCCCAAAACCTACTTATGACCCGCATCAAGTACCATTGAGCTATGAACAGATGGACATGAATGCCGGGTGCAACCAAGAAGAGGTCATGAATTCATCTGATCGGACCATATTTACCTTGACCAAAAGCATCGTAAGGCATCGGAGGAGAAGAAAAGAAGAAAGAACAGGCCATAGGAAATCCCTTTGAAAAAATGGCCAGGGAGCATATACTGGAGACACAGCTCAAGAGAACACTTGCACATATTACTGTGTGGGATTTGTTAATCACGTCTCCACTCCACTTTCAAGCCCTAAAGGGAGCGCTCAAGGACGCGCATGTCTCCACCCATGTAACTCCAGATGAAGTAGGGGAAATAATAGGGTAAGTGTTGGCCCCAAATGCCATCTCTTTCACCGATGCAGACCTACCGATCGAGGGGAATGACCATTCTAAACCCCTAAATATAACAGTGGAAGTAGGGAACTTGGTGGTACCGTTGGTCCTGATCAACAACGGGTCGGTGCTGAATGTATGCCCTCTAAGGACGGCAATCAAAATTGGGGCGAACCCCAACACCTTCCGGCCATCCATATCAAGCGCATGGGGATTCGACAACACTAAAAGGGAAATCATAGGAGAAGTAGACCTTGACCTGATCCTCGGACCGCAAACCTTCACCACCCCCTTTCAATTGATGGACATCAAGTCTACCTTCAATCTGCTATTGGGCCAGCCATGGATACATAAGCTCGGAGCAATACCATCTACTCTACACCAAAAGCTTCGATTCATCTCAGAAGGAAAAATTGTAACCATCATAGGTGAGAACAGAGAGGACATGGGGAAGAGCGCTCTGCACATTGAGAATCCGAAAGTACTAAACATACCACACACAGTCGAGGACGCCGATCTCCACTCATTTGAGTATGACTTCTCAACTGTTACCCTTGAACCAACTGAAAAGACCCTGGATAAAACTGGAGGAGGAATGGACGCAGCTGTGTTCATGCTCCACAGATGGGGACCATAAAAAAGGGAAAGGACTGGGCCCACGCCTCCAAGGAAGAAGAGACCCCGTCAGGGCCAAGGGGCAACAAACTAAATTTGGCTTAGGCTACAGGCCCAGAGAAGAGGAAGTCAGAGAAGCCAAGGAAAAGATGAGAGCCGCAACAGCCGCCAAGGCCAGAGGAATCATCTTGGAAGAGGAATCGCACGCTCGTCCCCACACCCGTGAAACCTTTGTGTGCGCCGGGGTAGTAAAAATTGATCTGAATGGGGAGACGAGGGTAACCCCACATAAGCCTACTTCAATCCACTCCACCAATCCCTACATCATCCCCCCAGACTTCGAAATGGACTTAGCTGCCCTTTCCTTGTTTGAGGAAGAAGTTCCCCGATCCACCCCTCACTCCAGCACCAACCACTCTGGGCCCCTCCTAACCGTAGAGGACAAGGTCCCGGAGGATCCCTCTGTAAATATGTTGAGGGAAGAAATGCAAGAGCCTACCGATGCCGCTACCGACCGAAGAGGTAAAGGCCAGGCCTCGCAGGTGAGTAACTGGGCATCCTTGCCCCAACTCTTGAGAGCTGCCAAATACCGTGAAAACGGCACCGACTCTCTAAAAAAAAAACAACCTATAAAAAGTGAGGTTAGCCTCTGGACCCCTCTACCTTGTATATATAGAGATCCACCTCACCAGGGGCTGACCTTCGAAAATATACAAAAGATCATAAAAATAGAAAAAATACCAATTCCAAAAATATTGTCCTTTAAAATTCCCAATAAAATTAAAATCAATGTCGTGATACCCGTCCCATGTGAAGCCAACCCCTTCCCTGTAGAAATACAAGAAGAGGTAGGAGTCACGAGTCTGGACGAGGAAGGCCAAACCGACGAGCTCCCCAATGAGCTCCTCAAACAATTTGTCGATTTTGAGCATGGCCCTACCCCGATCGTCGAAGAGCCGGAGGATGTTAATTTGGGCACCACAGAGTCCCCTAGAATCAGCAAAATTGGAACGTCGCTGTCCCCTGTGGAGAGGAAAGGTATGATAGACTTCCTTCGGTCATACCAAGACGTCTTCGCATGGTCGTATGAAGACATGCCTGGTTTGGATACCGATCTGGTTGAGCATGAGTTGCCACTCTACCCCAATGTTAAGCCGGTGAAACAGAAGCTGAGACGACTCTGACCTGAATGGATGCTGAAGGTGAAGGATGAGGTCATTAAACAATATGATGCAGGTTTCCTCATGGTATCCAAGTACCCACAATGGCTAGCCAATATCGTCCCCATACCAAAGAAGGATGGAAAGGTTCGAATGTGTATCGACTTCTGAAATCTCAACAAGGCGAGCCCTAAGGACGATTTCCCACTGCCACACATCGATATCTTGGTTGATAACACCGCAAAGCATGGAATGCTCTCATTTATGGATGGATTCTCAGGATACAATCAGATAAAGATGGTAGAGTTTGATCGCGAGAAGACAGCGTTCATTACCCCCTGGGGAACCTTCTGCTACAAAGTAATGCCATTCGGGCTGAAGAATGCTGGGGCAACCTATCAAAGAGCAATGACGGCCCTGTTCCATGACATGATGCACTGAGAGATCGAAGTATACGTCGACGACATGATTGCCAAATCTCCAAAAAGGGAGGACCACTTGATAAACCTTCAGAAGCTATTTGAGAGGTTGAGAAAATACAGATTGCGGTTGAATCCCCAGAAGTGCGCCTTCGGTGCTATGTCTGAAAAGTTGTTGGGCTTTATTGTCAGTAGGAGAGGGATCGAGGTCGATCCGACCAAGATTAAGGCTATCACTGAGATGTCGCCACCATCTACAGAGAAGGAAGTCAGAGGCTTTTTAGGCAGGATCCAGTACATCAGCCGATTCATCGCACAGTTAACTCTGATATGCGCACCAATCTTCAAGTTGCTGAAAGAGGACTCACCGGTTGAATGGAATGATGACTGCCAGGCTGCATTCGACAAGATTAAAGGTTATCTCCTGAAACCTCTGGTATTGGTACCGTCCGTACCTGATAGACCCCTGATAATGTACTTGTCCACGACTGAGTTTTCCATGGGCTGTGTGTTAGGACAGCATGATGAGACGGGAAGAAGAGAGCAAACCATCTATTACCTAAGCAAGAAATTCACTGATTATGAGACGCGCTATTCTCATCTGGAGAAAGCATGCCTGGCGCTCGTTTGGGCTACTCAGAGACTTCGACACTACCTGTTATCCCAGGCCGTTCTACTTCTAGCACGGATGGATCCGTTGAAGTACCTATTCGAGAAACCTGCTCTCACTGGCCGAACCGCACGTTGGCAACTACTCCTATCCGAGTTTGACATTACTTATGTCACCCAGAAGTCGATTAAGGGCGTTGAGAACCCTCTGCCAAACTATGAGCCTCTAAGGACCGAATTCCCCGATGAAGACATTTTGTTCATGACCGACGAGGATACAGAGGAAACGGAGGAGCCCTGAGTAATGTACTTCGATGAGGCATCGCATGTTGAGGGCCAAGGAGTTGGCGCCATTCTTATCTCGCCAAATGGATCCCATATACCCATCTCAATCAAATTGAACTTCCCCTGCACCAACAATATGGACGAGTATGAGGCCTGTACAGCTGGTTTATAGGCGGCTCTTGATCTAAATATAACTCACCTTAGGGTCTTTGGAGATTCACAGTTAATTATATGCCAAACCAACGGGGATCGGAAGACCAAGGATGAGAAACTGATCCCATACCATGAACATCTGGAGGATCTGATAACCTGCTTTGAGGACGTCACCTTCTCCTATGTGCCACGAGTAAGAAATCGGTTTCTTGGCCGTTGAGATTCCATATGGAGTGGTGATGAAGCCGATCATGATAGAGCAGAGGAATGAACCGGCTTTCTGTCACCTGATCGAAGGACCTACGAAGATAGAGAATGAACCACCCTGGTTCTCAGACATCAAGAATTTCCTCGAGACCTGAACTGTCCTGGAAGGAACATCAAAGGTAGACAAACGTACCATCCAGCGATTGGCAACAAACTACGTCATCTCCGGCGATCTCCTATATAGACGGTCTCACGACAATATTCTGCTCCGATGCCTAACCCAGAAAGAAGCAATTGAGATCATGAAGGAGATTCATGAAGGGGTCTGCGGAGCCCACGTCAGCGGTCACATGCTCGCTAAGAAAATTCTAAGGCAAGGATACTTTTGGACTACTTTGGAGACTGATTGCTGCGAGCACGTGCAGAGGTGCTACAAATGCCAAGAGCACTCTAGCTTAATACACGCTCCGGCCATTGACTTGCACAGCATGGCCACTCCTTGGCCGTTCGCCACCTGGGGTCTCGACGTTATCGGCAAGATCAATCCTAAGGCTTCCAATGGACATCAATTCATCCTCGTCGCTGTGGAATACTTTACAAAATGGGTAGAGGCGGCCTCCTATACGAGCATTAAGGCTAGTCATGTTGAGAAGTTCATCAAGAACAACATCATTTGTAGATTCGGCATACCCAAAGATATCATCACTGATAATGGCACTAATTTCACTAATAGGCGCATCCGGGCCTTGTGTGAGCGGTTCAAGATCAAGCATCATCGTTCATCCCCGTACAGCCTCGCATTTAATGGAGCAGTAGAGGCAGCCAACAAAACTCTGATCCGCATCCTGGAGAAGATGGTAGTTACTTACAGAGATTGGAGTGAGCAGTTACCCTTCACATTTTGGGCCTATAGAACGTCTATCCGTACCGCTACAGGGGCAACACCATTCTCCCTTGTGTATGGGACCGAGGCCGTGCTACCCGTTGAGGTCGAGGTACCGTCGCTCCATATCCTTTTAGAATCCCATCTACCTGAAGCTGAGAGGGAAAGAGCCCGTTTTGAACAGCTAGACCTAATTGACGAGAAAAGACTCCTAGCCTTGTGCCACACTCAAGTCTATCAGAGGAGAATTGCACATGCTTACAATAAGCGCGTCCGCGGCCGAGATCTGAAGGTAGGAGACACTGTACTGAAGAAAATTTTTTCGTCTCTCCACGCCGATCCGAGAGGGAAGTTAAGCTGAATTGGGAGGGACCCTACGTCATCCGAGAGGTTTTGCCAGGATACGCCGTTCGCCTCACCACCATGGACAGAGACCACTTTCCTGAGCCCATCAACGCTGGATACCTCCGTAAGTTCTACTCATAGGTCTTGGGACAAGGTAAGTTTTGATAAAAGTAGATGCGTGACTGCTTAAGGGCTCCATAAAAGAGGCCATCATTTCAAAGTCAAGTAGCCCAAAAGAATATTTCCTGAAAACCTTCACCCTTTTTTGCTACACACTTCAGGCCAACAACCATTTCTTTCATATACCCCACCCAAAATTCCAAAAAAAAGAAGGAAGAAGAAAAGGGAGGAAAAATCCAAACCAAAAGAAGAAGAAGGTGCCCCCCCCAAAAAAAAAAAAAACAAAAAAAAAAATGATGACTGGGGCATAAAAAAGCCTTTGGAAAGAAAAAGGAGTCCCCGAATCTAGAAATCACCCCAAACTTAGATCCAAATCCCCAGAAAAACCCAGCCTGTTTGATCCCCAACCACATTACAACCCGGAAGAAAGCCCTCTTTAAGGTCCACAAGCGGTTATAACATCTACTGCATCAGAACAAGCCGAGTTAACAAACCACACAGAACTTCATTCAGCCAGCTATGACGAAATCGACGCCCATGTCGTGGCTTTCTGGTTCTTAAAAAAAAAAAAAAAAAAAAGAAAGAAAAAGAAAAAAAAAGAAAAAAGAAAATTAATTTGAGTTCAAAGCAAGACGGACGTGGTGAAAACCCAAAAGGGCGCCACGGGTAAAAACAGCGAACTCACGCGGACCAGGTGAAAACCTGAAAGGGCACCTGGGGTAAGAGAGCGAACCCATGGACGTGGTGAAAACCCGAAAGGGCGCTACGGGTAAAAACAGGGATGACAGGCATGGCGAAAACCCGTCTTGGGCGCTATGAGCAAAAATGTCAAGAAAAGAGAGATTAGGAGAAGATCTGTCCTGGCCTGCCTGCTTTTGTTGGGATCCCTTGAGCCTCTTCTCCTCTTTGCTGGGCCACCCATGTGAAAATTGGATCAGATCCCGATCAAGTATGTCGTCTCTACCGCGGCGTCTGACGCATGACCAAAGGAAAAGACAGAAGGCTAGACCAATCCCTGGGAAGCTGACCTTCCCATGTTTAAAGAAAAAACCTGCATCTCACGAACAGGGTTCAGCCATGCTCAAAAGAGGGACCCACTGGTTTGGCCCTGTGGTTACCGGCATCACAAAAGGTCCAACAAAAAAAAAGGAGAAAAATTCCAAAAAAAAGATAATAGATTTCCCTTTCCCATAAAAAGCCTCACACTGTGGAGGAGAAAAATTCCAAAAAAGATAATAGATTTCCCTTTCCCATAAAAAGCCTCACACTGTGGAGGAGAAAATTTCTAAAAAAAGATAATAGATTTCCCTTTCCCATAAAAAGCCTCACACTGTGGAGGAGAAAAATTCCAAAAAAGATAATAGATTTCCCTTTCCCATAAAAAACCCCCCACTTTGTGAAAAAGAAAATCCCTATAAAAAGTCTTACATTGCAGAACTACAAAAAGAAAAACAAAAAGCGCATGTATAGATTTCGTTCCATTTCTTTACAAGTGTTGCCTGCAGAGTGTCACGTCCCAAAAAGATAATGACATGACACACTTTCTATTTTGCTGCTTCCTTTACAAAAAAAAACCAAAACACAAAAAAAAAAAACCAAAATGTATATAGCTGTGTATATATGAAAAAAAAAAAGAAAAAAAAAAGAAGAGAAAAAAATAACCCAAAAGAGATCTCTGTTAGGGGGCTTTCCCCCTGTGTATATGATCTATGATATGTGCAGGAATAGGTCAAGGGCGGGGAGCACGCTTCAAAGCGCTAATCTCTGCAAGAAGGGATTCCTCGCGGGCATCTCGATCAGACATCCACCTACCATGAAGACTCTTCTGCCGTCTCCGTGAAGCTTCAGCTGCGCTGCGGGACTCAATCAAAAGCCCAGTCAATCAAAGAACCTCACTCTCAGCCGTAGCAACTCTCACCTCCGCAATCTTGGCTCTGGCCCTGTGTATGCCCCATATCAAGGCTTGGACCATCGTTGCTTCCACGACAAGATAATGACCCTTCGAGTTTCCTTCGATTGGCCCAAAGGGACCGTGCTACAATAAACGGATCTAGATTCGTAGGCGCCCACCTAATGCGCCCACAAAATCAAAAAAAAGAGAGAGCAAAAATAAAAGAGAAAGAAAAATAAAAAAATACAACGCTGGTTCTCAAAAGAGCTTCACAACGCCTGTTTGCCCCACTCCGGGAGCCATGTTAAATCAATTCGGAATGATCGGGTTCACCCGAAAGTTCTCGAACCTCGTTTATACAGGGACACCGCGCCTGATCCGGCAAGCAAAATACTGGTCATGCTTATCCCCGGTCATTAGGAACCAACTTTCCTAAGGTGCTTGGGTCTAATTTGTTTAAAGATCAAGACCACACTCCCTAGGAGTCAAGACCTGATCCAGCAGGTAAACCAAAGACTTATCACCGGAATGCTCGCATCCTTAAGGTGTATCAACATGGCGAGTTGGTCTGCCCCAGGACGCATGCAAAGAAAAAGGAGAAAAAAAAAGAAGAAAGACAAAAAAGAAGAGAAAAAAAGAAAAAAGAGAGAAAAAAAAAGAGAAAGAAGAAAAAAGAAAAAAAAAGAAAGAAAAAAAGGGAGAAAAAACCCAGTGTAGGTTGACCCCACCTTCCAAGCATTCACTCTGGTCATCCACCTTCGGATCTCTGTTGACCAGGAGTGCCCCCGACTTCAGACCATTCAAAAAGTCTATTGTTAGTTGAAACTGACCCATAAAAAATGAAATTACCACCAACCAAACTATGTGCAAACATACAGACCGAAGGGCTCATTCCCTTTTATTTCCTTTTACACGGGCTTAAAACCTGTATAGGCACGGTGTCCCTGTTGAATGTATGCACTTGCATCTGGGTATCCGCAGGATGGTCGTTTGTCCTCGTAAATTGTACCTTAGGGTCAAGGCTTCCGTTTGTGCCTATTTACTGCTTATCACCCCTGATGGGTGTCTGTCTGTGCATAATTAGTAAGATAAGATTTCATTAGGGATGGAGGCTAGAATTGGCCATCTCTTTCGAGGGATGATACTCCGGTCCGTGTGAATCAGGAGCACCTCACCACTGGAACGTGCACATCCCCAAGGTGCACCTATCCCCAGCATGGCGCACGCACTCTTAAAAGCGTATCAACTGGCATTTAATCCACTTAAAGAGTTGTGCAAAAATAAAGTTGTGAGAGGTCCTCGAGCTTTGCTTAGAAGCCTCGAAGCAAAAGAAAATTTAGAAAATGACACAAAAAAAATTACTCAAAAAATGGGCATGCATTCCCAAGAGGTGTTGCGACATCAATATTCGCTCCACTCGGGTCAATCATGCTAAAGCAACCTCGAGGTTGATGGGTTCGCCCAGAAACTTTGAGCCTTACCTAGGTAAGGGCACCCGTGCCCAATCCAATGGAGTTGTCGATATTCCATAGGATTGGACACAGTTTGAAGGCCTTCGCTTTGTATGCTTCGCATCAATTCCGAAGCATAGATCGATCATCCCATTTCATGGAGCTGTCTGGTTCAGATTAACACTCAACATCATAAATCTATAATTTCCCTCAGGAAGTGGACAATATTCTGGCTAGCGGGCTTACACTTTTTGTGATCATCGCAGTTATGCCCAGTAACGTCGCAATGCGCTTGGGGACTGCTAGCCTTGAGGTACGGACGATATCCCGAAATGAGAGGGTTTACATACACTCACCATCACCATGAATGTTTGAGAATTGAGTTGAACCGAGTGGACCCATCAAACGTTCCTTGGACCTCTTCGGATGTCTCTTGTCTTTGGCATCTGATCATTAGTGATCGAATACTAAAGAGGGTCATCTATAGACACCCAAATTCGGCCCAAGGCCCGATCAGTCTGTACTTCGAGAGAGATATACCCCTGTGCTTCCGATGGCACCCCAGAACCCTTAGGAATCACCCTGAACCCTTAGGGATCTATCCAGACCTTTAGGAATCACCCTAAACCTGTTAGAACCATTCCCCAACCCTTAGAGATCACCTCTAAACCCTAGAATCCCTTCCCAGACCCAACTTGAACCCTTCTGAGCAGTTGATGGGATGAGAGATACAAAATTTCACACAGACCATTACCAAGGATGAGCCATATAACATTGGAAAGAGGACTTCTCTAGCTTTCCAACAAGCCAAAGATCACCCAATTTGGAGCTACGGTTCAAACGTTATGGCCGTTTTAGGTTTCACATAAAATCATGGATTTTAGGCAGGCGTATATATTACATACACCCAGCCAATTTCGCCCCAGATTGGTCAGGCGTATATATTATATACGCCTACCTTTTTTAGGAGAAATTTGGCCTGGCGTATATAATATATATGCCCAGTATAGGTGGGACCCGACACGGGCTTCATCTTCTCAGATTCCCCCTGGTTTTGGTGAAGTTCTTGTTCTAAATGCGTATATAATATATCGCCTCAAACTTATGATAACTATCATCGATATCAATTTCCTCCTTCTAGTTTGACCCTTTGACTATCCCCTTGGTTGAGGTGGGTGTCTTGAGATTGGTTGCACCCCCTTTGAGCTTATTGGCAACCCTTAAGTAACTCATGGTCTCACCCCATCATCTGCCATTAAAATCAATCTCCCAAAACCTTAGGACCTTGAAAGCCTAGAAAACCTTAGATGGAGGATTACCTAATTGCTAAACCAATTAGCTCTTAAGTAAGCCCCTAACCTCCCCTTTTCTATAAATAGAGAGCCCCCCCTCTTCCTTAAGGGTAGAAAAAATTGGAGGTTAAGGATTTGGAGCTCAAGAGAGAACCCTAGTGAGAGAAAATGCACTCATTTTCCAGAATTCCAGCAAGCTTAGTTCATCTTTTCCAATCCATTTCAACCATTAGATCACTCCCTTTAGCTAAAGTCTAGCCTTTGGCCTTACCCTACACGTCCTATTTTATTGAATCCTAGCATTAGAACCCATTTTCACAGCATTTAACCCATCGGAAGCACGCCAAAACGAAGATCTTCCACGGTGCAACAAGGGCCCGTGAGATCCGGCTCACCCCTCTCTTCCTCTACCTTCTTGGTGTCTCCTCCGTCCAAGGATTCAAGCCGTTACGCCGCCGAAATTTTGGTTTGGCTCAAAGCTTGATAGGACTGTATTGCCTTCGGGCAAGGGGAAGCTCCGCCCTTTTTATTTTTATTTTGGCCATAGATAGAGACCGCTACGTGCGGGCTGATCGGGTGCCTAAACCCTTCCCGATCGATAACTGAAGCCCCTACCCTAGAGCCTTTGGCAAAGACCGGTAAACCAGAGTCATATTTAGCACTTCGGTGCTCAAAATATCAATTTGAAGGTTTCCCGGGACACCAAAAGCTCCGGGTGGCGACTCTACATTTTTATTAAAAGCGAGCGCATCGCCGCGACGGGTTCGAGAGGATCCACGGTCGCACAAGTATGTATATATATTTCTTACAGTAACAACAGACCCAAGTTGGTCTATTTTTTGATTTTCTGGAAGCAGTGCTTTCGGGGACTATTTTTTCTTATTATTTTGGGTCCTTCCACACCGTACCTAGGGATACAAGGCTATTTTGAGATATTCTAATGCGCTCCCCAAGGGTTTTAAGGCTTTTTCTTAAGCTTGTTCACCCACCCGATATACCTCCGGCACAAGCGCCTTCTCAGATACTAGATGGGGTGGTACTTTTCGAGATCATCGCCACTAGGGGCTGCCATCGTACTAAGAACTGGGACGCTTGTATCGCTGTCTAAATTTTCACCCTTTTGTAAAATCGACCCAACAGAAAAAAATGAATTAAATCCCTTGTCGGTTCAATTTTAAATTCAATTTTAAGGGAGTTTTCTTAAGTTTAAAAAACAAAAGGAGAGCCATGCCGCCTACGGGTCAAGGCCCACCGATGGATATGATCCTAATCAAGTAACCTGCCAAACGGCTAAGGTGCGTAAAATGACAAAAAGAAAAAAAATGCTCAAGTAGACCCGCCGATCGGCTAAGGCGTGTAAATGACAGAATCATAAATGCTCAAGTAGGCTCGCCAAACGACTAAATGTGTAAATGATGGAAACATAGGGGTAAGTATAAACAATGCGGAATCGTAAGGGTAAGTAAGCAACAATGGAAAAAAAGTTAGTGAAAGGAAAAGTACATGCAAAAAAAAAGGGCCAATACTTCAAGGGGAAGCTCTACAAGCAATCCCGGGCGGATTCGCCAACTGTGCAACCGTGGATTTTGTCAATTCGTCGCGACGATGCGCTCAATATTGGCGTTGCCACCCATAATTTTTGGTGATTCGATATACCTCAAAATCGATAAATAAATACCAAAGTACAAAAATATGACTCCGATTTACCAGTCTTTGCTAAAGGCTCTTAGGTAGGGGCTTCAATTATCGATCGAAAAAGTGCTAGGCACCCGATCAACCCCCTCGTAAGTAGTCTCTACTATGATCGGGTCTATGTGTTGGCTGTTATATATATATATATATAAAAGAGAGCAAAAGTGAGTGACACTTCCCCTTGCCCGAAGGCACACCGATCCTATTGAGCCCTTATCACCTGTCAGAATTTGGGCAGCATAATGGCTCAATTCTAGGATAGAGGAAAAATAAAGAAGGTAAAGGAATAGAGGGGAGAGCCGAAGCTCTCAGACCCTTGTAGCACCGCTGCGGACCTTCACGTGAGGGCACCTTTGATGAGCTTCCGATAGCACGCTAGTTGAGAAATGAGTCTTGATCTCTAAAGCTTGAGGGCTAAGAGGTAGGCAAGGGAGGCGAAGGCCTTGTTCCTGTAAGATCTAAGAGATTTATGATGAAAAAAGAGGTTAATGGATGAACCTAGGTTCTAGAATTTGTGAGGTTTTAATGCTTAAAAGGGAGGAAAGGGATCACTAAAGGTTTCTCTCTCTTGGGAAATTATTTCAAGCCTTTAATCAAGGGGGGGTGGCTCTCTATTTATAAAAGAGGAGAGGATTAGTGAGGGGTTTAAGTCCTAATGGGTTTAGGAATTAGGTAATGGAGAACTAAGGTTTTCTAGATTTTTTAGAGCTTAGAGAAGAGAGAACTTGAGTTTAAAGGTAGATGATAGGATATGCATCTAAGTGGCTAAAGGGTGGTTGCAAATAGGCTTAGTGGGGGTGTAATAGTCCTAAAGAAACCCACTCCAAACATTGGGGTGGTCAACAAGTCAAACCCTAAAAGTGATTTTTGGACATTTTCTAACAAATCACTGTTCCTAAGGCTAGTGTGTGTATTATACACGGTAGGTTTAGTTACAGTGACCCGATTTTAGAAGCTAGAGGTTCAGAACCCGTCCTGGGACTCAAAAAAGATAATTTTGCCTAGCGTATATAATATACACCCTAGACAAATTTCAGTCAAAAATTGGCCTAGCATGTATAATATACACGCTAGGCAAATTTCCTGCATTTATGCACAATTTTCAAATCGCCATAACTTTTGATTTACAACTTGGATTGAGGCAATTCTGGGGCTCTTTAGAAAGATGAAAACATCTTTTTTTCAAAGGTATAGGTCTCATCCCTAGCAGATATCTATGTAAACTTTGACAATCCTCTTTCCATCCACTGTTCAAGAGGGTTTGAATCGGGCCCGGGAAGGGTTCTATTGGGTTTGGGAAGGTTAGGGTTGATTCCTAAGGATTTGGGATGACTCCTAAGGGTTCTGGGATGATTCTTAAGGGTTTGAAAAATACTTTCAGAAGCTCGGGGGTATGCCTTTCTCGAAGTGTAAGTTAATCGGGCCTTGGGGGCCAAATTTGGGTGTCTATAGTCGGTTTATATTTTATTTCCCTTTTCAAACAACTCCTTTGTTTGGTTGTTAATATTTTACTTTCTATTAGGTCTCATATTTAATATTTTTTCTTCCTCTTAAGTCTACACATTAATTAAACATAAATATCTTTAAGTATGATAAATCTGCATATTTAGTATTTTGTTTGTCTATTAAAGTTATATGATTTGTAAGTTGGTTTATATTTTATTTCTCTTTTCAAACATCCATTTTGTTTGGCTATTAATATTTTACTTTGCTATTAGGCCTAAAAATTTAAATTATGTTTTTAATTTATTTAAAGGAAGAATAGATTAATAAATAAATTTCAATGCTAAAAGGCATTAGGAATGCGCCATCATGAACTTTCGGGTCCAAACTCGAGCCCACGAACTTGAGCTCGAGACCATCGATGTATTGGTCTCGATATTTTGGCCATAACTTTTTACTCTGACCTTATATTGACACGATTCTTATGACATTGGAAAGAAGACTACAAGCTTTAGAACCAGAGATGATTTAGTACACCTGATCAGTCATAGAATTTACCAGTTTATCACCCTTAAGTTAGTGGTGCTAAAATCTAATTTGCTACTAATGATATGATGATGTGCAAATATTTAGAACAAACAACATAAAAGTTTCAAAGTGTTAATCTTTGCCAAAATAAACTGTGGTCCTTGAAGAGATCAAGTTACTAACGAACCAAAAGATTTGTGGATCTCTCTATCACCTATGCTAACAGAGAAATCAACCAACGCGACATTTTCTCGCTAAACCATATTCAAGGCATTAATTTGTTGCAAACTTAGACTTGGGCAGCTATCTCGGGATCCATCATAAATACAACTTTTCACACACAATGACCTTAAAACCAAACACGTTTATACTAATATCCTAAGTGGAATCAAGATTGAAACAAGCAAATTTCTTAATATCATGTGTCTTAGTATTATAACCCTAGTTATACTGCCAGGGGTTGGATCGTGTTTCCTTTTTATTGGAGTTTTGACTTTTAATTTTCTCGATTCACTTATCTACATCTCCTACACTCTAATGTGATCTCTGTCATTCCCCATATAGGAAGACGTATTCACAAGAAGAAATAGATAGAATATTTATTTAGTTATATATTGTGATTGTTAATAAATTTTATTAAAATAATGTAAAATTCCACAAGCAAAAGTGAGAGAAATACAAGAATAAAAAAACAGGGAAAAAGGGCCACCTCTACAAACCGGAGGGCCTAAGCAAGACTGCCCTATAAGAAATTGAGGGCACTCTGTGCCCTCTTAAAGAAAGCTCAATAATTATAGCATGCTTACCTATAAAAGGATAACTATAGCATCGTCATCTCTGCCATTAATAAAGGGGTTTACCCAAATTGAGCTTATTAATTGTCGTTCCACTCCCACTCTAGCAAGGTGATCTGCAGCGGATTGGCTTTCACCCATCTAATTGTCCACAATTTAGTACATCAGCAAACCTCCATGGGTGGTCCTAGCTCACCGGATCACATTTTTTAAGTCTCCCTCTCCCTCGATAATTACAGGACTAGAGAAATGATGGAGAACAAGGGGCTGGTTTCTATAACCACTCCCTCAGCCAATTTTCTTGTTTGAGGCTTAATCCTTGGTACTAGTAAACCAAATGCAATCTCAGTCATCCATAGGGCTTCTAAAGGTCTTTGCATACAATGTCTTAGTCTGCTAGGTCTAGATGTTTGTGTCATCCTTCCATTATTGCTCCTTTTCGGTTAGATGGTGGAATGATAGCAATGGTTAATCAGTTTTCAAATAAGTGCTGATATACTAAAATTGTGGACTGATAACAATAGTTAACTTACTGATTGAAGGTGATTTCGTATTGAGACTTTATTCACTATTTAAAATTTATTTTGAATAGGCCTATGGCATCTCGTGGCATTGAGTTTCCTAAACAGGTGTGGAACTCATCCCAAAGAATCAAGAGAGAAATAACACTGATATCTTTCAAATATACAAATCTCCTTCAAACGAGTTGTATATGGGATAAGTTTTGACTTCTTCAATCTCATTCAAATCCTGCGACTGGCACTATATAATAATGACGGGTGAAGCAACAGATTTTTCATGTGATTGGACTACAGATAGCCCCAACATTGTTTGGTTGCTTATGTTTGTTAGCAAAACTATGTCAACCCATATTGTATGGAAACCAGCTTTAGGATGTCTTGGAGACTTGGATTTTCCATTTGCATTCAAGTATTATCAGATTTTTGGGAAAGTTGCTACTACAAAAAGTTACAATAGCTCCAAAATTCTGAACTTAATTCAAACTCAAACTTGTTTTTGTTGGAAGTGGGCTATTATGATTGTCTGGTTCACATATTGTTTGCTTTATATGGTTCAGAGAAGTTCTCTATGAGCATTGTGATTTGCTAATATGTTTCCTAACTAGTTTGCAATTTATTTTAGGATTTGAAAATTTAGACTTGTTGTTAATGATGGTGTGCAACCGTGGGATTTGTGATGATCCCGTCGCGATGATGCACTCGCTATCTTATGGGTATCGATTTGGAGTCGCCACTTAGAGCTTTTGGTGTCCCGGGAAACCTAGTTCATTTTTATGAGCACTGAAGTGCTAAAAATATGACTCCGGTTCACCGGTCTATGCCAAAGGGTCTTGGATAGGGGCTTCGGTTATCGATCGGGAAGGTGTTAGGCACCCGATCAACCTGCTTGAAGCGGTCACTACTTATGGCCAAAACGAAAAGGAAATGCTAAGAGCAAAAGAAGCTTCTTCTTGCCCAAAGGGCTCTAAGATCCTATTTGTGCCCCTCCCCTCTTACCGAAAAGTCAGCGACGTAACGACACAAATGCAAGGATGAGAAGTGCTATAAAGAGATAGGAGAAGAAAGGGGAGAGCCAGAGCCCTCGGGTCCTTGTAGCACCGTAGGAGAACCTTGCATGGCTTGCTTTTGATGAGCTCTTGAAGGCTTGAATGAGTTGAGAATGAGTTCTAACTCTTAAGGGGGGTGGCTAAGAGATAGAGGGAGGGTGCTAGGGTAGAACACACATCTAACCTAGAGGCTTTTGATGAAAGGCAAGGGTGGGAAGGGGGTCTTTGAATTCTAGTTTTTGTGTGGGAAATGTGCACCAAAGGGAGAAAGATCTTCTCACTTAAGCTCTTTCTCTATTAGGCCAAAATTCTCAACCCTTAAACAAAAGGGAGGGGGGCTCTATTTATAGGAAAAGGGTGGATTAGGAGATTGTTTATTAATCCCTGAGTGAACTAATAAAGTATTTTAAGTGTGTATTATAGATAATAGGAATTTGTCATCCATCATATTGCAAGCCAAAAAAGAGGATTTTTATGCTAGGTTGTGGAGTTGAAGAATTTATTAGGAATGCACCATGGTGGTTCACACCATCGAGACAATTTTATCATGCTTCGAGGCCCTAGAAGACCTGTTGAGGGTATGCGGTGAAGCCCAAGTAGAGAGGAGAACTGCTGCAATGTAGCAGTGTGTATGTGGGACACAATAGTTGAAAACTTCTCCTGCATATGCCTTGAACTACGCGAACTGCTGTAATTTGAAGCTGCAGTTTATCATCTTGCAAGGTTCACATTAGAACCTGACCATTTGCTGCATTGGAGCCTAGCGAGCAGCTTGCATGTTGTTGAATTCCATCCTAGCGAGATGATGTTTTGGGCCCAGCGAGGTGCATGTGAGCTGCGCGACCTGAAGCTGCTACAAAGTGAACTAAGTGAGCTGCACCCAATGAGCCTAGCGAGCTATCCAAGCTCCATTTGAACTTGGCAAGCTCCTAGCTATTTTGAGCCTAGCAAGTAGCACTTTAATCCTTTGGAGCAGCCAAAGCCTTCATCCTCTTGAGCTACAAAGCTGTGGCAATATCTAGTGAAGCTGCACACCAATGTTGGGCACACTCTTGCTGCTGCACTAACTGAAGTCCAAAGCTGCAATGATGAGGATTTAAAGCCACATAGTCAGCAAAGATTGACATTCGCCATGGCAGCAGCCTATACTTGAAGCCAACAACACTTGAGCACTTTCAAAATAAACTTTATGTGCTGCTACACCATCCAATCGGGCTGTTATATATATTTCAGACACATGATAGCGGCTGCACTGCAGCCTACATTCAATCCACAAAGTAGCTGCATTGAAGAACATGAGCTGTAAACTTGCAAATTTAGCACATTGGAGCAGCGTATAGGCTGAAAGCATTTTGTCAAACAGCTATTGTGCGCACTCAAGCAGCTATGGTGCACCTCTCAAGTACTTCAACTATACCCCCACGAGCTGCGGACTCGAAGTCGAGTGGTGTAGAGTTTAAAAATATAGGCATTTGAGTTGTTCTGCTGTTGAGGCATTCTGTCGAACAGGTGCAGTGCTGAAAAATATTGTATTTCAGCCCAGCGAGATTTAAGTTGCTGAAATATGCTGTATTTCAGCTCAACGAGATTTAAGCTCCTACTGTATTGCAACTCAGCGAGATTTAAGCTCCTGAAGCATTTTAACCCAGCGAGATTTAATTTCTGAAGCTTCAGCCCAGCGAGAACTCAGCAAGATTTAGCTCCTGAAGCATTTCAACCCAGCGAGATTTAATTTCTGAATCTTCAGGCTAGCGAGAACTCAGCGAGATCAAACTTCTGAAGCTTTACTTAGTGAGATCTTAGCGAGATGCATACCTGAAGTTGTCTTTTACCCGAGGCACGAATTCCAGTAGTCTATTTCAGCACTCAAGGATATTTTGGGTATTTCACACCTTCTAGGGCACGCATCCCAACGTCCCACACTTCTTAAAGAATTCAAGGGCCACAGATGGGCCACGAAATCAACTCTAAACCTTCTCAAATCTGATTGGCTAATGCATATTAGGGTTTCGAGGGTTGCTTATATAAAGGGCTGTTACCTACATTTGTAAACTATCCAGGAATAGCCTGAGATCTGAGCTAGGGTTTCCTGTGCTCATTTAGGGTTTAGTCTTTTTTTTTCCATTTTTCTTCTCTCTTAGCTTAGCACTTGCTAGCTAAACCATTGGTAAGCATTTATGTGTAGTTTTATTTAAGTTTTGTAATAGTTTAGTAAAGATTGGAAATTGGTGTTGAGATGTTGTGCACAAGGCTGCTGCCTTGAGGGATTTCATTGTTAATAACGCCAGATCAATGGAATCTTTGTTTGAATGCTTACTCAACTTGTTATTTTCCTATTTGTCCATAGTTCTATTCGGGCTATAGCATACATTTAGGTTTTGAGCTTATTGAAAGGTCCATGGATAGCAAGCCGGATTTGAAGCCAGATCTGGAGAGCTCGTAGCCCTGGGACTCCATGGTGACAGCAATAGTTTACATATTCTTTCTCAGATCTCTATGGTATGGACAGACCAATCGGATACCCTGTGACCATTTGAGTGGACTAAGTATAAACCTAAGGTGGTGTCTAGCCACATGTCTAAGAAGGATTCTTCTCCGCTGCACATGAGCTTCTAGAGCCTTGTGAGGAGGTTTGTACAAGAACTGGCTCCCCTCTATTTCACTTGACGGATATTAGATGTTAGATCTAATTTTTCTGTAGTAATTACAGCTTGATGCCGAGTCATTGTAGTCCTTTTGTAGTAATGACCAGCTGAATCTAATTCCTTATTCAACATGTTGCTGGTCCTTTGTGTGGGCACAGTGAGCCATTGGCCTTGGCAAAGCACTTAGGACTTTATGGGTTGGAATACCTATGGATGTCAGCCAGATCAGTGTGCAGATCTGGGGAGCTTGTAGCACTGACATTATATAGTGTCTGTAATAATATTTATGGCTTGATTTGGTCCATTGGTTAGGGAAATGATCAGTCCACTCCTTTGGATTACATTAGCATTTCTGATTTAATTAATAAGATTTGACAGACTCTATCGGATACTCTGTGACCATTTGAGTGGACAGAGTATAGCCTTAAGAGCACCCCAAATGGCATGGGTTAAATTGGATTCTTCTATCTTATTGAGGTTATTGATAACATCTCAACAAGGACCACTACAGAGACAATCTAAATCTGAGTTACATTACTGCATTAACTCTAGCTTAACCTGCTTACTTCTCATCCTTTACCTTTATTTTAACACATCGTCATCCTTCTTTACCCCTTTCTTTAGCTGTAGTTTTATTTCTACATTTATATTTTTAATATAGCTTAGTGACACCTAAACACCCTTCCTTTAAGACTGCCAGATCTGCAGTTAAATCTGGAGACTATTATACAACCCTTGTAATTTAGATCAATACTCCCTGTGGGATAAACTCTTACTTATCAAAACTTCCTACAACAGGCCCTATATCTTGCAGGTTTGCATGTATTTTTTTTTTTTTTTTTAGACTTGCTATTTTGTGTTTTTCCATCCACCTTTGATTTCTTTTTACTAACACATTCTTATCACTAATTTCAAATAAAGTTAGCAGCAAGCAACTAAATCACACCATCAGTGTTTAGATGCTAATTGGGTTTAGTCATTAGGTAGTCTAACATCTAAAGATTCCTAGGGCTTTGAGAGCTTGGAGATGTGAGAAATGAAGCTCTAATGATGGATGATAGGGTAGAGGGTTTAAGGAACTTAGAGGTTGCAAAATAAGCTTTAAAAGGGTGCAACAGTGCTGTCGAAACACACCCCAAAGACGCAGGTGGTCAACAAGTCAAACCCCAATCACAATTTTTGGGGCAAAGCTAGAGGTTACACAGTGTCCTTGGGAAGTTGATTGCCCACGGGGGGATCCACTTATAACTGGCACAACTATTAGTTGTGCCAAACCCTGGTGGTTTTAGTGTGTTTTGACCTTTTTTCCCCTGTACTTCGGATTGCCATATCTCTTCGTACATAGCTCCGATTGGGGTGATTCTTGGCCCGTTAGAAAGTTGATGACTTCTACTTTTCAATAGTATATGATTTGATCATAGTAGAAGGCCGTAGCTAGCTCTGGTACACCACTCCTCATCCACTGCCTGAGAAAGCTAGGGTTAGGTTCGGAATGGTTTCTAAGGATGGGGATTTGGTTTATAAGGGTTCGTGAAGGTTCCTAAGGGATATAGGGTGATTCCTAAGGGGTTAGGGATGGCTCCTAGGGTTTTGGAAAGTTTCTAAGGGTCTCATGCATGCCTTCAATAGCTCAGAGGTATACCTCTCTCGAAATGTGTCTCGATCGGGCCTTGGGACAAATTTGGGTGTCTACAGATGCCCTTCTTTGGTATCCGATCACTAATGATCGAATACCAAACACAAGAGACATCCGAAGAGGCCTAAGGCACTAATGACAAGTTCGCTGTATTCAGAACAAACTTCAAACATCCGATGAGTAACATGGTGAGAAAATGAAAGCCTTGCATGACAGGCCAAACATTCATTTCTCAAGGTAAACGGTCTCCAAGCGCTTAGTGGCATTACTGGGCATAACCGAGGTGGAATGAGTTGCGAAAGCCCTGTATGCTAGGCCAAACATTCGCTTCTCGAGATGACATGAAGGTATTTGATGTTTAAGATTCATTCTGAATACAACAACATTGCAAGTAAGAGGGGTGATTGACCCACATTCATAGAGAGGCGCGAAGTAAACATATGCAAGGCTCCACAGTTTGTGTCCAATCCTATGAGACATTTGATTGCCCCATCTGACTATTCGCTAGTGCCCCTGCCTGAGGCAGGGTTTGAGATCTTTGGGCGAACCCATCGATCCCGAAGTTTATTTAGCATGGTTACCGGAGCGAACTGAATAGAGGTCGCAACGCTTTTTGGGGAGTACGTGCCTTTTCTGAAAACGTGCCCTGGATCAACATGACCTAGAGCATCCAGCTTCAACTACCATGATTAGGTCCAACCAAACATTGGGTATCTCCCAAAAGGGACATCCAATCCTGGTCTCTGCTAATAATGATCATAAACATCATTTAACTATGCATAATCATGCAGCCATTAGGGACGATAAGCAATAAAGGTGATGGAAGCCCTGAGCCAGACCTCCCGGGTATAATTTATGGGAACAAACGACCATCATACGGATACCCAGACACATGGCGTACACTTTACAGGGATACCACTGCCAATACAGGTTTTAAGCCTGCAGAAAATAAAGGGGAAATGAACCCTTCTGGATGCATGATTGCATATAGTTTGATTGATACGTAATCTCATTCTCAATTGGTTGGCCTCAACCACCGATTGACCTTTTTCTGAGGAATCTGAAGCTTAAGACACTTAAGTTCATATGAATCCAAAACCGAGCGCTTAGTTTGAAGATTTAGCAGTGGAGCCGTCTTGATTGAAACTATGTCCACTTAAATGGATTCACCCTAAGGCTATAACCTGTCCACTTAAATGGCCACAGATTATCCCAGAGGCTATCCTCCTCACGGAGCCCAAAATAAAATAAGAATATTGCTGCCACCACCATGGTTACAAGGCTACCAGCTCAGGCTCCTATGAGAATTTCAGATCTAGTGGGTCATGTGGTGGGGCTAAGGCTGTATAGGACCATGATAGCCCAGACACACAGGTCACTTGGATCTGAATGGATCCTTAGAATCAGTCCTCCATTGCTTTGAAACACAGCCAAAGCAATGGCGGATCACAAGGCAGCAGCCTTGCACAGAACAACTCACATTCACACACAAATCCCATAAAAGTACAAATCCTATTACAAAACCTGCATTAATCTAATCTCAATAAACATGCATAGGCATGGCCAGCAAGTGCTGGGCCATGGAGAGAAGGAAAAGAAGAAAAAGAAAACTACTTATAGCTACAGAAAAATAAGACTACAATACTAAAAATAAAAATAGAGCAAAAACTGAACTCTTCCGACCCCCCTAAACCTAAACCAGGCTTAGGTTTATATAGCAGTGGTGTGGCGGCGCATTAGGGTTAGGAAACCCTAATTTTAACGATGCCACGTGGCTTATTAATGATCCTTGGATGCCTCGGGGCCCGTGCATAGAGATTTGAGCGTGAGAGTGCGTGCCCTAATCCTTAGAAATTCCCAGAAAGTCCTTTGCAGAATGATGGAAGTTGGAGTTTAGAGCTTCGCCAGGTTGCAGTCGATTCCCAGACTTATCGCGTGGTAGCTCTGTTCTTCACGTGGTTGAGTTTAACTCTGAAGCTTTAGCTGTTGTGAGGTTATAGCTTCTTGATGCTTTGAGCAGTCGCGAGGTAGCTAGTTAAGCTCTCACTGGATTGGGCTTCGCGCAGTTGGATTGCTACTTGTGAATAGCGCGGGAACTGCGCGAGCATTCCATTTCACAATAGATCTTCGTGAGGCTAACTCTGGCTTCGCGAGGCTGCTTTCTTCTTGAACAGTGCGAGAACTGTGCGAGAAGTTCACTTCTTACTGGAACTTCACGAGGATCCTCGCGATAGCTTTGAGGCTTTTCTGAACTGCGCGACAGGTTCTCTTGACATTTGCATCTCGTGGATACTGCGCGACAGTTGCGCGAGGCAGGATTCTGAAGCTCTCTCTCCTCAGCTGTTCTTAGCAAACTGTGCGAGGTTCTTCTGGAACTGCGCGACCTTTAACTTCTGAACTTCGCGAGAGCTGCGCGACTCAAGGCTTCTGAAGCTCTTCTGTAACTCCACTACGCGAGAACTCCTCGTGAAGTCTTGGGGAATATAGCGAGGACAACGTGAAGTATATTTTTCTGAATCCTCTGGAGCTTTGTCAGTTGCGTGAGGCTTACCTCAGGTCTAGATTCATGGCTCATTCTTCTGAGGGACTTCTGGTGTCAATCATGGGTTCCTTAACAGGATTTATGGCCTTATTGTACTGCTGTTTATTACCTACGAAAAACACTTAACAAACATTTATTAGATGGCTAAGGGTCTAATCAAAGGCTAAGTTAAGGGGTGAAAAGTGGTACTTTTTAGGTCTTAACACACCCCCAAACCTAATCTTTGCTAGTCCCTTAGCAAAGCTTACACTAAAATAACTACAGAAATTAAATGCCACTTTCGTAGGGAGCACAAATACATTTAGCATATGTACTAAGCCTTTTAAGCCCCTAGGTGATCTCTAGTGGAGGAGTGAAGTCTCCTGAGGGTTTTCAGTGAAGACACCCACAAACTTCTCAATGACACAGTTAACAAAAGTGCATTATATCAAGTGAGCAGTTAAGGAACAGAGTTAGTTCACCTTTCAAATAGTAGAAATATAAGAAATTCAAACACATTGGCTGTACAGGCATTTAAATAGTATAAGCTTCTCATGAAAGCACAACATTTCCAATCAGTTTACACCAAAGACACTACACAGGTGTGTCAACATTGAGCTCATCACTGGATCAAAAATTAGGTTATAGGTCACAACTAATGCATTCAAGATCTGACCCAAAACTCTCCAGGGCATACTCTAATAAAGAACTATTGAGGATTTCATTTTCTGTCAAGCTCAAGAGCAGATACATCTCCCAAATGGGTCTGTAAGCATGAGCATAGGCAAAGCTCTTAAGTGCTGGCATCATTGACAAATCCTCACCATAGATTGGATAACTCTTTATCTCCACATGACAGCTCACTCAACTTTGGATCACAAGGGCTTTAACTGGGTTGTAATGTGGCTTATGGAATAGGGTTAAAAAGAATGGAAGGTGGAAAAGGGGTTCAAAATTGAGAAATCAGTAGGTGAAGGAGGTGATTCATGATTTCACCTTCTTTAATTCAGCTCCTTTCATCTTCTTTGAGGTTTTCAGATTTGAAGTGATCAGTTTCTCTTTTTGATTTCGATTTTTCCAATGAAAGTTCCCTCTTGACTCTTTTCTTACTCCTCTTCATTATTGTTTTTATTTCTTTTTGATGCATTTTTCTTCTTTTTATTTTGTTTTTGCTTTTCTTAAATGCCACCATTTTCTCAGTTACCGTACTGCCAGAATTTGAGGTACTTCTTCTTTATTCACCTAATGTTGACAATAGCTAGTCCATCTTCAACTCTTTCTCCTTTACCTTCTGAATTCTCAGAGTGAGGGTAGGCTGAATCAGGTTCATAGGTTCAGGTACAAGTACTCAGGTGCATTTTGAAGAAATTTAGGATTTAAAGCTCAAAGGGGGTATGGACAAGGGCAGTTACTTAAGGTTGGTCTATTTAGGCTCAAATTGTCCAAGAGAAGGCCTTGATCCTTTCCTAAGTCTCATGAGTGCTGTCAGTTGTTTCAACTTAGAGTTGCCTAACTTCCAGTAAGCACAGTAACTCAGCCAGTCCTTAGAGCTAGAAGAAATTGCCTTAGTCACTCCTCAAGGAAAATTTTTTGTATAGGCCCAAATCTCACTGGTTATGGTCTTCCTTTGAATTCTTAAGTATGTCCTTACCTTTTTCTCTCTCTAATGATTCACTAAGTGCTGTCAAAATGCCTGAACTGAAGAGGCAAAGACCTGGTCTCAACCGAGAAAAGAAATGTGGAGCAATTCAAACAGAAAAATGCACTACAGAGTGCTTTTCGAAAAGAATCTGAACATTTCGAAAAGAACCTGAACTCTGCGAAAAGAACTAAAAGCTCTAGGCTTAGTTTTCGAAGAGCACTTGAACTCTTCGAAAGGATGATTAACCTATTTGAAAAGAAGAGAACTCCTTGCGAACAGAACCTGAACTTTGCGAAAAGAGCTTCAGGAGTCACAGTACCTTACGAAAAGTCCCCTAAACTATGCGAAATGGTATTCTGGAGATTCTTAGCTTTTGCAAGGATAATTTAGTAATCTTTTTCATGCATCCCAATGCATTTAAAAACCTAGGGACATTCCAGAAGATTCTAAGCATGAAGTGAACGCATATTCCACCCCATGTGAGCACCCGGAGATGAAATCGCTTGGCGGGAACTTCTAGAAGCTCTAACAGATTTTCAAAGTGCATAATAGAATTGATGCTTATGTCGCCTGATTAGCTGAACCAGATCGAGCAATTCTGATTGGCCAGAACAGATCTGGATCCTTGTGCTCGACTACCATTGGTTGATACAGATCTGAGCACTTCTGATTGGTCGATACACATCTGAGCTAGACCTGGGGAAAACTATAAATAGATGAACCATTTGCCCAATTTGGGTATCCAGATTTTGAGTTTCATTCCTATTCCCCCATTTTCAAATCAGCTAGTTTGTCTGAAACCCCTGTAATAGCCTAACTTTTACTTGCAATTGAGAGCTTTGAGATACCTCTATAATTCAAAAGAGAATTGTATTCAAGATTACAAATCTGAGAGCTGTTTAAGCTGTGCTCTATAATTGTAATGGTGAATTTGAAAAGGTTGCTATAAACCGTACATTCTCAATTGGATTCGTGTTAAGGGTTCCCTCTGATCTCCTTATTGCACTAGACTCCTTTAGATCTACTGTTTTTCATGCAATTTCCCTTGATTCATTAACCCTGTGGGAATTAGTGTTTGTAACCTAATCTCTCACAGTATTTGTAGTGATATTTCTTGTTCTAAATTAAGGGTTTAGATTAAAGACTATTGGATGGTTTGTGGCCATTGAAGTGATGATGCACTATAGCCATAAGCCTAAATCTAATCCTTGAGTTAGATTTATTTCTCTTACATTTGTGCTTGTAGCCAGATGAAGATTGGATCATTTCTCATTTGATCTACAGTCATTCTCATTGTGTTTCAAGGACCAAATCAAAGTTAGATATTATTTCTCCATTTTTATAAGTTTACATCAAAATTCCCCCAACTCAGATCTGGATCATTTAGTTTAACTTTTACTTTTATCATTTAGTTAATGTGACAAATTCAACCTCCCATCTTATGTGCTTTGTAGATAGGATAAGAGGCCAGATCTGGTAGCTCAGATCTGGAGGTTTATCTTGCATTTTAAACAAATTCTCTGTGGACGATCTTTTACTCATTTACATTTAAAACTTACTACAATTGGCCCTGATCTTGCAGGCTAATTCACTTCTCTCTGTGCTGATATTTCTTTACCCTTTTTTATGTTCCAGATTCAGTATAACTTAGCAATTGCAAATTTGTTTTCAAAACACAAATAAATCATGCACACTTAGAATCAACAACAAGTTTTTGGCGCCGTTGCCGGGGAATTTGTTTTAAAATAGGTAGACCTAAGTTTTCATTTTTATTTTTACATCAGTGCTAAACTATTCTATTGTTTATATCTGTGCAGTTATTCACATCCATTTTGAAGAAGGGAATCTACTTCAAAAGGAATTCTGAAGGTTTGCTGTGCATAATCTGATTCTCTGTTCTGTGTTGTATGTTTGGTAGGAGGACTCTCAGCCCTGAGATTGTCCCTCTGAATTTAGAAGTTGAAAGGCTATTACGAACCAGACAAACAACACAGAATTCTGCTGAAACAGTTACTATGGGTGAAGAACCTCGACTTTTGAGGGATTACTTTGCACCTGGTGCTTATAATTCTCCCTTTTGCATTCAATTTCCTACTGTTGAAGGAAATTATGAGATCAAATCATCGACTATACAAATGCTTCCTTCCTTCCATGGGTTGAGTAAGGAAGATCCATACAAACATGTGGATGAATTCTTGTCTCTTTGCACCACATTCAGCATAGCTGGACTTGGTCCAGAGGCAACCAAGCTTAGGCTCTTTCCTTTTTCATTAAAGGACAAAGCTAGAGCATGGATGTCTATGTTAGCACCAAATAGTATCACTTCTTGGAATGATTTGCAGTGTCAATTCTTAGCCAAATACTTCCCAATGTCTAAAACAAGCCAATTGAGACAAAGTATTATTTCCTTCTCACAAAACTCAACTGAAACTTTCCATGAAGCATGGGAAAGATTTAAGGAACTTTTAAGGCAATGTCCTCATCATCAAATTCCCAGATGGTAGCTGGTTCAAAGCTTCTATCAAGGAATTGATCAAAAAGGCAAGAATATGGTAGATGCTTCCTGTGGAGGCACTTACTTGCAAAAAACAGTTGAGGAGGTTTGGGACTTATTTGAAGTAATTGGTGAAAACTCAACTCAACAGAAATCTTTGTCAAGAGATATTGAAAATCCTGCAAGGTTGAACAATTAGCAAACCACCAAAGAAAAGATTTATGAGGTGAATGAGTTGGAAAGAAAGATGGATAATTAAACCACAAAGTTTGATAGATTGATGGACTCACTTAAAAATACAATGGTTGCAAGAGTAGAGGAGGCATGCCTGATATGCCAGTCCCCTACTCATTCACTTGACCAATGTCCTGCTGCACCACAGTTCCCAGATCTAGTGGTGGAACAAGCTCATGCTGCCCAATCATTTGGACAGATGCAGTCAAATGAATATCCATGGAGAGGGCACCCCAATTTGAGGTGGAGCCAGGGGAATTATCAATCACAACAGCAGCAGCAACCAAAGAACCAAATGCCTTTCAAAACTGCTCAGCCTTATCAGCAGAATTTTTATGCCAAGTAAAATTTTCAGCAGCCCATTCCACAACAACCTGTACAGCAATCTGCTCCAGTTCAAATCCCTTCTAGGTCCCCTTCTTTTGAAGATCAAGTCCTAAATTCACTCCAAAATTTAGGATCTTTAACTCGGACTATGAATTTTCACAGTCAGAGCATAAAGAAGATTGAAGAAATATTGGGTCAGCTTTCAAATACTTTGGCCAAAAGAGAGGAAGGAAAGTTACCCAGCCAACCTTTGAACAATCCCAAAGGACAGTTCATGGTTGGAGAGGCTTCTATTTCACATGAAGAAGTAAAAACTGTGACAACTTTGAGAAGTGAAAGAATTATAAATAACAAAGTGGGTATTGAAGAAGAAAAAAGTGAGGAAAATGATAAAGATATGCAGCAGGAGCAGCATAATGTTAGCAGTGGGGGTGCTGATGTACCTCAGAAAAATCAAAAAAATGAAAAAACAAAAAATCAAAAAGATTATGATAATGCTTTTAAAGATATAAACGAAGGACTAGTTCCTCATTTACCATTTCCTCATGCCATAAAATCTGTATCCCCTTTTGATAAAGGGAACACAAAAATAGATGAAATGATGGAGACTTTCAAGCAAGTCAAGATAAATCTACCTTTGCTTGAGGCAATCAAATAAATTCCAGCATATGCAAAATTTTTGAAAGATGTTTGCACTCACAAAAGATAGTCTAGGATATAGTTATCCAAGAAGGTCTTTACTGTGGAAAGAGTTAATCAGGTGTTGTCTATTACCACACCTCCTAAACTTCAAGATCCTGGAATCCCCACAATCCCTTGGATTATTGGGGAACATACCATTGAAAAGGCTTTATTAGATTTGGGTGCTAGTGTCAATCTACTTTCATATTCTGTATATGAGAAACTAGGTTTGGGAGAATTAAAACCCACTCATGTGGTGTTACAACTAGCAGACAAATCTGAAAGAAAGCCAGTTGAGATGATTGAAGATGTATTGGTGGGAGTAGATAAATTTTTCTATCCTGCTGATTTTCTAGTTTTGGACATGGAACCTACAAAAAGCAAAACTTCCATCCCTGTCATTTTGGGAAGACCATTCCTGGCTACAGCAAATGCTTGCATTCAATGCAGGTCTGGTATTATGGAAGTCTCTTTTGGAAATATGAAGGTAAAATTAAATGTGTATAATGCAGTCACACAGCCTCAATTCAGCTCTGAGGAATGTTTTCATGTTGATCTATTGGATGAACTGGTGGAAGGGACTTTACAACAATTTTTGCAGTGTGAAGATTTAACCACAAATTCTAAAGATGCTTGGGGAAATTCCGAGGAAGAAACATTTTGTACCTCAAAGTCTGAGGAAGTAAATGCTGTGCAAGGAACTCATATCCAATCAGCAAGTTTCTCTTCTTGGAAACCTGCTATTCTTCCCCTTCCACAAATAGCTAAGGTACCTTTGCTACCTTCTTTTCTAAGCCCACCTGATTTAGAACTGAAGCAGTTGCCAGAAAATTTGAAATATGTGTTTTTAGGAAACCATAAATCATTGCCTGCGATTATTTCTTCCTCCCTCACAAAGGAGCAGGAGGAAGAACTGTTGATTGTTTTGAAACAACATAGAAGGGCAATTGACTGGACTATTGCTGATTTGGGAGGAATCAGTCCAGCTGTTTGCATGCATAAAATCCATTTGGAAGAAGATGCAAAGCCTTCTAGGGAAATGCAAAGGAGGCTGAACCCTCATATGCAAGAAGTGGTCATGAAAGAGGTTGTTAAGTTGTTGGATGCAGGGGCCATTTACCGCATTTCAGTTTCAGCTTGGGTGGCACCTACACAGGTGATACCTAAGAAATCTGGGATCACTGTTGTAACCTCAGATTCTGGTGAGCTTATGTCAACCAGACAAACAACTGGGTGGAGGGTCTGTATTGATTACAGAAAATTAAATTCAATGACCAGAAAAGACCATTTCCCTCTCCCATTCATTGATCAGATTTTAGATAAGCTAGCAGGAAAAGCTTATTACTGTTTTCTTGATGGTTACAACCAGATTCCTGTGTACCCACAAGATCAGGAAAAGACCACATTCACTTGCCCTTTTGGAACTTTTGCCTATAGGAGAATGCCTTTTGGTCTTTGTAATGCTCCTGCTACCTTTCAAAGATGCATGTACTCCATTTTCTCTTATATGATTGACCAATTTATGGAGATTTTTATGGATGATTTTTCAATCTATGGAGACAGTTTTGCCCAGTGTTTACATCATCTCAAATTGGTGTTACAGAGATGTGAAGAAACCAATCTATTTTTGAGCCGGGAGAAGAGCCATTTCATGGTCACCCAGGGCATTGTCCTTGGCCATGTTGTCTCCCACAAGGGCATTGAGGTAGACAAAGCAAAAATTAATTTAATTGCGCATTTACCACCTCCCAAAACTGTTAAACAGATCAGAAGTTTTCTGGGACATGCTGGATTTTACAGAAGGTTCATTAAGGACTTCAGTAAAATAACCAAGCCTCTTTGTCATTTATTGTGCCAAGATGTCCCTTTTGTTTTCAATAATGAATGCATGAAGGCATTTGAATTCTTAAAAAAATGTTTGATTTCAGCTCCAATATTGCAGTCTCCAGATTATTCACTACCTTTTGAACTGATGTGTGATGCATCAGATTATGATTTGGGAGTTGTCCTTGGACAGAGAAAGGATAAGCTGCCTCATGTCATAGCTTATGCCAGTAGATCAATGATTGATGCACAGCTCAATTACACAACAACTGAGAAGGAGCTACTGGCAATTGTTTTTGCTTTAGAGAAATTCAGGTCATATGTCTTGGCTTCACAAATAGTGGTGTTCACTGACCACTCTGCCTTGAAATACCTTCTGTCTAAGAAGGACACCAAACCAAGATTAATCAGGTGGATCCTCCTATTACAGGAATTTGATTTACAGATCAAAGATAAAAAGGGTGTGGAGAATGTGGTGGTTGATCACCTGTCTAGAATTTTAACTGCTGAGATTGATAGGCTGCCTATCAATGAATCTTTCCCTGATGAGCAACTTTTTGCTATTAGTATACACACCCCTTGGTTTGCAAACATAGTCAACTTTTTGGCTACTGGAAGAATACCTCAACATTGGAATAAAATGGATAAAGATCTTTTCTTCTCAAAGGTTAAACATTTCATTTGGGAAGATCCTTATCTGTTTAAGAGTTATGTAGACCAAATAATAAGAAGATGTGTCCCTGAAGAAGAATCTCATAGCATACTTTCTATGTGTCATGAACAGGCCTGTGGAGGTCATTTTAGTGGAAACAAAACTACTGCAAAGGTTTTGCAGTGTGGATTTTATTGGCCTACACTTTTCAAAGATGATCTGCAGCACTGAAACTGCAACTTGCTGAGTTGGAGGAGCTGAGAATGGATGCATACACCAATTCAAGATCTTACAAAGAGAAAGTCAAAGCCTTCCATGATAAAAATTTGTTGAGAAAAGAGTTCACAGCTGGCTCTAAGGTATGGCTATTTAACTCAAAACTTAAGTTTTTTCCTGGAAAGCTGAGATCCAGATGGGAAGGGCCATATACTGTCATTCATGCAGCTCCTTCTGGGGCTATTGACATTTTAGACCCAAGTAATGGAAGAATCTTGAAAGTAAATGGTCAGAGGCTCAAACCATGCATTGAAAATACCCAGGAGCCTGTGCTGCCCATCTATCATCAAGAACCTCCCCAAATCTGATGGTATACAACTGTACAATATGTTTTTGTTCCATAGTTTTAGCTTAGTTTTCTTTTTCTCTGTTTTTATTCATGTTTGTTCTCTTTTCGAGAAGTTTAAATATGTGAAAAATTAATTCGCAAAGTAAAAATTGTCTTTTCGCAAAGTTAAATTTACTTTTCGAAAAGAATCTGGATTTATAACAAACTGCTCGAAAGCAATGATTTGCTTTTCGAATAGTTGTTTCTGAAGCCATTTACTTTTCGAATAGTTGTTTCTGAAGCTATTAACTTTTCGAATGGTACTGATGCCATTCTCTGTTGTAAAAAGGACTATTTTGGAACTTTTCAAAAACTTAAAAATGACTTTGCGAAATTAACTTTGAGCATATTTAAACCCTTTCAAAGTAAGGGTTTCATATTCGAAAGCTTTCTGAGAACGTCCTGTTCCATAGAAACCCCATTTCTTGCTTTCCATGCGTGATTTTAGAATTCAGCCACACTTTTCTTCACATTTTTTCGATCATTTGAGCTTTAAGAGAGAGATTTTAGCTTCTGGTCTGGTGGATTTCAACAAGCAAGCAACACGTTCAACCAAAACCCTAGATTTCGGTATTTTTTTGCACATTTCCTCTGTTTATCATTTGCAAAGTTTGATTTTGTGTCAGCATTTGTTGTGGGCAGTTTTATACACAACTTTAGAATGGGGAAAGCTGAAAAATCACTGGCTGCCATGTTCCCAAAATCTTCTGCTAAGAAACCAAAACTTCAGCCAAAAGAAAACTATCAATGGATAGAGCTGATAGGTTTGAGAAAGGGAAGAAAGTTAGACATGAGGAACCCATCCCTGCAGCTGCTAGTCCTGAGCCTGAGCTTCCTCCTCTGCCTATGCATTTGGTACTGCCAAATCCATTCATTGAAGCTGATTCCTGAGCTTATTGTGGACGAAACTTTTTTCGTCAACAAACCGGACTGTCAGCTATCTTTAAGATACATGAGGGATGCCTCACTAAGCAATATCCTTTCCCCTCTGTCAGAGAAAATTTATCCGTGAATGGTGAAATTATGTTACCAAAACCTGGTAAAAGTGACAGAAAAGGATGCTGATGTCCCTACTCTTGTTATCTTTATTGATGATTGTGATCTAACTGTCACATATGAAGACATTGGGAATGCTTTGGGGATACCTTTTCAATATGATCCTTCTGGTCCATTGGCTGCACCAGAAGCAGCCTCCTTCAGAGAAATGGCTGCACATTTAACCCAAGAGATCATTGGAACTGGACAGTCCATAATGAGGAGAGACCTAGCACCTCAATTTTTATTGATGGATTCAATTTTGAGGGGAAGTTTTTATGTCACCGGGCACAGCCAAGAAAGGAGGACACCAATTTTGGAGGCTCTCTTTCATTTTTCTAAGGGGCAATTTTTCAATGCCCCTATGTTAATTTTTGAAGCCATGGCTGATATTAGTGCCAAGTTGAAAAAGGAGCAGAAATTAGCCGGAATCCCATTTGGTAGACTAATCACAGCCCTACTAAGAGCTAAGTTTGACATTGATGACCAGGAGCCATTTGAAGTCATAGCTCCTCATACTTTTGGGAAAAAGGCTTGGACCACAAGCCAAGCAATGCTGAAAAGACTACGAGAGGAAGGTGAACCTGCACCTGCAATTGCTACTGAGCCTGCATCTGCAGCCGTTAGTGGACCTGCCATACATGAACCTACCCCTGCATCTTCCTTAGAACCTGCTTTGCCAGACCCTGAGGTGACCAGCTCTTTAGTTGCACCCATTCTTGAAGAAGTTGTCCTTCCTGTGGTGACCAGCTCTTCAGCTGCACCCATTCTTGAAGAAGTTAGCATTTTACCCTCCTCACCTAGTCCAACTCCTGCCACTTCACCTATTCCAGCAGTCCCATCTCCCATACCCACCATTATCCCAATTGCAGATTCCCCCTCTACACCAACCACTCCAACCATAATCACACCACCAATTTCTCCCACCAATGCCCAAGACTTGGCCACAGATTTTATTGAACAATCTCCTTGCACTCCTCTTCTCCAAAGCCTCTGAAGTTCACCTGCTCCTTCAGCCCACACACCTGAAGTATCCCATACCCCTGAACCTGAGCCTTTCACTACAGAGGCTTATTCATCATTGATGGGGTCTATTTTTGAAAACGTTGGGCTTGAACCTGTCCCTATACCTGACCCTCCTCATTTCACTCACTTGGCTACTTCTCCCTTTACAGCCATTTCACCCATTGTACCTCCACCATTCACTTCAGTTTTACCAGCCCCTGCTATGCATACCTCCCCCACACCTGAATCTATTAGCCAAATACTTACCTTTCTCCAATCCATCCAAGCCCAACTACAGATCAACATAGATAATCAGTTTGTGACCAATGACCTTCTCCAAACCTTAGCCTCCACATCCCACACAACTACCTTAACCACTGTACCTGCTTTTGATGACCATGCTACCCAAACTGAACCTGAGGTAATATTGGTTGATCTGCCCACCCTCACCACTCTTCCCCCATGCTACCCAAATCAACACAGTTGAGTCCCCTTCACCTCTCCTCACTTTCTCTGATCAAGCCAATCAGACTGACCCTGAAGTCATCCTTCTGGACCCCTCTTCTCCCACTCCCATAGTTGGGATACCTTTGGTTCCCTACCATTCCATTCCCATTCCCAGATTTGCCGCTCTCAAAAGGGCCATGGAAGAAAATCCATATATCTGTAGAGATGTCCTCAAGGGGTTAGCTGATTTGCAAGCTTACATTAGAACCCCTTATGAAAACCAGATTCGGAAATTGGAGTTATTCATGAAATTTGAGAGAGAGAAAATGAAGGACCTGCTGAGTCAAACTTTTCAGATGGTTAGGAGTGAGCAGCACAAGGTGACCATGTTGCAAGCACAGCTTCACCAGGAAAAACTGAGGACTACTAGACTTGGAAAGTACATTGGCCTCACCAAAAAGATCAAATAAGAGGAATACACTGAGCTGCAAAACACAATCTAGGAGAAGGCTAAATTGAGTTCAGACTCCAATACTGATTCTAGTTCTGACTCTGACAGTGACTCCAGTTTTGATCCCATTGAACCAACTTATGATACAGATTTTGACCCTAGTTATTAGATCACATTGTACTTATCTGTGTTATGAGTTTGTAATATAAAATTCTGTTTTTTCTTGTGTAAATACTGTGCATTTCTGTTCTTTCTTCTTGTCATTATGATTTTTTCTTGATTGCTTCTTTTCTTTGCTTTAGACCAGTGCGGACCCTGCTCCCCTTAGGTTTGGGGGTGTGGCAGAAATGTCAATAATTGAGTTAACATCAATGCAGCTTATGATCAGTGGAATTTTTGAAAATGAAGTAATTTCACACCTGTTGTTTTGAAAAATGAAGAAGTTAAAAACTTTTTGAAATTAATTTCTAGTGTAATTCTAATACTTTCATGAAGTGAATGTCAAAAAATTTCCAAAAGAAAATTGATGTTTTAGTAAACCTAAAAAGAGAGAAAACAGTGATGATATACCTCAGGAATTTGATAGAAAACCACACCCAGTGAGGTTTGGGCCTGAAATGTATTCTTTGGAGGTATGAATTGGCAATTTTTTTATGCTCTAGGGACTGATTGAACCTGCTTACTTTCACTAGAAGTTACACATATCCAAATTGAAATAATTTGACAGCAATCATGATATTAAAGACATGATGCAAGGCCTCCTTTTGGAACAGTTTGAACTTCAAAAATCCCCACCTTTTAAAACTGCCTTTGATACACACCATTTTGAGCTTTATACATCCAAGATTTCTTTGAAACCTCATCAACCTCATTTAGCCTAACCCTCACTTTGAGAATTCAGAAGGTAAAGGAAAGGAAGCTGAAGAAAGGAGAGTTGGGTATCAGTTTGGTAAAAAGAAAAAGAATTGAAGGCAATGATGTAAGCAGCAGAAGAAATGTGGCATTCCAGTCAATGTTGCTTTGGAAAGAAAAAAAAAAAACAAAAAAAAAAAAGAGAAGGCATTTCATTGGAAGTTTGAAAAAGAAAGAGAAAAAGATGGCCACTTTGGCTCTGGAAATTCAAAGAAGAAGATGAAATTATGCTGAATTAAAGAAGGTGTGTTTATCACCTCCTTACCTTGACTGACTTCTCAATTTTGAACTCCATTCTACCCCTTTATTCTTGATAAATTTCACCCATAAGCCACATTACAACCCAAGTTAAAGTCCTTACTGATCAATGATGGATTGAGCTGTCACATGGAGATAAGGATTTGTGTAATCTATGGTGAAAAAGCGTTGAATTCGAACTAAAAGCAATGCCTATGCTCATGCTTACAGTCCTATTTGTGAGCTGTAACTGCTCTTGAGCCGTGTGAAATAGTACAACCCTCTTACTTACACGTTGAGTGAAAACCTGGTGAGAGTTGGGTTTGAAATCGACTTATCTGGGGTAACATCAAAGCTGGATTCTCAAATAGAAGGCAAGCTGTTCATTAATTTTTCTTGTAAATAACTTTCTGACGCAAATTGACTGAATGGTAAAAGGAATTACAACAAAATTTTAGTTTTGAACTGATGTTTTCTTGAAAATCTTCTTACAGCCTGACTGATGCAGGTGTGAATAATCAGATTGGATGAAAGTTTGCTTTAACAGAACTACATTGATCTGAACTAATTTATTGGAGAAGTTTGTGGGTACCTTCACTGAAAACCCTCAGGAGACTTCACTCCTCCACTAGGGATCACCTAGGGGTTTAAAAGGCTTGTTGTATATGCTAAATGCAATTGTGTTCCCTACAAAAGTGGCTTTTTATTCTGTTTTTAATTTTGACTTTGCTAAGGGACTAGCAAAGCTTAGGTTTGGGGATGTGTTGAGAACTAGAAAATACCATCTTCCACCCTTTAACCTAGGCCTTGATAGACCCTTGAGAGAACTAAATAAGTGTTTAAAGTGCTTGTGTTACAGCTAACAATAAAGACAGGCTTAACCATGAAAGCAGCCTAAAAGTGCCAAAAAGATGATAATCCATGTCGATCCAAAGGAAGAAAGCGAAGGGACAACCTCACTAGCTGTCAAAATGCCTGAACTGAAGAGGCAAAGACCTGGTCTCAACCCAGAAAAGAAATGTGGAGCAATTCGAACAGAAAAATACACTACAGAGTGCTTTTCGAAAAGAATCTGAACATTTCGAAAGGAACCTGAACTCTGTGAAAAGAACTAAAAGCTCCAGGCTTAGTTTTCGAAGAGCACCTGAACTCTTCTAAAGGATGATTGACCTATTTGAAAAGAAGAGAACTCCTTGCGAACAGAACCTGAACTTTGCGAAAAGAGCTTCAGGAGTCACAGTACCTTACGAAAAGTCCCCTAAACTATGCGAAATGGTATTATGGAGATTCCTAGCTTTTGCAAGGGTAATTCAGTAATCTTTTTCATGCGTCCCAATGCATTTAAAAACCTAGGGACATTTCAAAAGATTCTAAGCATGAAGCGAAGGCATATTCCACCCCATGTGAGCACCCGGAGATGAAATCGCTTGGCGGGAACTTCTAGAAGCTCTAACAGATTTTCAAAGTGCATAACAGAATTGATGCTTATGTCGCCTGATTGGCTGAACCAGATCGAGCAATTATGATTGGCCAGAACAGATATGGATCCTTGTGCTCGACTACCATTGGTTGATAAAGATCTGAGCACTTCTGATTGGTCAATACACATCTGAGCTAGACCTAGGGAAAACTATAAATAGATGAACCATTTGCCCAATTTGGGTATCCAGATTTTGAGTTTCATTCCTATTCCCCCATTTCCAAATCAGCTAGTTTGTCTGAAACCCCTGTAATAGCCTAACTTTTACTTACAATTGAGAGCTGTGAGATACCTCTGTAATTCAAAAGAGAATTGTATTCAAGACTACAAATCTGAGAGCTGTTTAAGCTGTGCTCTATAATTGTAATGGTGAATTTGAAAAGGTTGCTGTAAACCGTACATTCTCAATTGGATTCGTGTTAAGGGTTCCCTCTGATCTCCTTATTGCACTAGACTCCTTTAGATTTACTGTTTTTCATGCAATTTCCCTTGATTCATTAACCCTGTGGGAATTAGTGTTTGTAACCTAATCTCTCACAGCATTTGTAGTGATATTTCTTGTTCTAAATTAAGGGTTTAGATTAAAGACTATTGGATGGTCTGTGGCCATTGAAGTGGACAGACCATAGCCATAAGCCTAAATCTAATCCTTCAGTTATATTTATTTCTCTTACATCTGTGCTTGTAGCCAGATGAAGATTGGATCATTTCTCATTTGATCTGCAGTCATTCTCATTGTGTTTCAAGGACCAAATCAAAGTTAGATATTATTTCTCCATTTTTATAAGTTTACATCAAAATTCCCCCAACTCAGATCTGGATCATTTAGTTTAACTTTTACTTTTATCATTTAGTTAATGTGACAAATTCAACCTCCCATCTTATGTACTTTGTAGATAGGATAAGAGGTTAGATCTGGTAGCTCAGATCTGGAGGTTTATTTTGCATTTTAAACAAATTCTCTGTGGACGATCTTTTACTCATTTACATTTAAAACTTGCTACGATTGGCCCTGATCTTGCAGGCTAATTCACTTCTCTCTGTGCTGATATTTCTTTACCATTTTTTATGTTCCAGATTCAGTATAACTTAGCAATTGCAAATTTGTTTTCAAAACACAAATAAATCATGCACACTTAGAATCAACAACATACGCCTGCCTTTTTTGGGAGAAATTTGGCCAGGCGTATATAATATATACGCCCAGTATAGGTGGGACCTGGCACGAGCTTCATCTTCTCAGATTCCCCCTGGTTTTGGTGAAGTTTATCTCCTAAACCGTATATACTTGACTTAGCTAATCCCATCTAGTTTGACCCTTTGACCATCCCCTTTGTTGAGGTGGGTGTCTTGAGATTGGTTGCACCCCCTTTGACCTTATTGGCAACCCTTAAGTCACCCATGGTCTCACCCCATCATCTGCCATTAAAATCAATCTCCCAAAACCTTAGGACCTTGAAAGCCTAGAAAACCTTAGATGGGGGATTACCTAATTGCTAAACCAATTAGCTCTTAAGTAAGCCCCTAACCCTCCCCTTTTCTATAAATAGAGAGGCCCCCTCTTCCTTAAGGGTTAGAAAAAATTGGAGGTTAAGGATTTGGAGCTCAAGAGAGAACCCTAGTGAGAGAAAATGCACTCATTTTCCAGAATTCCAGCAAGCTTAGTTCATCTTTTCCAATCCATTTCAACCATTAGATCACTCCCTTTAGCTAAAGTCTAGCCTTTGGCCTTACCCTACACTTCCTATTTTATTGAATCCTAGCATTAGAACCCATTTTCACACCATTTAAGCCATCGGAAGCACGCCAAAGCGAAGATCTTCCACGGTGCAACAAGGGCCCGTGAGCTCCGGCTCACCCCTCTCTTCCTCTACCTTCTTGGTGTCTCCTCCGTCCAAGGATTCAAGTCGTTACGCCGCCAAAATTTTGGTTTGGCTCAAAGCTTGATAGGACCGTATTGCCTTCGGGCAAGGGGAAGCTCCGCCCTTTTTATTTTTATTTTGGCCATAGATAGAGACTGCTACGTGCGGGTTGATCGGGTGCCTAAACCCTTCTCGATCGATAACCGAAGCCCCTACCCTAGAGCCTTTGGCAAAGACCGGTAAATCAGAGTCATATTTAGCACTTCGGCGCTCAAAATATCGATTTGAAGGTTTCCCGGGACACCAAAAGCTCCGGGTGGCGACTCTACATTTTTATTAAAAGCGAGCGCATCGCCGCGACGGGTTCGAGAGGATCCACGGTCGCACAAGTATGTATATATATTTTATACAGTAACAACAGACCCAAGTTGGTCTATTTTTTGATTTTCTGGAAGCGGTGCTTTCGGGGACTATTTTTTCTTATTATTTTGGGTCCTTCCAAACCGTACCTAGGGATACAAGGCTATTTTGAGATATTCTAATGAGCTCCCCAAGGGTTTTAAGGCTTTTTCTTAAGCTTGTTCACCCACCCGATATACCTCCGGCGCAAGCTCCTTCTCAGATACTAGATGGGGTGGTACTTTTTGAGATCATCGCCACTAGGGGCCGCCATCGTACTAAGAACCGGGATGCTTGTATCACTGTCTAAATTTTCACCCTTTTGTAAAATCGACCCAACAGAAAAAAATGAATTAAATCCCTTGTCGGTTCAATTTTAAATTCAATTTTAAGGGAGTTTTCTTAAGTTTAAAAACAGGCAGTGAGAAAGCCATGCCGCCTCTACGGGCCGGCGTCCACTGATGGGATATGATCCTAACTTCGCAAGTAACCTGCCAAACGGCTAAGGTGCGTAAAATGACAAAAAGAAAAAAAATGCTCAAGTAGACCCGCCGATCGGCTAAGGCGTGTAAATGACAGAATCATAAATGCTCAAGTAGGCTCGCCAAACGACTAAATGAGTAAATGATGGAAACATAGGGGTAAGTATAAACAATGCAGAATCGTAAGGGTAAGTAAGCAAAAATGGAAAAAAAGTTAGTGAAAGGAAAAGCACATGCAAAAAAAAAGGGCCAATACTTCAAGGGGAAGCTCTACAAGCAATCCCGGGCGGATTCGCCATCTGTGCAACCATGGATTTTCTCAATTTGTCGCGACGATGCGCTCAATATTGGCGTTGCCACCCATAATTTTTGGTGATTCGATATACCTCAAAATCGATAAATAAACACCAAAGTACAAAAATATGACTCCGATTTACCAGTCTTTGCTAAAGGCTCTTAGGTAGGGGCTTCGATTATCGATCGGAAAAGTGTTAGGCACCCGATCAACCCCCTCGTAAGTAGTCTCTACTATGATCAGGTCTATGTGTTGGTTGTTATATATATATATAAAAGAGAGCAAAAGTGAGTGACACTTCCCCTTGCCCGAAGGCACACCGATCCTATTGAGCCCTTATCACCTGTCAGAATTTGGGCAGCATAATGGCTCAATTCTAGGATAGAGGAAAAATAAAGAAGGTAGAGGAATAGAGGGGAGAGTCGGAGCTCTCAGACCCTTGTAGCACCGCTGCGGACCTTCATGTGAGGGCACCTTTGATGAGCTTCCGATAGCACGCTAGTTGAGAAATGAGTCTTGATCTCTAAAGCTTGAGGGCTAAGAGGTAGGAGAGGGAGGCGAAGGCCTTGTTCCTATAAGATCTAAGAGATTTATGATGAAAAAAGAGGTTAATGGATGTACCTAGGTTCTAGAATTTGTGAGGTTTTAATGCTTAAAAGGGAGGAAAGGGATCACTAAAGGTTTCTCTCTCTTGGGAAATTATTTCAAGCCTTTAATCAAGGGGGGGTGGCTCTCTATTTATAAAAGAGGAGAGGATTAGTGAGGGGTTTAAGTCCTAATGGGTTTAGGAATTAGGTAATGGAGAACTAAGGTTTTCTAGATTTTTTAGAGCTTAGAGAAGAGAGAACTTGAGTTTAAAGGTAGATGATAGGATAGGCATCTAAGTGGCTAAAGGGTGGTTGCAAATAGGCTTAGTGGGGGTGTAATAGTCCTAAAGAAACCCACTCCAAATATTGGGGTGGTCAACAAGTCAAACCCCAAAAGTGATTTTTGGACATTTTCTAAAAAATCACTGTTCCTAAGCCTAGTGTGTGTATTATACACGGTAGGTTTAGTTACAGTGACCCGATTTTAGAAGCTAGAGGTTCAGATGCCGTCCTGGGACTCAAAAAAGATAATTTTGCCTAGCGTATATAATATACACCCTAGACAAATTTCAGTCAAAAATTGGCCTAGCATGTATAATATACACGCTAGGCAAATTTCCTACATTTCTGCACAATTTTCAAATCGCCATAACTTTTGATCTACAACTTGGATTGAGGCAATTCTGGGGCTCTTTAGAAAGATGAAAACATCCTTTTTTCAAAGGTATAGGTCTCATCCCTAGCAGATATCTATGTAAACTTTGACAATCCTCTTTCCATCCACTGTTCAAGAGTGTTTGAATCGGGCCCGAGAAGGGTTCTATTGGGTTTGGGAAGGTTAGGGTTGATTCCTAAGGATTCGGGATGAGTCCTAAGGGTTCTGGGATGATTCTTAAGGGTTTGAAAAATGCTTTCAGAAGCTCGGGGGTATGCCTTTCTCGAAGTGTAAGTTAATCGGGCCTTGGGGGCCAAATTTGTATGTCTATAGTCGGTTTATATTTTATTTCCCTTTTCAAACAACTCCTTTGTTTGATTGTTAATATTTTACTTTCTATTAGGTCTCATATTTAATATTTTTTCTTCGTCTTAAGTCTACACATTAATTAAACATAAATATCTTTAAGTATGATAAATCTGCATATTTAGTATTTTGTTTGTCTATTAAAGTTATATGATTTGTAAGTCGGTTTATATTTTGTTTCTCTTTTCAAACAATCATTTTGTTTGGCTGTTAATATTTTACTTTGCTATTAGGCCTAAAAATTTAAATTATGTTTTTAATTTATTTAAAGGAAGAATAGATTAATAAATAAATTTCAATGCTAAAAGGCATTAGGAATGCGCCATCATGAACTTTCGGGTCCGAACTCGAGCCCACGAACTTGAGCTCGAGACCATCGATGTACTGGTCTCGATATTTTGGCCATAACTTTTTACTCTGACCTTATATTGACACGATTCTTATGACATTGGAAAGAAGACTACGAGCTTTAGAACCAGAGATGATTTAGTACACCTGATCAGTCACAGAATTTACCAGTTTATCACCCTTAAGTTAGTGGTGCTAAACTCTAATTTGCTACTAATGATATGATGATGTGCAAATATTTAGAACAAACAACATAAAAGTTTCAAAGTGTTAATCTTTGCCAAAATAAACTGTGGTCCTTGAAGAGATCAAGTTACTAACGAACCAAAAGATTTGTGGATCTCTCTATCACCTATGCTAACAGAGAAATCAACCAACGCGACATTTTCTCGCTAAACCATATTCAAGGCATTAATTTGTTGCAAACTTAGACTTGGGCAGCTATCTCGGGATCCATCATAAATACAACTTTTCACACACAATGACCTTAAAACCAAACACGTTTATACTAATATCCTAAGTGGAATCAAGATTGAAACAAGCAAATTTCTTAATATCATGTGTCTTAGTATTATAACCCTAGTTATACTGCCAGGGGTTGGATCGTGTTTCCCTTTTTTTATTGGAGTTTTGACTTTTAATTTTCTGATTCACTTATCTACATCTCCTACACTCTAATGCTGATCTCTCTGTCATTCCCCATATAGGAAGACGAGTATTCACAAGAAGAAATAGATAGAATATTTATTTAGTTATATATTGTGATTGTTAATAAATTTTATTAAAATAACAGAAAATTCCACAAGCAAAAGTGAGAGAAATACAAGAATAAAAAAACAGGGGAAAAAAGGCCAGTCCTCTACAAACTGGAGGGCCGGAAGCAGCACTCGCTCCTATAAGAAATTGGAGGGCACTCAGGCCCTCTTAAAGAAAGCTCAGAATAATTATAGCATGCTTACCTATCAAAAAGAATAACTATAGCATCAGTCATCTCTGCCATTAATAAAGGGGTTTACCCAAATTGAGCTTATTAATTGTCAGTTTTCCACTCCCACTCTAGCAAGGTGATCTGCAGTAGCATTGGCTTTCACCGGTATCTAATTGTCCACAATTTAGTACATCAGCAAACCTCCATGGGTGGTCCTAGCTCACCGGATCACATTTTTTAAGTCTCCCTCTCCCTCGATAATTACAGGACTAGAGAAATGAGGGAGAACAAGGGGCTGGTTTCTATAACCACTCCCTCAGCCAATTTTCTTGTTTGAGGCTTAATCCTTGGTACTAGTAAACCAAATGCAATCTCAGTCATCCATAGGGCTTCTAAAGGTCTTTGCATACAATGTCTTAGTCTGCTAGGTCTAGATGTCTGTGTCATCCTTCCATTATTGCTCCTTTTCGGTTAGATGGTGGAATGATAGCAATGGTTAATCAGTTTTCAAATAAGTGCTGATATACTAAAATTGTGGACTGATAACAATAGTTAACTTACTGATTCAAGGTGATTTCGTATTGAGACTTTATTCACTATTTAAAATTTATTTTGAATAGGTCTATGGCATCTCGTGGCATTGAGTTTCCTAAACAGGTGTGGAACTCATCCCAAAGAATCAAGAGAGAAATAACACTGATATCTTTCAAATATACAAATCTCCTTCAAACTAGTTGTATATGGGATAAGTTTTGACTTCTTCAATCTCATTCAAATCCTGCGAGTGGCACTATATAATAATGACGGGTGAAGCAGCATATTTTTCATGTGATTGGACTATAGATAGCCCCAACATTGTTTGGTTGCTTATGTTTGTTAGCGAAACTATGTCAACCCATATAGTATGGAAACCAGCTTTAGGATGTCTTGGAGACTTGGATTTTCCATTTGCATTCAAGTATTATCAGATTTTTGGGAAAGTTGCTACTACAATAAGTTACAATAGCTCCAAAATTCTGAACTTAATTCAAACTCAAACTTGTTTTTGCTGGAAGTGGGCTATTATGATTGGTTGGTTCACATGCTGTTTGCTTTATATGGTTCAGAGAAGTTCTCTATGAGCATTGTGATTTGCTAATATGTTTCCTAACTAGTTTGCAATTTATTTTAGGATTTGAAAATTTAGACTTGTTGTTAATGATGGTGTGCAACCGTGGGATTTGTGATGATCCCGTCGCGATGATGCACTCGCTATCTTATGGGTATCGATTTGGAGTCGCCACTTGGAACTTTTGGTGTCCTGGGAAACCTAGTTCATTTTTATGAGCACTGAAGTGCTAAAAATATGACTCCGGTTCACCGGTCTATGCCAAAGGGTCTTGGATAGGGGCTTCGGTTATCGATCGGGAAGGTGTTAGGCACCCGATCAACCTGCTTGAAGCGGTCACTACTTATGGCCAAAACGAAAAGGAAATGCTAAGAGAAAAAGAAGCTTCTTCTTGCCCAAAGGGCTCTAAGATCCTATTTGTGCCCCTCCCCTCTTACCGAAAAGTCAGCGACGTAACGACACAAATGCAAGGATGAGAAGTGCTATAAAGAGATAGGAGAAGAAAGGGGAGAGCCAGAGCCCTCGGGTCCTTGTAGCACCGTAGGAGAACCTTGCATGGCTTGCTTTTGATGAGCTCTTGAAGGCTTGAATGACTTGAGAATGAGTTCTAACTCTTAAGGGGGGTGGCTAAGAGATAGAGGGAGGGTGCTAGGGTAGAACACACATCTAACCTATGGGCTTTTGATGAAAGGCAAGGGTGGGAAGGGGGTCTTTGAATTCTAGTTTTTGTGTGGGAAATGTGCACCAAAGGGAGAAAGATATTCTCACTTAAGCTCTTTCTCTATTAGGCCAAAATTCTCAACCCTTAAACAAAAGGGAGGGGAGCTCTATTTATAGGAAAAGGGTGGATTTGGAGATTGTTTATTAATCCCTGAAAATTACCACTTTTCACCCCTTAACCCAGCCTTTGATGGACCTCTGAGTGGACTAATAAAGTATTTTAAGTGCGTATTATAGATAATAAGAATTTGTCATCCATCATATTGCAAGCCAAAAAAGAGGATTTTTATGCTAGGTTGTGGAGTTGAAGAATTTATTGGGAATGCACCATGGTGGTTCACACCATCGAGACAATTTTATCATGCTTCGGGGCCCTAGAAGTCCTGTTGAGGGTATGAGGTGAAGCCCAAGTAGAGAGGAGAACTGCTACAATGTAGCAGTGTGTATGTGGGACACAATAGTTGAAAACTTCTCCTACATATGCCTTGAACTACGCAAGCTACTGTAATTTGAAGCTGCAGTTTATCATCTCGCAAGGTTCACATTAGAACTTGACCTTTTGCTGCATTGGAGCCTAGCGAGCAGCTTGCATGTTGTCGAATTCCATCCTAGCGAGATGATGTTTTGGGCCCAGCGAGGTGCATGTGAGCTACGCAACCTGAAGCTACTACAAAGTGAACTAAGTGAGCTGCACCCAATGAGCCTAGCGAGCTGTCCAAGCTCCATTTGAACTTGGCAAGCTCCTAGCTATTTTGAGCCTAGCAAGTAGCACTTTAATCCTTTGGAGCAGCCAAAGCCTTCATCCTCTTGAGCTGCAAAGCTGTGGCAATATCTAGTAAAGCTGCACACCAATGTTGGGCACACTCTTGCTGCTGCACTAACTGAAGTCCAAAGCTGCAATGATGAGGATTTAAAGCCACATAGCTGGAGCAGCATTGCTGCCATGGCAGCAGCCTATACTTGAAGCCAACAACACTTGAGCACTTTCAAAATAAACTTTATGTGCTGCTACACCATCCAATCGGGCTGTTATATATATTTCAGACACATGATAGCGGCTGCACTGCAGCCTACATTCAATCCACAAAGTAGCCGCATTGAAGAACATGAGCTGTAAACTTGCAAATTTTGCACATTGGAGCAGCGTATAGGCTGAAAGCATTTTGTCAAACAGCTATTGTGCGCACTCATGCAGCTATGGTGCACCTCTCAAGTACTTCAACTATACCCCCACGAGCTGTGGACTCGAAGTCGAGTGGTGTAGAGTTTAAAAATATAGGCATTTGAGTTGTTCTGCTGTTGAGGCATACTGTCGAACAGGTGCAGTGCTGAAAAATATTGTATTTCAGCCCAGCGAGATTTAAGTTGTTGAAATATGCTGTACTTCAGCTCAACGAGATTTAAGCTCCTCATCAGACAACTCAAGATTTAAGCTCTCAAGCATTTTAACCCAAATGAGATTTAATTTCAAGCTTGACCCAAATGAGAACTCAAGAAGATTTAGCTCTCAAGCATTTCAACCCAATATGAGATTTAATTTCAATCTTCAAAGCGAGAACTCAAATGAGATCAAACCAAGCTTTACTTAGTGAGATCTTAGCGAGATGCATACCTGAAGTTGTCTTTTACGCGAGGCACGAATTCCAGTAGCCTATTTCAGCACTCAAGGATATTTTGGGTATTTCACACCTTCTAGGGCACGCATCCCAATGTCCCACACTTCTTAAAGAATTCAAGGGCCACAGATGGGCCACGAAATCAACTCTAAACCTTCTCAAATCTGATTGGCTAATGCATATTAGGGTTTCGAGGGTTGCTTATATAAAGGACTGTTACCTACATTTGTAAACTATCCAGGAATAGCCTGAGATCTGAGCTAGGGTTTCCTGTGCTCATTTAGGGTTTAGTCTTTTTTTTTTTCCATTTTTCTTCTCTCTTAGCTTAGCACTTGCTAGCTAAACCATTGGTAAGCATTTATGTGTAGTTTTATTTAAGTTTTGTAATAGTTTAGTAAAGATTGGGAATTGGTGTTGAGATGTTGTGCACAAGGCTGCTGCCTTGAGGGATTTCATTGTTAATAACGCCAGATCAATGGAATCTTTGTTTGAATGCTTACTCAACTTGTTATTTTTCTATTTCTCCATAGTTCTATTCAGGCTATAGCATACATTTAGGTTTTGAGCTTATTGAAAGGTCCATGGATAGCAAGCCGGATTTGAAGCCAGATCTGGAGAGCTCGTAGCCCTGGGACTCCATGGTGACAGCAATAGTTTACATATTCTTTCTCAGATCTCTATGGTATGGACAGACCAATCAGATACCCTGTGACAATTTGAGTGGACTAAGTATAACCCTAAGGTGGTGTCTAGCCACATGTCTAAGAAGGATTCTTCTCCGCTGCACATGAGCTTCTAAAGCCTTGTGAGGAGGTTTGTGCAAGAACTGGCTCCCCTCTATTTTACTTGACGGATATTAGATGTTAGATCTAATTTTTCTATAGTAATTACAGCTTGATGCCGAGTCATTATAGTCCTTTTGTAGTAATGATCAGTTGAATCTAAATCCTTATTCAACATGTTGCTGGTCCTTTGTGTGGGCACAGTGAGCCATTGGCCTTAGCAAAGCACTTAGGACTTTATGGGTTGGACTACCTATGGATGTCAGCCAGATCAGTGTGCAGATCTGGGGAGCTTGTAGCACTTACATTATATAGTGTCTGTAATAATATTTATGGCTTGATTTGGTCCATTGGTTAGGGAAATGATCAATCCACTCCTTTGGATTACATTAGCATTTCTAATTTAATTAATAGGATTTGACAGACTCTATCGGATACTCTGTGACCATTTGAGTGGACAGAGTATAGCCTTAAGAGCACCCCAAATGGCATGGGTTAAATTGGATTCTTCTATCTTATTGAGGTTATTGATAACATCTCAACAAGGACCACTACAGAGACAATCTAAATCTGAGTTACATTACTGCATTAACTCTAGCTTAACCTGCTTACTTCTCATCCTTTATCTTTATTTTAACACATCATCATCCTTATTTATCCCTTTCTTTAGCTGTAGTTTTATTTCTGCATTTATGTTTTTAATATAGCTTAGTGACACCTAAACACCCTTCCTTTAGGACTGCCAGATCTGCAGTTAAATCTGGAGACTATTATACAACCCTTGTAGTTTAGATCAATACTCCCTGTGAGATAAACTCTTACTTATCAAAACTTCCTACAACAGGCCCTATATCTTGCAGGTTTGTATGTATTTTTTTTTATTTTTTTTAGACTTGCTATTTTGTGTTTTTCAATCCACCTTTGATTTCTTTTTACTAACACATTCTTATCACTAATTTCAAATAAAGTTAGCAGCAAGCAACTAAATCACACCATCAATGTTTAAATGCTAATTGGGTTTAGTCATTAGGTAGGCTAACATCTAAAGATTCCTAGGGTTTTGAGAGCTTGGAGATGTGAGAAATGAAGCTCTAATGATGGATGATAGGGTAGAGGGTTTAAGGACTTAGAGGTTGCAAATAAGCTTTAAAAGGGTGCAATAGTGCTGTTGAAACACACCCCAAAGACGCAGGTGGTCAACAAGTCAAACCCCAATCATAATTTTTGGGGCAAAGCCAAAGGTTACACAGTGTCCTTGGGAAGTTGATTGCCCACGGGGGGACCCACTTATAACTGGCGCAACTATTAGTTGTGCCAAGCCATTTTTGAGGAAAAAATGGCCTGGCACAACTATTAGTTGTGCCAAACCCTGGGGGTTTTAGTGTGTTTTGACCTTTTTTCCCCTGTACTTCGGATTGCCATATCTCTTCGTACATAGCTCCGATTGGGGTGATTCTTGGCCCGTTAGAAAGTTAATGACTTCTACTTTTCAATAGTATATGATTTGATCGTAGTAAAAGGCTGTAGCTAGCTCTGGTACACCACTCCTCATCCACTGCCCGAGAAAGCTAGGGTTAGGTTCGGAATGGTTTCTAAGGATGGGGATTTGGTTTATAAGGGTTCGGGAAGGTTCCTAAGGGATATAGGGTGATTCCTAAGGGGTTAGGGATGGATCCTAGGGTTTTGGAAAGGTTCTAAGGGTCTCATGCATGCCATCAACAGCTCAGAGGTATACCTCTCTCGAAATGTGTCTCAATCGGGCCTTGGGACAAATTTGGGTGTCTACAGATGCCCCTCTTTGGTATCCGATCACTAATGATCGAATACCAAAGACAAGAGACATTCGAAGAGGCCCAAGGCACTAATGACAAGTTCGTTGTATTCAGAACAAACTTCAAACATCCGATGAGTAACATGGTGAGAAAATGAAAGCCTTGCATGACAGGCCAAACATTCATTTCTCAAGGTAAACGGTCTCCAAGTGGTTAGTGGCATTACTGGGCATAACCGAGGTGGAATGAGTTGCGAAAGCCCTGTATGCTAGGCCAAACATTCGCTTCTCGAGATGACATGAAGGTATTTGATGTTTAAGATTCATTCTGAATACAACAACTTTGCAAGTAAGAGGGGTGATTGACCCACATTCATAGAGAGGCGCGAAGTAAACATATGCAAGGCTCCACAGTTTGTGTCCAATCCTATGAGACATTTGATTGCCCCATCTGACTATTCGCTAGTGCCCCTGCCTGAGGCAGGGTTTGAGATCTTTGGGCGAACCCATCGATCCCGAAGTTTATTTAGCATGGTTACCGGAGCGAAGTGAATAGAGGTCGCAACGCTTTTTGGGGAGTACGTGCCTTTTCTGAAAACGTGCCCTGGATCAACACGACCTAGAGCATCCAGCTTCAACTACCATGATCAGGTCCAACCAAACATTGGGTATCTCCTAAAAGGGACATCCAATCCTGGTCTCTGCTAATAATGATCATAAACATCATTTAACTATGTATAATCATGCAGCCATTAGGGGCGATAAGCAATAAAGGCGATGGAAGCCATGAGCCAGACCTTTTGGGGTATAATTTATGGGAACAAACGACCATCATACGGATACCCAGACACATGGCGTACACTTTACAGGGATACCGTTGCCAATACAGGTTTTAATCCTGCAGAAAATAAAGGAGAAATGAACCCTTCTGGATGCATGATTGCACATAGTTTGATTGATACGTAATCTCATTCTCAATTGGTTGGCCTCAACCACCGATTGACCTTTTTCTGAGGAATTTGAAGCTTAAGACACTTAAGTTCATATGAATCCAAAACCGAGCGCTTAGTTTGAAGATTTAGCAGTGGAGTCGTCTTGATTGAAACATTGACGATTTGATCATGACTGACACCCTTGCTCCTACTTTAAAGCAGGATCCAAAGATTCGAGACGAACCCTAGACTCGAGACTTTAATATGGCACTGCTGCATTGCTGATAAACATTGACCTTTTACCACATTATGCATGTGCGTAGCTCTGTGGGGAAACACAAACAGGTTGTTTATTTTTGTAATTTTTCTATCATTTTGTGTGATTTTTTTGGATTTTTAAGGTTATTATTTCTTGGTTTATTATTTTATGGATTTTTTGCTGTTTTTGTTTTCTTTTTTTTTCTCTCTTTTTTTAAAGTTATTATTTTATGTGAATTACTATGACATTTTATGTGAATTATCTTTTTGGCTTTTCTGTGGGGATTTTTTTATCATTTTTGGACTTTCTTATATTTTTTCTATGTAGGATTGTTGCATTTCCTAGTGTGCTTACTTTATTTGTTGGTGGTAAAAGCAATTTAAAATCAAAGTAAAATAGGGGATGGAATCAGCACAACTGAGAAATCCTAGACCTGCAAGATACAGGGTCCATTTGTAGTAAGTTTTGATAAGTAAGAGTGTCTCACAGGGAAAGGTGATCTACAGCTCCAAGGGAGCCCTCTCTCGTAGTCCCTCCAGATCTGACTACAGATCTGGGAGTCCTAAAAGGAAGGGAGTTTAGGGTCACTTATTCTAAGTATCCTAAGGTAGCCTAATGAATAAACTACAGAAAGGGTTGAGAAGATGGATGGAGTGTGGAAAATAAATATAAAAGGGTGAGAAGTATGCTATTGAGTCTAGATCAAAGGAGTTTTGTAACTCAGATTCAGATCTGATGTTATAGAAATCCTGTCCAATGGCTACATTATCACCACAGAGGAGAAAGAATCCAACTCATCTCTGTGCCATGATCCAATCCCTTAAGGTTATAACCTGTCCACTTAAATGGTCACAGACTATCCCATAGGGGAACCACAGTCCAGAGATGGGTCAAAACAAGTTAATCATTGTAGGCACTACTTCATCTAGGCTACAAGCTCAGGAGTCCATAGGGAACCTCAACCTCTAAAGCTATATGTGTGGGGCTAAGGCTGTATAGGACCATGATAGCCCAGACACATTGAACCAGTAAGAGATTGAGTACCACCTTAGATCTAGCTGTCCATTGCTTGAGTGGGACTACAATGGTCCAGTGACAAGCCTACAATCTCCATAACCAGATCAGATCTAACATCTGATGACGGGTCTATACTAATATAGGGGAGTCTGTCTCTACACAATCTCCTACCAGGCTACAAGCTTAGGCTCGGAGAAGAAGGATCCATTTTAGATCGACGGATTGGATTCACCCTAAGGCTATAACCTGTCCACTTAAATGGCCACAGATTGTCCCAGAGGCTATCCTCCTCACGGAGCCCAAAATAAAACAAGAATATTGCTGCCACCACCATGGTTACAAGGCTACCAGCTCAGGCTCCTATGAGAATTTCAGATCTAGTGGGTCATGTGGTGGGGCTAAGGCTGTATAGGACCATGATAGCCCAGACACACAGGTCACTTGGATCTGAATGGATCCTTAAAATCAGTCCTTCATTGCTTTGAAACACAGCCAAAGCAATGGCGGATCACAAGGCAACAGCCTTGCACAGAACAACTCACATTCACACACAAATCCCATAAAAGTACAAATCCTATTACAAAACCTCCATTAATCTAATCTCAATAAACATACATAGGCATGGCCAGCAAGTGCTGGGCCATGGAGAGAAGGAAAAGAAGAAAAAGAAAACTACTTATAGCTACAGAAAAATAAGACTACAATACTAAAAACAAAAATAGAGCAAAAACTGAACTCTTCCGGCCCCCCTAAACCTAAACCAGGCTTAGGTTTATATAGCAGTGGGTGTGGCGGCGCATTAGGGTTAGGAAACCCTAATTATAATGATGCCACGTGGCCTATTAATGATCCTTGGATGCCTCGAGGCGCGTGGACGGAGATTTGAGCGTGAGAGTGCGTGCCCTAATCCTTGGAAATTCCCAGAAAGTCCTTTGCAGAATGATGGAAGTTGGAGTTCAAAGCTTCGCCAGGTTGCAGTCGATTCCCAGACTTGTCGATTGGTAGCTCTGTTCTTCGCGTGGTTGAGTTTAACTCTGAAGCATTAGCTATCGCGAGGTTGCAGCTTCTTGATGCTTTGAGCAGTCGCGAGGTAGCTAGTTAAGCTCTCACTGGATTGGGCTTCGCGCAGTTGGATTGCTACTTGTGAATAGCATGGGAACTGCGCGAGCATTCCATTTCACAATAGATCTTCGTGAGGCTAACTCTGGCTTCACGAGGCTGCTTTCTTCTTGAACAGTGCGAGAACTGTGCGAGAAGTTCACTTCTTACTGGAACTTCACGAGGATCCTCGCGATAGCTTTGAGGCTTTTTTATCGCTGACGTGTTCTTCTTGACATTTGCATCTCGCAGCCATCGCGCGATTCTTGCGCCGAGGCGGATTCTCAAGCTCTCTCCTCGCTTGTTCTTAGCAAGCATGCAGGGTCTTCGAACTGCAAGATCATGCGACCTTTAACTTCTGAACTTCGTGAGAGCTGCGCGACTCAAGGCTTCTGAAGCTCTTCTGTAACTCCACTGCGCGAGAACTCCTCGTGAAGTCTTGGGGAATATAGCGAGGACTGTGCGAAGTATATTTTTTTGAATCCTCTGAAGCTTTGTCAGCTGCGCGAGGCTTACCTCAGGTCTAGATTCATGGCTCATTCTTCTGAGGGACTTCTGGTGCCAATCATGGGTTCCTTAACAGGATTTATGGCCTTATTGTACTGCTGTTTATTACCTACGGAAAACACTTAACAAACATTTATTAGATGGCTAAGGGTCTAATCAAAGGCTAAGTTAAGGGGTGAAAAGTGGTACTTTTTAGGTCTTAACACACCCCCAAACCTAATCTTTGCTAGTCCCTTAGCAAAGCTTACACTAAAATAACTACAGAAATTAAATGCCACTTTCGTAGGGAGCACAGATACATTTAGCATATGTACCAAGCCTTTTAAACCCCTAGGTGATCTCTAGTGGAGGAGTGAAGTCTCCTGAGGGTTTTCAGTGAAGACACCCACGAACTTCTCAATGATACAGTTAACAAAAGTGCATTATATCAGGTGAGCAGCCAAGGAACAGAGTTAGTTCACCTTTCAAATAGTAGAAATATAAGAAATTCAAACACATTGGCTGCACAGACATTTAAACAGTATAAGCTTCTCATGAAAGCACAACATTTCCAATCAATTTACACCAAAGACACTACACAGGTGTGTCAACATTGAGCTCATCACTGGATCAAAAATTAGGTTATAGGTCACAACTAATGCATTCAAGATCTGACCCAAAACTCTCCAGGGCATACTCTCATAAAGAACTATTGAGGGTTTCATTTTCTGTCAAGCTCAAGAGCAGTTACATCTCCCAAATGGGTCTGTAAGCATGAGCATATGCAAAGCTCTTAAGTGCTGGCATCATTGACAGATCCTCACCATAGATTGGATAACTCTTTATCTCCACATGACAGCTCACTCAACTTTGGATCACAAGGGCTTTAACTGGGCTGTAATGTGGCTTATGGAATAGGGTTAAAAAGAATGGAAGGTGGAAAAGGGGTTCAAAATTGAGAAATCAGTAGGTGAAGGAGGTGATTCATGACTTCACCTTCTTTAATTCAGCTCCTCTCATCTTCTTTGAGGTTTTCAGATTTGAAGTGATCAGTTTCTCTTCTTGATTTCGATTTTTCCAATGAAAGTTCCCTCTTGACTCTTCTCTTACTCCTCTTCATTATTGTTTTTATTTCTTTTTGATGCATTTTTCTTCTTTTTATTTTGTTTTTGCTTTTCTGAAATGCCACCATTTTCTCAGTTACCATACTGCCAGAATTTGAGGTACTTCTTCTTTATTCACCTAATGTTGACAATAGCTAGTCCATCTTCAACTCTTTCTCCTTTACCTTCTGAATTCTCAGAGTGAGGGTAGGCTGAATCAGGTTCATAGGTTCAGGTACAAGTACTCAGGTGCATTTTGAAGAAATTTAGGATTTAAAGCTCAAGGGGGGTATGGACAAGGGTAGTTACTTAAGGTTGGTCTATTTAGGCTCAAATTTTCCAAGAGAAGGCCTTGATCCTTTCCTAAGTCTCATGAGTGCTGTCAGTTGTTTCAACTTAGAGTTGCCTAACTTCCAGTGAGCACAGTAACTCAGCCAGTCCTTAGAGCTAGAAGAAATTGCCTTAGTCACTCCTCAAGGAAAATTTTTTGTATAGGCCCAAATCTCACTGGTTATGGTCTTCCTTTGAATTCTTAAGTATGTCCTTACCTTTTCCTCTCTCTAATGATTCACTAAGTGCTGATACAAGTGAGTGTCCTTGGTGATCTCATCATGGAAATGTGAAATATTAAAAGTTTATACTGTCTAAAGTCTGGAAAAAATTTTAAATTTCATTATTTTTCTGATTCTCCAGTGAACATGGTTCCATTTCCATATACTCACATGATTTTGTTGCACTTAGGTTAACTATTCCATTGGCAGGATCTGCCTGATACACCCCCAAACATCTGAGGAGCAGTGTCCTCACTGGTTCAAAGGTGGGTGTGCAGCAAATTTATTAAGGGCATAATAAAAGAACACAGCAAGAATGAAAACAACCAAAAACATAGAACTTTACAGAATAACAGGAAAAGAAATTTCATTAAGACTATAAAAAAAAAAAAAAAAAAAAAGAAATTACAAAAAGAAAACTCCTAAGAAGAAAGGAGAGAGGGATCAAAGATGGGGGGGCTGAGAAGGTGGTGGAAGGGGTTGAGTGGAGGGGGCAGGGGATGGGGATGGTTCTATCTTTCGCTTTTTCTTCTGTTGCTGGTGCTTTTCCTTCTCCTCCTTAGCTAGGATCTGCTGAACCTCCTCGTATTCATTCCAGAGGAATTGAAGGGGGTCCGGCTCTTTAGGTGGAGGCGGTTCCAACCACATCGGATAAAATTTGTTAGGCAGAGCATTAGGCTTGTCATCTGCCATTGTTAGGACTAGGGAAGGACCGCTAGGGTGAGAGGAGAAAGGATGAGATGAATATGAAAGGGACTCCCTGTGTATTTAAAGATGAGGATGGTGGAAGATGAATCGGTGTAATAACATCCAAGTCGCCGCAATTAATTGAGAGTGAGTTGGGAAGTGACAAGTTACATCAATCAGTGTGGGAAATGACAAATGCATTTGACTCGCGCAGCTGGGCAAGGGGATCGCGAGATAAGAACGGAATCTCACGATGATGAATGTTGTAGCTTGTAGTGCGCGAGAGGCTCTGCAGCATTTGTTGAAGCTCGCGACAGCGTAATAAATACTCTATGTGAATTACGCGAGAGCTTCCAAAATCTCAATTTGAAATGTGCGAGGGCTTAGTACCAAATAGGGAGCAATTCATGCAGTGCAACATACTCATCAAAAATATTCAAACAATATGCATTCAATTAAAAAATTAGCAAATCGCAGAAGAAGTAATCATACCAACCCCACATAAACTCTATCAAACCCAATAGATTCAGACCCCATCGAGACACTATAATTTCCTAAAAACTATTGAAGAAACGAAAGTAGTATAGTACAACATGGACACAACTATGGGTCAGGTAGATGAAGGGGTCCCTTGAAAATGAATAGTGTTCATAGGGTCGGCAGGTTTTTCGAGACAAGGCTTAAGCCTCTAACCATTCACTTTCAAGGTCCTCCTAGATTTGGGGTCCTTGACTTCCACAGCACCAGATGGGGAAACATTTAAAACAATATAGGGACCTTCCCATTGAGATTTTAGTTTCCCAGGAAAGAATTTTAGTCTGGAGTTAAATAACCAAACCTTGCCACCAGGTACGAAGCTTTTTCTCAGTAAGCCCTTGTCAAAGAAAGCTTTGAACCGTTCCTTGTAGATCCTGGCATTGGCGTAGGCATCCATCCTCAGCTTGTCCAATTCAGACAGCTACAGGGACCTGTGATGACCAACAGAAGTTAGGTTCATATTTAAGTTTTTAATGGCCCAATAGGCCTTGTGTTCTAACTCTACTGAGAGATGGCAATCCTTGCCATAAACCAATCTGAATGGGGACATTCCAATGGGAGTCTTATAGGCAGTCCTATAAGCCCACAGTGCATCATTGAGCTTATCAGCCCAATCTCTCCTATCAGTCCTTATTGTTTTCTCAAGGATGTGCTTGATCTCCCTATTGGAAATTTCAACTTGCCCACTTGTCTATGGGTGGTAGGGAGTAGCAATCCTATGGGTCACAGAATATTTCCTGAGCAAGCTCTCAAAATTCCTGTTGCAGAAATGGCTACCCCCATCACTGATAATAGCTCTAGGGGTTCCAAATCTTAAGAAAATGTTCTGCCTAACAAATTTGAGGACCACCTGGTTGTCATTGGTTCTTGTGGCAATGGCTTCTACCCATTTGGAAACATAATCCACTGCCACTAAGATGAAATGGTAACCATTAGAAGGAGGAAAAGGGCCCATGAAGTCTATACCCCATACATCAAACAGTTCTACAACAAGGATGGGCTGTAAAGGCATTGAATTTATTTTGGACAACCCTCCTAATTTTTTACATCTCTCACATGCCTTGCAGTGTGTATATGCATCTTTGAATAAAGAAGGCCAATAAAACCCACACTGTAGGACCTTGTCAGCTATTTTTCTTCCACTAAAGTGGCCTCCATAGGCATTTTCATGGGACATGGCCAGAATACTGGGGACATCACTTTCGGGAACACATCTTCGGATGATTTGGTCTGCACAGTACTTGTATAGACAAAATTCCTCCCAGAAAAAACATTTGACCTGTGAGAAAAATAGGTCTTTGTCCATTTTGGTCCAGTGGGCAGGAATCTTTCCTATAACAAGATAATTCACAATGTGTGCAAACCAGGGGGCCAAGGATTGGATTGCAAATAATTGCTCATCCGGGAAGGCATCATTTGTAGGACCATCAAGACACTTCTCCAACACAATTTTGGACAAGTGGTCAGCCACCACATTTTCCACACCCTTTTTGTCCTTGATTTCGATGTCAAACTCCTGCAGCAGGAGTATCCATCTAATCAGCCTGGGCTTAGCATCGTTTTTGGACAATAGGTACTTCAATGCTGAGTGGTCAGTGAAGATTACAGTTTTAGATCCCAGAAGGTAGGATCTAAACTTGTCAACAGCATACACCACTACCAGAAGCTCTTTCTCAGTTGTGGTATAATTCAGCTGAGCTTCAGCAAGTGACTTGCTGACGTAAGCAATGACCATTGGCAGCTTATCCTTTCTTTGGCCCAAGACAACACCTATTGCCAAATCTGATGCATCACACATTAATTCAAAGGGCAGGGTATAGTCTGGTGTTTGGAGTACAGGGGCAGAGGTAAGGCAGATTTTCAAAGTCTCAAAAGCCTTTAGACATTCAGTCGAGAAATCGAAAGGCACATCCTGGCAGAGCAGGTGGCACAATGGCTTAGCAATTTTACTGAAGTCCTTAATGAACCTCCTGTAGAATCCTGCATGCCCAAGGAAAGATCTGATTTGTTTGACTGTTTTTGGAGGGGGCAGATTGGCAATGAGGTCAACTTTGGCCTTGTCTACCTCAAGCCCTTCTTTAGAGACTACATGGCCCAACACAATGCCTTGTGTTACCATGAAGTGGCTCTTTTCCCAGCTTAAGAGCAGATTGGTCTCCTCACATCTTTGCAAAACTAGGCTGAGGTGTTGTAGACACTGGCCAAACTGTCCCCATAGATAGAAAAATTATCCATAAAAATCTTCAAAAACTTGTCAATCATATCAGAGAATATGGCATACATACACCTCTGAAAAGTGGTCATGGCATTACATTAAAAGGCATCCATCCGTAAGCAAAGGTGCCAAAAGGGCGGAAAAGGTGGTTTCTCTTGGTCTTGAGGATGCACAGGATCCGTTGTACCACGAGTACCCATCAAGAAAACAGTAAAAAGCTTTTCCAGCCAATTTTTCCAAAATATGATCAATGAAGGGGAGAGGGAAGTGGTCCTTTCTGGTCTTAGAGTTGAGCTTTCTATAATCAATGCAAACTCTCCAGCCAGTGGTCTCCCTGGCTGGTCTCAACTCTCCAGATTCAGTTTTAATAACTGTTATGCTAGATTTCTTGGGCACCACCTGGATAGGTGCCACCCAGTTAGAATCAGAGATGGGGTAAATCACCCTTGCATCTAGCAATTTAATGATCTCATTAAGGACCACTTCCTGCATGTGAGGATTTAACTTCCTCTGCATTTACCTGGAGGGTAGTGATCCCTCCTAAAGATGAATCCTGTGCATGCAGATTGATGCATCTATTCCTCCCAGATCTGCAATAGTCCAACCAATTGCCCTTTTGTGCTTCCTCAAAACTGTTAGTAATTCCTCTTCCTGCTCATTGGTAAGAGAGGAGGAGATAATCACAGGAAGCTTATCACTTTTCTCAAGGAAGGTGTATTTTAATGTTTTTGGAAGCTTCTTGAGTTCCAAATTAGGGTCTTGTTGGGTGGATGGCAAACTTGGTGCATTGGTGGTTGGAGGAAGAGGCAGCAATGTAGGTTTCCAAATGGAATGCTGCACTGAGCCTACAGAAGACTTCAATGTGGTCATGTCTTTTGTTTTCACAGCTGGGCTTTCTTCCTCCACCATATCCCAGACTTCAACTAAATTCCTGACAATGCTGCTCCACTCCAGCAAAGTGGGCAATTCTTCATCCACAATTTCTTCTAGTACATCCACTGCAAAGCTCTCCTCATTGTCCACTTGAGGGTACTTTGCCTTTATTGTACACATTCATATGTCCAAAGTTACCTCCATAACTCTAGACTCTTGAATGCATGCATTAGCGTGGCCAAGAATGGCTCCGCCCAAGATAATGTATGGGATTAGTACTTTGTCGCATGTCCAAAACTAGGAAGTCAGCAGGGTGAAAGAATTTATCTACCCCTCCTACCAAGACATCCTCAATCATTCCCATAGGCCTCCTCTCAGATCTATCAGCCATCATTAGCACAATGGGGGTAGGTTTTAGCTCCCCCAAACCTAGCTGCAGATATACACTATATGGCAGCAGGTTAACACTAGCTCCAAGGTCTAAAAGGGCCTTCCCGATTGTATGGTCTCCAATTATGCAGGAAATAGTGGGTATCCCTGGATCTTGCAACTTCTCAGGCATTGATATGTTAAATACAGAATTCACTGTATCAGTTGCAAAGACTTTTTTGGACACATGGCCTCGAGCTTTTCTCTTTTGGGTACAGAGGTCTTTGAGGAACTTTGCGTAGGTTGGGACCTGTTTAATTGCCTCAAGCAGGGGCAAATTGATTTTCACCTGCCTGAAGGTCTCTATCATTTCCTCCATCTAGGCATTCCCTTTATCAAAAGGGACAGGACCACCCAAAGCTTGAGGAAATGGAAGTCGAGGTCTTCTTGGTTCCTCATGCTAATGACTATATCATTTTTCCTTTTTCATTTTTTTCTTCTTGCTGAGGCTCAACTATAGCCTCTTTATTTTTCTCCTGCTGCAGGGTGGCAGGCAATTCTTGGCTCTGTGTTCCAACAACATCCCTATCACACTCATTCGAATAATCTGTGGAAATGACCTCTGCTGGTCTATTACCCACCTGGTTGTCTATCAGCCTGCCAGACCTTAGGGTAGTGACAGCATTGGTTCCCTCAAAACTTGAGGAAGCTTCTTCAATTAAAAACTGACCCTTGGGGTTAGCAACCGGCTGGCAGGGCAACCTCCCCTCATCTCTCCTAGCCAAGGCATTTAAAATTTTGCTTATTTGCTCTTCCATTTCATGGATGCTCTGACTGTGAGAGCTCACAGTCTGAGTCAAGGACCACAGGTTTTATAATAAAGTCAAGACTTGGTCCTCGAAGGAAGCATTTCTTGGCTAAGGTTGGGGTAAGACCAACTGATTTTATTGCTAATGGGGCTGCTGCTGGTGCTGGAAATTAGACCTAGGGGCATACCCTTGATTGAACTGCTGCTGTGGCCTTTGAGGTAAAGAAAACATCTACTATGGCTGCATATAATTGTCTTGCTTCCACCTCATATTTGGGTGGTCTCTCCATTGGTAACTAACATTTTGGTGCTGGTATCCAAATGGCTGTCTGTTGTAGCCACCAGATTGTTGCTGGCCAAAAGATTGCGCAGTAGCAGCATGTTCCAATACCAATTCAGGATATTGCCCTGCAGATGGACATTCCTCTACTGTGTGCTGTGGGGACTGGCATATCAGACATGCCTCCACCACTTGAGCAGCCCTTCTGGGTTGCATCACAGTCGGTAATTTATCAAATTTCCCTGAGAGGTTTGTCATCTGCAGCTGCAGGTCATTATTCCCATACACCTCATAAACTTTTCCTCTTGACAATGCAGCAGGCCCCACTTTTGACTCAGACTCCTGACTAGTTTTTGCCAAGGATGGTTTTTGAAAAGCATTTTCACTGATTACTTCAAACAATTCCCATGCCTCATCAACAGCCTTGTGCATGTAGGTTCCACCACAAGAGGCATCAACCATATCTCTATTTTTCTCATCAATCCCATTGTAGAAGCTTTGTACAAGCTGCCAGTCTGGGATCTTGTGGTGGGGGCATTGTTTGAGCATTTCCTTAAACCTATCCCAGGCTTGATTAAAATCCTCAGTTGGGGACTGGGCAAAAGCAAAAATTTCCTTCCTCAACTGGCTAGTTTTGGTCTCGGGGAAGAACTTTGTCAGGAACTTGGTCTGCAGGTCTTTCCACGAAGTGATGCCATTGTTGGGAAGAGTAGCCAACCAGGTACTAGCCCTATCCTTCAGAGAGAAGGGAAAGAGCCTGAGTCTAGTGGCCTCAGGTCCCAAACCAACGATATTGAATGTGGTGCACAAGGCCAAAAATTGGTCAATATGCTTATAAGGGTCCTCCTTGCTAAGCCCATGGAAAGAGGGCAGCATCTGAATGATTGAAGTTTTAATTTCATAATTCCCTTGAACATCAGGGAATTGAATGCTAAATGGAGAGTTATAGTCATCCGGAGCATTCAACTCCTTGAGAGTTCTAGGTTGTTCGTCACCCATGGCTACTATCTCAGATTCAATTGGGGGCTCTACTGTGGTGTGCCTGTTCCTTCTAAGTCTTCTACCCCTTTCTAGCTCAGGGTTGAAAGGCTCTAAAGTAGGACTAAGAGATCTCCTACCTAGCATACAAACACATCACTAGCAGGGACAACTCCTTGCAGGCACATTGCACTTGACTCAAAGAATTTTCTAACAAATTTACAGCTATTTTAAGAAAACATACATTTACAACTATACTAAATAACTGCTATGAATTTTCAAAGAAACTAGACTGAGTTTTAAAGGTTATAGAATTGCAAACAGAGGTAGCAAATCTCTAAATGCAGTCCACTGTCCTTTTCTGCTGCTGTCTAGATCTGCAAGAAAGATTCAAAATTACATCAGCAATATCAATTATTCACAGCTACAAAGAATACTAAAAATACAAAAACTAAGGGTCTACTAGTAGATCATCTGTCCCCGGCAACGGCACCAAAAACTTGTTCGCGTTTTCCAGTGTGCTTACTTTATTTGTTGGTGGTAAAAGCAATTTAAAATTAAAGTAAAACAGGGGATGGAATCAGCACAACTGAGAAATCCTAGACCTACAAGATACAGGGTCCATTTGTAGCAAGTTTTGATAAGTAAGAGTTTATCCCGTAGGGAAAGGTGATCTACAGCTCCAAGGGAGCCATCTCTAGTAGTCCCTCCAGATCTGACTACAGATCTGGCAGTCCTAAAGGGAAGGGAGTTTAGGGTCACTTATTCTAAGTATCCTAAGGTAGCCTAATGAATTAACTACAGAAAGGGTTGAGAAGATGGATGGAGTGTGGAAAATAAATATAAAAGGGTGAGAAGTATGCTATTGAGTCTAGATCAGAGGAGTTTTATAACTCAGATTCAGATCGAATGTTATAGAAATCCTGTCCAATGACTACATTATCACCACAGAGGAGAAAGAATCTAACTCATCTCTTTGCCATGATCCAATCCCTTAAGGTTATAACCTGTCCACTTAAATGGTCACAGACTATCCCATAGGGGAACCACAGTCTAGAGATGGGTCAAAACAAGTTAATCATTGTAGGCAGTACTTCATCCAGGCTACAAGCTCAGGAGTCCATAGGGAACCTCAACCTCTAAAGCTCTATGTGTGGGGCGAAGGCTGTATAGGACCATGATAGCCCAAACACATAGAACCAGCAAGAGATTGAGTACCACCTTAGATCTAGCTGTCCATTGCTTGAGTGGGACTACAATGGTCCAGTCACAAGCCTACAATCTCCATAACCAAATCAGATCTAACATCTGATGACGGGTCTATACTAATATAGGGGAGTCTGTCTCTGCACAATCTCCTACCAGGCTACAAGCTCTGGCTCGGAGAAGAAGGATCCATTTTGGATCGGCGGATTGGATTCACCCTAAGGCTATAACCTGTCCACTTAAATGGCCACAGATTATCCCAGAGGCTATCCTCCTCACGGAGCCCAAAACAAAACAAGAATATTACTACCACCACCATGGTTACAAGGCTACCAGCTCAGGCTCCCATGAGAATTTCAGATCTAGTGGGTCCTGTGGTGGGGCTAAGGCTGTATAGGACCATGATAGCCCAGACACACAGGTCACTTGGATCTGAATGGATCCTTAAAATCAGTCCTCCATCACTTTGAAACATAGCCAAAGCAATGACGAATCACAAGACAGTAGCCATGCACAGAACAACTCACATTCACACACAAATCCCATAAAAGTATAAATCCTATTAAAAAACCTCCATTAATCTAATCTCAATAAACATACATAGGCATGGCCAGCAAGTGCTGGGCCATAGAGAGAAGGAAATGAAGAAAAAGAAAACTACTTACAGCTATAAAAAAACAAGACTACAATGCTAAAAACAAAAATAGAGCAAAAACTGAACTCTTCCGGCCCCCCTAAACCTAAACCAGGCTTAGGTTTATATAGCAGTGGGTGTGGCGGCGCATTAGGGTTAGGAAACCCTAATTTTAGAGATTCCACGTGGCCTATTAATGATCCTTGGATGCCTCGAGGAAAGTGCACAGAGATTTGAGTGTGGGAGTGCGTGCCCTAATCCTTGGAAATTCCCCGAAAGTCCTCTACAGAATGATGGAAGTTGGAGTTCAGAGCTTCGCCAGGTTGTAGTCGATTCCTAGACTTATCGCGTGGTAGCTCTGTTCTTTGCATGGTTGAGTTTAACTCTAAAGCTTCAGCTGTCGCGAGGTTGCAGCTTCTTGATGCTTTGAGCAGTCGTGAGGTAGCTAGTTAAGCTCTAGCTGGATTGGGCTTCGCGCAGTTGGATTGCTACTTGTGAATAGTGCGGGAACTGTGCGAGCATTCCATTTCACAATAGATCTTTGCGAGGTTAACTCTGGCTTCGCGAGACTGCTTTCTTCTTGAACAGCGCGAGAACTGCGCGAGTAGTTCACTTCTTACTGGAACTTTGTGAGGATCCTCGCGATAGCTTTGAGGCTTTTTCTCAATCGGAGTTCTCTTAACATTTGCATCCACGGCATCGTAGCTGCGCAAGGCGGATTCTCTCTCTCTCTCTCCTCATTATGCAGGAGCGAACTGTGCAAGGGTCTTCTGAAACTGCGTGACCTTTAACTTTTGAACTTTGCAAGAGCTGCACGACTCAAGGCTTCTAAAGCTTTTCTTTCACTCCACTGCGCGAGAACTCCTCGTGAAGTCTTGGGGAACATAGCGAGGACTGCGCGAAGTATATTTTTCTGAATCCTCTGGAGCTTTGTCAGCTGTGCGAGGCTTACCTCAGGTCAGGATTCATGGCTCATTTTTCTGAGGGACTTCTGGTGCCAATCATGGGTTCCTTAACAGGATTTATGGCCTTATTGCACTGCTGTTTATTACCTACGGAAAACACTTAACAAACATTTATTAGATGGCTAAGGGTTTAATCAAAGGCTAAGTTAAGGGGTGAAAAGTGGTACTTTTCAGGTCTTAACAAGGATCGGGACACCTATTGCTCTCGGTCCACTTTGTTCTTAGCGTGGCTTCCCGGGTAGGTCGAACAAATATCGACACACAACCAGGGAGCACGTGCATCTGTCGAGAGTAAAAAAAATGAAGAGAGGGGGATCGGGTTACGCATCTGACCCGTACCAAGCCCAAGACTGGACCTACTAATGGCTGGCGCAACTATTAGTTGCGCCAAGCCAGAAAGAGGCCAAAATTGCCTGGCACAACTAATAGTTGCGCCAAGCTTGGCTAGGGAGTAATTTAAATAGCCCGGGTTCAGGCTGTAGGGTATATTTTCAAAAGAATTCTCCCCCCTTCTCTTTAAAATAGAAAATCGACCCTCTTAGGGTTCCTTTACATTGCCTCTACGCGTGCCTCATTGCTGTTGCTTTCTTGTGCTGATCGATTGCCGGCTTGTGCTAGATCAAAGACCCCTTTTTCTTGAAAGGTAATTATTTAAAACCCACTTTATTTGATTTTTCTTGCTTTTTTCTTGCAAATATGATCATGATCTTGTACTTTTAGATGATGAATGATTTATTTTTATTGTAAATACAAGTTTATTGATGATGTGTTGATAATTTTTACGAATAATGCCCTCTTTTTTGTCGCTTTATGGATTTTATTGATGCCTAATATATATTTGTATGCTCTCCCCCCTTTTTTTGTTGTTTTTATTTGTACATATGAGAAAGGGGCTTTTACTCTTGTTTGTTTTTTTTCTTTTTGTGTTTGTTTTTTTTTTCTTTTATTTATGCAACATAGAAAAAAAGGGTTTTTATTTTTGTTTTTGTTTCTATATAAAGTAAAGGGATTTTTTTTAAGTTTTTGTTATTATTATTTTTTTTGTTTTGATTTTGTATATAAAGTAAAGGGATTTTTTTTGGTTTTTGTTTTTATTTTTTTTTTTGTTTTGATTTTGTAAATAAAGTAAAGGGATTTTTTTTTGGGTTTTTATTTTTGCAAATAATGTAAAGGGATTTTTTTTTGGGTTTTTATTTTTGCAAATAATGTAAAGGGATTTTTTTTTTGTATTTTGTTTTTGTGTGTGCATCTTGGTTTCTGAAAGAAAAAGGGTGAGCACTACTTACCTTTCTTTGCAGCGTAGCACAAAATAGTTTTTTTTTTTTTGTAATTGATCTGCTCTGATGTGGTTGTTTTCTGCTGCCTCAGCATATTGGGTGGTGATGAGCATGTTCCCGAGGATGGCCAGGAGGGGGGGCTCGAGATAGTCTACGGTCCGCGGGGAGAGCAGTTCTTTTGGGTAGAGCAGAAAGTGGGCCCTTGGCTCAAAATGCAGGGCGTGGCCGCCCGAGTCGGCCTCCTACATCAGCAGTACACTCATATTTCAAATTTCGGCATAGCGGGCAAGGTAAAAGAAGGTTCAGTTCTTCCTTTCGTGCAGCTTAGCTTTACTTCTATTACTCTGATGCATTTTCTTCTTGGTGCACAGGACCTGCCTGCTATCGTATTCTGCGGGGGGTGGCTTGATTTCCATGATTTCTTCCTCTATGTCCCCCCCGTGGTGTTCTTACTGGTGCAGGTGGGTTTTGGGGAATTTCTATCTTGCCCGCCTATGAGAACCGATGCGGTGTACCTGAGGAGCTGATTGAGTGATTCTGCCCCAAGACTATGACCTTCCATATGCCGTATGCTGAGATGGCCTTGATGCTAATTGACTGTGCAATGATTACAGGTATTAGGATGGGGCATACCGATTGCTGGTCTCACGATACCGAGTAGAGAGGACATTATTCGACTGATAGGGGCTTATCCCCCTCGAGGTCAGATACACGGCACTGAGGTTAAGATGTCCTGGTTGTCTACCCTCTTTGCGGATGGCGAGTTGGTGGATCTGAGGCAACCGAATAGGGAGCTCTATATTATGCCTGAGCGGGCGATCATCTTGGCCCACATCACTCTCCTGCTACTGCTGGGTAAGACCCTTTTTACCAATGCGAGCGGCAGCCGAGTCAGCCTAGCATTGTTGAGCGTTATGGACAACTGGGGCGATGTCCATAGGTATGACTGGGGCGGGGCTGGATACGCATGGTTGATGTACGACGTAGCCCATGCTGTTATCGGGGAAGCCAAATCCGTTGTTGGATTTTGGGCGGCCCTGGAGGTAATTCCTAACCTTTTGCTTTTATCAGTTGTATTTGAATGACTTTGTATGTTACTGACTTGTTCTCTTGCGCCCTGCTCCTCTTAGGTATGGGGGTACCATCATTTTCACCCTGGATGCCCACTCCGTCACTCGGACGCATTCACCTAACCTCTTCTTAGCAACTGTAACCATGCCCAGCGCCACGAAGTGGGCTTGAAGCACCTAGAGATGGGCCTGAGGTTCCAACTTGACCTGATGGTCCCTGAGCAGGTAAAGTCCTTTTCAACTCTTGTTTACCTCATCTCAGAAATTCTGCCTGATTTGCTATGTTGTGTGTCTGATTGATTGGTTACCTCTTGATTTGGACAGATCCTCCATGATCTGTACCTCAATTCGGCCGTCTAGGACCGGGCAACCATGGGTCCATCACGCCTTCTCAATAACTGCCACATCATTTTCTTTTATGGGGCATGGGAGCGAGGGTTTACTATTTGGTGGAGCGGGTGGTGCACCAGCATCAAGGTTATCATACCATACCCATGGACCCTCCTGCAGATGTTTTGGACCCTGCTGGTAGCTTTGAGGAGCTCACAATGGCTTATCTCAATAATGGGTTCCCTATCCATGCCCTTATTGTGCCCGGTGATTATCACATATGGTACGAGTGCCTGCCATATCGGTTCATCTTGCCGCGCTTTGTCCCTAGCACTAACTTTCTTGCATTCGACGGCCCACTCGGGCAGGTAACTCTCCTTTCTCTTTTTAGATTAGTCTCCCTCTATTTTAATTTGGCCATTGTTCTTCCTAAGCAGATCTTTATTGTGTCCTTAGTTCGCTCAACGGGATGGCTCAGATAACAAAGGCGAGGCAGCAGTGGGTATCGTGGATTCCTCAGGGGCAGGTCCTTTTGATGAGGGCCCTTCTGGTGCGGGTCACTCGGGCGAGGGTTCTTCCGGCATTGGTCCGTCGGGTACTTCTCAAACTGGTGCCCCTGGGGGTGATCCGATCGTGGTCTACGGGACCTTCCAGCGCCTTGATGATAGCTTTCTCTCAATCTTGTGTGCCGATGTGGACAGGCAGGCCCGTATCCCTGCTGAAGCGACTCGTGTCCCTCCTCTTGAGGTGATCCCAGGGGTAAGCCTTCTGACGACCCATCTCTCTCTTGTTTCGGCCTCCCTTTTGCACATGTCTTATGATTGTCCTGATAGCTGACATTGTATCCCTCTGAATGTAGAACTTTGATTCGGCTATGGAGAATGCGGCATATCATCGTAACATTGTAGAGCTTCGAGATGTAGAGACAGTGAGTATTCTGTTGTTCTTCTTTTTCTGTTATTGGTTCCTTCACTTTTTGCTCTTGTCCCTCAATTGGCCCTGACTTGTTGCGTGTGCGTGCCAAGGAGTCGTGATCATTGCTTAGTAGGATTTCTCAGACCTGGTCCCGGGTGGGGGACATGTGGACTTACCAGGGTTCCTCTCATTGTTGGAAGAAGTCAAAGGGCGCGGATGAGGAATAGGCCTCAGTTTTTGCTTTTTAAACATTAGTACTTTTGGGATTGATGATTTGAAATTTTAGACAGTTTGGGATGGATGATGTGGCACTTTATGGATTTATTTTGGAAATATTTGAGTGCTTTGTCGTGATTGTATGCCATGGTTTCCTTGTACCATATATGTTTTTCTGCAGGATGTGTTTGCCAAATGTTTACAGAAAGCGACCTTTTCGGTCGCATGCCTTGACGTAGGATCAAACCTGCGCCCAAAGAAACAAAGTAGTTTCAAATGTGAATGTTGCCCAAGACTATCAACAGGTTGACAGATTTTTTTTTTTTTTTTTTTTTTAAAGGGCTGGTAAAAAGGCTTCAAAATTCCCCCCAATCAAGCCCCAAAACTGGCACAACTAATAGTTGCGCCAATTTTAGCCTGGGGAGATGTGGGGCCATATATACCTGAGTCAGTCTAGAAATCCTTCTCTTTTCTGTTTGACTTGGTCTTTTTGACTGATTCTTTTTGTTCTCATTTTCCTAGGGGCGGGCCCATCAACATACATCAAATTTTATATTCTTCAAAGATCCTTGTACATTTATGGACCCGCTTTCCAACCCTCCCTTACATGGAGGGCCCGAAACCAATTTATTCATCTCCTTGGGCTTGGGGCCCAATTTTCTTAGAAGTTGGCTTGGGAATTTAAATGAGAGCGAGCTTGTTGAGGTCGAGTGGCTTGGCCTATCACGCCTTCCCTTCTTCCTCGATGTTCTTCCATGGTGGGACCTTCTTCACGCCGCCACTTCATTTTGGGATGCAAATATCCATGTATTCCGTTTTGGGAAGCGGGAGGTGACTCCAACCATTGAGGAGCTATCCAATTTGTCTAGTCTGAAGCTTCATAGAGGCCTTGCCAGAGTCACGTCGAGGTTGGGCTATTCCAAATCCGTTCACCCTACCCTTGGTTTGAAGAAATTTGAATATGAGAAAAGTCTTGTTGGGGGGCCCACAAGGTGTTCACAAAAATTCCTCAAAGAACTTTTCGGTGACGAAAGTCTCTGAAAATTACCGATTAGGAATATTTTCAACACGAAAGCCTTCGCTCTCGGTCTCATTTTAGAAGCCCTTGTCTTTACTGGGGGAGAGAGCTTCTCCCTGGCTCTTTGCGACGTCTTGATCGAGTTGTTGGAGGGCCGATCAGTGATGCACCTGGTCCTTGCTGAACTATATCGATGCCTTGATGCCTTTGCTCTTGGCAAGGTGGAGAATCTCAGGGGATTCCCTTTGCTACTTCAAGCCCAGTTAGGTGTGCATCTCGTTATCTTGGGTCCTGTGCCACACTTTCACATCACTCGAGGTGAGGCAGCTCGATATTTTACGGGTAGGTGTCACTTGCTTTTGCAAGGTGATTCGTCAGCTTTGAAGCTTTGGTTGACCGATGCCGAGCTGATATGGAGGCTTCCTTGGTTGGACTGGACCTTTCCAATAGTTCGCTTTAGAGACCATGAGGGCATCACCCTCCTAGGATTGACTGGCAACACCTTCTACTTTTCATTCCGAGTGTTGCGTCAGTTTGACTGCTCTCAGCAGGTGCCTTGCGAGGCAAAGCCCCCTCTATGCAACTTGATTTTTTCTAGAGGGTCTTCTGGGGACATAGATCGGATTGCCGCTCTTTGGGAGACGCGTCAGTCGACACTGATGTGTGATATGGAGCAGGGAGATTTAGTTCAATCTTCTCCTGAGTATGAGGCCTGGCTATTGATTAAGCAGCCTGTTGCTGATCGTCTGGATCCAGCGGAGAGTATTGACACGGGAGGCCCTTGGCCAAAGAAAGAGACGGTACTCCGAGCCCGCATCGAGCTACTGGTGGATGAGAAGAGGGTCATGCACGAGCTTTTAGTGCAGGAAAAGGTTAGAGCAGAGATAGCAGAGAGCGAGGTCCTTCGTCTGAAAGGATCCTTGAGTGTTGCCCTTGGAGCCATTGATACTTCTCAGAAGAGGTATAAGAGCTTTCATGGTCATTGGTTGACTGAGCAGAATGTCCAGGAAGATGATTTTCGTGCTGAGATTAGCACCTTGAAGCGCGAGCTGGGCCGTTGATTCCTTCCTGCACACATAACGTTTTACACAGATCAGATACACAAAAAAGGGGCATAAGAAACCCCTTTATAAATACACACATCTTTTTTGTATACATATTTTCTTTATGTTTTTGTTGTTTCTTTTTGTTGTTGTTTGCAAGAAAGGAAAGAAAGAATGCTAGACATCACACCGGCTATTTTTTTTGGGATGCGGTGTAAGCGGTACATTTGTGAAAGAAGGGAAGTTATATATTTACATAAACTTTTTTGTTCTTTTTGTTTTGTGTGTTTTTTGGGTGTGGTGCCTTAATCACTGGGTGAGGTCTCGGGTCTTCTTTTTAGCATGGTCGAACCCCCTTTTAAATGGTTGGGTCTGAGAGAGTTTCAATAGTTTTACCAATACCAGAACGTCAATCCCCTTAGACTGAGTCAAACCCTTCTCCTTACCTCGAGTCATACGTTTGATAAAGCAGTTCTGAAGACACACTTGGTCGGGACCCAATTTGATCTAACATGGGTGGCCCAGAAAAGGGGATCAGGGAGAGTGACCAAGAGGGGTCCTCAAACATTAATCAATCATTTTAAACCTTTCCTCTTTTCTTTCTTTTTTTTCTTTTTTTTTTATCTCCTTTTTTACCCGTGGTGCTCTTTCGGGTTTTCACCACGTCCATGGGTTTAGCTCTCTTATCCCAAGTGCCCTTTTGGGTTTTCACCTGGTCTGCACAAACTCGCTATTTTTTATTCGTAGCACCCTTTTAGATTTTCACCATGTCCATCTTGCTTGGAGCTTATATTTTTATTTTATTATTTTTTGATTTTTTATTTTTCTCATTTTTTCAAAAGCCACGACATGGATGTCAATTCTGTCATAGCGGGCCAGACAGGGTTCTTATGTCGTCTCATAACTCGGCTCGCATTGACTTAACAGATAGTATGACTACTTGTGAACCTACAAAGAGGGCTTTCCTCAGGGTGCAACTTGGCCATGGGTTAGGTTAGGATTTGAAGGTATGCTAGGCTAAATAGGGTTTTCTTGATATGGCTTCAGTTTTTTACAACATACTTTCTTTTTTTGGGGGGATTTTACTGTACACGTCCCACGATTCTATTTCCCCCCCCCCTTTTTTTTATCTTATTTTAGGTAATCACTTTTTTAGGTTTTGCTTTTTCGATTTTTTTTGGATTTTGATGGTAACTTTACTTCCTTTCTTTTTTGTATATATACACACATTTTTTTTGGGAAGGGGTTTATTGAAAGAAAGGTCCAAGCTTGAATGGGGTAGAAAAAGAGAACATCATTTTTAAGGATGCTTTTTAGCTATTGTGCTTAGAATGACGACCACTTTTGGGTGGTTCTTAAGTAGTCACATATCTGTTTCACCAATACTTACCTTATCGCGATAGACTAAGCGTAGAACCATCGAACATATCCATCATTGATGGGCTCAAGAAGATAATATTCGTCCATGGTGGCGAGCCAGATGGCATATCCCGGTAGCACCTCTCGAACGACGTAAGGTCCTTCCCAGTTCGGCTTGAACTTTCCTCTCGGATCGACATGGAGGGATGGGAAGATCTTCTTCAACATAGTGTCTCCTACCTTTAGATCTCATCCGCGGACACGTTTATTGTAAGTGCGTGCGATTCACCCCTGATAAACTTGAGTGTGACACAAGGCTAGGAGTCTCTTCTTGTCCAATAAGTTCAACTGGTTAAAGTGGGATCTCTCTTTCTCTGCTTTGGGTAAGCCTGATTTCATAAGGATTCGGAGCGAGGGTACTTCAACCTCAACTGGTAGGATGGCCTTAGTTCCAAACACAAGGTAGGATGGTGTTGCCCCTGTAGCGGTACAAATCGATGTTCTATAGGCCCATAAAGCAAATGGCAGCATTTCGCTCCAATCTCAATAAGTGACGACCATCTTTTCTAGGATGCGGACGACCGTCTTGTTAGCAGCTTCTACGGCTCCATTAGTTTGAGGCCGATAAGAGGACGAGCGATGGTGCTTGATCTTGTATTGCTTGCAGAAAGCCTGGATGCATTTATTCACAAAGTTTATGTCGTTATCTATGATAATATCCTTGGGTACTCCAAATCGGCACACAATATTACTCTTGAGAAACTTCTCGACATGACTGGCCATGATGTTGGCATATGACACCGCTTCTACCCACTTGGTGAAGTATTCAATGGCGACGAAGATGAACCGATGTTTGTTTGATCCTTTTGGATTAATCATTCCGACATTGTCAAGGCCCCAGGTAGCAAATGGGCAAGGAGTGGTCATGCAGTAAAGATCGATGGCAAGAGCGTGTATCAGACTGGAGTGTTCCTGACACTTGTAACATTTTTTAACATGTTTGCAGCAATCTGATTCCATAGTGGTCTAAAAGTATCCCTGCTATAGAATTTTCTTAGCAAGCATGTGACCGCTGACGTGGTCTCCGCATACTCCCTTGTGGATCTCCTTCATGATATTGGTCGCTTCACCTTCTGTAAGGCACCTGAATAAAATGTTATTGTAGGATCGCTTCTAAAGGCGTTCCCCACAAATGACGTAGCCTACCGCTAGACGTTGAATGGTTCGGCGGTCTGTCTTGGACGTACCCTCAGGGAAATTTAGTGTCTCGAGGAAATTCTTGATATTTGAGAACCAAGGTGGCTCATCATCAGGCTATGTATGTTCCTCAATCTGGAGGCAGAAGGCCGGCTCATTCCTTTGCTCGATCATGATTGACTTCATCTCAGCACCATACCGGATTTCTATCATTGATGCTAACATTGCTAGTGCGTCAGCAAAGCGATTCCTTATCCAGGGGACATATGAGAACGTCACATCTTGGAAGCAAGCTATCAGATCCTCAAGGTACTGATGGTAAGGGATCAATTTCTTATCTTTTATCTTCCAGTCACTATTCGTCTGACGTATGATTAACTGTGAATCGCCAAACACCCAGAGGTGAGTTACATTTAGATCGAGAGCCACCTGCAGACTAGTAGCATAAGCTTCATATTCAGCCATATTGTTAGTGCAAGGGAAGTTGAGCTTGACAGAGACGGGTATGTGGGATCCTTTCAGTGAAATCAGAATGGCACCAACTCCCTGACCCATGACATTTGTGGCCCCGCCAAAGTGCATTACCCATGATTCCTCTGCTTCTTCAGTATCGTCTTCCATCATGAAAAGGATGTCCTCATCGGGGAGCTCAGTTCTCAAAGGTTCATAATCTGGCAAAGGATTGTTGGCAAGATGATCAGCGAGTGCCTGCCCCTTATTCGACTTCTGAGTGACGTACGTGATGTCGAACTCAGATAATAAAAGCTGCCACCGTGCGGTTCGTCTAGTAAGAGTCGGCTTCTCGAAAAGGTACTTCAATGGGTCCATTCGGGCTAAAAGTAAAACAACTTAGGATAGTAAGTAATGGCGGAGCCTCTGAGTAGCTCATACAAGAGCTTGGCATGCTTTCTCTAGATGAGAATAGCACGTTTCATAATCAGTAAACTTCTTACTCAGATAGTAGATGGTTTGCTCTCTTCTTCCCGTTTCATCATGCTGCCCTAAGACGCATCCCATCGAGACTTCCATCGTAGAGAGATACATTAAGGGTGGTCTCCTCAGTTCGGGTGGTACTAAAATAGGTGGGTTAAGGAGGTAGCTTTTAATTTTATCAAATGCTACCTGACAGTCATCGTTCAATTCAACGGGCGAGTTCTTCCTTAGCAGCTAGAAGATCGGTGTGTAGATTGGAGTTAGCTGTGCAATGAATCGAGTGATATATTGTATTCTGCCTAAGAATCCTCTAACTTCCTTCTTAGTAGACGGTGGTAGTATTTCTGTGATAGCTTTAACTTTGACTGGGTCGACCTCAATCCCTCTCCTGCTGACGATGAATCCCAATAATTTCCTAGACATTGCACTTCTGTGGATTCAGACATAACCTGTACTTTCTCAACCTCTTAAACAATTTTTGGAGGTTTACCAAGTGATCTCTTCGCTCCGGTGACTTGGCTATCATATCATCGACATATACTTCAATTTCTTGGTGTATCATGTCATGAAACAGCGTAGTCATAGCTCTCTAATATGTTACACATGTGTTCTTTAGCCCAAACGGCATGACTCAATAGCAGAAGGTTTCCCAGGGAGTGATAAATGTTGTCTTCTCTCAATCTGCCTCTTCCATCTTAATCTGATTATATCCGGAGAATTCATCCATAAAAGAAAGCATCCCATGCTTAGCAATGCTATCGACCAAGATGTCGATGTGCGACAATGGGAAATCATCCTTCGAGCTTGCCCTGTTCAAATTGCGGAAGTCGACACACATCCAAACCTTTCCATCCGTCTTTAGCATAGGCACGATATTGGCTAGCCATTGTGGGTACTTAGATACCATGGGAAATCCTGCGTCATACTGCTTGATGACCTCGCCTTTGACTTTCAACATCGACTCGGGTCGGAGACGTCTTAACTTCTACTTAACCGACTTCATATCAGGGTAGAGAGGCAACTCATGCTCGACCAAATCAATGTCCAGACCAGGCATGTCCTTGTATGACCAGGCAAAAAGGTCTTGGTATGACCGAAGGAAATCGATTATGCTTTTTCTTTCTTCGGGAGACAGCGACATTCCGATTTTAGTAATGCGGGGACTCTCCTCAGTCCCTAGATTAATGTCCTCAGTTTCTTTGACAATGGGGGTAGGGCCATACTCAAATTTGGCAAACCGGTCAAGGAGCTCATTAGGGAGCTCCTTCAAAGGGACATCCTCATCCAGGCTCGTAACACCTACCTCTTCTTGTATTTCTATAGGAAAGGGGTTGATTTTACATGGGATGGGTATTTCAATTAAGGCATCTTTTTGTGGGACTTTATCTGGAATTTTAAATGACAATATTTTTAAACTTTGTATTTTTTCAATGTTTTTGGGATTTTATATTTTTTCAATGTTTTTGAGATTCTGTATTTTTTTAATATTTTTTAGATTTTTGTTTTCTTCGGAGATGGACCCTTGGCAAAGTGGGTTGCTATATATACAAGGTATGGCCTGCCAAGGGCTTGTCTCACTTTTTATAGGTTGTTTTCTTTTAAGAAATAGTTGCCAAATTATAGGCCACTCCCTGCTTTCAGAGTTTGGGGCAAAGATGCCCAATTGCATACCTGACTTGCTGCCCCTTTACCTTTTTGGATGTAGGAGGCTGGTGAATGTGACTCTTCTGGACCGGCCTCCATCATATTGATCATAGGTTCGTCTGAGATTTCATCCTCAAATGTCAGCAGAGTCCTGTGGTGGTTTACCACAAGAGGAGTTTATTCAGGTATGGAATGCCTATCCTCAAATAGGGATAGGTCAGTGGATCTATTTCGAGGTTGGGAAGGGAGATGTTGGGATTGGTGGAATGGACAGGGGTTGTGGGTTTGTGTGGGGTCAAATGGGTTACCCCATTTTGATCGATCTTTACGACCCCAACACTGACAAAGGATTCCCTGATGTGTGACCTAGGGCGAGGTTTCTCTTCTATGTTGATTCCTCGAGCTCTTGCAGCTGCAGCGACCCTGGCTTTCTCTTTGGCCTCTCAGATCTCTTCTTCCATGGGCTTGTAACCTAACCCGAAACGAACTTTCTGTCCCTTAGTTATTTCCGGCTCTCTTCTGCCCTACAGTCTGGGCCCGAGTCCTCTGCCTTTTTTATAGCCCCATTTTTGGAGCATCGCCACTGCTGCTTTCGTTCCGTCGCTGGTTTTAGAGACTATGCTTTTCGGAGGTTCTAGGCCTACTGCTGCCACCTCATACTCGAAACTGTGGAGGTCGGTGTCTTCCTCAGTATGTGGCACAACCACTACCTTAGGATTTTCAATGCTGTGGGTGGTCTTGTCTTTCTCATCGTGACCTTCACCAATGATGATGATCACCTTCTGCTCGGATACTTTGATGGAGGGTAGAAGGTATTGCCCCAACCTCGTGCAACCACGGGCGTCCTATCAGCAAATTAAAAGAATATTTGATATCCATCACTTGAAAAGGTATAGAGAAGGTCATGGGTCCAATTACTAATTTCAGATCAACCTCTCCCATTATTTCTCTTCCCGTATTATCAAATTCTTGAGCGCTAGTCCTTGTCGGCCTTAGCATACAGGGGTTCACGCCGATCTTGGTGACAGTCCCCAACGGGCACACATTCAGAGCTGACCCGTTATCAATTAGAACCAAGGGAATTATCATGTTCCTAGATTTGACAGTAATATTGAGGGATTTGGCATGACTGTTTCCCTCCTCAGGTAGATCTGCGTCTAAAAATGAAATGGCATTGGGTGCCATCACTTGTTCGATTATTTGGCCGAATTCGTCTTGGCTCACCTGTTGGTACACATGGGCATTCTTTAATTCCCTCATTAGAGCTTAGAAATGGAGTGGGGACGTCATCAAGAGATCCCAGATAGTGATATGGGCTAGCATCCTTCTTAATTGAGTCTCGGGAATGTGCTCCCGGCTCATCTTCTTAAACGGGTGGACTGCACTGTCCTTCTTCCCCTCTGGCCGTGCTGGTGCTGTTGCAGTTGCTGCTGTTGTTGCCTTAGGCTGTTTCAAGATTCTTCTCGATCTAGTAATGAAGTCCACTGCCCCTTCCGTGCTGCTGTCGGCGTTAACATTGGTTTGCTCATAGCTTAGCAGGACCTGATGTGGATCATAGGTTGGTCCTGAGAGCTTAAATGGTATGGCTACTGGCACCTGAAGTGCATGTATTGATGGCTCAGGAGGTGTGGGTAATACTTGATTTATTTCAGTGGTAGCTGGTTGGGTGACAAAATTGGGCCAAATGGGGGTGGTGAAGCTTGAGGGTGGTGGTACTGGGGGGGAAGGGGGTAAAAGTAGGCCATTGGTAATTCATTGGTGGTAGAGGATTGGGGCATGTTAGTTTATTGGGTAATTGATGGGGGTGGTGGAATATGGTTGATACACATTTATTTATATGTAGTTAATGGGGGTGGATGGTGGAAAATAGGCCCTAAGATCTAGGGGCTCAACTGCTGGTGTAGGGGTAGGAAAATAATCTGCCAGATACAGGGGCTCAACCACCCCAATAGTTCTTTCTTCTCGGTCTCATTGCCTTGGGATCACAATTTACTGATGTAATCAGAGGGGTCAAATTCATACTCTTCCTCAATTTCCTCTACCATCCCTATGGTGGGTCTGGGACCTGCTATTCCTGTAGGGTGTGGTGGCAAAGGCACCTGGTGAATATTCGCATGCTGGTTTGCTTGGGTGGGTGAAGGGGGAATGATCTTCCCAGCATTGATTAGATCTTAGATCGCGTGGTTCAATGGAAAACAATGATTAGTCGGGTGACCCGAACCCTGGTGGAAATTACAATGAGTATTCGGGTCAAAATTATATAGAATCGGATTGGGAGGAGATCGTTGTTGGAGTGCAGTTACTAATCTCTTTTCAATTAATAAGGATAAAAGTACACTTAAGGTTTACCCCAAGGGCATAAAAACACGATCATAATGAGCTCTCCTCTCCGGGGTCATTTGTACCCCCTGTCGGTTCCCTGCTCTCTGCACTGGCCCTGGTCTGATGGGAGCTGGTTGCACTGCCTTAAATTGAAAGGGGACTACGTTATAATTGGGCCTGGTATTGGTCACATTCTGCACCTCTGCCCCTGCCCTTCTGTCGTTTCTCTGTTCGGCTAACCTTCGAACCCTGCTAGGTCCCTCGAAGGCATTCTTGCTGAGTCGTCCTTCCCTGATGGCAACCTCACAGCGGTTGGCGTTCCTTTCCAAATCAGTAAAGCTGGACTGCTGTTGGTAGACAAGAAAAATAGAAATCACTGGCAAAGTGTTCTTTGAAATCATCTCTATCTGCTCATCGTCTGATATTCTGTTTCTGACTTGAGCTGCTAGTGCTCTCTAATGCCCCAAATATTCGCTGAAGGTCTCGTTGGGATTCTATTTCAACCAGGCTAAATCAGATTTGCGCGGTTCAATATCAGTATTGTAGACATACTATTCTTAGAACAACTGCATCAAGTCCTTCCATGTCTTCATCATGGACGGTTCAAGAGATGTAAACCATCTCAGAGTTGGGCCGGTTAAACTTTTCTGAAAGACTATTATTAGCAGTCTCTCATCCCCCCGTACTAGCACATATCCCCATAATAGGACTTGAGGTGCGCAATCGGGTTGCCCGTACCATTGTACTTGTCGAATACTAGCATTTTAGATTTAGGGGGCAGGGGGACCTCGACAAACAAACACAAATCTGTAAAATCTGTGGCGTAGATTTCAGCACTACCCATATTCAACAACTGTTTCTGGATCTTGTCTAGTTTCTCCCTTAACTGTTCCGATTCTTTGGACATGGGGGCTACTTTTTCAATAGTCGGTTTGAACTCGCTTTGGGCTATCAAGGGTGGGGTAACTATAAGTGGAGGATTAACAGTGATCACTGCCCCGACATAGGCACCACTATTTATGATCTCGTCTTCCTCATATTGCTGATCTATGTAAGGTGCAGTGAGGACGGGACTATCAAACTATTATTGCATGGACTGGATGGGATTGGATTGGATGTCCTTAAATGTAAGGGAAGTGTTGTGGGGTGATGGGATGAGTGGTAGCTTGGTTTAGGGGTGGGGCCTTGATGGGGCCATTGGTGGGTTTGGGCCATGGGCCCTTGATGGGCTTGGGCCATGGGCCCTTGAGTGTGGGTGATGGGGTGTTGGGCCATTGGGTCTTGGAGATCATGGGTAGTGGGGTTTTAGGCCAATGGGCCTTGGTGAATGGTGGGGTTTTGGGCCAATGGGCCTTGGGTCATGTGGGAGATGGGGGTTTGGGCCATTGGGCCTTGGGGCATATGCGAGATGGGGGTTTGGATGGTGTGAATTATGGGTGGTTGATGGGGGTCATGGGAGAGTGAAGCATGGAGGTTGGCTAAGGTATGAGATGGGTTCATGGATGTGGGGTGTGGATGATGGGAGGTGTTTTGGGAAGCCTTCCATAGGGAGTAGGCTTGGAATATCTCCTCCATCATAATCATGGAAGGAGGATCGGATGTGGATGGTGGATTTAAGGGATGATTGGATATAGATGGGGTGGATGTGGAGGGAAAATTGGGCATGACCATGGTAAGTGATGGGACATGCGATGGATTGAAGGAATGGGGTGGGGCATTGGCAAAGGGGAATGGGTTGGGGATGTTTAGGGATGATGAAGGGTAAAGTGTGGGTGTTTGGGAAAAATCGGGCATAGCCCCGATAAAAATGGGCATGACCCAGGTAGATGGGGGGGGGGACTTGTGGGGGGTCGGATAGGGTGGAGGTGACATAGGTAAAGGATGGTGGATTGAGTCTATATGGGGGAAGATGGAAAATGGGGCATGGGTGTGGATGGGGGAATTTGGGTTGGGTTTATCATGGATGGGGGTGGGAAATGTATTGGGTTTTGAGGGGATGTGGGTGAATGGGTGGTTGGTTTGGCATGGATATGGGGGGAAAGGTAGCTTGGGAAAAAGATGGGGAATGAGGGGGTTGATTTTGAATATTTTGGGAAGTGGTGGTTGGGAAAATGGGGGCGCCAAACTGGCCGGTAACGGTAAAAGGGGTTAGGGAGATGGGGATGGATGTGACTGCTTCTCCCGAATGGGAGTGGGTTGGAGAATGTGGCGGGGATGAGTCGGGATTGGCATAAGCCGGGTCCACTACCTACGACATTCTACGAGAATGAGTTGGGTAAGGGTGCCTTGGATAAGGCCCAAAAATCTTCCTTCCCCTACGGGACGGCAGAGGGCAAGATAATGCCGTTGTGCCTGCACCACAATGATTCTATTTTTAGGTTTTTGATTTTTAATTAATTTTTTTGGAGAGAAATTTTATTTTATAGAAAACGAAGGTTCTGAGGCCTTGGAATTCCCTTCTCAGGTGGCTTTCATACCCTAACTCGAGACTCGCGATGAAGATTTTGACGTGCTTCGGAAGAATCAAAGGAAGACCTTTGATCTATTGAAGGCATAAAAATCGAGGTAAACAACCTGATCCCCTGAAATGAGCCAAAAAGAAGTCACCTTCTTTTGACCGGTGGGGGCGTATTAGGTGTTGGAGATGGCGGGGCCCAAATGAAGGCACTGAGCACACTAATCGGGGCACTCGGGAGGTGAGAAAGCCTCAGATTTTGGGCTGCTGCTGTCCAGGCAGGCTTAGCTCAACTAATACATGCGCCAAGTCAGACAAGCTTCCTTTTTACACTGGCGCAACTATTAGTTGCACCAAGATAAAAGTGGGCGGATTTAAAGTTGGCGCAACAATTAGTTACGCTAGTTATAATTCCGTGATTTTTGTACTGGCGCAACTAATACTTGTGCCAGACGAAAATGAAGCTCCAGACCTCTTGACAGGAGGGAACAGCAGCCTGAAAATGGGACTATTTTGGTTTTTTGTGGAAGCTGGGCTTCCAGGAACTATCTATTTTTATATGGTCGATTCTCTCCTTACCGTACCTAAAGGTTGAGTTCGATATAACTCACTAGCGCGCTCTCCGAGGGTTTTAAGCTTTGGGAATGAGAACCCACCCGATATACCTCCGGCGCAAGCACCTTCTCAGATACTAGGTGGGCTAGGACTTTTTTAGATCATCACCACTAGGGGCTGCCGCCATACTAAGACCCGGGTGGTTGTATGTGTGCCTAAACCCAACCCTTTGAAAATCTACCCCGCAAAAAAAAGTTAATTAAGCTTCCTATTCTTGATTCAATTTTAACTTTTTTTTTGAAAACATTTTTTTTTTATGGAAGTTTTCTTTAGTCCAAAAGACAGGGTGATGACCCCGTGCCACCACTACGGGCCGGCGTCCACTGTCGGAATATGTTTCCACAATTAGGCCTGCCAATCGGCTAAGGCACTTTAAATGACGGAAAATTAAAAAAATTGAAAGACAATGCTCAAGTAGGCCCGCCAATCGGCTAAGGCACGTTAAATGACGGAAATATAAAAAAAAATAAAGACAATGCGCAAGTAAGCCCGTCGATCGGCTAAGGCATGTAAATGACAGAAAAGTAGGGGTGAGAAAATAACAAAAACAATAAAAAAAAAGTAAAAAATGATAGTAAAATAACAAGAAATGGCCAAATTTCAAGGAGAAGCTCTAAAAGTTATTCCCAGCGGAGTCGCCATCTATGAAACCGTGGGATTTGTGACGATCCTATCGCAACGATGCGCTCACTACCTTATGGGTATCAATTTGGAGTCCCCGCCTGGAGCTTTCGGTGTCCCGGGAAACCTAGTTCATTTTTATGAGCACCGAAGTGCTAAAACTATGACTTCGATTTACCGGTCTATGCTAAAGGCTCTTGGGTAGGGGCTTCGGTTATCGAACGGAAAGGTGTTAGGCACCCGATCAATCTGCTTGAAGCGGTCTCTACTTATGGCCAAAATGAAAAGGAAAATGCTAAGGCAAAGAAGCTTCTTCTTGCCTAAAGGGCTCTAAGATCCTATTTGTGCCCCTCCTCTCTTACCGAAAAGTCGGCAGCGTAACGGCACAAATGCAAGGATGAGAAGTGCTGTAAAGAGATAGGAGAAGAAAGGGGAGAGCCGGAGCCCTCGGGCCCTTGTAGCACCGTAGGAGAGCCTTGCGTGACTTTCTTTGTATAAGCTCTTGAAGGCTTGAATGACTTGAGAATGGCTAACTCTTAAGGGGGATGGCTTAGAGATAGAGGGAGGGTGCTAGGGTAGAACACACATCTAACCTAGAGGCTTTTGATGAAAGGCAAGGGTGGGAAGGGGGTCTTTGAATTTTACTTTTTGTGTGGGAAATGTACACCAAAGGAGAAAGATCTTCTCACTTAAGCTCTTTCTCTCTTAGGCCAAAATTCTAAACCCTTAAACCAAAGGGAGGGGGGCTCTATTTATAGGAAAATGGTGGATTAGGAGAGTGTTTAGATGCTAATTGGGTTTAGTCATTAGGTAATCTAACATCTAAAGATCCTAAGGTTTTGAGAGCTTGGAGATGTGTGAAATGAAGCTCTAATGGTGGATGATAGGGTAGAGGGTTTAAGGCACTTAGGGGTTGGAAATAAGCTTTAAAAGGGTGCAACAGTGCTGTCGAAACACACCCCAAAGACCTAGGTGGTCAACAAGTCAAACCCCAATCACAATTTTTGGGGCAAAGCCAGAGGTTACTATTCATATGCCTGGCGCAACTATTAGTTGCGCCAGGCATATGCACAGTAAAACAGTGCTGCATAGTGTCCTTGGGAAGTTGATTGCTCGCAGGGGGACCCACTTATAATTGGCGCAACTATTAGTTGCACTAGGCCATTTCTGAGGGGGTTTTAGTGTGCTTTTACCTTTTTGCCCATATCCTTCGGATCGCGATATCTCTTCGCACATAGCTCTGATTGGTGTGATTCTTGGCCCGTTAGAAAGCCGACGACTTCTACTTTTCAATAGTATATGATTTGATTATAGTAGAAGGCCGTAACTAGCTCTAGTGCACCACTCCTCATCCACTACCTGGGAAAGCTAGGGTTAGGGTCGGAATGGCTTCTAAGGATGGGGATTTGGTTTATAAGGGTTCGGGAAGGTTCCTAAGGGATCTAGGGTGATTCCTAAGGGTTAGGGATGGCTCCTAGGGTTTTGGTAAGGTTCCTAAGGGTCTCAAGCATGCCATCAACATCTCAGAGGTGTGCCTCTCTCGAAATGTGTCTTGATTGGGCCTTGGGCCAAATTTGGGTGTCTACAGATGGGGTATTATAGGTATAGGTAATTCAAATTCATAATTTATCCTACCCTTTCTTAGTTAAAGTGTACCAATCACTTATAATTGCATGTTTTGGAAAGAATGGTTTCTTGATCTGGTGGGTGTTTATAGTCTTGATTACCAATTAGTTTTTGTAAGTATTCTCCGCAGAGGCATTGCTTTGCAGTGATTGCTACCAATCCTGCCATGCACTCTCACTTTTAGAGCCCATATCCCTAGTCCATATGTAGAAGTTATAATTATAGTGACATCTTTGTGGACAATAGAGCTTCCGTTCCCCGATGGATATCATTGCAGTAATTCTGTTTGGTCTCTTGAAGTGCTGATTTGACTGGTTTTCATGGCAATTGTTAAATGTAGAAAGTGTCAAAGTTCTACTTCTAGTGGTTAGCATTTCAACTTGCTATGTCATCTGATTGTGGTCTACAACTAAGGCTAAGAATGCCTAGGCCTACCTAGACCCAAGCAATTGCCGAGTAAATCACCTAGGTGCATAAAGCCACCAAACAAGTTTCTCATTTTCTATTTGGGTCACTCTTCTAGGAGTATAATAGATGTTGTAATATGACAAGTTTCTCGCCTCATTTCTCATTTTCTATTCGGGTCACTCTTCTAGGGGTATAATAGATGTTGTAGTATGACTAGTCTGGAAACTACATTTTATATAACCAATTTCTCCCAATATCTTACATGCACATCAAAGTTCTGCAAGATTAGCTTATCATTCACTGCCATACAGCGTGCACTGATTTCAGAGTGATGGACACGTACATGGCATGCCTGCACCATATAAACTCCACTAGGAGTCTTCTCAGTGAAAATGGTAGGAAAACAATGCCCTAATTTCTACAGATAGTGGAATGCCTTGGAAAAAGTCTTAGTTACTTTTGTTATTGCTAGATCTCATTATTGAAAAATGTGTTGTAGGTCAAGATGGTCATGGCCACTAATCAACCTGATGTGTTGGACCCAACACTTCTTCGACCAGGCAGGTTAGAGAGTTCAACAGGGTGTTTATGACATATTCAAGTGAAGGAGATGAGAAGTTTTATGGATTGGGAGAACAATTCTCCCATATGGAATTCAAAGGAAGAAAAGTGCCTATATTTCTTCCATAAGGCATTGGAAGTGGGGATCAACCCATTACCTGTGCAGCTAATTTGGTCAGTTACAGGTAGATTAGTCACTATTCTGATATATAAATCAATCCATTTACTATGAATTTGGTTAGATTTAGCTAGATTAATGACTTGTTTTAATAGCCTAATTTCAAGTTATATTAGTTCTTTAATTAAAATCTTTCTTTATCAATCCAAATCTTTCACTTTTCTTGCAAATATTGGGGTGATTGGAGTACAACTTATGCACCTTCACCATTATATATGACATCAATGATGAGGTCTGTTTATCTTGAAGATCAACTACTCAATTTAGTAAGTGCGTTTAATTCACTCATTGCACCTGATAAACTTCAGACTGTATATTTACTGAAAAGTTTGATGCTCAAGGGAGTGTCTCGTTAAAGAAAACAAGAGTGACGATTTGCAAGATAGTATTTCTATATTTTATGGAGCATCCATTTTAAACAGCATAGTGCTTACTGCATATTATAATTATAGTTGTACAGTTTTTATCCTCAGTTGTGTGTTGGTAATCAAGCAACTGAATATGGTAATATAATGAAGGAGCCACAAATTTAGAGCTAAACAATTAAACTCTGATTGGATCTGCATGGTGCCTATGAAAGGAGGTCAAGGATGGATTATTAGTCACGCTTGTGTATCTTTTAGACTTCTATGTACTAGAATATGCATCATATTTTCTCTGCAACTTTTTTTTCATGTAATATTAAACTTGAAATTTCACATTCTGCTGATATGAAGTAACAGATTGATCGTGGTCTCATTTTCCTGCTGGATTGATATTTATCTCAAGTGTGATTTCCAATTCATATTTTTACCATGAAGTGTCTAGGTTCTGCAATAACTGCTAACTTGTTGTGTATATATATATATATATATATATATATATATATATATATATATATATATATATATATTGCCTATAGATAATTAAAGCAGGATCCAGCTCTGATATTTGCAACGTTGTTGGTGAGGACTTCTGGTTAGCTACTACATGTAACAGCACAACATTTGAGGGGTAATTTGTCCTAGTAGGTTAAATTGCTAATTTGCTACTTCTTCTACCATGTGTGCATAGCAATCGTTATAACTCGCCGTCGGGCCTTTCAGACAAGCTATATTCCTCTCCGTAACTTTCTGCTTGATTGCCCATTTCAGGAAGCATCTTGAGGGGACAAGGATCACTGTCCAGAAAATGTACTGTATAAACTACATTTGTAGGTGAGTTGTGATTCTTTTTTTACTATACCATCATATGATACTTGGAGAATGATCTGCAGGGGAGAACGGGGATTTGACTTTGCAATTAGAACCCTTTGCACATCTTCCTAATGGGATGATTATGACTCAAAAATGACAATGGCATGGGAGGTATGTTGCAATCGGCCTTAAATTTGAGCTAACGCATTTTTGGTTTCTCTGATAACTCCCAACATGATTTTGAATTCTACTATAATACTGCAATAAATAGAAAAGTTGGAATATTCACTATAGATTTATCACTTGGGCCTGTTCTCCTTCCATAGCTTAGAACCACAGCTTAGAAGTAACTTAACTAATAGACAAGGTCAAGGTCTCCAACCTCAATTTTTTTGTTGGTTCTAAAGTAATCTACTTGTAGCCTTCAGAACCGATGGATATCTTTGTATGGAATGGTACTGTTTCAATTAAACAAGAGTTAGGAGTCATTCGTCTTGCAAGAGCATCAACAGTCATTCCAAGCATATCAGAATCTTGTAACTCCTTATTGTGAACTAGCTAGTTATGTACTCATCAATTGCCATAGGATCAGGCATAATGAATTGAGTAGGAACATATAATGGTTACCTCCAAGGTATCGAACTCGGTATCAATATTGGGTATTGGTCCATCTTGGACTGATACAGATACGTTATCTCTGATAATGTATTGGTTGATATATTTATTTATCTTTTTGAAAAAAAATTGTGAAGTAAAAAAATGAAAAATTGATTGTATCGGTCAGTATCGGCTCCATGCTATTCGAGTTGCCACATTGATGAAATTCCCTAGATAACCATTTTATCTGCATATGTTATAAACTATATCAACTTTGTTTACTCTCCACTCTTCTTTCTCCGTAAGTTTTCACTACTGCCACCCTCTTAAAGTCAACTTATTGGGATCTCCATGATGCTTATGGTAGAAGACCCTCTCTTGCTGCCTCATGCAGTTATGTCAAGCCAAATAGAATGACCAATTTCTTCGGCTCATTAAGTTGGCTTGTGCGACTAGTATTAGTGGTTCAAATTGCAACTTTGCATGTGCACTATGCAATGCTTATTGTGAAGTGTTCGGGTCTACCGATCTGAACATGCTTGAGAAAGTGAAGGATGCAATTTTGCGAATGTTGTATTACTGGTAGACAATTGTAGCGATCTATGTGAATTATTAACTAATGTTTGCCAGTTCAGACAGTTGATGGAAATGAAGCAAAACAACATGCAGGTACAACTTAATGCCACTGGCAAGAAACTCCGCCGCTGTTGGGTATGCAGTTTTACTTGGGTTATTTCTTGCAGCCAATATGGGGGTCACAGAAAGCATCCCACAAGGCCTTTAGGTGGATTGGGAAGCCATTCTATCCCCCCATTTTGACAACTTTTTAGACTCCATAAAGCCTTGGCTATATCCATCTCTCAAGATCACACCATCTTGGAAAGATTATCTAGATGTAGCATCTACATTGGGCACGACGGGATCGGTTGTTGCAGCTTTGAGCTCTTATGACAAGAAAGTTGTGTTCTCTTATCCACCTGATCTATAAAAAGGTAAGTTACTTTCTCGATTTATTATTGCGAGATTCAAATAGATAACTTTTTAGGGTCTAATGGGAGCTTAAAAGTCTTTTTCCGATACCACCCCGATAGTCCGACATTTTAGGCCATGCCAAAGACTTTTTTTTACCAATCTAAGCCATTCAAGTGACTAAACATCATATGAATATTGCTCAAACTAAAAGACATCCATCAGAAGATAGAACCATCCGATTGGGTACACTCTAATATGACAAACCATTATTCATATTGAATGTACGGTCCACGTTGATGGCTGCAATTTGCAGGACTTGTATTGGTCATAAATTTGTGCCACGTGGTACTGTGTGGCCTAAAGTGGGATGGTTAAAGTGTTATCTTAAGAAATGGTTAGGAGGGTGGATCCCTGTTTCTTACCGCTATAGAAGTGGTTTTATTCTCTGATTGAGTGGCTTTTGTAAACCTCTTGCAGAAAATTGGCACAATAGAACATAGAAAGGCAATCAGCTCTGCTGAAGTGGATTGCGAGTGACTTCCATCTTCAATAAGTGATATTGATGCAGGCATGTGCTTTTCTTAATTGGATTATAATAATAGGAATTAATGGCTTATAATCTCTTAGTGTTGTAGTATGCATGATTGCTTAATACTATAGAACAAGCTGATTTTATGTTTAACCAATCTTTTATCATCTCTGCTGCCATGGTCAACCAAAGTCTGATTGCCACTCTTTTTTTTAGGTTAATAAATCAATTGTTTGGATGTTGCTATGGAGATATTATTTAAAGTGAGGACCATTATATAAAATTTGTATTATATAGAAAAGGGCACCTTTATTTCCAACCCAAGGGTACCATTATATAAAATTAGTTGTTGTGCATGAAGGGAACTTGATTGCCTAACTAACTTACCTTTCTAAATTTATGCAGGATGGTTGGGATGAGTCAACAGCAGGCGAGAGACAACCAAGAGGGTCACTGTGGGAAATTGAGCCGTTAACAACCTTCCCCATGTAGGTTGGTTGGGATGAGTCAATAGCATGCTGGTGTACCGCTGTATGGCATACGCTCTACTTTGAGGTACCCTTCTTTCCATTTATATGTGATGCCCTCACATTCCTAAAATTTTTTCTAGGCCTTTTCTGTTTATTTATTATACTATGTATAAAGTATGAATATATTACGCATTTCACATTAATAATTCTAGTTATCCACTAATGAGCAAAGTTTTCACAACTTTTGGGCTTTTTGAAAATAGATGCTTAACAAAAATCTAACAGCTCATTCTTTTTACCATTAGATGGGGACTCCTTAGATGGAAGTCATCAATATCTTAATTTAATGATGTTCTCCTTTTGATTTCAGGTGAAACTTTTTTATTTGAAGCCCACCTCAAACGGATCAATAGGGGACGAGGACACTTGGCAGGAGAGGCAAAGCAAATTTAATTTTTTTTCTTTTATTTTGAAAATGGGTCATGGGGTCTTTAGATTGTTAACTCTCTTTCTTTTCTTCTTCTTTTTGTTTGAATAAAAGGATAGAGCATGTAGAGTTTAAGATGTTTGGCTGATTTGAAAGGTTGGATCATAGGTTGAGATGTAACCTTTTGTTTGAATAAAAGAATTGGGCATCTATTTTTTTTATTAAATAGATGATATTGAATGATTTACCTTTGAGTTGAATGGATGTCTTTAAATATGAGATTAATAGCTTTTTTTCTTTATATAAATTTTTTTAAAGCATTAAAAAAAGTATTAAAAAAACATTAAAAAAATTACATTAAAAAAAGCACAAGAAAATATTATTTTAAAAAAATTGCATAAAAAATCGTCGACATAATTTTACTTATTTATTTTAAATTGTATAAAAAAACCATTGCCAAAAGCAATGGTGTTTTTTCTGACTGTTGAGAGTAGTCGTTGTTGAAGTTCATAAACCACTGTCGTACACAATAGTAAAAAAAAATCATTGTTTTATTTACAATTGGTTAGAGCAGTGGTTTTTTGAAAAAAACCACTGTCAAAGACAGTAGTTTTTTGAAAAAATCACTGTTTAAGGTAGTGATTTTTTTATCTTTTTCACGTAGTGGGAAACCTTTTGTTTCAGTAGTTTCTTTTATTAGAATTTGAATTTTTGTAAACCGACTCCTTATGATCTATAAATAAGAGAGCTTGACATAGGAGAAGGATCGAAGGAACTCTCAGCATCACTTGATTAATGAGGTTGGGTTTTCTTCCGATCAACTGTAGTTTAGTTTAGTTTAGATATCCAAGGTTTCTCGAGAGCAATTAACGACTGTAATTGGAAGCTGGAAGATTAGAGTAGAGTATCTGTAGTTTCTCAGGAGCAATTGACGCTTGTGACTGAGGGATGAAAGATCTTTTTATTGCTGTCCAGTTTATATTTATTTTTTTGCACTTTTACTGCTTTGTAAACGTCTAAAAGTTTTTTATTTGAATCGACAACTCAGATTGAAAATTTACAGATTAGTGTAATGGTACTTTAATTTCTTAAATATCCGAGCACTGAAGGATTGTGATTGACGACCATAATCTGGAAGGAGGAGGATTTAGATTTATTTTCTGCAATTAGTTTTAAAACAAATCGTTCTTTATTCATATTTCTCTAGTAGTTTAGAATCCTAAAAGACAAATATAAGTTTTTAGGATAAGTAAAATATAGAAGAAATCACTTCCTCGTGGGAATGATACTATACTAGTGTTGCAATTTCCATTGTGCACTTGCAATAGGTTAAAACTTTAGTACCAATTTAGAGCACATCAAGTTTTTAGCGCCGCTGTCGAAGAAGATAATTTTCTTCTCTATATTTTTCGTGTTATTTTGAACACCAATATTTGTCTTTCTCTTTTTATTTTTCTTTATATTTTTAATTTTGTTTGATCACTTCTTAATCTGTTGGAGGTTCATTTGGAGTAGTAAGTTAGAGGTTCCAACACTTCTACTGACAAGGGACACTAGAGGCTCAGATTTGTCTTCTCTCCCTGCTTTCTAAAAAAAAAATAATTTATGCAAGGCCATGACAAACCTTTTTGGCCAAGTGTGCAATCGTGAATTTTTATCAAGTCATCGCGACGATGCTCTCTAAATTTGGAGTCGCCACTCGGAGCTTTTGGTGACCCGAGATACCTCAAAATCAATATGTGAGCACCTAAGTGCAAAAATATGACTCCGGTTTATCGGTCTATGCCAAAGGCTCTTGGGTAGGGGCTTCGATTATTGATTGAGAAGGTGTTAGGCACCCGATCAACTCGCTCTTAAGTGGTCTCTACTATGGCTATTTGGATGTGTATATAATATATATATGTATATATATATATATATAAAAAGAAAGAAAAAAATTGACAACACTCCCCCTTGCCCGAAGGCACTCCGATCCTATTGAGCCCTTTGTTCCCGATGTAATTTGGGCGGCGTAACATCTCAATTCAAGGATAGAGGGAAAGCAAAGAAGGTAGAGGGATGGAGGGGAGAGCCGGAGCTCTCGAGCCTTTGTAGCACCGCTGTGAATCTTCGCGCGAGAGCGTCTTTGATGAGCTTCTGAAAGCAAATGGGTTGAAGGATAAGTCTTAAACTCTAAGGTTTAGGAGCTAGAGGGAAGGGGAGATGGACTAAGGCTTTGGTCTCACCTAAACTCAAGGATTGATGGTGGAAAAATGGGATCTAAGGAGCAAAAAGGTGCTGGGATTTTGAGGGGTTTAGTGCTGGAATATGGAGGGAGGAGCTCAATAAAATTCTTCTCTCTTTTTGAAAATTTTTCAAGCCTTTAATCAAGGGGGGTGGCTCTCTATTTATAGAAGATGAGAAGATTAGTGAAGGGTTAAAGGGCTAATTGGGCTATCAATTAGGTAATAGGGATCTAAGGTTTTCTAGGTTTTTTAAGGCTTAGATAGGTGGGAACTGGGTTTCAATGGTAGATGATAGGGTGGGATTCTAAGTGCAAAAAGGGTTAAAAAGAGGGCTAGTGGGGGTGCAGCAATCCTAACGAAGCCAACCCCAATAGATGGGAAGGTCAACAAGTCAAACTCCAAATTCGAGATCTGATCAAATCCCTAAAAATTATTGTTCCTAAGCCTAGCGTGTGTATTAGACATGCTAGATTTGGGAGCAGTGTTCTCTGAGAATCCTGGAGGTTCAGAACCCACCATGGGGCCCACAAAAGTCAATTTTGCCTAGCGTGTCTATTAGACACGCTAGGCCAAAATCTGTCAAAATTGGCCTAGTGTGTGTAATACATACACTAGGATAATTTCCTGCCTTTCTGCCCGATTTTTAAACTGTCATAACTTTCGGTATACAACTCGGATTGAGGCGATTCTTGGCTTGTTGGAAAGCTGAGAATATCCTATTTTTGATGGGATAGGTCTTATCTCCAACAGAGGTTTGTATAAAATTTGGCACTCCTCTTTTCAACCACTATTCAGGAGGATTTAAAGTGGGTTCGGGAGGGGTTCTATAGGTTAGGGTTGATTCCTAAGGGTTGGAGATAGGCTTCTAAGTGTTTGGGAAGTGCTCTCGAAAGCTCAGTGGGTACGCCTTTCTCGAAGTGTAAGTTAATCGGGCCTTGGGCCAAATTTTGGGTGTCTACACTAAGGTAATATCATCGAAGCACGGAAGCATATCTTCAAGGTGTTCGTGGTATGGGATCAACTTTTCATCCTTTGTCTTCTAATCTATATTTGTCTGGCATAAGATCAACTGAGATGCATTATATTCAGGCCCAAGGCCGCTTGTAGGCCTACTACATAGGCTTCATATTCGGCCATGTTATTAGTACAGAGGAAATTGAGCTTGATGGAGACTGGTATATGAGATTCTTTTAGTGAGATTAGGATAGTGTCAACCCCTTAACCTTCGGCATTTGCTGCCTCGTCATAAACAAGATGTCTTAATCTTGGAATTCAATTTTCAAAGGCTCGTAGTCAGGTAAGGAATTCTCAGCCAAATGATCAGCTAGCGCTTGTCCATTGATTGACTTCTGAGTGACATATGTGATGTCGAATTCAGATAAGAGAAGGCACCAGCGTGCAGTTCGGCCAGTGAGGACCGACTTTTTGAATAGGTACTTTAATGGATCCATTTGTGCTAGCAGGAGAATGGCTTAGGATAGAAAATAATGATAGAGCCTCTGTGTAGCCCGAACAAGAGTTGGGCATGCTATCTCTAGATGAGAATAGCATATCTCGTAATCAGTAAATTTCTTACTCAGGTAGTAGATGTCCTGCTCTCTTCTTCCTGTCTCATCATGCTGCCCTAGGATGCATCCCATTAGAACTTCTATTGTCGAGAGGTACATTAAGAGTGGTCTCCCCAGTTTGGGTGGTACCAACACTGGCGGGTTGAGAAGGTAGCCCTTGATCTTATCAAATGCTACTTGACAGTCGTCGTTCCATTCAACAGGCAAATCTTTTCTTAATAACTTGAAGAACGAAGTGTAGATAAGAGTGAGCTATGTGATGAATCGATTGATGTACTATATCCTGCCTAAGAAGCCTCTAATCTCTTTCTCAGTAGATGGCGGTGGTACTTCGATGATGGCTTTTACCTTTATTGGATCAACCTCGACGTCTCTTCTGCTAACGATGAAGCCTAGTAGTTTTCCTATCATGACACCGAATGCACATTTTTGAGGGTTCAGGTGCAACCTGTATTTTCTCAACCTCTCAAATAGCTTTTAGAGGTTTACTAGATGATCACTTCTCTCTGGGTACTTGGCGATCATGTCGTCAATGTACACCTCAATTTCTTAGCGCATCATGTCGTGGAAGAGTGTTGTCATCACCCTTTAGTACGTCGTCCCAACATTCTTCAACTCGAATGGCATGACTTGGTAACAGAAAGTTCCCTATGGAGTAATGAATGTTGTCTTCTTTCGGTCTGCTTCAACCATTTTGATCTGATTGTACCCGGAGAATCCATCCATAAATGAGAGCATCTCATGCCTGGTAGTGTTATCAACCAAGATATCGATGTGTGGCAACGAGAAGTTGCCTTTCGGGCTCGCCTTGTTCAGGTTTCTGAAGTCGATGAACATGAGAACCTTTCCATCTTTCTTTGGTATACGGACGATATTGGCTAACCATTGCGGTATTTGGAGACTATAAGAAATCCTGCATCGTAATATTTGATGACCTCATCCTTCACTTTCAGCATCCATTTTGGCCTGAGATGTCTCAACTTTTTCTTGACCGGCTTAACATCTGGATATAGCGAGAACTCATGCTCGACTAAATCAGTATCCAAACTAGGCATATCCTCATATGACCACGCAAAGACATCTTGGTATGATCGAAGGAAATTAATCATGCCTTTTCTTTTCTCAGGAGATAGCGACGTTCTGATCTTGATGATTCTAGGAACCTCCTTTGTACCCAGATTGATGTCCTCTATATCTTCAATGATTGGGGTAGGGCCATGCTCAAAACCAACAAATTGGTCAAGGAGCTCATTGGGGTGCTCCTCAGTAGGGATCTCCTCGTCCAGACTCGTGACTCTTACCTCTTCTTGTATTTCTACAGGAAAGGGGTTGATTTCACGTGGGACAGGTTTTTCAATTAAGGCATAATTTCTCTTGATTTTATCGAGAATTTTAAAAGATAATTTTTTTAGATTATTTTGTATTTCTTTTATTTTTTTGTATTTTTCTTTTTCTTCGGAGATGGGGCCCTTGGCAAAGCGGGTCTTTATATACACATGGTATTGCCTGCCAAGGGCTAATCTTACTTTTTATATGCTATTTTTTTTTGGGAAGCTGAAACCGTATTTACGGCCACTCGATGATTCCAGGGTTAGGGGCATTGACACCCAATTCCTCACGTGTGGTGTTGTACCTTTACTTGCTCTGATGGAGGAGGCTGATTGAGATGGATTTTAGGAGTCGGCCTCCATCATGTTTAGCATGGGCTCATCTGAGACCTGGTCCTCAAACGTCAATATGGGTTTTGGGGGGGGGGGGTGCATTGACGGGGGAACCTCTTCCTTGAAGAGGGACATGGATGCCAGGTCTATTTCCATTTCAGGAGGAATGATTTGGGGATTGGTTGGGTGGATAGCAGCTGTCGGCTTGAGTGGGGTCAGTTGCGTTGCCCCATTCTGATCTATTTTTATGACCCCTGCACTCACGAACGTGCTCCGAATGTAAAGTCGAGGTCGAGGTGAGTCTTCCAGGACTATTCTTCGATCTTTGGCAACAGCTATGCACTACGTGAAAATACAAAAAAAACAACTATCCAAAACTGTCGTTTTTAAGAAAAATGACAGTTTTTGACCATCGAGTGAGCCGTCCTAGAAAAAGCAGTAGTATTTTTCAACGACATATTTAAACTGTCGTTTATGTCATCAAAATAACGACTGTCTTCGGCTGTCGACCACAAACGACTGTTTTGAGCAGTTGTTTTTTATGTCGTTTTATTGAAAAAGACATGACATATTCCCCCCATAATCGACATATTTGGACTGTCGTTTCTCTTTAGAATAATCACGTTCATGAAACAACCATGGTTTTGAGCAGTCGTATTTTTTATTTATATATATTTTAAAATATTTAAATTTTAAAAAATGATGATTTTTTAATAATTTTCGTCTAAAATCTAATGAAATCTATAATCATCAAAATACATAAATTTCTAAATTCACCATAATAAAATTCACATCTTAAAATAAATAAATTGATAATCATCATCCTTAATTACAACTTTCAACTTTCAATTTTGAAATAATCATAAAAAACATAAAACTTAAAATTCCCAAAAAAAATTACTAAGCATCCAAATCCATTAAATGTCTATAACCAAATAAATCCAATTTATATTATGCCTAACAATAATCATACAAATTGGATAAGTCCCTTTGGCCAGATAATTGTATCCCAATTGTAATATCTGCTAATGTCCCTTCACTTGCATACAGCTCGGCTGCGATATCATAAATATCATCTATTATGATGCTAAATGAATCTGTTGATGTTATCGTCTCTCTATTAATACGTCCCAGTGCAACAAGTTTTTTCCTGAAGTTCTTTAATAAGCAGCGCGTGGATGATTGATCCACTGGTGAATCAGGAAGAACCAATGAATGTCCTTGTGCCTACGAAAATAATGATAACTGATTAGTATTAAAAAAATTATATTGAAAAATTATAATTTTAAAAAGGAATTTGGGCCTTCATGAGATTGAAATTTGTACCTGCGAAGAACCTGAATCTGACATATGTGTTCCTTGAGAGAGAACTTGACTCGATAATGCATTGACTTTTTCCTCAAGGGTCTTGCGTGCCTTACGGTCCTCATCAGATTGTTGAATAAGTAAATCAAATTTCGATTCAATGTTTTCACGTGCTCTCTTCTCCCGTTGAGAGTTCTCTCTGCAAGGCGCTGATTCTTGAATAGCAGTCTTAGATACACCCCTACCCATACCCCGTACACAATCTCTTCCATCACGGCCACAAACCTAAGCAACAAAATATTTTAGAACTATAAATTCCTTACAAGGAAAAGAAGAAACAAAAAAGGGAGGTGAGCATTATTTACTTTAGCAATGTCGATTCAAATCGTTATCCCCTAGAAGAGGATTGTTCATGATGATTCCTCTAAAATCATCCTGTAAAAAATAAATATTAATTAAGCATTTTAATACTAAAATTCTGATGTAAAATGAATTAGAATAATAGTCTTACTAGTTGATTGCTCATAGCGGGAGAAGGACAAGTCCCATCTTTCTTGGTATGAGAGGCTATATATATTTGTGCCCTAGTGACTCTACCATCAGAACTCTGCTTTTTCTATACAATAAAAATATTATGTAAATATTAATATTTTAAATAATTATATACAAATAAAATATTAGATATATATTGCCAATTCCTCTGCCATGTTAGCTGCTCCTCGTCTACCAGTAGTGCGTGGGTTTTTCATCTTTTCTCTGGAAAACTTTCCTTTTTCTCGACGTGCTTGCTCTTGTTCCGTCGAACACATATCAACAAAATTTTTCCAATCTTCTTTCTTCACACGATTTGGTATATCATTTTTCCGTTCCACATTTGTCTGATGTTTATCGTAGTGTATGCGCAGGTCATGTTTCCACTATTTCCATGAAGTATTAGATTTCGATAAGACCATGCTTTTGTGACTTATTGAAATATCATATTTAGCCTGTGATAATTAAAAAAAAGAATAAAAAAATTATTAGTAGAACAATTAAATTTGATTTTAAATGATTTACTTCCACTCATAAAGACTTTACTCCATATAATAAGAAAAAGATTAAAAAAATTATTAGTAGAACAATTAAATTTGAATTTAAATAATTTACTTCCACTCACAAAGACTTTACTCCATATTTGCTCTTTCATGACAATTGGTACGTCACGCCAAGTACTATATGTAGGTGGGCAATATGCCCTCGCCATTCGACCTACAAACGTAGAGAATTCTGCTGAACCTTCTCTAATAGGTTGCCCATATTCATTGAAATGCAGTGATTTTTTAGGCTTACCTAAATCAATAATATCTTGTTAGTAATCTAATCATAACAATTATTATATAAAAAACAAGAAGCAAACTAACCAGTCCCTTGAATATCGCTTTGTTCAGACTGATTTTCTTGAGTGTCATTTTGTTCAGACCCATTTGGTTGAGACTCAAACCCACTTGTTTCAGATTCAGATTGTGCCATCAATTCTTTGCTAAAAATAAAACAAAAAGCCATCAATTCTTTGCTAAAAATAAAACAAAAAGATCTATTCATTGGTTGTTTACTTCATAGTCGCAAACAAAACACATACATTCATTGTCTTCACAATAAATATTTCAGAAAAAATGCAATTATTCTTTTTAATATTAAATAAACAATTATATTGAATGATATAAACCTCATTTCTGGTGCAGTTGATTCAAACCCCGAATTAGTCCCACCTTACTGCTGGTGTGGTTGGGTTCAAGCCCCATGTAGGCCCAAGGATATGGGTTCGAATGCATGGTGATCCCTTACTAATAGACCAAACAACTGTACATAAGCAACACCACAATTCGCCTATAAAAAAATCATAGCATGAGATTATAAATTTGCTAGTGTTCCACAATAACTAAAAAATGGAATTTTTAGAAGAAGAAAAATGATTGTTGCATAAAAAATGACCAAATAGAATTATTATATTGTGTAGAAAACAGAGTTATATCCCCAGCTTTGGTTTCCTTAAAGATTATTGCTTTCATAAGTAACAAACACCAAAAGAGGGAATGAAAATGCAACGTGAAAGGTCCCTTCATCATGTTTCCTTGGTCTGTGAGATGATCCAATGATGGATCACCACTTGGACATTTTAGATTGGTCACAGATTTGATACCATGATAAGCACTAGGTTCATCTATCAAATAAACCCTCTCAATGTTAATCTAACAAATTAAATGGCAACATCCAACTCGAGTTATTGCTACCTCTCACTTGTTTTTCCCTTGGAGTATTGTTATCTTCACCCGAAGTTAGAGACTATTTCTGACCTGTTGCCAACTTTTCAAGCTTCATTTATAGAATGCTAGCAATAATTGTATTATTCTCTGTACCATTAAAAATATATATAAATTAAATAAAAACATTTTCTCGGCATCGGTGAGACCAGTCATAAAAAATAGTTGTCTGACAGTTTTTTCAATCAAGTGTGCTACTTAATATAAAGAAACAAGTGATTAAGATATGCCAGATCTAGGATTGCACCAATAGAACACCGCTATAATCTGATTAAAAAGGTTAAATACCAATGAAATAATATCACACAAAATTTTTTAATTTATTTAGCCTTCCATTTTAAAATCATTTGGCTGCTTTGAATGATATGAGATATTTTTTTACATATGTGATCTTCAAATAACAGGATCTTGAAGGTCATGACCTTCCAACAGACCATAATATCAAGTGATTCACTAAATCTCTCTCTCTCTCTCCAATCAATTTTTTCAATCAAATCACCATGACAAAGAAGATGGATTATTCTTCTTCTTCTACATTTCCTAGTGTTATTAACCATTACAAGATCACATGTCACCTGATCTAACATTCAAATGCACGATTTATGCCGTGCATTCATATGCATTTCCCCATTTCCTAATTATATCTAAATTCTACCACTAAAAAAAATTATGTAGACATTCTTATATATACAGAGATATAATGGGTCCACCCTAGATCATATCATGAGCTCATGTTAGGTACCCGACAGAAAATCCACTGAGGCGGTGGTCAATTTGAGATTGATTTGAGTGCCCGTGATGGGAAAAGGTTAGGTACCTTACATTAAGCCTCGTATTTGTAATCGAATAATAAAAGCTAGAGCAGCAACAACAACAACAATATTGTGAAGATCAAGAAAAAATTATAAACGGTGAAAAGATTTTGATAGATAATTTTGCAATAGCTTATGTGGCGAAACATTAACTACACCTAGGGACCACTATGTGTGCAGCAACATTTAACTATTTGAACCTGATATCGAGTTCAAATTAGAAGGTAACTTGGACTGCACACCATCTTCATAAAAATGAAATTCATGACAGTCAAAATTTCCTTCTATCTAGTGGTTTTAAAACAGGTTCAACATGATATTAGGTTCAAACAGTTGGATGAATTTACGTATTCCCAAGTTTAGGATGCCTATTACATTCTCAGAAAAAAAAAAAAAAAAAAGTTTAGGATGACTAATACTTTCTAAAAAAAAAAAAAAGTTTAGGATGCCTAATACAACTGGAGCAAAACTATCCCTCCCATCTATGAATTTGTCTAGTAGAGTGCAGCATGGCCATTTTGATCTAGGAAGTCTATAAAGAGCATAGAGACAATTACCCTAACTTTTTTGTCAAGATTCCATTTTTTGTGATACCCACTTGATATTTATACGCCCAATTAGTTCACCGTCTGACTTATTATCGAGAACAATGGTCATAAAAGGAATCCACAAAGGGCGTGATGATGGGTATGCTCCCAAGGTCGTAGTTTTATGATCAATTCTCTCTTCTGTTTGGTAATTACTTAAGGAGAAGAGTACAACAGAGAGCGGCTATCTTACGTGAATGAGACAAATCATATGGGAAGATTAAACTGGGAATAAAGAGAGGATAACATAAAATTGAAGATTAATAAAGTTGTCAGTAGTATCATGAGGTTATCAATCTTGTGAAGCACATTTTAGTCAATGAATTATGTCTAAAGTTGACTGTCATGGATTTCAGGAGATCAGTTATACCTAGAAGTCAAAACTTTTAATGGAAGAAGGTAGATAAAAGGTGCTTCATAAGATTAATAATCTTATAATTCTAGTGAAGAGAGTCAATTTCAAATTGGATAGGCAGAAACATATCCAGAGAGGATGAAGGCAACACCCATCACCCTCTAATGGGCCCTCTCAATTCATTCCTTTTCCCCAACCCAATTGCATATAAATGTACACAAAAAGGCACAATGGGACCCTGTGCTTCATTCATTTTTCCAATCCCATGTCTTCTAGGTGGATATTGCAACACAACCTAAACCACATTGTTTTCTCTTGTAAGGAGGTTAGTCTAATGTCAGAAAGCAATCCACTACGATGGAAGCCTAAATTGATAAGAGTTGGTTGGGACCTGGGGTAACAGACCCGTCCAGAATTAAGAGTATGTGGTGGCCGAGATTTCGAACACATGGCTCTATTTTCCTTCAAGTTGTACTTGATAAATTTGGGTATCCATCTCAAAACCAATTGACAATGAGTGGAGGTCACCGGGATAATATAGATCTTATAAGAGAAGGCTCTTTATAGCCGATGTGGGACTAAAATTTTGCATGCCCCTACAGGTGTTGACCAAATTAAGCCAAATCACATTAACAATTGAACTGGGTGACATAGACTTCTGCTTTGATACCATGATAAATTTGAGTATCAATCTAAAAACCAATTAACAATGCGTGGAGTGGCCTTAGATCTTATAGATCTTAAAAGAGGAGAGACGAGGCTGTGAATAGCAAATGTGGGACTGTTTATGGCCATATGTTATAAACGAGGCCCATGAAATAACCTTTGGTTTTTAAAGATGATCATATGTTATAAAAACGAAATGTTACCTTGTTTATGGCCAAAAGCCAAAAATCAGGCCCATGAATTTCTCTCTTTGAAACTTGATTTTGCCTGAACTTCTAGCCCCTTTCTAAACCTGGATCTCTTCTAAATAAGGATTTTTATATGTTAAATAAACTTTTCTGATTTTTTTCTTATTTTCAATATTTTTAGAAATTTTTTGCCTTCATTGAAACTAGGTGCAGGGGGATAGGTAAATGCGTAATGGCATCGACAATGTGCATCAGTCTAACACTGAACTGATACCGAGATTTTAAACCATGCACATGACACCATGTGGCCTAAACCAGTGGGACGGTGAACCACCATTAGACCTTTATGGTACAATGGTGGTACTACTATGATATAACGGTCCATGTCACTATGGACTTTACTCATCTTTTACTTTTGTGCTTTTTGTTTAAGCATAGGCGTCACTGCACATCAACATCATCCCCCACACAGGAAGCTACTATGTAGATTATTGTTCATAGCTTAAAACCTACACCGATCAAGCATTCCAGACCATTTGATCTGGAAGCTGCAAAAGCCTATAAGAGAATTTGTGAACTAAATTGGGGCAAATGGATCTATAGTTACTACAAAAAAATCTATTAATTGATGAAATTTTAGGGGCTGCAAGAGCTCAATTAACAAGATGAACGTCTAAATCTTTTATCTGGATTGAGACACATCAGTCACGTGACATCTGTTTATGCCTACTATTAGAAGTCATAAACCGAGCAATATGAAGCCAGTATGCAAAAAATTACTCATAAATCAAAGAAACGAGCAAGATGAAGCCAAAATGTAAAAATATATACAAAAATCGAAGCAATGCAAGAAAAACATTACAGAAATGCTAGGGTTTAGTTTGAGTAAGTAAGAAATGGAGAGATGAATAAAATACCTGGATTTTGGGGTTTTGCTTGGAGCGAATCAGCGATCGACTTTCGACTTTCTGATTTTCGAGCGAATCAGTGAAGATGAAGAAGAAGAGAGGGTTTCAGATTAGAGTCTTGGAGATGGTTGAGAGTTTTTAGAGAGATAATAGAGGGAGGGCGGGTTTAGAGAGGGGGTTTTAATCTTTTTAGAGAGAGAAAAGAGAGAGATCAGAGGGAGGGCGTCTGGGCGTGTGGGTTTAGAGAAGGTTGGGCGACGACGAGGGTTTTAGAGAGAGAAAAGAGATAGAGAAGCCAGAGGGAGGGCGTGGGTTTATAGGGGGACGAGAGGAAGAAAGAATGAAGGGGAGGAGCTTAGGGTTTTGTTTTAGCATTTGTTTAGTCCCTTTTTATTATTTATATGAATTTTTTTTTAAATGACAAGTTTAACCTCCTAAAAAATTTATAACTACCCGCTTATCCTTTTCTTAAAAAACCACAGTTATAAGATACTAAACAACTGCTTTAGGCCGTTGATTAGTTTACGACTGCTTTTAGCTGTGAGTTTTTTTTTAATGCTAATGTTGTTTTTTTCACATTTTCACGTAGTGATGGTTCGGGCCTTCTCCTTGGCTTCTTAAACTTCTTCCTCAGTGGGCTTGTAACCTAACCCCAATCTGATCTGTTGCCTTCCTTTGGCTCTGACTGGGTCCCTTCTTCCTTGCAAATGAGAGCCAAACCCTTTGCCTTTCTGGTAGCGCCAATTTTGGAGTATGGCCATTGCTCCAGCCATTCCACATCCTATTTTTGTAGTGACTTCTCTGATAGGTTTCGGTGCTACTGTTGACACATCATAGTAGAAGATGTGGAAGTCTGTGTCTTCAGCTGTATGTGATACATCCAACACTTTGAGGTTTTTGATGTTGTGTGTGACCTTTTCTCCTTCCTCCTATTCCTCACCTAAAATGGTGACAATCTTTTTATCTGAAATAAATCTGAACTTTTGGTACAAGTCAAAGGTATTGCTCAGATTTCATGTAGCCATGGACAACCTAGCAGCAGATTAAAGGTGGATTTGATATCCATAACTTGGAATGGGATGGAGAAGGTCATTGGCCCAATGATGAGCTCAAGGTCGACTTCTCCAATTATTTCCCTCCTTGTGTTATCAAATCCTCTGGCGCTTGTTCTAGCTGGCCTGAACGTGGAGGGATCCGCCCCTAGCTTGGTTGCGGTTCTTAGAGGGCACACATTCAAGGCCGGTCCATTGTCTATTAGTACTAATGGAATCACCAAGTTTCCTACTTCTACCGTGATATTGAGGGATTTAGAATGATTATTTTCCTCATTTAGAAGATCAGCATCCGAAAATGAGATGGCGTTGGGAGCCAACACCTGCCCAATTATCTGTCCTACTTCATCTGCGGTCACTTGGATGGACACTTGTGCATCTTTGAATACTCCCATCAAAGCTTGGAAGTGAAGCAGAGATGTCATTAAGAGGTCTCAGACGGTGATATGATCTAGCATCCTCTTTAACTGTGTTTCCAGTATGTGCTCTCGGCTCATTTTTTCAAAGGGGTCTACCTAAGTAGGTTCCTTCTTCTCTTCTGGTTGGGTTGGTAACGATGTCTCAAGTTGCTTAGAAATCCTCCCTGATGGAGTAACAAAATCGATTGCCCCCTCTATGCTACAGCCTGCATTGATGTCTGTTTGATTGCAACTTGTAGAGGTGGGACCCACCTCAGGCTCTGAACTTCCAGACACTGTAGCTATGCTTGGTGTGTGTAATACATGCACTAGGCTTAGTTACAGTAACTGTTGGTTTTTTGCTCGAAATCCACTTTTGGGGTTTGACTTGTTGACCATCTCAATGTATAGGATGAGTTTCATTAGGGCTGTTGCACCCCTGATTACCCTATTTACAACCCTTTAGTCATTTGAAACCTCACCCTATCATCCACCATTGAAGCCCATTGCCCACATTTCCAAGCTCTTAAAATCCTAGGAAACCTTAGATTAGGAGATTACCTAATTGCTAACCCTAATTAGCACTTAAGCACCCTCCTAACCTCCCATTTCCTATAAATAGAGAGGCACCCCTCCCTTTACAAAGGCTTGAAAAATTTTCAAGAGAGAGAAAAGAGTAAGAGATCTATCCCTCCCTTGTGTGCACCAAATATCCATACAAATTTCAAAATTCTAAATTATCTTAGAAACCCAATCCTTCTTCAAAAATCCTCAAGTTCAGGAGAACACTACCCCCTAGCCTTCTTCCTCTACCCCTTAGCTACCAAGCCTTAGAGTTAGAACCCTTCATTCAACAATCCAAGCCTTCGGAAGCTCACAAAAGCGCCCTCACACGAAGGACCACAGTGGTGCTACAAGGGCCCGAGAGCTCTGGCTCTTCCCTCTATTCCTCTACCCTTTTAGCTTTTGCTCTATCCCTGAATTTGTGCCATATGCCGTTGAAATCTCGGTAATTGCAAAGGGACACAAATAGTATCATAGTGCCTTCGGGCAAGAGGAAGTGCTCTTTTTATTTTTATTTTTCTTTTATCTTTAGCCATAAGTAGAGACTACTTTAGAGCGGGTTGATTGGGTGCCTAATACCTTCCCGATCGATAACTGAAGCCCTTACCCAAGAGCCTTTGGCATAGACCAGTGAATCAGAGTCACATTTTTAGCACTTTGGTGCTTATAAAATTGATTTAGGTTTCTCGAGACACCGAAAGCTCCGGGTGGCGACTCCATATTATTTTCACGAGTGCGCATCGTCGCGACAGGATCATAAAAAATCCCACAATTGCACAGATTGCACAGATGGTGACTCTGCTGGGGACTAGCTAGTAGTGCTTCCTCTTGAAACTTGGCCTTGTTATTTATTTTTACTAACATTTGCTTGTTTTTCTCTTATTTTTCACTCACCCCTATGATTCCGTCAATTTTCTCACCCCTACTTTTCCGTCATTTTACGTGCCTTAGCCGATCGACGGGCCTACTTGCGCATTGTCTCTACAATTCCTCTATTTTTCGTCATTTATGTGCCTTAGCTGATTGGCCGGCCTACTTGCGCATTGTCTTTATGATTCCTTTACTTTCTGTCATTTATGTGCCTTAGCTGATTGGTGGGCCTACTTGCGCATTCCTCTATGTTTGATCATATCTCATTAGTGGACACCGGCCCGTAGAGGCAGCACGGGACCATCACCCCCCTTTTTTGGACTTTAAAGAAAACTCCCCTAAAATCTGAAATTAAAACTGAACCAAGAGGGGAATTAATTAAATTTTTACGAGAGTAGATTTTCATGGGTTGGGAATTCTAGGAAAAGATACAAACGTCCCATTTCTTAGTACGGCGGCAGCTCCTAGTGGTGATGATCCGAAAAAGAACCACCTCACCTAGTATCTGAGAAGGTGCTTGCACCGGAGGTATATCGGGTGGGTAACCTATCCAGTTACAAAACCTAAAACCCTTGGGGGAGAGCGTTAGTAGTCCCAAATCGGCCTTGTATCTCTAGGTTCGGTGAGGAGAGACCCGGTGCAACTAAGAAATCAGTCCCCTGAAGCATTGCTTCCAGAAAGCCAGAAAAAAAGAGACCAATTTCGGGCTGCTGTTCTGTTGTCAAAAATATTTAACCCCACTGTTTGTGCTTGGCGCATGTAAAATATGCACCATGCCACTATTCCCCAGGTTTGCTTTGGTGCATATAATACACACGCCAAGCTTGGAAAGACCCATATTTGCTTTGGCTCATGTAATACACGCGCCAAGCTTGGTCTGACCAAATTTGGCCTGGCTCATGTAATAGACACGCCACACCTGACCTAAGCAGTGTAGCCTAAGTCTGAGGCCTTTTTCACATCCCCGAGTTCCCCGCTTAGTGGTTTAGCACCTTCGATAGGTCCCACACTTTCCAACACCCAATACGCCCCCGCCGGTCAAAAGAGGGTAACTTCTTAGCGACTCGGTCCAGGGGATCATGTTGTTTACGTTGATTCTCGTGCCTTCAATAGATCAAAGGGTTCTCCTTTGATTCTTTCAAAGCGTGCTGGGGTCACGCCATGGGATTTATTTAGGGTATAAATATCACCCGAAACGGGAATTCAAGGGCCCCGGAATCCTTCATCATAAAAATCCACTTACAAAATCTTCAAAAAATATATATATATAAACTAAAAAATTGAAAAAGTAGAAACCATCGTGGTGCTGGAACAACGGCATCATCTTGTCCTCTGCCATCCCATAGGGGAAGAAGGAGAAAGCTTTACAGGCCCCATCCGAGGCACCTGTACCCCACCCGTCACCAAGCCATGTCGTGGGCAGTGGATCCAGCATACGCCGATCCCGACTCATCCCCACCACGTTCTCCAACTCATTCTCATGCGGAAGAGATGTTCACATCCATCCCCCTCACCCAACCTCTCTTTACCGCCACCGGCCCCTTCGGTGCCCCTATCTTCCCGTCCACCACGTCTCAAAACACCCAAAATTTGACACCCCATTCCCCATCATTTTCCTAAAACATGCCCATTCCCCCCCAATGTCCATGCCAAATCAATCACAATTTCCACTCACATCTATTCAAAACCTGACCCAATTCCCTACCTTTACCACCATACCCCATCGTTCATCTTCCCAACGTATACCTGATCCACCCGCCTTCCCCCATACTGCACCTAGTTTCTCCGATTCGCAACATACCCCCTATCTACCCAGGTCATGCCCAATTTTTCTGGGGCAATGCCTAGTTTTTCCCACACATCCACTTCACCCATACTCCACATTCCCTCAAATGAACCATTTCCATCCACCCCCTCTCCAATGGCCATGATGGATGAGATGGTCCGGGCTTAGACTAATTGAAAAGCCTCCCAAAACATCCCCCCTCATTCTAACCACACATCTTCCAACCCATCATACACAGTCCCAAGTCTCCATGCTTCATTACCTCAAACCCACCAAGGTCCAATGACCCAAATCCCCAATGGGCCAGACCCACTAGGGCCTAATGGCCCAGACCCATCAAGGCCCTATGGGTCAGACCCATCAGGGCCCAATGGCTCAGACCCACCAAGGTTCAATGGGCTAGACCCATTAGGACCCGATGTGCCAAACCTACTGTTGTTTCTATTTCAAGTGCTTGCTATTGACTTTATTGGAGACTGTGATAAGAATGGGGTAAATGAAAAATGAGTGAAAGGTAGACTGATGATTACGGAGCAGCAAGCTTAAAATATGCACAGTCCTGCAAGATACAGGGCCTGTTGTAGCAAGTTTTGATAAGTAAGAGTTTGTCCCATAGGGAAGTTGATCTCAAGCTCCAAGGGAGCTATCCATAGTAGGCTCTCCAGATCTGGCAATCCTAAGTGGAAGGGGATTTAGGGTCACTATAACCTAAATTTTAAGGTATCCTAATGTCTAGATTATAGAAAGGGTCAAGAAGGATGGTGGAGTGAGAAAATAAATATAAAAGGGTGAGAAGTATGTTATTAGGTACATATCTGATGGGTCTTGTGACTCAGACTCAGATATGTTGCTATAGAAATCCTGTCCAATGGTTACATTATCACCAAAGAGGAGAGAGAATCCAACTCACCCCTGTGCCATGATCCAATCCCTTAAGGCTATAACATGTCCACTTAAATGGTCACGGACTATCCAATAGGGAAACCACAATCCAGAGATGGGTCAGAACAAGTTTATCATTGTAGGCACTACTTCATCCAGGCTACAAGCTCAAGAATCCATAGGAACCTTATCCTCTAAAGTTCTGTGTGTGGGGCTAGGCCTACAAAGTGCACAAGCCTGGACACACAGGACCAGCAAGAGTTTGAGTACTAGCTTTTAAGCATAGTTGTTCACTGCTTTAGAAAGACTGCAGTGCTCCAGTCACAAGCCTATAATCTCTACAGCAACTCAGATCTGCAATCTGATGGTGGATCTATTCACTATAGGGGAGTCTGTCACTGCACAATCTCTCACAAGGGTACAAGCACAAGTGCAGAGAAGAAGAATCTGTCTTAGTTCCATGACTTGGCCTCACCCTAGGGCTATAATCTGTCCACTTGAATGGTCACAGACTATCCACAGAGGTTATCCTCCTCACAAATGGCCAAGACAGAATAAGAACATTACTGCCGCCACCATGTTCCCAAGGCTACAAGCACAAGTTCCCATGGGGATTCAGATTTAGTGGGTCCTGTGGTGGGGGAAGGCCTGTAAAGTGCCTAACCTGGACACACAGGTCACTTAGATCTAAATAGTACCTTAGAAGCAATCCTCCATTGCTTACAAAACAACTTAACAATGGAGGATCTCAAGGCAGCAGCCTTGTACAGCACAACTCACAACAAAAACAACATCCGATACATGTAACAGATCCTATTGCAAAAACTCCATTAAAATCCATACCAAATAATCATACAAAAGGCATAGCCAGCAAATGCTGGACTATGGAGAGAAAGAAAAAGGAAAAAGAAAACTCCTAAACCCTAACCTTAGCCTACTATAAAAAACTTGTTGGTTTTTTTGGGGAAGAAGAATAGAAGTTAACTCCCCAAAAGGATCCCTAAACCTAAGCTAGGCTGAGGCTTATATAGCAGTCGGCTTCCCTTCCAATTAGGGTTAGGAAAACCCTAATTTCTCAATGTAATTGTGGCTCATTCTTATCCCTTGGATGCCTCAGGGCGTGTGCACAGAGATTGAAGCATTGGAGTGTGTGCCCTAATTACTGAAGATTCTCAGATCGTCCTTACAGAAGTGGGGAGAAGTTTAGAATTCGATCCTCATTGGGTAGAAACGATTTCAGATCTTTCCACATGGTAGAGGCATCATGGGGTTGAATTGACTTGAAATTCATGCAGTCACGGGATTGGCATTTTAGTCATCGCAGAATACAAATGGCTATCGCGAGATTGTTCTTTCAGCTTAGAATGGCGTGGGGATTGCTCGCGTGGTTCGTTCCTTGGTGAATCTCGTGACAGATCTTCGCGAAGAAGTAGTGTTCAAGAGTTTCTGGGTCGCGCGAGATTCACTGAAGGTCTATATCTCGCGACCACTGCGCGACAGCTATGCGCAGGAATACCTGAAGCTTTCTCTTCTGAGTGAGTCGCGGGAAGCTTAACGGTTCTTCTTTTGAGCTGCGCGAGACTGTGGGAATGCTTTAGACTGAGCCTCGTGAGGATCTCACGAGGCTTGCTTTTCAATTCTTTCTGGCACTAAACCGCGTTAGAACAGTGCGCAAGCTATGCGACCAATTGTTGTGCTTCCTCCAGGGGCTCGCGACAACTGCGCGAAGGCATTATCCTTGGTTCAATTGAACCTTGCGACATTCACGCGAGGCATTCTTCTTGATGTATTTCTACTTGGATGTGCCTATGCTTCAGCCAACTCTCTGTCTGTGTTCATCCATCGTTCTGCTGAGGTAGTTCTGGGGCAACAGTCAGCTTCTTAGCATGGTTAGGGGTTTATTGGCAGCTGCTGTTTATTATCTGCAGAATAAGCTTAAAACACTTTTATTAAATGACTAAGGGTCCAACAGAGATTAAGTTAAGGGGTGAAAAGTGGTACTTTTCAGGTCTTAACACACCCCCAAACCTAATCTTTGCTAGTCCCTTAGCAAAGCTGTAAACGGCACTTTCGTAGGGATCACGAATACATTTAGCATATGTACCAAGCCTTTTAAACTCTTAGGTGATCTCTAGTGGAGGAGTGAAGTCTCCTGAGGGTTTTCAGTGAAGACACCCACAAACTTCACCATTAAAATCAGTTAAATATAGTGCAGATAATGACAACACAGATTCAAATGTTTAAAGTTTCATTCCACATTCATTTAACACTTAGAGGAAACTGCAGCAATGTTTGTAGGCCATTGAGAACTTAAAAGTTAACATGTGTTTGCCTGACCATCATTTATTTAACATTAGAATTTCAATGTATGAAAATCAGTACCCAACTTGCCTTTGATTCAAGATCCAGGGTGGATACCACCCTAAAGAGGTAAAAATTCAGACCCAATTCTCACTAGGGCTATCTCTCAACATTAATAAACTGAGGGTGTTCATAATCTCACAGCTCAAGAGCAGTTGCAGACCCCAAATGGGTTTGCAAGCATGAGCATAGGCCAAGCTTCTAATTTCTGACATCTTCAAGGATTTTCACCATAGATTGGGCAACTCTTCATCTTCACATGACAACTCATTTGACTTTGGATCCACAAGGTCTTTGAGAATGGGTTGTAATGTGGCTTATGGCTGAGGGGTGTAAAGAATAAAAGGGGTAAAAAGGGAATCCAAATTGAGAAATCAGCAAGGTAAGGAGTGGTTCATGACTTCACAACCTTCATTCCAGTAAAAACTTCATCTTCCTCTTCTATTTTTCAAAGAAAAAGTGGCCGGCTTCTCCTTCTCTTTTCAATTTCCAGATGACGATGTTCTCTAGACTTCTCTTTCTTTCTCTCTTTTATATATATATATATATATATATATATATATATATATTTGATGAAATGCCACACAACTGCCATTGATACACAGCTGTTCACAAGTTGCTTTTCTTCACCTTTCACAGAATATTGGACCATTCTCAGTATCTTTACTTCCTTCTCCTTTACTTTCTGAATTTTCAGAGTGAGGGTAAGGTTGAGGTTAAGGTGCAAGTTTTCTGGTGTTTGTGAAAGAAAAAATATGATTTTAAGGCTCAACTAGTGTATGCAAAAGGGGCAGATTTTAAAAGGTTAGAATTTTAAGCTCAAACTATCCAAATGAGGGCCTTGGATCATTTCCTTAGTCTCATGAGTGTTGTCAATTAGTTTTGATTTGGAGTTGCACAACTTCTAGTGAAAAAGTCTTGATTCACTCAGTCCTTAGAGCAAAAATAATGCCGAAAATACTCTTTAAAAGAAAATGATGGGCCCAAATCTCACTAGGTATGGTCTTCAATTTTAACTCATGGGGTGGATTTTCAGCTGTTTCTCTCCTCTTAGGCTCGCTGAGTACTTAACTCAAATTTTTTTCTAATATTAGCTTCATAGTAGTGTCAAGATCAACTTTTATCTGTTTCTAAAAGTCTGCCACAATATTTAAATGTTTCCTCATTGTATCAAGTTAAGTGAAAATTAACTTTGTTCATCCCAGTTAAACCATCATTACTACACTAAAATTAACTATTCTATTGGCAGACTGCCACACCCCCAAATCATTCGGAGCAGTGTCCTCACTGGTTCAGAGGTGACAAAAAGCAGGAGAAACCAAGTAGATAGACAAAAATAAATACAGAAGAATAGAGAGAAACAAAAAATGCAAATGGAACAGTAAGAGACTAAAAGAAACTTGCATTAAATTAAAAAGAAAATATAACAAAAAGATAGAAAAGGAAAACACAAAATGGGGGGGGGGGTCAATGTGTAGCCGGGGGAGGGTTTGAGGAAGATGGAGGGGGAGATGCAGGTGGTGCCAGTTTCTTCTTCTTCTTATTTTCTCTCTTTCTTTTCCTCCTTGGCCAGGATCCGCTGGACCTCATCAAATTCATCCCAGAGAAATTGCAAGGGGTCCGTCTCCTTTGGCGGTGGGGGATCGTCCCAGATGGGGTAAAATTTGATTGGAAACCCGAAGGGGTTGTCATGCGCCATTTGTGTGAGGAGGTATGGACTTCTAGGGTTAGAAGAGGAGGGATGAAATGAAAAGGGACGGATGACCGGTTTAAAAGAGAGGGATGAGGGAACATGAATCGGCGGAATTGAGATAGCACCCCTTTTCAAACTTGGCAATAAATGCGTGCTGTGTGGGAAAAAAAGAAACACACACTGGCTCTTTGGAAATGAGAAGGAGCATTAAATGAATGTCCAAAGATAGGCATGGTATTTGAAGAGGTAAGTGTATCGCGCGGAGATCCTCACGAAGAGCAATCAGATATGAGTAAAGGACATTTCTCGCACAGCTGAGCTGGGGATCTTTGCGAGGTACACTTAATATGGCACATCAATTTGAAGAAGGAGCCATTGAAATCCCTGAGGCAGGTATTTGCATAGAATTATGCAGTCACCACCGACATCTATCCTTCAGAAGATTGTTGCTGTCCAAAAGATTGTTGTTGTCCAAAAGATTGGGCAACAACAGCCTGTTCCATTAAAAATTCAAGGTATTGCCCTGCAGATGGGCACTCTTCCATTGTGTGCTGAGAAGATTGGCATATCAGACATGCCTCCATCACTTGTGCAGCCATTCTGGGCTGCACCACAGTCAAAAGTTTATCAAATCTTTCAGTAAGATTGACCATCTATATTCTCAGGTCATCATTTCCTCTAACTTCATACATCTTTCCTTTAGAAGTTTCAGCCACCACCAGCTTAGGAGAAGGCTCTTGAACAATTCTAGATGAGGACATCTTCTGGAAAGCATTTTCACTTATGACTTCGAACAAGTCCCATGCCTCATAAGATGTTTTATGCATGTATGTTCCACCATAAGAGGCATCCACCATGTCTCTGCTCTTCCCATCCATCCCATTGTAGAAGCTCTGGACAAGCTGCCAGTTAGGGATCTTGTGGTGGGGACATTATTTGAGCATCTCCTTAAATCTGTCCCAGCATTGGTTAAAATCCTCAGTTGAGGACTGGGCAAAAGAAAGTATGCCCTTCCTCAATTGGCTGGTTTTGGTCTCTGGGAAAAATTTAGACAGAAATCTTGTCTGGAGGTCTTTCCAAGTAGTGATACTGTTGTTTGGGAGAGTAGACAACCAGGTGCTGGCCTTGTCCTTTAGGGAGAAAGGAAAGAGCCTTAGCCTAGTGGCTTCTGGTCCCAAACCAGCAATGGAAAATGTCGTGCACAGGGCCAGGAACTGGTCAATGTGCTTGTAAGGGTCTTCCTTGCTATGCCCATGGAAAGAGGGAAGCATTTGGATGATGGAAGTTTTGATTTTGTAATTACCCTGAACATTTGGGAATTGAATGCTGAATGGAGAATTGTAATCATCCGGAGCATTCAATTCCTTCAATGTTCTAAGTTGCTCTTCACCCATAATTGTTGTCTCTATTTCAAAAGGTGGCTCGACTGTGGTGTGTTTGTGCCTTCTCGGTCTTCTACCCCTTTCAATCTCAGGGTTAGCAGGCTCTAAAGTAGGACTGAGAGATCTCCTTCCTAACATGCACACACACCAACAGCAAGGGAAACAATTCGCAAGCACATTGCACTAAAAAAAATTACAACTATCCTAATCAACTGCTTATGGAATCTTCAAAGGAGAAATAAACTGAGGTTTTGAAGGTTAGAGAAGTGCAAACAGAGGTAGCTAGACTCTCAATGCAGTTCCAGTCTCCTTCTCTGCTACGGTCCAAATCTGCAAGAAAAATTCTAAATATAAATCAGCAGTATCAATTATTCACAAGTACAGCTACCAAAGAATAAAGAATCAAAAATCTAGAGTCTACTAAAAGATCAATATCCCCGACAACGGCGCCAAAAACTTGTTGTTTCTATCTCAAGTGCTTGCTACTGACTTTATTGGAGATAGTGATAAGAATGGGATAAATGAAAAATGAGTGAAAGGTAGAGTGATGATTACGGAGCAGCAAGCCTAAAATATGCACAGTCCTGCAAGATACAGGGCCTGTTGTAGGAAGTTTTGATAAGTAAGAGTTTGTCCCACAGGGAAGTTGATCTCAAGCTCCAAGGGAGCTATCCTTAGTAGGCTCTCCAGATCTGGCTACAGATCTGGCAATCCTAAGTGGAAGGGGATTTAGGGTCACTATAACCTAAATTCTAAGGTATCCTAATGTCTAGATTACAGAAAGGGTCAAGAAGGATGGTGGAGTGAGAAAATAAATATAAAAGGGTGAGAAGTATGTTATTAGGTACAGATCTGATGGGTCTTGTAACTCAGATTCAGATTTGTTGCTATAGAAATCCTGTCCAATGGTTACATTATCACCAAAGAGGAGAGAGAATCCAACTCACCACTGTGCCATGATCCAATCCCTTAAGGCTATAACCTATCCACTTAAATGGTCACAGACTATCCAATAGGGGAACCACAATCCAGAGATGGGTCAGAATAAGTTTATCATTGTAGGCACTACTTCATTCAGGCTACAAGCTCAAGAATCTATAGGAACCTCATCTTCTAGCTTTTAAGCATGGTTGTTCACTGCTTTAGAAAGATTGCAGTACTCCAGTCACAAGCCTACAATCTCTACGACCAACTCAGATCTGTAATCTGATGGTGGATCTATTCACTATAGGGGAGTCTGTCATTGCACAATCTCTCACAAGGCTACAAGCACAAGTGCAGAGAAGAAGAATCTGTCTTAGTTCCATGACTTGGCCTCACCTTAGGGCTATAATCTGTCCACTTGAATGGTCACAGACTATCCACAGAGGTTATCCTCCTCACAAATGGCTAAGATAGAACAAGAACATTACTGTCGCTACCATGTTCCCAAGGCTACAAGCACAAGTTCCCATGGGGATTCAGATTTAGTGGGTCCTGTGGTGGGGGAAGGCCTGCAAAGTGCCTAACCTAGACACACAGGTCACTGAGATCTAAATAGTACCTTAGAAGCAATCCTCCATTGCTTACAAAACAACTTAGCAATGGAGGATCTCAAGGCAGCAGCCTTGTACAGCACAACTCATAACAAAAACAACATCCGATACATGTAACAGATCCTATTGCAAAAACTCCATTAAAATCCATACCAAATAATCATACAAAAGGCATAGCCAGCAAATGTTGGACTATGGAGAGAAAGAAAATGGAAAAAGAAAACTCCTAAACCCTAACCTTAGCCTACTGTAAAAAACTTGTTGGTTTTTTTGGGAAAGAAGAACATAAGTTAAGTCCCAAAAAGGATCCCTAAACCTAAGCTAGGCTGAGGCTTATATAGCAGTCGGCTTCCCTTCCAATTAGGGTTAGGAAAACCCTAATTTCTCAATGTAATTGCAGCTCATTCTTGTCCCTTGGATGTCTCGGAGCGTGTGCACGGAGATTGAAGCATTGGAGTGCATGCCCTAATTGTTGGAGATTCCCAGATTGTCCTTACAGAAGTGGGGAAAAGTTTAGAATTTGATCATCGCTGGGTAAAAATGATTTCAGATCTTTTCGCATGGTAGAATTGGCGTCGCGGGGTTGAATTGACTTGAAATTAATGCAGTCACGGGATTGGCATTTTAGTCATCGTGGAATACAAATGGCTATGGCGAGATTGTTCTTTCAGCTTAGAATGGCGCGGGGATTGCTCGTGTGGTTCGTCCCTTGGTGAATCTCATGACAGATCTTCGCGAAGAAGCAGCGTTCAAGAGTTTCTGGGTCGCGCGAGATTCACTGAAGGTCTGTATCTTGCGACCATTGTGCGATAGCTGTGTGTAGGAATACCTGAAGCTTTCTCTTCTGAGTGAGTCACGCGAAGCTTAACGGTTCTTCTTTTGAGCTGTGTGAGACTGTGTGAATGCTTTAGACTGAGCCTCGTGAGGATCTCGCGAGGCTTGCTTTTCAATTCTTTCTGGCACCAAACCGCGCTAGAACGGCACGCAAACTATGCGATCAATTATTGTGCTTCCTCCAGGGGCTCGCGACAACTGCGCGAAGGCATTATCCTTGGTTCAATTGAATCCTGCGACATTCACGCGAGGCATTCTTCTTGATGTATTTCTGCTTGGATGTGCCTATGCTTCAGCCAACTCTCTGTCTGTGTTCATCCTTCGTTCTGCTGAGGTAGTTCTAGGGTAATAGTGAGCTTCTTAGCATAGTTAGGGGTTTATTGGCAGCTGCTGTTTATTATCTGCAGAACAAGCTTAAAACACTTTTATTAAATGACTAAGGGTCCAACAGAGATTAAGTTAGGGGGTGAAAAGTGGTACTTTTCAGGTCTTAACACCTACCAGGGCCTAATGGCCCAAACCCTAAAAGCCCAATGGGCAAAATTTCCCAAGGCCTTTTGGCTCGGACCCCTTCAAGTTCCTTATCCTATACCCAAGCCCAGCAAGGCCCAAACCTTGGGTCCACATACCCATACCCTTCGCAATTCCCTCAATATCTCCCTCACACACAAACCTCCCCGACCCAAGGCGGGAGCCTGACACTTATCCTCCATCAACCCCTATTCTCCCATGTCCTTGTACCCTAAAGCTGTCTCCAAGCTTTCCCCCAAACACAGTGGCCCCATTAGGGCTTAACCTAAAATCCAAACTCCACTCATCCTATCACTCCATAAAACTTCCCTCACCTCCAATGGTCCCACCCGGCACCCATCTAGCCCAGCCAGCACCAACAAGAAAATCTCACCCTCACAGCACCATATGTTGACCCATAATATGGGGAAGATGAGATTAGGAATAGCGGGGCTTACGCTAGGGCATTTGCCATCATCAATCCACCACCCATAATCACCACCCCCCGATAGCACAAAGTGAATCAAGGCCGATCGTTGCTAAAAATAGCCCCACTATCTAAAGAGTCTAAGTAGTTGAAAGAACAATTGGACAAAATCCAGAAGCAACTGTTGAAGATGGGTGGAGCCAAAATCCATTCCATGGATTTCTCGGACTTACGTTTATTTGTGGAAGTCCCTTTGCCCCCAAAATTTGAAATGTCGGTCTTTGATTAATATAATGGCACGGGCAACCCCATCGCACACCTCAAGTCCTACTGTAGGGACATGTGCCAAAATGGGGGGACATGTGCATGTTTATAAAAGTCTTTCAGAAAAGTCTGATGAGCCCGACCTTGAGGTGGCTCATGTCCCTAGAACCATCCATGATAAAACATGGAAAGATCTGACACATTTATTTCAAGAATAGTATGTCTACAACAGACATTGAACCTCGCAAGTCAGATTTGGCCTGATTAAAGCAGAACTCTAACGAGACCTTCAACGATTACCTTGGGCGTTGGAGAGAACTAGCAGCTCAGATAAGAAACAACAAACCTGACGATGAGCAGATTGAGATGATCTCAAAAAAATACCTTGCTAGTCATCTCAGACTTCCTCGTTTACTAACAGCAGTCCAGCTTCACTGATTTGGCGAGGAACACCAATCGTTGTGAGGATTCTATCAGAGAAGGGCGTTTAAGCATGAATGTATCCGATAGGGCCGGCGGGGTCAGGAGATTCTCTGAGCAAAGAAATGATAGAAGAATAGGGATAGATGTGTAGAATGTCACGAATGCCAGGCCCAACACCAGTATAATCTCATTCCAATTCAAAGTCGCACAACTAGCTCTAGTTAGAAGCGAGCCGATACAGAGAACCGAAAATAGACAGGGGGCACAGATGACCACGGAACAGAGAAAGTCCCGCTTTGACTGAGTGTTCACACCTTTAGGGTAATCACTGAATGTTTTGTTGCCCTTACTAATAGAAAAAGGGTTGGTCATAACACTCCAATCACGACCTCCACCAAATCCCACCCCAAGGAACTATGACCCCAACACCCACTGTAACTTCCACCAAGGACCGGGTCACCCTACTGATCGGTGCTTCTCATTAAAGCATGCAATACAGGATCTGATTGAGACAGGGAAAATCATTCCCCCTGCACCTCCCCAAGCTAACCAGCATGTAAACATACATCAGGTGCCACTGCCACCACATCCACCTGGTGGAATGAGCCCAAGACCTACTATTGGCATGGTAGTAGAGAATGATGAAGACTTTGCCCCATCGGATTACATCTGCGACCAGGAAAATTTTGTGGCACCACTGCAAAGAGACTAGGAAGATAGAAGTATTGGGGTAATTGAACCTCTGAACTTGGCGGATTATTTTTCCAACCCCACGCCACAAACAGAACCTTTAGATCTTAGGGTATACTTCCTAGTGCCAGCTCCCGTTAACTACGTCCAAATCAACTCCTATCAACCATACGCGACATCCTTCACCAACTACCCAATGACTGATGATGTCCCCCATCCACCTTCGGTGCCCATCAATTATCAATGTCCCATCCCTGTCCCGTCACCCCCAATACAGTCATCCACAATCTCTGCCAACCCTATTTGGTCCACCTTCTCCACCATTCCAGAAGTTAACCACGTGATCCCTGCCCATCCCAATCCATTGGCACAGGCATCTCCAGCACCCCCATTACCCCGTTCCAGATCACAGGACTAGCGTACAATCCTCATCAGGTCCCACTCAGTTATGATCAAATGGACATTAATACAGATAGTAGCAAGGATGCGGTAGTTGATTTTGTCACCAGGTCAGGGAAGATCTCCAAATAGCCAGATGCACCGGTGCCAATGCCAGCCCGACCAGAGGGAAAGAAGGATACCACTGTAGCAAACCCTTTTGAAAAAATGAGCCGAGAACACATACTTGAAACTCAATTAAGGAGATTGCCAACCCACATCACAGTTTGGGATCTATTAACGACGTCCCCGCTCCATTTCCAAGCTCTAATGGTGGCGTTAAAAATGTACATGTTTCTTTTCAAGTAAGCCCAGATGAGGTTGGGCAGATAATCGAACAGGTGATGGCTCCCAATGCCATCTCTTTTTCGGATACGGATTTATCGGAGGAGGTAAATAATCATGCTAAATCCCTCAACATCATCGTAGAGGCCGGAAACATGGTAATCCCACTGGTGTTGATTGATAATGGGTTCGCTCTGAATGTGTGCCCTCTAAGAACTGCCACCAAAATAGGTGTATACCCTTTTATGTTGAGACCAACAAAAACTAGTGCTAGAGGGTTTGATAATGCAAGCAGGAAAATAATTAGAGAAGTTGATCTTGAGCTCGTGATCGAGTTAATGACCTTTTCAAATGATGGAGAACAAATCCTCTTTCAATCTATTGTTGGGACGCCCTTGGTTACATGAAGTCAGGGCAATACTGTCCATACTACATCAGAAGCTTAAATTTGTGTATGGGTAGAAGGCCATCACCATCATAGTTAAAGGGCATCAGGAAAAGGAAAAAGCTACCCACAACATTGAAAATCCCAAAGTGCTGGATGTGCCGCACACGACCGAGGATACGGACCTCCACAACTTTGAATATGAGGTATTAGTGGTAGTCTTGGAACCCCCAGAAAGCATCACCTTGAAAATCAGAGGCGGAATGGTAGCAGCTGTGGTCATGCTCCAAAAGTGGGGCTATCAGAAAGGAAGGGAGTTGGGACCATGATTATAAGACAGGAAAGAGTCAGTCAAGGCCAAAGGTGGGCAACAAGTTAGATTTGGGTTAGGCTACAAGTCCACAGAAGAGGAGGTTCGAGAGGCCAAGGAGAAAGTCCGAGCCATAGCAGCTCTTAGAGCCCGAGGGATCAATTTAGAAGAGGAGTCCCGCTCTAGGTTTCACATTCGAAATACCTTTGTGAGTGCGGGGATTGTAAAGATTGATTAGAATGGGGCAATATAATTAACCCCACACAAACTCACGACCCTTGTCTGCCCCACCAATCCCCAAATTTTCCTTCTCAACCTGAAAATAGATTTAGCCACTCTGTCCCTTTTTGAGGAAGTGTCTTTCATACCCGTACAATCTCCCCCTGTGGTAAACCACCTTAGGACCTTGCTGACCTTTGAGGATAGAGTTCCAAATGAGCCCGTGATCAACATGATGAGGCTAACTCTGAAGAATCATATCAGCCAACCCCCTCTATCCAAACACGTAAAGGAGCGGCACCATAGGTACGGAATTGGACGTCCGTGCCCCAAACTCTGGAAGCTGCGAGTAGCCTAAAATATGGCACCCATTTCCCAAAAAAAATAACCTATAAAAAGTGAGATAAGCCCTTGACAGGCAACACCATATATATATAGGAGCTCGCTTCGCTAAGACCCTATTTTCGGAGAAAACGAAAATCCCAAAAACATAAAAAAAATACAAAATCCAAAAATATTATCTTTTAAATTTTTGAATAAAGTTAAAGAAAATGATGCCTTGATAAAAAAAGCCCGTCCCACGTGAAATCGACCCCTTTCCTGTAAAATACAAGAAGAGGTAGGAGTCACGTGTCTGGACGAAGAAATCCCTACTGAGGAGCTCCCTAATGAACTCCTTGAGCGGTTTGCCGACTTTGAGCAGGACCCTACCCTCATTGTTGAGGAAACAAAGGATGTCAATCTAGAAGTCGAGGCGGTTCCTAGAATCACTAAGATCGGAACATCTCTATCTCCCGAGGAAAGAAAAAGCATGATTGAGTTCCTTCTATCATATCAAGATGTCTTCGCATGGTCATACAGGACATGCCTGGTTTGGACATTGATTTGGTCGAGCATGAGCTGCCACTCTACCCTGATGTTAGGCCAGTCAAGCAGAAATTGAGGCGACTCTGACCTGAGTGGATGCTGAAAGTGAAAGACGAGGTCATCAAGTAATATGATACAACATTTCTCATGGTCTCCAAGTACCCTTAGTGGTTATCCAATATTGTTCCAGTGCCGAAGAAAGATGGAAAGGTTCGCATGTTTATTGATTTCAGAAACCTAAACAAGGCAAGTCCAAAAGACGACTTCCCATTACCGCACATCAACATCTTGGTCGATAACATTGCTAAGCACGGGATGCTCTCCTTCATGGACGGATCCTCCGGATATAATCAAATCAGGATGGCAGAGGTAGACCGAGAGAAGACATCATTTATCACTCCTTGGAGCACTTTTTGCTACCGAGTCATGCCATTCAGGTTAAAGAATGCTGGTGCAACATACTAGAGAGCGATGGCGACACTCTTCCACGACATGATGCACTGAGAAATTGAGGTGTACGTTGATGACATGATCGCCAAGTCACTGGAATGAAGTGATCATCTGATAAACCTCCAAAAGCTGTTTGAGAGGCCAAGAAAATATAGGTTATGTCTAAACCCTCATAAATGTGCATTTGACGCCATGTCAGGGAAGTTGTTAGGCTTCACTGTTAGCAGAAGAGGTATCGAGGTTGACCCGATCAAGGTAAAGGCCATCACAAAAATGCCACCGCCGTCTATCAAAAAAGAGGTCAGCAGTTTCTTGGGCAGGATACAGTACATTAGTCGATTCATTACACCGCTCACTCCTATTTGCACACTGATCTTCAAGCTGCTAAAGAGAGATTCTCCCATTGAATGGAATGATGACTGTCAAGCAGCATTCGATAAAATCAAGGGCTACCTTCTCAACCCTCCACTATTAGTACCACCTGAGCCAGGGAGACCACTCTTAATGTATCTCTCCATGACGGAAGTTTCGATGGGATGTGTCCTAGGGAAGTATGGCAAGACAGGGAGAAGAGAGCAAGCCATCTACTACCTGAGTAAAAAGTTCACCGACTACAAGACGTGTTATTCTCATTTGGAGAAAGCATGCTTGGCTCTCATGTGGGCCACGCAGAGGCTCCACCACTACTTGCTATCCCAAGCCGTTCTACTCCTAGCACGCATGGATCCATTAAAGTACATGTTCGAAAAGTCGGCTCTCACTGGGCGGACTGCACGCTGGCAACTTCTCCTATATGAATGTAACATCACCTACATCACTCAAAAGTCAATCAAGGGGCAGCCCTCGCTGACCATCTTGTCAATAATCCCTTTCCCGATTATGAACCTCTGAGGATCAAATTCCCAGACGACGACATCTTGTTCATGACAGAGGATGATATAGTAGAGACAGAGGAGTCCTGCATGATGCACTTCGACGGAGCAGTAAATGCCGAAGGTCAAGGAGTTGGCGCTATCCTAATCTCACCAAAGGGATCTCACTTACCAGTTTTCATCAAACTCAACTTCCCCTGCATTAACAACATGGCCGAGTATGAGGCCTGTGTAGCTGGACTATAGGCATCTCTTGACCTGAAAGTAATCCATCTCAGGGTATTTGGAAATTCACAGTTGATCATATGCCAGACGAATGGAGATTAAAAGACGAAGGATGAGAAGTTGATCCCATTCCATGAACACCTCGAAGATCTGATAGCATGCTTCGATGATGTTACTTTCTCCTATGTCCCACGGATAAGGAATCAGTTCGCCGACACATTAGCAAATTTGGCATCGATGGTAGAAATCCTGTATGGTGTCGAGATGAAGCCAATCATGATTGAACAGTGGAACAAGCCGGCCTTCTGCCTCTAAATCGAGGAACCCATGGGGACTGATGATGAGCCTCATATCAAGGATTTCCTCGAGGGGACATCCAAAGAGGACAGACAGACCATTAGCGCCAAACTACATCATCTGCGGTGAGTGTCTCTACAGGCGGTCATATAACAATATCCTACTCAGATGCCTAACTGAAAGTGAGGTAGGGAACATCATGAAAGAGATTCACGAGGGAGTACGTGGGGTCCATGTCAATGGGCACATGCTTGCTAAAAAGATCATACGTCAAGGGTATTTCTGGACCACCATGGAAACTGACTGTTGCAGGCACATTCAGAAGTGCTATAAATGCCAAGAACACTCCAGTCTGATCCACACCTTGGCTATAGATCTACACAACATGACAACTCCATGGCCATTTGCCACTTGGGGCCTCAATGTCGTCGAGAAAGTCAATCCGAAGGCATCAAACGAACATCAATTCATCCTGGTTGCCATTGAATACTTCACCAAATGGGTAGAGGCAGCATCCTACACGAACATCATGACCCAGCATGTTGAGAAATTCTTCAAAAGTAATATCGTTTGCCGATTTGGCATACCCAAGGATATCATCACGGACAACAGCACGAACTTTGCGAACAAACGCATCATGGCCTTCTGTGAGCAGTACAAGATCTAACATCATCGCTCGTTACCATATCGGCCATAAACCAATGGGGCCATGGAAGCTGCTAACAAAATGGTCATCCACATCCTTGAGAAGATGGTCATCACTTATCGAGATTAGAGCGAAATGTTACCATTCACTTTATGGGCCTACAGAACATCGATCCGTACCGCTATAGGGACAACACCGTTCTCCCTTGTATATGGAACTAGGCCATCCTTCTGATCAAGGTTGAGGTACCTTCGCTCCGTATTCTCATGGAATCAGGCCTACCCGAAGTAGAAAGGGAGAGATCCTGCTTTGAGTAGGTGAACCTGCTGGACGAGAAAAGGCTCCTTGCCTTGTGTCATACCCAGTGTACCAGGGGCGAATTGCACGCGCTTATAATAAACATGTTCGCGGTCGAGATCTGAAGGTAGGAGACACCGTACTCAAGAAAATCTTTCCATCCTTCCACGCCGATCCGAGAGGAAAATTCAAGCCTAACTGGGAAGGATCTTACGTCATCCGAGAGGTGCTCTCGGGATACACTATTCGCTTCGCCACCATGAACGAAGATCACTTTCCTGAGACTATTCGCTTCGCCACCATGAACAGATTTCGCTTCCTCATTTTCACACCCACATTGTGTGTGCACCACCACTGGGCAAGGAGACCCTTTTTACAAAAGATAAGACTTTCTTTTCTGTGATCATACTATGCACTTTCCATCTCAAAAGAGGCCCACCAATCAGAGAGAGGAGAAATAACATTGTTTTATAAGATAATAGATTTCTCTTTCTCATGTAGAAACCTGTATACAGCTGACACCACATCCCAAAAAATAATATGTGAGATGCCTAGCTTCTTTCTTTCTTTACAAAAGTGCAAAAATAACAAAAACATAAAGAAAATATGTATACCAAAAAGATGTATCTAATTAGGGGTTTCTTACACCCCTTTCTATGGTTTTGATCTATGCAAAAAGGTATGTGCAGGATGGAATCAACCATCCAACTTGTGCTTTAAGGCACAAAGACACGGATCTCTGCACGTAAAGCATCCTCCTGTACATCCCGCTCCATCATCCAGCAGCCATGAAGACTCTGATACTGCTTTCGAGAAGCATCAGTAGCATAAGAGCGTCACTCAACAACCCTTCTAGACGAAGGACCTCACGCTTAGCTACATCAGCTCTGGTTTCCGCCACCTCTGCTTTAACCGTCTATTTCTCTAAATTCTCATATAGGATTCGCTTCTCGTCCATCAGTAGCTCAATACGGTTTCAAAGCATTGATTCCTTCCTCGGCCAAGGCCGCCCTATATCACCGTTCTCTGCCTGATCCGGGTAACAAGTGGGAGACACCTCAGACAGTAGCAAAGCCTCATACTCTGGGGAAGATAGAACCAAATTTCCCTGCTCTAAATCACACATGAGTGTCGACTGATGCGTCTCCCAGAGAGCAACTACCCTATCCATGTCCCTAGAGGATCCCGAGAGAAAATTAAGTCACACAGGGGCGACTCTAGAACAGGAGGCACCTGCTAAGGGCAACCGAACAGGCGCAACACCCGAAATGGGAAATAGTAAGTGTTGCTAGTCAAACCGAGGAGAGTGATGCCCTTATGATCTCTGGAGAGAACCACTAGAAAGGTCCGATCTAACCATGGGAGCCTCCACACCAACTCTGCTTTGTCCAGCCAAAGCTTCAAACCCTGCATGTCTCTCAGTGGAAGCATGGGGCATTTACCCAGGAAGCAACGGGCCACATCACCACAAGCAACATAAAAGTGGGGCAAGGGTCCCAAGATGGCAAGATGCTCCCCAAGCCAAATTTGGAGCAAGATGGGACATCCCCGGAGGCCCTCCACCTTGCCCAGGGCGAAGGCATCAGGGAAGCGATAAAGCTCCGCCTGCACCATATGCATCACAGAGCGACCTCTCTCTATTTCTGCCAAGACGTCACAAAGTGCAAGTGAAAAGCTCTCTCCCCCAGTATAGAAAAGAACCTCGGAGATAAGGCAAAGGGCAAAAACCTTCACATTATGAGGATTTTTTATCGGCAATTTTTGTAGGCTTTCCGCCCCGAATAGTTCTCTTAGGAATTTCACCGAACACCAGGTGGGCCCCTCAATGAGACTTTTATCATAATCATTTTTCTTCAAGCCCAAGGTGATGTGGGTGGCTTCGGCATAACACGGTTTCGGCAACACCTTAGCTAGGTCTCTTTGCAGCTTCAAACTTGATAGATTGGAGAACTCCTCGAGAGTAGGAGTCAACTCATGATTCCCAAAACGGAAGACATGGGTGTTAACTCCCTAAAATGAAGCCGCGACATAAATGAAATCCCAAAGCGGAGGAACTTCAAGGAAGGATGAGAGATGGGCCTAGCCGAGCCGATCGAAACCTGCAAGCTTGCTCTCATTCATGCTATCAAGCCACTTTCTTAGAAAACTGGGCCCCACACCTAAAGAGGGAAGTATCGTGGTCCCGGACCCTTCACGAGAGACGGGGCTAGAAAGCGGGTCCATTGACATATAAAGATGTTCCAAAGATATAAATTCAATGTAGGATGATGGACCCACCCTTGAGAAAGCAAGGAGAAAATTAGCAGCAAAAAGTACCAAGCCAAAATCAAAAGGACTAAAGAGTCCATTATCGGGCTTAAAAGGCCCAGCTTTCCCCAAGTTTGGCCTGGAGCGTGTATTACATGCGCCAAGCCTTTTGTTTCCTAGGATATGCCATGCGTCAGACCATTTTCCCCCCCACAAGAAAAAATGAGGGTTTGGGGAGGGAGTTTGCACTGATCCCCTGGACAGCTTGCCTGTGTTTACTGCCTTTTACCTAAAAGAGCACATTAAATCACATACAGAAGTGAATTTTATTGGTCACATCTAACTTAAATAAATTTTCATGCAGGAAAGATTCACACCGGCATGGAAACGAAGGCCAAGTGTTAACAAAGTATGTGGCCCCAGAGGCCATTCTTTCTGACAAAAAAATAAAAATAAAAATTCAAGCCCATCCTGCAAGCAATCCGACACACTACAGCAAGCAAAAGGGAGATAGAATATGCAAAGGGCACTAACATTCATCTGAAAAAACTAAAAAAACCATCTGAAAATAATAACAATGTCACATTATCCATTACATATTTCCAAAATCCAAAAATAAAATGTGTCCTAGAAAGTCTCAAAGTTCGAAAATCCAAAAATAGAGCCTAATCCTTATTGGCGCCCTTGGACTTCTTGTGCCTGTGCGAAGAGCTTTGATATGTCTTGACATCTCCTACTTGGGCCCATGCCTGAGAAAGTCGGCTAAGCAGGGAGCGGAACCCGACTCCTTTTCACGATCACGCTGCAAGTCATATCCAAAGCCATCAGTCAAGATCAGTTGAAAGATAAAAATAGTAAGGCAATGATTGGAAGAAGTCAGTATGATACTCACCACTTCCACGTCCTGAAGACCGATTATATTGCAGTAATACTTTGCCTGATTCATCGCCGAGCCATAGTCCTACAGAAAAAGGAGAGATACATCAGCTACAAGAGCCACAGGCGCAAGCACATGCATTTTCCTAAAAAACAAGCATGCAGAAAGAAAAAACTTGCTTACCCTAGGAACCAATTCAGGAGGGGGGATCCAGATCGCTTTAGTAAATATACGGGCCCGCTCCTCTATGGCTGTACATAAACCCGAAAGGAAGGCATCATCGAGGCATCTAAAAGTCCCATGGACCTCCACAGTTGAACTACCAGAGGCACCAGTACTAGAGGTGCCTGAGGGACCAGCTCCTGTAGCCTCAGTAGTACCCGCCACCACCTCATCATCATCATCAGAGTCACCTCCCTGCTCGAACTGTGAAAAGGAGTAGAGTTTTAGTCAGTAGAAGCAAAAAAAAAAAAATTGAACCAGAACCACTGAAAATTTGCCTAAGGAAAAGGAGAACCACCTGAGATTGTGGACCGCCAAAGGCCAGGAAATTGGCACCAGGTACAAAGCACAGAAGAATGGATCGGTAGGGTAAGGACTCATACCATAGCTGGTACACCCTGGGCATGAGATCATTGACGGGGACCCCATGATAAAGAAACCAGGCGGAGAGCTCCTCAACAGTACCCCTAGCAGCCATAACATCCGCATGAGGAGCGTGCGACACAGAAAAGTGGTCTTGATACTGGTGGACCACTCTCTCTCCTAGACAATATGCCCGGGCCTAGGCCTCATAGAAGAAAATGATGCGACGGTCGATGAAGAAGTGAGACGGACCCACAGTAGCTCGATCCCAAAAAGGAGAACCAATATAGGGATCATAGATAACTTGCCCAGATAGAAAAGTGTCCCATCAGCCAAGCAGGTAACATAAAAAGAAATGCTAAGAAAGAAAAGAGATAAATAGCCATAGCTACTCCAGGATCAGCAGGTCGAATTGGGACCTCAGGCCCATCTCCAAATGCTTCATACCAACATCCATGCGGCGGTGCGTGTTCCAATTTCTCATGAGTGGATATGTGTATACATCAGAATGCAGGAGGGGGCGGCTAGGTTGGAAGTGCAGATAGCTCCAAATCTGAAAAAATAGTATATAGAAAGGATGTGTCATATACAGAAAGGATGTGTCATATACAACAAGGGTGTGTCAGAAACAGGATGGATGACTAACCAATAAACCAAGGAAAGCAAAGGAGTTAGTGGTTTCCTCAATCGCCGGCCAGAAGCCAACAATAGAAACTAAGTTCCCCAATGAGACTCGGGCAGGGGATTTCCTCTTGTGCCCCTCGTCCCAATTTCCCATAAGACTAAGCAGGGACAATGAGACCCGACTGTCGCTGGCATTTGAGAAGAGGGTCTTTCCCAGCAAGAAAAGGAGCGACATGCTCTGGCTCAATAAAAATATCTGCATTTGGCTACCCCAGATCCACTAGTTCATTCTCATCAAACATATCAAACAGCCATGACATTTTATCCTTGGAGCCATGCAGATTGGTGGAGGTGGGATAATCCCCGATTAGTTGAATCACCTCATCCCGACTGGGCACGGGAAGGTTAGCCACCGGTATAGCCCCCATCCGAATCCCCGTAATCATAGACCAATCGATGGGGGTAAGGGTCGTATCCATCATGGCCATATGAAATGTCATAGTCTCGAGACGAAAGCGCTCAATCAAGGCCTTCAGATAGGTCGCATCGGCCCACATGGCAGGGCACGAGAGGAAATCCCTGAAACCAGCCTGGGTGAGAAGGAACCTCACGACCGGAGGGAGGTACAGGTAAAAGCGCTGAAGGTCCAACCAACCTCCTTGGAACGTGAAAGAGGGTAAGTCCTGCATCAAAATAAATAGGTGCTGGATGCTGAAGATATAACAAGCTCACATAAAACAATAAAGCCTATTTTGTTACCTTGTCGGCGATACCAAAGGTGGAGACATGAACGTACTGTTGATGAAGGAGACTAGTACGGGTGGCCTCACCCTACATTTCGTACCAGGGATGGGAGGAGCGTTGCACTACAAAAAATTGTTCCCCTCGAGAACCATAGACCACTTTCGGCCCCTCCTCTTGTTCTTGCCTATCCTCTTGTCCATGCTCTTCCTCACTTGACATTCTGAGGTGAACACAAACAATGATATCCGGAGATGTTAGTAATGAGACATAAGCAGGTAAGTATGTGCCTTTTATTTTTCCATCAATCTTCAACCATCGTCATTGAAAAAATACATAAATACATCAAAAAAGGACAAAGGGCATGGGGCCCAAACCAACCCCTCCCCGCCCCCCCACAAATCCAAAAGAAGAAAACAAAAAAATATATAAATGTGTGCACATTTGTGTAACCAAAAAAAAAAATCCCAAAAAAGAAAAAAAATATACATATGTGTGTGCATTTATGCAATCAAAAAAATCCAAAAAGAAAACAAAAAATACATATATGTGTGCATTTATGCAACAAAAAAAAATTTAAAAGAAGAGAACCAAAAAAAAAAAAACCACCCATCACCTTCAAAAAAAAATCATCATCAAACCACCCACATTTTCAAAGAAGAGAGAACAACAAACAAAAAATCACCCACATTTTCACAAAAATCACCCACATTTCAAAAAAAATTCACCCATATTCCAAAACAAAAAAAAAAAGGAAGAAAGAACAAAATTCTTTATGTGCACGCATAAAAAATAAAAAGGAGAAAGAAGAAAAGAAAATTTTTATGTGCCCAAACCTAGATTCAAGGAAAAAGAAAAAAGAAATGCCATAATAAAAAAATAACTCAAGAAAAAGATAAAAATAGGGCATCATTCGAGTTGATTTACATGAAATAAAATCAAACCAAGCCTTGACAACCATGCTTACAAGAGAAATCATCCATATGTCATCTAAAGAATCAAAGAATCATAGCCACATTGCAAAATAATTCAAGAAAGATCAAATAAAATGGGATTAAACAATGATTACCTTCAAGAAAATGGGTCCTTGATCCGGCATAGAGCGGGTGTTTAATCGGCACGAGAAAGCATCGGCAATGAAGCACAATTCAAATCGATCCAAGGGAGCCTTAGGAGAGACTTCTGTTTCGGTTAGAGACTGGGGGGGGGGGGAAGGAGATTTAAAAAAACCCCTTTTTGGCTCGGTCTCGGGCATTTTAAACGCCCCCCAGCTTTGGCTTGGCGCATCTAATACACGCGCCAAGCATAATTTGGCCCCATTTTGGCATGGCGCATGTATTACACACGCCAGGCTATTTCTAGCCAGATTTGGCCTGGCGATATTCTTGGCCCATTTTGACTTGGCATGTGTGTTGCACACGCCGATCTTGATCTTCCTTGGATCCGAGGAGGTGCACAAGCCCCCAAAGCGACAAGTCAACTTCCATTTAACCTGCCCGAGAGGCTGTGCTAGAATAAATGGTTCAGGATCGATGAGCATGCTCAAAATCCTGAACATACAAAGAAATCCACACAAAAATACAAAAATTTACATGAAATAATAACAAAAAAAATTCACATAAAATACCAAAATTTTTGTAAAGGAAATCCACACAAAAATACAAAAATTCACATGAAATAATAAAAAAAAATTCACATAAAATACTAAAAATTTCACAAAAGAAATCCACACAAAAATACAAAAATTCACATGAAATAATAACAAAAAAAATTCACATAAAATACCAAAAATTTTACAAAGAAAAAATCCACATAAAATACCAAAAATTCACATCAAATAATAAAATCTAAAAATAAACACGTATGCATCTTACAAAAAAGCGGCATGTACTCCCAAAAACGTTGTGACATCAATTCGCTTTGCTCGGGTAGTCATGCTAAATCAATTTAGAGACCGATGGGTTCGCCCAAGGACCTCGAACCCTGGTTCACGCAGGGGCACCCGTGGCCAATCAAATGGGGCAGTCAATGCCTCATAGGATTGGACATAAACTATGGACGTTCATCTGTTTGCTCCGCGCCTATCTTTAAGTATGGGTCGATCACCCTCTTACATATGGAGCTATTAGATTGAGAATGAAACTTGAAATATCAAACATCTTCAATCATTTGGAGAAGCGGACATTTTTTCCAGCATATTGGGATTTTGCAACTCGCTACATCTTGGTTATGCCCAGTAATGTCGCTAAGCACTTAGGGACTGATTACCTTGAGAAACAAACATTTTTCCCGACATACAGGGCTTCCGTTTACTCACCATGTTACCCACCTGGTGCTTGAGGTTCGTTCTGAATATAGCAGACCCATCAGTGATGCCTTGGGCCTCTTTGGATGTCGCTTGTCTTTGGCATTCGATCATTAGTGATCGGATACTAAAGAGGGACATCTGTCGACACCCAAATTTTGTCCAAGGCCCGATCGAAACATACTTCGAGAGAGGCGCACCCCCGGAGCTTCCGATAGCCCCTCCCATACTCTTAGGAATCTTCCCAAACCCTTAGAAACTTATCCAAACCCTTAGGAGTTACCCCCAACCTTTAGAAACCTCTCCGAACCCTTAGTTAACCCTCCCGGGCTATGGTTAGAGAGAGATGAACTAGGGCTGGCAGGGACCTCTACCGAGTCTAAATCTTATACCATTGAAAAGTAGAGGTTCTAAACTTTCTAACAAGTTAAGAATCACCTCGATTCGAGTTGTACGTCAAAAGTTATGGCGATTCGAGCAATGCCTAGGATCACACTTTTGTGCCGAGACCCCAACAAAGCTCTAAGACCCTGGAGTTCCCACAATCCCTTGTATTATTAGGGATCAAACCATTGAAAAAGCCTTGTTAGATCTGGGAGCCAGTGTGAACCTACTTCCATATTCAGTTTATGAGAAGTTAGGTTTGGAAGAATTGCAGCCCACACATGTGGTATTACAGCTAGCTGATAGATCTGAAAGGAAACCTGTGGGAATGATAAAAGATGTGTTAGTTGGGGTTGACAAGTTTTTCTATCCAGCATATTTTCTGGTTCTTGACATGGAACCAAGCAAGTACACTACCACCATTCCTGTAATTTTGGGCAGGCCTTTCTTGGCCACTGCCAATGCTTGTATACAATGTAGATCAGGTGTACTGGAGGTATCTTTTGGCAATATGAAAGTGAAATTGAATGTCTATAATGCAGCAAGTCAGCCTCGCTTGGATAGTGAGGATTTCTTTTTGATTGATGTGTTGGATGAGCTTGTGGAAGAGACTTTGCCCAAGCTACTGCATTGTGATGATTTGTGAGATGTTTTTGAAAATGTGTGGATTAAAATTGTGGAAGAAAATGCCCCCAGATTTGTGATTCAAGAGGTGAAAGCCTTAAATTCTGACATGGGGCCAGCAATAAGGTATCGTCCTTGGAAACCAGCTGTGTTGCCTCTTCCACCACCTTCAAAGGCACCTTTGTTGCCTTCACTCATAAGTCCACCTGATGTGGAGTTGAAACAACTTCCCAAGTCTTTAAAATATTTATTTTTGGGAGCTAATCAGAAGTTGCCTGTGATTATTTCTTCCTCCCTCACTGGTGAGCAAGAGGAAGAGCAGTTGGGTGTGTTAAAAAGGCATAAGAGAGCAATAGGTTGAACTATTGCTGATCTTGGAGGCATCAGACCTGTTGTATGTATGCATAAAATCTACTTGGAAGAGGTGTAGACACCCAAATTCGGCCTAAGGCCCGATCAGTCTGTACTCTGAGAGAGATGTATCCCTGTGCTTCCGATGGCACCCCTGAACCCTTAGGAATCTACCCTGAACCCTTAGGAATCTTCCCAAACCCTTTAGAACCATTCCCCAACCCTTAGAGATCACCCCTAAACCTTAGAATCCCTTCCCAAACCTAACTTAAACCCTTCTGAGCAGTTGATGGGAGGAGAGCTATAGAATTTTACACAGAGCACCACCATGGATGAACCATATACCATTGGAAAGAGGACTTCTCCATCTTTCCAACAATCCAAAGATCACCCAATTTGGAGTTGCGAGTCAAAAGTTATGGCCGATTAAAGTTCCACATAAAATCACAACTTTTGCTCAGGCGTGTATATTACATACGCCCAGCCAATTTGGCCCCAGATTTGTTAGGCGTATATATTATATATGCCTGCCTTTTTTATGGGAAATTTGGCCAGGCGTATATAATATATACGCCCAGTATAGGTGGGACCCACCACGGGCTTCATCTTCCCAAAGCTCCCCTATTTTTGGTGGAAATTATTGTGCATAAGCTGGGCATATATAATACATATGCTCAGCTTAGCTATAGTAACTGTCATCAGTAGCTCGAATTTCCTCCATCTGATTTGACCCTTTGGCCATCCCCTTGGTTGAGGTGGGTGTCTTGAGATTGGTTGCACCCCCTTTGAGCTTATTGGCAACCCTTAAGTCACCTTTGGTCTCACCCCATCATCTGCCATTAAAATGAGTTTCCCAAAACCCTAGGACCTTGAAAACCTAGAAAACCTTAGATGGGGGATTACCTAATTGCTAAACCAATTAGCTCTTAAATAAGCCCCTAACCCACCTCTTCTCTATAAATAGAGAGGCCCCCCTCTTCCCAAAGGGTTGAATTTTTGTTGAAAGATTAGAGAATGCTTAAGAGAGAACCCTAGTGAGAGAAAATGGCAATATTTTTCCAGAATTCCAGCATGCATATTTCATCTATTTCAGTCCATTTCTACCATTAGATTACTCCCTTTAGATAAAGTCTAGCCTTTGGCCTTGCCCTACACTTCCTATTTTATTGAATCCTAGCATTAGAACCCATTTTCACTCCATTTAAGCGATCGGAAGCATGCCAAAGCGAAGGACTTCCACGGTGCAACAAGGGCCCGTCAGCTCCGGCTCACCCCTCTCCTCCTCTACCTTCTTGGTGTCTCCTCCGTCCAAGGATTCAAGCCGTTACGCCGCCGAAATTTTGATTTGGCTCAAAGCTTGATAGGACCATATTGCCTTCGGGCAAGGGGAAACTCCGCCCTTTTATTTTTATTTTTGGCCATAGATAGAGACCGCTACGTGCGGGTTGATCGGGTGCCTAAACCCTTCTCGATCGATAACCGAAGCCCATACCCTAGAGCTTTTGGCAAAGACCGATAAATCAGAGTCATATTTAGCACATCGGTGCTCAAAATATCGATTTGAAGGTTTCCCGGGTCACCAAAAGCTCCGGGTGGTGACTCTACATTTTATTAGTAGCGAGCACATCGCCGCGACGGGTTCGAGAGGATCCATGGTCGCACAAGAGGGTTCCAAACTCTCTAGAGAAATGTAGAGAAAGCTAAACCCTCACATGCAAGAGGTAGTGATGAAGGAGGTGGTCAAATTGTTAGATGCTGGAGTCATCTATCCCATTTCAGATTCTAAATGGGTGGCACCTACTTAGGTGGTACCTAAGAAATCTGAAATCACTGTGGTAAAATTTGATTATGGTGAGCTAATTCCAACTAGAGAAACCACAGGTTGAAGGGTGTGCATTGATTATCGAAAGATCAATTTAAAAACCAGAAAAGAACACTTTCCTTTGCCCTTCATAGACTAGATTTTGGACAAGTTGGCAGGCAAAGCTTTTTATTGCTTTCTTGATATATATTCTGGGTATAACCAAATCCCTGTGTATCCACAAGACCAAAAAAAGACAACTTTCACATGTCCTTTTGGCACCTTTGCCTATAGAAGGATGCCATTTGGATTGTGCAATGCCCCTGCAACTTTTCAAAGGTGTATATATGCCATCTTCTCTGATATGATTAATCAATTTTTAGAGATATTCATGGATGATTTCTCTATCTTTGGGAACAGTTTTAGCCAATGTCTACACCATCTCAACCTAGAGCTGCAGAGATGTGAGGAAACCAACTTGGTTTTGAGTTGGAAAGAGAGTCATTTTATGGTCAATCAAGGCATTGTCATTGGCCATGTTATTTCCTACAAAGGCATAGAGGTAGATCAGGCTAAAATTGATTTGATTGAACATTTGTCCCCACCTAAAACTGTCAAACAAGTTAGATCTTTCTTGGGACATGCTGGTTTTTATAGGAGATTCATAAAAGATTTTAGTAAAATTTTAAAACCTCTTTGTCACCTGTTGTGCCAAGAGGATCCTTTTAAATTTAATGATGAATGCCTCATTGCTTTTGAGCTTTTGGTTGTTTAACCTCTGCAACTGTCCTTCAAGCACCTGATTATTCCTTGTAATTTGAGCTGATGCGTGAGGCATCAGATTTTGCTATTGGTACAATTTTGGGGCAAAGGAAGGACAAGTTATCTTGTGTAATAGCTTATGCAAGCAAGACAATGATTGATGCTTAGTTAAATTACACCATAACTGAGAAGGAATTGTTGGCCATTGTCTATGCTTTGGAAAAATTTAGGTCTTATGTGTTAGGATCTAGGATTGTGGTGTTCACAGACCACTCAGCCCTTAAGTATCTTTTGTCTGAAAAGGATGCCAATCCAAGATTAATCAGATGGATCCACCTATTACAGGAGTTTGATCTTAAGATTAAAGATAAAAAAAGGGGTTGAAAATGTGGTTGTAGACCACCTATCCAGGATCCTAACTACTGAGTTTGATAGGCTGCTTATTAATGACTCATTTCCTTATGAACATCTATTTACTGTTAGCACTTCTGCACCTTTGTTTGCAAACATAGTGAATTACTTGGCAGTTGGTAGGATTCCCCCACATTGGAATAAAATGGATAGGGAGCTATTCTATTCTCAGATCAGACATTACATGTGGGAGGATCCATACCTTTTCAAGCATTGTGCATACCAAGTTGTGAGGAGGTGTGTCCCTGAGAATGAATTTCACAGCATACTAATCATGTGTCCTGAACAAGCTTGTGGAAGCCATTTTAGTGGAAACAAGACTGCTACAAAGGTACTTCAAAGTGGGTTTTATTGGCCCACTATCTTCAAAGATGCATGGCAGCATTGCAAAGCTTGTGAAAGATGCCTGAAAATGGGAAGTTTCTCCAAAAGAAATTGCATTCCTTTACAGCCTATACTAATTTTTGAACTATTTGACATTTGAGGTATTGACTTCATGGGTCCTTTCCCTCCTTATGGATACAATTTTATTCTTGCGGCTGTGGGCTGTGTCCAAATGGTTTGAGGCCAGCCACAAGAACCAATGGTCACAGAGCTATCTTAAATTTCTTGAAGGACAATATTTTCTCTAGGTTTGGCACCCCCAGAGCTATCATTAGTGATGGGGGAAGCCATTTCTGCAATAGGCAATTTGATAATTTGCTTAGAAAGTACTCTGTGACACACAGAGTTGCCAACCCATACCACCTACAGACCAGTGGGCAGGTGAAAATTTCTAATAGAGTGATCAAACATATTTTAGAGAAAACTGTGAGAGGAGATGGGAAGGATTGGTCCCTAAAGTTGACTAATGCTATTTGGGCTTATAGAATTGCTTATAAGAGCCTAATAGGGATTTCTTCCTTTAGGTTGGTGTATGGCAAGGCATGCCATTTACCAGTGGAGTTGGAACACAAAGCCTACTGGGCTATTAAATCATTGAATGTTGATCTAACTTCTGCTGGAATGCATAGGAGGCTATAGCTGAGATTAGAAGCCTACTCCAATGCAAGGATCTACAAAGACAAAGCCAAAGCTTTTTATGACAAGCATTTGCTGAGAAAGCAGTTTACTGCTAGCAACAAGGTATCGCTGTTCAATTCAAAATTGAAAATTTTCCTAGGCAAGTTGAGATCTAGATGGGAGGGTCCTTACATTGTAATGCATGAATCCCCATCTGGAGCCGTTGAAATCATTGATCCAAAAGACAGTAGGATCATGAAAGTTAATGGTCAAAGGTTCAAACTCTTTGTTGAAAATATAGTATAGCCAGTGGTGACCATTCATCTTCAAGAACCTCCAAAGTGTGACTGATTTTCAATAATGTATACTATGTATCATAACTGTTGGTTTTGTGTCTGATGTTATTTTTAAAACTGGTTGCCTTGTATATATGTTGCCATTTTTGTTTAAGTGTTTCATTTAGGTTACTGAGTCAACCTTGATTAAGTTAGGAAGGCCCCCAATGCATGAGAAATCCAATGGGAACAAAGCAGAATTGAAAAATCTGTGTGTATGGAGACAAGGAAACTAATGAGAAATAAGGTGGATTGTTAAACAGACCTGTCGAGAGGTTTAACTTGATTTTCGATAGGTTCTGAAGGTTCCCAATGTACATTTTGATAGGTTCTAATACCTGTCGAGAAGTTTGAATTGATGTTCGACAGGTACTGAAGGTGTAAATGTGAATTTCGACAGGATCCATGAACTTGTCGAGATGTTGAGCGAGAAAGTCGATAGGTACTGAAGCTATAGGCTATGTTCTCGACAGGTTTTGATACCTGTCGAGAGGTTAAATGCTAAGTATGTTCAACCTGTCGAGAGGCTGGACCCTAAAGCCCATGTATTTGTCGATAGGATGTCTGAACCTTTCGATTTGATTTTTTCTGAAGCTGTAACCTGTCGATATGTTGAAAGAACCTATCGAGACCTTCATCCTGACAGACCTGGCAATCCACTTGTTTTAACAATTCGACAGGTTGCTTCAACCTATCGAAATCTCCTTCCCTAACCTATAGAAAAAACTTTTTACTCATTTTAAACATGTCGAGAGGTCATTTTATCCAGTCGACATCTTTTGCTCAGAGCTCTGTTCCTCTTGTGCTCGATTTCCCAATTTCATCTCTCCTCCACCTCACTGGTTCCAACTCCAATCACCCTGCCATTGTTCCAAGTGTTTCAATTTTACAAGGGCTACATTTTGCACCTGGTCTCTGTCAGTTTGGTGTTGTGCACAGCAAGTTCTGAGAAACCTTAGGTTTTCTGTGGGTAAGTTCTTCTTCAACCTCCACTCTATGATTTCCAAGCTTTGTACTTCCATTTTTAGTTTGTGTGGCAATTTGATTGGGTAAAAGAAGATTAATGTGAATTGTTGAGAGTTAATTGTGTGAATTGCTTGTCCAATGGCTGACCATGAGGATACCTTAGCTGATTTGTTCAAAGCCCCTTCCAAACCTGCCCAAAAATCTACCATAAAATCTAGTAGGCTAGCCACCCAGCCCAAAGAGAGCCCACCTCCTAAGAGGAAGCTCATCATGGAAAAACATAAGAAAGCTAAGAAGGCCAAAATCACTGAGGAAATTGCTGAAGAAATTGTTGAGGATGTGCCAGTGCCTGAACCTATCCCTGAGGCAGAACCTAACCCTGAGGCAGAACTTGAGATACCTGTCAACCTGACTACTCCAAATGAGCTTGTGGATGCCTTGGGCCCGATCCCTGAGATAATTTTTGACCTACCTTAATTTTCTAAGGTAGAAGAATGTAAGGACACCTTGGACTATTTAGTGAAGGCAGGCCTGACACCTTTGTTGACCCCATTGTAAGAAAAATCCTACCCTAGACTGGTCAAATTGTGGTATCAAAATATTAGGAAGAAGATGAAGCCAGGTTCAACTGAGCCTGCCCTTGTGGTCTTGATTGATAATTGAGAGTTTGTTGTGGACTACAGTGATATAGGGTTGGCATTAGGAGTCCCATCATTTTTTGACTCAGTTTATGGTTTAGGAGCACCTGAGAGTGTGTCGTTTAGAGCAATGGCCAAACATTTGACTCAAGGCATTGGGAGCTCTGGGGAATCATTAATGAGGAGAGATCTACACCTTAGCCTTCTTTTCATCTTGAGGAAGAACATTTATGTCAGTGGACATCTACAGGAGAGAAGAACCCCTATAGTGGATGCCCTTTACTTTTTCTCCAAGGGCCAATTCTTGAATGCCTCCTAACTGATATTTGAGGCCATGGTAGAAGTGAATGAAAAGATCAAAAGAGGATAGGTCTTGCCAGGGTTACCCTACAACAGACTCATCACTACTTTGCTAAGAAAAGGAAAATTTGTGATCCAAAACTTGGCTCGAAATTGACATTGAAGGTCATTCCAAGACTGAATACTGTTGGTTGGGAGCATGGACAGCCAAGTTCTTGCTCTGTCTTTTAAGAAAAAAGGAAAGAGCCTCAATCTGGTTGCTTCCTCCCCCAAACCTGTAATGTTGAAAGTAGTGGACAGTCCTAAAAATTCATAAATATGTCTGTAGGGGTCATCCTTACTCAGGCCATGATATGAGGGAAACATCCATATGATGGAAAGTTTAATCTCATAGTTCCCTTAGACAGTAGGGAATTGAATGCAGAAGGGAGAGTTGTACACCTCTGGTGCATTGAATTCTTTTAATGTTCTTGGTTGCTCACCCATTGTAGAAACTTCACAATTAACCACAGGTGTGTGTAGGGACTGCTTAGGTCTGAGAAGTCTCTCAAATTCAAGATCTAAAGGAATAATCTCAGGATTGAGAGATCTTCTACCAAGCATACACACAGCAGAAATACAAAATAACAGTACAAATTTTAGAAAAACAATTTCAAAAACACACAACTACTGCTACAGATCCAAAAATGTAAAAGAGTTAAAAAATGTAAACTTTAGCACAGCTTGCTTCTCCAATTAGCACAATGCTCCTCTCAAAACAATAAATCCAGATCTGCAACACAAAATTAAACTATAAAAAACTACAACAGCAATTAGACAAACACAAAACAAGCAATTATAAATCTATATCTAAAATAAGAAAACCTTAGATCTACCAATTTAAAAACACAGATCCTCAGCAGCAGTGCCAAAAACTTGTGTTTCTTACGTTGTAATTATTAAAGGGTTAAAATTAGCAAACTAAAAGGTAAAAATAATAGAGAAATGAGATCAAGGTAAGCAATTAGGCCTGCAAGAACCAGGGCTGTTGCAGCAAGTTTTAAGGGATAAGTAAGGGTATGTCCATAGGGAAATGTGCTTTAAAATAAGGTAAAATTTCAGATCTATGACAGATTTGGAACTCTAGCCTATCCTAGTTTTAAACAAATCAAAACAAGAAAGAGGAGAGGTTTTTTAAGAGTTATCACTTAACTAAAAACTACAGAAATAAAAATGCAAATGATCCAGAACTGATTAAAATACAGATTTAGGGAGATGGAAAAAAGGATTAAAATCACAAGGAGAGTATAGCAGTTAGGGATTTTAGTCTTGACTGAAAATTATTTGATTCAAAGACAGTGCAAAGAACTGATTTGCAACAATCCTTCATCTGGTTATAAGCCCAGATGCAAGGTATAAGAATTCAACATAGATAAAGAATTGGAGTGATCCTAAGGCTATAACTTGTCCACTTGAATGGTCACAGATCATCCCAAAGATTCCTCTAATTCAAGGATCTTAATTAGAACAATTAAACTATTACGGATGCTATGGATGCAAGGCTACAAGCTTAGGCATCCACAGGGGTATTTAATCTAGGAAATCAAATGACAATCACAAGATTTATAGATCAAAATTAACTCTACAATCCACAATTTACTGATTCCAAACAAACTTATAGTACAATGTGCTCAGATATGCAATCTGTGCAACATTCAATCCTCATATAGAACCTTAAACCTCTCAATTTATAGATCTCAACCTCACCCTAGCTACTAAAAGGGTATAGCCAACCATGGTTGGTCTAATGAGTGAATGGGGAAGAAGGAAGATGAAAGGAATTTTCCAATTTTGGTCTAAGCTCTCTCAATTTCTGGGATGGTTCTTCTGTAAACTCCTCAGGCTTTTATAGTCTTCCTTTCTGTCCTCAGATCTGTTTCAGCCAATCAATGCTCAAGGGAATAATTCTGTTATTCTGAGCTACTGATGTGGCTGATTTTGCTTATAAAAACTCTCCACTAATTGGTCCAAACTGGACAGGTATATGTAAAGTGGTTAGAGAGTTCCCATTCGTGCCCATTTATGTTCTAAAAATATCCCTACGGGTTGTTAAAGTGCCTTGGAATGTGTGCACAGAGCACTGAAGGGAGCATCAGTCTCAGCTAGAACTGAGAAGTTCCCAAATTGAGCTTCGATGGGTTCAAGGAACCTCACGACAGGTTCTGAGGCTTCTTTATTCTTTATTCGATAGGTTGAAGTAGGCTTTCAATAGGTTGGATGGCTTCTCGATAAGATCTATTGCATTGTTTAACAGGATGACCTCAAAACTTCCCTGTTGTCTTAGCTTCAGCCAGCCTATCAACAGGTTATAATTCAACCTGTCAAGATCTTATATAGCTCCAGTTGAGCTTTCGTCAAGGTTGACTCAGCCTCGCACAGCTTCAGGTAAGTCCTCGCTAGGTTGGGTTTGTCTGCTCGCTAGGTTCAGGGGAACTTATCAACAGGTTCTTCTTTGCTGTTCTGAACCTCACGAGATCCCCTGCATCTCCAGGTAAGTCCTCGGCAGGTTGCAACTCACCACACGACAGGTTCTTTCAACTTGTCGATAGCTTTATTTTTCTCTCTTAAAACTTATTGATGAGTTCTCATTCAAATTTTAGGCATTTCGATAGGATGCTTCCTTTGGTTTCTACTCCTCGATAGGTTCTGGGAACTTGTCGATCTCTTCATATCCAAGTTTCCAAACCTATGGACAGGTTAAATTAGCCTTTGCTTCCACATCTGCCACATAGCTCTGGGGTGCTATTCTTCATCTGTTTAGCACTCAGCACCTTTTTGAGGGGTTTAATCTTCACTACTACAGCTACTCTTACTCTCAAGGGTACCCATTTGGACACTTGGCATTCCCATAGACTTCTGAGGCTCTGTGGACTGCTTGATTGGCTAGCCTTTTGGGTTGCATGAGCACATGATGAGGCAGCAGATCTCTTCTTTGACATTTTTAGATGAATGTCTGCACTATGACTGTATTTTATTGCTTAACTACAAAAACATACTCAAAACACATTATTAGTCAACTCAAAGGTTCATCAAAGTTCAGGTTAGGAGGTGAAAAATAGTATTTTTCACTGCTCAACACATGCGCCGAGCCATTTTTTCCCAAAAATGCCTTGGCACATCTAATACACATGCCAAGTATAGGTGGGACCCACCTCAGGCTCTGAACTTCTAGACATTGTAGCTATGCTTGGCATGTGTAATGCATACGCCAAGCTTAGCTATAGTAACTGTTGGTTTTTTACTCGAAATCAACTTTAGGGGTTTGACTTGTTGACCATCTAATGTTTAGGATGGGTTTCATTAGGACTGTTGCACCCTTGATTACCCTATTTGCAACCCTTTAGTCATTTGAAACCTCATCCTATCATCCACCATTGAAGCCCATTGCTCACATTTCCAAGCTCTCAAAATTCTAGGAAACCTTAGATTAGGAGATTATCTAATGGCTAATCCTAATTAGCACTTAAGCACCTTCTTAACCTCCCCATTTCCTATAAATAGAGGGGCACCCCTCCCCCTTTACAAAGGCTTGAAAAATTTTTAAGAGAGAGAAAAGAGTAAGAGATCTACCCCTCCCTTATGTTTACCAAATATCCATACAAATTCCAGAATTCTAAATCATCTTAGAAACCCAATCCTTCTTTAAAAACCCTTGAGTTTAGGAGAACACTACCCCCTAGCCTTCTTCCTCTACCCCTTAGCTACCAAGCCTTAGAGTTAGAACCCTTCATTCAACCATCTAAGCCATCGAAAGCTCACAAAAGCACCCTCACGCGAAGGACCACAGTGGTGCTACAAGGGTCCGAGAGCTCTGGCTCTCCCCTCTACTCCTCCACCTTCTTAGCTTTTTCTTTATCCCTGAATTTGTGTCGTTACACCGTTGAAATCCCGGCAATTGTGGAGGGGCACAAATATGATCATAGTGCCTTCGAGTAAGAGAAATTGCTCTTTTTATTTTCATTTTTCTTTTATCTTTGGCCATAAGTAGAGACCGCGTTAGAGTGGGTTGATTGGGTGCCTAACACCTTCCCAATCGATAACCAAAGCCCCTACCCAAGAGCCTTTGGCGTTGACCGGTGAATCAGAGTCACATTTTTGGCACTTCGATGCTTATAAAATTGTTTTAAGTTTCTCGGGACACCGAAAGCTCTAGGTGGTGACTCTATATTGTTTTCATGAGTGTGCATCGTCGCAACGGGATCGTAAAAAATCCCACGGTTGCACACAACTGAGCGATATTTGGTGGGGTCATAGGTTGGCCCTAAGATCTGAAATGGATTAGATGAGGGTATCGGAGGCGCCGGGATAGGTGGTAAGGAATAACTTGATAACACTTGGTTAACTTCTGCTAGGGGCGGAGAGGTTGGAGGAGTGGTGAACACGGGCCAAATGGGATCTACGGGAGTTGTGGATGATTGTATTGGTGGTGATCTGATGGGGTTAGGCGACTGGTAATTAATCGATGTCGAAGGGGGAATCTAGGGAATATTAGTTATCCAGCAATCGGAGGGGGGCTGTTGCATATGATTGATATGGAGATAAGTTGGGTTGTACATAATTGACGGGAGCTGGTGGTGGAAAATACATGCTCAAATCTAAGGGCTCTACTTGGGGTGTTAGATTGGGGAAGTAATCAGCCAAATTTAAGGGCTCGATTACCCCTATGCTTCAATCTTCTTGATCCCTCTTCTTTGGTGCTATAAATTCTTCTCGAATGAGAATATACTCTGAAGGGTCAAACTCTTCACCATCTTCCTTTATCACATTGACGGTGGGCCTTGGGCCCATTCCTCCTGGTGGATGTGGTGGCATTGGGACCTGATCTATGTTGGCATGCTGACTTGCTTGGGGAAGTGTCAGAGGGATGATTTTGTCGGCATCTATTAGGTCCTGTATCGCATGCTTTAAAGGAAAGCATCGATCAGTCAGGAGACCCGGCCCTTGGTGGAAATTGTACTGAGTATTGAGGTCGTAATTTTTGGGGATTGGATTTGGTGGTGGGCGTGGTTGGAAAGGTGTAATAAGACTATTTTCAACTAACAAAGGTAGAAGGATGTTCAAGGATTGCCCCAACGGTGTAAAGACTCGATCGAAATGGGCCCTTCTTTGTTCTAGGGTCATCTGTGCCCCTTGCCCATTACCTGTTCTCTGCATCGATTCATTTCATGTTAGGGCCGGTTGTGCTGCCTTAAACTGGAATGGGTTTATGCTAGTGTTGGGTTGTGTATTTATGACCATTTGTATATCTGCTAAGGTTCTTCTCTCGTTCCTCTGTTCAGTGAACTTTCGGACCCCACTGGTCATATTTTTTCTTAACTATCTTTCTCTGATCGATGCTCATTATGATTGGCATTCCTTACTAAGTCAGTAAAGCTAGACTGCTATTAGTATGCCAGGAAATCTGAGATAACTGACAAAGTGCTTTTCGAAATCAGCTCAATTTGCTCATCATCAGGTATTCTATTCCTGACTTAGGCTGCCAATGCTCTCCATCACCCAAGGTAGTTGCTGAATGTTTCATCGGACTTCTGCTTTAGTTGAGCTAGATCTGACTTATGGGGTTCAATATCTATGTTATTGACATACTGCTTTTGGAATAGGTGGGTAAGATCTTTCTAGGTTTTAATCATGCATGGTTCAAGGGAGGTGAACCATCTCAAAGCTAGGCCCATAAGGCTCTTCTGGAACACTTTGATGAGGAGTCATTCGTCTCCTCCATACTGGCATATGTCCCCGCAGTAGGACTTGAGGTGTGCAATGGAGTTGCCCCTGTCATTGTATTTGTCAAAGGTTGGCATCTTGAATTTTTTGGGCAAAGAGACTTCTGCAAATAGGCATAAGTTGAAAAAGTTTGTAGCATGGATTTCAGCTCCACCCACCTTCATCAGTTGTTTTTGGATTTTGTCCATTTGTTCTTTTAATAACTCTGACTCCCTGGACGGTTGGGTCGGCCCCTCAATAGGCTGCCTCCATTCACTTTGAACTGTGTGTGGGTTGGTCTGCACGGGATGTGGGGGGATGAAATTGGCAAAGACCCCCACATATACCCCACCATTCCGGGCTTCATCCTCCTCATACTGATTGATGGTATCAATAATAATTAGGGAGGAGTGGGATTGATTAGAATTTGGAAGTTTTGGGTGGGTGCCTGATGAGGCCCTTGTAAGTGGGGGAAGCTTTGCTAAGTGTTTTGAGGGGTAAATGGGTGGGTCAATGGAGGGTTTTGAGTGGGGGCCTGGTGAGGCCATTGTGCTTGGTGAGGATTTAGATGACTGGGTTGGGAGGTAAGAGGATGGGTGAATTGGGGATGGTTGATGGTATGGGATGGGTCTCCATATTGGGTTCGGTGTGAGAGATGTGTATAAATGGGGTTCATGTCGTGCTAAGAGATTGGATGAGATGGATGTACTATTTGAGGGGAAATGGAGGCTTGTTGGGCATAGGTGAATGTGGGGTATTGGGGAAATGATTGAAGGATTGCAAATGGGGCTCTCGAGTTTGGGCCCTGATGGGCTTGGGTATAGGGCATTGGGCCTTGATGGGCTTAGGCCTGGGGGTATTGGGCCTTGATGGGCTTGGGCCTGGGGTATTGGGCCTTGACGGGCTTGGGTATGGGAGGTTGATTGGGATTGGCATTTTTGGGGAATGAGACATGGAGGTTTGGGAGAGTATGTTGAGGGTTGGATATATGAGATGGATGAGGAAGGTTTTGGGAAGCCTTCCAGGCTATGTAGGTTTTGACCATGTCCTCCATCATGTCCATTGGATTGGTTATGGGGGTAAATGGGGATGGCCCTTCCAATGTATGGGGAGATGTGGGCATGACCTGGGTAAAAGGGTGAGGAAAATTAGGCATGACCTGCGTAAAACTGGGCATGACCTGGGTAGATGGGGGGGTATGTGGTGGATTTGGGTTGGGGGGAAGATGTGGAGTGGATATGAGAAAATTGGGCAGATTTGTGGAGAAAAAATGGGGTGTGCTTTGGGTGGAGGTGGATGGAAAATGGGATGGATTTTGGGTGGATGGGGGAAAATTGGGCATGTTGGAGGTGGAAGGGAAATGGGATAGATCTTCGGTGGTGGAGGAGGAATGGAGTAGAAAATGTGGTAGATTTTGAGTTGATATGGGGGAAAAGGAGGGGGGTTGGTTTGAGGTGGAGGGGAAGATGGGTGCATCGAAAGGTTCGGTGACGTTGAAATGGGTTTGGGCGGGGGGCTTGGATATGGGTATATCCTATAAATGGGAATGTGTTGGGGAACGGGGTGGGGACGAATGGGATCGGTGTAAGCTGGATTGACCGCCTAAGACATGGTTTGGCGGTGGGTGGAGTATGGATTCCTTGGGTGAGGCGCGAATATTTTCTTCCTCCCCCTACGGGATGATGGAGGGTAAGGCAATGCTGTTGTTCTGGCACCACAAGATCCCTTTTTTGGGTTTTTGATTTTTTTCTTGATTTTTTTTTTGCTTTTATTATTTTGAATGACAAAACAAAATTCTCTCCCTTGATTAAGGTGGTGCTTTATCTGGGGCCCTGGGGAACTCACTTTTTGGGCGGCATTTATTCCTCCGATGCCTCCTACGACGGGACTCCGATGCTCTTCAAAAGAATCAAATAGAATCCTTTGACCTATGTGAAGACACGAAAGTCCACGCGATGACCCGATCCCTTGGAGGAGTCAATAAGAGGGGTGACCTCTTTTGACCATTGAGGGCGTTTTGGGTGTCGAAAGGTGGGGGAACAATTGGGAGTATAAAGAATCGCTAAGTGGGGGGCTCGGGAAGGGTGAAAAGGGCCTCTGATTCATGCTGCCTGAACTAGAACAGTCTAGTAGATGTATTATATATGCTAGTGTCCAACCATGGGATTTTTGACGATCCTATCACGATGATGCGCACTCGTGAAAAAAATATAGAGTCGCCACCCGGAGCTTTTGGTGTCCTGGAAAACCTAAATCAATTTTATAAGCACCGAAGTGCCAAAAATATGACTCAGATTCACCGGTCTACGCCAAAGGCTCTTGGGTAGGGGCTTCAGTTATCGATCAGGAAGGTGTTAGGCACCCGACCAATCCACTTAAAAGTGGTCTCTACTTGTGGCCAAAATAAACTAGGAAAATAAGAAAAAAAAAGAGCACTTCCTATTGCCCTAAGGCACCTTGACCCTATTTGTGCCCCTCCGCGACTATCGATATTTCGACAGCGTAACGACACAAATTCCAGGGTAGGGAAAAAGCTAAGAAGGTAGAGGAATAGAGGGGAGAGTTAGAGCTCTCGAGCCCTTGTAGCATGCATGTGGACCTTTGCATAGGTGCACTTGATGAGATTTTGATAGCTTGAATGGTTGGAGAATGGGTTTTAACCTCTAAGGCTTGATAGCTAAGGGGTAGAGGAAGAAGGCTAGGGGGTAGTGCTCTCCTAACTCAAGGTTTTTTGGTGGAAGATAGGGTCTAAGGGGGGGTTTTTGAATTCTGGAATTGGTATGGAATGGGTGCACCAAAGGGAGGAAAAGCTTCTCTCTTGAAAAAAATTTTAAGCCTTTGTAAAGGGAGGGGTGCCTCTCTATTTATAGGAAATGGGGAGGTTAAGAGGATGCTTAAGTGCTAATTAGGGTTAGCAATTAGGTAATCTCCTAAACTAAGGTTTCCTAGAATTTTGAGAGCTTGGAAATGTGGGCAATGGGCTTCAATGGTGGATGATAGGATGAGGTTTCAAATGACTAAAGGGTTGTAAATAGGGTAATCAGGGGTGCAACAGTCCTAATGAAACCCATCCTAAACACTGAGATGGTTAACAAGTTAAACCCTAAAAGTGAATTTCGAGCAAAAAACCAACAGTTATTGTAGCTAAGCCTGGCGTATGTATTACACACGCCAAGCATAGCTACAGTGTCTGGAAGTTCAAAGCTCGAGGTGGGTCTCACCTATACTTGGCATGTGTATTAGATGCTCCATGCCATTTTTGGGAAAAAATTGCTTGGAACATGTATTACATGCGCCATGTATGCCGTAATGAAGTGCAACTCCTGGGCACTGCTTGGATCGCCGTAACTTTTGACGTACAACTCAGATTGAGGTGATTCTTCGCTTGTTGGAAAGCTAAGAACCTCTACTTTTCAATGGTATATGATTTAGTCTTAGTAGAGATCCCTACTAGCCCTGGCATGTATCTCTCTGACCATTGCCCGGGAGGGGTGACTGTGGGTTTAGAGAGGTCGGGGGTAATTTCTAAAGGTTTGGAAAGGTTCTTAAGGGTTTGGGAAAGTACCTAAGGGTATGTAGGTGGTATCGGAAGCTCGGGGGTGTGCCTCTCTTGAAGTATGTTTAGATTGGACCTTGGGCCAATTTTGGGTGTTTACAAATGCCCCCTCTTTAGTATCTGATCGCTAATGATCGAATGCCAATGACAAGAGACATCCGAAGAGGTCCAAGGCATAATTGACGGGTCCGTCGTATTCAAAAACAAACCTCAAACATTAGGTGAGTAACATGGTGAGTAAACAGAAGCCATGTATGTTGGGAAAAATGTCCGTTTCTCAAGGTTATTGGTCCCTAAGCGCTTAACGACATTACTGGGCATAACCGAGGTGGAGCGAGTTGTGAAGCCCACTATGCTGAAAAAAATGTCCGCTTCTCGAGATGGTTGAAGATGCTCGATGTTCAAGTTTCATTCTGAATAAAATAGCTCCGTAAGTGAGAGGGTGATCGACTCATGCTTAAAGATAGGCACGAAGAAGATACCTGAAGGTCTATAGTTTGTGTCCAATCATGTGAGGCATTGATTGCCCCATTTGACTGGCCACGGGTGCCCTTGCATGAAGCAGGGTTCAAGGTCTTTGGGCGAACCCATCGGTCTCGGAATTGATTTAGCATGACTACCCGATCGAAGCGAATTGATGTCGCAACACTTTTGGGAGTACATGCCGCTTTTTGTTTATTTTTATGTAGATTTTTTTGTTATTTTACGTGGGATTTTATGTGGATTTTTTAATGATTTTTTGTGGATTTTTATATTATTTTGTGTGAACTTTTTATGATTTTATGTGGATTTTTTTTTATGTAGATTTTTGTATTATTTTGTGTGAATCTTTTATGATTTTATGTGGAATTTTATGTATGTTCAGGATTTTGAGCAAACTCATTGATCTGGAACCGTTTATTTCTTCACTGACCATAAGAGCCTCAGATATCTGTTTACACAGAAGGAACTAAATATGAGGCAACACAGATGGATGGAATTCCTCAAGGACTACGACTGTTCCATTCAGTACCATCCAGGCAAAGCTAACGTAGTGGCCGATGCCTTGAGTCGAAAGAGTTCAGCTCAGTTGGCTAGTCTAATTTTGGGTATACACCGATGGAAGCTGTTGGAAGATCTAGCACTATGTGGTGCAAACATACATCCACAAGCCACAGGAGCCTTCTTAGCCAACATATCAGTGAAACCGGTGATATTCGAACACATACGATAACTACAGATGAAAGACCCAATTCTAACCAAGATACGTCAAGATGTAACTGAAGGTATTACATCTGAGTTTTCGATCAAGGAGGATGGTTCCTTAGTGTTCAAGGGCCAACTTTGTATTCCAGACAATGCCGATCTGCGACGAACAATTCTTGACGAATCTCACAAGTCAGGCTATACTATCCACCTGGGAAGCACAAAGATGTATCAAGATTTGAAAAAGAATTACTGGTGGAGAGGCTTGAAACAAGATGTGGCAGAGTACGTGTCGCGGTGTTTGATGTGCCAACAAGTGAAGATCGATCATAGGCACCCCGCAGGCCTATTACAACTCCTTCCTATACCGGAATGGAAGTGGGAATCGATCTCCATGGACTTCATAGTCGGTCTACCGCGAACTGCAAAGAAGTACAATGCCATTTGGGTAGTGGTCAATCGATTGACTAAGTTAGCGCACTTCTTGCCTTACAACACGATGTACACGGCGGGAAGATTGGCAGAGCTCTATATGAAAGAGATTGTCCGTTTACATGGGATTCCGAGTAGCATTGTTTCAGACCGTGACCCATTATTTACATCAAAGTTTTGGAAGAAATTTCAAGAAGGAATGGGAACGAGACTAGATTTCAGTACGGCATTCCATCCACAAACCGACGGGCAGACTGAGAGGGTCAATCAAATCATTGAAGACATGCTTAGGGCATGTATGTTGGAATTACAAGGATCGTGGGATCAACATCTACCATTGATTGAGTTCGCATATAACAATAGTTTTCAGACGAGCATTGGGATGGCACGGTATGAAGCCTTGCACGGAAGACGATGCAAATCACCAATCAATTGGGAGGAAATTGGCGAGAAATTTGTTTTGGGACTCGAGTTACTTGAGGATAACGTGGCTATTATCTACATGATCAGAGAAAGACTAAAGGCAGCTCAAAGCAGACAGAAAAGCTACGCTAATATCAAGCGGACGAGCGTGGACTTTAAGGTGGGAGAACATGTTTTCATGAAAGTATCGCCTATGAAGGGCGTGATGAGGTTCAGAAAGAGAGGGAAGCTAAGTCCCCGGTACCTTGGACCGTTCAAAGTTTTGGGTCAAGTAGGGGAGGTAGCTTACCGCGTTGGACTGCCACCATTATTTGATCAGGTACACAACGTGTTCCACGTGTCGATGCTCAGGAAATATCTCAATGACCTTGATCACGTGCTGAGATGCATGAGGATATGACCATGATTGAAGAGCCGGTGGAAATTTTGGATCGAAAGGAACAAGTGCTACGCACCAAAGTCATTTCGTTAGTGCTTGTACGCTGGAAGAACCATCCGGCCGAAGAAGCAACATGGGAGCGAGAGGCGGATGTCAGAGAACAATACCCCAATTTGTTTGAGAACACTAACTAGTTGTTCTTGATAATAAGTAATATTTTGATAGCACATCGATTTTTATTTCGAAACAAATAAATGATTGAGATAAAAAAATCTGAACATATGGCTTAAACTTTCATTAGAGAGACCGGTTTGTGTGAATAAAAATAAAAAAAAAATCTAAATTCCTAACATAGGAAATCATGTGTGAAGGATGTCCTGATAATAGAAAGGACTAGAGGAAACATGAGATTAGAGGAACCAAAAAGATATCTCTGGGCTCGCTCGAGCGAGACCCAAATGCTCGCTCGCGCGAGGCTACATAAAATGATACTTCCAAGTCGTTCTGGACCGCTCGAGCGAGGTATAGTGACCGCTCGAGCAAGGTCTTTTAACTGCTCGAGTGAGATCTTTTAACCGCTCGAGCGATGTCTAGCGACCGCTCGAGCGAGGACAGAATATATATTGCTAACAGAAGATTAAACGTCCACTTCATCTTCAAGAGATAGTCCGAGAGATATAGGGGGGGTTTAGGGTTTTTGACTTCCAAGCATTTTTTCGTCCAATTCGAACCAGGTTAGGACGATTCGATCCGTACAAAATGATTCAAAAGGTAAAATCTACCCAATTCCTATCCTATATCATTTCTTTTGATTCTAAACAAGCACTATGACTTCTTCAAGCCCAAATCCCCAACCGAAGAAACGGATGGCGACTAAATCGCCGTCGATGCGTAACAAAGCGCCACAAGCTCCACAACCACCAACCCCATCTTCTACCTCAATCGCTCTAGACGATTGGTGGGGGGCCAAAATATTTGAAACCGAATGGGATATACATCCCTCTTGTTTTGGGGATCTGACGCTCACTCAATGGACATCAGATTTCCTCACCAACAACAACCTTAGACCTTTACTCACACCGTTCGGAGATCGATATTACCCGAGATTCGTGAAACTATTTTACCAAACCCTTAATATGAATGTGAATGAGGACGCCATCCTCGTCACGATCGATGGAAACGAATTAATTTTTAACTGTGTCAAAATTTCATCAGTTATGAAATGTCCCCACACCTATGCCCCTAGCCCACTCATCCTACCACCTTTTTCTGGGATCGTAGAATTCCCAACGATTATTTTCGACATCACTGGTGGTACGTCCGCTTTGGGTCAATCTATCACCCGATCACAGCTACCCCACATATGTAGCTTCTGGACGTTATTTTTAAGAAGAATCTACACCCAACCAGCCATAACCAAGAACGCCGTGACGCGTTTCTGCGGGCCTTACACACCGCATTCCATAATAGGTGGATTAATGTGCCTATGGTTATTATTAAAGGCATGGCGCATGCCTATAAACGGAACGTAAGAGGTGCTATCCCTCCACCCATCAACCGACTACCTTATGCTCAGTTGATTTCCCGACTCCTCGACTCACAAAATGGAAAAGGGGGATTCAAGATCCGGACCAACGAGTTATTTCTTACGGATAACGTCATCCCCTATTTGGCTCAAGACTGGAGCCGAAACCTAAAGAGACTTCAAACTAGCGTCAACAAGAAAAGAGACCGTCAAGTCTCCCGACAAGCCACGCAACAAGCGCCAGCAGGTCCTACCTCTCCCTCTACCTCATTTTCATAGCCCCTACCTACTACCTACACTACCATGATGTGGGAGATCCTTCAGCAGGGGCGGGAGATCAGATTGCACCAGAGATTCTAGGAGGCATTACTCATTGATCTCATGGGCCAGGCTTACCCGCAAACATACATGGAGCACGTCGGCGCTATGAGAGCTGCTATTTTTAGAGCGTCTAGCTCGGGTCCTGCTACCAGGAGCACTACTGGGGGTACCACTACCGCTAGGGTGATTGTCGAGGACGAGGACGAGGAGGACTACGATGATGATGATGGTTCCGGCGATGACGATGACGAGTACGAGGAGGATGACGACTAGGTAGTCATATAATTCTCTTTTGGAAAATAGACATGTAATATTTTGATAGGACATTCATGGTGAGGTGATTTTGGACGGTTATTTACAAACTATTGTGACATGAATGTCACAAAATTTTTCGTGGTAGTTAACGTTATGGTTGTATAACTCTTTAGTGTTATTATATGATCGATTAGTATCATGATGGTGGAAATACCTGATAGTGTAAATTTTATCATTTATATTCTTGATATCATCTTCATTTTGACTATATGGGTATAAGTTGATGTGGGTTAACGCAAGTCGTTGCGAGGGTGACCATTTGTTTAATTACCTAATGACGTATGGAGCTAGCCTATTTCATGGCCTAGTGATAGTAGTACCTAGTCACTTGAGTATCGTCGATTTTCGAGGACGAAAATCTTATAAGATGGGGTGAATGTCATAACCCCAGATTTTTGGAGATCGTACACGTCATGCAACATGCACGTGTATGGGTGGTTCACAAGGGAACCAAAACTAATATATATACACTTTTGGTGTGTGTGTGAAACACACTAACTTTCACAAAAAGATATATAAGTGAAGGGAATAGAGAGGGGTTCCCCATATACGTAACCTAATTATCCTAGAAAGAGAAAAAGGCTGAATGAGGAGCTTTGGGAAGGTGCCTTGGAGATCTCTTCGTCAAGTGTAGTTTTGAATCACAAATCAAACTTATACGAGACCTATCGACGGAGGTATGTTAAACCACATGATAAATGTTTAGGTGTTTAAATAATGATAGGATGGCGTTAAATGGATTTTAACGATGACAAGGTTTGAATGAGAGAAGGAAGAGTTTCTCGATCAGATCAAGGAGTTAAAAATTTCTGCAAAAATTTAGTTCTAGGCTTCCTCGAGCGAGACCCAAAACTAAGGGAAGCTAGCTCGAGCGAGGTCTCTAGTAGAGCTCGCTTTAACCGTTCGAGCGATCTCAATTTAACCGCTCGAGCGAGAATAAATGACCGCTCGAGCGAGGCATCGGAAAGAGCTTCAGAAGGCTCGCTTTGATCGCTCGAGCGATCTCGACTGGACCGCTCGAGCGGGCTCAAGTGACCTCTCGACCGAGGATTAAGAGACCGCGTGTGCGAAGAATTGTGCTCGCTCGCGCGAGGCACCACATAGTTTTTGAATTATTGGTGCAGATACATGGAGGCTATGTGCTCCAATGATTCTAGTAACTTTTCTAAACATATTCTAAATACATGAAATGTAGGTTTGACGTAAGATCGTGAAGTGTAATCCTCTATGAGAAAGTGTGCATTGGAATTGCGTTGAGGTAGGGAATATTCTTGAAACATGTACTTATTTCGTCAACCCATATATGCAGTGTATTTCAATTAAAAAGTTGAGTATTGTATGATCTTTCAAAAAAAAAAGGGGTGTGTGCGTAAGCTTCAAGGTGAAATCATGAAGTCCCCAGGGGATGTAATATTATAACGTGGGCATCTAAATGATGTATTAAATCAGTAGTATCCCAGGGATACAGATGAAAATAAACTGTGAAACTAAAGCATAATGATAAGGCCTAATGTACTAAAAATTAGCACAAGTCACGGTGAATAGCTATATGTAAAGCACACCGATTTTTTTTTGTTAATTGAGGTTTGATTAGAATACCCCACCGACGTGGCGGGATACCCACGACTGACGCGATAGGATATCCATGACCGGTAAGGCGGCCAATCCGTATACTTATAGCACATCCCAGGGATGTAGATTTGATAATAGACCCCGCCACCTATGAGAAAGGGGCTTGGGCAGTATTCCCAGGGACTACATATAACAATTGTCTAGTAGACGACGATGGTGGGTATTCCATCGGGGCTCGATGCTATATTGCTCGGGGATTATTTAAGTTAAAGGTTTAAGTGATTAAGCCGAATTCATAACTAAACCAGTAAGATGAGAACAAACAACACCACGAAAGGAAATCAGTTGTATCCATTTTATTTATTCCAGTTATATCAATTATTCTGTTTAAAAGTGATATCTAGTAAATTGTGCTTTCAAAACTGCTAACATATATGTGACATTTAATCCATATGTTCACTTTGTTTCCCTATTGATCTAGGATGTAGCTCACCCCCTTAGACTATACGTCGTAGGTCGAGGACTAACGGCGGCAAAGACTTCTGGAGACTCTAATCCAGGGGATTCAGACTACATGCCCACTGAGAAGTCAGAGCCTCCTCCTGAGGAATTCTTCTAGGAAACCCAGTTGCGTACTTTGAGAGGGAGTTGAGCATATTAAGTACGGCTTGGTATATCAAGCCTCTTTATTGAATGTAATTAAATACCGTATGCTTTTGATAAAATCTTTGGGATGAACAATTATCACCAATGGTTGGGTAAGTTCTTATGCCCATGAATTGGCATGGGACAAGGACTGCCTTTAGAGACCATAATTATTTTTATTTATGAGAACTTATTTAGAGTAGATGCGTGCGCCCTATTTAAAATTTTTTTGCTTGTATATACCAATGTATCGTAAAGAATTCCTGGGCATGGCCTTGCGGGTCGTACTGATGGCACGGATTTTGGGGCACCAAAATTCGGGATGTCACTGTAGCGTGCTTGTGAAAAGGAGTTGCGCTCCCTGCTTAGCCGACTTTCTCAGGCGTGGGCCCGAGTGGGAGATGTCAGGACATATCAAAGCTCTTCGCGCAGGCGCAAGAAGTCTAAGGGTGCCAATAAGGATTAGGCTCTGCTTTTGGATTTTTGAATTTTGAGACTTTTGGGACATATACATTTTTTATTATTTTGGAAATATGTAAGGGACCATGTGATGCTATATTATTATTATTTTTGGTTTTACTACTTTGGATGAATGTCTAATGCTTTCCCTCATTGTTGTCTGCTCCATCTCTGTTGTGGTATATCGGCTCTCTTTTGTAGGGCAGATTCAATTGATAGCAAGAAAAAGCCTTGGGGCCATACCCTTGGTTAACACTTGGCCACCATTAGCCTATCTATGCGGGCCTCTCCTGCATGGAGAAATGTATATAAGTTAAACGTGACCGAATTTTGTATATATGTGGTCTAGCACACTCTTTTTTTTTCTTTTTTCTTAAGCAAAGGGCAGGAAATTCAAGTGGGCTGGCTAGGGGCATTAGTGGTCTGGTGTGTGTATTACACACACCAGGCATATCCTGGGAAAAGAAAGGTTTGGCGTGTGTAATACATGCGCCAGGCCAAACCTGGAAAAAACTGCTATGGCGCGTGTATTACATGCGCCAGGCCAAACCTGGGAAAAAATGCTTTGGCGCGTGTAATACACACGCCAAGTGCTTCTTGAGGAAAGTGGGGCCTTTTAAGCCTGCGAATGCACTCTTTTCCTTCTCTCTTAACTTATGCTTGGTACTTTTTGTTGCTGCTTTTCTCCTTGCTTTCTTAAGGGTGGGTCCATCGTCCTACATTGAATATGTATCCTTGGAAACATCTTTGTATGTCGATGGACCCACTTTCCAACCCCACCTCTCATGGGGGACCCAGGACCTCTATACTTCCCTCATTAGGCGTGGGGCCCAGTTTTCTAAAGAAGTGGTTAGAGAGTTTGAATGAGAGCGAGCTCGTGGATTTGAATGAGCTTGGGTTGGCCCGCCTCTCATCTTTTCTTGACATTCCTCCATTATGGGACCTTCTTCATGAGGCGGCCTCCTTTTGGGAAGTGAATACCAGTGTTTTTCATTTTGGGAACCGTGAGTTCTCTCCCATACTTGAAGAACTCTCTAGCCTGTCAGGTTTGAAGCTGCACAGAGGTCTTGCGAGAGTGATGTCGAAGCCGGGCTACACCAAAGCCGTCCACAGGACTTTGGGTTTAAAGAAATCTGATTATGGAAAAAGTCTCATTTGAGGGCCCATCGAGTGTTCGATGAAATTCCTAAGAGAACGTTTTGGTGACGAGAGCCTGTGAAAATTGCTAGTTAGAAATGTTTATAACATGAAGGCTTTTGCTCTTGGTCTCATCTCTAAGGTTCTTTTCTTCACTGGGGGAAAAAGTTTCTCACTTGCACTCTGCGATGTCTTGATCAAATTAGAGGGAGGCCGCTTTGTGATGCATCTGATCCTAGCAGAGCTTTATCGTTGCCTCAATGCTTTTGCCTTGGGCTAGGTGGAGTACCTTAGGAGATGCCTACTTCTGTTTCAGGTTTGGCTAGGGGAGCACCTTGCCATTTTGGGACTCGTGCCTCATTTTTATATTGCCTATGGTGAGGTGACCCGCTGCTTTCTGGGAAGATGCCATATGCTTCAACTGGGAGACATACATGGTTTGAAGCTTTGGCTGGCCAAAACCGAGTTGGTGTGGAGGTTTCCTTGGTTAGATCGGACCTTTTCGATGGTCCGCTCTAGAGATTACGAGGGCATCACTCTCCTTGGTTTGACCGACAACACTTCTTACTTCCCATTTCGGGTGTTGCGCTAGTTTGGTTGTTCTCAGCAAGTGCCCTGTGTGGTGAAACCTCCTCTATGTGATTTGATCTTTTCTCGGGGGTGTAGACACCCCCATTTTGCCCTCTCGGAATATACAATTCTGTTCGATCAACTTTTGACCTCACGACCATGTTGTGGGACCATATGCTGAAACAATAGTATATGGCTGAACGCAAGCTGAAACAATGGCTCTGTGGCTCAGGCCCCATGACCCTAACGTAGGGAACCATGCACTGAAACAGTAGTACATGGCTGAACACAGGCTGAAACAATAGTATATAGTCAGAATGCAGACTAAAACAATAGTCATACATTTCAGACCCCTTTTGCCCTAATGTGTGACCATATACTGAAACAATAGTATATGGCTGAACACAGGCTGAAAAAATAGCTTTGTGGCTCAGACCCCATGATCGTAGGGACCATGCACTGAAACAATAGTACATGGTTGAACACAGGCTAAAATAATAGCTCTGTGGCTCAGATCCCAACGTAGGGAGACTATATATTGAAATAATAGTATATAGTCAGAATGCAGGCTAAAATAATAGTTTGACATTTCAGACTCGACCCAAACCCGAACAACCTCGAATTACATGCCTAAAACCACGTGCACAATTCGATAGCACGCTAAATGACACACGTGCAATCAATCCCCCTTTCAGACCAGACTTCATTTCTTAGACCACTTCGAGACTCGATCACGCACCTCATACAGGACATGTGATCGGATTGAGCACCTGACCACCGACACGCAATTGGCCTACGCCCGACCTAGTCTTACAGTCCTTGACCCCTAAGCTTCCTCAATCAAGCAATTCCAAAGAGACGCTTAATCGGATTGCGCACCCTATAATAAGCGCGCAATTAGTCCTAACATTGTTAGAACTAGGCAACTCACTGAGCAAGTCAGCTGGTCGCTCACTGAGTCGGTGACCGACTCAAAGCGATTAAGCACCGAGAGACCGGCGTGCAATTTGGTTAAACACCTCAAATAAGGTATTTAATTAGAGAAAAACCTATAAAAGATTTTTTTCTAATTCGCCTCAGAGAGAGGGCACACATCACGAGAGAGAACAAATTTTTTTAGGATTCCAAAACCAGAGAACTCCGAGAACGAACACATAGAGGAACCTAGTCATGATTTCAAGATTCAAGCTTCAAATTTTTGAGATTCCTCTCCGCAGCCCTGGTCTTGGGTAAAAGTCTTAGTTTTAGATTTAGGATTTTCCCTTAGTTTCAATTATTAATATTAAATTTTCAGTCTTTGACCGCAAACCCTTTTATTTACACCGTAATTTTAATACCTAGTTCTACTTCTCCGAATTTAGAACCAATCCTTAATCTGACGGCCTAATTCACCGACCATAGACTTTAATTATGTTCTAAAATCTTAATTTCCAGTCCTATCATTAATCTCTGGTTCTAGTTCTTAGTTTCTAGAACCAGTCCTTAATCATACGAATTCAGTCCTTAAAATTTTAAATTCTAATTTTAATCCCTTAGTTTAATATTTCTAAAACCCCAAATATCAATTTAGTTTTCTATAATCCTAGTTTCATAATTTAATTCATGATTACAATCCTGAAAAAAATTCAAAAATATTATTTTGTAATCCAAAATTTAACTTGCCTTAATCTCAGTCACCCGATTTGCCCAAGGGAGCTTACAGAGGGTACTCAGGAATGAGGCCAATCCTCCTTAGCATAGTGGGCCAAAACCCCCTTTTTTTTCTTAAAATTTTAGTATAATTAATTCATTGCTTTAATTGAAATTTTAGTAAAATTAATTCATTGCTTCAGTTAGAATTTTAGTATAATATAATTTATCGCTTTAATTAGAATTAGTAAAAAGGTAGTTCCTTTATCTCAATTAAAATTTAGTATAGTTAATTCATTTCTTTAAATCAGATTTTTTTAGTAAAGTTAATTCCTTGACCTGATTAGAAAATTTGATAAAATTAGTTCCTTTATTTTAATTAGATTTTTAGTATAGCTAATTTATTTGTTTTAATTAGATCTTAATAAAATTAGTTTATTTGTTTTAATTGGATTTTAATAAAATTAATTCATTACTTTAATTAGAGTTTTAGTAAAATTAGTTATCTTTTTCATTTAGAATTACAGTAGAATTATTATAATTGCTTTACTTAGAATTCTAGTACAATCAGCATACTTGATTTAATTAGAACTTTATCAGAATTGATCTATCTACATTCCTAGTACAAGTAGGAGACTAATATTAATTGGACTTCTGGTAGCATTAGGAAATTAAATTAATTAGACTTTTAACAAGAGTAAAACATTAAAATTAATTAGACTCCTAGTTGGATTAGGAGACTAAATTAATTAAACTTTCAATAAGATTAGAATATTAGACTAGATCACTATAATACGCCACAATTAGACTCACAATAGAATTAGGAAATCTAAACCAATCAGAATTACATTAATAATAGGGAAAGAAAAGGAAAACCAAACTATCTAAATTATAAAGAAGAGTCATAGCTGCTGACATTCGTAGGTGGACGATTCAGTAAAGAAGTAACCCACACTAGCTCTAAAGCGTGATCACTGACGTGTTGCAGCGTTGTTAAATATCTGCAGCTGGCGATCACAATAAACTAGGAACCTTCCTAGAAATTCCTCCTTTTTATTTTATTTCTAACATTCCAAACACTGCATCGCTATAGTCCACTTGGGCAGAATTGGGCCACTGATTCAACGGGGGCCGAGAGGAACCCAGAAAAATTGCGCACTAACAGACTGGCGATCGCGATGGGACACTTTTGCAAACTCTTTCTTTCTTAGATAGTTAGTTTTTATTTTATTTTTCCATTTTTTTTCCCATCGCATCATTTAGATTTCCTTTAAATATATGAGTCTTTGTCAAAGACTTGAGATGTCAGGTATACGAAGAATGAGTTTAGGAGACTGACCATTGTGGGGATATCACGATAACCCCATATATGAAGAAGAATCACTTTATAATTTCAGCCTACGACAACCTGAGATTAATATGACTGGCGAATAAGAAAATCCCTTCTCTACCCCACACACCGGTAACAATCATGATGGGAGAGATGCTAACACTGGACAAAACCTCACTGCTCAATAAATCGTAGAACTCGGTATTCAAAGAATTCAAAGAGGAGATGACGACTTCGAGGAATTGCTTCGAGGATTGGCTACCGCATTCGAGATCGTTAGGTCACGATAATATTTAGAAGAATGAGAACGACAGAAAAGGCCACCGCCTACCCAGAGCATGGTGTCAGCCCGTGCCACCGTATTGAGGCAACCTGCCAACACATTTTTTAACGAGGACTCTCCAGACAAGATTGGCTCACGGGCCGCTCCGAAAGACAGCACTATCAACATTGAAGATCTCCTTAAAATGCTCGACGAGTACATGGCCAAGAGGGAACGGCCTGGTCACTCATTTGGGTTCGACAAATTTTATCGAGATGTTGAATTTAACTTACCAATAGGATTTAAACCACCAAAATTTACCAAATATAACGGCACAGGAAATCCGAACCATCATTTGGTCCTCTTTTACAATGATCGTCAACCCATACGTGATAATCATGGACTTCTCATCCACTATTTCTAACGCTCATTAGAAGGAGAAGCCCTAGATTAGTTTGCGGGACTCCCTCTTTATAAGATAGAAACATTCGATGAATTAGTCAGTCAATTCCTAGCCCAATACAAACACTTGATCTAAGAGACAGTCAGTCTCAGCGATCTAATGGCGGCAAAGCAAGGACCTAATGAAGAATTCACCGACTTCGTCACCAGATGGAGGAAGCTCGTGGCCAGGACCGACACTTCAATGAAAGAGAAAGACTTGGTTGATATTATTATCGATAATATTAGGGAACTGTTGAAGAGCGCACTTGTCATAAGTGATTGCCTTGACTTCACTGCACTCCACTCCCGGGCATCCCGACTAGCGCGACACATTAAAGGCGAAGACCTCACCCTATCCATAGTTACATTGAAAGTAGGCTCTTCTAGTGAATCAAAGTCAAAAAATAATAAGAAAGCCTTGGGAACCGAACAGGTCAACACCATTATAAACCAAGGATAAAACTCCAAGAACGGGAACTTCCAACTGCGAAACTTTGGGCAAAATCAAAATCAGCAACAATACACAAACAAAAACTAAGGCACTAATCCACAAAGATATGCAAACCAAAACAAAGGCCAGAACCTGAATCAGGGCTAATACTAGAACAGGAACCAATATCCCAACACCTACCATAACCAAAATGCAACACAGAATCAACCAGCTCACGCGCAGAACTACAATAACGTACCCCCACCGTAAAACTTTAACCTAGCTAGAGGCCCCTACCAGTCGAGGTGGGAAAACTATCCCCCTTTACCTGATACAATCCCCAACATCTTTCGTCTCCTTAATAATCAGAATCTCCTCCAATTCTTCCAGGAAAGACCCCGACCATGGTCGACACACCTAGACTATAACAAATACTGCTCATTCTATCGATACGCGGGACACAACCTAGAAGACTGCTGGGTCCTCCGGGATGTGATCTATGACATGAATGATTGGAACCAAATCGATTGGGAAGCACTTAGAAATCCAAACCCTAACAATAACCAACCCCAATAAAATTTAGGGATCATTAATAATCCTATGCCTAACTACAACCAAGCAACACCGGCCCAAGTCAATACCGTGGATCTTTTAGATCAATCCCCCTTTTAGCCATCCACCTTAATCACTTGCATCCAACCTGCCAACACTTTTGCTACTCCTATGAGAGTTCCTTTACCCCCGCATCCCTCGGCCTTGATCACTCAAATTGCCTCGTTGAGCCCGCCTCCTTACCCAAAATTCACTCAGATACGAGTCCACTCCTTTAAGGCCCAGAGACCATTCCTCCATAGTCGCTCACTAGAACTTTTAACCCCTTCAAATCCTGAGCTAACACCATTGCCACTCCCTTCGTCTGATTCTGAGCCCGACTATGGAGACCATGTTCTTCAAACTACAACCCAAATTGCCGCATGGGCAGAAAGTGTCATTCGAAAAAATCCAAGCCAAGAAAACAAAGCAAAGACTGAGTGCTCACTAAACATAGAAGAAAGTGAGCAAGAAGAACATCCCGACCCGTGTAAAACACTGGTCTCTGCTTTCTTAGAAGAAAAGGATTACACGCAGTACCTCTCACCTTAGAGTGGCCCAGCACAAGTACACGATCCAATCTTGAATTTCACTCACTTCACAAACACATCAACATTGAGCCACACTGACTTCGTTCAACAATCGACTTAGCTGATTCTTAAATCAGGAACCAACTATCCACCTTCTCCTTTCCCTCAAAATAAGGATTTCACAAATGCACAACCATCAGAGGGGAACATGCGAGAAAGAGAAGTTAACTTGCCGCCCCCGCCTCACATTATCCCTCCACCAATCCCTGCACCTCAACTACTCCAACCACCTGCACCCAAGGCTCATCGGCCAGGCAAAGAAATGACACTCTAGCTAGGGCAAGAATATGACCTTCTATGGCATCATTAAAAAATCTTAGCACAGATATCGATATTGGAACTCATCAAGAAATCGTCTGACCATCACCGGTTGTTGATAAGGATACTTGAAGACACACAAGTAGATGAGGACACAACATTGGATGAGTTACATCAAATTGCCTCGGTCATGGTGCAACCTCAAGCGCTCACTTTCACAGACACAGACATGCCTAAGGAGTAGCTCTGCGGAAGCACAACTCCCATATACCTTATAGTCATAATCAAAGGATTCTTTGTATCCCATGCATTGATTGATACAGGAGCAGGACTCAATATCTACCCTATCACAATATTAAAGACGCTCGAATACACGAAGCAGGATATCAGACCCTCGACACTATCACTCATAGCTTATGATGGCTCGCGTCGTTTCGTCAAAGGAACTATCAAACTATAGGTTCACCTCAAACCTGTAATGAAAGATGTCACTTTCCATATTTTTGACTCCGCTAGTACGTACAATCTTATCTTAGGAAGAAAATAGTTAGAGTCAATGAAAGTCATCGCATCCACATACCATCATTGTGTCAAATTCTCGTACGAGAATTCCATCATCCGTATTATACTGCTGCACCCCTCCAGGAGATGGACACTGATTACGCTGTGAGTATTTCGACAGCCCATGATTCTATATTGAACATAGGCCACATTCAGAAGGCCTGAATCCCTGATGAGACAACCATTGCGGAAGTCTGTCCCTCTACCCTTCCTAGTTCTCCCCCAACGTGTCAACAAAAATCAATGAGAAGAGAAGTTGGCCTAGGCCTAGCTAAACTCTACGACATCAACCCAACCACGACAAAAGGGTGGGACCTTATGTATCAGCTTGAGTACATCTCCCATACCGGACTTGGTAAAAATAAGCAAGGTCACATCGGACCCATTGTCTCAACGAAAATATGTAAGCACATAGGGTTAGGTTATCAATTGGATGGCCCACAAGCCCACTTGTGCCCTACCTTATCAAAATGGTCTCTATATGATCACTTCATCTATAAGACTACGGAGAAAGCAGATGTACCAAGGCAGAAGGAAGTGTCCTTCACTAGATCCCAAGAAGCAGAAATTGAACAAATGGCTAAAGCATTCAATGATTTAACCAATCTAAATGACGATATGGATAAACCCCTTAAGGGAGTCAAGCCCTTGTTTGACATTAAGGAGCTTATAGAAGAGAGAAAGAAAGAACCTCCAAACTCGAGCCACAAGTGGGAGATTAGGAATCCACTAACGATAAAGATTTCCACATAGCTGCCTTACAAGATAGTGAAGAGCACTTATGCTTAACATGGGAAAGAGATGACACCCCACAAGAGGATTTAAACCCACATAGCATCCGCCTCAGCCTTGGCCTTGGGGGATGGGAATGCCGTGGGACTCCCAGTGTATCGCTCACCCATACCAATCCTGTTGTAGGGCATGCACTAACATATTAGAATGCTTTGCTAGTTGGATTCGACACTCTGCGATAGTAGGATCAAATGATTCCGACCCCATAACAACGGAAGCAAGTAGCGACCCACCAACTCAGCTACTGGCACAAGAAGAAAATTTCAGCAGTCATTTGGTTGACCCAGGGGAAAACACCCACATCGCCCTCATAGAGTTTGAAGAGGAACTTAAACTAGACACTCCTCTATCTCCAGACACGCCCCAACTCTAAATATTTTGGAAATCTCTCGAGGAAGAATGGCAACCTCCTCCGAGTGATGACAAGGACTACTGGATAGGCCTCCTTGTACTCAATCTAGTAGAGCAGGCTAACCTAGGACTTCAAGCACTGTCAGATCAAGAAGACGAGTTTAATACCAGCCTCGAATCCAACCCATAAGGGTGGGAATGCCCTTGGGGATCTCCCTGCATTTCTCACCATTATCAGCCTCGCTACCGAGCATGCACACTTATCCTAGCATATTACAAAGTTCAAGGGAAAGAGCTCGCTACCCCTAAGGATCCCTTAGGAGGTCACCCTCAATAGAAAGAACAACCGTATTATAACTCAGAGGATGATAGTTCAACTAATTACGATCTTCAGAGCTTCTTCCAAGATGAGGCAATCAATATGATAAAGGAAATTCGAATGTCAATATCGTTGTCATCAGCGTCACTTATTCAAAAGGTCTCATTAGATAAGGACTTTAAAAAAATGCCAAATTTAGAACAAGTCCACATTTCCTAAAGAATCGCCTGAATGGCTCCAGCAGCCGTCTCGCTCCCTCAGTTAGAGGAAGCAAATCTCCTGATGCCTCTTGAGGCGACCGACCTTGTACCATATCTACTATCGAAAATCAAAAAAATAGAAAAAGCAAAAAACCCTAAAAATTTAAAAATACAAAAATACAAAATCCAAAAAAATCAGAAAACCTCAGAAAAGAAAGGGAACCCTTCGTCCCAAACCAATTTTGCTACCAGCAAGGAGACTTCTCTCCTAAGACTTCTATCCCATCTCCCACATGAGGGCGTAAGGCATCCAGGTTAAATAACAAGCCAGTGATCATACTAGACGAAATACTTTACAACTTTGAGAAGAGGATCAATAACCTTGACCTTCTCCTTACCAAAGATCTCTTAGTCATAAATTATACCGATGAAGGGTTATCTTTCATAAAATTGAATCTCTAGTATAGCAATTTTACAGTATATGAGCTTACCGAAGATGAAGAAGAAACACCAGTTCCCGAGGAGGTGCAGGACTTCCGATGAGTTATGAAGCGTTTCGACGAGCAAACCCAAGCTACCATAAAAGCTATAGAAGAAATCAACTTTGGCATTGAAGAGGAACCCAAGAGGTTACTAATTAGCGCAATGCCCAACTCTAAGGAATGTCAACAAATCGTACAAGTCCTACAAGAACACCTCGACTCCTTTGCATGGTCCTATGAGGATATGTCTGGTTTAGACCCAAGTTTAGTAGAACATCGCCTTGTCTTGGAACCCAATACAAAACTTGTTAAGTAAAAACTCTGTAGGATACACCCATAGACCGCCCTTCAAGTTAAAGGGGAAGTTGACAAGTTATACAAAGCCAAATTCATCTGAGTTGTCCTCTACCCCAAGAGGGTCGCCAATATAGTACCTATCACTAAGAAAGATAGCAGAGTACGGGTTTGTATTGACTTCCGAAACCTTAACCATGTATGTCCAAAAGACGACTTCCCACTTCCACACATTGACACTCTAGTTGACAATACCGTTGGACATGAGATGCTATCATTTATGAATGATTTCTCTAGGTATAATTAGATCAAATTAGCAAAGTCCGACCAAGAGAAGACCTCTTTTACCACACCATGGGGAACTTACTGTTACGTCATCATGCCTTTTGGGCTCAAGAACATAGGAGCCACGTATCAATGCACCATGATGGCTATTTTTCATGACATTATGCATAAATGTGTAGAAGTCTACATTGATGACATATTAGTGAAGTTCTAAACAAGAGTAGGACATGTTGAAGCACTCCGACTAGTGTTGCAAAGAGCTAAGAAATATCAGCTAAAAATGAATCCAAAGAAATGTGTCTTCGGAGTCACCTCCGGAAAATTACTCGATTTTATAGTCTACAAGCGAGGGATCGAAATCAACCCCGCAAAAGTCAGAGCTATCCTTGAGATGCCACCTCCCAGTAATATCAAAGAATTACGAGGCTTGATAGGAAGATTGCAATTCATCAGGAGATTCATCTCCCAACATTCCGACAGATGCGATCCTTTCTATAGACTACTTAAAGGAGGAGCTGAGTACAAATGGGATGACCAGTGCCAGCAAGCCTTTGACAACATCAAAAAGTACCTCCTTAACCTGCCAATACTATTACCACCAGCTCCCAGAAGACTCCTAATCCTCTACCTCTCAGCGAACGATAAAGCAATGGGAGTAATCTTTGGACAAAATGAGAAAGATGGTAAGAGAGAGAAGGCTATCTACTACCTCAGTAGGATGATGGTCGAGTATGAACGGAAATACACTCCAATGGAGAAGGCCTGCCTTACATTGGTGTGGGCCTCAACCAAATTACAGCACTACTTCAGAGCACATAAGATACTAGTACTAGTCTGAATGGACCCTCTGAAGTACGTATTCGAGAAGCCCGCCACATCAGGAAAGATCATCCGCTGACATATGCTCTTACAAGAATTCGATATCACTTACATCACGCAAAAGTCGATCAAAGGATAAGCAATTGCTGATTACCTCACTGACCAGCTACTCCCGAACAATGACCCCGTATATGCAGCTTTTCCGGATGAAGACTTACTCACAATTCATAACAAAGAGCCCGATAAGACGTCATGAACCCTTTATTTCGATGGTACTTTAAATCATAAAGGAAAAGGCATCAGGATAATCCTCCTAAGCCCGGAAGGAGTTGTCATACCTAAGGCTTTTCAATTAGATTTTCCTGTCACTAATAATGTCACAGAATACAAAGCTTTCATAGCTAGACTACGAGTAAAACTACAATTAGGCATTAAATAGTTGAAAACCATTGGTGATTCCAAGCTAGTAATCTCACAAGTTATAGGAGAATGGAAAACTAAGGAAAGAAGACTAATGGCATACCTAAAAACCACTCAATATTTAGTAAAGAAATCTGAAAGAATCTCTTTCACACACATCCCTAGATTAGAAAATGAGCTCACAGACTCCCTAGCCACCCTAGCCTCAATCATTCAAATACCCATCGGGCAAAATACCAAGACCTTTTTTATAGTAACAGTTACCTGCTCACAAGGTAGCATGGAATGTAAAGAGAGAATTACCAATCCTCCCCACAAGTACATGACCAAAAGAAGCAATCACTCCGAAAAAGCACGTCAAGTCAGAAACCAAAGTCGCTATGTTCATATTTGAAAAATCACCAACCGACGAAGGACAACCATAGTATTTTGACATCTGGAACTTCTTGAAGTATCAGCACGTCCCTCCATATGCCACAAAGATTAAATGGAAGACTATAAGGAACCGATGGGCCCGATTCTGCATACTCGACGAAACATTATACAAAGAAGCCTTCACCGAAGGAGTACTGCTATAATGCGTCACAACCATCGAAGGACAATACATCATCCGAGAAGCACACACCAGCACCTGCGGTGCCCACGCCGATAGATAGAGACTCACCAATCAAATCACATGACAAGGCTACTTCTAGCTGAAAATGATAAGAGATTGCCACCTCTATGTCCAATTTTGCAAGCAATGCCAAGAACACGCCACACTTATCAAAGCTCCATCAGTTGTATTGAACACTATGACCTCGCCGTGGCCGTTTTTGATGTGGGCCTTCGATGTCATCAAACCTTTCACAGACACAGTTGGGAACACTCATAAGCATGCATTTATACTTACGGCAATCAAATACTATACCAAATGGGCAGAAGCTGAATCCTATGTCAAAATCACCGCTTTAACACTCGTAAGGTTTATTATTCAAAATATCATCACCAGGTTTGGAGTACCCAGGATGTTTATCACCTACAACGGACCATAGTTTTATCACAGAGAAGATGAAGAAGTTATGTAAGAAGTTCGGCATCGATCTACGTCACTCATCACCGTTCTACCCTCAAGGAAATAGACAAGCGAAAGCTACGAACAAAATGCTGATTCGAAGTTTGAAACATACAGTAGAAACAAGCAATGGAGCCGACTGGCCTGAAAGACTACCAAAAGCACTCTGGGCCTATAGGACCTCTATTCGTATGACCACTAGCCAAACTCCCTACCTCCTTACCTACGGGATGGAGACAGTCCTGCAAATTCAACTCGATGATGAGCTATCCTTAGATGAGAGGAGAATTGCCTTACTCGCACAGCTAGAGCGACTCGATGAGACACGTCTAAGAGTAGCTGATCATGGTCAGGAATATTAGAGGAGAGTGGCTAGGACTTACGATAAGAAAGTCCTTGAACACACCTTTTAATATTGTAAAATTAGTCTTGAAGAAAATCATGCCTTCCAAGAATGCCCACCTTAAAGGAAAATTGAAACCGAACTAGGAAGGCCCTTATGTTATAACAGTCGCATACCCTAGAAATGAATACAGACTGGTGAACCAGGACGGGGAAGAACTCCCAGACCTTGGAATGCCAGTACCTTAGAAAATACTATCCTTAGGCCCGTGATCATCACATCCTATGGTTAAATACTTATACTTATCACTCTTGTAGTCGTCATGACCCAGTCATTGGTCGTACGTTATCAATTCTCAGAATATCCTTAAGACCTCGAATTTATCGCCCACTTTCTTACTCGGGCAATCTGACCTCGCCATTAGAGGACGCGTTAGAGCAAAAAAAAAATGAAAATGTTAGGTTCAATCAAAACTCACTATTCTTAGGAGGATGCTTTCAAAAATACATATATAAAAAAAATTGAGTGAGAGCATTACGATGAATGAACAAGTCAATGAGCTCAGGGAAGCATAAGCAGGCCATGAGGACGTCTCTGGTGACTTTAATAGAAATGTATAAGCAAACTGCGAGGGCATCCCTGATGTCCCCACACTACTAAATATCATCATAAGGTGGCGGGAGGAGGACAAACTCCTGCTAACCATAGAATGTGAGACTTTGATGGTACTAAAACATGACAAAGAGCTCAATCATGGCACCCCGTATCCCTCTAAGGGAAAAGATTGTTAGTCACCCCTTTTAGAAAGCATTAGAAACAAACTATTTCCCACATCCCTGAGCCTTACCCCCCTCCTCTGCTTTTTTCAGACGATAAATCAAAAGCCTTACAGGATACTCCTAGAAATGAAATCGAAAACTGATAAATGATGACTGATGCAATCCCTTACTATACCTACCGTACTTCTCCCTAATAACCATGGGATAGGATGACCCCCACCATAAGATAGACCCCCGACATACAACTAACCTAATCAAAGAGACCTCCCTTGGTTCGATGACAGTACCGATCAACCGTTCTTCAAAACTAACTCACCAAATACCCATGACTGCTTAAAGACCCAAAGTGCTCATCTAAAACTCAGGAAAGCTCCATTTCATTTGCACACTGGGGCATTTTTTTGGATTAGAAGGAGAATCACCTTAGAGACGCCGACTCGTCCACAAAGATGATGTGAAATAACGAAGTCACCATCCGAAAAATGCTACTGAAGATACTATACTACCGATCCTTCCACGCTCATACACTAGGGCATTTTTATTTTTATTTGTATTGCTCTAGTTAATTTGCTTTCCCTGTTGTATTATTTCTATTTCAAAAAGAAGAAAAAAAGAAGAAAAAAGAAAAGGAAAAAAAGAAATGAAAAAGAGCAACATATCGATCTTTTACTACCAGACCCCGGTCTGAGATACTTACCCTCCTTGACAACTAGCAAGGGTGAGAACAAAAATTACTGATAGTGTTACATTTACCTGTGTAGGTATAAAGCAGCCTTAAACCATCACTGGGCCAACTTAGGAAGCATCCAAGTCCCAATGACGGTCGACGGCGCTAAAGAAACTAAAAAGCGAAAGACAAATGCAAGAGATAATCAAAAGAAAAGGAGCCAATCAGGTACATCTAAACCAAAAATCTATATATATATATATATATATATATATCAAAATTTATGTCCTTTTACACTTGTCACCGGGGGTATCCCCCCTGTATGTACAATGCACACAAAAAAAAAAAACACACACACACCCCTACTCCCTACGCTGTCGTTGGGAAGGCCGAGCACCGCTGTCCCCGGGATGGCCGAGCACCGCTGTCCCCAGTATCATTAGCTCGGAGGCCCGCAGACTGATCCTCCGAAAATACAATCCCAGCACCCGGAGTCCTCAGAACCTTTATATGATGTAGCCCCACTACAGAGCCCCCCTCACTCATCTGACTAACAGACCGCCTCGATCGAGAATGAGGAGGATACCCTGCAAGAATCTCACGAACGACAAAATCCTCACAAGCATCACCCTTGACACGATCACGTGACGTGTGATGAGACTGCCTAGCCGAGGAACCTGTAGCCCTCGAGCTGACTAGCAACCTATGCACCCCCACTCACTCCTCTTCAGACGATACTACAACTGATCTAGGGACACCTGGATCTCTACCCGCATCCTCCTTAGTCGCGTATGGCCTCCAAATAACCTACAGCCAAATAAGTATCCTCAGCTCTCTCACCCTCATCTCTCTCACCCTCAGCTCCCTCGCCCTCGACCCTCTCACCCTCCTCCTCAGCTGCACCTTGCTCAATCTCGAGTACCTCCTCCTTGACCCACTTGGTCACCCTCTAGTACCTCCTCTCTAACTATCTCCTCGATGTCCTCCTCCATGACAACGGCATCGGTCCGAGCCTCAAAGGTCTCACCTATCTCCCCCATCATCCTCTCCAACTCAGAGACAGTAAGATCATGCCTACCAATACCCTCACTCTCCATCCTGGAAGAAAGAGCTCAAAAAATTGAAGAGAATGAAAGAAATGGCACCTGAAACGGATGGCTAGATTGCGAGATATCACGAAAATACGAAAACTAGAGCGCAAAGAAACAAAGAAACAAAGAATCAAAGACCAAAATGGATAACATGGAAGAAATGAAAAGTTTTGAACTATTTATAAGACATGGCTAAATTGCGCGCATAAACTCACGCGCTCAAACCAATCACGCACCACCTCCCCTGCGCTTAATTCAGATCAAACAACCAGTCTTGAGCGCGTAAACTAATCATCTCCCACTTAAACTAACCCTATCGCCTGGTTGTGCGTAGCCTATCAAGCGCGTAATCACTTTACGCGCTCGAATGCCAACAGTCACCCCCATACTGACCGGCCACCGCCCTAATCCTGAGCCTCATGCCATGCATTTAACTCGGTTAAACTACTAGACATTAGCGCTTAATGACCTTCCGACCCTCTTAAACGCGCGCTCCTATTCCAGCACGTAATTTGTTTATGCGTCCGGAGAGAAGAGCACAATTCCCCAAAAACATAAAAAATATATGCCTCAAGACAGCAAATTCACAGGCCTAAATTAGGTGACTTCCGACACTAATTACCGACATAAACTCCGCCCTAGTTAAGACCAATCGAAAAACATTCCTGACTTAAATGTATATATATATATATATATATATATATACACACCCCAGACTAAAAAAAAAAAAAATATTGCCCCCCAACATCATTTATGCACTTTAACTAAGACCGAACTAAACTAAAAAGAATGACAAAAAAAATGCCCCCCATCACTTACGCACTTGATCTTAGACTAAACTAAACTAAACTAAAAATGCTCCCAAGATACCCTAGATTTTAAATAAGATAAACCCAATCGAACCAAACTCGAAGAAATATTAAATAAGAAGAAAAACATCACATCCAAAACAAGTCAAATAAGCTACCAAATAAACCAAACCAAAATTTACTAAATAGAAATTACCACAATGAAATAAAATCATAATCACTTCATAGATAAAATAATTACAAAATACACCGAGGGCATACCTTTGAATATACAACGTAAAATAAGAAATTCAAATCCGCACGTTTAGGCAATGCTCGAATCCGGATTTATTCAGGAAACCACTTCAAGTTGGGTTGATAGCACCAATCATGGTGCCACCTTGCATTCCCAATCCCGTCCATTCCCAATAATCCTTAATAATCACAACTCTTCGAGTTCAATAACCGGGATAAAAAACAAAAAGGAGGAAAAGACCTCAACAAAGAATGCCCAAAAATCACAAAAATGCCCTAGAACTTTTAAAACCATAAACTTGAAATCAAAATTCAAAACAACAAGAACCAAAGCCTTTGGGCTCACACTCTTAAGCTATACCTCCTAAACCACAGAGTGACAAGTGTCACACCTTTAAACCCTTCCAATCTAATTAAATCCAAACCAAACACATACCCCCTTTGAAAAACCACAATCCATGATTAGCCTAGACGAACCAATAATCATTCAACACTTACCCCTCTAAAAAAAATAACACAAACTTAAAGCAAAGTAAACAAACTAATAGGATTCAAACACTTAACACCCATCTAGAAACTTTAAATTAAATCCTAAATTCACACACTTCTAACAAGTTTCATCTCAAAGCAAATAAAAGACTAAAAAAAAATACCTTAAACGTTAAACAAAAAAATAACTCTCTAAGGCAAGACCCTTGACTTGTTTGGACTATGAAAAAAAATGCCCCCAACAAAACCATCAGGACCAAGCGAACTCTCTAAACAAAACTCAATAAAGTGAACTTATCTGGGGATAAACCCTGAATAAATCCGGAATGAATCCCGAAACTCTAACCCAAGTCAAATCCTAAATAAGTTAAACAAATCAGATAGACCAATCCATTAATAAATTTAAACAAGTAAATAAACACAATAAACATAAACAAAAAAAAACACCTCTTTATTTATAACCAAAATTCTTTATAAGTATCACCGGAGGAATACCTCCTGAATTTAAAATCTAAAATGAAAACCTAGAACCTAACTAGAAACCCGAAATCAACACCAAGCAAGGAGTGGAGCGTCCAATTGGAGGCTTCAGGAAAGATTGGTTGGGTAATACATCCCTCCACTTATAACACCTTCTCTTCCGCCATCTTCATCTCCTCCGTCACCGCCTCCCCAACGTTGCCTTCACTGGTCCCTAAAAGGGATCGATGTGAAGACTAGTGCCCTCATTCCCAATACCGCCCATTCCCATAATAATGTCATCCCCGAGCATCACCTCAGGGTGAAGATCACGCAAAATCACGAACACAGGAAGAAACGACATCCCAATTGAACAGTTAGATCATCTGATATCACTAAAACACAAATTTTATAACATAAAATGTCCAAAAAAGTAAAACTCGAGACTAAACCAGAGAATGAGAAATAAATGAAGGCTCCCTCACTTATATAGAGTACAGACTCAATCACATGCACGAACACGTGCACTTAATCCAGTCACGCGCCATGCACACTACGCTCAATCCAAAACATGCGCTCCGACCTGAGCACGCAACAGAACCATCGCCCCCGATGCCCACGCGACGCTTCGTTCACATGTAATACATGGTCGTGCAATCCCATCAAACAAATGCTTCACGCCATGCAATATGAAAGGTCACCCGCACAGTGACCTGGTGACGCCCCGATCACGCGCTATGGTCTGAACACATTACTCAATCACCCGCACACTCACACGCGTGCAAACAACCCTTCAAACCTGCGATCGCATGCCCGGAAATAGGCGCGCAATCATATTGAGCAGCCTAAAATAGGCACACAATATCTAACTTTGAACATAATCTACACCTTCACACCTGTCCACCCCATCTTGATCAAAACTCTCCTGTCCCGTCGCCTAGCCTCATATGCTGTTCAGAAAGAATGACACAACTACTTACCCATCTCCCACCACGATCCCGCTAGAGATGGAGAACCCCATTACGTAACCCCGTCATGCACATCCCATCGTGATAAATCAATCATGCCACCACACGTCCTCTCATGAGAAGCCAAACACGAATCCAATCACGGTGCAACCACAACATGATCATACACAACCCAAGATCTGCCAAAGAAAAAAATAAGACACACCTATCGTGCGATTATCCTACCAACATCCCATCACAAACAATGCCCCATAACATCCAGACACACAATCATCAATATGTCCCCTCACGATGCAACTACAACTCGTTCCCGCCACGAACATGCCTCATCGCAACACAACAATCTCATTTAGTCCTGCAACCCCAACACCAAGACTCATTCCTAGTACACCCCCATAAAAGAAAAACCTAACCAGCGTCCCATCGTAACTATGCTCAGCCAATATCCCATCGTAAACATCACTACCCAAAAAGCTCAAACAATACCCTGCCACCCCATATGATGAAAAGGGAGAAAGCTCGATCGTGTCCCATCGCTAATGCAAAGAGCCCTCTTCCCGAATTTCTCACTACGTAACGATCGCCAGACACCACTGTATCAAAAATGTATGAAGATTTAGGACTCCTCCCATGTCCCATCGCATCCGACCAATGCCAAGTTCCAGTGCGAACATCCTGCCAAAATCCCCACGTCCCACCAGGACTCATCCAGCACGTAACCTCCAAGCTCTGCCACAGCGGACATAAGAAGAAAGGAGAAGAAATCTCCAAAGTCCCATCGCAATGTCATGGTGGCAGCCAGTTGGTCCCGCCACCAGCTATACAGAAATCTCGACAACCCATCATTTAAATTCTAGTTTTAATCCCTTAGTTTAATATTTCTAAAACCCCAAATATCAATTTAGTTTTCTATAATCCAAGTTTCATAGTTTAATTCATGATTACAATCCTGAAAATGACCCTAAAAATCTAAAAATATTATTTTATAATCTAAAATTCAACTTGCTTTAATCTCAGCCGCCCGATTTGCCCAAGGAGCTTACAGAGGGTACTCGAGAGCGAGGCCAATCCTCCTTAGCATAGCGGGCCAAAAACCCCTTTGTTTTCTTAGAATTTCAGTATAATTAATTCATTGCTTTAATTAGAATTTTAGTAAAATTAATTCATTGCTTCAGTTAGAATTTTAGTATAATATAATTTATCGCTTTAATCAGAATTAGTAAAAAGGTAGTTCCTTTATCTCAATTAAAATTTAGTATAATTAATTCATTACTTTAAATCATATTTTTTTAGTAAAGTTAATTCCTCAACTTGATTAGAAAATTTGATAAAATTAGTTCCATTATTTTAATTAGATTTTTAGTATAGCTAATTTATTTGTTTTAATTAGATCTTAATAAAATTAGTTTATTTGTTTTAATTAGATTTTAATAAAATTAATTCATTACTTTAATTAGAGTTCTAGTAAAATTAGTTCTCTATTTCAATTAAAATTGTAGTAGAATTATTATAATTGCTTTACTTAGAATTCTAGTACAATCAGCATACTTGATTTAATTAGAGCTTTATCAGAATTAATATGTCTGCATTCCAAGTGCAAGTAGGAGACTAATATTAATTGGACTTCTGGTAGCATCAGGAAATTAAATTAATTAGACTTTTAACAAGAGTAACACATTAAAATTAATTAAACTCCTGGTAGGATTAGGAGACTAAATTAATTAAACTTTCAATAGGATTAGAATATTAGACTAGATCACTATAATAAGTTACAAATAGACTCACAATAGAATTAGGAAATCTAAACCAATCAAAATTACATTAATAATAGGGAAAGAAAAGGAAAACACAACTATCTAAATGATAAAGGAGAGCCACAGCTGCTAACATTCGCAGGCAGACGATTCAGAAAAGAAGTAACCCACACCCGCTCTAAAGCGTGATCACTGACGTGTTGTAACGTCACTAAATATCTGCAGCTGGCGATCGCAACACTAGGAACCTTCCTTGAAATTCCTCCTTTTAATTTTATTTCTAACATTCCAAACACTACATCGCTAGAGTCCACTTAGACAGAATTGGGCCACTAATTCAATCGGGATCGAGAGGAACCCAGAAAAAGCGCGCAATAATAGGGGGTCCTCTGGGGACATAGATAGGATAGCTTCTCTCTGGGAGACGCATCAGTCGATGCTCATGTCTAATTTTGAGCAGCGAAATTTGGTTCTATTCTCCCTATAGTATGAGGCTTGGCTACTATCTAAGAAGTCTGCTGTTGGTCACTTGGATCACGCAGAAAGCAGTGATAAGGTGGGGCCTTTGCCAAAGAAGGAGTCAATGCTTCAATCCCGTATTGAGTTGCTGGTGGATGAGAAGTGCACCCTGCATGATCATTTAGAGAAACAAAAGGTTAGAGCAGAGGCGGCAAAAGCTAGAGCTGATGTAGCTAAGTGTGAGGTCTTTCGTTTGAAAAGGGCTTTGAGTGACGCTCTTGGTGCTACTGATGCCTCTCGAAAATAGTATAGAAGCCTTCATGGCTGCTAGATGGTAGAGTGGGACGTACAAGAGGATACTTTACGCGCAGAGATCCGTGCCTTGAAGCGCGAGTTGGGTCGTTGATTCCATCCTTCACATATCTTTTTGCATAGATCAAAACCATAGAAAGGGACATAAGAAACCCCTAATTAGATACATCTTTTTGGTATATATATTTTCTTTATATTTTTATTATTTTTGCACTTTTGTAAAGAGAAAGAAGGGAAGAAACAAAGAAGCTAGACATCTCACATATTACTTTTTGGGATGCGGTGTCAGTTGTATACAGGTTTGTACATGAGAAAGGGAAATTTATTATCTTACAAAATAGTGTTATTTCTCCCTTCTTTGATTTATGGACTTCTTTTGAGATGAAAAGTGCATAGTATGGGCACAAAAAAGAAAGTCTATTATCTTTTGCAAAAAGGGTCTCCTTGCCCTGTGGTGGTGCACACAGTGTGGGTGTGAAAATGGGGAAGAGGAATCTATTATCTTTGACAAATATGGTCTCCTTGCCCTCTTTTGTTGTATTTTTATTTTTGACCCGATGCCTTAATTTTCAGGGAGATGACAGGTCCCCTTTTGAGCATGGTCAAACCCCCTTTCATGCTTGGTCCTGAGTGAAATTCAACAATTTTTACCAAGGTTAGAACATTTATTCCTCTAGATCGAACCGACCTTTTTCTCCTTACCCTCGGTCATACGTTTGACGGTGTAGTTACGAAAACATTCTTGGTTGGGACCCGAATTTGAGCTAACATGAGCGGCCCCGTCGAGAATCGAGTAATTCGGGAGGGGAACCGAGGGGATCTTATTTATTTTATTTGTCATTTATCCTTTTCAACTTTCTTACTCACAACGCCCAAGGTAGGTTTCAAACTTGCCCATTATTTCCCTCTTTTTACCCACATCGCCCTCTCGAGTTTTCACTACGTCCATAGGTTTGCATTTTTACCCCAGTCGCCTTTTCAGGTTTTCACCTGGTCTGCACAAGCTCGCTATTTTAACCCATAGTCCCCTTTCGAGTTTTCACCATGTCCTCTTTACTTTGAGCTTGTATATTTTTATTTTATTTTCTTTTATTTTATCAAAGGCCATGACATGGACGTCGATTCCGTTATAGCCGACTGGATGAAATTCTTTTGTTGTCTCTCAGCTTGGCTTGTACTGACTCAATGGATACTATGATTGCTTGTAGACCTTAAAGAGGGATTTTTCTTGTAATGTATCGTGGTCATGGGATAGGTTAGGAATTTTGAAGGTATTCTTGGTTTTCAAAAAGGTTTCCTTAATTGGGTCTCGGCTGCCATAATACACTTCTTGGAGGTTTTAACTGTACATGCCCCAGTTTTCCTTTTCTATTTTTTTTAATTCTTTTTTGCTTATCCTCTTTTAGGATTTTGCTTTTTTGATTTTTTGGATTTTAATGGTAACTCTTTTTCATTTTTATTTTTTTTGGTATATACACTTCCTCTTCTTTTTTTTTGGGAGGGGGTAGTGAAAGAAAAGGCTCATGGCTCAAGCTGGGTAGCAAAGGGTATGAGTGTTCAGGGATGCTTTTTGGCTGCTTGGCTTTGGAATGATGGCCTCTGTTATCGGGTCTTGAAGCAGTCACGTATCCATCCTATCAATACTTACCTTGTTGTGGGAGACCTAGGAATAGAATTGTCAGACGTATCCAACGTTGATGGGCTCAGGAAAGTAATCTTCGTCCATGGTGGTGAGGTGAATATTGTATCCCAGGAGCACCTCTCGGATGACGTAAGGTCCTTCCTAGTTAGGCTTGAATTTCCCTTTGGATTGGCGTGAAGGGATGGGAAGATTTTCTTAAGTACGGTGTCTCCTATCTTCAAATCTCGACTGCAAACACGTTTGTTATAAGTGCGTGCAATTCGCCCCTGGTATACTTAGGTATGACACAAGGCTAGGAGCCTTTTCTATTCCAGCAGGTTCAACTGCTCAAAGCGGGATCTCTCCTTTTCTGCTTTGGGTAGGCTTAACTCAAGGAGTATACGAAGTGAGGGTACTTCAACCTCTACTGGCAAGACAACCTCAGTTCCATATACAAGGGAGAACGATGTTACCCCTATAGCGGTGCAGATTGATGTTTTGTAGGCCCATAAAGCGAATGATAACATTTCGCTCCAATCTCGATAGGTGACAACCATCTTCTCAAGGATGCGGAGGATCATTTTGTTAGCAACTTCCACGACCCCATTGGTTTGTGGCCGATATGGTGATGAGCGATGATGTTTGATGTTGTACTGCTCACAGAAGGCCTTGATGCGCTTGTTTGCGAAGTTCATGCCTTTGTCTGTGATAATATCCTTGGGTACGCCAAATCGGTAAACAATATTACTTTTGATGAATTTCTCAATATGTTGGGTCGTGATGTTCATGTAGGATGTTGCCTCTACCCATTTGGTGAAGTATTCAATGGCAATCAGGATGAATTGATGTCCACTTGATGCTTTCAGATTGCCACTAAATGTTGAATGGTCCGTCTGTTCTCTTTGGATGTCCCCTCAGGGAATGCTCGAGTTTTGAGGAAATTTTGATATCTGAGAACCACGGTGGCTCATCATCTAACCTTGGGGGTTCCTCAATCTGGAGGTAAAAATTTGACTTGTTCCTCTGTTTAATCATGATCGGCTTCATCACAACACCATAGGGAATTTTCACCATTGATGCGAATGTTGCCAGGGCATCGACGAACCAATTTCTTGATCACGGGACATAGGAGAAAGTAACATCATCGAAGCATGCTATTAGTTCTTCGACGTGTTCATGGTATGCGATCAACTTCTCATCCTTCATCTTTCAATCTCCATTTTTCTGACATATGATCAATTGTGAGTCGCCAAACACCCTGAGGTGAGTTATGTTCAAGTCTAGGGCTGCTTGTAAGCCAGCTACGCATGCCTCATATTTAGCCATGTTATTAGTACAGGGGAAGTTGAGTTTGATGAAAACTGGCATGTGGGACCCCTTTGGCGAGATTAGGATAGCGTCGACTCCTTAACCTTTGACATTTCCCGCTTTGTCGAAGTGCATCACCCAGGACTCCTCTGTCTCAACTGTTTCTTCCTCTGTCATGAGCAAGATATCCTCATTTGGGAATTCGGTCCTTAGAGGTTCATAGTCGAGTAAGGGATTATCGACAAGATGATCAGCTAGCGCCTTCCCCTTGATTGATTTTTGAGTGACGTAGGTGATGTCAAATTTGAATAGTAGGAGCTGGTAGTGCACAGTCCACCCAGTGAGGGCTGGCTTTTCGAACAGGTACTTTAATGGATCCATGCATGCTAGGAGTAGAACTACTTGGGATAGCAAGTAGTGGCGGAGCCTTTGTGTGGCCCACACGAGAGCTAAGCATGCTTTCTCCATATGAGAATATCGCGTCTCGTAGTTAGTGAACTTCTTACTCAGGTAGTAGATGGCCTGCTCTGTTCTTCCTATCTCGTCATGCTGCCCTAGGACACATCCCATCGTAACTTCTGTCATAGAGAGATATATTAAGAGTGGTCTCCCTGACTCAGGTGGTACTAATACTGGAGGGTTGAGAAGGTAGCCCTTGATTTTATCGAATGCCGCTTTACAGTCATTATTCCATTCAACGGGAGAATCTTTCCTTAGCAGCTTGAAGATTGGTGTGCAGATAGGAGTGAGCTGTGCAATGAACCGACTGATGTATTGTATCCTGCCCAAGAAACCTCTTACCTCTTTTTCGATAGACAGTGGTGGCATTTTCATGATGGCCTTTACCTTGACTGGGTCAACCTTGATACCTCTCCTACTGACGATGAATCCTATCAACTTTCCTAACATGGCGCCGAATGTGCATTCTGAGGATTCATACGTAACCTATATTTTCTCAGCCTCTCAAATAGCTTTTGGAGGTTTATCAGATGGTCACTTCGCTCTGATGACTTGGCGATCATGTCGTCGATGTACACCTCATTTTCTCAGTGCATCATGTCGTGGAAGAGTGTTATCATCGCTCTTTGGTATGCTGCACTAGCATTTTTCAACTTGAATGACTTGACTCGGTAGCAGAAAGTTTCCCAGGGGGTGATAATTGTTGTCTTCTCTCTATCTGCCTCTGCCATCTTGATCTGATTGTATTCAGAGAATCTGTCCATGAAGGAGAGCATCCCGTGCTTAACAGTGTTGTCGATGTGCAGTAATGGGAAGTCGTCCTTCGGGCTCACCTTGTTCAAATTTCGAAAGTCAATGCACATGCGGACCTTCCCATCCTTCTTTGGTATTGAAACAGTATTGCCTAACCACTGCGGGTATTTGGAGACCATGAGAAATCCTGCATCGTATTGCTTGATGACCTCGTCTTTAACTTTCAGCATCTACTCGGGTCTGAGTTGCCTTAATTTATGCTTGACCGACCTAATATCAGGGTAGAGTGGCAACTCATGCTCGACCAAATCGATGTCCAAATCAGGCATGTCCTCCTATGACCATGCGAAGACGTCTTGATATGATCGAAGGAAATTGATTATGCTGTCTTTCCTCGGGAGATAGCGAGGTTCTGATCTTAGTGATTCTAGGAACCTCCTCGGTCCCTAGATTAATGCCCTCTGTTTCTTCAACGATAAGGGTAGGACCATGCTCAAAGTCGGTAAATCACTCAAGGAGTTCATTGGGGAGCTCTTCAATAGGGATTTCCTCTTTCAGACTTGTGACTCCTACCTCTTCTTGTATTTCTACAGGAAAGGGGTCGATTTCACATGGGACGGAGATTTCGATTAAGGCATCATTTTCTTTGACTTTATTCAGAATTTTGAAAGACAATATTTTTGAATTATATATTTTTTCCATGTTTTTGGGATTTTTATTTTCTTCGGAAATGGGCTCTTCGCAAAGCGAGTCCCTATATATACACGATATTGCCTACCAAGGGCTCGTCTCACTTTTTATAAGTTATTATTTTTTTGTGAAATGAGTGCCGAATTTCAAGCCACTCACTGCTTACAGAGTTTGGGGCATAGACGCCCAATTCCGTAGTTGTGGTGCTGCTCCTTTACTTGTTTGGATGAAGGGAGGGTGGCTGATATGATTCTTTGGAGTCAGCCTCCATCATGTTGACTATGGGTTTATCTGAGATTTTGTCCTCAAATGTTAGTAAGGTCCTGTGGTGGTTTACCATAGGGGGGATTATGTAGGTATGAAAAACTCTTCCTCAAACAGGGATAGGGCGGCTAAGTCTATTTCTAGATGGGGAGGAAGAATTTGGACATTGGTAGGGTGGACAGGGGCTATAAGTTTGTGTGGGGTTAATTGTGTTGCCCCATCTGATCAATCTTCATAATCCCAATACTCACAAAGGTGTTTTGGATGTGAGGCCTAGGACAGGATTCTTCTTTCAAATTGTTTCCTCGGGCTCTTGCTGCAGTAACAGTTCAGGCTTTCTCTTTAGCCTCTCATACTTCTTCTGTGGGTTTGTATCCTAACCAAAATCTAACCTGCTGCCCGCCTTTGGCTTTGACTAGCTCTTTCCTGCCTTGTAATCGGGGTCCTAATCCCTTTCCTTTCTGATAATCCCATTTCTAGAGCATGGCTACAACTGCTACCATTCCGCCTTCAGTTTTCAGAGTGATGCTTTCTGGGGGTTACGGGACTACCGTCGATACCTCGTATTCAAAATTATGGAGGTCTATATCCTCAGTCATGTGCGGCACATCCAGTACTTTGGGGTTCTCAATACTGTGGGTAGCTTTTTCCTTTTCCTCATACCCTTCACCTACGATGGTGATGATTTTCTGCCTAGACATAAATTTAAGCTTCTGATATAGTGTGGACAGTATTGCCGCGACTTCATGTAACTAAGAGAATCCTAACAATAGAGTGAAAGAGGATTTAATGTCCATCACTTGGAAAGGTATGGAGAAGGTCATTTGCCCGATTACTAGCTCTAGATCGACTTCTCTAATTATTTCTCTTCTGGTGTTATCAAACCCCCTGGCACTGGTTTTTATCGGTTTCAAGGATCTACTCCTATCTTGGTAGCTGTTCTTAGAGGGCACACGTTTAAAGCGTATCCATTATTAATTAATACCAGTAGAATTACTATATTTCTAGCTTCTACAATGATATTGAGGGATTTAGAATGATTATTTTCCTCCTCTGGTAAATCAGCATCCAAAAAAGAGATGGCATTGGGAGCCATCACCTGCCTGATTATCTGCCCAACCTCATCTAGGCTTACTTGGAGTGAGACATGTGCATTTTTTAATGCCTCCATCAGAGCTTGAAAATAAAGTGGGGACATCATTAACAGATCCCAAACCGTGATATGGGTCGGCATTCTCCTGAGCTGGGTTTCAAGTATGTGCTCACAACCCATCTTCTCGAATGGGTTTGCCATAGTGGTGTCCTTTTACCCCTCTGATCAGGTTGGCATTGGTACCAGTGCGTCTGGTGGCTTGGAGATCTTCTCTGACCTAGTGATGAAATCAACTACCCCTTCCCTGCTGCTGCCGACATTGATGTCTGTCTGTTCATAACTGAGCGGGACCTGATGAGGATTGTAAGTTGGTCCCGGGATCTAGAATGGGGAGAAAGTGGGTACTGGAGATATTGGTGCTGAGGTATTAGAGTGGGTGGATAATACCTGGTTAACTTCAGTGAGGGATGGGCAGGTGAAAAAAGTTGGCCAACTGGGGTTGGTGAGGTTTATGGATGACTGTATCGGGGGTGACGAGACAGGGGTGGGCCATTGATAATTGATGGGCATCAGAGGTGGATGGGGGACATAATCAGCCATTGGGTAATTGGTGGGGGATGTCGCGTATGGTTGATAGGAGTTAATTTGGACATAGTTAACGGGAGCTGGCACCGGGAAGTATCCCCTAAGATCTAAGGGTTCTGCTTGTAGTGCGGGGTTGGGAAATCAGACAAATTTAGAAGTTTAATCATCCCAATATTTCTGTCTCCCCAATCTCTTTATAGTGGTGCCACAAAATTTCCTTGGTTGCCGATGTAATCTGACGGGTCAAAATCTTCATCATCCTCTGCCACCATGCCGATAGTGGGTCTTGGGCCTGCCCCTCTGGGAGGGTGTGGGGGTACTGGTACCTGGTGTATAGTGACATGCTGATTGGTTTGGGGAGGGGTAGGGGGATGATTTTTCCAACCTCGATCAGATCTTGTATTACGTGTTTCAGAGGAAAACAATGATCAATTGGGTGGCCCGATCCCTGGTGGAAGTTACAGTGGGTGTTGGGGTTTGGTGGAGGTTGTGGTTGGAGTGTTGTGACCAATCCTTTTTCTATTAATAAGGGCAACAAGATATTCAATGATTTCCCTAAAGGTGTGAAGACTCAGTCAAAACGAACCCTTCTCTGCTTTGGAGTCATCTATGCCCCCTGCCCATTTCCGGTTCTTTGTATTGGCTCGCTTCTAACTAGAGTTGGTTGTGCGGCTTTGAATTGGAATGGGGTTATATCGGTGTTGGGTCGCGTATTCGTAATATTTTGTACATCTGCCCCTGTTCTTATATCATTTCTTTGCTCAGAGAACCTCCTGACCCCGCCGGCCCCATCGGATACATTCTGCTTAAACGCCCTTCTCTGATTGCGTCCTCACAATGATTGACATTCCTTAACAAATCAGCAAAGCTAGATTGCTGTTGATAGACCAGGAAGTCTGAGATAAATGGCAAGGTATTTTTTGAAATCATGTCTATCTGCTAGTCGTCAAGTATTCTATTTCTTACCTGAGCTGCCAGCGCTCTCCAACGCCCAAGGTAATCGCTGAAGGTCTCATTAGGATTCTGCTTTAATTGGGCTAGATCTGACTTATGAGGTTCAATGTCTATGTTGTAGACATACTGTTCTTGAAATAAATGAGTCAAATCCTTCCACATTTTTATCATGGACGGTTCCAGAGACGTGAACCATCTCAAATCTGGGCCCGTCAAATTTTTTTGAAAGACTTTTATAAGTAGACGTTCATCCCCTCCATACTGGCTCATGTCCCCACAATAGGACTTGAGATGTGCGATGGGATTACCTATGCCATTATATTTATCAAAGACCGGCATTTTAAATTTTAGTGGCAAGGGGACTTCAGAGAAAAGGTATAGATCTGAAAATTCTGTGGCGTGGATCTCAGTTCCACCCATCTTCATTAATTGCTTATGGATCTTATTTAGTTGTTCTTTCAGCTGCTCAAACTCTTTAGATGGTGGGGCTATTTTTTCAATGATGGGCCTTGATTCACTTTGTACTGGGGGGTGGTAATTATAGGTGGAGGATTGATGCTGGCAAATGCCCCTGTGTAAGCCCCACTATTCTTGATCTCATCTTCCTCGTATTGGGGGTCTACATATGGTATAGTGAGGATGAGATTTTCCTGTTGGTGTTGACTGGGCTGGATAGGTGCCTAGTAGGACCATTGGATGTGAGGGAGGTTATGTGGAGTGATAGGATGAGTGGAATTTAGATTTTGGGTTAAGACCTTATGAGGTCACTGTGTTTGAGGGAGTGCTTGGAGATGGCTTTGTGGTTCATGGGGATGGGTGAATTGAGGTTGATGAAGGATAGGTTCCTGGCTCCTGCCTTGGGCTGGGTGTGAGGTTTATGTGTGAGGGAGGTATCGAGGGAATTGTGGATGGCATGGGTATGAGGGTCCCAGGTTTGGCCCTTGCTGGGCTTGGGTATAAGGTAGAGAATTTGGAGGGGTTTGAGCCATAAGGCCTTGGGAAGTTTGGCCCATTGGGCCTGATTGGGTTTTGGCCATTAGGCCTTAGTGGGTCTGGGCCATTGGGCCCTGGTGGGTCTGGGCCATTGGGCCCTGATGGGTCTATCCCATTGGGCCTTAGTGGGTTTGGTCCATTGGGCCCTGATGGGTCTGTCCCATTGGGCCCTAATGGGTTTGGCCCATTAGGCCATTATGGGTCTGGGCCATTGGGCCTTGGTGGGTCTGGCCCTAAATGGTATGGATGATGGGGGTTTGGGCCATTAGGCCCTGGTGGGTTTGAGGTAAAGAAGCATGGAGACTTGGGAGGGTGTATGATGGGTTAGAAGATATGTGGTGAGGATGAGAGGGAATGTTTTGGGAGGCCTTCCAGCTTGTATAGGCCCGGACCATATCATCCATCATAGCCATTGGAGAGGGATTGGATGGAGGTGGAGTATCTAAGGGATGGTGGGGTGTGGATGAGATGGATGTGGTGGGAAAATTAGGCATGGCCCTGGTAAAAATGGGCATGACCTGGGTAGATGGGGGGATATGGGAAAAATTGGGTGTGGTATGGGTAAATGCAGGAGGAACGGTGGAACGAGTAGATGTTGGGAAGATAGAAAATGGCGTATGGTGGTAAAGGTAGGGAATTGGGTTGGGTTTTCGGTGGATGTGAATGGAGGATGGGAGGGATTTGAAATGGTCATGGAGGGGGAAATGGGCATGGTTTGAAAAAATGAGGGGGATTGGGGTGTCAGACCTTGGATGTTTTGAGTGGTGGTGGATGGGAAAATGGATGCATCGAAGGGCCCGGTGACGGTAAATGGGGGTTGGGTGAGGGGGATGGATGTGAACACTTCTTCTGTGTGGGAATGAGTTGGGGAATACGGCAGGGATAAATCAGGATCGACGTATGTCGGATCCACTGCCCACGACATGGCTTGGTGGTGGGTGGAGTATGGGTGCCTCGGATGAGGCCCATAAAGCTTTCTCCTTCTTCCCCTACGGGACAAGGCGATGCCGTTGTGTCGGCACCACAATGGTTTTTCCTTTTTCGGTTTTTTTTTTAAAGATTTTTTTTGTAAGTGGATTTTTATGATGAAGGATTCTAGGGCCTTTGAATTCCCATTTCGGGTGGTATTTATAACCTAAATAAATCTTGTAGTGTGACCCTGACGCACTTCGTAAGAATCAAAGGGGAACAATTTGATCTATTAAAGGCACAGGAATCAACACAAACAACCCGATCCCCCTGAGCGAGTCAATAAGAAGTTGCCTTCTTTTGACCGGCGGGGGTGTATTGGGTGTTGGATAGTGCGGGACCTAACCAAAGGTGCTAAATCACTAAGTAGGGAACTTAGGGATGTGAAAAAGGCCTCAAATTTTGGGCTGCACTGCTCAGTTTGGGTTTGGCGTGTGTATTACATGCGCCAGGCAAAATCTAGTCAATCAAAGCTTTGGCGTGTGTATTACATGCGCCAAAGCAAACTTGGATTTTTAAGCTTGGCACATGTAATATATGCGTCAATGCAAACCTGGAAAAAAGTGGCTGGTGCATGTTTTACATGCACCAGGCACAAACAGTTGGGTCAAATAATCTTGACAGCAGACCAGCAAGCCCGAATTCAGTCTATTTTTTTGGTTTTTGGGAAGCGATGCTTCTGGGGACTAATTTCTTAGTTGCAATGGGTCTCTCCTCACCGAACCTAGGGATACAAGGCCGATTCGGGACTACTAACGCTCTCCCACAAGGGTTTTAGGCTTCGTAACTGGATGGATTACCCACCTGATATACCTCCGACACAAGCGCTTTCTTAAATACTAGTTGGGGGTGGTTCTTTTTCGGATCATCACCACTAGGGGCTGTTGTTGTACCGAGAACTGGGACATTTATATCTTTGCCTAGAATTTCCAACCCATGAAAATCTACCCCACAAAAATTCAATTAAGTCCCCCTCTTGGTTCAATTTTAATTTCAGATTTTAAGGGAGTTTTCTTAAAGTTCAAAAACGAGTGGTTATGGTCCCGTGTTGCCTCTACGGGCCGACGTCCACTGGTAGGATATGATTGCAATAAAGTAAATGCTCACGTAGACCCGTCAAAAGGCTAAGGTGTGTAAAAAAAAATGCATAAGTAAGCCCGCCAATCAGCTAAGGTATGTAAATAACGAAAAAGTAAAGGAAATGTAAAGATGATGCTCAAGTAGGCCCGCCAATCTGCTAAGGCACATAAATGACGGAAAAGTAGGGGTAAGTAAATGCAAGACTGAATTGTAGGGGTGAGTAAAATAACAAAAATAAAAAAAAATAGTCAAACGTTAGTAAAAACAAAGAAAAATGCCAAATTTCAAGGAGAAACTCTACTAGCTAGTCCCTAGCGGAGTCACCATCTATGCAACCGTGGGATTTTTAACGATCCCGTCGTGACAATGCGCACTCGTGAAAAAAATATAGATTCGCCACGCGGAGCTTTTGGTGTCCCAGGAAACCTAAATCAATTTGATAAGCACCGAAGTGCCAACAATGTGACTCTGATTCACCGGTCTACGCCAAAGACTCTTTTGTAGGGGCTTCGATTATGAATCGGGAAGGTGTTAGGCACCCGACCAACCCGCTTAAAAGTGGTCTCTACTTGTGGCAAAAATAAACTAGAAAAGTAAGAAAGAAAAGAGCACTTCCTCTTGCCCTAAGGCACCTTGACCCTATTTGTGCCCCTCCGTCACTATCGAGATTTGGACGACGTAACCACACAAATTCAAGGGTAGAGCAAAAGCTAAGAAGGTAGAGGAATAGAGGGGAGAGCCGGAGCTCTCGGTCCCTTGTAGCATGCGTGTGGACCTTCGTATAGTTGCACTTGACAAGCTTCCGATAGCTTGAATGGTTGGAGAATGGGTTCTAACCTCTAAGGCTTGAAAGCTAAGGGGTAGAGGAAGAAGGCTAGGGGGTGGTTCTCTCCTAACTCAAGGTTTTTTGGTGGAAGATGGGGTCCAAGGGGGGGCTTTTGAATTTTGGAATTGGTATGGAATGGGTGCACTAAAGGGAGGAAAAGCTTCTATCTTATTCTTTTTCTCTCTTGAATTTTTTTTCAAGCCTTTGTAAAGGGATGAGTGCCTCTCTATTTATAGGAAAAAGGGAGGTTAGGAGGGTGCTTAAGTGCTAATTATGGTTAGCAATTAGGTAATCTCCTAATCTATGGTTTCCTAGGAATTTTAGAGCTTGGAAATGTGGGCAATGGGCTTCAATGGTAGATGATAGGGTGAGGTTTCAAATGACTAAAGGGTTACAAATAGGGTAATCAGGGGTGCAACAGTCCTAATAAAACCTATCATAAACATTGAGATGGTCAACAAGTTAAACTCCAAAAGTGGATTTCGAGTAAAAACCCATGGTTACTGTAGCGAAGCCTGGTGTATGTATTACATACGCCAAGCATAGCGACAGTGTCCGAAAGTTCAAAGCCCAAGGAGGGGCCCACCTATACTTGGCGTGTGTATTAGATGCACCAAGCCATTTTTGGAAAAAAATGGCTTGGCGCATCTAATACATGCGCCATGTATGCCCTAACCAAGTGCAACTCCTGGGCACTGCTCAGATTGCCGTAACTTTTGACGTATAATTCGGATTAAGGTGATTTTTAGCTTGTTGGAAAGCTGAGAACCTCTACTTTTTAATGGTATAAGATTCAGTCTCAGTAGAGGTCCTTGTAAGCTCTGGCACATCACTTTATGACCATTGCTCGGGAGGGTTGACTGTGGGTTCGGAGAGGTCGGGGGTAATTTCTAAAGGTTTGGGAAGGTTCCTAAGGGTTTGGGAAAGTACCTAAGGGTATGGGGGGTGGTATCGAAAGCTCGGGAGTGTGCCTTTCTCAAAGTATGTTTCGATCGAGCCTTAGGCCAATTTTGGGTGTCTACAGCTAGGATAAAATCCTGGAGATTTGGCTTAGCGTGTTTATTACACACACTAGGCAAAATTTCTAGGATTTTGGCTTAGCGTGTATATTAGACACGCTGGGCAATTTCTGGGGGCTTTTGGCTTAGCGTGCCTATTACACATGCTAGGTAAAATAATGTATATGTATATATTTTATACAACAATAGACCCGAGTTGGTCTATTTTTTTGGGTTTTTTGGAAGCAGTGCTCCCGGGGACTGCCTTTTCTTATTATTTTGGGTCCCTCCTTACCGTACCTAAGGATACAAGGCTGATTCAGGGTATTCTAATGTGCTCACCAAGAGTTTTAAAGCTTTTTCTTCAGCTCGGTCACCCACCTGATATACCTCCGGCACAAGCGCCTTCTTAGATACTGGATGGAGTGGTACTTTTCAGGAACATAACCACTAGAGGCTGTCGTCGTGCTAAGAACCGGGACGTTTGTATCACTACCTATTTCCCCCCCCCCCCGCATTTTAAAATCTACCAATGCAAAAATGAATTAAGTCCCTTGTAGGTTCAATTTTAAGTTCAATTTTTTTTTTAAGGAGTTTTTTGAAGTTCAAAAACGGGCAGTGAGAAACTCGTGCCGCCTCTACAGGTCGACGTCTACCGATGGGATATGATTGACAAGAAATTTAAATGCTCAAGTAGGCCCGCCAAATGGCTAAGGCGGTAAAATGCTCAAGTAAGCCCGCCAATCGGCTAAGGCGTGTAAATGATAAAAATGTAAATGCTCATGTAAGCTCGACCTGCCAAACGGCTAAGGCGGTAAAATGCACAAGTAAGCCCGCCAATCTACTAAGGTGTGTAAATAATAATAATATAAATACTCAAGTAAGCCCGGCCCGCCAAACGGCTAAGGCGGTAAATGACTAAATCGTAGGGGTGAGTATAAAAATGACAGAAAAGTAGGGGTAAGTATAAAACAAACGAAATCATAGGGGTAAGTATGCAAAAAGAGAGGAAATTTAGCTAAAAGAAATATAAAAATGCATGCAAACAAGGGGCCACAACTTCAAGGAGAAGCTCTACAAGCTATCCCTAGCGGAGTCATCACCTGTGCAATCGTGAATTTTTATCAATCCGTTGCGACAATGTGCTCTAAATTTGGAGTCGCCACCCGAAGCTTTTGGTGACTCGGGATACCTCAAAATCAATACATGAGTACCTAAGTGCAAAAATATGACTCTGGTTCACTGGTCTATGCCAAAGGCTCTTGGATAGGGGCTTCAATTATTGATCTGGAAGGTGTTAGGCACCCGATCAACTGACTCATAAGCGATCTCTACTATGGCTATTTGGATGTGTATATAATATATATATATATATATATATATATATATATATATATATATATAAAGAAAGAAAAAAATGGATAGCACTCCCCCTTGCTTGAAGGCACTCCGATCCTATTGAGCCCTTCGTACCCGACAAAATTTGGGCGGCATAACGGCTCAATTCAAAGATAGAGGGAAAGCAAAGTCGGAGCTCTCGGGCCCTTGTAGCACCACTGTGAATCTTCGTGCGAGAGTCTTTGATGAACTTTTGAAAGTAAATGGGTTGAAGGATAGAGCTTAAACTCCAAGGTTTAGGAGCTAGAGGGAAGGGGAGATAGATTAAGGCTTTGGTCTCACCTAAACTCAAGGATTGATGGTGAAAATATGGGATCTAAGGAGTAAAAAGGGTACTGGAATTTTGAGGGGTTTAGCGCTGGAAAATGAAGGAGGAGCTCACTAAAATTCTTCTCTCTTTTTGCAAAATCTTCAAGCCTTTAATCAAGGGTGGGGGGGGGGTGGCTCTCTATTTATAAAAGATGAGAGGATTAGTGAGGGGTTAAAGGGCTAATTGGGTTAGCAATTAGGTAATAAGGATCTAAGGTTTTCTAGGGCTTAGATAGGTGGGAATTGGGATTCAATGGTAGATGATAGTGTGGGGTTGTAAGTGGCAAAAGGGTTAAAAAGAGTGCTAGTGGGGTGAAATAGTCCTAACAAAACCAACCTCAATGGATGGGGTGGTCAATAAGTCAAACTCCAAATTCGAGATCTGACAAAATCCCCAAAAATCACTATTCCTAAGCGTACATGTGTATTAGACATGCTAGGTTTGAGAATAGTGTTCTCTGAGAATCCTGGAGGTTTAGAACCTGCCATGGGGTACAAAAAAGCCAATTTTTCCTAGCACGTCTAATCCACAAAATCCAATTTTGCCTTGCATGTCTATTCGACATGTTAGGCCAAAATCTGTCAAAATTTTCCTAGAGTGTGTGCTACACACGCTAGGCTAATTTCCTGCCTTTCTGCCCGATTTTCAAACCGCCATAACTTTCGGTATACAACTTGGATTAAGGCGATTCTTGGCTCGTTGGAAAGCTAGGAACATCCTCTTTATAATGAGATAGGTCTTAGATCCATCAGCAGTCTGTATAAACTTTCAAACTCCTCTTTTCAACCACTTCCCGGGAGGGTTTAAAACAGGTTCGAGAGGGATTCTATAGGTTAGGGTTGATTCCTAAGGGTCGGGGATAGGCTTCTAAGGGTTTGGGTTAACTTCTTAGGGTTCGGGAAGGGCTATCGAAAGCTCGGAGGGTACACCTTACTCGAAATGTAAGTTAATCGGGCCTTGGGCCAAATTTGGACTGTCTACACCAAGTTATTAGTCGCCTTATGTCCCAATGGAATACTCGACCACCTCATTTTATCCAACGGGAATGGAGCAAGCCTTTGTCTCTCATAGGGGTATTCCTGAGAATTCCTATAATCCTCAATGGGAAAAATACTATGACTTCCCAAGGGTAACTCAGCAAGAATTATCATATGCATACCCACAATATCCTCAAAATTTTTAACAGATATATGCGTTAAATCAATCTTTTGACCAACAGTCCAAGGGAGATAATGATGCTACTATTGTTCAGATCATCTAAGATCTACAACAACGGGCACATCAATGTTCTAAGGAGCTATCTCGACTTACCCAAATCTCCCAGGACTTATATTCATGTACTCAATCCATTACGAACCTAGAAACCCAAATTGGGCAACTAGCCACGCAATGGATGGAGAAGGAAAATAACCAAGTGTGTCCACTAACAGCGAATAACTTGGGAAGGGAATTCAATGAGGGAAATACACAAATTCCCACATCTCACATTCAAGTTGTTCAGACCTGAAGAAATGACAGAACTGTTGACAATAAGGTAGAGATGCCTACACCAGTAAGCATCCCTGAGACCGAGGAAAAAGAAAGGGAAGCCATAAAAGAAGTCCCACTGTCAGAATAACAAAAAAATTAGAAAAAGGAAATCAAAAATAAAAACGAAGACATTGTACCTAACTCTGTAACTGAGGTACCTTATGTACCAAAGTTACCCTTCCCTAATGCCTTCAGTGCACCATCACCTTTTGATAAAAACCCCAAAAAGTTAGAAGAAATCACCGAAATCTTTAAGGAAGTGAAGATTGACTTGCCCCTCCTGGAGGCAATCAAGAAAGTCCCAGCCTATGCACAATTCTTGAAAGAGATGTGCATGCAGAAACGGAAACGGTGAAATAATGTCTCACAAAAGTTTTCTTAACTGAGCATGTAAGCTCAGTCTTGCAAGTTAGAACTCCACCCAAGCTTAAGGATCCTGGAGTGCCCACAATTCCATGTATCATAGGTGTTCATGCAATAAACAAAGCACTGCTAGATTTGGGAGCCAGCATAAATTTGCTACCATACTCTATCTATGAAAAATTAGGACTCGGAGAAATGGGGCCTACTTCTGTAACTCTTCAATTAGTCAATAGATTAGAAAGTAGGCCGGTAGGAATTATCAAAGATGTGATGGTTGGGGTCGACATATTTGTTTTCCCTGTCAATTTCTTAGTACTAGACATGGAACCAAGTTCGAAATCTCCAACACAAATTTCTGTCATTCTCGGTAGACCATTCTTGGGCACGGCCAATGCTTTCACAAATTGTAAAACCGGGGTGATAAAAGTTTCTTTTGGAGACATGTGAATACAATTAAATGTCTTCTAGGCACCAACCAAATGGCTTCAATCGACGAGAGGAATGCTTCAATATAGACGAAATTGAAGAACTGGTCTTATCCAAGGAGGCGCTTTGATAAGCATTGCCTTTAGTCTTATCCAAGGAGGTGCCTTAAATTTCACTATGGTAAACGAACTTGGGTGAATCTGAGCAACAATCTGAGGAGGTGACTTATTTGTTGGACACTTCTTCCCGTGATTCCCAATCTAGAACTTGGAATCCATGGATAGAACCTTTACCTATTACTTCTAATAAACCGTTATAGTCATCTATTGAAAAGGCACCACCCTTAGATTTGAAACTACTTCCCGACACTCTTAAATATGCTTTCCTTAGGCCTATAGAAACTCTCCTAGTAATTATTTCATCTGCTCTTAACATAGAACAAGAGAGTAAGTTGTTAGCTATACTTGTGATCCATAAGCGTGCAATAGGACTGTCACTGACCTAAATGGGCTTGATCCCTCGATATGTATGCATCGAATTTATTTGGAGGATAATGCCAAGACTTCACGAGAAAGTCAGCGACGATTGAATCCAAACATGAGGAAAGTTGTTCAGAAAGAAATCATGAAACTATTAGACGCATGCATTATTTACCCGATTTCTGATAGTGAGTGGGTGAGTCCCATCCAGGTAGTCCCAAAGAAGTCTGGGATTACTGTCAAGGAAAATGCAGCTGGTGAGTTGGTGCCATTACGCAAAACCACAGGGTCGCGCGTATGTATTGACAACCGGAAACTCAACTCAATGGCTCACAACGATCACTTTTTATTGCCCTTTATTGATCAAATTTTGGAAAAACTTATAGGTCAGGAATATTTTTGCTTTTTAGACGGATATTCGGGGTATATTTAAGTTCTGGTATACCGAGAAGATCAAGAAAAGACTACTTTCTTGTGTCCTTTTGGAACATTTGCTTATCGATGCATGCCCATTGGGTTATGCAATGCTCCAACAATATTTCAAAGATGCATGATAGCAATCTTTTTAGATATGATAGACAAGTTCTTGATGTTTTCATGGATGATTTTTCGATATTCGGTCAAACTTTTGATTCTTTTCTTAACCACCTTGCCCTCGTCTTAGAAAGATGCGAAGAAACTAATTTGGTGCTAAGCTGGGAGAAGAGTCATTTTATGGTTCAAGAAGGCATAGTCTTAGGGCATATTGTCTCTAAAAGAGGAGTAGAAGTTGGCAGGGCCAAAATCGACATAATAGAAAATCTATCGCCACCAACTTCGGTACGGTAGATTCGATCTTTCATTGGGCATGCTGGCCTCTATGGCCACTTCTTCAAAGATTTCTCAAAAATCTCGAGACCGTTGTACCACTTATTAGCACGCGATGTACCTTTTAACTTTGACGATGCCTGTCTTGATGCATTTAATAAGCTTCAAGCACTTCTTTCATTTGCACCAATCATCCAACCTCCTAACTATTCCCTACCTTTTGAAGTTATGTGCGATGCTTTTGATCACACAATAAGCGCAGTCCTAAGACTGCGGAAAGACAAGGTTCCTCATGCAATTTATTATGCGAGTCGAACTTTGATTGAAGCTCAAGTGAACTATACCACCACCGAGAAAGAGCTTCTAGCCGTCATATTTGCATTAGACAAATTCCAATAATACCTGTTGGGATAAAAAATTGTCATTTTCTCTAACCATTCTGCATTAAAATATTTATTGTCTAAAAAGGATGTAAAGCCACGGATAATCCGATGGATCCTACTTTTACAGGAATTCAACTTCGAGATTAAAGATAAAAAGGGAGTAGAGAATGTGGTGATAGATCACTTGTCCATGATGGAGTTATCAAAAGCAATCAGCAAAGAATCTCTGCAAGATACCTTCCCAGACGAGCAACTTTTTGTCATTCAAACAACAGTACCATGGTACGCCAACATCATGAATTACTTGGCAACAGGTAAGATACCCCCGACTTGGTCTAATTAGGACATGTATATTTTCTTTTCCAGCATAAAATACTATATTTGGGAGGACCCTGGCCTATTTAAGATATCTCCAGACTAGTTAATTAGGAAATGTGTGCCCGATAGTGACACCCACAATATTCTGTAATCTTGTCACACATACGCTTGTGGGGGCTACTTCAGTGGAAAGAAGACGATTGCCAAAGTACTACAATCGAGATTTTATGACCATCATTATTTAAAGATGCCCAGAATTTTTATCAAGCCTGTGATCGATGTCAGAAACAAGAGCCATGTCCCGAAGGAACATGATGCCCCTCCAACCAATTTTGGTCACAGAATCCTTTGATATGTGGGGCATAGATTTCATGGGCCCCTTCCCACCTTCGTTCAAATTTATGTATATACTTGTGGCTGTCGACTACGTGTCAAAATGGGTCGAAGCACAACCATGAGAGCAAATGATCATAAGGTGGTAATCTCTTTCATCAGAGAGAATATATTTTCACAGTTTGAAACGCCACAAGCTATCATAGGTGATGGGGGAAGCCATTTTTATAACAGATATTTTGAGAGCTTGCTTAAGAAATATGGTGTTACTCATAAAAATCACAACCCCTTATCACCCGCAAATCAGTGAGCAAGTTGAGGTTTCTAATCGAGAAATAAAGAAGATACTAGAAAGGACTGTTAGGCATGATAGAAAAGATTAGTTCATGAGATTGAATGATGCCTTGTGGGCATATAGAACGACCTATAAAGAACTCATCGGCATGTCTCCTTACCGGTTGGTTTACGGGAGCGCTTGCCATTTACCTGTAGAATTAGAACATAGAGCTCTATGGGCTATCAAATTACTAAATTTCGAGTTGGACGTGCCTGGTGAACAACGAAAACTTGAGCTCAATGAACTAGAAGAAATTCGTAATGATGCCTATGAAAATTCTCAAATTTATAAGGCCAAAACTAAAACATTCCATGACAGACATATTTTACAAAAGGTTTTGAGCCGAGCCAACAAGTCTGGCTATTTAATTCAAGATTAAAACTATTTCTAGGGAAACTACGAAGTCGTTGGGATGGACAGTACAATGTTATGGAAGCATATCCTCACGGGGCTGTAACCATCCAAGATCCCAAGGACAATCGTACGTTTAAGGTTAATGGGCAGAGATTAAAACTGATGATTACACAAGAAGAAAAAGGGACTGTGACCACAATGTCACTGAAAGACCTTGAGTATGATTGATATACTCTAGGGCAATGTCAAGCTACCGACTCATCCGTAGTACATTTGTATACTGTTGATTAGGGTATGTAATCACTCTAGGTTGAAAAATATTAGGACTGCTTCATTCATTTAGGGGGGCATACATAAAAGCATTACGTATACCCGCTATTATTTCGACTTGATCGTAGTGATTATGATCGCTCAAGATTATTAGGATTTTCTATATTTAAGTAAATGCAGGCATGAAAAGGCCCGACTAATGGTGCACCAACACCCGCTGTGTACGAACGGACACAATGTTCTAGTAACTTCCTAAAAAGCTGAAGAGGCGCCTCGATTATATACAAAGTTGCAAATTCACCATTTCACATTTATTGTTTGCACCTACTAGTACGCCTTTTCAATGTTCTCCCATAATAGCGACATTTCATCTTTTTGTCATTGTTACTATTAATACCCATGCCCCTCTCAGTCAAATCCATTGCATTCTCTTTGTTTTCCTTATCCGCAACACTTCCCACATGGCGAAACAGCTGAGTTGGTCCGAGATCGCTGATGCATTTGAACGGCTCCTCTGACGAGAAGCCGAGGCAATCTCTGCACTTCTTGAGGAGAGAAGGAGGTTGATAAAGGAATTCTTATCTCTCTTCCCCGTCCCAGAACCCACTGACAAAACACCGCCTCCATCTTCCAAACGTCGAAAGAGACCAACCAACCCTCCACCTTCACCCTCTTGAATCGTTGTTTTATATCTTCTATTGGATACACCCACCCGAGGAGGGCGAAGACCATTTTGTTGCTACTAGTGTCGTAGTTAGGATATGTCTAGATTTTTCCTAGGTTTAATCTTTTATGTAATCACTTTCTTTTATTTTCTATCATTTTTGTAAATATTTCTTTTAATATATGAAAATTTCTTTCGATTACAAGTATTGTTTCCAATCATTTTCTTTTTTATGCAAATTTCTATTTGAATATGTTGGAAATAATTTCTCCCAAGTTTGGGGGGAGATTTTTGAATAATTTTACAGAATACATGCTCGGTACCTTAGCAGCATCATGAAGGTAATAAAATTTTGAGTATCCCCTATTTTTGCATAATGAGGACATTGTCCTATTCAAGTTTGGGGTGGTACACCTTTGTGTATATTAGTTAATTTACTTTTTACCTTTTATTTCCCCTTTTTATTTCATATTAGTTTTGTAAATATCGATATTAAGAAAATTTAACCATTATATGAGAGTTATGATAGAAAAATTTATGAATTCATAAACTTCACGATCCATCGTAGTAGAAGTTCAACAATCAAAATAGAGCAGTTACAAATCATGTCTAGCTCTTTTGAACATTGTATCAGATTGAATGTTGTAAACTATACTTTGATTTAAACTGCAATATTTAGATTATAGTTTCAAAATTATATAACCAGTGAGCTTTTGAGCCATAATTCCTCTTTTATTCTAAGAGAGAGACTGCTTTCTATTCGAAATCAAAAATTTTCTTTGAACTTCTCAACTGTGCTAATGAAATCTCATATCGCTGAAAATTGGAATCAAACATTCTATGAGTTTGAGGATTTATTTTTCTAGAACTGTTTATTGTATACATCAAAATAATATGACATGCATGATAGTAAATCGTCATGATGATTTAAGGCCATCTTTTGTTTAGTTTGAGCCAAAAAGCCAAAATCTCAGAAAAGATTTATCCTTTGAACCCATATTAGAGCCTAAACCAAATTTCTTTGCACCAAGATTTTATAAACCTTTAACCATATATATTGCCCAAAACTTTCAACCTTTAACCCTTACAATTTCTTAGAGTCTAGAAAGTAAATGAAGGGAAGAAGAGGGAGTGAAAGGAATATAATAAAATAGATAAGGGATATACCAAAAAAGGGTACAACTGAAGAAAAAATAAAATGAAGAAATATGGGAAAAGAAGTGAAATCGTAATTATAATTTTGATAAAGATAGAGAAGCAAAAAGCTTCCAAGCTGACAAAAGAAAAATTGAAATATATATATATATATATATATATATTTGAAGTTTGTAGGTAAATTTACTAAAAATCTTCAAGAGACTATAACTCCTCCACTAGGGATCACCTATGGGTTTAAGGCTTGTTGCATCTGCCAAATGCAATAATGCTCCCTACGAAAGAGGCATTTTAATTTAGCTTAGTATTTCTTTCCTTGTTTGCTAGGGACTAGCAAAGTATAAGTATAGGGGTGTGATCAGTCACAGAATATACTATTTTATCAACCTTAACTTAGTAATGCTAGATCCTAGTTTGCTACTAACAAGTTGATGTGAAGATACTAAGAATAAACAATAAAAGAGAGCCAAAGTGTTAATCTCTGTCAAAATGAACTCGTAAAGCAGTAAGAAAGATGATCGAGCGTAAAAGACAATTCGACGTATGTTTAAAGTCAGAAATGGTACTTTGCGATTGAACGAAGCCAAAGAGGAAATGAGAAATCATAATTTACGATTCTTCAAGCAATACTTCAGATAGAGTGCGATACAAAAGAGAATTATGATCATTCGTACTAGAGAATCGTACCGAAAGCTATGAGCTGAAAAGAGAAAATCGTGATTTACGACTTATGATCATTCGTACTAGAGAATCATACCGAAAGCTATGAGCTGAAAAGAGAAAATCATGATTTACAATATTACAAAGTAAGGACCCTTATTGTTGTTGATCACATGAGAGCTTAAAAGATAATTATGATCGTTCATACTAGAGAATGGTACCGAAAGCTATGAGCTGAAAAGAGAAAATCGTGATTTATGATTTTACAGAGTAAGGACCCTTATTGTTGTTGATCACGTGAGAGCTACATCGCCATGCACAGAATTAGAAGATCATTCAAATTAGAAGTTTGGCAATCCACAGATCTAAGAAGATTGAGAAGAAAGACTCCTAAAGATCTCTACTGCTGCTAAAAGAAGGAACAATCCAGAGCGCATCAACTACTCAAAGTAAGGAAAGATGAAATTAGGAGTTAGAGTTATATTAGAAAACCTTTTGTTTCAGTAGTTTCTTTTATTAGAATTTGTAGTTTTGTAAACTGACTCCTTATGATCTATAAATAAGAGAGCTCGGCATAGGAGAAGAAGGATCGAAGGAACTCTCAGCATCAATTGATGACTGAGGTTGGATTTTCTTTCGATCAATTTTAGTTTAGTTTAGATATTCAAGGTTTCTCGAGAGCAATTGATGACTGCAATTGGGAGCTGGAAGATTAGAGTAGAGTATCTATAGTTTCTCAAGAACAATTGACAACTGTGACTGAGGGATGAAAAATCTTTTTATTGCTTTCTAGTTTAAATTTATTTTTTTGTACTTTTACTGCTTTGTAAACATCTAAAAGTTTTTTATCTGAATTGACGACTCGGATTGAAAATTTGCAGATTAGTGTAACAGTACTTTATTATTGTAAATATCTGAGCATTGAAGGATTGTGATTGACGACCATAATCTGGAAGGAGGAGGATTTAGATTTATTTTCCGCAATTAGTTTTAAAGCAAACCATTCTTTATTCATATTTTTCTAGTAGTTTAGAATCTTAAAAGGCAAATATAAGTTTTTAGGATAAATAAAATATAGAACAAATTACTTCCTTATGGGAACGATCCTATACTAGTACTGCAATTTCCATTGTGCACTTGCAATAGGTTAAGACTTTAATACGAATTTAGAGCACATCATGTAATAGACGGTAACAAGGTGGCTTTTTCCAGATGGAGTCCCACATGCAACATGATCTCTCCTCCTTCTTCCCTTTGGATAACAATTAGAGGAATTTCGATACATTACTGGAATCGGAGCAAATTTAAAGAAATTGCTTCCAAATGTGAAGGATTATCAAAAGTTGACTCCAATACTATCAATGTCAATAAAATTGAGTTCGCTAGATTAAAGGTTTCATGTCCATGTTAGTAGACAAACTTGAGAGCCCTTGAACTAAATGTAAGAGAGCATGCAATTCTCCTAGCCATCAAAGTCGAATACGAAGGAAAGTCAACGCACTTGTGGTGATAACTTTTCTATACCTTGTCTTATCCTATTGCAAGGGCACAACGGAATTGTAGCACGTGTATTAGGTATCGATCCCATGGGGAAGGTGTAAATCTAAAAACTCTTTATTTGCCTTTAAAGAATAAAATATGGTTTTTGTTTAAAACTAAAGTGCTGGATTGAAATAAAACTATTTTAATGACAAAATTTAGGATCCCAATCACAAATTTTTGTAATCCTAATTAATTATAATTTCATTCTCTTAATTCCATGTGATTATCTTAAGGCAACAACGACAACATAAGAAGAATAAAAGATCGGTTTAAGGGACAACGGTAACATAAACCTCTCTAGCATGAATATCGTTAACGAAACTATCTAAGGCAAAAATGGCAATATAGTCGGGAGATAGAAGTCTCGTAATCTCAATCTTAGAGCAGCAACATCAACAAGGAGAAAGAAATTATAGAAATCATGAAAACCTTTCAAAACTCATGGACAAATTTTAAAACTCATATTCGTTAACCAATCACAATTTCGAATTTAGAAAACTCAGAAATTCTTAACTATTCTTACTCAATCTTTGATATCGGGTTCCTAAATGTATAAAATAAATTAGCTACTCATTATTCTACTGAATCAAAAAATAATTACAGTTGCTGAATTTGAAATTGTTGAAAGTAAATTTATTTTAATCCTAAATCTGTAGTCTTCCAGATCTTAGTCGTCAATTAAAATTGAGAATCTTTTAGATGATCTGAATACAGAAATTAAAAAGACATAAATTTAAATTGCGGAAAGTAAAATCTATGCTAAGTTGACCTTCCAGCCTCTTCAATCTTAGTTGTCAGTTAAGATTAAAGATTTCTTGGATGAATTAAATACAGAAATAAAGACTGAAATAAAAGTGCTGAAAATAAAACTACACTACTTTGAACTTTCAGTTTCCTCAATCTTAGTTGTAAGGTATGATTGAGAACTCCTTGGATGATTATTCCTAGACGCAGGCTCTCTTATTTATAGATGCATAGAGGTCAATTAAAAAATTGTAGGACTCTATTCTAAGTAAACTTCCTAAACTAATTTTCCTAAAACTAAACTACTTAATACATATCCTTCTTTATTTAAAACTTCTAGTGTCATGGAGAATCTTCTTTCGTGGTATTCAACAGCAACAGATCTCTCAGAGCTTCCTAGAATCATGGAGTGCATGGATTCTTCTTGTGGTTTACAATTTGTATGGTTGTGCACTCTCACGTAAGACTTTAGGAATCAATCGTATAGCTTTAATTGTCAAAATCGTGAATACGATTTTATATCTTTGCACTGTTTCTTTGTATGATTCTTCATTCCACTCGCTCGTAAGCTTCCTCAATCCCTCTCAGTCTTCTCTTCTCTACTTTGCAAGTTCTCGTACAACAATCATAAGCCAATCGTATGGTTATGATTCTTCATTTCGCTCAATCGCAAGGCTGCGATTTTGTTCTTTCTTTGATTTTGACTTTCGATTGTCTTCTTTTCTTCGAGTGGATCGTGAAACTTATGATTCTTCTCGTTAAACTGATATTTCTGTTACAATTTTGATCTTCTTCACTTGCATTCTTTTTTTTCGTGCTTTCGAAGCTCTTTTTGACAAAGATTTTCACTTCCTTCTTCTTTTGTCTGCTAATCTATATATCCACTATCAAAGCATTGTTAGTAGCAAACTATGGACTAACAACACTTAGTTGATGGTATAAAAGTGGTAAAATATGTGACTGATTACACCCCCAAACTTAAGTTTTGCTAGTCCCTAGGAAACATGGGAACGATATGTATTTCTATTTAATAAATTATATGTCAGTTTCGTAGGGATCATGATTGCATTTAGCAGATGCAACATACCTTTAAACCCCTAGGTGATCCCTATTGGAGGAGTTGTGTCTCATAAAGGTTTCTAGTGAAGGTACCTACAAACTTTAAATATTTTTGAATTTTTCTAAACTTTTTCAAAATACTAAACTACAATTGTACACTAGTCAATCATTACATGGCTGCAAAAATTTTCAAAAATATGATTCCATCCATAAGTTACTTCCCATTCTAGTAGTTATCCTTAGTCAGATTCTCAATAGTCTTAATTTATGCAAAGTGTGTAGTGTGTGCGTCCCAATGACAAAATTCTATTCATTAGCAGATTTAGAAAATATTTTCATTCAAATCTCACTGTAGTAGCATACACTCTCAAAAGTTATTGAAGTTATTGGGTTCTCACAAAATGATGTATGTGATGAATAATTTAAGGATATGAACAATGTAAATCTCATGGATAGGTAATCCATCTATTCCACTCTTATGCTATCGGATGCCATAGTGCCTATCAGAAGCATCTCTACTAGGCTCTTACTTTGGTGAATCTTAGGTCAAAGAGGTCTTTCATTGGCTTGTAATGGGGCTTGGGTTAAAGGTTTCAAAGAAAGAGTAAGAGGATTCAAAGTTTCTGAGAGTTCAGTTCAACTCTAACCTATTCTTCTTAATTTTCTTCTTTTTCAGTAAGGATCCAAGAAGTTGGATCACTTCTTCCAAATTTCTCATGTAAATCCCTTTTTATTTTCTCTTTAATACACTTTCTTGATCACTTTCTTATTCAGAATTTGGAAGCCTTTTTGCTTCTCTTTTTCTTCTTTTTATTTCCCATACTTTCACTTTAAGAGTTTTCTTTTTCAGAAGTACCTATTTTTAAACATTCCCTTTTTTAGTTTTTTTTATACACCTTCCGTTCTCTTATTTTCCCTTTTTTCTAAATTCTCAGAAGTACAAGGGTAAAGGACCAAGAATTTTATGATATAAATTTGGTTAGGGGTTATAAAATTTGGCATAAAGAAAATTTTCAATTACAGGCTTCAAATATGGGTTTGAGAGGTAAATTGTTAGAGATTTTGGCTTTTTAGCTCAGACCTATGAAAAAATGGCCTCTTCTCATTTCCAATTTCACTAGTAATGCTGCCATATTATGTCAATACTTATAATAAATAGCTCTAGAACACTAATAACACAATCGCAGTAAGGGATTCAAAATAGCAAAAATGAGATTCCAGTTTAAGCAAATAAGTAATTCAAAAAACAATTAAAAATATTAGGCATTGAATTCTCTCCCAATCAAAGGATATAGTTCTAAAAGCTCACTAGATAGATTGTTTTTTAAACGAAAATCTAAATTTTGCAATTCAAAGCAATATATAGTGTCAACAACTCGGTTTTGATACAAGTGTGCAATTGGACTAAACATGAATATCAACTACATCCTATCATTGATTTTTGAACTCCTTTTAGGATGATGGTACTATGGTTTGAATCCAATTCTATCTACAATTTACTCACATGTAATGGTTAACTAAAACAAACTTTAAAATAGAACTAAGCAACTAAACCAAACTGACAAAATTGAAAGAAACAAAATTTTTATATATACACCGCAGTGTGTACCCCCAAACCTAAATCGGACAATGTCCTCAATGAAAATAATAAAAAATAGGGGTAAAGTGTATGAAGCACAACAGTAAATAAAGTATCTCCCCCAAACTTGGAGGAAATGATGTCACGTTTAGAAGGCAAGAAATGAAACGACATCAAGAAAACTAACCAAAAATAATAAGATCCAGAAAGCTAAAAGAAGGAAATTCTATATATATATAAATAGAGACTAATTACAAAGATACACTGTATAAGCAAAAAGAAAACCTAGGAGAAATCTAAACAGACACTGGCAGCAGCCCCCTGAGACGTGAAGATTTGAGCACAATAATATGGTCTCGGAGTCCTCAAAATTTATCCCGCAAAAAGATCGCCACCTCCTGACTCCGGGAAATCCTCAACTTCCCACCTTAGAAGAGGAACTACAGTTGGGAAAGGAGGGGTGGATTAGGAAGGTGGAGAGAGTGGAGAGTTAGGAGGGGGTGTAGATCGGGCGGCGAGGGCGGTGGGGTGGAAGTGGACAATTTAGCGTCAGGGATGAGGATTAGGAGGCGTATTGATCAGTCATATAATTTACCATTTTATCACCCTTAACTTAGTAATGCTAAACCCCAGTTTACTACTAATGAAATGTGATGTACAGATATTTAGAACAGATAGCAGAATAGGGCCAAAGTGTTAATCTTTGCCAAAATAAACTCAAAAAGTAGTAGGAAAGACGATCGTTCGAAGATACGATCCCAATTGTATTCGAAAGCTAGTTGCAAATGAAATCATAATTTCGAAAGAGAGAAACAAAAGAAAAGAAAGAATCGTATTTACGATTCTATAGAAGAAGCTTACGAGATTAGACAAAACGAAGATACGATCGAACGAAAGAGAGAAATTGTACTAAAGAAAAAAAGCAATCATATTTAAGATTGTATAATATTGAAGCTCCTATTGTTGCTAATCACGTGAAAGCCATGTAAGAAATAAAAAGATCTCTTGAATTAGAAGTCTGCTATTCCACGAATCTGAGAGGATTAGCGAAACAATCCAGAAGATCTCTGCTACTAAAACTAAGGAGAAAAGTCTTGCGTGCATTTACCATCTAAAGCAAGGAAGATTATGATTAGAAGTTTTTGTTATTTTATGAATCTTTTATTTTTAGTAGTTTACTTTTATTAGAATTTGAAAAATGTAAACTGACCCCTTATGATCTGTAAATAAGAGGGCTCGACAGAGAGGAAAAACTTATCGAAAGAATTCTTAGCATCAATTGACAATTGAGGCTGGGTTTTCTGAAGATCGCCTTAGATTAGAGTAGTTTCGATATCCAAGGTTTTCAAAAGCAATTGACGACTGTGATTGGAGACTAGAAGATTATAGTAGAGTATCTGTAGTTTCTTAGGAGCAATTGACGCCTGTGAATGAGAGATGAATGATCTTTGTATTTGCTTTCTAATTTGGATTTATTACTTTCTTTTACTGATTTGTAAACATCTAAAAGTTCTTGATTTTAATTAGCGACTAAGATTGAGAATTTGCAGATTAATGTAACGGTTTTTATTTTCCATCTTCAATTTTTTAGTGCTTGATTGACGCCCAAATTTCTGAATGATTTCTTATTAGTATAAATCTATATTGAAGAATTTTAGTTTTTGATTGATGACCAAATTATGGGAAACTTAGATATAATGTAATGGTATTTTAATTTTGTAAACATTCGAGAACTGAAGGATTATGATTGACGACTAGAATCCTGATGTAGGAGGATTTAGATTTATTTTTCTGCAATTAGTTTAATAACTATTCTATATTCATTTTTCTCAACCTTTAAAGATAAATAAAAGCATTCAGAAATTTTCAACTTTTCTCGTGGGAACAATCCTATCACTAGTGCTATGATTTCCATTGTGGCTTTCAATAGATTAAGACAAAACATAATTTATAGAGTTGTCACGTATCTGCCTCTCTTTCTCGTCCAAAAGCTTGAGGATTTTCTCCTGCTCCCGCCTAATGAGACACTCAAAGGCATCACTGATGTCGGACCAATTGGGTTCTTTTGTCATGACTGGAGAGTTTGTTGGTAGAGGAAGGCGAAGGGAATGTGTATAGAATGAAATGGATAGGGACGAGACGTGTATAAATAATGAAAAAGGTGGGGATGTGAAAGGTCGTAATACAATCCTGAAAGAGATAAGCATTAAAAATTTGACAAGGGCAGGTGACGGCAATAAATGCGAGGCATGAATGAGGTTACGTGGATGCCAAATGAGGCATCACATTTAACACTCACGAACTTACGATTCCATCGTAAACTCATGATTGTTGAGTACACTGTCTCCAATGAAGACTAGGTACTCTCTTATCAATCGTAATCCTCGATCGATCATAGTGCAAGACCACAAAGAGTACAAACAAACTACGAGAAATCGTATTCACTACAATTTGCTCGAAAAAGGTATAAAAATGAAAGGGGTGTTGATTTTCAAGCACACATAAGTTATTACGTGTGATCGTAACTCAACACTACTTAATAGAATACAACGGTGAAGCCCTTACGTGTGCACGTAATCCACTACGTGCGTCCGTAAAGTACTTCTCAATAGGTTTAAACTACTAAAAGAAAGAATTAAAACTCACTAATCAAATAGTATATAAAATTTGGCTACTGAAAGAAGATAAAAGTAATTGATGAAATATGGTACAAAAATTTGCTACGGATGAGTCGATAGCATGACAGTGCCCATGAGTATATCAGATATACTCATCCAGTGATATGGTGATCATTTTTCTTTGGTCCTCTGGTACAACCATCCATTTGAATCTTTGCCCATTGACCTTAAAGGTACGATTGTATAGACACCCAAATTTAGCCCAAGGCCCGATCGAAACAGACTTCGAGAGAGGTGCATCCCCGAGCTTCTGATAGCTTCTCCCATACCCTTAGGAAATTTCCTAGACCCCTAGGAACTTGCTCTAAACCCTTAGGAATTACCCCTAACCTTTAAAAACCTCTCTGAAACCCTTAGTTAACCCTCCCAGGCATTGGTTAGAGAGAGATGAACAGGGCTGACAGGAACCTCTACTGAGACTAAATCTTAAACCATTGAAAAGTAAAGGTTCTCAGCTTTCCAACAAGCTAAGAATTACCTCAATCCGAGTTGTACTTCAAAAGTTACGGTGATCCAAAAAATGACCAAAATTACACTTGGATGGGGGCACATGTGGCGCATGTATTACATGCGCCAAGTCATTTTTCTCCAAAAATGGCTTGGCGTATCTAATACATGCTCCAAGCATCTGTCAGACCCACCTCGGACACTGGACTTCTAGGCACTGTAGCTATGCTTGGCGCATCTAATACATGCGCTAGGCTTAGCTATAGTAACTAATGGTTTTTTTGCTCAAATTTCACTTTTGGGGTTTGACTTGTTGACCATCTCAATGTTTGAGATGGGTTTCATTAGGACTATTGCACCCATGTTTACCCTATTTATAACCCTCTAGTCATTTTAAACCTCACCCTATCATCTACTATTGAGCAGAATTCACACCTTTCTAAGCCTTTGAAACCGTAGGAAACCTTAGATGCTAGGATTACTTAATTTCTTACCCTAATTAGCCTCTAACCACCCCCCTAACCCTCTCTTTTCCTATAAATAGAGAGCCCCTCCCCTTGGATTAAGGGCTTGAAATTTTTCCAAAAGAGAGAAAAGAGTAAGAGATCCTTTCCTCTCTTTCATGCACAAAAAACCCATATAAATTCCAGAATCCTAAATCATCCTAGAGACCCAATCCTCCATCAAAAACCTTTGAGTTTGTGAGAGCACTATCCTTTAGTCTTCTTCCTCTATCTCTTAGCCATCAAGCCCTAGGAGCTAGAACCCTTCATCCAACCATCCAAGCTATCAGAAGCTCACCAAAGCGCCCTCACGCGATGGACTACAGCAGTGCTATAAGGGCTTGAGAGCTTTGGCTCTCCCCTCTACTCCTCTACCTTCTTATCTTTTCTCCTATCCTCTAATTTATGCCATTACGCTGCCGAAATCTCGGCAGGTGCGGAGGGGCACAAATAGGATCCAAGTGCCTTAGGGCAAAGGGGAAGTGCTATTTTTATTTTTATTTTCCTTTTATTTTGGCCATAAGTAGAGACCGCTTTAGAGCGGGTTGATCGGGTGCCTAACACCTTCCCGATCAATAATCGAAGTCCCTACCCAAGAACCTTTGGCATAGACCGGTAAATTAGAGTCACATTTTTGGCACTTCGGTGCTCATAAAATTGATTTGGGTATCCCGGGACACCAAAAGCTCTGGGTGGCAACTATATATTTTTGAAAGTGCGCATCGTCGCGACGGGATCATCAAAAATCCCACAGTTGCACTGATGGCGACACTGCTAGGGATTAGCTAGTAGAGCTTCCCCTTGAAATTTGACTTTTTTTACTTTTTTCACTAACACTTTCTTGTGTTTCTTCTCATTTTTATTTTTTTCTTTATTTTACTCACCACTACGATTCGGTCTTGCTTTTACTTACCCCTACTTTTCCATCATTTACGTGTCTTAGCCAATTGGCGGGCCTACTTGAGCACCGTCCTTACGATTCCTTTATTTTTCCGTCATTTGCATGTTTTAGTCGATTGGCGGGCTTACTTGCACTTTTACACGCCTTAGTCATTTGGCGGGCTTACGTGAGATTTTTCATTTCTGCAAACATATTTCATTTGTGGACGGCCCGTACAGGCGGCATGGGACCATCACCACCCATTTTTGGAGTTTTAAAAAAAAATATCTCTAAAATCTGAAATTAAAATTGAAACAAGAGGGGACTTTAATTGAATTTTTACGGGGGTAAATTTCTCAAGGGTTGGGAATTCTAGGCAAAGATACAATCGTCCCATTCTTAGTACGGCGGCAGCCCCTAGTGGTGATGATCCGAAAAAGAATCACCCCACCTAGTATCTGAGAATGCGCTCGCGCTGGAGGCATATAGGGTGGGCAACCTATCCTGTTACAAAGCTTAAAACACTTGGGGAGAGCGTTAGTAGTTTCGAAGCGACCTTGTATCCCTAGGTTCGGTGAGGAGAGACCTGATGCAACTAAGAAATTAGTCCCCGAAAGCATCTCTTCCAGAAAACCAAGAAAAAAAGACTAAATTCGGGCTTGCTGATCTACTGTTAGAGGTATTTGACCCCACTATTTACCTGGTGCAACTAATACACAAGCCAAGTCTGGAAAGCTCAGATTTTCTTTGGCGCATGTAATAGATGCGCTAAGCATAAATTGGACCAAAGTTGGTCTGGTGCATGTAATACACGCACCAAGTATTGGTTGTTCCCAACTGAGTAGAACAGTTTGAAATCTGAGGCCTTTTTCACATCCCTGAGTTCCCCACTTAGTGATTTAGCACCTCTGAGTAGGTCCCGCACTATTCGACACCCAATACGCCCTACCGGTCAAAAGAGGGCAACTTCTGATTGACCCGTTCTGGGGGATCGGGTTGGTTGTGTTGATTCCCGTGCCTTCAATAGATCAAAGGGTTCCCCTTTGATTATTCCGAAGCACGTCGGGATCTTGGCGCCGGATTTATTTAGGGTACAAACACCACCCGAAATGAGAATTCAAAGGCCCCAAAATCCTTTATCATAAAAATCCAAATACAAAATTTTTAAAATTTTAATAAACCAAAAAACCCAAAAAAATTATAGTGCAGGCACAACAGCACCACCTCATCCTCCGTCATCCCATAGGGGAAGAAGGAGAAAGCTTTACGGGCCCCATCGGAGGCATCCGTACCTCACCAATAACCAAGCCATGTCGTGCGCAGCGGATCCGGCATGCGCCGATCCCGATTGATCCCTGCCACATTCCCCAACTTATTCCCATACGGAAGAGGTTTTCACATCCATCCCCCTCACCCAATCCCCATTCGCCATCACCGGACCTTTCGGTGCACCCATTTTCCCGTCCACCACCACTCAAAACCCCTAAAATTCGACACCCCACTCCCTCTCGTTTTCACAAACAAGGCATATTCTCCCCGCCATGTCCATCCCAGATCCATCTCACATTCCATTCACATCCACCCGAAACCCAGCCCAATATTCCACCTTCACCAATATACCCCCTTTTTTATCCTCCCAACATATATCCGAACCACCCGCATTTACCCATGCCGCACCCAGTTTCTCCGATCCACCCCATATCCCCCCATTTACTTAGGTCATGCCTAATTTTACTAGGGTCATGCCTAATTTTTTCCACACATCTACAACATCCACACCCCAAATACCCCCAAATGAACCACCTTCATCCAATCCATCTCCAATGGCCATGATGGATGAAATGGCTCGGGCCTACACTAGTTGGAAAGCCTCCCAAAGCATTGCCCTCATTCTCACCACACATCTTCCAACCCGTCATACACACTCCCAAGCCTCCATGCTTAATTACCTCAAACCCACCATGGCCCAATGGCCCAAACCCCCATCATCCACACCCATCAAGGCCCAACGGGCCAGACCCATCAAGGGCCAATGGGCCAGACCCACAAAGGCCCAATGGGCGAGACCTACCATGGCCCAATAGCCTAAAACCAACAAAGCCAATGGGCCAAAATTCCCAAGGCCTTATGGCCCAAATCCCTTATCCAATACCCAAGCCCATCAAGGCCCAAACTTTGGGTCCGCATACCCATACCCTCCACAATTACCTCAATATCTCCCTCACACACAAACCTCACACCCCGCCCCATGAGGGAACCCGACACATCCCTTCACCAATTCCCCCATCCTCATACACCTCAAGGCCATCTCCAAGCATTCCCTCAAACACAATAGCCCCATCAGGGCTTCACCCAAAATCCAAATTCCACTCATCCTATCGCTCCACAAAATTTCCATCACCTCCAATGGTCCCACCCGACACCTATCCATCCCAGCTAGCACCAACAAGAAAATCTCACCCTCACTGCACCATATATAGGCCCACAATATGAGGAAGATGAGATCAGGAATAGCGAGGCTTACGCTGGGATGTTTGCCAGTATCAATCCTCCACCCATAATCACCAACCCCTCGATAGCACAAAGTGAATCAAGGCCGACCGTTGAAAAAATAGCCCCGCTGTCTAGAGAGTCTGAGCAGTTGAAAGAATAATTAGATAAAATCTAGAAGCAGCTGTTAAATATGGGTGGAACCGAAATCCATGCTACGGACTTCTCAGACTTATGTCTATTTGCGGAAGTTCCCTTGCCCCCAAAATTCAAAATGTCGGTCTTTGATAAATATAACTGCACGGGCAACCCCATCGCACACCTCAAGTCCTACTATGGGGACATGTGCCAATATGGGGGGGATGAGCGCCTTCTTATAAAAGTCATTCAGAAGGGATTGATAGGCTCGGCCTTGAGGTGGTTCACGTCCCTAGAACCATCCATGATAAAAACATGGAAAGATCTGATGCAATTGTTCCAATAGTAGTATGTCTATAACATAGACATCGAACCTCGCAAGTCAGATTTGGCCCGTTTAAAGTATAAATCTAATGAAACCTTCAGCGATTACCTTGGGCGTTGGAGAGCATTGGCAGCTCGGGCAAGAAACAGAATACCTGACGATGAGTAGATTGAGATGATCTCAAAAAATACCTTGCCAGTCATCTCAGACTTTCTCGTTTACCAATAGCAGTCCAGCTTTGCTGATTTGGTGAGGAACGCCAATCATTGCGAAGACGCTATGAGAGAAGGGTGTTTAAGTAAGAATGTATTCGGTGGGGCAGCAGGGTCAGGAGATTCTCTGAGCAAAGAAATGATAGAATAATTGGGGTAGAGGTACAGAACGTCACGAATACTAATCCTAATACCAGTATAATCCCATTCTAATTCAAAGCCGCACAACCAGCTTAGGTCAGAAGCAAGCTGATACAGAGAATCGAGAATGGACAAGGGACACAGATGAGCCCAGAACAGAGAAAGGCCCGCTTTGATCGAGTGTTCACACCTTTAGGGTAATCACTGAATGTTTTGTTGCCCTTGCTAATAGAAAAAGGGTTGGTCACAGCACTCCAACCGCGGTCTCCACCAAACCCCATCCCAAGGAACTATGATCCCAACACCCACTGTAACTTCCACCATGGACTGGGTCACCCTACCGATCGCTGCTTCCCATTAAAACACATAATTCAGAATCTGATTGAAGCCGAGAAAGTCATTCCCCCTGCACTTCCCTAAGTCAACCAACATACCAACATTCACCAGGTACCACTACCCCCGCATCCAACATGAGCGACAGGTCCAAGACCCACTATCAGTATGGTGATGATGAAGATTTTGACCTATCAGATTACATCTGTGACCAAGAAAGTTTTGTGGCACCACTACAGAGAGATTGGGGAGATAGAATTATTGGGGTGATCGAACCCTTGAATCTAGCTGACTACTTTCCTAACACCACTCCACAAATAGAACCCTTATATCTTAGGGTATACTTCCCAGTGCTAGCTCTCATTAACTATGTCCAAATTAACTCCTATCAACCGTACGTGACATTCTCCACCAACTACCCAATGGCTAATTATGTCCCCCATCCACCTCTAGCGCCCATCAGTTATCAATGGCTCACCCCCATCACATTACCCCCAATTCAGTCATCTGCAATCCCCGCCAACCCTATCTGGTCCACCTTCTCCACCCTTTCAGAAGTTAACCATGTGATCCCCACCCATTCCAATCCCTTAGCACCAATGTCCCCAGTACCCACCTTCTCCCAGTTCCAGATCTCGAGACCAACTTACAATCCTCATCAGGTCTCGCTCAGTTATGATCAAACGGACATCAATGCGAGCAGCAGCAAGAAAGAGGCAGTTGACTTTATCACCAGGTCAGGAAGGATCTCCAAGCAACAAGACGCACTGGTGCCAGCACCAGCCCAACCAGAGGGAAAGAAGGATACCACTGCGGCAAACCTGTTTGAAAAGATGAGCCATGAGCACATACTCGAGACCCAGCTTAGGAGGATGTCGACCCATATCACGATTTGGGATCTGTTAATGATGTCCCCACTTTATTTCCAAGCTCTAATGGGGTTGTTAAAAAATGCACACGTCTCACTCCAAGTAAGCCCAGATGAGGTTGGGCAGATAATCGGACAGGTGATGGCTCCTAATGCCATCTCTTTCTCAGATACAGATCTATCGGTGGAGGGAAATAATCATGCTAAGCCCCTCAACATCACCGTAGAGCCCAAAAATATGGTAATCCCACTGGTGTTGATTGATAACGGGTTTGCTCTAAATGTGTGCCCCTTAAGAACCGCCACCAAAATACGCGTGGACCCTTGTATGTTAAGACCAACAACAACTAGCGCTAGAGGGTTTGAAATACAAGAAGGGAAATAATTGGGGAAGTTGATCTTGAACTCGTGGTCGGTCCAATGACCTTTTCCATACCTTTTCAAGGATGGACATCAAATCTTCTTTTAATCTATTATTAGGATGCCACTGGTTACATAAGGTTGGGGCAATACCTTTGACCCTGCACCAGAATCTCAAATTCGTGTCTACGCAGAATGTCATCACCATCATAGGTGAGGGCATGAGGAAAAGGAGAAAGCTACCCACAACATTGAGAACCCCAAAGTGTTGGACATGCCGCACATGATCAAAGATATGAACCTCCATAGTTTTGAATATGAGGTATCGACAGTAGTCTCGAAACCCCTAGAGAGCATCACCCTAAAAATCAAGGGCGGGATGGTAGCGGCTATGGCCATGTTCCAAAAGTGGGGCTATTAGAAAGGAAGGGGATTGGGCCCCTAGTTGCAAGGCAAGAGAGAGCTAGTCAAGGCAAAAGGTGGATAGTAGGCCAGATTTGGGTTAGGTTACAAGCCCATAAATGAAGAGGTCCGAGAGGCCAAAGAGAAAGCCTGAGCCACATCAGCTGCTAGAGCTCGAGGAATTAACTTAGAAGAGAAGCCCCATCCCATACCTCACATTCGAAACACCTTTGTGAGCGTAGGGATCATAAAAATAGATCGAAATGGGGCAACGCTGTTAACCCCACACAAACCAGCACCCCCTGTCCACCTTACCAATCCTTAGATCATCCCTCCCAACCTGGAGATAGACCTGGCCGCTCTGTCCCTTTTCAAGGAAGAGTCTCCCATACTTGTGCAATCTCACCTATGGTAAATCACCACAAGACTATGCTGACATTTGAGGACATAATCTCAGACGAGTCCATGATCGGCATGATGGAGGCTGACTTCGAAGAATCATATCTACCAACCCCCTCCATCCAAACCGGTAAAGGAGCGGCACCACAGGTATGGAAATGGACGTCCGTGCCTCAAACTCTGGAAGCGACGAGTGGCTTGAAATACAACACCCATTTCTAAAAAAAAACAACCTATAAAAATTCAGATAAGCCCTTGGTAGGCAATATTGTGTATATATAGGGACTCGCTTTGCCAAAAGCCCATCTCCGAAGAAAAAGAAAATCCCAAAAATATAGAAAAATACAAAATCCAAAAATATTATCTTTTAAAATTTTGAATAAAGTTAAAGAAAATGATGCCTTGATAGAAAAGCCTGTCCCACGTGAAATCGACCCCTTTCCTGTAGAAATACAAGAAGAGGTAGGAGTCACGAGTCTGGATGAGGAAATCCCTACTGATGAGCTCCCCAATGAACTCCTAGAGCGGTTTGCCGACTTTGAGCACGGCCCTACCCCCATTGTTGAGGAAACAGAGGACATCAATCAAGGGACTGAGGAGGTTCCTAGAATTACCAAGATCGAAATGTCACTGTATCGCTGTTCAGTAGTGAAAAATACCATTTTTCACCCCTAAACATGAGCCTTGAAAGACCCTTGAGAGGACTAAATAAGTGCTTTAGTGTTCATATTGCAGCTAACCAAAAAGACAGGTCCAAATCCGAAAACCATCCTAAAATGATCAAAAAGCTGACAACGCATGTCAAGCTCAAAGAGGGAGTGAAGAAATAGCCTCAGCAATGGCTAAAAAGGTCCTAAAAGAGCAAGAAAAGACCTGAAGAAGAAGAATGGGAGCCTAGAGTTCAATTCGCAAAGAACTTCTACTATTCGCAAAGAACCTTGACCTTTGCGAAAAGAAGAAAACACTCTGCGAAAAGAAGAGAAGTCCTTCGCGAAAAGATCTCCTGAAGCCAAAGTCCTTTGCGAAAAGATCTCCTGAAGCCAAAATGCTTTGCGAAAAGATCTCCTGAAGCCAAAATGCTTTGCGAAAAGATCTCCTGAAGCCAAAATGCTTTGCGAAAAGATCTCCTGAAGCCAAAATGCTTTGCGAAAAGATCTCCTGAAGCCAAAATGCTTTGCGAAGAGAGTTTCTGAAGCCAAATTACTTTGCGAAAAGACCCTTAAACTCTGCGAAATGGCATCTTTGAGGATTCTGACCACTTTGAAGGGCATTTCGATAAACTCTGCAGCGCAATGTAATTAAAAGCCGAGAGACATTAGGAAGATTCAAGCACAAACCAAAGGCATATTCACGTGAAAACCCAAAGATGAAATCACTTGGCGAGAACTTCTAGAAGCTCAAGGACTTTTGAATTCCCATACAGAATTGATGCTTCTAACGCTTTGATTGGTGAACGGATCGAGCATTTTCATTGGCGAACAGATCTGGATCACGGTGCTCGACTCCTATTGGTTGATCTGAGATCTATCCAATTCGATTGGTTGATACACATCCGAGTGGCTTAGGAAAACTATAAATAGACGAACCATTTGCCCAATTTGGGTATCCAGATTTTAGAGTTTTCATCTCTGTTTCCCTCATTCCGGTCGGATAGCTTATCCGAACCCCTGTAATCCCTTCTTGTAGTTTACCTTTGAGAGCCATTGTGAGTGATTTGTACTTCCAAGTTATTCATATTTGTAATCAGGGCTCTGAGAAGCTCGTAAGTCCGAGGGCTCTCTAAACCGTGCTCTGTAATTGTAACGTTGGATTTTAAAGGTTCTTTGTAATTTGTGTCTTCTCCATTGGAGTCATGTAGGGTTACGAATGATCACCTTAGTGCATTAGACTTCTTTAGATTCACTTATCCGCATCCAACTTCCCTTAATTCATCATCCTGCGAATTAGCGTTGGTAACCTAATTCAAGCGACATTCTGATGATGTTCATGTTACGAACTAAAGAATAGGCCACTGAATTTGAGATCTGTGACCATTTAAGTGGATGATCACGACCATAAGTCTAAACCTATTCCTTAATTGATTTATTTCTCTTACATCTGTCTTTGGTAGCGGATGAAGATTGAATCTACTCGTTGAACTACAGATCCTCCATTAAAATTCAGAGGCTAAAGTACATGAAGCTATTATTTCTGCATTTGTCTTATTTTAAACACCTCCCCAACTCGGATCTGGATCATGTAGTTAGTTCTTTTCTTTATTTGCTTATAGTTAAATGTGACACAATCCAACACTCTCTTTTATCTATTCTTTTTAGATAATTATAGAGCCAGATCTGGTAGCACAGATCTAGAGGTTTATCTCTCAGTTTAGACAAACTTCTCTGTGGACGATCTTGAAATACTTACTTTTAAAACTTGCTACAATTGGCCCTGATCTTGCGCGGTGTTAGCCCCAATGTGCTGATATCCTGTTCATAAGTTAACATCCATATAACTTAGCATTCTTTAATTCTTTAATTTTTGATTCATAATGCACATAATTATGGCACACTTGGAGCTACAACAAGTTTTTGGCGCCGTTGCCGGGGAAGTTTGTTCTAAAATAGATAAACCTATGTTTATTTTCATTTATTTTAATTTTTGCTTTAAACCTGCACTTTGCATTCCAAGTGCTTGATTAAATGTCTGATTTTGTATAGAAAACACTTTCTGCTATGAAATTTTTTTTTTTTTACGAGTTTTTATTCTTTGCCTTCTAGTTATTTGAATAAATCTGCCGCCACTCTTTTGTCTTTTGTCAAATTTGGGCGTGCTTTGAGTTTTCTTTTTATTTTGTCAATACTTGAATAAGGTATGCGCAGTTTTTGGATGTTTACCGTCTGGGCGCCGTCCAACAAGGAACATCTGGACCAAAGTGGGCGATCTGCTTGAGTTTGCATCCTTCTCCTTTGTATTCATTTTCTATTTTTAAATTCTTGAGAACCAGCAATTCTGCTGTGTTTAATGTCTGTTTTGATTTACATCAGAAAATTCAAAAAAATGAAAAAACAGAAAATAACAAAATTGTTGAAAAAGAGGAGGAGAAATTTGTTCCTCACCTCCCATTTCCCCATGCAATGAAGTCAGTTTCTCCTTTTGACAAAGGAAACACAAAATTGAGGAAATGATGGAGACATTCAAGCAAGTTAAAATTAATCTACCTGCTTGATGCAATCAAGCAGAGTCCTTATGCAAAATTTCTCAAAGAGGTGTGCACCCACAAAAGGCAATCTAGGATACATTTATCCAAGAAGGCCTTTGCTATGGAGAAAATCAACCAAGTGCTATCAATTGCAACACCACCTAAGATGCAAGACCCTGGAATCCCCACAATCCCCTGCATCATTGGGGAGCACACCATTGAGAAAGCCTTGCTAGATCTGGGTGCTAGTGTCAACCTGCTTCCCTATTCTGTCTATGAGAAGCTAGGTTTGGGAGAATTGAAACCCACTCAAGTGGTGTTACATGGTGACAGATCCGAAAGGAAACCTATGGGGTTGATTGAAGATGTTTTGGTAGGAGTAGACAAGTTTTTCTACCTCACCGACTTTTTGGTGTTGGACATGGAACCAACCAAAAGTACCACCGCCATCCTGTCATTCGGGAAGACCATTCACAGCTCTGACTAATGCATGCATTCAATGCAGTGCAGCATCATGGAGGTGTCTTTTGGCAATATGAAAGTTAGATTGAATGTGTATAATGCTCTTACTCAAGCACAATTCTCTGCTGAGGAATGTTGCCGTGTTGACGTCATTGATGAGCTGGTGGAGGAGGCTTTACGAACATTTCGCAAGGTAAAGACTCCACCACGAAATTTAAAATGATTGGGGATCCACCGAGAAAGAAGGAAAGGGAGATCAAATTCAACGGAGTCCGCTTTGTGCAAGGCACTCACCATGATCATCAAGTTCTCTCTCTTGGAGACTGCTCCTCTCCTCTTTCCACAAGTTACCAAGGAAGCTTCAACTCAAAAAGGTTAAATCATTCCATGATAGGAGCCTCATGAGAAAAGAGTTCATACCGGGGTCCAAGGTATGGTTATAATTTCTGCTGTCTTTTAGGCATGCTGTTTTTCTCCATTTGCATCCACTTTTCCCATACGGACCTCTTTGAGATCATTTTTCTTTTTAGGAATCATGTAGGATAATGAGTAGTGAATCATAGGCTGTTTTGAATATTCAATGGACCCACTAATTTTATTTTCCTTGAGATTTCTTCATCATAAAGGGTCTCAAATTTGTGTGTGAACTCTTTTTAATATGTGCTCCCATGCTTCATTATTTTTTTTCATACACATCATCAACAAAGGGTCAATCTTATGAATCTTGCTTTTCCTTTGTATTCTGCTAATCATTTTATAATCACTTAGATTCATTAGTATCTCGGGCTTTTGGGTTTGTTTCTTTGGGCTTAGGATATATCATTTGGCATTAGATTTTCATTTTAGGAATTTTAGTTTCAAATTCTGTTTTTAGATCTGATTTTGTTTTCTTTCTTAGGTTAATGTCCTCGTTTTTTGATTTTCGTCATTTTTCGTGATGCAGTTAGTTTCTAACTTTGTTTTCCTATTTTGCATTAACAAATTCTGTTTTTGTATCAACACTTTTCTATTTTTTCAACTTTGTATTCAGGTCCCTTACCTTGTTTTCTGTTTTCTCATATTAGCATTAGTTTCCTTCCATTTGCATAGTAATCCTTCTATTTGTTAGATTTTATTTCAGTTCTAGCGTTGTTTTGTTGATTTTCTTGCATTTGTGTATCATGTTTTTTTCCTTGCTCATATCTTGATTTTACATTTTATTTTCTTTGCATATAGTTTAGATTTTTACATTCTTAGTTTTTCTTTCTTCTTTTACCTGCCCCTAGTCTCTCATTGTCTAGAACATTGAGGACAATGTTCATCTTAGGTTTGGGGTGTGGCAGACAAGTCCCTTAGGAATAGTTAACATAAGGCGTGAGAATCACCTAAGTAATTAGGAAATGTATTAATTTACTTAAGAATCATGACAACTAGAAAATTTAAAATTCCTTTGCCAAATTTAGACATTCTAAACCTTGCGATATTCTACATTTCCATGATGATTACACCATAAAAACATCTGGTATAAAGACGTAGTAAGTCAAAAGGAAGAAAAAAGGTAAAGATATACTTAAAAGCTCAAGGAAAAACCATAACCGGTGAGAATTGAGCCCATATATTTTCCATCTCTGTTGAAGAGTGATGAGGCAATTTTTACGATTCAAAGGATTGGTGAGGCATTAGATCCACTAGAAGTTAGGAAACTCCAAATTAAAACAAGTAACAAGACTCATGAAATTGAGGAAAAGATCAAGGCCTTCTTTGAATGACTTGAACCTAAGAACCAACCAAGAAAAATCTGCCCTGTTTGTACCCCATTTGGTGCATAAATCCTACAATTCTTCATCAAAATACTCAAAAGTACTTGAACCTATGGAACTAATTCAGCCTTCCTCACTTTGAGAATTCGAGGTAAAGGAGAAAGAAGCGAAGATGGACCATTTGGGCAACATCAAGAAAATGAAGAGAAAATACCTCAAAATAGGCAATATGGTGTGAGAAAGAAGAGACAAACAATGTGAAAAAGTTGCAAGCAAAAAAGGCAAAAAAGGGACCTTATGTTGAAAATGCAAGATCAAAGAAAGAACTTAACTTATCTGAATGTGAGAATCTAAAAGAAGAAGAAAGAAGCTAAACTCAAAAAGGTGGAGTCATGAACCATCTCCCGCACTTCCCGAGTTCTCAAATTCAAACCTCTTCAAGCGCCTTTCCTTGAAACTTCACTCCATAAGCCATACAAACAATCTTAGATCAAAAGCCCTTGTGATCCAAAGTTGAGTCAGCTGTCATGTGGAGTTAAGAAGTGACCTAATCTATGGTGACGAGATGACATTCATGCCAGTGCCTATGTATCATGCCTATGCTCATGCTTACAGATCCATTTGGGAGATGTAAGCGCTCTTGAGCTTGAGTGAAAATGAACCCTCAACAAAAACAACGATGAGAGTATACCGTGAGTCTTTGGGTTGTAAGTTGAGCACCTTAAGTATGACTTATAACCTAATTGTTATCCAAAGGATGAGCTTACTGCTGGCACATTTGTATGATTTTCTATGACTGTTCACAGATTGGAAATATTGAAACATTGATGAGGTTTATAAATGTTTAAATTCTGCAAACAATAATCAAATTTTCTGTTTCATCATTGATTCAAGAGTAACTAACGCTCCTTGATTGCTCATTTGATAATATTGCCTTGATGTTAAGCATTTCATGGAGAAGTTTGTGGGTACCTTCACTTTGAAAACCCTCGGAGACTTCACTCCTCCTCTAGGGATCACCTAGGGGTTGAAAAGGCTTGTTGCATATGCTAAATGCACTGTGCTTCCTACAAAAGTGGCTCTTTACTTTGTTTTTATGTTTCTTTGCTCGAGGACTAGCAAAGCTTAGGTTTGGGGTGTGTTAAGTAGTGAAAATACCATTTTCACCCCTAAACATGAGCCTTGAAAGACCCTTGAGAGGACTAAATAAGTGCTTTAGTGTTCATATTGGCTAACCAAAAGACAGTCCAAATCCGAAAACCATCCTAAAATGATCAAAAAGTCGACAACGCATGTCAAGCTCAAAGAGGAGTGAAGAAAAAGAATGGCTAAAAAGGTCCTAAAAGAGCAAGAAAAGACACGAAGAAGAAGAATGGGAGCCTAGAGTTCAATTAAAACTTCTACTATTCGCAAAAGAACCTTGACCTTTGAAAAGAAGAAGAAAACACTCTGCGAAAAGAAGAGAAGTCCTTTGCGAAAAGATCTCCTGAAGCCAAAGTCCTTTGCGAAAAGATCTCCTGAAGCCAAAATACTTTGCGAAAAGATCTCCTGAAGCCAAAATGCTTTGCGAAAAGATCTCCTGAAGCCAAAATGCTTTGCGAAAAGATCTCCTGAAGCCAAAATGCTTTGAAAAGATCTCCTGAAGCCAAAATGCTTTGCGAAGAGAGTTTAAGCCAAATTACTTTCTAAAAGACCCTTAAACTCGAAATGGCATCTGAGATTCTGACCACTTTGAAGGGCATTTCAAGAAACTCACGACGCCCAATGTAATTAAAAGCCCGTAGACATTAGGAAGATTCCAAGCACAAACCAAAGGCATATTCCAGCGTGAAAACCCAAAGATGAAATCACTGGCGGGAACTTCTAGAAGCTCAAGCAGGACTTTTGAATTCCCATACAAATTGATGCTTCTAACGCTGATTGGTGAACGATCGAGCATTTTCATTGGCGAATAGATCCGGATCCCGGTGCTCGACTCCTATTGGTTGATACAGATCTATCCAATTACGATTGGTTGATACACAGGTGGCTTAGGAAAACTATAAATAGACGAACCATTTGCCCAATTTGGGTATCCAGTTTTAGAGTTTTCATCTCTGTTTCCCTCATTCGGTCGGATAGCTTATCTGAACCCCTGTAATCCCTTCTTGTAGTTTACCTTTGAGAGCCATTGTGAGTGATTTGTACTTCCAAGTTCGGATTCATGATTTGTAAATCGAGGGCTCTCGAAGCTCATATGGTCGAGGGCTCTCTAAACCGTGCTCTGTAATTGTAACGTTGGATTTTAAAAGGTTCTTTGTAATTTGTGTCTTCTCCATTGGAGTCATGTCGAGGGTTACGAATGATCACCTTAGTGCATTAGACTTCTTTAGATTCACTTATCCGCATCCAACTTCCCTTAATTCATCATCCACATGCGAATTAGCGTTGGTAACCTAATTCAGCGACATTCTGATGTTCATGTTACGAACTAAAGAATAGGCCTGACTAGGCAGCGGATCTGTGACCATTTAAGTGGACAGATCACAACCATAAGTCTAAACCTATTCCTTAATTCAGATTTATTTCTCTTACATCTGTGCTGGTAGCCAGATGAAGATTGAATCTACTCTGTTGAACTACAGATCCTCCATTAAAATTCAGAGGCTAAAGTACATGAAGCTATTATTTCTGCATTTGTCTTATTTTAAACACCTCCCCAACTCGGATCTGGATCATGTAGTTAGTTCTTTTCTTTATTTGCTTATAGTTAAATGTGACACAATCCAACACTCTCTTTTATCTATTCTTTTTAGATAATTATAGAGCCAGATCTGGTAGCACAGATCTGGAGGTTTATCTCTCAGTTTAGACAAACTTCTCTGTGGACGATCTTGAAATACTTACTTTTAAAACTTGCTACAATTGGCCCTGATCTTGCAGGCCAGTGTTAGCCCCAATGTGCTGATATCCCGTTCATAAGTTAACATCCATATAACTTAGCATTCTTTAATTCTTTAATTTTTGATTCATAATGCACATAATTATGGCACACTTGGAGCTACAACAATCGCGAGGAAAGAAAAAGCATGATTGATTTCCTTAGGTCATACCAAGACATCTTCACATGGTCATACGAGGAAATGCCTGGTTTGGACATCGATTTGGTCGAGCATGAGTTACCACTCGACCCTGATATCAAGCCAGTCAAGTAAAAGTTGAGGCGACTATGACCCGAGTGGATGCTGAAAGTGAAAGACGAGGTCATCAAGCAATATGACGCGGGGTTTCTCATGGTCTCCAAGTACCCATAGTGGCTAGCCAATATTGTTTCGGTACCGAAGAAGGATGGGAAGGTCCGCATGTGCATTGCTTTCAAAAACCTGAATAAGGCTAGCCCGAAAGACAACTTCCCATTACCACACATCGACATCTTGCTCAATAACACTACTAAGAACGGATGCTCTCCTTCATGGACAGATTCTCTAGATACAATCAGATCAGGATGGCAGATGTTGATCGAGAGAAGAGGATGTTTATCACTCCTTGGGAAACTTTTTACTATAAGGTCATGCCATTTGGGTTAAAGAATGTCGGGGCAACATACGAGAGAGCTATGACGACACTATTTCATGACATGATGCATTGAGAAATTGAGGTGTATGTCGACGACATGATCGCCAAGTCACCAGAGCGAAGTGACCATCTGATAAACCTCCAAAAGCTGTTTGAGAGGCTGAGAAAATACAAGTTATGTCTGAATCCTCAGAAATGCACATTCGGTGCCATGTCAAGAAAGTTACTAGGATTCATTATTAGCAGAAGGGGTATCGAGGTTGACCCGGTCAAGGTAAAGGCCATCTCAAAAATGCGACCACTGTCTACCGAAAAAGTGGTCAGAGGTTTCTTGGGCAGGATACAGTACATCAATTGGTTTATCGCACAACTCACTCCTATTTGCACACCTATTTTCAAGCTACTAAGAAAGATTATCCAGTTAAATGGAATGACGACTGTCAGGCAGTGTTCAATAAAATCAAAGGCTACCTTCTCAACCCTCCGATAAAATCAAAGGCCACTCTTAATGTATCTCTCCATGATAAAAGTTTCGATGGGATGTGTCCTAGGGCAGTATGACGAGACAGGAAGAAGAGAGCAGGCCATCTACTACCTGAGTAAGAAGTTCACCGACTACGAGACGCGCTATTCTCATCTGGAGAAACCATGCTTGGTTCTCGTATAGGCCAGACAGAGGCTCTGCCACCACTTATTATCCTAAGCCGTTCTACTCCTAGCACGCATGGATCCATTGAAGTACCTGTTCGAAACGCCGACCCTCACTGGGTGGACTGAGCATTGGTAGCTTCTCTTATCATAATTTGACATCGCATATATCATGCATAAATTGATCAAGGGGCAGGCGCTCGCTGATCATCTTGCTGATAATTCCTTATCCGATTATGAACCTCTAAGGACTGAATTCCCAGATGAGGACTTCTTATTCATGACAGAGGATGATACAGTAGAGACAGAGGAGTCTTGGGTGATGCACTTCGACGGAGCGGCAAATGCTGAAGGTCAAGGTGTCGGTGCTATTCTGATCTCTCCAAAAGGATCTCACGTACCAGTTTCCATAAAACTTAACTTCCCCTGCACTAACAACATGGCTGAATATGAAGCTTGTGCTATTGGACTGCAAGCGACACTTGACTTGAAAGTAACCCACCTCAGGGTATTTAGAGATTTGCAGTTGATCATATGCCAGACAAATAGAGATTGGAAGACAAAGAATGAGAAGTTGATCCCATACCATGAACACCTTAAAGATCTGATAGCATGCTTCGATGATGTTACTTTCTCTTATGTACCATGGATAAGGAATCACTTTGTCGATGCGTTAGCGACTTTAGCATCGATTGTAGAAATTCCTACTGTGTTGAGATGAAGCTGATCATGATTGAACATAGGAACGAGCTGGCCTTCTACCTCCAGATTGAGGAACCCCCAAGGTTGTATGATGAGCCACCGTGGTTCTCAGATATCAAGAATTTCCTCAAGACTCGGATATTCTCCGAGGGGACGGCTAGAGAGGACAAACGAACCATCCAACGTTTAGTGGCGAACTATGTCATCTATAGTGAGTGTCTCTACAAGTGATTATATAACAATATCCTACTCTGATGCCTAACTGAAGGCGAGGCAGCGAACATCATGAAGGAGATTAATGAGGGAGTATGTGGGGCCCACGTCAACGGCCACTTGCTCACTAAGAAGATTTTACACCAAGGATACTTCCGGACTACTGTGGAATTTGATTCTTGCAAACACGCTCGAAAGCACTATAAATGTCGAATGCATCTAGTCTGATCCACTCTCCTGCCATTGATCTTCACAGCATGACCACTCCATGGCCATTTGCCACTTGGGGCCTCGACGTCGTCGAAAAAGTCAATCCGAAAGCATCAAATGGACATCAATTCATCCTGGTTGCCATTGAATACTTCACCAAATGGGTAGAGGCTGCATCCTCCACGGCCTGACATGTTGAGAAATTTATCAAAAGCAATATTATTTGCCAATTTGGCATACCCAAGGATATCATCATGGACAATGGCACGAACATTGAAAACAAGCGCATCAGGGCCTTCTGTGAGTAGTACAAGATCAAACACCATCACTCATCATTGTATCATCTACAAACAAATGGGGCCGTGGAAGTTGCTAATAAAATGGTCATCCACATCCTTGAGAAGATGGTCATCACCTATCGAGATTGGAGTGAATTGTTACCATTCACTTTATGGGCCTACAGAACATTGATCTGCACCGCTACAAGGGCAACACCGTTCTCCCTTGTATATGGAACCAAGGTCACCATACCAGTTGAGTTTGAAGTACCGTTGCTTTCCATTCTCATGGAGTCAGGCCTACCCAAAGCTGAAAGAGAGAGATCCCACTTTGAGTAGGTGAACCTGCTGGATGAGAAAAGGCTCCTTGTCTTGTGTCATACCCAAGTGTACCAGGGTGAATCGCATGAGCTTATAGCAAACATATTCACGGTCAAGATCTGAAGGTGGGAGACACCGTACTCAAAAAAATCTTTCCGTCCCTCCACACCGATCTAAGAGAGAAATTCAAGTCCAACTGGGAAGGACCTTACGTCATCCGAGAGGTGCTCTTGGGATACGCCATCTGCCTCGCTACCATGGACGGAGATCACTTTCCTGAGTCTATCAACACTGGATATGTCCGACGATTCTACTCCTAGGTCTCCGCAGCAAGGTAAGTATTGACAAAAATGGATATGTGACTACTTAAGGATACTTTAAAAAGAGGCTATCATTTTAAAGCTAAGTAGCCAAAAAGTGTTTCTAAATGACCATAACCTTTGCTACCCCCTTTGAGCCATCGACCTTTCTTTCACAATCCCCTCCAAAACAAATGTGTGTATAATATCAATAAAAAAAAAAAAGGAAAAAGAAGAAAAAGAGTTACTATCAAATCCAAAAAAAAAATCAGAAAAGCAAAATCCTAAAAAGAGGATGTCTGAAAAGAAAGGAAAAATAGAAAAAATAGAAAAGAAAAAGTGGGGCATGCACAGTCAAAATACTCCAAGGAAGAGGTGTATTATGGCAGCTGGAACCCAATCAAGGAAACCTTTTTGAAACCCAGAATACCTTCAAAAATTCCTAACCTATCCCATGGCCACGATACATTCCAAGAAAAAGCCTTTTTAAGGTCTGTGAGTAGTCACAATTTTCATCAAGTCAGCACGAGCCAAGCTGTGGGATGACAAGAATTTCATCTAGCCGGCTATGATGAAATAGACGTCCATATCGTGGCCTTTGATAAAAAAAAGAGAGAAAGAGATAAAAGGAAAATAAAATAAAAATATACAATCTCAAAGCGAAGAGGACGTGGTGAAAACCCGAAAGGGCGCCATGAGAAAAAATAGCGAGTTTGTACGGACCAGGTGAAAACCATAAAGGGCGCCTAGGGTAAAAATTCAAACCCATGGACATAGTGAAAACTCTAGAGGGTGCTACGGGTAAAAATAGGGAAAACAACGAGCATGACGAAAACCCACCTTGGGCGTTGTGAGTAAGAAAGTTGAAAAAGAGAGATTGAAAAAAAAATAAAATAAGATCCCCTCGGTTCCCCTCCAGCATTACCCGATTCTCGACAGGGCCGCTCATGTTAGCTCAAATCGGGTCCCAACCAAGAATGACTTCACAGGCTGCACTGTCAAACGTATGACCTAGGGTAAGGATAAAATGATGATTCCATCCAAAGGGATAGATGTTCCGACCTTGGTAAAAATTGCTGAACTTCACTCAGGACCAACCATGAAAGAGGGTCCGACCATGCTCAAAAGGGGACCTGTCATCTCTCGGATAATTAAGGCATCAAAAAAAAAAAAAAGAAGAGAAGAAAACAAAAAGAGAGGGCAAGGAGACCATTTTTGTCAAAGATAATACATTTCCCTTCCTATTTTTACACCCACACTGTGTGCACCCACCACTCCGGGATGATTGGTCTTGATGATCGGAAAGACCACATTTGCAAAAGATAATAGATTTTCCTTTCCCATTTTGGGCCCACACTATGTGTGCCACGTCTCCAAAGGAATAATCGGCACAATCCTCCCCATTTTATAAAAAAGATAGGAAAAAGATAGAATTTTAGTAAGATAATAGATTTCCCTTTCTCATGAAGAAACCTGTATACAGCTGACACCACTTCCCAAAAAATAATATGCGAGATGTCTAGCTTCTTTCTTTCTTTACAAAAGTACAAAAACAATAAAAACATAAAGAAAATATATATACCAAAAAGATGTATCTAATTAGGGGTTTCTTATTCCCCTTTCTATGGTTTGATATGTGCAAAGAGTATGTGCAAGAGGGAATCAATGACCCAACCCATGCTTCAAGGCACGGATCTCTGCGAGTAAAGCATCCTTCCTCATATCTCGCTCTGTCATTCAGCGACCATGGAGACTCCTATACCGCTTCTGGGAAGCGTCAGTGGAACTAAGAGCCTCACTCAAGGATCCTTCTAGACGAAGGACCTCACACTCAGCTGCATTAGCCCTGGCCTCTACCACCTCTACTTTAACCTGTTGTTTCTCTAAATTCTCATGTAGGATGTGCTTCTCGTCCAGTAGTAGCTCAATACGCCTCTGAAGCATCGACTCCTTGTAGTGGCCATAGGTTATCCCAGAGATTGTTCCAATCCAATGATCTTTATTAGAATAGGTAAGTTATTGCAGATGTTGTGGGTGCCAGGCTACAAGCTCAAGCATCCACAGGAATATCTAATCCAGGGAAATCAAATACGAAAAAGTAAAACATAGATCAGAATCACCTTTAAAAACCAAAATTATATTATAATAATATAACTTACAATCCTATTATGGTTAGATCTGCAATCTGTGCAACATATAATCCATCTACACAGCCTCTGAAACTCTCGATTTACAGCTCTCAACCTCACCCTAGCTACTGAAGGGGTTAAGCCAACCATGATTGGCAGAAAAGAGAATGGGGGGAGAAGGAAGAGAGGGAATTTTTGGAGGGAGAATGGAGATCGGATTTGGCTTTGGTTCTCTCAATTTCTGGATGCTAGCTCTATAAAATTTTCAAGCTTTTATACTCTTCTCCTCTCTTCTCAGATCTATTTCAGCCAATCAGATCTCAAGAGAATAATTTTATTATTCTGAGCTGCTAATGTGGCTGATTTCTCTTCTAGAAGTTCTTTCTCCATTTGTCCAAAAAATCTAGGCCCATGTGATGTAGTTAGGGTTCCCATTCATGCTTAGTTGTGTTCTAAAAATTCCCCCAAGGGTCATTAACACACCTTGGAACTCATGCACAAAATTCTAAAATTGGCAGTTGCTATGAAAGGAACTGAGAAGTTCCTAATTCGAGTGTCGAGAGGGGAACCTCTTGGCAGATTTTGAATCTGCTTTGTGTTCACATCGACAGGTTGTAGTAGCTTTCGACAGCTTTGTAAGACTTCTCAGGAAGTTAGGAGTAGCTCTCAATAGGTTGAGTTGCACTAGTCGACAGGATTGGAGTTCGTTTCCACCTTCTGTCCAGTTCTGCCATGATCCTCTCGACAGCTTATTCAAAATCCTGTCGACATCTTTTTAAAGCTCCTGCTGAGTTTCGATAGGTTGCTTGAACCTCGCGAGGATGAGCATGGCTTCAGGTGAGTTGTCAAGAGGTTTCTTGCACTGCTTGACAGGTTGGCTAGAACTAGTCAACAGGATTGACAGAGAAATCTTAACTTCTGCCTGAGCTATCTCAATCCTCTCGACATCTTATGAAAAATCATGTCGACTGGTTGCTGGATCCTCACGAGCTCCTCTGCATCTCCAGGTAAGACTTCGACAGGTTCTCTTCTGATGCACCCCCAACCTCTCGATAAGTAAGCCTACACTCTCAGAACCTCTTGACAGGTTCTTTTCTTTGATCCCAACTGCTCGATAGGTACTGAGAAACTCTCAACAGCTTCATATACACATCCAACCTCTCGATAGCTTCATTCCTTTCTCTCAGAACCTTTCGACAGGTTGATGCAACCTCTCAACGTCTTGACTTTTGAGCATCATGACCTCTCGACAAGTTCCACTTTGTGTTTCCATAACTGGCATAGATCTTCGTTGTGCTGCCTTCATTTGTTCAACACTCAGCAGCCTCTTGGTGGATTCAATCTTCTTTCCTTGCAACTGCAATTGGTCCCAAGCACACCCAGTTGAGCCCATGAACTTCTAAATCTCTGTGGACTATTTTATTGGCTGGCCTTTGGGTTGTTTGAGCACATGTTGAGCAGTAGGTTGCTTCTTTGGCCTTTTTAGATGGATGTCTGTACTAAGGCAGCAATTTATTATTTATCTATAAAACATACTTAAAACTCCTTATTAGTCTGTCCATCAAAGGTCAGGTTAGGAGGTAAAAAATGATATTTTTCACTACTTAATACACCCCCAAACCTAAGCTTTGCTAGTCCCTGAGCAAAGGAGAAAGTAAAAACAATTATTGAAAATAAAAATTACCACTTTTGTAGGGAGCACAGATGCATTTAGCATACGCAACAAGCCTTTTAAACCACTAGGTGATCCCTAGTGGAGGAGTGAAGTCTCCTGAGGATTTTTAGTGAAGGTACCCACAAACTTCTCCAATGGATTAGTTAATATCAATGCAACATATTGAAAACAAAATTCAAGCAAAATCAAATTCCTTCCACACCTTGTTCATTCAATCTTAGAGGATTCTTAGCAGAAAATCAACAGTTTAAAACTGAACTTTGCTGTAATTCCTTCATAATCAATCAACTCATGTCAAGACATTTTGTATGAAAACTAATGCAGAGCTTACCATCAAATTAAGAATTATGTTTTGATAATGCCCCCGACAAACTCAATGTCAGACCCAAGTCTCACCAGGGCTGTCTCTCACAAAAAATAGAAGGGTGTAGTATTTCACACAACTCAGGAGCAGTTACAGCCCTCAAATAGGACTGCAAGCATGAGCATAGGCATTGCTCTAATTTATGAAATTTTCGAACTCTTTTCACCATAGATTATACAAATCCTCATCTCCACATGAAAACTCAATCCATTTTAGATAAGTAAGGTCTTTTTACTGGATTGTAATGTGGATTATGGGTGAGGTTTATGAAGAATAAAGGGTAAGGAAAGCTTCAAAATTGAGAAATTAGTAAGGAAAGGAGGTGACATGTACACCTTCTTCAATTCAGCACAAGCTTCATCTTCTTTGAATTTACAGATTTGAAGTGATCAATTTCTAATCCGCATTTCAATGTTTCCAATGAAGTGACTTCTCTCTCATTTTTGTTTTGCTTTTCTGTTTTTCGTTTCTTTTTCTTTTTGTATGCTTTTCTTTTTTGTATTTTTCCCAATATTTTTGTATTTTTATGGGCTGAAATGCCACAACTGCCACCAACTGTGTTTCCTTCTCTTTCAACCGAATATCAAACCTTGCTCCTCTAACCTCACTTCTCCTTCCATTTCCTGATTTCTCAAATTAAGGCTGGACTGAAACAGGTCAAGGGGTTTTGGGTTCAAATTTTTTAGTTTTTATCAAAGAAAATTTGATATTTTTTAGGCTCAAATGGTGTGTATCAAGGGCAGTTCAAAGGTGGGAATTTTTAAGCTCAAACTGTCTAAAGGATGGCCTTACTTCATGTCCTCAATGTCATGAATACTGTCAAGCTATTTCAACTTTGATTTGCCTAACTTCTAGTGAGTAAAACTAGATCCAATCAGTCCTTAGAGTAGAAAAAATTGCCAAAATACTTCTCAAAGAAATTTTATTCAGGCCCAATTCTCACTGGGTGTGATCTTCTATCAACTTTCTAGGGTGTTTCCTCACAGTTTTCTCTATTTTCAAGTTCACTCAGTATTAATTTTTGAAAATTTCTGGCATTTGTTTCATGATAATGTTAGAGCTGCAGTGCTATTTAGTTTTAAAAAGTTTTTGAATATCCTCTTTTTCAAAAATCAAGTGGGACTTCACTTTATTTTCATAAATTTTGTTTAACATGGCTGCATTAACATTAACTATCCATTGGCATACCCTGCCACACCCCCAAACCTATGAGGAGCAGTGTCCTCACTGATTTAAAAAGAGAGTGCATGTGTAGCAGGGGGTAAAATCAGACATAAAACAAAAAAAAACAAAGTAAGAAGCAGCATCAAACAAGGTACAAACAATCAATTAAAACACACACAAACAAACATAAAGGCATAAAGCAAATCACACAAAATATACTAAAGAGAAATTTCATTTATAACATAAAAAATTTGTACAATGCAAGGGAAAAGAACTACAAAAAGAATATACACAAACATCCAAACTAATGACATGCACAAGGCTAATCATCTCAATTGTTTGCTGGCTCATCCTTGACTTGGATTCCTTTTCCTCTCTCATTCTTATCAACAGCAGCAATTGAACTGGTTGGAGGGGCAGTGGCTTGTGCAACCTCTATGGCAGTCAATTTAGCAACTCTCATTTCAAGGATTTCTGCCTTTTTTTCAACAAACAGAACTCTACTTTCATAGAGTTCCTTGGTGGCCTTTGTGATCTCTTTGGAAGCAACTAACCTTTTCTCGAGTCCATCTGCTCTCAATTTCTCTGTTGCTGTAGTGTTCTTTTGGGCTTCGTATTGAATCAAAATTCTACCCCACCCCTTTGAGATTCCCAGGAATTGAACTCTGTGATCTCGCTCCATTTGACTTATCTTCTCATCATAGGGCCTCCTAATTGAGGTTTTGAGGTCAGCCATGCCTCTAATGACATTCCTTTTGAGGTATGGGTCATTTTACATGGAATTTAGGAGTGCTGGGTCTAAAGGAATGGAAAAGGAAGAGGCAGGTAGTATGGGCAGGTCAACACTGGAAGAAGGACCGGCCAGTAATGGAGACGGGATGGATGATGGCATGGGTAGGGTGGGGATTGAGGTTAAAGGGTGAAGGACTTCAAGGTCAGGCTTAATTTGGGTTGGAATTAAGGAGGTGGGAATTAGGTGTTCGACATCTGTGGCAGCATCAGATGTTACAACTACAGGTGGGGACTATTGGGGAGTGATTTCCATAGGTGGGGCAATAAGGGGCAGATGGATAGGGATAGGTTGGGGTTCAGGGTCTGTTTGGGTGGAGGCATTAGTAAGTGTAAATGGAGGGATAATGGGAACAGGTTCAATGGGTGTAGTAGCAGGTGTGGTGACAGCTAAGGGTAAGGGTTGGGGAGGAGGTGGTGGGTGTTCCACCTTAGCAGTGGAAACCACTGCTAAAGGAGATGGAGGTAGGGTGGGTGTAGGAGTAGGGACTGGAAGAGGTTGAGAGGTAAGGGTAAAAGGGCTTATGGTTGATTAGATGGCTTGTAAGTAGGTGGCCATGGCAGCTTGGTTGGCTATGTTGGTTTGGAGTTGGGCAAGGATGGTGGTGAGAAGGGAAAGTATTTGGGTGGAGGCCTCAGGTAGGATATGGGCTTGGGTAACAGGTGGAATGGGGTGAATGGGATGGAAGGGAGATGTGGGGGCATGTTGAAAAGGTGGGGAGCCAGCAGGCTGGACATAGGTAGGTTGTGGGGAGTCAGGTAGGGGGTATATTCATACCCAATGTCCTCCACAATGGAGTCGATTAGGGATGAATATTCCTCAGTGGTCAGGTGGTCCAACTCTTGGGTATGGGTAGGTGAGAAGGAGAAGGTGGGGTTAGTGTTAAAGTGTATGGATAGTGGAGAAGTGGTGAATGGATCAGCTGATGTGGAAGGTGCAAGGCTGAAAGGTTCAGCAGCTGATATGAATGGGCTAACTAGAGGTAAGGTAGGGATCGAGTCTATGGTAAGAGGAACTGGCAGAGGTGTGGATGTGATAGTGGAAAGGGTTGCTGAGCCACTAGGGGGGATGGAAACTAAGATGGAAGGTATGGCAAGGGAGGGGATGGTGGGGCTGGCATCAATGGAGCTAATTACAGGCACAAATACAGCTATGGAGGGAATGAATAAGGGTGCAAAGGGTAAAAATGGAGGTACTGAGCTGGGACCAATAGATGTGAGCAGAGGCTTAGAGGTGACTGATGTAGAGATCTCAGGAGGAGGTACTTGGCTAGTAGTGGCTATAAGGAGAGGCTCTAAACTAGCTGAAGTAGAGGTGTTAGGTGCAACAGCTGAGTTGGCTGCTTGTGGAGCTCCTATCTCAGGGTCCTCTGCTGACTTGTTCTTGCACTTCCCAATCAGGGTCCTGCTGGCAGACCAGGCCCTCTTTCCAAACACTTTTCTCTTCACCCTCTCCACAGGCTCATCCTCTTTAAACACAAATTTTCCTCTCTTAAGCAAGGCAGTGATGAGCCTGCTATAAGGTAGCCCCGGTAGAGCTTGCACTTTCATAATCTTCTCATTCACATCCATCATTACATCAAACACCAGCTTGGAGGCATTCATAAACTGGCCCTTGGAGAAAAAATACAGGGCATCCACTATGGGGTTCTCCTCTCTTGCTGCTATCCACTGACATATATGTTCTTCCTCAGAATTGAATCAATGAATAGCATGTTGGGGCGTAGATCTCTCCTCATCAAGGACTCCCCAGACCCCACAATACCTTGAGTCAGATGTCTGGCCATAACTCTAAAGGATTCATTCTCAGGTTCTGCTAAGCCATAGGTGGTATCAAAAATTGATGGGACCTCTAAAGCCAACCCTTTATCACTGTAATTCACAACAATCTCTTGGTGATCAATTACAATCTCCAGAAAAGGATTGGTCTTCTTCCTGATGTTCTAATATCACAGCTTGACCAGCCTAGTGTAGGAATTTTCAGACAATGGGGTCAACATGGGTGTCAAGCCTGCATTCACAAAATAATTAAAAGTATCCTTAGACTCGTCTTCCTTAGAAAAATAGGGGGTGCCAACAATTGTCTCTGGAATTAGGCCTAAGGCATCCACAAATTCATTGGGAGTAGATAGGTTTACATTGACTTCAGGCTCAACCTCAGGGTTAGGCTCAGGCACAATGTTAGGCTCAGGTAAAGGTTCTGCCTCAGGGGCCTCCTCAACTATTTCTTCATTGATTTGGACCTATTGGATTTCTTAGCTTTCTTAGGTTTGACAGATTTCTCAGTTTTATCCATGACAAGCTTCCTCTTAGCAGGTAGGGTTTCCTTGGGCTGTTTGGTTAGCCTACTGGATTTCCTAGTGGAAGGGGCTTTGAAAAGGGTAGCTAGGGTATCCTCTTGATCAACCATTGGGCACTCAATCCACACAAATTATATCTCAATAATTCACAAAAATCTTCTATGTCTCAAATGAATTACCACAAAAATTACCAATGAAAGTACTGAGCAAGGAAATCACAGAGTGAATGGTGAAGGAGGACTTACCAACAGAAGCCTAGGGTTTCTCAGATATCGATGTGCACGGCACCAAATCAGTCTCCAATAGGTGCAAAATATAACTTTTGAGGAATTAAAGCACTTGGAGCAAGGGCACAGTGAGTGGAGTTGGAACCAGTGAGGGAAAGGAAGAAGAAAGAAATGGAAATTGGCAAAGAGAAAATAAGTCTCAGAAAACAAGCTATAGAATGACTAAAATGAGTTGTTGATAGGTTTAAAATGATGAAAATCGAGTTTTGACATGATTGGGACAAGGTATCGATAGGTTGATACAACTTGTCGAAAAGTGAAAAGCAACTGAAGGTGTCGAGAGGGTCACTCACTCCTGTCGACGGGTTCAAGGCTTCAGGAAAAATAATCACTTCAAGAGGTTCACAGAACCTCTCGACAAGTACTCTGAATCTGTCGATAATACACTCAAAAACTTTCAAAACCTGTCGACAAGTTCATAGATCCTATCAACAATCATCTTTACTCCTTCAAAACCTATCGATAATTGACTTAATCCTCTCGACAGGTCCCAGATCTTGTCGAAATGCATACTGGGAACCTTCAAAACCTGTCGAAATGTTCTCCACTCCTCTCGACAGGTAGTTTCTTTGTTCAAACAGATTTCTACTTAGCTCCTAGTCCATCTATCACACAAATTTATCAATTCTCCTTAGCTCCCATTCATTTCTCCTGTCTTGGAGTTGATGACACATGCTTCAAATCTACTGACTACTGACTCATGATTTGTAAATACAATTATTAAGCAAAAACTACCACATATATGTACACTGCTAGAAACATTCTAAAAAATAGCAACAAACACAAAATCACAGCTATGATACATAATTTACATTGTTGAGAATCAATCACATTTTTAGCGATTCTTGAAGGTGGATGGTCACCACAGGCTCCACCACATTTTCAATAAAAAGTTTGAGCCTTTGACCATTCACTTTCATTATCCTACCATCTTTTGGATCCTTGATTTCAACAGCTCCAGATGGGGATACATGCTCTACCATGTAAGGTCCATCCCATTTGGATCTCAACTTACCTGGGAAAATTTTCAATTTACAGTTGAACAACCATACCTTGCTGCCAGCTATGAACTGTTTCCTCAGCAAATGCTTATCATAGAAGGCTTTGGTTCTCTCTTTGTAGACCCTAGCATTGGAGTATGCTTCCAATCTTAGCTCTTCCAGCTCTGACAGCTGGAGCCTCCTGTGCATGCCAGCAGAAGTTAGACCAATGTTCAATGCTTTAATAGCCCAATATGCTCTATGTTCTAACTCTACTGGCAAGTGACATGCCTTACCATACACTAGTCTGAAAGGGGACATGCCAATTGGGGTCTTATAGGCAGTCCTATAAGCCCACAGTGCATCCTATCTGCCCTAACTGTCTTCTCTAAAATGTGCTTTATCTCTCTATTTGAGATTTCAACCTGCCCACTAGTCTGGGGGTGGTAGGGAGTTGCAATCCTATGTGTAACAGAATATTTCTTGAGCAAGCTCTCAAAATTTCTGTTACAGAAATGGCTGCCCCCATCACTAATGATGACTCTAGGGGTGCCAAATCTTGAGAAGATATTTTCTTTGATAAATTTTAAGACAGCCTTATGGTCATTAGTCCTTGTGACAATGGCTTTAAGCCATTTGGACACATAGTTCACTGCCATAAGGATAAAACTATACCCATATGAAGAAGGAAAGGGGCCCATAAAATCTATTCCCCAGATATAAAAAAGTTCAACAACAAGTATGGGTTGTAGAGGCATGGAGTTTCTTTTTGAGATACTTCCAATTTTTTGGCATCTGTCACAAGCTTGACAATGCTGCCATGCATTCTTAAAGAGAGTGGGCCAATAAAATCCACTTTGGATCACCTTGGCAGCAGTCTTGTTGCCCCTGAAATGGCCTCCACAAGATTGTTCATGACACATGGTTAGTATGCTGTGGAAATCCTCATTAGGGACACATCTCCTCACAACTTGGTCTGCACAATGCTTGAACAGATATGGATCCTCCACATGTAATGTCTGATCTGTGAAAAGAACAACTCCTTGTCCATTTTGTTCCGATGTGGGGGGATCTTACCCACAGCCAAGTAATTCACAATGTTCGCAAACCAAGGTGTAAGGGTGCTGATAGTGAACAGTTGCTTATCAGGGAAAGAATCATTGATAGGCAGCCTATCAAACTCCTCAGTTAGGATCCTGGATAAGTGGTTTGTAACCACATTTTCAACCCCTTTCTTATCCTTAATTTCAAGATCAAACTCCTTTAATAGGAGGATCCATCTAATTAATCTTGGCTTAGCATCCTTTTTTGACAAAAGATACTTCAGGGCTGAGTGGTCAGTGAACACCACTATCCTAGATCCCAACACATAAGACTTGAATTTTTCTAAAGCATAGACAATTGCCAACAATTCTTTCTCAGTTGTGGTGTAATTTAATTGAGCATCAATCATGGTTTTGCTTGCATAAGCTATCACACAAGGGGCCTTATCCTTCCTTTGTCCCAAGACTGCACTAATAGCAAAATCTGATGCACCACACATCAGTTTCAATGGAAAAGAAATATTAGGTGCTTGAAGGATAGGTGTAGAGGTTAAACAACCTTTCAAAAGCTCAAAGGCATGGAGACATTCATCATCAAACTCAAAGGGAACCTCTTGACACAACAGGTGACAAAGAGGTTTTGTGATTTTGCTAAAATCCTTGATGAATCTCTTATAGAACCCAGCATGCCCCAAGAAAGATCTGACTTATTTCACAATTTTTGGTGGGGGTAAGTGTATAATCAGATCAATTTTAGCCATGTCTACCTCAATACCTCTGTGGGAAACCACATGGGTAAAGACAATTCCTTGATTGACAATGAAATGGATCTTTTCCCAACTTAACGCCAAGTTGGTTTCCTCACATCTCTGTAATACAAGGCTGAGATGGTGTAGACATTAGCTAAAGCTGTCCCCAAAAATAGAGAAATCATCCATGAATATCTCTAAAAACTAATCAATCATGTCAGAAAATATAACATACATGCACCTTTGGAAAGTTGCAGGGGCATTGCACAGTCCAAATGGCATCCTTCTATAGGAAAAGGTACCAAATGGGCATGTGAAAGTTGTATTTTCTTGATCTTGTGAATAAACAGGGATTTGGTTATACCCCGAATATCCATTAAGAAAACAATAGAAAGCCTTGCCTACCAACTTATCTAAAATTTAGTCAATAAAGGGCAAAGGGAAGTGGTCTTTTCTGATTTTCAAATTGAGCTTTCAATAGTCCATACACACCCTCCAACCTATGGTTTCCCTAGTTGGAACAAGCTCACCAAAATCAGTTTTAATCACAGTAATTCTAGATTTTTTAGGGACCACCTGAGTAGGTACCACCCATTTGGAATCTGAAATTTGGCAAATGACTCCAGCATCTAACTATTTGACCACTTCTTTCATTACCACTTCTTGCATGTGGGGGTTTAATTTTCTCTATATTTCTCTAGAGGGTTTGGAACCCTCTTTCAGGTGAATTTAATGCATGCACACAGTAGGGTTGATACCTCCAAGGTCAGCAATAGTCCAGCCTATTGCTTTCTTATGCTTCTTTAAAACACAACAGTTCTTCCACTTGCTCATTAGTGAGAGAGGAAGAAATGATCACTGGCAATTTTTGTTTTGCCTCCAACAAAATATATTTCAAGGTCTTAGGCAGCTATTTTAACTCTACATCTGGTGAACATATGAGAGAAGGCAACAATGGTGCATTTGATATTGGTGGAAGAGGCAATACAGCAAGTTTCCAAGGAGGATACTTGGTTGCTAGCCCCATATCAGAAAGTAAGGCTTTCACCTCTTCATCCATGGGTGTGGGGGCCTTCTCTTCCACAATCTCACTCCATACATTCTCAAAAACATCACAAAAATCATCACCATGCAGCAGCTTGGGCAAAGCCTCTTCCAAAAGCTCATCGAAAACATCAATTAAAAAGCAATCCCCACTATCCAAGTGAGGCAGATTGACTGCATTGTAAAGATTCAATTTTACTTTCATGTTGTCAAATGTTACCTCCATTACTCCTGATCTACACTGAATACAAGCTTTGGTAGTGGCCAAGAAAGGCCTGCCCAAAATCACAAGAATAGAGGTGGTGTACTTGCTTGGCTCCATGTCAAGCACTAGAAAATCTGCTAGGTAGAAAAACTTATCAACCCCAACTAATACATCCTCTATCATTCCCACAGACCTCCTCTCAGATCTATAAGCTAGTTGTAGCACCACATGTGTAGGCTTCAATTCTCCCAACCTTAACTTCTCATAAACTGAATATAGAAGTAGGTTTACACTATCTCCTAGATCTAACAAGGCCTTCTCAATGGTATGATCCCCAATGATGCAGGGGATTATGGGAACTCCAGGGTCTTACAGCTTGGTTGGGGTTACAATGGACAACACTTGGCTCCTTTTCTCAACACAAAAGACCTTATGGATAGGTGTTAAAGTATTTTAGATACTTGCTACTGACTTTATTGGAAGCTCTTGGGATCAATCCTTGATAGAAACTTTGGACAAGTTGTCATTTAGGAATTTGGTGATGGGGACATTGCTTCAAGAGTTCTTTAAATCTCTCCCATCTTGGTGAAAGTCTTCAGTTGGGGCTTGAGCAAATAAAATAATGCTCTTCCTCAACTGACTTGTTTTGGACATGGGGTAAAACTTGGTTGAAGGTCATTCCAAGACTGAATACTATTGGTTGGGAGCATTGACAACCAAGTTCTGGCTCTATCCTTTAATGAAAAAGGAAAGAGTCTCAACTTGGTTGCTTTCTCCCCCAAACCTGTAATGTTGAAGGTAGTGCACAGTCCTAGAAATTCACTAATGTGCTTATATGGATCTTCTTTACTCAGGCCATGGTATGAGGGTAGCATCTGTATGATGGAGGATTTGATCTTATAGTTCCCTTGGACAGTAGCGAATTGAATGTAGAAGGGGAAATTGTAAACCCCTGGTGCATTGAATTCCTTCAATGTCCTAGGTTGCTCACCCATTGTAGAGCAGGCAAAATCAATCACAGGTGTGTGTATGGGTTGCTTAGGTCTGAGAAGTCTCTCAACTTCAGGATCTAAGGGAGCAATCTCAGGATCAAGAGATCTCCTCCTAGGCATACACACAACAAAGATATAGAACAACACACAGAATGATAGTATAGATTTAAGTAAAACAAATTCAAAAATACACAACTAATGCTGCAGATCTAAAAACTACAGATCTAGAAATGTAAACAATGTTAAGAAATGCAAACTTAAGCACAACTTGCTCCTCAAATTGGCACAATGCTCCTTTCAACACAACAAATCTAGATTTATAATCACAAAATTAAACTACACAAAACTACAGCAACAATTAGTCAAACACAAAATAGGCAATAAAAAATCTAAATCTAAAATAAGAAAAACTTAGATCTACTACTCTAAAAAACACAGTTCCCTAGCAGTGGCACCAAAAACTTGTTGTCTTGCTTACCTTACAATTATTAAATGATTAAAACAACAAATAAAATGAACAAACTATGACAAGTGGGCTTAAGGCAAGCAAGCAGTCCTGCAAAAACTAGGGTTGTTGCAGCAAGATTTAATAGGTAAGTCATGGTATGTCCATAGGGAAATGTGATTAAACTATGGTAAATCTCCAGATCTATGACAGATCTGGCACTCTATCCTAATTTAGACTAAATCAAAATAGGAAGGAGGAGAGTTTTCTAAGATTTATCACTTTACTAAGAACTATAAAAATCAAAATCAAATTGATCTAGAACTGATTAAACTAAGATTCAAGGGAATGGAAAAGATTAAAATAAAAAGGTGGAGAGTAGTAGCTAGGGATTTTGGTCTTTACTGAAAATCAATTAGATCAAAGGCAATGTATATGATAGATTTGCTACAATCCTTCATCTGGCTACAAGCTCAGATGTAAGGTATAAGAATCTAATCTCAACCAAAGTATTGAAGCAATCCTAAGGATAGGATCTATCCATTTGTAGTGGCCACAGGTTATCCTAGAGATTGTTCCAATCCAATGATCTTTATTAGAATAGGTAAGCTATTGCAGATGCTGTGGGTGCAAGGCTACAAGCTCAAGCATCCACAGGAATATCTAATCTAGGAAAATCAAATACGAAAAAGTGAAATATAGATCAAAATCACCTTTAAAAATTATAATTTCATTGCAATAGCACAACTTACAATCCTATTATGCTTAGATATGAAATTTATGCAAAATTACAATCCACCTACACAGCCTCTGAAACTCTCGATTTACAGCTCTCAACCTCACCCTAGCTACTGAAGGAGTTTACCCAACAATGATTGGCTGAAAAGAGAATGGGGGAAGAAGGAAGAGAGAGGGAATTTTTGGAGGGAGAATGGAGATCGGATTTGGCTCTGGTTCTCTCAATTTCTGGATGCTAGTTCTATAAATTCTTTAAGCTTGTATACTCTTCTCCTCTCTTATCAGATCTGTTTCAGCCAATCAGAGCTCAAGAGAATAATTATATTATTCTGAGCTGCTAATGTGGCTGATTTTTCTTCTAGAAGTTCATTCCCCATTGGTCTAAAATAGGTAGGCCCATGTGGTGCAGTTAGGGTTCCCATTCATGCTCAATTGTGTTCCAAAAATTCCCCCAAGGGTCATTAACACACCTTGGAACTCATGCACAGAATTCTGAAATTGGTAGCTGCTGTGAAAGGAACTGAGAAGTTCCTAATTAGAGTGTTGACAGGTTCTGAATCTACTTTGTGTTCACATCGATAGGTTGCAGTGGTTTTCGACAGCTTTGTAGACTTCTCGAGAGGTTTGGAGTAGCTCTTGATAGGTTGAGTTGCACTAGTCGACAGGATTGGAGTTCGTTTCTACCTTCTGTCCAGTTCTACCATGATCCTCTCGACAGCTTATACAAAATCCTATTGACATCTTTGTAAAGCTCCCCTTGAGCTTTCGACAGGTTGCTTGAACCTCATGAAGATGATCATGGCTTCAAGTGAGTTGTCGATAGGTTCCCTGCACTGCTCGACAGGTTGGCTAGAACTAGTCGACAGGATTGACAGAGAAATCTTAACTTCTGCCTGAGCTACCTCAATCCTCTTGACATCTTATACAAAATCATGTCGACTGGTTGCTGGATCCTCACGAGCTCCTCTGCATCTCCAGGTAAGATTTCGATAGGTTCTCTTCTAATGCACCTCCAACCTCCCGATAAGTAAGCCTGCACTCCCAGAACCTCTCGACAGGTTCTTTTCTTCAAACCTAACTACTCGACAGGTACTGGGAAGCTCTCAATAGCTTCATATACACATCCAACCTCTCGACAGCTTCATTCCTTTCTCTCAAAACCTTTCGACAGGTTGATGCAACCTCTCGACATCTTGGCTTTTGAGCATCAAGACCTCTCAACAAGTTTTACTTTGTGTTTCCACAACTGGCACAGATCTTTGGTGTGTTGTCTTCATTTGTTCAACACTCAACAGCCTCTTGGTGGATTTAATATTCATTCCTTGCAACTGCAATTGGTCCCAAGCACACCCAGTTGGGCCCATGAACTTCTAAAGCTCTGTGGACTATTTGATTGGCTGGCCTTTGGGTTGTTTGAGCACATGTTGAGAAGTAGGTTGCTTCTTTGGCCTTTTTAGATGGATGTCTGCACTAAGCCTACAATTTATTGCTTATCTACAAAACATACTTAAAACACCTTATTAGTCAGCTCAAGGGTCCATCAAAGGTCAGGTTAGGAGGTGAAAAATGGTATATAACACCCATACCTGAGAAAGTCAGCTAAGCAGAGAGCGCGACTCCTCTTCACGAGCACACTGAAAGTCATGCCAAAAGCCATCAGTTAAGATCAGTTGAAAGAGAAAATAGCAAGGCAATGATCAGAGCTAGTCAGTATGATACTCACCACTTCCACATCACGAAGACTGACTATGTTGCTGTAATACTCCACCTGTTTCACTGCTGACTCATAGTCCTACACAAAATGGAAAAAGACATTCAGCTACAGGTGCCAACACATGCATTTTTCTGAGAAACTAGCATGCGAAAAGAGAAAACTTGCTTGACCCTAGGAACTAATTCAGGAAGAGGGATCTGGATTGCGTCTGTAGATATACGGGCCTGCTCCTCTACAACCTTACATAAACAACCAAGGAAGGCATCATCGAGGAGTCTAAAGGTCCCCTGGACCTCCATAGTCGAACTACTAGAGGCATCAGTACCGGAGGTGCCTGAGGGACCAACTCCCGTAGCATCAGCAATACCCATCGCCGCCTCGTCATCATCATCGGAGTCACCTCCCTCCTCGAACTATGAAAAGGAGCAGAATTTCAGTCAGTAGAAGCCAAAACTGAATCAAAACCCCTAAAAATGTGCCTAAGAAAAAGAGAAACACCTGAGATCGTGGACCGCCAAAAGCCAGGAAATTGGCACCAGGTATGAAGCGCTGAAGAATGGACCGGTAGGGTAGGGACTCATACCACAACTGGTACCCCCAAGCATGAGGAGATCATTAATGGGGGCCTCATGATGAAAAAACTTGGCAGAGAGCTCCTCAACAGTACCCCAGGAGCTATGACATCCACAGGAGGAGCTTGTGGCATGATAAAGTGGTCTCAATATTGGTGGACCACTCTCTCTCCCAGGTAATATGCCCTGGCCCAGGCCTCGTAGAGGAAGATGAAGCGGCGGTCAACAAAGAAGCGAGACAGACCCACTGCAACTCGATCCTAAAAAGGAGAACCAATGTAGGGATCATAGATAACCTGCCCAGATAGAAAAGTATCCCGTCAGCCAAGCATGTAGCATAAAAAGAAATGCTGAGAAAGAAAGGAGAGAAATAGCCATATCTGCTCTGGGATCAACAGGTCGATCTGGGACCTCAGGCCCATCTCCAGATGCTTCATGTCAATGTCCTTGCGGCTGTGCGTGTTCCAGTTGCTCATGAGTGGATACGTGTATACATCAGAATGCAGGAGGGGGCTGCCAGGCTGGAAGTGCAAATAGCCCTAAATCTAAAAAGAACAGTATACATAAAGGGTATGTCAGAAACAGGATGAATGACTAACCAATAAACCAAGGAAAGCAAAGGAGTCAGTGGTTACCTCAATCACCGGCCAAAAGCCAACAATAAAAACTAAGCTCCCCAATGAGACTCGGGCCAGGCTAGACATCAGAATGGCATATCCAACCCCACCCTAGTCATATCTGTGTGCGTCGTCCCAGTTTATCATAAGACTGAGTAGGGACAACGACACCCGACCGCTGCTGGCAGTTGAGAGGAGAGTCTTACCCTATAGGAAGAGGAGCGAAATGCGAGCCAACATCACCGCACACTCTGGCTTAATGAATATGTCTGCATCTGGCTGCCCCAGGTCCACCAGTTCATTCTCTGCAAACAGATCAAAAAGCCAGGACATTTTAACCTCAGAGCCATGCAGGTTTGCAGAGGTGGGATAATCCCTGATTAGCTGAATCACCTCATCCCGACTGGGCACGGGAAGGTCAGCCACTGACATACCCCTTATCGGAATCCCCGTAATCATAGACCAATTGACGGGTGTAAGAGTCATCTCCGCCATGTCCATATGAAAGGGCATAGTCTCGGGACGGAAGCACTCGATCAAGGCCCTCAGATAGACCGCGTCGGCCTGCATGGCAGGGCACGAGAGGAAGTCCCCGAAAATGGCCTGGGCAAGAAGGAACTTTACGACCGAAGGGAGGGAGAGATAGAAGCGCTGAAGGTCCAGCCAGCCTCCTCGGGAGGTGATGAAGGGCAAGTCCTGCATCCAAATAAAGAGGTGTCAGATGCTGAAGATATAACAAGCTCATATAAAATAACAAAGCATATTTTCGTTACCTTACTGGCGATACCAAAGTTGGAGACATGAACATACCGCTGATGAAGGAGACTAGTACGGGCGGCTTCGCCTGCATTTTGTACCGGGGACGGGAGGAGCGTTGCACTAAGAAAAATTGTTCCCCTTGGGAACCATAGGCCACTTCCAGCTCCTCTTCTTGCTCCTGCCCCTCCTGCACGTAGTCCTCCTCGCTCGACATCCTGAGACGAATACAAGCAATAGAATCAAGACATATTGGTAGCAAGAAATCATTTCCTAAACACGCTAACAGGGAGGTAAGTAGCACCTTTTTCTTTCCTAATCATCATCATCATTTCAAAAAAATTCATCATCAAATCACCTGCATTTTCAAAAAAATTCAAAAAAATAAAATAAAATATATGTATGTATATGTGTGTGCATTTATGCAACCAAGAAAATCAGAAAAAAGAAAAAAGAGAACCAAAAAATCTAAAAAAAGAAAACAATATATATGTATATGTATGTGCATTTATGCAACCAAAAAAAATTGAAAAAAAAAAAGAAAAAAGAGAACCAAAATAAAAATTCAAAAATAGAAAATAATATATATGTATATGTATGTGCATTTATGCAACAAAAAAAAATCCTAAAAAAAAGAAGAAAAAAGAGAACAAAAAAAAATCCAAAAAAAGAAAACAATATATATATATATGTATATGTATGTGCATTTATGCAACCAAAAAATCCAAAAAAAGAAAACAATATATATATATATATATATATGTATGTTCATTTATGCAACAAAAAAATCCAGAAAACAAAACAAAAAAAAATATATATATATGTATGTGCATTTATGAAACAAAAAAAAATTCCAGAAAACAAAATAAAAAAAATATACATACATCTGCAACCCGAAAAAAATCAAAAAGAAAAATATATGTGTGAGCATTTATGCAATCCGAAAAAATAGAAACAAGGAGAAAAGAAAAAAAAAAAAGGAATGCCCTAATCAAAAAATATATAATAACTCAAGAAACAGAAAAATATAGGGCATCATTTACATGGAATAAGATTAAACCAATCATGGATAATCACACTTGAAATAAATATCATTCACTTATCATCTAGAAAAACAAGAATCATAACCACATTGCAAAAGATTTCAAGAAAAATCAAATAAAAATGAGTTTAAAGTGATTACTTTCAAAAGAAATTAGATCCTTCATCCGGCGTAGAGCGGGCGCTCGATCGGCGCGAGTGAACACAGGCAATGAAGCACGCTTAGGATCAATCCAAAGGAACCCTAGGAAGGAGTCCCGTTTCGGTTTAGAGAGAGAGGAAGAGAAATTTTTGAAAAAAGACCCCTTTTGGCTCGGGCTCGGGCGTTTTAAAAAGCCCCCAGTCTTGCCTTGGCGCATGTACTACATGCGCCAAGCATAATTTGGCCCCGTTTTGGCCTAGCACATGTATTACAAGCGCCAGGCTATTTCGAACCAGATTTGGCCTAGTGTGTCTAATACATGCGCTAGGCTATTCCTGGCCCATTTTGGCTTGGCTTGTGTGTTGCACACGCTGAGCTCGATCTTCCACAGACCCGAGGAGTTGCACATGCCGCTAAATGACGCGTCGATCTCTATTTGACCTGCTCGGGCGGCTGTGCTAAAATAAACGGTTCCGGATAGAGAGCTTGCTCAAAATCCTGAACAACAAAAATTCATAAACATCCACATAAAATCACAAAAATTTCACATAAAAATCCACATAAAAACACAAAAATTCCATATAAAAATCCACATAAAATCATAAAAATTTACATAAAATCACAGAAAATTTCCACACAAAAGTCCACATAAAATAACACAAATTTTCCACATAAAAATCTGCATAAAATCACAAAAATTCCACATAGAAAAATCCACATAAAATCACAAAAATTTCCATGTAAAATCACAAAAAATTCCACATCAAATAATAAAAAATTCTACATAAAATGTTACATAAAAATAACAAAAGTGGCTTGTACTCCCAAAAGCGTTGCGACATCAATTCGCTCCGCTTCGGTAGTCATGCTAAATCAATTTCGAGACCGATGGGTTCGCCCAAAGACCTCGAATCCTGCTTCACGTAGGGGCACCCGTGGCCAGTCAAATGGGCCAATTAGTGCTGTTAAGACTTGAAAAGTACCACTTTTCACCCCTTAACTTAGCCTTTGATTAGACCCTTAGCCACCTAATAAATGCCTGTTAAGTGTTTTCTGTAGGTAATAAACAGCAGGGCAATAAGGCCATAAATCCTGCTAAGGAGCCTGTGTTGGCACCAGAAGTTCCTCAGAAGAATGAACCATGAATCCAGACCATAGAAGAGCCTCACGCAGCTGACAAAGCTCCAGAGGATTCAGAAAAATATACTTCGCGTAGTCCTCGCGAAGTCCCAAGATTTCACAAGAAATTTCTAGCTCAGTAGAGTGACAGAAGAGCTTCAGAAGCCGTGAGTCGCGCAGCTCTCGCGAAGTTTAGAAGTAAAAGGTCGGGCAGCTCCCGTGTAGTTCAAGAAGACCCCTCTCACGCTCACGCGGTTCGCACAGAACAGCTGAGGAGAGAGAGCTTCAGAATCCTGCCTCGCGCAGCTGTCGCGCAATAGCCGTGAGATGCAAATATCAAGAGAACCTGTCGCACAGTTTAGAAAAGCCTCAAAGCCTCGCGAGGATCCTCACGAAGATCCATTAAGAAATGAACTTCTCGCGCAATTCTCGCACTATTCAGAAAGGAAGCAGTCTCGTAAAAGCCAGAATTAGCCTCGCGAAGTGAAATGGAATACTCGCGCAATTCCCGCGCTATTCACAATTACCAATTCAACTGTGCGAAGCCCAACCCAGCGAGAGCTCAACTGTCTACCTCGCGACTACTCAAAGCATCAAGAAGTTGCAACCATGCGACGTCTGAAGCTTTAATGTTGAATTCAACCACGCGAAGACCAGAGCCATCACGCGACAAGTTTGGGAATCGACTGCAACCTGGCGAAGCTCTGAACTCTAACTTCCATCATTCTTAGAGGACTTTCTAGGGATTTCCAGTGATTAGGGCACACACTCCCACACTCAAATCTCTATGCACGCGCCCTAAGGCATCCAAGGATCACTATTAAGCCACGTGGCATCGTTAAAATTAGGGTTTCTTAACCCTAATGCGCCGTCACCCCACTGCTATATAAACCCAAACTTAGTTTAGGTTTCATATCTTAGACTTTAACATAACTTGATCGGAGATTTTAACATAGACTTGATCCAGATTTTAACATAGACTTGATCTGAGATCGTTTTTCTTTTTCTGTAACTGTAAGTAGTTTCTTTTTCTTCTTTTTCTTCTCTCCATGGCCTAGCACTTGCTGGCCATGCCTAGGTACGCTTATTGAAATTAGATTAATAGAGTTTTTGTGATAGGATTTTTACTCTTATGGGATGTGTGTATTTGTGAGTTGTTCTGTGCAAGGCTGCTGCCTTGTGATCCACCATTGCTTTGGCTGTGTTTCAAAGCAATGGAGGACTGATTCTAAGGATCCACTCAGATTCAAGTGACCTGTGTGTCTGGGCTATCACGGTCCTATACAGCCTTAGCCCCACCACAGGACCCACTAGATCTGAAACTCTCATGGGAGCCTGAGCTGGTAGCCTTGTGAACATGGTGGTAGCAGCAATTAACTTGTTTTGTCTTGGGCTCCGTGAGGAGGATAGCCTCTGGGATAGTCTGTGACCATTCAAGTGGACAGGCTATAGCCTTAGGGTGAATCCAATCCACCGATCCAAGATGGATCCTTCTTCCTCGAGCCTAAGCTGTTAAGCCTGGTAGGAGATTGTGTAGAGGCATTCTCCCCATATATTTGTATAGACCCGCCATCAGATGTTAGATCTGATCTGGTTATGGAGATTGTAGGCTTGTGACTGGACCATTACAGCCCCAATCAAGCAATGGACAGCTAGATCTAAGGTGGTACTCAACCTCTTGCTGCTTTTATGTGTCTGGGCTATCATGGTCCTATACAGCCTTAGCCCCACACATAGAGCTTTAGAGGTTGAGGTTCTCTATGGATTCCTGAGCTTTTGTAGCCTGGATGAAGTAGTGCCTACAATGATTAATTTGTTTTGACCCATCTCTGGATTGTGGTTCCCCTATGGGATAGTCTGTGACCATTTAAGTGGACAGGTTATAACCTTAAGGGATCGGATCATGGCACAGGGATGAGTTGAATTCTTTCTCCTCTTTGGTGATAATGTAGCCATTGGACAGAATTTCTTTAACATCAGATCTGAATTTGAGTTACAAAACTCCTCTGATCTAGACTCAATAACATACTTCTCACCCTTTTATATTTATTTTCCACACTTCATCCATCTTCTCAATCCTTTCTGTAGTTAATTCATTAGGCTAGCTTAGAATACTTAGAATAAGTGACCTTAAACTCCCCTCCTTTTAGGACTGCCAGATCTGGAGGGACTACTAGAGATGGCTCCCTTGGAGCTGTAGATCACCTTTCCCTGTAGGACAAACTCTTACTTATCAAAACTTGCTACAAATGGACCTTGTATCTTGCAGGTCTAGGATTTCTCAGTTGTACTGATTCCATCCCCTATTTTACTCTTTCTTTGATTTTAAATTGTTTTAACCACCAACAAATAAAGCAAGCACACTGAGATCCGCAATAAGTGCCTCACACGATTGGACACAAACTGTGAACCTTCGCGTATCTGCTTCGCACCTATCTTTGAGTATGGGTCGATCACCCTCTCACTTACGGAGCTATTTTATTCAGAATGGAAATTAAACATCAAACATCTTCAATCATCTCGAGAAGCGGACATTTTTCCCAACATATTGGGCTTTCACAACTCGCTCCACCTCTATTATCCTAGTAATGTCGCTAAGCACTTGGGGACCGATAACCTTGAGAAAACAGACATTTTTCTCGACATACAGGGCTTTCGTTTGCTCATCATGTTACCCACTTGATGTTTGAGGTTTGTTCTAAATGCAGCCGACCCGTTAGTAATGCCTTGGGCCTCTTCGAATATCTCTTGTCTTTGGCATTCTATCATTAGTGATCGGATACCAAAGAAGGGCATTTGTAGACACCCAAATTTGGCCCAAGGCCTGATCAAAACGTACTTCGAGAGAGGCACCCCCCGAGCTTCTGGTAGCTTCTCCCATACCCTTAGGAAACTTCCCAAACCCCTAGGAACTTACCCTAAACCCTTAGGAATTACCCCCAACCTTTAGAAACCTCTCCAAACCCTTAGTTAACCCTCCCAGGCATTGGTTAGAGAGATGAACTAGGGCTGGCAAGGACCTCTACCAAGAGTAAATCTTATACCATTGAAAAGTAGAGGTTCTTGGCTTTCCAACATGCCAAGAATCACCTCAATCTGAGTTATACTTCAAAAGTTACGGTGATCCAAAAAATGACCAAAGTTGTACTTAGATGGAATACATGTGGCGAGCATCTGTGAGACCCACCTTGGGCTCTGGACTTCCAGGCACTGTAGCTATGCTTGGCGCATCTAATACATGTGCCAAGCTTAGCTATAGTAACTAATGGTTTTTTTGCTCGAATTTCACTTTTGGGATTTGACTTGTTGACCATCTCAATGTTTGGGATGGGTTTCATTAGGACTGTTGCACCTATGTTTACCCTATTTGCAACCGTCTAGTCATGTGAAACCTCACCCTATCATCTACCATTGAACCTAATTCACACCTTCCTAAGCCTTTGAAACCCTAGGAAACCTTAGATGCTAGGATTACCTAATTTCTAACCCTAATTAGCCTCTAAGCACCCCCCTAACCCTCTCTTTTCCTAGAAATAGAGAGCTCCTCCCCTTGGATTAAGGACTTGAAATTTTTCCAAAAGAGAGAAAAGAGTAAGAGACCCTTTCCTCCCTTTGTTACACCAAAGCCCCATATAAATTCTAGAATCCTAAATCATCCTAGAGACCCAATCCTCCATAAAAAACCCTTGAATTTGGGAGAGCATTATCCTATAGTCTTCGTCCTTTATCTCTTAGCCATCAAGCCCTAGGAGCTAGAACCCTTCATTCAACCATCCAAGCTATCGGAAGTTTACCAAAGCGCCCTAACGCGAAGGACTACAGTGGTGCTACAAGGGCCCAAGAGCTCCGACTCTCTCCTCTACTCCTCTACCTTCTTAGCTTTTCTCCTATAATCTAATTTGTGCCGTTACGCCACCGAAATCTTGGCAGGTGCGGAGGGGCACAAATAGGATCCAAATGCCTTAGGACAAAGGGAAAGTGCTATTTTCATGTTTATTTTCCTTTTATTTTGGCCATAAGTAGAGACCACTTTAGAGCGGGTTGATCGGGTACCTAGCACCTTCCCGATCAATAACCGAAGCCCCTACCCAAGAACCTTTGGCGTAGACTGGAAAATCAGAGTCACATTTTTAGCACTTCAGTGCTCATAAAATTGATTTGGGTATCCCGGGACACCAAAAGCTCTGGGTGGCGACTCTGTCTTTTAGAGAGTGCGCATCGTCGCGACGGGATCGCCAAAAATCCTACGGTTGCACAGATTGTCCTTGGGATCTTGGATGGTAACAGCCCCGTGGTGGAATGCTTCCATGACAGTATAGGGTCCGTCCCAACGACTTCGGATTTTACCCAGGAACAATCGAAGTCTCGAAGTAAATAGCCAAACTTGCTGGCTAGGCACAAAACTCGTGTAAAATATGTCGATCATTAAATGCTTTGGTTTTGGCCTTGTAAATTCGAGCATTCTGATAGGCATCATTACGAATCTCCTCCAACTCATTGACTTCGAGTTTCTGTTGTTCACTAATGTGGACAACTCAAAATTAAATGCTTTGATAGCCCAAAGAGCTCTGTGTTCCAGTTCCACGGGTAACTGACAAGCTCTCCCATACACTAAATGGTAGAGAGACATGCCAATGGGTGTTTTATAGGTTGTCCGATATGCCTACACGGCATCATGTAATCTAAGGGGCCAATCCTTTCTATTAGGGTGAATAGTTCTCTCAAGTATTTCCTTTATTTCCTGATTAGAGACCTCCACTTGCCCACTGGTTTTCAGGTGATTAGGGGTTGCAACTTTATGTGTAACAAAGTACTTTTTGAGCAAACTCTCAAAGTACCTAATACAAAAATGACTACCCCCATCACTAATGATGGCACATGGAGTTCCGAACCGAGAGAAACTGTTCTCCCTAATGAAAGATATCACTACCTTATGATCATTGGTTCTCATGGCTATAGCTTTGACCCATTTGGAAACATAGTTGACAACCACAGGGATATACATAAATCCATACGAAGGTGGAAAAGGTCTCATGAAATCTATGTCCCATTTACATCAAAAGGCTCAACGAAAACTATCGGTTGGAGAGGCATCATGTCTCTACGAGACATGGCACCTATCTTTTGATAGCAATCATAAGCCACGTAAAAATTATAGGCATCTTTAAACAATGTCGGCCAGTAAAATCCAGATTGTAGTACCTTGGATGCTATTTTCTTTCCATCAAAGTGACCCCCACATGCATAAGTATGGCAGAATTGAAGGATACTGTGGGTATCACTGTCGGGGACACATTTTCATATTATTTTTGTCTGAGAAAATTTTAAACAGGTCAGGGTCCTCCCAAATATAAAATTTAACTCGCAAAAAGAATACAGACTAGTCCTATTTGGATCAGTTTGGAAGGATTTTACCTATTGCCAAATAATTCACTATATTGGTGTACCATGGTACCACAACCTTGATGGCAAGAAGTTACTCATCCAGGAAGGTAACTCACAAGGACTCATCGCTGGCGATTTCTCGAAATTCTATTCAGGACAAGTGGTCCGCCACCACATTCTCAGCTCCCTTTTTATCTCTGATTTCGAAGTTCAATTTTTGTAATAAGAGGATCCACCAGATTAGTCGCAGCTTGGCATCCTTTTCGTTAGCAAATATTTCAGTGCAGAATGGTCAGAGAATAATGATCTTTGATTCCAATAGGTACTGTATAAATTTATCCAATACAAAGACGACAACGAGAAGTTCTTTCTCAGTGGTAGTATAATTCAGCTGAGCTTTGATCAAGGTTCAACTCGCGTAATAAATTATGTGAGGTGGCTTGTCTTTCCGTTGTCCGAGAACGACACCTATTGCGTAATCAGAAGTATCACAAATCACCTCAAAGGGTAATTTGGAGGTTGGATGATGGGTGCAGATGAGAGAAGCACACGAAGCTTATGAAATGATACAAGATAAGCATCATCGAAGTCAAAAGTAACATCGTTAGCCAAAAGGTGGCATAGGGGTCTCGAGACTTTGGAAAAGTGTTTGATAAAGCGGCGATAGAAATCGACATGACCTAGAAAAGATCAGATTTGCTTCATCGAAGTTGGTGGAGGCAGATTTGCTATAACATTGATCTTAGCCCCATCAACAACTATTCCTCTTTTTGAAACTATGTGCCCCAGGACAATGCCTTCATGAACCATAAAATGGCTCTTCTCCCAACTTAGCACCAAGTTTGTTTCCTCACATCTTTCCAGGACTAGGGCAAAGTGATCTAGACAAGTGTCAAAAGTTCGGCCAAATATTGAAAATCATCTATGAATACTTCGAAAAACTTGTCTATCATATCATAAAAGATAGCCATAATGCACCTTTGGAATGTTGTTGGCTCATTGTATAACCCTAAGGGCATGCGGCGACACATAAATGTACCGAAAAGACACGTGAAAGTTGTTTTTTCTTGATCTTTCGGATACACCAGAACTTGATTATACCCAGAATATCCATCCAGAAAATAGAAATACTCCTGACCCGCAAACATTTCCAAAAAATGATCAATAAATGACAGTGGAAAGTGATCCTAGATCAACTTTCAGTAATCGATACATACGCACCAACCTATGGCCTCGTGTAACGATACCAATTCACCGACAAAATACTCCTAGACCATAATCCCTGATTTCTTTGGGACTACTTGAATGGGGCCCACCCACTCACTATCAGAAATCGGGTAAATAATACCCGCATCAAGTAGCTTAATTACTTCTTTTTACATTACTTCCCTCATGTTCGGGTTCAACCATCCCTAGCTTTCTCTAGACGTTTTGGTATTATCCTCCATGTGAATCCGATGCATACAAATTGATTGATGATCAAGCCCTTTTAGATTAGCATTAGTCCACCCTATAGCAGGCTTATTCTTTGTAAGAATGACCAACAATCTACTCTCCTTATCCGAAGTGAGAATCGAGGATATAATGATCAGGAGAATTTTTTCAGGCCCAAAGAAAATCGTACTTTAGAGTGTCGAGAAGTGTTTTCAATTCTAAGGGTGACGCTTTTTGAATTGAAGGAAACAGTGGTTCCCTGGAAGTGGTGGGTAAAGGCTCCACCGGTGGCTTCCATGTCCTTGGTTGAGAATCAAGGGGAGGGGCATTTAGAAAGTAGGTCATCGCTTCAGAATTTAATTCAGTCTCTCCCAAGTCTGTATAGCATAGAGCTCTTTCGAGAGCATCCTTAGACAAAACTAGGGGCAATGCTTCTTTAACTAATTCTTCAATATAATCCACAGAGAAGTACTCATCAATGGAGGCCATTTGGTTGGTTGCGGAAAAAACATTGAGCTGAATTCTCATATTCTCGAAAGAGACCTCCATTATACCGAGTTTACAATCTATGCATGCGTTGGATGTGGCAAAAATGATCTACCAAGTATGATGGGAATTTGTGTCGGGGACTTAGAACTAGGCTCCATGTCTAATACTAAAAAATCGATAGGGAAAACAAACTTGTCAACCCTGACTAGTACATCTTCTATGATACCAACCGGTCTCCTTTTAGATCTATTAACTAACTGAAGAGTTACCAACGTGGGCTTCAACTTGCCCAGTCTTAGCTTCTCATACAATGTATCGCAGCAAATTTATGTTGGCTCCCAGATCAAAGAGTGCCTTATTAATTGCATGGTTGCCAATAATGCATAGAATGGTGGGCACTCTGGGATCCTTAAGCTTAGGCAGAGTTGTGTCTTGTATGACTGATCTCACTTGCTCAGTCAAAAAGACCTTTATCGATAGGTTGTTCCGCTGCTATCGCTTATGGGTGTACATTTTCTTCAGAAAGTGTGCATATGTTGGGACTTGTTTTATTGCCACCATGAGGGATAGATTTATTTTTACTTCTTTGAAGATCTCTGTGATCTCCTTAGTTTATTTGGGTTTGTATCAAAAGGTGACGGTGCGCCAAAAGCATTCAAAAAAGGTAGCCTCGGTACATAAGGTACTTCGGTCACAGAATTGGGCACACTATCATTATTATTTTTTTGGATTCCATTTTCTATTATTTTTGGCTTTTTCTGTTAGGAAACCTCCTCTTTATTTTCAAGCTCTTTATCCTTGATAAAGGGGATGGCCACTAATGTAGGCATCTCCACCTTGTTGTTAATAGTCCTACCACTTCTTAGAATTTGAACAGCTTGGATCTATTCTGCGGGACTTAATGTTTCTCCCACAAAAACTTGTCCTCTCGATTTACTCACAGGTCATGACTATAATTGTCCACTCTCTCTCCTTACCATTTGTGTAGCTAGCTGTCCAATTTGGGCCTCCTGATTCATAATAGACTGGTTATGTGAATATAAAACTTGAGAGAGTTGAGCAAGCTAGGATAAATACTTGGAATGTAGACACAGCTGCTGATGCAAATCTCAAAGGATCTAAATAATTGTGGCATCAACCCCACTGCTTTGAGGCGTATACTACTGCTCAGTGGGCTGATATGGTCTCATGGGTGGAACATAAGGTTGTTGAAAGTTTTGGGCTGGAGAATATTGTGGTTGCACAACAGATGGTCCTTGTAGTGCTCCAATCATGGAGGCATAGTTAAAACCAGGATGATTTCTCCACTGCGGGTTGTATGTGTTCCCATAATCATTCATTTGGAATGCAAATGCTTGTTCCTTTTCTATCATATCCGGGTACAATGGGGTTGTTGGGCATTCAATTGAGGCATGGGTCAGGCTTTGGCAAATAAAACAGGTTGTAACAGGTCTCTCCACAACATTAAGGTTGGGGGTCATCAATGATGATAATTTTTGTTCCAAGACCATCACCTTAGCATTGATGTCTCTCTTTGTCTTTACTTTGTCAAGATTGACATCGTAAAGACCACCCCTAGCAAGAAGAGTGTGGTGAGTTACATCAGGATCAAATTTTTACACGGCCTGTTTCTGCAAAGAATTATCGACCAGCCTTTCGAAAAGGTCCCAGGACTGCCGTCCATTTTGAGCCATGAATGCCCCTCCACTCACAACATCTACCATTTGTTGATTCCCCCCCTCAGTTAAACCTAGATAGAAACTCTGTGCTATCGACCAGTTTGACACTTCATGATGAGGGCATTTTCACATGAGATCTTACATCCGTTCTCAACTCTCATGAAACTGTTATCCTGGCAGTTGCCGAAAGGTTTTAATCATTTGGTTAATTGGGTTAGTCTTACCAATTGGGAAGTACTTGGTTAGAAATCTGGTTTGCAGTCTATCCCATGAGGTAATACTCCCAGCGGGAAAAAAAATAAGCCATGCTTTCACTCGATCCTTTAGAGAGAAGAGAAATAACCTTAGTTTAACAACCTCATCATCAAGAGCTGTCCTTTTTAATGTGGTGTAGAGTTCTATAAAATCCCTAAGATGTTGATAGGGATCTTCGCGATCAAGCCTATGAAAGTTCACAAGGGCTTGTAGCAGGGTGTGATTGATCTCAAAGTGTTAACCATTCGCTACCTCAGGTAAAGCAATGCATGAGGGTGCGGCGAACGCAACTGGGGTGTAATGCTCTTGAATGGGGCGATCTTCCGTCATCATAACAGATTCTCTTTCAGAAATACGGCTAGAAGCCAAATTCCGTAAGAGGGCCCGTTCGATTTCTGGATCACACATAAAAAGATTTATATATTGAGAATGAGTGTGATGCATAAACTAAAAGAATTATTATTATTTTTTTATTTTTATTTTTATATTTCAAAGAATAAAAGGGTTGAGAGAGAACAAATTTGGGCATCTAGCTTCCCTTGTCAGGAGAGGTTTTGAAACTTTGATCTGCAGTTCTGACTCAAACCTGAAAAGAATAAAGAATTAGAAAAGAAAAATAAAAGATAAAAGAAAAAAAAATTGAAAGACAAATATTAAATTTTCAGAAATAATCCGCTTCACCGACAGCGGCGCCAAAAACTTGATAACCTTTCTATACCTTGTCTCCTCCTTTTGCAAGCGCACAATGGAATTGTAGCACGCGTACTAGGTATCGATCCCACAGGGAAGGTGTAAATCTAAAAACTCTCTATTTGCCATTAAAGAATAAAAAATGGTTTTTGTTTAAAACTAAAGTGTTGGATTGAAATAAAACTATTTTAATGACAAAGTTTAGGTTCTTTATCGCAGATTTTTGTAATCCTAATTAATTATAACTCCGTTCTCTGGATTTCATGTGATTATCTTAAGGCGACAATGACAACATAAGAAGAATAAAAGATCGGTTTAAGACACAACGGCAACATAAACCTCTCAAGCATGAATATCGTTAATGAAACTAAGGCGACAACGGCAACATAGTTGGGTGATGGAAGTCTAGTAATCTCAATCTTAGGGAAACAATGGCAACAAAGAGAAAGAAATTATAGAAGTGAAAACCTTTCAAAACTCGTAGACAAGTTTTAAAACTCATATTTGTTAACCAATCACAATTTCGAATCCAAAAAACTCATAAATTCTTAACTATTTATTTTACTGAATCGAAAAACAATTACAGCTGTTGAATTCAAAATGTGACAGCCTGGATTTTTCCAATGCGGATTTCCTGGAATATATATATATATCAGATCGTTGATCACAATCTAAATTATAGTATACCTGGTACATCCACACAATGCAAAATTCAAAGAAATTAATACATATGAAAGGAATAGAAGATTCTATCTTTATACAAAACACGGTCTAACAATTTAAAACCATTGGTGATGGCCGACCATCACCTAAATAGTGGTGTACAAGCAGAGAAATACAATTTCTATTGTGTACCAAGTCCTGTGAATATACCAAGTCTGAAGATCCAAAATGAAACTCAAAAGTCTACACCAAGCCCAAAATTTCAGTCTACCGGATCCTCTTCAAGCCCGATTCAAGTCTTGGTCAATGCCTGTACCCATGACGTATAGTCGAGGGATGAGTTACAGTCTAAGCTCAGTAGAGAAAAGATCAATACTAACTATATTTCATATTTTCAAAACATAGATCCAATGATCATAATTCAAAGGCATTTCCAAATCGGAATGAAAATATTTTCCTATCGAAAACAAAACTGATTTCAAAGACGTACTCATATCAAAACAGAGTTTTACGAAATCTTAGCTAAAAATCAAAGTTCTCAATTCAAGTTCGGATACGTATTCAGATTGAGAGTTCAATGTCATAGTTCGTATTCGGAGTTCAGAGTTCGAAAGCATTAGAGTTCTTATCCAAAGTTTCAAAGATTAACTTCAAAGTTCTTATTTAGAAATCAGATTTTGGAATCAAATTCTCATTCAAAGTTTCAGAGTTCATATCAGAATTCAGAGTTTGCATGATAGCTTAGAAATCATATCAGAGTTCATAAAGAGACTAAGCTGGATTCACCGTCGTGCTAGTCCAAATCACAGATTCACCACCGTGCTGGTCCAAATTATTGATTAACCGCCATGACGGTCCAAATCATGGGTTCACCGCCATGCCGGTCCAAATCACAGATCCGCTCATCTCATCATACAGTTCAAAATTTCAGAATTTAGAGTTCACATATTTTAACTCACATTTGGAATTCACATACAGAATTGAGAGTCGATAATTAAGATTCCAAGTTCATATCGTATTCATATTCATCTTCATAATTCGTATTCAGAAACATTCATATTCAGAAGTCATATTAGACAATCATGATCATATTTAGCTTTCAAATTTCATTTTGATGTTCACAGTCTTATTCAGATTTAGATTCAGAAGTCATGTTCAAAGATCAAAGTTTCTAAGTTCAAATCCGATTCAATGCTCATATCAGTTCATATCAGATTTCATTTTCATATCACTTCATATAAGTTTCTACCAATTTGTATCACTTCATATCACTTCATATTAGTTCTTACCAATTTGTATCAGTTCGTATAAGTTCATATTCATTTTTATTGGTACAATTCTAGCATTAAGATCAATGAATCAAAATAGAATGGTACTGGGCATCAAATTTCCCTTACTATTCCAAACTCAGATTTGAGGGTTTCATATTCAAGGATTTCAATTTGAAATTCAAACTTCAGATTCAATGTACAAAGGATTAATTTCCAAACTAATTTCAAAGGACCCAAATTCCATATTCAAAGCACCACATTTTTCATAGTCAAAACATATCAAATTACTTCACATGAATCCATAATTCAAAAATCAGTACGTAATTATGCATTGATTTTTCACTACCTTAATCTCGAAGTCGTGCAAATAGCACGCGTGAATCAAAGTGGAGATCCCACCAACCGTCTCTCGTAGTTATCCCAAATCACACCATGTTCATGTACTAAGTGTTAATGAACAGTGCATGGTATAGAACTAGGTTTCCAAGGCTCGTATGGACGAAGTCCAAGGCTCACAAGAATAGAGTACCTCGTTGTGGCGAGGTCTCAAGGTTGCCGCGACGAGTTTGGACAGTGCCGAAATGGGCAATTTTTCACTGTAGTACTCACCACGGTGAGGGCTTCAGAATTCATCTCGCCGCGGCGAGCCTGGAAAAGTTCGCCTGTTTTTGGCTTTTTCTTCCAAGTCTAAAAATCCAAATTTTCTAGCATAATAATCAACCTAATCATGGATTTTAACCTAATTTAATACTACAAGATTAAATCATGGATTTCTACCTTAAAGCCTTGCGCATGCAACGATTTCGAGGATCGACCAAACGGGAACACTGGTGCTCATGTTTCTCATACGTCCGATCTTTGAAAAATTCCTTACATGAGTTCTAACCACACCCGATCAGACTTAAAACTCAGAAATCGAGGTTTACTTGCTCACGATACGAGTCGTACCTTCTAAATTTTTTGCAAGCGATGCTCGTGTTCGTCGGTGTCGAAGGAATTGATGCCTATGTGAGCTTTAGTTAGGAGTTCCGATCTCTACCTCTTTTCGATCAATCAATGTCGAAATCGGTGTTCTTGCAGCACAAGATAGGGCAAATAGGTTCTTGTTGTGAAGGGAGGGATTTGCGAGGAAATCAACGGCTATGATCTCATCAAAAGAAAGCAAATGGGGAGGAGAAGATGGTTTCCTTTTTCTCGGTTCACTCCTCTCTTCTAAAATGCAATTTCAAGGTGTGGTTTGAGCTGCGTGGGCTTTGCCCTTTATATTAAGTGACAATCGACTCAGTGTGGAGCTGGTACACGAAAGCAAGTGTATATGCCTTTCATCCAAAGGCCCAAAATAAGTTTAAAACATCCATTCAACAGGGTTCGACCCCTAGACCTTCTAAATGTAAACTAAGTCCCAACCCCCGCGCCATCACATGGCCTTCGTACCTATTTCGCCAATATTTATATATGGACAACGTATATTTACGCATACAACATATAATAGTTTAGGTCATTAGCTCGGGTTAGGCTCGTGCTTAAGGTGCACCAGACCTCCCTTGATCACACGCACACCACTTTTCTCACTCTAATTTGGTCATTTAAAATTTATTTGTTAAGCCTATATGCTATACTATGGTGTTTGAACAAGGTGGAATCGAACTTTGTCCCATCCTAGGTTCGAGTTGTGTTCCACACACACACTTCTCATGGGAGTTCGATCTCGATTCATTGTTCGAGTCAGGGATTAGTTCTCAAAATTTGGGCATCGGGTGGGTTTACCCAACCAAGGTGGATGGGCCAGAGGCCCCGTCACAGTTATCAACATCTTGACCAAAGACAAATTGGTCAAGGTCATCGTATCATCGTCGAAGGTCAACGATTCAGTGCTAGAAAAATCAGGGTTGTTACACTATGACGGCCTATCCCTTTTCCCCTTATCGTACATAGGAAAGGTCACGTCGTCGGATCACCTAACATGATCCTGTCATACAAGTGCATCGTATCGTGTACAAAGTAGTGCATTTGCGGAAGCAATTTAATAACTCTGACATGAAACAATATCACATAAACTGATATTTACTCATCTATTAAATACAGTAAACTAACAAAAGACTATAAAATAAAAAACTAATTGATGCAATGTATAGCTTTTCACCGATGACGACCACCCCTCATCTAAACAATGGAAAGAAAACCTATACATGAAGTACAAAATATCTCAAAAACATAATACTGCTGATTTATACAAGTTTTTAAAACAAATCTATCTCTCTCAAGCATTCTCTCTCTGACCTATTTAGGAAAGAATTCCTCAGCGAATTCTTCCTCCTCTTCCTCCTCTTCTTCATCCCCCTCCTCTGCTTGATAAGTGGGATCACCCTCGTACTCAGGGTCAATATTTGTTGCTAAGATATGAAGTCATAGGATGAGCTATCATCGAATCTCAGCAGGGAAATTTACAGTGCTAACTTATATGTTAGAATGCCAATTCACTTCTTGATGCATAAAATACCATCTAAGCATAACTTATCTTGTATTGTATCCATTCTAGCAATATATATCATAAACAAGTCATTAATCATGCGAATAATTTATCTTGCTGAACCAATCATGTTGAACAAATACAAGGAAGCATGCTGAAATAAGCTTAACTTAAACAAGCTATCAGATGTAAAACATACATGTACAAGAAACAAGAGAATCAAGCTCCCGAGTTAGCGGGATCACTTGTCAAGCTCCCGAGTTAACGGGATCACTCAGACCAAGATAAATTAAGCTCCCGAGTTTGCGGGATTACTTGGACCAAGACAATAAGCTCCCGAGTTAGCAGGATCACTTGTTTCAAGAATTACACAGTCAAGCTCCCGAGTTAGCAGGATTACTTGACTCAAAATGAAGTAAAAATGTGTGCATGACATCAAGGATAACAGGACATGAATAATGCATGGTATCAGGTATGCGAGAACATCATGAATAGATAGCATATAAGCATATATCAAAACTGAACTTAACAGAAACTAAAACTTGCATGCTTGTACATAACCATACATATCCATACATCTAACTGAAACTAGCATCATCATTCATAAGCATCCATCTAAACTGATTGTATCATTGTCATACATATCTATTCATCAAAACCAACGTGAGCATAGTCATGCAAAAGTATTTATTGAAACTGAATCTCTTATCATCATTATACATTAAACTGGACTGGCATATTCATAGCATAATCATATGCCGAACTGAACTAGTATGGTCCTAACATAACCGTATATTGAACTGAAATTCATAACCATATGTCAAACTGATCTTATTATCATCATACTTCCCTATACATCAAACTGACTGTCATATTATACATAAACTGAAACTAGCTTAACCATATATTAAACTGAAACTCATAGCAGAACTATGTAGCATCATACATGACTAAAGCTAACATGAGCATAATTATGCAAAGCATACATCGAAACTGATCATTATACATCACTATACGTCTAAATGGTCTATCATATTCATACTTAACCATTCATCGAGCTGAAACTAGCATATAATATGGATTCATACATCAAAACTGTCATGGTCATATTCATACATATACTAACTTGCTAACCAGATGTGAAGGAGAAAACAAAACATAAATCAGCAAGGTAAACTCCCTACCTTAAATCAAATTTACATGTAACTGGTTACACATGCACGCATGGATCCAAGCAAACATCCATCTTTTACAGGCTCTTCATGAGCATCAAATACCTATGATGCAAGTTCGTATTTTACCATAGATACTGGGTTACCGGGTCACCTTAGACCCTACATGTATAACCTAAGATACCTATGATGCAAGTTCGTATTTGAGCATATATACTGGGTTATCGGGTCACCTTAGACCCTACATGTATAATCTATATTTTCACTAATCCTTAGAGTCAACACACAGCAAATATATATAGACAGAAGGCATAACAAAGCAAGCACAGAGCCAAAATGCAGGCTTGCCTCGACAAGCTCTTTAGCTGAGCACCTTGTCGCGGTAACCTTGTGAGGTTGTCGCAGCAAGCCTGATGCACAAGCTTGCCATGGTGTTCTCTTGCTCCTCTTTTTCTCTTTGGTTCTCTTGGTTTGCTGGGTCTTCTACCATCTATATATACAATATATTATCCTGTATATATTGCACAGAGAACCCCTTATAATTATAAATTCGGTATGGGAGTTTTGGAGTGCATTCATTGGAAATTTTGACTCCATTAACCTTCACACACGACTAGATCTCTGAGCTATCGATTCGATCTCATGGAATCGACACCTAAGACTTAAAATTTATCATAAATGAACTCGAAGCTATAAGATCTAATCAGTGGTTCATTTTATGGCATACCTTTTGGTGGACTCGTGGTTACGACGACGCTGAACGGGTGTCGGTGTCGAGTTTGTGTAATGTTTGTAAAAGACCGGGATGCAAGGAGTTCTTTGCGATCACTCTATTGCCTTTCGCAACTCTCTCGACTGCATTGCAGGGTCACCTTGTGATCCACGACTCTGAATCTAAGGGTTGGAAGAGGTTGAAATGGAAGTGGGTTTGAGCTAGAAGAAGGGTTTATTTTTTTGATTTTTTTATTTGGCTTTTTGCTCTAATGGTTGAGCAAGGTATATTTGCTAAGAGGATTTCCTTCAACGTTTGAAGCAAGAAGAAGAAGAAGGCTATGTCAAGTTTTGTAGTGGGCTTCCTCTTTGCCTGCATGGGAGTCAAGAGTGACTCATGCACTAGTGGTGACTGCTGGCGGGATTAGGACTACAAGCGTTATAAGGCTCGACTTTTGTGAAATGCCAACATAAGCTTTTTATTTTATAATCATATAAACCAAAATAGGCTTATCTTTAATACAAAGCTAATACACTGTTTAAGTGTATAAGCCAGCTCAGATTTGGCTTTAGTGAAATCCCTTTACATAGTTTAGGTGTATAGCTGGGGATATAGTTTTAGTGTAAGTCTGCTACACTTAGTTCAGTATAAGAGTTTGAGAGTGAGTGTAACTCCAATACAATATTTATATATATATATATATATATGTGTGATTATATCAAACTCAAGTCTATTTTGTAATACATCGATATGGTTGTATGGAAGGTACAAATATAAAGTGTATTTTTAATAGACAATAGTTTTATGCGGTATCTAGTTTAATTTTACTAGTGAACTAGGCCATTGTGTCCCGTGTTAGTCACACGCCTGACTTGACCCGCGTCCATACCTGATATTGTGGTTGTCAAATATGGCAGCTATTACATACACAAAATTACTGAAAGTAAATTTGTTCTACTCCTAAATCTTTAGTCTTTGATTATCTTAAAATATAACCTTGCAACTGCACAAGTTCGAATGTACTAGGGAAAATACAAGGGTGTTGAACCACAGAGACTTGTCATTTATCTTATTTAATCTCTACTTTATTTTAATAAAAATATATAAAATTAGAGTTCCTAAATAAACTAAAATAAAAAGAAACCTAAAATAGTTTTGAAATAAGAGAGGAGAAGGAAGTCTGGAATCTCTCTTGGATCTCAGACTCTTATCTTATATAATGAACTGTATTTCCTTTCTATTTATGAATCCCAAGTACCCCCACTGCAGGCTACATGCTCTGTCACTTTGTATATGAATTAGCTAAATTTAATCATCAAGGCATCATTACACGAACCAACAAAAACTACCCTGCAAGGCCTAATCCGTCGGTGAATATCCTATCTAATCCAGCCCCAATCCCTACAAGGACACTGGAATTAAACTAAATAAGATTATAGTGTTACTATCATGTTCTCGATATATTCAGAACCTTGAACATGCAATCATACCATAAACGAAATTCAAAATAAAAATAGAAATAAAACTTTATTATATACTTATCTGAAATTTACAAGAGATCCCAGCCTGAGTGCATTTAGCCTCGCATTGATCGAGAGACCTTCATCATTGCCGCTCGATCGGGAGACCTTCATCGTTGTCGATTCGGTCTTCCTCTGATGATTACAATAATCTCCCTCTATATTTCAGAACTACACTAATCTACACCTATGAATACTCACGCTACAGCTCTCTAGAAAAGCTCCACTGTGAGGATTACCTAAAACCTAACCCTAGGGTCCTTATTTAGAGAATATAAGGCCCTAGAACAATTATGCATGACAAGTATTTCTCCAAGATCCCTGAAAATTAGTTAGAGGAAGAAGAATTCGGAAGGAAACTGATACGCTAGAAAAAACCCAGCTGGAAGAGCTGATTTCTCGCATGGAAACTCTGCTTTGACCGAACGAACTATATTCTCGACCGGTCAGACTTCAGATTAAATCTATTATTTTGGCCGGTCAATTTGGATGGTTCCTTTTTCTTCCTTTTCTTCCTGAGGCACCTCTTTGTTGTGTGATCCCGACCAATTGAAATGACCTTTTTGATCATTCTTCAGCTGGTTTCCTCATAGACTCTTGCCAAAGCTTCGGGTTTCTTCTTAACTTTGCTCTTTTGACCCATTTCTCATTTATCCTGCCTTTGCAACTATTGCAACACAATGCGAACTAAAAGCATCCATTACTGGTTAAATGAGGGATAACAAGGCTGAGATTTGGGTATAAATTATACCATTTTAGAGGCCAATCACACCCCCAAACCTTAACTTTGCTAGTCCTTAGGCAAAGACAACATTAAAATCATAACCTGAAAGCAAACTAGCCTAATCTAATAATGTACAGTTTATTCTAAAATTGAAAAGCCATTTTCGTAGGGAGCACGATTGCATTTAGCATATGCAACAAGCCTTTAAATCCCTAGGTGGTCCCTAGTGGAGGAGTTGTGTCTCCTGAGGGTTTTCAGTGAAGACACCCACAAACTTCCAAAACAGTTTCAAATCCATCGATAAAAGATTTTTCAAAATTTGGTTTTCATATGATATATAATTTTGGAAAACAAAAATAAGTAATCACTTTAGCATGCAACTTTCATTCTCAAATACCGTTGCTATGTTAATTCCATACTTGCCTATACTAATCAACCCAATGCTCCGATCCTTGGACAAATCTTTCATTCATGCCTAGAGTGTCGTGTGTGTATGTACCAATGCTTAAATCGTTCTATCGCCAGATTAATCCAAACAAGGATTCGTTGGATCCCAAGTCTCGACTCAATCCTCACCTTAGGTATACACTCACTACAAAGTCACTCCAATGAATGGCTTAGTTTTTCACTCACATGTGAGGAGTTACTATGGAATTTAAAAGGCCTTACACAATATAAGAAATAAGATGTATCAATAAATATAAAAGTAATCTCATAAAGAAAGATGTCTGTTTCCTAAGCATGTTATACCCAGTACCATAAGCATTGCATTATCACTCTCCACAAGACATTTATCGATCGAGATTGGATCAAAAAGGTCTTGTTTAGGGCTTGTAATGGGGCTCGGGTGAAGGATATGGAAGAAAGGGAAATTGGTTTCAAATTTCTCTGAGAAGCCATAAAAAGAGACACATTTGATTTTCTCATTTTCACTTTTTCTTTTGCAGATTTTTCAGAATTTTTCTCTTTTTTCTTTTTCTCAACTTTCTCTTCTTTTCCTTGTTTTTCTTTTCTTTTTGACATCACCACATATTTTTCATTTTTCTTCATTTTTCTACCTCTCTCATATATTTTTTTTTCTTCTTTTCTTTTTCTCTCTCTCTCTCTCCTTTTTCAAATGTATTTCTGTCATATGCTCACAGCAAGTATTACTACCATGCTTTTATACTTACTCTCTTATTCTCATCCCTCTTTCTCAATTTCTCAGAGATTGAAGGTAAGGTTTTGAATTGTAACAGCCCGACGTTTCCCAGTCTCTCAACTAGAAAAGGTTGCGCCATCGGATCACCTGATATGATCCTTTCATCAAGGTTTCCTTATTTTACATCAAAGTGATACAAAATGCGAAAGCAATGGAATTAAACTCTAACAATTAACAAAGATGGCAAAATAACTGATAAATAGGAACTAGAAACTAATATATGCAATAAACAGAAGTAATGTATCTGATGTATAGCTTTTCACCGATGTGATGCGTCAAGTCATCTAAGCGATCGAAAAGAAACCTATACATCAGGATCGAACTCTCGGATGTACTTGAGCATTGAAAAAGATGGATTCTGAACATGTGGAATCCTTGGTGGTGCGGAGAACATCGATGGAGTATAAGGCCGTGCAGATGCTCCTGCAGCTGGTTGAAAAGCGGTCTATCCTTGGGATCGTGGTCGCTTATTAATTTGACCCGCACTGTAGGACTGTGGAGCTTTCCTGGCCTTCTGCTTTTCATCTCTACTGTTGAACATGGTGTCTACATCGGTCTCTGCTATCAAGGCTAATTTCATCACATGAGCATAAGTCGTCGCCTGAAATAATGAAATGCGCTCTTTGATTAGAGGTTTCAAACCTCTCTCGAACTTTTGGGTTTTCATCAGCTCAATGGCTACTAGCAACGGTGCGAAGCGAGAAAGACGCATGAATTCTGATTCATATTCTCTTACCGTCATCTGGCCTTGTACCAATGTTGCAAACTGTACCTCGAGCTTATATCTTTCAGGTGCTAGGAAATATTTTTCATTAAAGGCCTCAGTGAATTCTGCCCATGTCCATGGTACACCAGGCGTCCGTGTTCTTTCAACAGACTGCCACCATGGCTCTGCCTCACTTTCCAATTTGTACGCTGCCCAACTTACTTTTTCTTCTTCGGTACAAGTGACCCATTGCAGCACTTTCTCAATCTATGTTAACCACTTCTCAGCCTCCATTGGGTCATGTTGACCGTAGAAACTCGGTGGTCGAAGTTGAATAAAGTCCGTAAAACCCTCGGGACGTCGAACAGCAAGCATGGCCATAATGTTGACCATGGTCTCCATTAACTGCGGATGATGTCCCGTATTTTGTTCAGCACCACAAACACTTCCCATCGATGGAGTATGAATAACTGGCGGAGTTTGCTTTGGCGGAGTATGCTCTACAACATTCTCCATTGTCATTCGACTTTCAGCCAGATGGACATTCTCACCACTTCCCAAAGCAATGTCATGCTCGTATCCGTCTACCGGAATAGCATTTGGCCCAGTACGATGAGGCAACGGTGGTCTACCTCTGCCTCTTCCATGACGCGGAGGTATCGTAACCTATTCAGATAAACACTTGATTAAACACTTGATTAAACCCACAACTTGATCTAACTCCTATCTCTATCCTATTAACAGATAGTTTACCATATTAGTATATGTCAGAGTTCAGTCTCCAATGACGTAATGTCGGTGGCTCTGATACCACCTGTAACAACCCGACGTTTCCCAGTCTCTCAACTAGAAAAGTTCACGCCATCGGATCACCTGATGTGATCCTTTCATCAAGGTTTCCTTATTTTACATCAAAGTGATACAAAATGCGGAAGAAATGTAATTAAACTCTGACAATTAACAAAGATGGCAAAATAACTGATAAATAGGAACTAGAAACTAATATATGCAATAAACAGAAGTAATGTATCTGATGTATAGCTTTTCACCGATGACGGCCGTCCGTCATCTAAACAGTGAAAAGAAACCTATACATCCAACCAACATCCCCTCATAAATCCAATACCAACATATATCATGATATACAGACCAAAATATCTTTGCTATCTTTTGTTTTCTCTCTCTCTCTCTCTCTACCCAATGCCCCATATCCCAATCCCATGTAGCAAACCTAACTACGGGAAGAACTCCTCTGGAAAGTCGTCTTTCCCACCGTCGTAGTCGTCTTCGTCTCCCTCCTCCTCAAGCACATAGGTCGGATCAGCCGCCTGCTTAGGATCGGGCTCTGTAGCTAAGATAATTAAGTCGAGGAATGAGCTATCATCCACAGCTCAGTAGAAAATAGTGCATTGTATTCTATATTGACAGTTTATCACTTTGTATTATCGAGAAGCATAAAATAGCATATAATTAACATGCTGAAATGCTTATAATTATGCATGATATGACAAGTGTGAGAAACAAACTGAAACCGAAATACATGCTGGCGAAAACAGGAAATCAATAAGGTCAAGCTCCTGAGTTAGCGAGATCACTTGGACTGGAATAATTCAAGCTCCCGAGTTAGTGAGATCACTTGTCAAGCTCCCGAGTTAGTGGGATCACTTGTCAAGCTCCCGAGTTAGCGGGATCACTTGCATCGAGAATCTCAAGCTCCCGAGTTAGCCGGATCACTTGATATACATCAGAGCAATAACGTATTAAGAATGTATCAAGAACATTGAAATGGACAAGGCATTATCAGGGATATACAATTTATTGGATGATTTTATGATGTAATGTATGCTAACTGTTATAAGTGTACTTATAGCATTAACTTTCAAAACTGAATCATGCACATAAACTGGTAAGGGAATTTCTTTCTCATTTTGGCATTCATGTGTTCTTTCTCATTAGCTTACTGGTTAATCCCATCTATTTATAGCATAGTAAATCAGATGCATCAGTTCAATTATTAACACTGATCATTTCTTCATATATACTCATCCATGCTTCTATGAACAACTCAGTGGAAAAGGCTTACACAAGTATAAAATATCAAAGTAAAATTCCCTACCTGTGTGCGTCAAGTGTTTTACACGTACTAACGTTGATGCACAATCAAGTATCCGAAATCACCATGCAATGCTCAGTTCTTCAGAATTTGTTTAAGTGCTCCATGTGGCATCAAACCTAAGAACATAGATTTATTTTTTTTTAAAAACTAATCGTTTATATATGATGCACAGTGCACCAAGACACACAGTGCACCCAGGCCTCATTAGCTATATACCTGAACCTATGTTGACCCAAGGCCCATAAGCACAAGAGACACAACCCTGTAGGTCGACCCCATAGCTGGGGAGGTTGCCGCGGCAACACTCAGGGCTTGCCGCGACAACCCTTTGAGGTTGCCGCGGCAAGCCCTTCAGCTGGCTTGCTTGCCGCGACAACCTTATAGTGTTGCCGCGGCAAGCCTGTCTCTGCATGGCTTGCCGGGGATCTGCTGGTCATCTTTCTTAGTCTTTTTACATTCTGTTTCTTCCTGTTCTTTTCATATATATATAAATATCTATATCTCTAAATCTATAGAAATAATGGCAGCAATTTTATATTTGTTCATCAATAGATATATATACACTTATAGCAATTTATATATCTATCTATATTTATACATATTTTCATTTCTAAAACTATAAAACTATATCAGTGAAGGCCTGGAGTGCAGATCTTCACTTAGTTTATGTCGTCATGTTTATCTCCTATTGATACTAGAACTTACCTTTTTTTTTGTGAGTATTGTCTATCAATTTGTGCTTGCTGAGTTCAAAGCCGGAGCGGAACTGAAAGCCGGAGCAGATTTCATGTTGTTTACTAAACTTTCATGTTGTTTACTATCTCAGAATTTCCTCTGATGTAATAATCAAAATATCTAAGAGGGCAAGGGAGTTTGCCTTTTAACAGATGACCTTGACCTTGCGTGCATGAGAGGCGTTAGTGACTCATGCAGCCGTGTACTGCATATGGGATACAAGCAGCTTATACGTTGTTTATGTTGTAATAACTGTGTTAGGCATAGTACCTATAGAGGGTGTATCATAAAAGACAAAATAAGATTTTGCTTATATGTAAGGCAGTTTCACTTTTACAGTGTATATGCCCTTTTTAATCTGTTTCACATGAGTCATTTCAATTACTTATACTTGGCATATATATATATATATATGCATTTAAATCAACACGGTTTCAATTGTTGGTATTTAGGCTTATCCTTCATCCTCATTGGCTGGGCTAGGCTAAATTAGTGGCTATGGTCAGAGCCCAATGCCCGACCGGACCCTTAGCAATAAGAGGTAGTGTACCAGTCTGAGGATCGTTACATTCTCCCCTATTTTAGGAATTTTCGTCCTCGAAAATCAATCGGGACTATCAGGGTAACATCTACATGTCACAATAATAAATCGTAAAGCTGCAGTGGTCATATATGTGGTGTTTTACTCACTAAATTTATCACCAGATAAGAAAAACAGACAAAACCACAATTCAAGTATATTTGTGAGAACTTTTGGAATTTACCACTCATGTGGCACCTAATTTCAGTTATTTCTATTCCACGTATCGCTATGAATATGGTTTTAATTTTTTTTTTTTTTTTTTTTTTTATTCCTTGTGGCATCTAATGAGGAGTGGTAACAAAGTAACATGGATGCTCATATGAACCTTAGACCATTCTCATGCAAATACCAAGTTAAACTACTCCTTACCATCATTTAAGACAAAATTGAAAAGAATTTCTACAATCATCATTTAAGACAATTCAAATCTACAATGTTGAAAACAACATGTTCAATTGACACAGCATACCATCATCTTACCCATCAGAATTTCTACAATCATCTTACATATATAATAGCATGCTTTATTTGACACAACATACACATCAGAATATAAACATGTAGTAAATATGAAACTTAAAATATAGTGCATAAACTATGATTAATATTTTACCAGGCTGAGGATCTGTTTGTTGTTGGCTCGCGGAGGATGTATCAGCTTCCTGTTGTTGTTGGTGGAAGTCTTGCTGGAATTCCGAGACCAATAATGTTGCGTTGGGGGTATATTGGGAGACGTAGTTGCGCGCCCTCCCAATATAGGGGTTTGCAGCAGTTTGATAGGTATGTTCCATTAAGATATTCGTCGCTTCTTCAACATAATCGATGCGTTGATGGAGCATGTAGTGATTTTGATCAAGATTATCGAATTGAATGAGGGTTTACTCATGGTTTTCATGCATGAGCTGAATAAGGTCGGCAGTGGTGTAGGTTCCTTGTGTCGCAGGAACCGAGTCAGGTTGAACTTGTGGTTGTAGTTGAGGAGGGACGGGGATCTGTTGGAGTATTTTTGGTTGGTCTTGGGGAGGACGACGAATTTGTTTTGCTTGGCGGTTATTTATCGCCTGAAAAGAGCGTTGGTAAATATTTCTCCAAATTGCTGGGCTAAAGGCCTGCATGTTATCGGTGCGGACCTCTTCGCCAACGGGGATCTGATAGGGAATGAGATTGACACTATCAAAGTGTCCTTCAAACATGCGGGAGATCAATCTAGGGTAGGGGCAGGAAGGCATGGAAGGTGACACGGTGCTTTGTAGGTGCTCATTGGCATACTTGATGCCTTCCCAAACCACCCTAGGGGCATTTAACCATCGTCCTTCGTGGACGGTAAAAAGAGCCTGCAAGAGAGCATCTCAGCGCTCTCTCTCATGCTGCATAGGGTATAAATTGTATCGGAAGATATAGTCCAAAAACCACATCCGTTGTGGTAACTGGCTGCGACGTACGGCAAGACTATGGTCAGAAGCGGTCTGACCATTTGTCATTTTCGAGGTGATGTGGTGAAAATTCACATCCCTCTATCGTGGTACTTGTAGTCCTGAAGTGACGTCATAGTCAGCATTACAGTCCATTGCTTTTGCTATATGTAGGATATTAAAATAAAATTTACGACCATCTATTTCGGTCTATAATTGACCGACAGTAGGGGTGATGACCAGATTTTGATAAAATAATCAAACTAAACATGGATAAAACTGATTGTGAAACGGCTGGTATAAGGCGCTTAACTGCGCCTGTTCGATATAACGAAGTGACCATGCAGTCTGGTCATTCGGGGTCAGAAGTTTGTCGTCTACTATCCATTCTGGTTCCATCGCTTTCGCAGCCCACCATGGAATGGGTTGTTCCGACACGTTGGGTGGATCTATTGGCTCAGGTACAGAAGAAGAAGGGCCTTTGCCCTTTTCTTTAGCCGAGGACTTCGGGGGTTTAGACACGCCTACTTTTCTAGGAGGCATGGTGCAATCTAATAGACAATAAAAGACAATAAAAATAGACAAGAGGAATGAGGTTTAATTCATTTTACCTCAACAGAAATCGGTTAGAAATAAGAGTGAAATAAGAAAATAGGATGATTTGTTAAGGAGATCAAGTAGCTACAGCGACTATGGTTCTGATTGGAAGGTGTGCGTGCATGTATTCTTGCTTGGAGGGTCGAAGAACAATGCTCTAACCGGTTGCTGTAACTAAAAATACCAGAAAAGGGGGTTTCAGACCCACCACATACGAACAGGGTTGCCGCGGCAACTCTTTATGCTTGCCGCGGCAACACTGAGCCTTTGCCGCGGCAAGTAGGTTCAGATGTTGAAGGGCCCGGATTTCGGGGCTTCCGAGATGTGGTATCTTAATTTTTTATATTTTTGTGTTCCTAACAATTAGGGGGTCTATAGAAAAATATCAGTTGGTATTTTTGATGTATTTTTCTAGGTTAAAAAATTTTATTTCGATGAAATTTGTGCTATTTTTCAATATTGTATATATAAAAATTATCAAACTTATTATATTAACCTACTAATGGCCTTAAACAATGCAAGTGTGGTATGTAGCATAAATCTGGGATACATCCTTGCTTAGGTGTCCCATAGGTGTCACTATTTTGAGTTATTTCATCATGATATACACTTTACTTTTCTAAGTTAATTGTAAGTTATTGTTAATATAAAATAATACTATTTTATGACACTTAATTTCTATTTGACATTTGATAATACTACAATAAACTTGAAATGGAGACAAATTAATTTCATTTGATTATATATGTCCGGATGACTATGTATTCGTATCAAATAAGGGGATTTTCCAGTACGTACCCTATGTAAATAATCGAGGGTACTGAGCACGAATATCAGCTTCGCGCTCCCAGGTAGCTTCATGTGACCCATGATTTTTCCATTGAATCAGCACGAGTGGAATCCATTTTGTTCTCAGAATTTGATCCCTGCGGTCCAAAATCTGACCTGGTTCTTCGGTTACCGTTAGGTCTTCTTGAATGTCCAACGGTTGATAATCCAACACATGCGTCAGGTCACTGACATATTTTCTCAGTATCGATATGTGAAATACGTCGTGAATGTCTGTCAAGTGCGGAGGTAACGCGAGTTGATACGCTACTTCTCCTACTCTGCCCAATATAGGAAATGGTCCAACATAACGAGGACTTAGCTTTCCTCGTTTCCCGAACTGCATTACACCTTTAGTCAGAGAGATTTTTATAAAGACGTGCTCGCCAATCTGTATGTCATTTCATCAGACTAATAATATAGTTTGAAGCAATTGATAAAAGGTTTATCAGGATCAAATATTACCTGAAAATCAACACTGGTTCTTTTGAGATCAGCGTAACTCTTTTGTCGACTCTGTGCACTCTTCAATCGTTCCTGAATAATGTGAACAACTGCATTGGTGCTTTCTATCAGGTCAGGGCCTAAAATCAATCGCTCTCCAGCTTCTTCCCAGTTAATCGAAGATTTACATCGGCGTCCATACAGTGCTTCGAATGGTGCCATACCGATGCTTGATTGGAAACTGTTATTGTATGCGAATTCAATCAGGGGTAAGTGTTTATCCCAAGATCCTTGAAAATCGAGCATACAAGCCCTTAACATGTCTTCAATCACTTGATTAACCCTCTCCGTCTGCCCGTCGGTCTGAGGATGAAATGATGTACTGAAGTCTAACTTGGAACCCATACCTTCTTGAAAACTTTGCCAAAATCGAGAAGTGTATAAAGGATCTCGATCTGATACAACGCTTACGGGTATCCCATGTAGTCGTACAATCTCTCTCAGATAGAGTTCAGCTAATTTCGACGATATATATCGTGTACTATAAGGTAAGAAATGCGCCGATTTGGTGAGATGATCAACAATCACCCAAATGGCGTTGTAACCCTTCTGAGTACGGGGCAAACGAAGAATGAAGTCCATGGAAATATTCTCCCATTTCCACTCTGGAATAGGCAATGGCTGTAGCAAACCAGCAGGATGTTTATGCTCGACCTTTACTTGTTGACTTGTAAAACACTTTGCAACGTATTCTCCTACATCACGTTTTAAACCAGTCCACCAAAATGTTTTCTTTAGATCCTGATACATTTTCGTACTACCAGGGTGGATAACGTATGCGGACTTGTGAGCTTCTTCGAGGATTTCTTGACGTAAGGCACGACCATCTGGTACACATACTCGTCCTCAAAATAATAAAGACCCATCCTCTTTGATTGAGAATTTTGGCTGTAGTCCACTTTGTACCCCTTGTCGGGTAGAAATAAGCTCTGCATCTTGCATCTGACGCTCTCTAATTCTATCGAAAAGTGGAGCTCGGATCATTACTGTAGCAAGTAAACCTCCATTTGCTGTTGCTCGAAGAGTGGCCCTCGATGATACAATATCATTGAGTAGTTTCCATCTTTGTAGTCTTGTAACAAGATGAGATAGCTGAGCGGAGGATTTTCAGCTAAGTGCATCAGCTACAACATTGGCTTTACGGGGATGGTAATGAATTGAACAGTCATAGTCTTTCAAAAATTCCATTCACCTTCTCTGCCTTAAATTTAACTCTTTCTGAGTGAAGAGATATTTAAGACTCTTGTGATCGGTGAAGATTTCGAAGGTTTCACCGTATAGATAGTGTCTCCAGATTTTTGATGCAAAGATGACCGCTGCTAATTCCAGGTCATGAGTGGGATAACTTTTCTCATGATCTTTTAACTGACGAGAACCATATGCAATCACACGTTCCCATTAGTTCAACACACATCCTAACCCACTGTATGAAGCATCACTGAAGACAACATAAACACCACTGCCAGATGGTAATGCTAGAGCAGGTGCAGAAGTAAGTCTTCTTTTCAATTCTTGGAAACCTTGTTCACACGCCTCAGTCCACTCAAATTTATCATTCTTTCGAGTGAGTTGCGTAAGTGGTCCAGCTAGTCGTGAAAATCCTTCCACAAAGCGTCGATAATAACCTGCAAGACCAAGAAAACTTCGAATCTCGATTCTGATGCATGGTCGCTTCCATCAGATTACTACAGCTTCAATCTTTGCAGGATCAACCATGATACCTGCTTCAGATATAATATGCCCCAGAAAACTGACTTGATTCAACCAGAAGTCGCATTTACTAAATTTAGCATACAATTGCGAATCTCTCAGTGTTTGTAATGCCAGACGCAAATGATCTTCATGCTCTGTCTTTATCTTGGAATAAATAAGTATATCGTCGATGAATACCACGATACACAAATCAAGATAAGGTTTAAAGACTCTATTCATCAGGTCCATAAATGCAGCTGGTGCATTGGTCAAACCAAAGGGCATGACTAGAAACTCGTAGTGACCATAACGTGTTCGAAAAGTTGTCTTCAAAATATCTTCAGCTTTTACCTTCATCTGGTGATAACCTGATCGTAGATCAATCTTTGAAAAGAACCGTGCTCCTTGTAACTGATGAAAGAGATCGTCGATTCGAGGAAGCGGATATCTATTCTTGATCGTCAGTTTATTAAGTTGACGATAATCAATGCAGAGGCGCATTGAACCGTCCTTTTTCACGAACAACACCAGTGCGCCCCACGGAGACACACTCGGTCTGATAAAACCTTTATCAAGAAGTTCTTGTAATTGCTCCTTGAGTTCTTTCAACTCTGCCGGTGCCATTCTATATGGTGCCTTCGACACTGGGTCGGTACCTGGAGCTAACTCAATTGCGAATTCAACTTCTCTGTCAGGTGGTAGTCCTGGCAGCTCATCAGGAAACACGTCAGGATATTCACAAGCAATAGGTACATCTGAAAGTGAAATTTCTTTCTTTTTCTGCTCATCACTTTGTATTAAAGCAAGATACCCTCGAGCACCATCATCAAGTAATTATTGTGCTTGAATTATGGATATCAATGAAAGAGTAGTTGACGGTACGGCATAAAATTTAGCTGATACCTTCTTTTGTGGGCAAAAAGAGACAATCTTCTTACGACAGTCAATGTTTGCATGGTGAGTGAACAACCAATCCATGCCAAAGATCATGTCGTATCCTTGCATCGATAATAAGATCAAATCAGCTATCACTTCATATCCCCAATAATCCTTGATGGAAACGATAATCGACCGGTATACTTTATCAGTCATGATGAATTGTCCAGTCGGAAGTGTAACATCGAGAATAAAATCAAGAGGTACTAGAATACATCCTAACTTCTTCAACTTTTCACCAAACTTGGGTGTAACAAATGAGTGTGTAGATCCGGGATCTATCAAAACTCGTGCATCATAACACAAATACGCATCTTTTGGATATATTTATAAGATACCTAATGTATACAAACTAGTGTTAGCTAGATTACGTCTAAGTAGCAATTACTATAATAATATGTGACTTGAGGAATTGAGGATGTAATATTCCTAATTTATGATATGCACCTTCTCTATTTAAAATGTTCATTAATTGAAATTTAATAATATAAAAATAATGGACAACCATACCTTGAATGATATCATGGCTAGTTCTCGCATCCTTTGCAGTAACAGCGTAAGCTCAGCCTTGTACCGTAGGCCGTGCCGATCGTAATACGGGTCCTACCTTTGCTGCTATTCCGACCGTTTTCGGGCATTCTCTGATCCGATGTCCCATCTTACCACATCGAAAACATGCACCAGAAGCTTTACAACATGCATCGGTCTTGTGTGCCTTCCCACATTTCCCACAAATATCTTTGGAGGCAACCGATGAAGCCGTATAAGATCCCGTACGAGATCCTGTCGGTCGTGCTTGAGAAAACCCAGATGTACTTCGAGCCACTGAAAAAGATGGATTCTGAACATGTGGAATCCTTGGTGGTGCGGAGAACATCGATGGAGTATAAGGCCGTGCAGATGCTCTTGCAGCTGGTTGAAAAGCGGTCTGTCCTTGGAATCGTGGTGGCTTATTAATTTGACCCGCACTGTAGGACTGTGGAGCTTTCCTGGCCTTCTGCTTTTCATCTCTCCTTTTGAACATGGTGTCTACATCGGTCTCTGCTATCAAGGCTAATTTCATCACATGAGCATAAGTCGTCGCCTGAAACAATGAAATGCGCTCTTTGATCAGAGGTTTCAAACCTCTCTCAAACTTTTGGGTTTTCATCAGCTCGGTGGCTACTAGCAAGTGGTGCGAAGCGAGAAAGACGCGTGAATTCTGATTCATATTCTCTTACCGTCATCTGGCCTTGTACCAATGTTGCAAACTGTACCTCGAGCTTATATCTTTCAGGTGCTGGGAAATATTTTTCATTAAAGGCCTCAGTGAATTCTGCCCATGTCCATGGTACACCAGGCATCCGTGTTCTTTCAACAGACTGCCACCATGGCTCTGCCTCACTTTCCAGTTTGTACGCTGCCCAACTTACTTTTTCTTCTTCGGTACAAGTGACCCTTTGCAGCACTTTCTCGATCTATGTTAACCACTTCTCAGCCTCCATTGGGTCATGCTGACCGTAGAAACTCGGTGTTCGAAGTCAAATAAAGTCCGTAAAACCCTCGGGACGTCGAACAGCAAGCATGGCCATAGTGTTGACCATGGTCTCCATTAACTGCGGATGATGTCCCGTATTTTGTTCAGCACCACGAACACTTCCCATCGGTGGAGTATGAATAACTGGTGGAGTTTGCTTTGGCGGAGTATGCTCTACAACATTCTCCATTATCGTTCGACTTTCAGCCAGATGGACATTCTCACCACTTCCCGAAGCAATGTCATGCTCGTATCTGTCTACCAGAATAGCATTTAGCCCAGTATGATGAGGCAACGGTGGTCTACCTCTGCCTCTTCCACGACGCAGAGGCATCGTAACCTATTCAGATAAACACTTGATTAAACCTACAACTTGATCTCACTCCTATCTCTATCCTATTAACAGATAGTTTACCATATTTGTAGATGCCAGAGTTCAGTCTCCAATGATGTAATGTCGGTGGCTCTGATACCACCTGTAACAGCCCGACGTTTCCCTGTCTCTCAACTAGAAAAGGTCGCGCCATCGGATCACCTAATATGATCCTTTCATCAAGGTTTCCTTATTTTACATCAAATTGATACAAAATGTGAAAGCAATGTAATTAAACTCTGACAATTAACAAAGATGGCAAAATAACTGATAAATAGGAACTAGAAACTAATATATGCAATAAACAGAAGTAATGTATCTGATGTATAGCTTTTCACTGATGACGGCCGTCCGTCATCTAAACAGTGAAAAGAAACCTATACATCCAACCAACATCCCCTCAGAAATCCAAAACCAGCATATATCATGATATACAGACCAAAATATCTTTGCTATCTTTTGTTTTCTCTTTCTCTCTCTCTCTCTACCCAATGCCCCATATCCCAATCCCAGGTAACAAACCTAACTACGGGAAGAACTCCTCTGAAAAGTCGTCTTCCTCGCCGTCGTAGTCGTCTTCGTCTCCCTCCTCCTCAGGCACATAGGTTGGATCAGCTGCCTGCTCAGGATCGGGCTCTGCAGCTAAGATAATTAAGTCGAGGAATGAGCTATCATCCACAGCTCAGTAGAGAATAGTGCATTGTATTCTATATTGACAGTTTATCACTTTGTATTATCGAGAAGCATAAAATAACATATAATTAACATGCTGAAATGCTTATAATTATGCATGATATGACAAGTGTGAGAAACAAACTGAAATCGAAATACATGCTGGCGAAAACAGGAAATCAACAAGGTCAAGCTCCCGAGTTAGCGGGATCACTTGGACTGGAATAATTCAAGCTCCCGAGATAGCGGGATCACTTGTCAAGCTCCAGAGTTAGCGGGATCACTTGCATCGAGAATCTCAAGCTCCCGAGTTAGCGGGATCACTTGATATACATCAGAGCAATAACGTATCAAGAACATTAAAATGGACAAGGCATTATTAGGGATATACAATTTATTAGATGAGTTTATGATGTAATGTATGGTAACTGTTATAATTGTACATATAGCATTAACTTTCAAAACTGAATCATGCACATAAACTAGTAAGGGAATTTCTTTCTCATTTTGGCAACGTGTACTAGATACTGCTGATACTCATATTCATGTGTTCTTTCTCATTAGCTTACTGGTTAATCCCATCTATTTATAGCATAGTAAATCAGATGCATCAGTTCAATTATTAACACTGATCATTTTCTTCATATATACTCATCCATGCTTCTATGAACAACTAGTGAAAAAGGCTTACACAAGTATAAAATATCAATGTAAAATTTCCTACCTGTGTGCGTCAAGTGTTTTACACGTATTAACATTGATGCACAATCAAGTATCCGAGATCACCATGCAATGCTCAGTTCTTCAGAATTTGGTTAAGTGCTCCATGTGGCATCAAACCTAAGAACATAGATTTATTTAAAAAAAAAAACTAATCGTTTATATATGATGCATAGTGCACAAGGACACACAGTGCACCCAGGCCTCATCTGCTATATACCTAAACCTATGTGGACCCAAGGCCCATAAGCACAAGAGACACAACCCTATAGGTCGACCCCATAGCTGGGGAGGTTGCCGCGGCAACACTCAGGGCTTGCCGCGGCAAGCCCTTCAGCTGGCTTGCTTGCCGCGGCAACCTTATAGTGTTGCCGCGGCAAGCCTGTCTCTGCATGGCTTGCCGGGGTTCTGCTGGACGTCTTTCTTGGTCTTTTTACATTCTGTTTCTTCCTATTCTTTGCATATATATATATATATATATATATATATATATATATATATATATATATATCTAAATCTATAGAAATAATGGAAGCAGTTTTATATTTGTTCATCAATAGATATATATACACTGATAGCAAGTTATATATCTATCTATATTTATACATATTTCCATTTCTAAAACTATAAAACTATATCAGTGAAGGCCTGGAGTGCAGATCTTCACTTAGTTTATGTCGTCATGTTTATCTCCTATTGATACTGAAACTTACCTTTTTTTTGTGAGTATTGTCTTTCAATTTGTGCTTGCTGAGTTCAAAGCCGGAGCGGAACTGAAAGCCGGAGCAGATTTCATGTTGTTTACTAAACTTTCATGTTATTTACTATCTCAGAATTTCCTCTGATGTAATAATCAAAATATCTAAGAGGGCAAGGGAGTTTGCCTTTTAACAGACGACCTTGACCTTGCGTGCATGAGAGGCGCTAGTGACTCATGCAGCCATGTACTGCATATGGGATACAAGCAGCTTATACGCTGTTTAAGTTTTAATAACTGTGTTAGGCATAGTACCTATAGAGGGTGTATCATAAAAGACAAAATAAGATTTTGCTTATATGTAAGGCAGTTTCACTTTTACAATGTATATGCCCTTTTTAATCTGTTTCACATGAGTCATTTCAATTACTTATACTTGGCATATATATATATATATATATATATATATGCATTTAAATCAGCACGGTTTCAATTGTTGGTATTTAGGCTGATCCTTCATCCTCATTGGCTGGGCTAGGCTAAATTAGTGGCTATGGTCAGAGCACAATGCCCGACCGGACCCTTAGCAATAAGAGGTAGTGTACCAGTCTGAGGATCGTTACATGAATTTTCCAAACTGGTGTGGGGTATGGTTAATATAGCTTATCAAGAAACATATTAAGACAAAAATTTTCAACAAGGGCTCAAAAGGGGTGCTAAAAGGTAAGTCAGTATGAGGTGGGGCATTTTTAGTTCAAATGAGCCAAAGACAGCCTTCGATCATTTCCTCACAAGGTGGTAATGATGCCTATTTGTCTTGGGTTCAAACAAAATGTGTTCTAGCATAATGATATAAACATATAAAATAGACAAATCGAGATAAGATGTGTGAGATTTAAACAAGTAAGCATGGATTCTAAAGATTCTCCAAATTTATTTTTACACTCATAGTTCGGACTTTTATTATCGTACTAAGTCTTAACCTATTGCAAGTGCACAATGGAAATTGCAGCACTAGTATAAGATGGTTCCCACTAGGAAGGTGCTTATTCTTATATGTTCATTCTTTTAAAAACTTTTATTTGTCTTTTAAGATCCTAAACTACTGGAGAAATATGAATAAAAGAATGGATTGTTTAAACTAATTACAGAAAATTAATCTAAATCCTCCTCCTTCCAAATTATGATTGTCAATCACAATCCTTAAGATCTCGGATGTTTACAAAATAAAGTACCGTTACACCGTATCTCAGTCCTCTAGAGTTTGGGCATCAATCAAAAACTAGAATTCCATAACACATACTTATAATAATCAACAGTCTCCTTGAAATTTGGGCATCAATCAAACTTAAGAAAACTGAAGATGGAAAAGTAAAATCGTTACACTAATCTGCAAATTCTCAATCTCAGTAGTCAATTCAAATAAAAAACTTTTAGATGTTTACAAAGCAGTAAAAATGTAGGAAAATAAATCTAAACTAGAAAGCAATAAAAAGATCTTTCATCCCTCAATCGCAGGCATCAATTGCTTCTGAGAAATTACAGATACCCTACTCCACTCTTCCAGCTCCCGATCACAGGCGTCAATTTCTCTCGAGACACCTTGGATATCTAAACTACTCTACTCTACTCTTGATCAGAAGAAAACTCAACCTCAGTCATCAATTGATGCTGAGAATTCTTTCGATAAAGAATTCCTATACCGAGCCCTCTCATTTATAGATTATAAGGGGTCAGTTTATATTATTCAAGTCCTAATAAAAGAAAACTTCTAAACAAAAGAATCCTAGAATAACTATACTTCTCATCCTAGTTCTTCCTTGCTCTGGATGGGAGATGTGTGCAAAACTTTTCTCCTTGATTTTAGCATTAAAGATCTTCTGAGTTCTTTCACCAATCTTCTCAGATCCATAAGTTGCCCAACTTCTAATTCAAGAGATCTTCTAATTCTGTACATGGTAGTGTATACTTCACATGATCAGTAGCATGAGTTTCATTTCGCACTTTCGTGTGTACGATTGGTCTTCTTTCTGTACTATTTATGCTCTGTCGAACGTTCAAGAATTTACTTTTGTTCCTCCACTCGTAGCTGCTTTCGTACCTTCGTGAATTATGATTTCTTTTTCTTCTTGCTTTTTCTATCCGTTCGAGATTTACGTTCGTTCGATATTTTTCTTTTTTGGCTTATCGATTGGTCCTTCATTTGGTTGGATCGTTTCTTCGCACGATCGTAATTCTTATTACTTTTTGAGTTCATTTTGGCAATGGTTAACACTTCGGCTCTATTCTTCTCACTAATCTAAATATCTACACATAGCATCACATTAGTAACAAACTAAGGTCTAACATCAAGAACGAGAAAAAAGTTCTAAAGCACACCGGGTTTAGTCTTTCCTAAGATCCTAAAATTCTAGATTTGAACTAATCTCTTGATTTCCGGACCTAAGCATGGAGAAAGTGCAAAAAAATTTCTAAGTATGAAATTCACACCGGTCCTTAAATGTTTACATTGGAAAAGTAATCCTAAATAATAATAGTCTTAACATGGCATGACTATATAAAAACTAGGACTTACATGCATCAGAGATTACAATTTGAAAACTAAGTGAAAATAAACAGTGATGGTTTTAAAACAGGAATAAAAAGTATGGTTTTAAGGGTGTACAAAAATAGTGGTCAAGTGGATTATGCATAAATTAAAGAACATGAATCGCAAATTAAGCACAACACCCCTAACCTGAGTGATGCGATACCCTCATTGCATAAAAAAATCAACATGAATAACAACAAGAGAGAACAAGAAAGATATAACAATAAGGCAGCACACACACCAGAGAATGCCCTCGTAATGACCTTTACGCTTCCAGGAGGATGAAGGAGGAGGGATGACAGTGACACCCTTCCCACGAGAGGACGGAGGTATGCCACCCAGTTTTGCATCATCGGCATCAAGAACAATGGGGGACAATTGGTTACGCAAATTATTTAGCTCTTTCTCCCATTGTCTACGTGCCTCCGCATGTTTTAATGTAGCTTTTGCAAAAGATTGGGCATCTTCCTCATGGTAACACCTCTCATAATTCCATCAGACCTTCATTGCCTCATGGTCCTCCTTTAGCATAAACCAATTATGCCTAAGAGAAACTGTGATTGATCATTCAGCCACAAAAGCGGCATTAGATCGATGAAGGTCCTCCTCAAGGGCATCGATATACACGCCCAGAGAGTGGACAAAGGCGGCATCTGCAATGACCCGGGACCGAGTAGGTTCTCCCTGATAAGGCATGATGGCCCAGGTCGGAGGGTCGGATGCGATGAGGTCATGTGGGTCCTCATTGCGCACAACCAGAGCTAAAAAGGTTCCATCAAGAGTATAATATCCCAAAATTTCAAACCCAAATACACCGACTAAATGTGTGTGCTCGATATCGTAGGCCATTCGTGCCTTGGATTTTAAAATAATTATTTTAGAATGTGTGCACCGTTGTACTAAGGAATATATACTAAATTATGTAATTGGTTAGACAAGCTCTGTGAGAGCACCAATGGTAGGAGGGTTTGCTTGTAGGCGTGAGGTCTTGGATCAAGTTGGGTTAAGTGAAACCTTAGACCTCAATTTTTTTTTGAACTTTTAATAAAAGCCTGTATACCATTCTTTGTGTACCTGCTCCACAATAGATCAGGCCCATGAGTTAAAAGAAACCCACGTACAAAGAAAACTCTCATTTGCAAACTCTTTGAATTTGAGAGAGAGGAGTCGAGTGAGAAAAGAACTTTAATTCTCCTCTTTCATTTACTTCTTGAGAGATCCCAACTGTCAATCTCAACCTAAAATCTTGTCGTCATTCTTTTCGACGTCGCAAGAAGGCCCCGATCATTTACATCGTTACAATTGGAGGGTGGAGATCGAGTCATCGGAGGAATGGGAGAGTTCGATGTCAATTCCTCGCAATACCGATCCTCGTAAATGTTGCATGCACGAATTGAGAACATGAAGACCATCACATGCAAGGATTGAGCATTGGTTCGACATCGATAATCGTAAGAACCGCATGCATGGGGCCGATATCGCTCGATCTCGACTATAGTGGAGTTCGCATGCTCGACGCCAATAACTCCGGACATTGATCACCGTAGACATTGCATGTGCCTGTCTAGAAGGTAAGATTAATGTTTGATAAGATGAAATTTTGTTTTGTTTTGATCTGTGTGTGATTGAGATGTACATGCAAGATTTTGGGGATTTAGGAGACTTTTGAAATGTAGAAGATGAAGGATCGAGTTTTGAACTAGTTAAACTCGCCCGGGCTACCTTAAACTCGCCAGAGCGAGTTGCCTTCGAAACGTGAAAATTTATGTGTGTGGAAAACTCGCCTGGGTGAGTTTCCTAGGCAAAAAATTTTGGGCAAATGTCACCCGGGCGACTTATAGGTGCCAAATGAAATTTGATGAACTAACTCAGGCGACTTCTAAACTCGTCGCAGAGAGTTTTCAACATAGGCTCAATATTTTGGCCATACCTTACGGCTCCAAACTTGGATTGGCACGATTCTCATGGTGTTGGAAAGAGGACAACAAGCCCTATAACTTGTATGGAATAACTATTGCATGAATCAAATGTTTTAAAGGTCAAAATTGGGTGGTAAGTTAGGTTAAGTTCTAAGTTAGCACAAACTTGCCCATTTCTGCCTCGGTTTGAGAAAACACTTAAGTACGTCGAAGTTGTTAGTCATTAGAGTCAATCTTTAATGTGTAATAGTTTATGTGATTTAGATTGAGAATGGGAGACCGTTGATAAGGACCTTGCGTTGCTTTCGTGCAACTTCGGAACTAAGGTAGGGAAAATTCGCTGCCACTCATACTTTGACCTTGAATCATGAATTCCATGGTAGAATCCAATGTATATGCGATAATCCTGACTTGACGTGTGATTTTAGACTTTTGAATCCAATTTATGAACTTTGAGCATACATATGAATGTAAAACATGAACTCTAAAATTGCATCGTGAACATGAATCTTGAGCCAAATCTGAGAATGGAATGTGCAATTTTATTCTGCATATGATTTCATTGTTTTTGAATGTGAACTTGAATACGAAATCCAATCTCCGAATTTGGAACCCTTCAGGGAAATTGCTACAACTATGCATGTTGACACCTACTATGTGTTAGTACTTGCATTGTTTAAGGTTTATATGAACAAATCACTCACCGACACAGCGGGTTATCCGAGACCTACACGGCGGGATATCCGTGACCAGCAAAGCGGGATACCCGTGCATTGTCTGTGAACCAACATGGTTCTCCTCCCTTTCGGTCCACCACAGACTTTTCCAAAAGTATTCATTGAACGATAGTGGTTAAGGTGGGGATTCCCACCAGTAAATTCTTCGGCTTCTAATGCTATATACGCTTAGGAGATTATTTAAGTTAAATTTAAGTCATGCATTAAGATAAGAATTACAAGTAAGACAGGAAACTTGTTTGCATTGGTTTTGAATCTCGTCTAAAGTTTCATTTCAGATTCTTGGAAGTACTAAATTTTTGTTGAAATTTCGTTTTTACTGAACATGGAAAATGTACTGAATTTCTGTTTTGAACTCATGCTCTCATACGCAATGCTCCTTAATCTTACCATTGAATATATGTCTTATAGAATCAAATTTACATTAGCAATGATGTTTTCTCTACTGAGCTTGGACTATAGCTCACCCCTTTGACTATACGTCACAAGTACGGGTGTAGATCCAAGCGTAGATCCTGAGGGTGATCATGAGCTGCCTCCTGACGAGTTCTACCCTTGAGCAGCTCCTTTAGACTTTTGATATAGTGTGGACAATTACTTTGACACTTGGTATAGTTTTTAGATCAGACTCTTGTGTATATTTTTGTATAATTTTAACCACTGTTTAGGTGACGGCCGACCGTCAGCGGTGGTTTGTATAGTTTTACCTAGGCTAGAATGATGGGAAATCCCTTTTGATTATAATGACATATGTTTTGTTCTATTGTGCTTCCACACTTACATGTATATAGTGAACACCGATGGCCCAATCTTCTCATTTACCTATTGTGGGGAAGATCGAGTTATCGCGTTCGTATCAAAGCACGACGATATCAAAGATGACTTTGTAAATCAGATTGTGTTCTACGATCTGATGGCACAAATTTTTAGGTAAGAAAATTTAGGTTGTTACAAGCAGGCACCTCCTGTATAGTCCCCTCTATGGCTGGGGAAGAGGACTTGGGCTCCTCAAAATCTACTAACCCTGGGTTAAAGCTGACCCCTGGCTCTTCAGATGAAGATGAGGGAGTCAGGCCAGTGGGCTCCGAAGTAGGGGTTGTAGGTGGGGCTAAGTTCAAACCCTCTTCCATGAAGGGCTCAACAACAGGTGGTGTGGGGGGTGGACTAGGTGGAGGAGCAGGTCTGTCGACATGGGAAGATCCACTCGGACCTGTCCTCGATAATAATATAGCAATTCCGCCCAACACCTCATGTAACAACCCCCTCATAGAAGCAAGCTCGGCTTAGATCTCAAGTTGCCCCACCTCTAATGAGTGGAGACGCTGCTCCACTGTGGACTGTGAAGTACTTAGGAAGAACGAGTTCATGATCAGTCACATAATATGCTATTTTATCACCCTTAACTTAGTGATGCTAGGACTTAGTTTGCTACTAATAAGTTATGCAACAATGGGATTTTTGACGATCCCGTCGTGATGAGGCCCTCTCTAACAAAAATATAGTCACCACCTAGAGATTTTGGTGTCTCGAGAAACCTAGATCATTTTTATAAGCACCAAAGTGCCACAAATATGACTCTGAATCTGGTCCACACTAAAGGTTCTTTGGTAGGGGCTTTGGTTATCGATTAGGAAGGTGTTAGGCACCCAATCAACCCACTTAATGTGGTCTCTACTAATGGCCAAAACAACAATAATATAAATGAAACAAAAAAGGCTTTCTCTTACCCAAAATGGGTCTTAAAATCCTATTTGTGCCCCTCCGCTCCTATCGAAAATTTGGCGACGTAACAGCACAAATGGGGGATAGAGGAGAAATCGAGAAGGTAGAGGAATAGAGGGGAGAGCTGGAGCTCTCGGGCCCTTGTTGAGTCATTGTGGAGCCTTGTGTTGGCTTGCTTCGGTGAGCTTTTGAAGGCTTGTATGGTATGGAATGGGGTTCTAGCTCCTAAGGCTTGATAACTAAGAGGTAGAGGGAGAAGGCAAATGGGTAGCACACACCTAAACTAGGGGATCTAAGGTAGAAAACATGGCTCAAAGGAGGTTTTGTAATTCTGGATTTTGAATGGGAATGGTGGACCAAAGGGAGAAGGATCTTCTCTCTTAGGCAAATTTTCTCAACCTCTAACTCAAGGGGATGGGGGTTCTATTTATAGGACAAGGGTGGGTTCAGAGGGTGCTTAGAGGCTAATTGGGATTAGCAATTAGGTAATGGGCCATCTAAGGTTTTTTAGGATTTTTGGAGCCTTTAAAAATGTGAGAAGGTACTCCAATGGTGGATGATAGAGTGGGGCTTTAAATCACTTAAGGGGTTGCACATAGGTAGTAAATGAGTGCAACAGTACTAGCAAAGCATACCCCAAAGATAAAGGTGGTCAACAAGTCAAATCCTAATCTCAAAATTTGAGGTAAACAGCCAAGTTTACTCTTTATATGCCTGGTGTAACTATTAGTTGTGCCAAGCATATGCATAGTAAAATAGTAATGCACAGTGGCTTGGGGAAGTTGACTGCCCGTGGGGGGACCCACCTATAACTGATGCAACTATTAGTTGCGCCAAGCAAAATACATGTATTTCTGCCCGATTTCCGAATCATCGTAATGTTTTATATACAACTCCGATTGAGGCGATTCTTGGCTCATTGGAAAGATGGAGAAGTCCTCTTTCCAATGGTATATGAATTGATTATAGTAGAAGGTTACAGCTAGTCCTAATGCACCACTCTTCATCCATTGCTCGGGAAAGCTAGGTTTAGGAATGAGATGGGTTCTAAGGGTTTGGGATTGGTTTCTAAGGGTTCGGGAAGGTTATTAAAGAATCTAGGGTGATTCCTAACGGTTTCGGATGGCTCATAAGGTCTTAGAAGGGTTCCTAAGGGTTTCATACATCCCATCAAAAGCTCAGAGACGCGCCTCTCTTGAAATGTGTTTTGATCGAGCGTTGGGCCAAATTTGGGTGTCTACAGATGCCCCTCTTTGGTATCTGATCACTAATGATCGAATGCCAAAGAAAAGAGAGATTCGAAGAGGCCTAAGGCATTATTGACAGATCTGCTACATTCAGAATGAACTTCAAACATCAGATGAGTATCATGGTGAGAAAATGAAAGCCCTATGTGTCGGGAAAAATGGTCGTTTCTTAAGGTAATCAGTTCCCAAGCGCTTAACGACATTATTGGGCATAATCGAGGTAAAAAATGAGTTGTGAAAGCCCAATAGCTGGGAAAAATGATCATTTTTTGAGATGTTCTGAAGAAGTTTGATGTTTAAGATTCATTCTGAGTACAACAGCTTCGTGAGTAAGGGGGGTGATCGACCCACATCCAAAGAGAGGCGTAATGCAAGTATGCAAGGCTCAACAGTTTGTGTCCAATCATATGAGGCTGACCACCTCATCTAACTGGTCACGGGTGCCCCTGCTTGATGCAGGGTTCAAGGTCTTTGGGCGAACCCATTGATCCCGAAATTTATTTAGCATGACTACCGAGTAGAGCGAACAGAGGTCGCAACACTTTTGGGGAGTACGTACCATGTTTTCAACGTGCCTCAGACCATCATGACCCACAGTATCCAACCTTAAAATAACACTGAACAGATCTGGCCAAAATCGGGTGTCCCCTGAAGGGAGCATCCAATCCTGGTCTTTGTCACCGATGATCTTACAAATCCTTTAACTATGCATAAACATGCACCCATTAGGGGCAATAAGCAACAAAGGCGATGGAAGTCTTGACCCAGATCCTATTCTGGTATAATTTATGAGAACAAACGACCATCCTACGGATACCTAGACGTAAGGCGTATACTTTACAGGGATACCGCATCAATATAGGTTTTAAGCCTACGAAATTAAAGGGAAATAACCCTTATGCATGCATGTTTACACATAGTTTGGTTGATATGTAGTTTCATTTTCAACAGGTTGGTTTCAACCAACGATTGACCTTGTTCATAACGGAGTTACCCGGACCTAAAACCCCGTAGGGCGCACGCCCAGGTTGCGCAGACCAAGAATCCACACCTCCAAAATAGCTTGTGATGAATCTCAAGTTAGACACTCTCATTCATTTGAATCCAAAAACAAGGCGGTTATCGCATAGATTTAGCAGTGGAGTTGACTTGATTGAAATATTGACCATTTGATCGGGATTGACACCATTGCTCCTACTTTTAAGTAGGATCCAAAAATCCAAGGCGAACCTTAGACTTAGGATGTTGCTATAGTATAGTTGTGTTGCTGATAAAATATTGATATTTTGCCACAATAGAGTACGCATGTGCATCCAATCATATGAGGCATAGACTTCCTCACTTAACTGGTCACAGTGTCCCCGCTTGAAGCAGGGTTTGAGGTCTTTGGGCAAACCCATTGATCTCAAAATTTATTTAGCATGACTACCTGAGTGGAGCAAATAGATGTCGCAACACTTTTTGGGAGTGCATGCTATCTTTTCAAAATATATTTTTGTTATTTTATGTGACATTCTTTTTTTTACCATTTTATGAGATTTTTAGATTTTTGAGTTATCATTTTATGTGATTTTTTGATGATTTTTTTAATTTTTAAGTTATCATTTCACATGATTTCATTACTTTATTACTTCTTTTATTTTATGCGAATTTTTTGGGATTTTCTTTATCTTTTTTTTTATAGATTTTTAGACTTTCAGGTTTTTTTATTTTATGTGATTTTTGGTCTTTTAAAGCTATCATTTTATGGGATTTTTTGAGTTTTTGAGAACTATTATTTATGTGAATTATTCTACCATTTTATGTGAGTTATTCCATTATTTTTGGGTTTTCTGTGGGAATCATTTTATGGACTTTTTGACATTTTTCTATGTAGGATCGGAATGCCTATTGCTCTCGATCCACTTTATTCTTAACATGGATTCTTGGATAAGTCAAATGAGGATCGACACACCGTTTGGGGGCGTGTGCATCTGTCGGGGGGAACAAATCAAAGAGAGGGGTTACCAGGTTATGCCTTTGACCCGCACCAGGCCCAAAGACCCGATCCGCAAATGGTTGGTGCAACCATTAGTTGCGCCAAGCTAAAAGAGGCCCCAAAATTGCCTGGCGCAACTATTAGTTGCGCCAAGCTTGACTGGGGAGCCAATTTAAATAGCCCGAGTTCAGGCATCAAGGCATATTTTCGAAAAATTTTCTCCCCCTCTTAAAAACCGAAAGTGGGCCTCCTTAGGATTCCTTTACATTACTTCTACGTGTGCCTCATCACTGGCATTTGCTCACGCCGATTGATCACCACCTCACGCTAGATCAAAGTCCCTACATATCCATCTTCAAATAAAACTAAATAGATCCGACCAAAATTAGGTGCCCACCGAAGGGGACACCTAATCTTGATCTCTATCAACGATGATCTTATTATCGAACTGTAGACACCCAAATTCGGCCCAAGACCCGATCAACCTGTACTTCGAGAGAGATGTACCCCTGTGCTTCCGATGGCACCCCCCCTGAACCCTTAGGAACCTACCTAGACCAGTAGGAATCACCCTAAGACCTTTAGAGCCATTCCCCCAATCCTTAGAAGTCACCCCTACACCCTAGAATCCCTACCCAGACCTAACTTAAACCCTTCTGGCAATTGATGGGAGGAGAGCTACAGAATTTTACATAGACCTATACTATGGATGATCCATATACCATTGGAAAGAGGACTTCTTCATCTTTCCAACGAGCCAAAGATCACCCAATTTGGAGCTACGATTCAAAAGTTATGGCCAATTGAAGTTTTACATAGAATCATAAAAATTTTACTCAGGCGTAGATATTACATACGCCCAGCCATTTTTACCCAAGATTACTCAGGCGTATATATTATATACGCCTACCTATTTTAGGGAAAATTTGGCCGGGCGTATATAATATATATGCCCAGTATAGGTGGGACCCACTACGGGTTTCATCTTCTCAAAACTCCCCTGATTTTGGTAAAAATTACTGTTCCTAAACTGGGCGTATATAATATATACGCCCAACTTAGCTGCAGATACTGTCGCCAGTAGCTCGAATTTCCTCCATCTAATTTGACCCTTTGACCATCCCCTTGGTTGAGGTGGGTGTCTTGAGATTGGTTGCACCCCCTTTGAGCTTAGTGGCAACCCTTAAGTCACCCATGGTCTCACCCCATCATCCGCCATTGAAACCAGTTTCCCAAAACCCTAGGACCTTAAAAACCCAAAAAACCTTAGATGGGGGATTACCTAATTGCTAAACCAATTAGCTCTTAAGTAAGCCCCTAACCCATCCCTTCTCTATAAATAGAGAGTCCTCCCTCTTCCTTAAGGGTTGGAAAAATTGGAGGTTAAGGATTTGGAGCTTAAGAGAGAACCCTAGTGAGAAAAAATGCACACATTTTTCCAGAATTTCAGCATGCTTAGTTCATCCCTTTCAACCCATTTCCACCATTAGATCACTCCCTTTTGCTAAAGTCTAGCCTCTAGCTTCACTCTACACCCCCTACTTTATTGAATCCTAGCATTAGAACCAATTTTCACACCATTTACGCCATCGAAAGCGCGCCAAAGCGAAGATCTTCCACGGTGCAACAAGGGCCCATGAGCTCCGGCTCACCTCTCTCTTCCTCTACCTTCTTGGTGTCTCCTCCGTCCAAGGATTCAAGCTGTTACGCCGCCGAAATTTTGGTTTGGCTCAAAGATTGATAGGACCGTATTGCCTTCGGTCAAGGGGAAACTCCGCCCTTTTTATTTTTATTTTTGGCCATAGATAGAGACCGCTACGTGCGGGTTGATCGGGTGCCTAAACCCTTCCCGATCGATAACCGAAGCCCCTACCCTAGAGCCTTTGGCACAGACCGGTAAATCAGAGTCATATTTAGCACTCCGGTGCTCAAAATATCGATTTGAAGGTTTCCCGGGTCACCAAAAGCTCCGGGTGGCGACTCCACCATTTTCATTTTTAAAGGCGAAGATCGCCTCATGATCGGTTCGAGAGGATCCACGGCCTAGCGCTTCCCCTCTTGTTGGCCTTTCCTTTTATTTTGTTATTTTACTAACCATGGCTGTTTTTTGTTCTAATTTGTTGCTGTTGTTTTTCATTATTTTTTGTTGTTTTTACTAATGTACTCACCCCTACGATTCAGTCCTTTAAGTGCCTTAGCCGTTTGGCGGGCCTACTTGCGCCTTAACTTTCAGTTTTTACAATTCTAATCATTTAAGCCGCCTTAGCCGTTTGGCGGGCCTACTTGCGCACTTTATTTCGGTCATCATATTTCACCGCTAAACGCCGGCCTGTTGAGGAGGCACGGGTTTGTCATCCCCGACCCGATTTTGGACTTAATTTCACTCCCCTATAAAAATTTGTAATTAAAAGTGAACCAACAGTATGGGGACATAATTGAATTTATTTTTGCATTTTTTGGTAGTTTCCGGGGGGTTTAGGCACAGATACAATTTACTCGGTTCTCAGTAAGGCGGCAGCCCTAGTGGTGATGATCCTGAAAAGAACCACCCCTTCCAAGATGAGAAGGCGCCATACGAGGTATATCGGTTGGGTTGCCAATTCCGATCAAGCCGTAAAACCCGCATTGGTGAGAGCGTAGAAAACCCAAAATTCAGCCGTGTATCCCTAGGAAACGGAAAGGAGGGACCCGATAACAAACACAGCAGTCCCCGGGAGCATTTCTCCCAAGAAACCAGTTCAAAGACCCAAATTCTTGCTTGTCATCACAGAATTTTGCCGGCGATATAATATATACGCCAAGAAAATAGCCTCAGATTTAAAAGGATATATATATATACGCCCAAATTAAATCATTTTTTTGGGTCGGGCGTGCATAATATATACGCCCCTTATATACTGGGCTGCAGCAACCTGACCTGAGGCCCAATCCACCACCCCAATTCCCCGATTAGCGGTATTAGTGTCCGCGGTAGCCTCCCACATTCTCTAACACCCAATACGCCCCCGCCCAGTCAAAAGAAGGCAACTTCTTATTGATTTGCTCCGGGGGATCGGGTCATTTGCGTGGATTCCCTCGCCTTCAATAGAACGAAAGGGTTCCCTTTCGCTTCTTCTGAAGTGTGTCGGATCCCACCGTGGGACCTACTAAAGGCACATATATTGCCCGAAACAGGAGTTGACCCTGGGCACCAGGTCATCAGTCATCTAAGTAGAGGGGAGTTAATTGCAATTTAAAAAAAAAAAGAGAAAGAAAATCCTCATCTTCAAAAAAATCCACCTTTAAAAAAAAAAAGAAAAAATCAATCAAAATAAAAAATCAAAAATCACAAAATTCACTTTTTAAAAACAAAAAAATAATAATAAAATCATCATCATTTTCCAGAACCCAAAAAAAAACACACAAAAAAAAAACAATAAAAAATATACCTTAGTGTGACCGGCACTACAGCGACCTCAAACCCGGCCCGTAGGAGAAGAACCAGGAAGGTATTCGGCCCTTATCCGCGACATCAATACAACACTCGTCAGCGGATCATGTCAAGAGCCGATACATCCCCACCGTCATCCCCTTCCCATTCCCGTATAGGAGAAGACCCGGTCTCCGACACCGTCACCCAAGCCAGGTTCGATATCATGGGCCCATTTGGGGCACCCGTGTTCACCTCCACCTCATCCCCTTCCCTTACATTCTCCCAACATACCCCTTTTTCATCCCCTACTGAAACCCCTCATTTCCCAACCGATCCTTACATCCCCATCTCCCATCCAAACACCATTACCGCATCCCCTTACTTCCAAAGACCCCCCGGGGAGTCCCATCCCCCGCCTACTTCCCACATTCCATCCCTCTCATCACCCATGCCCCCAACATCCTACATCCCCATCTCACATACCATTCCCACCACATGGCCCATCCACATCCCAACATACCCCCCCATCTACCCAGGTCATGACCAATTTCTCCCAACCACCTCCATCCTTAAGTGATCCATCACCCCCCAATCTCACACCTGAGTCCATGCCCTCGATGGAGGACATGAGGACGATGTATGCCCTATGGGCCGCTTCTCGCAACCCTACCCCTCAAACCCTGCATCCAAATTTCCAAAACCTCCATACCCCATTCCCCCCTAACCATGCCCAACCACCCATTGTCCATACCTCCCAAAATCCCCCTCCTCAATTCCAGACCCAAACCCACACAAATCCATGGGCTCCAGCCCAAACACCTCTAGAGACATGGGCCAAGGCCCAAAACCCGTAAAACCCATGGGCCCAAGCCCACCAAACCCAAGCCCAGGCCCAAAACCCGCAAAACCCATCGGCCCAAGCCCAAGCTTACCAAGCCCAGGCCCCAGCCCAAACACCTCCAAACCCATGGGCCCAAGCCCACCAAACCCAGGCCCAGACCCAAGACCCTCAAAACCCATGGGCCCAAGCCCAAGCCCACCAGATCCAGGGCCTTTGGACCCAAACCTATCAAACCCAAGCCAAGGGCCCATGGACACAAACTAAACCCCCTCATGGCCCAGTAACCCAAACTCAACAAGGCCCATTGGCCCAAAGTCATATTAAGCCCCACACCTGTGCCCAAGGCCCACACCAAGCCTTCCAAAACCATCAAACCCAAATCCCTCAAACCCAAGGCCCATCCGCCCACGCTCATCAAAGCCCATTCACTAACCCCATACCCCCTCACCAATACCCTTCATTCACCTATACCTCTTAAGCCCCCATCCCACCTCCAACGGGAAATCCAATCCATCCCATTCCTCAAAACCACAACATCCCACCATCTCAATCACACCCCCATCACCCCCAGAATGTACCACCAACTTAGCACATCACTTACCCACAAAACGCTCACCCATTTATCCCTTCTCATCCCCTACAAACCATGTGGCCCCACCAAGTCATCCAACCCATCACCCCCCAAGTCCAAATAGTAGAGCTCGCCCCTCACCAATACCACGACCAACAGTACGAGGAGGATGAGATTCGCAACAGTGGAGGAACTGCCAGTTTTAACCCTCCCGGGCCCACCATCATCACACCTAGGGTCGAACCAAATCAAGGGGAAGCGGTCCCCGCCACAGCCTCGAAGGAACCAGAGTAGCTAAAAGAACAGATAGACAGAATACAGAAGCAGCTGATGAAGATGGGAGGAATGGAACTACACTCGACGGACTTTTCAGACTTATGTCTGTTCTCTGACGTCCCCCTGCCACAGAAATTCAAGATGCCATCATTTGATAAGTATAATGGCACTGGCAACCCCATCGCCCACTTGAAATCTTACTGCGGGGATATGTGCCAGTATGGCGGAGATGAACGACTCCTCATCAAAGTGTTCCAGAAGAGTTTGACGGGCCCAGCACTGAGATGGTTCACATCCCTGGAACCATCCATGATAAAAAATTGGAAAGATCTGACACGCTTATTTCAAGAACAATATGTCTATAACATGGACATAGAACCAAGGAAGTCAGACTTGGCCCGATTAAAGCAAAGACATGATGAAACATTGATTGCTTACTTAGGAGGTGGAGGGCCTTAGCGCTCGGGTAACTCATCAGTTCGATGATGAAGCGATTGAATTGATAACCAAAGGGAGCCCTCCGGTCATCGCAGATTTTTAGTATATCGGGATCAAGTTTTCTTGATGGTCGAAATGCCAATTCGTTGAAGGCGCCATTAGAGAGAGGCGAGTTAGGAAGGAATGTAGCAGGGCCACCGGGTTGAAAAACCCGAACCAAAATTGAAAGAAGACCGAGGGGAAGATGCGAACATTGTTTACCCCCAGGCCAATACCAATGCCCCCGATACAACTCAGGTTACACAACCACCCCGACCCGTTCGAGCAATACCAAGGCCAAGCAACGGACCAAGAGCCCCGTTTACCCGGAGCAGATGAAAGCACGTTTGAGCAGTATTCACCCCGTTGGGTCAATCCTTGAGTGTCTTACTGCCGGTGTTACTACAGAAGCCTGGTCAATTTACTCCACCTCGCCTGCCACCCCACCCAATACCAAGGAATTATGATCCGAATCTGCATTGCAATTTCCACGAGGACGGGTCACCCTACGGACGGTGCTTCCCGTTAAACATGCGGTCCAAGATCGATAGAGCGGGAAAAAATCATACCCCGCCACTTCCCAAAGGCGAGAACAGAACATCCATCAAGCCCCTCTACCACGGCACCTAGGAGGCCCCAGGCCTAACATACATTGGATAGAGGAAGAAGAAGAAGAGTTTGACCCTTCGGATTATGTTAGCAATCAGGAGGAATTTTCACTCCCCAGGCCAAACAAAGATGAACTATTTGTTGGGGTGATCGAGCCACTGTATCTTGCCGATTATTTTCCCACACCAGCTTGCCAAGAGGAGCCCTTAGATTTAGGGCAGTATTTTTCCACCCCCACTCCCGCCTATCAAATCCAAACGGGCAGCGCCCATACAATCATCTGGCATATCCACCCCAAACCCAATTTATCCCATACACCCCTCCGTCACACATAAATCATCCTGTTCCTTACGCAATTCCACCATCCCCATATTATCCTACCCCATACACACCCTCAAGTCCCTCCACCCAATACAATGGTCCGCCATCCTCAAGTTACCCCATGCCATACACGCCTTCAAGTCCTGCCACCCAATTTACCCCATACACCCCTCCATCACCCCCGAATTACCCCGCTCCATGCACAACTCCATCATCCTCAATCTATCCCATTTCATCTACCAACCCATCATCATCCAACCATGCCACAAACCCTTTATATCTCCCCATTCCACCCACTACCCCGCCATGTCCTAGTCATCCCGCTCAATGCACAACTCCATCGCCCCCAATTTATCCCACTTCATACACAAAACCGTCACCATCCCATCATACCTCCCCATATACAAATCCTTCATACCCCCATCATCCTGCGCCCACCACACCTCAAACGTCTCCCCATCCCTCCAGCCCAGTCACACTCTCGCCATCCCTTCACTATTTTGGCCCTAATCCAACTCCACCACCACCTGGACAAGCAACCCCTCACCCAATCCCCTCATCACCCAATCAGCACTGGTCCTACCATGCCCAGGAAACACCAGTACAAGCCCCCTCCGTGCCCATAACTCCAATTCTGTCAATTCCCCCAATACCATTCCACCCCCCATTGGAGTTAACCTGGTCGGACCCGAGAAACCAGTATATCCAGCCCAATCCTCCCTGAAATCCTCATGCACCCCATTTCTCATCCCAAAACCTGCTTATGACCCGCATCAGGTACCATTGAGCTATGAACAGATGGACATGAATGTCGGGTGCAACCAAGAAGAGGCTGTTGAATTTGTTACTCGATCGGGCCGGATTTCTGCCCAGCCAGAAGCATCAGGGGCAGTCAGAGGAGAAGAAAAGAAGAAAGAACAGGCCACAGGAAATCCCTTTGAAAAAATGGCCAGGGAACATATACTGGAGACACAGCTCAAGAGAACGCCCGCACATATTACCGTGTGGGATTTATTGATCACGTCTCCACTCCACTTTCAAGCCCTAATGGGAGCGCTCAAGGACGCGCATGTCTCCACCCATGTAACTCCAGATGAAGTAGGGGAAATAATAGGGCAAGTGTTGGCCCCAAACGCCATCTCTTTCACCGATGCAGACCTACCGATTGAGGGGAATGACCATTCTAAACCCCTGAATATAACAGTGGAAGTAGGGAACTTGGTGGTGCCGTTGGTCCTGATCGACAATGGGTCGGTGCTGAATGTATGCCCTCTAAGAACAGCAATCAAAATTGGGGCGAACCCCGACACCTTCCGACCATCCATATCAAGTGCACAGGGATTCGACAATACTAGAAGGGAAATCGTAGGAGAAGTAGACCTTGACCTGATCCTCAGACCGCAAACCTTCACCACCCCCTTTCAAGTGATGGACATCAAGTCTACCTTCAATCTATTGTTGGGCCGGTCGTGGATACATAAGCTCGGAGCAATACCATCTACTCTACACCAAAAGCTTCGATTCATTTCAGAAGGAAAAATTGTCACCATCATAGGTGAGAGCAGAGAAGACATGGGGAAGAGCGCTCTGCACATTGAGAATCCAAAAGTGCTAAACATACCGCACACAGCTGAGGACACTGATCTCCATCGATTTGAGTATGACTTCTCAAATGTTACCCTCAAACCAACTGAAAAGTCCCCGAATAAAACTGGAGGAGGAATGGATGCAGCTGTGTTCATGCTCCACAGATGGGGCCATCAAAAAGGGAAGGGACTGGGCCCACGCCTTCAAGGAAGAAGAGACCCCGTCAAGGCCAAGGGGCAACAAACTAAATTCGGATTAGGCTATAGGTCCAGAGAAGAGGAAGTCAGAGGAGTCAAGAAAAAGATGAGAGCCGCAGCAGCTGCCAAGGCCAGAGGAATCATCTTGGAAGAGGAACCTCACGCTCGCCCCCACATCCGTGAAACCTTTGTAAGCGCCGGGATAGTAAAAATCGACCTGAATGGGGAGACGAGGGTAACCCCACATAAGCCTACTTCAATCCACCCCACCAATCCCTACATCATCCCCCCAGACTTTGAAATGGACTTAGCCACCCTTTCCTTGTTTAAGGAAGAAGTTCCCCGATCCACCCCTCACTCTAGCACCAACCACTCTGGGCCCCTCCTAACCATAGAGGACAAGGTCCCAGAGGATCCCTCTGTAAATATGCTGAGGGAAGAAATGCAAGAGCCTACTGATGCCGCTACCGACCGAAGAGGTAAAGGCCAAGCCTCGCAGGTGAGTAACTGGGCATCCTTGCCCCAACTCTTGAGAGCCGCCAAATGCCATGAAAATGGCACCGACTCTCAAAAAAAAAACAATCTGTAAAAAGTGAGGTTAGCCTCTGGACCACTCTACCTTGTATATATAGAGATCCACCTCGCCAGGGGCTGACCTCCGAAAAAATACAAAAGATCATAAAAATAGAAAAAATACCAATTCCAAAAATATTGTCCTTTAAAATTCCTAATAAAATTAAAATCAATGTCGTGATACCCGTCCCATGTGAAGCCGACCCCTTCCCTATAGAAATACAAGAAGAGGTAGGAGTCACGAGTCTGGACGAGGAAGGCCAAACCGACGAGCTCCCCAATGAGCTCCTCAAACAATTTGCTAATTTTGAGCATGGCCCTACCCCGATCGTCGAAGAGACAGAGGACGTCAATTTTGGCACCACAGAGGCCCCCAGAATCACCAAAATCGAAACGTCACTGTCCCCTGAGGAGAGGAAAGGTATGATAGACTTCCTTCGGTCATACCAAGACGTCTTCACATGGTCGTATGAAGACATGCCTGGTTTGGATACTGATCTGGTTGAGCATGAGTTGCCACTCTACCCCGATGTTAAGCCGGTGAAATGGTAGATGACTCAGAATCAATGAATGTTGAAGGTGAAGGATGAGGTCATTAAACAGTATGACATAGGTTTCCTCATGGTATCCAAGTACCCGCAGTGGCTGGCCAATATCGTCCCCGTACCAAAGAAGGATGAAAAGGTTCGAATGTGTTTCGACTTCTGAAATCTCAACAAGGCGAGCCCTAAGGACGATTTCCCACTGCCACACATCGACATCTTGGTCGATAACACTGCAAAGCACGGGATGCTCTCATTTATGGATGGATTCTTAGGATACAATCAGATAAAGATGGCAGAGGTTGATCGCGAGAAGACAGCGTTCATTACCCCCTGGGGAACCTTCTGCTACAAAGTAATGCCATTCGGGCTGAAGAATGCTGAGGCCACCTATCAAAGAGCAATGACGGCCCTGTTCCACGACATGATGCACCGAGAGATCGAAGTATACGTCGATGACATGATTGCCAAATCGCCAGAAAGGGAGGACCACTTGATAAACCTGCAGAAACTATTCGTGAGGCTAAGAAAATACAGATTGTGGTTGAATCCCCATAAATGCGCATTTGGCGCTATGTCCGGAAAGCTACTGGGCTTTATTGTAAGTAGGAGAGGGATCGAGGTCGATCTGACCAAGATCAAGGCCATCACTGAAATGCCGCCACCATCTACAAAGAAGGAAGTCAGAGGCTTTTTAGGCAGGATCCAGTTTCATCGCACAGTTAACTCTGATATGCGCACCAATCTTCAAGCTGCTGAGAAAGGACTCACCAGTTGAGTGGAATGATGGCTGCCAGGCTGCATTCGAACAAGATTAAAGGTTATCTCCTGAAACCTCCGGTATTGGTACCACCCGTACCCGATAGACCCCTGATAATGTACTTGTCCACGACTGAGTTTTCCATGGGCTGTGTGTTAGGACAGCATGATGAGACGGGAAGAAGAGAGCAGGCCATCTATTACCTAAGCAAGAAATTCACTGATTACGAGACGCGCTATTCTCATCTGGAGAAAGCATGCCTAACGCTCGTTTGGGCTACTCAGAGACTTCGATACTACCTGTTATCGCAGGCCGTTCTACTTCTAGCACGGATGGATCTGTTGAAGTACCTATTCGAGAAACCTGCTCTCCGGGCAACGAATCGATGTGGCAACTACTCCTATCCGAGTTTGACATTACTTATGTCACCCAAAAGTCGATTAAGGGGCAAGCACTCGCCGATCATCTTGCTGAGAACCCTCTGCCGAACTATGAGCCTCTAAGGACCGAATTCCCCGATGAAGACATTTTGTTCATGACCGACGAGGATACAGAGGAAACGGAGGAGCCTTGGGTAATGCACTTCAATGGGGCATCACATGTTGAGGGCCAAGGAGTTGGCACCATTCTTATCTCACCAAAAGGATCCCATATACCCATCTCAATCAAATTGAACTTCCCATGCACCAACAATATGGCTGAGTATGAGGCCTGTACAGCTGGTTTATAGGCAGCTCTTGATCTAAATATAACTCACCTTAGGGTCTTTGGAGATTCACAGTTAATTATATGCCAAACCAACGGGGATTGGAAGACCAAGGATGAGAAACTGATCCCATACCATGAACATCTGGAGGATCTGATAACTTGCTTTAAGGAAGTCACCTTCTCTTATGTGCCATGAGCAAGAAATCGGTTTGCTGACGCCCTGGCCACCCTGGCCTCTATGGTTGAGATTCCATATGGAGTGGTGATGAAGCCGATCATGATAGAGCAGAGGAACGAACCAGCTTTCTGTCACCTGATCGAAGGACCTACGGAGATAGAGGATGAACCACCCTGGTTCTCAGACATCAAGAATTTCCTTAAGACCCGAACTGTCCTGGAAGGAACATCAAAGGTAGACAAACGCACCATCCAGCGATTGGCAACAAACTACATCATCTGCGGTGATCTCCTGTATAGACGGTCTCACGACAATATTCTACTCCGATGCCTAACCCGGAAGGAAGCGTTTGAAATCATGAAGGAGATTCATGAAGGGGTCTGCGGAGCCCACGTCAGCGGTCACATGCTTGCTAAGAAAATTCTAAGGCAAGGATACTTTTGGACTACTTTGGAGACTGATTGCTGCAAGCACGTACAGAAGTGCTACAAATGCCAAGAGCACGCCAGCCTAATACACGCTCCGGCCATTGACTTGCACAGTATGGCCACCCCTTGGCCGTTCGCCACCTGGGGTCTCGACGTCATCGGCAAGATCAATCCTAAGGCTTCCAATGGACATTAATTCATCCTCGTCGTTGTGGAATACTTTACAAAATGGGTAGAGGCGGCCTCCTATATGAGCATTAAAGCTGGCCATGTTGAGAAGTTCATCAAGAACAACATCATTTGCAGATTCAGCGTACCCAAAGATATCATCACTGATAATGGCACTAATTTCGCTAATAGGCGCATTCGGGCCTTGTGTGAGCGGTTTAAGATCAAGCATCATCGTTCATCCCCGTACAGGCCTCAGCCGAATGGAGCAGTAGAGGCAGCCAACAAAACTCTGATCCGCATCCTGGAGAAGATGGTAGTTACTTACAGAGATTGGAGTGAGCAGTTACCCTTCGCACTTTGGGCCTATAGAATGACTATCCGCACCGCAACAGGGGCAACACCATTCTCCCTTGTGTATGGGACCGAGGCCGTGCTACCCGTTGAGGTCGAGGTACCATCACTCCGTATCCTTTTAGAATCCCATCTACCTGAACCTGAGAGGGAAAGAGCTCGTTTTGAACAGCTAGACTTGATTGACGAGAAAAGACTCCTAGCCTTATGCCACACTCAGGTCTATCAGAGGAGAATTGCACATGCTTACAATAAGCGCGTCTGCGGTCGAGACCTGAAGATAGGAGACACTGTACTGAAGAAAAAATTTTCGTCTCTCCACGCCGATCTGAGAGGGAAGTTTAGGCTGAATTGGGAAGGACCCTACGTCATCCGAGAAGTTCTGCCAGGATACGCCGTTCGCCTCGCCACCATGGACAGAGACCACTTTCCTGAGCCCATCAACGCTGGATACCTCCGTAAGTTTTACTCGTAGGTCTTGGGACAAGGTAAGTTTTGATAAAAGTGGATGTGTGACCGCTTAAGGGCTCCATAAAAGAGGCCATCATTTCAAAGTCAAGTGGCCAAAAAGAATATTCCCTGAAAACCTTCATCCCTTTTTTGCTACACACTTCGGGCCAACAACCATTTCTTTCATATACCCCACCCAAAATTCCAAAACAAGAAGAAGAGAAGGGAGGAAAAATCCAAACCAAAAGAAGAAGAAGAAGGCGCCCCCCCAAAAAAAAAAAACAACAACAAAGAAAAAGAGGGGTGCCCGAAAAAAAAAAAAAAAACAAAATGATGACTGGGGCATAAAAGGCCTTTGGAAAGGAAAAGGAGTCCCCGAATCTAGAAATCACCCCAAACTTAGATCCAAATCCCCAGAAAAACCCAACCTGTTTGAACCCCAACCACATTACAACTCGGAAGAAAGCCCTCTTTAAGGTCCACAAGCGGTTATAACATTTACTGCATCAGAACAAGCCGAGTTAACAAACCACACAGAACTTCATCCAGCCGGCTATGACGGAATCGACGCCCATGTCGTGGCTTTCTGATTCTTGAAAAAAAAAAAAAAAAAAAAAAAGAGAAGAAAATTAATTTGAGTTCAAAGCAAGACGGACGTGGTGAAAACCCGAAAGGGCACCACGGGTAAAAACTGCGAATTCACGCGGACCAAGTGAAAACCTGAAAGGGCACCTGGGGTAAGAGAGCGAACCCATGGACGTGGTGAAAACCCGAAAGGGCGCTACGGGTAAAAACATGGATGGCAGGCATGGCGAAAACCCGTCTTGGACGCTATGAGTAAAAATGTCAAGAAAAGAGAGATTAGGAGAAGATCTGTCCTAGCCCGCCTATTTCAGTTTGGATCCCTTAAGCCTCTTCTCCCCTTTGATGGGCCACTCATGTTGGAAATTGGATCGGATCCCAATCAAGTATGTCGTCTCTGATTGTCGACGCATGACCAAAGGGAAAGACAGAGGATCGAACCAATCCATGTTTAAAGGAAAAAACACTCGTGCCTCACCTGTGAGGTTCGACCATGCTCAAAATAGGACCCACTGGTTTGGCTTCATAAAAAACCTCACCCTGTGAGGAAGAAAATTCCAAAAAAGATAATAGATTTCCCTTTCCCATAAAAAACCTCACCCTGTGAGGAAGAAAATTTTAAAAAAGATAATAGATTTTCCTTTCCCATAAAAAACCTCACCCTGTGAGGAAGAAAATTATAAAAAAGATAATAGATTTCCCTTTCTCATAAAAAACCTCACCCTGTGAGGAAGAAAATTCCAAAAAAGATAATAGATTTCCCTTTCCCATAAAAAGCCTCACACTGCGGAGGAGAAAATTCTAAAAAGATAATAGATTTCCCTTTCCCATTAAAAACCTCACCCTGTGAGGAAGAAAATTCAAAAAAAAGATAATAGATTTCTCTTTCCCATAAAAAACCTCACCCTGTGAGGAAGAAAATTCCAAAAAAGAAAATAGATTTCCCTTTCCCATAAAAAGCCTCACACTGCGGAGGAGAAAATTCCAAAAAGATAATAGATTTCCCTTTCCCATAAAAAGCGTCACACTGCGGAGGAGAAAATTTCAAAAAAGAAAATAGATTTCCCTTTTCCATAAAAAGCCTCACACTGCGGAGGAGAAAATTCCAAAAACAAAAAAAAGGAAGAAGAAAATAGATTCCCCTTGTCCATAAAAAAATAAAAGAGAAACCTCACTAGGTGAAAAAAAAAAAGAAAAAAAATCCCCATAAAAAGTCTTACATTACAGAATTACAAAAAGAAAAACAAGAGCGCATGTATAGATTTCATTCCCTTTCTTTACAAGTGTTGCCCGCTGAGTGTCACATCCCAAAAAGATAACGACATGACACACTTTCTATTTTGCAGTTTTCTTTACAACAAAAAACAAAACCCAAAATGTATATAGCTGTGTACATATGAAAAAAAAAGAAGAAAAGAACAGAAAAAAGATAACCTAAAAAGAGACCTCTGTTAGGGGGCTTTCCCACCCCGTGTATATGATCTATGATATGTGCAGGAACAGGTCAAGGGCGGGGAGCACGCTTCAAAGCGCTAATCTCTGCAAGCAGGGAGTCCTCGCGGGTATTTCGATCGGACATCCACCTACCATGAAGACTCTTCTGCCATCTCCGTGAAGCTTCAGCTGCGCTGCGAGACTTAGTCAAAAGACTAGTCAACCGAGGAACCTCGCTCTCCGCTGTAGCGGCCCTCACCTCCGCAATATCAGCTCTGACCCTTTCTTTCTCCAAAGCCTCGATCAAAGCTAGCCTCTCTACGGAAAGGGATTCGATCCAGGTCCGAAGCATCGCTTCCTTACATGGCCAGGGCCCTGTCTCTACCACATCTACCGAAGCTGGGCTAGGAGTAGGTAATTCCTCAGATACTAGCCAACCCTCGTAACCCGGAGAGACAACGCCCCCCTGAACCAAGCTACACATATGTGGATTGGCGGGTTTCCCGGATATGCGATCAAGATCACTAAGAGAACCTCGAGAGAATATCGGAGAGCACAGGGTGGCCTCGACACAGGCACATCTTTGAGTATACGAAAGCGAGCACCCGAGATGGGAAGTAGTATGTGCTACCGGTCAACCCCAAAAGTGTGATGCCCTCACAATCTTGAGAGCGGACAATCGGAAAGGTGTCGTCCATCCTGGGAAGTTGCCAGGTCAGCTCTGCATCAGATAGCCACACTCGGTTCCGGCGCTCCCACCAGGCAGTCTCGAACTCCGGATCAGAAAACCCCGAGCCACATCCCCTCTAATCAAGCAGAATCTCGGCACAGGCCCCATGATAGCCAAATGCTCTCCTAACCAGATCTGAACAAGGAGCGGGCTCCCGCTGAGAATCCCAACCCGGCCCGAGGCCGCAGCATCCAAGCCTCGATACATCTCCGCCAGGACCAGGTGTACCAATGAGCGACCTCCCTCCAATTCGGTCAAAACATCACATAGTCCAAGGGAAAAGCTCTCACCCCCAGTGAAGAAGAGAACTTCCGACAGCAAATAAAGGGCAAAGGCCTTCACATTGAAGGGATCTCGAATAGGCAACTTTCGAAGGCTCGAGTCACCGAAAAGTTCTCTCAGGAATTTCACCGAACACCTGGTGGGCCCTCCGGCGAAACATTTCTCATATCCACCCTTTTTTAAGCCAAGGACCGCGTGGACCGCCTTTGCATACCCCGGTTTGGGCACTACTTTGGCAAGGCCTCGATGCATCTTCAAGCCAGTGAGGGAGGCTAACTCTTCGAAAGTTGGGGTCAGCTCCCTAGACCCAAATTTAAAAACATGGGCCCTATGGTCCCATGATGCCAAAGCCGCCTGTAGTAGGTTGGGCAACAGAGGAACAACAATGAGAGAAGAAAGACGGGACAATCCGAGGCCATTCAGAATAGCAAGCTCGCTCTCGGCCAAAGTATCATGCCATTTTTGCAAAAAGCTGGGCCCCGGGTCCAAACAGGGAAGTATGTCGGCCCCCGTATAAAAGCTTGGGCCCCCTTTTGAAGGCAGGTCCATCGGCGTGCAAAGAGGTTCTTTGTGAAATCGGTCAATATATGGCGATGGGCCCGCTAGAAAAAGAGGGGAGAGAAAGAAAATAAAAGGAGGGGCAAAACAGCCAAACCAAAGTAAAAGAGGAGACAAGGAGGGAACCAGGCGTGGGTTATAAGGAGCCCGCTGAGCACAATCTATAGCAGGCGTATATATTATATACGCCAAGGCAAATTTTGAACAATTTTTGCCTGGCGTATATAATATATACGCCCGACCATTTTTACTGAGGATTGGTTAGGCGTATATAATATATCCTTGACTATTGATTCTTGAATGTTAGGCGTATATAAAATATACGCCCAGTTTAAGCCGCGGCTGGTAAGCCCCCCCCCCCCCCCCTCGCCTATCTCTTTCCCCAACGAGGAAGGTACTTTATTTTGGCCCACCTTTCGTCAAGAAGAGCACACATGGGCTATACCATGCCACACCCATGAGAAACACCCTGGTACCGCAGAGGTCACATACGGAGAGTCACCTGCATGATCAACCTCATCATTGGAGAGGTGCCAGTCCATTCCAAGCAAGAAAAAGAGAAAGGAAACCACCAAAGCAAAGGAATACCCAAATAAAACATTCATATAAACCATAAAAATTATAAACCATCCAAACAAAAAACTAAACAAAAAATTGTTGTTATTACATATCCCCAAATAAAGCCAAGTCTAAACTATTTCATTATGTCAAATTTGCAGAAAATAAACTAGTCCTGGGCAGCCCCCTTCGACTTCTTCCGGCGCCGGCTCGTACTTTGAAAGGTACGGGTCTCCCCCACCCGAGTCCATGCCTGAGAGATACGGCTAAGCAAGGAGCGCGACTCCTTTTCACGAGCACGCTACAGAGGCACACCAAAAGCCATCAGATAGAGAAACAGGCGGAAAGTAAACTAGGAAAATGACTAGGTTGGGCCAGCATTCACTCACCACTTCGGTCTCCTTAAGCCCAACGAGGTTACGGTAGTATTTGGCCTGACTCACTGCCGACTCATAATCCTGGCCAGTAAGAAAAAGGAGGTGTTAGTCACACAGGCCATCAACATAACTCAAAGGGAAAGAGAACAAAGCAACAAGATAGAGATTACCCCAGGAATCAGCTCGGGAGGTGGGACCTGGATAGCTTCAGCAGAAATCCGTGCCTTTTCGGCCACGTCGGCACACATGCGTGACAAAAAGGCATCATCCAAGCGCTTGAAGGTCCCCTGGACCTCGACGGGCGAGCTACCAGAGGCACTAGCCCCGGAAGGATCGGAAGGTCCAGCACCTGTTGCATCATAGGGAACGACCTCCTCTTCCCCCTCATCTGAGTTGCCGCCCTGCTCAAACTGTAGACAGAAATATTTTATCATTAAGGGCAACAGGTCAATCAAAGTAACCACATGAAAGCTGCTGAATAAAAGAAGAAAAGGGGCATTACCTGAGATCGCGGCCCGCCAAAAGCTAAAAAGTTAGCACCAAGCACAAAGCGAGGCAGCAAGAAATGATAGGGCAGGGAATTGTACCAAGACTGATACCCCCCGGGCAGGAGAAGGTCATCGATAGGAACCCCATGATGAAGAAAGTGACTAGTGAGCTCATCAATGGAGCCCTTTGGGGCCAACACGTCGGCGGGAGGAGCTTGGGGCACGGCAAAGAGAGGGCGATACTGATGAATCGCTCTCTCCCCTAAATAGCAGGCCTAGTCCAGGACCCGTAGAGAAAGATGATACAACGGTCCAGCAAAAGACGAGAGGGGCCCACTGAGGCCAAATTCCAAAAGGGGGATCCTATGTAAGGGTCGAGGATGACCTGCAAAAGAAGAGAAAATTGGAAGGGGATGCACACATTTGATCAGAACCCCTAGCACCCAGAAGTTGAGCTGTCAAATTTACAAACAGGAAATCGCTTTACCTGCTCTGGGATTAACAGGTCGAACTGAGAGCGCAGTCCTAACTCCAAATGCTTCATACCTACGTCCCGATGGCGACCCACGTGCCAGTTACTCATGAGGGGGAACGAAATGTCGATCAAGCAGGGCTACCCGTGAAAGTGAAGGTACCCCAGCACCGAGAAAGGTGCGATGAGGACAGTATGCTATAAAAGAAAATTGAGTAAACTAAAAACAAAAGATAAAATACCTCGATGGCAGGCCAGAAACCCACAATTGAGCTAGACTCCCCAAGAACGGCCCGCTTTAGGCTGGACATGAGTACGGCATAGTCAGCGCCGCCCCAATCGAATCGATGCACGGTCTCCCAGTTCACCATTAGGCTGAGCAGGGACAAAGAGACTCGCCCTCCACTGGTGTTGGAGAGGAGAGTCTTGCCTAGGAGGAACAATAAGGGAGCGGGCCATAAGTGCATGTGTGCAGGCTCGATGTAAATGTCCATGTCAGGCTGCCCCTGGTCCACCAACTCATTAGGCCCAAACTGATCAACCAACCATGATAGCTTGACCTTCGAGCCCCGAGAACGTTCCTCGAGGACGGGTAGGCCCCTAGCTTGAATCACCTCCACCCTACCCGGCGTGTAGGTACCACAGCACTCCTCCGACACGGACCCGATCATAGACCAGTTCGCCGGTGTGAAGGCCATCTCTGCCACGGCCATGTGGAATGTCATCGTCTCGGGGCGAAAACGCTCTATCAGCGCCTTTAAATAGGCCGTATCAGCTCTTACAACGGGGCACGAAATGAAGTCCCCAAAACTGGCAGCAGTTTGTAGGTCCTTCACCACTGGGGGAAGGTAAAGCACAAGACGCTGGAGGTCAAACCAACCGCCTCGAAACATAATGTATGTAGGGCGCAAGCGAAGGCATCAATCGAGAAGGCGGGGGAGATATAATGAGGGCATCAAAGGAAAACAAAAGCGGAAAGGAGGAGGGGGCCCATCTATTTACCTGACCAACGATCCCAAAGTTGGACATATGGGTGTGCTGGCAGTAGAGGAGGCCGGTGTGGGCGGCCTCGCCTTGCATCTCATACCAAGGCTGGGAGGAGCGCTGAGACACAATGAACTGTTCCCCACGGGGGCCGTAGGCCATCTCCGGCCCTTCTTGCTGATCATGCCCCTCGTCACCAGACATCCTGAAAATATGAGACGCATCGGCATATGAGAGGATTGCCAACAAAAAATGTATATATATATGCACTAATCCAAAAAAAAGAACCATGTGTAGGCACTAAAAAAAAAAGAAGCAAAAAAAAAAAAGAAGAATGTGTGTGTCTACTAAAAAACAAAAAACAAATTATGTGTGTGTGGGTACTGACCCAAAAAAAAAAAGAGATGTGTGTGTATAAAAAAAAAACAAAAAAAAACCATGTGCGAGTATACTAATCCAAAAAAAATAATAATGTGTGTATGTGTACTAAAAAAAAAAAAAAGATGCGTGTACCAATCCAAAAGAAAAATAAAAAATGTGTGTGTGCTAACCCATTAACAAAAAATGTGTGTGTGCGTATTAATCCCAAAAAAAAGTGTGCGTATAAATATAGGCATCTCTTTTCTTTTGCATATTAATCCAAACCAAGAAAGGGTGTGTATAAATATAGGCATCTCTTTTTCTTTTGCATATTAAATCCAAACCAAAAAAATGTGTGTATAAATATAGGCATCTCTTTTCTTTTGCATATTAAATCCAAACCAAAAAAAATGTGTGTATAAATATAGGCATCTCTTTTCTTTTGCATATTAATCCAAACCAAAAAATGTGTGTATAAATATAGGCGTCTCTTTTCCTTTGGGTTAGTATAAAAAAAAAAAAAAGAAGAAAGAAAAGAAAAAGAAAAGGAGAAAAAGGAAATATAGGCATCACAAAGCATTTCATCAAAAAGAAAAGAAAGAGGCAATAGCACCAAAAATTCGAAAGAAAAATAAGGGGAAGGTAATGGTTACCTTCAATGGGAGAGAAGAACGAATAGCGGCGGAGGATAAGCGCCTTTCGATCCACACCCGCGGCCGCCGGTAATAGAACTCAAGCCAAATCAAATGAAAAAACCCTAAGGGGTTGTCCCGGACTCAAGAAGAAAGGAGGGAGGAAGAGAGAATTTGAAAAGGAGGGCCCCTTTTGTGCTGGGGCTCGGGCAGTTTCGTAACTGCCAGATTTTAGACGGGCGTATATAATATATACGCCCAACCTTTTTTCGCCAGATTTTGGTCAGGCGTATATATTATATACGCCCGATCAAAAATGACAGTTTTTAAACTGCCCGACCTCCCTTTTTCGATTTTAAGGCCCAACGGTCCCCTTGTATGCTATGGACCTCGATCCGGACTCCCTTCTAGGCCCACGTGTCATCGGCCATGGTGCACGCGTCCCAAAATGACCCTTCGAGTTTCCTTCGATTTGCCCAAAGGGACCATGCTACAATAGACGGATCTAGATCCGTAGGCGCCCACCTAATGCGCCCACAAAATCAAAAAAAGAGAATAAAAAAAATAATGAAAAGAATAAAATAAAATATATACAATGCTGGTTCTCAAAAGAACGTCGCAACGCTTGTTTGCCCTACTCCGAGAGCTGTGTTAAATCAATTCGGAATGATCGGGTTCACCCAAAAGCTCTCGAACCCCGTTTCAGGTAGGGACATTTTGTACCGACACAGCGGTGTAATTTTGCCCATCTCGATCCTTCCCTCTGAGCCCCCCAGCAAGAGTCAAGGCCTGATCCGGCAGGCAAACCAAGAACCCATCATCGGAATGCACACGTCCCTAAGGTATATCAACATGGCAAGTTGATTCGCCTAAGGATACGTGCAAAAATAATAGCAGTTTGAACGTGCCCAGGGTCTCCATCTAACATGAAAAAAAGAAAGAAAAAAGAGAAGAAGAAAAAAAAAGAAGAAAGAAAAGGAGAAGAAATAACAACTTATTGCTGCTTAGTGAAAACCCTGAGTGGGTTGACCCCACCTTAAGCATTCACTCGGTCATCCGCCCGGATTGATATTGACCAAGAGTGCCCCGACTTCGAGACCATTGAAAAGTCTATTTGTCAAAAACTTCAAAATGAAATTACAACCAACCAAACTATGTGCGAACATATAGACCAAAGGGCTCTTTTCCCTTTTTATTTCCTTTTACACAGGCTTAAAACCTGTATAGGCATGGTGTCCCTGTTGAATGTATGCACTTGCGTCTGGGTATCCGCAGGATGGTCGTTGTCCTCGTAAATTGTACCTTAGGGTCAAGGCTTCTGTTCGCGCCTATTTGCTGCTTATCGCCCCTGATGGGTGTCTGTCTGTGCATAGTTAGTAGGATGTGATTTCATTAGGGACAGAGGCTAGAAATTAGCCCTCTCTCTCAAGGGATGTTTGGTTCTAGCCCGATCTTTTTAGCTTTGTCTCGAGTTAAGGCATTCCGGTTTATGGGAATCAGGGGCACCTCACCACTGGAACGAGCACATCCCCCAGGTGCACCTATCCCTGGCAGAGCCCACGCATTCTTAAAGCGTATCAATTGACATTTGATCCACTTAAAGATTTGTGCAAAAATAAAGTTGTCAGAGGTCATCAAGCTCTGCTTAGAGGCCTCGAAACAAAAGAAAATTCAGAAAATGACACAAAAAAAATTACTCAAAAAATGGGCATGCATTCCCAAGAGGTGTTGCTACATCAATATTCTCTCCACTCGGGTCAATTATGCTAAAGCAACCTCGAGGTTGATGAGTTCGCCCAAAGACTCCGAGCCTTACCTAAGTAAGGGCACCCGTGGCCAATCCAGTGGAGCTGTCAATATCCCAAAGGATTGGGCACAAGTTTGTAGGCCTTCGCTTTGTATACTTTGCATCAATTCCAAAGCATAGATCGATCATCCCGTTTCATGGAGCTGTCTGGTTCAGATTAATACTCAACATCACAAATCTATAATTTCCCTCAGGAAGTGGACGATATCCCGGCTAGCGGGCTTACACTTTTTGTGATCATCGCAGTTATGCCCAGTAATGTCGCAATGCGCTTGGGGACTGTTAGCTCTGAGGTACGGACGATATCTCGAAATGAGAGGGCTTACGTACACTCACCATCACCATGGATGTTTGAGAATTGAGTTGAACCAGGCGGACCCATCAAACGTGCCTTGGACCTCTTCGGATGTCTCTTGTCTTTGGCATCCGATCATTAGTGATCCAATACCAAAGAGGGGCATCTGTAGACACCCAAATTCGGCCCAAGGCCCGATCAACCTGTACTTCGAGAGAGATGTACCCCTGTGCTTCCGATGGCACCCCCCCTGAACCCTTAGGAACCTACCTAGACCAGTAGGAATCACCCTAAGACCTTTAGAGCCATTCCCCCAATCCTTAGAAGTCACCCCTACACCCTAGAATCCCAACCCAGACCTAACTTAAACCCTTCTGGTAGTTGATGGGAGGAGAGCTACAGAATTTTACATAGACTAGTACCATGGACGAGCCATATACCATTAGAAAGAGGACTTCTTCAGCTTTCCAACGAGCCAAAGATCACCCAATTTGGAGCTATGATTCAAAAGTTATGGCTAATTGAAGTTTCACATAGAATCATAAAAATTTTACTCTGGCATAGATATTACATACGCCCAGCCATTTTTACCCCAGATTACTCAGGCGTATATGTTATATACGCCTGCCTATTTTGGGGAAAATTTGGCCGGGCGTATATAATATATACTCCCAGTATAGGTGGGACCCACCACGGGTTTCATCTTCTCAAAACTTCCCTGATTTTGGTAAAAATTACTGTTCCTAAACTGAGTGTATATAATATATATGCCCAGCTTAGCTACAGTAACTGTCACCAGTAGCTCGAATTTCCTCCATCTAGTTTGACCCTTTGACCATCCCCTTGGTTGAGGTGGGTGTCTTGAGATTGGTTGCACCCCCTTTGAGCTTAGTGGCAACCCTTAAGTCACCCATGGTCTCACCCCATCATCCGCCATTGAAACCAGTTTCCCAAAACCCTAGGACCTTGAAAACCCAAAAAACCTTAGATGGGGGATTACCTAATTGCTAAACCAATTAGCTCTTAAGTAAGCCCCTAACCCATCCCTTCTCTATAAATAGAGAGTCCTCCCTCTTCCTTAAGGGTTGGAAAAATTAGAGGTTAAGGATTTGGAGCTTAAGAGAGAACCCTAGTGAGAAAAAATGCACACATTTTTCTAGAATTCCAGCATGCTTAGTTCATCCCTTTCAACCCATTTCCACCATTAGATCACTCCCTTTTGCTAAAGTCTAGCCTCTAGCTTCACTCTACACCCCCTACTTTATTGAATCCTAGCATTAGAACCCATTTTCACACCATTTAGGCCATCGGAAGTGCGCCAAAGCGAAGATCTTCCATGGTGCAACAAGGGCCCGTGAGCTCCGGCTCACCCCTCTCTTCCTCTACCTTCTTGGTGTCTCCTCCGTCTAAGGATTCAAGCAGTTACGCCACCGAAATTTTGGTTTGGCTCAAAGCTTGATAGGACCGTATTGCCTTCGGGCAAGGGGAAACTCCGCCCTTTTTATTTTTATTTTTGGCCATAGATAGAGACCGCTACGTGCGGGTTGATCGTGTGCCTAAACCCTTCCCGATCGATAACCGAAGCCCCTACCCTAGAGCCTTTGGCACAGATAGGTAAATTAGAGTCATATTTAGCACTCCGGTGCTCAAAATATCGATTTGAAGGTTTCCCGGGTCACCAAAAGCTCCGGGTGGCGACTCCACCATTTTCATTTTTAAGGCGAGCGCATCGCCACGACAGGTTCGAGAGGATCCACGGTCGCACACGAACAACTATGCAAAAACATGCACTCATTAGGGGTAAATAAAACAAAGGGTAATGGAAGTCCCGACCCAGAACCCGTCCGGATACAATATATGATAACAAATGACCATCCAATGGATATCAAGACACAAGGCGTACACTTTACAAGGATACCGTATAAATGTAGGTTTTAAGTCTGCACCCTAAAATGAACCCTTCAGAATGCATATTTGAACATAGTCATTCGATAGGTAACTTCCTTTTTGACAAGTTGGTTTTAACCAACAATTGACCTTCCACCGAGGAATCTGAAGCTTAAGACACTTAAGTTCAAATGAATCTAAAAATAGAGCGATTAGCTCGAAGATTTAGCAGTGGAGTCATCCTAATCGAAACATTGATCGTTTGATCAGGATTGACACAGTTGCTCCTACTTTAAAGTAGGATCCAAAGATCCAAAGGCGAACCTTAGACTTAGGACGTTAATATAGTACAGCTGCGTTGTCGATAAAATATTGATATTTTACCGCATCGGAACACGCATGTGCGTAGCTGTGCGTGGCGAAAGTTTGAAAAAAATATGGCTATCTTTTTTTCTTTTTCAAAATGATTTTCTTCTTCTTCGTTTTTTTAATATATTGGACGTTGATGGTGAGATGCTTCGTCTGATCCGTCCATTACAAAGAGATTGCCTACTTCGCGGCTTCGGACCATTTGATGTTCCTACACATCGCGAGAAAACGTCAATCCCTTTTTTGTTTATATAGGTAACAATATGAATCTTAATTAATAGAAGGAGAAACAAATATTTACCTACACATTTTCAATTTTTAAGATTTATATATATTTTGGATTCAGAGTTTTTTTGTTCTTTTTCTTTATTTTGAGATAGAAGTATACGTCAAAATAGACGAAATAAGACTGCCCAAAGCCGTCATAGTTTAAAAATAAGACGGCCTAAAACTGTCCTCACATCCGTTCTTTTTTCGGGCGTCTTAAATATATAAGACAGTCCTAAACCGTTTTATATTCCTTAAATAAGATGGTAGAAAATGACTGTTTTCGGCCGTCCTACTATAAGACGGTTTGAAGTTGTCTCATATTAACCATTGAAGATGGTCATCGACCATTTAATAAGACAGCTCATGACCGTCTCTAATAAACCGTCCTTTATTTAGAGACGGTCATGAGCTGTCTTATTTATTATATCAGACAGTCCTACATGAACCATCCTATTTGAATGATGGCTCAAATAGGACGGTTTGAAACCGTCATATTTTTAAAATTTTGGAAAAAAAAAAATTAAAAAAATAAGACGGTCTTAGATAGTCCTTTTTTAAAAATCGTAATAAAAAAATATTAATAATTCTTAGAAGGGCTGTACCCTAGAATACCTTATCCATCCATCAAAAAATTACAAATGCACATAAAAAAAAATACTTCACAATAAAACAACAAATTTACCCTGCTTAACCAACAAAATGATATTCCAATAAATCAGTGAACAATACTCCAAAGGACATCAAATATAAAAGGTAAACAACTGATGAAAGCATTAGTGAAGATTGATGAGGCATCAACGTCCATATGGTATCTCAAGTGAGAATCACAGATTCTCACTCAAATCTCAAAGAAACTCATGGGACTTGACTCAGATAGTGGTGCAAAAACCGATCTATTTCCACACCATTTTATTTGTACAGAATCTATAACTGTATGATCATGAAATTTGTTATACACAAAAAAACAAGGAGAACTGAGATGTACCAAAGAAACTTTCGAAACTCCCACGTAGAGGCTTCAAATCAAGATGCCTTAAGAGAGAAAAATACCCAGCTGAGAATTCCATTCCATTTGGTGTCACATTTGGGTCAAACATTTTGACCAGTTGATGTCAGCAGATGAGGCAACCTGGCAGTAGAAAACATCAAGGTAGGATGACAATAAGCATGACAATCAGCAAGTAGGATGACAATGATAAAGAGAATAAGAAGCATTAATCCTAACACAAACCAAGTCAATTAAAAAAAAAAGGAAGAAAACCAAAGGCAACCAAAAGCATGGTACCTGTTTGGGTTAACCTCAAAACTGATAATATGAGCAACATCAGTCTCAAGATCCTTGTGGTACATGACTCTGAAGCTCAGGTAGTTATGAATGATGTACTTCTCATCTTTACTCTATATAGAAAGTCCACCAATGAGCTATAGTGGACCCACAAACAAAAAGAATTGAACATAGAATATATTGGTACCCATGAACAACTTACCATGGTATGGAAATATTGGCACTTATGTTTGAGCTTTGGAAATACTTTACACTACTACTTCATCAAGTACATATTATGTTTCAGAAATACAAAATCATTTTCTGAAATTACCTTTAATTCCGGATTTGAGACTCAAAATACATTTTGAAAGATCATGTAAAAAGTGCTCTCAAATAAAATTCTAAAACATAAAAGAGCTTAAATAATGAATCAATATAATAGTAGTGAACAATAATAACCCAGTAGGTGGGTACATAATTTTTACCATCCAAGCAAGAGGGAAAGACGAGCCAGTGGAGCTGAAGGCAAATGCTCACCAAGAGCAAGCATACTAGCTAGTACACCAGTCACTATTGATGCCACAGCTCCACAAGTGGACACCACGATCGCCCTCCCATGCTTTAAACCACGTGTCTGTGAACAGAACATGGCTAAAATCAGTATTCCATTGAAACCAATCAATCAATAACAATAATAATAAATTGAAATAATAAATAAACGCACAATAATCCATGTCCACTAGAAAAAGAGGAAAATCATTTAGGTATATAAGGTGAACTTGATTAAGATCAACAGTGAATTGAGTTTTAGGGCCTCAATCTTCTTTTTTAAGTGAATTTGTTATGCTAAGTTAAGGATCTGACCGTAGTAAAAAAATAATTTAAAGACCTGATGCTATCAAACCATTAGATCAGAAAGAAGCACGTTACCAAGGTCCCAAATTCAGTATTTTACCCAGTTGGATGACTGGCTTTATACCATGAACAAATTAAAAGTTCACATAATGCATATCAAGATGAAGAAATTTTCTACAAATTACACGTACACCTCAAAAAAATAATTCAGAACCATAAAAATACTCATATGAGTACATAAAACAAAATGTCACCTTGACGGTTCCCCTCAAGCTGTCCACGAGGCTGAAATATATCATTTTCGATATAATGGAAAATTTTAATGTTAAATACCATTTGTTCGAGCAGAAACATCAAATAGTAAAGCATAAAGAACCAATAAAACTAACAAATTATGTGTGTGTGTGTGCCCCCATGTACACAGGCACTACTGCTCCAATGTAAAACCAAACCTTATATTTTTGTCATAAGGAACAAAGTCAACGAATACTATGGCTGTATCATTCAGGACCACATAAGTATATAAAGACATTTATAGGGATGATAATATCCTGCACAGGGAACTATCATGCTTCTGTTTCCCCACTTATTGGACATTTGGTTAAAATCCAACAACCATTGATTTGACACCAAAAAGGAAAACTACAAAAGTGAAAAGCTGTATTTTATTAGGTGATGGCATCCCACATTTTCACATGTAGGTTCAACAGTTGTTAGAAAAAATATATCAACAATCAGTAACAATTAGCTGTTAGAAACTCATTAAAAAGCCATTAGAGTACATATATCAGCAATCAATGACAATTGACAAATATGAAAAAACCCCATAGACCTTGGATGCAGAGAGTTCCAAATCAATTGCCTTTTTACCTCATCATTCAAGGTGTAGGTTAACTTGAATGCTAATTGTACACCTGTCATAAGGGATTGGGACACCCTTAATCAGTATCAATCACTTTAAAAGATCAGGTCTACGGATTTAATTACATATAAGGTAGCATTTTAGCCTCTTCTAGACCAAACAAAACATTGGCTGAAAGGTTTTAACTTTGTAAGTCAATAATCTTTCTTTCGATTGGGAAATCACACAAAACATCTGAATATTGTGGGATGTATAGCTGAATATTTATGTTTTTAGTTCTTAGCAGTTTATGAATCGGAATGGACAATTCAATTGTCCAATATTGTTTAGTATCACAAACTGGAGTTGTCTCGATTCGGACTATAGGAGAGAACAATCCCAATCGGCCCGCTGTTCTTCCGATCCGGTCCAATTTAAAAACACTGTGGTAATGTGATTTCCAATTCACTAGCAAAAAAAAAAGATACTAATGTCTCAAAGGATATATGAGATATGAGTTTGGGGCATTTTAGGCATGAAAAATTGATAGAAACTATTTTTACTATAGACATGGTAAGAGATGCTAATATCTCAAAGGAAGATGAACTTCCAACCATGTAGATGAGCATTGAAGGCAATGTCCATGTTTGATCTCGGCCAGTCTAAATTACAAACTACAGATATCGATTGCTGATAAACCTGATACAAATAGAAAAAATAATTCAATTTAAAAAAAAAACAGAAATAACATGGAATTGTTATGTACATAAATTTTTACTGTTCGAAGTGTTAGCATTGAACAGGGGAGTTCGTTTTGTTAAAGGACTGTTCTAAAAAAGTATAGCTATAAAGATGAAAATGCGCTTAGTTTTCCTATTAATTACCCTTCCCTGCTCCAATAGTGAAACCAACAATTTCATAGAAATAATCCTGTCACTTATGTATACTCTAGGAGGTTTTTGCATTTTTGCTAGAGATAGAAAGGTCTATAATTTCCAAATACTTGAACCGCATCAACATACCCTGTGATCTTTGCAATCACATGCAATCCTAGTTTAATCCTTCTCTCTAGTCACTAACACTAATGCAGCAGCACCATCATTGTTCAAGGAAGCATGTTTATGAAAAAGTTAGGATCCTATATATATATATATAGAACCTTGAAATGCTTTGAAAAAATCAGAACTTGCATCACTAGGAATGACTAACTAATCATTCACAAGACAGAAGAATGAAAGAAAGATCAAAATGTGATATTAGAGAGGAAAGATAAGATAGTTGTACAAATAGTAACAAAGAAGTAGCCTACAAAGTATTCAGGAAAAACAGATAATACTGGCAGAATAAAATTATAAGGGAAGTTAGACTTCTGATCTCAAGACTGTTGAAAACTCATACAATACTAAGAATAGATTCGGAGTGCTCGAGCCTCAATTTTTGTGTTACGATACGATGAGCACAGAAATTGCGCCTAGAACTAGAACTAAGATTAAATGAAACCCATTTCGAAAAACAAACAACTGCAATTGTGGCTAGAACTAAAACCAAGATTTAATGAAACTTGTAAAAATAAACAACTGAAATTGTGGCTAGAACTAGAACTAGGATTACATGAAACCCAATTCACAAAAAAAAATAGCTATTAAATTTTTTTTTTAAAATGACCAAAACAAAAACATCTAGATTTATTCTTTATGCTCCTTATCTACAAAAAAACTCCAAAAAAATAAACAAACAAGTCTCTTCATTCAGACGAACAAGTACCAAAGCAGGTTCAACCCATTGAGCTTCTCTCAAACAACCCCATCATCTCAAAAGATAACTTCAGTTCAATCCCCAAACGAACTCAATTTATAAAACAGATGGATCAACATTTAAAAAAAAAAAAAGAGATCACGAGATGGATCACAAAATAGAACTAACAAAACTTATCAAAGAGGAGAACACAATGTTTTTTTCTATCAAACATCACATAAATTTAAAAAAGAAAAGAAAAAGAAGATTACCTTTCAATGGGCGACAGTGAAAAAGAAGATTACCTTTCAATGGGCGACAACAGTCGGCAGCAGGCCGCACCAGGTGACAACAGGCGACAACAGGCGACAATGGAGATTGGGATGGAAATTGGGGTTATTTTTTTTAGAGAAATGAGAGAGACAGGGAGAGGAAGAGACGGGCTTAGAGGGGCGGCGACAATGGAGATCGACCGAATGGAACTTAGGGTTTTTTTAGAGAGATGAGAGAGGGAGAGGAAGAGACGGGCTGAGAGAGGGAGTTTATTTTAGATGGTTTAAGTGGGCGTCAATGGATGGAACCTAAGGGTTTTTATTTTCTTTGAGAGAGAGAGAGGGGGGGCGAAAGGCAGGCATGGGATATTTTAGATGGGTTAAGTAGTTGGCATCGTGAAAATAAGACGAGTTTGATTGTCTTATTAATCATCTTAAATTTCATGCCATTTCGGTAGTATGTGACCATCCTATTATGAAATTTAAGACGATTACAAATTGTCTTATTTAAAGACGAAAAAAAGTCTTATTTTATGTCTTTTTTCAACTATTTTGACATAGTGGATGTTGTATATATATACGTGGACATAAAGAAAGTGGGGATATATGTATATGTATTTTTTGGATTTTTGATTGATTTTCTTTTTGTTCTTTTTTTTTATTTTTTGAAATGGAAGTACGATGCTGTACATATGGAAAAGAGTAGAAACATATACAATTTTTTGTATTTAGATTTTTCTTAATTTTTTGTTCTACTTTTGGCTTTTCTTTCATTTTTTGGTGTGGTGCCTTAATCACCGGGTGAGATCTCGGGTCCCCTTTTGAGCATGGTCGAACCCCCTTTAAGTAGTCAGATCATGGGTGAGTTTCAATAGTTTTACCAAGACTGGAACGCCAATACCTTCGGATTGAGTCAAACCTTTCTCCTTACCTTGAGTCATATTTTGGCAAAACAGTTTTACAAAGACAATTCTGGTCGGGGTCCGATTTGAACTAACATAAGTGGCCGAGTCGAAAGAGGGTATCGGAGAGAGTAACCAAGAGGGCTCCTCAAACATTAATCTTATCAATCAATTCAAACCTTTCCTTCAATTTTTTTTATTTTTTATTTTTAGTCCTTTTTTACTCACAATGCCCAAGGTGTGTTCATCATGCCCGTTTTTTCCCTCTTTTTACCCGTAGTGCCCGTTCGGGTTTTCACCACGTCAATAGGTTTAGCTTTCTTACCCCAAGCGCCCTTTCGAGTTTTCACCTGGTCCATATAAACTCGCTATTTTTATTCATAGCGCCCTTTCGGGTTTCACCACGTCCATCTTGCTTTAAGCTTATACTTTTATTTTATTTTTTTCTTTTTATTTCTTTCATTTTTTTAAAAGCCACGACATAGACGTAGATTTTGTCATAGCCGGCCAGAAGGGGCTCTGGTGTCATCTCACTATTCGGCTTGTGTTGACTTAACAGATACTATGATTGCTTGTGAACCTTCGAAGAGAGTTTTCTTCAGGGTGTAGCTTGACCATGGATCAGGTTAGGATTTGAACGTATGTTGGGCTAAAAAAGGGTTTTCTTGATACAGCTTCAATTTTTCACAACATACTTTCTTCCTTGGGGGACTTTACTATACATGCCCCTATGATTCTTCTATTTTTTCTTTTTCCTTTATCTTATTTCAGGCAATCTCTTTTTGAGGTTTTGCTTTTCTAATTTTTTTTGGATTTTGATAGTAACTTTAATTCCCTTTTTTATATATGTGCATACTTTTTCTCTTCTTTTTTTTTTTCGAGGAAGGGGTTTGTTGAAAGAAAGTCCTGGCTCAAATGGGGTAGCAAAGGATATCATCATTTTTAGGGATGCTTTTTGGCTACTGTTCTTAGAATGATGGCTTTTTTTTGGGTGGTTCTTAAGTAGTCACGTATCTGTTTTTCCAATACTTACCTTATCACGATAGACTAAGAGTAGAACTGTCGGACATATCCAGCATTGATGGGCTCAGGAAGATGATCTCCGACCATGGTAGTAAGGCAGATGGCGTATTGTTGTTGATGTTTTTATCGATAGATTATTCCTCAAAATTTATTAGGATACTAATTTATTGTGAGGTGAGAACAATTCAAAAATCAAAATAAAATAAAAGATGGAAAAAGCACAATTGGAATTATCCTAAGCCTGCAAGATTCAGGGCTATTGTAGCAAGTTTTAATAAGAGTTTGTCCCACAGAAAAATTGATCTAGAATCCAAAATGGGCTATAATAGTAGGCCTCCAGATCTAACTACAGATCTGGCAATCCTAAAGAAAGGGAGTTGGGTGTCACGCCTGCACTAAATTACCTAAAGAAAGAAATAAAGTGCAATCCTATCCAAAGAAAGGGTCATAAAGAAGGGGATGAAGGTGTGTTAAAAATAAGGATTAAAGGGTGAGAAGAAAGCAGCTTAGGTTCAAGGTTCATTCAGTTATGTAACTCAGATTTAGGTCACTCTCTGCAGCAGGTCCTTGCCGAAGTGCTATTACTAACCTCAACAAGGTGGAAATATCCAACTTAACCCATTCCATTTGGGGTGCTCTTAAGGCTATAGTCTGTCCACTCACATGTCCATAGTCTATCTTATAGAGTCTGTCAAATTTTATTGATCAAGCCAGAAGTTGTCAATCTTATCCAAAGGAGTAAGCTGATCAAACCTCATCCAATGAATCACATCAGACCGTGACTACCATTGCAGATACTATGTTTGCTAGGCTACAAGCTCCCTAGTTCTGTGTAGAGATCTGGCTGACATTCATAGGAATTCCAACCCATAAAGCCCTTTGTGTATTGTTAAGGCCAGTGGTACATTGATGCCCACACAAAGGACCAGTAACAGGTTGAATAAGGATCTAAGCACAGTTGATCATTACTACAAAAGACCTGTAATGACTCAGCCTCCTAGTCCACAATTACTATAGAGAAGTCAGATCTAACATCTGATAGCAGTCAAGTAAAACAAAGGAGAGTCTGTTCCTGCACAATCTCTCACTAAGACATAAGCCCAAGTGCAGAGAAGAATAATCCATCATAAGATCTTTGACCAAGTTTGCCCTAGGGCTATAATCTGTCCACTCAAATAATCATAGGCTATCCACAGAGGCTCCCTTACCCATAAATACTAAAAATAGAGCATGAAAATTGCTGACTACCACCATGGTCTCCAGGCATCATGCTCAAGCTTCCATGGGCCTTTCAATAAGCTCAAATCCTAAATGTATGTTATGGCCTGAACAGAACTACGGACAAATAGAAAAATAACAGATTGAGTAAGCATTCAAATAAAGATATCATTGATCTGATGTCATTAACAATGAAATCCCTCAAGGCAGCAGCCTTGTGCACAACAGCTCAACACCAAATCCCAATGTTTACTGAACTATTACAAAACTTAAATAAAACTATACATAAATGCTTACAAAAGGTTTAGCCAGCAAGTACTGAGCTAAGAAAGAAGAAAAAATAGAAAAAAGAGGTGATCAAACCCTAACCCTAACCCTAGCCTGCTTGAGCTCTCAGCCGACAAAGGTTGAAGGAGAAGGTGAATGATGGTTTGCTAAGTTACAAGTGCAGCTTATATACTTAGTCCCAATGTTGTGGCTAAGAGAAGAGTGAAATCCTAATTCTTTCAAGTAGATGTGGCACTGTTACAATCCTTAGATGCCTTGGAATGCATGTATCAAAATCCATGCCTCGGGATGTGTGCCCTAAACTTGGGGAAATCTCCAAAAGGTCCTTAAATTAGGGTTGAGAGGTGGAGAGCTCGAGCTTCACGAGGCTGGTTTCTGCATGTCACTTCTACCACGCAACTGCAGAGTGTCCGCGAGGTAGAGTTTGGCGTGGAATATTATTCCCTCACAGTTGCTTCCGCATTAAATACACTTCACGCAGAAGAGCTCTAGAAACTCCTGTCGCAAGGTACTCGCGCAGATGCTTTGGCCACTTGCTTGGTTTAGAGTCAAGCTTCTAGGCACGTGAGAGCTACGCGAGAGAATTTATGGGTGTCTCTCTCTTCTTGAGCCACGCGAGAACTGCGCGAGGTTTATGATGTTGTTCATGCCAATTAGCCTCGTGAGGTAGCGTGCTCTACTGCGATAAGGCTTGATCCTCGCGAGAACTATGCGAGCTACATTTTTGAAGGCTTAGTGCGCGAAGCTCCGCGAGTTTCTTCATATGATGCTTGCAGCTGAAGTGCGCGACTGCTGCACAAGACCTGATCTATGATAACTCTTCCATTTGAACTGTGCGACTTCTTTACAATCTCAGTTATACTGCATGTCTTAGCTGTGCGAGGGAGCTCTGCCAAACAGCATGAGGCTACACCTCAACTGTGCGAGATAGGTCAATGGCTCCATTGCTGCTATGCACATGTTTATGTTGCAGCTTACTCCACTCTCACCTATTCTTCTATCATCTGCTGGGCTTTCTTGGTCTAGTATGGCATACAAAAAAAAATCACCATGGTGTGTACCATCATGATGCTCCATTAGTTTCTGGTTCAGCGGTCATCTTTTGCTTGAAATCTCTCTCTTCTTAGCACCAAAAGTACAGACTTTGTGTTAAGCTGTATAATTTATTCCTAACTATAAAATAAGCTAAAAAGGAGTTATTAGCTGGCTTCAAGGTCTAGCAAAGGCTAGGTTAAGAGGTAAAAAGTGATACTTTTCAGTGATTAACACACCCCCAAACCTAATCTTTGCTAGTCCCTGAGCAAAGCAAAACATAAACAACTACTCTAAGAATGTAAATGCCACTTTCGTAGGGAGCACAGATGCATTTAGCTTATGCATCAAGCCTTTTAAACCCCTAGGTGATCCCTAGTGGGGGAGTGAAGTATCTTGAGGGTTTTCAGTGAAGGTACCCACAAACTTCTCAACGAAAACAATTAACAAAAGTGCAAATTGCCAAGTCAGCTGTCAATAAACAGAGCATTAATCCACCCTTGATCCAAAGTGTGAGAAATTTGGACACATGATATGCACAGAGATTTAATCATCACAACTTTTACATACATGCACATCATTTCTTATTAGTTCACAACAAGGGAAAAATAACACTAGTATATCAATACTGAGCTCACCATTAATTCAAAAATTAGGTTCCAAGCCATGCCCAATGCATTCAATATCAGAGCCAATGCTCACCAAGGAAATCTCTCATAAAGAACTTTGAGGGTTTTATTTTCTCACAAGCTCAAGAGTAGTTACAGACCCCTAATAGGACTGTAAGCATGAGCATAGGCAAAGCTACTAAATTCTGGCATCATTGGCTAATCCTCACCATATATTGGACAACTCCTCATCTCCACATAACAACTCATTTCGCTTAGGTTCATAAGGTCTTTGACTGGGTCGTAATGTGGCTTATGGGTGTAGGTTATAAAGAATGGAAGGGTGAAAAGGGATGCAAAATTGAGAAATCATCAGGTGAAGGAAGTGATTCATGACTTCACCTCATTTAGTTCAACATCTTTCATATTCTTTGAGATTTTTCAGACTTGAAGTGGCCAGCTTCTCTTATTTTTTATTTTTCCAATGAAATTTCCTCTTGACTCCTCTCTATTCCTTTTCATTATTATTTTTCTTTTTTTTTTTATACATTTTTCTTTTTGCCACCTCTTTCCTCAGCTGCTACACTGTTGTCCTCTCTTTGGTGTTTCTTCTCCATCCTCCCAATGTTGACCCTAGTTTGTCCATCTTCAACTCCTTCTCTTTTATCTTCTAAATTCTCAGAGTGAGGGTAAATTTGAATCAGGTCCATAAGTTCAGGTACAAGTACTTAAGTGTATTTTGAAGGAAACTGGGAATTAAGGCTCAAGGGGTGTATACACAAGGGCAGTTGATTAGGGGTTGGTCTGTTTACGCTCAAACTGTCCAAGAGAAAGCCTTGATCCTTTCCTAACTTTCATGAGTGTTGTCAGTTGTTTCAACTTGAAGATGCCTAACTTCCAGTAAGGGCATTGCCTCAGTCAGTCCTTAGAGCAAAAAGAGCTGCCTCAGTCACTCCTCAAAGAAAGAAAAAAATATTTGTAGGCCCAAATCTCACTAGTTATGGTCTTCCATTGAATTCTTATGCATATCCTTACCTTTTTCTCTCTTTAATGGTTCACTAAGTACTGAAATAAGTGAGTTTTCTTTGGCGTTCACCTCATGGAAATGCTAGGGTTTAAAAGTTTGTAATGCCTAAAGGTCTGTAAAAATTAATTTTTTTTTTTTAAAATTTCTCACGTTCCAATGTCTCTTAGGTGAACATAGCTCAATTTCTATCTTACTCACTTGATTCTGCTGCACTTAGGTTAACTGCATCATTGGGCAAACCTTGCGACACCCCCAAACCTATAAGGAGCAGTGTCCTCATTGGTTCAAAGAGAAGAGGGTATGTGCAGCAGGGAATATACACTAAAATTAATGCTAAAATAAAGCAAAGAAAAGCAAGACACAAGGCACACACAAATAAACTAAAACACACAAACTAGTCATGAAACAGAAATGGAAAGCAAACAAAATATAACAAAGAGGGAATTTCATTTGGAAAAGGAACATGTGAACAAAAAGTATATCCTAACTAAGCACAGGTACACAAATCTATTATCTAATTGTCTGCTGGTTCATCCTTAATTTTTATTCCTTTTTCTTTATCTTTCTCCATAGCAGCAGTAGCTTCTTGTGCAGGCAAATGGCCACTGTCTATCCTATAGAGTCTATCAAATCCCATTGATCAAGCCAGAAGTTGTCAATCAGCACGTTGATGCCCACTCAAAGGACCATCAACAGATTGAATAAGGATCTAAGCACAGCTGATCATTGCTACAAAAGGCCTGCAATGAATCAGCCTCCCAATCTGCAATCACTAGAGAGAAATCAGATCTAACATCTGATAGCAGTCAAGTAAAATAAAGGAGAGTTTATTCCTGCACAATCTCTCACTAAGACACAAGTCCAAATACAGAGAAGAATAATCCATCATCAGATCTATGACCAAGTTTGCCCTAGGGCTATAGTTTGTCCACTCAAATGGTCACAGGCTATCTACAGAGGCTCCCTTACCCACAAATACTAAGAACGGAGCATGAAAACTACTAACTGCCACCATGGTCCCAGGGCATCACGCTCAAGCTTCCATGGGCCTTTCAATAAGCTCAAATCCTAAATATATGCTATAGCCTGAACAGAACTACAGACAAATAGGAAAATAACAAATTGAGTAAGCATTCAAATAAAGATTCCATTGATCTGGTGTCATTAACAATGAAATCCCTCAAGGAAGCAGCCTTGTGCACAACAGCTCAACACTAAATCCCAATGTTTACTAAACTATTATAAAACTTAAATAAAACTATAAATAAATGCTTACCAAAGGTTTAGCCAGCAAGTGCTGAGCTAAGAAAGAAGAAAAAATAGAAAAAAGAGGTGATCAAACCCTAACCCTAACCCTAGCCTGCTTGAGCTCTCAGCCGACAAAGGTTGAAGGAGAAGGTGAATGATGGTTTTCTAAGTTACAAGCGCAGCTTATATACTTGTCCCAATCCTGTGGCTAAGAGAAGAGTGAAACCCTAATTCTTTCAAGCAGATATGGCACTGTTACAACCCTTGGATACCTTGGAATGCATACGTCAAAATCCGTGGCTCAGGATGTGTCCCCTAGACCTAGGGAAATCCCTAAAAAGTCCTTAAATTAAGGTTGAGAAGTGGAGAGCTCGAGCTTCGCGAGGCTAGTTTCTGCATTTCACTTCTGTCTCACAGCTACAGAGTGTTCGCGGGGTAGAGTTTGGCATGAAATATTTTTATCTCGCGTAGCAGAGCTGTGGATGATCGCATAGTTGCTTCAACATTAAATGCACTTCGCGCAGAAGAGCTCCAGAAACTCCTGTCGTGAGGTACTCGCGCAGATGCTTTGGCATCTTGCTTGGTTCAGAGTAAAGCTTCTAGGTGCGTGAGAGCTGTGCGAGAGAATTTTTGGGCGTCTCTCTCTTCTTAAGCCACATGAGAACTGCGCGAGGTTTCTGCTATTGTTTACACCAATTAGCCTCACGAGGTAGTGTGCTCTACTGCGCTAAGGCTTGATCCTAGCGAGAACTATGCTAGTTGCATTTATGAAGGCTTAGTGCGCAAAGCTTTGCGAGTTTCTTCATATGATGCTTGCAGCTGAAGTGTGTGACTGCTGTGCGAGACCTGTTCTATGATAACTCTTCCATTTAAATTGTGCGACTTCTTCATGATCTCAGTTATACTTCATCTCTTAGCCTCGCGAGGTAGCGTGCTCTACTGTGATAAGGCTTGATCCTGGCGAGAACTGCTCGAGCTGCATTTATGAAGGCTTAGTGTGCGAAGCTCCGCGAGTTTCTTCATATGATGCTTACAGCTGAAGTGTGTGATTGCTGCGCGAGACCTGTTCTGTGATAACTCTTCCATTTAAATTGTGTGACTTCTTCATGATCTCAGTTATACTTCATCTCTTAGCTGCGCGAGGGAGTTCTGCCAGTGGCTTAAACAGTGCGAGGCTGCACCTCAACTGTGCGAGATAGGTCAATGGCTCCTCTGCATCTATGCACATGTTTCTGTTACGGCTTCCTCCACTCTCACCTATTCTTCTATCATCTGCTTGGCTTTCTGGGTCCAGTATGACATGCAAAAAAAAATCACCATGGTGTGTACCATCATGGTGCTCCATCATTTTCTGGTTCAGTTGTCATCTTTTGCTTGAAATCTCTCTCTTCTTAGCACCAAAACCACAGACTTTGTGTTAAGCTGCATAATTTATTCCTAACTATAAAACAAGCTAAAAAGGTGTTATTAGTGAGCTTCAAGGTCTAGCAAAGGCTAGGTTAAGAGGTGAAAGTGGTATTTTTTAGTGATTAACACGTATCCCGATAGTACCTCTTGGACGACGTAAGGTCCCTCCCAGTTCAGCTTGAACTTCCCTCTCGGATCGGCATGGAGGGATGGGAAGATCTTCTTTAACACAGTATCTCCCACCTTTAAATCTCGACTGCAGACACGTTTATTATAAGCACATGTGATTTGCCCCTAGTAAACTTGAGTATGACACAAGGTTAGGAGTCTTTTCTCGACTAACAATTTCAATTGCTCGAAGCGAGATCTCTCCCTCTCTGTCTCAGGTAGGCCTGATTCTATGAGGATTCAGAGCGAGGGTACTTCAACCTCTACTGGTAGGACGACCTCGGTTCCATACATAAGGGAGAATGGTGTTGGCCCTGTAGCGGTACGGATTGACATTCTGTTGGCTCATAAATCAAATGGCAGTATTTTGCTCCAATCTCGGTAAGTGACGACCATTTTCTCGAGGATGCGGATGACCGTCTTGTTTGCAGTTTCCACGGCTCCATAAATTTGAGGTCGATAAGGGGACGAGCAATGGTGGTTGATTTTGTATTGCTTGCAGAAGGCTCGGATGCGCTTATACATAAAGTTTGTGCCGTTGTCTATGATAATATCGTTGGGTACTCCAAATTGGCACACAATATTATTTTTTAGAAATTTCTCAACGTGATTGGCCGTGATATTGGCATATGACACTGCTTCTACCCACTTGATGAAGTATTCAATGGCAACAAGGATGAATCGATATCCGTTTGATGCTTTCGGATTAATCATTCTGACGATGTCAAGGCCCTAGGTAGCAAATGGCTAAGGAGTGGTCAGGCAATGAAGATCGATGGCGGGGGCATGTTTTAGACTGGAGTGTTCTTGACACTTGTAGCATGATGTTTGCAGCAATCTGATTCCATAGTGGTCCAAAAGTATCCCTGTCATAGAATTTTCTTGGCGAGCATGTGACCACTGACATGGGCACCGCATACTCTCTCGTGGATCTCCTTCATAATATTGATCGCTTCACTTTCTGTAAGGCACCTGAGTAAGATGTTATTGTAGGATCACTTGTAAAGGCATTCCCCACAAACGACGTAGCCTGCCACTAGACGTTGAATGGTTCGTAGGTCTGTCTTGGACGTACCCTCAAGGAAAGTTAGTGTCTCGAGGAAATTCTTGATATCTGAGAACCAAGGTGGCTCATCATCAGGCTTTATAGGTTCTTCAATCTGGAGGCAGAAGGTTGGCTCATTCCTCTACTTGATCATGATTGGCTTCATCTCAGCACCATACGAGATTTCTATCATTGATGCCAATGTTGCTAGTGCATTGGCAAAGAGATTCCTTATCCGAGGGGCATATGAGAATGTCACGTCTTGAAAGTAAGCTATCAGATTCTCGAGATGTTCATGGTAAGGGATCAATTTCTCATCTTTTATCTTCCAATCTCCATTTTTCTGGCATATGATCAATTGCAAATTGCCAAACACTCGAAGGTGAGTTACATTCAGATTGAGAGCAGCCTACAGGCCTGCTACACAAGCTTGGTACTCGACCATGTTGTTAGTGCAAGGGAAGTTGAGCTTGATAGAGACGGGTACATGGGATCCTTTCGACGAAAATAGAATGGCATAAACTCCCTGACCTTCGACATTTGTTGCCCTAGATCCTTCTGCTTCTTCTATATCGCCTTTCGTCATGAACAGGATGTCCTCATCGGGGAACTCAGTTTTCAAAGGTTCATAATCTGGCAAAGGATTGTCGGCAAGATGATCGGCGAGTGCTTGCCCCTTGATCAACTTCTGAGTGACGTAGGTGATGTCATACTCAGATAATAGGAGTTTCCAGCATGCAGTTCATCTAGTAAGAGTTGACTTCTCGTAAAAGTACTTCAACGGGTCCATTTGGGCCAAAAGTAGAATGGCTTGGGATAGCAAGTAATGGCGGAGCCTCTGAGTAGCCCATACCAAAGCCAAACATGCTTTCTCTAGATGATAATAGCGCGTCTCATAATTAGTAAACTTCTTGCTCAGATAGTAGATGGCACGCTCTCTTCTTCCCGTCTCATCATACCGCCCTAAGCCACATCCCATCAAGACTTTCATTGTGGAGAGATACATCAAGAGTGGTCTCCCTGGCTCAGGTGGTACCAAAAAAAGTGAGTTAAGGAGGTAGCTTTTGATTTTATCGAATGACGCCTGACAATCATTGTTCCATTCAACAGGCGAGTTCTTCCTTAGTAGCTTGAAGATCGACATGCATATTAGAGTTAGCTGTGCAATGAACTAACTGATATATTGTATTCTGCCCAGGAACCCTCTAACCTCTTTCTCGATAGATGGTAGCAGCATTTTGGTGATAGCCTTAACTTTGACTGGGTCGACCTCGATTCCTCTCCTGCTGACAACGAATCCCAACAGTTTTCCGGACATAGCACCAAATGCACACTTCTGTGGATTTAGACGTAACTTGTACTTTCTCAACCTCTCGAACAACTTCTGGAGGTTTACCAAGTGATCGCTTCACTCCTGTGACTTGGCTATCATATCATTGACATATACTTCAATTTCTTGGTGCATCATGTAGTGAAATAGCGCGATCATAGCTCTCTGGTATGTTGCACCGACATTCTTCAGCCCAAACGGTATGACTCTGTAGCAAAAGGATCCCTAAGGAGTGATAAATGTCATCTTCTCTCGATCTACCTCAGCCATCTTAATCTGATTGTATCTTGAGAATATGTCCATAAAAGAAAGCATCCCGTGCTTAGCAGTGTTATTGACCAAGATGTCAGTGTGTAGCAATGGGAAATCGTCTTTCGGGCTTGCCTTGTTCAAGTTTCTAAAATCAATGCACATGCGTGTAAACACCCCATTTTGTCCTCCTGGAATATACAAATTTGTTCGGCCAACCTTTGACCTCATAACCCTAATGTGGGACCATATGCTGAAATAATAGTATATGGCTGGACAAAGGCTGAAACAATAGTGATGTGGCTCAGGCCCCATACCCCCAACGTGGGAAACATGCACTGAAACAATAGTGCATGGCTAAACACAGGCTGAAACAATTGCTCTGTGGCTCAGATCTCGACGTAGGGAGACTATATACTAAAACAATAGTATATAGTCGAAATACAGACTGAAACAATAGTCTCGCATTTCAGACCTCTAACCCTAATGTGGAACCATATACTAAAACAATAGTATATGGCTGGACACAGGCTGAAACAATAGTTCTGTGGCTCAGGCCCCATACCCTCGACGTGGGAACCATGCACTGAAATAATAGTACATGGCTGAACACAGGCTGAAACAATAGCTCTGTGGCTCAGATCCCAACGTAGGGAGACTATATACTGAAATAATAGTACATAGTCGAAATGCAGGATGAAGCAATAGCATGGCATTTCAAGCCCGACCCGGACCCGGACAACCCCAAATTAAGCACCTAAAACCAAGCGCTCAATTCAATTGCATGCCAAATCGCAAGCGCGCAAGCAGTCCGTTCTCAGACCAGACTTCCTTTCCCCAGACCAACTCGAGACTCGATCACGTGTGTATCATGAGACACGCGATCAGATTGAGTGCCACATCACCAGCGCGTAATTGGCCTATGCCCGACCTAGTCTCACAGTCCTTGACCGCCAAACTCCGCAATTAAGCACAGGTCTGAGGTGCTTAATTAGATTAAGCACCCCAAACTGGGAGCATAATTAATCCGCAATTAAGCACCAGGTATGAGGCGCTTAATTTGATTAAGCACCCCAAATCGGGCGCATAATTAATAATTAGTAATTACGCACCAGGTCTAAGGTGCTTAATTGAATTAAGCACCTGAAACCGAGCGCGTAATTAGTCCTAATGCTCTTAGAACTAGAAAACTCGCTGAGCAAGTCAGCCGATCACTTACTGAGTCAGTGACCGACTCAAAGAGATTAAGCACCAAGAAACTAGTGCACAATTCGATTAAACACCTGAAACAAGGCATTTAATAGAAGAAAAATCTACAAGAGATATTTTTTAATTCGACACACACAACACGAGAGAGAACAGAATTTTTTGGGATTTTGAAACCAGAGAACTCTGAGGACAAACCCATAGAGCAACCTAGTCATGATTTCGAGATTCAAGCTTCGAATCTTTGAGATTTTTCTCCGTAGCCCCGACCCTAGGTAAGGATTTAATTTTTTTAATTCACGACCGTAACTTCTAGTCTCTAGATTTAGGAATTCTATTAGTTTTAATTTTCAATCTTAGACCGTAGCACCCTTTTCGAACCGTAATTCTCTATATCTGGTTCTAGTCTGTTTCTAGAGCCAATCCTTAATCCGACAGTCCGACGCACCAAACCTAGGCTTTAATTCCGCTCTAAAATCTTAATCTCCAGTCCTATCATTAATCTCTGGTTCTAAGTCTTAGACTTTAGAACCAGTCCTTAATCATACGGTCTAATTTTTTAATTTCGGACCCGAATTTAGTCCTAAAATTTTAAATTATGGTTTTAATTCCCCATTTTAATACCTCCAAAAATCCTAAATATTAATTTTAGTTTCTATAATTCTAGTTCATAATTTAATTCATAATTATCACTTCGAAATTGATTCTGAAAAGCTTAAAATACTATTTTACAGTCCATTTATCTTCAATCTTAGCCACCCGATTTGCCTAGGGGAGCTTATGGAGGGTACTCGGGAACGAGACCAATCCTCCTAAGCATAGCAGGCCCAAACCTCTTTTTTCTAATTAATTCAATTTCTAATTAAAATTAGGATATTTAAATTAATTAGACTCCTAGTAGGATTAGGAGACTTAATTAATTAGATTTCTAATAGGATTAAAACATTTAAATTAATTAGACTTTTAATAAGATTAGGAGACTTAATTAATTAGATTTCTAATAGGATTAATACATTTAAATTAATTAGACTCCTAGTAGAATCGAAAGACCTTTTTTAAATTAGACTCCTAGTAGAATTAGGAGACCCTTTCTTAATCAGACTGCCAGTAGGATTAGGAGACCAAGTTAAATAAAATCCCAGTAGGAATAGGAAAACTAACCCAGTTATACTAAAGGCAACCCACAACTGCTGACATTCGCCGATGAACGATTCAGTAAAGGAGTTCAACCTACAAGCCCCCGCTCCCCTAAAAGCGTGATCAGTGACGTGTAGCAGCGTCGATAAATATCTGCAGTTGGCGATCACATCTTCTCAGGTATTCTTCATTTAGAATTTGCCTCTTTAATTTCAGTATTTAATATTTCCTAATTTTTTACTCTATCATCACCATTACCAGAGTCCGCTTAGGACAGAATTGGGCCACTTATTCTGGGGACCGAGAGGAACCCAAAAAAAAGTACATACCAATAATGCAGACTTTTCCATCCTTCTTCAGTACAGGCACAATATTGGCTAATCACTGCGGGTACTTAGATACCATGAGAAACCCTGCGTCATACTGCTTGATAACCTCGTCTTTGACTTTTAACATCCAATCAGGTCAGAGACATGTCAGCTTCTGCTTAACCGCCATCATATCAGGAAAGAGAGGCAACTCATGCTCGACCAAATCAGTGTCCAGACCAGGCATGTCCTCATACAATCAGGCAAAAAGTCTTGGTATGACCGAAGGAAGTCGATCATGCTTTTTCTTTCTTCGGGAGACAGTGGCATTTTGATTTTGGTAATTCAGGGAATCTCCTCAGTCTCTAGATTAGCATCCTCGATTTCTTTGACAATGGGGGTAGGGCCATGCTCAAATTCAACAAACCGGTCAAGGAGCTCATTGGGGAGCTCCTCCGAAGGGATATCCTCATCCAGACTCGTAATGCCTACCTCTTCTTATATTTCTACAGGAAGGGATAGATTTTACGTGGGACGGGTATTTCGATTAAGGCACCTTTGTGTGGGATTTTATTTGGAATTTTAAATGATAATATTTTTGGACTTTATATTTTTTTAATGTTTTGGGGATTTTATATTTTTCAATATTTTTGAGATCTTGGTTTTCTTCGGAGACGGACCCTTAGCAATACGAGTCTGTGTATATACAAGGTATTGCCTGCCAAGGGCTTATCTCACTTTTTATAGGTTGTTTTTTATTAGGAAACAAGTGTCAAATGTTAGGCCACTCCTCACTTCCAGGGTTTGGGGCAAAGATGCCCAGTTGCGTACCTGAGAGGCTGCTCCTTTACCTGTTTAGATGGAGGGTGCTAACTGATATGGCTCTTTGGAGTCAGCCTCCATCATGTTGATCTCCACTTTATCTGAGATGATATCCTCAAATGTTAACACAATTTTGTGGTGATTCATCACAGGGGGAGTTTGTTCAGGTACGGGCCATCATTCCTCGAAGAGTGATAACACGACCAACTCTATCTCTAGGCTGGGAAGGGTGATATAGGGATTAGTGGGGTGAACTGGTGCTGTAGGTTTGTGTGGGGTCAATTGGGATACCCCATTCCGGTCGATCTTTACAATCCCGACACTCACGAATAAATCTTTGATGTGCAGCCTGGGACAGGGTTTCTCCTCTATGTGGATGCCCCTAGCTTTTATAGCTGTCATCGCATAGGCTTTCTCCCTAGCCTCCCGCACCTCTTCTTCTATGGGCTTGTAACCTAGCCTAAACCTGACTTTCTGTCCGCCCTTAGCTGTGATGGACTCCTTCCTTCCTTGTAATCTGGGCCCAAGATTCCTTCCTTTTTGATAGCCCCACTTTTGGATCATAGCCACTGCTTCTATCATACCACCACCGATTTTTAGAATGATGCCCTTGATGGGCTCCAGGAGTATCGTCGACACCTCGTATTCAAAACTGTAGAGGTCGATGTCCTCAGCGATGTGCGATAGATCTAGTATATTGGGTTTTTCAATGCTATTGGTGGCCTTTTCTTTCTCACTGTGCCCCCCTCAGATGATTGCGATGATCTTATGTCCGGATTAAAACTTGAGTTTTTGGTATAGTGTAGAGGGTGTGGCTCCGACTTCGTGTAGCCATGAGCGCCCCAGCAGCAAATTAAACAAGGATTTGATGTCCATCACTTGAAACAAGATGGAGAAGGTCATTGGCCCAATTAATAGCTCAAGATCAACTTCCCCCATTATTTCTCCTCGTGTGTTATCGAAACCTCTGGTACTAGTTCTCGTGGGTCTTAGCATGCAAGGGTCTACCCCAATCTTGGTGGCAGTTCTCAGTGAGTATATGTTTAACGCAGACCCATTATCGATCAAAACCAGTGGGATTATCATATTTCTAGACTCAACAGTTATATTTAAGGATTTTGAGTGACTTCATCGTTTCACTGATAGATCAACATCCAAAAAGAAATAACATTTGGGGCCATCATTTGACCAATTATTTGCTCGACTTCATCCTGGCTAACATGAAGTGACACATGCGTGTTCTTTAACACCCTCATTAATGCTTAGAAATGGAGTGGGAACATCATCAAAAGAAATGGCATTTGGGGCCCAAACCCTTGGTGGGTCTGGGCCATGATCCCTTAATGGGTCTGGCCCATTGAGCCTTGATGGATCTGGGCCGTGGCCCTTAATGGATTTGGCCCATTGGGCCTTGAGGCATGTGGGTAATGGGAGATTGAATGGTGTGGATGATAGAGGGTTGATGGGAGTCATGGGGGAGTGAGGCATGGAGGCTTGATAGGGTATGGGATGGATCCATGGGTGTGTGGTATGGATGAGAGGGGATGTCTTGGGAGGCCTTCCACCTATTGTAGGCTTGGACCATTTCTTCCATCATGGCCATGGAAGGGAGACCGAATGGAGATGAGTTATTTGAGGTTTGGAGGGGCATGAATGCGGTGGATGTGGAGGGTAAATTAGGCATGATCCTGGTAAAATCGGGCATGACCCGAGTAGGAGATGGGATATGGGGTGGATTGGAGGAATGAGGTGGGGCATTGGAAAAGGGGAATGGGTATGATAAAGGGTAAGGTGTGGATGTTTGGGAAGAACCGGGCATGGCACCGGTAAAAATGGGCATGACCCAGGTAGATGGGGGGATTTGTCGAGGGTTGTATAGGGTGGAGGTGACATATGTAAATGAGGGTGGATCGGGCCTATATGGGGAAGATGGAAAATGGGGCATGGATGTGGATGTGGGAAGTTGGGTTGGGTTTGTCATGGATGGGGATGAGAAATGTGTCGAATTTGGTATGGATATAGGAGGGGGTATGGGCATGGTTTGTGAGAAAGATGGGGAAGGGGGGGGGGTTAATTTTGGATATTTTGGAAAGTGTTGGTTGAAAAAATGGGGGCACCAAAGGACCCGGTAATTATAAATGGGGATAGGGTGATGGGGATAATGGTGAAAATTTCTTCCGAATGAGAATTGGTTGGTGAATGTGGTGGGGATGAATCGGGACCGGTGTATGCCAGGTCCACTACCCACGACATCAATGAATTCACTGGGGTATGCAAAATGTTCAGAGTCTACAATGTCACTGATGAGATAGCTAAGCTCCGACTCTTTCCTTTCTCTTTAAGGGATAAGGCAAAAACATGGCTCTATTCCTTAGAATCACAATCTATTTAGAGTTGGGCAGAGCTACACCATCAGTTTCTTAAAAAATATTTTCTCATGACCAAAACCATTGAGTTGCGTCAGAAGATTCAGTTCTTTTCCCAACAACCTATCGAAATATTTCATGAATGTTGGGAATGCTTTAAGGAATTGATTAAGAGTTGTCCAAATCATCAAGTTCCAAGGTGGCAACAAGTCCAAAGTTTTTACAATGGACTGATTCCAGAAGAGAGACGCATGGTTGATCCATCTTGCGGAGGATCGTATGCCACGAAAGAGGCTGATGAGCTGTGGGCATTGTTTGAGAAGTTATATCAAACTTCAATCCAAAATGCGACAATGGAGCGAACTAATTTGGATGTGGTAACAAAATCACATGTGTTGACCAGAAATGGATTATTTGATGTCAATAACAACACTTCAGATCTATTAACAAAGGTTGATATGTCATCCAAGCAAATGAACATGCTGTTAGCTGCAACTAAGCAAGCTAAGAGTCCCATCAATCCCGCTGCTTGTTCAATTTGTGACCACCCAGGTCACATGGTAAACGAGTGCCCTACCACCTTGTCATTTCTTCCTGATGAACCTACTCCTCAAGAGCAGGTGAATCTGACTCAATCATATCAGCAACAAGGTAGGAACATGTACTCAAACACATACAATCCGGAATGGAAAAATCACCCCAACTTAGGATGGGGAGGATCGAACCAAACTGGACATCTGAATCAGCAATTCAGATCCAATCCAATGAGTGGACAACAAAATTTTCAACAAATTTTTCAGCAAAATTTCCGCCCACAGCAGAATTCCAATTTCCAGCATAATTCTAATTTCCAGCAGAACCCTCCTTATTACCATCCGAGTTCTGATTACCGAAAAAATTAGAATTTTAATCAATCTCAGGCCACCGTTTCAAGAGATTTTGATTTGGAGGAAAAGGTGATGCGAAGCATGCAATCTTTTCAACAGATGATAATGGACCAAGTCAGTCAATTAGCCAATCAACTGAGTCAACGAGAGGAAGGTAGGCTTCCCAGCCAGCCTATTAACAATCCTCGAGGTCGAGCACCACCAGATGAAGGGCCATCGAATAGTCAACAGTTGAAAGCTGTTATAGTGCTGAGAAGTGGGCGAGCGGTTGATAATCAAGTGGAAATGCCTGTGGAAGCTGATGAAGAAAGAGAAGCAACAAAAGAGAAAGAACTAGAGAAAAGAAAAGAGAAAGAAAAAGGAAAAGCAAAAGAAGTAGAGGAAGTGTCTCCCTCAAATGTCCAACAAGGACGTGAAAAAGAATCGAAACTTGAATCTGCACCTTATGTCCCAAAGGCACCATTCCCTGAATGCCTAACTCCTCAATCTAGAATGGGGAAGGGATCGGCAAAAATGGAAGAAATCTTTGAAACATTCAAGCAAGTAAAGATAAATCTTCCATTACTTGAGACAATCAAACAAGTTCCTGAGTATGCTAAGTTTTTCAAAGATTTATGCACTCGTAAGAGAAAGGCGCGTACTCATGTTTCAAAGAAAGTGTTCCTGACAAATCAAGTCAGTTCGATATTGCAATTGGAAACCCCACAGAAACTGAAAGACCCTGGAGTCCCAACTGTTCCATGTATCATTGGTGGGCAGCCAATTGGAAAAGCGTTATTAGATTTGGGAGCAAGTATTAATCTAATCCCATACTTAATGTACGAGAAACTCGGATTAGGTGAATTGAAACCCACGACGGTCACACTCCAACTGGCCGATAGGTCAGAAAGAAGACCTAGGGGTATTATCGAGGATGTTTTGGTTGGAATAGACAAGTTTGTCTTTCCAGTGGACTTTGTTGTTTTAGATATGGAACCACCTGTTAAATCAATTAATCAAGTCCCTATCATCCTTGGACGTCCGTTTCTCGCCACTGCCAACGCTTGTATTAATTGTCGCACGGGAGTCATGGACGTTTCTTTTGGAAACATGAAAGTTAGATTGAACACATTCAATGCGATGAACCATTTCCCTAACTGGGATGAGGTTGAATGTTTTTACATCGATCAGATGGACGAAGTGGTGGATGAAGCATTACCATCAATGCTCACCAAAGAAGAATTTGAAACTGTTTTGTTAGCCATCTATGAGGAAAAGGGATCTGAAAGGAAGCAGTCAGAAGAGACAAGGTCGAGTTTATCGCGTCCAGACGATAACTTTTGTGAAAATGTGACTAAGGTAGAACCATTACCTATTAAGGTAAAGGATGTGCTGACTCCATCAATTAAGCAACCACCAACTGTCGAATTAAAATAATTGCCTAAGTCGCTCAAGTACGCTTTTCTGGGACCTCATGAAATGCTTCCGGTAATAATTTCCTCTACATTATTGGCAGAACAAGAGCATGATTTATTGAAAGTACCTAAAGAGCACAAGGAGGCCATCGGATGGACCTTAGCTGATCTCAAAGGGATTGACCCATCAGTATGTATGCACAAAATACATCTGGAAGATGAGAGTAAACCATCGAGGGAATCGCAGAGGCGACTTAATCCAAACATGCAAGAAGTCATTTTAAAGGAAGTCATTAAACTTCTCGATGCTGGAATCATCTATCCAATCTCTGAAAGTGAATGGGTTAGTCCAGTACAAATCATTTCGAAAAAGTCTGGAATCACTGTGAAAGAAACTACGGAGGGAGAATTGTTACCTACTCGTGAAACCACTGGGTGGTGTGTCTACATTGATTATAGAAAATTGAACACAGCTACTAGAAAAGATCATTTTCCCCTTCCGTTCATTGATCAAATTCTTGAAAAATTAGCTGGGCAAGAGTTTTATTACTTTCTTGATGGTTATTCGGGATACAATCAAGTGCCCGTCTTTCCACTTGATCAAGAGAAGACGACATTCATGTGTCCTTACGGTACTTTTGCATATCGCAGAATGTCGTTCGGCTTATGTAATGCACCTGCTACTTTCCAACGATGCATGTTGGCCATATTTTCGGATATAATTGACAAGTTCATCGAGGTATTCATGGACGATTTCTCTATTTTTGGGAAGACATTTGGTTCATGCTTGAATCACCTTTCACAAGTGTTGCAACGTTGTGTAGATTCCAAACTTGTTCTTAGTTGGGAGAAGAGCCATTTTATGGTTCAACAAGGAATTGTTCTCGGCCATATTGTTTCCAATAAAGGAATCAAAGTTGATAAGGCCAAAGTCGACCTAATTGCTAATTTGCCCCCACCGAAGAGTGTTCGACAAATTCGATCATTTTTGGGTCATGTTGGATTTTATAGAAGATTCATCAAAGATTTTAGCCAGGTGGCTAAACCATTGTGTACCTTGCTTGGCAAAGATGTTCCTTTTGACTTCGATGAGAATTACATGAAAGTATTTCTGAAATTGCGTGAGCTCTTTTCATATGCACCGATAATCCAACCCTCGAATTATTCTATACCATTCGAACTCATGTATGATGCATCTGATTATGTGATCGGAGCTGTCTTAGGGCAGAGGGTGAACAAAGTACCTCATGTGATCTACTATGCCAGTAAGACATTGATTGATGCCCAACTTAACTACACCACCACTGAGAAAGAGTTGTTAGCTGTGGTGTATGCTCTCGATAAATTTCAATCTTATCTGCTTGGATAAAAAATAGTGGTCTTTTCAGACCACTCTGCATTGAAATATTTGTTGGCAAAGAAGGACGCCAAACCAAGATTGATCTGCTGGATCTTGCTCCTTTAAGAGTTCAATTTCGAAATCAAAGATAAAAAGGGAGTAGAGAATGTTGTGGCCGATCACTTGTCTCGCATTTTGCCTGAAGAATCATTTGCACCTGAACCTATCCGGGACACTTTTCCGGATGAGCAATTAATGGCAATTGATGCGACCGCTACAAAAGCTCCTTGGTTTGCCAATATCGTGAATTATCTGGTCACTGGCAGAATCCCTACTGAATGGGGTAAGAATGATAAGCATCTCTTTTTCTCCCAGGTAAAATACTATTTTTGGGATGAACCACAATTGTTCAAAATCTGTTCAGATCAAATCATCAGGAGATGTGTGCCTGAAGAGGAGCAACTAAGCGTCATCGATTTCTGCCATGCCGGGGCCTGTGGAGGCCATTTCGGAGGACAGAAGACCGCACAGAAAATCCTTCAAAGCGGATTCTACTGGTCCTCCATCTTTCGTGATGCTACTCGATTTTGCAAAGAATGCCAAAGGTGTCAACAGCTGGGAAATATTTCACGACGAAATATGATGCCCCTTAATCCGATTTTAATTGTTGAAATTTTTTATGTTTGGGGGATTGACTTCATGGGTCCTTTTCTCCCATCTTTCGGGTATTCATACATCCTTGTGGCTGTTGATTATGTCTCCAAATGGATAGAAGCTGTGGCAACCCGATCGAATGATCACAAGGTCGTTGTCAAATTCCTGAGAGAAAATGTGTTTAACCGATTTGGGATCCCGAGAGCAATCATTAGTGATGGTGGTTCACATTTCTGCAACAGCCATTTTACCACTTTAATGAAGAAATACGACATTACCCACAAGGTGGCAACGCCATACCACCCGCAAACTAGTGGTCAAGTGGAAGTGTCGAACCGAGAGATCAAACAAATTTTAGAAAAGACGGTGCGACCGGATAGAAGAGATTGGTCTAACCAGCTATCTGATGCTCATTGGGCCTATCGGACTGCCTTCAAGACACCAATCGAAATGTCTCCGTTCAGAATTGTCTACAAGAAAGCATGCCATCTTCCTGTTGAATTGGAGCATAAGGCATTTTGGGCTATCAAAAGATTCAATTTTGACATGCAAGCGGCAGATCAAATCGAAGGCCACAACTGAGTGAATTGGAAGAGCTACGCTATGACGCGTATGAAAACTCCAAGATGTACAAAGAAAGGTACAAAAAGCTACATAATGAGTCCATTTCTCGGAAAGAGTTCCACATTGGACAAAAAGTTTGGTTGTTCAACTCCAGACTTAAGCTCCACCCGGGGAAACTGAAATCTAGATGGGAAGGCCCGTTTCAGGTTGTTTCTATTAGTGCGCATGGTGCGATTGAGGTCCACAGTCTCAAGGACAATCGCGTTTTCAAAGTCAATGGGCAACGTCTCAAACCAATGATTGAGCCCATAACCCAGTTCAAGATTGAGGTGATGCACCTCAGTGACACCGGTGTTTGATCAAGGAAGTGGTCGAGCTGTCGACAATTAAACTCAGCGCTTCCTGGGAGGCAACCGAGTGTGTTTTATTTTCATTTTTATCCTTATTTTTGTCTTCATTTTTGTTTATGTTAGAATTGAGTGTTTCTCAATCGATTGACTGTCCCATAGTCAATCGATTGACATTTCCCTGTCAATCGATTGAGAATTCAAGCATCGTCATCATTTTCTTCTTTCTGTGTCAATCGATTGAGAATCTTGTATCGATCGATTGACATCACATAGGGTTTTGAGCAGTTTTTGGAACTTGAAGCGCCACCCGACACATCTTGTCGTGGCGGCTAATTTTCAGGACACGATTTGTGTCAATCGATTGACTTGATTGGGTATTAACTGCGTTCGTTTCCAAGGCACCAAACCGGTGCAACTTTTCAAAAAAATGTGTCCTCAATCGATTGACAGCACTGTGTCAATTGATTGACATTGAAAGCGAAGCAGGGAATTGTGCCACGTTCCATACACATGCCCGATGACTTTCCAACTTCGCGCGACATGGGCAAACGAACCATTCTCAATTGATTGAGGATTCATCCTCAATTGATTGAGGTCTGCATTATATAAGTGGTGCCACAACCCGTGGCACCCTCAATCCAACTCCTCTCCAATCCAATCCACAACAGGCTTTTATATTCTCCTCGTATGCGATCGAATGGCGGCGCCTGGCCCACCAATATTCCGTCCACCACGTCCTGCCAATGACCGATGCGCATCCCTAATGAGCATTATATCGATCGCCAGTTCCAAACTGAAAACTTCTTCAATCTCGCCAAATACCGTCGCATCGCGGAATGTGCCCGTTCAATCTAATTCATCGAGGCTTTGCGATTGGAAATGTTGCTTGCCCCGCTGCCCATCGATATCTCTCCGCGCATCATTCGCCTATTTTATCAGAAAATTGTATGGGTACCGGAAACACTCTCGCCAACGGGAATGCCCTACATAACCATCAAGATCGACAATTGGCAATATAATCTGCATGTTGCCGATCTCGCACGGGCCTTCAACTTTTACATGGTTCGACCTGTGAACCACCACATTAATCCGGCTATTGATCGTAGTCAAGAGGACATGATCAATAATATGTGTGGAGGACGTCACGGGACCGGTCAATCCACTAAACGAGCTGTTCTTCCAATGGACATTCTCTTTTGGGATATCGTCATGGCAAATAACCTCCTAGCATGAAAACAGAGAGGACAAAGAATAAGGAAATTGCACTTTATGCGGCGCACACAAACACTTGGTTTGATGCACCCGGTCTGATGCTTGAGGAGATGTATCGGTGTCACCAGGATATCGCCACTACCACCGTACCGGTGAAGCGTGCAGTAATTCTCCTCCATTTCCCACACTATGTGATGCACCTGTTGGATCACCTTGGCTGCCCCATTTACGATGATGAGGAGTTGGGCGACATGTAATTTTATCAGTATGGCATCAATGTATGGGAAAAGAGCATCAAAGCAATTCTTCGTGTGCAGCCACCCCTGATTGACGTCGATGATGTACCTCCTCCTCCCCGTCCAAACCCCGCACAACACCAACGTGGCGGTGTTAGACGGCCTCGTCCTGAAGAGGTCCCGGATTTTGATGTCGAGGCAGCTGTTGCTTGCCTCAAGGCGCGGATGGATGGGCTGAATGCGAGGCTTGGTGGTGTGGATCGCAGATCTAGGTTTCAGACCTCTCTTCTCATGTGGATGGCCCGGGAATCATACCCTAGGCGTGCCGAAGAATTCATCGTAGGAGCACGAGCGGCGATGAATGAGGAGAGGGACCCTGAATATGATAATGAGAGTGATGATGATGATGATGTGTAGTGTGTAGTGTGTGGTTCTATGTTTCGTTTAGTGTTTTTGTCTGTTAGTAGGTGTTTTTGTTATTTTTGGTTGATCTATTTTTGTTTTAGTTTTTAGGTTAGAGTAATTTTAGTTTGATCGAGGGTGTAATCAATCGTTAAAAATCAATTAATTTGGTGTATTTTGGCATGATTTTTGTTCTGTGTATTCACGGATTGTTTTTCAGAGTGCATCAGTCAATCGATTGAGGGGTCCCTCCCAATCAATTGAGCACTTTCCATTAAAATTCTATAAGTACCACTCCTCTGAGTCAATCGATTGAGACTCTGATCTCAATCGATTGATTTCTGCATGATCAAACTGTCAACATCAGTCAAAAACAGAAAGTTCCTGAAAGATACGGTGTTCTCGGAGGATTTTGAGCCATGCACCATCCGGCTTTGTTTACATCTTGTGTCAATCGATCGACACTAAACTGGTAATCGATTGACTGATGCTTAATTCCTGAAATTCGCACCGACTCTTCCGAAAATAGAATTTTTGGCTAGAGTCCATTTTGTAGAAGGTTTTTAGAGTTCATCCTTTAAGGAGTTTTTCTCTATTTAAGGGTCTTATTAGTGTCCCTTTAGTCAAACATTTCCTCCTCCTTCCCAAAAGTTTTAGCCATGTCTTCCATCCGGTATCGTACCCGATCTGCCGTGAAAAAGCTGATGGAGCCCGCGCAAAAACATGCACGTTACCACGCTCCGCAGCCACCACTCGACTTGTCGCATCATGACGTCATCAACCTTGATGATGCATCCCCTCTATAAGTCAACTCAATTTTCACGCGCTCCGCTGAGGCCGTCCACGACCCAATTCGGCCTCTCGTACAACCACTCCTACCCCACCATTATCACCACCCCGTGCACCAGTTCCGCGGCCTGGCGAGGTTGGAATCCCCGAGGAAATGTGGAACTACACGTTTCCAAAACCGAAGGAAGGCAATTCTCCCATGGAAGACTAAAAGGATTAGGATTGTCAGTCTACTTTTAGGAGTTTTTCTTTATATTAGTATTTTTCTGTTATTTATTTATTTATTATTTTATTATATGTTTTAGTTTCGGTTTGTTTTAGATTAATTTTGCATAGGATTTCCATTTTTCACTAATTGTAATAGTTTCCCTCTATTTAATAAAATTTAGTTCGTTAAATAATTGTGTTTTTCTTTGCCCACCTTCTCTTTCACTTGATCTAGTTCTTTTGTTACTCGAGTGCATCATAACAGGTTTGGGGGGGGGGGGGTTTCCCTCCTATTTCAACATCATCACCAATGAGGACATTGGAAAGTTCAGGTTTGGGGGGGTAAATTGTCATCAGTCAATCAATTGAGACACTGGTCTCAATCGATCGACTGATGACAGGAAGGCTAATGAAATTCGAATTTTTATTCATTTTCATAAATTGTGAATGACCTGAATTTCTTCAAAATATGTTATCATACCATGCTTATTTTTATGAATGCTCATAAAGTTCAAGATTAAAATAGCAATAATCATGTTCTATGCCTGAAAAATTTGTGCACCATCACTTTGCTTCAATTCCAAGTTTGAGAATTAAGTTAAGATTTGAAATTTTCAGATCGCAAGAAAGGCTTAAACCCAGTGAGTTTTGAAACTTTATCTTCGTCCATGATGAGTGTAGAAATAAATTCGGAGTATCTTTGAATTCCTGCTTCAATTGTTAACATCTCATTTATTTTACTTTGATTTGTTGATTATATGTGTGTTATACCATTACACTAGAAATCAATGTGTATTAACTCAAAGCAAATAGGCATATTTTACCATATGAAAGAAAATGATCTAAGACCATTTTTGGCTCATTTGCGCTTAAAATGACCTACCTTATAAATGTATCATTCTAGTACCCCTTTGAGCCTATTGAAAAATTTACCTTTATACATTCTTTGATAAGCCACATTAACCTTTAACCCTTCACCATTTCTGAAAATTCAGCTTTACCCTTCTTATTTCTGAGCAATTAGGAACGAGGGATGAAAATGAGCGAAAAAAGAGTAAGTGGAGAGATACTGAGTTGTGGTGTTTACTAAGAGTGTATGGCAGAAACATAAAAGAAAAGGGGGGAGAAAAAGAAAGAGAAAGAGAATTGTGAAAAATAATGAAAAATATGAGGTGCTTCAAGAAAAGGAAACAAAAGAAAAAGCAGTTGAGAAAAATAGTGAGAAATGTAAAAAAAAAAAAAAAGGAGATAGAAAAATCAGAAGTTTGTTTCTTTTCCAAATTCTCAGAAATTTTGAATCCCAACTTTCAATTCTTTCTTAACCTCTACCCGAGCCCCATTACAACCTTAGAAAAGACCTTTTTGATCCAATCATGAGTGGTAAATGCCTTGTGGAGATTGACTGCACAATGTCTATGGTGCTTGGTATATGCATGTTTGAAATACAAATATCTTTCTTAAAATGGGATTTCTTTCTAAAATTCTGTGATGCACTGTCTTTCTTATAACTTGTAAGATTTTCCTAAATTATGTTGTAATTCCATCTCACATGTGAGTGAAATATAAAACCATTCATCAGGAGTAATTTCATTATGAGTGTATACCCATGGTAAGGATTGAAGCCTAAACATGTGATCTAAAGGTTCCTAGTTTAAGCTTCTTCTCAGATAAAAGAATTTGAGTAGTGATGATTGCATAACATTCTAAGGCATAAATCATGAGCATTGAAAGATAACAAATTGAATTGAATGAGCACTAATAAAATGAACATGGTCAGATGCAGTTAAAAGATTTTCTAGGGTCATCTAATCACTTGAAGGGCATGACTGAAAATTCTGAAATTCATAAGTTTTGAAGTTTGTAGGTATCTTCGCTGGAAACCTTCAGGAGACAAAACTCTCCACTAGGGATCACCTAGGAGTTTAAAGGCTTGTTGTATGCGCTAAATGCAATCGTGTTCCCTACGAAAGTGGCATTTAAATTTTTAGGATGTTAGTTGTTTTACATATTTATCATGCTCTTTGCTCGAGGACTAGCAAAGTGTAGGTTTGGGGGTGTGATCGGTGCCGAAATGTGACTATATTTCGCACCTTAACCCCTACATTTTTCTATTCGATGAAAGAATCTGATGGTTGTTGTGAGGTTTTGATGTTCACAGGTGTTTCCGACCGTTGGATCTTTAAAGAGCATAAAAGAAGGAAATTAAAGGCTACACAAGAGCTATGGACAAAAATGTCAAATCAAGCATCAAAATCCGTGAAGAAAATCAACATCTATCAAGAGAAAGAAGACTCTTTCTTGAAAAGTCAATCGATTGAGGTCAAAGTGTCAATCGATTGATAAATAGAGAAAAGACTTAACCTTGAATGTCAATCGATTGAGGGATAAATGTCAATTGATTAAACATGAAGGCAGGAGTGCCCTAAATTAGCTCGAACTAAAAGTCAATCGATTGAGACTTCTGTCTCAATCGATTGAGGTTATTAGGGTTAGGTTTGCTCGGCCACTATAAAAGAGAAGTTATGGGTTTGTAAAATTATTATTCATCATTTTGGAGTTTTGATTTTTCTCTTCATTCTTCAAGGTTCTTCTTTCTCCTTCTTCTAGGGTTCCATCTGGGTAGATTGTACCTAGGATTTGCATTGTTTTTCCTTTACGTTCATGAAAGCATAGATTGTATTTAGGAAAAGGCTTTGTAAACAAAGATCTTTTGGAAGAAATGAAAAGAGGAATGACTTTGAATGAACAAAGAGATCGTACATAAAAGATGAGAAGCTAAATCAGTTGATCGGGGAAGATACGATCCCCAGATAAGTAGTATTTTTTTATGATTAATACCGCAGTCTATTTATTATCATCATAGAATCGTTTTGCTAAAAGTTTATGTTATTGAAAATATATTGAATGCTTTGTTATGACCTTTGATTGCGCGTATCAACGGCTTTAATCGCTAGATCTGGACCTGCAGACTGATCTAGGCTGCAGAGCGATTATATACTTCCTGTTATAATCTAAACATCATAAGATTTGCTATGCTTTTTACATGACTCATACCGTGATGATAGGCTGAGTCATTGTTTTTAGATAGGGTATGCCGGATTGATGATCATATTTTATTACGAATCATTTTTCTAGACGAATGATGGTGTGAATGATGCTTTAATGAAATTGTGGGTTTTAATGATAGAAAAGAGGTACTAATCTGGGGTAGCATATTCCTTGATCATATTTAAATATTGTTCTTAGATTCATCAGTAATTAGTTGTTTAGATTAATTTATTTTTCTTGCGTTTAGGAAAAGTGTGATAAATTTTTGGTAAATTGAATCTGCCCTTTGATACTTCCTTGGGGACATTTTTAAATCTCTGAAAGAATTAATTAAAATTCACGTTTCCCTGTGGGTTCGACTCCCTTGTTCTTGCCATATTGCAATAGATATTGTGCACTTGCAAGGATTACATTTAAAATCGATCACCACCCTTGGGATTTGACACAACTAATAGTTGCGCGAGACTATTTCTCCCCAGAAATGGCCTAGCGCAACTAATAGTTGCGCCAGTGATAATTTTGCCTGGCGCAACTATTAGTTTTGCCAGTATTAATTATGGACCCCACCTTTGCAAACCAACTTTCAGACACTGTTTAAAATTGTTTTACTGTACATTTGCCTGGTGCAACTATTAGTTGCGTCAGGCATATAAATAGTAACCTCTTATTTTGCCTCAAAAATCGTGATTGGGGTTTGACTTGTTGACCACATTGACCTTTGGGGTGTGTTTTGCTATTCTGTTGCACCCATTCCCTACCTATTTGCAACCGTTCAAGTGGCTTAAGGCCTCACCCCATCATCCACCATTGGAGGACCTTCTCACACATCTCAAGGCTTCAAAAACCCTAGGAATCCTTAGATGTGAGGTTACCTAATTGCTAAACTCATTTAGCTCTTAAGTGGTCTCCTAATCCACCCATTTCCTATAAATAGAGCCCCCCACCCTTGGTTTTCGGGGTTGAGAAATTTACTTAAGAGAGAAAGAGCTCAAAGTGAAAAGTTCTTCCTCCCTTTTTTGCACCATTTTCACTCAAATTCTAGAATCTCCCAACCTCATTTCAAGCTTGTTCTTGCATCCAAAGTGCTTAGCCTAGGTGTGTGTGATCCCCTAGCCTCCATTCCCTACCTCTTAGCTTGAAGCCTTAGGAGTTAGAACCCCATTTTCCACCATACAAGGCCTTCAAAAGCTCATCAAAATAAGCCGCGCAAGGCTCTCCTACAATTCTACAAGGGCTCGAGGGCTCTGGCTCTCCCCTTTCTTCTCCTATCTCTTTCTAGCTCCCTCCATCCTCCCATTTGTGCTGTTACGCCGCCGACTTTTCGGTAGGAACGGAGGGGCACAAATAGGATTCTAAGCCCTTTTGGGCAAGAGGAAGCTATTTTCCTTTCTTTTGCTTCATTTTATTTTTAGCCATAAGTAGAGACCGCCTAACACCTTCCCGATCGATAACCGAAGCCCCTACTCAAGAGCCTTTGGTGTGGATCGGATTCAGAGTCATATTTGTGGCACTTCGGTGCTTATAAAAATGATATAGGTATCTCGGGTCACCAAAAGCTCCGGGTGGCGACTCTATATTTTTTTTGCAAGTGAGTGCATCGCCGCGACAGGATGGTCACAAATCCAACGGTTGCACAGATGGCGACTCTGCTAGGGAGAAGCTAGTAGAGCTTCCCCTTGAACTAGGCCTTTTTTTTTTATTTTCCTAACATTTTATTACTATTTTTTATTTTTATTTTTGCTATTTTTTTTTTCACTCACCCCTCCGATTAAGTCACTTTACTTATCCCTACTTTTCCGTCCTTTGCATGCCTTAGCCGATCGGCGGGCTTACTTGTGCATTGTCTTTATTTTTTCCTTACATTTCCGTCATTTTTTGTGCCTTAGCCGATTGGCGTGCCTACTTGAGCATTGTCTTTTAATTTCTTTAATTTTTCATCATTTAAAGTGCCTTAGTTGATTGGTGGGCCTATTTGTGCAAACATATCCCAACAGTGGACGCCGGCCTGTAGTGGCGGCACTGGGTCATCACCCCCGGTCTTTGAACTAAAGAAAACTTCCAAAAAAAGAGAAAAACTTTAAAAAAAATTAAAATTGAACCAAGTTAGAGAGCTTAATTAATTTATTTTCATGGGATAGATTTTCAAAGGATTGAGTTTAGGCATACATACAACCACCCAGGTCTTAGTATGGCGGCAGCCCTTAGTGGTGATGATCCAGAAAAGTCCCAGCCCACCTAGTATCTGAGAAGGGGCTTGCGCCGGACTCAAATTCGTTAGGTGCAGTAAGGAGAGAATCGATCACCGAAAAACAGTTCAGTTCCCGGAAATCCAGCTTCCACAAAAAACCCAAAAAGAGACTCATTTTGGGCTGCTGTTTCTGCTGTTATACATTCTAGAACACCATTTTTTGTCTAGCACAAGTATTAGTTGCGCCAGCATAAAAAAAACTGGAATTTACAACTAGCGCAACTAATAGTTGCGCTAGCTTTAAAATCCAAATTTTTACCTTGGCGCAACTAATAGTTGCGCCAGTATAAAAAAGGTGTCCAGCAAACTGGGCGCATGTATTAGTTACGCTAGGTCTGTTTAACAGCACCCCAGCTCGGATCTGTGGCCTTCTTCACCTCCCATGTACCCCAATCAGTGTGCTTAGTGCCTTCTTTAGACCCCGCCATCTCCGACACCCAATACGCCCCCGCCGGTTAAAAGAGGGCAACTTCCTTTTGGCCCATTCCGGGAGATCGAGTTGTTTGCCTCAATTTTCGTGCTTTCAATAGATCGAAGGTTCTCCTTCGATTCTTTCGAAGTGCATCGGAATCGTTGCCGCATGTCTTGAATTAAGGTACGAGAGCCACCCGTAAAGGGAATTTCAAGGCCTCGGAACCTTTGTTTTACAAAACTTTTTCAAAAATATTTAAAATATATATATAATCAAAACCCAAAAAATATGTATATAGTTTGTGGTGCCGGCACAATGGCATCATCTTGCCCTTCGTCGTCCTGTAGGGGAAGAAGGAGGAGGATTTTTTGGCCTTATCCAAGGCACCCTTACCCAACCCGTTCCCTCCACGTCCACCCCATCTATACCCAATCATCCTTAAATCTACCACCCACATCCGATCCTTCTTCCATCACCATGATGGAGGAGATGTTCTAAGCCTCCTATGGAAAGCTTCCCAAAACACCTCCCCTCATCCACACATCCATGAACCCATCCCATATGTTAGCAAACCTCCATGCTTCACTCCCCCATGACCCCCATCAACCCCCCATAATTCACACCATCCAAAACCCCATCTCCCACATGTCCCAAGGCCCATTGGCCCAAAAACCTACCATTCACCAAGGCCCATTTGCCCAAAACCCCACCACCCATGATCTCTAAGGCCCAATGGCCCAACACCCCCATCACCCATACCCAAGGGCCCACGGCCCAAACCCATCAAGGGCCCCTGGCCCAAAACCATCAATGGCCCATGGCCCAAAACCATCAAAGACCCATGGCCCAAACGCACTAATGGCCCATGGCCCATACCCCTCAAAACCCAGTGGGCCAGATCCACATAGCCCAAGGGCCCATTACCCAAACCAATACCCAAGGGCCCATGACCCAAACCCATCAAGGGCCCATGGCCCAAACCCACCAATGGCACATGGTCCATACCCCTCAAAACCCAGTGGGCCAGGCCCACATACCCGAAGGGCCCATTGCCCAAACCCTTACCCAAGGGGCCCATGGCCCAAACCCATCTAGGGCCCATGGCCAAAACTTATTTGGCCCAAGCCCAAACCCTCCAAGGGCCCATGGCCCATACCCACTAATGGCCCATAGCCCATACCGCTCAAAACCTAGTGGGCCAGGCCCACATACCCAAGGGCCCACAGCCCAAACCCATCTAGCCCAGGCCCATACCCACCAATGGCCCATGGCCCAAGCCCTCCAAAGCCCAATGGGCCATACCCATGAAGGCTTAATAGGCCAAGATCACCTAAATTCCATGCCCTTTACCCAAACCCAACCTGATTAAGGCCTTGTGGCCAAAACCTACCCCGGGCCCATGGCCCAAGCCCAAACCTCTTACCCACCACAATACCCCCAAAACTTCACTCACCCCCAACCTTCACAACCGGGTCAAACCCATGTCGTACCTCAGACCCAATTTTCCCATGGCCCCATACCCCAAGACCATATCCAAACCTTCTCCCATATCCAAGGGCCCCATCAGGCCCCTAAATAAAACTACCACTCATCCCATCACCCCACAACACTTCCCTTACATTCAAGGGGCTCACCCAACCCACATCCAATCCAATCCCATCCAGTCCATGCAACAACAGTATGAGAACACTGTCCTCATTGCACCCTACATAGATCAGCAGTATGAGGAGGACGAGATCAAAAACAGTGGTGCCTATGTCGGGACAGTGACCACTATTAATCCTCCACTGGTAGTAATCCCACCCCCGATAACACAGAGCGAGTCCCGGCCGACTGTTGAAAAAATGGCCCCCATGTCCAAAGAATCGAAACAGTTAAGGGAGCAGCTAGACAAAATCCAGAAACAATTGTTAAAGATGGGTGGTGCTGAAATCCATGCCACAGATTTTATGAATTTGTGTCTGTTTGCCGAGGTCCCCCTGCCACCCAAATTTAAAATGTCAGTATTCGAAAAGTACAATAGCATGGGCAACCCGATTGCACACCTTAAGTCCTATTATAGGGACATGTGCCAGTATGGGGGGACGAGAAGCTGCTAATAAAAGTCTTTCAGAAGAGTTTGACCGGTCCGGCCCTGAGGTGGCTTACGTCTCTTGAACCATCCATGATGAAGACATGGGAGGACTTAACACATTTGTTCCAAGAACAGTATGTCTGCAATACTGATATCGAACCACGCAAGTCTGATTTAGCCCGTTTGAAACAAAATCCCAACGAGACCTTCAGCGACTATTTGGGGCATTAGAGAGCACAAGCAGCTCAAGTCAAAAATAGAATATCGGACGATGAGCAGATAGAGATGATTTCAAAGAACACTTTGCCAGTGATTTTCGATTTTCTTGTCTACCAATAGCAGTCTAGTTTTGTTGATTTGGTAAGAAACGCCAACCGCTGTGAGGATGCCATCAGGGTAGGATGGCTCAACAAGAATGCATCCGGGGGGTCAAGCGGGGTTAGGAGGTTCTCCGAGCAGAAAAATGATAGAAGAACAGGGGCAGAGGTACAGAATGTTGCAAACACCTGGCCCAACAATAACAATGTAGCCCCCTTCCAGTTTAAAGCAGCGTAACCACCTCCCGTCAGGACAGGGCCGGTACAGAGAGCCAGGAATGGGCAGGGATTGCAAATGACCCTGGAAAGAAGAGCTCGTTATGATCGTGTTTTTACGCCCTTGGGGTAATCTTTAAGTGTACTTTTACCTTTATTAATCGAAAAGGGATTAGTAACTACGCTCCAACCACGACCTCCTCCCAATCCGATTCCATATAACTTTGACCCAAATACTCATTGTAATTTCGACCAAGGCTCAGGTCACCCAACTGATCACTCCTCCCAATCTGATTCCATATAACTTTCATCAGGTGCCTTTGTCACCACACCCTACCGGAATAGCAGGTCCCAGACCCACCATAGGGTTGGTAGAGGAAATTGAGGAAGAGTATGAATTTGACCCCTCTGATTATATCAGTAGCAGAGAAAATTTTGTGGTCCCCTGGCAGCGTGACCAAGAAGAGAACCATTGGGGTGGTTGAGCCCCTGAATCTGGCAGATTATTTTCCTTCCCCTACACCAGCAGTTGACCCCTAGTTCTTAGGGACTATTTCCCATCACCCACCCCCATCAACTACGTACAAATAAATGCATATCAACCATATTCAACCACCCCCTTAAATTACCCAATAAGCCATCAGACCCCCAATCCTACACTCGCACCCATCAATTACCAGTGGCCTACACCCACCCCCATTATCCCCATTTCAACCACCCACAAACTCTACCACCCCTGTCAATTCCCTAGTGGCCCATCAAACCCCCAATCCTCTGCCCGCACCCATCGACTACCAATGGCCTACGACCAGCCCACTACCCCCGGTACAACAATAGTTAAGCTTCACCACCCCTACCTGGCCAAATTTTGCCACCCACCCATCCATCACCGAGGTAAGCCTGGTCTTACCTATCATCCTAGAGCCATCGGTACATGCACTTCAGATATCGGCAGCCATACCTTTCCAGCTTTCAGGACCAACCTATGATCCACATCAGGTCCCGCTAAGCTATGAGCAAACCAATGCTAATGCCGGTAGCAGCAACAGGGAGGGGGCAGTGGATTTCGTTACCAGATCAAAAAGAATCTCAAAACAGCCCGAGGCAACAACAGCAGCAGCACAAACCCAACCTGAAGGAAAGAAAGACAGCGCAGTGAACTCCTTCGAGAAGATGAGTCAAGAACATATACTGGAGACTCAGGTGAGAAGAATGCCTGCCCATATAACTGTATGGGATCTGTTGATGACGTCCTCACTCCATTTCCAAGCATTAATGGGGGTGTTAAAGAATGCGCATGTGTCCGAACAGGTGAGCCAAGACGAGGTCGGGTAAATAATCGGACAGGTAATGGCACCCAATGCCATTTCATTTTCGGATGCGGATCTGTCGGAGGAGGGAAACAGTCATGCTAAATCCCTCAACATTACTGTCGAATCCGGGAACATGATAATTCCCTTAGTTTTAATTGATAATGGGTCGGCTCTGAATGTGTGCCTATTGAGGACTGCCACCAAGATTGGCGTGGACCCCTGTATGCTAAGGCCGACAAGGACTAGTGCTCGGGGATTTGATAATACAAGAAGAGAAATAATGAGAGAGGTCGATCTGAAATTAGTAATTGGGCCCATGACCTTCTCTATACCTTTTTAAGTGATGGATATCAAATCTTCTTTTAACTTATTGATAGGACGCCCATGGTTACATGAGGTCGGGGCGATACCTTCTACCCTCCATCAAAAGCTAAAATTCATATCCGGGCAGAAGGTGATCACCATCATTGGTGAAGGGCATGATGAGAAAGATAAGGCCACTCACAACATTGAAAATCCTAAAGTAATGGATGTGCCACATACTGAGGAAGACACCGACCTCCACAGTTTTGAGTATGAGGTATCGGCAGTAGACCTAGAGCCCTCGAGAAACATCACTTCTACAATCGGTAGCAAAATGGAAGTAGCGGTGGCCATGCTCCAGAAATGGGGCTATCAGAAAAGCAGAACGCTCGGGCCTAGACTGCAAGGTAGAAGAGAGCCAGTTGTTGCCAAGGGGCAGAAGGTCCGATTTGGGTTAGGTTACAAGCCCACAGAGGAAGAGGTCTGAGAGGCTAAAGAGAAAGTCAGGGTCCCTGCAGCTGCTAGAGCTCGAGGAATCAACATAGAAGAGAAACCTCGCCCTAGGCCGCACATCAGGGAATACTTTGTCAGCGATGGGATCGTAAAGGTCAATCGAAATGGGTAACCCATTTGACCCCACACACACCCACAGCCCCAATACATCCAACCAATTCCTAGATCTCCCTTCCCAACCTGGAAATAGATTTGGCTGCGTTGTCCCTCTTCGAGGAACGATGGCCAGTACTTGAACAAACTCTCCCTGTGGTAAATTACCACAAAATTGAGTTATCATTTGAGAACATCATATCAGATGAAATGGGGATCAACATGATGGAAGCTTACTCCAATGACCCATATCAGTCAGCACCCTCCATCCCAACAGGTAAAGGAATGGCCCCTCAGGTACGCAATTGGGTATCTTTGCCCCAAACTCTAGAAGCAGGGAGTGGCCTAAAGTTTGGCACCTATTTCTAAAAAACAAATAACCTATAAAAAGTGAGATAAGTCCTTGGCAGGCAATACTTTATATATACACAGACTCGCACTGCCAAGGGTCTGCCTCCAAAGAAATACAAAATCTCAAAAACATTGAAAAAATAAAAAATCCTAAAACATTAAAAAAATCCAAAGTAAAAAAATATCGTCATTTAAAATTTCAGAAAAAGTCCCACAAAAGGATGCCTTAATCGAAATACCTGTCCCACGTAAAATTGACCCCTTTCCTATAGAAATACAAGAAGTGGTAGGAGTTACGAGTCTGGACGAGGAGAGTCCTTTGGAGGAGCTCCCTAATGGGCTCCTTGACCGGTTTGCCGACTTTGAGCATGGCCCTACCCCCGTTGTCGAAGAGACAGAAGACGTCAATTGAGGGACTAAGGAGATTCCCAGAATAACCAAGATCGGAACGTCGTTGTCCCCTGAAGAAAGGAAAATCATGATCGACTTCCTTCAATCATACCAAGATGTTTTTTCCTGGTCGTACGAGGACATGCTTGGTCTGGACACTGATTTGGTCAAGCATGAGTTGCCTCTCTACCACGATATAAAGCCTGTTAAGCAGAAGCTGAGACGTCTTCGACCCAAATGGATGCTGAAAGTCAAAGATGAGGTCGTCAAGCAGTATGACGCGAGATTTCTCATGGTATCTAAGTACCCACAGTGGCTAGCCAATATCGTGCCTGTACCGAAGAAAGATGGAAAGGTCTGCATGTACATCAATTTCCGTAATTTGAACAGGGCAAGCTCGAAGGATGATTTCCCACTGCCGCATATTGACATCTTGGTCGATAATGCTACTAAGCACAGGATGCTTTCATTTATGGATGGATTCTCAGGATACAATCAGATAAAGATGGCAGAGGCAGATCGAGAGAAGACTGCATTCATCACTCCGTGGGGAACCTTTTGCTATCGAGTCATGCCATTTGGACTGAAAAATGCTGGTGCAACGTACCAAAGAGCTATGACTGCGATGTTTCACGACATGATGCACTGAGAGATTGAGGTGTATGTCGACGATATGATAGCCAAGTCACCGGAGCGAGGCGATCACTTGGTAAACCTTCAGAAACTATTTGAGAGGCTGAGAAAGTACAGGTTATGTCTAAATCCACAGAAGTGCGCTTTTGGCACTATGTTCAAAAAATTATTAGGATTCATCGTCAGCAGGAGAGGGATCGAGGTCGACCCAATCAAAGTCAAAGCTATCACAGAAATGCCACCACCGTCTACTGAGAAGGAAGTTAGAGGGTTCTTGGGCAGAATATAATATATCAGTCAGTTCATTACACAACTAATGCCCATCTGCACGCCGATCTTCAAGCTACTAAGGAAGAACTCGCCCGTTGAATGGAATGATGATTGTCAGGTAGCATTCATTAAAATCAAAAGCTACCTCCTTAACCCACCTGTGTTCATACCACCCGAGCCAGGGAGACCACTCTTGATGTATCTTTCCACAACAAAAGTTTTGATGGGATGTGTCTTAGGTTAGCATGACGAGACAGGAAGAAGAGAGCAGGCCATCTACTATCTGAGAAAGAAATTTACTGATTATGAGACACGCTATTCTTATCTGAAAAAAGCATGCCTAGCTCTTGTATGGGCTACTCAGAGGCTTTGCCATTACTTGTTATCCCAAGCCATTCTACTCTTGGCTTGAATGGATTCGTTGAAATACCTGTTTGAGAAGCCCGCTCTCACTAGGCAGACTGCACGCTGGCAACTCTTATTATCTAAGTTCAACATCACATACGTCACTCAGAAGTCGATCAAGGGGTAGGCACTCGCTGACCATCATGCCGACAATCCTTTTCCAGATTATGAGCCTTTGAGGACTGAGTTCCTAGATGAAGACATCTTGTTCATGACAGAAAACAATACAGAAGAAGCAGAAGATTCATGGGTAATGCCCTTCGATGGGGTAGCAAATGCCGAGGGTCAGGGAGTTGGCGCCATTCTAATTTCACCAAAAGGATCCCATGTATCGGTCTCTATTAAGCTAAATTTCCCTTTCACAAACAACATGGCTGAATATGAAGCTTGTGTCGCTGGTCTGCAGGCGGCTCTCGATCTAAATATAACTCACCTCCTAGTGTTTGGCAATTCGCAGTTAATCATATGCCAGACGAACGGTAACTAGAAGACGAAAGATGAGAAACTGATCCCTTACCATGAGCACCTCGAGGATCTGATAGCTTGTTTTGAAGATGTGACATTCTCATATGTCCCTCGGATAAGGAATTGCTTCGTTGATACACTAGTGACGTTGGCATCGATGATAGAAATCCCATATGGTGCTGAAATGAAGCCGATCATGATCAAGCAGAGGAATGAGTCGGCCTTCTGCCTCCAGATTGAGGAACCTATGAAGCCTGAATATAAGTCACCTTGGTTCTCTGATATCAAGAGTTTCCTCGAGATCCTATCTTTCCCTGAAGGTACATCCAAGTCGGACCGACGAACCATTCAGCGTCTAGCAGCAAGCTACGTCATTTGTGGGGAATGCCTTTACAAGCGATCCTACAATAATGTTTTATTTAGGAGCCTTACAGAAGGTGAAGCAATTAATATTATGAAGGAGATCCACGAAGGGGTATGTGGAGCCCACATCAGCGGTCACATGCTTGCTAAGAAAATTTTGTGGCAGTGATACTTTTGGACCACTATGGAATGAGATTGCTGCAAATATGTTCAAAAATGCTACAAGTGTTAAGAACACTCCAGTCTAATACACGCTCCTGTTATCGATCTTCACTGCATGACCACTCCTTGGCCATTTGCTACCTGGGGCCTTGACATCATCGGAATGATTAATTCGAAAGCATTAAATGGACATCGGTTCATCCTCATCGCCATTGAATACTTCACAAAATAGGTAGAAGTGGCATCATTTGCCAACATCACGGCCAGTCACATCGAGAAGTTCCTCAAGAATAATATTGTATGCTGATTTGGAGTCCCCAAAGATATCATCATGGATAATGGTACAAATTTTGCAAATAAGTGCATCCGAGCTTTCTGTGAGTAATACAAGATCAAGTATCATCGCTCGTCCCCTTATCGACCTCAAACTAATGGAGCCGTGGAAGCTGCTAACAAGACGGTCATTCGCATCCTAGAGAAAATGGTCATCACCTACTGAGATTAGAGTGAAATACTGTCGTTTTCTTTGTGGGCCTACAGAACATTGATCTGTACCGCTACAGGGGCAACACCATTCTCCCTTGTGTATGGAACCAAGGTCGTCCTACCGGTTGAGGTTGAAGTACCCTCACTCCGAATTCTCATGGAATTAGGCTTACCCGAAGTAGAGAGAGAGATCCCGCTTCGAACAATTGAACTTATTGGACGAGAAAAGTCTCCTAGCCATGTGTCACACTCAAATTTACCAGGGGCGAATCACACGCGCTTACAATAAACATGTTCGCGGTCGAGATCTAAAGGTAGGAGACACTGTACTGAAGAAGATCTTCCCATCCCTCCATGTCAATCCGAGAAGCAAGCTCAAGCCAAACTGGGAAGGACCTTATGTCATTCGAGAAGTGCTGCCGGGATATGCCATCCGCCTCGCCACCATGGACGGAGATCATCTTCCTGAGCCCATCAATGCTTGATACGTCTGACGGTTCTACTCTTAGTCTATCACGATAAGGTAAGTATTGGCAAAACAGATACGTGACTGCTTAAGAACCATTCAAAAGAGACCTTCATTCCAAACATAGTAGCCAAAAGGCATCCCTAAAAATGATGATATCCTTTGCTACCCCATTTGAGCCTAGGCCTTTTTTTCAAAAACAAAAACCCTTCCCCAAAAAATGTGTGTGTGTGCATATACAAAAAAGGTAAGTAAAGTTACCATCAAAATCCAAAAAAAAAATCGAAAAAGCAAAATCTCAAAAAGAGATTGCCTGAAATGGAGCAAAAAGAATAAAAAAAATGTGTAGAAGAATCATGGGGCATGTACAGTAAAAACTCCCAAGGGAGAAAGTATGTTGAGAAAACAGAAGCCGTATCAAGGAAACCCTTTTAGCCTAGCATACCTTCAAATTCTAACCTAACTCATGGCCAAGCTACACTCTGAAGAATGCCCTCTTTTAGGTTTACAGGCAGTCATAATATCTGTTAACTTAACACGAGCCGAGTTGTGAGACGACACCAGAACCCCATCCAACCGGGGATGATGGGATCGACGTCTATGTTGTGGCTGTTGAAAAAACAAATGAGGAAGAAATAAAAAATATATATAAAAAATAAAATAAATACAGGCTCAAAGCAAGATGGACGTGGTGAAAACCCGAAAGGGCGCGACGGGTAAAAACAGCGAGTTTGTGCGGACCAGGTGAAAATCCGAAAGGGTGCTTGGGGAAAGAGAGCTAAACCCATGGACATGGTGAAAACTCGAAAAGGCGCCACGGGTAAAAAAATGGAGAGAAATAAAAAAATATAAAAAAGAAAAGAGAAAAATTGAAAAATAAAGGTTTGGATTGATTGAGAAGATTAATGTTTGAGGAGCCCTTTTATTACTCTTCTTATACCCTCTTGTCCGACTGGGCCGCTCATGCTAGTTCGAATCGGGTCCCGACCAAAATTGTCTTTGTGAAACCGCACCGCCAAACGTATGACCAGAGGCAAGGAGAAAGGTTTAACTCAATCCAAAAGGATCAACGCTCCGGCCCTGATAAAATTCGAAAACTCACTTAGGTACGACTACATGAAAGAGTTCGACTATGCTCAAAATGGGACCCGTTACTCCGTCTCACTGTCAAGGCATCAAAAAAAAAAACGAGAGAGAAAGCTAAAAATAAAAAATCAAGAAAAATCCAAATACCAAAAAAATGTGCATATAGTTTTACTCATATTTCTAGCATCATATTTCAATCTCAAAAATGAAGAAAAAAAAATCTCCGAAAAAAAAATCTAAAAAAATATATTGAAAATGAAAAAATGTAGGTAGAAATCTACTTTTCCTTTTGTTATTTAGGATGTATTTTCTTTATATGTATAAACAAAAAAGGGACTGACCTTTTCTCAAGAATATGCAGGAACATCACACGGTCCAAAGCCTTGAAGCGAGCAACTTCTCAGTGATGGGAAAACAGATGAGGCATCTCACCACTGACGTCAGGTCTATTAAAAAAAAAAGAGAGAAAATCATTTTGAAAAAGAAAGAATAAATTTGTGCTTGCACACACAGCTACGCACATGCATGTTTTGATGCGTTAAAATATCGATATTTTATCAGCAACACCACTATGCTATAGTAATGTCCTAAGTCTAAGGCACGCCTTGGGTTCTGGATCCTACTTCAAGGAAGGAGCAACGGTGTCAGTCCCGGTCAAACAGTCAATGTTTCGATCAAGTCGACTCCACTGCTAAATCTTTGCGATGAGTGCTCTGTTTTGGATTCATATGAACTTAAGTGTCTTAAGCTTCAGATTCTCCGTTGGAAAAGGTCAATCGTTGGTTGAGACCAACCTGTTGAGAATAAGATTACGTATCAATCAAAGTATGTGCAACCATGCATTCGGAAGGGTTCATTTCCCTTTTATTTTTGGCAGGCTTAAAACCTGTATGGGCAGCGGTGTCCCCGTAAAGTGTACACCATGTGTCTGGGTATTCGTATGATGGTTGTTTGTCCCCGTAAATTATACCCGGGCGGGTTTGGGTCGGGGCTTCCATCGCCTTTATTGTTGGTTATTTCCCTTGATGGATGCATGATTATGCATAGTTAATTGATATTTATGATCATTGTCAGCAGAGACTAGGATTGGATGTCCCTACATGGGATACCCCAATATTTGGTTGGATCTGTTCAAGGTAATCAAAGCTGGATGCCCTAGGTCATGTTAATCTAAGGCATGCTTTCAAAAAATAGCACGCACTCCCAAAAGCGCCGTGACATCTATTCACTTATCTCGGGTAGTCATGCTAAATAAACTTTGGGATCGATGGGTTCGCCCAAAGACCTCGAACCCTGCTTTCAATAGGGGCACCCACGAATAGTCTGAAGGGGCCATCAAATGCCTCATAGGATTGGACGCAAACTGTGGAGCCTTGCCTATGTTTACTTCGCGCCTATCTTTGAATGTGGATTGATCACCCCTCTTATTCACGAATCTGTTGCATTTAAAATGAATTTTAAACATCAAATACCTACAAAATCATCCTGAGAAGCGAATGTCTTTCCCGACTATAGGGAGTTCGCAACTCATTCCACCTCGGTTATGCTCAGTAATGCCACTAAGCGCTTGGGAACCGATTACCTCGAGAAACAAATGTTTAGCCTGGCATCCAGGGCATTCATTTTCTCACCGTGTTACTCATTTGATGTTTAAAGTTTGTCCTGAACGCAGGGAACCCGTCAGTAATGCCTTCAGCCTCTTCGGATGTCTCCTAATCCACCCATTTCCTATAAATAGAGCCCCCCACCCCTTGGTTTTGGAGGTTGAGAAATTTGCTTAAGAGAGAAAGAGCTCAAAGTGAGAAGTTCTTCCTCCCTTTTGTGCACCATTTTCACTCATATTCTAGAATCTCCCAACCTCATTTCAAGCTTGTTCTTGCATCCAAAACCCTTAGCCTAGGTGTGTGTGATCCTCTAGCCTCCCTTCCCTACCTCTTTGCTTCAAGTCTTAGGAGTTAGAACCTCATTTTCCACCATACAAGGCCTTCAAAAGCTCATCAAAGCAAGCCACGCAAGGCTCTCCTATGGTGCTACAAGGGCCCGAGGGCTCCGGCTCTCCCTTTTCTTCTCCTATCTCTTTCTAGCTCCCTCCATCCTTCCATTTGTGCCGTTGCGTCGTTGACTTTTTGGTAGGAACGGAGGGGCATAAATAGGATTCTAACCCCTTTTGGGTAAGAGGAAGCTATTTTTCTTTCTTTTGCTTCATTTTATTTTTGGCCATAAGTAGAGACCGCGTTAAGCGGATTGATCAGGTGCCTAACACCTTCCCGATCGATAATCGAAGCCCCTACCCAAGATCCTTTGGTGTGACCGGATTAAGAGTCATATTTGTGGCACTTCGGTGCTTATAAAAATGATATAGGTATCCCGGGTGACCAAAAGCTCTGGGTGGCGACTCTATATTTTTTTTCTAAGCGAGCGCATCGCCGCGACGGGATGGTCACAAATCCCACGGTTGCACAATGTCATAGAAGCATTCCCTCACGAGACTGTCACTATTCAGGATCCCAGAGATAATTGTATGCAAGTCTAAAAGGCTGAATAGTACCCTGATCCACATTGCTTTTCCAGGCCAGGTTTGGGTGATTCCTCCAGCTCGAATTATAAGTATTTTCAAAATTATTTTGATCCGACCTCTGGAAGGAATTTGCAACGTTTATATGCTCTTGTATCGCCTAGGGGTATAATGGGGCAGCAGGACAGCTGAGCCCCTACCCTAGAGCCTTTGGCAAAGACTGGTAAATCAGAGTTATATTTAGCATTTCGGTGCTCAAAATATTGATTTAAAGGTTTCCCGGGACACCAAAAGCTCCAGGTAGCGACTCTACATTTTATTCCATCGCGAGTGCATCGCCATGACGGGTTCAAGAGGATCCATGCTCGCACAGATGGCGACTCTGCTGGGGATGTCACCCTAGTACTTCGCCTCTTGTTGGCCTTTCTCTTTATTTTTATTTTTTTGCTAACCATGGCTATTTTTTGTTCTAATTTTCTGCTATTTTTCTTTATTTTTTATTGTTTTTACTAAGATACTCACCCCTACTATTTAGTCCTTTAAGTACCTTAGCCGATTGGCGGGCCTACTTGCGCCTTTAAATTTTAGTTTTTTACGATTTTATCATTTAAGCCGCCTAAGCCATTTGGCGGGCCTGCTCGCATCTACTTTCCACGTCATTTAAATTTTGGTCATTTACGAGCCTTAGCCATTTGGCGGGCCTACGTGCGCTCTTTATTTCAGTCATCATATCTCACCATTGAACGCCGGCCCGTCGAGGCGGCACGGGCTTGTCATCCCCAACCCGATTTTGGACTTAATTTCACTCTCCTTTAAAAATCTGTAATTAAAAGTGAACCATCAGTGTGGGGACTTAATCAAATCTGTTTTACGTATTTTGGGTAGTTTTTGGGGGGTTTAGGCACAGATATAACTTACCCGGTTCCCAGTAAGGCGGCAGCCCTAGTGGTGATGATCTTGAAAAGAACCACCCCTTCCAGTACCTGAGAAGGCGCTTGCGCCGGAGGTATATCGGTTGGGTTGCCAATTCCGATAAAGTCGTAAAACCTGCATTGGTGAGAGCGTAGATAGCCCGAATTCAACCATGTATCCCTAGGAAATGGAAAGGAGGGACCCGATAACATACACAGCAGTCCTCGGGAGCATTCCTCCCAGGAAACCAATTCAAAGACCCATTTTTGGGCTTGCTGTTCACTGTCAAAATTAACTGAGAGAGCTGCTTTTGCCAGGTGTATATAATATATACGCCCAGCCAAAATTCCTAGAAAATAGCCAGCCATATATAATATATACGCCCAGCCAAAATCCCCAGATTTAAGCCAGGTGTATATGATATATACGCCTAGCTAAATCTGCCCTTTTTTGGTCGACCGTGCATAACATATACGCCCAGTATAAACTGGGTCACAGCAACCCGATCTGAGGCCCAATCCACCACGCCAATTCCCCGATTAGCGGTATTAGTGCCCGCAGTAGCCTCCCGCATTCTATAACACCCAACATGTCCCCCGCCCGGTCAAGAGAAGGTGACTTCTCATTGATCTGCTCCGGGGGATCGGGTTGTTTGCGTAGATTCCCTCGCCTTCAATAGAACGAAAGGGTTCCCTTTCACTTCTTCTGAAGTGTGTCGAATCCCGCCATGGGACCTGCTAAAGGCACATATACCACCCAAGACGGGAATTGACCTTGGGCACCAGGTCATCATTCATCTAGGTAGAGGGGAGTTAATTTCCATCTAAAAAAAAAATTAAATAAATAAATAAAATCATCTTCAAAAAAAAAAAAAAAAATCATTTTCCAAAAACCAAACAAAAAAATGAAAAAAGAAAAAAGAAAAAATATATATATATTTTGGTGTGACCGTCACTACGGCAACCTCAAACCCAGCCCGTAGAAGGAGAACCAGGAAGGTATTCGGCCCTTACCCAAGGCATCGATTCAACACTCATCAACGGATCATGTAAAGTGCTGACACATCCCCGTCGTCATCCCCATCCCATTCCCGTATAGGAGAAGACCCGGTCTCCAACGCCTTCACCCAAACCTGGTTCGATGTCACTGGTCCATTTGGGGCACCCGTGTTTGCATCCACCCCATCCCCCGCCCTTACATTTTTCCAACATGCCCCTACCTCATCCTCTACTGAAACACCTCGCTTCCCAACCAATCCATACATCCCCACCTCCCATCCGTACACCCTTAGTGCACCCCCTCATTCCCAAAGACCCCATCGGGAGCCCCATCCCCCGCCTACCTCCCACATCCCATCCACCTCATCATCCATGCCCCCTACATCTTATATCCCATCCACCTTATCACATGGCCCATCCACTTCCCAACATACCCCCCCATTTACCCAGGTCATGCCCAACTTTACCCATGATGTGACCAATAACTCACCATCTTTCTTAGCCGTACATCCACACCCTCCAAGCACAGGCATTCATACCCCCTATACCCAGGTCATGCCCAATTTCACCCAACCCCCTCCGTCCTTGAATGGGCCAGCACCCTCCAATCTCACACCTGAATCCATGCCCTCAATGGAAGACATGAGAAAGATGTATGCCCTATGGGCTACCTCTCGGAATCCCACATTCCAAACCCCACATCTAGGTCTCCAAAACATCCATACCCCATTCCCCCATGACCATACCCAACCACCAATCATTCATACCATCCAAGATCCCCCACCTCAATTTCAGGCCCAAGCCCAATAGACCCAAACCCAGGCTCAGGCCCAGGCCCCCTAGACCCATCAAGCTCAAACCCATCGGATTCAGGCCCAGACCCAAGATCCTCAAGGCCCATGGGCCCAAGCTTAAAACCATCAGACTCAGGCCCAAAATCCTCAAGGCCCATGGGCCTAAGCCCAAACCCATCAAACCCAAGCCCAGACCCAAAATCCTCAAGGCCCATGGGTCCAAGCCCAAACCATCAAACCCAAACCCAGGCCAAAAACCCTCAAGGCCCAGGCCCAGGCCCAAGCCCATCAAATCCATGCCCAGTTCCAAACCCCCCAGGGCCCTTGGACCCAAACCTATCAAACCCAAGCCCAAGGCCCATCATCCCACACCCAATACCCACATGGTCCATTAGCCCAAACCCAGCAGGGCCCATTGGCCCAAAATCATACCAACCTCCACACCCAGGCCCAAGGCCCATCAACCAAAGCTTTCCAAAACCATCAAGCTCAAACCCAAGGCTCATCCACCCACATTCATCAAGGCCCATTCATAAACCCCGTACCCCTTCACCAATACCCTTCATTCACTTACACCCCTTTTGCCCCCATCCCGCCTCCAACGGAAAATTTGGTCCACCCAATGCCTCAAAACCATGCCTACAGTGTCCCGCCACATCAACCACACCCCCATCATCCCCAAAATATACACCCAGCTCAGCACATCATTCATCCGCAAAACACTCATCCATTCACTCCCTCCCATCCCCTACAAGCTTTGTGGCCCCACCAGGTTGTCCAACCCATCACCCCCCAAGTCCAAATAGCAGATCTCGCCCCTCACCAGTGCAATGACTAACAGTACGAGGAGGACGAGATCCGCAATAGTGGAGGAGCCGCCAGCTTTGGCCCCCAGCCCACCATCACACACCTGTGGTCGAACCAAACTAGGGGAGGCAATCCCAACCTCAAAAGAATTAGAGCAAAAAAAGAGAGACAAAAATACAAAAGCAGCTGACGAAGATGGGAGGGTTAGAACTGCATTCAACAGACTTTTCAGACTTGTGTCTATTCTCGGATGTCCCCCTACCACCAAAATTTAAGATGCCATTATTCGATAAATATAATGGCACTGGCAACCCCATTGCCCACTTAAAATCTTACTACGGGGATATGTGTCAGTACGACGGAGATGAACGACTCCTCATCAAAGTGTTCCAAAAGAGTCTAACGGGCTCGGCACTAAGATGGTTCACATCCCTAGAACCATCCATGACCAAAACTTGGAAAGATCTGATACACTTATTCCAAGAATAATATGTCTATAACATGGACATAGAGCCAAGGAAGTCAGATCTGGCCCGTTTGAAGCAAAGGCATGATGAAACTTTCAGTGCCTACTTAGGAAGGTTGAGGGCTTTAGCTGCCCAGGTGACCCACCAGATTCCGGATGATGAGCATATTGAGTTAATAACCAAGGGAGCGCTCCCAGTCATCGTAGAATTCTTAGTATATCAGCAGCAGTCCAGTTTTGCTGATTTGGTCCGAAATGCCAACCGTTGCAAAGACGCCGTTAGAGAGGGTAGGTTGGGAAAGAGCATGGCCAACGGGGCCGATGGGGTTCGAAAAGCTATCAAACCAAGGGTTGAAAGAAGGTCGGAGTGCAAACATCGTTTATCCCTGCAGCCACACAATCGACATACTCCGCCGCACACCCACCCTGACTTTTTGAACAAGCACCAAGGCCGAATAATGGACCAAGGGCCCAGTTCACCCAGGAACAGATGAAAGCACGATTCGAACGGGTCTTCACGCCGTTAGGACAATCGTTAAGTGTCTTATTGCCCGTGTTGCTACAAAAGGGTCTGGTTAATTAACTCCAGCCTCGCCCACCACCCAATCCGATACCAAGAAACTATGATCTGAATCTGCATTGTAACTTCCACCAGGGGCCAGGTCACCCTATGGATCGGTGCTTCCCACTAAAGCACGTAATCCAAAATTTAATAGGGGCGAGAAAAATTATTCCCCCGTCGCTTCCTCAAGGGCAGAACCAGAATATCCATCATGCCCCTCTGCCACCGCATCCAGGAGGCCCCAAGCCTAACATCCACTGCGTAGAGGAGGAAGAAGAAGAGTTTGACCCATCAGATTACATCGGTAATCAAGAAGAGTTTTCATTTACCAGGCTGAACGAGGGTAAACCAATTGTAGGGGTAATCGAGCCACTATATTTAGCTGATTACTTCCCCACCCCGGCATACCAAGAAGAGCCCCTAGATTTAGGGCAGTATTTTTACACTTCCTCTCCTGCTTATCAAATTCAAACTGGCCCAGCCCCGCCATAATCATACGCATATCTGCCCCACTCCCAATTTATCCCACAATACGCGCCGCCTCCCAATCACCCCTTCTCGCACACTATCCCACCGTCAGCCACCCCATATACCTCTCCGTCACATGACCCCACGCCATACATAACTCCACCATCCCCATACTACCCTACCCCATACACACCCCAAAATCCCACTACCCAGCATACTACCCCACCATCCCCAAATCATCTCGCCCAATATACAACTCCACCATCCTCAAATCACCCCACCCCATGCACTACTCCATCACCCCCGACCTACCCCGTTTTGTCCACGAACCCATCATCACCCCACCATGCTACCCCATGCACATTCCACATCATACCCTTATCACCACGCTCCACCTGCACCTCTGACATTTCCCAGTCACCCTATCCCAGTCACACCCCCACCATCCCTGTGTTATTTTGCCCCAAATCTAGCTCCACCCCCATCCAAACAAACGACCCCTCATCCACTCCCCTTATCACCCGCTCCCAATCACCACGGGTCTTACCATGCCCCTGTAACGCCTGCACAAACCCCCTTCGCACCCTCAAATCCAATCTCACCGACTCCCGCCAATACCATTACACCCCCTATTGGAGTCAACCTAGTTGGGCCCGAGAATTCGACATACCCAGCCCAATCCACCCCAGAATCACCAAGCACTCCCTTCCTCATCCCGAAACCTGCCTATGACCCATATCAAGTGCCATTAAGTTACGAGCAGACAGACATGAATGCTGGTTGCAACCAAGAAGGGGTAGTCAAATTTATCACTCGGTCGGGTAAGATTTCTATGCAGCCAGAAGTATCGGGGGCCATAAGAGGAGAAGAAAAGAAGAAAGAGCAGGCCGCAAGGTACCCCTTCGAGAAAATGGCCAGAGAGCATGTGTTGGAGACACAGCTCAAGAGGACACCTGCACATATCACACTGTCTGGGATTTATTGATCACATCCCAGCTTCACTTTCAAGCCTTAATGGGAGCACTCAAAGACGCACATATTTCCGCCCACGTGACCCCAGATGAGGTAGGAGAGATAATTGGACAAGTATTGGCCCCAAATGCCATCTCCTTCACCGATGCGGATCTGCCGCTTGAAGGGAACAACCACTCTAAGCCCCTAAATATAACAGTAGAAGTAGGAAACCTGGTGGTACCGTTGGTCTTAATAGACAACGGGTCGGCATTGAATGTATGCCCTCTAAGGACGGCAATCAAAATCGGTGCGAACCCCAACAACTTTCGGCCATCAATAACCAGCGTTAAGGGATTCGATAACACTCGGAGAGAAATCATAGGAGAAGTAGACCTCGACCTGATCATCGGGCCACAAACCTTCACTGCCCCTTCCAGGTGATGGACATCAAGTCTACATTTAATCTACTATTGGGCCGGCCGTGGCTGCATGAGATCAGGGCAATACCATCAACTCTACACCAAAAACTATGATTCATCTCAGGCAGAAGAATCATCACCATCGTAGGCGAGAGCAGAGAAGACAGGGAGCAGAGCGCTTTGCACATTGAAAATCTGAAAGTGCTTGACATGCCGCACACATCAGATGACACCGATTTCCATCGATTTGAGTACGACTTTTCAGCTGTCACCCTTGAGTCACCTGAGAAAACCCCTGCCAAAACTGGGGTAGGAATGGACGCGGCAGTGCTCATGCTCCACAAATGGGGCCACCAAACGAGAAAGGTTTGGGCCCGCGCCTTCAAGGAAGAAGAGACTCCGTCAGGGTTAAGGGGCAACAAACCAGATTTGGCCTAGGCTACAAGCCCGATGAAGAAGAGGTCAGAGAGGCCAAAGAAAACATGAGAGCCGCAGCAGCCACCAGGGCCAGAGGAATCAACCTGGAAGAAGAAACTCCCGCTCGGCCCCACATCTGCCAAACCTTTGTAAGCACCAGGATGGTAAAAATTGATATGAATGGGGAGACAAGGATAACCCCACACAAACTTGCTTCCACCCACCCCACTAACCCTTACATCACTCCCCTAGACCTCGAGGTAGACTTCGCATCCCTCTCCTTATTTGAGGAGGAAATCCCCGGGCCCACCCATCACTCTAGCAGTAGCCATTCTGGGCCCACCCTAACCTTCAAAGACAGGGTCCCAGAGGATCCCTCCATAAACATGCTGAGGGAGGGACCGCAAAAGCCTACCGATGCCATTTCCGACCAAAGAGGTAAAGGCCAAGCCTCACAGATAAGTAACTGGACATCTCTACCCCAACTCCTGGGAGCCGCCAAGTGCTGTGAATACGGCCCTGGCTCTAAAAAAAAAAACAACCTGTAAGAAGTGAGGTTAGACTTTGGGACACTCTACCTATATAGAGATCCACCTCGCCAGGGGCTAACTTCCAAAAAATTGTAAAAAACCATAAAAATAGAAAAAATACCAATTCTAAAAATATTATCCTTTAAAATTCCTAATAAAATTGAAAAAGATGTCGTGATACCCGTCCCATGCGAAGCCGACCCCTTCCCTGTAGAACTACGAGAAGAGGTAGGAGTCGCAAGTCTGGACGAGGAAGGTCAAATTGATGAGCTCCCCCATGAGCTCCTCAATCAATTTGCCGATTTTGAGCATGGCCCTACCTCGATCGTCGAGGAGACAGAGGATGTCAATTTGGGCACCGAAGAGGTCCCTAGGATCACCAAAATTGAAACGTCGATGTCCCCGGCAGAGAGAAAAGGTATGATAGACTTCCTCCGATCATACCAAGACATCTTTGCATGGTCGTATGAAGACATGCCTGATCTAGATACCGATCTGGTTGAGCATGAGTTGCCACTCTACCCTGATTGCAAGCTGGTTAAACAGAAGCTAAGACGTCTCCGACCTGAATGGATGTTGAAAGTCAAGGACGAGGTCATCAAGCAGTACGACGCGGGTTTCCTCATGGTATCCAAGTACTCGCAGTGGCTGGCCAATATCGTCCCCGTACCAAAGAAAGATGGAAAAGTTTGAATGTGCATTGATTTTCGAAATCTCAATAAGGCGAGCCCTAAGGATGACTTCCCGTTACCCCACATCGATATCCTGGTCAATACCACTGCTAAGCACGGGATGATTTCTTTCATGGACGGGTTCTCGGGCTACAATTAAATTAAGATGGCAGAGGCCGACCGAGAGAAGACCGAATTCATCACTCCCTAGGGAACCTTCTGCTACAGGGTGATGCCATTTGGGCTCAAGAACATTGGGGCAACCTACCAGAGAGAAATGACGGCCCTATTCCATGACATGATGCACCGAGAGATCGAAGTGTATGTCGATGACATGATTGCTAAATCACCAGAAAGGGACGACCACTTGGTAAACCTTCAGAAGCTGTTCGAGAGGTTGAGAAAGTACAGGCTGCGGTTGAATCCCCAGACATGCACATTTGGCGCTATGTCAGGAAAACTATTAGGTTTTATCGTCAGTAGGAGAGGCATCGAGGTCGATCCCACCAAGATCAAGGCCATCACTGAAATGCCACCACCGTCTACAGAGAAAGAGGTTAGAGGCTTTTTAGGCAGAATCCAGTACATCAGTCGGTTCATCGCACAGTTAACTCCAATATGCGTGCCAATCTTCAAACTACTGAGAAAGGATTCACCAGTTGAGTGGAATGATGACTGCCAAGCTGCATTTGACAAGATCAAGGGTAACCTCCTAAATCCTCCGGTGTTGGTACCACCTGTACTTGGTAGACCCCTGATAATGTACCTATCCACAACGGAGTTTTCCATGGGTTGTGTGTTAGGGCAGCATGATGAGACAGGAAGAAGAGAGGAAGCCATCTACTACCTGAGAAAGAATTTCACTGATTACGAGACGCGCTACTATCATCTGGAGAAAGCATGCCTACCACTCGTGTGGGCTACTCAAAGACTTTGACACTACCTGTTATCCCAAGGTATCCTACTTCTAGCACAGATGGATCCCTTGAAGTACCTGTTCGAAAAACTTTCTCTCACTGGCCGAACTGCGCGATGGCAGCTGTTGTTATCTGAATTCGACATCACATACATCACTCAGAAATCGATCAAGGGGCAAGCGCTCGCCGATCATCTTGCTGAGAACCCTCTACCTGATTATGAGCCTCTAAGGATCGAAATCCCAGATGAAGATATCTTGTTCATGACAGAAAATGATACAGAAGAAGCAGAAGAATCATGGGTAATGCACTTTGACGGGGCATCGCATATCGAAGGCCAAGGAGTTGGCGCCATCCTAATTTCACCAAGAGGATCCCATGTACCAATCTCTATCAAGCTCAACTTCCCCTGCACTAACAATATGGCTGAATATGAAGCTTGCGCTGCTGGTCTACAGGCAGCCCTCGATCTAAATATAACCCACCTTCAAATTTTTGGTGATTCATAGTTAATCATATGCCAGACAAATGGTGACTGGAAGACGAAAGATGAGAAACTGATCCCCTACCATGAACACCTCGAGGATCTAATAGCTTGCTTCCAAGATGTGACTTTCTCATATGTCCCCCGGATAAGGAATCACTTCTCCGACGCATTAGCAATTCTGGTGTCAATGATTGAAATCCCCTATGGTGTTGAGATGAAGCCGATCATGATCGAGCAGAGGAATGAGCCGGCCTTCTGCCTCTAGATTGAGGAACCTACAAAGCCTGATGATGAGCCACCTTGGTTTTCAGACATTAAGAATTTCCTCAAGACCCTAACTTTCCCAGAGGGTACATCCAAAATGGACTGACGAACCATTCAACGTTTAGCAGTAGGTTACGTCATCTACGGGGAATGCCTCTACAAGTGATCATATAATAACATCTTACTCAGATGCCTCACTGAAAGTGAAGTGGTTAATATTATGAAAGAAATCCATGAGGGGGTATGCGAAGCCCACGTCAGCGGTCACATGCTCGCTAAGAAAATCCTACGGCAGGGATACTTTTGGACCACCATGGAATCAGATTGTTGCAAACATGTTCAAAAATGCTACAAGTGTCAAGAACACTCCAGTCTGATACACGCTCCTGCCATTGATCTTCACTGCATGACCACTCCTTAGCCATTTGCTACCTAGTGCCTTGACGTTGTTGGAATGATTAATCCGAAAGCATCTAACAGACACTGGTTCATCCTCGTCGCCATTGAATACTTCACCAAGTGGGTAGAGGCGGTGTCATATGCCAACATAACGGTCAGCCACGTCGAGAAGTTTCTCAAGAATAATATTGTGTGCCGATTTGGTGTACCCAAGGATATCATAACAGACAACGGCACGAACTTTGCAAATAAGCGCATCCAAGACTTCTGCGAGCAATACAAGATCAAGCATCATCGATCATCCCCGTATAGGCCTCAGATTAATGGAGCCGTAGAGGCGGCCAACAAAAATCTGATCCGCATTCTCGAGAAGATGGTAGTCACTTACAGAGATTGGAGTGAGCAGTTACCCTTTACACTTTGGGCCTATAGAACGTCGATCCGTACCACTACAGGGGCAATGCCATTCTCCCTTGTGTATGGAACTGAGGTCGTCCTTCCGATAGAGGTTGAAGTACCCTCGCTCCGAATCCTCATAGAATCAGGCTTACCTGAAGCTGAGAAAGAGAGATCACGCTTTGATTAGTTGAACTTATTAGACGAGAAGAGACTCCTAGCCTTGTGTCACACTCAAGTTTACCAGGGGAGGATCGTACGCACTTACAATAAACGTGTTCGCAATCCAAGGTAGGAGACACTGTACTGAAGAAGATCTAAAGGTAGGAGACACTGTACTGAAGAAGATCTTCCCATCCCTCCACACCGATTCAAGAGGAAAGTTTAAGCCGATCTGGGAAGGACCATACGTCATTCAAGAAGTGCTGTCGGGATACGCCGTCCGCCTCGCCACCATGGACGGAGATCACCTTCCTGAGCCCATCAACGCTAGATACGTCCGACAGTTCTACTCTTAGTCTATCATGATAAGGTAAGTATTGTTGAAACAGATACATGACTGCTTAAGAACCACACAAAAGAGGCCATCTTTTCAAACACAGTAGCCAGAAAGCATCCCTAAAAATGATGATATCCTTTGCTATCCCATTTGAGCCTGGACCTTTCTTTCAATAAACCCATTCCCCCCAAAAAAATTTACGTGTGCGTATACCAAAAAAGAGAGAAAAGATGTATGTGTATAGAGTTACTCTAAAAAAAAATTGAAAAAGTAAAACCTCAAAAAGAGATTGCCTGAAAAAAAAAAAAAAAGAGAGAACAACAAAAAGAGGTGTATAGAAGAATCACGGGGCATGTACAGTAGAAACCCCCGAGGAAGAAAGTATTTTGAGAAAACTGAAGCCGCATCAAGAAAACCCTCTTAACCCAGCATACCTTCAAATCCTAACCATAGCCATGGCCAAGATACACCCTGAAGGAAGCCCTCTTTGTAGGTTCACAAGCAGCCATAATATTTGTTAAGTCAACATGAGCCAAGTCGTGAGACGACACCAGAATCCCATCCAGCCGGTTATGATGGAATCTTTGTCCGTGTCGTCGCTTTATGGTTCTAAAAAAAAAAAGAGAAACAGAAAAAAAAAAGAAAAAAAAAAGGAAAAAAATTAATTTGAGTTCAAAGCAAGATGGACGTGGTGAAAACCTACAAGGGCACCATGGGTAAAAACAGCGAACTCACGCGGACTAGGTGAAAACCTGAAAAGGCCCTTGGGGTAAGAGAGCGAACCCATAGACATTGTGAAAACTCGAAAGGGCACTACGGGTAAAAATAGGGATGACAGGCATGGCGAAAACCCGTCTTGGGCGCTGTGAGCAAAAAATGTCAGAAAAGAGAGATTAGGAGAGGATTTGTTCTGGTTCACCTTTTTAGTTTGGACTTCTTGAGCCCCTTCACTTTTTTTGTGGGGCCGCTCATGTTAAAATTAGATCGGATCCTAATCAAGCATGTCGTCTCTACCGCGTCGTCCGACACATGACCAAAGGTAAGGCCAGAAGACCAATCAATCTCGGGGGAGCTGACCTCTCCATGTTTAAAATGAAGCACCGAAAACTCCTAAATGGGGTTCGACCATGCTCAAAAGAGGACCTGCTGGTTGGCCTTGAAAATACTGACATTGCAGAAGGGAGAGAATTTCAAAAAGATAATATATTTTCCTTTCCCATAAGAAGCCTCACCCTGTGTAGGAGAAAAATTTGAAAAAAGATAATAGGTTTTCCTTTTTCATAAGAAAAACCCTACATTGCGAGACGTATGGAAGAAAATTCAAACACAAAAAAAAAGGATGTATATATAGCAGATTTCATTGCTTTTCTTACAAGTATCACGTATGAAGTGTCACGTCCCAAAAAGATAATAACATGACACCCTTTCTATCTTCTGCCATCTTTACAGGTATATATATATATATATATATATATATATATATATATATATATAAACAAACAAAAAGAAATAACCCAACAAAAAAAAGGAAGTAGATCTCTATTAAGGGGCATCAGCCCCCCCTCTGTGCATATGATCTATGGTATGTGCAGGAACAAGTGAAGGGCAGGAACCACGCTTTAAGGCGTTGATCTCTGTAAGAGGAGAGTCCTCACGGGCATTTCGATCGGTCAACGACCTACCATGAAGACTCTTTTGCCACCTCTCAAAGTGCACTGCGAGACTCAAAAAGCCTCCAATCAAGAACCTCGCCGTAGCAGCTCTCACCTCCGCCATCTCGGCTCTGGCCCTCTCCTTCCCCAAAGTCCCAGTCAAAGCCAGCTTCTCTGCAAAAAGAGACTCAATTCTAGTCCGGAGCATCGTCTCCTTGAATGGCCAGGGCCCCGTCTCTATCACGTCTACCGAAACCGGGTTAGGAGCAGGTAAGCTCTCAGATGCCAGCCAAACCTCGTAATCAGAAGAGAGGGCACCTCCCTGAGTCAAGCTACACATATGTGCTGATTGGCGGGTCTCCCAGAGTGCTGCTATGCAATCTAGGTCACTGAGAGAACCCCGAGAGAATATCAGGGAACATAAGGGCGGCCTCACAGTGCACGACACGTGTTGGGTATATCCGAATTGATGAAGCACCAGATATGGGAAATAGTAAGTACTACCAGTCAACCCCAAAAGTGTGATACCCTCATAATCCCGAGAGAGTACAATCGAAAAGGTGTTGTCCAACTAGGGAAGCTGTTAGATCAGCTCCACATCAGATAGCCACAGGCTCAGTTCTTCGATGCTCCCATGGGGCAGCCTCGAGTAGCATGTCAGAAAGCCTCGGGCCACATCCCCTCTTACCAAGCAGAATCTCGGTACAGGCCCCATGATAGCCAAATGCTCCCCTAGCCAAATCTGAATGAGGAGTGGACTCCCGCGAAGAATCCCAACCTGGCCCGAGGCCAAGGCGTCCAGGCTCCGATACATCTTAGCCAAGATTAGGTGCACCAATGAGAGACCTCCCTCCAATTTGGTCAAAACATCGCATAACTCGAGGGAAAATGTCTCGCCCCCAGTAAAGAAGAGAACTTTCGATAACAAATAAAGGGCAAAGGCCTTCACACTGAAAGGATCTCAGACCGACAACTTTCGAAGACTCGAGTCGCCAAAAAGTTCTTTCAGGAATTTCACTGAGCACCTAGTGGGCCTGCCAGCGAAGCCCTTCTCATACCCACCCTTTTTCAAACCAAGAACCACGCAGACCACCTTTGCATGCCCCGGTTTGGGCACCACTTTGGCAAGCCCCTGATGCATTCTCAAGCCAGTGATAGAGGCTAGCTCCTCCAAGGTTGGGGTGAGCTCCCTGGACCCGAATCTAAAGACATGAGCCCTATGGTCCCATGACGCTAAAGCCGCCTTTAGGAGGTTGGGCAACAAAGGAACAGCAAGGAGAGAGGAAAGATGGGATAACCCGAGGCGATCCAGAGCAGCGAGCTCGCCCTCAACCAAGCGAGCACACCACTTTTGCGAATAACTGGGCCCCGAGTCTAAACAGGGAAGTACACTAACCCCATCCCCGTATGAGAATTTGGGTAGGGAAGCGAGTCCATAGACGTACAAAGATGTCCTATATAAAGCTCAGTGATGTAGGGCAATGAACCGCTTATCAAAGAAAAAGGGAGAAAAAAAAAAGAGAAAGAAAAGGAGGGGCAAAAAGGCAAAGCCTGAGTGAACAGTGAGACAAAGAGGGCTGGGTGTGGGTTATAAAGAACCCATCGGGCATCAGTTATAAGAGGCGTATATAATATATACGCCCAGCCAAAAATTCAAAATTTTAGCCAGTCGTATATATTATATACGCCAGGGTAACGTGGCAGTTGTGTTTGCCAGCGTATATAATATATACGCCCAGTTAAAGGGGAGGGAAGTGTAACCCCCCCCTCACGCCATCCCATTCCTTTTTTTTCCCCTTACTCCACAAGAGCAGATTTCGCTTAGCCTTTTTTATGTCAGGGCAGCAGACAGGCGGGCGCGCCCACGGATGACGTGGCACCCATGGGATATATGCGAGTAGTCATACGCGAGCTTCCCCCATCGTTGGAAGGGGCTCTGACCGCTTCGTGCAAAAAAAAAAAAACATCATCATAAAGGCAGAGAAATAAATAAACGGAGCATTCATATAAACCTTGAAAGTTGTGAGACCATCCAAAAACAAAAAACCAAAGAAAATTATTACATATTCCCCAATATTCCAAAAACCTAAACTATTTCAATGTTCCAAATTTTCAGGAAGAAAAAACTAGTCCTGGGCGGCCCCCTTTGACTTCTTCCGGCATCGGGTCGCGCTTTGAAAGGTACGGGTCTCCCCCACCCGAGTCCACGCCTGAGAGATGCGGCCAAGCAGAGAGCGCGACTCCTTCTCACGAGCACGCTGCATAAGCACACGAAGGGCCATCAGTTAGGGAGACAAGCAGAAAGTAAATATGAGTGAGGGAAACAAGTAGAAAGTAAATATGAGGATGACTAGATGCGATCAATATTCACTCACCACCTCAACCTCCCTAAGACCGGCAATGTTACGGTAATATTCGGCTTGGTTTACGGCCGACTCATAATTCTGCAGCAAAAAGGTAAAAAGAGAGGTATCAGTCACACAAGCCATCAGGTATAATCCAAGAAAATAGACGGGCAAGGTTACAAGGGAGGGATTACCCCAGGGATCAACTCAGGGGGTGGAATCCGGATAGCTTCAGCAGAGATGCGTGCCTTCTCAGCCACATCGACACACATACACAACAGAAAGCCATCATCCAAGCGCTTAAAGGTCCCCTGGACCTCAGTGGGCGAACTGCCGGAAGTACCAGCACCAGAAGGGTCGGAAGGTCCCGCACCAGTAGCCTCACCAGGAACAGCTGCCTCATCCCCCTCATCTGAATCCTGTCCAAACTATAGAGAGAAACAGTCTTTTTTTAAAAAGTAGGGCAATTAAGGTAGTCATATGGAAGGCTGCTAATAGAAAGGGGAAAGAACATTACTTGAGAGCGCGGACCACCAAAAGCCAAAAAGTTGGCGGCGGGCACGAATCGGGGCAGCAGGGAACGATAGGGCAGAGACTCATACCACATCTGATATCCCCCGGGAAAGAGAAGATCATCAATGGGGACCCCGTGATGGAGAAAGGGAGCAGTGAGCATCTCGATAGAACCTTCGGGAGCCAGTACATCATTTGGAGGAGCTTGGGGCACGGCAAAGAGAGGTCGATATTGATGAACCACCCTCTCCCCTAAGTAATAGGCCCTAGCCCAGGACCCATAGAAGAAAACAATGCGTCGATCTAACAAAAGGCGAGAGGGGTCCACTGCGGCTAGGTTCCAGAAGGGGGATCCAACGTAGGGATCAAGGATGACCTGCTCAACAAAAGAGAAGGGATTTATACATTTGGTCAGAACCTACAGCGCAAAAGAGCTATCAAATTTACAAAGAGAGAAAGTGTTATACTTGCTCTGGGATTAGCAGATCGAATTGAGAGCGCAACCCTAACTCCAAGTGCTTCATACCCACGTCCTGGCTGCAGTTTGCATGCCAATTGCTCATAAGGGGGAATGTGGGGACTTCAAAGAGAAGCAGAGGGCAACCAGGTTGGAAATGCAGATACCCCCACACCTGAGAAAGCAAACAGATATAAATAAATATGCAAAAAAGGAGAGGGGAGGGACGATTTGAGACCAAAGGATAAATTACCTCAAGAGCGGGTCAGAAGCCCACAACGGAACTGAAATCCCCAAGAACGGCTCACACCAAGCTAGACATGAGCACCGCGTAGCCAGCACCTCCCCAATCGAACCTATGTACGGTGTCCCAGTTCACCATAAGACTGAGTAGGGACAACGAGACCCGCCCTTCGCTGATGTTTGAGAGGAGAGTCTTGCCCAGTAGGAACAACAGAGAAATGTGAGCCAACATCAATGCACGCTCTGGCTCGAGGTAAATGCCGCATCAGGTTGTCCCAGGTCCACTAGCTCGTGAGGCTCGAACAAACTAACTAGACAAGATAACTTGACTTCGGAGCGACAAACAGTCCCAAAGGTTGGGTAGGCCCCTATCAGCCGAGTCACCTCCTCCCTATCAGGCGTGCGAACAGGTATCACCGGCACCCCTCCAACACGAACCCCAGTGATCATGGACCACACAGGGCGTGAGGCTCAGCACCATGGCCATGTGAAATGTCATAGTCTCGGCGGAGCCTATCTATCAGGCCTGGATAGGTTAACCCTCACAATGAGGCATGAAATGAAGTCCCCAAAACCAGCTTGGGCGGGTGTCCTTCACCACGAGGAGATAAAGTACGAGGCTAGAGGTCAAACCAACCACCGGAACATAATGTGGATGCAAACAAAAGGCATCGATCAAATAAGGGCAAGATGGTATAATGAAGGCATCAAAGGAAAACAAAGAAAAAAGGAGCCTCTTTACATTTACGACGATCCCAAAGTTGGACATGTGGGTATGCTGACAATGCAGGAGGCCAGTACAAGCGGCCTCACCTTGCATCTCGTACCAAGGTTGAGATGAGCGCTGTGAAACAATGAGCTGTTCCCGATGGGGACCGTAGGCCATCTTGGGCCCCTCCTGTGGACCTTGACCTTCGTCACCGAACATCTGAAACTATGGAACATATCAGTATAAGAAGGGGCTGCTAAAAAAAAAAGACAAAAAGAGAATAACAAAAAAAAAAAAAAAATGCACTAATCCATCATCAAAAAATAAATGAAAAATGAATGGTGATGAGTAATGAGAGAAATGAAAAAAGAAAGGGGAGCATGAGCCTAAAGAACCACGTATACCTGAAAAAAAAAAAAAAAGAGAAAAATGCACTACAAAAAGAAAGAACATCAAGCATTCCAAACCAAAAAATAGGAAGAGAAAAGTGACAAAATGCAAAAAGCAAAAACTATAATAATAACAATAATACATGTGCACTAATCCATCATAAAAAAAAAAAAAAAAAACAACAAAAAAAATAGAGCATCATATACGAAAAGAAAAAAAAAACAAACAAAAGAGGGAAGCATCACATATTAGAAAACAACTAAAAAAGGGCATCACATATACAAAAAAAAAGAAGAAAAAAAAAAGAAGTAAAGAAAGGAAAAGCATCAGATATACAAAAAACAACAAAAAAAAAAAAAACAAACAAACAAAAAGAGGGAAGCATCACATATTAGAAAACAACCAAAAAAGGGCATCACATATACAAAAATACAAAAAAAAAAGAGCATCACATATACAAAAAAAAAAAAAAAAAAAAAAGAAGAAGAAGCATCACATAATAGAAAATAACAAAAAAAAGGGGGAAAGCATAATACAAAAGAAAACAACCAAAAGGAAGAAGGAACATCCAAAAGAAAATACCAAAAATAATAAGTAAACAACACAACATTATCAAAAATTCAAAAGAAAGACCGATTACCTTCAACGAGAGAAGAAATAGATCCAAAATCGGCGGAGGATAAACGTCTCTTGATCCGCACCCGCAACCCCCTGTAATAGAACTCAAGAAAAGAATCGAATGCCAAAACCATAAGGGGCTGTCCCGGACTAGAGAAGAAGGAGGGAAGAAGGTAGAGTTTGAAAGAGAGGGGGTCCCTTTTGTGCTCGGGCTCGGACAGTTTTAAAAACTGCCAATTTTGGTCAGGCGTATATAATATATACGCCCGACCATTTTTCGCTGCATTTTGGTCAGGCGTATATATTATATACGCCCGACCAGAAATGGCAGTTTTAAAACTGCCCGGCCATTCTCTTTGGCTTTGAGGCCCGACGGATCCCCTATGCTATGGACCACGGCCTGGTCCCCCTTAGGAGCCCACATACCACCAAGCAATGGTGCACGCATCCCCAAACGGCCCTTCGAGCTCTCTTCGATTAGCCCAAAGTGACCGTGCCACAATAAATGAATCTAGATCTGTAAGCACCCACTGAGTGCTCCATAAAATCATAAGATCCAAAAAAAAAAAAGAGAAAAAGAAAAAAAGAAGAAAGGGAATTGCAGAAAAGCAACACTAGTTCTCAAAAGAGTTTTGCAACGCCTCTTTGCCCCACTCCGAGAATCGTGTTAAATCAATTTGGAATGGTCGGGTTCGCCGAAAAAGTTCTCAAACCCTATTTTACATAGGGACACCTCGGGCCTGATTCGACAGGCAAACCAAGGACCCATCACCGGAATGCACATGTCCCTAAGGTGCGCCAACGTGGCAAGTTGATCCGCCTAAGGATACATGCAGAAAAAGAAAAGGAAAAAATATATAATCCAGTGTAGGTTGACCCCACCTTCCATGCACTCGCTCTGGTCATCCACCTTTGGATTGATGTTGACCAAGAGTGCCCCCGACTTCAGACCATTCGAAAAGTCTATTGTCGGTTGAAACTGACCCGTCAAAAATGAAATTACATCTAACCAAACTATGTGCAAACATACAAACCGAAGGGCTCATTCCCTTTTATTTCCTTTTACACTGGCTTAAAACCTGTATAGGCATGGTGTCCCTGTTGAATGTACGCACTTGCGTCTAGGTATCCGCAGGATGGACACTTGTCCTCATAAATTGTACCTTAGGGTCAAGGCTTCCGTTCGCACCTATTTGATACTTATCGCCCCTGATGGGTGTCTGTCTATGCATAGTTAGTAAGATGTAATTTCATTAGGCATGGAGGCTAGAATTGACCATCTCTTTCAATGGATGTTTGGTTCTAGCCCGATCATTTTTAGCTTTATCTCGAGTTAAGGCACTCCGACTCAGGTGAATCAGGAGCACCTCGCCACTGGAACGAGCACATCCCCAAGGTGCACCTATCCCCGGCAGAGCGCACGCATTCTTAAAGCGTATCAACTGGCATTTGATCCACTTAAAGAGTTGTGCTAGAATAAAGTTGCCAGAGGTCCTTGAGCTGTGCTTAGAGGCCTTGAAACAAAAGAAAATTCAGAAAAAGGAAACAAAAAAAAAATTACTCTGAAAATGGGCATGCATTCCCAAGAAGTGTTGCGACATCAACATTCGCTCCACTTAGGTAAATCATGCTAAAGCAACCTCGAGGTTGATGGGTTGCCCAAAGACTCTAAGCCTTACCTAGGTAAGGGCACCTGTGGCCAATCAAATGGAGCTGTCAATATCTCGCCGAATTGGGCACAAGTTTGTAGGCCTTCGCTTTGTGTGCTTCGCATCGATTCCGAAGCATAGATCGATCATCCCGTTTCATGAAGCTGTCTGGTTCAGATTAATACTCAACATCACAAATCTATAATTTTCCTCAGGAAGTGGACGATATCCCGGCTAGCGGGCTTACAGTTTCTGTGGTCATCGCAGTTATGCCCAGTAATGTCGCAATGCGCTTGGGGACTGTTAGCTTTGAGGTACGGACGATATCCCGAAATGAGAGGGCTTACGTACACTCACCATCACCATGGATGTTTGAGAATTGAGTTGAACCAGGCAGACCCATCAAATGTGCCTTGGACCTCTTCGGATGTCTCTTATCTTTGGCATCCGATCCTTAGTGATCGAATACCAAAGAGGGGCATCTATAGACACCCAAATTCGGCCCAAGGCCTAATCAGTCTGTACTCCTGGAAAGATGCACCCCTGTGCTTCCGATGGCACCCCTAAACCCTTAGGAATCTATCCAGACCTTTAGGAATCACCTAAAACTCATTAGAACCATTCCCCCAACCCTTAGACATCACCCCTAAACCCTAGGATCCCTTCCTAGACTCGACTTAAACCCTTCAGAGCATTTGATGGGAGGAGAGCTATAAATTTTTATACTCACCACTTCTAAGGATAAGCCACATACCATTGGAAAGAGGACTTCTCCATCTTTCCAACGAGCTAAAGATCACCCAATTTAGAGTTGTGGTTCAAAAGTTATGGTCATTTGAAGTTTCACATAAAATGACAACTTTTGCTCAGGCGTATGTATTACATACGCCCAACCAATTTGGCCCCAGATTGGTCAGGCGTATGTATTATATACGCCTGGCATTTTTGGGCCAAATTTGGTCGAGTGTATATAATACATACGCCCAGCATGGGTAGCCACCAACGCGGGCACCCATCTTCTCAGATTCCCCCTGGTTTTCTTGATTTTATCGTGCATATGTGAGTATATATACGCCTTAGCTTAGCAGATTATCATTAAATGCTCGAATTTCCTCCATCTGGTTTGACCCTTTGACCATCCCCTTGGTTAAGGTGGGTGTCTTGAGGTTGGTTGCACCCCCTTTGAGCTTATTGGCAACCCTTAAGTCACCCATGGTCTCACCCCATCATCCGCCATTGAAACCAATTTCCCAAACCTCTAGGACCCTAAAAACCTAGAAAACCTTAGATGGAGAATTACCTAATTGCTAAATAAACTAGCTCTTAAGTAACGCTCTAGCCCACCTCTTCTCTATAAATAGAGAGGCCCCCCTCTTCCCAAAAGGGTTGAAAAAATCAAGGTTGAAAAGATTAGGGTGAAAGCTTGAGTTAGGAGAGAGAGAGCCCTAGTGAGAGAAAGTTCTTTTCTTATATCTTCAACCAGAATTCTAGCATGGATAGATCATTTTTTTTCAACCCTTTTCAACTATTAGATCACCCCTCTTAGTTAAATCTTAGTTCCTAGCTTCATCCTACACTTCCTATTTACCGAATCCTAGCATTAGAAACTGATTCTTCTACCGTTTAAGCCATTCAAAGCCATCGGAAGCATGCCGAAGCGAAGGTCTTTCACAGTGCAACAAGGGCCCATGAGCTCCGGCTCACCCCTCTCTTCCTCTACCTTCTTAGTGTTTCCTCCGTCCAAGGATTCAAGCCGTTACGCCGCCGAAATTTCGGTTTGGCTCAAAGCTTGATAGGACCGTATTGCCTTCGGGGAAGGGGAAGCTCCGCCCATTTATTTTCATTTTTGGCCATAGATAGAGACCGCTATATGCGGGTTGATCGGGTGCCTAAACCCTTCCCGATCGATAACCGAAGCCCCTACCCTAGAGCCTTTGGCAAAGACTAGTAAATCAGAGTCATATTTAGCATTTTGGTGCTCAAAATATTGATTTAAAGGTTTCCCGGGTCACCAAAAGCTCCGGGTGGCGACTCTACATTTTATTCCATCGCGAGTGCATCGCCGCGACGGGTTCAAGAGGATCCATGCTCGCACACATCCATCCCAGTTCTGAGTAGAGTGGCAGCCATAGGGGTAATAATCTCGAAAGGAACCACCTCATCTAGTATTTGAGAAGGTGCTTGCGCAAGATATATATAGGATGGGTGACTGAGCTTGTTACTTCGCTTAAAACCTTGGGGAGCACATTAGTATATATCAAAGCAGACTTGTATCCCTTTAGGAACGGTAAGGAGGGACCCGATAAAGTAAAGGAAAAAGTCCCGGGAGGCATTACCCCCAAAGCCAAGTTTTAGCCCAACTCGGGTCTGCTGCTATAAAAAAATATGTACATATATAATTTTTAGCCATGTCTATATAAAGTATACGCTACGCCAAAATCCCTCAGAATTAGCCTCGCGTATATAAACTATACGCTAAGCTAAAAATCTGCAGATTTTGCCTTGCGTATATAATATATACACAAGACCAAAATTCAAAAATTTTAGCCTTACGTATATAATATAAACCCTAGCCTATTCTGTTTGAGCATCTCGAACTTGGAGCCTTTCTTCACAGTTCTTGAAGCCCTCGCTTAAGTGGTTGTATACCCCTAATAAATCTCACACTAAAATGCCCTCACCGGTCAAGAGAGGTTGCCCTCTTATTGACTCTTCCGAGGGACCGGATTGTCGCGTGGATTTCCGTGACTTTACATAGAATAAAGGATTTCCTTTGTTTCTTCCAAAGTGCATTGGGATCTCACCGTGGGAGGCATTAGGAATGTGAACGACGCCCGAAAAGCACTGTAAAAATCCAAGAGAAGGAAGTTCAAATTTTTATCATCCAAAAACCAAAAAAAATTAAGAAAATAAAAAATCCAAAAAAGAGAGCATTTAGAAATCCATGGAGATTGACTCCCATTTCCACTCGGGTATTGGTAGAGGTTGCAATAGACTTGCTGGGTGTCTATGATCGACTTTTACTTCCTAATACACCAAGCATTTAGATATGTACTCAACAACATCTTTCTTCAATCCTCTCCACCAATAGTTCTTCCTCAAATCCTAGTACATCTTGGCACCACCGGGATGAATAGCATACTTGGATTTATGAGCTTCGTCTAATATAGTCTGCCGCAGATCGGCATTAATTGGTAATCATAGGCATCCTCTGAATAGTAACGATCCACCTTCCTTAATAGAAAAATCTACTCTGGTGCTGTCTGTCACACCTTGTCTAATCTTTAAGAGCTCTTCATCTTTCATCTGTAGTTCATAGATGTGGTAAAAAATTATTGGTCTGATTGTGATGTTAGCCAACAAGGCACCTGAAACTCTGACCTCAATATTCTTATCATAGAAAGAAAGGTCTTCCAATAATTTCCATCAACGGAGTCCCATAACAAGACTAGCTAACTGAGCCGAATTCTTCTGACTCAATGCATCTGCCATGACGTTTGCGTTATCTAGGTGATACTGAATAGAGAAATTATAGTCCTTAAGAAATTCACTTCATCTTTGTTGCCTCATATTCAATTCCTTCTGCGTAAACAAGAACTTAAGGCTTTTGTGGTCCGTGAAGATCTCGAAGGTCTCACCATATAGTTAATTGTAGAAACCCCCATTTTGCCCTCTCAGAATATATAAATATGTTCGGTCAACCTTTGACCTCATAACCCTAATGTGGGACCATATATTGAAATAATAGTATATGGCTGAACACAGGCTGAAATAATAGTTCTGTGACTCAGATCCCAACGTAGGGAAACTATATACTGAAATAATAGTATATAGTAGGAACATAGACAAAAATAATAGTCTAGCATTTCAGGCCCCATGATCCTAATGTGGGACCATGCACTGAAAAAATAGTACATGGCTAAACACAGGCTGAAACGATAGCTCTGTGGCTCAGATCTCAACGTAGAGAGACTATATACTAAAACAATAGTATTTAATCGGAATGCAGACTAAAACAATGGTCTTGCCTTTCAGCCACCCCTTTACCCTAATGTGGGACCATATATTAAAACAATAGTATATGACTGGATATAGGCTAAAACAATAGCTCTGTGGATCAGGCCCCTAACCCTAATGTGGGGACCATGCACTGAAATAATAGTACATGACTGAAACAATAGCTCTGTGGCTCAGATCTCAACATAGGGAGCCTATATACTGAAACAATAGTATATAATCAGAATATAGGCTGAAACAATAGTCTCGCATTTTAGACTCAACCTGAACCTGGACAACCCTGAATTACGCACCTAAAATCACGCATGCAATTCGATTGCACGCAAAACCACACATGTGCAATCAGTCTCATTTTAAACTAGACTTCCTTTCCCACACCACTTTGAGACTCGATCACGCACCTGACATGAGACGCGCGATCGGATTGAATGCCCCACCATCGGTGCGCAATTGGCCTACGCCTGACCTAGTCTTACCGTCCTTGATCCCCAAGCTTCCCTGATCAAGTGCTTCAAATGAGACGCTTAATCGGATTACACACTCCACACTGGGCACGCAATTAGTTCTAATGTGATGAGAACTAGGAAACTCGCTGAGCAAGTTAGCCGGTCGCTCACTAAGTCGGTGACCGACTCAAAGCGATTAAGCACCGGGAAATTGGTGCGCAATCCAGTTAAATGCTTGAAATAGGGCGCTTAATTGGAGAAAAACCTATAAAAGATTTTTTTTTTAATTCGCCCAGAGAGAGGCTGAAATTTTGGGAGAACAAATTTTTTTAGGATTTCGAAACCAGAGAACTCCAACAACGAACTCATAGAGGAACATAGCCATGATTTGGAGATTCAAGCTTCGAATCTTCGGGATTTCTCTCCGCAGCCTCGACCTTAGGTGAGAATTTAATTTTTAATTTTTGACCGCAGTTCTTAGTTCTTCGACTTAGAAATTTTCTTAGTTTTAATTGTTAATATTAATTCAGTTTTAGACCATAGCACCCTTTTTCGGACCGTAATTTTAATATCTGATTCTAGTTTGCAGTTTCTAGAACCAGTCCTTAATCTGACGGCCCAATTCACCAACCATAGACCTTAATTCCATTCTAAAATCTTAATCTCCAGTCCTATCATTAATCTCTGGTTCTAGTTCATAGTTTTTAGAACCAGTCCTTAATCATACGGCCTGATTTTCTGATTTCAGACCAGAATTCAGTCCTCAAATTTTAAATTTCTAGTCTTAATTCCTTAATTTAATATTTCTAAAATCCCAAATATTAGTTTAGTCTCCTATAATCCTAGTTTCATAATTTAATCCATAATCATAATCCCAAAATCGACTCTAAAAATCCAAAATTACTATTTTTATAATCTAAAAATCTAATATATCCTTAATCTCAGCCACTTGCCCAAGAAAGCTTACGGATGGTACTCAGGAACGAGGCCAATCCTCCTTAACATAGCGGGCCCAAAACCCTTTTTTTTTTTAGGATTATTTTATTGCTTTAATTAGAATTAGAAAATCAAGTCCATAATTTTCTTAGATTTTTAGTATAATTAATTTACATGCTTTATTTTTATTAGATCCTTAGAATAATTGCTTTGATTAAAATTCTAATAAACTTAGTTCCTATATTTTAATTAGATAATTCTAGCATAGTTAATTCGTTGCATGATTAGATTCCAGTATAATTAATTTCCTTTTCTTATTATTAATTAGAGTTTTAGTATAATTAATTCATTGCTTTAATTCTAATTCTAGAAAAAATCAGTTCCTTTATTTTAATTAGAATTTTAATAAAATTAGTACATTTGCTTTTATTAGGGCTTTAATAAAAATCAGTTTTCTACTTCAATTAGAATTGCAGTAGAACTAGTATACTTGTTTTACTTAGAATTTTAGTACAATTAGCATGCTTGATTTAATTAAAGTTTTGTTAAAATTAACATATTTGCATCCCTAGTACAATTACTGATACTAATTGGACTTCCAGTAATATTAGGACACTAAATTAACTAGAATTCTAATAGGATTAGGACACTACATTAATTAAACTCCTAATAGAATTATAATATTAGATCAAATCACTATAATAAACCCACACCACTAGACTCACAATAGAATTAGGGATCCTAAACCGATTCAAATTTTAATAATAACAGGAAAGAAAAGGAAAATTGAACTATCTAAACTATAAGGAAGAGCTATAACTGCTGACGTTTGTAGGTGGACGATTCAGTAAAGAAGTAACCCACACCCGCTCTAAAGCATGATCACTAATGTGTTGCAACGTCGTTAAATATCTGTAGCTGGTGATCGCAACAAACTAGGAACCTCCCTAGAAATCTCCCCCTTTTTTTTATTTTTAACATTCCAAACGTCACATCGCTAGAGTCCACTTGGACAGAATTGGGCCACTGATTCAACGGGGACCGAGAGGGACCTAGAAAAAGCACGCACCAATAGACTGGCGATCGTGATAGGACATTTTTGTTGAACTCTTTCCTTTCTTTAGATATGTAGTTTTTAGTTTGTTTTCTTGTTTTACTTTCCATTGCGTTATTTTGAATCCCTTTAGATACATGAGTCTTCGTCAAAGACTCGAGATGTTTGGCATACGAAGAGTGAGTTTAGGAGACCCACCATTGTGGGGATATCATAATAATCCCATGTACAAAGAAGAACCACTTTACAATTCTAGCCTACGACAACCTGAGATTAACATGGTTGGTGACCAAGAGAATCCCTTCTCTACCCCACACACAAGGAATACTCATAATGGGAGAGATGGTAACACTGAACAAAACCTTACTGCTCAACAAATCGTAGAGCTCAATATTCAGAGAATACAAAGTGGAGATGATGACTCTGAGGAACTGCTTCGAGAATTGGCTCCCGCATATGAGACCATTAGGTCACAACAATTTTTAAAAGACCAATAATGACAAGAAAGGCCACCACCTACCCCGAGCACGGTATTGGCCCGTGCCACACCATTGAGACAACCTGGTCACACATTCTTTGACGAGGACTCTCCAGACAAGATTGGCTCACAGGGCACTCCAAAAGACAACACTATCAAAATTGAAGATCTCCCTAAAATGCTCAACAAATACATGGCAAAGAGGGAATGCCCTAGTCACTCATTTGGATTCGACAGATTCTGCCAGGACGTTGAATTTAACTTACCAATGGGATTTAAATCGCCAAAATTTATCAAATATAATGGCATGAGAAATCTGAACCATCACTTGGCCCTCTTTTGCAACGATTGTCGGCCCATACATGATAATCAAGGACTTCTCATCCACTATTTTCAATGCTCATTAGAAGGAGAAGCTCTAGATTGGTTCGCGGGACTCCCGTTCTATAAGATAGAAACATTCAATGATTTAGTCGGTCAATTCCTAGACCAATATAAACACGTGATCCAAGAAACAGTTAGTCTCAGTGATATGATGGCAATAAAGCAAGGACCCGATGAAGAATTCACCGGCTTCATCATTAGATGGAGGAAACTCGTTGTCAGGACCAGCATGTCGATGAAAGAGAAAGACTCGGTTGATATCATCATCGACAATACTAGGGAACCGTTAAAGAGCGTGCTTGTCATAAGTGATTGCCCCGACTTCATTGCACTCCACTCCTGAGCATCCTAACTAGCGCGACACATTAAAGATGGAAACCTCACCCTGTTCATAGTCACGTCAAAAGTACGCTTTTCTAGTGAATCAAAGTCGAAAAATAACAAGAAAGCCTCAGGAACGGAATAAGTTAATACCGTTGTCAACCAAGGATAGAACTCTGGGAACAGAAACTTCCAACCGTAAAATTTTGAGTAAAATCAAAATCAACAATGGTACACGAACCAAAATCAAGGTGCTAATCAACAAAGATATGTAAACCAAAATCAAAGCCAAAACTAGAATCAGGGCCAATACCAAAATAGAAACCAGTTTCCCAACACCTACTAGAACCAAAATGCGACACAGAATCGACTGGCCCACGTGTCGAACTACAATAACGTACCTCCACTGCAAAACTTCAACCCAGCTAGAGGTCCTTACCAGCCGAGGTGGGAACACTATCCCCCTTTACCTGATACGATCCCCAACATCTTTTGCCTCCTTAGCACTTAGAATCTGCTCCGATTCCTACAGGAAAGACCCCGACCATGGTTGACAAATCTAGACTATAGCAAATACTGCGCATTCCATCGATACGCGGGACACAACCTAGAAAACTGCTAGGTCCTCTAGGATGTAATCTATGACATGAACAACTGAAATCAAATTGATTGGGAAGCACTTAGGAATCCTAACCCTAACAATAACCAATCCCAATTAAATTTAGGGATCATTAATAACCCCATGCCTATCCACAACCAAGCAACACTGGCCCAGGTCACTACCGTGGATCCTTCAGGCCAATCCCCCTTCTAGCCCTCCACCTTAATTACTCGTATCCGACCCTCCAACACTTCTGTTGCCCCTGTGAGAGTTCCTTCACCCCCACACCCTTCGGCCTTGATCACTCGCATCGCCCCGCCGAGCCTGCCTCCTCACCCGAAATTCACTCAGATATGAGTCCACTCCTTTAGGGCCCGAAGACCATTCCTCCATAGTTGCCCACCAAAACCTTCACCTCCAAATCCTGAGCCAACACCATTATCACTCCCTTCATCTGATTTTGAGGCAGAGTATGGAGACCATGTTCTTTAAACTACAGCCCAAATTGTCGCATGGGTAGAAAGTGTCACTCGTAAGACTCCAAACTTAGAAAACTAAACAAAGATTAAGTGTTCGCTAAACATAGGAGAGAGTGAGCCAGAAGAATATCCCAACCTGTGCGAGACGTTGGACTCTGCTTTCCTAGAAGAAGGGGATTACACACAGTACCTCCCACCTTGGAGCAGCTCAGCGCAAATACCCGCTCCGACCTCAAATTTCACTCACTTCACAAATACATCGACATTGAGCCACACCGGGTTCGGTCAATAACCAACTTGCTCAATTCTTAAAGCAAAAACTAATTACCCACCTCCGACTTTCTCTTAGAATAAGGATTTCATGAATGCACAACCACCAGAGGGGAACGTGAGGGAAATAGAAGCTAACTTGCCGCCCCTGCCTCACATTATCCCTCCACCAATCCCTGTACCTCAATGACTCCAACCACTTGCACCAAAGGCTTATCGGCCGGGCAAAGAAATGGCACTCGAGCCAGGGCAAGAATATGACCTTTTACGATATCTTCAAAAGATCTCAGCCCAGATATCTATACTAGAACTCATCAAGAAATCGCCTGACCATCACCGGTTGTTGATAAGGACACTTTAAGACATACAAGTGGACGAGGATACAACATTGGATGAGCTACATCAAATCACCTCGGTCATGGTGCAACCCTCGGCGCTCACTTTCACAGATGCAGACATACCTAAAGAGTCCCTTCGCAGAAGCACAGCTCCCATATACATTATAGTCATAATAAGGGGATTCTCCGTACCCCATGCATTGGTCAATACAGGAGTAGGGCTCAATATCTGCCCAATCACAATGTTAAAGACACTTGAATACACGGAGCAGGATGCCAAAACCTCCGCACTATAACTTATAGCTTATGACGGCTCGCATCATTTCATCAAAGGAACTATTAAACTCCAGGTTTGCCTTGAACCTATAACGAAAGACGTTACTTTCCATATTTCTGATTCCTCTAGTACGTATAATCTTATCTTAGGAAGAAAATGGTTAGAGTCAATGAAAGTCGTCGCATCCACATACCATTAATGCATCAAAGTCCCATACGAGGACTCCATCGTCCGTATATACACTGATGGACCCCTCCAAGAGATGGATACTGATCATGCTGCGAGTATTTCGACAACCCATGATTCCGTATTAAACATAGGCCATATTTAAAAGGCCCAAATCCCTGATGAGACAACCGTTGCGAAAGTCCATCCCCCTACCCTTCCTAGTTCTCCCCCAATGTGTCAACAAAAATTAATGAGAAGAGAGGTTGGCTCAGACCTCGCCAAACTCTATGACATTAACCTTATCGCGACAAAAGGATGGGACCTTATGTATTAGCTCGGGTACATCCCCCACAGTGGACTTGGTAAAAACAAGCAAGGTCACGTCAGACCCGTTGACTCAACAAAAATATGCAAGCACATAGGGTTATGTTACCAATCGGACTGCCCGCAAGCCGACTTGTTCCCCACCTCACCGAAATTGTCTCTATATGACCACTTCATCTATGGGACCACCGAGAAAGCGGATGTACCAAAGCAGAAGGAAGTGTCCTTCACTAAATCCCAAGAAGCAAAAATTGAACGAATGGCTGAAGCATTCAATGATTTGACGAATCTAAATGACAATATTGACAAACTGCTCGAAGGAGTCAAACCTTTGTTTGACACTAAGGAGCTTACAGAAAAGAGAAAAGGAGAACCTTTCAAACTAGAGCCGTAAGTAGAAGATTGGGAATCTACTAACGACGAAGATTTTCACATAGCCACCTTACAAGTAATGTGAAGAGCACTTACGCTTAACATGGGAAGGAGATGACACCCCACAAAAGGATTTTCACCCACATAGCATCCGCCTCGGCCTTGGCCTTGGAGGATGGGAATGCCCGTGGGACTCCCCATGTATCGCTCATCCATACCAACCCCGCTATAGGGCATGCACCAGCATATTAGAACGCTTTGGTAGCTGGGTCCGACATTTTACAACGGTAGAATTGAACGACTCCAACCTCGTAACAATGGAAGTAAGTAACGACCCACCAACTCAGCTACCGGTACAAGAAGCAGAAAATCTCAACAGTCATCTAGTTGACCCAGGGGGAAACACCTGCATCGCTCTCATTGACTTTGAAGAGGAACTCGAACTAGACACTCCTCCATCCCCAGACACACTACAACTCTAAATATTTTGAAAATCTCTAAAGGAAGAATAGCAACCCCCTCCAAGTGATGACAAGGACTACTGGATAGACCTCCCTGCCCTCGAGCTAGCAGAGTAGGCTAACCTAGGACTCCAAGCATTGTCAGATCAAGAAGAGGAGGTTAATACCAGCCACGACTCCAACTTAGAAGGATGGGAATGCCCTTGGGGATCTCTCTGCATTTCTCACCATTACCAGCCTCGCTGCCGAGCATGCGTGCTCATCCTAACATACTATGAAGGTCAAGGGAAAGAGCTCGCTACCCCTGAGGATCCCTTAGGAGATCACTCTCGACAGGAAGAACAACCGCATTATAACTCAGAGGATGATAGTTTGACTGATTACGATCTCTAGAGCTTCTTCCAAGATGAGACAATCAATGTGATAGAGGAAATCTGAATGTTAATGCCGCTGCCACCCGCGTCACTTGTTCAAAAGGTCTCATTAGATGAGGACTTTAAAAAAAATGCTAAATACAGAATAAGTCCACATTTCTCGAAGAATCGCCCAAACAGCTTCAGCAACCATCTCGCTCCCTCAATTAGAGGAAGTAAATCTCCCGACGCCTTTTGAGGCGACCAACCCTGTACCATATCTACTATCAAAAATAAATAAAAAATAGAAAAAGTAGAAAACCCTAAAAATTTAAAAATACAAAATCCAAAAAAATCATAAAACCTCATAAAAGAAAGGAAACCCTTTGTCCCGAATCAAGTTTGCGACCAACAAGGAGACTTTTCTCCTAAGACTTATGTCCCCTCTCTCGCACAAGGATGCAAGTCATCCAGGCTAAATAACAAACCAGTGGTCATACCAGATGAGATACTTCATGACTTTGATAAAATGATCACTAGTCTTGACCTTCACCTTACCAAAGATCTCCCAGTCATAAATTGTACCGATGAAGGGCTACCTTTCGCAAAATCGAATTCTCAGTATAGCAATTTTACAGTATATGAGCTTACCGAAGATGAAGAAGGAACACCGGTTGCCGAAGAGGCGCCAGACTTCCAACGAGTCATTAAGTGTTTCGATAAGCAAGCTCAAGCTGCCACGGAACCTACAAAAGAAATTAACTTTGGCACTGAAGAGAAACCCAAGAAGCTACTAATTAGCGCAACAGTTAATTCTAAGGAACGTCAACAAATTACACAGGTCTTACAAGAGCACCTTGACTCCTTTGCATGGTCCTATGAGGATATGTCTGGTTTAGACCCAAGTTTAGTAGAACATCGCCTTGTCTTGGAACCCGATGTCAAACCTGTTAAGCAGAAAATCCGTAGGCTGCACCCACAAACAACCCTTCAAGTTAAAGAGGAAGTTGATAAATTACACAAAGCCAAATTCATCCGAGTCGTCCTCTACCCCAAGTGGGTTGCCAATATAGTACCTGTCGTTAAGAAAGATGCAAAGTGCAGGTTTACATTGACTTTCGAAACCTCAGCCAAGCATGCCCAGAAGATGACTTCCCACTTTCGCATATTGACACTCTAGTCGACAACACCGCAGGACATGAGATGCTATCCTTTATGGATGGTTTCTCTGGGTATAATCAAATCAAATTAGCAGAGTTTGACCAAGAGAAGACTTCTTTCACCACACCATGGGAGACTTACTATTACGTTGTCATGCCTTTTGGGCTCAAGAATGCAGGAGCCACGTATCAATGCACCATGATGGCTATTTTTTACGACATGATGCATAAATATATAGAAGTCTACGTCGATGATATATTAGTGAAGTCCCAAACAAGAGTAGGATATGTTGAATCACTCTGACTGGTGCTACAAAGAACTAAGAGATATCAGCTAAAAATGAACCCAAAGAAATGTGTCTTCGGAGTCACCTCCGAAAAATTACTCGATTTCATAGTCAACAAGCGAGGGATCGAAGTTGACCTTGCAAAAGTTAGAGCCATCCTTGAGACGCCACCTCTCAGTAATATCAAAGAGTTACGAGGCCTGATAGGAAGATTGCAATTCATTAGGAGATTTATCTCCCAGCATTCAGACATATGCGATCCTTTCTACAGACTACTTAAAGGAGGAACTGAGTACAAATGGGATTACCAGTGTCAGCAAGCCTTCGACAACATGAAAAAGTACCTCCTTAACCCTCCAATATTATTGCCACTAGTTCTCGGAAGACCTCCAATCCTATACCTCTCAGTAAATGACAAACTAATGGGAGTAATTCTTAGACAATATGAAGAAGACGACAAGAGAGAGAAGGCTATCTACTACCTTAGTAGAACGATGGTCGAGTACGAACGAAAATACACTTCGATGGAGAAGACCTACCTCACATTGGTGATGGCCTCAACTAAATTATGGCACTACTTCAGAGCATATAAGATACTAGTACTAGCCTGAATGGACCCTCTGAAGTATATATTCGAAAAGCCCGCAACATCAGGAAAGATTGCTCATTGGCATATGCTATTGCAAGAATTCGATATCACTTACGTCACCCAGAAGTCGATCAAAGGATAAGCAATTGCCGATTATCCCGCAGATCTCCCACTCCCGAGTGATGAGCCCATACACGCGGATTTCCTCGATGAAGACCTACTCACGACTCATAACGAGGAGCCGGATAAGACCTTATAGACCCTTTATTTTGACAGTGGTTTAAATCTCAAAGGAAAAGGCATCGAGATAGTCCTCCTAACCCCAGAAGGAGTTATCATACCTAAGGCTTTTCAATTAAACTTCCCTGTCACTAATAACGTCGCAGAATATAAAGCTTTCATAGCTGGACTACGAGCAACACTACAATTAGGCGTTAAACAGCTAAAAACCATCGGTGACTCCAAGCTAGTAATCTCACAAGTTATAGGAGAATGAAAAACCAAGGAAAGAAGACTGGCATATTTAGAAACCGCTCAATATTTGGTAAAGAAATATGAAAGAATTTCTTTCAAGCACATCCCTAGATTGGAAAATGAGCTCGCAGGCTCCCTTGCCACGTTATCCTCAGTCCTCCAAATACCCATCAGACAAAGTACCAAGACTTTCTTCATCAAAAAGCTGACCGTACCCACCCACGAGATAGCATGAACAGTCAAGAGAGAATTACCAACCCTCCCCACGAGTACGGGACCAAATGAAGCAATCACTCCAGAAAATCACGTCAAGGCAGGAGCCAAAGTCGCTATGTTCAGGTTTAAAAAATCGCCAACCGACGACGGACAGCCATGGGATTTCGATATCTGGAACTTCTTAAAGCATCAACATGTCACTCCATATGCCACGAAGATCAAATGGAAGACTATAAGGAACTGATACGCCCGATTCTGCATACTAGGCAAAACATTATACAAAGAAGTCTTCACCAAAGAAGTGCTGCTATGATGCGTCACGACTGTCGAAGGACAATATATCATCTGAGAAGCACATGCCAGCACCTGCGGCGTCCACGTCGGTAGATAGAGACTCACCGATCAAATCACACAACAAGGCTACTTCTGGCCGACAATGATCAGAGATTGCCACCTCTACGTCTAACTCTGCAACCAATGCCAAGAACATGTCACACTTATCAAATCTCCATCAGTTGCATTGAACACTATGACTTCACCATGGCCATTTTTGATGTGGGCCTTTGATGTCATCGGACCTTTCATAGACACAGTTGGAAACACTCACAAGCATGCGTTCATACTTACGGCAACCGAATACTACACCAAATGGGCAGAGGTTGAATCTTATGTCAGAATCATCGCTTTAACACTTGTATGGTTTATCGTTTGAAATATCATCACCAAGTTTAGAGTACCTAGGATATTTATCACCAACAACGGACCACAGTTCATCGCAGAGAAGATAAAGAAGTTATGCAAGAAGTTTGGCATCAATCTACGTCACTCATCACCGTTCTACCCTCAAGGCAATGGACAAGCAAAAGCTACAAATAAAATGTTGATTCAAATTCTGAAGCGCATAGTAGAAACAAGCAATGGAGCCGACTGGCCTGAACGAGTATCAGAAGTACTCTGGGCCTATAGGACCTCAATTCGTACGGCCACTAGCCAAACTCCCTACCTCCTTATTTACGGGATTGAGGCAATCTTACCATATGAGATACAAGTACCATCCTTACGAATTCAACTCGATGATAAGCTATCCTTAGACGAGAGGAGAATTATCCTACTCATGCAGCTAGAGTAGCTCGATGAAACACATCTAAAGGCAGCTAATCATGCTCAGGTATATCAGAGGAGAGTGGCCAAGGCTTACTATAAGAAAGTCCTTGAACGAACATTTAATATTAGGGAATTAGTCTTGAAGAAAATCATACCTTCTAAGCACGCCCATTCGAAAGGAAAATTGAAACCGAACTGGGAAGGTCCTTATGTTTAATAGCTGCATACCTTGGAAATGCATACAAACTGCCAAACTAAGATGGGGAAGAACTTCCTAGCCCTTGAAACGCCATGTACCTTAGAAAATACTATCCTTAGCCCTGTGATCGTCACATCCTGTGGTTAAATACTTATGCTTATCACCCCCGTAGTTGTCACGACCCATTCATTGGTCGTACATCATTAATTCTCATAATATCCTTAAGACCTTTAGTTTATCACCCACTTTCTCACTCGGGCAATCTGATTGAAGGACTAGTGACCTATCTATCCTCTTTCAAAGGCATAATTAACACCCGATTCTCATTTCTCCTTCCCCTACCATTGGAGGAGACGTTAGAGTAGAAAAAAATAAAGATGTTAGGTTCAATCAAAACTCATTATTCTTGCACTAGCAGGATGCTTTCAAAAATACATATATCAAAAAAATCGAGTGAGAGCATTACAACGAAAGAACAAATTAATGAGCTCTGGGAAGCATAAGCTGGCCGTGAGGACATCTCTGGTACTTTACTAGAAGTGTATAAGCCAGCTGCGAGGGCACCCTTGATATCCCTATACTACTAGATATTGTCGTAAGGTGGCGGGAGGAGGAAAAACTCTTGCTAACCATAGAATGTGAGACTTTGATGATACCGAAACGTGATGAAGAGCTCGATTATGGCACCCCGTATCCCTCTGAGAAAAAGATTGTTACTCACCCCTTTTAGAATGCATTAGATACAAACTATTTCCCATATCACTGAGCCTTATCCCCCTCTTCTATTTTTATTTCGGACGATAAATCAAAAGCCTTATAGGATATTCCTAGAAATGAAACCGAAAACTGATAAATGATGATTGATGCAATCACTTACTACACCGACCATACTTCTCCCCAATGACTACGGGATATGATGATCACCACCCTGAGATAGACCTCGGTATACAACTGACCTAATCAAAATGACCTCCCCTAGTTCGATGATAGTACTGATGAACCTTTCTTCAAAACTAACTCACCAAATACTCATGACTTCTTATAGACCCAAAGTGCTCATCTAAAATCCAGGAACGCTCTATTGCCTCTAGACACTGGGGCATTTTTTTTATAAGAAGGAGAATCACCTTAGAAGCATCGACTTGTCTACAAGGAAGATGCGAAATAAAGAAGTCACCATCTGGAGAATGCTACAAAAGATACTATACTGTCAATCCTACCACGCTCCTACACTGGGGCATTTTTATTTTTTATTTCTATCTTAGTTATTTGCTTTCCCTGTTCCATTATTTTTATTTCAGAAAAAAAAAAGAAAAAAAAGAGAGAAAAAAAAAGAAAGAAAAAAAAAACAAAAAGGAAGAAAAAGAAAAAAAAGAGAGCGTACATATCCATCTTTTACTACCAGGCCCCGGTCTGAGACACTCATCCCCCTTAACAACTAGCAAGGGGGAGAACAAAAATTACTGATAGGGTTACCTTTATGTGTAGATACAAAGCAACATTCAACCATCATCGGGCCAGCTTAGAAAGCATCAAAGTCCCAACGATGGTCGACGACGCTAAAGAAACTAAAAAGTGAAAGACAAATGCAAGAGGTAATCAAAAGGAAAGGAGCCAATCAAGTACATCTAAACCAAAAAATCTCCATATATATATCAAAGTTTTCTTTTTTTTACAGTTGTCACCGGGGAGCATCTCCCCTATATATATATAATGCACACATAATGGACAAAATAAACACACACACACACACACCTACTCCCTACGCTGCCGCTGGGATGGATGAGCACCGCTGTCCCCAGTATCATAAGCTCGGAGGTCCACAGACTGATCCTCCGAAAACACAATCCCGACACCGGGAGTCCTCGGAACCTCTAGACGATGAGGCCCCTCCACAGAACCCCCTCACTCATCTTGCTAACAGATCGCCTCGATAGCGAATGAGGAGGATACCTAGCAAGAATCTCACGAATAACAGAAACCTCACGAGCATCACCCCTGACACGATCTTGTGACGTGTGATGAGACTGCCCAGCCGAGGAACTCATGGCCCTCGACTCTGATCCATCAAGCTGACTTGCCAGCCTATGTACCCCCCGCTTACTCCTCCTCAGAAGATAATGTAGCTGATCTAGGGACACCTGTATCTTTGCCCGCATCGTCTGACGCGCTGCCTCCAATACCGCAGCCTGAGTCTTCTATGTAACCATCATCTTCATGAATAGGTCATCACAACTTTGTGTCTCCCCAAGGATCCGCCTTGCCTCAGGAGTGGCGCGCTCTCGTATCACCTTTAGACGCGCCTCCTCAAGCTGACAAACTTGCATAACCATACCAAGTCAAACAAAACCAATATATGTATGAACATAAAATATAAAAAAACTTTAAAAAGAAAAGAATCATACCAGATCCAGCCTCTCCTCCAGAAATCGCTCAACTGTCTCAGCAGTCACTGGATCAACAGGAGGCACGAAAGGGATAGAAAAATGTAAGTAGTTGCAACAAGAACAAAAAAATACATTAGATAACACTATAATGACAAATAAACTATGAACACAATAACTAAAACATACTTGACTGGAGATAGGGATAGACCCTTGAGGGGGAGCCTCGGGAGCAGAGTCTGGAATAGACTGTGTATAGAACCAAACAAACCAACACAAGATATATCAGAACAAATAAGATGAAATAACCTAAGCTGAAGCACACCACACTAGAAACTATACCTGACTCTCGAGACGTAGAGAAGCAGCAGTCGCCTCCCTCGTCTGAAGATCCTCGGCAACCTGACGCTAAAATACCACGTAATGTTAGTAGAATATTAAGAAAGCGAAATAATAACATCCAACAAACTAATGCAATGATGCAAACGAGATAAAAAATTGAATGGAACTTACCCAATGCTCTAGCTCAGCCCAAAGCTGAGCCATCGCTGGATCCTCCCGACTAGAGGAAGCAACTGAAGATGGATCAAACATCGGAATGGGACCTCCAGCAGCGAGCTTGGATCTTTACGAATAATAATAAACACATCAATTGGCAGGCTCACAATGCTAACAATTAACAAAACCAAGTTCATATAGACACTTACCAATCGATCAATCTCAGATCGCAAATTGGCCTCTGCCTCTCGGCCAACCTGCTGCTAACTGCATAACAATCCTATCATCGCCACATGACTAGCAACCTCGACCTCCCTCTTAGACTGGTCAAAATAGAGCGTGACACCACAATCATGTCAGAACGACCGGAAAACCAAGTCCACATAATACATAAACAATTAGACCAATAAATCAACTCACCAGGAGCCATCAATTCTCCGCCAGCCGAGCCCCCAACTCATCCTCCGATCCCCTAGCCTGAGCAACCGAGAGGGCTAAGGACTGCAGCATCTCCTCATCCGGACGAGGATCACACCCCATCTGCTCCATCACCCTATGGAGAGCATCTAACGCCCCTCGCACACTCGCTATGAGATGGCCCTGCTCTAATGCAGCCAGCCTCTCCCTCAATCCCAACGCTGACTCCGGCCTGTCGATCGCGAAAGAACCACTCTCATGGAAGGGACGTGTGAAGAGGTGCCCACCACCCAATGCACTAAACCATCTCCTATACTCTCAGGCATCCGCCTCATCATGCGCCCCTGTGACCCTGGTCCCCTAAGCTCTAAAATCTACCATCTGAAGCACCATTCGCTCCGCAAAGTTTCGACCAGAGGGGCCCGTCATCCTCTTCGCCACCATGTGGCGAATCTCCGGAGGGACTCCCTGAGCGAGCCCTAGCTGTTGTACCGCCCGAGATAGGTGGATCCTCTCCACCTTCTCAAAATAATGGACCCATATATCCATGTCGAAGAAGGGTTGGCCAGACTGAATCACTGGCACACCTGCATCCTCCTCGATCGCGTATGGCCTCCAAATCACCTAACCAAATAAGCAAGCCAACCCATCAATGAATCCTTAGATCCTAAAAGACTGAAACAAAGTGTACACATGATGATATATACCTGCCCCACATGCATGTCCTCAAAAAGACCCCGTGCAGTCTGAAGATCAGAAGACTAGCGACGACCCCGTAGTGCTGCCCTCCATACATGCATCCGCGAAAACATGAATGCCACCTCCAACAAAATCCCCAGATGAAGAAAAGCAAAATGATCATACGCCCAAAACTAGAAAACAGAAAAAGAAGAAATATTAAATATTCGCTACGACCAAAATAAAGCAAAGATGTCATGACACCAATTAACTAAGACTCGCATGGAGGAAGGGAAGGAAACCTCCAATCATTGCGACGCCCCGTCCCCGACGATAGAGCTACTCATAGAGATGCGCCAATGCCACCGCACCCCACGCATAGGTAGAAACCTGATCCAAGTTTCTAAGAACCATAAAAAACAACCTGGTGACCCATCCCCGAGTTGAAGAAGAAAAGAGTACTGCACCGAGGAAGTGCATCAAGAATGTTTGGAGCACCCTATCTGCAACCAACCCCGGCTCAACCATGGGCTCACGACCTGCTACCACCACGCACCGCGCCTCATGAGACGCCCTCACTTCTGAATGATGCCTCGGAGGGACGAAGCCACTCGCAAACGTATCAAAAAACCAAGTGACTCGAACTACACTTAGCCTTGATCCACTAGATCTATATGACACGCCCAAAATCTCCTCACACACTTCTAGATACTCTCCTGCCAACCGCCCCGTGATCGGCTTGCCCTTAAAATGAAGATCAGTAATGCAGACCCAGTCTTCTGGAGTCAGTAACATCATACCAACTAGAAAGAAAAGAGCCTGATGCTCCTCCCTCCACCTCTCCAGAATCGCCGCAATCAGGCCACGAGCGACCTGAAAGGGCTTCAGCTCCAGGATCGGCTTGAAACTTAAAGACACCAACCGCACCTACTGAAACTCCGACATGGCACGATACCAAGTATGGGACTCAGTCCATGCTGAGCTGATAGCCAGCTGCGGGGGCTCCTATCGAACGAAACACAAGTAGAAGAAAATAAGACTAACACATACCTATGACGAAAGACAAATAGATCTAGAGCTAAAAAGAAAATGAAATATGCCCCAAACACAATAACAACTCATAACGAATACACAAAATATGATACGAACAACTGAATAGAAACGTGACCTACCTCTAGATGCCGTCATGATGCATGAGTGAGCACACAATCAATAATCAATGTAGGTTCGACATAAATTAAAAAGGGTTTTCAGATCCTAATAAGTCTGTCATAAACTCAATGCCTAGGATAATGAAGGAACTCTTGCTCACGGGTACCTACCCAGCCTCGAGGGAAGAAATCCTTCAGCGGGAAGTGTCTGCGATCTTGACGCTCCACACCCGGGTGCTCCTCAGCCTCGTCCTCAGCTCTCTCCTCCTCATCTCTCTCACCCTCATCCTCAACTACACCCTGCTCAATCTCGATTACCTCCTCCCTGACCTCCATGGTCAACCTCCAGAAACTCCTCTCTAGCCACCTCCCCTACATCCTCCTCCCCGACAACAACATCAGTTCGAGCCTCATAGGTCTCACCTATCTACCCCATCATCATCCTCTCCAACTCAAAAATAGAAAGATTGTGCCTACCACCACCCTCAGAATCCATCATAGAACAAGGAGCTCGAAAAAACTCAATAAAATGGAAAAAATGGTGCCTGAAATGGACGACCGGATCGCAAGATATCACAAAAACATGAAAAGTAGAGTGCAACGAAAAAAGGAAACCAAGAATCAAAGACCAAAACGGATTGCAAGGGAAAATGAAAGTTTTTAAACTATATATAGAATATACCCAAATCGTGCACGTGAATTCATGCGCTCAACACAATCACGCACCACAATCTCCGCACATAATTCAGATCAAACGATCAGTTTTGAGCGCGCAAATAGATTGTTGCCCGCTAAAACTAACTCGACCGCCTGGTTGCACACCGCCTACCAGGCGCGTAATCACCTCAAGCACTGGAATCGGTGTGTGCGAATGCCAATAGTCACCTGCATAGTGACGGCCACCGCCCTAATCCTGCACTCAATGTCGTGCGTTTAACTCGATTAAACGACCAGACACTGGCGCGTAATGACCTTTCAACCCTCCGAAACATGCACTCCCATTCCGGCGCACAATTAGTTTATGCGCTCGGAGTGAAGTGCGCAATTTCCCAAAAACATAAAATATGTGCCCAGAATAGCAGGTTCACAAGACAAAATTAGGAGACTTTCAACACTGATTACCAACCTAAACTACGCCCTTGTTAAGGCCAATCCAAAAATACTTCTGACTTAGAACATATACACCCCAAACCATAAATGAAAAAGAATGCCCCCTAAAATCATTTACACACTTCAAATAAGACCAAACTAAACTAAAAATATGATGAAATGTCCCGACATCACCTACACACTCCAACTAAGACCAGAAAAAAAATAAAAAAAATGCCCCCCATCATTCATGCACTTGAACCTAAACTAAACTAAACAAAAAAAAAATTGCTCCCAACACACCCCAGATCAAGACAAATAAATAAGATCAAACCAATATTAATTAAATAAGCATCACACTCAAAACGAGTCAAAGCAAGCTAACAAATAAACCAAACCAAAATTTACTAAATAGAAATTACCACAAATGAAATAAAAATATAATCACTTCATAAATAAAAAAAGTTGATTACAAAGCACACCAAGGGCATACCCTCTGTATATACAACTTAAAACAAGAAACTTAAAATTCGTACGTTTAGACAGTGCCCGAATCTAGATTTATTCAGGAAACCACTTCGAGTTGGAGGGATGGCACCAACCAGAGTGTCACCTCGCATTCTCAATCCCGTTCATTCCTAATAATCCACTCAATGAACACAACTCTTCGGGTTCAATACCCGAGATACAAAAGAGAATGGAAGAAAAGACATTAATGAACGAAAGAAAAAAAATACCCAAAATCACAAACAAAAAATGCCCCAAAACTTCTACTTCTAAACTTGAAATAAAATTCAAAACAACTAGAACCCAAAGACTTTAGCTCTCACATTTATAACCTATACCTCCTAAACAACAGAGTGACAAGTGTCACACCTTTAAACCCTTCCAATCTAATTAAATCCAAAACCAAACACATACCCCCTTGAAAGACCACAATCCATGACAACCTAGATAAACCAATAATCATGCAACACTCACCCCTCCAAGGGACACAAACCCAAAGCAAAGTAAATAAACCAATAGGATTCAAACACTTAACCTCCATCTAGAAACCTCAAATTAAATCCTAAATTCACACACTTTTAACAAGTGTCACCTCAAATTAAATAAAAGGACTAAAACAAAATACGCTAAACCTTAAAAAAAATAAACAACAAAAAAAGGCTCTCCCAAAATGAGACCCTAACTTGCTTGGGACCACACAAAAAATGCCCCCAACAAACCCAAATAGAACCCAGTAAACCCTCTAAACAAAATTCTATAAAACAAACTAATCTTGGGATAAAAGATAAATTAAATCCTAAACTAAATCAAACAAACCAAATATGCCTGACTAATCCATTAAATAGATTTAAAAGAAATAAATAAACACAATAAACAAAGAAAAATATCATACTTCTTTATTTATAAAAAACTTTTACAAGTACCACTGGAGGCATACCTCCTGAACTTACAACCCAAAACGAAAACCTAAAACTTTAACCTACAACCCAAAACAATGACTGACTTCAAAACTGAGATAGAGCGAGGAGCAGATGCTCAGAGCATCTAATCGGAGGCATCAGGAAGGATTGGTTGGGGAACACATCCCTCCACTTGTAACACCTTCCTCTTCCACCATCTTCACCTCCTCTGCCGCCGCCTCCTCAATGCTGCCTTCACTGCTCCCTAAAGAGGGATCGATGTATAGACTAGCACCCTCATTCCCAATACCACCCATTCCTGAAATAACACCGTCCCCAAGCATCACCTCAGGAAAAAGATCATGCGAAATCATGAACATAGGAAGAAATGATATTTCAATCGGACGGCTAGATCACCCAATATCACCAAAATATGAATTTTAGAACACAAGAAATTCAGAAAAAGTAAAACTCGAGACTAAACTAGAGAATGAGAAAAAAAATGAAGGCTCCCTCGCTTATATAGAGTACAGACTTAATCACGTGCCTGGACACGTGCGCTTAACTCGGTCACGTGCATCACACGACGCGCATAATACTCCAAAGCCCGTGCTCTGAACCGAGCGCGCAAGTAAACTATCCCCCGCGCCAACGGTGTGACGCTCCGATCACGCGCTTAATATCTGCGCAACCTTATTAAACGACTACCTCATGTCGCCCAATATGAAAGGTCGTCCGCACAGTGACCTGGTGACTCCTCAATCATGTACAAGGATTAGAGCACATAACTCAATCACACGCACACTCAAACATGCTTAAACAGCCCTTCGAACCTGTGATCGCACGCCTGAAAATAAGTGAGCAATCATATTGAGTGACCTAAACCAGGCGCGCAATGCCTGACTTTGGATAAAGTCTATACCTTCGCATCTCTCTACCTCACCTTGATCAAAACTCTCCTGTCGCATCACGATCCCACTAGAAAGAAAGAATCCCCTCACGCACATCCCACCACGATAACATGCACACACATGACACCACTTCAATATCATGTCCCATCGCAATAAATTATCCATGCCCTCATGTCCCATCGCAAAAAGCTAAAAGTCCACCACACATCCTCTCATGAGAAGCCAAAAACTAAGCTAATCACTATGCAACCACAACGTGATTTTTTTCATAACCCAAGATTTGCCAAAGAAGGAAACAAGACACACTTATCGTGCAAATATCCTACCAGTGTCCCAACTCTAACTATGCTCAGCCAATATCCCATCACAAACATCCCTACCCAAAAAAAAAGGGGCTTAGACAACACCTGCCACACCATATGACGAAAAGAGGAAAAGCTCGATCGAGTCCCATCGCTAAAGCAAAGAGCTCTCTCCCGAATTGATCCCCACATCCCACCAGGACTCATCTAGCACACAGCCAAAGAAAGGGAGAACCCCCAAGTCCTATCGCGACATCACTTTCCCAAGACATTACATCACACCGGCGACCGCCAAGCTCTACCACAACAGACATAAAAAGAAAGAGAAGAAATCCCCAAAGTCCCATCATGGACTACACAAGAAATGCACAATCCAGGTAAGTATCACCCTCAGGTAAGTACTACCCACTTTTCAATTACTTGATATTGCTTATAAATACGGTTAGCTATGATTAAGTCAAATGTTTTTCAAAACCCATCTCTCTCGACTTGTGAATCACTGTAGTCCTCCCATAAGTGACAATCATCAGTATTTGCCGAGAAGGTTAGATAGATTATCTGGCTTGCCAAGTGTCATCTTGACAACCACATAAACGGTCGGGTCCACAAATCTTGTACCAGTGGATATGCTCAACGACGTCTAGGAAGCCACATTTTTCGCTGAATTACCACCGAATTGATCTCAAGTTAGAACGCCCAAAATTTTGAAAAAATCTTTTACTTTCAAAAACCAAAAATCTCTTACTTCCAAAAAAAAAGAAAAAAAATAATCAAACTACCAAAAGAAGAAACCAACAAAAAAAATAATGAACAAAGAGACAAAACCCACCAAAATTCACTTTAATTACCAGCCCAAACTGGCCATTCCCCTGGGAAATTGAACAATGAGTATATTTAATCTAAGAACCTACAAATGCCTATTAGAAAAGGAATGCCTGATGCGCATTGGTGTGAGCAATGAGGCACCTGGTCTGACATGACTTGCGAAAGCCTTTGACATTATATTACATTTTATTATCAGTCCCTGGACCTATTTATGGTTTGTATGATGCCCCCCGGTACCTCGACTGCGTCATACCCCTCTGTTTGACTGCCCCTTGCACTAGGTTGTGACATGCAGCGGGATGCCCCTTGCACCCAAAGATTAGGATATGGTGCTTCTCCTTCTCGTTTGACTGTCACTCACAGTAGGTTGTGCCATGCGACGGGATGCCCCTTGCACCTGTGGAATAGGATACGCTGACTTCCCCCGTCGACTGTCTATGACAGCGAGTCGTGATACGCGATGGGTTCGCCGCTGGGCATCCACGGCATGGAACACACCTTTTGACAGCTACCACTGGGCCCCTGAATGTTCCATCTTAACTTGCGTTGATAGAAAAGAAAGCCAAGCATGTCATGTTAGAATCTCCAGTTCACATTTGTGATTTTCCAAGAGAAACGAGAAGACACCTCAAATGAGGGGTGTCTACTTCTTCAACGCATTCTTACTTCACAAGAGCGCGCCGAAGAGGGGCATCTTTAGACACCCACATTTAGCCCTCTCAAAATATACAAATTTGTTCGGTCAACCTTTGACCTCATAACCCTAATGTGGGACAATATACTGAAATAATAGTATATGGCTGAACACAGGCTAAAATAATAGCTCAGTGGCTTAGGCCCCATGACCCTAATGTGGGACCATATACTGAAACAATAGTATATGGCTGAACACAGGTTGAAACAATAGCTCTGTGGCTCAGATCCCAATGTAGGGAGACTATATACTGAAATAATAGTATATAGTCAAAATACAGACTGAAATAATAGTCTAGTATTTCAGGCCCCATGACTCTAATGTGGGACCATGCACTGAAACAATAGTACATGGCTGAACACAGGCTGAAACGATAGCTCTGTGGCTCAGATCCCAATGTAGGGAGACTATATACTGAAATAATAGTATATAGTCAGAATACAGACTGAAACAATAGTCTTGCATTTCAAACCCCTTTATCCTAATGTGGGACCAAATACTGAAACAATAGTATATGGCTGGATACAGGCTGAAATAATAGCTCTGTGGATCAGGCCCCTATCCCTAATGCAGGGACCATACATTGAAACAATAGTACATCGCTGAACACAGGCTAAAACAATAGCTCTGTGGATTAGATCCCAACATAGGGAGGCTATATACTGAAACAATAGTATATAGTCAGAATGTAGGCTAAAATAATAGTCTCGCATTTTAGACCCATCTCGAACCTGGACAACCTTGAATTACGTACCTAAAACTACAATCGCAATTCAATTACATGCAAAACCACACACGTGCAATCAGTCCCATTTCAGACCAGACTTCCTTTCTCAGACTACTTCGAGACTCGATCACGCGCCTGACATGAGACGCACGATCGAATTGAGCGGCTCACCATCGGTGCACAATTGGCCTATGCCCGACCTAGTCTTACCGTCCTTGACCCCCAAGCTTCCCCGATCAAGTACTTCAAATGAGACGCTTAATCAGATTGCTCACTCCACATTGGGCGCGCAATTAGTTTTAACATGATGAGAACTAGGAAACTTGAAATCGACGCATTAATCAAGTTAAAATCGCTTAATCAAGTTAACAAGTAGCAATTCGAGAAAAAATTATAAAATATTTTTTTCTAATTCGCCCAGAGAGAGGCTAGAATTGTAGAACGAAATTTTTTGGGATTTCGAAACCAGAGAACTCCGAGAAGGAACCCATAGAGGAACATAGCCATGATTTCGAGATTCAAGCTTCGAATCTTCGAGATTTCTCTCCGTAGCCTCGACCTTAGGTAAGAATTTAATTTTTAATTGCCAACCACAGTTCTTAGTTCTTAGACTTAGGATTTTCTTAGTTTTAATTGTTAAATTAATTCAGTTTTAGACCGTAGCACCCTTTTTCGAACCGTAATTTTAATATCTGGTTCTAATTCTCAGTTTATAGAACCAGTCCTTAATCTGAAGGCCCAATTCTCCAACCATAGACCTTAATTCCATTCTAAAATCTTAATCTCCAGTCCTATCGTTAATATCTGATTCTAGTTCATAGTTTCTAGAACTAGTCCTTAATCATATGGCCTAATTTTATGATTTCGGACCCAAATTCAGTCCTCAAATCTTAAACTTCTAGTCTTAATTCCTTAATTTAATATTTCTAAAATCCCAAATAGTAGTTTAGTCTCCTATAATCCTAGTTTCATAATTTAATCCATAATCATAATCCCCAGATCGACTATGAAAATCCAAAAATACTATTTTTATAATCCAAAAATCCAATTTATCCTTAATCTCAGCTACTCGATTTGCCTAAGGGAGCTTACGGATGGTACTCGGGAACGAGGTCAATCCTCCTTAGCATAGTGGTCCCAAAACCCTTTTTTTTTAGGATTATTTTATTGCTTTAATTAGAATTAGAAAATCAAGTCCATAATTTTCTTAGATTTTTAGTATAATTAATTTACATGCTTTATTTTAATTAGATCCTTAGAATAATTTCTTTGATTAGAAATCTAATAAAATTAGTTCCTCTATTTTAATTAGATAATTCTAGCATAGTTAATTCATTGCATGATTAGATTCCAGTATAGTTAATTCCCTTTTTTTATTATTAATTAGAGTTTTAGTATAATTAATTCATTGATTTGATTCTAATTTTAGAAAAAATTAGTTCCTTTATTTTAATTAGAATTTTAATAAAATTAGTGCATTTGCTTTAATTAGGGCTTTAGGAAAAATCAGTTTTCTACTTCAATTAGAATTTTAGTAGAACTAGTATACTTGCTTTACTTAGAATTTCAGTACAATTAGCATGCTTGATTTAATTAAAGTTTCATTAAAATTAATATATTTGCATCCCTAGTACAATTAGGAGACTGATACTAATTAGACTTCTAGTAGTATTAGAACACTAAATTAATTAGAATTCTAATAGGATTAGGACACTACATTAATTAAACTCCTAATAGAATTATAATATTAGATCAAATCACTATAATAAACCCACACCACTAGACTAACAATAGAATTAGGAAACCTGAACCGATTCGATTTACAATAATAATAGGAAAGAAAAGGAAAACTGAACTATCTAAATGATAAGGAAGAGCCATAACTACTGACGTTCGCATGCGGACGATTCAGTAAAGAAGTAACCCACACCCGCTCTAAAGCATGATCACTGACATGCTACAACGTCGTTAAGTATCTGCAGCTGGCGATTGCAACAAACTAGGAACCTCCTTAGAAATCCTCTCATTTTTTTATTTTATTTCTAGCATTCCAAACGCCGCATCGCTTGAGTCCACTTGGACAGAATTGGGCCACTGATTCAATAGGGACTGAGAGGGACCCAGAAAAAGTGCGCACCAATAATAATGTCTCCAAATCTTAAGGGTAAAGATCACCGTGGCTAACTCAAGATCGTGCGTCGGATAGTTCTTTTCATGATCCTTAAGTTGTCTCGACCCGTAAGTAATAACCTTCCTATTTTGATTAAGTACACAACCTAATCCATTGTGCGAAGTATCGCTATATACAACAAATCCTCCACTGCCTATTGGAATAGCTAATAATGGTGCGGAGGTAAGCCATTTCTTAAATTTCTAGAAATTCTCTTCACATTCACTAGTCCACTCAAACTTAACATCTTTTCTTATAAGTCACATGAGTGGTCCTGAAATCTTAGAAAAACCCTCTACAAATCTTCTGTAGTTCCCAGCCAGACCGAGGAAACTGCGAATCTCAAACACAGTCCTTGGTTGTTCCCAGTCTACTACTACCTCAATTTTTGTTGGATCAACTGTCACACCTGCTTCTGAGACTACATGGCCTAGCAAGCTCACTTGCTCTAACCAGAACTCACACTTGCTGAGTTTGGAATATAACTGATGCTCACGTAGCGTCTACAATGCAATGCGTAAGTGTTGCTCATGTTCGTCTCCGGGTTTTGAATAAATGAGAATATCATCCACGACCACAACCACACACGTATCAAGATGTGGTTCAAACACCCTGTTCATGAGATCCATAAATAAAGCTAGTGTGTTAGTCAAGCCGAAAGGCATCACCAGGAACTCATAATGCCCATATCTGGTTCTGAACGCAGTCTTCTGAATATCTTCGGCCTTCACTTTTAGTTGATGATACCCCGATCTCAAGTCAATCTTTGTAAAGAACTTTACCCCTTGCAACTGATCAAAGAGGTCATCAATCCTGGGTAAGGGGTACTTGTTCTTGATCGTCAGCTTGTTCAATTGACGATAGTCAATGCAGAGTCTCATCGACCAATCCTTCTTCTTGAAAAACAAATCGGTGCTCCCCAAGGAGACACACTAGGTCTTATGAATACTTTGTCCAACAACTCTTGTAACTGCACCTTCAATTCTTTCAATTCGACAGGAGCCATTCGGTAAGGCGCTTTGGACACTCGCTTTGTTCCTGATGCTAAGTCAATCGCGAACTCCACTTCACGATCAGGTGGCAATCCCGACAATTCCTCAGGAAATGCGTCCGAAAATTCACAAGCAATCGGGATCTCAGTGATAATGCTCTTGTAGACACCCAAAATTGGCCCAAGGCTCGATCGAAACATACTTCAAGAGAGGCGCACCCCCGAGCTTTCGATACCACCCCCCATACCCTTAGGTACTTTCCCAAACCCCTAGGAACCTTCTCAAACCTTTGGATGTAATAGCTAACAAAAAGGTGCCCAACTATATCGGGTATGGATTTGGGTTAAGAAAGGTGTGTGTCTAACACAGGACACTAAGGACTAGTAAGCATACACTAATAAAAATATGAGGCCTTAGTGGCCTAGTTCATTTAGTAAAATTAAACTAGGCACCACATACATTCATAACTGTGTATTAAAAATACACTTGAAATTGTACTATCCCATATACTTATATCGGCGTATTATATAATACACTTGATTTTATACTATTACATATATATATATATATATATATATATATATAACTGGTGTAATAAAGTTACACTAAATCTCATTCTTATATAACATATAAGTGTAGCAGACTTACACTTGAATTAGTACCCCAGCCATACATCTCTGAACAGTGTAAAGGAATTACTCTAAAACTATATACCAGCCATACACTTCTAAATAGTGTATTAGCTTTATATTAAAGTTAAGCTTATTATGGCTTATATGCATATATACTGAAAAGCTAATGTGGGCACTACATAGGATTCCAACCCTTTATAGCTTATAATACCTATCTTGCCAGAAGACTACACGAATTGCATGAGTCACCTTTAGACTCCATGCACGCAACGTGCAAACCCACTACAAGAACTCGCCACCAACTTTCTTCTTCTTCCTGCTTTGACCCTTGAAGAAGTCTAATCCCCATAGCAAACAGACCCTATGCCACCATTAAAGCACAACCATTAAGTAAAACCAGAAGATGAAACCCTTCTTCTAGCTCTCAAACCCACGTCTCACTTCAATCTCTTCAAAACCTTGGATTCAACCCTGTGAATCACAGAGCGACTCTATGATTCGGTTGTGATAATTGCGGTGGACGGCCTCTTGGTCTCGGAGAATTCCTTGCGGCCCTAGCTCTTATAAGTGTTTCACGAACTCGACACCGACATCGTTTCGACATCGTCGTAAACAAAGAATCCACCAAAAGGTACACCGTAAATGAACCATGTAATAGATTAGGTTCGTTTCATTAGTTCATTTAAAATAAACTATAGGTTTTCGGTGCCGAATCCATGAGATCGGATTGACAGCTCAGAGAAATAGGATTGTGTGAGGGTTTCGGAGTCGAAATCTTCGATTATCGCACTTTAAACCTTTCATACCGATTTAATAAATATAAATGGGTTCTTTGTGTGACGTATAAAATAAAATATAATGTGTATATCGAGTGTAGAAGGCCAGTAGACTAAGGACACAAAAGAAACCAGAGGAGAGCAGATGGAAACCCGCAGCAAGCTTGTGCATCAGGCTTGCCGCGACAACCCCACAAGCTTGTCGTGACAAGGTGCACAGCTGAAGGGCTTTCCGCGACAACCCTGCAACTTGTCGAGGCAAGCCTATGTCTAGCCTGTGTGTTTGCTTTGTGGTGCCTTTTGGCTGTGTATGTGTGCAGTGTGCTCATGTGGGGTCTATAGTGACCCAGTAACCTAGTATGCATTCATCATAGGTGCTTGGTGCACATGAAGAGCTCGTAAAGATGGTTTTTTTCTTGGATGCATGCATTCACGTGTAACATGTAACACGTAATCTTGATTTCAAGGTAGGGAGTTGACCTTGCTAATTTATATTTTATTTTCTTATTCGCATCTGGAAAGCAAATTATTATATGTACGTGATTACATTCAGAGTATGCTCATGTCAGTTTGATGTATGGTTATGTATGTTTATACTAGTTTTAGTTCGATGAATGGCTAGATATGAATATGCTAGTTTCAGTTTGATGTGTAGTTATGTATAATGATGATAAGATCAATTTTGATAGATGGCTATGAATGATTATGCTAGTTCAGTTCCAATGTATGATTCTATGTTATTTAATCATGATGCTCTCACGTACATGATACCATGCATTTGTCATGTCTTGTTATCCTTGATTCCTTGTACTTGCTTACTTAGTTTTGAGCCAAGTGATCCAGCTCACTCGGGAGCTTGATTGTATAATTCTTAAACAGAAGTGATCTCACTAACTTGAGAGGTTGATGTCTTGGTCCAAGTGATCCCACTAACTTGGGAGCTTGATGTCTCGGTCCAAGTGATCCGGCTAACTCGGGAGCTTGACAAGTGATCCCGCTAACTCGGGAGCTTGATTATCTTGTTCTTGTATATGTATGTTTTACTTCAGATAACTTGTTTAAGCTAAACCTGTTTCAGCATGATTCCTTGTAATTGTTTCAGCATGATTCCTTGTTCTAGCATGATTCCTTGTATTTGTTTTAGCATGAATTTGTTAGCATGATAAATTATTCGTATGATTAATTATTTGTTTATGCTATATGTTGCTAGAATAGATACAAGGTAAGGTAAGACATGCTTAGATTGATATTTTATGCATCAAGAAGTGAATTGGCATTCTAACATATAGGTTAGCATTGTTAATTTTCCTACTGAGCTTAGATGATAGCTCATCCTACGACTTTATGTCTTAGCTGTAGATCTTGACCTTGAGCACGAGGGTGATCCTTCCTACTAGCCAAAGGATGAGGAGGAAGAAGAGGACGAGGAGGATGAGGAAGAAGAGTTCGCTAAGGAATTCTTCCCTAAGTAGGTTAGAGAAAAAAGAATGCTTGAGAGAGATTATTTGGTACTTCATGTATAGGTTTTCTTTCCATTGTTTAGGTGACGGGTGGCCGTCATCTGTGGAAAGCTATACGTAGCATCAGTTAGTTTTTGTTTATATCTCTTGCTAGTTTACTATTTTTAATAGATGAATGAATATCAGTTTCTGCCATATTATCTTCATATCAGAGTTATTAAATTGCTTCTGCAAATGCAGTACTTTGTACACGACACGATGCACTTGTATGACAGGATCATGTTAGGTGATCCGACGACACGACCTTTCTCGTATATGTTGTAAGGGGAAAAGTCAGGCCGTCGCAGGTGGTATCAGAGACCGACATTAAGTCATTTGGAGACTTAACTCTAGCGTGACCATATGGCAAAGTTTCTGATATTTTTTCGGCGTTAGGGTCTAGATTGAGTCAGGATGATGTGTATGGTTTATCTAATCAAGTTATTGCTTGATCATAATAGGTTATGATGCCTCCACGACGAGGGAGAGGAAGGGGTAGACCATCGTTACCCCATCGTACTGGCCCAAATGCAATTCTAGTGGCAGACTATGAGCACGATACTGCCTCAGGATGTAAAGAAAATGTGCATATGGCGGAGAGCTGAACTACAATGGAGAATGTTGCTGAGCATACTCCTCCTGTAGCAGATGTTCACTAGATGGGGCCTGTTCTCGGAGTCGAGCAGAATGAGGGATAAAATTCACAGTTGATGGAGACCATGGTACACACCATGGCCATGCTAGCAGAGAGAAGACCCCAGAGGGATTTATAGAGTTTGTACGCCTTCAACTGCCGAGTTTCTATGGTCAGCACGACCCAATGGAGGCTAAAAAATGGCTAACACTAATCGAGAAGGTGCTTCAGAGGGTTACATGCACTGATGTCGAAAAGGTTTGCTAGGCAGCATATAAATTGGAAAGTGAAGCAGAGCCCTAGTGGCAGTGTGTGGAAAGGGCGAGAATTCCCGGAGTACCCTAGACTTAGGCTGCTTTCACTGAAGCCTTCAATGAGAAGTATTTTCCAGCACTCGAGAGATATTGGATGGAGACCCAGTTTGCGACCTTAGTACAGGGCCAGATGACTGTTAGAGAGTATGAGGCAGAGTTCACTCGCCTTTCTTGATTTGCACCATTACTCGTAGCCACCGAGCTCATGAAAACACAGAAGTTTGAGCAGGGTTTGAAGCCCCTTATCAAGTGTTTCAAGCAACGACATATTCACATGTGATGAACTTAGCTCCTATAGCGGAGACCGATGTCGAGAATATGTTCAAACGGAGAAAGGAACAAAATAAAAGTAGAAAAGCTCAGGCTCAGGCTTTTAGTTCTGATCAAGTGAATAAGAGACCACGATACCCCATGCAGCCAGCATTCTGACCTGCTATAGTAGCCTACACACGACCCTATAATTCTGCAAATCTACCACCATTAGCACCTAGAATTCCACATGTTTTGAACAAGCCCATCCAGAATGTAGCCAGAGGTACAGTTGGAGGTTCATGAGCGCGACCAACAGTTTCCCGCACGAGTTCGTATACAGCTTCGTCGGCAGCTTCAACCAATATCTGTGAAAAGTGTGGGAAGGCACACAAGACAGACGAATACCGTAAAGCTTCTAGGGCATGCTTTCATTGTGGAAAGATGGGACATCGGATTAAGGATTGCCCAGAGATGGTGGGAACGACGTCAAAGATAGGACTAGTCTTACGATCGATGCGACCTAAGGTACAAGGCCGAGCTTATGCTGTGTCAGAACAAGGTGCCCAAACCATCAATGATATTATTCAAGGAAAGCTTGATAATTATTATTTTATCACAAGTTTATTAAAGGTCTTTTAGCTAAAGAAGGTGCATCAGTTTAAAATTCAGATATATATACATTTAGTACACTGCATTATTTCCACTAGTTTTATAATCTTATAGTTTAGATTTGATAGTTTAATAATTTCCATTAGTCCTAGCTAACTATATAATATGTATGCAATAGGTACATTACTACTGTATCCAGAGGGTGCTTACTTATGTTACGAGACACGAGTTTTGATAGATACTAGATCTACACACTCGTTTGTCACACCTCAGTTTGCTAAGAATTTTGGAAGGTTGGGAGCCACTCCAGAACCTCTCGACTTTATTTTAGAAGTGTCAATCCTGACCAGACAATTATCACTATTGATATTATGTATCGATCGATTATCGTCCTGATCAAAGATTACTAAGAATACGAAGTAGTAGCCGACTTGATCTTGCTTGATATGCAAGGATTCGACGTAGTCCTTGGCATGGATTGGTTGTTTAGCCACCATGCAAACATCGACTGTTGAAAGAAGATCGTCACTTTCCGTCCCCAAGGGAGGAAATCAGCTAAATTTTTTAGCGTACAGTCAACTATACTCCCCTTCATTTCAGCAATCCGAGCACGACGATTACTCGATAATGGTGCTCAAGGGTATATTGCTTTTATTCAAAGTTAAAATCAGGAGGAAAAGAAAATTTCACTTTTAGATGTGCCGATTGCCTGTGAATTCCCTGACGTTTTCCCTGATTAGTTGCCAGGATTACCGCCTGATAGGGAAGTAGAGTTCGCTATTGAATTAGCCTCGGTAGTGAACCGATATCAAAGGCGCCGTATCGAACGGCACCAGCGAAGTTGAAAGAACTCATGGAGCAGTTGCAAGAGCTTCTTGATAAAGATTTTATCAGACCAAGTGTGTCCCCGTGGGGAGCACCAGTGTTGTTCGTGAAGAAGAAGGACAGTTCGATGCATCTCTGCATCAACTATTACCAATTAAATAAATTGACAATCAAGAATCATTACCCACTCTCTAGAATCGATGATCACTTTGATCAGTTACAAGGAGCATGGTACTTTTCGAAGATTGATTTACAATCAGGATATCACCAGATGAAGGTGAAAGCTGAAGATATTTTGAAGACAACTTTTCAGACACGATATGGTCACCACGAGTTTCTCGTCATGCCCTTCGGGTTGACCAATGCACTTGCATCATTTATGGACTTGATGAATTAGGTCTTCAAGCCTTATTTAGATCAGTGTATCATGGTATTCATAGACGATATACTCATCTACTCAAAGACAAGAGCAGAACATGAAGATCATCTGCATCTTACTTTGCAGACATTGAGAGATTCTCAGTTGTATGCCAAGTTTAGTAAATGTGACTTCTGGTTGAATCAAGTCAATTTTCTAGGCCATATCATCTCCGAAGCCAGTATTACCACAGATCCTACAAAGATAGAGGTTGTAGTGTAATGAAAGCAGCCACAAACTGTAACCAAGATCCGAAGCTTTCTAGCTCTCAGAGTATTATCGATGTTTTGTAGAATGGTTTTCAAAACTTACTGGACCACTCACACAGCTCACTTGTAAGAATGTCAAATTCGAGTGGACTAAGGCGTGTGAGCAGAGTTTCTAGGAGTTGAAAAGGAGACTCACCTTTGCCCTCGTAGTAGCACTACCATCAGGCAGTGGTGGATTTGTTGTATTCAGTGATACCTCGTATAGTGAGTTAGGTTGTGTATTGGATCAAAGGGAGCGTGTGATTGCTTATGGTTCTCGATAGTTGAAAGATCACGAGAAGAACTACCCCACTCATGACCTGAAATTAGTAGTGGTCATTTTTGCATTGAAGATCTGAAAGCATTACCTTTATGGTGAAACCTTTAAGATTTCCACCGATCATAAAATCCTCAAGTATCTCTTTACCCAGAAAGAGATGAATTTGAGGCATAAAAGATGGATGGAGTTCTTGAAGGACTATGACTGCTCTATTCAGTACCATCCCAACAATGCCAATGTAGTGGCTGATGCACTAAGTCAGAAATCGTTCACTCAGCTATCCCATCTCGTGATGCGGCTACAAAGATAGAAATTGCTCAATGACTTAGTTTCATCCAGGGCCACTCTTAGGGCAACATCAACTGGAGGTTTTCTTACGACAGTGATGATCTGATCCACACTCTTCGATAGGATAAGAGAACTCTAGATGCATAATGCAAAGCTTATTGCTATCAGACAGGGAGTACTCATTGGGCTTTAGCCAGATTTTTCTATTAAGGATAATGGGTCCTTATTATTTAGAGGTCGAGTATGTGTACCAAATGATAGTGCCTTGCATCATGAGATTCTCGAAGAGTCTCATAAGTCAGCTTATGTTAATTATCCTGGTAGCACAAAAATATATCAGGATTTGAAGAAGACGTTTTGGTTGAATGGGTTGAAGCGAGAGGTGGCAGAATATGTTGAGAAATGTTTGATCTGCCAACAAGTGAAGGTCGAACACAAGCATCCTGTTGGCCTGTTATAGCCACTGCCCATCCCAGAGTGGAAATGGGAGGACATTTCCATGAATTTTACCCTTGGATTGCCCCGTACATAGAAGGGTTATAATGCGATTTGGGTGATTGTAGATCATCTCACCATATTAGCACATTTCTTACCCTATAGCACGTGATATACAACGTCTAAATTGGCTGAAGTCTATCTGAAGGAGATATTTCGACTACATGGGATACCAGTGAGTATCGTGTCAGATCGCGATCCTTTATATACCTCACGATTCAAGCATAGTTTCCAAGAAGGAATGGGTTCCAAGTTGGAATTCAGTTATGCGTTTCATCCTCAGACCAATGGATAGATAGAAAGGGTAAATCAGGTGATAGAAGATATGTTACGAGCCTATTTGTTGGATTTCCAAGAATCATGGGATAAGCACTTACCCCTGATCGAATTCGCATATAATAAAAACTTCCAGTCGAGCATCGACATGGCACCATTTGAAGCACTGTATGGACACCGATGTAAATCTTCGATTAATTGGGAAGAAGCTAGCGAACGTATTATTTTGATAGAAAGTATGAATGCAGTTGTTCACGTCATTCGTGAAAGACTGAAGAGTGCTCAGAGTAGGCAAAAGAGTTATGCTGATCTCAAGCGAACCAGTGTTGATTTTTAGGTAACTAAACAACTATAAGTATACTTGTTACATGAATTGAATTATGTGTATTGTATTTTTAACATCTGTTGTACAGATTAGAGATCACGTCTTTATCAAAATATCCCTGACAAAGGGCGTGATGCAATTTGGGAAACGCAGCAAGTTAAGTCTACGTTAGACCATTCCAGGATTTGGGCTGAGTTGGTGAGGTAGCATACCGAGTCGCGTTACCTCCACATTTATCTAGCATGCACGATGTATTCCACATGTCTATGCTGAGGAAGTATGTCAGCGATTCGACACACGTGTTGGATTATCAACCCCTTGATATTCAAGAGGATTTGATGGTGACTGAAGAATCAGTCTAGATATTGGATCACCAAGACCAAATCTTGAGAACAAAGTGTAATCCACTTGTTCTGGTTCAATGGCGTAATCATGGTCCAAATGAAGCCACGTGGGAACGCGAAGCTGATATTCGCGCTCAGTATCCTCACTTGTTTACCTAAGGTAAGCCACTTATTGCATCTGTTAGACTAAATTACTACATATAATATAAAAATTTTCATATGCGTTACCATTGAGCTATTTGTATAATATAGGTCTTAACGATTGCGAATTAAGTAGAAAAGAATTTTGCATGCTCCGCACATGACCAATACATATAAATAAGTGAAACTATTTAACTCAAAATAGTCAAACTATACCCAAACTTGTACTTCAATGTTAGCTAATGAGCTAGTTAAACAACTTGGTCATATATTTTGTCGAAAATAAAATATTTGGAGCCCTTCCAAACATAAAACTGATCGTCACACAATTTTAGATGATACATAGTGATGTTTGACACGGAAAGGTGTCAACCCTTTGACCCAAGATCCATTGGTGCATAGCAATATGTGTCAGTCAACGCCTGATGGCCTTGCTGCGACAAGGAGCATATTGGCCACGACAAGCACACTGAGTTGCCGCGGCAACCACAACAGGTTTTAAGTGGGGCCGAAACCCCCAATTTCTATTTTTCTTATTCTGTTATGTGGTGGCGTCTCTGTGTTTTTCCCTTCAGAGCTACAGACACTCTATTTTCAGTTCAAAATCCCCCGATATTTAGCCAAATTTGTTGCATGTTGGAGAATTGAGCTTGGCATAGCTTCTCCATCTCCATTTTCTACGTTATCTTCTGAAATGGCACATTTTTGAGGTAAAACCCTCGTTTCTTCTCTTGCTATTTCCTTTCAAATTTTTTTTAAATACCATGCCTCCAAGGAAGACCATGGCTTCCAAAATTACACCTATGTGCCCAAAAGTGACGGCAAAGGAAAAATGCAAAGCCCCATCCACATCCCAAGATCATGTCGATCCACTCGTGGATCTTAAAGAACCCGCTCCATGGTGGAATGCAAAAGCAATGGAACCCGATTGACTATTTGATGAATCCTTGCTCATACCAACCGACATGACCATATGGTCATTACGTTAACTGAAACAAGCAGGTCTCAATGCCCTTTTCTAGCCCGTACATCTGCATTTTTATCCACGGCTTGTCCGACTATTTTATCAAATTTAAAAATTGTCGAGTTCCACGGAGAACTAGATACTGAGATCGATGGCCACAAATTCCATTTCAAACTTCAAGATATAGCCAAAGTTATGGATTGTAGTGCGACATTTGATGCGAACCAAGGTCTCCGAGCCCCTCGCCTCATGGACGTACGATTTACTCACATCACCGCCAAAATGATCGACCAACAAACGGCTCAAGGTCTCTCCGTTTGTCGAAGTCAGTTACCACAAAATATGTGGTTTTTAGATGTTGCCTTTAGGAATAATCTATACCCCATGCAACATGAGCGCGAGCGACACAACACTCTGTTGCAAGCCCTTTTATACTGTTCATGAAAACCGATGGGTTAATGCCCCGAAAGTTGTTTGGGAGGGTATTAAGTATGCCAGCATCCATCTCCTTAGTAATGTTGCAGCCCCTATGCCAGCATGTCCTTATGCACCTCTTATCTCCCAACTCCTTGAGGGTCATCAAGACGCCAATAATAGGGACCCCTATTAAATACCCCTTGGGAAGGAACAACGAACCGACCATATTCATGCGTTTACCCCCGCCAAATGGAAAAACACGTATCAACGATGTCAACTTGCGGTGAAAACCTGACAACCACCCTAACCACGTGCTACCCCACAATAGCCCAGTGCCACACCCTCAGAACCAAACCAAGAAGCACCAATCCCCTCTCAAGAAGAACCAATTTCCTCTCACGGAGAACTTTTTACACTCGCCGACCTTGCTCGCCAACTGAGAGAAAATCACCAACAGACCCTCCAACAATTTGATAACCTCCACTGAAATAACTATATGCTCCACCAACGGGTCGACTTTATTAAAGAGGCCACCACTCTTTTAATGGAGCACACCTTCAAGACCGCCTCTGTGACAGCCTGGATTTCAGCACCCCGAAACCTGTGCCATTGGCACGACCCTCGACGCCGTGCCCCATAAGCCTGTATGGAACATTGGTATACCCAAGTAACATAAAGCAATTTAAAAGCATAAAAACAGATACCGAACTAAATCTCCAGCTCTATTATATAACATAAAAAAAATATGTAAACCAAAAATTTGTTTTAATCCCATGCCTCTGCATGGGCAAAAGAACCAACCTGAACTATCAGTGCCGTCACTATGGTCACCCCAGATGGTTTGATAAAAGAATATTACATAATACACCATCCCTACAAAATAGGCTGGACATACCAAGCCGTACAGTTTCTCTCCTAAAATCTATCAAAGTACGTAGGGGTCCTCTAGAAGAAATCCTCAGGAGGGAGCTCTGACTCCTCCTTAGGCATGCAATCCGAATCCTTCGAATCAACGTCCCCCGAAGCAGTAGCAGCAGCAAGCACCGAACCTGTGACGTATAGTCTAAAGGGTGAGCTACATCATAGCTCAATAGGGAAACAACAGAATGAACATATAAATCAATCTTTCTCACATATATTCCATGACATTAGAAGCATGATTTATCAGTAAAAATAACTGAAAAATAGTTTTAAACCACTGAAAGCATGAACTGAATGTATTTGTTACTCTACATGTGTTTACTTGTTCTCAACTTGTTCACAAAAGATAAAAATCGGCCTCAAAACTTAAATCATAACTTAAATAATCCTCAATGAACTATAGCCTCGAGCCCCGATGGAATACCCTCCATCGTCGGCTAATCAAACTATTTTTCATTCATTTTTCATTCATGTAATACTACCCAGGTCCCTTCCTCATAGGCAACGGGGTATAAAGCTCACATACATCCATGGGATGTCATACTGGTGTACGGATTGGCCGTTATACTGGTGACAGATATTCTACCGAGTCAGTCATGGGTATACCATCGCGTCGGTGGGGTATTCTCCAAACCTTAAATCAATGTGCAAATATATATAGTTATTCACCATGTAATTGTGCTAAACATAGTAATTTAGGTCTAATCAATTCTTATTTAATTATCTTCACAATTTTTCATACATCCCTGGGATGTAACCAGCTCATATGCATCACTTAGATGCCCTTATAATATTCACATCCCCTGGGGATGTCACATACTCATATCGTAAACTTATTTCCTTAGTGTTCACACACACACACACACTTAAGTTTCACATGTTCAACACATAACTATTCATTTTCATATCACGACATACATGCTCTTGCAATTAAAGTATATGTTCAAAGTGTTCCCTACCTCACGGGTTTGAATTCCCAAGTGTCAAGGTCTATTGTGTTTCCCCATGCTCGCATTCAAAGGTTTAACCTAAATTACATCATAACATATCTAAAGCTTCAAGAACGATGCATAAAAGAAGGTACAAGGCCCTTCTAGAACCCCAAAGTCCAAAACAAAACTTCAGCAGAAACTGCCAAAATCGATTAATCAATCCTAATATCGATTGATCGATTTCCCAATATCGATTAATCGATTCCAAATCGATTAATCAAAAATCTAAAATTGATTGATTGATTTACCAATCGATCAATCGGTTTTTCCAGGCTCCTCATTTTCCAACCACTGGGAGTGCACAAACAATTAATCGAAATCTAAAAATTGATTAATCAAATTAATTTCGATTAATCAGTTTCGGGCATTAGTGCTCAATTCTACTTTTAGGTCAAAATCGATTGATCGATTTTCAAAATCGATTAATCGATTTTGACCGAAACTCTGCTCTCTTGGGGCCTTTCTTCCAGCTTTCTTTCCTTTCAACTTTTCTTTCTTTTGTACTTCTTTAATTCAACATTTAATCAATAAATCAATGCACAACAACATATAAGTCATAATTTAAAGAAATCTCACCTCAAATAAATCTTATGGTTGATTCAATGGCTTGGTTCAAGTCTAGGGTTCTTAACTTCGATTCCACGAACACCCATACGATACCGTCGAGATTAATAGTTCTCGTACTCCATCAATTCACAATTTCCACAAGACTCCCTAGCATTTACTCTCTTTCTCTCTCTCTCTCTCTCTCTCTCTCTCTCTCTTCATAAATCTCTACACACCAACCAAACCAAAGAGAAATAACTTCTCTTAAGTTATTCAAGCCTTTTAACCCAATTTATGCTTTGGTGTAATACACATACACCCATGACAGGTGTATGTGATCTCGTAACAAGGTCTAACACTACTCATACATGCACATTCACATCAAACTTAATTTAACCATAGTCATCAAGTTGACTTCCACTTGGTCAAACTTTCAACCAGTCGAGCATGCATCCCAAGGACACTGTTCAAAGCCCAAATTTCAGGGATGTTACAGCCTCAACCCCTTACTTTGGTTTGGCACAAAACTTCAAGTCTACATATACTCGTAATGCAACCACATTAGTGCTGGAGGTCACTCAAAGGGATACAGGACCATCCTCAGCTGGTGAGCGTCAGTGCAGATCATAGCCTGGTGAGTATAACACTCACTTTTACCTAGTCTTTTTGTTCATATATACTGATATATTTGTAAACCTGCCATATGTTTACTGCACACAGTCCTTTTTACTCTATAGTAACATTGTTGTAACTCTGTTATGTGTTTACTTTGTTATTCGTCAGTAACTAGTAGTGTCGATATAATTATCCTATCACACTATTCTCGATATTTCCATTGTTCTTATATTTTTACAATAGCACAAGTAACATGAGACTGATTTCCTGTTTGATCTGCCTTATAATGTGGTATACTTTTAACTAGTCATATCAATTACGTAAACTCTAATAGTGTTACAACAGTGCATACAGCATGACCTGATCTCCTTTCCCCGCCTTTATTTATTTTCGAGGATGAAAATCCCTTAAGGAGGGGAGGGTGTAACACTTGGCAAAAAGGTGCCCAACTATACCAGGTATGGATTTGGGTTAAGGCGGGTGTGTGCCTCACACGGGACACTAAGGACTAGTAAGCATACACTGATAAAAATATGAGGCCTTAGTGGCCTAGTTCATTTAGTAAAATTAAACTAGGTACCACATACATTCATAACTGTGTATTAAAAATACACTTGAAATTATACTATCCCATATACCTATATCGGTGTATTATATAATACACTTGATTTTATACTACTACATATATATATATAACTGGTGTAATAAAGTTACACTAAATCTCATTCTTATATAACATATAAGTGCAGCATACTTACAGTTGAATTAGTACCCCAACCATACATCTCTGAAGAGTGTAATGGAATTACACTAAAACTATATACCAGCCATACACTTCTAAACAGTGTATTAGCTTTATATTAAAGTTAAGCCTATTATGGCTTTTATGCATATATACTGAAAAGCTAATGTGGGCACTGAATAGGATTCCAACCCTTTATAGCTTATAATACCTATCTCGTCAGAAGACTACACGAATTGCATGAGCCACCTTTAGACTCCATGCACGCAAAGTGCAAACCCACTGCAAGAACTCGCCACCAGCTTTCTTCTTCTTCCTACTTCAACCCTTGAAGAAGTCTAATCCCCATAGCAAACAGACCTTGTACCACCATTAAAGCACAACCATTAAGTAAAACTAGAAGATGAAACCCTTCTTCTAGCTCTCAAACCCACGTCTCACTTCAATCTCTTCAAACCCTTGGATTCAACCCCGTGAATCACAAAGCGACTCTATGATTAGGTCACGATAATTGCGACAGACGATCACTTGGTCTCGGAGAATTCCTTGCGGCCCTAGCTCTTATAAGTGCTTCACGAACTCGACACCAACACTCTTTCGGCATCGTCGTAAACAAAGAATCCACCAAAAGGTATGTCGTAAATGAACCACGTAATAGATCAGATCTGTTTCATTAGTTCATTTAAAATAAACTATAGGTCTTTGGTGTCGAATCCATGAGATCGGATCGACAACCCAGAGAAATAGGATTATGTGAGGGTTTCGGAGTCGAATTCTTCGATTATCGCACTCCGAAACCTTTCATACCGATTTAATAAATATAAATGGGTTCTCTATGCGACGTATAAAATAAAATATAATGTGTACATCGAGTGTAAAAGGCCAGTAGACTAAGAACACAAAAGAAACTAGAGGAGGGTAGATGGGAACCCGCAACAAGCTTGTGCATCAGGCTTGCCGCGGCAAGCTTGTAGCTTGCCGAGGCAAGCCTGTGTCAGGCCTGTGTGTCTACTTTGTGGTGCCTTTTGATTATGTATGTGTGCAGTGTGCTGAATCTTAGGTCTAATAATCATATATGTCACACATGTGGGGTCTATAATGACCCAGTAACCTCGTATACATTCATCATAGGTGCTTGGTGTTAAGACCTGAAAAGTACCACTTTTCACCCCTTAACATAGCATTTGATTAGACCCTTAGCCATCTAATAAATGTTTGTTAAGCTATTTTTGTTGGTAATAAATAGCAGTGCAATAAGGCCATAAATCCTGCTAAGGAGCCCGTTTTGGCACCAGAAGTCCCTCAAAAGAATGAGAACTGAATCCAGACCTGAGGTGAGCCTCGCGTAGCTAACAAAGATCTAGAGGATTCAGAAAAATATGCTTCGCGCAGTTCTCGCAAAGTCCCAAGACTTCACACCAAGTTCTCGCGTAGTAGAGTGATAGAAGAGCTTCAGAAGCCTTGAGTCGCGCAGCTCTCATGAAGTTCAGAGGTTAAAGGTCGTGCAGCTCCCGTGCAGTTTAAGAAGACCCCTCTCACCCTCACGCAGTTCACTGTAATATGAGGAGAGAGAGCAGAATCTGCCTCCGCATAACCGTCAGACAAGATGGCCGCGGGATGCAAATATCAAGAGAACCTGTCGCACAGTTCAAAAAAGCCTCAAAGCCTTGCGAGGATCCTCGCGAAGATATATCAAGAAAAAGAGCTGTCGCACTGTTCAAGAAGAGAGCAGCCTCGCGAAGATAGAGTTAGCCTCGCGAAGTGAAATGGAATGCTCACACAGTTCCCGTGCTATTCACAAGTATCAATCCAACTGCGCGAAGCCCAATCCAGCGAGAGCTTAACTAGCTACCTCGCGGCTGCTCAAAGCATCAAGAAGTTGCAACCTCGCGACTGCTCAAAGCATCAAGAAGCTGCAACCTCGCGACAGCTGAAGCTTCAGAGTTAAATTCAACCACCCGAAGAACACAGCTACCATGCGACAAGTCTGGGAATCGACTGCAACCTGGCGAAGCTCTGAACTCCAACTTCCATCGCTTCAGCAGAGGACATTCTGGGAATTTCCAATGATTAGGGCATGCACTCCCATGCTCAAATCTCTGTGCACACGCCCTAAGGCATCCAAGGATCATTAATAGGCCACGTGGCATCGTTGAAATTAGGGTTTCCTAACCCTAATGCGCCGCCACACCACTGTTATATAAACCTAAGCCTAGTTTAAGTTTAGGGAGGAACTTTTATCTCATACTTTGGCATTTTTCCTTTCTGTTCTTATTTTTCCTGTAGCTGTAAGTAGTTTTCTTTTTCTTCTCTCCATGGCCCAGCACTTGTTGGCCATGCCTATGTATGCTTATTGAAACTAGTTTAATGGAGGTTTTGTGATAGGATTTGTGCTTTTATGGGATGTGTGTGAATGTGAGCTACTCTGTGCAAGGCTACTGCCTTGTGATCCGCCATTGCTTTGGCTGTATTTCAAAGCAATGGAGGACTGATTCTAAGGATCCATTCAGATCCAAGTGACCTGTGTGTCTGGGCTATCATGGTCCTGTACAGCCTTAGCCCCACCACAGGACCCACTAAATATGAAATTCTCATGTGAGCGTGAGCTGGTAGCCTTGTGACCATGGTGGTGGCAGCAATTAACTTGTTTTGTTTTGGGCTCCATGAGGAGGATAGCCTCTGGGATAGTCTGTGACCATTCAAGTGGACAGGTTATAGCCTTAGGGTGAATCCAATTCGCCGATCCAAGATGGATCATTCTTCTCTGAGCCTGAGCTGGTAAGCCTGGTAGGAGATTATGCAGAGGCAGACTCCCCATACATTAGTATAGACCCGCCATCAGATGTTAGATCTGATCTGGTTATGGAGATTGTAGGATTTTGACTGGACGATTGCAGTCCCACTCAGGCAATGGACAGCTAGATCTAAGGTGGCACTCAATCTCTTGCTGATTCTATGTGTCTGTGCTATCATGGTCCTATACAGCCTTAGCCCCACACATAGAGCTTTAGAGGTTGAGGTTCCCTATGGATTCCTGAGCTTATAGCCTGGATGAAGTAGTGCCTACAATGATTAACTTGTTTTGACCCATCTCTGGACTGTGGTTCCCCTATGGGATAGTCTGTGACCATTTAAGTGGACAGGTTATAACCTTAAGGGATTGGATCATGGCACAGGGATGAGTTGGATTCTTTGTCCTCTTTGGTGATAATGTAGCCATTGGACAGGACTTCTATAACATCAGATCTGAATCTGAGTTACAAGACTCCTCTGATCTAGACTCAATAACATACTTCTCACCCTTTTATATTTATTTTCCACAGTCCATCCATCTTCTCAACCCTTTCTATAGTTAATTCATTAGGCTACCTTAGGATACTTAGAATAAGTGACCTTAAACTCCCTTCCTTTTAGGACTGCCAGATCTGCAGTCAGATCTAGAGGGATTACTAGAGATGGCTCCCTTGGAGCTGTAGATCACCTTTCCCTGTGGGACAAACTCTTACTTATCAAAACTTGCTACAAATGAACCCTGTATCTTGCAGGTCTAGAATTTCATGGTTGTGCTGATTCCATCCCCTGTTTTACTTTGATTTTAAATTTCCTTTACCACTAACAAATAAAGTAAGCACACTGAGAATCCCCAACAAGTTTTTGGCGCCGTTGCCGGGGAAAGATGATCTATTAGTAGACCCTTAGTTTTTGTATTTTTAGTATTCTTTGTAGCTGTGAATAATTGATACCGCTGATGTAATTTTGAATCTCTCTTGCAGATGTAGACAGCAGCAGAGAAGGACAGTGGACTGCATTTGGAGATTAGCTACCTCTATTTGCAATTTTCTAACCTTTAAAACTTAGTCTAGTTCCTTTGAAAATTCCATAGCAGTTGTTTAATATAGTTGTAAATATATGCTTTCTTAAATAGCTGTAAATTTGTTAGATAAATTCTTTGAGTCAAGTGCAATGTGCCTGCAAGGAGTTGTCCCTACTGGTGGTGTGTTTGTATGCTAGGTAGGAGATCTCTTAGTCCTACTTTAGAGCCCTTCAACCCTGAGATAGAAAGTGGTAGAAGACTTCGAAGGAACAGGCACACCACAGTAGAACCCCTAATTGAATCTGAGACAGTAGTCATGGGTGAAGAACAACCCAGAACTCTCAAGGAGTTGAATGCTCCAGATGACTATAACTCTCCATTTAGCATTCAATTTCCTGATGTTCAAGAGAATTATGAAATTAAAACTTCAATCATCCAAATGCTGCCCTCTTTCCATGGGCTTAGCAAGGAGGACCCTTATAAGCATATTGAACAATTTTTGGCCTTGTGCACCACATTCAATATCGCTGGTTTAAGACCTGAAGCCACTAGACTCAGGCTCTTTCCCTTCTCTATGAAGGATAGGGCTAGTACCTGGTTGGCTACTCTTCCCAACAATGGCATCACTTCTTGGAAAGACCTACATACCAAGTTCCTGACAAAATTCTTCCTTGAGACCAAAACTAGCCAGTTGAGGAAGGAAATTCTTGCTTTTTCCTAATCCCCAACTGAGGATTTTAATCAACCCTGGGATAGGTTTAAGGAAATGCTCAAATAATGCCCCCACCACAAGATCCCAGACTGACAGCTTGTACAAAGCTTCTATAATGGGATTGATGAAAAAAATAGAGATATGGTTGATGCCTCTTGTGGTGGAACCTACATGCACAAGACTGCTGATGAGGCATGGGAATTGTTTGAAGTAATAAGTGAAAATGCTTTTCAAAAGCCATCCCTAGCAAGAACTAGTCAGGAGTCTGAGTCAAAAGTGGGGCCTGCTGTATTGTCAAGAGGAAAAGTTTATGAGGTGTCTGGGAATAATGACCTGCAGCTGCAGATGGCAAACCTCTCAGGAAAGTTTGACAAATTACTGACTGTGATGCAACCTAGAAGGGATGCTCAAGTGGTGGAGGCATGTCTGATATGCCAGTCCCCACAGCACACAGTAGAGGAATGTCCATCTGCTGGGCAATATCCTGAATTGGTATTGAAACATGCTGCTGCTGTGCAATCTTATGGCCAGCAACAATCTGGTGGCTACAACAGACAGCCATATGGATACCAGCACTAAAATGCTGGTTACCAATGGAGAGACCACCCAAATCTGAGGTGGAGGCAAGACAATTACATGCAGCCCCAGCAGATGTTGGCTATACCTCAAAGGCCACAGCAGCAGTTCAACCAAGGGTATGCCCCTAGGTTCAATTTCCAGCACTAGCATCGGCCCCATCAGCAACAAAATCAGTTGGCTTTACCCCCACCTCAGCCAAGAAATGCTTCCTTCGAGGACCAGGTCTTGACTTCATTGCAAAACCTGGGGTCCTTGGCTCAGACTGTGAGCTCTCACAGTCAGAGCATCCATGAAATGGAAGAGCAAATAAGCAAAATTTCAAATGCCTTGGCTAGGAGAGATGAGGAGAGGTTGCCTTGCCAGCCGGTTACTTGGGGAGTTTTTAATTGAAGAAGCTTCCTCAAGTTTTGAGGGAACCAATGCTGTCACTACCCTAAGGTCTGGCAGGCTAATAGACAACCAAGTGGGTGACAGACCAGCTGAGGTCATTTCCACAGATTATTCGAATGAGTGTGATAAGGATGTTGGTAGAACACATAGCCAAGAATTGCCTGCGACCCTGTAGCAGGAGAAAAATAAAGAGGCTGTAGTTGAGCCTCAGCAGGAAGAAAAATATGAAAAAAGGAAAAATGTACATATAGTCATATGGGCTAACAATGAGGAACCAAGAAGATCACCGCCATTTCCTCAAGCTTTGGGTAGTCCTGTCCCTTTTGAAAAAGGGAATGCCCAGATGGAGGAAATGATGGAGACCTTCAGGCAGGTGAAAACCAATTTGCCCTTGCTTGAGGCAATTAAACAGGCCCCAGCCTATGCAAAGTTCCTGAAAGACCTTTGTACCCAAAAGAGAAAAGCTCGAGGCCATGTGTCCAAAAAAGTCTTTGCAACTGATACAGTGAATTCTGTATTTAACATATCAATGCCTGAGAAGTTGCAAGATCCAGGAATACCCACTATTCCCTGCATAATTGGAGACCATACAATTGGGAAGGCCCTTTTAGACCTTGGAGCCAGTGTTAACCTGCTGCCATACAGTGTATATCTGCAGCTAGGTTTGGGAGAACTAAAACCTACCCCCATTGTGCTAATGATGGCTGATAGATCTGAGAGGATGCCTAGGGGAATGATTGAGGATGTCCTGGTAGGGGTAGATAAATTCTTTTACCCTGCTGACTTCCTAGTTTTAGACATGGGCCGCAGCAAAAGTACTAATCCCATACCTGTTATCTTGGGCAGGCCATTCTTGGCCACAGCCAATGCATGCATTCAGTGCAGGTATGGAGTTATGGAGGTAACTTTCAGACATATGAAAGTTGAGCAGAATGTGTACAACAGTGCAAAGTACCCTCAAGAGGACAATGAGGAGAGCTTTGCAGTGGATGTACTAGATGAAATTATGGATGAAGAATTGCCCACTCTACTGGAGTGGAGCAACATTGTCAGGAATTTAGTTAAAGTCTGGGATATGGTGGAGGAAGAAAGCCCAGCTGTGATAACAAAAGACATGACCACATTGAAGTCTTACGGGCTCGCAAAGATTCAATTTGGAAACCTACATTGCTGCCTCTTCCTCCAACCACCAATGCACCAATTTTGCCATCCACCCAATAAGTCCCTGATCTGGAACCCAAGAAGCTTCCAGAAACATTAAAATATGCCTTCCTTGAGAAAGGTGATAAGCTTCCTGTGATTATCTCCTCCTCTCTTACCAATGAGCAGGAAGAGGAATTACTAATAGTTTTGAGGAAGCACAAAAAGGCAATTGGTTGGGCCATTGCAGATCTGGGAGGAATAGATGCATCAATCTGCATGCACAGGATTCATCTTGAGGAGGGATCACTACCCTCCAGGGAAATGCAGAGGAAGTTAACTCCTCACATGCAGGAAGTGGTCCTTAAGGAGATCATTAAATTGCTAGATGCAGGGGTGATTTATCCCATCTCTGATTCTAACTGGGTGGCACCTATCCAAGTGGTGCCCAAGAAATTTGGCATAACAGTTATTAAAACTGAATCTGGAGAGTTGAGACCAGCCAGGGAGACCACTGGCTGGAGAGTTTGCATTGATTATAGAAAGCTCAACTCTAAGACCAGAAAGGACCACTTTCCTCTCCCCTTCATTGATCAAATTTTGGACAAATTGGGTAGAAAAGCTTTTTACTATTTTCTTGATGGGTACTCAGGGTACAACCAGATCCCTGAGCATCCTCAAGACCAAGAGAAAACCACCGTTACCTACCCTTTTGGCACCTTTGCTTACAGAAGGTTGCCTTTTGGGCTGTGTAATGCGCCAGCCACTTTTCAGAGGTGTATGTATGCCATATTCTCTGATATGATTGACAAGTTTTTGGAGATTTTTATGGATGATTTTTCTGTCTATGGGGATAGTTTGGCCAGTGTCTACAACACCTCAGCCTAGTTTTGCAAAGATGTGAGGAGACCAATCTGGTCTTAAGCTGGGAAAGAGCCACTTCATGGTAACACAAGGCATTGTGTTGGGCCATGTAGTCTCTAAAGAAGGGCTTGAGGTAGACAAGGCCAAAGTTGACCTCATTGCCAATCTGCCCCCTTCAAAAATAGTCAAACAAATCAGATCTTTCCTTGGGCATGCAGGATTCTGCAGGAGGTTCATTAAGGACTTCAGCAAAATTGCTAAGCCATTGTGCCACCTGCTCTGCCAGGATGTGCCTTTCAATTTCTCGGCTAAATGTCTAAAGGCTTTTGAAACTTTGAAAATCTGCCTTACCTCTGCCCTTGTACTCCAGACACCAGACTATACCCTGCCCTTTGAATTAATGTGTGATGCATCAGATTTGGCAATAGGTGCTGTCTTGGGCAAAAGAAAGGATAAGCTGCTTGTGGTCATTGCTTATGTCAGCAAGTCACTTGCTGAAGCTCAGCTGAATTATACCACAATTGAGAAAGGGCTTCTGGCAGTGGTGTATGCTGTGGACAAGTTTAGATCCTACCTGCTGGGATCTAAAACTGTAATCTTCACTGACCACTCAGCATTGACGTACCTATTGTCCAAAAAAGATGCTAAGCCCAGGCTGATTAGATGGATACTCCTGTTGCAGGAGTTTGACATCGAAATCAAGGACAAAAAGGGTGTGGAAAATATGGTGGCTGACTACTTGTCCAGAATTGTGTTGGAGAAATGTCTTGATGGTCCTACAAATGATGCCTTCCCGGATGAGAAATTATTTGCACTCCAATCCTTGGTCCCTTGGTTTGCACACATTGTGAATTATCTTGCTATAGGAAAGATTCCTGCCCACTGGACCAAAATGGACAAAGACTTGTTTTTCTCACAGGTCAAATATTTTTTCTGGGAGGAACCTTGCCTATACAAGTACTGTGCGGACCAAATCATCTGAAGATGTGTTCCCGAAAGTGACATCCCCAGTATTCTAGCCATGTGCCATGAAAATGCCTGTGGAGGCCACTTTAGAGGGAGAAAAATAGCTAACAAGGTCCTGCAGTGTGGATTTTATTGGCCTTCTTTATTCAAAGATGCATATACACACTGCAAGGCATGTGAGAGATGTCAAAAATTAGGAGGGCTGTCCAAAAGAAATTCAATGCCTTTGCAGCGCATCCTTGTTGTAGAACTATTTGATGTATGGGGTATAGACTTCATGGGCCCTTTTCCTCCTTCTAATGGTTACCATTTCATCTTAGTGGCAGTGGACTATGTTTTCAAATGGGTAGAAGCCATTGCCACAAGAACCAATGACAACCAGGTGGTCCTCAAATTTGTAAGGCAGAACATTTTCTCAAGATTTGGAACCCCTAGAGCTATTATCAGTGATGGGGGTAGCCATTTCTGCAACAGAAATTTCGAGAGCTTGCTCAAGAAATATTCTGTAACCCATAGGATTGCTACTCCCTACCACCCACAAACAAGTGGGCAAGTTGAAATTTTCAATAGGGAGATCAAGCACATCCTTGAGAAAACAGTAAGGACTGACAGGAGAGATTGGGCCGATAAGCTCAATGATGCACCGTGGGCTTATAGGACTGCCTATAAGACTCCCATTGGAATGTCCCCATTCAGACTGGTCTATGGCAAGGCTTGCCATCTCCCAGTAGAGTTAGAACACAAGGCCTATTGGGCCATTAAAAACTTAAATATGAACCTAACTTCTGCTGGTCATCACAGGTCCCTGCAGCTGTCGGAATTGGACGAGCTGAGGATGGATGCCTACGCCAATGCCAGGATCTACAAGGAACGGTCTAAGGCTTTCTTTGACAAGGGCTTACTGAGAAAAAGCTTCGTCCCTGGTGGCAAGGTTTGGTTATTTAAATCTAGACTATATTTATTTCCTGGCAAACTAAAATCCTGATGGGAAGGTCCCTATATTGTTTTAAATGTTTCCCCATCTGGTGTTGTGGAAGTCAAGGATCCCAAATCTGGGAGGACCTTGAAAGTGAATGGTCAGAGGCTTAAGCCTTGTCTCGAAAAACCTGCCGACCCTATGAACACCATTCATTTTCAAGGGACCCCTTCATCTACCTGATCCACAGTTGTGTCCATGTTGTACTATACTGCTTTAGTTTCTTCAATAGTTTTTAGGAAATTGTAGTGTCTTGATGGAGTCTGAGTCTGTTAGGTTTGATAGAGTTTCTGTGGGGTTGGTATGATTACTTCTTCTTCTGCGATTTGCTGATTTTTGAAGTGAATACATATTGTTTGAATATTTAAGATGAGTATGCTGCACTGCATGAATTGCTCCCTGTTTGGTACTACGCCCTCGCGCATTCCAAATTGAGATTTGGGAAGCTCTCGCACAATTCACATAGAGTATTTATTATGCTGTCGCGAGCTTCAACAAATGCTGCAGAGCCTCTCGCGCACTACAAGCTGCAACATTCATCATCGCGAGATTTCGTTCCTATCTCGCGATCCCCTTGACCAGCTACGCGAATCACATGCATTTGTCATTTCCCATGCTGATTGCTGGTACTTGTCACTTCCCAACTCACTCTCAATTAATTGCGGCAACTTGGATGTTATTACACCGGTTCATCTTCCACCATCCTCGTCTTTATATACACAGGGAGCCCCTTTAATATTTATCTCATCCTTTTTCCTCTCACCCTAGCGGTCCTTCCCTAGTCCTAACAATGGCAGATGACAAGCCTAATGCTCTGCCTAATAAGTTTTACCCGATGTGGTTGGAACCGCCCCCACCTAAAGAGCCGGACCCCCTACAACCCCTCTGGGATGAATACGAGGAGGTTCAGCAGATCTTGGCTAAGGAGGAGGAGGAAAAGCACCAGCCATAGAAGAAAAAGCAAAAGATAGAACCATCCCCATCCCCTGCCCCCTCCACTCAACCCCTTCCACCACCTTCTCAGCCCCCCCATCCTTGATCCCTCTCTCCTTTCTTCTTTCTTTTTGTAATTTTCTTTTTTTTTTTTTAGGCTTAATGAAATTTCCTTTTCCTGTTATTCTGTACAGTTCTCTGTTCTTGGTTGTTTTCTTTCTTGCTGTTTCCTTTTATTATGCCCTTAATAAATCTGCTGCACACCCACCTTTGAACCAGTGAGGACACTGCTCCTCATAGGTTTGGGGGTGTGGCAGTAGTTAACCCAAGTGCAGCAGAATCATGTGAGTAATATGGAAATGGACCATGTTCACTGGAGAATTAGAAAAATAATGAAATTTAAAAAATTTCCCAGACTTTAGACAGTATAAACTTTTAATATTTCACATTTCCATGATGAGATCACCAAGGAAACTCACTTGTATCAGCACTTAGTAGATCATTAGAGAGAGAAAAAGTAAGGGCACACTTAAGAATTCAAAGGAAGACCATAACCAGTGAGATTTGGGCCTATACAAATTTTTTTTTTTTTTTTCCTTGAGGAGTGACTAAGGCAATTTCTTCTAGCCCTAAGGACTGGTTGAGTCACTGTGTTCACTAGAAGTTAGGCAACTCCAAGTTGAAACAACTGACAGCACTCATGAGACTTAGGAAAGGATCAACGCCCTCGCTTGGACAGTTTGAGCCTAAATAGACCAACCTTAAGCAATTGCCCTTGTCCATACCCCCTTTGAGCTTTAAATCCTAAATTTGTTCAAAATGCACCTGAGTACTTGTACCTGAACCTATGAACCTGATTCAGCCTACCCTCACTCTGAGAATTCAGAAGGTAAAGGAGAAAGAGTTGAAGATGGACTAGCTATGGTCAATATTAGGTGAACAAAGAAGAAGTACCTCAAATTCTGGCAGTATGGTAACTGAGAAATGGTGGCATTTCAGAAAAGTAAAAATAAAATAAAAAGAAGAAAAATGCATAAAAAAGAAATAAGAAAAATAATGAAGAGGAGTAAGAGAGGAGTCAAGAGGGAACTTTCATTGGAAAAATCGAAATCAAGAAGAGAAACTGATCACTTCAAATCTGAAAACCTCCAAGAAGATGAAAGGAGCTGAATTTAAAGAAGGTGAAGTTATGAATCACCTCCTTCACTTACTGATTTCTCAAACTTGAACCCCTTTTCAACCTTCCATTCTTTTTAACCTCACTCCATAAGCCACATTACAGCCCAACTAAAGCCCTTGTGATCCAAAGTTGATTGAGTTGTCATGTGAAGATAAAGAGTTATCCAATCTATGGTGAGGATCTGTCAATGATGCCAGAACTTCAGAGTTATGCCTATGCTCATGCATACAGACCCACTTGGGGGATGTAACTGCTCTTGAGCTTGAGAGAAAATGAAACTCTCAATAGTTCTTTATGAGAGTATGCCCTGGAGAGTTCTGGGTCTGATATTGAATGCATAAGGTGTGACCTATAACCTAATTTTTGATCCAGTGATGAGCTCAATGTTGACACTCCTGTGTAGTGTTTGTGGTGTAAACTGATTGGAAATGCTGTGCTTTCATGAGAAGCTTATACTACTTAAATGTCTATGCAACCAATGTGTTTGAATTTCTTATATTTTTACTAATTCAAAGGTGAACTAACTCTGTTTCTTGACTGTTCACTTGATAATAATGCACTTTTGTTAACTGTCTCATTGAGAAGTTTGTGGGTGTCTTCACTGAAAACCCTCAGGAGACTTCACTCCTCCACTAGGGATCACCTAGGGGTTTAAAAGGCTTGGTACTTATGCTAAACGTATCCATGCTCCCTACGAAAGTGGCATTTAATTTCTGTAGTTATTTTAGTGTAGCTTTGTTAAGGGACTAGCAAAGATTAGGTTTGGGGGTGTGTTAAGACCTGAAATGTACCACTTTTCACCCCTTAACTTAACCTTTGATTAGACCCTTAGCCATCTAATAAATGTTTGTTAAGCTATTTTTGTAGGTAATAAACAGCAGTGCAATAAGGCCATAAATCCTGCTAAGGAGCCTGTTTTGGCATCAGAAGTTCCTCAGAAGAATGAGAACTGAATCTAGACCTAAGGTGAGCCTCGCGCAGCTGACAAAGCTCAAGAGGATTCAAAAAAATATGCTTCGCGCAGTTCTCGCGAAGTCCCAAGACTTCACATCGAGTTCTCGCGCAGTAGAGTGACAGAAGAGCTTCAGAAGCCTTGAGCCGCACAGCTCTCATGAAGTTCAGAGGTTAAAGGTCGCGCAGCTCCCGTGTAGTTCAAGAAGACCCCTCTCACCCTCGCGCAGTTCGCTCAGAACAGTTGAGGAGAGAGAGCTTTAGAATCCTACCTCACGCAGCTGTCGCGCAGTAGCCGTGGGATGCAAATATCAAGATAACCTATCGCGCAGATCAGAAAAGCCTCAAAACCTCACGAGGATCCTCGCAAAGATCTATCAAGAAAAAGAGCTGTCTTGCTGTTCAGGAAGAGAGCAGCCTCGCGAAGCCAGCGTTAGCCTCGCGAAGTGAAATGGAATGCTCGCGCAGTTCCCGTGCTATTCACAAGTATCAATCCAACTGCGTCAAGCCCAATCTAGCGAGAGCTTAACTAGCTACCTCACGACTGCTCAAAGCATCAAGAAGCTGCAACCTCGCGATAGCTAAAGCTTCAGAGTTAAATTCAACCATGCGAAGAATAGAGCTACCACGCGACAAGTCTGGGAATTGACTGCAACCTGGCAAAGCTCTGAACTCCAACTTCCATCACTTCAACATAGGACATTTTGGGAATTTCCAATGATTAGGGCACGCACTCCCATGCTCAAATCTCCATGCACATGCCCCGAGGCATCCAAGGATCATTAATAGGCCACGTGGCATCGTTAAAATTAGGGTTTCCTAACCCTAATGCGCTGCCACACCACTGCTATATAAACCTAAGCCTGGTTTAGGTTTAGGGAGGAACTTTTATCTCAGACTTTGGCATTTTTCCTTTCTGTTCTTGTTTTTCCTATAGCTGCAAGTAGTTTTCTTTTTCTTCTTTTTCTTCTCTCCATGGTCCAGCACTTGCTGGCCATGCCTATGTATGCTTATTGAAACTAGTTTAATGGAGGTTTTGTGATAGGATTTGTGCTTTTATGGGATGTGTGTGAATGTGAGCTGCTCTGTGCAAGGCTGCTGCCTTGTGATCCGCCATTGCTTTGGCTGTGTTTCAAAGTAATGGAGGACTGATTCTAAGGATCCATTCAGATCCAAGTGACCTGTGTGTCTGGGCTATCATGGTCCTATACAGCCTTAGCCCCACCACAGGACCCACTAAATCTGAAATTCTCATGTGAGCCTGAGCTGGTAGCCTTGTGACCATGGTGGTGGCAGTAATTAACTTGTTTTGTTTTAGGCTCCGTGAGGATGATAGCCTCTGGGATAGTCTGTGACCATTCAAGTGGACAGGTTATAGCCTTAGGGTGAATCCAATCCGCCGATCCAAGATGGATCGAGCTTCTCGAAATGGTAAGCACGGAAGGAGAGATTGTCTGACAGACTCCCCATACATTAGTATAGACCCGCCATCAGATGTTAGATCTAATCTGGTTATGGAGATTGTAGGCTTGTTACTAGACCATTACAGTCCCATTCAGGCAATGGACAGCTAGATCTAAGGTGGCACTCAATCTCTTACTGGTTCTATGTGTCTGGGCTATTATGGTCCTCTACAGCCTTAGCCCCACACATAGAGCTTTAGAGGTTGAGGTTCCCTATGGATTCCTGAGCTTGTAGCCTGGATGAATTAGTGCCTACAATGATTAACTTGTTTTGACCCATCTCTGGACTGTGGTTCCCCTATGGGATAGTCTGTGACCATTTAAGTGGACAGGTTATAACCTTAAGGGATTGGATCATGGCACAGGGATGAGTTGGATTCTTTCTCCTCTTTGGTGATAATGTAGCCATTGGACAGGACTTCTATAACATCAGATCTGAATCTGAGTTACAAGACTCCTCTGATCTAGACTCAATAACATACTTCTCACCCTTTTATATTTATTTTCCACAGTCCATCCATCTTCTCAACCCTTTCTGTAGTTAATTCATTAGTCTACCTTAGGATACTTAGAATAAGTGACCTTAAACTCCCTTCCTTTTAGGACTGCCAGATCTGTAGTCAGATCTGGAGGGACTACTAGAGATGGCTCCCTTGGAGCTGTAGATCACCTTTCCTTGTGGGACAAACTCTTATCAAAACTTGCTACAAATGGACCCTGTATCTTGCAGGTCTAGGATTTCACAGTTGTGCTGATTCCATCCCCGATTTTACTTTGATTTTAAATTTCTTTTACCACCAATAAATAAAGTAAGCACACTAAGAATCCCCAACACTTGGTGCAAATGAAGAGCTCGTAAAGATGGATTTTTGCTTGGATGCATGCATGCACGTGTAACACATAACACATAAGCTTGATTTCAAGGTAGGGAGTTAACCTTGCTAATTTATATTTTATTTTCTTATTTGCATCTGAAAAGCAAATTATTATATGTACGTGATTACATTCGGAGTATGCTCATGTCAATTTGATGTATGGTTATGTATGTTTATACTAGTTTCAGTTAGATGAATGGTTAGATATGAATAGGCTAGTTTCAGTTTGATGTGTAGTTATGTATAATGATGACAAGATCAGTTTCGATACATGGCTATGAATGATTATGCTAGTTCAATTCTGATGTATGATTCTATGTTATTTAATCATGATGCTCTCACGTACTTGATACCATGCATTTGTCATGTCTTGTTATCCTTGATTTCTTGTACTCGCTTGCTATGTTTTGAGCCAAGTGATCCTGCTAACTCGGGAGCTTGACTATGTAATTCTTGAACACAAGTGATCCCACTAACTCGGGAGCTTGATGTCTTGGTCCAAGTGATCCCGCTAACTCAGGAGCTTGACAAGTGATCCTGTTAACTCAGGAGCTTGATGTCTCGGTCTACGTAATCCCACTAAGTCGGGAGGTTGACAAGTGATCCCGCTAACACGAGAGCTTGATTAGCTTGTTCTTGTATATGTATGTTTTATGTCTGATAGCTTGTTTAAGTTAAACTTGTTTCAGCATGATTCCTTGTAATTGTTTCAGCATGATTCCTTGTATTTATTTCAACATGAATCTGTTAGCATGATAAATTATTCGCATGATTAATTATTTGTCTATATATTGCTAGAATAGATACAAGATAAGATATAATGTGCTCAGATTGGTATTTTATGCATCAAGAAGTGAATTGGCATTCTAACATATAGGTTAGCATTGTTAATTTTCCTGCTGAGTTTAGATGATAGCTCATCCTACGACTTCATGTCTTAGTTGCAGATCTTGACCCTGAGTACGAGGGTGATCCTTCCTACCAACCAGAGGAGGAGGAAGAAGAGGACTAGGAGGACGAGGAAGAAGAGTTCGCTGAGGAATTCTTCCCTACGTTGGTTAGAGAAAAAATAATGCTTGAGAGAGATTTGATTTGAAAACTTGTATAAAATAGCAGTGTTATGTTTTTGAGATATTTGGTACTTCATGTATAGGTTTTCTTTTCATTGTTTAGATGACGGGTGACCATCATCGATGGAAAGCTATACATAGCATTAGTTAGTCCTTGTTTATATCTCTTGCTAGTTTACTATTTTTAATAGATAAATGAAAATCAGTTTCTGCCATATAATCTTCATATCAGAGTTATTAAATTACTTTCACAAATGCAGTACTTTGTACACGACACGATGCACTTGTATGACAAGATCATATTAGGTGATCTAATGATGCGACCTTTCTCGCATTAGAAATTCCCCCCGACCTCTCCGAACCCATAGTTAACTCTCTCGGGCAATGGTCAGAGAGAGATGTGCTAGGGCTGGCAGGAACCTCTACTGAGATTGAATCTTATACCATTGAAAAGTAGAGGTTCTCAACTTTCTAACAAGTTAAGAATTACCTCAATCCAAGCTGTACGTCAAAATTTACGGTGATCCGAGCAGTGCCTAGGAGCTGCACTTGGTTAGGGCATACATGAAAAAAATGGCTTGGGGCATATAATACACATGCCAAGTATGGGTGGGACCCCCCTCGGGCTCTGAACTTCCGGACACTGTAAGTATGCTTGGCGTGTGTAATACACACGCCAGGCCTAGCTACAGTAACCATAGGTTTTTGCTCGAAATCCACTTTTAGGGTTTGACTTGTAGACCATCTCAATATTTAGGATGTGTTTCATTAGGATTGTTGCACCCCTAATTACCCTATTTGCAACCCTTTAGTCATTTGAAACTCCACCCTATCATCTACCATTGAAGCCCATTGCCCACATTTTCAAGCTCCCAAAATCCTAGGAAAACTTAGATTAGAAGATTACTTAATTGCTAACCCTAATTAACACTTAAGTACCCTCCTAACCTCCCTTTTTCCTATAAATAGAGAGGCACCCCTCCCTTTTACAAAGGCTTGAAAAATTTTCCAAGAGAGAAAAAGATTAAGAGAGAAGCTTTTCCTCCCTTTAGTACACCCATTCCATACCAATTCCAGAATTCAAAAGCCCCCCCTAGACCCCATCTTCCACCAAAAAAACCTTGAGTTAGGAGAGAATCACCCCCTAGCCTTCTTCCTCTACCCTTTAGCTATCAAGCCTTAGAGGTTAGAACTCATTATCTAACCATCAAGCTATCGGAAGCTCGTCAAGTGCACCTACGCGAAGGTGCACATGTATGCTATAAGGGCCCGAGAGTTCTGACTCTCCCCTTTATTCCTCTACCTTCTTAGCTTTTGCTCAACCTTTGAATTTGTGCTATTACGCCGTTGAAATCTCGATAGTGGCGGAGGAGCACAAATAGGGTCAAGGTGCCTTAGGACAATAGGAAGTGCTCTTTTCTTTCTTATTTTTCTCATTTATTTTGGCCACAAGTAGTGACCACTTTTAAGCGGGTTGGTCGGGTGCTTATAAAATTGATTTAGGTTTCCCGAGATACCAAACGCTTCGGGTGGCGACTCTATATTTTTTCACGAGTGCGCATCGTTGCAACGGGATCGTAAAAAATTCCACGGTTGTACAGATGGCGATTCTGCTGGGGATTAGCTAGTAGAGCTTCCTCTTGAAATTTGACCGCTTTCTTTGTTTTTACTAACGGTTAGTTGTTTTCTTTTTGTTTTTGTTATTTTACTCACCCCTACGATTCAGTCTTGCTTTTACTTACCCCTACTTTCCATTCATTTACGCGCCTTAGCCGATTCGCGGGCCTACTTGAGCATCGTCATTACATTGCCTTTACTTTTCTGTCATTTACATGCCTTAGCCGATTGGCGGGATTACTTGTGCTTTTTTACACACCTTAGCCATTTGGAGGGCCTACGTAAGCATTTACTTTATCGCAATCATATCTTATCAGTGGACGTCGGCCTGTAGAGGCCGCACGGGACCATAACCTCCCGTTTTTGGACTTTAAGAAAACTCCCTTAAAAAATTGAACCCAAAGGGAACTTAATTGAATTTTTACGAGGGTAGATTTTCATGGGTTGGGAATTCTAGGCAAAGATATAAATGGCCTGGTTCTCGGTACGGCGGCAGCCCCTAGTGGTGATGATCAGGAAAAGAACCACCCCACCTAGTATATGAAAGGCACTTATGCCGGAGGTATATCGGGTGGGTAACCTATCCAGTCATGAAGCCTAAAACCCTTGGGGGAGAGCGTTAGTAGTCTCGAATCAGCCTTGCATCCCTAGGTTCGGTGAGGAGAGACCCGTTGCAATTAAGAAATTAGTCCCTGGAAGCATCGCTTCTCGAAAACTAAAAAATAGACTGAATTCAGGCTTGCTGGTCTGCTATCAAGATTATTTGACCCCACTGTTTATGCCTAGCGCATGTAAAACACGCGCCAAGCCACTTTTTCCAGGTTTGCATTGGCGCATATATTACACGCGCCAAGTTTAAAAAACCCAGGTTTGTTTTGGCGCATGTAATACATGCACCAAGCTTTGATTGACCAGATTTGGCCTAGCGCATGTAATACACACGCCAAGCCCAAACTGAGCAGTGCAATCCGAAATCTGAGGCTTTTTTCACATCCTTGAGTTCCCCGCTTAGTGGTTTAGCACCTCTGATTAGGTCATGCACTATCCAACACCCAATAAACCCCTATCGGTCAAAAGAGGGTAACTTCTTATCAACTCGCTCCGGTGGATTGGGTTGTTGTGTTGATTCTTGTGCCTTCAATAGATTAAAGAGTTCTCCTTTGATTCTTTCGAAGTACGTCGGGGTCATGCCGCGGGATTTATTTAGGGTACAAATACCACCCGAAATGGGAATTCAAGGGCCCTGAATCCTTCATCATAAAAATCTACTTACAAAAAAATCTTTAAAAAAAAATATATATATATATATACATAAACCAAAAAAAATACTCAAAAAAGGAAAAACCATTGTGGTGCCGGCACAACGGCGCCTTACCCTCCATCGTCCTGTAGGGGAAGAAGGAGAAAGCTTTACGGGCCTCATCCGAGGCACCTGTACCCCACCGCCACCAAGCCATGCCGTGGACAGTGGATCCAACATACTCCAATCTCGATTCATCCCTACCACATTCCTCAACTCATTCCCACACGGAAGAAGTGTTCACATCCATCCCCCTCACCCAACCCCCATATACCGTCATCGGGCCCTTCAGTGCACCCATTTCCCCATCCTCCACTACCCAAAACATCCAAAGTCCGACACCCCAATCCCCCTCATTTTCTCAAACCATGCCCATTCCCCCCTCCATGACCATTCCAAATCCCTCCCATCCTCCATTCGCATCCACCAAAAACCCAACCCGATTCCCTACCTTTACCACCATACCCCATTTTTTATCTTCCCAATAACTATCTGATCCACTCGCATTTACCCATACTACACCCAATTTTTCCCATATCCCCCCATCTACCCAGGTCATGCCCATTTTTACCAGGGCCATGCCCAATTTTTCCACCACATCCATCTCATCCACACCCCGTCATCCCTTAGATACACCACCTCCATCCAATCCCTCTCCAATGGCTATGATGGATGAGATGGTCCGGGCCTATACAAGCTAGAAGGCCTCCCAAAACATTCCCCCTCATCCTCACCACATATCTTTTAACCCATCATACACACTCCCAAGTCTCTATGCTTCTTTACCTCAAACCCACCAAGGCCCAATGACCTAAACCCCCATCATCCATACCATTAAGGGCCAGACCCACCAAGGCCCAACAGGTCAGACCCACCAAGGCCTAATGGCTCAGACCCATAAGGGCCCAACGGGCCAGACCCACAAGGGCCCAATGGCCCATACCCACCAGGGCCCAATGGCCTAGACCCACCAAGGCCCAATGGCCCAAACCCAACCAGGCCTAATGGGCCAAACTTCTCAAGGCCTTATGTCCCAAACCCCTCCACAATTCCCTCGATACATCCCTCACACACAAACCTCACACCCAACCCAAGGCGGGAACCAGGCACCTATCCTTCATCAACCCCAATTCACCCATCCCCATCCCCATGCACCATAAACCCATCTCCAAGCATTCCCTCCAACACAGTGGCCCCATCAGGGCTTAACTCAAAATCCAAATTCCACTCATCCTATCACTCCACAGAACCTACCTCACTTCCAATGGTCCTACCAAGCACCTATCCAGCCCAATCAGCACCAATAGGAAAATCTCACCCTCACTACACCATATGTAGACCGACAATACGAGAAAGATGAGATAAGGAATAGTGAGGCTTACGCAGGGGCATTTGCCAGCATTAATCCTCCACCCATAATCACCACCCCCCAGCAAAAAGCGGATCAAGGCCCATCATTGAAAAAATAGCCCCACCATCTAAAGAGTCTGAGCAGCTGAAAGAACAACTGGACAAGATCCAGAAGCAATTAATGAAGATGGGTAGAGCTGAGACATGGAATTTTCAGATCTATGCCTCTTCTCTGAAGTCCCCTTGCCCCCAAAATTAAAATGTCGATCTTTGATAAATATAATGGCATAGGCAATCCCATCGCACATCTTAAGTCTTATTGTGGGGACATGTGCCAGTATGGAGGGGATGAACGCCTACTTATAAAAGTCTTTCAGAAAGGTCTGACGAGCCCAGATTTGAGATGGCTCACGTCTCTTGAACCATCCATGATAAAAACGTGGAAGGATCTAACTCATTTATTTCAAGAACAGTGTGTCTACAACATAGACATTAAACCTCGTATGTCAGATCTAGCCCGATTAAAGCAAAATCCTAACGAGACCTTCAGCAATAACCTTGGGCATTGGAGAGCACTGGCAACTCAGGTAAGTAATAGAATACCTGACGATAAGTAGATAGAGATGATTTTAAAAAATATCTTGCCAGTTATCTCAGACTTCCTGATCTATCAACAATAGCCAGGGGAATTATCAATCACAACAGCAGCAGCAAACAAAGAACCAAATGCCTTTCAAAACTGTTCAGCCTTATTAGCAGAATTTTTATGCCAAGCCAAATTTTCAGCAGCCCATTCCACAACAACCTGTACAACAATCTGCTCCAGTTCAAGTCCCTTCCAGGTCCCCTTCTTTTGAAGATCAAGTCCTAAATTCACTCCAGAATTTAAGATCTTTAACTCAGACTGTGAACTTTCACAGTCAGAGCATAAAGAAGATTGAAGAAACATTGGGTCAACTTTCAAATACTTTGGCCAAAAGAGAGGAAGGAAAGTTACCCAGCCAACCTTTGAACAATCTCAAAGGACAGTTCATGGTTGGAGAGGCTTCTATTTCACATGAAGAAGTAAAAACTGTCACAACTTTGAGAAGTGGAAGAATTATAAATAACAAAGTGGGTACTGAAGAAGAAAAAAGTGAGGAAAATGATAAAGATATGCAAAGTAGAGCAACATAATGTTAGCGTAAAAAATGTACCTTAAAAATCAAAAAAATGAAAAACAAAAAAATCAAAATGATTCTGATAATGCTTCTAAAGCTGTAGATGAAGGACTAGTTCCTCATTTACCATTTCCCCATGCCATGAAATCTGTATCCCCTTTTGATAAAGGGAACACAAAAATAGATGAAATGATGGAAACTTTCAAGCAAGTCAAGATAAATCTACCTTTGCTTGATGCAATCAAACAAATTCTAGCATATGCAAAAATTTTGAAAGATATTTGCACTCACAAAAGACAGTCTAGGATACAGTTATCCAAAAAGGTCTTTGCTGTGGAAAGAGTTAATCAGGTATTGTCTATTACCACACCTCCTAAACATCAAGATCCTGGAATCCCCACAATCCCTTGCATTATTGGGGAACATACCATTGAAAAGGCTTTATTAGATTTGGGTGCTAGTGTCAACCTGCTTCCATATTCTATATATGAGAAACTAGGTTTGGGAGAATTAAAACCCACTCATGTGGTGTTACAATTAGCAGACAAATCTGAAAGAAAGCCAGTTGGGATGATTGAGGATGTATTGGTAGGAGTAGATAAATTTTTCTATCCTGCTGATTTTCTAGTTTTGGACATGGAACCTACAAAAAGCAAAACTTCCATCCCTGTCATTTTGGGAAGACCATTCTGCTACAAAGAAATGCTTGCATTCAATGTAGGTCCTGTATTATGGAAGTCTCTTTTGGAAATATGAAGGTGAAATTAAATGTTTATAATGCAATACCACACAAATTTCAATTCACTCGAGGAATGTTTTCATGTTGATCTATTGGATGAACTGGTGGAAGGGACTTTACAACAGTTTTTGCAGTGTGAAGATTTAACCACAGATTCTAAAGATGCTTGGGGAAATTTCGAGGAAGAAACATTTTGTACCTCAAAGTCTGAGGAAGTAAATGATGTGCAAGGAACTCATAATCAATTAGCAAGTTTCTCTTCTTGGAAACCTGCTATTCTTCCCCTTCCACAAACAGCTAAGGTACCTTTGCTACCTTCTTTTCTCAGCCCACCTGATGTAGAATGTAAGCCACAAAAAATTTGAAATATGTGTTTTTAGGAGACCATAAATCATTGCCTGTGATTATCTCCTCCTCCCTCACAAAGGAGCAGGAGGAAGAGTTGTTGATTGTTTTGAAACAACATAAAAGGGCAATTGGCTGGACTATTGCTGATTTGGGAGGAATCAGTCCAGCTATTTGCATGCATAAAATCCATTTGGAAGAAGATGCAAAGCCTTCTAGGGAAATGCAAAGGAGGTTGAACCCTCATATGCAAGAAGTGGTCATGAAAGAGGTTGTTACGTTGTTGGATGCAGGGGTCATTTATCCCATTTCAGATTCAGCTTGGGTGGCACCTACACAGGTGGTACCTAAGAAATCTGGGATCACTGTTGTAACCTCAGATTCTGGTGAGCTTATGTCAACCAGACAAACAACTGGTTGGAGGTCTGTATTGATTACAGAAAATTAAATTCAATGACCAGAAAAGACCATTTCCCTCTCCCATTCATTGATCAAATTTTAGATAAGCTAGCAGGAAAAGCTTATTACTGTTTTCTTGATGGTTACTCTGGTTACAACCAGATTCCTGTGTACCCACAAGATCAGGAAAAGACCATATTCACTTGCCCTTTTGGCACTTTTGCCTATAGAAGGATGCCTTTTGGTCTTTGTAATTCTCCTGCTACCTTTCAAAGATGCATATACTCCATTTTCTTTGATATGATTGACCAATTTATGGAGATTTTTATGGATGATTTTTCAATCTATGGAGATAGTTTTGCCTAGTGTTTACATCATCTCAAATTGGTGTTACAGAGATGTAAAGAAACCAATCTAGTTTTGAGCTGGGAGAAGAGCCATTTCATGGTCACCCAGGGCATTGTCCTTGGCCATGTTGTCTCCCACAAGGGCATTGAGGTAGACAGAGCAAAAATTGATTTAATTGCACATTTACCACCTCCAAAAATTGTTAAACAGATCAGAAGTTTTCTGGGACATGCTGGATTTTATAGAAGGTTCATTAAGGACTACAGTAAAATAACCAAGCCTCTTTGTCATTTATTGTGCCAAGATGTCCCTTTTGTTTTCAACAATGAATGCATGAAGGCATTTGAATTCTTAAAAATTGTTTGATTTCAGCTCCAATATTATAGTCTCCAGATTATTCACTGTCTTTTGAACTAATGTGTGATGCATCAGATTATGCTTTGGGAGTGTCCTTGGACAGAGAAAGGATAAGTTGCCTCATGTCATAGCTTATGCCAGTAGATCAATGATTGATGCACAGCTCAATTACACAACAACTAAGAAGGAGCTGCTGGCAATTATTTTTGCTTTAGAGAAATTTAGGTCATATGTCTTGGGTTCACAAATAGTGGTGTTCACTGACCACTCTGCCTTGAAATACCTTCTGTCTAAGAAGGACACCAAACCAAGATTAATCAGGTGGATCCTCCTATTACAGGAATTTGATTTACAGATCAAAGATAAAAAGGGTATGGAGAATGTGGTAGCTGATCACCTGTATAGAATTTTAACTGCTGAGATTGATAGGCTGCCTATCAATGAATCTTTCCCTGATGAGTAACTTTTTGCTATTAGTATACACACCCCTTGGTTTGCAAACATAGTCAACTTTTTGGCTACTGGAAGTATTCGTCAACATTGGAATAAAATAGATAAAGATCTTTTCTTCTTAAAGGTTAAACATTTTATTTGGGAAGATCCTTATCTGTTTAAGATTTGTGCAGACCAAATAATAAGAAGATGTGTCCCTGAAGAAGAATTTCATAGCATACTTTCTATGTGTCATGAACAGGCCTATGGAGGTCATTTTAGTGGAAACAAAACTGCTGCAAAGGTTTTGCAGTGTGGATTTTATTGGCCTACACTTTTCAAAGATGCTCTGCAGCACTGTAAGTCTTGCCAGAACTGCCAAAAATTGGGCAGCATTTCCAAGAGAAACTCAATGCCTTTACAGCCCATTTTGGTAGTTAAATTGTTTGATATTTGGGGGATAGACTTCATGGGTCCCTTTCCTCCTTCCAATGGGTGTAATTTCATTTTAGTAGTTGTGGATTATGTATCCAAATGGGTTGAAGCCACAGCCACTAAAACCAATGATCACAGAGTGGTTCTGAAAATTTTAAAGGATAACATTTTTTCCAGGTTTGGTTTTCCCAGAGCTATTATCAGTGATGGGGGAAGCTATTTTTGTAATAAACATTTTGAAGCTTTATTGAAAAAATACTCTGTGACTCATAGAGTAGCTACTCCATATCATCCACAAACCAGTGGACAAGTGGAGATTTCCAATAGAGAAATCAAGCATATACTGGAAAAGACTGTGAAGAAGGACAGAAAGGATTGGTCCTTTAAGTTGAATGATGCATTATGGGCATATAGGACAGCCTATAAAACCCCAATTGGCATGTGCCCATTCAGATTGGTCTATGGCAAAGCATGCCATTTACCAGTGGAGTTAGAATATAAAGCCTTGTGGGCCATTAAAATAATGAACATGAATCTAACTACTGCTGGTAATCACAGGAAACTACAACTTGCTGAGTTAGAGGAGCTGAGAATGGATGCATACACCAATTCAAGATCTTACAAAGAGAAAGTCAAAGCCTTCCATGATAAAAATTTGTGGAGAAAAGAGTTCATAGCTGGCTCTAAGGTATGGCTATTCAACTCAAAACTTAAATTTTTTCGTGGAAAGCTGAGATTCAGATGGGAAGGGCCATATACTGTCATTCATGCAGCTCCTTCTGGGGCTGTTGAAATTTTGGACCCAAGTGATGGAAGAATCTTGAAAGTAAATGGTCAGAGGCTCAAACCATGCATTGAAAATACACAGGAGCCTGTGCTGACCATCTATCATCAAGAACCTCCCCAAATCTGATGGTATACAACTGTACAGTATGTTTTTGTTCTGTAGTTTTTGCATAGTTTTCTTTTTCTCTATTTTTAGTTATGTTTGTTCTCTTTTTGAGAAGTTTAAATATGTGAAAAATTAATTCGCAAAGTAAAAATTGTCTTTTCTCAAAGTTCAATTTTCTTTTCGAAAAGGATCTGGATTTGTAACGAATTGCTCGAAAGCAATGATTTGCTTTTCGAATAGTTGTTTCTGAAGCTATTTGCTTTTCGAAAAGGTGTTTCTGAAGCTATTTGCTTTTCGAAAAGTTATTTCTGAAGCTATTAGTTTTTCGAATGGTATTGATGTCATTCTCTGTTGTAAAAAGGACTGTTTTGGAACTTTTCGAAAACTTAAAAATTACTTTGCGAAAATAACTTTGAGCATATTTAAACCCTTTCGAAGTAAGGGTTTCATATTCGAAAGCTTTCTGAGAACGTCTTGTTTCACAGAAACCCCATTTCTTTCTTTCCTTGCGTGATTTTAGAATTCAGCCACACTTTTCTTCCCATTTGTTCGATCACGTAAGCTTGAAGAGAGGGATTTTAGCTTCTGTTCTGGTGGATTTCAGCGAGCAAGCAACACGTTCAACCAAAACCCTAGATTTCGGTATTTTTCTGTGCATTTCCTCTGTTTATCATTTGCAAAGTTTGATTTGGTGTCAACATTTGTTGTGGGAGTGTTTATACAAACTTTAGAATGGGGAAAGCTGAAAAATCACTGGCTGCCATGTTCCCAAAATCTTCTGCTAAGAAAATTAGCAAACCAACCCCAAAAGGAAAAACCAAAGCTTGACCAAAGAAAACTATCAATGGATAGAGTGATAGGATTGAGAAAGGAAGAAGGTTAGACATGAGGAACCCATCCCAAGAAATTGCTAGTCCCGAGCCCGAGAGCTTCCTCCTCCGCCTATGCATTTGGTAATCGCCAAATCCATTCATTGAAGCTCGTCGATTCTGAGCTTATCGTGGATGAAACTTTTTCGTTAACAAACCTGGAGACTATCTTTAAAATACATTAGGGATGCCTCACTGAGCAATATCCTTACCCCTCTGCCAGAGAAAATTTATCCGCGAATGGTGAAATTATGGTACCAAAACCTGGTAAAAATGACAGTGAAAGATGTTGATGTCCCTACTCTTGTTATCTTTATTGATGATTGTGATCTAACTGTCACATATGAAGACATTGGGAATGCTTTGGGGATACCTTTTCAATATGATCCTGCTGGTCCATTGGCTGCACCAGAAGCAGCCTCTTTCAGGGAAATGGCTGCACATTTAACCCAAGGGATCGTTGGAACTGGACAGTCCATAATGAGGAGAGACCTAGCACCTCAATTTTTACTGATAGATTCAATTTTGAGGGAAAGTTTTTATGTCACTGGGCACAACCAAGAAAGGAGGACACCAATTTTAGAGGCTCTCTTTCATTTTTCTAAGGGGCAATTTTTCAATGCCCCTATGTTAATTTTTGAAGCCATGGCTGATATTAGTGCCAAGTTGAAAAAGGAGCAGAAATTAGCTGGAATTCCATTTGGTAGGCTGATCACAGCCCTACTAAGAGCTAAGTTTGACATTGATGACCAGGAGCCATTTGAAGTTATAGCTCCTCATACTTTTGGGAAAAAGGCTTGGACTACAAGCCAAGCAATGCTGAACAGAATGAGAGAGGAAGGTGAGCCTGCACCTGCAATTGTTACTGAGCCTGCATCTGCAGCTGCTAGTGGACCTGCCATACATGAACCTGCCCCTGCAGCTACCTTAGAACCTGTTTTGGCAGATCCTGTGGTGACCAGCTCTTCAGCTGCACCCATTCTTGAAGAAGTTGTCCTTCCTGTGGTGACCAGCTCTTCAACTGCACCCATTCTTGAAGAAGTTGTCATTTTACCCTCCGCACCTAGTCCAGCTCCTGCCACTTCACCGATTCTAGCAGTCCCATCTCCCATACCCACCATTATCCCAATTGCAGACTCCCCCTCTACACCAACCACTCCAGCCATACTCACACCACCAATTTCTCCCACCAATGCTCAAGACCTGGCCATAAATTTTATTGAACAATCTCCTAGCACTCCTGTTCTCCAAAGCCTCTCAAGTTCACCAGCTCCTTCAGCCCACACACCTGAAGTAACCCATACCCCTGAACTTGAGATTTTCACTATAGAGGCTTATTCATCATTGATGGGGTCTATTTTTGAAAACGTTGGGCTTGAATCTATCCCTATACCTGACCCTCCTCATTTCACTCACTTGGCTACTTCTCCCTTTACAACCATTTCACCCATTACACCTCCACCATCCACTTCAGTTTTACCAGCCCCTACTATGCATACTACACCCACACCTGAATCTATTAGCCAAATATTTACCTTTCTCCAATCCATCCAAGCCCAACTACAGATCAACATAGATTATCAATCTGTGACCAATGACCTTCTCCAAACCTTAGCCTCCACATCCCACAAGCCACTTTAGCCATCTGTGTTGATGACCATGCTACCCAAACAGAACTTGAGGCAGTATTGGTTGATCCACCCACCCTCACCACTACTGCCCATGCTACCCAAACTGAACCTGAGGTAGCTCTTGTTGAGCCCCCTTCACCTCTCCTCACTTTCTCTGATCAAGCCAATCAGACCAACCCTGAAGTCATCCTTCTGGACCCCTCTTCTCCCACTCCCACAGCTGGGATACCTTTGGTCCCCTACCATTCCATTCCCATTCCCAGATTTGTCGCTCTCAAAAGGGCTATGGAGGAGAATCCATATATCTGTCGAGATGTCCTCAAGGGGTTAGCTGATTTACAAGCTTACATTAGAACCCCTTATGAAAACCATATTCGGAAATTGGAGTTATTCATGAAATTTGAGAGAGAGAAAATGAAGGACCTGTTGGGTCAAACTTTTTAGATGGTTAGGAGTGAGCAGCATAAGGTGACCATGTTGCAAGCACAGCTTGAACAGGAAAAACTGAGGACTACTAGACTTGGAAAGTACATTGGCCTCACCAAAAAGATCAAATCTGAGGAATACACTGAGCTGCAAAACACAATCCAGGAGAAGGCTAAATCGAGTTCAAACTCCAATACTGATTCTAGTTCTGACTCTGACAGTGACTCCAGTTCTGATCCCATTGAACCAACTTATGATACAGATTTTGACCCCAATTACTAGATCACATGGTACTTATCTGTGTTATGAGTTTGTAATATAAAATTCTGGTTTTTCTTGTGTAACTACTGTGCATTTCTGTTCTTTCTTCTTGTCATTATGATTTCTGTTTGATTGTCTCTTTTCTTTGCTACGGACTAGTGCGGACCCTGCTCACCATAGGTTTGGGGGTGTGGCAGAAATGTCAATAATTGAGTTAACATCAATGCAGCTTATGACCAGCAAAATTTTTGAAAATGAAGTGATTTCCCACCTATTTTTTTTTTTTTTTTAAAAAAAAGAAAAAAAAGAGAGGAAGTTAAAACTTTTTAAAATTGAATTCTAGTCTAATTCTAATACTTTCATGAAGCGGATGTCAGAAAATTTTCAAAAGAAAATTGATGTTGTAGTAAACCAAAAAAGAGAGAAAACAGTGATGATATACTTCAGGAATTTGATAGAAAACCACACCCAGTGAGATTTGGGCCTGCAGAAATGTATTCTTTGGAGGTATGAATTGGCAATTTTTTCTACTCTTGGGACTGTTTGAACCTGCTTATTTTCACTAGAAGTTACACATATTCAAATTGAAATAACTTGACAGCAATCATGATATTAAAGACATGATGTAAGGCCTCCTTTTGGACAGTTTGAATCTTACAAAGCCCCACCTTTTGATATTGCCCTTGATACACACCATTTGAGCTTTATAAATCTAAGATTTCTTTGAAACCTCATCAAACTCATTTAGCCTAATCCTCACTCTGAGAAGTCAGAAGATAAAGGGAAGGAAGCTGAAGAAAGGGGAGTTGGGAAACAGTTTGGTAAAAGAAAAAAAAAAAAAATAAAAAAAAAAAAGAAGTCATTTCATTGGAAGTTTGGAAAAGAAAGAGAAAAAGATGGCCACTTTGGCTCTGAAAATTTAAAGAAGAAGATGAAATTGTGCTGAATTGAAGGAGTGTCTATCACCTCTTTACCTTGACTGACTTCTCAATTTTGAACTCCATTCCACCCCTGTATTCTTGATAAATCTCACCCATAAGCCACATTACAACCCAAGTTAAAGTCCTTATTGATCAATGATGGATTGAGTTGTCACATAGAGATAAGGATTTGTGTAATCTATGGTGAAAAGAGCAGTGAATTCAGAACTAAAAAAGCAATGCCTATGCTCATGCTTACAGTCCTATTTGAGGGTTGTAACTGCTCTTGAGCCGTGTGAAATAGTACAACCCTCTTACTTGCATGTTGAGTGAAAATCCTAGAAAGAGTTGGGTTTAAATCAACTCATTGAGGTAACATCAAAACTGAATTCTCAAATAGAAGGCAAGCTTTTCATGAATTTTTCTTTTAAAAAAAAAAAAAATAAATAAAAAAATAAATAAATAAAAACTTTTTGACACAAATCGAGTGAATGGTAAAAGAATTACAACAGAATTTCAGTTTTGAGCTGATGTTTTCTTGAGAATCCTCTTATAGCTTGACTGATGGAGGTATGCATAATCTAATTGGATGAAAGTCTATTTTAACAGAACTGTATTGATCTTAACTGATTTATTGGAGAAGTTTGTGGGTACCTTCATTGAAAACCCTCAGGAGACTTCACTCCTCCACTAGGGATCACCTAGGGGTTTAAAAAGCTTGTTGCATATGCTAAATGCAACTGTGCTCCCTACAAAAGTGGCTTTCTACTTTGTTTTTAATTTTGTCTTTGCTCAGGGACTAACAAAGCTTAGGTTTGGGGGTGTGTTGAGAACTAGAAAATACCATTTTTCCACCCTTTAACCTGGGCCTTGATAGACCCTTGAGAGAACTAAATAAGTGTTTTAAGTGCTTGTGTTACAGCTAACAATAAAGACAGGCTTAACCATGAAAGCAGCCTAAAAGTGCCAAAAAGATGATAATCCATATTGATCCAACGGAAGAAAGAGAAGGGACAACCTCACTAGCTGTCAAAAGGCCTGAACTGAAGAGGTAAAGACCTGGTCTCAACCTAGAAAAGAAATGTGGAGCAATTCGAACAGAAGAATGCATTACAGAGTGCTTTTCGAAAAGAACCTGAACTCTGCGAAAAGAACTAAAAGCTCCAGGCTTAGTTTTCGAAGAGCACGTGAACTCTTCGAAAGGATGATTGACCTATTCGAAAATAAGAGAACTCCTTGCGAACAGAACCTGAACTTTGCGAAAAGAGCTTCAGGAGTCACGTATTTTGAAAAGTTCCCTAAACTATGCGAAATGGTATTCGGAATTCCTAGCTTCGCAAGGGTAATTAGTAATCTTTTACATGCATCCCAATGCATTTAAAACCTAGGGACATTCGGAAGATTCTAAGCAGCGAAGGCATATTCCACCCATGTGAGCACCAAGATGAAATCACTTGGCGGGAACTTCTAGAAGCTCTATGATTTTCAAATTGCATAAGAATTGATGCTTAAGTCGCGATTGGCTAAACCGGATCGAGCAATTCGATTGGCGAGCAGATCTGGATCCTTGTGCTCGACTACCATTGGTTGATACATCTGAGCACTTGATTGGTCGACACGCTCGAGCTAGGCCGGGGGAAAACTATAAATAGATGAACCATCTGCCCAATTGGGGCATCCAGATTTTGAGTTTCATTCCTATTCCCCCATTTCCAGATCAGCTAGCCTATCTGAAACCTTATAATAGCATAACTTTTACTTGCAATTGAGAGCTGTGAGATATCTCTGTAATTCAAAAGAGAATTGTATTCAAGACTACAAATCTGAGAGCTTATTTTTTGTAATTGTAAATGTGAATTTGAAAAGGTTACTGTAAACCGTACGTTCTCAATTGGATTCGTGTTAAGGGTTCCCTCTGATCTCCTTATTGCACTAGACTCCTTTAGATTTACTATTTTTCATGCAATTTTCCTTGATTCATTAACCCTGTGAGAATTAATGTTTGTAACCTAATCTCTCACAGCATTTGTAGTGATATTTCTTGTTCTGAATTAAGGGTTTAGATTAAAGACTATTGGATGGTCTGTGGCCATTGAAGTGGACAGACCATAACCATAAGCCTAAATTTAATCCTTGAGTTAGATTTATTTCACTTGCATCTGTGCTTGTAGCCAGATGAAGATTGGATCATCTCTCATTTGACCTGCAGTCATTCTCATTGTATTTCAAGGACCAAATCAAAGTTAGATATTATTTCTCCATTTTTATAAATTTACATCAAAATTCCCCCAACTCAGATCTGGATCATTTAGTTTAACTTTTACTTTTATCATTTAGTTAATGTGACAAATTCAACCTCCCATCTTATGTGCTCTCTAGATAGGATAAGAGGCCAGATCTGGTAGCTCAGATCTGGAGGTTTATCTTGCATTTTAAACAAATTCTCTGTGGATGATCTTTTACTCACTTACATTTAAAACTGTCTACAATTGGCCCTGATCTTGCAGGCTAATTCACTTCTCTCTATGCTGATATTTCTTTATTTTTTCCCCAGATTCAGTATAACTTAGCATTTGCAAACCTTTTTTCAAAACACAAATAAATCATGCATACTCAGATCACCAACAACATGTATGCCCCAACCAAGTGCAACTCCTGGCCACTGCTCGGATCGCTGTAACTTTTGAAGTACACCTCGGATTGAGGTGATTCTTGCCTTGTTGGAAAGATGAGAACCTCTACTTTTCAATGGTATAAGATTTAGTCTCAGTAGAGGTCTGTGCCAGACCTAGCACATCTCTCTCTAGCCATTGCCCGAGAGAGTTAACTGTGGGTTCGGAGAGGTCGAGGGTAATTTCTAAAGGTTTGGGAAGGTTCCTAAGGGTATGGGAAAGTACCTAAGGGTATGAGAGTGGTATTGAAAGCTCGAGGGTGTACCTCTCTCTAAGTATATTTCGATCAGGCCTTGGGCTAATTTTGGGTGTCTACAGATGCCCCTCTTTGATATCCGATCACTAATGATCGAATGTCAAAGACAAGAGACATCCGAAGAGGCCCAAGGCATCACTGACGGGTCCACCGTATTAAAAAATGAACTTCAAACATCAGGTGGATAACATGGTGAGTACACGGAAGCCCTGTATATCGGGAAAAACATCCGTTTCTCAAGGTTATCGGTCCCCAAGCGCTTAGAGACATAATTGGGTATAACTAAGGTGGAGTGAGTTACGAAAGCCCAATATACTGGGAAAAATATTCGCTTCTCAAGATGGCTGAAGATGTTCGATGTTCAAGTTTCATTATGAATAAAATAGCTCCGTAAGTGAGAGGGTGATCGACTCATGCTTAAAGATAGGTGCGAAGTAGATATGCGAAGGTCCACAATTTATGTCCAATCATGTGAGACATTGATTGCCCCATTTGACTGGCCATGGGTGCCCCTGGATGAAGCAGGGTTCGAGGTCTTTGGGTGAACCCATCGGTCTCGAAATTGATTTAGCATGACTACCTGAGTGGAGCGAATTGATGTCGCAACGCTTTTTGAGAGTACATGCCACTTTTTGTTTATTTTGATGTAGAATTTTTTGTTATTTTATGTGGAGTTTTATATGGATTTTTGTATTATTTTGTGTGAATTGTTTGTGAATTTATGTGAAATTTTATGTGGAATTTTTTTGTTATATTATGTAGATTTTTGTATTATTTTGTGATTTTATGTATGTTCAGGATTTTGAGCAAGCTCATTGATCTAGAGCCGTTTATTTTAGCACAGCCTGCCGGGCAGGTCAAATGGAAGTTGACGTGTCGTTTGGGGGCGTGTGCACCTCCTCGGGTTCGAGGAAGATCAAGCTCGGTGTGTGCAATACACAAGCCAAGCCAAAAAGGTCCAGGAATAGTATATAGACCAAGTCAAATCTGGCGAGGAATAGCCTGGTGTGTGTATATTCCTGGCGTGTGTAATACACGCGCTAGGCGAAAATAGGGCCAAATAATGCTTGGCATGTGTATTACACATGCCAAGCCAAAACTAGGGTGCCTTTTAAAATGGCCGAGCCCGAGCCAAAAAGGGTTATTTTTAAAATCTTTCTCTCCCCTTCTCTCCAAACCAAAACGGAACCTCCCTCTAGGGTTCCCTTGTATTGCTTGAACCTTGTTTCATCGCCGGAGTTTGCTCCTGCCGATCAAACACATGCTCTATGCCAGATCAAGGAGTAATTTTTCTTGAAGGTAATCAATGTTTAACCTCATTTTCTTTTAATTTTTCTTGAATAATTTGCAATGTGGTTAAGATTTTTGATTTTTTGAATGATGAATGAGTGATTACTCTTGCAAGTATGATTATTTATCTCTTCCTTGGTCTATTCCACGTGCATTGGCCCTGATTTTGAGTAAAAATATGATTTTTTAGTGATGCCCTACTCTTTTTCTTCATTTGTTGATATTATTAAGGCCCTTTTTCCTATTCGTGTGGATCTAAATGTTTTTTTTTTCCTTGCAAGAGGATGGTGATGCCCTTTTCCCCCTCTTTTTTCTTTTTTTTTTCTTCTTTTTTGTTTTTGTTTTCACATGTTCATTGTGTATGCAATATATATATATATGTATTTTTTGGATTTTTTTTTTTGTTTTTTTAAAAAGGGCTCTCTCTCTCCTTTTTTTTATGTTTTTGCATTGGTTTTTTCCTTCTTCTTTTTCTTGGATTTTTGTTATATTTTGTTTTATTTATTATTTATTTTGGTTTTTATTATGCTCTCTTTTTGAAAAGTGGGGGTTTCGGGCCTCACCCCCTCTCTCCTTTTTTATTGTATTATTTTTTTTTTTTTTGCAATGATGATGGTTTAAGATTGATGAAAAAATGAAAGGGGCATACTTACCTGCTTATGTCTCATTGCTAACATATCTTGATATCATTGCTTGTGTCCGTCTTAGAATATCGAGTGAGGAAGAGCATGGGCAAGAGGAGGGGCCGGAATTGGTCTATGGTTCCCGAGGTGAGCAAATTTTTGTGGTGCAACACTCTTCCCGTACCTAGTTCAAAATGCAAGGCGAGGCCGCCTGTATTGGTCTCCTTCATCTGTAATATCTCATATCTCGAATTTTGGGATCGCCGGCAAGGTACAAAGCTTTGTTGTTGTCCTTTGTATGAGTTTACAACATCTTCAGGATCTAATACCTCTTTATTTGGATCCAAGATTTGCCTTCCATCACCTTCCGAGGAGGCTGGTTGGACCTCGAGCGCTTCTATCTCTACCTCCCTCCGGTCATGAAGTTCTTTCTTACCCAGGCCAGTTTCGGGGATTTCCTCTCATGTCCAGCCATGCGGGCCGACGCAGCCTATCTGAGGGCCTTGATTGAGCGCTTTCATCCCGAGAATATGACAATTCATATGGCCATGGTGGAGATGACTCTTACCCCCGTCGATTGGTCGATGGTTACTGGGATTCGGATGGGGAATATATTGGTGACTAACCTTCTCGTGGCCAGTCGGGATGAGGTGGTTCAACTAATCGGGGATTATCCCACCTCCACAAATCTGCATGGCTCCGAGGTTAAAATGTCATGGTTGGCTGATCTGTTTGATGAGAATGAAATGGTGGATTTGGGCCAGCCTGATGCGGCCATCTTCATTGAGCCCGAGCGTGCGGTGATGTTGGCTCGCATCTCGCTCCTTTTCATGCTGGGAAAGAATCTTTTTTTGAACGCCAGTGGTGGGCGGGTCTCATTGTCTACACTTAGTCTTATGGAAAATTGGGACGATGTGCACCGATATGACTGGGGCAGGGTTGGATTCGCCATGCTGATGTCTAGCCTAGCTTGGGTCTCATTCAGGAATGCAAAGTCTGTTGTCGGCTTGTGGCCATCTATAGAGGTAACCCCTGGCACCTTTGCTTTCCTTGGTTTATTGGCTAGTCATTCCCTGCCTATGACACATCTTTTATGTATGCCACTCTTTTTAGGTTTTGGGATATCTTCACTTCCAGCCTGGCCGGCCCCTCCTTCACTCTGATGTATCCACCTATCCACTCATGAGCAACTGGAACACGCACTACCGCAGGGATATTGGTATGAAGCATTTAGAGATGGGCCTGAGGTCCCAGTTTGATCTGTTGATCTCAGAACAGGTGCGGCTATTTCTCCCTCCTTTTCTTGGCTGATAGGACGCTTTTCTGTCTGGGCAGGTTATCTATGATCCCTACATTGGTTCTCCTTTTTAGGATCGAGCTGTTGTTGGTCCATCTCACTTTTTCATCGACCGTCGTGTCATTTTCTTTTACGGGGCCTGGGCTAAGACATATTAACTAGCAGAGAGAGTGGTCCACCAGTATCAAGACCACTTTGTCGTGCCGCAGGCTCCTCTTACGGATTGTATGGCTCCTGAGGGTACTATTAAGGAACTCTCTTCTTAGTTTCTTCATGATGGGGTCTCCATCAATGATCTCCTCATGCCCGAGGGGTACCAGCTATGGTATGAGTCCTTGCCCTACTGGTCCATTCTTTCCTATTTCATACCTAGTGCTAATTTCTTGGCCTTTAGCGGTCCACGATCTCAGGTGGTTCTCCTTTTCCTTAGGCAAATTTTTAGTGGTTCTGATTTAGTTTTTTCTTCTACTGACTGAAACTTTGCTCCTTTTCATAGTTTGACCAGGGAGGTGACTCTGATGATGATGATGAGGCGGCAATGGGTACTGTTGAGGCTACGGGAGCTGGTCCCTCAGGCCCCTCTGGTACAGGTGCCTCTGGTAGTTCAACTACTGAGGTCCAGAGCGGATGTCTTGATGATTCCTTTCTTTCGAGTTTCTGTAGGGCTGTAGAGGAGCGGGCCCGCATATCAGCTGAACTGATCTAGATCCCCCCTCCGAAATTGGTTCCTGGGGTAAGCAAGTTTTTTTTGTTTCTGTATGCTTATTTCTCAGGAAAAAGCATGTGCTTGCGCCTGTGGCTCCTGTAGTTGATGTCTCTTTCCTTTTTGTGTAGGACTATGAGTCGGTTGTGAATCAGGCAGAGTATTACCGCAATATTTCCAACCTTTGGGATGTGGAAGTAGTGAGTATCATACTGACTGGTTTTAATCATTGCCTTGCTATTTTTATCTTTTGATGAATCGTGATTGTTGACTTTGGCCCTGACTTGCAGCGTGCTCGTGGAAAGGAGTCGCACTCCCTGCTTAGCCAACTTTCTCAGGCATGGGCCCGAGTGGGAGATATCAAAGCTCTTCGCGCAGGTGTAAGAAGTCCGAGGGTGCCAATAAATATTAGGCTTTGCTTTTGGATTTTTGAATTTTGAGACTTTTGGGACATATATATATTTTTTGATTTTGGAAATATGTATGAGACCATGTGATGCTATATTATTAATTTTTTTTTATGGTGTTACTCCTTTAGATGAATGTTTATTGCTTTCCCTCATTGTTGTCTGCTCCATCTCTGTTGTGGTATATCGGCTCTATTTTGCAGGGCGGATTCAATTGATAGCAAGAAAAAGCCTTGGGGCCATACCCTCGGTTAACACTTGGCCACTATTTTCTTATCTGTGTGGGCCTTTCCTGCATGGAGAAATGTATATAAGTTAAATGTGACCGAAATTTGTATCCCTATATGTGGTCTAGCACACTCTTTTTTTTTTTTTTAAAGCAAAGGGCAGGAAATGCAGGTGAGCTGGCTAGGGGGCCAGCAAGAATAAGCTCCTCCCCCAAACCTTATCTTTCTTGTGGGGGCATTAGTGGGTTGGCGTGTGTATTACACACGCCAGGAATATCCTACAAAAAAAAAGGCTTGGCATGTGTAATACATGCGTCAGGCCAAACCTGGAAAAAAAATGCTCTGGCGTGTGTAATACACACGCAAAGTGCTTCTTGAAGAAAGTGGGGCCTTTTAAGCCCGAGAATGCACTCTCTTCCTTCTCTCTTAACTTAGGCTTAGTACTTTTTGTTGCTGCTTTTCTCCTTGCTTTCTCAAGGGTGGGTCTATCATCCTACATTGAATTTGTATCATTGGGAACATCTTTGTATGTCAAGGGACCCACTTTCCAACCCCGCCTCTCATGGGGGGCCCAGAACCGCTATACTTCCCTCATTGGGCGTGAGGCCCAATTTCCTAAAAAAGTGGTTAGAGAGTTTGAATGAGAGCGAGCTCGTGGGTTTGAATGAGCTTTGGTTAGCCCGCCTCTCATCTTTTCTTGAGATTCCTCCACTATGGGACCTTCTTCATGTGGTGACCTCCTTTTGGGAAGTGGATACCCATGTCTTTCACGTTGGGAACTGTGAGTTGTCTCCCACACTTGAAGAACTCACTAGCTTGTCGGGTTTAAAGCTGCACAAAGGCCTTGCGAGAGTGATGCCGAAGCCGGGTTATGCCAAAGCCGTCCACAGGACTTTGGGTTTGAAGATATCTGATTATGGAAAAAGTCTCATTGGAGGGCCCACCAGGTGTTCGATGAAATTCCTGAGAGAACTTGTTGGTGACGAGAGCCTGCAAAAATTACTAGTTAGAAATGTTTATAACGTGAAGGCTTTCACTCTTGGTCTCATCTCTGAGGTTCTTTTCTTTACTGGGGGAGAAAGTTTGTCGCTTGCCTCTGTAATGGCTTGACCGAATTAGAGGGAGGCCACTCTGTGATGCATCTGATCCTGACGGAGTTTTATCGTTGCCTCAATACTTTTTCCTTGGGAAAGGTGGTGTGCCTTAGGGGATGCCCGCTTCTGTTTCAGGTTTGGCTAGGGGAGCACGTTGCCTTTTTTGGGACCCATGCCTCATTTTTATTTGCCCGTGGTGAGGTGACTCGCTGCTTTCTGGGCAGATGCCATATGCTTCCATTAGGAGACATGCAGGGTTTGAAGCTTTGGCTGGCCGAAGCTGAGTTGGTGTAGAGACTTCCTTGGTTAAATCGAACCTTCTCGGTGGTCCACTCCAGAGATTACGAGGGCATCACTCTCCTTGGTTTGACCGGCAGCACTTATTACTTCCCATTTTCAAGTGTTGCGCCAGTTTGGTTGTTCTTAGTAGGTGCCTTGTGCGGTAAAACCTCCTCTATGTGATTTGATCTTTTCTTGGGGGTCCTCTGAGGACATGGATAGGATAGCTGCTCTCTGGGAGACGCGTCAGTCAACGCTCATGTGCAATTTAGAGCAGGGAAATTCGATTCTATCCTCCCCAGAGTACGAGACTTGGCTACTATCTGAGAAGTCTGATGTTGGTCACTTAGATCAGGTAGAGAGCGGTGATACGGCAGGGCCTTGGCCAAAGAAGGAGTCAATGCTTCAATATCGTATTGAGCTATTGGTGGATGAGAAGCGTGTCCTGCATGATCATTTAGAGAAATAAAAGGTTAGAGCAGAGGCGACAAAAGCCAGAGTTGATGTAACTGAGTGTGAAGTCCTTCATCTGAAAAGGGCTTTGAGTGATGCTCTTGGTGCTACTGATGCCTCTCGGAAATGGTATAAAAGTCTTCATGGCCGTTGGATGGCAAAGCGGGACGTACAGGAGGATACTTTACGTGCAGAGATCCATGGCTTGAAGCGCGAGTCGGGTTGTTAATTCCATCATGCATATACCTTTTTGCATAGATCAAAATCATAGAATGGGGAATAAGAAACCCTTAATTAGATACATCTTTTTGGTATACGTATTTTCTTTATATTTTTGTTGTTTTTGTACTTTTATAAAGGGAAAGAAGGGAAGAAAGAAAGAAGTTAGACATCTCACATATTATTTTTTGGGATGTAGTGTCAGCTGTATATAGGTTTGTACATGAGAAAGGGAAATCTATTATCTTACAAAATAGTATTATTTCTCCTTTCTTTGATTGATGGACTTCTTTTGAGATGGAAAGTGTATAGTATGAAAATAGAAAAGAAAGTCTATTATCTTTTGCAAAAAGGGTCTTCTTGCCCTGTGGTGGTGCACATAGTGTGGGTGTGAAAATGGGGAAGGGAAATCTGTTATCTTTGACAAAAATGGTCTCCTTGCCCTCTTTTTTTTTTTTTTCGCTTGATCCCTTAATTACCGTGGAGATGACGGGTCCCCTTTTGAGCATGGTCGAACCCCCTTTCATGGTCGGTCCTGAGTGAAATTCAGCAATTTTTACTAAGGCCAGAACATTTATTGCTTTGGATCGAATCGACCTTTTTCACCTTACCCTGGGTCATGCACTCGGATTTGAGCTAACATGAGGGGTCCCATCAAGAATCGGGTATTGCGGGAGGGGAACCGAGGGGATTTTATTTATTTTCATTTTCATTTCTCCTTTTCAACTTTCTTACTCACAACGCCCAAGGTGGGTTTCTGTCGTGCCCATTATTTCCCTCTTTTTACCTGCAGTGCCCTCTCGGGTTTTCACTACATCCATGGGTTTGCATTTTTACCCCAGGTGCCTTTTCAGGTTTTCACCTGGTCCGCACAAGCTCGCTATTTTTACCCATGGCGCCCTTTCGGGCTTTCACCACGTCCTCTTTGCTTTGAGCTTGTATATTTTTATTTTATTTTCTTTTATCTTATCAAAGGCCACGACATGGACGTCGATTCCATCATAGCTGGCTAGATGGAATTCTTTTGTTGTCTCTCAGCTTGGCTTGCACTGACTCAATGGATACTATGACTGCTTGTAGACTGTAAAGAGGGCTTTTTATTGGAATGTAACATGGCCATGGGATAGGCTAGGAATTTTGAAGGTATTCTAGGTTTTCAAAAAGGTTTCCTTGATTGGGTAACGGCTGCCATAATAAACTTCTTCCTTGGGGGTTTTGACTGCACATGCCTCACTTTTCCTTTTCTATTTTTTTTGTTCCTTTTTGCTTATCCCCTTTTGGGATTTTACTTTTATAATTTTTTGGATTTTAATGGTAACTCTTTTTCATTTTTTTTTGTTTGGTATATACACTTCCTCTTCTTCTTTTTTTCTGGGGAGGGGGTAGTGAAAGAAAAAGGCTCATGGCTCAAGCTAGGTAGCAAAGGGTATGAGCGTTCAGGGATGCTTTTTGGCTGCTTGGCTTTGGAATGATGGCCTCTTTTATTAGGTCTTTAAGCAGTCACGTATCTATCCTATCAATACTTACCTTGTTGTGGGAGACCTAGGAATAGAATCGGTGAACGTATCCAACATTGATGGGCTTAGGAAAGTGATCTCCGTCCATGGTGGTGAGGCGGATAGCATATCTCGGGAGCACCTGTCGGATGATGTAAGGTCCTTCCCAGTTAGGCTTAAATTTCCCTCTCGGATCTACGTGGAGGGATGAAAAGATTTTCTTGAGGACGGTGTCTCCTACCTCCAGATCTTGACCGCAAACACGTTTGTTGTAAGTCGTGTGATTCGCCCCTGGTACACTTGGGTATGACACAAGGCTAGGAGCCTTTTCTCATCTAGCAAGTTCAACTATTCAAAGTGGGATCTCTCCCTTTCTGCTTTGGGTAGGCTTGACTCAAGAAGTATACGGAGCGAGGGAACTGCAACCTCTACTAGCAGGACGACCTCAGTTCCATATATAAGGGAGAACGGTGTTGCCCCTATAGCGGTGTGGATCAATGTTTTGTAGGCCCATAAAGTGAATGGTAATATTTCTCTCCAATCTCGATAGGTGACGACCATCTTCTCAAGGATATGGACGACCATTTTATTAGTAACTTCCATGGCCCCATTAGTTTGTGGCCGATATGGTGACGAGCGATGATGTTTGATCTTGTACTGCTCACAGAAGGCCTTGATGCGCTTATTTGTGAAGTTCGTGCCGTTGTCTGTGATGATATCCTTGGGTATGCCAAATCAGCAAACAATATTGCTTTTGATGAGTTTCTCATGCTGGGTCATGATATTCGTGTAGGATGTTGCCTCTACCCATTTGGTGAAGTATTCAATGGCAACCAAGATGAATTAATGGTCGTTTGATGCTTTCGGATTGACTTTCCTGATGACATCGAGGCCCCAAGTGGCAAATGGCCATGGAGTGGTCATGCTGTGTAGATCTATAGTCAGAGCGTGGATCAGACTGGAGTGTTCTTGGCATTTTTAGCATTTCTGAACATGCTTGCAACAGTCAGTTTCCATGGTGGTCCAGAAATACCCTTGTCGTAGGATCTTTTTGGTAAGCATGTGCCCATTGACGTGGACCCCGCATACTCCCTCATGAATCTCGCTCAAGATGTTCACTACCTCGCTCTTAGTTAGGCATCGGAGTAGGATATTATTATATGATCGCTTGTAGAGACACTTGTCGAAGACGACGTAGTTTGCCGCTAAACGTTGAATGGTCAGTTTGTCCTCTTTGGATGTCCCCTCAGGGAATGCCCGAGTTTTGAGGAAATTCTTGATATCTGAGAACCACGTTGGTGCATCATCTAACTTTGGAGGTTCCTCAATCTTGAGGCAGAAGGCCGACTCGTTCCTCTATTCAATCATGATCAGTTTCATCACAACACCATAGGGAATTTCCACCATTGATGCCAATGTTGTCAGGGCATTGGCAAACTGATTTCTTGCTCACGGGACATAGAAGAAAGTAACATCATTGAAGCATGCTATTAGATCTTTGAGGTGTTCATGATATGGGATCAACTTCTCATCCTTTGTCCTCCAATCTCCATTTGTCTGGCATATGATCAACTGTGAGTCGCCAAACACCCTGAGGTGAGTTACGTTCAGGTCTAGAGCTGCTTGAAACTTAGCTACGCATGCCTTATATTCAGCCATATTGTTAGTGCAGGGGAAGTTGATTTTGATGGAAACTAGTATGTGGGACCCCTTTGGTGAGATTAGGATAGTGCCAACTCCTTGACCTTCAACATTTGCCGCTCTGTTGAAGTGCATCACCCAGGACTCCTCTGTCTCTACTGTATCATCCTTTGTCATGAACAAGATGTCCTCGTCTAGTAATTTGGTCCTTAGAGGTTCATAATCGGGTAAGGGATTATCGGTAAGATGATTAGTGAGCGCCTGTCCCTTGATTGACTTCTGAGTAGTGTAGGTGATGTCAAATTTGGATAGTAGGAGCTACCACCGTGCAGTCTACCCAGTGAGGGCTGACTTTTTGAACAAGTACTTTAATAGATACATGCGTGCTAGGAGTAGAACGGTTTAGGATAGCAAGTAGTGGTGGAGCCTCTATGTTGCCATCCCAAGAGCCAAGCATGCTTTCTCTAGATGAGAATAACACGTCTCATAGTCGGTGAACTTCTTACTCAGGTAGTAGATGGCCTGCTCTCTTCTTCCTGTAACATCATGCTGCCCTAGGACACATCCCATCAAAACTTCCATCGTGGAGAGATACATTAAGAGTGGTCTCCCTGGCTCGAGTGGTACTAATACTGGAGGGTTGAGAAGGTAGCCCTTGATTTTATCGAATGCCACTTGACAGTTGTCGTTCCATTCAACAGGAGAATCTTTCCTTAGCAGCTTGAAGATCGGTGTGTAGATAGGAGTAAGATGTGCAATGAATCGACTGATGTATTATATCCTACCCAAGAAACCTCTTACCTCTTTTTCGATAAACGGTGGTGGCATTTCCATGATGGCCCTTACTTACCTTGACTGGGTCAACCTCGATACCTCTCCTACTGACGATGAATCCTAGCAACTTTCCTGACATGACATCGAATGCACATTTCTGAGGATTCAGACGTAACATATATTTTCTCAGCCTCTCAAACAGCTTTTGGAGGTTTATCAGATGGTCACTTTGCTCCGGTGACTTGGCGATCATATTGTCAACATACACCTCAATTTCTCGATGCATCATGTCGTGGAAGAGTGCTATCATCGCTCTTTGGTACGTTGCACCAGTATTTTTCAACCCGAATGGCATGACTCGATAGTAGAAAGTTCCCCAGGGGGTGATAAATGTTGTCTTCTCTCGATCTGCCTCTGCCATCCTGATCTGATTGTATTCAGAGAATCCGTCCATGAAGGAGAGCATCTCGTGTTTGGCAGTGTTGTCGACCAAGATGTCGATGTGCGGTAATGGGAAGTTATCCTTCGGGCTCGCCTTGTTCAGGTTTTTGAAATCAATGCACATGCGAACCTTTCCATCCTTCTTTAGTACTGGAACAATATTAGCTAACCACTGCAGGTATTTGGAGACCATGAGAAATCCTGCATCATATTGCTAGATGATCTCATCTTTTACTTTCAGTATCCACTCGGGTCGTAATTGACTCAATTTATGCTTGATCAGCCTAATATCAGGGTAGAGTGGCAACTCATGCTCGACCAAATCGGTGTCCAAACCAGGCATGTTCTCGTATGACCATGTGAAGACGTCTTGATATGACCGAAGGAAATTGATCATGCTTTTTCTTTCCTCGGGAGATAGCGAAGTTCTGATCTTAGTAATTCTAGGAACCTCCTCGGTCCCTAGATTAACGTCCTTTATTTCTTCAACGATGGGGGTATGACCATGCTCATAGTCAGCAAACCACTCAAGGAGTTCATTGGGGAGCTCCTCAAATAGGGATTTCCTCTTTCAGACTTGTGACTCCTACTTCTTCTTGTATTTCTACAGGAAAGGGGTCGATTTCATGTGGGACAGGGATTTTGATTAAGACATCATTTTCTTTTACTTTATTCAGAATTTTGAAAGATAATATTTTTTGATTTTGTATTTTTTCTATCTTTTTGGGATTTTTGTTTTCTTTGGAAATGGGCTCTTGGCAAAGCGAGTCCCTATATATACCCAATATTGCCTGCCAAGGGCTCATCTCACTTTTTATAAGTTATTTTTTGGGAGAAACAGGTGCCGAATTTCAGGCCACTCACCACTTCCAGAGTTTGGGGCATAGATGCCTAATTCTGTACCTGTGGTGCTGCTCCTTTACTTGTTTGGATGAAGGGGGATGGCTGATATGATTCTTTGGAGTCAGCCTCCATCATGTTGACCATGGGTTCATCTGAGATTTTGTCCTCAAACATCAGTAAGGTCCTGTGGTGGTTTACCATAGGGGGGGATTATGTAGGTATGACAAACTCTTCCTCAAACAGGGAAAGGGCAGCTAAGTCTATTTCTAGATGGGGAGGAAGAATTTGGGGATCAGTTGGGTGGACAGGGGCTATAAGTTTGTGTGGGGTTAATTATGTTGCCCCATTCTGATCAACCTTCACAATCCCAATACTCACAAAGGTGTTCCGGATGTGAGGCCTAGGACGGGATTCTTCTTTCAAATTAATTCCCCGGGCTCTTGCTATAGTAAATATTCGAGCTTTCTCTTTAGCCTCTCGTACTTCTTTTGTGGGTTTGTATCCTAACCCAAATCTAACCTGCTACCCGCCTTTGGCTTTGACTGGCTCTTTCCTACCTTGTAATCGAGGTCCTAATCCCTTTCCTTTTTTATAATCCCATTTCTGGAGCATGGCCACAACTGCTACCATTCCGCTTTCGATTTTCAGAGTGATGCTTTTTGGAGGGTTACGGGACTACCGCCGATACCTCGTATTCAAAATTGTGGAGGTCTGTAACCTCAATCATGTGCGGCACATCCAGTACTTTGGGGTTCTTAATATTGTGGGTAGCTTTTTCCTTTTCCTCATACCCTTCACCTACGATGGTGATGATTTTCTGTCCAGACACAAATTTAAGCTTCTTATGTTGTGTGGACGGTATTGCCTCGACTTCATGTAACCAAGGGCATCCTAATAATAGAGTGAAAGAGGATTTGTTGTCCATCACTTGGAAAGGTATGGAGAAGGTCATTCGCCCGATTACTAGCTCTAGATCGACTTCTCTGATTATTTCTCTTCTGGTGTAATCAAACCCCCTGGCATTGGTTTTTGTCGGTTTCAACATACAAGGATCTACTCCTATCTTGGTAGCTGTTCTTAGAGGGCACAAGTTTAAAGCGGATCCATTATCAATTAATACCAGTGGAATTACCACATTTCCAGCTTCTACAATGATATTGAGAGATTTAGAATTATTATTTTCCTCTGGTAAATCAGCATCCAAAAAAGAGATGGCATTGGGAGCCATCACCGGCTCGATTATCTGCCCAACCTCATCTGGGCTTACTTGGAGTGAGACATGTGCATTTTTTAATGCCCCCATCAGAGCTTGAAAATGAAGCGGGGACATCATTAATAGATCCCAAATCGTGATAGGGGTCGACATTCTCCTGAGCTGGGTTTCAAGTATGTGCTCACGACCCATCTTCTAAAATGGGTTTGCCATAGTGGTGTCCTTTTTCCCCTCTGGTTAGGTTGGCATTGGTACTAGTGCGTCTAGTGGCTTGGAGATCTTCGCTGACCTGGTGATGAAATCAACTGCACCTTCCCTGCTGCTGTCGGCATTGATGTCTGTCTGTTCATAACTGAGCAGGACCTAATGAGGATTGTAAGTTGGTCCCGGGATCTGGAATGGGGAGAAAGTGGGTACTGGAGATATTGGTGCTGAGGTATTAGAGTGGGTGGATAATACCTGGTTAACTTCAGTGAGGGATGGGCAGGTGAAAAAAGTGGGCCAACTGGGGTTGGTGAGGTTTGTGGACGACTGTATCGGGGGTGACGGGACAGGGGTGGGCCATTAATAACTGATGGGTGTCGGAGGTGGATGGGGGACATAATTAGCCATTGGGTAATTGGTGGAGGATGTCGCGTATGGCTGATAGGAGTTAATTTGGATGTAGTTAACGAGAGCTGGCGTTGAGAAGTATGCCCTAAGATCTAAGGGTTCTGTTTGCGGTGCGAGGTTGGGAAAGTAATCAGCCAAATTTAGAGGTTCAATCACCCAAATATTTATGTCTCCCCAATCTCTCTATAGTGGTGCCATAAAATTTCCTCGGTTGCCGATGTAATCTGACTGGTCAAAATCTTCATCATCCTCTGCCACCATGCCGATAGTGGGTCTTGGGCCTGCCCCTCTGGGAGGGTGTGGGGGTAATGATACTTGGTGTATGTTGGCATGCTGATTGGTTTAGGGAGAGGCAGGGGGGATATTTTCCCAGCCTCAATCAGATCTTGTATTATGTGTTTCAAAGGAAAATAATGATCAGTCTGGTGGCCTGGTCCCTAGTGGAAGTTACAGTGGGTGTTTGGGTCATATTTCCTTGGGATGGGATTTAGTGGAGGTCATGGTTAGAGTACTGTGACCAACCCTTTTTCTATTAATAAGGGCAATAAGATATTTAATGATTTCCCTAAAGGTGTGAAGACTTGATCAAAATGAGCCCTTCTCTACTCTGGAGTCATCTGTGCCCCCTGCCCATTTCCGGTTCTCTGTATCGGCTAGCTTCTAACTGGAGTTGGTTGTGCGGCTTTGAATTGGAGTAGGGTTATATCGGTGTTGGATCGTGTGTTCGCAATATTCTGTACATCTGCCCCTGTTCTTCTATCATTTCTTTGCTCAGAGAACCTCCTGACCCCGCTGGCCCCACTGGATACATTCTTGCTTAAATTCCCTTCTCTGATCGCATCCTCACAACGATTGGCATTCCTTACCAAATCAGCAAAGATGGATCCACCTCAAATTGGGGTGCCCTCTCCAAGGATATTCATTTGACTGCATCTGTCCAAATGATTGGGTAGCATGAGCTTGTTCCACCACTAGATCTGGGAACTGTGGTGCAGCAGGACATTGGTCAAGTGAATGAGTAGGGGACTGGCATATCAGACATGCCTCCTCTACTCTTGTAGCCATTGGATTTTTAAGTGAGTCCATCAATCTATCAAACTTTGTGGTTAAATTATCCATCTTTCTTTCCAACTCATTCACCTCATAAATCTTTCCTTTGGTGGTTTGCTGATTGTTCAACCTAGCAGGATTCTCAATATCTCTTGACAAAGATTCCTGTTGAGTTGAGTTTTCACCAATTACTTCAAATAAGTCCCAAACCTCCTCACTGTTTTTTGCAAGTAAGTGCCTCCACAGGAAGCATATACCATATTCTTGCCTTTTTGATCAATTCCTTGATAGAAGCTTTGAACAAGCTGCCATCGGGGAATTTGATGATGAGGACATTGCCTTAAAAGTTCCTTAAACCTTTCCCATGCTTCATGGAAAGTTTCAATTGAGTTTTGTGAGAAGGAAATAATACTTTGTCTCAATTGGCTTGTTTTAGACATAGGGTAGTATTTGGCTAAAAATTGACACTACAACCATGCTCTAGCTTTGTCCTTTAATGAAAAAGGAAAGAGCCTAAGCTTGGTTGCCTCTGGACCAAGTCCAGCTATGTTGAATGTGGTGCAAAGAGACAAGAATTCATCCACATGTTTGTATGGATCTTCCTTACTCAACCCATGGAAGGAAGGAAGCATTTGGATAGTCGATGATTTGATCTCATAATTTCCTTCAACAGTAGGAAATTGAATGCAAAAGGGAGAATTATAAGCACCAGGTGCAAAGTAATCCCTCAAAAGTTGAGGTTCTTCACCCATAGTAACTGTTTCAGTAGAATTCTGTGCTGTTTGTCTAGTTCGTAATAGCCTTTCAACTTCTAAGTTTAGAGGGACAATCTCAGGGCTGAGAGTCCTCCTACCAAACATACAACACAGAACAGAGAATCAAATTATGCACAGCAAACCTTCAGAATTCCTTATAAAGTAGATTCCCCTCTTCAAAATGGATATGAATAACTGCACAGATATAAACAATAGAATAGTTTAGCACTGATGTAAAAATAAAAATGAAAACTTAGGTCTACCTATTTTAAAACAAATTCGCCGGCAACGGTGCCAAAAACTTGTTGGTGATCTGAGTGTGCATGATTTATTTGTGTTTTGAAAACAGGTTTGCAAATGCTAAGTTATACTGAATCTGGAAAAAAAATAAAGAAATATCAGCACAGAGAGAAGTGAATTAGCCTACAAGATCAGGGCCAATTGTAGCAAGTTTTAAATGTAAGTGAGTAAAAGATCGTCCACAGAGAATTTGTTTAAAATGCAAGATAAACCTCCAGATCTGAGCTACCAGATCTGGCCTCTTATCCTATCTCTGAGAGCACAAGATGGGAGGTTGAATTTGTCACATTAACTAAATGATAAAAGTAAAAGTTAAACTAAATGATCCAGATCCGAAAGTTGTTGGAGAATTTTGATGTAAATTTATAAAATGGAGAAATAATATCTAACTTTGATTTGGTCCTTGAAACACAATGAGAATGACTGCAGTCAAATGAGAGATGATCAATCTTCATCTGCTAGAAAGATGATGCAAGAGAAATAAATCTAACTCAAGGATTAAATTTAGGCTTATGGTTATGGTTCCATCACTTCAATGGCCACCATCCATCCAATAGTCTTTAATCTAAACCCTTAATTCGTAATAAGAAATATCACTACAAATCTTTGAGATTAGGTTACAAACACTAATTCCCACAGGGTTAATGAATCAAGGGAAATTGCATGAAAAACAGTAAATATAAAGGAGTCTAGTGCAATAAGGAGATCAGAGGGAACCCTTAACACCAATCCAATTGAGAACGTACGGTTTACAGCAACCTTTTCAAATTCACATTTACAATTACAAAGCACAGCTTAAACAACTCTCAGATTTGTAGTCTTGAATACAATCCTCTTTTGAATTACAGAGATATCTCACAGCTCTCAATTGCAAGTAAAAGTTATGCTATTACAAGGTTTCAGACAGGCTAGCTGATCTGGAAATGGGGGAATAGGAATGAAACTCAAAATCTGGATGCCCCAATTGGGCAGATGGTTCATCTATTTATAGTTTTCCCCCGGTCTAGCTCAGATGCGTATCGACCAATCAGAAGTGCTCAGATCTGTATCAACCAATGGTAGTCGAGCACAAGGATCCAGATCTGTTCTGGCCAATCAGAATTGCTCGATCTGGTTCAGCCAATCAGGCAACTTAAGCATCAATTCTGTTATGCAATTTGAAAATCTGTTAGAGCTTCTAGAAGTTCCCACCAAGTGATTTCATCTTTGGGTGCTCACATGGGGTGGAATATGCCTTCGCTTCGTGCTTAGAATCTTCTGAAATGTCTCTAGGTTTTTAAATGCATTGGGACGCATGCAAAAGATTACTGAATTACCCTTGCAGAAGCTAGGAATCTCCAGAATACCATTTCGCATAATTTAGGGAACTTTTCGCAAGGTACTGTGACTCCTGAATCTCTTTTCTCAAAGTTCAGGTTCGCAAGGAGCTCTCTTCTTTTCGAATAGGTCAATCATCCTTTCGAAGAGTTCAGGTGCTCTTCGAAAACTAAGCCTGGAGCTTTTAGTTCTTTTCGCAGAGTTCAAGTTCTTTTCAAAAAGCACTCTGTAATGCATTCTTCTATTCGAATTGCTCCACATTTCTTTTCTGGGTTGAGACCAGGTCTTTGCCCCTTTAGTTCAGGCCTTTTGACAGCTAGAGAGGTTGTCCCTTCTCTTTCTTCCTTTGGATCAATATGGATTATCATCTTTTTGGCACTTTTAGGCTGCTTTCATGGTTAAGCCTGTCTTTATTGTTAGCTATAATACAAGCACTTAAAACACTTATTTAGTTCTCTCAAGGGTCTATCAAGGCCCAGGTTAAAGGGTGAAAAAATGATATTTTCTAGTTCTCAACACATATCGCATGTATTATATGTGCCAAGCCATTTTTTTTCCAAAAATGGCTTGGCGCATCTAATACACACGCCAAGTATATGTGGGACCCCTCTCGGGCTCTGAACTTTCGAATACTGTAGCTATGTTTGGCGTGTGTAATACACACGCCAGGCTTAGCTACAGTAACCATGGGTGTTTGCTCAAAATCTACTTTTGGAGTTTGAGTTGTTGACCATCTCAATGTTTAGGATGGGTTTCATTAGGACTGTTGCACCCCTGATTACCCTATTTGTAACCCTTTATTCATTTGAAACCTCACCCTATCATATACCATTGAAGCCCATTGCCCACATTTCTAAGCTCTCAAAATCCTAGGAAACCTTTGATTACAAGATTACCTAATTGCTAACCCTAATTAGTACTTAAGCACCCTCCTAACCTCCCTTTTTCCTATAAATAGAGAGGCACCCCTCCCTTTTACAAAGGCTTCAAAAATTTTCCAAGAGAAAAAGATTAAGAGAGAAGCTTTTCCTCCCTTTGGTGCACCCATTCCATACTAATTTCAGAATTCAAAAGCCCCCCCTTAGACCCCATCTTCCACCAAAAAAACCTTGAGTTAGGAGAGAATCACCCCCTAGCCTTCTTTCTCTATCCCTTAGCTATCAAGCCTTAAAGGTTAGAATCCATTCTCCAACCATTCAAGCTATCAAAAGCTTGACAAGTGCACCTACGCGAAGGTCCACAGGCATGCTACAAGGGCTCGAGAGTTTTGGCTCTCCCCTCTATTCCTCTACATTCTTAGCTTTTGCTCTACCCTTGAATTTGTGTCATTACGTCGTCGAAATATCGATAGTGGCGGAGGGGCACAAATAGGGTCAAGGTGTCTTAGGGCAAGAGGAAGTGCTCTTTTCTTTCTTATTTTTCTAGTTTATTTTGGTCACAAGTAGAGACCGCTTTTAAGCGGGTTGGTTGGATTCCTAACACCTTCCCAATCGATATCCAAAGCCCCTACCCAAGAGCCTTTGGCGTAGACCGGTGAATCAGAGTCACATTTTTGGCACTTAGATAATTATAAAATTGATTTAGGTTTCTTAAGATACCAAAAGCTCTAGGTGGTAACTCTATATTTATTTACAAGTGCATATCGTCGCGACGGGACCGTCAAAAATCCCACGGTTGCATAGTTCTTCATGTCCCATTGCTCTTGTAGAAAAGCTAGGTATCCACTGCACCCATTCTTTATCATCCGCTCAGCTCGTATTACAGAGATGATTAGTATAATATCACCCTTGTCACCGACAAATCGTTAAGACTTCTGCTTCGGTGGATGGAACGTGACAAGTTTTTGTAGGCAGTCAACTCTCGCATGATAAGCGGATAGCCAATTCATACCAAGGAGTACATCGAATCCTTGGTACGATAATAGATCGACAACACGTGTTTGTAGTCACTGAACTTCCCATAGGAACTTACACGTCCAAAATGAACTCCAATGCTTCGGGAACGACCTTCAATCTTCCCGCAAACTCCGAAGTCACAAATGAGTGGGTAGACCCTGGATCTATCAGAACTCGTGCATCACAATGATCACCGTCATTTTCTTTATGTAGTTGTAAGGTGCCTATGTTAATACATATGCTAGATAATTAGGCATGCATGGCAAAGTTAAACACTCACAAAAATAGATACCTAGTAGATCATTCTTATTTATGCACCTTCTTCATCTAAAATGCAATTAAAGTAAATTGAACATGACTAGACAATTATACCTTGGATAACATCGTTACTTGCCCGAGCATCTTCGGTGGTCATAGCAAAAGCACGACCTTGTATGGTAGGTCTCATAGGTCGTGTAGGCCTTTGTGCGGTAGCAGATAAAATCGTACCTTTTTTTCTCAATTTTGGGCAATCTCTGATCATATGACTCATCTTTTTGCATTTAAAACATCCCCTTGTGCCACATCTACAATCAGAAGTTTCATAAGATTTGCCACAATGGGCACACGTGATCTGGGGACTCGACGACACTGCTCTCAAGAATCCCTGAGTAACTAATGCTCCTTTAGACTGACTCTGAGCAGGGCTATCTATACAGAAAGGTCTCACAGGAGTAGATACTAGTGGCCTGGGATAATTTGTGTAGGTAGGTTGTCTTGAAACTGGAGTTGGTGCTGTAAATCTCGACTTTTTATTCCCCGAGTCGTAGTCAGTTGCTCTCCCATGGCCCGCCTCATTCTTGTTCTGTTGATCCTGTCGTTTATACATATTATCTATATCTCATTCGGCCACAATTTCCTTTCCCATCACTTCTGCATAGGTCTCTAGCTCCAACACCGAAATCCTATCTCGTACATTTGGCCTTAGGCCTTCTTCAAATTTACTGGTCTTCATCAATTCAATGCCCACTAGTTCCGGTGTGAACCTCGATAACCTCGTAAACTCAATACCATACTCTCGTACGGTCATACTTCCTTGCTCCAAATTAGCAAAATCTTTCTTCATATGATTCCTCATTTGCTTGGGGAAATATTCTTTGTTGAATACCTCAACAAATTTGTAACAGTTACCATATTTTAACACCCAAACATTTGATGGACGCGGGTTAGGTCAGGTGTGTGCCTAACACGAGACACAAAGGACATAAGTCATTTGGTGTTCAAAACGAATAGGAATGTGAGGCCCATAATGGCCCAATAAATTTTGTTAGTAAACCCCGGTCCTCAATACAGTAAAATATAGGGTATTGAGTACACACTTAAAATTTAGACCATCCCATAAATTATAATTGTGTAGTAGATAATACACTCCAATTTTAGATTAATATATAAATACACCTAGTGCATGGAAAAAAAAATACCAACCAAGGCCTGATGGCCTTGCCTCGGCCACTTGAGGCAAGCACGTGTCGTTGCCTCGATAACGTGAGGCAAGCACCTTACCTCGGCAACTTGAGGCAAGAAATTTGGTTGCCGAGGCAATTTGAGGCAACTAATTTATTATAGTTATACACTTAAGATGTAAATATATATATATATATATATATATATATATATATATTAAGACCTACAATATAAATGCTATTGGTGTACTTGGGTTACACCAAAACCAAACCAAATCTGACTTATACACTAGAACAGTGTATGAGCTTTGTAATGGGATTAACCTTATTTTTTTGGCTTATCTGCTTAGACATTGAAGTTGTATATCAAGCTTACACAACAACTCTGCCTACCTTGTCATTTAGGTGGATACATAGCAAATGCAAATACGGGCTTTGTATAGCAACCCAACTTTCATTACTGATAAGCTCCTTGACGCTTCACTTGACGACACGACCTTGTGAGTCATTGGGTGCTTTCATTCACGCAAGGTGCAACTTACCAACTATGAAAACAAAACAACAACTGTAGCTTCTCCTTTCTCAAGTAAACTCTGCATAAGTTGGGAACTGAGAGAGAAAATAAACGAGTGCAATGGACACTCACCTCTAGTAGACCCTTGTACCTCATCGTAGAACCGTAAAGCTGAACTGACGATACGATCACGTGAGTTCAATTCTCTATTGTCGAGCTCGGTGAATGACTTTGGAATCGTTGTCATCGCGAGGCGACAAAAAGGTAAACAAACCAGCATGCATTAACTCCACAATTTGTGGTGTGGTGTTGATGTACTTAAGATCACATCGGCACATTGGCAGCACATTCACTCGTGCACACTCCGGATATTTTTTCCTAACGAACTGAATATACATAGCATATTTACTATATATATATATATATATCTTATATATCTATCTTATATATAGATATATATGAGTAAAGACACAGAAGTAGAGGCACAGAAGAAGAACACCACGGCAAGCAAGGCTTGCCGCGGCAAGGTGCAAGCTGAAGGGCTTGCCTCGGCAAGCAATGTCCTTGTCGCGGCAACAGTATGCTCAGACCACTAGTCGGTATTTTAATCATAATGTTTGACTTCGAACTCTGATTGGTATAATTTTTAATGCGTTGGAAAGGGGACAACAGGCCCTACAAATTTTATGAAGTAACCAAGTTCTGAATCTGACGTTCAATAGGTCAAAAACTAGTGACAAGTTGTGGTAAGATGCTCAGCTGGTGAGCTTGCCGTGACAACCTTATAAGGTTGCCGCGGCAAGGTGCTTGCCTAGCAACCCTTAAAGCTTGGTGTGGCAACTTCTATCGGATGCTGTTTTTGGGCTATGCTTTTTGCATACCAAACATTGGGTCCATTGTTGACCCATATGAGATAACTTCTCATACCAGAAACCTGTCAATGCATGTAAACCATGAACCCATATGATATATATATACGAAACTTAGATATTAATCTATATGATAGGTGCAACATGGTGCATATACTTAATTTGGTGCAATTTAGATGAGAGATGGTCTTTGATGCATGAGCTCACATCTAATCGGATTCAAAGACGTATACGTGGTCAGGTAGGGAAATTACCTTACTCATTTATATTGAGTTTGCTGATTCTTGTATAGATACGCTATTATTAGGAGCATATGGATAACTAGGAAAGTTTTTAGCCATCTTGTGATAAAGAAGTTACTATGAGTTCAGTGCATTTAAGACGTAATTCAGGATGAATATGTTTGTACCATCTGAAACATGAAGATGCCAATTCTATTTATAAGGATGATAGATAATAGTTTTTGTGGGATGTTTTGCATGACTATACTTACATCAATTTTGTGGTTACCAATTATGATATCTAAGTTTTATATAGATATGCTAGATTAACTTAACTACAAAAAGGATGATAAGCTTGGGATTTAAGTATACTTTAGCATGACTTGTGGATGATAAGCTTGGCAATTGTTTTTGTATGACTATGCTATGTCTGCTTTGAAGAGTTTAGCATTGATAGGGCAGCTTTGAGAATTCAGTGGTGATGGTTCAATTTTAAAAGTACAGCTTTGAGCACTTATTAGCTAGCTCCGTTTTGTGGAATAAATAGTATAATCATGCAATGTCAGTTTGAATATGCTAGCTTGACAATTCAGCTTTGAGAGTTCATCTATGATAGGATAGTTTTGAAAGTTAAGCTTTGATAATTACTAGCTCAGTTTTACTGAAAAGTAAATAGGATGACCATGCTATGTTAATTTTGGTTATGATATATTGATAGTTCAGCTTTAGAATTTAGATTTGATAAATGCGGCTTTAATAAAGTATTAGCTCAGTTTTTCGAAATAAATAGATATAAATATACTATGTTATTATTGAGTATGCTAGTTTTCGTTATGTACAAGCATATGAAGTTCAGTTCAGTTATGTTAGGCAAGCTTTGAGATACTTTTAAGTTATTACATGATGTCGCATACTTGAGGTATATAAGTGCATGATGTTCTCGCATACTTGATTTTGTACATGGTCTCGTCTTGATACTCGCTTGCTTTGGGTTGAGTCAAGTGACCTTGCTAACTTAGCACAGGGGCTTGACCAGTCTCGTGTCAAGTGACCTTGCTAACATAGCTCAAGGGCTTGACTTCTTGAGTTAAGTGACCTTGTTAAACTTGCTCAGGGGCTTAATATCCCAGTCCAAGTGATCCCGCTAACTCGAGAGCTTGATTTTCTCAGTCCAAGTGATCCCGCTAACTCGGGAGCTTAATTTTCTCGGTCCAAGTGATCCTGCTAACTCGAGAGCTTGACAAGTGATCCCGCTACTCGAGAGCTTGATTTTCTTGTCCTCGTACATATCTTGTTTTAGCATGATTCCTTGAGATTATAATGCATGATTTCCTTGTCAGTACTCGTATTTGGTCAGCATGAATATGTCAACATGAATTTGTCAGCATGGTTAGCATGATACAATAATTTTATGAATTAGCGCTTGTCTGTGATATACTGCTAAGATATATTGATGCTAGAATGGACATAATATGTGGCAGCCCGACGTTTCCTAGTCTCTCAATTAGAAAAGGTCGCGCCATCGGATCACCTGATATGATCCTTTCATCAAGGGTTCTTTATTGTACATCAAAGTGATACAAAAATGCGGAAGCAATGTATTTGAACTCTGATATTAACAAAGATGGCAAAATAACTGATAAATAGAAACTAGAAACTAATATATGCAATGATCAGAAAATAAAGGATCTAGTGAGAAACCTATACATCCACACAACATCTCCTCAGAAATCTAAAACCAACATATATAATTTATACAGACCAAAATATCTTTTCTTTTCTCTCTCTCTCTCTCTATACCAATGCCCCATATCCCAATCCCAAGTAACAAACCTAAGTACGGGCAGAACTCCTCTGGGAAGTCGCCTTCCCCGCCGTCGTCGTCGTCGTCATCTTCTTCGTCTCCCTCTTCCTCAGGCACATAGGTCGGATCAGGCGCCTGCTCAGGATCGTGCTCTGCAGCTAAAATATTTAAATCAAGGAATGAGCTATCATCCACAGCTCAGTAGAGAATATCATATTGCTAACTTAAATTGACAGTTTATCAATTCTTATTTAGAAACATTACTAGATTACAACATATGACTATTTTAACATGCTGATGTCATGACTTATGCATGATGCAACAGGTACAAACAAAATCAAGCTGAAAAAGGATATACATGCAGGCGAAGATCAGGGAATCAACGAGATTAAGCTCCCGAGTTAGCAGGATCACTTATCAAGCTCCTGAGTTAGCGGGATCACTTGGACTAGAATATTACAAGCTCCTGAGTTAGCGGGATCACTTGGACTGGAATATTACAAGCTCCCGAGTTAGCGGGATCACTTGTCAAGATCCCGAGTTAGCGGGATTACTTGATACAAGAATTTCAAGCTCCCGGGTTAGCGGGATCACTTGATGTACACTAGAACATGTCTAAGTTATTTCAAATGATCAGGATCTGACTACTGAACACTGTAGAATACAAGATGCAATTTCCATGTATGGTTCCTAATGCTTTTTCACTATTTACGAATAACACTATAAATTTCTTATGCATATAACACTTGATATAAAATTGACAAAAAATCAGAACTGTCATGTGCTATAAAGGACTGCTTCTCTTTATCAAAAATATCAGATTTTCAGTGCTTAGCTGATCATGTTTATAAAGCATACACGATTATTCTACTCTTAGCATCAAAATGTCTATAATTAAAAATTGATATTCTATTCATAATATGACGAAAAATATACATTCCCCTAAAGGCCAAGTGTGTTTTACACTTACAACGTCGATGCACAATCAATTGTCCGAGATCATCATGCAACGCTTAGTTCTTCAAGTTTGGTTAAGTGCTCTATGTGGCACCCTAAGAAAATGTATTTATGTTAAAAACTAATTGTTTATATATGATGCATAGTGCACCAACACACACAGTGCACCCAAGCCTCAACCGATACATATTTGAACCTATGTGGACCCAAGGTCCAAAGTACAAGCACAAGCATAGCACAGCCCAGCCCAAACCAATGCTGGAGGAGGGTTGCCGCGGCAACAGCTGGGTCATCTTCTTGGTCTTTTTGTCTTGCTGTTTTCTTCCTTTTGTGTGCAGCTATATATATAATATATATAGATATATAGATTTTCTTCGTATCTAGCTATTTAATATATATATAGATCTAGATATGCAATATATTCTATTTGTTGTAGGTTAGCAGGTTTGTAAACCTCGTGACAGAGAAACAGCTCGAGCACGTAGCTCTGCCGGAGTGCAACAATCTGCACTCAGCTTCATATATTCAGAGCTGAAGTTTCAAGTCGTTTCTATGATGACCCCTTTCTTTTAGATGAAATCAATAGCCTACCTTTTTGGTGAATGATGTCTATTGGGTTCGTGCTTGTTCGCTTCTACCGGTTCGACTGAATCGACAAATCAGAACCAAACATCAAGTGCATAACAGCCATGCCTCCCTATAATTTTTTGATATGCCGGGCAAATTCTCAGGTTTTTGTTTTCAGGATCTGCTAGCTATACTTTCATTCAAAGTTGAAGGCAACAATTGCAAGTTCTTTGGTGCTGTCTATGTATAGCTACTTGACCTTGCGTGCATGCGTAGATCGCATGACTCATTGGAGTCGTGTATATTTGAAAGCATGCAAGTAGCTTACCAACTACTTGAGGTAACGGCAAAGCATGCAAGTAGCTTACCGGCTACTTAAGGTAATGGCTTTATGCAAAGCCTATATAATTATATAAGGTATTACATATGAAACATAAGAACAAAAAGAAACAAAACTGTTTTGTCTTGTAGTTTAACAGTGAAACGAAAATAAAGCCCTTTCCTTTGTTTCCCTTGGTTATTTAGTAAAGCCAAATGGCTTAACTTATGTATATAGCATATATACCACTGTTGGTATATATATGCATTTAATTATTTCTAAGACCATTTTAATCTGTTATTTTACTACACTTGTATGTATTCAGTTTTAAGTCAATTTCTAAAATTTATGGACTATCCTAGTGAGGTCTGACCGGACACTCACCACTGTAGTGTCTCAATCTGGGGATCGTTACAGTCTCCCCAATTTTAGGAATTTTCATCCTCGAAAATAAGACCGGGACTATCTGGGTAATAGGTGATTGTCAAAATCAATGTGCATAGTGTATGTGGTATGTTTCTACCAAATCTATCACAAAACCAGAAAAAGCATTAAACAGCCAAAACCAACAAAAAAAACATTAAACAGCCAAAACCAACATCAAAGCTACATTGGTGAGAGAAACTGAACTTTTGGAATTAACCATGCATGTGGCATCTGATTTCTGATTTCGTTTCTATTTCATGTGTTTTAATGAACATGGTCTTAATGAACATGGTGTCAAATATGCCATTTAAAAAATATCTATTCCATGTGGCACCTTATGAGGGGTATGTGAAAAATTTCAGCATGAATTTTCTACTAAAAAAGAGACCATTCACAGACAATAGTATATATCACTGACACTCCTCAACTGAGAATGAGATTACTTCTCATCATTAGTTAAGACACAATCTAAATGATAACAAGAGAATTATTATTTAAGACCAAACCAAAACTACAATGTTCAAAGCAACATTTTCAATTGACATAACACCTGTAGTATCATACCCATCAGAATTGCTACAATCATCTTAGATATATAATAGCATGCTTTATTTGACGCATCATACACATCAGAATATAACATGTAGTAAATATAAAACTTAAAATATAGTGCATAAACTATGATTTTGTGAAGTGATAGTTTACCAGGCTGAGAATCTGTTTGTTGTTGGCCCGCTGAGGATGTACCAGCTTCTTGTTGTTGTGGCTGTTGATAATCTTGCTGGAATTTCGGGACCAACAATGCTGCGTTGCGGGTATACTGGGAGACGTAATTGCGCGCCCACCCAATGTAGGGGTTTGCAGCAATTTGAAAGGTATGTTCCATCATGATATTCGTCGCTTCTTCAACATAATCGATACGTTGATGGAGCATGTAGTGATTTCGATAAAGATTATCGAATTGAATGAGGGTTTGCTCATGGTTTTCACGCATGAGCTGAACAAGGTCGGCGGTGGTGTAGGTTCCTTGTGCCGCAGGAACTGAGTCAGGTTGAGCTTGTGGTTGTGGTTGAGGAGGAACGGGGATCTGTTGGGGTATTTCTAGTTGGTCTTGGGGAGGACGACGGGTTTGTTTTGCTTGGCGGTTATTTACCGCCTGAAAAGAGCGTTGGTAGATATTTCTCCAAATTGCTGGGCTAAAGACCCGCATGTTATCGGTGCGGATCTCTTCGCCAACGGGGATCTGATAGGGAATGAGATTGACACTATCAAAGTGTCCTTCAAACATGCAGGAGATCAGTCTAGGGTAGGGGCAAGAAGGCATGGAAGGTGACACGGTGCTTTGCAGATGCTCATTGGCATATTTGATGCCTTCCCAAACTACCCTAGGGGCATTTAACCATCGTCCTTCATGGACGGCAAAAAGAGCCTGCAAGAGAGCATCTTGGTGCTCTCTCTCATGCTGCATAGGGTATAAATTGTATCGGAAGATACAGTCCAAAAACCACATCCGTTGTGGTAACTGGCTGCGACATACGGCAAGACTATGGCCAGAAGCGGTCTGACCATTTGTCATTTTTGAGGTGATGTGGTGAAATTTCACATCCCTCTGCCGTGGTACTTGTAGTCCTGAAGTGATGGCATATTCAGCACTACAGTCCATTGCTTTTGCTATGTGTAGGATATTAAAATAAAATTTACGACCATCTATTTCGGTCTAGAATTGACCGACAGTAGGGGTGACGACCAGATTTTGATAAAATAATCGAACTAAATGCGGATAAAACTGATTGTGAAAGGGCTGGTATAAGGCGCTTAATTGCGCCTTTTCGATATAACGAAGTGACCATGCAGTCTGGTCATTCGGGGTCAGTAGCTTATTGTCCACTATCCATTCTGGTTCCATTGCTTTCGCAGCCCACCACGGAATGGGCTGTTTCGGCATGTTTGGTGGATCGATTGGCTCGGGGATAGAAGAAGAAGAGCCTTTGCCCTTTTTTTTAGCCGTGGCTTTTAGGGGTTTCGATACACCTATCTTTCTAGGAGGCATGGTGTAATCGAAGAGACAATAAAAAAACAATAGGATTGAGTTCTAGATCGTTTTACCTTACAAAGCACTGAAAATCAGACCGAAACGAGAGGAAAATCGGAAAATAGAGAAATGTGCGAAGGAAATCAGGAGCATTCAGCGGCTGTGGATCAGATCTGAAGGTGTGCTTGCATGACTTGTTGCTTGGAAGGTCGAAGAACAGAGCTATAACTAGTTTTAGTAACTGCAAATAACTGAAAGGGGGGTTTCGGACCCACCATATTCCAGCATAGTTGCGCGTCAACACTCTAAGCTTGTCGCGGCAAGTGACTTGCCGTGGCAACACTTAGCCCTTGTCGCGGCAAGGAGGTTCAGATGTTGAAGGGCCCGGATTTCGGGGCTCCCGAGACGTGGTATTTAATTTTTTTATATTTTTGTGTTCCTAACAGTTAGGGGGTCTGTAGAAAAATATCAGTTGGTATTTTTGATGTATATTTCTAGGTTAAGCATTTTTATTTCGATGAAATTTGTGCTATTTTTCAATATTGTATATATAAAATTTATAAAACTTATTATATTAACTTTATTAATGGCCTTAAACAAATTAAGGGGAGTATGTGGCATGAATCTGGGATACACCCTTGCTTAGGTGTCCCATAGGTGTCATGTTTCGATTTATTTCATCATGGTGTATTCTTTACTATAAAATAATACTATTTTATGACATTTAATTTCTATTGGATATCAAATACGGGTGTAGGGTACCTTTATAAACTATTTACACTTACATTATAATCTAAGTAAATCAAAATTCATTCGACTAGGTGTAAATGTAAATGTACATGCATTTGAAGTACGTACCTTATGTAAATAATTGAGGGTACTGAGCACGAATATCAGCTTCGTGCTCCCAGGTGGCTTCATGTGATCCATGATTTTTCCATTGAATTAACACGAGTGGAATCCATTTTGTTCTCAGAATTTGATCTCTGCGGTCCAAAATCTAACCTGGTTCTTCGGTTACCGTTAGGTCTTCTTGAATGTCCAATGGTTGATAATCTAAGACATGCGTCGGGTCACTGAAGTATTTCCTCAGCATCGATACGTGAAATACGTCGTGAATGCCTGTCAGGTGTGGAGGTAACGCGAGTCGATACGCTACTTCTCCTACTCTGCCCAATATAGGAAATGGTCCAACATAACGAGGACTTAGCTTGCCTCATTTCCCGAACCGCATCATGCCTTTTGTCGGAGATATTTTTATAAAGACGTGCTCGCCAATCTGTATATCATTTCATCAGACTAATAATATAGTTTGAATCAATTGATAAAAGGTTTATCAGGATCAAATATTACCTGAAAATCAACACTGGTTCTTTTGAGATCAGCATAACTCCTTTATCGACTCTATGCACTCTTCAATCGTTCTCGAATAACATGAACAACTCCATTGGTGCTTTCTATCAGGTCAGGGCCTAAAATCAATTGCTCTCCAGCTTCTTCCCAGTTAATCGGAGATTTACATCGGCGTCCATACAGTGCTTCGAATGGTGCCATACCCATGCTTGACTGGAAACTGTTATTGTATGCGAATTTAATCAGGGGCAAGTGTTTATCCCATGATCCTTGAAAATCGAGCATACAGGCCCTTAACATGTCTTCAATCACTTGATTTACCCTCTCCGTCTGCCCGTCGGTCTGAGGATGAAATGTTGTACTGAAATCTAACTTGGAGCCCATACCTTATTGGAAACTTTGCCAAAATCGAGAAGTGTATAAAGGATCTCGATCCGACACAATACTTACGGGTATCCCATGAAGTCGCACAATCTCTCTCAGATAGAGTTCGGCTAGTTTCGATGTTGTATATCGCGTACTATAGGGTAAGAAATGTGCCGATTTGGTGAGACGATCAACAATTACCCAAATGGCATTGTAACCCTTCAAAGTACGGGGCAAACTGAGAATGAAATCCATGGAAATATTATCCCATTTCCACTCTGGAATAGGCAATGGCTATAGCAGACCAGCAGGATGTTTGTGCTTGACCTTTACTTGTTGACAAGTCAAACACTTTGCAACATATTCTGCTACATCAAGTTTTAAACCATTCCACCAAAACGTTTTCTTTAGATCCTGGTACATCTTCGTGCTACCAGGGTGGATAACATATGCGGACTTGTGAGCTTCTTCGAGGATTTCTTGACGTAAAGTATGATCATCTGGTACACATACTCATCCTCGAAATAATAAAGGCCCATCCTCTTTGATTGAGAATTCTAGCTGTAGTCCACTTTGTACCCCTTGTCGGATAGAAACAAGCTCTACATCTTACATCTGAAGTTCTCTAATCCTATCGAAAAGTGGAGCTCGGATCATCACTGTAGCAGGTAAACCTCCATTTGCTGTTGCTCCAAGAGTGGCACTCGATGATACAATATCATTGAGTAATTTCCATCTTTGTAATCTTGTCACAAGATGAGATAGCTGATGCGGAGGATTTGCGGCTAAGTGCATCGGCTACAACATTAGCTTTACCGGGATGGTACTGAATAGAACAGTCGTAGTCTTTCAAAAATTCCATCCACCTTCTCTGTCTCAAATTTAACTCTTTCTGAGTGAAGAGATATTTAAGACTCTTGTGATCGGTGAAGATTTTGAAGGTTTCACCATACAGATAGTGTCTCCAAATTTTTAACGCAAAAATGACCGCTGCTAATTCCAGGTCATGAGTGGGATAGTTCTTCTCGTGATCTTTCAACTGGTGAGAACCATATGCTATCACACGTTCCCATTGGTTCAACACACATCCTAACCCAGTGTATGAGGCATCACTGAAGACAACATAACCATCACTGCCATATGGTAATGCTAGAACAGGTGCAAAAGTGAGTCTCTTTTTCAATTCTTGGAAACCTTGTTCGCATGCCTCAGTCCACTCGAATTTGACATTCTTTCGAGTGAGTTGCGTAAGTGGTCCAGCAAGTCGTGAAAAGCCTTCCACAAAATGTCGATAATAACCTACAAGACCTAGAAAACTTTGAATCTCGGTTACGGTCTGTGGCTGCTTCCACTGTACTACAGCTTCAATCTTTGCAGGATCAATCATGATACCTGCTTCAGAGATAATGTGACCCAAAAAATTGACTTGGTTCAACCAGAAGTTGCATTTACTAAATTTTGCATATAACTGCGAGTCTCTTAGTGTTTGCAATGCCAGACGCAGATGATCTTCATGCTCTGTCTTTGTCTTGGAATAGATAAGTATATTGTCGATGAATACTACGATACATAAATCAAGATAAGGTTTGAAGACTCTGTTCATCAGGTCCATAAATGTAGCTGGTGCATTGGTCAAACCAAAGGGCATGACTAGAAACTCGTAGTGACCATAACATGTTCGAAAAGCTGTCTTCGAAATATCTTCAGCTTTTACCTTCATTTGGTGATAACCCAACCGTAGGTCAATCTTTGAAAAGAACTGCGCTCCCTGTAACTTATCAAAGAGATCGTCGATTCAAGGAAGCGGATATCTATTCTTGATCTTCAATTTATTGAGTTGACGATAATCAATGCAGAGGCGCATTGAACCGTCCTTCTTTTTCACGAACAACACAGGTGCGCCCCACAGAGATACACTCGGTCTGATAAAACCTTTATCGAGAAGTTCTTGTAATTGCTCCTTGAGTTCTTTCAACTCTGTCGGCGCCATTCTGTATGGTGCTTTTGATACTGGGTCAGTACCTGGAGCTAACTCAATTGCGAATTCAACTTCTCTGTTAGGTGGTAGTCCTGGCAGCTCATCAGGAAACACGTCAGGATATTCACAAGCAACAGGTACAATTAAAAGTGAAATTTCCTTCTTTTTCTGCTCATCACTTTGTATAAAAGAAATATACCCTTGAGCACCATCATCAAGTAATTATCGTGCTTGAATTGCGGATATCAACGAAAGAGTAGTTGACGGTACGCCATAAAATTTAGTTGATACCTTCTTTTGTGGGCGAAAAGAGACAATCTTCTTTCGACAGTCAACGTTTGCATGGTGAGTAAACAACCAATCCATGCCAAGGATCACGTCGTATCCTTGCATCGGTAATAAGATCAAATCAGCTATCGCTTCATATCCCAATAATCCTTGATGGAAACAATAATCGACCGGTATACTTTATCAGTCGTGATAAATTATCCCGTCGGAAGTGTAACATCGAGAATAAAATCAAGAGGTTCTGGAATACCTCCTAACTCTTCAATTTTTCACCAAACTAGGGTGTAACAAACGAGTGTGTAGATCCGGAATCTATCAAGACTCATGCATCGTAACACAAATACGCATCTTTTGGATATATTTGTAAGATACCTAAATTATACAAACTAGTGTTAGCTAGATTACGTCTAAGTAGCAATTACTATAATACTATGTGACTTGAGAAATTGAGGATGTAATATTCCTAATTTACGATATGCACCTTCTCTATCTAAAATGTTAATTAATTGAAATTTAATAATATAAAAATAATGGACAACCATATCTTGAATGATATCATGGCTAGTTCTCGCATCCTTTGCAGTAACAGCATAAGCTCGGCCTTGTACCGTAGGCCGTGCCAATCGTAATACGGGTCCTGCCTTTGCTGCTATTCCAACCGTTTCTGGGCATTCTCTGATCCGATGTCCCATCTTGCCACATCGAAAACATGCTCCAGAAGCTTTGCGATACTCATCAGTTTTGTGTGCCTTCCCACATTTCCCACAAATATTTTTGGAGGCAACTGATGAAGCCGTATAAGATCTCATGCGAGATCCTGTTGGTCGTGCTTGAGAAAACTCAGATGTACTTCGAGCCGCTGAAAAAGATGGATTCGAAACACGTGGAATCCTTGGTGGTGCGGAGAACATCGATGGATTGTAAGGGTAAGTGCGTACGCCTCCGCAATTTGAAAAGTGGTCATTTATTAATTTGACCCGCACTATAGGACTGTGGTGGAGCTTTTCTAGCCTTCTGCTTTTCATCTCTCCTTTTGAACATGGTGTCTACATCAGTTTCTGCTATCAATGCCAATTTCATCACGTGGGCATAAGTCGTCGCTTGAAACAACGAAATGTGCTCTTTGATCAGAGGTTTCAAACCTCTCTCGAACTATTGGGTTTTCATCAGCTCGGTGGCTACTAGCAACGGTGCAAAGCGAGAAAGACGCGTGAATTCTGATTCATATTCTCTCACCGTCATCTGACCTTGTACCAATGTTGCAAATGTACCTCGAGCTTATATCTTTCAGGTGCTGGGAAATATTTTTCATTAAAGGCCTCAGTGAATTCTGCCCATGTCCATGGTACTCCGTGCATCCTTGTTCTTTCGACGGACTGCCACCATGGCTCTGCCTCACTTTCCAGTTTGTACGCTGCCCAACTTACTTTTTCTTCCTCGGTACAAGTGACCCTTTGCAGCACTTTCTCGATCTGTGTTAACCACTTTTCAGCCTCCATGGGGTCATACTGACCGTAGAAACTCAGTGGTCAAAGTCGAATGAAGTCTGTAAAACCCTCGGGACGTCGAACCGCAAGCATGGCCATAGTATTGACCATGGTCTCCATTAACTGCGGATGGTGTCCCGCATTTTGTTCAGCACCACAAACACTTCCCATCGGTGGAGTATCTATAACTGGCGGAGTTTGCTCTGGCGGAGTATGTTCTACAACATTCTCCATTGTCGTTCGACTTTCGACCAGATGAACATTCTCACCACATCCTGAAGCAACATCATGCTCGTATCCATCTACTGGAATAGTATTCGGCTCCATACGATGAGGTAACGGTGGTCTACCTCTGCCTCTTCCACGACGCGGAGGCATCGTAACCTATTTCAGATAAAATTTAATCAAACATACAACTTGATCTAATTCCTACTTCTATCCTAAAACAGATAGTTTACCATATTTGTATATGTCAGAGTTCAGTCTCCAATGACTTAACGTTGGTAGCTCTGATACCACCTGTGACAGCCCAACGTTTCTCAGTCTCTCAACTAGAAAAGGTCGCGCCATCGGATCACCTGATATGATCCTTTCATCAAGGGTTCTTTATTGTACATCAAAGTGATACAAAAATGCGGAAGCAATGTATTTGAACTCTGATATTAACAAAGATGACAAAATAACTGATAAATAGAAACTAGAAACTAATATATGCAATGATCAGAAAACAAAGGATCTAGTGAGAAACCTATACATCCACACAACATTTCCTCAGAAATCTAAAACCAACATATATAATTTATACAGACCAAAATATCTTTTCTTTTCTCTCTTTCTCTCTCTATACCAATGCCCCATATCCCAATCCCAAGTAACAAACCTAACTACGGTAAGAACTCCTCAGGGAAGTCGTCTTCCCCGCCGTCATCGTCGTCTTCTTCGTCTCCCTCCTCCTCAGGCACATAGGTTGGATCAGCCGCCTGCTCAGGATCATGCTCTGCAGCTAAAATATTTAAATCGAGGAATGAGCTATCATCCACAGCTCAGTAGAGAATATCATATTGCTAACTTAATTTGACAGTTTATCAATTCTTATTTAGAAACATTACTAGATTACAACATATGACAATTTTAACATGTTGATGTCATGACTTATGCATGATGCAACAGGTATAAACAAAATCAAGCTGAAACAGGATATACATGCAGGCGAAGATTAGGGAATCAACGAGATTAAGCTCCCGAGTTAGCAGGATCACTTATCAAGCTCCCGAGTTAGCGGGATCACTTGGACTGGAATATTACAAGCTCCCGAGTTAGCGGGATCACTTGTCAAGCTCCCGAGTTAGCGGGATCGCTTGATACAAGAATTTCAAGCTCCCGAGTTAGCGGGATCACTTGATGTACACTAGAACATGTCTAAGATATTTCAAATGAGCAGGATCTGACTACTGAACACTGTAGAATACAAGATACAATTTCCATGTATGGTTCCTAATGCTTTTTCACTATTTACGAATAACACTACAAATTTCTTATGCAGATACCACTTGATATAAAATTGACAAAAAATCAGAACTATCATGTGCTATAAAGGATTGCTTCTCTTTATAAAAAATATCAGATTTTCAGTGCTTAGCTGGTCATGTTTATAAAGCATACACGATTATTCTACTCTTAGCATCAAAATGTTTATAATTAAAAATTGATATTCTATTCATAATATGACGAACAATATACATTCCCTACCCGTGTGCGTCAAGTGTGTTTTACACTTACAACGTCGATGCACAGTCAACTGTCCGAGATCATCATGCAATGCTTAGTTCTTCAAGTTTGGTTAAGTGCTCCATGTGGCACCTGAAGAAAATGTATTTATTTTAAAAACTAATTGTTTATATATGATGCACAGTGCACCAACACGCACAGTGCACCCAAGCCTCAACCGATACATATTTGAACCTATGTGGACTCAAGGTCTAAAGTACAAGCACAAGCACAACACAGCCTAGCCCAAACCAATGCTGGAGGAGGGTTGCCGCGGCAACACATGGTGCTTGCCGTGGCAAGTACCTTGCCGCGGCAACCCTTTGTGGTTGCCGCGGCAAGCCACTCAGCATGGGGTCTTGCCGCGGCAACCCTTTGAGGTTACCGCGGCAAGCCTGGCTTGCCGGGCTTCAGTTGGGTCATCTTCTTGGTCTTTTTGTCTTGCTGTTTTCTTCCTTTTGTGTGCAGCTATATATATAATATATATAGATATATAGATTTTCTTTATATCTAGCTATTTAATATATATATATATAGATCTAGATATGCAATATATCCTATTTGTTGCAGGTTAGCAGGTTTGTAAACCTCGTGACAGAGAAACAGCTCGAGCACGTAGCTCTGCCGGAGTGCAACAATCTGCACTCAGCTTCATATATTCAGAGCTGAAGTTTCAAGTCGTTTCTATGATGACCCCTTTCTTTTAGATGAAATCGATAGCCTACCTTTTTGGTGAATGGTGTCTATTGGGTTCGTGCTTGTTCGCTTCTACCGGTTCGACTGAATCGACAAATCTGAACCAAACATCGAGTGCATAACAGCCATGCCTCCCTATAATTTTCTGATATGTCGGGCAAATTCTCAGGTTTTTGTTTTCAGGATATGCTAGCTTTACTTTCATTCAAAGTTGAAGGCAACAATTACAGGTTCTTTGGTGTTGTCTATGTATAGCTACTTGACCTTGCGTGCATGCGCAGATCGCATGACTCATTGGAGTCGTGTATATTTGAAAGCATGCAAGTAGCTTACCAGCTACTTGAGGTAACGACAAAGCATGCAAGTAGCTTACCAGCTACTTGAGGTAACGGCTTTATGCAAAGCCTATATAATTATATAAGGTATTACATATGAAACATAAGAACAAAAAGAGACAAAACTGTTTTGTCTTGTAGTTTAACAGTGAAACGAAAATAAAGCCCTTTCCTTTGTTTCCCTTGGTTATTTAGTAAAGCCAAATGGCTTAACTTATGTATATAGCATATATACCATTGTTGGTATATATATGCATTTAATTATTTCTAAGACCATTTTAATCTGTTATTTTACTACACTTGTATGTATTCAGTTTTAAGTCAATTTCTAAAATTTATGGACTATCCTAGTGAGGTCTGACCGGACACTCACCACTGTAGTGTCTCAATCTGGGGATCGTTACATAATATAAGATGACATGTGCTTCATTTTATTTTGTATCTAGACGTGAATTGATAAGCTCTCATATGAATTAGCATTTTAATTGTCCCTGCTGAGCTTTGATGATAGCTCATCCTACGACTTTATGTCTTAGCTATAGATATTGCTCAGGACCCTCAACACGAGACTGGCCCTACCTACCATCAGGAAGAGGACAAGAGAGACAAGGAGGAAGATTCTGCAGAGGACTTCTGTCCTTGAGAGGTTTGAGAGAGAGAGAGTAGTGATTTGAAACATGTATAACAACATTGTGATTTAAGATAGTTTACTACTTCAGGTATAGGTTTCTGTTTATATTCATGTTCAGTTTGTTGCTTTAAATAAATGAATGAATATCAGTTGTTGCCATATTTCTACGTATCAGAGTTAATTCAATTCGCTTTCGCATATGTAACACTTTGTGCACGATGCCCTTGTATGACAGGATCATGTTAGGTGATCCAACGGCGCGACCTTTCCCATTTACGAGAAGGGGAAAAGTCGGGTTGTCACACTTGTGCCTAACATGATTACCATTGGCCAGTAGAATTCATAAGATCAAACAGAGGGTTGTAAGGATATCCCACCATACCGGTCACGGATATCCTGTCGTGTCGGTCACGGTTATACCGCCGAGTCAGTCGGGTATTCACACATTCAATCTTAAATCATAGTGCATACATATAGCTTATCGCCGTGAAATGTGATAATTATATCTAAATTAAAAAGTTAAAAAGCACCTTCTTTCACACACATTTATTAGAATGAATCTAGAAAGATTCTCACATCATAAATATGATTTCCAAAGCATGCACACACGCTTACACATTCACATTTTTGAAAGGCTTATGTAAAACTCAATAGGAATTGATGACAAAACACATCATATCATAATTCACATACTAGTCGTATCAAATGCACATAGTATAGAGACTTCCCTACCTCAATCAAGCTCAAGCTAATCTATACATAGCTTTCTTGAGAGTCCACATATACATATACCCGTAAATCCTACATTCACAATGTTCAAATACACCCTTAGGAATGCTTAAAGGAAACTAAAGTATACCTTTATAAATAATTTAGACCAAAAGAAACAAAACAAAGTTTACTCTATTTCTCATGGCGAAACCACAGGCTCAGTAGCGAGCACCACGTGAGGTCGAACTCGGCGTTCATTTGGATTTTGAACCTTTGGAGGTTGTCACGTGAGGCCTCGTGCGAGTGAGCCTCTTTTCACATAAGTCCTCATGCGAGTGAGTCACAGAGCCTTCGTGCTTACTTATACCTTTAGAAGGTTTCTCGCGTGAGCGAGCTCTGAAATTCGTGCGCGCGAGAAACAAAAATGTTTTAGATCTGACTTTATCTTTAACTCGCTCTTCACCACACCTCACCCATATTTATTATACATCCTAATAACCATTAAATGACACATTTTAAATACAGTGAGCATTAATTTCTCACCTTAAACTCGATGCTCCCCTTGTAGATTGGATCGTTCTCTTTGAAGAAACAAAAAGGGTTTCAAAAACCCATTCCTTTCACGTCGAGCATTTCGATCACAACGCAACCCACAAAATCGTAGGGCTCAACTCCCCACACACACTTGCACAACTTTTACTACAATCTATTGGATCTAATCTCAAGGATTCAAACAATCTTTCTCTTTTCTCTTCAAACCCTCTTTCTCCCTTCTTTCTATCTCTGTAACTCTCACCAACTCAAACAAGGAAAAAGGCTCACGTGTGAGATCCCCCCTCCATCTAGCAACTGGTATTGCTACCAAGTTAAATACCAACACATGAGTTGTTTGTGACCTTATGCCTTAACTTCCTCTTAGTGTGAGAAACATACACACCATAGTGTGTTTACTTGCATGGGTTCCCTTGTGAACCACACACGACAATCCAACACACACTTCTCACAACTTACACGGTTTACTAAATTGGGGTTATTACAAAAGTAAAAGTATCTGAATATAACTCTAATTCCTAATGTTATTCTTCCTTGCTTTCAAATTGTAGATGTGCTTCCAGATTGTTCTCTTATTTTTAGCAACAAAGATCTTCAGAATTTATCTTTATCAATCTTCTCAAATCTGTGATTCACCAAACTTGTAATTTTAGAGATCTTTTAATTCGGTGCATGGCAGTGATAGTCTTCAATAACGTGATCAACAACAGCAGATGTAGCAGAGGGAAAGCTTTTTTTTTATACAATCGTAAATTATGATTGTTCTTCTTTTTCTGGATAATCGTAAATCATGATTTCTCATTTTCACATAGCTTTCTTACTGGACGATTTTCTATTTCAAACGATCGCTTTTTACTCCTTTGTTACTTTATGAAGAGTCATCTTTTAAAGAATCGTACATTACGATTTCTTAGCTATCTCTTTCTTTTGTCTTCAGCTTTAGCGCACAATGGTAAATTTTGATTTCTTGACTTTCAGCAGCGGCGAATCGTCTTCTTTCTATCAATCCTTTTTTTACTGGTTTTTTAGTTTATTTTGATGAATATTAATATTTTAGCTCTATTTTGCTATTTTTCCTTAATATCTGCACATCGTTAATTTGTTAGTAGCAAACTAAGTCCTAGCATTACTAAGTTAAGAGTGATAAAATGATAAATTATGTGACTGATCACACCGCCAAACTTAAGTTTTGCTAGTCCCTAGCAAACAAGGAAACATAAAATATCTAAAACTATTAATTTAAATGCCACTTTCGTAGGAAACACGATTGCATTTATCAGATGCAACAAGCCTTTAAACCCCTAGGTGATCCCTAGTGGAGGAGTTGTAGTCTCCTGAAGGTTTTTAGTGAAGTTACCTACAAACTTCAAATATTTTTGGGTTTTTATCAATTTTTTCAAGACTTAAATTTTAAAACAAAAGATTTTAATCTAAACTAATTTTGTACACTAGCTAAGTCAATCATCATATGGTTGTCAGGATTTTCTAAAATTTACAAATCCTTTATCTTCACTTTCCATCACAGTAATTATCCTTGATCAGAACTCAACAATTTCAATTCTATACAGCGTGGAGTGTGTGTGTATCAGTAAAAAGTTTATTCATCATAGATTTTTCTAAACTGCAGATTTAGAAAATATTTTCATCCAAACTCTCACTATTGGCATACTATCAAAAGGATATCAAAATTAGGGGTTCTCATATATGATATGTACATGATAAATTCAAAGGACAATAAAAAAGTAAATCTCATAAAATGGATAATCAATTATGATCATATGACTTTTCCATTCATTCATAGTATGTATTTCATACCTCTCTACTAGACTCATACTTTTGCAAATTGTAAATCACAAAGGTCTTTCCTTCGGCTTATAATGAGGCTTTGGGTAAAAGAATTTCAAAGAAAGGTAGATAGAGTTCAAAAGTTTCTGAGAATTTAGTTCTTCCTTTTCTATCTTGTTTCCTTTTTTTCTATTTCAGTAAGTATCCAAAAAGTTGGATGACTTTTTCCCATTTTTCTTTTCTGTTTTCTTGTGTAAATTTCATTTTCATAGAATCGTATTTTACGAATTCTTCTAAAATTTTTCTAAATTGTCTTTTTACGATTTTTTCTTTTCATTTCCCACATTTTTCATACAATTATATTTTTTCTCAGTTGTACCCTTTTCAGTAGATCCTTTATTTGTTCTTGCTCATACTCCTTTCACTCTCACTTCTTCCCTTCTTTCCTTCTAAACTCTCAGAAATTATAAGGGTTAAAGGTAGAAAGCTTTGGGTAGTACATATGATTAAAGGTCTATAAAACTCTGGTACAAAGAAATTTAATTTAGGCTTCTAATATGGATTCAAAGGATAGTTATTTGATGGGATTTTAACTTTTTGGCTCTGATTAATCAAAAGATGGTCTTTTATCATCTTCACAATTTACTAGCATAGATGCCTTCTTGTTTTGATAAAATTGATAGATAGCTCTAAAAGAAATAAATAATCATATTCATAGAATATTTGATTCAAATTTTCAGCAATATGAGATTAAAACAAGTCAAGAAGTTCAATAGAATTTAAGCTTGAATAGTTAGCAGTCTCTTTCTGAATAGAAGAGGAAATTATGGCTCAAAAGCTCACTTGTTTAATAATTTTGAAACTATAGTCTAAATATTGTAGTTTAAATCAAAGTATAGTTTCAAACATTCAATTAATACAGTGCTCAAAAGGGCTAAACATGAATTGTAACTGCACTATTGTTTGATTTTTGAACTTTTGCTACGATGGATCGTGAAATTTTCAGGATTCATAAAAAAATTTATTTTCATTATTTGCTTATAATGGTTAACTGATCCTAATCAATTTTTTTTTTATTATGTAAAAAGCAATTTAAACAAAACAAAACAAACTAATATAATATACACAGAACACAGAAGTTGTGTATCCCCCCCAAACTTAAATAGGACAATGTCCTCCTTGTGCTCAAAATAGGGGATACTCAAAAAAAAATTCATCATGGTGCCAAAAGGATACTGGGCTCACAATCTGCAAAGTAAATCAATAATCTCCTCCAAACTTGGGAGAGATCACGTTCGACAGTATCGACAAGAAAACAACACCGGGCAACAAAATTAGATCATCAATCATAATAAAACAAAAGTTTCCAAGTGATCGTAAATCCATACGTTCACTCAAAATATCATACTGTACATTAGGGAATACGTTACGATCGATCATGTCTTACCACGATTTGAATCATAATGCAGTCTTTAAACAAAATTTTCTAATCTAAACAAAGCAGAAGAATTATTTTACAAAATTTTGCTACGGATGAGTCAGTAGCTCAAAGGTGCCCATGAGTAAATCAGACATACTCAGGGTCCACCAGTGATATAATGATCACTGGCCCTTCTCTGTCTGGAAAGAGAAATTCCAGGTTCCATATCTTCGTTTGAGAATTAAGAGGGGAGACATGAACAAAATATGTGCTTTCCTCTAATTTTTTTGGATTTTTATAAAACGGTGACGGTGCACCGAAAGCATTAGGAAAGGGTAACCTCGGTACATATGATACTTCAGTCACAATATTCAGCACACTATCTTTATTATCTTTTTGAGGTTTGTTTTTAATTTTTATTGTTTTTAGTTTTTCTGGTGGGAAAACATCTGCATTAATTTCAAGCTCACTATCCTTGGTCTCAGGGACGACTACTAACGTATGCATCTCCACCTTGTTATCAACAGTCTCACCACTTCTTAAAAGTTGAAGCTTGGATTTGTTCTGGGAAATCGATGTATCTCTCACAAAAACTTGACCTCTTGGGTTACTCATAGGTTGTAACTGTAACTGGTTGCTCTCTCGTTCCACTAATTTCTTAGCTAGCTGCTCAACTTAGGCTTCCAGCTTTGTAATGGATTGTGTGTGTGAATATAAAACTTGAGAGAATTGAGCAAGCTGGGATAAATCCTTGAAACGTTGATGCCACTGTTGTTGTAAATCCCTAAGTATTTGAACAACCGTGTCATCAAATCTATTGCTCGGAGGACTAAACTGCTACTGCTCATATGGCTGATATGGTCTCATGAGTGGCAGGTAGGTTTGTTGGAAATTCTGTGCAGCAGGATAGTTTGACTCAACACTAGATGGCCTCTATTGTTGGCCACTGGTGGAGCCATAATTAAAATAAGCACGGTTACCATTGTCATTCCACTGCGAGTTATACGTGTTATCGTAGTCACTCTTCTGGAACACATATGCCCATTCCCAGTCTATCATCTTTGGGTATAATGGGGCAACAAGGCATTTAAACACTCAAAATTTTTATAGATTTGGAACGAGTGTGATGCATAAATCAAAAAAATTATATATATATATATATATATATATATATATCTTTTTAGTTTTATCTGATTTTTATTTTTATTTTTGGGTATCTCTAATTTTTATTCTAGAAAGCAGGGAGAGAACACAAATCTTAGCCTCTAGCTTCTCTTGTCAGGAAAAGTGTTGAAACCTTCGACTCGCTGCTCCGAATAAACTTGTAAAAGCTTAAGAAGTGATTAAAGAAAATTAAAAATATAAAGAAATATAAAAAGAGAAAGATAAAAATTAGTTTTTGAAATTAAAATATAAAATAAAATTACTTCCCCAGCAATGGCGCCAAAAATTTGATCTGCTTATTTTATGTATTAAAATTATGTTAAATTCAAGTCTTAACCTATTGCAAGCGCACAATTGAAATCATAGTACTAGCATAGGATCATTCCCACGAGGAAGTTTGTCTATCTATTTATTTCTTATTTATATCTTCTATTTAAATCCTTATTTTAAAAACTTCTATTTATCTTTAAGATCTAATCTACTGGAGAAATATGAATAAAAGAATTTATTTTAATCCAAAGTATATAAAATAAATCTAAATCCTCCTTCTGATTGAGGTCGTCAATCCCAATCTTCATCTATGAGATATTTATGAATTTAAATAATATCGTTACACCATATCTCTAGTTTCTTAGCATTGGTTGTCAATCAAGTCTAAGATCCTATCAATACAAATTTAATCTAATCAACAACTTCCTAAAATTTGGGAGTTAATCAAACCTTAGAAAATTGAAGATGGAAACGTAAAAATTGTTACACAAATTTGCAAATTCTAATTGGAGTCATCAATTCAAATTAAAACTTGGAGATGTTTACAAAGCTGTAAATTGTATAAAATAAAATCAAAACTAAAAAGCAAAGTAAAATATATCCTTCACCCCTCAGCCGCAGTCGTCAATTGCTCCTAAGAAACTACAAATATTTACTCTAATCTTCACCACCCAATTGCTGTCATCAATTGCTCTTGAGAAACCTTGGATATCTAATCTATTCTAACTATTTTACACTACTGATCGGAAGAAAATCCAATCTCAGGCATCAATTGATGTTGAAATTCTTCGATAGTTTATTCCTACACCAGGCTCTCTTATTTATAAATGATAAGGAGTTGGTTTACAAAGTTCTAATTCTAATAAAAGAAACTACTAAAGTAAAAGTATCCGAATATAACTCTAATTCGTAATTTTATTCTTCCTTGCTTTCAAATCGTAGATGTGCTTCCAAATTGTTCTCTTATTTTCAGCAACAAAGATCTTCAAAATTTATCTTCATCAATCTTCTTAGATCTGTAATTCACCAAACTTCTAATTTTAGAGATCTTCTAATTCGGTGCATGGCGGTGATAGCCTTCAATAATGTGACCAGCAGCAGCAGATGTAGCAGAGGGAAAACTTTTCTTTTATACAATCATAAATTAAGATTGTTTTTCTTTTTCTGGATAATCGTAAATCACGATTTATGACTGTTCTTCTTTTTCTGGATAATGGTAAATCACGATTTCTCATTTTCACACAGCTTTCTTACTTGACGATTTTCTATTTCGAGCAATCGCTTTTCTTGTATCGCTTTTTACTCTTTTGTTGCTTTCTAAAGAATCGTCTTTTGAAGAATCGTACATTACGATTTCTTAGCTTTCTCTTTCTTTCGTCTTTAGCTTTAGTGCACAATCGTAAATTTTGATTTCTTGAGTTCATTTTGATGATTATTAACACTTTAGCTCTATTTTACTATTTTTCCTTAATATCTGCACATCATTAACTTGTTAGTAGCAAACTAAGTCCTAGGATCACTAATTTAAGGGTGATAAAATGGTAAATTATGTGACTAATCACACCCTATTAATCAGTAAAAAATACCATTTTTCATCTCTTAACCTGACCTTTGATGGACCTTTGAGTTGATTAATAATGTGTTTTGAGTATTGTTTTATGGTTAGCAATAAATCGCAGTCATAGTGTAGAAATCCATCCAAAAGTGCCAAGAAGAAACCTGTTGGAGAGTTGCATCAATGATGAAAATACATAATAGCTTCAACAGTTGCTCATGCAGCCCGAGAAGTCAGCCATCAAGCAGATTCAAAGAGCCTCAAAATTCTATGGCAATGGCATGTGTCCAGCTGTGTACACATGGGAGCAAGAGTAGCTGCATCTGATGAAGAATGAACCTCTAAAAAGGGCACTGAGTATTGGACAGCTGAATTCTAACTCCCCAAGTTGTGTACAAGCTATGGAAGCAAAGAAAACAACCTGTCGAGAGGTCTGGGTGCTGAAGAGCAAGCTATCGAGAGGTTATGATGTGAAGAAATGAAGCTGTCGATAGGATCTCTGAACCTGTCGAGTGGTTTAAACTGAAGAAAGCATCCTGACAACCAGTATAGAGAATCCTGTTGAGAGGATTGAAAGCTGAATGATAAAGGAGCAGTTAAGCAGTGAATTAAACCTGTCGAGTAGTTCATCTGAACCTGTTGAAGGCTATTTTCAACTAGTCTAATGGAGCAAAATCAGATTCAGAACCTGTCGAGAGGTTATCTAAACCTCTCGAGGCACGAATTTAGAACTTCTCATTGCCAGCCGAGAATGCACATCAATTCAGTGCTTTGCTACACATGTCCTGAGGCATGTTGACAACCCTTGAGGGTATTTTTAGAAGTCCATGGGCACGAATAAGAAACTTTCAAACTCCCCCACGTGTGCTTGCCCAATTTTAACCAATTCATGAGAGATTCTAGAAGGGAAATCAGCCACATCAGCAAGCATAATAGAATTATTCCCTTTTGTTCTGATTGGCTGAAACAGATCTAAGAGCAGAGGGGGAAGAGTATAAATAGAAGAGGAACACAACAGGAGAGAAATCCATAGATCAATTTTGAATTCTCTTTTCCTCCAAAATTTTAGCCTTCTTCCCTCTTCTCCATTCTCTCTTTAGCCCAACTATGGTTGGCTAAACTCTTGTAGCAGTTAGGGTGAGGTAGATCTATAAAATTGAGAGGTTTGTATGAGGATCGGATGATGCAGAGACTGCATATTTGAGAATAATTTATTGTAAGATGTATTTGAATCAATGAACTGTTAGTTTTAATGATCAGTGAAATCTATAGATCTTTTGGTTCCATTAGATTCTCCATGGGGTTTATGTATTTGGGAATGCCCATTCATTTAACCTGTAGATCTTTTGATTTTCATTAGATTTTCCTAAATTTAATGCTCCTGTTGATGCCTGAGCTTGTAGCCTTACATCCACAGCATATGTAGTGGTTTTCTTGTTCTAATTGAAGCCTTTGGATTGAAGGAAATCCCTAGGATGATCTGTGACCATTAAAGTGGACAGATCATAGCCTTAAGATCAATTCAACCCTCTGATTAAGATTGGATTATTCTACCTTGAATCTGTGCTTGTAGCCAGATGGAGGATAGTTGCAGATCCATCCCTTGCATTGTTGTTTAACCAATCAATTTTTAGTGAGACCAAATCCCAAGCTGTTATTCACCATATCTGATTTTAATTTCCCGAAACCTTTTCTCTTTTCTTCAAATTTGTTTTCTACTCATCTCTAGATCAATTTACATTTTGATTAATTTTCTTTAGTTTGAAGTTCCTGTGACAACCCCAAAAACCTCTCCTCTTTCTCTTTCTTTCTTTATTTTAAGTTAGAATAAAATAGAGTGCCAGATCTGTAGCAGATCTGGAGATTTGCCAAATTCTTTAACACATTTCCCTGTGGACAGCCCTTACTTATCTTTTTAAACTTGCTACAGTAGCCCTGAATTCTTACAGGATTGTGTTTTGACCTTGGTGTGCATTTTCTTTCTGCTGTGATTTTTCTTGTAGTTTACTGTTTTGAACATCTTAATAATTACAAGGTAAAGACAAACAACAAGTTTTTGGCATCGTTGTCGGGGATCTATATTTTTAGAATTGGTAGATCTAAGTTTTTCTTATTTTAGATTTTAGATATATAATTGTCTATTTTGTGTTTGACTAATTACTTCTATAAGTATTTTATAGTGTTCTGAATTTTGCAGATTTAGAGTTGTGGCTGAGAGGAGCAATTTTGCTAAAAGGGGGAACCAGCTATGCTTGAGTTTGCATTTTCTTACTCTTTTACATTTTTAGATCTGTGAATTTTTATATCTGCAGTAGTTGTTGTCTGTGTGTTTATATTTGTGCTTGTTGTGATTTGTGTTGTACATTGTGTTTGTGTGTGGTGTATGTTTGGAAGAAGAATTCTCAACCCTGAGATTTTACCATTAAATCTTAAAGTTGGGAGGATTCTTAGGTCTAGACAAGCTACACATACACCTGCTGAATCTGAGACTGCTGAAATGGGAGAGCAGCCTAGATTGTTGAGAGAATATTATGCACCTGGTGCATATAATTCTCCTTTCTATATACAATTTCCTGCTGTGGAGGGAAATTATGAGATCAAGTGTTCAACAATTCAGATATTACCTTCTTTCCATGGGTTGAGTAAAGAGGACCCATACAAACATGTTGATAAATTTCTTGCTTTGTGTACTACTTTTCATATTGTTAGTTTAGGGGAGGAAGCCACCAAGCTTAGGCTCTTTCCTTTTTCAATAACGGACAAAGCCAGGGCCTGGTTGTCTATGCTCCCAGCCGACAGTATTACCTCTTCGAATGACCTGCAATGTCAATTCCTGGCTAAGTTCTTTCCCATGTCAAGAACAAGTCAGTTGAGAAAAAGCATCATATCATTTTCTCAATTCTCAACTAAAAGCTTCCATGAGGCTTGGGAAAGATTCAAAAAGTTATTAAGGCAATGTCCCCATCACCATATTCCTCAATGGCAACTTGTACATAATTTCTATCAAAGAATTGTTCTAAAAAGTAGAAATATGGTGAATGCCTCTTGTGGTGGTACTTACTTTCATAAAACAATTGATGAAGCCTAGGAGTTGTTTGAGTTTATTGGAGAGAATTCAATGCAGCAGGAAACCTTGTCTAGGGACATTGAGTCTCCAGCAAAATTGATGAAAGAGAACACAACAAGAGGGAGAATGTATGGGGTCAGTGGTTACAATGATTTGGAGAGAAAGGTAGATAGTTTGACTCAGAAGTTTGATAAGTTGATGAGAGCAATAGTCTCCAATGGCTGCCAAAGTGGAAGAGGCATGTCTGATATGCTAGTCTCCCACTCACTCTCTTGAAGAATGTCCCTCTGCTGTGCAATTTCTTGATCTGGTTATGGAGCATGCTAATGCTGCTCAGTCCTTTGGACAGCAGCCAGCTACTGGATATCCTTGGAGAAACCACCCCGACCTGAGGTGGAGGCAGGATAATTTCTAAAACTAGCAGCAGCCAATGCCCTATAGAACTGCTCAGCCTTACCAGCAGAATTTCTTTCTAAGGCCCCAATATCAATAGCCTATGGCCCAACCAATGACACAACCTGTGTATCAAAATGCATCAGCACCAGCACCCTCTAGAACACCATCATTTGAAGAGCAGGTACTGACTTCATTGCAGAACATGAGCTCTTGTCTCAAATTGTTAACTCCCATAGCCAAAGTATTAAGAAGAAAGAGGACCACCTTGGTTAGCTATCTAATACTTTGACTAGGAGAGAAGAGGAGAGACTGCCTAATCAGTCTATGAACAATCTAGAAGGGCAGTATATGGTGGGTGAGTCTTCTTCATCACATGAAGAAGCTAAATCTAATACCACTTTGATAAGTGGGAGGCTGGTTGACAAGAAGGTTGGTGTTGAGCCTGACAGGAGTGCAGAAAAAGAAAGAACAACCCATCATGATATGCAGCAAGAGCAGCATATGAGACATAAGGGGGGTGTGGATGAACCCCAATAGAAAAATAAAAACAAAAATAAGGAAAAAACTAATGAGATTGCTAAGGCAGCAAATGGGAGATCAGTCCCTCATTTGTCATTTCTCAATGCACTTCAAGCATCTTCTTTTGATAAGGGGAATGCTAAAGTTGAGGAAATGATGGAAACTTTTAAACAAGTAAAGATCAAGTTACCTTTACTTGATGCAATCAAGCAAGTTCCAGCATATGCAAAGTTTTTTAAAGACTTGTGCACCTACAAAAGACAGTTAAGGATACATTTATCCAAGAAGGTTTTTTCTGCTAAGAAAGTAAACCAAATGTTGTCCATTGTAACCCCAACAAAAATCCAAGATCCTTGAGTTCTCACAATCCCCTGCTTGATTGGGGATCACACCATTGAATAAGCCTTGTTAGATCTGGGGGCCAGCGTGAATCTACTTCCATATTCAATATATGAGAAGTTAGGTTTGGGGGAATGAAGCCCACACATATGGTATTACAGCTGGCTGACATATCTGAAAGGAGGCTAGTGGGAATTATTGAAGATGTGTTAGCTAGGGTTGACAAGTTTTTTTATCCAACAGACTTTCTTGTTCTTGACATGGAACCAAGCTAGTGCACTACCTCCATTCCTGTAATTTTGGGCAGGCCATTCTTGATCACTGCTAATACTTGTATACAATATAGTTCAGGTGTAATGGAGGTATCTTTTTGTAATATGAAAGTAAATCTAAATGTCTATAATGCAGTAAATCAGCCTCACTTGGATAATGAGAACTGCTTTATGATTGATTTGCTGCATGAGCTTGTGGAAGAAACTTTACCCAAGTTGCTGCATTATGATGACATGTTTGATATTTTTGAAAATATTTGGAGTGAAACTATGGAAGAGGAGGCCCCCACACCTGTGATTCAAGAGGTGAAAACCTTAAATTCTGAAGTGGGGCCAGCAAAGTATCCTCCTTGGAAACAAGCTGTGCTGCCTCTTTCACCACCTTCTAAGGCACCTTTGCTGCCTTTACACATAAGTCCACCTGGTGTGGAACTAAAACAGCTTCCCATGTCTTTGAAATATATATTTTTGAAAGCCAATCAGAAGTAGCCTGTGATAATTTCATCTTCTCTCACTGAGGAGCAGGAAGAAGAATTGTTGTGTTAAAAAGGCATAAGAGAGCAATAGGGTGGACTATTACTGATCTTGGAGGAATTAGTCCTGCTATTTATATACATAAGATTCACCTAGAAGAGAGTTCCAAACCCTCTAGAGAGTTGCAGAGGAAGTTAAACCCCCATATGCAAGAAGTAGTGATGAAAGAGGTGGTTAAATTGTTAGATGCAGGAGTCATCTATCCCATTTCAGATTCTAAATGGGTGGCACCTACTCAAGTGATACCTAAAAAATTTGGAATCAATGTGGTTAAATTAGATTCTAGTGAAATAATTCCAACTAGGGAAACCACTGGTTGGAGGGTGTGCATTGATTATAGAAAGCTCAATTCAAAAACCAGAAAAGACCATTTTCCTTTGCCCTTCATAGACCAGATTTTGGATAAGTTGGCAGGCAAAGCTTTTTATTGCTTTCTTGATGGATACTCTGGGTATAACCAAATTCTTGTATATCCACAAGACCAGGAGAAAATAACTTTCACATGTCCATTTGGCACCTTTGCTTATAGGAGGATGTCATTTAGATTGTGCAATACCCCTGCAACTTTCCAAAGGTATATGTATGTCATCTTCTCGGATATGATTGACTAGTTTTTAGAGATATTCATGAATAATTTTTCTCATTTTAGGGATAGTTTTAGCTAGTGCCTACATCACTTCAGCCTAGTGCTGCAAAGATGTGAAGAGACCAACTTAGTCTTAAGTTGGGAAAAGAGTCACTTTATGGTCACCCATGGCATTGTCCTTGTACATGTTTCTCACAGAGGCATAGAGGTTGACCAGGCTAAAATTGATTTGATTACATATCTGCCCCCACCTAAAATAGTCAAGCAAGTCCGAAATTTTTTGGGGCATGCTGGTTTTTATGGGAGATTTAGTAAAGATTTCAGTAAAATTTAAAAACCTCTTTGTCACCTACTGTGCCAAGAGGTTCCTTTTATATTCAATGATGAATGTGTCACTGCTTTTGAGTTTTTGAAAAGATGTTTGACCTCTGCACCTGCCTTATAAGCCCCTGATTATTCTTTACCATTTGATTTGATATGTGATGCATTAGATTTTATAATTTGTGTAGTTTTGGGGTAGAGAAAGGACAAGTTACCTTGTGTGGTTGCTTATGCAAGCAAGACAATGATTGATGCTCAGTTAAATTACACCACAACTAAGAAAGAACTGTTAGCTATTGTCTTTACTTTGGAGAAATTCAGGTCTTATGTGCTAGGATCTAAGATTGTGGTGTTCACAAACCATTTAGCCTTAAAATATCTTTTGTCTAAAAAGGAAGCAAAACTCAGATTAATTAGATGGATCCTCTTATTACAAGAGTTTGATTTTGAGATTAAAGATAAAAAGGGTATGGAAAATATGGTTGCAGACCACCTGTCAAGGATCCTAGCTGTTGAGTTTGATGGACTGCCTGTTAATGATTCATTTCCAGATGAGCAACTTTTTGCTATCAACATGAATGTACCTTGGTTTGCAAGCATAGTTAATTATCTGGAAGTGGGTAGGATTCCCCCACATTGGAATAAAATGGATAAGGATTTGTTTTTCTCTCAGATCAGATATTATATGTGGGAGGATCCATACTTCTGCAAAAACTGTGCAGACCAGGTTGTGAGAAGGTGTGTACCTAAAAATGAATTCCACAGCATACTAACAATGTGTCATGAACAGGCTTGTGGAGGACATTTCAATGGAAATAAGACAGTTGCAAAAGTACTTCAAAGTGGATTCTATTGGCCTACCCTATTCAAGGATGCATTTCAGCACTGCAAGTCTTGTGAAAAATGCTAAAAAATGGGAAGTATTTCTAAAAGAAATTCTATGCCTTTACAACCCATTATTGTAGTTGAATTGTTTGACATTTGGGGGATTGACTTTATGGGTCCTTTCCCTCCTTATGGGTATAATTTTATTCTTGTGGCTGTGGACTATGTGTCCAAGTGGGTTGTAGCCATAGCCACAAGAACCAATGATCACAAAGCTGCCATCATGTTTTTGAAAGACAATATATTTCTCTAGGTTTGGTATCCCCAGAGCTATCATAAGTTGATGGGGGAAGCCATTTCTGCAATAGGCATTTTGAAAATATGTTGAAAAAATACTCTGTCACACACAGAGTTTCCACTCCATATCACCCACAGACCAGTGGGCAAGTAGAAATTTCTAACAGAGAAATTAAGTACATTTTAGAGAAAACTGTGAGAGCTGATAGGAAGGAGTGGTCCCTGAAGTTGCAAGATGCTCTTTGGGCTTATCGGACTACCTATAAGACTCCCATAGGGATGTCCCCTTTTAGGTTGGTGTATGGCAAGGCATGCCATTTACCAGTGGAGTTAGAACATAAAGCTTACTGGGCCATCAAGACATTGAATTTTGATTTAACTACTGCTGGTATGCACAGGAGGTTGCAGCTGTCAGAACTTGAAGAGCCGGGATTGGATGCCTACTCCAATACAAGGATTTACAAAGAAAAGGCCAAAGCCTTTTATGACAAACATCTACTGAGAAAGGAGTTTGCTGTAGGTAATAAGGTATGGCTGTTTAATTCAAAGTTGAAAATTTTCCCAGGCAAGTTGAAATCTAGATGGGATGGACCTTACATTGTTATGCATGTTTCCTGTAACGATCCCCAGTTTTAGACACTGCAGTGGTAAGTGTCCAGTCAGGTCATGCGTGAAGACCTCACTAGGATAGGCCTTAAATCTTAGAAAGCTAAACACAGCTGTAGTAAATTAAAATATTAAACTATTTTAGCACGTGATCAGTTCCATATATATATATATATATATATATATATATATATATATATATATATATATATATATACCAGTAGAGTTATATATATTTTATTTTAATAAAGTCAAAACCATTTGGCTCTATCTCCACAAGGCCAAATAGGAGGAGGGGGTATTGTCTAAATATCCCAGCCCAGTTTCAAGCTTAAAATCAACAAGAGGGGGCTTAAAAACTTTAATTCGTATAAAATAACCAAAAAGGGAAGGTAGCGGGACTCATGCATCTATTTTGTTGGCTTCCTTATTTGGTTTATCTGTAAAGTATAAACTAACATTTTTCTATTTTGAACTTTATACTATACACTATATATGACTTAGTGTTTCACAAGGAAGTGTAACTGCAAGTAGCTTATAAGCTACTTGCATGGCGTATCACTTACACGACTCAATTGAGTCATACTATATGTGCATGCACGCAAGGTCGATAACCGCTCTTATAAATCAAAACTCCTCTTCGTTCCTTGGATTTTTGGTTAAAACCAGAGGCATTAAATCAGAGGAAATTGTATCAAAATCAACAAACCGTGTGAAATATTAAAGCATCTTGCTTCGTTCTGTTCCGACTTTGAAATCAGCAAGCACAAAATTGATAAACAATACTCACCAAAAGGTAAGCTCTTGTACTAGTTTTATCTAAAACAAGAAAATATAGAGTTTGTAGATGCATAAATGTGTCGATGCACAAGTCACGTGAACCAAAATGTAGATTTCTCCACTTCAGATCTGTGTAGTAGATCTGTCGACGTTATAACGTGCAGATTACAGATTCGGCAATTTTCAATCTATGTATACAGATTTGTAAAATCTGCTGAATTCATACATCTATATATATATATATATATATATATATATGCAACTAACAGGAAGAAATAGAAGATAAAAAGGCCAAGAAGAAGACCCAGCTGAAGCCCGGCAAGCTAGGCTTGCCGCCGCAACCTCAAGGGGTTGCCGTGGCAAGACCCTCTACTGAGTGGCTTATCGCGGCAACCTCAAAGGGTTGCCGCTGCAACCCCATGCTCAGACCACTGTGTGATATTTTGGTCATATCGTTTGACCCCAAACTCCAAATGGCACGATTATTAATGCGTTGGAAAGTAGATAACGAGACCTACAACTTTTATGAAGTAACCAAGCTCTAAATCCAATGTTTAAATGGTCAAAAATTAGTGACAAGGCATGGCAACATGCAACTGTAAAGCTTGCCGCGGCAACAGTATACTCAGACCACTGTATGGTATTTTAATCATATATTTTGATCCCGAACTCCGATTGACACAATTCTTGATGCGTTGGAAAGGGGACAACGAGCCCTACAACTTTCATGAGGAATAAATTTATGAATCCAATGTTTAAGGGGTCAAAAAGTAGTGACAAGTTACAGCAACATGCAACTACAAAGCTTGTCGCGGCAACCTATGTTGCTTGCCGCGGCAACCCTGCATCTGACACACTTGGCGACACCTCTGTCAGGGGTGCTGTGATGAATTGCTAAGTTTGACCCTGAGACTTGGGACCATAAATGGTCCATATTTGGGGTCTATGTTGACCCAATAAACCATTAAAAATACTAAACCTATGAACGACATTCCTAGGTGCCACTTGGTGCACATGGCGTGTTTGCTTGAAGACGTGCGTGCACGGGAAACCAGTTTCACGTAAACCTGGTATCAGGTAGGGAGTTTACCTTATAAATTTATATGTTGTTTTCTCATTCTCATCTGGTAGCAAGTTAGTGAGAATGTCCATATATGATCATGAATGCTTATATAATTTTATACTCATGCCAGTTTTATATAGTGTACTACGAGTTTATGTTAGTAAAAGTCATGTGATATAATTTATGCTCATGCGAAGTTTTAGAAGTCATGTGATACAGTTACTATGAGGACAGTTAATAAGTGGTTGCAGATGACTATACCAGTTCAGTCTTGATGGATCATCGAGAATAATAGATATCAACGTTGATGTATATTTTGTATGACTACCCAAGTCGGTTGTGAGTTATGATCATGATAGATTCAAATTCGACGTCTGATTTTGTATGGATATGCCATAGTTAGTCTCTTCTTTGCATCTTGGATCGTACATGAAATATATATATACTTGCTTTTGTTTAAGTAAATGTTAAATTTGATATATTGATATACATGTGAGGCTATACGTCTGAGGTTCTATTGTAAGGATGCTAGTAATATATGTGTCTGTTGTGATTGCATGCTTATGATCAAATCAGCTCGGGTATGTTAGTTCAGTTAAATTTGATGCATGTTTATGATCATCAAATCATCCTGATGTATGAGCATATGCTAATTCAGTTTTAAAGATGATATATGATAGCTCATATCAGTTCGATAAGATTAGCATAACATATGTTATTATGTTAGGAATATTATCAAACCAATTTAGATGCCTTGATATAGATCAGTAGATGAATGTGTATGTATGATGATACTAGATGAGTTTAGAGAAAGTATAATTTATGCACATGCTAGTTTTCAATGTATGACCATGACTGATGGTGTTAGATCAGCTTAGGAAGCTACAGACTTGGTGTAGGCTTTGTAATGATTATGATGCTAGTTCAGCTTGGATACATGAATATCAATGATTATGATAGTTGCAGTCATATATGATCATGTGGGTTCAATTATTCAAATCAGTTTTGCTATATGATATTTGTTCACGATGTGCTCGCATCTCACATATATACCATGCATTGTTCTTGTTCTGTTATCCTTGATGTCATGTACACGTCTTTAATTCATCTTGAAACAAGTGATCCCGCTAACTTGGGAGCTTGATATCCCGTCCAAGTGATCTCGCTAACTCGGGAGCTTGATATCCCGTCCAAGTGATCCTGCTAAGTCGGGAGCTTGATATCTCGTCCAAGTGATCCCGCTAACTCAGGAGCTTGATTTTCTCGGTCCAAGTGATCCCGCTAACTCGGGAGCTTGATTTTCTTGTTTTTTGTTCTTGTACATGTCTTGTTTCAGTATGATTCATTGATCTCGCCTGATTCTTTGTCAACATGAATATGTCAGCATGAATATGTCAGCATGCATAGGGTAGCATGATAAAATAATTGCATGTTTTAGTGTTTGTTCTATTAAGTGCTGCTAGAATAGATTAATGCTAGACTAAACTTATGATAAGATGACATGTGTTTTATTTTATTTGCTTCTAGACATGAATGAAAAAGCTAACATATAAATTAGTTGTGTAATTATCCCTACTGAGCTTCGATGATAGCTCATCCTACGACTTTATGTCTTAGCTGCAGATGTTGCTCAAGTCCCTGAGCACGAAGCTGATCCTATCTACCAGTCTGAGGAGGAGGACGAGGAGGAAGGTTCTACTGAGGACTTCTTTCCTTGAGAGGTTTGGGAGAGAGAGATATTTGTTTTTAAACATTAAATATGTATAAACAGTAGTGTGATTTAAGATAGTTTACTAGTTCAAGTATAGGTTTCTGTTTATATTTCCTGTACAATTTACTGCTTTAGATAAAGGAATGGATATCAGTTGTTGCCATATTTCTTCGTATCAGAGTTAATTAAATTTGCTTTTGCATATGTAACACTTTGTACATGATGCCCTTATATGACAGGATCATGTTAGGTGATCCGACGGCGCGACCTTTCCCATTTACGAGAGGGGGAAAAGTCGGGCTGTCACATTTCCTCATCTGGAGCTACTGAAATCAAGGATCCCAAGGATGGAAGGATCATGAAAGTCAATGGTCAAAGGCTAAAAGTTTGTGTTGAAAATATAATAGAGTTTGTGGTGACCATTAACCTTCAAGAACGACCAAAGTGTGAATGATTTTCAACAATGTATAGTATGCACCATAGCTTTCATGGTGTTGCTATTTTTTCTGTCTGATACTGTGTATAGATCTATAATTTTTGCTTAGTTTTCACTTTGAATAAGAACTCAGTTGTGCTAAGGTCAGGAAGGTATATAATGTATGGGAAATGAGTAGGAACTTAGGTGGGTGGATCATTGGTGTTAAATGTGAACAGTACTTTGATGTGGAATATGAATGAATGAAGAACTGTGTACCTGTCGAGAGGATGGGAGTGTGTTTCGACAGGTTCTGAAGGTGTCCCTTGTGATAGTGATAGGTACTGAGGCCTGTCGATAGGATGAGATGTGAATTTGAGAGGTACTGAAGGTTTTTACTGAGGATTCGACAGGTTCTGTATACTAGTAGAGAGGTTGAGGAACCTCTCGGATTCTAATTTCTGAAAAATTTTGAACCTATCGAGAAGTTGGATGCACCTCTCGACCTCTGCTTTCTGAAGCCTGTGTACTTGTCGAGAGGTTGGAAGAACCTCTCGAAACCTTCAGTCTGAAAGTCTTAGGTTTCATATGATTTTAACTCTTCGATAGGTTGATCCAACCTATCAAAATCCTCATTTTCATCCTATCGAAATCGTATTTGGTGCTTTTACAACCCTTAGACAAGTCATTTCATCCATTCAACACCTTGAGTTCAAAGCACTGCTCTTTCTCTGCACGAGTTTTCCATTTCTTCTTTCTTCTCCATCTCAGTGCTTCCTTCCCCAACTACTCTGCCATTGTTCCAATTGAACCAGCGTTGAAAGGCTGATATTTCACACCTGGTTTGCGCCAGTTTGGTTATGTTAGCTACAATTGCCTAGAAGCCCTAGGTTTAAGGGTAAGTTCTTCATCACCCAAGTTCTTGTGCATTCTAAATATTTTGGTTCTATATTTTTGGGAGATTTTCAGTATGTGAAAAGTTAGTTGAAGAGAAGGAGAGTTGCGTTGAGCTTTTGAGAGGTGGTGTTTGGATTTTGTGTTTTAATGGTTGAACGTGAGGATACCCTGGCTGATTTATTCCAATCCCCTTCCAAATCCACCCCAAAATCTACTAGGAAGTCTAGTAGGATAACTTTTTAGCCCAAAGTAGACCCACCTGCAAAGAGAAAGCTCACTATGGAAAAACCCAAGAAAGCTCAGAAAACCAAGAAAGCCAAAATAACTGAGAAGATTGTTGAGGAAGAACCAGTACCTGAACCTGAGCCTGAACCTCAGGAAGCTGAATTGGAACAACTCACTACCCCTAATGAGTTTATAGATAATTTTGGTTTGATACCTGAGACAATATTTGATGTGCCCTACTTTACTAAGCAAGGGGAATGTGGTGAGACCATGGCCTATTTGGAAAAGGCCTCTTTATTGTCCCTGTTGACCCCTTTGAAGCAAAAGTCTATCCCAGATTGGTCAAATTATGGTATTAAAATATCAGGGAGAAGAAGATGCCAGGGGTAACAGACCCTACAATTGTGGTGCTGGTTGATGACTAAGAGCTAGTAGTGAATTACAAGGATATTGGATTGGTGTTGGGGATTCCATGACAATTTGATCCAGCTGGCAATTTAGGAGCTCCTGACAGTGTGTCATTTAGGAACATGGCAAGACATTTGACCCGGGGCATAGTTGGATCTGGGGACTCATTGATGAGGAGAGATCTAGACCCCAGCCTAATTTTCATTGACACAATTTTGAGGAAGAATGTTTATGTCAGTGGGCATCAACAGGAAAGAAGACCTCCACTAGTGGATGCCCTTTATTTTTTTTCCAAGGGCCAATTCTTCAATGCCCCTAAGCTGATATTTGAAGCCATGGTTGATGTGCATGATAAAATCAAGAAGGGACAGATTGTGCCAGGGTTGCCTTATGGCAGACTTATTACTGCCTTGCTGAAGCAAGTGAAGTATGTAGTGAGAAAGAATGAGCCAGTGGAGAAATTGAGTCCCAAGGAGTTTGGGAAGAGAGCTTGGTCCACAAGCATGACTCTAATTGGAAAGAAGAAGAAACAAATTGAAGGTCCAGAGGAGGAAGCACCTCAAGTGCCCAGTACAACATCTGCACCTATGGCCTTTGCTATCACATCAGTTAGCTCAGTACCTATGCCTACCTTTGCTGGTAGTTCTATGGTCAGCTCTGTTGCTAGCCTTGCACCTATATCTGGCCCCTCTGTTAGCCTTCTACTTGCTACCATTTCATCCACTTCCATATCATCCATAGCTGTCCCCATCCGTTCCAGTTTCACACCAATCCCTTCTACACTCACCACCACTATCATGGTATCAGCTCCTCCTACCACTGGTCCAATACTAAAATTTCCTTCACCAACCATAAAAATCATCTACCCAAGAAAATCCAAACAAGCATCCATAATTATACCCAACACAGCTAGCTCACCTATTCCAATCCTAGAACCCATTAGCTCTCAGCAAGTAGCACCTCTTACATATGAACCAATTACTTCCATTTCCCCTATTCTTCAGAATCAAGATTTATTCTTCAGAATCCAGATTTACAGCATTTCACCACTGAGGGGTATTCATCCCTAATAGATTCCATTGTGATAGATATTGGGTGTGCATACTCACCCTTGCCAGATTCTCCACACCCTATACCGTTCCATCACCCTTCCACATCACCTTTCCAACCTCTTCAAACCACCCAACCTATTACCCATACCCTACGTGACTCTTTTGCCCAAATCCTTTCCATTCTTCAATCTATTCAATCCCAGCCGCTTACTAACACAGAAAACCAATCAGTCATGGCCACCTATCTGTAAGCCATTCAATCCACATTAATCTCATCTACCTCAGCCACCCAACCTCCTACTACTCCTACTATCATACCAAGTCCAGAATCACCACCTTGTCTTTCTCCTCCACTTTCCCCTGTGGTGATTACTGCCTCTCCTACGACTCAAACTGAGTTTGAGGAAGCAAATTTAGCCTTACCTATCCCTACACCTACTCCACCTCCATCACCTCAGCCAATTCCTACTGTGGTTACAGCCTCTGCTGCAACCCAGACAGAACCTGAGCTTATAGAGATACCTTCCACACCACCTACCATAGCCTCCACTTCTACACAGTTTGATCCCATGGAAGAGGATCTACCACCGCCATCCCTTGCATTCACTTCCACATCCATGCAGACAAAGCTAGAACCAGAACCTTTTCCCATCCTTCCTATTACCTTTACCTCCTCTACCCAAACATACTTTACCCTAACCTCATCCCTTACCCAGAATGACCAAATAGAACCTGACCTCCCATTTTTACCCTTCACCTACCCTCCAACCCCACCTGAGTTAGTTGCTGAGGAGGAGGAGCTGCCACTTTCCATCATCTTACCATCACCACCACTTCCACAACCTGAGTTTCCCATCACCCCTTCCTCCATGGATGATCCTCACCATTGGGCTATTGTTCCATATGGATCCAACACCATTTCACCTTTGCCATCCCTCACCAAAGCCCTAGAGACCAACCCCTATGTTGGGGAGGATGTCAGAATTTTAGTAGATGCAGTCATGGCTTTGATACAGCAGGCCCATGAAGTAGAAATTTACCCTATGTTGGAGTCCCATAGGAAAGAGGAATGAAAACTATGGCAGATGGTCCTAAACTCTCTCAACTTGTTCAAGGTCTATAAAGATAAATCCATCATGCTTTCTAGACTTGTAGAGACCTTATCCCTCTATCCAGCCCTGAAATCTGTTATGTCAACTGGTATTTCCTTCAAGGAGCCTGGCCCAAAGCCAAAGAAGAAGAAGAGGTCAGCTGCAATCAAATCCACACCTGATGCAGAGCCATTGAAGAAGGACAAGAATCCTTATGAAGAGAAATATGCCTAGTGACCCTTGCTTTTGTTTTAAGTTCAGATGCTGAGTCTGATTAGGCTATAGATTAGTTGGTGTGTTTAGATTCTGTATTAATGTTGTTCTAGGTAGTTTAGTTGTATATAATTTTCTTTTTGCATTTTGTCATATCTGTAACTACTTTATGATTCCTCTTTTGTATACAGTTCATCTTAATGAAATGTTCTTTTGATGTGCCATTGTATATATCTCTGTTATTCATATTTATCATACTTTGTGTGCTATTTTTCTGCTTGTACCCTACTGTTTCTAGTTATTATATTTCTGAAACAATGAGGACACTGTTCTTCATAGGTTTAGGGTATAGCAGGGTAATTTTGAAAATTTATGAGGTAGTTAAGCCTAGTGCAATAGTGTGAATAGGATCAAAATAAATTTAGCAGAATTTCAACTGAGTTATTTTGAAAAAAGAAAGATTTAAAAATATAAGGTAGATTGTTTAATTCTAGGATCTTTTAAAAATTCAGAACTTTCATGAAGAAGATCATCATGAAATGTTTTTTCATAACCTGTATATAGTGAACCATTAAGGAGAGAAAAAGTAAGAACATGTCATGTCAATCAAAAGGAAGACCATACCCAATAAGACTTGGGCTTCTAAAAATTTATTTTGAAGAGTGTTTGACATTTTATTCTGCTCTAAGGACTGTTTGAATTTAGTTCTTCTCAATAGAAGTTAGGCACTCCAAATTGAAGCAAGATGACAGAACTCATGACATTAAAGACATGATATAAAGCCATCACTTGGACACTTTGAGCCAAAACTCCCTACCCATTCAACTGCCCTTTCTATACACTCTTTGAGCCTAAAAATCCATTCTTCTTTGACAAAAACTAGAAAATTTGAATCTAAACCTCTTGACCTATTTCAGTTTAATCTGAGAATTCAGGAGGAGGAGGGAGAAGTGACGATAGAGGAGCAAGGTTTGATAATTGGTGGAAAGAGAAGGGAGAAAAATCCAAATAAAACAGAGTTTCAGTGGTGTAGCTGTGGCATTCTAGTGTTAAAAAAAACCAAAAGAAAAAAAAAAAAAAATAGAAAGAAGAAAAAGAAAAGGTGAAGTCACTTTATTTGAAAATTGGAAGAAGGTGAGAAGATGGCCACTTCAAATCTTAAAATAGCAAAGAAGATGAAGATGTGCTAAAATGAAGAAGGTGTGTATACCACCTCCTTACCTTGCTGATTTCTCAAATTTTGAATCCTTTTTACCCTTTTGTTCTTTATACCCACACCCATGAGCCACATTATAACCCAATAAAAGACTTTATTGATCTGAGATTGATCGAGTTGTCATGTGGAAAGGAGGAATTGTCTAATCTATGGTGGAACTTCTAGAAGATGTCCGAAATTAGAGCAACTGCCTATGCTCATGCTTGCTGTCTTATTTGAGGGCTGTAACTGCTCTTGAGCTTGAGTGAAACCGGACACCTTTGAAGTCATTTGTGAGAGTATGCCTATGAGATAATTGGGTCTGAGATTGGACTTATTTAGGCATTGTTTGAACCTGATTCTCAAATTAATGGTGAATTATATACTGTTTTGCACATATTATTCTCTTGATGATTTCAGATTGGTTGTGATAAATTTGAAAAAGGATATAGGTATTAAATTATTTACATTTACTACTTTGAAACTTCTGATTTTGAATAAGCAAGGTATGGAATAAAGTTGAATTTGTTGAAATCTAACTTATAACTATTTGCACTTGATTTAACTATGTTCATAATGAAGTTTGTGGGTAACTTCACTAGAAACCCTCAGGAGATTCACTTCTCCCCTAGGGATCACCTAAGGGTTTAAAAGGCTTAATGCATATGCTAAATGCATCTGTGCTCCCTACATAAGTGACATTTTTTATTTTCAATAATTGTTTTTAATTTTTTCTTTGCTATTGGACTAGCAAAGCTTAAGTTTGGGGGTGTGTTAATCAGTGAAAAATACTATTTTCACCTCCTAACCTGACCTTTGATGGACCTTTGAGTTGATTAATAATGTGTTTTTAGTATTGTTTTGTAGTTTGCAATAAATCGCAGTCATAGTGTAGAAATCTATCCAAAAGTGCCGAGAAGAGACATGTTGGAGAGTTGCATCAATGAAGAAAATACAAAATAGCTTCAACAGTTGCTCATGCAGCCCAAGAAGTCAGCCATCAGGCAGATTCAAAGAGCCTCAGAATTCTATGGCAATGGCATGTGTCTAACTATGTACACATGGGAGCAAAAGCAGCTGCATTTGATGAAGAATGACCCCTAAAAAGGGAACTGAGTACTGAACAGCTGAATTCCAGCTCCCCAAGTTGTGTACAAGCTATCGAAGCAACGAAAACAACCTGTCAAGAGGTCTCGGTGATAAAGAGCAAGCTTTCGAAAGGTTCTAATGTGAAGAAATGAAACTATCGATAGGATCTTTGAAACAGTCGAGTGGTTTAAACTGAAGAAAGCATCCTGACGACCAGTATAGAGCATCCTGTCGAGAGGAACGGAAGCTGAATGATAAGCTGTCGAGAGGTTCCCTGAACCTATCAAGCAGATGAAAGATGCAGCCAACTTATTGAAGGGTTACCTGAAGCTGTACTGAATCTCAAGAGGTTTCTAGAACCTATCGAGCGGATAGCTGAAGCTAAAGGAGCAGTTAAGTAGTGAATTGAACTTGTCGAGCAGTTCATCTGAACCTGTCGAAGGCTATTTTCAACTTATCGAATGGAGCAAAATCACATTCAGAACCTGTCGAGAGGTTATCTGAACCTCTCGAGGCACATATTTGGAACTTCTCAGTGGCAGTCGAGAATGCATATCAATTCAGTGCTTTGCTGCACATGTCCCGAGGCATGTTGACAACCCTTGAGGGTATTTTTGGAAGTCCATGGGCATGAATAAGAAACTCTCTAACTCCCCCACATGTGCTTGCCCAATTTAATTAATTCGTGGGAGATTCTAGAAGGGAAATTAGCCACATTAGTAAGCATAACAGAATTATTCCCTTTTGTTCTAATTGGCTGAAACAGATCTAAGAGCAGAGGGGGAAGAGTATAAATAGAAGCGAAACATAATAAGAGAGAAATCCAGAGATCAATTTCGAATTCTCTTTTCCTCCAAAATTGTAGCCTTCTTCCCTCTTCTCCATTCTCTCTTTAGCCCAACTATGGTTGGCTAAACTCTTGTAGCAACTAGGGTGAGGTAGATCTATAAAATTGAGAGGTATGAGAGCTTTGTATGAGGATCGGATGATGCAGAGACTGCAGATCTGAGGGCAATTTATTGTAAGATGTATTTCAATCAATGAATTGTTAGTTTTAATGATCAGTTAAATACATAGATCTTTTGGTTCCATTAGATTTTCCATAGGGTTTATGTATTTAGGAATGCCCATTCATTTAACCTGTTGATCTTTTGATTTCTATCAGATTTTCCTAAATTAATGCTCCTGTGGATGCCTGAGCTTGTAGCCTTGCATCCACAGTATCTGTAGTGGTTTTCTTGTTCTAATTGAAGCCTTTGGATTGAAGGAAATCCCTAGGATGATTTGTTACCATTGAAGTAGACAGATCATAGCCTTAAGATCAATTCAACCCTCTGGTTAAGATTGGATTATTCTACCTTGCATCTGTGCTTGTAGCCAGATGGAGGATAGTTGCAGATCCATCCCTAGCATTGTTGTTTAACCAATCAATTTTCAGTGAGATCAAATCCCAAGCTGCTATTCTCCATATCTGATTTTAATTCCCCAAAATATTTTCTCTTTTCTTTAAATCTGTTTTATGGTCAGCTTTGGATCAATTTACATTTAGATTTAATTTTCTTTAGTTTGTAGTTTAAAGTGACAACCCCAAAAGCCTCTCCTCTTTCTCTTTCTTTCTTTGTTTTAAGTTAGAATAGAATAGAGTACTAGATCTGTAGCAGATCTGGAGATTTGACAAATTCTTTAACACATTTCCTTATGGACAACCCATACTTATCTTTTAAAACTTTCTACAATTGCCCTGAATTCTTACAAGATTGTGTTTTTACCTTGGTGTGCATTTTTCTTTTTGTTGTGATTTTTCTTTTAGCTTACTGTTTTTAATATCTTAATAATTACAAGGTAAAGACAAACAACAAGTTTTTGGCGCCGTTGCCAGGGATTTGTATTTTTAGAATTGATAGATCTAAGTTTTTCTTATTTTAGATTTTAGATTTGTAATTATCTATTTTGTGTTTGACTAATTGCTTTTGTATGTTTTTTGTAGTGTTATGAAATTTTACAAATTTGGAGCTATGGCTGAGAGGAGCAATTTTGTAAAAATGAGGAACAAGCTATGCTTGAGTTTGCGTTTCCTTACTCTTTTATCTTTTTAGATATGTGAATTTTTAGATCTGCAATAGCAGTTGTCTGTGTGTTTGTATTTGTGTTTGCTGTGATCTGTGATATACATTGTAGTTGTGTGTGGTGTATGTTTGGAAGAAGAACTCTCAACCCTGAGATTTTACCATTAAATCTTGAAGTTGAGAGGATTCTTAGGTCTAGATAAGCTACACATACACCTACTGAATCTGGGACTACTACAATGGGTGAGCAGCCTAGATTGTTGAGAGAATATTATGCACCTGCTGCATATAATTCTCCTTTCTGTATACAATTTCCTGCTGTGGAGGAAAATTATGAGATCAAGTCTTCAACAATTCAGATGCTACCTTCTTTCCATGGGTTGTGTAAAGAGGACCCATACAAACATGTTGATAAATTTCTTGCTTTGTGTACTATTTTTCATATTGCTGGTTTAGGGGTGGAATCCACCAAGCTTAGGCTCTTTCCTTTTTATTAAAGGACAAAGCCAGGGCCTGATTTTCTATGCTCCCAGCCAACGGTACTACCTCTTGGAATGATCTGCAATGTCAATTCCTAGCTAAGTTATTTCCCATGTCTAGAACAAGTCAGTTGAGAAAAAGCATCATATCATTTTCTCAATTCTCAACTGAAAGATTTCATGGGGCTTGGAAAAGATTCAAAGAGTTGTTAAGTCAATATCCCCATCACCATATTCCTCAATGACAACGTGTACAAAGTTTCTATCAAGGAATTGATCCAAAAAGTAAAAATGTGGGGGATGCCTCTTGTGGAGGTACTTACTTTCATAAAACAGTTGATGAAGCCTGGGAGTTGTTTGAGGTTATTGGAGAGAATTCAATGCAGCAGGAAACCTTGTCTAGGGACATTGAGTCTCCAGCTAAATTGATGAAAAAGAACACAACAAGAGGGAGAATGTATGAGGTCAGTGGTTACAATGATTTGAAGATAAAGGTAGATAGTTTGACTCAGAAGTTTGATAAGTTGATGGGAGCAATATAGTCTCCAATGGCTGCCAAAGTGGAAGAGGCATGTCCGACGGCTACCTCCCACTCACTCTCTTGACATAATCTCCTAATCAAGTTATAGAGCATGCTAATCGCTCGATCCTTGGACAGCAGCCACTCAGGTTATCTTTGGGGAAACCACCTAATCGAGGTGGAGGGGTGATGCTTTCTAAAACCAAGAGCAACAACCAATGTCCTATAGAACTGCTCAACCTTACCAGCAGAATTTCTTCCCAAGGCCCCAATATCAACAGCCCATTGCCCAGCCAATGACACAACCAATGCATCAAAATGCACCAACCCCACTAGAATACCCTCATTTGAAGAGCAGGTTCTGGCTTTATTACAGAACCTGAGCTCTTTGTCTCAAACTGTTAACTCTCATAACCAAAGTATTAAGAAGATAGAGGACCACCTTGGTCAGCTATCTAATACTTTGACTAGGAGAGAAGAGGGGAGACTACCTAGTCAGCCTATGAATAATCTAAAAGGGCAGTATATGGTGGGTGAGTCATCTTCATCATATGAAGAAGCTAAATCTATCACCACTTTGAGAAGTGAGATTCTAGTTGACAACAAGATTGGTGTTGAGCCTGAGAGGAGTGTAGAAAAAGAAAGAACAACCCATCATGATATACAGTAGGAGCAACATATGAGAAATAAGGGGGTGTGGATGAACCCCAACAGAAAAATGAAAACAAAAATAAGGAAAAAACTGATGAGATTGCGAAGGCAGCAAATGGGAGATCAGTCCCTCATTTACCATTTCTCAATGCACTTCAAGCATCTTCTCCTTTTTATAAGGAGAATGCTAAAGTTGAGGAAATGATGAAAAATTTTAAACAAGTAAAGATCAACATGCCTTTACTTGATGCAATCAAGTAAGTTCCAGCATATGCAAAGTTTTTGAAAGACCTGTGCACCGCACCCACAAAAGACAGTCAAGGATACATTTATCCAAGGTCTTTTCTGCTGAGAAAGTAAATCAAGTGTTGGCCATTGCAACCCCAACAAAACTCCAAGATCCTTCAGTTCCCACAATCCCCTGCATCATTAGGGATCACACCATTAAAAAAGCCTTGTTAGATCTGGGGGCCAGTGTGAATCTACTTCCATATTCATTATATGAGAAGTAAGGTTTGGGGGAATTGAAGCCCACACATGTGGTATTATAGCTGGCTAACATATCTGAAAGGAGGCCAGTGGGAATTATTGAAAATTTGTTAGTTGGGGTTGCCAAGTTATTTTATCCAACAGACTTTTTGGTTCTTGACATGGAACCAAGCAAGTATACTACCTCCAGTCCTGTAGTTTTGGGCAGGCCATTCTTGGCCACTGCCAATGCTTGTATACAATATAGATCAGGTGTAATGGAGGTATCTTTTGGTAATATGAAAGTAAATCTAAATGTCTATAATGAAGTAAATCAGCCTCACTTGGATAATGAGGACTGCTTTATGATTGATTTGCTGTATGAGCTTGTGGAAGAAACTTTACCCAAGTTGTTCCATTATGATGACGTGTTTGATATTTTTGAAAATGTTTGAAGTGAAACTATGGAAGAGAAGGCCCCCACACACACCTGTGATTCAAGAGGGGAAAACCTTAAATTCTGAAGTGGGGCCAGTAAAGTATCCTCCTTAGAAACCAGCTGTGCTGCCTCTTTCACAACCTTCTAAGGCACCTTTGCTGCCTTCACTCATAAGTCCACCTGAATGAAATAACTTTCTAAGCCTTTGAAATATGCATTTTTGAAAGCCAATCAGAAGTAGCCTATGATAATTTCATCTTCTTTCACTGAGGAGCAGGAAGAAAAATTATTGTGTGTTAAAAAGGCATAAGAGAACAATAAGGTGGACTATTGCTGATCTTGGAGGAATCAGTCCTGCTGTTTATTTGCATAAGATCTACTTGGAAGAGGGTTCCAAACCCATTAGAGAGATACAGAGGAAGTTAAACCCCCATATACCAGAAGTAGTGGCGAAAGAGGTGGTTAAATTGTTAGATGCAAGAGTCATCTATCCCATTTCAGATTAGAATGGGTGGCACCTACTCGGGTGGTACCTAAAAAATCTGGAATCACTGTAGTTAAATTAGATTCTGGTACACTAATTCCAACTAGGGAAACCACTAGTTGGAGGGTGTGCATTGATTATAGAAAGCTCAATTCAAAAATTAGAAAGACCATTTTCTTCTGCCCTTCATAGACCAGATTTTGGATAAATTGGCAGGCAAAGCTTTTTATTACTTTCTTGATAGATACTCTGGGTATAACCAAATTCCTGTATATCCACAAGACCAGGAGAAAACAACTTTCACATATCCATTTGGCACCTTTGCCTAGAGGAGGATGTCATTTAGATTGTGCAATGCCCCTACAACTTTCCAAAGGTGTATGTATGTCATCTTCTCAGATACGATTGACCAGTTTTTAGAGATATTCATGAATATTTTTTCTATTTTTAGGGATAGTTTTAGCCAGTGCCTACATCACCTCAGCCTAGTGCTGCAGAGATGTGAAGAGACCAACTTAGTCTTAAGTTGGAAAAAGAGTCACTTTATGGTCACCCAAGGCATTGTCCTTGTACATATTATTTCTCACAAAGGCATAGAGGTTGACCAGGCTAAAATTGATTTGATTACACATCTGCCTCCACCTAAAACTGTCAAGCAAGTTCAATCTTTTTTGGTGCATGCTAGTTTTTACAGGAGATTCATCAAAGATTTCAGAAAATTTTCAAAACCTCTTTGTCACTTGCTGTGCTAAGAGGTTCCTTTTATATTCAATGATAAATGTCTCACTGCTTTTGAGTTTTTGAAAAGATGTTTGACCTTTGCACCTGTCCTACAAGCCCATGATTATTCTTTGCCATTTGAGCTAATGTGTGATACATCAGATTTTGTAATTGGTGCAGTTTTGGGGTAGAGAAAGGACAAGTTACCTTGTGTTGTTGCTAATGCAAGCAAGACAATGATTGATGCTTAGTTAAATTACACCACAACTGAGAAAGAACTATTAGTTATTTTCTTTGCTTTAGAGAAGTTCAGATCTTATGTGCTAGGATCTAAGATTGTGGTGTTTACAAACCATTCAGCCTTTAAATATCTTTTGTCTAAAAAGGAAGCCAAAATCAGATTGGAATAAAATGGATAAAGATCTATTTTTCTCTCAGATCCGATATTGTATGAGGGAGGATCCATACCTCTTAAAGAACTGTGCAGACAAGTTGTGAGAAGGTGTGTACCTGAAAATGAATTCCACAGCACACTAACAATGTGTCATGAACAGGCTTGTGGAGGACATTTCAGTGGAAACAAGACTGCTGTAAAAGTACTTTAAAGTGGATTCAATTGGCCTACCCTATTCAAGGATGCATTTCAACACTACAAGGCTTGTAAAAAATGCCAAAAAATGGGAAGTATTTCTAAAAGAAATTTCATGCCTTTACAGCCCATTCTTGTAGTTGAATTGTTTGACATTTGGGGAATTGACTTCATGGGTCCTTTCCCTCCTTCTTATGAGTATAATATTATTTTTGTGGTTGTGGACTATATGTCCAAGTGGGTTGTAGCCATAGCCACAAGAACCAATGATCACAGAGTTGCCATCAAGTTCTTGAAAGATAACATTTTCTCTAGGTTTGGTATCCTCAGAGCTATCATTAGTGATGGGAGAAGCCATTTCTGCAATAGGCATTTTGAAAATCTGTTGAGAAAATATTCTGTCACACACAGAGTTTCCACTCCATACCACCCACAGACCAGTGGGCAGGTAGAAATTTCTAACAGAGAAATTAAGACATTCTAGAGAAAACTGTGAGAGCTGATAGGAAGGACTGGTCCCTGAAGTTACAAGATGCACTTTCGGCTTATCGGACTCCCTATAAGACTCTCATAGGGACGTCCCCTTTTAGGTAGGTGTATGACAAGGCATGTCATTTACCAATGGATTTAGAATATAAAGCTTACTGGGCTATCAAGACATTGAATTTTGATTTAATTGCTGCTGGTATGCACAGGAGGTTGCAACTGTCAGAACTTGAAGAGCTGAGATTGGATGCCTACTCCAATGCAAGGATTTATAAAGAAAAGGCCAAAGCCTTTTATGATAAACATCTGTCAAGAAAGGAGTTTGTTGTAGGTAATAAGGTATGGTTGTTTAATTCAAAGGTTTCTCAAGCAAGTTGAAATCCAGATTTGATGGGCCTTACATTGTGATGCATGTTTCCCCATCTTGAGCTATTGAAATCATGAATCCCAAGGATGGAAGGATCATGAAAGTCAATGGTCAAAGGCTAAAAAGTGTGTTGAAAATATAATAGAGCCTATGGTGACCATTAACCTTCAAGAACCTCCAAAGTGTGAATGATTTTCAACAATGTATAGTATGTACCATAGCTGTCATGGTGTTGCTGTTTTTCTGTCTGATACTGTGTATAGATCTGTAATTTTTGCTTAGTTTTCACTTTGAATAAGAACTCAGTTTTGCTAAGGTCAGGAAGGTCTATAATGTATGGGAAATGAGTAGGAACTGAGGTGGGTGGATCATTTGTGTTAAATGTGGACAATACTTTGATGTGGAATATGAATGAATGAAGAACCATGTACCTGTGGAGAGGATGGGACTGTGTTTCGACAGGTTCTGATGATGTCCCTTAGGATTTTGATAGGTACTGAGGCCTGTCGATAGGATGAGATGTGAATTCAAGAGGTACTGAAGGTTTTTACTGAGGATTCGATAGGTTCTGTATACTTGTTGAGAGGTTGATGAACCTCTTGGATTCTAATTTCTAAAAAATATTGAACCTGTCGAGAGGTTGGATGCACCTCTCGACCTCTGCTTTCTGAAGCCTGTGTGCCTGTCGAGAGTTTGGAAGAATCTCTTGAAACCTTCAGTTTGAAAGTCTTGTGTTTCATATGATTTTAACTGTTCTATAGGTTGATCCAACCTATCGAAATCCTCATTTTCATCATGTTGAAATCATATTTGGTGCTTTTAAAACCCTTCGACAAGTCATTTCATCCATTCGACACCTTGAGTTCAAAGCTCTGCTCTTTCTCTGCATGAGTTCACCATTTCATCTTTCTTATCCATCTCAGTGTTTCCTTCCCCAACTACTCTGCCATTGTTCCAATTGAACCCGCTTTGAAAGGCCGACATTTCGCACCCGGTTTGATTCTGTTTGCTACAAAAGCCTAGAAGCCCTAGGTTTTAGGGTAAGTTCTTCATCACCCTAGTTCTTGTGCATTCTCAATATTTTGGTTCTATATTTTTGGGAGATTTTCTGTGTGAAAAGTTAGTTGCAGAGAAGGAGAGTTGTGCTGAGCTTTTCAGAGGTGGTGTTTTGATTTTGTGTTTTAATGGTTGAACGTGAGGGTGCCCTGGCTGATTTATTCCAATCCCCTTCCAAATCCACCCCAAAATCCACTAGGAAGTCTAGTAGGATAGATTCTCAGCCCAAAGTAGACCCACCTGCAAAGAGAAAGCTCACTATGGAAAATCCCAACAAAGCTCAGAAAACCAAGAAAGTCAAAATAACTGAGAAGATTGTTGAGGAAGAACCAGTACCTAAACCTAAGCCTGAACCTGAGGAAGCTGAATTGGAACTACTCACTACCCCTAATGAGTTTATAGATAATTTTGGTTTGATACCTGAGACAATATTTGATGTGCCCTACTTTACTATGTTAGGGGAATGTGGTGGGACCGTGGCCTATTTGGAAAGGGCCTCTTTACTGTCCCTGTTGACCCCTTTTAAGCAGAAGGTCTATCCCAGATTGGTCAAATTATGGTATCAAATCATCAGGGAAAAGAAGATGCCAAGGGTAATAGACCCTGCAATTGTGGTGCTGGTTGATGACTGGGAGCTAGTAGTGAATTACAAGGACATTAGATTGGTGTTGGGGATTCCATATCAATTTGATCCAGCTGGCAATTTAGTAGCTCCTGACAGTGTGTCATTTAGGAACATGGCTAGACATTTGACTCAGGGCATAGTTGGATCTTGGGAATCATTGATGAGGAGAGATCTAGACCCCAACCTATTTTTCATTGACACAATTTTGAGGAAGAATGTTTATATTAGTGGGCATCAGTAGGAAAGAAGACCTCCACTAGTGGATGCCCTTTATTTTTTTCCAAGGGCCAATTCTTCAATGCCCCTAAGCTGATATTTGAAGTCATGGTTGATGTGCATGATAAAATTAAAAAGGGGCAGATTGTGCTATGGCTGCCATATGGCAGAATTATTACAGGCCTGCTAAAGCAAGGGATGTATGTAGTGAAAAAGAATGAGCCAGTGGAGAAATTGAGTCCCAAGGAGTTTGGGAGGAGAGGTTGGTCCACAAGCATGACTCTCATTGGAAAGAGGAAGAAACAAATTGAAGGTCCAGAGGAGGAAGCACCTCAGGTGCCCGGTACCACATCTGCACCTGTGACCTCTACTGTCACATCAGTTATCTCAGTACCTATGCCTACCTTTGCTGGTAGTTCTGTGGTCAGCTCTATTGCCAGCCTTGCACCTATATCTTGCCCCTCTATTAGTCTTCTACCTGCTACCATTTCATCCACTTCAATACCATCCATAGCTGTCCCCATCCATTCCAGTTCCACACCAATCCCTTCTACACTCACCACCACTATCATGGTGTCAACTCCTCCTACCACTGACCCAATACTAACCTTGCCTTCACCAACCACAAAATTCATCTACCAAAGAAAATCCAAACAAGCTTCCATAACAATACCCAGCACAGCTAGCTCACCTATTCCAAGCCTAGAACCCATTAGCCCTCAGCAAGCAGCACCTCTTACATCTGAACCAATTACTTCCATTTACCCTATTCGTCATAATCAAGATTAGAGCATTTCACCACTAAGGGGTATTCATCCCTAATAGATTCCATTATGGAAGATATTGGGCATGCATACTCACCCTTGCCAGATTCTCCTTACCCTATACCTTTCCATCATGTTTCCACATCACCTTTCCAACCTCTTCAAACCACTCAACCTATTACCCATACCCTACCTGACTCTTTTGCCCAAATCCTTTCCATTCTTCAATCTATCCATTCCCAGGTGCTTACTAACACAAAAAAACTAATCTATCATGGCCACCTGTCTGCAAGCCATTCAGTCCACATTAATCTCATCTACCTCAGCCACCCAACCTCCTATTACTCCTACTATCATACCAGTCCAGAATCACCACCTCATCTTTCTCCTCCACTTTCCCCTGTGGTGATTAGTGCCTCTGCTGCGACTCAAACTGAGTTTGAGGAAGCAGACTTAGCCTTACCTATCCCTACAACTACTCCACCTCCATCACCTTAGCCAGTTCCTTCTATGGTTACAGCCTCTGCTGCAACCCAGACAAAACCTGAGCTTATAGAGATACCTTCCACACCACCTACCATGGCCTCCACTTTTACACAATTTGATCCCATGGAGGAGGATCTACCACCACCATCCCTTGCACTCACTTCCACATCCATGTAGACATAGACAAAACCAGAACCTTTACCCATCCTTTCTAATATCATTACCTCCTCTACCCAAACAGACTTTACCACCCTAACCTCATCCCTTACCCAGAATGACCCAATAGAACCATACCTCCCATTTTTACCCTTCACCTACCCTTCCACCCCACCTGAGTCAGTTTTTGAGAAGGAGGAGCTGCCACTTTCCTTCATCTTACCATCACCACTACTTCCACAACCTGAGTTTCCCATCACCCCTTCCTCCATAGATGACCCTCGCCATTGGGCCATTGTCCCATATGGATCCAACACCATTTCACCTTTGCCATCCCTCACCAAAGCCATAGAGACCAACCCCTATGTTAGGGAGGATATCAGAATTTTAGTGGATGCAGTCTGGGCTTTGATAAAGAAGGCCCATGAAGTAGAAATTTACCTTGTTTTGGAGGCCCATAGGAAAGAGGAATGGAAATTATGGCAGATGGTCCTAAACTCCCTCAACTTGTACAAGGTCTACAAAGATAAATCCATCACGCTTTCCAGACTTGTAGAGACCTTATCCCTCTATCCAGCCCTGAACTCTGCTGAGTCAACTGGTATTTCCATCAAGGAGCCTAGCCCAAAGCCAAAGAAGAAGAAGAGGTCAGCTGTAATCAAATCCACATTTGTCCTTCTTCTTCTGCTTCCAGTGAAGAAGAAGAAGGACAAGAATCCTTATGAAGAGAAATATGCCTGGACCCCTAATTTTGTTTTAAGTTCAGATACTGAGTCTGATTAGGCTGTAGAGTAGTTGGTGCGTTTAGATTCTGTATTAATGTTGTTCTAGGTAGTTTGGTTGTATATAATTTTATTTTTGCATTTTGTCATATCTGTAACTACTTTTTGATTCCTCTTTTGTACACAATTCATCTTAATGAAATGTTCTTTTGATGTGTCATTGTATATATCTCTGTTATTTATTTTTATCCTACTTTGTGTGCTATTTTTCTGCTTGTACCCTGTTGTTTCTAGTTGTTATTTTCCTGAAACAGTGAGGACACTGTTCTTCATAGGTTTTGGGGCATAACAGGATAATTTTAAAAAATTATAAGGTAGTTAAGCCAAGTGCAATGGTGTGAGTAGGATCAAAATAAATTTAGCAGAATTTCAACTGAGTTATTTTAAAAAAAGGAAGATTTTAAAATGTAAGGTTGACTATTTAATGCTAGGATCTTTTAAAAATTCAGCACTTCCATGAAGAAGATCATCAAGAAATTTTTTGTCATAACCTGTATATAGTGAACCATTAAGGAGAGAAAAAGTAAGAACATGTCTTGTGAATCTAAAGGTAGACCATACCCAATAAGACTTGGGCTTGTAAAAATTTCTTTTGAAGAGTGTTTGGCATTTTATTCTGTTCTAAGGACTGTTTGAATTTAGTTCTTCTCACTAGAAGTTAGGCACTCCAAATTGATGTAAGATGACAAAACTCATGACATAAAAAACATGATGTAAGGCCATCACTTGGACAGTTTGAGCCAAAAATCCCTACCCATTCAACTGCCCTTTGTATACACTCTTTGAGCCTAAAAATTCATTCTTCTTTGACAAAAACTAGAAAAATTGAACCTGAACCTCTTGACCTATTTCAGTTCACCCTTAATCTGAGAATTCAGGAGGAGGGAGAATTGAGTATAGAGGAGCAAGGTTTGATAATTGGTGGTTTAAACTTAAGTTCTGCTAATCCCTACCAAACAAGGAAACATAAAATATCTAAAACTATTAATTTAAATGCTACTTTCGTAGGGACCACGATTGCATTTAGCATATGCAACATGCCTTTAAACCCCTAGGTGATCCCTGGTAGAGGAGTTGTAGTCTCTTGAAGGTTTTCAATGAAGTTACCTATAAACTTCAAATATTTTTGGGTTTATCTCAATTTTTTCAAAACTAAAATTTTAAAAGAAAAGATTTTAATCTAAACTAATTTTGTACACTAACTAAGTCAATCATCATATAGTTGTCATGATTTTCAAAAATTTATAAATCCTTTATCTTCACTTTCCATCATAGTAATTATCCTTGATCAGAACTCAGCAATTTCAATTCTATATAGAGTGGAGTGTGTGCGTATCAGTAAAAAGTTTATTCATCATAGATTTTTCTAAACTGTAGATTTAGAAAATATTTTCATCCAAACTCTCACTATTGGCATGCTCTCAAAAGGATATCAAAATTTTGAGTTCTCACATATGATATGTATATGATAAATTTAAAGGACAATGTAAAGGTAAATCTCATTAAATGGATAATCAATTATGCTTATATGACTTTTCTGTTCATTCATAGTATCTATTTCATACATCTCTACTAGACTCATACTTTTGTAAATCGTAAATCACAAAGGTCTTTCCTCCGGCTTGTAATGGGGCTTTGGGTAAAAGGGTTTCAAAGAAAGGTAGATAGAGTTTAAAAGTTTCTAAGAATTTAGTTCTTCCTTTTCTATCTTCTTTCCTTCTTTTATATTTCAGTAAGTATCCAAAAAGTTCGATGACTTCTTCCCATTTTTCTTTTCTGTTTTCTTGTGTAAATCCCATTTTCATATAATCATATTTTATGATTTCTTCTAAAAGTTTTCTAAATTGTCTTTTTACGATTTTTTCTTTTCTTATCGCACATTTTTCATTCAATTGTATTTCTTCTCAGTTGTACCCTTTTCAGCAGATCCTTTATCTGTTCTTGCTCATACTCCTTTCACTCCCTCTTCTTCCCTTCTTTCCTTTTAAACTCTCAGATATTGTAAGGGTTAAAGGTAGAAAGCTTTGGGTAGTACATATGGTTAAAGATTTATAAAATTCTGGTACAAAGAAATTTAGTTTAGGCTTCTAATATGGGTTCAAAGGATAGTTATTTTATGGGATTTTAGCTTTTTGACTCTGATTAATCAAAAGATGGCCGTTTATCATTTTCACGATTTACTAGCATAGATGCCTTCTTGTTTTGATATAATTGATAGATAGTTCTAAAAGAAACAAATCATCATATTCATAAAATATTTGATTCAAATTTTCAGCAATATGAGATTAAAACAAGTCAAGAAGTTCAATAAATTTAAGCTTGAATAGTTAGCTGTCTCTCTCTAAATAGAAGAGGAAATTATGGCTCAAAAGCTCACTGGTTTAATAATTTTAAAACTATAGTTTAAATATTGCAATTTAAATCAAAGTATAGTTTCAAACATTCAATTCATACAGTGCTCAAAAGGGCTAAACATGAATTCTAATTGCTCTATTATTTGATTGTTGAACTTTTGCTATGATAGATCGTAAAATTTTTCAGGATTCATAAAAAATTTTCTTTTCCTAATTTGCATATTACGATTAACTGATCCTAATCAAATTTTTTTTTTATTATGCAAAAAGCAATTTAAAGAAAAAACAAAACAAACTAATATAATATACACTAAACATATAAGCTGTGTATCCCCCCCCAAACTTAAATAGGACAATGTTCTCATTGTGCTCAAAATAGGGGATACTAAAAAAAAAATTCATCATGGTGCCAAAAGGATATAAGGGCTCACAATCTTCAAAGTAAATCAATAATCTCCCCCAAAATTGGGAGAGATCACGTCCAGCAGTATCAACAAGAAAACAACACCGGGCAACAAAATTAGATCATCAATCATAATAAAACAAAAGTTCCCATGTGATCGTAAATCCATATGTTCACTCAAAATATCATATTGTACATCAGGAAATATGTTACGATCGATCGTGTCTTACCATGATTTGAATCATAATGCCGTCTTTAAACAACATTTTCTAATCTAAACAAAGCAGAAGAATTATTTTACATATTTCGCAAAATTTTGCTACGGATGAGTCGGTAGCTCGACAGTGCCCTTGAGTATATCAGACAAACTCAGGGTCCACCAGTGATATAATGATCACTGGCCCTTCTTCGTCTAGAAAGAGAAATTTTAGGTTTCCATATCTTCGTTTGAGAATTAATAGGTGAGACATGAACAAAATATGTGCTCTCCTCTAATTTTTTTAGATTTTTATAAAATGGTGACTATGGACCGAAAGCATTCGGAAAGGGTAACCTCGGTACATATGATACTTCAGTCACAATATTCAGGACACTATCTTTATTATCTTTTTAGAGTTTTTTTTAAAAATTTATTATTTTTAGTTTTTCTGGTGGGGAAACATCTGCATTAATTTTTGGCTCTTTATCCTTGGTCTCGGGGACAACTACTAACGTAGGCATCTCCACCTTGTTATCAACAGTCTCACCACTTCTTAAAGGTTGAATAGCTTGGATCTATTCTAGGGGAATCAATATATCTCCAACAAAAACTTGACCTCTCGGATTACTCACAAGTTGTGACTGTAACTGGTTGCTCTCTCGTTTCACCAATTGCATAGCTAGCTGCTTAACTTGGGCTTCCAGTTTCGTAATGGATTGTATGTACAAATGTAAAACTTGAGAGAATTGAGCAAGCTGGGATAAATCCTTGGAATGCTAATGCCACTGTTGCTGTAAATCCCTAAGGATTTAAACAACTGTGTCATCAAATTCGCTTCTCGGTGGACTGAATTGCTACTGTTCATATGGCTGATATGGTCTCATGGGTAGGTCTATTGGAAATTCTATTATAGCCCGAATTTTGGCTCCCTGAAACTCGTGCCATCAACACTATCCTCCAGACTGTGCCCCATGGATACGTATGGAACATTGGCATAGCAAGCAATAATAAAGAGAATGAAACGCATAAGAACTGATACTGAGATAAATCTCAAGTTCTATACGTATATACTCCAAAATCTATAATCTAAAAGATGGTTCTAAACTCATGCCTCTGCATGAGTAAATGAACCCACCCGAACCATCAGTGACATCACTTAGTCACCCTAGATGGTTCACCAAAAGAATATATCTATTTAATTATATTTCTCAAAATTAAAGCTTGACATACCAAGCCGTACAATGAGCTCTCCAAACTCTCCCTATCAAAGTCCACAACGGAGTCTCCTAGAAGAAGTCCTCGGGAGGAGGCTCTAACTCGTCTCCGGGCACGAAGTCCGAATCCCCCGGATCAGTGTCTCCCGAGTCCTCTACGGCTGCAAGCAAAGGACCTGTGACGTATAGTCTAAAGGGTGAGCTACATCCTAGCTCAATAGGGAATAACACAATGAACATATAAGTCAAATCCTCACATATATTTCATGATATGATAGCATGATGTATTTATGAACTTAATGGAAAACAGTTTAAAGGGTTACATATGCATTGAAGTTTACTGGTGGTTTACACATTTCATTTATTATCAACTGTTCATGAATTGCACTGAATAGGCCTAAAGAAACTTAAATCTTAAACTTAAGTAATCTCTGAGCAATATAGCATCGAGCCCCGATAGAATACCCTCCATCGTCATCTAAATAGACAGTTGTTATAAATATATCACTTTGAATACAACCCAGGTCCCTTTCTCATAGGCGACGAGGTCTAATCTCATCTCAACATCCCTGAGATGTGCTACTATGTACGGATAGACCGCCATACCGGTGTGGGTATCCCGCCAAGTCGATGGGGTGTTCTGATCAAACCTTAAATAACAAAAATATCATGTGCTTTATATATAGTTATTCACCTTGTAAATGTGCTACTTTATATCAATTAGGCCTTATCAGTCATTGTTAAATCTTACTTTACAATCTCACTTACATCCCTAGGATGTCTAAATTATTCGCATCACACTGATGCCTTTATCACTTTCTCATCCCCTGGGGATATCTAATTTTCATATACTTTCTTGGTGTCAAACACACACACATATTGAGAGGATATATGATTAAAGCACTTTCATTTCCTTGGTGTATCACACACACACACACATGGAGATTATATGATTTATTTTATTTCTATATCACTACATACATGCTCTTGTAATCAAAGTTCATGCTCAAGGTGTTCCCTACCTCAAGTGTCTGACTGTCCAAGCATCAAGGTCCCACACGGCTCCTCATGCTTGCCTTAGCTCGTACCACTTATGGTACATCATAACATATGTACAACATCAATAAGGATCTAATAGAGAAGGTCCAAGACCCTCCATGAACCTCATAGTTCAAATAAGAAGCCAACTAAAACTACCAAAATCGATTAATCGATCTCCAAAATAGATTAATCAAAACCCTAAATTGATTAATTGATTTTCAACTCGATTAATCAAAATCCAAAATCGATTAATCGATTAATTGAAAGTCCACAATCGATTAATCGATTCCCAAATCGATTAATCGAAATTCAAAATCGATTAATCGGTTTCCTCAAGCCTTATTGCTCCAGCCACTGGAGGTACTCTATCAATTAGTCGATTTCCAAATCGATTGATCAAATTCAAAATCGATTAATCGATTTTAAGATCGATTAATCAAACACGGGCCTTTTATGCCTTTTCAACTTCCAGACCAAAATCGATTAATTGATTTTTCAAATCGATTATTCGATTTGGCTAGAACTTAGCCCCTTTTCAGGTTGTTCTTCCAAATCTTTTTCTTCCTATTTTTCTTTCTTTTTTATATCTTCAATTCATCATTTTCACTATACTTGACTGAATTTAATCATCAAAACTTTATGCATTTAAATATAACAAAACTCACCTCAAATCAATCTCTTAAAGAATGGATTGGTTGGTTTAATGGCTAGGGTTCCAACTCTTGCTTCAACGGTTCTTCACGCGTCGAATCTGGCATTGAATGCTCAAACCCTTCCTTCAATCGAGCCACATTAACTTCTCTTTACTCTCTCTCTCTCTCCTCTTAACTTCTCTCACCAACCAAATAAGAGAATAGCTTCTCTTAGGTTATTAAAACCCTTATAACCCTCTCCAGCTTTGGTGTTAAGCACATACACCAGAGATAGGTGTATGTGACCCTTAACTAACACCATACACTATGCTTAGGGTCATACCACATCACATAACACTTTCCTTCTCAAGTCTACTATTTGACCATCACTTGGTCAACCTACGACCAATCGGGCATGAATCTCGAGGTCATTATTCATCGCTCAATTTCTAAGGATATTACATTTTCCCCACCTTGAGAATTTTTGTCCTCGAAAATAAACCCAAAAGGTGTCTCGATTTGGGTACCCCACACACAGGTGATGTCACATACCCGATCACGAAAAAGTAAGTAATTTGGCCACACGTAATGCAAGAAGTAACGTAAGTGCAAGCGAATTTCAAAAAAAATATGATTTCCATTTCATGTTTTCCAAAAAGTTTACAATTGTCCCATTTCTCAATAATTACAATTCAAAGTTTAATTACAACACCACAAAAACTCAAAAAGAGATCACGAAGGGTCTGGGTGACTGCCACTTGGTCATTTGTCGGCTTGAGGCGATGGGCCGGCATCTGTGACACCCGAATGGAAAGTGGTTGTGCCCGCAGTCCAAGCCTGCTCTTACGTGAGGTGCTGCTGGTAGTCCAAAGGATAGATGTACCGCATGGTGTGGTACATCAAAGAGTCCATGCGCCTATTCATCTGCTGGTTGTTGGCCTCCATCCGGGCCAACACATCCTCAATCGTAGGCGCTGGGCGAGCTGCTTGTCGGCGGTAGGAGGAGGTAGGTGTAGTAGTTGCTGATGGTGACGGCGCATGAGGTGGCACCAAAGGTGGTTGCTCAGGTAAAACTGAGCCATGAGATGGTGCACCCTCAGCGAGTGGATCATGCTGTGGTGGTGGTGCTGCTGCTACTGCTGGCCCTTGTAGTGGTAGGGCCCTCTTTAATAGCCAGTAGGTACGACCCCATGAAGCGATAGAGTAGTGCTTCACGTGGTCCGTAGCCTTCTCTTCATGGGGTGAGATGGCGTACCCTGGAGCATCAAAATAGCACTCTAGCATGCTCGAAATGAGGCGAGCGTATGGCATCTTCTCCTTAGGTCTCAAAGGACCCTTCATCAACTTCCCTTTAATGTAAACCATCCCCTCTAAGATGATCTTAGTGGCGTCGAATCAACTACCGCGGAATGCTGCGTATAGAGCCTGTTGGCCCAACTCCACCCTCTCTGTATCATGGCACATCGGCTAGAGGTTACACTTGATTATAGAATCAAGCATCCACATCTAGTGGGTAAATCTACCCTCCTAATGGACGATCCGGATCCGCCGAGCCCCTTGGTCATCTCGGTCTGAATCTCCACAATTGGGATTTCTTTCTCAAAGGGGGGAAAAAGGTTGGTCTCTAGCACGTGGTCGAGGTAGCATTCAAGGGATTGGTATACATGGGCTCCGGTAAAAAGGCACCACGGTGTCTTCAACGCGGCCCTTTTCTAGTTTCTAGTAAAAACAGGTGAACTAGCCTAGGGTAGTAATACCCGTGTAGCGATTTCAATAGGTTACCGAGGCCCGCGTTGACAAGATAGTTCCTAGCCCATTTGGTCTCACCGTCGTCATCAGGGTCAGTAAACAAGACCTCGTCGATAATATATTCATCTTCAAAGTTCTTTGCCACCCACCACTCATTTGGTTGGGGCAAGTTTACGGGTGGTGGTGGTAGATTCGGTGAAGATTCACGTGAAGATGCACTCGTCAAACCGGATGTGGTATCCGATGACGATGGGGATGGGGTTTGTAGAGGTGATGGTGATGGTGGTGGCGGTGCGGTGTTCTTACGCTGTACTGGGAGCTTCAAAGCCGCTTGCTTCGTGGTCAAGCGAGTTCGAGGTGGCATTTTGAATCAAAAATCAAGGAAAATAAGGTTTTGATGGCTCAAATTTTGACGAAAACTCGAATCTAGGGTTTACCTTAGGTGTTCGATCCGAATGGCAAGCGGTTTCGTTTCGAAATCGACCCTAAATCCATAAAAAACCCTAGCTTTGCAAGGTGGCTCGAGGAGGAAGAAGAAGTGGCGGGCAAAAGAAAACACAACAAGTTTTCGAATGGGGAGAAAATCCCCCTTTTTCATATATATAGGCCCAAATTGATTAATCGATTTCTAAAATTGATTAATCGATTTAAAAAAAATTTCTCCAGCCGCGCGAAATTGATTAATCAATTTCCCAAATCGATTAATCGAAATTCAAAATCGATTAATCAAATTCATTTTGATTAATCAAAATTTTCAGTCATTTAATATTCCAGGTTTGCCAGCTCACTGGCATGTGCCAGTCGATTAATCGAATTACCAAATCGATTAATCGAATTTCACCTCGATTAATCGAAATCGTTATACCCTTAAATTTTCCAAAATTCCCAGCTCACTAGCGTGTGCTAGTCGATTAATCGAATTCCCACATCGATTAATCAATTTTTCCAAATTGATTAATCGAATTCCCCTCGATTAATCAAAATTTCACTTTATTAAATTTCTGAATCTCCACTCACTGGCGTATGCCAGTCGATCAGTCGACCAAAATCGATTAATCGAATTTCTAAATCGATTAATCGATTTGAAAATCGATTAATCGGTTTTCATTAGAAATTCAAAAATTTTCTTGCTTTATGTCTCTTTTGTTTTCTTGGTAATACATGACCAGTGGGTCATTAGGTTTGTGAAGCATGTCTTCATAGCTATTGCGTGGTATGATGAATCCTAACCATGCATTATATATCGCATCACAACACAATTTTTTATTAACATTCTCTCCATTGGATAAACTAGCCAAATGGTCAACATTGGATTACAATGGACGGTTTAAATCCGCAAATGCACTTGCAGTTATACAATTTTGACTCTCAACTCATCGCAAACAAGTTCGGGTATTGTTCTTTCACGTCGGCCTCTCGTTCCCACGTAGCTTCTTCTGTCGAATGATTTTTCCATTGAACAAGCACTAATGGAATTACCTTTGTGCGCAACACTTATTCTTTTCGATCCAATATCCCCGCCGATTCTTCTATCATGCTCATATCCTCGTACATCTCAAAAGGTTGTCCTCCCAAGATATGAGAAGGATCATTCACGTACTTTCTGAGCATAGATATGTGGAAGACGCTGTGTACCCCCATCGTATTATGGCGGTAAGCCAACACGATACACAACCTCTCCTACTCGACCCAAAACCTCAAAGGGTCTAAAATAACAGGGACTTAATTTCCCTCTCTTTCCGAATCTCATTACGCCCTTCATAGACGACACCTTGACAAACACGTGCTCACACAACTTATAGTCTACACTGGTCCGCTTGATATCGGCATAGCTTTTCTACCTACTCTGAGCTGCTTTGAGTTTTGCCCTTTTCATTCGAACATAGGCGGCATTATCTTCAAGCATCTCGGATCCCAAAACAAATTTCTCATTGGTTTCCTCCCAATTGATGGGCGATTTACATCGTCTCCCATAAAGAGCTTCATTTGGTGCCATGCCAATGCTCGCTTAGAAATTGTTGTTGTATGCAAACTCAATCAACGGTAGGTGTTGATCCCATGATCCTTGCAATTCTAACATACACGCCCTAAGCATGTCCTCGATAATCTGATTTGCCCGCTCTGTTTGCCCATCAGTTTGCGGATGGAATGCTGAATTGAAATCCAGCTGCGTTTCCATTCCCTCTTGAAATTTCTTCCAAAATTTTGACGTGTACAATAGATCACGGTCAGAAATGATACTGCTTGGAATCCCATGAAGGCGCACGATCTCCTTCATATACAATTCCGCAAGTCTTCCTGCCATGTACATCGTGTTGTAAGGCAAGAAGTATGCTGACTTAGTTAATCAGTCTACGCCTACCCAAATGGCATTCTATCTCTTTGTAGTACGCGGTAGTCCAACGATAAAGTCCATAGAGATCGATTCCCACTTCCACTCCTGTATAGGTAAAGGTTGTAATAATCCCGCAGGATGTCTATGATCGACCTTCACCTACTGACATGTCAAATACCGTGACACGTACTTAGCCACGTCTTGCTTCAAACCTCTCCACCAGTAATTCTTTTTCAAATCTTGATAGATTTTCATGCTACCAAGGTGGATCGCATAGTTTGACTTGTGAGATTCATCAAGGATAGTTTTCCGTAGATCGGCATTATCGGGAATGCAGAGACAACCCTTGAACAATAAGAAACCATCTTCTTTCACTGAGATGTCCGGTTTGATGCCTTCAATCACATCTTGACGAATCTTGGTTAGCACTGGGTCTTTCATCGGTAGCTCGTGGATATGCTTAAATATCACCGGTCTCACTGATATGTTAGCCAAAAAGGTTCCTGTAGCTTGCGACTCAATATTTGCATCATACAGTGCTAGATCTTCAAACAACTTCCATCTGTGCATACCCAAAATCAAACTAGCAAACTGAGGTGAACCCTTCTGACTCAAGGCATCTGCTACTACATTAGCCTTGCCTGGATGGTATTGTATGGAATAGTCATAGTCCTTGAGAAACTCCATCTATATGCGCTGCCTCATATTTAATTCCTTCTGTGTAAACAGATATCTGAGGCTCTTATGGTCAGTGAAAATCTCAAAGGTCTCACCGTACAAGTAATGTCGCCAAATCTTCAGCGCAAATATGACCGTTGCTAGTTCCAGATCATGTGTCGGATAATTTTTCTCATGTTCTTTCAGTTGTCTCGACCCGTAAGCTATCACCTTTTTGTGTTGGTTGAGCATGCAACCCAACCAATTATACGAAGCATCATTGTAAACTGCGAACCCTCCACTACCTGACGGAATCACTAGTACTGGAGCTGAAGTGAGTCTCTTCTTGAGTTCTTAAAAACTATTCTCGCATGTCTCACTCCATTCAAACCTTGCATCTTTTCATGTAAGTCTCATGAGTGGTCCCAATATCTTTGAAAAATCCTCAGCGAAATGCTGATAATAGCCAGCTAGTCCGAGGAAACTACGGACGTTAGTCACGGTCTTTGGTTGCTCCCAATTGACCACTGCTTCTATCTTATCCAGGTCAACTATGACACCATGCTTTGAGACGACATGTTCCAAAAAGCTAACTTCCTCTAACCAAAACTCGCACTTGCTGAGCTTAGCGTACAGTTGGTGTTCACGCAAAGTTTGTAGAGCAATCCTCAAGTGTTTTTCGTGTTTCGCTTTTGACTTGGACTATATTAGGATATCATCGACGAACAAGATGACGCAAGAGTGCAGGTTGGTTTAAACACCCGATTCAACAAGTCTATAAATGACACTGATGAGTTCGTTAACCCAAACGACATCACTAAGAATTCATAGTGTATGTATCGTGTACTGAATGTAGTCTTCTGGATGTCCTCTGCCTTGACTCTCAACTGATGGTATCCAGATCTCAGATCGATCTTGGAGAAATACCTTGCTCCTTGCAGCTGATCGAATAAGTTATCTATCCTAGGTAAAGGATACCTATTCCTTATAATGAGTTTGTTTAATTGCCGATAGTCAATGCACAGCCGCATTAACCCATCTTTCTTCTTTGCAAATAAGACCGATGCTCCCCATGGAGACACGCTCGATCTAACAAACCCCTTCTCCATGAGCTCTTGTAACTGCTCTTTCAACTCCTTCAACTCAGCAGGAGCCATTCTATATGGTGCTTTAGAAATAGGCTTTGTTCCTGGTGCTAAGTCGATGGTGAACTCAACTTCCCTATCTGGAGGTAATCCAGGTAATTCTTTTAGAAACATGTCAGCGAAGTCTTGCACAACTGCTATCTCCAAAATAATATTCTTCTCTTCCTTATCCTCCTTCAAAAATGCCAAGTATCCACTACACCCTTTTCTAATCAAGCAATCGACCCTGATTGCAGAGATAAGTGGCATATGCGTCGATCTCTCTCCTCGAAATTGAAACGATCTCCTTGTGTTAGGTCTGAAGATGACAACCTTGTTCTTGCAATCCACGGTTGTACAATGAGTCGACAACCAATCCATGCCAAGGATCACGTCGAATCCTTGCATGTCTAACATAATTAAATTTTTCGGTAGTTCAAAGACGTCTCCATCCATGATTCTCACGATCACGGATTTGCAAACCTTCTCAATATCAACTGATTTCCCAGTCGGAATAGCCACGGTTAACACAAAGTCTAACTCCCCTGGGTTGACTTTCATCTTCTTTGTGAAGCGAGGGGTAATAAATGAGTGGGTAGCCCCCGGGTCTATCAACACTCAAGCTTCATATGTCACATCGCTCCCTTTCTCATAGATTTGTAACGTACCTAGTCATACATACACACATATATGTATATATAATGTATACCATCATACCACAATTATTACATACAGGTTCTTTTTTATTTTCTATATGGATGCACCTTCTCTATCTAAAAATTTTCAAGAATTGAAATTCTTTATTTAAAAGAAGTTCTCACCTTGGATCACATCGTTTGTATTTTGGGCCTCTTGAGTTGTGACTGCATAGGCTCTCCCTTTATTCTCCTCAGGGCAATCTTTGATCAGGTGGCCCACCTTGCCACATCTAAAGCAGCCCCGAGTACCCAGCCTACAGTCCACTGTCTTGTGATATTTGCCACACTTGGCACAAGTCTCCCGTGGTGTGGCAGAAGCTGCTCGTGAGAAACCCTGTGTAACTGTAGCTCCGGTAGTGATAGCAGGGCTCTCATACCGTATCGGTCTCCCCGATGTGAGCAATAGAAATCTCTGCTGGTTGCTCTGCTGCGCCGGTCTCCCATAACCTCCTTGGAATGGTGGTCTCTGATTATGAGCTATGAATCTCGACTTTTTATTCACCGGTTCATAGCTTCCCATTCTACTCTGATCCACACTCCACCTTCCTTGTTGTTCCTTCTGGCGGTAGCGGGTATAAGTTTCTTCTTCAACCACTAATGCCTTGCTCATGACCTCTCCATAGGTCCTCATTTGGAATGGTACTACTCCTCCCCTCATGTCCGGTCTCAACCCTTGCTGAAACCTCTTCGCTCTCATCATCTCTGTGATAACATAGTCGAGCACGAAGTGAGCAAATCTCATGAATTCCACTCCATACTCTCTAACAGTCATCTTCCCTTGCACGAGTTACAAAAACTGTATTTCCATTTGATTCCTCACCACTTCTGGGAAATACTGTTTGTTAAACTCCTCGACAAATTCATCCTACGTCCAAGGCAAATCTAGGGTCTCCTGAGCCTTAGTCCTAGAAACAAACTTCCACTAAGGCCCAGCCTCCCCATCTAGCATGTAGGTTACCCAACGGACGCTCTCATCCTCTGTGCACGTGAGCACACTAAATACTTTTTCCATTTCACTCAGCTAATTTTCAGTTTCCATGGGCTCTGCCTGCCCTGAAAAGCTAGGAGGTCTCATCCTTCTAAACTCAGTAAACGCAGAAGACACTGGCTGTGTCAGAGCCACTGGATGTGTAGGTGACTATTGTTGGTCATTGGCATGGTGAGCCGCCAAGGATGCTGCCTGTTGAGCCATGGCAGTCGCCATAGTTTTCATTGTATGTATCATCCTCTGACACTCCTCTCTGTCTTTATTTCTTTCTCTAATTCTCTCCTATTCTCTTTGATCTCGATCCTGATGATCTCGATCCTGGTTCTCTGCTTGATCTTGGCTCTCTTAGCCACCACTGCCTGAAGCCCCTCTATCTCTCAAAGGCACTTGATTCATATCCGAGATGAAGTCATCTCGACTACACAAATTCCTATTATGACCACCCCTGGGTCGACCTCTTCCCCTAGAAGACATCACGGACTGCACGTGAAACCAAAGTTTCGTTAGCAGAAGTTCCTATGCTCTGACAAAAATAATGATTGTCAAAATTTCTAAAAGAAACTGCTTTGATACCAACTGTGACAGCTCGGATTTCGGCACCCCAAAACCCATGCCATCAGCACGATCCTCCAAACTATGCCCCATAGATACGTACGGAACATTGGCATAGCAAGCAGTATTAAAGAGAAAGAAATGCGTAAGAACTGATATTGAAATAAATCTCCAGTTCTATACATATGAGTAATTTGTATGAGTAAAAGAATATATCTATTTAAATAAATCTATAATCAAAAAGATGGCTCTAAACTCATGCCTCTACATGAGTAAAAGAATCCACCTAAACCATCAGTGACATCACTTAGTCACCCTAGATGGTTCACCAAAAGAATATATCTATTTAATTATATTTCCCAAAATTAAGGCTTGACATACCAAGTCGTACAATGACCTCACAAAACTCTCCCTATCAAAGTCCACAACAGAGTCTCCTAGAAGAAGTCCTCGGGAGGAGGCTCTAACTCCTCTCCGGGCACGAAATCCGAATCCCCCGGATCAGCGTCTCCCGAAGCCTCTACGGCTGTAAGCAAAGGACCGCGACGTATAGTCTAAAGGGTGAGCTACATCCTAGCTCAATAGGGAATAACACAATGAACATATAAGCCAAATCCTCACATATATTCCATAATATGATAGCATGATGTATTTATGAACTTAATGGAAAATAGTTTAAAGGGTTACATATGCATTGAAGTTTACTAGTGGTTTACACGTTTCATTTATTATCAACTGTTTATGAATTACACTGAATAGGCCTAAAGAAATTTAAATCTTCAACTTAAGTAATCCCCGAGCAATATAGTATCGAGCCTCGATGGAATACCCTCCATCGTCGTCTAAATAGACAGTTGTTATAAATATATCACTTTGAATACTACCCAAGTCCGTTTCTCATAAGCAACGGGGTCTAATCTCATCTTAACATTCGTGGGATGTGCTACTATGTACGAATAGACCGCCGTACCGGTGTACGGATTGGCTGCCGTACCGGTCACAGATATTCTATCGAGTCAGTCATGGGTATCCCGCCACGTTGGTGGGATATTTTGATCAAACCTTAAATAACAAAAATATGATGTGCTTTACATATAGTTTTTCACCGTGTAAATGTGCTACTTTATATCAATTAGGCCTTATCAGTCTTTATTCAATCTTACTTTACAATCTCACTTACATCCCTGAAATGTCTAAATTACTCGCATCACACTAATGCCTTTATCACTTTCTCATCCCTTGGGGATGTCTCATTTTCATATGTTTACTTGGTGTCACATACACACATACACATACTGAGAGGATTATATAATTAAAGAACGTTTATTTCATTGGTGTATCACACACACACATGGAGATTATATGATTCATTTCATTTCTATATCACTACATACATGCTCTTGTAATCAAAGTACATGTTCAAGGTGTTCCCTACCTCAAGTGTCTGACTATCCAAGCATCAAGGTCTCACATGGCTCCTCATGCTTGCCTTAGCTCATACCACCTATGGTTCATCATAACATATGCACAACATCAATAAGGATGCAATAGAGAATGTAACGTCTCAGAAATTTTAGACTTTAAATAGTATATCTCGGGAAGCGTGCCCGACTGGTCACTTGTTGGACCAGGTAAACGTTGACTTGTTTGCTTTAAGTTAAATAGGTCATATGACAAATGTAGAGTATGTACGTTATAAGAGTTAGTTTGATTGGGTCATATACATCTATCTAGGTGTGTATACTTTATACCCAAGTCATGAGTGAGTTATAAGGAATTGGGAGGCTTTAATTCTCATTACATCGTGTATTGGTAGTTGAAAAGCTTAAGAGGAAGTGGATGAGACTTGAACAAGCTTTGAATTATTATATTTAGCACAATTTCACGATGAATAACTATATGTATTTGCACAACTGATTTAAGGTTCGGAGAATACCCCACCAACGCGGCGTGAGTTTGAGTCAATATAGAGTGACATTTTACTCATTTGAGTAGATTTTTGGAGGTGTGAGTTTTCAATGGGAAGAGGTATGGATTTTTATGCAAGTATGTATGTCGATGTGTAGGCTATGGATGTGTGTATGTGTGGAGGTGAATGTTACTCGTGGATACGTATATCTGTGTTCATGTAGGATGTGAGTATCAGCACTATTGCTTTGAATGGTCTTTAGATTGAGATATGGACACCTTCCAATTGGCGAATGATTGGGTTCGATTACCATGTTACTACTTACGGCAATTTTCAAGGATGAAAATTTTATAAGGTGAGAAGAATGTAACATCCCAAAAATTTGGACTTTAAATAGTGTGCCTCGGGATATGTGCTCATCAGGTCACTAATTTGAGTAGGTAAAAGTCAACTTGATGACTTAGATTGGATTAATTTTGGTGTGAAAAGTGCACACCCGTATAGTATTAGATCATTTTATAGGGTCTTATACACTTGTTGTGGCGTGTATGCATTTTACACGTGAACCGGGCTTTTAAGTATAAGAGAGGGAGGGGCCTCATTTAGAAGCCATAACCGGTTGCAAAGAGTTGTGGGTTTTTATGAGTTAGAGAGAGAGAGAGAAAGGAAAGAGAAGGGTTTTTGTGAAGGATTGTCTACGATTGTGTTGGCTTGATCGTGTGCGTGGAGCTCATAGGAGATCGATGTGGGTTTTGAAAACCCATTTTCCTTGCAAAGAGAATGGTGTGTTTTGATCGGCTAAATCGTAGTGAGGTTTGTACGAAGTGTGTGTGGATGATCAACTAACGATCGTGTCGAAATTGTGGAAATCGTGGGGCTTGGAAAGATCAAAAAGGGTTTGGAAACCCATTTGCTTGCTAGGAAGAAGACGATCCGATCGGGAAGAAAATTGTTGGATTAAAGGTAAAAATTTTGATTTAAGTTGTGATTTGTTTGTAGATTAATCCTTAGTTAGATTATGAGTGGGAGATTTGAAGAAAATGAGTTAATATTTAAAGAAAAAAATGAGTTAGAGATGCTTGAACCCGATTTTAGGCAAAATCTGACGAAACCGTTCGATCGATTTTGAAAACCGTTCAACGAAATTAGTTGAGGGTGAAATCTGACGAAACCGTTCGATCGAAATTAGAAATCGATCGAACAATTTCGTCAAGCATGAAATCTGAAGGTTTTAGTCAGTTTGGAAACCGTTCGATCGATTTTGAAAATCGTTCGAACGAAATTAGAAACCGTTCGATCGATTTTAAATCGTTCGAACGATTTTGACTGGGCTCGACGATACTGCTTCAGTATTTTGGTCGTAATGTTTTACCCCGACTTCCGATTAATGCAATTCTTATGGAGTTGGAAAGAGGGCAACGATATCTACAACTTTTGTGTTTTGACTAACTCATGAATCTAAAATTTTAAAGGCCAAAATTTAGGGGAAATGTTGCGTCAAATTCTATATTAGCATGAATTTATCCGTTTTAACCTTGGTTTTGAGAAAATACTTAAATGCATATAATTTATTTGTGAGTAAATTTGATCTTTGATTCACCATTGTGTGCTTGTGATATAGATTGAGGCGGAAGGCCATGGTTAGGACCTTGCTTGGCTTCACGCAACCCCAAGATTAAGGTAGGGGAAACTCGACCTAAATTTGTGTATTTGACTTGATTCATAGTATTAGATGTGTTTGCATGAATATGATGAGTTGATCAGAGTTGAATATGTTAGAATTAGAGTCTTATGATTTGGAATATGAATTCGTGAAATCGTGATTATGCATGTGATAATGTTTGATTCTAGATAACCTTTGATATTGTTGAGCTTGACTCGTGTTTTGAAAGTAAGATCTTGAGATCGCTGGTGACATTTGTGAATCATTTTGATACCCTTGGAACTGTGATTTACTCAACGACGCTTGGACTTTTGACATTTGCATTTGCATTATGAATCCTTTGGATTCTTCGACTGCATCCCTTGGGCCTGTACAGCAGCCTATCCGTACACGCATTCATACATACGCTGCATATGCATCCCTTGGAACATCATTGCATCCCTTGGACATCATTGCATACCTTGGACACTTTGGAATCATTGGACACCTTTGGACATCATTGCATCCTTGGACACTTTGGAAACATTGAACACCCTTGGACACCTTGGAGTCATTGAACACCTTTGGACACCCTTGGACATGATTGAATCCTTTGGACACTTTGGAATCATTGGACGCCTTTGGATACCATTGAACATAGTTGCATCCCTTGGACACTTTGAAAACATTAAACACCCTTCAAAACTTGGAACACCCTTGTGTTGTTTGTATTTGTGTTTGCAAATTCGACATTATTTGGAATGTGTGTGAAATCTCGGATATTTTTGGATAAGTCTAATTGTTTTAAGATTCTTTTCGATATGTGTAATTTTGGATGGAATATCATGGTAAAGTTAAATGTTTAAGGTTGAGTTTTGAAATAGAAGAAATTTATGAATGCTTTGAAAAATGTGTTTGAAAAAAAAAAGGGAATGATTAAGTTTTGGAAGCAGAAATTAAATGATGGTTTTGACTCTTGATTCAAGCTATATTTTCGAATATTAAATGTGAATTTATGTTGTTTATCCTCTACTGAGCTTAGTTGTTAGCTCACCCCGACTGTACGTCACAGGTGTAGGATTGGGAGGGCCCAGATTACATACTAAAAGAAGGGAGCTTCCGCACAAGGATTTGTACTCTGTTCAAGGATCGTAGAATTGTGCTTTGTGGATTTGGTGAGTTAAGTTTTGGTACATTCGTACTAGGGTACACCATTGTTAGGTGATGGTTGGTCGTCACTGGTGTTTATTTAGTTTTGTTATTGTTGGATTTTAGATATGGAGGTTTTAATTATGCCATATGTAATAATTGCTTTGATTTCCGTATATTTATGGATGTGACAAGTATTCTGTATCAGATTGTGGTCTACGCTCTGGCGGTTTGGGTTTTCCCATTAGATTTAGGATGAAAAAAAAAATATATCTCAAAATTTTAGGTTGGGAAAATTCGGGCTGTCACAAAGAAGGTCCAAGACCCTCCATAAACCTCATGGTTCAAATAAGAAGCCAACTAAAACTACCAAAATCGATTAATCGATCTCCAAAATCGAATAATCGAAACCCTAAATCAATTAATCGATTCTCAACTCGATTAATCAAAATCCAAAATCGATTAATCGATCCCAAATTGATTAATCGAAAGTCCACAATCGATTAATCGATTCCCAAATCGATTAATCAAAATCCAAAATCGATTAATCAATTCTCAAACTGATTAATCGGTTTCCCCAAGCCCTATTTCTCCAGCCACTAGAGGTACTCAGTTGATTAGTCGATTTCAAAATTGATTGATTGAATTCAAAATTGATTAATCAATTTCAAGATCGATTAATCAAACACGGGCCTTTTATGCCTTTTCAACTTCTAGATCAAAATCGATTAATCGATTTGGCCAGAACTCAGCCCCTTTTCGTGTTGTTCTTTCAAATCTTTTTCTTCCTATTTTTCTTTCTTTTCTATGTCTTCAATTCATCATTTTTACTATACTTGACTGAATTTAATCATTAAAACTTTATGCATTTAAATTTGACAAAACTCACCTCAAATCAATCTCTTAAAGAATGGATTGATTGGTTTAATGGCTAGGGTTCCAGCTCTTGCTTCAACGGTCCTTCACTCGTCGAATCTGGCATTCTATGCTTAAACCCTTCCTTCAATCAAGCGACATTAACTTTTCTTTACTCTCTCTCTCTCTCTCTCTCCTCTTAACTTCTCTCACCAACCAAATAAGAGAATAACTTCTCTTAGGTTATTAAAACCCTTATAACCCTCTCCAGCTTTGGTGTTAAGCACATACACCAAAGATAGGTGTATGTAATCATTAACTAACACCATACACTATGCTTAGGGTCATACCACATCACATAACACTTTCCTTCTCAAGTCTACTGCTTGACCATCACTTGGTCATCATACGACCAATTGGGCATAGATCCTGAGGTCACTATTCATCACTCAATTTTTGGGGATATTACAAATTCTGTGCAGGAGGATACTTTGGCTAAACAATTGATGGTCTCTGTTGTTGGCCACTAGTGGAGCCATAATTAAAATAAGGATGGTTACCGTAGTCATTCCACTACAAGTTATATGTGTTACCGTAGCCTCTTCTGGAACGCATGCGCCCATTCCCAGTCTATCATCTTCGGGTGCAATGGGGCAATAAGGTATTTAAACACTCAAAATATTTATAGATTTGGAACGAGTGTGATGCATAAATCAGAAAAATTATATATATATATATATATATATATATATATATATATATATATATATTAGTTTTATCTGATTTTTATTTTTGTTTTTGGGTATATCTAATTTTTATTCTAGAAAGCAGGGAGAGAAAACAAATCTTAGGCTCTAGCTTCTCTTGTCCGGGAAAGTGTTGAAACCTTCGACTCGCTGCTCCGAATAAGTCTACAAAAACTTAAGAAGTGGTCAAAGAAAATTAAAAATATAAATAAATATAAAAAGAGAAAGATAAAATTTAGCTTTTGAAATTAAAATATAAAATAAAATCGCTTCCCTGACAACAGCACCAAAAGCTTGATCAACTTATTTTATGTATTAAATTTTGTTAAATTCAAGTCTTAAGCTATTGCAAGCACACAATGGAAATCATAGTATCAGCATAGGATCGTTCCCACGAGGAAGTTTGTCTATCTATTTATTTCTTATTTATATCTTCTATTTAAATTATTATTTTAAAAACTTTAATTTATCTTTAAGATCTAATCTATTGGAGAAATATGAATAAAAGAATTTATTTTATCCTAAAGTGCATAAAATAAATCTAAATCCTCCTTCCGATTGAGGTCGTCAATCTCAATCTTCAGCTATCATATATTTATGAATTTAAACAATACCGTTACACCATATCTCTAGTTTCTTAATATTGATCATCAATCAAATCTAAGATCCTATCAATACAGATTTAATCTAATCAACAACTTCATAAAATCTGGGCGTCAATCAAACCTTAGACAACTAAAGATGGAAAAGTAAAAATCGTTACTCAAATATGCAAATTCTAACCTTAGTCATCAATTCAAATTAAAACTTGGAGATATTTACAAAACTGTAAATTACATAAAATAAAATATAAACTAAAAAGCAAAGTAAAATATATCCTTCACCCCTCAGCCGCAGTCATCAATTGAAACTGAGAAACTTAAGATATCTACTCTAATCTTCAGCACCTAATTGTGGTCGTCAATTGCTCTTGAGAAACCTTGGATATCTAATGTACTCTAACTATTTTACACTATTGATCGAAAGAAAATCTAACCTCAGGCATCAATTGATGCTGAAATTCTTCTATGGTTTATTCCTACACCGGGCCCTCTTATTTATAAATCATAAGGAGTCGGTATAAAAAGTTTTAATTCTAATAAAAGAAACTACTAAAGTAAAAGTATCTGAATATAACTCTAATTCCTAATTTTATTCTTCCTTGCTTTCAAACCATAGATAAGCTTCCAAATTGTTCTCTTATTTTCAGCAACAAAGATCTTCGAAATTTATCTTCATCAATCTTCTCAGATCTGTGATTCACCAAACTTTTAATTTCAGAGATCTTCTAATTCGGTGCATGGTGGTGATAGTCTTCAATCACGTGATCAACAGCAGCAGATGTAGCAAAGGGAAAGCTTTTCTTTTATACAATCGTAAATTACAATTGTTCATCTTTTTCTGGATAATCATAAATCATGATTTCTCATTTTCACATAGCTTTCTTACTGGACGATTTTCTATTTTGAACAATCGCTTTTCTTGTATCGCTTTTTACTCCTTTGTTGCTTTCTGAAGAATCGTCTTTTGAAGAATCGTACATTACGATTTCCTTGCTTTTGCCGTGAAATGTGATAATTATATCTAAATTAGAAAGTTAAAAAGCACCTTCTTTCACACACATTTATCGGAATGAATCTAGAAAGATTCTCATATCATAAACACGATTTCCAAAGCACGCACACATGCTTACACATTCACATTTTCGAAAGGCTTATGCAAAACTCAATAGTAATTGATGACAAAACACATCGTATCATAATTCACATGCTAGTCGTATCAAATGCACATGGTATAGAGACTTCCCTACCTCAATCAAGCTCAAGCTAATCTATACATAGCTTTCTTGAGAGTCCACATATGCGCACACCCGTAAATCCTACATTCACAATGTTCAAATACACCCTTAGGAATGCTTAAAGAAAACTGAGGTATACCTTTCTAAAAAATTTTGACCAAAAGAAATAAAACAAAGTTTACTTTGTTTCTCGCGCGAGCGAGCTCTGGAGCTCGGGTGCTCGAGCACCATGCGAGGTCTGAACCTCGCGCATTCGACTGAATTTCTAGTGCACTGAAGGTCATCATGCGAGGCCTCGCATGAGCGAGCCTCTTTTCACGTAAGTCCTCGTGTGAGTGAGTCATAGAGCCCACATGCTTACTTATTCCTGTAGAAGGTTTCTCGCGCGAGCGAGCTTTGAAACTCGTGCACGCGAGAAACAGAAATGTTTTAGATCTGACTTTCTCTTTAATTCGATCCTCACGACACCTCACCCATATTTATTACACATCCTAATAACCATTAAATGAGATATTTTAAATATAGTGACCATTAATTTCTCACCTTAAACTCAGTGATCCCCTCGTAGATCGGATCGTTCTCTTTGAAGAAACAAAAAGGGTTTCAAAAACCCATTCCTTTCGCACCGAGCACTTCGATCACAACGCAACCCATAAATTCGTAGGGCTCAACTCCCCACACACACTTGCACAACTTTTACTACAATCTATTGGATCTAATAACAAGGATTCAAACAATCTTTCTCTTTTTTCTTTAAACCCTCTTTCTCCCTTCTTTCTATCTCTCTAACTCTCACCAACTCAAACAAGGAAAAAGGCTCACGTGTGAGATCGCCCCTCCATCAAGCAACCGGTATTGCTACCAAGTTAAACACCAACACATGAGTTGTCTATGACCTTATCCCTTAACTTCCTCTTAGTGTGAAACACATACACACCAAGGTGTGTTTACTTGCATGGGTTCCCTTGTGAACCACACACCACAATCCAACACACACTTCTCACGACTTACACGATTTATTAAATTGGGGTTATTACAAAAGTAAAAGTATCCGAATATAAAACTAATTCCTAATTTTATTCTTCATTGCTTTCAAATCATAGATGTGCTTCCAGATTATTCTCTTATTTTCAACAACAAAGATCTTCGGAATTTATCTTCATCAATCTTCTCAAATCTGTGATTTATCAAACTTCTAATTTTAGAGATCTTCTAATTCGGTGCATGGCGGTGATAGTCTTCAATCACGTGATCAGTAGCAGCAGATGTAGCAGAGGGAAAGCTTTTCTTTTATACAATCGTAAATTATGATTGTTCTTCTTTTTCTGGATAATCATAAATCAAAATTTCTCATTTTCACACAGCTTTCTTACAGGATGATTTTCCATTTTGAATGATCACTTTTCTTGTATCGCTTTTTACTCCTTTGTTGCTTTATGAAGAATCATCTTTTGAAGAATCGTACATTATGATTTCTTAGCTTTCTCTTTCTTTCTTCAACTTTAGCGCACAATTGCAAATTTTGATTTCTTGACTTTTAACTACGGCGAATCGTCTTCTTTCTCTCAATCTTTTTTTTTACTATTTTTTGAGTTTATTTTGATGAATATTAGCATTTTAGCTCTATTTTACTATTTTTCCTTAATATCTGTACATTGTTAACTTATTAGTAGCAAACTAAGTCCTAGCATCACTAAGTTAAGGGTGATAAAATAGTAAATTATGTGACTGATCACACCCCAAACTTAAGTTTTGGTAGTCCCAAGCAAACAAAGAAACATAAAATATCTAAGACTATTAATTTAAATGCCACTTTCGTAGGGAGCATGATTGCATTTATCAGATGCAACATGCCTTTAAACCCCTAGGTGATCCCTAGTGGAGGAGTTGTAGTAACCTGAAGGTTTTCAATGAAGTATTTTTAGATTTTTCTTAATTTTTTCAAAACTAAAATTTTAAAACAAAAGATTTTAATCTAAACTAATTTTGTACACTAGCTAAGTCAATCATCATATGGTTGTCATGATTTTTAAAAATTTATAAATCCTTTATCTTCACCTTCCATCATAGCAATTATCCTTGATCAGAACTCAGCAATTTCAATTCTATACAATGTAGAGTGTGTGCGTATCAGTAAAATGTTTATTCATCATAGATTTTCCTAAACTACAGATTTAGAAAATATTTTCATCCAAACTCTCATAATTGGCATACTCTCAAAAGGATATCAAAATTTTGGGTTCTCACATATGATATGTACATGATAAATTCAAAGGACAATAAAAAGGTAAATCTCATAAAATGGATAATCAATTATGATCATATGACTTTTCCGTTCATTCATAGTATCTATTTCATGCATCTCTACTAGACTCATACTTTTGTAAATCGTAAATCACAAAGGTCTTTCCTTCGGCTTCTAATGGGGCTTTGGGTAAAAGGGTTTCAAAGAAAGGTAGATAGAGTTTAAAAGTTTATGAGAATTCCGTTATTTCTTTTCTATCTTCATTCCTTCTTTTTTATTTCAATAAGTATCCAAAAAGTTGGATGACTTCTTCCCATTTTTCTTTTCTGTTTTCTTGTGTAAATCCCATTTTCGTAGAATCGTATTTTACGATTTCCTCTAAAAATTTTCTAAATCGTCTTTTCACAATTTTTTCTTTTCTTTTCCCACATTTTTCATATAATTATATCTATTCTCAGTTGTATCCTTTTCAGCAGATCCTTTATCTATTCTTGCTCATACTCCTTTCACTCCCAATTCTTCCCTTCTTTCCTTCTAAACTCTCAGAAATTGTAAGGGTTAAAGGTAGAAAGCTTTGGATAGTACATATGGTTAAAGGTTTATAAAATTCTGAAACTAAGAAATTTAGTTTAGGCTTCTAATATGGGTTCAAAGGATAGTTATTTTAAGGGATTTTAGCTTTTTGGCACTAATTAATCAAAAGATGGCTTTTTATCATCTTCACGATTTACTAGCATAGATGTCTTCTTGTTTTGATACAATTGATAGATAGTTCTAAAAGAAACAAATCCTCATATTCATAGAATATTTGATTCAATTTTTCAGCAATATGAGATTAAAACAAGTCAAGAAGTTCAATGGAATTTAAGCTTGAATAGATAGTAGTCTCTCTCTGAATAGAAGAGGAAATGATGGCTCAAAAGCTCACTGGTTTAATAATTTTGAAACTATAGTCTAAATATTGTACTTTAAATCAAAGTATAGTTTCAAACATTCAATTGATATAGTGCCTAAAAGGGTTAAACCTGAATTGTAACTGCACTATTGTTTGATTGTTGAACTTTTGCTACGATGGATCATGAAATTTTCAGGATTCATAAAAAAATTTCTTTTCATAATTTGCATATAATGGTTAACTGATCCTAATCAAATTTTTTTTTTATTATGCAAAAAGCAATTTAAACAAAGCAAAACAAACTAATATAATATACATAGAACACGGAAGTTGTGTATTCCCCCCAAACTTAAATAGGACAATGTCCTCCTTGTGCTCAAAATAGGGGATACTCAAAAAACAATTCATCATGATGCCAAAAGGATACCGTGCTCACAATCTGCAAAGTAAATCAATAATCTCCCTCAAACTTGGGAGAGATCATGTCCGACAGTATCGACAAGAAAACAACACCGGGCAACAAAATTAGATCATCAATCATAATAAAACAAAAGTTTCCAAGTGATTGTAAATCCATACGTTCACTCAAAATATCATACTGTACATCAGGGAATACGCTACGATCAATCGTGTCTTACCACAATTTGAATCGTAATGCAGTCTTTAAACAAAATTTTCTAATCTAAACAAAGCAGAAGAATTATTTTACATATTTTACAAAATTTTGCTACGGATGAGTCGGTAGCTCGAAGGTGCCCATGAGTGTATCAAACATACTCAGGGTCTACCAATGATATAATGATCAATGGCTCTTCTTCGTCTGGAAAGAGAATTTCCAGGTTTCCATATCTTCGTTTGAGAATTAAGAGGGGAGACATGAACAAAATATGTGCTCTCCTCTAACTTTTTTAGATTTTTATAAAACGGTGGCCGTGCATCGAAAACATTAGGAAAGGGTTTCCTTAGTACATATGATACTTCAGTCACAATATTCGGCACACTATCTTTATTATCTTGTTGGGGTTTGTTTTTAGTTTTTCTGGTGGGGAAACATCTGCAATAATTTTAAGCTCACTATCCTTAGTCTCGGAGATGACTACTAACGTAGGCATCTCCACCTTGTTATCAACAGTCTCATCACTTCTTAAAGTTTGAAGATTGGATCTGTTCTGGGGGAATCGATGTATCTCCCATAAAACTTGACCTCTCGGGTTATTCACAAGTTGTGACTGTAACTGGTTGCTCTCTCATTCCACCAATTGTGTTGCTAGCTGCTCAACTTGGGCTTCCAGCTTCGTAATAGATTGTTTGTGCGAATATAAAACTTGAGAGAATTGAGCGAGCTGGGATAAATCCTTGGAACGTTGATGCCACTATTGCTATAAATCCCTAAGGATTTGAACAATTGTACCATCAAATTCGTTGCTTGGAGGACTGAACTGCTGTTACTCATATGGCTGATATGGTCTCATGGGTGGCAGGTAGGTCTGTTGAAAATTTTGTGCAGGAGGATAGCTTGGCTCAACAACAAATGGTCTCTGTTGTTGGCCACTAGTAGAGCCATAATTAAAAAAAGGATGGTTACCGTAGTCTTTCCACTGCGAGTTGTACGTGTTACTATAATCACTCTTCTAGAACGCATATGCCTATTCCTAGCCTATCATCTTCGGGTGCACTGGGGCAACAGGACATTTAAACACTCAAAATATTTATAGATTTGGAATGAGTGTGATGCATAAACCAGAAAAATTATATATATATTTTTTCTTTTTAATTTTTTCTGATTTTATTTTTGTTTTTTGGTAGATCTAATTTTTATTCTACAAAGCAGGAAGAGAAAACAAATCTTAGCCTTTAGCTTCTTTTGTCAGGGAAAGTGTTGGAACCTTCAACTCGCTGCTTCGAATAAACTTGTAAAAGCTTAAAAATTGATCAAAGAAAATTAAAAATATAAAGAAATATAAAAAGAGAAAGATAAAAATTAGATTTTGAAATTAAAATAGAAAATAAAATTGCTTCCCCGGCAACGGCGCCAAAAACTTGATCGGCTTATTTTATGTATTAAAATTATATTAAATTCAAGTCTTAACCTATTGCAAACGCACAATAAAAATCATAGTACTAACATAGGATCGTTCCCACGAGGAAGTTTGCCTAACTATTTATTACTTATTTATATCTTCTACTTAAATCCTTATTTTAAAAACTTCTATTTATCTTTAAGATCTAATCTACTGGAGAAATATAAATAAAAGAATTTATTTTAATCTAAAGTGCATAAAATAAATCTAAATCCTCCTTCTGATTGAGGTCTCCAATCCCAATCTTTAACTATCGGATATTTATGAATTTAAACAATACCGTTACACCATATATCTAGTTTCTTAGCATTAGTCGTCAATCAAGTCAGATCCTATCAATACAGATTTAATCTAATCAACAACTTCCTAAAATCTGAGCGTCGATCAAACCTTAGAAAGCTGAAGATGGAAAAGTAAAAACCGTTATACAAATCTATAAATTCTAACCTGAGTCGTCAATTCAAATTAAAACTTAGAGATATTTACAAAGCTGTAAATTGCATAAAATAAAATCTAAATTAAAAAGCAAAGTAAAATATGTCCTTCACCCCTCAGCCGCAGTTTTCAATTGCTCCTGAGAAATTATAGATATCTACTCTAATCTTCAACACCCAATTGCAGTCATCAATTTCTCTTGAGAAACCTTGGATATCTAATCTACTCTAACTATTTTACACTACTGATCGGAAGAAAATCTAACCTCAGGCGTTAATTGATGCTGAAATTCTTCGATTGCTTAGTCCTACACCGAGCTCTCTTATTTATAGATCATAAGGAGTCAATTTACAAAGTTCTAATTCTAATAAAAGAAACTACTAAAGTAAAAGTATCCTAATATAACTCTAATTCCTAATTTTATTCTACCTTACTTTCAAACCATAGATGTGCTTCCAGATTGTTCTCTTATTATCAACAACAAAGATCTTCAGATTTTATCTTCATCAATCTTCTCAGATCCATGATTCACCAAACATCTAATTTCAGAGATCTTCTAATTTGGTGTGTGGCAGTGATAGTCTTCGCTCACTTGATCAGTAGCATCTGATGTAGCAGAGGGAAGCTTTTCTTTTATACAATCGTAAATTACGATTGTTCTTGTTTTTCTGGATAATCGTAAAGCACGATTTCTCATTTTCACACAGCTTTCTTACTGGACGAATTTCTATTTTGACCGATCGCTTTTCTTCTATCGCTTTTTACTCCTTTGTCGCTTTCTGAAGAATCGTACATTATGATTTCCTAGCTTTCTCTATCTTTCATCTTCAGCTTTAGCGCATAATCGTAAATTTCGATTTCTTGACTTTCAACAGCGGCGAATTATCTTCTTTCTCTCAATCATTTCTTTACTACTTTTTGAGTTTATTTTGATAAATATTAACACTTTAGCTCTATTTTACTATTTTTTCTTAATATCTACGCATCGTTAATGTGATAGCCATCGTTTCGGCACTCCGAAACTCGCCCTGTCAGCGGGTTGGCACTAAGGCCGAACCTCGAACGACTACATAGCTCATCATTCACACAGCGAAAACAAAGCAGAACCATACTAACTAACTAACATAACAAAATCAAGAGGTACTAACATTAATCATCAAAAGCTCAAAATGACGATTCTAATTTCATATGAATGCCTATAGAAAAAGAACTGACAAGAACCACCGGTAAGGACCATTCCTTACCGAAACATGGTTCACCAAAAAGAATTTTCATCATCATTCAGTTTTTACACATATCCCTTACAAAACTCAACAATTTTAATCTCTCAACTTAAGGCCAGACCTATCAGGCAAAGCGCACATAAAACAACCCTCAAGGAGAATTTCATCAAAATCCTCACCAGGTGAGTAATCAGGATCCTCCTATTCTAAAATCTCAGCTCCTACGTCTTCACCTGAACCTGTGACAAGTAGTTGAGAAATGAGCTTCATCCATGCTCAATAGGGAAATACTTATAGCATGCACATTATGAACATCAAACATATATCTTATGACATAATGGAAATAAAGCTTAGCGAAGTGAATGCACATTAGTGATGTCATGGAATGAAACACATATATGGTGCTTGGAAATGTAAACACATGTACGCATCATGATCTTAACAAATGAAAAGAAACTTAAAGGTGCTTTACTTAATGTCCGATGGAATACCCACCATCGTCATTCATATGAACCATTTTCACATATATCCAAGGTCCCATAAAGTTGGATACTTGGCCGAATATAATTACCGTTGTACGGTAGGAGTCACAAATCACACATAACACAGGGTGTACCGATTGGCCGCCGTATCGGTCACAGATATCCTGCCGTGTCAGTCACGGTTATACCACTGCATCGGTCAAGTATTCACATAGAACCTTAAATTTAAGTGCATACATATAGCTCATCGCCGTGTAAAGTGATAATTATAGTTTAATTTGAAAGTTTATCCAAAGTCTCAAACACATATCAAATCGAATTGAATCTTGAAAGATTGCTTGTAAACACATATTTTCAAAAGCATACATATGCATATCACTTTTTTAGTTCGAAGTCATCACAAAACTCACATGGTTTTATCAAAGAACACATCGTAACACCATTCACATGATTTTATCAAAGAACACATCATACATACTATACATGCTAATATATTAAATGCACATGGTATTAGGTTTTCCCTACCTTGAGATCTCAACCCGCACGCTCAATCCGCCATTTGGATTTACTTTTCGTCACACAACACCAGGTCACCTAAACATATCAATTTCATGGTTCACACATTAGAATGATGCTAAACATACCTCAGAAGATTTCTGCAAAATCCCTCAGTCAAAACACAATAAAATCCCGAATCTGGGAATTTCGATCGATCGAATCCCATTTCGATCGATCGAAATCCAGTTTCGATCGATCGAACTCATTTCTATCGGTCGAACTCCTCAGAATATATATAGCACTTCCTCAGTTCGATCAAATGATTTTCCAATTTGATCGAAAGAATCACAAATTCAATCGATCGAAAATAATTTTGATTGGTCGAATCCCATAGAAGCCAATTGACCAAAACACAGTTCGATCGAATGAATCCTAATTCGATCGATCGAAATCATATAATTCGATCGATCAAAAGTATTTTGATTGGTTGAATCCCTCAGAAGCTAATTAATAACTACGCATTTTGATCGAACGAATTTTAATTCGATCGATCAAATTTATAATTCAATCGATCGAAAATATGTCAATCGATCGAATCCTCGCAGCAAGATTTTCAAAATCTCTGTCTATACGTTTCGATCGATCGAGTGTGAGATTCAATCGATCGAAACACATTTCGTTCGATCAAAATTGATCTCGATCGAATTAATTTCTTCAGACTTCCAATTCTTCCTACTTAAGTCCATTTCGATCGATCGAACCAAATTTTGATTGGTCAAAATGAACAGATTTCATCTATTTTTGGGTTTTCGCACTCGTTCTCTTTTCTTTCCCAAATCAAACCCAATTTCTTATGATTCTTTGATCCTAAATTGAATAAAATTGACAACTATTACAATTTCACGATCCAGCCTTAAATTTCGTACTTTGATTTGCTCTGAATCCCCAATTCTTGCTTCTAGATCAGACTAGGGTTTCACCGAATGAATTGAGGTTTGTTCTTCTTCCAAACCTTTCGTCACAAGCATCGAGAAGGAATCATTCTTGCATTCAACTCGCATACAACACCCAATTCACCCACACTCTCCCCTTAATTCCTTATGATGAGCAATAAATAAGGTATTGAATGCAAAAAAAAATGAGGGCATTTATTTCTTTTTATAACCAAGGCCTAGGCTTCGGTACAAAATGGCTACACCACGGTTGGGTGTATGAGGGTTAACTAGCCCATAACCTACCCTACTTATACTAAATCCTTTCCATCGGAGTTGATCTATAGACATTACTTAGTCCACCGGTACAGTCATCGACATGTAGACTGTCGACACGCATATCGAGGTATACTGTTCATGGGTTAAAACTTAGGGACGTTACAGTTAACTTGTTAGTAGGAAAGTAAGTCCTAGCATCACTAAGTTAAGGATGATGAAATGGTAAATTATGTGATTGATCACACCCCCAAACTTATGTTTTGCTAGTCCCTAGCAAACAAGGAAGCATAAAATATCTAAAACTATTAATTTAAATATCACTTTCATAGGGAGCACGATTGCATTTAGCAGCTGCAACAAGCCTTTAAACCCCTCGGTGATCCCTAGTGGAGGAGTTGTAGTCTCCTGAAGGTTTTTAGTGAAGTTACCTACAAACTTTAAATATTTTTGGGTTTTTCTCAATTTTTTTAAAACTAAAATTTAAAAAAAAAAGATTTTAATCTAAACTAATTTTGTACACTAGCTAAGTCAATCGTCATATGGTTGTCATGATTTTCAAAAATTTACAAATCCTTTTCCTTCACTTTCTATCATAGTAATTATCCTAGATCAGAACTTAGCAATTTCAATTCTATACAGTGTGGAGTTTGTGCGTATCAGTGAAAAGTTTATTCATCATAGATTTTTCTAAACTACAGATTTAGAAAATATTTTCATCCAAACTCTCACTATTGGTATAGTCTCAAAAGGATATCAAAATTTTGGGTTCTCACATATGATATATACATGATAAATTTAAAGGACAATAAAAAGTTAAATCTTGTAAAATAGATAATCAATTATAATCATATGACTTTTCCGTTCATTCACAGTATCTATATGACACCATGGATTTTCGACCCCAGAAACCCGTGCCATCAGGTCGGTCCTTACGACCGAACCCTGAACGCATCGAACACTTAGCACATCCACACACAAGGTGGAAACAAAGCACATACTTATACTAACAAAAGAAATCTCCAGTTCTAATATCAAAGTAACGCTCAAAATAATGGATCTAATCCCATGAGAGTATGCATGAGCAAAAGAACCAAAAAGAACCACCGGTGATGGCCTTCCATCACCGAAACATGGTTCACAAAACAATAAGGTAAATGTTGAGAACTGAAAAATACCATTTTCCACCCCTTAACCTGGGTCTTGATAGACCTTTGAGAGTACTAAATAAGTGTTTTTAGCATTTGTTTTACAGCTAACAATAAAGGCAGGCTTAACCCTGAAAGCAGCTTAAAAGTGTAAAAAAGATGACTCATTCTAATCTAGTGGAAGAAGGAGAAGGGACAACCTCACTGGCTGTCAAAATGCCTCAACTAAAGAGGACAAAGGCCTGGTCTCAACCTGGAAAGAGGTTTGGAGCTATTCAAACAAAAGAATGCATTACAGAATGCTTTTCGAAAAGAACCTGAACTTTTCAAAAAGAACCTGAACTTTGCGAAAAAAACTAAAAGCTCCAGGCTTAGTTTTCGAAGAGCACCTGAACTATTCGAAAAGAAGAGAACTCCTTGCGAACATCACCAGATCTGTGCGAAAAGAGCTTCAGAAGTTACAGAACCTTGCGAAAAGTTCTCCAAACTGTGCGAAATGGTGTTCTGAAGATTCCCAGCATCTGCAAGGGTAATTCAGTAATCTCTGCATGTGCCCCAATGCATTTAAAAAACCCAGGGATATTCTGAAAGATTCTGAGCACGAACCAAAGGCATATTCCACTCCATGTGAACACCCAAAGATGAAATTACTTGGTGGGAACTTCTAGAAGCTCAAACAGATTTTTAAATTACATAACAGAATTGATGCTTCTATCACTTGATTGGCTGAACCAGATCAAGCAGTTCTGATTGGCCAAAACAAATCTGGATCCTTGTGCTCGACTCCTATTAGTTGATACAGATCTAACCAATTCTGATTGGTTAATACACATCTGAGCTGGACTTAGGGAAAACTATAAATAGACGAACCATTTGCCCAATTTGGGTATCCAGATTTTGAGTTTCATTTCTATTGCCCCATTTCTAATTTAGATAGCTTGTCTGAAACTTCTGTAATAGCCTAGCTTTTATTTGTAACTGAGAACTGTGAGATACTTCTGTAATTCAAGTGAGAATTGTATTCAAGACTACAAATCCGAGAGCTGTTTAAGCTATGCTCTGTAATTGTAATGGTGAATTTGAAAAGGTTGCTGTCAGCAGTACGTTCTCAATCGGAATCATGTTGAGGGTTCCTTGTGATCTCCTTACTCATTAGATTCCTTTAGATTTACTATTTTTTAAAGCAGTTTCCCTTAATTCATTATCCCTGTGAGAATCTGCGTTTATAACCTAATTTCTCACAGCATTTGTAGTGGTGTTTTTTATTCTAAATCAAGGATTCGGATTGAAGACTATTGGATGATCTGTGCCCATTGAAGTGGACAGACCATAGCCATAAGTCCAACTCAATCCTAATCCTTGAGTTGGATTACTTTCTCTTGCATCTGTGCTGGTAGCCAGATTAAGATTTGATAATATCTCATTTGTTTTACATTAATTCTCACTCTGCAATCAAGTACTAAGTCGAAGTTAGATATTATTTCTCCATTCTTATTAATTTATATCAAATCTCCCCAACTCGGATCTGGATCATTTAGTTTAATTTTTACTTTTATCATTTAGTTAATGTGACAAATTCAACCTCCCATCTTATGTGCTTTGTAGATAGGATAAGAGGTCAGATCTGGAGGTTTATCTTACATTTTAAATCAATTCCCTGTGGACGATCTTTTACTCACTTACATTTAAAACTTGCTACAATTGGCCCTGATCTTGCAGGCTAATTAAGTTCTCTCTGTGCTTATATTTCTTTATTCTTTTTAGTTTTCCAAATTCAGTATAATTCATCATTTGCAAATCTGTTTTCAAAACACAAATAAATCATGCACACTTAGAACAGCAACAAGTTTTTGGCGCCGTTGCCGGGGAATAGATTTTAAAATTGGTAGACCTAAGTTTTTTTTTTTTACATCAGTGCTAACTGTTCTATTGTTTAAATCTGTGCAGTTATTCCTATACATTTGAGCGTGGAATCTACTGTGAAAGGAATACTGAAGGTTTACTTTGCATAATTTTACTCTCTATTTCTGTGTTGTATGTTTGGTAGGACTCTCAATCCTGAGATTGTCCCTCTGAATTTAGAAGTTGAAAGGCTACTAAGAACCAGACAAACATCATAGAATTTTGCTGAGACTGCTACTATGGGTGAGCAACCTAGACTTTTGAGGGATTACTATGCACCTGGTGCATATAATTCTCCATTTTATATCCAATTTCCTACTGTTGAAGGAAATTATGAGATCAAATCATCAACTATCCAGATGTTGCCTTCTTTCCATGGTTTGAGTAAGGAAGATCCATACAAGCATGTGGATGAATTCTTGTCTCTTTGTACCACGTTCAACATAGCTGGACTGGGTCCAGAGGCAACCAAGCTTAGGCTCTTTCCTTTTTCATTAAAGGACAAAGCTAGAGCATGGCTATCCATGTTGCCACCAAACAGCATTACTTCTTGGAATGATTTGCAATGTAAATTTTTAGCCAAATACTTCCCTATGTCTAAGACTAGCCAGTTGAGACAAAATATTATTTCTTTTTCATAACACTCAACTGAAACTTTCCATGAAGCATGGGAAAGATTTAAAGAACTTTTAAGGCAATGTCCTCATCATTAAATTCCCCGATGGCAGCTTGTTCAAATCTTCTATCAAGGAATTGATCAAAAGGGCAAGAATATGGTAGCTGCTTCCTGTGGAGGCACCTACTTGCAAAAAGTAGTTGAGGAGGTCTGGGACCTATTTGAAGTTATTGGTGAAAATTCAACTCAACAGGAATCTTTGTCAAGAGACATTGAGAATCCTGCTCGGTTGAATAATCAGCAGACCACCAAGGGAAAGATTTATGAGGTGAATGAGTTAGAAAGGAAAATGGATAATTTGACCACTAAGTTTGATAGATTGATGGACTCACTTAAAAATCCAATGGTTGTAAGAGTAGAGGAGGCATGTCTGATATGCCAGTCCCCTACTCATTCACATGATCAATGTCTAGCTGCACCACAGTTCCCAGATCTAGTGGTGGAGCAAGCTCATGCTGCCCAATCGTTTGGACAGATGCAATCAAATGAATATGAATGGAGAGGGCACCCCAATTTAAGGTAGAGCCAGGGCAATTATCAATCACAGCAGCAGCAACCAAATAACCAAATACCTTTCAAAACTGCTCAGCCTTACCAGCAGAATTTTTATTCCAAGTAAAATTTTTAGCAGCCCATTCCACAACAGATGGCACAACCTGTGCACCAATCTGCTCCAATTCAAACCCCTTCCAGATCTCCTTCTTTTAAAGACTAAGTTCTAACTTCACTCCAGAATTTAGTGTCTTTAACTCAGACTGTAAACTTTCACAGTCAGAGCATAAAGAAGATTGAAGAAACATTGGGTCAACTTTCAAATACTTTGGCCACAAGAGAGGAAGGCAGGTTACCCAACCAACCCTTGAACAATCCTAAAGGATAGTTCATGGTTGGAGATGCCTTTGTTTCACATGAAGAAGTAAAAGCTATCACTACCTTGAGAAGTGGAAGAGTTGTAAATAACAATGTAGGTACTGAAAAAGAAGAAGAAAAAATTGAGGAAACTGCTAGAGATATGCAGCAGGAGCAGCATGATGTTAGCATTGGGGGTACTGATGTACCTCAGAAAAATTAATAAAATAAAAAAACAAAAAATCAAAAAAATTCTAGTGATGATTCTAAAGCTATAAATGAAGGACTAGTTCCTCATTTACCATTTCCCCATGCCATAAAATCTGCATCCCCTTTTGATAAAGGGAATACAAAAATAGATGAAATGATGGAGACTTTCAAGCAAGTCAAGATAAATCTACCTTTGCTTGATGCAATCAAACAAGTCCCAGAAAATGCAAAATTTTTGAAAGATATTTGCACTCACAAAAGATAATCTAGGATACAGTTATCCAAGAAGGTCTTTGCTGTGGAAAGAGTTAAACAGGTTTTGTCCATTACCACACCTCCTAAACTTCAAGATCCTGGAATCCCCACAATCCCTTATATTATTGGGGAACATACCATTGAAAAGGCTCTATTAGATTTGGGTGCTAGTGTCAACCTGCTTCCATATTATGTATATGAGAAACTAGGTTTGGGAGAGTTAAAACCCACTCATGTGGTGTTACAACTAGCAGACAGATCTGAAAGAAAGCCAGTTTGGATGATTGAGGATGTATTGGTAGGGGTAGATAAGTTTTTCTACCCTACTAATTTTTTGGTATTAGACATGGAACCTACAAAAAGCAGAACTTCCATCCCTGTCATTTTGGGGAGACCATTCCTGGCTATAACTAATGCTTGCATTCAATGTAGGTCTGGTATTATGGAAGTGTCTTTTGGAAATATGAAGGTAAAGTTAAATATCTACAATGTAGTTACACAACCTCAATTCAGTTCTGAGGAATGCTTTCTTGTTGATTTGTTGGATGAACTGGTAGAAGAAACTTTACCACAGTTTTTGCAGTGTAAAGATTTAACCACAGATTTTAAAGATGCTTGGAGAAATGCTGTGGAAGAAACAGTTTGTGCCTCAAAGTCTGAGGAGGTCAATGCTGTGCAAAGAACTCATGATCAATCAGTAAGGTTTTCTTCATGGAAACCTGTTGTTCTTCCCCTTCCATAAACAGCCAAGGTACCTTTGTTACCTGATGTAGAGAAATAAAGCTTAAAATTTGAAATATGTGTTTTTAGGAGACCATAAAATATTGCCTGTGATTATTTCTTCTTCCCTCACTGAGGAGCAAGAGGAAGAGTTGTTGATTGTATTGAAACAACATAAGAGGGCAATTGGCTAGACTATTGCTGATTTGGGAGGAATCAATCCAGCTGTTTGCATGCATAAAATTCACTTGGAAGAAGATGCAAAGCCTTCTAGAGAAATGCAAAGGACGTTGAATCCTCATATGCAAGAAGTGGTCATGAAGGAGGTTGTTAAGTTGTTGGATGCAGGGGTCATTTACCCCATCTCAGATTCAGCTTGGGTGGCACCTACACAGGTGGTACCTAAGAAATCGGGGATTACTGTGGTAACCTCAGATTCTGGTGAGCTCATTTCAACCAGACAAACCACTGGTTGGAGGGTCTGTATTGATTACAGAAAGCTCAACACAATGACCAGAAAAGACCATTTTCCTCTTCCATTCATTGATCAAATTTTAGATAAGCTAGCAGGAAAAGCTTATTATTGTTTTCTTAATGGTTACTCTGGTTACAACCAGATTCCTGTGTATCCACAAGATCAGGAAAAGACCACATTCACTTGCCCCTTTAGCACTTTTGCCTATAGGAGGATGCCTTTTGGTCTTTGTAATGCTCCTGCTACCTTTCAAAGATGTATGCACTCCATTTTCTCTGATATGATTGACCAATTTATGGAGATTTTTATGGATGACTTTTCAATATATGGAGACAGTTTTGCCCAGTGTTTACATCATCTCTGCTTGGTGTTACAGAGATGTGAAGAAACCAATTTAGTTTTGAGCTGGGAGAAGAGCCATTTTATGGTCACCCAAGGCATTGTCCTTGGCCATGTTGTCTCCCACAAGGGCATTGAGGTGGACAGAGCAAAAATTGATTTAATTGCACATTTGCCTCCTCCCAAAACTGTTAAGCAAATCAAAAATTTTCTGGCGCATGCTGGATTTTACAAGAGGTTCATTAGGGACTTTAGTAAAATATCCAAGCCTCTTTACCATTTATTGTGCCAAGATGTTCCTTTTGTTTTCAATAATGAATGCCTGAAGGAATTTGAATTCTTAAAAAATTGTTTGATTTCAGCTCCAATACTACAGTCTCCAGATTATTCACTGCCTTTTGAGCTGATGTATGATGCATCAAATTATGCTTTGGGAGCTGTTCTTGGGCAAAGAAAGGATAAGCTGCCTCATGTCATAGCTTATGCCAGTAGATCGATGATTGATGCACAGCTTAATTACACAACAACGGAGAAAGAGCTGCTGGCAGTTGTTTTTGCCTTGGAGAAGTTTAGGTCATATGTTTTGGGTTCACAAATTGTGGTGTTCACTAACCACTCAGCCTTGAAATATCTTCTGTCTAAGAAGGATACCAAACCAAGATTAATCAGGTGGATCCTCCTATTACAGGAGTTTGATTTGTAGATTAAAGATAAAAAGGGTGTGAAAAATGTGGTGGCTGACCACCTGTCTAGAATTCTAACTGCTGAGATTGATAAGTTGCCTATCAATGAATCTTTCCTTGATGAGCAACTTTTTGCTATCAATGTACACACCCGTTGGTTTGCAAATATCGTCAACTTTTTGGCTACTGGAAGGACCCCTCAACACTGGAATAAAATGGATAAAGATCTTTTCTTCTTAAAGGTTAAACATTTTATTTGGGAGGATCCTTATCTGTTCAAGATTTGTGCAGACCAAATAATTAGAAGATGTGTCCATGAAGAAGACTTTCATAGCATACTCTCCATGTGTCATGAACAGGCCTGTGGAGGTCATTTTAGTGGAAACAAAACTGCTGCAAAAGTTTTGCAGTGTGGATTTTATTGGCCCACACTCTTCAAAAATGCCCTGCAACACTGTAAGTCTTGTCAGAACTGCAAGAGATTGGGCAACATTTCCAAAAGAAATTCAATGCCTTTACAACCCATTTTGGTAGTTGAATTGTTTGATATTTGGGGGATAGATTTTATGGGACCTTTCCCTCCCTCAAATGGTTTTAATTTCATCTTAGTAGCTGTGGATTATGTATCCAAATGGGTTGAAGCCACAACCACTAAAACCAATGACCACAGAGTTGTCTTCAAATTCTTAAAGGACAACATCTTTTCCAGGTTTGGGTCCCCCAAAGCCATTATTAGTGATGGGGGAAGCCATTTTTGTAACAAGCATTTTGAAGTTCTATTGAAAAAGTACTCTGTCACTCACAGAGTAGCTACTCCATATCATCCACAGACCAGTGGACAGGTGGAGATTTCTAACAGAGAACTCTAACATATACAGGAAAAGACTGTGAAGAAGGATAGAAAAGATTGGTCCCTTAAACTGAATGATGCATTGTGGGCATATAGTGTTGCCTATAAAATCCCAATTGGCATGTCCCCATTCAGATTGGTCTATGGTAATGCATGCCATTTACCAGTGGAGTTAGAATATAAGGCCTTTTGGGCTATTAAAACCTTGAACATGGATCTTACTACTACTGGTAATCACAGGAAACTGCAGCTTGCTGAGTTGGAGGAGCTAAGAATGGATGCGTACACCAATGCAAGATCTTACAAAGAAAAAATTAAGGCTTTCTATGACAAAAATCTGCTGAGAAAAGAGTTCATATTTGGCTCTAAGGTATGGCTATTCAACTCAAAACTTAAGTTTTTTCCTGGAAAGCTGAGATCCAGATGGGAAGGGCCATATACTGTCATTCAAGCATCTCCTTCTGGGGCTGTTGAAATTATGGACCCAAGTGATGGGAGAACCTTGAAAGTAAATGGTCAGAGGCTCAAACCATGCATTGAAAATACCCTGGAGCCTGTGCTGACCATCTATCATCAAGAGCCTCCACAAATCTGATGTTAAACAACTGTATCATATGTATTTTACTTGTGTCTGTTTTGTAGTTTTTGCATAGTTTATTTCTCTGTTTTTAGTCATGTTTTACACTCAATTCAAGAAGTTTACAATATGTGAAAAATCAATTCGCAAAGAAAAAAATTCATTTTGAAAAGTTTAAATTCCTTTTCGAAAAGGATCTGGACCTGTAACTAACTGCTCGAAAAGAATGATAAGCTTTTCGAATAGGTGGTTCTGAAGCCTTTTGCTTTTCGAAAAGTTGTTTCTGAAGCCATTTGCTTTTCGAATGGTACTGATGCCATTCTCCTTTGTAAAAAGGACTGTTTTTAACTTTTTGAAGACTTCAAAGATGCTTTGTGAAAATCATTTTTAGCATATTTAAACCCTTTCGAAGAAAGGGTTTCATATTCGAAAGCATTCCCAGAGTGTCCTGTTTTACAGAAAACTCATTTTCCTTCCATTCCTACGTGCTTTTGGAGTTCAGATCCAATTTCCTTCACATCTGTTCCACTGATTAAGCTTGAAGAGAGGGACCCTTTGCTTCTGATTATGGTAGATTTAATCAAGCGATCAAAGATTTCAAGCAAAACCCTAGATTTCGCTATTTTTCTTTCTGTTTGTGTTTTGCAAAGTTGATTTCTGTGTCAGCATACATTGTGTGAGATTCAAACAAAGTTTTAAAATAGGGAAAGCTGAAAAATCATTAGCTGCAATGTTCCCTAAGTCTTCTGCTAAGAAAGTTAGTAAACCCTCCACCAAAGGAAAAGCCAAAACCTCAGCCAAGAGGAAACTGTCGATGGATAAAGCTGATAAAAGTGAGAAAGGGAAAAAGGTTAGACATGAGGAACCCATCCCAGCAGCTGACCCTAGTCCTGAGCCTGAGCTTCCTCCTCTTCCTATGCATTTGGTACTGCCAAACCCTTTCATTGAAGCTCAGAAGCTGATCCCGGAGCTTATTGTTGATGAAACCTTTTTCTTGAACAAACCTGAATGTAAGTTATCCTTGAACTACATCAGGGATGCTTCACTGAGCAATATCCTAACCCCTCTTCCAAAGAAAATCTATCCAAGAATGGTGAGATTATGGTACCAAAACATGGTAAAAGTGACTGAGAAGGATGCTGATGTCCCTACTCTTGTAATTTTCATTGATGATTGCGATTTAACAGTCACTTATGAAGACATTGGAAATGCCTTAGGAATACCATTTCAACATGATCCAGCTGGTCCTATAGCTGCACCAGAGACAACTTCTTTTAGAGAAATGGCTGCACATCTAACCCAAGGCATCGTTGGAACTGGGCAGGCCATCATGAGGAGAGACTTAGCACCTCAATTTTTGCTGATGGATTCTATTTTGAGAGGATGTTTTTATGTCACTGGGCACAGTCAGGAAAGAAGGACACCCATTTTGGAGGCCCTCTTTCATTTCTCTAAGGGGCAATTCTTCAATGCCCCTATGCTAATTTTTGAAGCCATGGCTGACATCAGTGTCAAGATGAAAAAGGAGTAAAAAATAGCTAGAATACCATTTGGTAGGCTGATCACAGCCCTACTAAGAGCCAAATTTGACATTGATGAGCAAGTGCCATTTGAGATTGTCTCCCCTCACGCTTTTGGGAAGAGGGCTTGGACTACAAGCCAAACCATGTTGAATAGAATGAGGGAAGAGGTTGAGCCAGCCCAAGAACCTGCTATACCTGCACCAGCCCCTACAACTGCCATTGAACTCAAGTATACTACTGAGAGGTGACTCTTTAGCTGCACCTATTTCACTTGCAGCTGACATTGAACAAGCTGTCATTACTGAGGTGACTAGCTTTTCAGCTGCACCCATTATTGAAGAGGTCATCATCTTACCCACTTCACCTAACACTGCTCCTATTCCTTCACCCATTCCAGCAGTCCCATCACTCATAACCACCATAATCCCAATTGCAGACTCTCCCTCTACACCAACCACTCCAGCCATACTTACACCACCAATTTCCCCTAACAATGTCCAAGATATGGCCACAGATTTTGTTGAACACTCTCCTAGCACTCCCCTTCTCCAAAGCTTCTCAGGTTCACCTGCTTATTCAACTCATACACCTGAAATCACTCATACCCCTGAACTTGAGATATTCACAACAGAGGCCTATTCATCTTTGATGGGATCTATCTTGGAGAATATTGAGCTTGAATCTGTACCCATACCTGACCCTCCTCATTTCACCCATTTGGCTACTTCCCCCTTTACAGCCATTTAACCCATTGCCCCTTAACCATCTACATCAATTTTACCAGCCCCTACTTTGCATACCACACCCACACTTGACACAATTAGCCAAATCTTTACCTTTCTCCAATCCATCCAAGCCCAACTACAGATCAACACAGACAACCAGTCTGTGACAAATTCCATTCTCCAAACCTTGGCCTCCACATCCCAAACAACCACCTTAGCCACTGTACCTTCTGTTGCTGACCAGGCAACCCAAACAGATCCGAAGGTAATAGTTTTAGATCCACCCATCCTCAATGTGTCTGACCATGCTACCTAATTCAAACCTGAGGCAATACTTTTGGATTCACCTACACCCATCCTTAATGTCTCTGATCAAGCCACCCAAACTGACCCTGAGGTAGTGCTTGTAGATTCATCTTCCCCTTCCCCCACTGCTGGAATACATATGGTCCCCTACCACTCCATTCCCATCCCACGTTTTGCCACTCTTAAAAGGGCCATGGAAGATAACCCTTACATCTTTTGCGACGTCCTTAAGGGGATTGCCGATTTCCACACTTACATCAAAACCCCTTATGAAGACCAGATTCTGAAGCTGGAGCTGTTTATGAAATTTGAGAGAGAGAAGATGCAGGACCTGTTGGGCCAAACTTTTCAGATGGTTAGGAGTGAACAGCACAAAGTTACCATGTCACAAGCACAGCTTGAACAAGAAAAATTGAGGGCTAATAGACTTGCAAAATATATTGGCCTCACCAAAAAGATCAAATCTGAGGAGTACACCGAACTTCAAGCCACAATCCAAGAGAAAGCTAAATCGAGTTCAGACTCCAATACTGACTCAAGTTCAAATTCCAACACTGATTCCAGTTCTGACCCCATTGAACCAACTTATGATATAGATTTTGACCCCAGTTTTTAGAATACCTTGTACATGTTTGTGTTGTTGGTTCTGTAGTATGTAATTAATGTTTACTGTTGCCTTTTGTTAAATTGCAATTACTGTGCATTTCTTTTCTTTCTTCTCTGTCAATATGCTTTTTGTTTTGTTTTCTTTTCTTTTTGCTCATGCACTTCTGAACCAGTGAGGACACTGCTCATCATAGGTTTGGGGGTGAGGCAGAATTGCCAATAGTTTAGTTAACATCAATACAGCATATGAGCAGCAAAATTTTTGAAATTGAAGTGTTTTCACACCTGTTGTTTTGAAAAAAAAAATCAGGAAGTTAAAACTTTTTAAAATTGATTTCTAGTGTAATTCTAATACTTTCATGAAGTGAATGTCAGAAAATTTCCAAAAGAAAATTGATGTTTTAGTAAAACTAAAAAGAGAGGAAACAGTGATGATATACCTCAGGAATTTAATAGAAAACCACACCCAGTGAGATTTGGGACTGAAATGTATTCTTTGGAGGTATGAATTGGCAATTTTTTTCTGCTCTAGGGACTGTTTGAACCTGCTTACTATCACTAGAAGTTACACATATCCAAATTGAAATAATTTGACAGCAATCATGATATTAAAGACATGATGTAAGGCCTCCTTTTGGACAGTTTGAACTTCAAAAAGCCCCACCTGTTGAAACTGCCCTTAATACACACCAGTTGAGCTTTATAAATCCAAGATTTCTTTGAAACCTCATCAACCGCATTTAGCCTAACCCTCACTCTGAGAATTCAGAAGGTAAAGGGAAGAAAGCTGAAGAAAGGTGAGTTGGGTAACAGTTTGGTAAAAGAAAAGAAAAATAGTTGAAGGCACTGATGTATCAACAGAAGAAGTGTGGCATTGCAGTCAATGTCATGTTGAAAAAAAGAAAAGAAAAAAGGAGAAGTCATTTCATTGGAAGTTTGAAAAAGAAAGAGAAAAAGATGGCCACTTTGGCTCTGAAAATTCAAAGAAGAAGATGAAATTGTGCTGAAATAAAGAAGGTGTCCATACCACCTCCTTACCTTGACTAACTTCTCAATTTTGAACTCCATTCCACCCCTTTATTCTTGATAAATTTCACCCATAAGCCACATTACAACCCAAGTTAAAGTCCTTACTAATCAAAGATGGATTAAGCTGTCACATGGAGATAAGGATTTGTGTAGTCTATGGTGAAAAGAGCAGTAAATTCAGAACTGAAAAGCAATGCCTATGCTCCTGCTTACAGTCCTATATGAGGGCTGTAACTGCTCTTGAGCTATGTGAAATAGTACAACCCTCTTACTTGCATGGTGAGTGAAAATCCTGGAGAGAGTTGGGTTTGAAATCAACTAATTGGGATAACATCAAAACTAAATTCTCAAATAGAAGGCAAGCTTTTCATTAATTTGTCTTGTAAAAAACTTTTTGACACAAACTGAGTGAATGGTAAAAGGAATTACAGCAGAATTTTAGTTTTAAACAGATATTTTCTTGATATTCCTCTTACAGCCTGACTGATGCAGGTGTGAATAATCTAACTGGATGAAAGTCTGCTGTGACAGAACTGCATTGATATTAACTGATTTATTGGAGAAGTTTATGGGTACCCTCAGGAGACTTCACTCCTCCACTAGGGATCACCTAGGGGTTTAAAAGGCTTGCTGCATATGCTAAATGCAACTGTGCTCCTTACAAAAATGGCTTTTTCATTCTATTTTTAAATTTTGTCTTTGCTCAGGGACTAGCAAGCTTAAGTTTGGGGGTGTGTGTTGAGAACTGAAAAATACCATTTTCCACCCCTTAACCTGGGTCTTGATAGACCTTTGAGAATACTAAATAAGTGTTTTTAGCATTTGTTTTACAGCTAACAATAAAGGCAGGCTTAACCCTGAAAGCAGCTTAAAAGTGTAAAAAAGATGATGACTCATTCTAATCTAGTGGAAGAAGGAGAAGGGACAACCTCACTGGCTGTCAAAATGCCTCAACTAAAGAGGACAAAGGCCTGGTCTCAACCTGGAAAGAGGTTTGGAGCTATTCAAACAAAAGAATGCATTACAGAATGCTTTTCGAAAAGAACCTGAACTTTTCAAAAAGAACCTGAACTTTGCGAAAAAAACTAAAAGCTCCAGGCTTAGTTTTCGAAGAGCACCTGAACTATTCGAAAAGAAGAGAACTCCTTGCGAACATCACCAGATCTGTGCGAAAAGAGCTTCAGAAGTTACAGAACCTTGCGAAAAGTTCTCCAAACTGTGCGAAATGGTGTTCTGAAGATTCCCAGCATCTGCAAGGGTAATTCAGTAATCTCTGCATGTGCCCCAATGCATTTAAAAAACCCAGGGATATTCTGAAAGATTCTGAGCACGAACCAAAGGCATATTCCACTCCATGTGAACACCCAAAGATGAAATTACTTGGTGGGAACTTCTAGAAGCTCAAACAGATTTTTAAATTACATAACAGAATTGATGCTTCTATCACGGATCAAGCGATTACGATTAGCCAAAACAATCACTGGATCCTTGTGCTCGACTCCTATTAGTTGATACAGATCTAACCAATTCTGATTGGTTAATACACATCTGAGCTGGACTTAGGGAAAACTATAAATAGACGAACCATTTGCCCAATTTGGGTATCCAGATTTTGAGTTTCATTTCTATTGCCCCATTTCTAATTTAGATAGCTTGTCTGAAACTTCTGTAATAGCCTAGCTTTTATTTGTAACTGAGAACTGTGAGATACTTCTGTAATTCAAGTGAGAATTGTATTCAAGACTACAAATCCGAGAGCTATTTAAGCTATGCTCTGTAATTGTAATGGTGAATTTGAAAAGGTTGCTGTCAGCAGTACGTTCTCAATCGGAATCATGTTGAGGGTTCCTTGTGATCTCCTTACTCATTAGATTCCTTTAGATTTACTATTTTTTAAAGCAGTTTCCCTTAATTCATTATCCCTGTGAGAATCTGCGTTTATAACCTAATTTCTCACAGCATTTGTAGTGGTGTTTTTTATTCTGAATCAAGGATTCGGATTGAAGACTATTGGATGATCTGTGCCCATTGAAGTGGACAGACCATAGCCATAAGTCCAACTCAATCCTAATCCTTGAGTTGGATTACTTTCTCTTGCATCTGTGCTGGTAGCCAGATTAAGATTTGATAATATCTCATTTGTTTTACATTAATTCTCACTCTGCAATCAAGTACTAAGTCGAAGTTAGATATTATTTCTCCATTCTTATTAATTTACATCAAATCTCCCCAACTCGGATCTGGATCATTTAGTTTAATTTTTACTTTTATCATTTAGTTAATGTGACAAATTCAACCTCCCATCTAATGTGCTTTGTAGATAGGATAAGAGGTCAGATCTGGTAGCTCAGATCTGGAGGTTTAACTAAATATAAGTATCTGAATTGATATAACAAAATGGCTGGATGTACCAAACCATATCTACTCAAAATCTCGTTATCTAAATCACTCTCTCCACTGGAAGAATTCCTCAGGCGGAGGTTCTAACTCCTCCCCCGGTATGTACTCGGAGTCCCCCAAATTAGTATCCTCAGCAGCTGTATCTTCACCTGAACCTGTGACGTATAGTCAAAGGGGTGAGCTTCATCCAAGCTCCATAGATAAAATATCCATAGCATGCATTTTATCACATTACACATATTTTTCATGGCTAAAATTGAATAATTGAATGACACATTTGCAAGGCGTTCAAATGAAAGTGAACTAATTCACATACAAAAATTCCAAGGTATCACATGACTTCAAAAACTTCTCACATCTCACACAAAAGAAAACTTAAATTGATAACTTAACTAATCTTCCGAGCATATATAGCATCGAAAGCCGCAACATATCGATGGAACACCCACCATCGTCATTCAATGAACTATTTCACGATGCCAAGCCCTGAACTTTGTTACCAGGGTCACTTCACTCACATTGGCCATTCTCGGTCCACACATCATGCAAGGTTGTATGGATATCCCACCGTACCGGTCACGGATATCCCATCGTGTCGGTCACAATTATCCCGTCGAGTCGGTTGGGTATTCACACACAAAAACCTTAAATCGAGGTGCAAGGTTAACTTATAGTTTATCACCGTGAATTGTGGTAATTTATAATTAGTTTTAGAACTTAGAGTGTTGGGGTTCACACACACATATACAGTTCATGCTGAGTTCACACTCGCTCACGCACACACATTCCTTACTATTGAAACGATGTATAAAGCTCATGTAAATGAAATGGCAAGGTATCATAGCTTTCACCCACACACACACTGATCACATCATAATTCATATGCTTATCGTAACAAGGTACATGCTATAGAATTTTCCCTACCTCACACGAAGTCGCACTTAACTTCCATAGCTCAAGAAGGTTCTTTTAAGCCCAAGGCTCAAGGTCACACCTATCATACATGAATTTATAAGCAAAGCATAAAAAATGACGTAAAATAGGAAGAGACAAGGTCTCTTCAAAGTCCTTAGTCCAATAGAAGAAAAATCCAGAACTATCAAAATTGACCAGTCGATTCCCAAATCAGCCAGTCGGTTTCCAAAATTGACCGGTCGATTCCCAAATCGATCAGTCAGTTTCCTTCATAAACCAGACCTTCACAAGAATACCGATCAGTCGATTTCAAATCGACCGGTCGGTTTCCCATAAACTAATTTTACATGCTAACTATTTTTCTCAAATCGACCGATAGCGCTACTTTTGACCGATCGGTTTCCCAAATTGATCGATCGAAATGATTTCAACCGGTCGGTTTCGTTCACAGCTATTTTTGTTCCCAAAGCCCTACAAAATCTATCGGTCGGTTCTCAAATCGACCGGTCGGTTTTGTTAGATCATGCCCATCTTGGGTTTGGACCTCTCAACCCAGTTTCCTTCCACTTTTCACTTTTCTTCCTTAATTTCTTCACTCATATTCTTAACTAAGCTCACACACATAATCAATACAAAATTTACGCATATCCTTACCTTCTAGATTTATCGATTCTTCGACCCACGTTCTCATACATGACTAGCTTCGTAGCTCGAAACTCTAGATTTCTACATGATCCAAAGTCCTTAATCACACACACACTTTTCAATCCTTCACGCACACACACATGTATTCAATTCAGTTTCCTTTTATCTCTTCTCCTCTCATTACTCTCTCTCAACAACCTTAGACAAGAGAAATAAATTCTCTTCTAGGTTTTTACTCTCATTTGTTATATTTTTGGTTTTGGTGCAAGGCACATACACCACAACTAGTTATATTAAAACTCATTCATGGGTGCACACAAAGGCTTTTGGTCATTCCTATCTTCACTTAACACATAACTCATCCTGACCTACTCATTACCTTCTCAAGGTTGGTTACCTGACCTGTCGGGCATGCACACCGAGGCATATGGTTCAGAGGTCAAAAATTTTGTGACATTACATTCTCCCCTTCTTAGAAATTTTTATCCCCGAAAATAGACTAAGGTCCTTAGGCTTCATAGAGTCTCAACAGCGTCAAGCACACATCCACACAAAATGTATATATACTAAATACAAGGTCTCCCTTTTTAGAGAATCCAATCCGTTAATGAGGTCTTAACAATTTATAACTCGTATGAAAATTCTAGGCAAGGCTAGATCAAGCACCTAACTAATCACAACACATGCTAAAGCATCACATACAACAACACACATTTTTCTCCAAACCGTTCAAAAGTATGCACATGCAAACTCATTCACAATTGCATATGGCTAAGGAATATCATTTTCCATTCACATCCAAAGAGTTACTGATAAGAAAAAAGTGGTGGCAACCATGCCACTATAGTTTAAAACTGTAAACCCAACCTGTATTAATTACAAAAAGTTTTCCCAAAAGATAACAACAAAAATTTAATTCCAGCATGCCCAAAAGCATAACTCACGCGCCACATACTTTAGCTCAAGCCGTCGCGTCTCCTGGTGGTACATCCGTAGGTCCAGCCTCCTCCCCTGTCACCACATCGTCTCCGATAACACCGCACGACATAGACGCGCTCGGGGAAAAGTACCATGGGTCCGGTACTTGTGCCCGAATATCGGCGAGGCGTGTCATATAATCCTGAGGGTACGTGTGCTGCATCCAGTGGGTATAAATGCCCTCGTGGTAGTCCATCCGACGATGCAATAAGCGATTGCTCTCCTCAAGTTGAGTCATACGAGCGAGAACATCGCCAAGGGTATCTGAGGCATGTTGCTGTGGTGGAGGCACATGAAATTGAGCTTGTTGCTGAGCTGGGACATCAGCTGCTAGCTATTTTGGTGCACGGGCTGTTCCTGCTCTTGCCCTTGCCTGTCATGGTCGTGGTCTTGTGGGTCATTAGGTGCGGGTGGTACTACTTTTTCTCTAGGGGTAGAGCCTTTTTCAACTGGTTGTAAGTCCGATTCCAATCCGTAAATGTATAAAATTTCACGTAATCATTTACTTTCGGTTCATCATCAAAAATTTTATATTCTTTCGTATCAGAGTAGTTCTCAATAATGCTCGATAAAAGATGAGCGTATGGAAGACGATCCTTTGTCTTTGCCCCTCCTTTCATCAACTTTCCTCTAATATATCTGATTCCTTCAAACACCATTTGGGTGGCACTAAACCACCGATTTTGAAAAGTTGAATATAGGGCCTACTACACCTCTCCTACCCTCACGGTGTTGTGGCGCAAAGGGTAAAGATTACACTTGATGATCGTATCTAACGTCCACAAATGAGGAGGCAAATCAATCCTCCAAACTGCAAAACCCGACCCCTGTCGCCCCTGGGTCATCTGGTTTCTTACCTCTAAGAATTTAACTGGTGTGGGGAATGGGGGAAACAAATTAATTCCACGTCCATAGGAGTCATAGCACTCCAAGCCTTCAGAACGTTGATAAGAGTGAACTTATACTCACGACCGTCAATCGTGGTCATAATCAACCCGGGATCAGTACCCTTACGCATGTTCTGATAAAATAACTTCACTAAACGAGGGTAGTAATACTCATGCAATGGCTGGAGAATATTTTGTAAACCAGCCTTAACAATATACTCTTTAGCCCACATTGTATTTCCTTGCACATTTTCATCTTGAAATAGGGCCTCATCGATTATGTACTCGTCCTCAAAATCTTTACTGTCCCACCACTCATTAGGCTGCTCCGAGTGTGGTGATGATGGTGGTGATGAGTTGCACGAAGATGATGCGGATGATGAAGAAGACTATGGCAACTGTGGTGGAGAAGGTGATTTTGGTGGTGATGGTGGTCTCGGCGCACTAGGGCGTCGAATTGGTATCTTCGAAGCCACAACTTTCGAGGTTTGTCGCGTTCTAGGCGGCATTCCAAGGGTTTACCTCATGTGGCGTGCCTCGAATTCGATTCCGCAAGAATTCAAACTCAAACTCCTTGAATTTCACCTCTACTAGCTCTCAAGGAAGAGGAAGGAAACCCTAGCAATTTAGAACCTAAAATGTGAAATTTCGAATGGGAATTAAAAGCCCAATTTATATGCTGACAGACAAAAATCGACCGGTCAAAATCAAAATCGACTAGTCGGTTCTATACTTTAAATACGAGTCCATCGATTTCGATCGGTCAGTTTCAAATCGATTGGGCGGAATCCAAAAATTGATCGGTCGGTCCTATTTCGACCGATCAGTTTTCACAAAAAAATTTCCCAGCATAAAAATTGCTCTCTGTTTTTTCAAAATCAACCAGTCGTGATGTTTTCGATCGGTTGGGATCGACCGGTCGGTTTGACTTTCGACCAGTCGATTTTCACAGAAAACCCCCAATTTTGTATTTCTCTCTCTAGATTTAGCGCAGTTGTATCTCATCTATTTACAGTCACTTACACAACACTAATAACATTAATTGTACAATTTTATCTCATTCTATAATTGATCCATTAGTCATACATCAAAATTTTCATTTAGAATAGATTTACAAGTACAACTTTCTCTCAACTTTCTTGGAATAAGTGAGGGTATTGATCTCTAATTTCTGCCTCTCTCTCCCAAGTGGCCTCTTCAGCTAGATGGTTCTTCCACTGTACCAACACTAACAGAATACACTTATTACATAGTTTTTGCTCCCTTCTATCAAGAACTTGAACAGGCTCCTCTCTAACGATTAAGTCCCTTGCGATCATAATCGGCCGATCATCAAATACGGGTGCGAGGTCTTTCACGTACTTTCTTAACATCAACACATGGAATACGTTGTGTACTCTATCAAGTTGCAGGGGTAACGCAACTTTGTATGCTACTTCTCCCACTCTTCCTAGAACTTCAAAAGGTCCAATATAGTGAGGACTTAGCTTTCCACGCTTCCCAAAATGCATCACTCCTTTCACTGGTGAGATCTTGACATATACATGGCCGCCAATCTAAAAGTCAACACTCGTTCTCTTGATGTCTGCGTAACTCTTTTGTCTGCTCTAAGTTGTTTTGATCCTTTCACGAATCAAGCGAACGACATCGGCATTACTCTCAATAATTTCTGGACCAAGCATAAACTTTTCATCGATCTCTTCCCAATTAATTGGTGATCTACAATGCGGTCCATAAAGTGCTTCGTATGGTGCCATTCCAATACTCGTCTAAAAATTGTTATTATATGCAAATTTGATCAACGGTAAGTGTTGATCCCACGATCCCCTGAAATAGAGCATACACGCTCTGAGTATGTCTTCAATTATTTTCTTCACCCTTTCGGTCTGTCCATCTGTTTGAGAGTGAAACGAGGAGATAAAATCCATCCTTGTACCACCCATCCCTTCTTAAAAATTTTGCCAAAACTGAGAGGTATATAATGGGTCGCGATCGAAAACAATTCTCATCAGAATACCATGTAGTCGGACAATCTCTCTCATGTACAAATCCACCAATTTACTTACTATGGATGTAGTATTCTAGGGTAAAAAGTGTGCTGACTTGGTTGGTCTATCCACTATAACCGAAATAGCATTATGTCATCTTGTTGTCCGTGGTAGTCCCAATACGAAGTCCATTGAGATTGATTCCCATTTCCATTCTAGTATAGGCAGAGGTTGCAATAGACTTGCTGGATGCTTATGATCGACCTTTACTTACTGACATATTTGACACTTGGAAACATATTCGGCCACATCCTTCTTCAAACCTCGCCACTAGAAATTCTTCTTCAAGTCTTGATACATTTTTGTATTGTCAGGATGAATAGCATAGCATGATTTGTGTGCTTCGTCTAGAATGGTTTGCCAAAGACCAGCATCCGTTGGAATACATAAACATCCTCTAAACATTAGCGATTCATCCTCTCTTATGGAAAAGTCTGTATTGGTGCCCTCCATTACTGCTTGTTTGATCTTCAATAACTCTATATCTTGCATCTGACTTTCATGCACTTGATCAAAAATCATCGATCGAATCAAGATATTTGCCAACAGAGCACCCGACTCTTGCACTTCAATTCTTGCATCATATTGCGAAAGGTCCTCAAGTAGTTTCCATCTATGAATCCCTAAAATTAGGCTAGATAATTGAGCAGAACTCTTTCGACTCAAGGCGTCTGCCACTACATTAGCTTTGCCTAGATGATATTGAATCATACAGTCATAATCTTTCAAGAACTCAATCCATCTCCATTGTCTCATATTTAGTTCTTTCTGTGTAAATAGATATTTGAGACTCTTATGATCTGTGAAGATTTCAAATGATTCCCCATATAAATAGTGTCTCCATATCTTTAACGCAAAAACTAGTACAACTATTTCCAAATCATGCATTGGGTAATTTCTTTCATGTTCCTTCAGTTGTCGCGATCCATACGCGATGACTTTCCTATGTTAGTTCAACACACATCCCAACCCACCATAAGAAGCGTCACTGTATACGATGAATCCTCCACTACCTGATGGAATAGCTAAAATCGGTGCAGAGGTAAGTCTCTTTTTCAGCTCCTGAAAAACTCTTCTCACACTCTTCAGTCCACTTAAATTTAATGTCTTTCCTCATGAGTTTGGTGAGTGGCCCTATGATCTTGGAGAATCCTTCTACAAACCTTCTGTAATAACCCGCTAGACTGAGAAAACTTTCAATTTTTATCACCGTTGTTGGTTGCTTCCAATCTACTATGCCTCAACCTTGGCTGGGTCAACTGTGACACCCTCCTTAGACATAATGTGTCCCAGAAAACTCACTTGGTCTAGCCAAAATTCACACTTGTTGAGCTTTGCATAGAGTTGGTGTCCACATAGCATCTGTAATGCCATTCTCAAGTGTTTCTGATGTTCTTCCTTGGACTTAGAGTAAACTAGAATGTCGTCCACAAATACCACCACATACGTGTCTAGATGTGGTTTATACACCCTATTCATGAGATCCATAAACTCGTAGTGTCCATATCTGGTCCTAAATGCCGTCTTCTAAATATCTTCGATCCTGACCCTCAACTGGTGATACCCGGATCTCAGATCAATCTTCGAGAAGAATCGGGCTCCTTGCAATTGATCAAACAAATCATCGATCCTCGAAAGCGGATATCGATTCTTAATTATCAGTTTGTTCAGTTGACGGTAATCAATACATAACCTCATCAACCCATCCTTCTTCTTAACAAATAAGACTGGTGCTCCCCAAGGAGACACACTATGTCATATAAAACCCTTGTCTAACAGCTCCTATAGTTGACCTTCAATTCTTTCAATTCTGTTGGAGCCATTCTGTATGGCACTTTGGACACTGGTTCCATACCTGGTGCTAAGTCTATAACGAACTCAAATCCTGATAACTCCTCAGGAAAAACATCCTCAAAGTCACACACTATCGGAATGTCCATTATCATGTTCTTTCCTCCCTTATCCTCTTGTAAAAATGCCAGATATCCATTACACCCCTTCCTCATCATCTTTTGTGCACGGATTGTAGAAATGAGTGGTACAAAAGTTGATCGCATGTCGAGGAAATTGAATGATCTACCCTTATCTGGGCAGAATGTAACGATTTTCCTACGATAATCCATGCTTGCACCATGGGTTGATAACCAATCCATGCCAAGGATTACGTCGAATTCTTACATATCTAACAGTATCAAATCTGCCTATAATTCATGGTTGATATATCCCTTGATGTTTACCATTATAGATCGACACACGGTGTCGGTTTTAACTACACTCCCCGTTGGGATTGGCACGTCCAAAACGTAGTCTAAGGGCTCGGGAATGGCTTTCACCCTTACAGTGAATTTAGGCGTAATGAAAGAATGTGTAGACCCTGGGTCTATCAGAACTCATGTTTCATAGCAAAGGAAGTCGTCCTTTTTACATATTTGTAACGTACCTATGTTATATAAATACACACTATGAATTAAGACACAAAAGTGATTAAGTATAGATGTAGCATAATAACTAAATGAAGGATGTCTACTTTCCTATACATGCACCTTCTTCATCTAAACTAAATTAAAGAATTCAATGACTTTCATAAAATTATTTATACCTTGTATAATGTCATTGCTTGTATTGGTGTCTTTGGCGGTGACTGCATACGCCCGGCCTTGCACTATGGGTCGTGTTTGTCGCGTAGGCCTCTGGGATCCAACAGAATTCACCCTTCCTTCATTTTTCAACATCGGGCAGTCTCGGATCAGATGTCCCATCTTTTCGCATTTGAAACAACCGCCAGTACCCCATCTACACTTAAACTTTTTGTGAGACTTGCCACACTTGGCACAAGTCTCGGTGGGACTGGACGATGCGACCTTAAAAAATTCTCGGGTGACTGACAGATTTCCCTTGCGTAATCATATGTGGTCTCATATAATTGGCTTGAGTAGGCGGTCTCGGGAGTGGCATAAAATATCTTGGCTTTTTATTCACTGATTCGTAATTCCATTGTCTCCCTTGACTATCCCTTCCTCTACTCTATTGATCTCGTCTTTGGTACATCTAGGATCAGATGCCCCATCTTTCCGCATTTAAAACAACTGCTAGTACCCCGTTTACACTCAGACGTCTTGTGAGACTTGCCACACTTGGCACAAGTCTCGATGGGACTGGATGATGCGACCTTCAAAAATCCCTAGGTGACTGACACCCTCGTAGTAGAAGTAGGACTCTCTTGACGAATAGATCTCCCTTGCGTAATCATATGTGGTCTCGTATAATTGGCTTGAATAGGCGGTCTCAGGAGTGGTGCAGAAAATCTTGACTTTTTATTCACCGATTTGTAATTCCATTGTCTCCCTTGACTATCCCTTCCTCTACTCTATTGATCTCATCTTTGGTACATCTATGATATCTCTCTCTCGGACACTATGGCCTTTCCCATGACCGCTTCATAAGTTTCTAATTTGAACATGGATACTCCATCCCTAATGTTTGGTCTTAACCCACACTCAAACTTGTTGGCCTTCATCTTTTCTGTGGCCACATATTCTGGGGTGAATCTTGACAGTCTAACGAACTCTGTATCGTATTCCCATACGGTCATTCCTCTTTGTTCCAAGGTCATAAACCTTGCTGCCATTTGATCTCTAATCTGCCTCGGAAAGTACTCTTGTTGAATATCTCAACAAACTCACTCCACAACCAGGGCTCATCTAGCCTTTCTTGTTCTCTTCTCCTCAACACCGCCTTCCACCAAGGATTGGTGTCTCCCTATAAATGGAATGAGGCCCAGCTCATCTTTTCCTCCTCGATACATGTCAACCTCAATATTAGTTTTTCTATTTGGTTCAACCACTTTTCCACTTCTAATGGATCTATCTAACTGTAAAAGCTAGGAAGTTTAAATCTCCTAAACTCAACAAATTCGAATGGTTGAGGTGGTACAGGAGGTGGTGTTAGAGGCTGTTGTTGATGGTTGTTGGCATTGTTTGCTGCCATCAAAGTAGTCTGCTGAGCCATGGCATTCGCAACTGCTTCCATGGCTTGAGCCATCCGTCGTTTGTCCCCTCGATCTTGTTCCCTTTCTTGACTTCTTTCTGGATTCTCTTGCTTTGGTGCACTCATTTTCGAAACCCCCCTATTACCAATTGGAATTCTATTTGAACTCATGGGGATCTCATCTCCACTTCTTAAATTCCACCTATGACCGCCTCGTGATCGTCCTCTACCTCTACTAGATATAATCTCTCCAAACATGAAACCAAAGTTCCATTAGTAGATGGTCCCTACTTTCTGACAAAATCTCAACACATAACACATGTCCAAGATAGTTCAGAAGCTCTAAAGCTATTCTTTGATACGAACTATGACAGCCTAGATTTCTGACCTTGGAAACCCGTGTCGTCAGGTCGGTCCGTACGATCGAACCCCGAACGCATCAAACATCCACACACAAGGAGGAAACAAAGCACATACTTATACTAACAAAAGAAATCTTCAATTCTAATATCAAAGTAATGCTCAAAATAATGGTTCTAATCCCATGTGAGTACGCATGAGCAAAAGAACTGAAAAGAACCACCGGTGATGGCCATCCATCACCAAAACATGGTTCACAAAATAATAAGGTAAACTAAATATAAGTATTTGAATTTATATAGCAAAATGGCTAGACGTAACAAGTCGTATCTGCTCAAAATCTCACTGTCTAAATCACTCTCTCCATTGGAAGAACTCCTCAGGCGGAGGCTCTGACTCCTCCCCCGGTATGTACTCAGAGTCCCCCAAATCAGTATCTTCAGCAGTTGTATCTTCACCTGGACCTGTGACATATAGTCAAAGGGGTAAGCTTCATCCAAGCTTAATAGGTAAAATATTCATAGCATGCATTTTATCACATTACACATATTTTTCATGGCTCAAATTGAATAATTGAATGACATATTTGCAAGGCGTTCAAATGAAAGTGAACTGATTCACATACAGAAATTCCAAGGTATCACATGGCTTCAAAAGCTTCTCATTGCTCACACAAAAGAAAACTTAAATTGATAACTTAACTAATCTTCCGAGCATATATAGCATCAGAAGCCGCAACATACCAGTGGAACACGCACCATCGTCGTTCAATGAACTATTTCACGATGCCAAGCCCTGAACTCCATTACCAGAGTCACTTGACTCGCATTGACCATTCTTGGTCCACACGTCACGCAAGGTTGTACGGATATCGCGCTATACCAGTCATGGATATCCCACCGTGTCGGTCACGATTATCCCACCGAGTCAGTTGGGTATTCACACACAAAAACCTTAAATCAAGGTGAAAGGTTAACTTATAGTTTATCACCATGATATGTGGTAATTTATAATTAGCTTTAGAACTTAGAGTGTTGGGGTTCACACACACATGTGCCACACACACATATACAAATCGTGTTGAGTTCACACTCGCTCACGCACACACATTCCTTACTATTGAAACGATATATAAAGATCATGTAAATGAAATGACAAGGTATCTTAGCTTTCACCCACACACACACTGATCACATCATAATTCATATGCTTATCGTAACAAGGTACATGCTATAGAATTTTTCCTACCTCACACGAAGTTGCACTTAACTTCCATAGCTAAGGAAGGTTCTTTTAAGCCCTAGGCTCAAGCTCACACCTATCATACACGAATTTATAAGCAAAGCGTCAAAAATGACGTAAAATAGGAAGAGACAAGGTCTCTTCAAAGTCCTTAGTCCAAAACAAAAAAAATAGAGAACTGTCAAAATCGACCGGTCGGTTTCCTTCAGAAACCAGACCTTCATAAGAATACCGATCAGTCGATTTCAAATCAACCGGTCAGTTTCCAAAATTGACCGGCTGGTTTCCCATTCGATCGGTCGGTTTCCCAGAAACTCATTTTACATGCTCACTATTTTTCTCAAATCGATCGGTCGTGCTACTTTCGACCGGTCGGTTTCCCAAATCAATTGGTCGAAATGATTTCAACTGGTCGATTTCGTTCACGGCTATTTTTGTTCCCAAAGCTCGACAAAATCGACTAGTCGGTTTTGTAAGATCATGCCCATCCAGGGTTTGGACCTCTCAACCCACTTTCCTTCCGATTTTCACTTTTCTTCCTTAATTTCTTTACTCATATACTTAATTAAGCTCACACACATAATCAATACAAAATTTACACATATTCTTACCTTCTTGATTTATCGATTCTTCGACCCATGTTCTCATACACGACTAGCTTCGTAGCCCGAAGCTCAGGATTTCTGCATGATCCAAAGTCCTTAATCACACACACACTTTTCAATCCTTCACGTACACACACACGTATTCAATTCAGTTTCCTTCTCTCTTCTCCTCTCATTACTCTCTCTCAACAACCTTAGACAAGATAAATAAATTCTCTTCTAGGTTTTTACTCTCATTTGTTATATTTTGGTTTTGGTGCAAGGCACATACTCCACAACTAGGTATATCAAAACTCATTCATGGGTGCACACAAAAGCTTTTGGTCATTCCTATCTTCACTTGACAAAAGACCCATCCTAACCTACTCATTACCTTCTCAAGGATAGTTACCTGACCTGTCAGGCACGCACACCGAGGTGTACGGTTCAGAGGTTAAAATTTTTGAGACATTATAATCTATTTCATACATCTCTACTAGACTCATACTTTACAAATCGTAAATCACAAAGGTCTTTCCTTCGGCTTGTAATGAGGCTTTGGGTAAAAGGGTTTCAAAGAAAGGTAGATAGAGTTCAAAAGTTAAGTACCCAAAAAGTTGGATGACTTCTTCCCATTTTTCTTTTCTGTTTTCTTGTGAAAATCCCATTTCCATAGAATTGTATTTTACGATTTCTTCTAAAATTTTTCTAACTCATCTTTTTACGATTTTTTCTTTTCTTTTCCCACATTTTTCATACAATTATATTTCTTCTCAGTTGTACCATTTTTAGCAGATCCTTTATCTGTTCTTGCTCATACTCCTTTCACTCCCTCTACTTCCCTTCGTTCCTTCTAAACTCTCAGAAATTGTAAGGATTAAAGATAGAAAGCTTTGGATAGTACATATGGTTAAAGGTTTATAAAATTCTGGTACAAAGAAATTTAGTTTAGGCTTCTAATATGGGTTCAAAGGATAGTTATTTTATGAGATTTTAGCTTTTTGACTCTGATTAATCAAAAGATGGCCTTTTATCATCTTCACGATTTACTAGCATAGATGCCTTCTTGTTTTGATACAATTGATAGATAGTTCAAAAAGAAACAAATCATCATATTCATAGAATATTTGATTCAAATTTTCAACAATAGGAGATTAAAACAAGTCAAGAAGTTCAATAGAATTTAAGCTTGAATAGATAGCAGTTTCTCTCTGAATAGAAGAGGAAATTATGGCTCAAAAGCTCACTGGTTTAATAATTTTGAAACAATAGTCTAAATATTGCCGTTTAACTCAAAGTATATTTTAAAACATTCAATTGATACAGTGCTCAAAAGGGCTAAACATGAATTGTAACTGCACTATTATTTGATTGTTGAACTTTTGCTACGATGGATCATGAAATTTTCAGGATTCATAAAAAATTTTCTTTTCATCATTTGCATATAATGGTTAATTGATCCTAATCAATTTTTTTTTATTATGCAAAAAAGAAATTCAAACAAAATAAAACAAACTAATATAATATACATAGAGCACAGAAGTTGTGTTTCCCCCCCAAACTTAAATAGGACAATATCCTCCTTGTGCTCAAAATAGGGGATACTCAAAAATAAATTCATCATGGTGCCAAAAGGATACCAGGCTCACAATCTGCTAAGTAAATCAATAATCTCCCCCAAACTTGGGAGAGATCACGTCCGACAGTATCGATAAGAAAACAACACCGGGCAACAAAATTTGATCATCAATCATAATAAAACAAAAGTTTCCAAGTGATTGTAAATCCATACGTTCACTCAAAATATCATATTGTACATCAGGGAATACATTATGATAGATCGTGTCTTACCACGATTTGAATCGTCATGCAGTCTTTAAAAAAATATTTCTAATCTAAACAAGCCAGAAGAATTATTTTACATATTTTACGAAATTTTGCTACAGATGAGTCGGTAGCTCGAAGGTGCCCATGAGCATACTAGCATACTCATGGTCCACCAGTGATATAATGATCACAGGCCCTTCTTCGTATGTAAAGAGAAATTTCAGGTTTCCTTATCCTCGTTTGAGAATTAAGAGGGGAGACATGAAGCAAATATGTGCTCTCCTCTAATTTTTTTGGATTTTTATGAAACGGTGACGGTGCACCTAAAGCATTAGGAAAGGGTAAGCTTGGTACATATGATACTTCAGTCACAATATTTGGCACACTATCTTTATTATCTTTTTAGGGTTTTTTTTCAATTTTTATTATTTTTAGTTTTTCTGGTGAGGAAACATCTGCATTAATCTCAGGCTCACTATCCTTGGTCTCAGGGACGACTACTAACGTAGGCATCTCCACCTTTTTATCAACAGCTTCACCACTTCTTAAAGGTTGAACAGCTTGGATCTGTTCTGGGAGAATCGATGTATCTCCCACAAAAACTTGACCTCTCAGATTGCTCACAGGTTGTGACTATAACTGGTTGCTCTCTTGTTCCACCAATTGCATAGCAAGCTGCTCAACTTGGGATTTCAGCTTTGTAATGGATTGTGTACGAATGTTAAACTTGAGAGAATTGAATGAGCTAGGATAAATCCTTGGAACACTGATGCCACTATTAGTGTAAATTCCTAGGATTTGAACAACTGTGTCATCAAATCTACTGCTCGGAGGACTGAACTGTTGTTGCTCATATGGCTGATACAGTCTCATGGGTGGTAGGAAGGTCTGTTGGAAATTTTGTGCAGGAGGATAGTTTGACTCAACAACAGATGGTCTCTGTTGTTGGCTACTAGTGGAGCCATAATTAAAATAAGGATGGTTACTATAGTCATTCCACTGCGAGTTAGATGTGTTACCGTAGTCACTCTTCTGGAATGCATATGCCCATTCCCAGTCTATCATCTTCAGGTGCAATGGGGCAACAGGGCATTTAAACACTCAAAATATTTATAGATTAGGAACGAGTTATATATATATTTTTTCTTTTTAGGTTTATCTAATTTTTTTTTCGGTATATCTAATCTTTATTCTAGAAAGCAAGGAGAGAAAACAAATCTTAATCTCTAGCTTCTCTTGTTAGGGAAAGTGTTGAAACCTTCAACTCGTTGCTCCGAATAAATCTATAAAAGCTTAAGAAGTGATCAAAGAAAATTAAAAAAATAAAGAAATATAAAAAGAAAAAGATAAAAATTAGTCTTTGAAATTAAAATATAAAATAAAATCGCTTCCCCGACAACAGCCCCAAAAAATTGATCAGCTTATTTTATGTATTAAAATTATGTTAAATTCAAGTCTTAACCTATTTGTAGACACCCAAATTTGGCCCAAGGCCCGATCGAGACACATTTCGAGAGAGGCGCATTTCCGAACTTTTGATGGCATGTATGGAACCCTTAGGAATCATCCTAAACCCTTAAGAATCACCCTAGATCCCCTAGGAACCTACCCCGAACCTTTAGAAACCAACCCCGACCCTTAGAACCTTTTTTGAACCCTAACCTAACCTTCCCAGGCAATAAGGAGTAGGGATGCATCAGAACTGGCTACAACCCTCTACTGCAACCAACTCTTATACCATTGAAGAGTAGAGGTCGCCAGCTTTCCGACGGTCTAAGAATTGTCCCAATCAGAGGTATATATCAAAAGATATGGCAGTCCAAACCTGGAGGACAGGAAAGTAATTTCAAGTAGGCCCCCCCTAGGGATTTGGCGCGACTATTAGTCGCGCCAGGCTATTTCTCCCCATAAATGGCCTGACACAACTAATAGTTGCGTCATGTATAAATTTTGCCTAGCGCAACTATTAGTTGCGCCAGGCCAAATCTCCCAGACTTTAAGCCTGGCGCAATTAATAGTTGCGCCAAGTTTAAAGGTGGCCCCCACCCCGCGAGCCAACTTCCAGATACTATTCTGCACTATTTTATTCCCTGGCGCAACTATTAGTTGCGCCAAGCATATGAATAGCAACTTTGGGATTTTGCCCCGAATTTCGTGTTTGGGGTTTGACTTGCTGACCACCTTGACCTTTGGGGTGTGTTTTGATAGTTCTGTTGCACCCATTCCTTACCTATTTGCAACGCTCCAAGTGGCCTAAAGTCTCACCCCATCGTTCACCATTAGAACCACCTTTCAAGGCTCCAAAAACCCTAGGAATCGTTAGATGTGAGATTACCTAATTGCTAAACTCATTTAGCTCTATGGTGGCCTCCTAACTCACCCTTTTCCTATAAATAGAGCACCCCTCCCTTTGGTTTAGGGGTTGAGAAATTTGCTTAAGAGAGAAAGAGCTCAAAGTGGGAAGTTCTTCCTCCCTTTTGTGCACTATTTTCATCCAAATTCCAGAACCTCCCAACCTCATCTCAAGCTTGTTCTTGCATCCAAAACCCTTAGCCTAGGTGTGTGTGATCTCCTAGCCTCCCTACCCTACCTCTTAGCTTCAAGTCCTAGGAGTTAGAACCCCATTTTCCACCATACAAGGCCTTCAAGAGCTCATCAAAGCAAGCCACGCAAGGCTCCTCTACGGTGATACAAGGGCCCGAGGGCTACGGCTCTCCCCTTTCTTCTCCTATCTCTTTCTAGCTCCCTCCATCCTCCCATTTGTGCCGTTACGCCGCCAATTTTTCGGCAGGAACGGAGGGGCACAAATAGGATTCTAAGCCATTTTGGATAAGAGGAAGCTATTTTCTTTGCTTCTACTTCATTTTATTTTTGGCCATTAGTAGAGACCGTGTTAAGCGGGTTGATCGGGTGCCTAACACCTTCCCGATCGATAACTGCAGCCCCTACCCAAGAGCCTTTGGTGTGGATCGGATTCAAAGTCATATTTTTAGCACTTAGGTGCTCATAAAAATGAACTAGGTATCTCGGGACGCCGAAATCTCCGGGTGGCGACTCTATATTTTTTTTCGTTAGAGAGCGTATCATCGCGACAGGATCGTACCGATTCCCACGGTTGCACAGATGGCGACTCTGCTTGGGAGTAGCTAGTAGAGCTTCCCCTTGAACTAGGCCTCTTTTTATTTTTCTAACATTTCATTGCTATTTTTTTATTTTATTTTTGCTGTTCTTTTTTCACTCACCCCTCCGATTACGTCATTTTACTTACCCCTACATTTTGGCTTTAAATTTCAGCGATTTTTGCCTAGTCACTTGACTGGCACCTTTTTTACTCACCCCTATGTTTCCGCTTTAAATTTCAGCAATTTTCGCCTAGTCACTTGACTGGCACCTTTCTTACTTACCCCTACGATTCCGCTTTAAATTTCAGCATTTTTCGCCTAGTCACTTGACTGGCACCTTCGTTACTCACCCCTACGTTTCCGCTTTAAATTTCAACAATTTTCGCCTAGTCACTTGACTGGCACCTTTCTTACTTCCCTTTATAATTTGGCTTTAGTTTTCAACACTTTATATTTCCCGCCTAGTCGCTTGACTGGCCCCGTCATTTTCTTTTTACTTTCATATCCTAACAGTGGACGCCGGCCTGTAGTGGCGACATGGGATAATCACCCCCGGTCTTTGAACTAAAGAAAACTTTCAAAAAAAAGGAAAAAACTTTGAAAAAAATTAAAATTGAACCAAGTTAGGAAGCTTAATTAATTTATTTTGCGGGTTAGATTTTTCAAAGGGGTTGGTTTAGGCACACATACAAACACCCAGGTCTTAGTATGGCGGCAGCCCCTAGTGGTGATGATCCAGAAAAGTCCCAGCCTACCTAGTATCTGAGAAAGTGCTTGCGCTGGAGGTATATCGGGTGGGTTCCCATTCTGAAGCTTAAAACCCTTGGGGAGCGCATTAACGAGTTATACCGGACTCAATCCTTTAGGTACGGTGAGGAGAGAATCGATCACCAAAAAATAGCTCAGTTCTCGGAAGCCTAGCTTCCATAAAAACCAAAAAAAAAGACTCATTTCGGGCATCAGTGGCTACTGTCAAATATTCTGGAGCATCTGTTTTTGGTTGGTGCATGTATTAGTTGCGCCAGCACAAAAAGCTGAAATTTATAACTGGCGCAACTAATAGTTGCGCAAACTTTAAACTCCAAAATTTTACCTTGGCGCAACTAATAGTTGCGCCAGTGTAAAATTCCTCCCTTACAACCTGGGCGCAAGTATTAGTTGCGCCAGGTCTGTTTAGCAGCACCCAGTCCGAATCCTTGGCCCTGTCCACCTCTCGAGTTCCCCGATCAGTGTGCATAGTGCCTTGTTTAGGCCCCGCCATCTCCGACACCCAATACGCCCCCGCCGGTCAAGAGAAGGCAATTTCTATTTGGCTCATTTCGGGGGATCGGGTCGTTTGCCTCAATTTCCATGCCTTCAATAGATCGAAGGTTCTCCTTCGATTCTTCCGAAGTGCATCGGAACCATCACCGCGGGTCTTGAATTAAGGTACGAGAGCCACCCGAAAAGGGAATTCCAAGGCCTCGAAACCTTTGTTTTTCAAAAAGTTTTCATAAAATTCCAAATATATATATATAATCAAAACCCAAAAAAATATATAGTTTGTGGTGCCGGCACAACGGCATCATCTTGCCCTCCGTCATCCCGTAGGGGAAGAAGGAGAAGGATTTTTGGGCCTTATCCAAGGCACCCTTACCCAACCCGCTCCCGAAGAATGTCGTGGGTAGTGGATCTGGTTTACGCCGATCCCGATTCATCCCCGCCACATTCTCTAACCCACTCCCATTCGGGAGAAGTCTTTTCCACCATCCCCCTCACCCAACCCCCTTTTACTGTTACCGGCCCATTCGGCGCCTCCATATTCCCAACCACGACCCCCCAAAATATCCAAGGTCCAACCCCCCATTCCCCATCTTTTGCCCAAATCATGCCCATGCAAAACCCTAACCCATTTTCTCAACCCACATCCATGCCCCATTTCCCATCTTCACCATATAGACCCGATCCACCCACGTTCACATACACCACTTCTGCCCCATTCGATCCCCACAAATCCCCCCATCTACTCGGGTCATGCCCATTTTTACCGGGGTCGTACCCGATTTTTCCCAAACACCCACACTCTACCCTCCATCATCCTTAAACATCCCTAACCCATCCCCCTCTGCCAATGCCCCACCCCATTCCTTTAATCCATCCCCTATCCCATCATCTACCATGGCCATACCCAATTTTCCCTCTACAGCCACCCCGTCCATACTCAATCATTCCTTAAATCCACCATCCACATTCGACCCCCCTTCCATGGACATGATGGAGGAGATGTTCCAAGCATACTCCTCATGGAGGGCTTCTCAAAATATCTCTCCTCCACACCCCACATCCATGAACCCTTCCCATACCATAGCAAACCTCCATGCTCCACTCCCCCATGACCCCCATCAACCTCCCATAGTCCACACCATCCAAACCCTCATCACCCACATACCCCAAGGCCCCATGGCCCAACCTCCCACCATCCATACACCCCAAGGCCAAATGGCCCAAGCTCCAAACTTCCATACACCCCAAGGCCCATCGGCCCAAACCCCCTTTTCCCACACATCTCAGGGCCCCATGGCCCAATACCCCACCATCCATGATCTCTAGGGCCCCATGGCCCAATACCCCACCACCCATCATCCCCAAGGCCCATTGGCCCAAAACCCCATTACCCATATCCCTTAGGGCCCATTGGGCCAAACCCATCAAATCCAAACCCATAAGGGGCCCATGGCCCAAATCCACCAATGGCCCATGGCCCAGACCCAAGAAGGCCCATCGAGCCATACCCATCAAGGGCCCATGGCCCAGACCCATCAAGGCCCATCGGGTAGACCCATCAAGGCCCATTGGGCTAGACCCACCAAGGCCCATGGCCCATACCCAACAAGGCTCATCGAGCCAGATCCATCAAGGGCTCATGGTCCAAACCTACCTAGGCCCATTGGCCTAAACCTATCTAGGGCCCATGGCCCAAACCTACCAGGGCCCATGGCCCAAACCCATTAGTGGCCTATGGCCCAAAATGATCAAGGGTTCATGGCCCAAACCCAAACCCGACACTCATACCTTCCACAATACCCCCAACATTTAACCCAACCTTCACAGCCGGATCAATCCCATGCCTTACCTCAAACCCAATTCTCTCATGGCCCCACACCTCAAGGCCGTCTCCAAACCTTCCCCCATACCCAATGGCCCTATCAGGCCCCACCTTAAAATCAAATTCCCATCACCCAACACAAAGAAAGATGAAGAGGACTAGATTAGGAATATGGGGCTGGGTCATTTGACCAGCCTCAACCCTCCACCATAATTGCCCATCCCCGGTAGCCCAGAGTGAAGTCCAACGACGGCCGAGAAAGCGGCCCTATATCGAAAGAGTCAGCAACAAAGAACTTAGACAAAATACAAAAACAATCGATGAAAATGGGTGGTGCCGAAATCCACGCCACGGACTTCACAGACTTATGCCTATTCACGAGGTCCCTTGCCCCCAAATTTAAAAATGCCAAGATTCGACAAGTATAATGGCACAGTAACCCGATCGCACACCTCAAGTCCTATTGTGGGACATGTGCCAAGAGGGGGACGAAGATGCTAATAAAAAGTCTTTCAAAAAGTTTGACCTCGCCCGAGGTGGTTCACATCTCTTGAATCATCCATGATGAAGACATGGAAAGATTTAGCGCATTTGTTCCAGGAACAGTATGTCTATAATACTAATATTAAACCGCGCAAGTCTGATTTGGCCCGTTTAAAGCAAAATCCAAATGAGACCTTCAGTGACTACTTAGGGCGATGGAGAGCACTGGCAGCTCAAGTCAGAAATAGAATACTGGATGATGAGTAGATAGAGATGATTTCAAAGAACACTCTGCCTGTGATCTCTGATTTTCTTGTATACCAACAGTAGTCTAGGTTTACTGATTTGGTGAGGAATGCCAACTGCTGCGAGGATGCCATCCGGGAAGGGCGTTTGAGTAAGAATACTTCAGGGGGCCCTAGTGGGGTCAGAAGATTTTCTGAGCAGAGGAATGAGAAGAGAACAGGGGATGATGTCCAGAACATAGCCAACACCTGGCCCAATAATAATACAGCTCCGTTTTAATTTCAGGCAGCCCCACTAGCACCAGTTAGGCCTGAGCAAATGCAAAGAATGGGGAATGGGCAAGGAATGCAAATGACCCCAGAACAGAGGAGAGCCCGCTACGATCGAGTCTTCACACCTCTAGGGCAATCTTTGAGTTACTTTTGCCCCTGTTAGTAGAAAAGGGACTAGTGGCTATCCGCCAACCGCAACCTCCTCCTCACCCGATCCCAAAGAACTATGACCCAAATACCCACTACAATTTTGATCAAGGTCTGGGTCACCCTACTGATCGTTGCTTCCCATTGAAGCACGCCATCCAGGATTTGATCGATGCCGGGAAAATCATTCCCCCTGCACCTTCTCAGCATGCTAATATTCATTAAGTACCACTACCCCCACATCCTACCAGAGGAGCAGGTCCCAGACCCACCATCAGAATGATAGAAGATGAGGAGGAGTTTGAATTTGACCCATCCAACCCGACTCCACAAATTGAACCCTTGGATCTCAGGGCATACTTTCCATCGCCTACACCCGTCAATTACGTGAATATCAATGCATACCAACCATACACCACAACCCCCATCAATCCTACACCTCAATCCACTACCAGTCATCAATGGCCTACGCCCACCCCATTCTAACTACCATCATACACCACAACCCCCATCGATTACCCAATGAGCCACCAAGCCCCCAATCCAACACCCGCACCCATCAGTTATCAATGGCCTGCGCCTACTCCATCACCCCCAGCTCAACCACCGGCAAGTTCCACCACCCCGGTCAATTACCTAATGGCCCATCAGACCCCCCATCTGCCGCCAGTATCCACTGGTTATCAATGGCCTACTTTTACCTCCTTCCCTCCAATGCCACCATCCTCAAGCTCCACCACCCCCATTTGGCCCAATCTTTCCACCCAACCCATTGCCACCAAGGTGAATCAAGTATTGCCCACGCCTCTTAAGATGACAGTACAAGTACCTTAAGAAATGGCAGCCATACCTTTCCAGCTCTCAGGACCCACATATGATCCTCATCAAGTCTCGCTAAGCTACGAACAAATAGATGTCAATGCCGGAAGTAGTAGTAGAGAAGGGGCAGTAGATTTTGTTACCAAATCAAGGAGGATATCAAAGCAGCCAGAAATACTAGCAGCAGCACAGGCCCAACCCGAAGGAAAGAAAGACAACGCGGTGAACCCCTTCGAGAAGATGAGTCGAGAACATATACTGGAGACTCAGCTGAGAAGAATGCCTGCCCATATCACTATATGGGATCTGTTGATGACATCCCCACTCCATTTTCAAGCATTAATGGGGGCATTAAAAAATGCGCATAAATCACTCCAAGTTAGCCCAGATGAAGTCGGGCAAATAATTGGTCAAGTGATGACTCCAAATGCCATTTCATTTTCTGATGCCGATTTACCTGAGGAAGGAGGTAGCCACTCAAAATCTTTGAATATAATCGTTGAGTCTGAAAATATGATTATCCCCTTGGTACTAATTGATAATGGGTCTGCATTGAATATATGCCCGTTAAGAACCGCCACCAAGATTGGGGTTGATCCGTGCATGTTAAGGCCCACCAGAATTAGTGTTAGAGGATTTGACAATACCAGGAGAGAAATAATGGGAGAAGTTGATCTTGAGCTGTTGATAGAGCCAATGACCTTTTCCATCTTGTTTCAAGTCATGGATATCAAATCCTCATTTAATCTGTTGTTGGGGCGCCCATGGCTACATGAAGTCGGAGCCATACCTTCCACGTTGTACCAGAAACTCAAATTTGCATCTGGGCATAAAATTATCACGATCATTGGAGAGGAGCACGGTCAGAAAGAAAAGGCCACCAACACTATGGAGAAACCTAATATATTGGATATACCGCATACTGCTAAGGATGCCGACCTCCACAGTTTTGAATATGAGGTATCGGCCATACTCCTAGAACCCATTGAGGACATCATGCCTAAAACGGGAGGTGGTATGGTAGCGACAGTGGCAATACTCCAAAAGTGGGGCTATTAGAAAGGAAGGGGTCTGGGACCCAAATTACAAGGCAGAAGAGAGCTAGTTGTGGCTAAGGGACAGAAAGTAAGATTCGGGCTAGGATACAAGCCCACGGAATAAGAGGTCCGAGAGGCCAAAGAAAAAGCCAGGGTCGCCGCGGCTGTAAGAGCTCGAGGAATCAACATTGAGGAGAAACCTCGCCCTAGGCCGCACATCAGGAATTCCTTTGTCAGCGCAGGGGTCGCAAAGATCGATCAAAATGGGGCAACCCATTTGACCCCACATAAACCCAAAGCCTCAGTCCATCCCACCAATCCCCAGATCTCCCTTCCCAGCTTGGAGATAGATTTAACCGCGGTGTCCCTTTTCGAGGAACGATGGTCGGTACCTGAACAAACTCCCCCTGTGGTGAATCACCACAAAACCGTGTTAACATTTGAGGATATCATCTCAGACAAAATGGGGATTAACATGATGGCAACTGACCCCAAGGAGACATATCAGTTAGCACGCTCTATCCCAACAGGTAAAGAAGCGGCCCCTCAAGTACGCAACTGGGCATCTTTGCCCCAAACTCTGGAAGCAGGAAGTGGCCTAAAGTTTAGCATCTGTTTCCCAAAAAAAAACAACCTATAAAAAGTGAGATAAGGCCTTGGCAGGCAATACCTTGTATATACACAAACCCGCTTGGCCAAGGGTCCGTCTCCGAAGAAAACAAAAATCTCAAAAACATGGAAGAAAACAAAAATCCCAAAAATATTGAAAAAATCCAAAGTCCAAAAATATTGTCATTTAAAATTCCAGAAAATGTCCCACAAAAGGATGCCTTAATCAAAATACCCGTCCCACGTGAAATCGACCCCTTCCCTGTAGAAATACAAGAAGAGGTAGGGATCACGAGTCTGGACGAGGAGCTCCCCGATGAGCTCCATGACCGATTTGCCAACTTTGAGCATGGCCCTACCCCCATTGTCGAAGAGACCGAAGACGTCAATCTAGGAACTGAGGAGGTTCCCAGGATAACCAAAATTGGAACATCACTGTCTCCTGAGGAATGAAAAAGCATGATCAACTTCCTTCGGTCATACCAAGATGTTTTTGCCTGGTCGTATGAGGACATGCCTGGTCTGGATACTGATTTGGTCGAGCATGAGTTGCCCCTCTACCCTGATATGAAGCCAGTCAAGAAGAAGCTGAGACGTCTCCAACCCGAGTGGATGTTGAAAGTGAGGTCATCAAGCAGTATGACGCGGGGTTTCTCATGGTATCTAAATACCCACAATGGCTAGCCAATATTGTGCCTGTACCGAAGAAGGATGGAAAGCTCCGCATGTGTATCGATTTCCATAATTTGAACAGAGCAAGCCCGAAGGACGATTTCCCACTGCCACACATCAACATCTTGGTCGATAACACAGCTAAGCACGGGATGCTTTTGTTTATGGATGGATTCTCAGGATATAACCAGATCAAAATGGCAGAGGTTGAACATGAGAAGACAGCGTTCATTCCCCCCTAGGGAACCTTTTGCTATCGAGTCATGCCATTTGGGCTGAAGAATGTCGGTGCAATGTACCAGAGAGCTATGACTGCACTATTTCATGACATGATGCACCGAGAAATTGAACTATATGTCGACGACATGATAGCCAAGTCACCAGAGCAAAGTGATCATCTGGTAAACCTTCAGAAGCTATTTAAAAGGCTGAGGAAGTATCGACTATGTCTGAATCCACAGAAGTGTGCATTTGGTGCTATGTCAGGAAAACTATTAGGATTCATCGTCAGCAGGAGGGGGATCGAGGTCGACCCAATCAAAGTCAAAGCCATCACTGAAATGCCACCACCGTCTACCGAGAAAGAGGTTAGAAGGTTTCTGGGTAGAATACAGTATAACAGTCGGTTCATTGCACAGCTAACTCCAATCTGCATGCCGATCTTCAAATTACTAAGGAAGAATTCGCCCGTTGAATGGAACGACGATTGTCAGGCAGCGTTCGAAAAAATCAAAAGCTACCTCCTTAATCCACCTATTATGGTACCACCTGATCCAGGGAAACCACTCATGATGTATCTCTCCACGACGAAAGTTTCGATGGGTTGTGTCATGGGGCAGCACGATGAAACGAGAAGAAGAGTGCAGGCCATTTACTATCTAAGCAAGAAGTTTACTGATTACGAGACGCGCTACTCTCATCTGGAGAAAGCATGCCTGGCTCTTGTATGGGCTACTCAAAGGCTCTGCCACTATTTGCTATCTCAAGTAGTTCTGCTCTTAGCCCGAATGGACCCTTTGAAGTACCTATTTGAAAAGTCAGCTCTCACTGGACGAACTGCACGCTGACAGCTTTTATTATCTGAATTCGACATCACATACATCACTCAAAAATTGATCAAGGGGCAGGCACTTCCTGATCATCTTGCTGATAATCTTTTACCTGACTATGAGCCGTTAAGAATCGAGTTACCAATTGAAGATATCTTGTTCATGACGGAAGACAATACAGAAGAAGCAAAAGAATCATGGGTAATGCACTTTGATGGGGTAGCAAATGTCGAGGGCTAAGGAGTTGGCGCCATCCTGATTTCACCAAAAGGATCCCATGTACCGATCTCTATCAAGCTCAACTTCCCTTGCACTAACAACATGGCTGAATACGAAGATTGCGCCGCTTGTCTGCAGGCGGCTCTCGATCTGAATGTAACTCACCTTCGAGTATTTGGCGATTCACAATTAATCATATGTCAGATGAATGGTGACTGGAAGACGAAAGACGAAAAGCTAATCCCCTATCATGAACACCTTGAGGATCTGATAGCTTGCTTCCAAGATGTGACTTTCTCATACGTCCCCCGGATAAGGAATCGCTTCGCCGACGCATTAGCAACCTTGGCGTCAATGATTGAAATCCCCTATGGTGTCGAGATGAAGCCGATAGTGATCGAGCAGAGGAATGAGCTGGCCATCTGCCTCCAGATTAAGGAACCTACAAAGCCTGATGATAAGCACTTTGGTTCTTAGATATCAAGAATTTTCTCGAGACCCTAACTTTCCCAGAGGGTACATCCAAGATAGAGACCGACGAACCATTCAACATTTAGCGACAAGTTACGTCATTTGCAGGGGATGCCTCTACAAGCGATCATACAATAACATCTTACTCAGGTGCCTTACTAAAAGTGAAGTGGTCAATATTATGAAAGAAATCCATGAGGGAGTATGCGGAGCCCACGTCAGCAGTCACATGCTCGCTAAGAAAATCCTACGACAGGGATACTTTTGGACCACTATGGAATCGGATTGTTGCAAACATGTTCAAAAATTCTACAAGTGTCAAAAACACTCCAGTCTGATACACGCTCCTGCCATTGATCTTCACTGCATGACCACTCCTTGGCCATTTGCTACCTGGGGCCTTGACATTGTCGGAATGATTAATCCGAAAGCATCAAACGGACATCGGTTCATCCTCGTCGCCATTGAATACTTCACTGCCAATCACGTTAAGAAATTTCTCAAAAACAATATTGTGTGCCGATTTGGAGTACCCAAGGATATCATCACAAACAACGGTACAAACTTTGTGAATAAGAGCATCCGAGACTGCTGCGGGCAATACAAGATCAAGCACCATCGCTCATCCCCTTATCGGCCTCAAACTAATGGAGCCGTGGAAGCAGCAAAAAAGACAATCGTCTGCAACCTTGAGAAAATGGTCGTCACTTATCGAGATTAGAGTGAAATGCTACCATTTGCTTTGTGGGCCTCCCAAACATCAATCCGTACTGCTACAAGGGCAACACCATTCTCCCTTGTGTATGGAACCGAGGCCGTCCTCCCGGTAGAGGTTGAAGTACCCTCGCTCCGAATCCTCATAGAATCAGGCTTACCCAAAGCAGAAAAAGAGAGATCACGCTTTGATCAGCTAAACTTATTGGACGAGAAGAGACTTCTAGCCTTATGTCACACTCAAGTGTACCAGGGACGAATCACACGCGCTTACAATAAACATGTCCGCGGTCAAGATCTGAAGGTAGGAGACACTGTGCTGAAGAAGATCTTCCCATCCCTCCATGCCGATCCAAGGGGAAAATTCAAACCGAACTGGGAAAGACCATAAGTCATTCAAGGAGTGTTGTCGGGATACGCCATCCGCCTCACCACCATGGACGGAGATCATCTTCCTGAGCCCATCAACGTTGGATACGTCCGACATCCCTAAAAATAATGATATCCTTTGCTACCCCATTTTAAGCCTGAACCTTTCTTTCAATAAACCCATTCCCCCAAAAAAAATATAAACTTGTACATACACCAAAAAAAGAGAGAAAAGATGCATGGGTATAAAGTTACTATCAAATCCAAAAAAATTCGAAAAAGCAAACCCCAAAAAAGAGATTGAAAAAAATTTGTATAGAAGAATCACGGAGCATGTATAGCAAAACCCCCAAGGAAGAAAGTATGTTGAGAAAACTGAAGCCGTATCAAAGAAACCCTTTTAGCCCAGCATACCTTCAAATCCTAACCTAACCCCTGGCCAAGCTACACCCTAAAGGAAGCCCTCTTTATAGGTTCGCAAGCAGTCATAGTATCTGTTAAGTCAATATGAGCCGAGTCGTGAGACGACATCAGTGCCCCATCCAGCCGACTATGACGGAATCGACGTCTATGTCATGGCACTTGAGAAAAAATAATGAAAAAATAATAATAATAAATAATAATGATAAAATAAAAATACAAGCTCAAAGCAAGATGGACATGGTGAAAACCCGAAAGGGCGCTACGGGTAAAAACAGCGAGTTTGTGCGAACCAGGTGAAAACCCGAAAGGGCGCTTGGGGTAAGAGAGCTAAACCCATGGACGTGGTGAAAATCCGAAAGGGCGCCACGGGTAAAAAGGGGGACATAAAAAAAAGAAGAAAAGAAAAAGGAAAGGTTTGGACTGATAGAAATTATTGAAGAGCCTCCTTAGTTACCACCCCTGCCCTTTGTTTTTGGGGGGCCGCTCATGCTAGTTCAAATCAGGTCCCGACCAGAATTGTCTTTGTGAAACCCGCACCATCAAATGTATGACCCAAGGTAAGGAGAAAGGTTTAACTCAATCTAAAGGGATCAATATTCCGGCCTCGGCAACATCCGGAAACCCATCCAGGTCCGACTCCAAAAAAGGGGGTCGACCATGCTCAAAGGTAGACCCAGGGTTTCCCAAAGTATCACCTAATGATTAAGGCACAAAAAAAAAGAAAGAAGAAAGAGGAGATAATACATAAATCAAAAAATAGATCTGTATAGATGTATATAACTGCCTTTTGTATCACTTGCACCACAGCTCAAAAATAGTCGGTGTGATGACTAGCGTGTTTTCCTTTTTACAAGTATAAAGAAAAAAAAAAAAAAAAAAACTAATAATAAAATATATATATGTATACCAAAAATGTGTGTGTATCTGTAAAGGGGTTTTCTACGCCCCTTTTTTCTGTGTATATGATCTGTGCAAAAAGTGTTGTGTGCAGGAAGGAGTTAACGGCCCAACTCGCGCTTCAAAGCGCTATTCTCAGCATAAAGATCATCCTCTCAGACATTCCTCTCAGTCAGCCAATGACCATGCAGGCTCTTGAACCTCTTCCTAGAAGAGTCGGCGGCTCCAAAAGCAACGCTCAGTGATTCCTCGAAACAGAGAACTTTGCTCTCCGCTGTGTCTGCTCTAACCCTCTCGCATGCCAAAAGTTCTTGCAGGACCCTCTTCTCATCCACCAATAACTCGATACGGGTTCAGAACGCCACCTCTTTCTTTGGCCAAGGGCCTCCAGTATCAACGATCTCTGACAAATCTAGGCCATCAGCGGCAGGCCACCCAGTCAATAGCTAGGCCTCGTACTCAGGAGAAGTTCTAATTGAGTCTCTCTGCTCAAAATCGCACATCAGTGTTGACTGTCATGTTTTCCAAAGAGCAGCAATCCGATCTATGTCCCCAGAGGATCCCCTAGAAAAGATCAAATCACATAAAGGGGGTCTGGCCTCACAAGGCACCTGCTGAGGGCAGCCAAACTAACGTAGCACCCAGAATGGGAAGTAGAAGGTGCTGCCGGTCAGTCCTAGGAGGGTGATACCCTCATGGTCTCTAGAAAGAATCACTGGGAAGGTCCGATCCAACCAAGGAAGCCTCCATGTCAGCTCAGTATCGACCAACCGAAGTTTCAGAGCCGACGTATCACCCTGGGGGAGTAAGTGGCATCTACCCAAAAAACATTGGGCCACCTCGCCTCGAGCAACATAGAAACGAGGCACGGGTCCCAAAACGGCAAGATGCTCACCCAGCCAGACCTGGAGCAACAAGGGGCATCCCCAAAGGCCCTCCACTTTGCCCAAGGTAAATGAATCAAGGCATCAGTACAGCTCGGCAAGCACCAAATGCATCATGGACCGGCCCGCCTCCAACTCCATCAAAATATCGCAAACTACCAATGAGAAGCTCTCTCCCCCGGTGTAGAAGAGGATTTCAGAGATGAGACCAAGTACTAGAGCTTTCACGTTAAAGACACTCCTAACGAGCAATCTTTGGGGGCTTTCAACACACCGAAAAGTTCTTTGAGGAATTTCAACGAACACCTTGTGGGACCCCCGACAAGGCTCCTCGCATACTCATATTTCTTCAAACCGAGAGTAAGGTGAACGGATCTGGAATACCCAGGCCTAGGCATAACTCTTGTAAGGTCCCTATGCAGCTTCAAGCCAGACAGATTGGATAGCTCCTCAAGGGTTGGGGTCAGCTCTCGCTTCCCAAAACGGAATACATAGAGGTTCACATCCCAGCATGAAGCGGCGGCATGAAGGAGTTCCCACCGAAGAGGAATCTCTAAGAAGGAAGGAAGGCGAGATAGCCCAAGGCGCCCCAAGTCGGCGAGCTCACTCTCGTTCAGACTCCCAAACCAAGCCACCAGGAACTTGGGCCCCAGGCCTAACAAAGAGGATACATTGGCTCCGAGCCCTCCACGTAAGGGAGCGTTACGAGGGGGATCCATGAACGTACAAGGATCTTTTGGGAAGATAAGAATCAATGTAGGGAGATGGACCCGCCTTGGAAAAACAAGAGCTAAAGAGGCCGGTCAAAGGAGCCAAGTCAAATAAAAAAGAAACAATTTCTGGGTCAATTCGGGCATATAAGGCCCCACTGCCCGCAGGCCAAACCTAGCGCAACTAATAGTTGCGCCAGTGCATTACTGTCCCCAATTTGGCCTAGCACAACTAATAGTTGCACCAGTGCATTGCATCCACAATTTGGCTTGGCGCAACTATTAGTTGCGCCAGTGAAATTTCCCTAAAATTTTAGCCTGGCGCAATTAATAGTTGCGCCAGACTAAAATCCCCCTCTACAGCCATCTCAAGACCGAACTGAGGAGGGGACTTCTGCCCATTTTATTGGTTTTTCATATATTTGCACTTCCGACCATTGATGGTTTGAGTGTTACTTTGCTATGTGCAGGATTGATCCTACGTTGAGGTATGTGACCCAAAAGGCCACTTTCTAAAAAGGCATTGAGCAGGCACATCCTGCAGAGAAACAGATTTGATGCCAAGCAATCGGAGCATAAAATCAAAGCAAGACCATCTCCCAAATGATAATAAAAATCAAATTTGTTTCCAAAGTACCACACCAACCATTCTCCAAATTGTTTTAAAACAGATCCATAACAAAATCCAAAAAATGCTAAAGGAAACTAATAGCCTATTCCTTGCTCGCTCCCTTCGACTTCTTGCAACGGCGAGAGGAGTTCTGATAGGTCCTCATGTCCCCCACTCTAGACCACGCCTGCGAAATCCTACTGAGCAGGGAACGAGACTCCTTAGGCCGGGCACGTTGCAAGGCACAGTCAAGGACAAGATCAGTCAAGGGGCCAATGATAATGAAAAACTGAGAGGAGTCGAGCAGCCAGGTACTCACCATCTCCACCTCCTGAAGTTCTTCCAGATGACGATGGTACTCCGCATGTTCCATGGCTGAGTTGAAGTCCTACAATACAGTATTCAATCGTTAGAACACCCCTAAAAGCATGTACCGAAGGAAACCAAAATAAAGGAGAAGTGGCTCATCTGAAAACATACCCCAGGGACCACCTCAGGAGGAGGAACGCTGGCTGCCTCGGCAGAGAGCCGTGCCTGTCGATCTACGTCGGCACAGAGGTCTGAGAGGAAGCCATCGTCAAGATGCCGAAAGGCCCCATAAGCTACAGATGGACCCCCACCAGGGACACCCGACGGACCAGCACCTGATGAACCCTCACCCGAGGGACCCACAACAGAAAGACCAACACCAGAGGGATCTACCCCTGACTTGTCAGCAGCACTTGGCCCACCTTCACCGTCCGAACCATCTCCCGGGGCAAACTGTGAACCAGACAAGAATCTATTCAGATAAGACCAAGGCCGAGTAAAAGTGAAAGAGAAACTAATCCAAGCTGAGAAGAAGTTACCTGACCAAGTGGGCCCCCGAACGCAAGGAAATTAGCGCTAGGAACAAAACGCGGCAGGATGAACCGGTAGGGTAGGCACTAGTACTAGGCATGATAATCCCCAAGCACATGGAGAGCGCGAATGGGGAACCCATTGTTGAAAAAGGCCACTGTCAACTCCTCACTACAACCAGCAGGACTCCAAACGTTAGCCGGTGGGTCCACGGGTAAGGCGTAGTAGCCATGAAACTGATGCACCATCCGCTCCCCTAGATAGTAGCCTCTGGCCCATGGTCCATAGAAGAAGACGACACGACGGTTGTTGAATAGGCGGGAGGCACCCACGGCTGCTCGGTCCCAGAAGGGGGATGTCAGGTACGGATCAGGGAGGATCTGCTCAAAATTAAAAAGCAAGAGGGACCGAGTAAGCAGCACCTCAATCAAAAGAAATGCCCAAGCTGAAAGTGAACAAAGGCTGAAAAGTTATCACCTGCTCAGGCTCCATCAAATCAAGCTAGGTCCTTAGGCCCATTTTCAGGTGCTTTAGGCCCACGTCATGGCATCGGGCCTGATTTCAGTTGCTGAGGAGGGGATAGGTAAGCACCTCCGAGAAAAGGAGCGGGCGCCCAGGGTGAAAGTGGTGATATCCCCATACTTGAAAAAGGGGCATGGCACGAGAGCAGGTCAGTAATATAAATGGATCAGTCAAAAAAAGAAAAATGATGAATAGATGATAGCGAAAACAAAAGTAAAGGGGTGAGGAATTACCTCCAGGACGGCCCAAAATCTCATGGCAGACTTCGAGTCCCCAGTCGTGACCCGGGATAAGTTGTACATCAACCAGGCGTATCCCTCCTCTCCCCAGTCATGCCTGGGAACATCGCCCCAATTATCCATCACGCTCAATAAGGCAAGGTTGACCCATCCCCCACTGGCATTTGTAAAAAGGGTCTTGCCCAACAGGAGTAGGAGGGTGATACGAGCTAAAACGATCACCCGCTCTGGCGTGATATAAAGCACCCGATCTGGCTGGCCCAGGTCCTCCAACTCATCAGCAGAAAAGAGGGAGGTCAGCCAGGACATCTTGACCTCTGTGCCATGGGTCTGCCCATGAGGAGGATAGGCCCTGATCAACCGAATGATGTCCTCCCGGCTCGGTACCGCCAAGGTAGATATCAGGACTCCACCAATCATAATGCCAATAATCATGGCCCAATCAACGGGCGTTAGCGTCAGCTCGGCGTACAGCATGTGGAACGTCATGGTCTCGAGATGAAACCTCTCAATAAGGGCCTTCAGATAGGCGGCATCAGCCCTCATGGCAGGGCAGGACAAGAACTCCCCAAAGGCCACCTGCTCCAACAAAACTTTGACCACAGGGGGGACATAAAGGTAGAACTCATGGAAGTCGAGCCACCCCCCGCGGAACACAATGTTGGGCAGCTCCTACACCCAAAGAAATACATATCAGATGGCAGAGGTAAAGAAAAACGCTGCGCAAAGGAAAGAAACTGAACCTATCTTTTACCTTGCTCGCTATTCTGAAATTTGAGATATTGGTGTGCTGCTGATGGAGGAGGCCGACCCGAGCAGCCTCACCCTGCATCTCGAGCCATGGGCCTGCTCTCCGCTCCACCTAGAGGAACTGCTCTCCCCGCGGACCATACACTATCTCGGGCCCCTCCTCGTGGCCCTCCTCGGGAACGTGCTCATCACCGCCCGACATACTGGGGCAACAAAACAGTCACATCAAAAGCAGATCGGTGACAAAGGAACTATTCATGAGCACAACATTAAGGGAAGGTAAGTATGCTCACCCTCTTTTTGTTCATTATTAGAAAATAAAGATGCACACATACATAAGCCAAAAAAAAAACAACAAAAATAAATAAATAAATAAATAATCCCTTTTAGATTGAAAATGCCAAAAAAACCCTTCCTTTCTATCTTAATAGGTAAATGAAAAGAATAATTCCCCTTTTCTTCTATGTTTAAAAATAAAAGCCTGTTAAAATAAAAAATCATAAAAAACAAAAATCAAGACCCAAGAATCCTTCTTTTATGGTAGAAAGGAAAAAGGGGGTAGTCTTATTGTTGACTAAAACCAAAAAAAAAGAAGGGGGTCCTTCTGTTTAGAAAAACTAAAAAAACAAAAAAGTCCTTCATTTTATGTTCCTAAAATCATAAAAACAAAAAAATCCTTTCTTTATGCCTCTAAAATCAGGAAACAAAAAAAATCTTTCTTTCATGTTTAGAAAAACAAAAGTAAAAAATAAAAAATCCTTTCCTTCATGGACCATAAAATCAAGAAAAAAGAATCCTTCTTGCATACTATAAAAACAAACACCAAAAAAATCCTCCTTTTGTGTCCATAAAATCAAAAAATCCCTCTTTTACAAAAAAAACTAAAACAAAAAAATATATATACATATATATAAATCAATACCTTAGTTTTTAAAAAACAAAAACCAAAAAAGCAAAATCCTTTTTAATGTTAAGAGAAATAAAAAAAAAAAAAAACGTTCTCCTTAATTAATTTTCAATATATAGAAACCAAAAATCATTTTTAATTAGTTAATTTTCAAGAGCAAAGAAGAAATTAGAAATTCCCTTTTCCTAAACTAGTTGTCAAAATGATATATTCAAGATAAAAACAAAAAAATAACAAAAATAAAACCCCTTTTCTAGGCACAAATAAAAACAAAGAAATTATTGTTTACACACACACACACACACACACACACACACACACATATATATATATATATATATATATATATATATATATATATATTACGCATTAATAAAACCCATAAAACCAAAAAAAAAAAAGAAATCATTATTCATGAAAAATCATGCACACATCATCAATCAACATGCTTACAACGGAAATAAATCATTTTTCATCTAGGAACGCAAGATCATGATCATATTTGCAAGAAAAAGCAAGAAAAATCAAAGAAAATAGGTTTTAAATGGTTACCTTTTGAAGAAGAAAGGGTCTTTGGTCTAGCGTAAGCCCGCGATCAATCCACGAGCAAAGTAACAGTAATAGGGCATGCGCAGAGACAATGTAAAGGAACCCTAAAGGGGGGAGCGGTTTTCTGTTTTAAAGAGGAAGAGGGGGAAATATTCGAAATAATGCCCCACAGCCCGAACTTGGGCTGTTTAAATCTCCCAGCCAAACCTGGCGCAACTAATAGTTGCGCCAGGCAAGTTTTCACCCCCCTTTAACTTGGTGCAACTAATAGTTGCGCCAGGCTATTTTTGGCCCCATAATGGCCTGGCACAACTACTAGTTGCGCCAGGCACTCAGGCTGGGTCTTAGGCCTGGTACGGGCCAGATGGGAAGACCGGTCCCCCAACTTCCTTTTGTTTGTTTGTTCTGTCACCTCCGACAGATGCGCAAGGCGACATTTCGGTCATCCTTCGACTTGCCAAGGAAGCCGTGCTAAAATAAGGACGGGCCGAGGTCAACAAGCACCCCGGTCCTACACATAAGGAAAATCCAGAAAAATATAAACCCCACAGAGAGCTGAAAATATTCACGAGAAAAATCCACATAAAATTCCAAAAAATTCACATAAAAATCCAAAAATAATAACTCCAAAACTCCAAAAAATTCACACAAAATGATAACTCCAAAATTCTAAAAAATTCACATAAAATAATAACTCCAAAATTCCAAAAAAAATTCACATAATAACTCCAAAATTCCAAAAATATTCGCATAAGATAGTAGCTTCAAAATTCAAAAAATCCTATAAAATGACAGTTGAAAAATTCAAATTTTTTTTTTTTTAAAATGCATAAAATGATAGAAAAATAAAAAACAGATATGAACTCCTGCACAGCACACAAGCATAAAGCGGCAAAATGTTAATATTTTATCAGCAATGCAGCTGTGCCACATTGAAGTCCTGAGTCGGAGGTTTACCTCGGATCTTTGGATCCTGCCTTAAGACAGGAGCAACGGTGTCGGTCTCGGTCAAACAATCAATGTTTCGATCAGGTCAACTCCACTGCTAAATCTTTGCGACGAGTGCTTCGTTTTGGACTCATGTGTACTTAAGTATCTTAAGCTTCAGATTCTCCATTAGAAAAGGTCAATCGTTGGTTGAAACCAACCTGTTGAGGATGAGATTACATATCAATCAAACTATGTGCAACCATACATTCAGAAGGGATCATTTCCCTTTTATTTTCTACAGGCTTAAAACCTGTATGGGCAGCGGTATCCCTATAAAGTGTACGCCATGCATCTGGGTATCCGTATGATGGCGTTTGTCCCCGTAAATTATACCTGGGCTGGTCCGAGTCGGGGCTTTCATCGCCTTTGTTATTGCTTATTGCCCCTAATGGGTGCATGCTTATGCATATTTAATTGATGTTTATGATCATTGTTGGCAGAAACTAGGATTGGATGTCCCTTTCGGGTTAGCACCTGGTAACTGGTTAGATTTGTTTAGTGGTATTTAAAGTTGGACGCTCTAGGTCATGTGGATCTAAGACGCATTTTGAAAAATAGCACGCACTCCTAAAAAAGCGTTGTGACATCTATTCACTTTATTCAGGTGGTCATGCTAAATAAACTTTGGGGATCAATGGGTTCGCCCAAAGATCTCGAACCCTGCTTTCTGCAGGGGCACTCATGAATAATCCAATGAGGTCGTCAAATGCCTTGTAGGATTGAACGCAAATTGTGGAGCCTTGCGTATGTTTACTTCGCGCCTATCTTTGGATATGGGTCGATCACCCCCCTTACTTACGAAGCTATTGAATTCAGAATGAATCTCGAACATCAATCACCTTCAAAACATCTCGAGAAGCAAATATTTTTCCCAGCTATTGGGCTTTCGCAACTCATTCCACCTTGGTTATGCCCAGTAATGTCGCTAAGCACTTGGAAACCGATTACCTCGAGAAACAAATGATTAGCCTGGCACTCTAAGGCTTTCGTTTTCTCACCGTGTTACTCACCTGATGTTTGAAGTTTGTTCTGAATACAGCGGACCCATCAGTAATGTATTGGGCCTCTTCGAATGTCTCTTTTCTTTGGCATTCGATCATTAGTGATCGGATACCAAAGAGGGGCATCTGTAGAAACCCAAATTTGGCCCAAGGCCCGATCGAGACACATTTCGAGAGAGGCGCATTTTCGAGCTTTTGATGGCATGTATGGAACCCTTAGGAATCACCCTAAACCCTTAGGAATCACCCTAGATCCCCTAGGAACCTATCCCAAACCTTTAGAAACCAACTCCGACCCTTAGAACCCTTTTCGAACCCTAACCTAACCTTCCCAAGCAATAAGGAGGAGTGGTGCACCAGAACTGGCTACGACCTTCTACTGTGACCAACTATTATACCGTTGAAGAGTAGAGGTTGCCAGCTTTCCAACGGTCTAAGAATTGCCCCAATCAGAGGTATATATCAAAAGATATGACAGTCCAAACCTGGAGGGCAGGAAAGTAATTTCAAGTAGGCCCCCCCTAGGGATTTAGGGCGACTATTAGTCGCGCCAGGCTATTTCTCCCTAGATATGGCCTGGCGCAACTAATAGTCGCGCTAGGTATAAATTTTGCCTGGCGCAACTATTAGCGCATAGTTGCGCTAGGCCAAATCTCCCAGACTTTAAGCCTGGAGCAACTAATAGTTGCGCCAAGTTTAAAGGTGGCCCCCACCCTGCGAGCCAACTTCCAGATACTGTTTTGCACTATTTTACTGTACATTTGCTTGGCGCAACTATTAGTTGTGCCAGGCATATGAACAGTAACTCTGGGATTTTACCCCCGAATTTCATGTTTAGGGTTTGACTTGTTGACCACCTCGACCTTTGGAGTGTGTTTTGATAGTTCTGTTGCACCCATTCCTTACCTATTTGCAACCCTCCAAGTGGCCTAAAGCCTCACCCCATCATCCACCATTAGAACCACCTTCACACCTTTCAAGGCTCCAAAAACCCTAGGAATCCTTAGATATGAGATTACCTAATTGCTAAACTCATTTATCTCTTAAGTGGTCTCCTAACCCACCCTTTTCCTATAAATAGAGCCCCCCTCCCTTTGGTTTAGGGTTTGAGAAATTTGCTTAAGAGAGAAAGAACTCAAAGTGAGAAGTTCTTCCTCCCTTTTGTGCACTATTTTCACCCAAATTCCAGAACCTCCCAACCTCATCTCAAGCTTGTTCTTGCATCCAAAACCCTTAGCCTAGGTGTGTGTGATCCCCTAGCCTCCCTCCCCTACCTCTTAGCTTCAAGTCCTAGGAGTTAGAACCCCATTTTCTACCATACAAGGCCTTCAAGATCTCATCAAAGCAACCCACGCAAGGCTCCTCTACGGTGCTACAAGGGCCGAGGGCTCCGACTCTCCCCTTTCTTCTCATATCTCTTTCTAGCTCCCTCCATCCTCCCATTTGTGTCGTTACGCAGCCGATTTTTTGATAGGAACGGAGGGGCACAAATAGGATTCTAAGCCCTTTTGGGTAAGAGGAAGCTATTTTCTTTGCTTCTACTTCATTTTATTTTTGGCCATTAGTAGAGACCGCGTTAAGCTGGTTGATCGGGTGCCTAACACCTTCCCGATCAATAACCGAAGCCCCTACCCAAGAGCCTTTGGTGTGGACCGGATTCAGAGTCATATTTTTAGCACTTAGGTGCTCATAAAAATGAACTAGGTATCCCGGGACGCCAAAAGCTCCGGGTGGCGACTATATATTTTATTTCGTTAGAGAGCACATCGTCGCGACGGAATCGTATCGATTCCCACGGTTGCACACTATTGCAAGCACAAATGGAAATCATAGTACTAGCATAGGATCGTTCCTACGAGAAAGTTTGTCTATCTATTTATTTTTTATTTATATCTTCTATTTAAATCCTTATTTTAAAAACTTCTATTTATCTTTAAGATCTAATCAACTGGAGAAATATGAATAAAAGAATTTGTTTTAAGCTAAAGTATATAAAATAAATCTAAATCTTCCTTCTTATTCAGGTCGTCAATCCCAATCTTCAGCTATTGGATATTTATGAATGTAAAGAATACTGTTACACCATATCTCTAGTTTCTTAGTATTGGTCGTTAATCAAGTCTAAGATCTTATCAATACAAATTTAATCTAATCAATAACTTCCTAAAATATGGGCGTCAATCAAACCTTCGAAAATTGAAGATAGAAAAGTAAAACCGTCACACAAATTAAAACTTGAAGATGTTTACAAAGCTGTATATTGCATAAAATAAAATCTAAACTAAAACCAAAGTAAACTATATCCTTCACCCCTCAGCCACAGTTGTCAATTGCTTCTGAGAAACTACAGATATCTTGTAATCTTCAACACTCAATTGCAGTCGTCAATTACTCTTGAGAAACCTTGGATATCTAATCTACTCTAACTATTTTGCACTACTGATCAAGAGAAAATCCAACCTCAGGCGTCAATTGAAGCTAAAATTCTTCGATGGTTTATTCCTACATCGGGCTCTCTTATTTATAGATTATAAGGAGTCGATTTACAAAGTTCTAATTCTAATAAAAGAAACTACTATAGTAAAAGTACCCTAATATAACTATAATTCCTAATTTTATTCTTTGCTTTCAAACCGTAGATGTGCTTCCAGATTGTTCTCTTATTTTCAGCAACAAACATCTTCGAAATTTATCTTCATCAATCTTCTCAGATTCGTGATTCACCAAACTTATAATTTTAGAGATCTTCTAATTCGGTGCATGGTGGTGATAGTCTTCACTCACATGATCAGTAACAGCAGATGTAACATAGGGAATTCTTTTCTTTTATACAATCATAAATTACAATTATTCTTTTTCTTGATAATCGTAAATCACAATTTTTCATTTTCACACAGCTTTCTTACTGGACGATTTTCTATTTCGAACGATCACTTTTCTTGTATCGCATTTTACTCCTTTGTAGCTTTCTGAGGAATTGTCTTTTGAAGAATCGTTCATTACGATTTCTTAGCTTTCTCTTTCTTTCATCTTCAGCTTTAGGGCACAATCGTAAATTTTTATTTCTTGACTTTCAGCAGCAGCGAATCGTCTTCTTTCTCTCAATCTTTTTTTACTTCTTTTTGAATTCATTTTGATGAATATTAACACTTTAGCTCTATGTTGCTATTTTTTCTCAATATGTGCACATCGTTAATTTGTTAGTAGCAAACTAAGTCCTAGCATCACTAAGTTAAGGGTGATAAAATGATAAATTATGTGACTAATCACACCCCCAAACTTAAGTTTTGCTAGTCCCTAGCAAACAAGGAAACATAAAATATCTAAAACTATTAATTTGACTGCCACTTCTGTAGGGAGCATGATTGCATTTAGCAGATGCAGCATGCCTTTAAACCCCTAGGTGATCCCTAGTAGAGGAGTTATAGTCTCCTGAAGGTTTTTCAGTGAAGTTACCTACAAACATCAAATATTTTTGGGTTTTTCTCAATTTTTTCAAAACTAAAATTTTAAAACAAAAGATTTTAATCAAAACTAATTTTGTACACTACCTAAGTCAATCATCATATGGTTGTCATGATTTTCAAAAATTTACAAATCCTTTATCTTCACTTTCTGTGACAGCCTGAATTTTTCCAACCTAAATTTTTTTAAAATATTTCTTTTTCTAACTTACACCAAAACCAAATGGGAAAACCTGAACCGTCAAGTCGCAGAACACCATCCGGATACGGAGAATACTTAGTACTTCCACATGTATGAAGAAATCAAAGTAAGTAATATATGACATAAATAAATCTCCAGTTCTAATATCCAACGTGAACAATAACTAAACAAACCACCGGTGATGGCCGACCATCACAAATAGTTGCGTACAATATGTGTACCAAGCCTGAACTCACCAAAGTCCACAACGTGCTAATCTGCGATCCCTGACTAAGGAACCAATCCATAGGCTGAAGATCTTCTTCTCCAGGTCCAGATCAAGAGTTATACCTGTGATGTGTAGTTGAAGGGTGAGCTATATCCTAGCTTAGCAGAGGAAAATTCAATACTATTTTACATCTTCTCATAAGGAAACATAGATTCAATGCCAAAATCAAACATTTTCATATAAAACTGAAACTAACTTCCAAGGCACTTTTTTTATCAAACATAACAGATTTCAAATACATTTTCTTATCACACCAAGCTGATTTCCAAAACATTATCTTATTGCATAAAACAGATTTCAAAGATATTTCTTTAACACACCAAAACTAATTTCAAATACATTTTCTTATCACTCAACTGATTTCTAAACACTTCCTTATTACACAAAACTGGTTTCATACACAATCCTTATTTCACAAAATTGATTTCGAAAACACTTCCTTATTACACAAAACTGATTATAAAAACGCTTCCTCATCACACCAAAACTGATTTCAAGACATTTTCTTATAAAAATACTTCGCCTCAAAACACTTCCTTAATACACACAAAAATTGATTCGATTTCTGTCCCAGCGGCCCACTTAGTACTTATTCTCCACCCATAGCGGCCCACAACACGTATAATCCGCCCATAACGGTCCACAAACATATAATCAGCCCATAGCGGTCCACATACCCATAATCCGCTCATAGCGGTCCACTTTAATCTCATGACTTATGACTTGATTCACAAAGTATAATCCAAAGAGTACGTAAAATCCCGCAAAAGCGGTCCAAGGGCGTACATGAATCCTGCCAAAAGCGGTCCAAGGGTGTACATAATCAATCTTGCAAAAGAGGTCCAAGGCCGTACATGAATCCCGCAAAAGCGGTTCAAGGATGTACATAATCAATCTCGTAAAAGTGGTCTAAGGGCATACATGAATCCCGCAAAAGCGGTCGAAGGGGTACATAATCACAATGAAGTCCAAGGGTGTACGTAAATCCCGCAAAAGCGGTCCAAGGGCATACATTCACATAGATCTACAAGACTCCAAGATTTCAAGTTCACATTCTAGTTCAGATTCCTAAATCACAGACAAAAGCTCACATTCTTGGTTCAAACGTTTCAAAACTCACAATTTAAAGATCAAGTTTAATTCAAATATCATAGTAAAAATTCTAGATTAAGTTCACAGTTCAAAATTCACATTTCAGACTCAAAAGATTTCAAATTCTAATTTACAAGGAGTTTATGTTCTAATTCAAATCACTGTCAAACTTATCATTTTTCATTTAAACATGTCAAAGAACTAGGAATCAAAGTCAAACATGTAAGTTTGTCTTGAAGTTCCCCTACCTTAACCCTTGAAGTTACGCGAAGCCAAGCAAACTCCTATCGATGGCCACCTCCTTTAATCTACATCACAAATATACGATGATGCATCAAAGATCAACTCTAATCACTAATAACTTAGACCTATTTAAGTGTTTTCTCAAAATCGAGTCGAAACGGGTAAGTTCATGCTAACTCAGAGTTTGATGTAACCTCCCCCTAAATTTTGACCATTAAAACTTTGAATTTAAAAAATTGTTAATTCATAAAAGCTGTAGATCTTGTTGTTCTCTTTCCAACGCCTCAAGAATCACATAAATTTGAGTTTGAAGTAAATAGTTATGGCAAAAATATCAAAGCAATTTCGGCACTTCAGTCAAAACATGCCAACTCAAAACTTAACCCAACTTCTCACTCAATTTTTACCTTTAAAATGATTGATTCACAAGTTTGTCAATTTATAGAAGTTGTAGATATTTTTGTCTTCTTTCCAACACCATAAGAATCACAGCAATCGGAGATCAGAATAGAAAGTTACAATCAAAATATCAAAATAGTGTCGGCATGCTTAAACAAAATCGATCGATCGATTTCAAATCGATCGAACAGTTACTTATTTTAATCGAAAGGTTTTTAAAATCGATCAAACGATTTTCAAACTGACCAGAAACCTTCAAATTTTACTCTTGACAAAATCGATCGAACGATTACTTATTTTGATCGAACAGTTTCATCAAATTTCACCCAAACTTGGGTTTTGACTTCTCAACCTCATTTTTCTTCAAATCTAATCCTCTTCTCTTAAATTTCCATATACATACTAACTAGATTTCAAACACATACGCAAAAACACAACTTAATAAAAAAATTTACCTTTAATCCAACGATTTACTCCCTAATCGGATTGTCTTCTTCGTTGCACAAAAGGGTTTCCAAAACCTATATTGATCTCTTACGAGCTCCACGATCACAACCAAGCCAACGTAATCGTAGGCGATCCTTCCACACACTTCACACAACTCTCGCTATAATTAGGGCTCAAACACACTTCTCTTTGTGAGAAGAATGAGTTTTCAAAACCCCACTCGACTCCAAATCTTGTAACACAATCAAACGTCATAATCAACGGCGTTCCTCCCCTTACATGATCTCATAAACTTTTTTCACGCAAATCTAAGGCTCAGCACACAACCTCACGAGTTTGTCTCCTTCTTCCACTTTCTCTCTTCCCTTTTCTCTCTCTCTAAACCCAAAACCCTTACTCTTGCAGACCCGATAGCTTCCAAAGGATGCATTTCCTTTCTTTAACTCAATGGGACTAGTTCCCATACAAAACACATATACTCCACTTTGGTTATATTAATTCTCAACCCAAGGACCTAACTCCCGTGTGAAATGAATGTACCTAGTTAGGTGTTATCTCATAACAAAAGATCTTTGATTCGGTGTGGGCCTACACACTCAAACCATCCATCAATCGGACATGGTGCTGAGCTAACATACCAAGGCTTGATATATATGAAACCATCAAATGATTAACACACAATCAAAATCAGTCCTCTTCCACTTAAGATTTAACTTGAAATAACTCAATTAATTTTACAAAATCAGGGGCGTGACCGCAAGCACACCGAGGTATATTATTAAAAGTCAAAATTTTTAGGATGTTACACTTTCCATCACAGTAATTATCCATGATTAGAACTTAGCAATTTCAATTCTATACAGCATGAAGAGTGTGCATATCAATAAAAAGTTTATTTATCATAGATTTTTCTAAACTGCAGATTTAGAAAATATTTTCATCCAAACTCTCACTATTGACATTCTCTCAAAAAGACATAAAAAATTTGGGTTCTCACATATGAGATGTACATGATAAATTTAAAGGACAATAAAAAGGTAAATATTATGAAATGGATAATCAATTATGATCATATGACTTTTTCGTTCATTTATAGTATCTATTTCATACATCTCTACTAGACTCATACTTTTGTAAATCATAAATCACAGAGGTCTTTCCTTCGGCTTGTAATAGGGCTTTGGGTAAAAGGGTTTCAAAAAAAGGTAGATAGAGTTCAAACATTTCTGAGAATTTAGTTCTTCCTTGTCTATCTTTTTTCTTTCTTTTCTATTTTAGTAAGTATCCAAAAAGTTGGATAACTTCTTCCCATTTTTCTTTTCTATTTTCTTGTGTAAATCTCATTTTCATAGAATCATATTTTATGATTTCTTCTAAAATTTTTCTAAATCATCTTTTTACAACAGTTTCTTTTCTTTTTCCACATTTTTCATACAATTGTATTTCTTCTCAGTTGTACCATTTTCAACAGATCCTTTATCTATTCTTGCTCATACTCCTTTCACTCCCTCTTCTTTCCTTTTTTCCTTCTAAACTCTCAGAAATTTTAAGGGTTAAAGGTAGAAAGCTTTGGGTGGTACATATGGTTAAAGGTTTATAAAATTCTGGCACAAAGAAATTTAGTTTAGGCTTCTAATATGGGTTCAAAGGATAGTTCTTTTATGGGATTTTAGCTTCTTGGCTTTGATTAATCAAAAGATGGCCTTTTATCATCTTCATGATTTACTAGCATAGATGCCTTCTTGTTTTGATACAATTGATAGATAGTTCTAAAAGAAACAAATCATCATATTCATAGAATATTTGATTGAATTTTTCAGCAATATGAGATTAAAACAAGCCAAGAAGTTTAATAGAATTTAAGCTTGAATAGATAGCAGTCTCGCTCTAAATAGAAGAGGAAATTATGGCTCTAATGCTCACTGGTTTAATAATTTTGAAACTAGTCTAAATATTGTAGTTTAAATCAAACTATAGTTTCAAACATTCATTTGATGTAGTGCTCAAAAGGGCTAAACATGAATTGTAACTGCTCTATTATTTGATTATTGAACTTTTGCTATGATGGATCGTAAAATTTTCAAGATTCATAAAAAAATTTCTTTTCATAATTGGCATAACTGATCCTAATCAATTTTTTTTTTATTATGCAAAAACCAATTTAAACAAAATAAAATAAACTAAAATCATATACACAGAACATAGAAGTTGTGTATCCCCCCCCAAACTTAAATAGGACAATGTCCTCATTGTGCTCAAAACAGGGGATACTCATAAAAATTTTTATCATGGTGCCAAAATGATACTAGGCTCACAATCTACAAAGTAAATCAATAATCTCCCCCAAACATGGGAGAGATCATGTCCGACAGTATCGACAAGAAAACAACACCGGGCAACAAAATTAGATCATCAATCATAATAAAACAAAAGTTTAAAAGTGATCGTACATCCATATGTTCACTCAAAATATCATACTGTACATTAGGGAATACATTACAATCGATCGTGTCTTACCACGATTTGAATCGTAATGCAGTCTTTAAACAAAATTTTCTAGTCTAAACAAAGCAGAAGAATTATTTTACATATTTTATAAAATTTTGCTACGGCTGAGTCAATAGGTCGACGGTGCCCATGAGCATACTCAGGGTCCACCAGTGATATAATGATCACTGGGCCTTCTTCATCTAGAAAGAGAAATTTTAGGTTTTCATATCCTCGTTTGAGAATTAAGAGGGGAGACATGAACAAAATATGTGCTCTCCTCTAATTTTTTTGGATTTTTAAAAAACGGTGACGGTACAATGAAAACATTAGGAAAGGGTAACCTCGGTACATATGATACTTCAGTCACAATATTCAGCACACTATCTTTATTATCTCTTTGGGGTTTATTTTTAATTTTTATTATTTTTAGTTTTTCTGGTGGGGAAACATCTGCATTAATTTCAGGCTCACTATCCTTGGTCTCGGGGACGACTACTAACGGAGGCATCTCCACCTTGTTATCAATAGTCTCACCACTTCTTAAAGGTTGTAGCTTGAATTTGTTATGAGGGAATCGATGTATCTCTCACAAAAACATGACCTCTTGGGTTACTCACAGGTTGTGACTATAACTGGTTGCTCTCTCGTTCCCCCAATTGCGTAGCTAGCTACTCAACTTGGGTTTCCAACTTCATAATGGATTGTGTGTGTGAATGTAAAACTTGAGAGAATGGAGCGAGCTGGGATAAATCCTTGGAACGATGATGCCACCGTTGCTGTAAATCCCTAAAGATTTGAACAGCTGTGTCATCAAATCCGCTACTTGGAGAACTGAACTATTGCTGTTCATATGGCTGATATGTTCTCATGGGTGGCAGGTAGGTATGTTGGAAATTCTGTGCAGGAAGATAGTTTGGCTCAACAATAGATGGTCTCTGGTGTTGGCCACTAGTGGAGCCATAATTAAAATAAGGATGGTTATTATAGTTATTCCACTGAGTTATACGTGTTATCGTAGTCACTCTTTTGGAACTCATATGCCCATTCCTAGTCTATCATCTTCGGGTGCAATGGGGCAACAGGGCATTTAAACACTCAAAATATTTATAGATTTGGAACGAGTGTGATGCATAAATCAGAAAATATATATATATTTTTTTTCTTTTTGGTTTTATCTGATTTTTATTTTTGTTTTTAGGTATATCTAATTTTTATTCTAGAAAGCAAGGAGAGAAACAAATCTAAGCATCTAGCTTCTCTGATCAGAGAAAGTGTTGAAACTTTCGACTCGCTGTTCCGCATAAACCTACAAAAGCTTAAGAAGTGATCAAAGAAAATTAAAAATATAAAGAAATATAAAAAGAGAAATATATAAATTAGTTTTTGAAATTAAAATATAAAATAAAATCTCTTCCCCGATAACATCGCCAAAAACTTGATCGGCTTATTTTATGTATTAAAATTATGTTAAATTCAAGTCTTTACCAATTGCAAGTGCATAATGGAAATCATAATACTAGCATAGGATCATTCCCACAAGGAAGTTTGTCTATCTATTTATTTCTTATTTATATATTCTATTTAAATTCTTATTTTAAAAACTTCTATTTATCTTTAAGATCTAATCTACTAGAGAAATATGAATAAAAGAATTTGTTTGAATCTAAAGTGCATAAAATAAATCTAAATCCTCCTTTTGATTGAGGTCATCAATCCCAATCTTCAGCTATCAGATATTTATGAATTTATAGAATATTGTTACACCATAGCTCTAGTTTCTTAGCATTGGTCATCAATCAAGTCTTAGATCCTATCAATACCAATTTAATCTAATCAACAACTTCCTAAAATCTGGGCATCAATCAAACTTTAGGAAACTGAAGATGGATAAGTAAACCCATTACACAAATCTGCAAATTCTAACCTGAGTCATCAATTCAAATTAAAACTTGGGGATATTTACAAAGCTGTAAATTGCATAAAATAAAATCTAAACTAAAAATCAAAGCAAAATATATCCTTCACCCCTCAGCCGCAGTCATCAATTGCTCTTGAGAAACTACAGATATCTACTCTAATCTTTAGCACCTAATTACAGTCGTTAATTACTCTTGTAACAACCTCAATTTTCGTAAAGCGTTTAAGTCAGAGGAGGTGTGTGCAAGATTTTATGTATGTGCTTCACAAGGGAACCCATACTACTAAAAACACCTTTGTGTGTTTATGTGTTACACTGTGTGTGAGCTAGTGGATAGAGTATTACATAGTTATTGTGTTTGTGTGTAACATATTAACAACACCAATTGCTAGATGTAAGGATGGGTCTCACACGTGAGACCCATTTGCTAGGCTCTCAAGCAAAAGAGAGAGAGAGGGTTGAAGAGGAAAAGGGAAGGAATTCTATTGAATCTATAGGTTAGATTCATTTAAAATTTGTGAGTTATATGTGAAGGGAATGAGTGTGTGAGTCATTGCCTATGATTTTGTTGGCTTGATCATGCTCGGAGTGAGTTGAGTGGGGTTTAGAAACCTTTTCAAATCTTCAAAAGGAACGATCCAATCTATCGAGTGGATCGTCGTGATTAAGGTAAGAAATTAATGTCAAGTGTGTTTAAAGTGTGCATTTAATAGTTGTTGAAGTGTGTAATAAATATGGGTGAGGTTTGGTGAAGATCAAGTTAAAGAGAAATGATATATTTATGTTGCTCGTGCACACGAGCTTTAGAGCTCGCTCGCGCGAGAAACCTTATAAAGGCTTAAATAGGCCTGTGAGGCTCTGTTTCTCACTCACGCAAAGACTTAAGTGAAATAGGCCTCACTCGCGCGAGGCCTCGCGTGACAATCTACAGTAAGCAAAGTTTTTGTCGGTCGTGCGTAGAATGTGGTGTTTTTTGGCTCTTGCGCGCGAACTTAGACCTCGCTCGCGTGAGGTACAGGCTACTTATATTGTCTCTTCCATTCTGAATTCTTTAGGAATACATGTCTTATGTCCTTTTATGTTTTTCTAAGAGTATGTTTGGGCATTGACAATGTAAGATTAATGTTTGAGCATATGTGGACTGGCAAAAATGAGCTATGTATGGATTGATTGATCGTGAGCTGAGGTAGGGAACACTCTATACCATGTGTATTGGATATGTTTAGCATGTGCTTTATGATATAAGATATTTGTTTTGAATACGATGAGTTTATGAATGTGTAAGCATGTGTGTGTATTTCAAAAATCATGATAAGTAGAACGTGTCATCTGTGTGAGAGTCTTTCAAGACTTATTTCGTTAATGTGATAAGCATGTGGAATCTTTCAAGATTCATTTGAAATTTGAAACAAGTGTGTAAGTTCATGTGACTTAATTAGTTATAATTACCACATCACATGGTGACAAACTATATGTTATGCACGATGATTTGAGGTTCATATGTGAATACCCGGCCAACACGACGGTATATCCGTGGCCGACACGGCAGGATATCCGTGACCGGTACGGCAGGATATCCGTACAACCTTTGTGAATTTGAGAATCCTATCGGCCAACGGTAAACTTGTGTTCGGCACAAGCATCCATCATTGTTGGGATCTTGCGCACCATATGTAAATGGTTCATATGAACGAAGATGGTGGGTATTCCATCAGGGTTCCATGCTATACTTGTTTGAGGGATAAATTAAGTGAAGCACTTTAAGCTTCATTTCTTGTTATGTGAAATAGTAGAAGAACATGTGTTAAGCTTTCCAAATTCAGAAAATGCTTTGTTTATTCAGTCATCTTTGAAATTGTGCATCATTGTGAGAAAAATTTATGTTTTGCTCATGTCATAAGATATATGTGTGATGTTCAGAATATGCATACTATTGGTGTTTCCTTACTAAGCTTGGATGAAGCTCATCCCTCGACTATACGTCATAGGTACAGGTGAGGATCTTGTCACGGAGGACCAGGATAAGGAGAATTCTGAGTATGTGCCTTTGGAGGAGGACTCAAAGCCCCATCCTGAGGATTGTTTTATTTGTGCAAAGCACGGGTAGGTCCGGCTTTGATGAATGGCTTAGAGTAAGGATTTTCAGATGTATTTTGATGATACAAGGAATATGAATATAGTGGGTTAGGTGCACTATTCTTTTCCGAATCATGTTTCGGTGATGGTCGGCCATCACCGGTGGTTCTTCTCGGTTCTTCTACCCATGAGTTTTTATATGGGAATTAGAACCATTATTTTGAGCTTTTAAGATATAGAATTGGAGATTTAATTTTACATATAATGCATATATTTGTTTAGCTATGGTTTCAGCTTTGCGAGAGGATGTACAAGTGTTTCGTTCGGGGATCCACCTTAGCGTCGATCCGATGGTCCAAGTTTCGTGGTTAGAAAATTCGGGCTGTCACAGCTCTTGAGAAACCTTAGTTATCTAATCTACTCTAACTATTTTACACTACTGATCGGAAGAAAATCCAACCTTAGGCGTCGATTGATGCTGAAATTCTTTGATGATTTATTCCTACATCAGGCTCTCTTATTTATAGATCATAAGGAGTCGATTTACAAAGTTCTAATTCTAATAAAAGAAAATACAAAAGTAAAAGTATCCTAATATAACTCTAATTCATAATTTTATTCTTCCTTGCTTTCAAACCGTAGATGTGCTTCCAGATTGTTCTCTTATTTTTAGCAACAAAGATCTTCGAAATTTATCTTCATCAATCTTCTCAGATCCGTGATTCACCAAACTTATAATTTTAGAGATCTTCTAATTCGATGCATGGCGGTTATAGTCTTCACTCACGTGATCAGTAGCAGCAGATGTAGTAGAGGAAAAACTTTTTTTTATACAATCGTAAATTACGATTGTTCTTTTTTTGGATAATCGTAAATCACGATTTCTCATTTTCACACGGCTTTCTTACTGGATGATTTTCTATGTGATAGCCCGATTTTTCCCATGGCACAAAAACCTACACAAATTTTTTTTTTCTTCCTTACATCATAAACTCAGGAAAAAATGGACCGTCGGGTTGTACATATCACAATTCGAATACAGAATTTACTTGGTATGCCAACAAAGGGTAGAGTAAAAGCAAAAATATAGCAACAATAAAGGTTCTTCTATACGACAAGACTGAATAAGAAGGGCCCACAAGAAAACCACCGATGATGGCCTCAAAAACATACCTACAGAATAAATCTTAATATAGTAATAGATCGACGGACATACCAAGTGTATAATCCAAAAGACCTCAAAACATCTAATATACAAACCCCCAAACATACCCATGTTCAAACCTCACCTAAGGTAAAATTCCCCAAACAGGAGATCTTAACCCTTTCTCTGCAACAGGATCCCGATCTACACCTATACCTATGACGCATAGTCGAGAGATGAGTTACAATATAGCTCAATAGAAAAATAACTGAACATATAAATCTATCTTACTCACATATATTTCATGGCATATACTAAGCATGATTTCATATGCAAAAAACAATTTGAAAACATTTACATTGCCAAAATAAATATGAACTGAATGCACATATATCACATCTTATCTTTTAATTAGCTTGCTTTCATCTCACACCAAGACTTGTGTCACAAACTTAAATCAATAACTTAAATAATCCCCGAGCAATATAGCATCGAGCCCCGATGAAATACCCTCCATTGTCATTCAATTGAACTATTTTTTATCTAAATACAAGCTCAAGTCCCTTTCATCGAGGCGACTTGACATACCCATTACCCTCTTGGTAATTGCATCACCTGTTTATATGGATTGGCCACCGTACCGGTCACGGATATCCTGCCGCGTCAGTCACGGGTATACCGCCATGTCGGTAGGATATTCTCCGAACCTCAAATCAACTGTGCAAAATATATATAGTTATTCACCATAAATTTGTGCTAAATATAATAATTTAAAGTTTTGTTCAAGTCTTGTCTATATCATTTTTGCATCACCTAGATGTTCACATCAAAAGAAAATACATCCCTAGGATGTCACATACTCATTTGCATCACCGAGATGTTCACATCAAAAGAAAATACATCCCTGGGATGTCACACATTCATTTGCTTACTGGTTCTTCCTTAGTGTACACACACCTTAAATTTACATGCTTTGACTAAATTTTGAAAACTTGTATTATAAGACATTTGATTTTACACACACATATCATTACACACATACTATTGTAATCAAGAGTACATGTCCAAAACTTTCCCTACCTCACGCTCGGAGCCGTTCCAAGTGACATCACAGTCCTTATCGATGGCTTCCCATCCCTAATCTACATCACAAACACACTATGATGCATCAAGGATTAACTCTACTCACTAAAAACCTAGACTTATTTAAGTATTTCTCAAAAACGAGGCAAAAATAGGCAAGTTCATGTTAATATAGAGTTTGATGCAACTTTCCTTATAAATTTTGACCTTTAAAACTTTAGATTCATGAGTTGGTCAAATCTCAAAAGTTGTAGAGCTCGTCGTCCTCTTTTCAACGCCATGAGAATCGTGTCAATCGGAGTTCAGAGTAAAATGTTACAGCCAAAATACCGAAATAGTATCCGCAAGCACAGTCAAACTCGACTGAACAATTTCAAACCGATCAAATGGTTACTTATTTCGATCGAACGGTTTTCAAATCGACTAGAAACCTTTAGGTTTCACTCTTGAAAAAATTGATCGAATGATTACTTATTTCGATCGAATGATTTCGTCATATTTCACCCAAACTCGAGTTTTAACTTCTCAAACTCATTTTTCTTCAAATCTAACCCTCTTCTCTTAAATTTCCACATACATACTAACTACATTCCTAACACATACGCAAAAACACAATTTAATCAAAATTCTTACATTTAATCCAATGATTTACTCCCTGATCGGATCATCTTCTTCATTGCACAAAAGGGATTCCAAAACCCACATTGATCTCTTACGAGCTCCACGATCACAACCAAGCCAACGTAATCGTAGGCGATCCTTCCACACACACTTCACACAACTCTCGCTACGATTAGTGGCTCAAACACACATCTCTTTGTGAGATGAAAAATATTTTCAAAACCCCCAACGACTCCAGATCTTACAAAACCACAATCAAACATCGAAACCGACGGCGATCTTCCCCTTACATGATCTCACAAACCTTCTTCACACAAATCTAAGGCTCGACGCACAACCCCACGAGTTCGTCTCCTTCTTCCTCTTTCTCTCTTCTCTTTTCTCTCTCTCTAAATCCAAAATCTTTTCTCTCGCAAACCGGGTGGCTTCAAAGGGAAGCTTGCCTTCTCTTAACTAAAAGGGTCGGCCTCCCCGCAAAACACATACACCCCGATAAATGTATATGACCCAAAAGAATTGCTTTTACACCACACATCCATACTCTTTGTCATCTGGTGTAACCTAACACAAACCACCAAGTCACTCTTACTTGGTCAAATAAGTGACCAGACAAGCAACATCCCGAGGTATACTATTTAAAGTCAAGCATGCATCCTGAGGTACACTATTCAAAGTCAAAATTTTCAGGATGTTACATTCTTCCCTCCTTAAAGAATTTTTATCCTCGAAAATTGACGTAAGTAGTAGCATGTTGATGAACCCTAATCATACACCAATTGAAACATGTCCATATCGATCTTAATACTCACATCCCACATGAACACACATATACATCGCCACGAATAATATTCACTTCGGTTTTCTTCAATTACCTCGAAATCAATTCAATCTAAGGTTTGCGGTTATTTCTCAGCGCCGCCCATCTGGGTATCCTCACCAAGATTCAACGTCCTCTTGACTAGGTGAAATCTGACCAAGTAAGATTAGGATCTTCCAATTGGTGTGAGTATTAAATGGCGATGTATATGTGTGTGCATGTGGGATGTGAGCATAAAGATTGAGATATGGACATCTTTCAATTAGTGTATGATTAGGATTGATCAGCATGTTACTACTTACGTCAATTTTCGAGGACGAAAATTATTTAAGGAGGAAAGAATGTAACATCCTGAAAATTTTAACTTTGAATAATATACCTCAGGATGCGTGCCCGACTTTGAATAGTATACCTCAGGATGCGTGCCCATCTAGTCATTTATTTAACATAGTGAGAGTGACTTGGTGGTTTGTGTTAGGTTACACTAGATGAGAAAGAGTATGATGTGTGGTGTAAAAGAAATTCTTTTGGGTCATATACATCTATCGAGGTGTACGTGTTTTGCGGGGAGGCCGACCCTTTTAATTAAAAGAAGGCAAGCTTCTCTTTGAAGCCACCCGGTTTGCAAGAGAAAAAGTTTTGGGTTTAGAGAGAGAGAAAAGGGAAGAGAGAAAGAGGAAGAAGGAGACAAACTCGTGGGGTTGTGCGCCAAGCCTTAGATTTACGTGAAGAAGGTTACGGCCTCAAAAACATACCTACAAAATAAATCTTAATACAGCAATAGAGCCCCGGACATACCAAGTCCATAATCTAAAAGACCTCAAAATATCCATTATACAAACCCCAAAACATACCCATGTCCAAACCTCACCTAAGGTAAAATTCTCCAAACGGGAGAACCTAAGCCTTTCTTCGTAGGCGGATCCTGATCTATACCTGTACCTATGGCATATAGAAGAGGGATGAGCTACATCATAGCTCAATAGGGAAATAACTGAACATGTAAATCTATCTTACTAACACATATTTCATGACATACACTAAGCATGTCACAACCCAGATTTTTGAGATCTGTGCACGGCACATACTTACACATAGGTGTATGTGTTTCACAAGGAGACCAAAAACGACCCACATACGTTAAGTGTGTACGTGGGAAACACACTAGTATTATCCCAAAAATTTAGATATAAAAGTGAAAGAGATAGAGAAGAACCTTTACGTAACTCTATTCTAACCTAAATAGAGAGAAGGAGAATAAAGAGAGAAAGAAGAAAAGAGCCTAGTGGAGAACTAGGGTTCATTGAGACTTAGGTCGAAAGAAGGGATCAGAGGAAATGACGGGAGAAAGAACCAGGGAGGCCGGATAGCCGAGTAGATATTCAAATCATAAATCGGACCTGTGCGTGATTCATCGTCAGAGGTACGTTAAAAACATGATAGATGCCTAGGAATGTTTTGAATAGTAGGAAGGATGCTGGCTGTATGTTACTTTATATAAGATTAAGGTTAAATGAGGGATGGAAGCATGATCTCGATCTGATCGAGGGACAAAATCATTGTTCCTCGCTCGAGCGGTCTAAAGAGGCTCGCTCGAGCGAGGATGAACATAGAAAAATGTGGCTCTGGGCTCGCTCGAGCGGTCCCTAAAACTAAAGGGGAGCTCGCTCGAGCGAGGGTCCACAGTAAAATTCGAAAGCTCGATTTAACCGCTCGAGCGATCTCGATTTGACCGCTCGAGCGAGGTCAAGAGACCGCTCGAGCGAGGGCTAATGACCGCGCGAGCGAGGTCCGGTGATCACTCAAATATTGGTTTTCTAATATAAGAAACTCGGGTGTCTTACACCCCAAAGACCTTAGATCATCCTAAAGTAAAATTCTTTTAAATGTAGGTTGATGCATTATAACCCTCTAAGGACAAGCGTGCTTTGAGATTCGTCGAGGTAGGGAATTTTCTCGAACATGTGCATTATTCTGTGAACTCATATGTGTAGTATAGTCCATTTAAATAGTGTATATTTCATAAATCCTCATGATAAGGGTGTGTGCGTGTGTTCCAATGTGGAAAATCACAGGTCCCGGGGGACGAAAGATAATGGTTAAATCAAAGAAAGGTGAAATAGAAGCATGGGGCATCCCAGGGATGCGTAAGAAAACAAACAGAGAAACAAAGATAACGTGATAAGGCCTAATGTAATATATTTAGCACAATCACGGTGAATAACTATATGTAAAGCGCATTGATACTTTTGTTATTTAAAGTTGATTAGAATACCCCACCGACGTGGCGGGATACCCACGACTGACTCGGCAGGATATCCGTGACCGGTACGGCGGCCAATCCGTACAATTATAACATCCCAGGGATGTAGATTGAGAATAGACCCCGCCTATGAGGAAGGGGCTTGGGCGATTCTGTGGAATACACATAACAACTGCTGTCTAGTTAGGCGGCGATGCCGGGGATTCCATCGGGGCTCGATGCTATATTGCTCGAGGATTAATTAAGTTAAGATTTAAGTGATTAGGCCAAGTTCACAAACAAGCTTATAAAGAGATTAAACAAAGCCATGATAAGTAGTGATTGGAATCATTGAGTTATTCCTGTTATCCAGATTGTTGTACATAAATGTTTTCTTGAAAATTTATGTTTTATTAAGTTACTGACATATGTGTGAAGGATAATCTATATGTTCTTTTGTTTTCCCTACGGAGCTAGGATGTAGCTCACCCCTTAGACTATACGTCACAGGTCAAGGACTAGCGGCGGCAGGGACTTCAGGTGAAGTTAATCCAAGGGCATCGGAGTCCGTACCCACTGAAGAGACAGAACCTCCTCCTAAGGAATTCTCCTAGGAAACCCGCTGCATACCCTAAGAGTGAGTTGAGAGAGTACTGTGTATGACATGATATATCGAACCTTATTATTTGAAAGGTTTAAATACTGTCTCTTGGTAAACTATTTAAGAAGAATAATTGTCATTAAACTTTTGGGTATGTCCTTATGTCCATGAATTGTCATGGAACTGGGACAGCCTTGTAGGATCAACTATCTTATATCTTCTTATTTTTATTTTGAATGTTCGCATGTGCTTCAATTTCAGTTTGGCTGTATATATCGACTAGTTATGATATGAATTTAAGGCACGGCCTTAAAGGTCGTGCAGATGGCACGGATTTCGGAATGCCGGAATTTGGGCTGTCACAAAGCATGATTTCATAAGCATAAAACAGTTTGAAAATATTTACATTGCCAAAATAAACATAAACTGAATGCACATATATCACATCTTATCTTTTAATTAGCTTGCTTTCATCTCACACCAAGACTTGTGTCAAAAACTTAAATCAATAACTTAAATAATCCCCGAGCAATATAGCATCGAACCCTAATAGAATACCCTCCATCGTCATTGAATTGAACTATTTTTCATCTAAATACAAGCTCAAGTCCCTTTCACTGAGGCAACTTGGCATACCCATTACCCTCTTGGTAATTGCATCACCTGTTTGTACGGATTGGCCGCCGTACTGGTCACGAATATTCTGCCGCGTCAGTCACAGGTATACCACCGTGTCGGTGGGGTATTCTCCGAACCTCAAATCAACTGTGCAAAATATATATAGTTATTCACCGTGAAGTTTTGCTAAATACAATAATTTAAAGTTTTGTTCAAGTCTTGTCTACATCATTTTTTGCATCACCTTGATGTTCACATCAAAAGAAAATACATCCTTGGAATGTCACATACTAATTTGCATCACCGAGATGCTCACATCAAAGAAAATACATCTCTGAGATGTCACGCATTCATATACTTGGTCAAATAAGTCACCCGACGGGGCATGCATCTTGAGGTGTACTATTCAAAGTCGGGCACGCATCCCGATGTATACTATTCAAAGTCAAATTTTTAAGGATGTTACAATCTTCCCTCCATAGGAATATTTGTCCTCGAAAATTAATGACAACACTTTCGAACGCTAACTCACTAACAACGATTCATGTTCATAGGAACTTACCCATAATGATGAAACAACGCATGCATCCTGAACGAAAAAATGAATTTCTCATAACCATTCAATTATCTATCCACATGGAGTTCACAACGAAAGATTGAATTTTTTCTCAACCAAAATTTTCATCATCCTGCATGAAAATCCACATATCACTAGATCGGCGTACCACTAATGATCCAATAAGGTAATCATTTGTTAAACTGTATTTTTACAAAATCAACTACAACATATACTATCAATAAAATTGTTAACCCACAACTAACCATATGAATCATAATTGAAATTTAACTATCGCCATAAAGGAAAAGAAAATCGTCCAACCATTAATTGCCAACATGTACCATTAATTGCAATAAAGATCCCCACATGCATATATCAAAAGATGAGCTAATAGCATCAATCATACATCCAAAATACCATATTAACATGTTCTGAGATTAAATACACATGATAAGGTATACACAATAGTTTGCATTGATCGATGATGGGTCCTATTAGTGAAACATCGATGCACAATGCCCAGATGACACATGAAGTCCTCCAAGGTATAGAATTATTTTCACTTGTAAATATTTTATGGCAAATATTTAGATGATGAATGCCCTTAGAAATTGTGATTGCTTTTGACACTTAAGAAATATCATGGCACCATCATATGTGCCTATGATTAAATCACCTGCATGACATAAACGAATTTTAATTTCAAAAGATTAACTAAGTAGGTAACCAATATAAGGATGGGACTTGAATAAATCTTGACAGTTAGGGTGAAATTACTTACGGATAGATTGTTCGTAATCTAAAGTTGAGTTGATATTTATGCGCAATGACGGTTGAACTAAGACTTGTAAACAACTTTACACTTAAACGGCCCTAATTGATTGTGTTTCCTTTTACAATCATAATCGTGTTTGTGTGTTATAGGAATGATTAACTGCATGAATTTTAAAACTTTGAGGTCATTATGGTAGGTTTCAAATATCTTCATTTTACGTAGGTGATTGTGAACGTTGGTATGCTTGCAGTTGATGGTTAAAATAATTTTACTCAATCAAAATGAAGTATCCGATCGATAATTATGAATATTTTTGTGGTCAAAATCAGTTAATGGTTTCAAATTTATCTATGGTAATGGCTAGTTGGAGTAAGGTAGAATTCTATTAATCGATAGATTAGACTTTTCTCTGATTGAGAATCAAACCTTTCTCAGATTGAGAGTGTAAGTTTCATAAGTAGGCAACTGTGCTAGATAAGTATTATCCAAGATCTGGAGGTGTCTATTAGAAATTTTAAATATGGTTATCGAAGTGATGTAGTCTTTAAGGGATAATTCGATGATATGTTGTGTTAGGCATAAATTGGTAAACGTTTGATGGTTGGAGGGTACTGAATATGATTTACGATTTCTGGGTTAATGGTTTTAATCTCAAGGTCAAATCTCTTTCCTTGTGGATATATTCTTACCAACTACTTATAAAGATACTTCGTTAAGTAGTGGAAGTGAGGTTTGGTAATTACCTGTGCACGAGTTAACTGATCTATCACTTCGACTCTTGAGCGAGCACTGGTCCAGTTAATGCGAGATGGACATCCTTAGTGTAAAACTCAGCATATAAATTTTTACTAGTGTGTGGTCGATCTTTAGACGATGTGTAGTAGCAAATCTCAACTCTATGGCTGTGACCGTGTGTAATTCCAATTCGTCGCAATGTATGTAATTTCACTTTGTTGCAGCATTCGCTATGTGTGATTTGAGTTTAACAAATGATTAATATATTCACTACCCAAGCGTCACGTCATTCACTTTTAAGGGAACATTGAAATAAGTGAAATTTATAGGTTTTTGGTTGGTTTGAAAGCCATTCGATCAGTTTTAAAAATAGTTCGATCGAAATAAGTAACCGTTCGATCAGTTTAAAATCGTTCAGTCAATTTTGACTGTACTTGTCGATACTGCTTCGGTATTTTGGCCGTTACATTTTACTCCGAACTCTGATTAATGCAATTCTCATGGCATTGAAAAAAGTACAACGAGCTCTACAAATTTTGTGATTTGACCAACTCATGAATCTAAAGTTTTAAAGGTCAAAATTTAGGGGAAAAGTTGCGTCAAACTCTATATTAGCATGAACTTGCCCATTTTTGACTCGTTTTTGAGAAATACTTAAATAAGTCTAGGTTTTTAGTGAGTAGAGCTAATCCTTGAAGTATCATGGTGTAATTGTGATATAGATTGAGGGTAGAAAGTTGTCTATAAGGACTGTGGTGTCACTTGAAACGGCTCCGAGCGTGAGGTAGGGAAAGTTCTGGACATGCACTCTTGATTACAATAGGATGTGTGTAGTGATATGTATGTGTAAAATCAAATGTGTTGTAATGCGAGTTTTTAAAATTTAGTCAAAGCATGTGAATTTAAGGTGTGTGTACACTAAGGAAGAAACCAGTAAGCTTATGAATGTGTGACATCCCAGGGATGTATTTTCTTTTTATGTGAGCATCTTGGTGATGCAAATGAGTATGTGACATCCCAGGATGTATTTTCTTTTAATGTGAACATCTAGATGATGCAAAAATAATGTAGACAAGACTTGAACAAAACTTTAAATTATTGTATTTAGCACAACTTCACGGTGAATAACTATATATATTTTGCACAGTTGATTTGAGGTTCAGAGAATACCCCGATAGATGTATATGACCCAAAAGAATTGCTTTTACACCACACATTCATACTCTTTTTCATCTAGTGTAACCTAACACAAACCATCAAGTCACTCTCACTTGGTCAATTAAGTGACCAGACGGGCACGCATCCGGAGGTATACTATTTAAAGTTGGGCACGTATCCTGAGGTACACTATTCAAAGTCAAAATTTTCAGGATGTTACATTCTATTTCGAACGATCGCTTTTCTTGTATCACTTTTTATTCCTTTGTTGCTTTCTAAAGAATCGTACATTACGATTTTTTAGCTTTCTCTTTCTTTCATCTTCAGCTTTAGCACACAATCGTAAATTTTTATTTCTTGACTTTCAGCAGCGGCGAATCGTCTTCTTTCTCTCAATCTTTTTTTTACTGCTTTTTGAGTTCATCTTGATGAATATTAATATTTTAGCTCTATTTTACTATTTTTTATTAATATCTGTACATCGTTAACTTATTAGTAACAAACTAAGGCCTAGCATCACTAAGTTTAGAGTGATAAAATGATAAATTATATTACTGATCACACCCCCAAACTTAAGTTTTGTTAGTCCCTAGCAAACAAAGAAACATAAAATATTTAAAACTACTAATTAAAATACCACTTTCATAAGGAGCACGATGGCATTTAGCATATGCAACAAGCCTTTAAACCCCTAGGTGATCCCCTAATGGAGGAGTTATAGTCTCCTGAAGGTTTTCAGTGAAGTTACCTACCAATTTTAAATATTTTTAGGTTTTTCTCAATTTTTTCAAAACAAAAATTTTAAAACAAAAGATTTTAATCTAAACTAATTTTGTACACTAGCTAAGTCAATCATCATATGGTTGTCATGATTTTCAAAAATATACAAATCTTTTATCTTCACTTTCAATCACAGTAATCATCCTTGATCAAAACTTAGCAATTTCAATTCCATACAGCGTGGAGTGTGTGCATATCAGTAAAAAGTTTATTCATCATTGACTTTTCTAAACCGCACGCTTAGAAAATATTTTCATCCAAACTCTCACTATTGGCATACTCTCAAAAGGATATAAAAATTTTGGGTTCTCACATATGATATGTACATGATAAATTTAAAGGACAATAAAAAGAAAAATCTCATGAAATGGATAATCGATTATGCTCATATGACTTTTTCGTTCATTCATAATATCTATTTCATACATCTCTACTAGACTCATATTTTTACAAATCGGAAAGCACAAAGGTCTTTCCTTCGGCTTGTAATGAGGCTTTAGGTAAAAGGGTTTCAAAGAAAGGTAGATGCAGTTCAAAAGTTTCTGAGAATTTAGTTCTTCCTTTTCTATCTTCTTTCCTTCTTTTCTATTTTAGTAAGTATCCAAAAAGTTGGATGATTTCTTTCCATTTTTCTTTTTTATTTTCTTGTGTAAATCCCATTTTCATAGAATCGTATTTTACGATTTCTTCTAAAATTTTTCTAAATCATCTTTTTACGATTTTTCTTTTCTTTTCCCACATTTTTCATACAATTGTATTTCTTCTCAATTGTGCCCTTTTCAGCAGATCCTTTATCTGTTCTTGCTCATACTCCTTTCACTCCCTCTTCTTTCCTTCATTCCTTCTAAACTCTCAAAAATTGTAAGGGTTAAAGGTAGAAAACTTTGGGTAGTACATATGGATAAAGGTTTATAAAATTTTGGCACAAAAAAATTTAGTTTAGGCTTCTAATATGTGTTCAAAGGATAGTTATTTTATGGAATTTTAGCTTTATGGCTCTAATTAATCAAAAGATGGCCTCTTATCATCTTCACGATTTACTAGCATGGATGCCTTCTTGTTTTGATACAATTGATAGATAGTTCTAAAAGAAATAAATCATCATATTCATAGAATATTTAATTCAATTTTTTAGCAATATGAGATTAAAACAAGTCAAGAAGTTCAATAGAATTTAGGCTTGAATAGGTAGCAGTCTCTCTCTGAATAGAAGAGGAAATTATGGCTCAAAAGCTCACTAGTTTAATAATTTTGAAACTAGTCTAAATATTATAATTTAAATCAAAGTATAGTTTCAAACATTCATTTGATACAGTGCTCAAACAGGCTAAACATGAATTGTAACTGCTCTATTGTTTGATTGTTGAACTTTTACTATGATGGATCATGAAATTTTTAGGATTCATAAAAAATTTTCTTTTCATAATTTGCATAAAATGGTAAACTGATCCTAATCAATTTTTTTTTTATATATACAAAAAGCAATTTAAATAAAACAGAACTGTAGACACCCCAATTTGGCCCAAGGCCCGATCGAAATATATTTCGAGAGAGGCGCGCCTTTGAGCTTTTGATGGCATGTATGGTACCCTTAGATACCTTCCCAAACCCTTAGAATTCATCCCAAAACTCGTAAGAATCATCCAAAACCCTTAGGAATCAACCATAGCCTTCCCAGACCTATTAGAACTCTTCCCGGGCACGATTCAAACCCCCCTGAATAGCTGTCAGAAAGAGGAGTATGAAAGTTTTTATAGATAGTTGCCCAACCTAAGGCATATAATATTAGAAAGTAGAGCTTCCTATCTTTCCAAAAAACTAAATATTACCTAATTTAGAGTTGTACATTAAAAGTTATGGCAAAATAAAGATCGTAGATCTGTATAAGAAATTGGAAAACGGAACCCATAGAGCTAGTTTCAAACCCTCCCAAGCAGTGGTTAAAGAGAGTAATGCTAAAATTTATACAAACTTCTTCTAAAGTTGAGTTATATACCATTAGAAAGAGGACTTCCCCAGCTTTCCAACAAGCCAAAAATCGCCTCAATCAGAGTTCTACATCAAAAGTTATGACGAACTGAAGATTGCGGATTTATGCAGCAAATTACAAAATCGGGCTGGGCCCCAGCGGGTCTTCAACTTCCAACAGTTTGGGCCTGATTTTCCTTCAAAAAATGGCAAAAATTGACATTTAGGGATTGACATGTGGACCATCCCAAAGTCTAGGGTGTGTTTCTTTAGGACTCTAGTGACCCTATTAGCTTAGGTTATCTCCCTTTTGCCATTCAAGTCACCACCCTATCATCTATCATTAAACCCAAATCTCTCTTCTCCAAGCTCTAGAAAACCCCACCAAAAATCTTAGATTTCCCATTACATAATTCCTAACCCTAATTAGCATCTAAGTAGCCTCCTAACCTGCCATTTTCCTATAAATAGAGCCCCCCTCACCTTAGATTAAAGGTTGAGAAAATTATCTAAGAGAGAAAGAGCTTAAAGTGAGAAGATCTTTCTCCCTTTGGTGCACTATTGCTCATACAAATTCCAGAATTGATAAACCTTCTATTAAGCCTTACCTTTCATAAAAAGCCTCTAGGTTAGGTGTGTGCTATCCATTTGCCTTCCCTCTCTACCTCTTAGCTAGCAAGCCTTAGAGGTTAGAACCCATTTTTCCACCATTCAAGCCTTTGAAAGCTCATCAAAGCAAGCCAACGCAAGGCTCTTCAATGGTGCAACAAGGGCCCGAGAGCTTCGGCTCTCCCCTCTATTCCTCTACCTTCTCAGTCATTCCTCCATCCTCTCATTTGTGCCGTTACGCCGACGAATTTTCGGAAGGAACGGAGGGATACAAATAGGATTTTAAGACCCATTTAGGCAAGAGGAAGCCTTTTTCATTTCATTTATATTGTTGTTATTTTAACCATTAGTAGAGACCGCATTTAACGGGTTGATTGGGTTCCTAATACGTTCCCAATCGATAACTGAAGCCCCTACCCAAGAGCCTTTTGTGTGGACCGGATTCAGAGTCATATTTAGAGCACTTTGGTGCTTATAAAAATGATATAGGTTTCCCAGGACACCAAAAGCTCCAGGTGGCGACTCTATATTTTTGTTAGAGAGCGCATCGCCTTGACGGGATCGTAAAAAATCTCACGGTTACACAGATGGCGACTTTGTTGGGGAGTAGCTTGTAGAGCTTTCCCTTGAACTTGGCTTCTTTATTTTTAATTTTACTAACCTTTTATTGTTATTTTTTATTTTACTTTTACTCATCCCTCCGATTAAGTCATTTTACTTACCCCTACTTTTATGTCATTTACAAGCCTTAGCCAATTGGCGGGCCTACATGCGCATTGTCTTTTAATTTTCTTTACTTTTCTGTCATTTTAGTGCCTTAGCCGATTAGCTGGCCTTGCACATTGTCTTTTAATTTCCTTTAAATTGTTTTCATTTAAAGTACCTTAGCCGATTGGCGGGCCTACTTGTGTAAGCATATTCTAACAGTGGACGCTGGCCAGTAGTAGCGACACGGGATCATCACCCTCGATCTTTAAACTAAAGAAAACTTCTATAAAAAATAAAAAAAAAGTCTTTGAATAAAAATTAAAATTGAACCAAGATAGGGAACTTAATCAATTTGTTTTTATGAGATAGAATTTTTAAAGGGTAGGGTTTAGACACACATACAACCACCCGGGTCTTAGTATGGAGGCAGCCCCTAGTGGTGATGATCCAGAAAGTCTCAGCCCACCTAGTATCTGAGAAGGCGCTTACGCAGTAGGTATATCGGGTGGGTCACCTATTCCTACAAGCTTAAAATCCATTGGAGAGCGCGCTAGCAAGTTTTACTGGACTCAAACCCTTAGGTTCGGTGAGGAGAGAACAATCCACTAAAAAAATTAGTCAGTTCCCGAAAGCCCAGCTTCCACAAAAAAGTCAAAAAGAGACTCAATTCGGGATGAAGTAGCTGCTGTCAAGGGTTCTGGAAACCCACTTTTGCCTGGCACAAGTATTAATTGCGCCAATGCAAAAATCCCCAAAAATACACTGGCGCAACTAATAGTTGCGCCAGCCTTATTTAGAGAATTTTTGCTCTGGCACATGTATTATTGTGCCAGTATTGTTCTGAGCAATCCAGCCCGATTCTGTGGCCTTTTCCACATCCCGAGTCCCCCAATTAGTTCCTTAGTGCCCCCTTTGTTTCAAGGGCCCATGGCCCAGACCACCAAGGGCTCATGACCCAAACCCACCAAGGTCCCATGGCCTAGACCCACAAAGGTCCAATGGGTCAGACCCACCAAGGGCCCATGGCCTAGACCCACAAAGGTCCAATGGGTCAGACCCACCAAGGGCCCATGGCCGATACCCACCAAGGGCCAATAAGCAGACCCACCAAGGGCCCATGGCCCAAACCCATCAAAGGGCCATGGCCCAAACCCATCAAAGGGCCATGGCCCAAACCCATCAATGGCCCATGGCCCAAACCTATAATGACCAAGGCCTCATGGCCCAACCCTCCCAAGGCTTCATGGCCCAAACCCAAGCCCAAAACCTTAGAACCTCGCACCAATACTCCCCATAATACCCCCAAAATTTCACCCACCCCCAACCTTCACACCCGGGTCAAACCCAAACCATCCCTCAAATCCAATTTTCCCATGGCCCCACACCCCAAGGCCATCTCCAAACCTTCCCCCATGTCCAATGGCCCCATCAGGCCCCACCCCAAAACCAAACTACCACTCACCCCATCACCCCACAACACTTCCCCCACATCCAATGGTCTCACCCCACCCCCATTCAGACCATGCCCACCCAGTCCATACAACAACAATCCGAGAATCCCATCCTCACTACACCTTACGTAAATCAACAGTATGAGGAGGACGAGATCATAAACAGTGGGGCCTTCATCGGGGCATTGACAATGTTAGTCCTCCACCTGTAATTATCCCACCCCTGGCAGCCCAGAGTGAGTTCAAACTCACAATTGAGAAGACAGCCCCCATGTCCAAAGAATCAAAACAATTGAGGGAACATGTGGACAAGATCTATAAGCAGTTATTGAAGATGGGTGGTGCTGAAATCCATGCCACAAACTTCACGGACTTGTGTCTGTTTGCTGAGATCCCTCCACCCCCTAAATTCAAAATGTCAGTCTTTGATAAATATAACAGCACAGGCAACCCTATTGCACACCTTAAGTCCTACTGTGAGGGCATGTGCCAATAAGACGGAGACGAAGAACTCCTCATTAAAGTGTTCCAGAAAAGTTTAACCAGCCCAGCTTTAAGATGGTTCACATCTTTGAACCATCAATGATTAAAACATGGAAAGATCTGACCTACCTATTCCAAGAGCAATATGTCTATAACATAGACATTGAGCCTCGCAAGTCAGATCTAGCCCGATTGAAGCAGAACTCCAATGAAACCTTCAGCGATTACTTCTGGCGTTGGAGAGCACTGGCAGCTCAAGTCAGAAACAGGATACCTGACGACGAGCAAATAGAAATGATCTCAAAGAATATCCTGCCAGTGATCTCAGACTTTCTTGTATACCAGCAGCAGTCAAGTTTTACTGACTTGGTAAGGAACGCCAACTGCTGTGAGGATGCCATCAGAGAAGGGCGGTTGAACAAGAATGCATCCGGGGGACCCAACGGGGTTAGGAGGTTCTCTGAGCAAAGAAATGATAAAAGAATCAGGGCAAAGGTATAAAATGTTGTAAACACCCGGCCCAACAATAACAATGTAGCCCCCTTCCAATTTAAAGTAGCGCAACCAGCTCCCGTTGGGACAGGGTCAGTACAAAGAGCAGGGAATGGGCAGGGGATGTAAATGACCCCAGAGAGGAGAGCCCGTTATGATCGAGTCTTTACGCCCTTGGGGCAATCTCTGAGTGTACTTTTACCTCTGTTAATTGAAAAGGGATTAATAACTGCTCTTCAACCGTGACCTCCTCCCAATCCGATCCCATATAATTTTGACCCCAATACTCATTGCAATTTCCACATGGATCTGGGTCACCCAACTGAACGCTGCTTCCCATTAAAGCACGCGATCTAGGATTTAATCGATGCTGGAAAGATCATTCCCTCTGCAGCCACCCAAATGAACCAGCACGCAAATATTCACCAGGTGCCTTTGCCCCCACACCCTACCGGAATAGCAGGTTTTAGACCCACCATAGGGATGGTAGAGGAATCTGAAGAAGAATTAGAGTTTGATCCATCAGACTTCATTTGTAACCAGGAAACTTTCATGGCCCCAAGGTAGAGAGACCAAGAAGAAAAAATTGTTTGGGTAATTGAACCCCTAAATCTGGCAGATTACTTCCCCATCCCTGCACCGTAGACCGAACCCCTAGATCTTAGGGCCTATTTTCCACCACCCACCCCATTAACTATGTACAAATAAATGCATATCAACCATATTCCACCACCCCCTTAAATTACCCAATAAGCCATCAGGCCCCCAATCCTCCACCCACACCCGTCAGTTATCCATGGCCTACGCCCACCCCATTACCCCCGGTTCAACCACCCGCAAACTCCACCACCCCTGTCAATTACCTAATGGCCCATCAAACCCCCAATCCACCCGCACCGATTAGCTACCAATGGCCTACGCCCACCCCATTACCCCACATGCAACTACCGTTAAACCTCACCACCCTTACTTGACCCAATTTTGCCACCCACTCATCCTTCACTGAGGTAAACCAAGTCTTACCTACCTTGCCCGAGACATCAACACATGCACGTCAAGAGCCAGCAGCCGAACAGTTCCAAATCATGGGGCCAACCTATGATCCTCATTAGGTCTCGCTGAGCTATGAACAGACCAATGCTAATGCCAGCAACAGCAGCAGGGAAGGGGTCGTAGACTTCGTTACTAGATCGGGAAAGATCTTGAAACAGCCCAAGGCAGTAATGACAATAGCAACAACACCAGCACGATCGGAGAGACAGTGCTGTCCACCCGTTTAAAAAGATGAGCCGGGAGCACATCCTTGAGACCCAACTAAGAAGAATGTCGACCCATATCACTATCTGGGATCTATTAATGACGTCCCTACTCCATTTTCAAGCTTTAATGGGAGTGTTAAAGAATGCCCATGTATCCCAGCAGGTGAGCCCAGATGAAGTTGGGCAAACAATTGGGCAAGTAATGGCACCCAATGCCATTTCATTTTCGGACGCAAATCTGCCAAAGGAGGGAAATAGTCATGCTAAATCCCTCAATATTACTGTCGAATTTGGGAATATGATAATTCCCTTATTTCTAATTGATAATGGGTCGGCTCTGAATGTGTGCCCGTTGTGGACTGCCACCAAAATCGGTGTGGACCCCTGTATGCTGAGGCCGACAAGAACAAGTGCTCGGGGTTTTGATAACACAAGAAGAGATATAATGGGAGAGGTCGACCTTGAGTTAGTAATCGGGCCCATGACATTTTCCATACCTTTCCAAGTGATGGATATCAAATCTTCATTTAATCTGCTAATAGGATGCCCCTGGCTACATGAGGTTGGGGCGATACCTTCTACCCTCCATCAAAAAATAAAATTTATATCCGAGCAGAAGGTGATAACCATCATTGGTGAAGGGCATGACGACAAAGAAAAGGCCACCCAGAGTATTGAAAATCCCAAACTAATGGATGTGCCACATACTGAGCAAGACACCGACCTCCACAGTTTCGAATATGAGGTGTCAGCAGTAGGCCCAGAACCTCCGAAAAGCATAGTCTCCAAAACCGGTGGTGGAATGGAAGTAGCAGTGACGATGCTCCTAAAATGGGGTTATCAAGAAGGCAGAGGACTCAAGCCCAGACTGTAGGGCAGAAGAGAGCCGGTAATAGCCAAGGGACAGAAAGTTCATTTTGGGTTAGGTTATAAGCCCACAGAGGAAGAGGTCGGAGAGGCCAAGGAGAAGGCCCATGAGACGGCGGCCGCAAGAGCCAGGGGGATACACTTGGAAGAGGAGAAGCCTCATCCCAGACCGCAAATAAGGGAATCCTCTGTAAGCGCTGGGGTTCTGAAGATTGATCGGAATGGGAAAACCCGATTAACCCCACACAAGCCCACAACCCCAGTTCACCCCACCAATCCCCACATTACCCTTACTATCCTAGAGATAGATTAGGCCACATTGTCCCTTTTCGAAGAACAACGGCCAGTACCTGAACAAACTCCCCCTGTGGTAAATCACCACAAAATGGTATTGATGTTTGAGGACATCATCTCAGATGAAATGGGGATCAACATGATGGAAGCTGACTCCAATGAGCCATATCAGTTAGCCCCCTCCATCCAATCAGGTAAAGGAGCGGCCCCTCAGGTACGCAATTGGGTATCTTTACCCCAAACCCTGGAAGCAGAGAGTAGCCTAACATTTGGCACCCATTTCAAAAAAAAAAAAATTACTTATAAAAAGTGAGATAAGCCCTTGGTAGGCAATACCTTGTATATACATAAACTTGTGCCGAAGAAATACAAAATCGCAAAAATATTAGAAAAATACAAAATTCTAAAAACATTGAAAAAATATAAAATCTAAAAATATTATCATTTAAAATTTCAAATAAAGTCTCACAAAAAGATGCCTTAATTGAAATACTCGTCCCACGTAAAATTGACCCCTTCCCTGTAAAAATACAAGGAGAGGTAGGCGTTACGAGTCTGGATGAGGATATCCCTTTAGAGGAGCTCCCCAATGAGCTCCTTGACCAGTTCGCTGAATTTGAGCATGGCCCTACCCCCATTGTCGAAGCAATCGAGGACGTTAATTTAGGGACTAAGGAGATTCCTCGATTTACCAAGATTGGAACGTCGCTCTCTCTCGAAGAAAGAAAAAGCATGATCGACTTCCTTCAGTCATACCAAGACATTTTTGCCTGGTCATAGGAGGGCATGCCTGGTCTGGACACCGATTTTGTCAAGCATGAGTTGCCTCTCTACCCTGATATGAAGCCGGTTAAGTAGAAGCTGAGACGTCTCCGACCCGAGTGGATGTTGAAAGTCAAAGACGAGGTCATCAAGCAGTATGACGTGGGGTTTCTCATGATATCTAAGTACTCGCAGTGGCTAGACAATATTGTGTTTGTGCCGAAAAAGGATGGAAAGGTTCATATGTTCATAATTTTAGAAACTTGAACAGGGCGAGCCCGATAAACGATTTCCCATTGCCACACATTGACATCTTGCTCTATAACACTACTAAGCACGGGATGCTTTCCTTCATGGACGGATTCTCCTGATATAACCAGATCAAAATGGCAGAGGCGGATCGAGAAAAGACAGCGTTCATCACTCCTTAAGGCTCCTTCTGCTATCGAGTAATGCCATTTGGGTTGAAGAACGCCAGCGCTACATATCAAAGAGCAATGACTGCGTTATTCCATGACATGATGCACTGAGAAATTGAGGTGTACATCGACGACAGGATCGCCAAGTCATTGGAGCAAAGCAACCATCTGGTAAACCTTCAGAAGCTATTTGAAAGATTGAGAAAGTACAGGTTACGACTGAATCAATAGAAGTACACATTTAGCGCCATGTCAGGGAAACTGTTAGGATTCATCGTCAGTAGGAGAGGGATCGAGGTAGACCCAGTCAAAGTAAAAGCCATCACTAAAATGCTGCCACCGTCTACTGAGAAGGAAGTTAGAGGGTTCTTGGGTAGAATACAATATATCAGTCGGTTCATTGCACAGCTAACGCCTATCTGCACACCGATCTTCAAGCTACTAAGGAAGAACTCGGCCGTTGAATGGAACGATGATTGTCAAGCAGCGTTCAATAAAATCAAAAGCTACCTCCTTAACCCACCTATGTTGGTACCACCCAAGCCGGGGAGACCACTCTTGATGTATCTCTCCACGACAAAAGTTTCGAAGGGATGTGTCTTAGGGCATCATGGTGAAACAGGGAGAAGAGAACAGGCCATTTACTATCTGCGCAAGAAATTTATTGATTATGAGACGCACTATTCTCATCTGGAGAAAGCATGCCTAGCTCTTATATGGGCTACTCAAAGGCTCCGCCATTACTTGCTTTCCCAAGCCGTTCTACTTTTGGCCTAAATGGACCCATTGAAGTACCTTTTCGAGAAGCTGGCTCTTACTGGACAAACCACATGATGGCAACTTTTATTATCGGAGTTTGACATCACCTACGTCACTCAGAAGTCGATTAAGGGGGCAGGCACTCACCCATCATCTTGTCGACAATCCTTTGCCAAATTATGAACCTTTAAGAACTAAATTCCTTGATAAGGACATCCTTTTTATGACGGAAGATGATGCTAAAGAAGCAGAGGAATCATGGGCAATGCATTTTGATGGGGCAGCTAATGCCGAGGGTCAGGGAGTTGGCACCATTCTGATTTCACAGAAAGGATCCCACGTACCCATCTCTATCAAGCTTAACTTCCCTTGCACTAATAACATGGCTGAGTATGTAGCTTGTGCTGCTGGTCTACAGGTGGCTCTCGATCTGAATGTAACTCACCTCCAGGTGTTTGGCAATTCATAGTTAATCATATGCCAGATGAATGATGACTGGAAGATGAAAGATGAGAAATCGATCCCTTACCATGAACACCTCGAGGATCTGATAGCTTACTTCCAAGACGTGACATTCTCATATGTCCCTCAGATAAGGAATCGCTTTGTCGATGTACTAGCAACGTTGGCATCAATGATTGAAATCCGGTATGGCACTAAGATAGCCAATTATGATAGAGCAAAGGAATGAGCCAGCCTTCTGCCTCCAGATTGAGAAGCCTACAAAGCTTGATGATGAGCCACCTTGGTTCTCAGATATCAAGAATTTCCTCGAGACACTAACTTTCCCTGAGGGTACGTCCAAGACGAACCGACGAACCATTCAACGTCTAGCGGCAGGCTACGTCATTTGTGGGGAATGCCTTTACAAGCGATCATACAATAACATCTTACTCAGGTGCCATATAGAAAGTAAAGCGATCAACATCATGAAAGAGATCCACGAGGGAGTATGCGGAGCCCACATTAGTGGACACATGCTCGCTAAGAAAATTCTATGGCAGGGATACTTTTGGACCACTATGGAATCAGATTGCTACAAACATATTCAGAAATGTTATAAGTGTCAGGAACACTCCAGTCTAATACACGCTCCTGCCATCGATCTTCACTGCATGATCACTCCTTAGCCATTTGCTACCTAGGGCCTTGACGTCATCGGAATGATTAATCCAAAAGCATCAAACGAACATCGATTCATCCTCGTCGCCATTGAATACTTCACCAAGTAGGTAGAAGCGACATCGTATGCCAACATCACAGCCAGTCACGTCGAGAAGTTTCTCAAAAATAATATTATGTGCCGATTTGGAGTATCCAAGGATATTATCACGGATAACGGCACAAACTTTGCAAATAAGTACATCTGAGCCTTCTACGAGTAATATAAAATCAAGCACCATCGCTTGTCCCCTTATCGGCCTCAAACTAATGGAGTCGTAAAAGCTGTGAACAAGACTGTCATCCGCATCCTATAGAAGATGGTCGTCACTTATCGAGATTGGAGCAAAATAGTGTTGTTTGCTTTATGGGCCTACAGAACGTCAATCCGTACCACTATAGGGGCAACACCATTCTCCCTTGTGTATGGAATCGAGGCGATCCTACCGGTAGAGGTTGAAGTACCCTCGCTCTGAATCCTCATGGAATCAGCTTACCCGAAGCAGAGAGAGTTCCTGCTTCGAATAATTAAACTTATTGGATGAGAAGAGACTCCTAGCCTTGTGTCACACTCAAGTTTACCAGGGGAGAATTGCACACGCTTACAATAAACATGTCCGTAGTCGAGATCTAAAGATAGGAGACACTGTGTTGAAAAAGATCTTCCCATACCTCCACGTCGATCCGAGAGGGAAGTTCAAGCCGAACTGGGAAGGACCTTACGTCGTTCGAGGGGTGCTACCAGGATACACCATCCGCCTCGCCACCATGGATACGTCTGACGGTTCTACTCTTAGTCTATCACAATATGATAAGTATTGGTGAAACAGATACATGATTGTTTAAGAACCGCCCAAAAGAGGCCATCATTCTAAGCAGTAGCCAAAAAGCATCTCTAAAAATGATGATATCCTTTGCTACCCCATTTGAGCCTGGGCCTTTCTTTTAATAAACCCTTTCCCCGAAAAAGAAAAAGTGAGTACATATACAAAAAAGAGAGGAAGTAGAATTACTATCAGAAACTTAAAAAAATCGAAAAAGTAAAACATCAAAAAGAGATTGCCTGAAATAAAGATAAAGGAAAAAAGAAAAATAGAAGAATCATAGGGGCGTGTATAGTAAAACCCCTAAGGAAGAAAGCATGTTGAGAAAACAGAAGTCGTATCAAGAAAATACTATTTAGCCTAGCATACCTTCAAATCCTAACATGACCCATGGCCAAGCTACACCCTGAGGAAAGCCGTCTTTGTAGGTTCACAAGCAGTCATAGTATCTGCTAAGTCAACATGAGCTGAATTGTGAGACGACACCAAAGCCCCATCGGGCCAGCTATGACAGAATCGACGTCTATGTCGTGGCCTTTGAAAAAATAGAAATAAAAATACAAGCTCAAACCAAGATGGATGTGGTTAAAACCCAAAAGGGCACTACGGGTAAAAACAACGAGTTTGTGCGAACCAGGTGAAAACCCGAAAGGGCGCTTGGGGTAAGAGAGCTAAACCCATAAACGTGGTAAAAACCCGAAAGGGCGCCACGGGTAAAAAGAGGGTAAAAACGGGCACGACGAACCCACCTTGGGCGTTGTGAGTAAAAGAGCCAATGACTATCATTTTTTAAAATAATGACAGTTTTTAATCATCGAGTGGGTTGTCGTAAAAAATGTTGTAGTATTTGTTAATGACGCATTGTAGCTGTCGTTTATTTTCTCAAACAACGACAGTCATCAGTTGTCGACCAATAATGCATGTTTTTAGCAGTCGTATTAAATGTCTTTTTACAAAAATAAATATGGCATCTTTATTTTTAAACGACGTATTATGAAAGTTATTTTTGCGTTCAAACAACGACAACTTTCGAAAGTAGGGAAGAAGGACAGTTTGGAGTAGTTGTTTTAATATATATATATATATTTTTTAAATAATTAAATTTCACGATACAATGATTATATACGTCGCTTATTGAAATTTTCATTTGAAAAAAAAAAATTAAACTAATAATAATCCAAATTCACAAATTCTTCGTAACAAAATTTGCATCTTTAGATAAATAGATGGAACATTCATCGTTCTTACAACTTACAATTGTCACATAATTCATAAAAACATAAAATTAAAAAAATTAAAAAAACTTCTAACCGTATCCGGATACAAAGAAAACTCTGATTTGGGGTCTGCTTGACTTTCGAATGCTTCAAGAGAACTCTTCATCTATTGGAAAAGTTGAAGGCATGGTCTACAAATAAAAAAGTACATATTAAGCTCATCCAAGTTTTCAATAGATAATTCTTGTAAAAGGGTAAGATTATGACCTCATCCTGAGACTTATAATCCTTTGATCCAAAAGGAGATATTTTTCATGGTGTCTCCATGAACAATTGAACTCCTAATGGGCATACATCGTCAGGCAAAAATTCATGTAACAGCTGCTTCCTTACAGCATACAAGTTTGTTTGTAAAAGATGCATAAGTCAAAAAATCATGTTTTAATAATATAATGAACCATTTCTGGTTGGAAATGTACTAAGATTTATATGATGTATAAGATATCTATAAGAGGGATTTACATCTGACATAGTTTCCAAGCTCTCCACAATCCAAAATGTAAGAAAAATATTACAGGGCAAAGACGTTTCTCACCACTTTGGCCAAAACAATAGGCTAACAGGCGCAAGAATCAAGGATATATTTTTACCTCTGTAATCATTGGAATCACATTATTGAGCTTGTCCACTGATCAACCAACACCCTGCATTTTTAAAAACCCAATTAGTGAATCCATTTGGCTTTGAATTGATTAAGATACTCAAACTGAGTGGTGAGGATTTGTGTTACACAGCTAAGTGTTTGAATGACTTATATTCAGCTGAGTACCGAGGGCATGGGACCCATTAATGGAAAGCCCTGGTACCCTAACTAAGGTAGTAGTGTGATTGCTTACGACAATCCAAGTAGCACAAGCTGTTTCAATCGTGACCATCCATGTTTTTTTTTTTAATCAGTAGAGACCATCCATGTTGATGGATCACATCCAACATTGATCAAATAATAGATGATGTTGGCTGCTAATTGTGGAGCCTTCAAATAGATGGATAAAATCTATTTTGTGGACCATCGATATGGCTGGAAGCCAATTTTGCAGGTAGCTTCGGTGACGTGATATGATTGGCTGCATACATAGTGGGGCCAAGCACTGCAGCCTGTCATGCTGTGCCACATCAGCTACTTGCACTTTGTCTCAACAATAGTGATGGGGCCATCAATATTGTACACCCTCAGGTGGCTTGGTTTAAGAAATAAAAGACTCATGATTTTCTGCCTTCAAACAAAATATGCATTAAATATTGGATGAATGTTATCTGCATGAAGTGTTTAGGAAATAGGGGATATTCATCTTATCTACATGAAGTGTTTGATGAAATTGTATGGTATGTGTATCAAAACTTTAGAACAATGCAAACAAAACTCAGGTATCTACTGTGGTTTATTCTAGGAAAAAGTTGGTGAATTAATGCTTCAATAGAAAATAGTGGAAAAACCAGTTCCCAGAAAGATATTCATCTCTTCCTAAAGTCCTGGCTTGGAATTACTTGTCTTTTTACAGGTAAGCTGAGATAGAACCTGTGACCTCAAGATTGCATCATTAGTTTGCAGTTACTTTTAGCCATGCTAATTCTATTGAACATGTATTGAGTGCCACATGAAACAAGGAGGACGTGCATATATCATAACAAAAAATAAAAAAATAAAAACAGATCTCTGCCATCTGCTTTTTAGGATGGTGAAAAAAACTAGTTTGAACTGCCCCTTTCCAATGCTGAAAATAACATGGTAATCCAGTTTTGAAATTTTATTTTTTTGAAATATGATCTATGTACACCACCGTTGCTCCATGTAGCACCCAAACCATGTTTTGGGTGCCACATGGATTAATAGGGATGGTTTTTTACCCTTGAGAAGCTAACCAAGACTCATACAATGATACGCAGAGGTGTTGTGGAAATTTGGTAGATTCAGTCTGAACAAATCTATCTATAGAAGTACATAAAATGGATTTTTTGGCTAGATAAATAGATCCAAGCTGAACAAATCTGTCTATATTCCTTTTAGATAGTAGAAATTTGGTAGATTCAGTCAAGGAAAATTAGACTGGAGAGGCTAGAATGAGCTCATCCAAGATGTTTCTAATGATGCCGCCTACCAACAAAACCACAGGACTTTGAGTATCCAAGAGCATCACTATGAAAGCTGGACCTTAATGGCACTCACTTGATAACCATCCTTAATGACCCAAAACCACAATCTTCAAGCACCCCTTTCCATCATCCAAGCAAATCACATCAAATCACATCAAGAGGCATTCCAAAATTAGACCAATTTAGAGGTTAGTGGGTTTGAAGACTAAGCAGGTTGAATGCCTTACACTTGCAAAAGGGATGAAAATTATGAACATAAAAAACTTTGAAACCCTTGATACAAACTCCTAATTATCTTGGAGTAAAGGAATACAAGGTAAATAAACATTAAATAACAATAGATATTCATCTTAGAGTTTAAGAATGCACTATAGTAATCCAAGTGAATCAGCCACCCCTTTATCTAAAGCATTTTTTCCAAATGATCAAAGAGGGATTCATCAACATCTCTGAAAGGATACAAAGCTAGCAATGTCATTGTTGTATCAATGATGCAATGGTTTATTGTGAGCTTCATCAACTAGTATTGACTAGAACATAATTGTTTTGGCATGGAGATAACAAGGTGCACACATGAACACTATCAATTAGAATGATACTAAATTGTAATCAAAAGGGCAACAACTATATATTATTTAATTGATCAAGCTGCTAAGATGAACCAAATTTTAGAATCGGGAGACTTAATTATTTATATATGTAAACCAGAAGAGAGAATGTACTATTGAACATCTGATGTTGATGTGCTTCTAAGCTCTACATCGATTAGGTTGATCAAACCTCCTCTGCATCACTTTCACCAACTTGAGCGGCAAGTGTGACCCAGTTACCTCCATCGGGCCCTGACACTTTAAGCATGTTCAATAACAACACCAATCTCACATTCACACTTTAGTGTTAGCAGAGACAAACTTATATCACAAGATTTCTTTTCAAATCTAAAACTGAACCGAAGCCAACTTTTGATTATGGTTTCGGTTTCAAAAAACTAAAAAACAAACTGAACATAAAATTTGTATCAAGAACTGGCCAGACCCTTGAAAAAAACATAACTTTCAATAAATGCTGATATTTTCATACTAACGTGATATTGCAAGTGGAAAGTACTGTTAGCAGAGAATTTGTATCAAGAACTAGCCAGATCCTCGGAAAAAACTAAAATTCCAATAAATGTTGATATTTTTATACTAAAGTAAGTGATATTGCAAGAGGAAAGTACAATTGTAACACAAAAGCAGGCTTATATCAGCTCCAAAAAAGAAATGATCTTATCCATTGGTCGCAAAGGGTGAAACTGAAGATGGTCCACAATATTCGGTTCTTCATAGAGGAAAGAGGAAAAAAAAAAGATATTTATGAACTACAATCCAAAAAAGGTTAAAGAAGGAGAACACACCTTCTTTTTCTTGTCATTCCTGAAGGTCATCTCTAAATTCTCTATTTTCTTCTCACAAAAGAGAATGAGAAGATTTAAATCTCAAATTTAATAAGATATCTAAGAAAAGGAAAAAAAAACCAATAATATAAACTTTTCAATATAGATATTGACATTTAAAGGAAGAAATGGAGAAGAAGAACTAGAAATATTGATGAATCAGAATCCAAAAATAGTAACAAAGACGAGAAACATACCTTATTTTTGTTGTCATTCTCAAGTTTTTTGGATTTCAATTAAATGCAAATGCAGAAATGCTGCCCAAATAGATCCCTATAATCAAAGCACAAACAGAAACAAAACCCTTTCATTAAACAAAAAATAATCAATTAGGCTTTTGGAATTAACTTCTAAAGATGAAAAATGGGAGAAGAAAATCCATGAGACTCACAAACTAGACCCTCTCTTCTACTACACCAATACATTGAAAACAACCCATCAACCAGACCACCATTAAAAATCACAAAACATCACAATATATCTCTAGATACACGAAACCCATTAACCAAAAATGAAAAATAAAAAATGGAAGAAGAGGAAAAAAGGAAAAGAAAAGAAAATACTTTGGAGATTGGAGGCCTAGAACTTGGTTCACTTCCTTAAAAACATCAAGATATGTAGGAATTTATACTAAAGATCTGTGGGTACTAGTTCTTTTTTCGCCGGAGGTCTTTTTGCTTTAACCAAAGGTTGCTCTTTTGATTGATTCTCTTTGGATTCGAGTTCCTTGAGGCGATTCTCGATCGACAAGAAATGATCTTCGAGATCCTTCCATTGAAGTGTGAACAAAGATTGGAGGTCTTCGAAGGTTCTTCTTTGCCGCATCAGATTTCAAGGCTTTTGGAATCGATTTTGGGGAGGCCATTTCGAAAGAGAAACCCTAGGAAGATTCTAAATAGAAACCACCCTAGAACATATATCCTAGGAGAGGGGATTTAGAGAAAATTCATCTACAGCTTGAACAACAAAGGAAAAGGTTACAGAAGATGTAATAGGACTAATAATAAATCTGCATTTATTTGATAAAATTTGCCCTCTAAAAGGGTCAAATTCATCAATTTGACAAATGTGTTCTCTTGGATAAAGTACATGTGATACCTTGCCTTTGGTTGTAAAGAAGGTTCTGGATGAAGCATCCATAGACAGAAACTTCGGCGGAGGAATCCGAAGGCATAAATATGACATAACGGCAGCATGCACTTCCAATGATTCAAAAAAGCAATACAGTAGATAGAAACAACCAAAATCAGTTTAACATATATGTTTTCAACCAGGCAAGAAGGTGAACACTAGAAGGGAAAAAGAATACCAAAAATTTATATTAGCATCAAGCAATTTTATGGTAGAAATAATTCAACTTTCAATATAAATCCAATAAATAGATAGCATAAAAGATGAAATCTTTTGTAAAAAATTCGTTAAGCAAATCGACTTATCCAAGTTAGGGCAACTGCATGTTTATTTATAGAAAGAAATAGCTAAAAAAGCTAGTAGCTAGAAAGCAAAAACTCAAACAATAGATAATTATTAAGAAGAGTCCTAACTTGGGATAAGAACTCTAAAATAAAACTATATAAAATCCAAATATTAACCTAGATCCCAAGTCGAGCATCACGGTGTGCCCATCGGGCCATAGGTAATTGTCATATTTTCCTATAATCATTTCTTATATGTTGTTCCTATGTGAATGAATATTTTCAGTTTTTGAACTAGAATTTCTTGATTCCAATATTATTCAAGCATTTTGATGGGTTTAGTGTTTTATCTTAATCCACACAAAAGCATAAGCTTAGGACCAGTTTGGACAACCGACTCCTAGCTTCTGGCAATTCACGTTAAAAAGATAAAAATTAAGTATTTTAAAAAATGGTGCTATGGTAAAATTGTTGATAGAGGCATCATGATCCACATTTCTATATTTAACCAAATATATAGGTTTATAAAACATAGATTGTGACGCAGGACAAAACCCTAAACTACGTGACTGTAATGAATTAATTGCATGCCAAAATTAATTTAAATTAAATTGAATACTTAATCTGAAAATAAAGCAAATACTTTAGGGCTTCATTGTTTTCCATACAGAAGATCACGTTTGGGTTCAAGAAAGGGTCCAGTCTTTGCACTAGATCCATTAGAGTTGTGGTGGAGATCAGTCCTAGAGGTAAAACTCTAGGTTTTTCAGATTATGGCGCTCACAATCCAATGATGGGATCACTGGTTTTCTTCGGGTATTTGATGCGGACTGGTTTAATGGCTCAGGTGAGATCTAGGGTTATTGAATCGGATCGGTTCAATGGATTAGGGAAAAGCTAGGGTTTATGATTTCGGGTTTATAAAAATATTTAGAAGCAAAGAAAGAAAATAAAAATAAAGAGATAGGTAGAAGATAGATGTTGTGGGCTTCACGCCCTTGGCTTCACACCAAACTCTTCTCGGGAAGAAGATTCACTCTTCGTAGAGGCTCATCTTAAGCACACAAGCAAAAACCCTATTCATTCATAATCAATAATTAATTAAAAGTTTTTACAAGCCTCTATATATATAGGCCACCAATAATAATTCGAAATAATAGAGTTCTAAATGAAATAAAAGACTAAAAGATAACTTTTTCGGAACAAAAAAAAAAAAATTTGAAAATCCCGTCACGACGTCCACGGACGTCTGTCACAAAAAAAAATAGTGAAGGCTCAAAATCACGGATGTCCATGACACTATCCACGGACGTCTGTGACACTGTTCATAGCACTGTTCACATTTTATTTTTTTTTCCTTTACGCCTGGTTCTGATTATCATTTAGCTTCTTCCGACGTTGGTACACTCGAAATGGTCCATATCCGATATTTATAATGTCGGCATCCTCGTCATATTGCCTTCTGAAAAAATGGTACAATCCACATTTTATAGCGTTGTCAAAGCAAGCCTTTAATTTATTGAAAATAAATAAATAAATTTAATATCAGTCAAGCAGTTTGATAAGTGGCTTATAGTTTTTTTTGTTTGATGCATGGTTCTCAATCATAGATTATAGTTTGTGATTTATGCCTCAGTTTGTAAGTTATGGATTCAGTATGATATTGCCAAGCTCACTTTTCTCAGTTATTTTGATTATTTACATGGTTTTAAATCTGTGTTTTGGAATGCCTCTCAGCCAGTCCCCTAAATTGAGACATTTTGTACAAAGTTACTTAGTTCGCTAGTTCACTCAATTCGTATTCGGGTTAGCAATTTGCTCCTATCCAGCAAACCTGATTCACTTGGGGTAGGATGAGTTTCAGAATTTCCTAATTAATTTATAATACAAACTTATAATCTTTAATTAAAGAAATGCAAATGACCATTTGGTAAGCTATAAAACTTAAAAACTGAATGTCTTAGGTTCAAATCCTATCTCTATGTTGTTAAAATTTTGTTCTAAAACAATTTTTTTAGCATTAACCAATAAATTAGCTTGTCATTCCGAATCGGACCGAATTGAACTTTGAATTGATATGTTGTAGCCAATTCGCAATTCGCGAGGCGAATAAGCAAATTATGTAGCATAGGTTTTGTAGCCCATATGGGATATGACATGATTCTAAACCTATATGGACTCATCTTGCCTGATTTTTATACCCCACTCTATTCATTTATTCTATACCAAAATAGAAAATTTGACATCTTAGATGTCTCGTTTCAGGTGAAATTTAAAGATTATTTATGATTAGTTATTCATTTTGAAAAGAATGGAAACTTTGTTAAAATAATTACGAAGTTGAAGCTTTGTAGGCACACTCTTATTGGCCTTACATGGTACCATGGGGTATGTAGAAAGTTGTCACCTACATCAAGGATAAGTATGGGAACCCAACCATGATTCTAACAGAAAATGGTATACACTCTGAAGTCAGAATCCTCTGTTTTGTCTTTTTTGCTTTTTTTTTTTAAAGGCTATTTGATCATTGTCGTTTGAGATTCTGTTACTGTTGAATCAACAATAAAAAGTAGGGAACAATATTTAAAAGACGAACCCTGACTTATAGAAATGCCCAAAAGAAGATTTGTTTATTTTCTATTAATTGACTTTGTAGTCGAGCGTCACGGAGTACCCATTGGGCCACAAGTAATTGTCATATTTTCCTATAATCATTTCTTATAAGCTCTTTATTTGAAGGTTTCTTCATCCCATTGTATATGGTGAGTACCCCAAGAACAATGCTGGAGATTGTTTGAGAGAGACTTCCGAAGTTCACTAGTTCTGAAATTAAGATGGTGAAAGGACCTATAGATTTTGTGAGGATTAACTGATTAACCAATATACCACTTTCTACATGCATGATCCTCACCAGCCCAAGTAGAGCTAGCATATCTCAGAAGCCCACAAAAAATATCGTTTACAAATCAGAAGATGGAGATGATCACACAATTGAATCAGGAACAAGAAATTTTCACGAAGATCAAACTCTCACAGCCAAATACATTCATGCTGCAACATCTAGGGTAAAAAACCCAATAAAAAACATCCGAAATATAGCAAAAAATCAATCAAACAATCATTCCATACCTTAATGAGAGTGGGAGAGATACCAGAGTCGGCGAGCAGGTGGCCGGCGTCGGATGGCCGGGAGTCGGCGCGCGAGAGGACTTTTTTTTTTATGGTCTAGGTGAGAGGACTTTTTTTTTTTTTTGATACGACCATTTTTAGGCCGAGACAACCTCGAGAACCGAGGAGCAGGCACGCATACACATATGACAGTTGGGGAGTAGCGTGAGGGAGCACCAACTACAGTGGTGAGTGTTAACTAACAGAACCCAACCCACACCTTGTAAAGACCAGGGTGGGAAACAGCGTGAAGGATGAGTATCGAACCCACGACCCCCTCCCTCACAATGGAGGGAGGTTACCAACTGGTGAGAGGACTTAGAGAAAGAGAGAAGAAGAGAAATAAGGGATCGTGGGTAGTCTTTGAATCAAATAATAGCCTTTGACTATATTTAATCACATGATGAAAATTATATTTCATATTAATCTTTTGTACGTAATATCTTTAAATGACGAGCTCAAAATCAAAGGGTTTAGATGGTGTTTTCATATAATAGAGGTAGCCAAACTTGTAGGTCTTTGTTTTAAACTTGGTGCAAGGGCCAAGTTTCCAAGTGGAAGTAATGGCTCCCTTATTTAAATTGGGTACCTATAAACTCTTGTTGGGCACTTACTGTAGACACCCCCATTTCGCCCTCTCGGAGTATACGAATTCATTTGGTCAGCCCTTGACCTTTTTAACCCTCGACATGGGACCATGCAACTATACATGGCTGAGCACAAGCTGAAACAATAGCTTTGTGGCTCAGATCCCAATGTAGGAAGGCTATATACTAAGTAATAGTATATAGTCAGAATGCAGACTGAAATAATAGTCCTGCATTCCATTCTTGAGACAACCCTTAATTGCGCTGAAACAGGCGTAGTCGATCACGAGAACGACAAGCGATCGATCCTTCGCACTTCAACCTTCCTTTCACAGACTGTTTCGAGACTCGATGATGCGCCTGGAAACAGACGCGTGATCGGATTGAGCGCTACACCACTAGTGCGCAATTGGCCTACGCCCGACCTAGTCTCCTACCTTTGACTCCTACGTTTCCTCGATTAAACACTTCAAGTAACATGCTTAATAGGATTACGCACATCCCACCACGTGCGTAATTAGTCCTGATTTCGTTAGGACTAGGAAACCTGCTGAGTAATTCAGCCCGTCGCTCACTGAGTCGATGACCAACTCAAAGCGATTAAGCACCAGAAAACTGGCGCACAATTCAGTTAAATGTCCGAAAACGGGCACGTAATTGAATGAAAACCTATAAAAGCTTTTTTTCTCGAAGAGGGAGAAGGAGGGTTGCAAATTTTGAGAAACGAGAGCGTAAATTCTGAAACCAGAGAGCTCCAAGAACGGATCCCTAGAGCAAATTAGTCATGATTCTAATATTCGAACTCCGAGATTTCTCACCGTAGCCCCAATTCTAATTTTTAGACCGTAGCATCCTCTTCGAACACAACACGAGAGGCTGGTAATTTTGAGAGAGAGAACGGAATTTTTTGGAACTTCGAAACCAGAGAACTCCGAGGACAAGCCCATAGAGCAAATTAGTCATGATTTTGAGATTCAAACCCCCGGATCTTTGATGATTCCTCTCCGCAACCCCGACCTTAGGTAAGAATTTTATTTTATTTTAGACTTAGAATTTTTCCTTAGTTTAATTATTCAATTCTATTTCTAATTTTTAGACTATAGCACCCTCTTCAGACCGAAATTCTCTATGTCCGGTTCTAGTTCTCTGTTTCTAGAACCGGTTCTTAATCTAGCGGTCTAACATACCGACCTTATGCTCTGATTCTAATCTAAAATCTTAATCTATAGTCCTATCATTAATTTTTGGTTCTGACTCTCAGAGTTCATAACCAGTCCTTAATCATACAGCCTGATTTTTCTAATTTCGGACCTGAATTCAGTCCTAAATTTTAACCTATAATTTAATTCTATATTTTCATACCGTCAAAAATCCAAAACTATAAATTTCAGTTCATAACTTTAGTTTCTCAATCTAATTTCTTATTATAATTTCGAATTCAATTCTAAAATCCCCCTTTTATTATTCAATTATCCACCTATCTTTTATCTCAGCCATCCGATTTGCCCAAGGGAGCTTACGAAGGTTACTCGGGAACGAGGTCAATCCTCCTTAGCATAGCGGGCCCAACCCCCCCTCCCCCCCTTTTTTTTAGATTGTTTAGGATTAACTAGTTAATTATAGTTTAGTTTTTTTTTTTCAATATAATTGACTAATTGCATCAAACAGGCCTTCATATCATTATTTGTTTTGATTCAATTCAGTCTTCTAGTTCAGTCACTTTATTATCTCAACCAGAATTTAGGAAAGTTAATTTGTTTATTATTAGTTAGATTTTTACCATAATTGATCCGTAGATTACGATTCTAAAAAACAGAGAGTTAATTTTGTCGCCTCGATCATTTATTTCTAGTTTAGTAAATTGATTTATTGCTTCAATCAAAAATCCCAAAAAAGATTAGTCTTTATTTTCTTAAAATTAGAATGCTAGTAAGATTACCTTAAGTTCTTTAGTTGTGATTGTCATACAGTTAATACATCTGCTTATCTAGAATTACAATAAAATTAGCATACATACTCTATCTAGAATTGCGATATAATTGGACTCTTTTATTTAATCGGAATATTACTGGAACTGATACGCATGCACTCCTAGTACCAGTAGGAGACTGAAACTGATTGGACTCTTAGCAGTACCAGGACTTTGATATTAATTGGACTCCTAATGATACCAAAAAATAAAAAATGATTAGACTCCTGATAATACCAAAAAATAAAAATGATCGGGACGCTAAAATAACCCATCATAATAAGCTCACCTAATCATAATTCACAACAAAAAAAAAATCTAAATCGACCATAACAGCAACAAGGGAAACTAAAAAGAAAGCTGAAACTATCTAATTAAAAGAGGACACTACTGCTGACGTTCGCAGGCGGACGATTTAGTATCGAAGTAACCCACACCCGCTTAAATGCGTGATCATTGACATGTTGCAGTGTCGATAAATATCTGCAACTGGCGATTGCAAATCAACTAGGAATTATCATAGGAAATTCCTTCTATTACTTTTTATCCCCACCTTATCACATACACCGCATCGCTAGAGTCCAACAGGATAAAATTGGAAGCCACTTATTCAACGAGAACCGAGAGAAACCCAGAAAAAGTGCTCACCAACAGACTAGCGATCGCGACGGGATACTTTTATAAACCCCTTCTTTTTCTTTAGATAGTTACCTTTATTTTTCTTTCCGGTCGTGTCGTTTAAATTTAGATTTATATATATATATATATATATATATATATATATGAGTCGTCGCCAAAGACTCGAAATGTCTGGCACATGTAGTGTAAGTTTAGGAGACCCACTGTTGTGGAGATTTCATAACAACCCTGCCTACAAGGAAGAACCACCTTATACTTTTAGCCCACAACAACCTAAAGTAAACATGGCTAGTGAAAAAGAGAACCCCTTTTTTACACCACAAGTCAGTAATGGCCATAGCGACATAAATAATAGCTCTGGACAAAATCTCGCCAGTCAACAAATCGTAGAACTTAGCATCCAAAGAATACAAAGAGGAGGCAATGATTCCGAAGAGTTGCTTCGAGGATTGGCTGCTACATATGAAACCATTAGGAGACAACAAAATTCGGGAGAGCAGGAGCAACAAGAGAGACCACCTTCTACCCCAAGCACGGTGTCAGCCGCTCTACGCCATTGAGGCAACATACTCACATATTTTTTAATGACAGTTTGCCAGACAAGGGTATCTCACGCGTCACTCCCAAAGACAACACTATAAAGGTCGAAGACTTCCTAAAAATGCTCGATTAAAACATGGCCAAGAGGGAATGCCCAAGTCGCTCATTCGGATTTGATAAATTCTGTCGAGACATTGAATTTGACCTACCCATAGGATTTAAACTGCCAAAATTTACTAAATATAATGGCACCGAAAATCCGAACCATCACTTGGCCCTCTTTTGTAATGATTGCCGACCTATACGCAACAATCAAGGACTTCTCATTCACCGCTTTCAACGTTCATTAGAAGGAGAAGCTCTAGGCTAGTTCACAGAGCTCCCACTTTATAAGATAGAGACTTTTGATGAGCTAGTCGGTCAATTCCTGGACCAATACCAACACTTGACTCAAGAGACGGTTAGCCTCAGCGACCCGATGGCGGCCAAGCAAGGACCAGATGAAGAATTCACCGACTTCATCGCTAGATGGCGAAAGCTTGCTGCTAGAATTGCTACTTTAATAAAAGAGAAAGATTCAATTGACATCATCATTGACAATACTAAGGAACCACTAAGGAGCGCCCTAGTCATCAGCGATTGCCCCGACTTCACTGCACTTCACTCTCGGGCGTCCTGACTGACGCGACACATCAAGGGCGGAGATCTTGCATTATCTATAGTCACGTCAAAGGTGGGCTTCTCCAATGAGTCAAAACTGAAAAATCATAAGAAAGCCTCAAGAGCCGAACAAGTTAATACGGTTGTCAATCAAGGGCAAAATTAGAATAATGGGAACTTCCCACCACGCAACTTCGGGCATAACCAAACCCAACAACGATATGCTAGTCAAAATCAAGGCGCCAATCAACACAGGTACGCAAACCAAAACCAAGGCCAAAACCAAAATAAAGGCCAATATCAAAATAGAAACCAATACCCTAATGCTTATCAGGCCCAAAACGCAGTACAGAATCGATCGGCCCACGCGCTGAATTATAACAACGTACCTCCACCTCATAACTTTAACCCAGCTAGGGGACCCTACCAGCCAAAGCCAGAACACTATCTCCCTTTATCTGATACTATTTCCAACATTTTTTGCCTCCTTAGCATCCAGAATCTATTACGATTCCCACAAGAAAAGCCTAGGCCGTGGCCTGCAAATCTCGATTATGGTAAATACTGTTCGTTCCATCGGTACGCGGGACACAACCTAGAGGATTGTTTGGTTCTCAGGGACGTGATCTATGACATGAACGACCAGAATCAAATTGATTGGAAAGCGCTTAGGAACCATGACCCTAATAACAATCAACCCCAACAGAATTTAGGGATCATAAATAACCCCATGCCCAACCACAACCAAGGGACACCGACCCAGGTCACTATTGTAGATCTTCCCCGTCAACCTTATTTCTAGCCTTCGACATTAATCACTCGTATCCTACCTCCCCTCACTCCATCCTCCTTACACCCCTCTACCTTGATCACACGGATCGCGCCACCGATCCTGCTTCCATATCTAAAGTTTACTCAAATACGAGTCCATTCCTTCAGGGCCTAGAGGCCATTCCTCCATCATTCCCCACTAGAGTCATTGACCCTACCAAATCCCGAATCACCAGTGTTGCCACTCCCTTCACTCGACTCTGAATCTGAGTGTGGAGACTATGCTCTCCAAACCGTCATTCCGACTGTTGCACGAATAGACAGTGTCGCCCACATGACTCCCAACCAAGAGAGTGAAGCCAAAACTGAGTATCCGTCAGATGAAGAGCAAAGTGAACAAAAAGAATACCTAAAGCCATGCGAGAAGTTGGTCTCCACTTTCTTAGAGGAAGAGGATCACACGCAATACCTCCTACCTTGGAGTAGTACCATACAGACATGCACTCCAACCCTTAACTTCACTCGCTTCACAAATGTACAGACATCGAGGCATGACAGGTTCGACCAGCAACCGGCCTACCCTATTCTCAAGTCAGGAACCAACTATCCACCTCCCCCTTTCCTGTGGAATAAAGATTTCACACATGCACAACTACCCAAGGGGAACACGAGAGAAAGGGGAGTTGACTTACCACCCCCACCGCACGTCATCCCACCACCAATTCCTGTACCACAACCACCTCAGTCACCTGCACCTAGGGCCCATCGGTCGGGCAAAGAAATAGCACTCGAGCCAGGGCAAGAGTACGATTTGTTACGACATCTTCAAAAGATCCCAGCCCATATATCTATACTATAACTCATGAAGAAGTCGCCTGATCATCACCGACTGTTAATAAGGACACTCAAGGACACTCAAGTGGACGAAGACACTACCCTGGATGAGCTTCATCAAATTACCTCTGTCATGGCACAACTTCCCACCCTCACATTCACAGACGCTGACATGCCTAAGGAGTCACTTCGCGAGAGCGCTACCCCCATATATCTTATAGTCATAATCAGAGGGTTCTCTATGCCCCATGCACTAGTCGACACAGGCACGGGACTCAATATTTTCCCTCTCACCACATTGAAAATACTTGAATACACAGAACAAGATGTCAAGCCCTCGACCTTGTCGCTCATAGCCTACGACGGCTCACGTCATTTCGTAAAAGAAAGTATCAAACTTCAGGTTTGCCTTGGACCCATGACAAAAGATGTTACGTTCCATGTTGCTGACTCTGATAGCACATATAATCTCATTTTAGGCAGAAAATGGTTAGAATTAATGAAGGTTGTCGCGTCCATATACCATTAATGCATTAAATTCCCATATGAGGACTCCATCGTTCGTATATACGCTGATGCACCTCTTCAGGAGATGGATACCGATTACGCGACAAGTATTCCGACGGCCCATGAATCCGTACTAAACACAGGCCACATCCAAAAGACGTGAATTCCTGATGAAGTAGCTATCACAGGAGTTTGCTCACCTGCCTTTCCTGGTTTCCACCCAGAGCGACAACAAGAGTTAATGAGGAGGGAGGTTGGCCCAGACCTTGCTAGATTATACGACATCAACCCAACCGCGATGAAAGGGTGGGATCTTATGTACCAACTCGGATACGTCTCCCACACCGAACTCGGTAAGGTTATTCAAGGGCGTGTGAAACCTATATTCCTAACTAAAATAAGCAAGCACATAGGATTAGGTTACCAATCGAACAACCAACCAGCCAATTTATTCCCTAACTCACCGAAATGTTCTCTTTATGACCACTTCGTTTATGGAACTGCTGAGAAAGCAGATGTGTCGAAGCAGAAGGGAGTATCCTTCACCAAACCCCAGGAGACCGAAATTGAACTAATATCCAAAGCATTCAATGATTTGACAAACCTGAATGATGATAACGACAAACCCCTCGAAGGAGTCAAACCTTTGTTTGACACTAAAATCCCATAGAAGGAAGAAAGAAAGACCCTCCAGAAATCAAACCGTAATTACAGGATTGGGAATCTACGAATGACGAAGATTTTCACATAGCGGCCCTACGAGATGACGAAGAACACTCACGGTCGCCATGGGAACGGGATGACACCTTGCAAGAAAATATTAATTCATATAGCATCCACCTTTGCCTCGGCCTTGGAGGATGGGAATGCCCGTGGGACTCGCCCTGTATCTTTCACCCATATCAACCCCGGTGCGAAGCATGCACTCGCATACTAGAGCAATTTGCTAGCAAGATCACACATCCTATAATGACCAAGGTGGACGGAATCGACCCTACAACCATAAGCACAACCAGTAATCCACCAACCTCGCTCTTGGCACCACAAGAGAGAAGACCTGATGGTCAGTTATTCGACTCAGGAGGAAACACCCACGTCCCACTCCTAGAGTTTGAATTAGATGCTCCTTCGTCCCCAGATGCACCACAACTCTAAATATTTTGACAATCGCTCGAGGAAGAGTGGCGACCTCCACCAAGTGATGACGAGGACTACTAGATAGACCTCCCTGCACTCGAATTGGTAGAGCAAGCCAATCTAGAACTTCATGCCTTATCAGATCTAGAGAGTGAGTTGGATAATATCATTGACCAGAACTTGGAAGGATGAGAATGTCCTTGGGAATCTCCCTGTATTTCTTACCATTACCAGCCCCGCTGCCGAGCATGTGCGCTCATCCCAATATATCATGAAGATCAAGAGAAAGAGCTCCCTCCCCCTAGGGACCCTTTAGGAGATTCCCCCTCACGGGAAGGACAATCATCTCATAACTCCGACGACGATCTCTCGAGCTTCTTCAGGGAAGAGAAAATCAACCTAGTAGAGGAAACTCAAACTATGATACCCTTGTCATCAACATTGTTTATTCGAAAGACTCCATTGGATGAGGACTCCAAAAAAAAAAAATACCAAATTTGCAACAAGTCCGCGTTCCCCGAAGGATCGCTCAAACGGCTCCGGCAGCCGTCTCGCTCCCTCAACTAGAGGAAGCGGCTCTCCCGGTGCTTCTTGAGGCCATCGACACTGTACCATATTTATTATCAAAGATAAAAAAAAATCGAAAATATAGAAATCCCTAAAAAATTAGAAACACAAAACCTAAAAAAATCAGAAAACCTTGGAAAATAAAGGGAACTCTTTATCCCGACTCAAGTCTACAGTCAAGGAGGGGACTTCCCTCCTCTAACTCCTGACCCGTCTCGCGTGCAAGGATGCAAAGCCTTCAGTCTAAGTAATAAGCCAATCATCATACCAGAAGAGATACTCCATGACTTCGAGAGAAGAATTAATAGCCTTGACCTTCACTTTAACAAAGATCTTTCGATCATAAGTTACGCCGATGAAGAGTGGCCTTGCATAAAAATAAATCCCTAGCCTAGTAATTTCGCAGTATATGAGCTTATCAAGGATGAAGGAGGAACACCAGGCCCTGATGAGACTCAGGACTTCTGGCGGGTTATTAAACATTTTGACGAACTGACCCAGGCTGCTGCCGAACCCACGAAAGAAATCGATTTTGGCACCGACGAGAAGCCCAAGAAACTATTAATTAGTGCGACGCTCAATTCTAGAGAACATCAATAGATTGTAAAAATCCTACAGGAACATCTCGACTCTTTCGCATGGTCCTACGAGGATATGCCTGATTTAGACCCAAGCCTAGTAGAACATCGTCTTGTCTTAGAGCCCGATGCGAAACCTATTAAGCAGAAACTCCGCAGGATGGCACCCCCAAACAGCCCTTAAAGTAAAAGAGGAAGTTAACAAGTTACACAAAGCTAAATTCATCCTAGTTGTCCTCTATCCCAAGTGGGTGCCAATATAGTACCTGTCTCCAAGAAAGACGATAGGGTACGGGTTTGCATTGACTTTCAAAACCTCAATCAAGCATGCCCAAAAGATGACTTCCCACTCCCACATATTGACACTCTTGTTGACAACTCCGCTAGACATGAGATGATGTCTTTCATGGATGGTTTCTCTGGATATAATCAGATCAAGTTAGTAGAGTCTAATCAAGAGAAGACTTCCTTCACCACACCATAGGGGACTTACTGCTACGTCGTTATGCCTTTTCGGCTCAAGAATGCAAGAGCCACATATTAATGTGCCATGATGGCTATTTTTCACGACATGATACCTAAGTGTGTAGAAGTTTATGTCGATGACATATTAGTGAAGTCCTAGACGCGAGTAGGACACGCTGAAGCCCTTCGACTAGTGCTACAGAGAGCTAAGAAATATCAACTAAAAATGAATCATAAGAAATGTGTTTTCGGAGTCACCTCCAAAAAATTACTTGATTTTATAGTTAGCAACCGAGGGATTGAAGTCAACCCTGTGAAAGTGAGAGCCATTTTAGAGATGCCACCTCTCAGTAATATTAAGGAATTACGAGGTTTGATAGGAAGATTGCAATTCATCAAGAGATTTATCTCTCAGCATTCAAACCGATGCGATCCTTTCTACAAACTACTTAAAGGAGGAATTGAGTATAAATGGGATGACCAATGCCAGCAAGCTTTCGATAACATTAAAAAAAACCTCCTTAACCCGCTAATACTATCGCCACCAGTTCCCGAAAGACCCCTAATCCTATACCTTCCAGCAAACGATAAAGCGATGGGAGTAATCTTAAGACAATATGAAGAAGATGGCAAGAGAGAAAAGGCCATTTACTACCTTAGTAGAACGATGGTCGAATACAAATGAAAGTACACCCCTATGGAGAAGACATGCCTCACATTGGTATGGGCTTCAACTAAATTACGACATTACTTCGAAGCACATAAGATACTAGTGCTAGCCTGAATGGATCCTCTGAAGTACATATTCGAAAAGCCCACCATATCAGGGAAGATCGCCCGCTGGCATATGCTATTACAAGAGTTCGATATCACTTACGTCACCCAGAAGTCGATCAAGGGGCAAGCCATTACAGATTACCTCACAGATCTTTCACTCCCCAATGATGAACCTATACACGTAGACTTCCCCGATGAAGACTTACTCACAATTCATAACGAAGAGCCCGATAAAACCTCATGGACTCTCTATTTCGACGGTGCTCTAAATCACAAAGGGAAGGGCATCGACATAGTCCTTTTAAGCACGAAAGGAGTGGTGATACCCAAAGCTTTCCAATTAGACTTCCCTGTTCCCAATAATATTACAGAATATGAAGCTTTTATAGCTAGATTGCGGACAGCCCTATAATTAGATGTCAAGAAGTTAAAGACCATAGGCGATTCTAAACTAGTAATCTCAAAAGTCATAAGAGAATGGAAAACTAAGGTAAGAAGATTGATGAGATACCTAGAGACTGTCTAATATTTGGTGAAGAAATTTGAAAAAATCTCTTTCACACACATCCCTAGATTAGAAAACGAGTTAACAGATTTCTTAGCTACACTAGCCTCTGTCATCCAAATACCTATCGGCCAAAATACCAAGACCTTCTTCATTGAAAGATTAATAGTACCTGCCCACAAAGTAGCATGGACCGTTACAAGAGAACTACCAATTCTCCCTGCCAGCACGAAATCAAAAAAAAAATCACTCCAGAAAATCACGCTGAAATAGAAACCGAAGTCAGATTCGAGAAATCACCAACCGACGACGGACAGCCATGGTATTTTGATATCTGGAATTTCTTGAAACATCAACACGTTCCCCCATATGCCATGAAGATCGAATGAAAGACTATAAGAAACCGGTGCACCCGATTCTGTATATTCGATGAAATATTATACAAAGAAGCCTTCACCAAAGGAGTGCTGTTGTAATGTGTTACAATTATCGAAGGACAATACATCATCCGAGAAGTACACACCAGCGCCTGCGGTGCCCACTCCTATAGACAAAGACTCACCGATCAAGTTACACCACAAGGTTACTTCAGACCGACGATAATAAGAGATTGCCACCTCTACGTTCAATCTTACAGGCAATGTCAAGAGCACGCTGCACTTATCAAATCTCCATCAGCTACACTAAACACCATGACCTCACCTTGGTCATTTTCGATGTGGGCCTTCAACATCATCAGACCGTTTACAGACGCCGTTGGGAATACTCACAAGCATGCATTCATACTTACAGCGATCGAATATTATACCAAATGGGCAGAGGCCGAGTCTTATGTCTAAATCACCGCTTCGATGCTCGCGAGGTTTATAGTTCAAAACATCATTACTCGGTTTGGAATATCCAGAATGTTCATCATCGATAACGAATCGCAGTTCATTATGGAAAAGACGAAGAAGTTATGCAAGAAGTACGGCATTGATTTGTGCCACTCATCGCCGTTCTACCCTCAAGGCAATGGGCAAGCAGAAGCTACGAACAAGATGTTGATTCGAATCTTGAAACGAACTGTGGAAACAAGCAATGGAGCCGACTGGCTTGAACAATTATCGGAAGCACTCTGGGCCTATAGGACCTCTATTCGTATGGCCACTGGCCAAACTCCCTACCTCCTCACCTATGGGATGGAGGCAGTCCTACCATATGAGATACAAGTCCCATCTTTATGCATCCAACTCGATGATGAGATATCCTTAGACGAGAGGAGAATTACTTTACTTACTCAGTTAGAGCGACTCGATGAAACACACCTAAGGGAAGCTAATCACCCTCAGGTATATCAGATGAGAATGGCTAGGGCCTACGATAAGAAAGTCCTTGAACGAACCATTAACATTGGTGAACTAGTTTTCAAGAAAGTTATGCCTTCCAAACACATCCATCCAAAAGGAAAACTGAAACCGAACTGGGAAGGCCCTTATATTATAACAGCCGCATACCTTGAAAACGCATACAAATTGGCGAACCAAGATGGGGAAGAGCTCCCTAGCCCCTGGAATGCCATGTACCTTAGAAAATACTATCCTTAGTCTTATGATCATCACATCCTGTGCGTAAAATACTTATATATATCATCCCCGTAGTCATCATGACCCATCCATTGGTCGTACGTCTTCAATCCTCAGAATATCCTTAAAAATCTCTAACTTATCGCCCACCATTTACACTCGGGCGATTTGATTGAAGGATTAGTGACCTACCTAAAATTTTTTTTCAAAAGCATAAGAAATGCCCGATTCTCAAAAGCATAAGAAACACCCGATTTGATTGAAGGATTAGTTACCTAACTTGTCGCCCGCCATTGGAGGAGACGTTAGAGCAAAAAAAAATAAAGATGTTAGGTTCAATCGAAACTCGTTATTCTTGCGCCAGCAGGATGCTTTAAAAAAAATGTATACAAAAAAATATATATCGAGTGAGAGCATCACGACGAATGAACAAGTCAATGAACTCAAGGAAGCATAAACAAGTCGTGAGGACATCTCCAGTAATTTTACTGGAAGTGTATAAACAAGTTGCGAGGGCATCCCTGTTATTCTCATACTACTAGATGTCATCGTAAGGTGGCGGGAGGAGGATAAACCCTTGTTAGCCATAAAATGCGAGATTTTGATTGTATCGAAACATGACGAAGAGCTCGATCATGGAATTCCATACCCCTCAGAGGAGAAGATTGTTACTTACCCCTTTTAAAAAGGTATTAGTTACGAACTATTCCCCATATCACTAAGCCTTACCTCTCCCCCTTCTAGTTTTATTTTGGACGATGAATCTGAGACTTCACAGGATATTCCTAGGAATGAAACTGAAAACCATTGAATGACGATTGATGCAATCACTCATTATACTTTCCATGCTTTTTTCGAATAAACACGGAATAGGATGATCAATACCCTAAGATAGACCTCCGTACGCTATTAATTGAAGGACCTCCCCCTGGTTCGAAGATAGTATCGATGCACTTTTCTGCAAGACTAATTCAACTAATACCCATGACTACTTATAGACCCAAAATGCTTATCTAAGGCCCAGGGAAGCTCCATTGCATCCACACGCTGGGGCTTTTTATGGAAAAAGATGGTAAACTATATCGGAAGCGCCGACCCGACTACCAAAGGATGAAGAATGATGAAGATACCGTTCAGATAGCGTTATCAAAATACTGTACTGCAAACTCAACCACGCTTCTACGCTGGGGCATTTTTTTTTATTTTTTTTATTTATCATTATCTCTATTGTCATTTGCTTTCCCTATTCCACTATTTATTATTTCAAAAAAAGAAAAAGAAAAAAAAAAGAAGAAAAGAGAGTGTAAAAAAAAAAGAAGAAAAAAGAAAAAAAAAGAGGCTTATATCCACCTTTCTATCACGAAACCTCGGTCTGAGATGTTTTCTCCCTTGACAACTGGCAAGGGGGGGAACAAAACTACTGATAGTATTACCTTTACATGTGCAGATGCAAAGCAACCTTCCAACCAGCACCAGGCCACCTCAGAAAGCATCCAAGTCCCAGCGACGGCTGACGACACCGAAGGCAAAAAAAAAACACCAAAAGGTAATCAAAGGAGGAGAAGCAAATCAGGTACATCTGAACCAAAATTCCCTATATATATATATACATATACTAAAAAAGTAATCCTTTCTTTTTCTTCTTCATATTGGTCACTAGGGACACTCCCCCTATATACAACGCACATACAACGAATATAAACAAACGCACACACACCCCTAATCTCTACACTGCCGCTAAGGAGGATGAGTGCTGCTATCACCGGTATCGTCAGCCCAGAGGTCCGTAGACTGATCGTTTGAAAACACAATCCCGGCACCCAGAATCCTCAGAACCTCTAAACGGCGAGGACCCGCCACTGAACCCCCCTCACTAGCCTAACTGGCCGACCGCCTCGGCTAAGAATGAGGAGGAAGCCTCGCATGACTCCCCTAAACGATGGAACCCTCACGACTATCACTCCTGTCGCGACTGCGAGAGGTATGACGAGACTGCCCAGCTGAAGAACTCGTAGCCCTCGACTCTGACCCCTCCCAATGACTAGTCAACCTGTGCGACCCCCGCTCGCCCCTCGTCAGGCGATACTGTAACTGATTCAGGGATACCTGCATCTCTACTCGTGTCGTCCGACACGCTGCCGCTAGTGCCTTCGCATGAGTCCTCTGCGTGACCAACGTCTCGACCACCATATCCTCACGGCTCTCCACCTCTCCGAGGACCCGTCTCACCTCCGAAGTGGCGCGTGCACGCACTGCCTCTAGTCGTGCCTCCTCGAGCTGACGAACCTGTATAACTCTAATGAATCAGAAGAAGCAAACATATGCATATATGAACAACAACAAAACTCGAAATGGAAATACATATATACCAGATCTAGTCTCTCTCCCAGAAGTCCCTCGACTGTCTCCGCGATCACAGGATCAGCAGATGGCACTCGAGGGACGACAAATGTAGGCGGCTGTAATGAGAATAAACAAATGCATCAGATAAATATTACGATAACAAATAACTTACGAACCCAATAACTAAAACATACCTGGGTGAGGATAGGAGAGAACCCCTGAGGAGGAGCCTCGGGAGCGGAGTCCGGAACTGCCTGAACAACAAAAAAAACAAACAACAAGCCAATACGAATGCGTTAGAATAAATGGAAATGAACAACCCAAACTAAATTACACTAAACCATACCTGACTCTAGGAATGTAGAGAGGCGGCGGTCGCCTCCCTCATCTGCAAGTCCTCAGCAACTCGATGCTGAAACACCGGCACACATTAGTAAACCATCAAGCCAACATAATAATAACACCTAATAAACTAGTATAGTAACACAAGTAAACTGAAGAGTGATAGAACTTACCCAATGCTCCAACTCAGACCGTAGACGAGCTATCGCTGGATCCTCCCGACTGGAGGAGGCCACTAAAAAAGGAGCAAATGCCCAAGCCAAAGCCCCTAAAATGGAAAGCTCTGCTATCTAAAAACCCCACCAATATGCCAACATTAGCAAGGATCCCCGAACCGTCAATAGTTAATAAGTCCAATCCAAGGTACTTACCAATCGCTCGATCTCCGAACGTAAACTAGCCTCCACCGCACGACCCGCCTGCTACTGGCCACGCAATAGCTCGATCATCGCCACCTGGCGAGCAACCTCAGACTCTCTCTCAGACTAGCCACGATAAAAACAAGACCACTATGTTAAGAACATTACCAGAATAAACCAATACAACACATGGATGAATTAAAACCAGTAAATTAATTCACTAGGAGCTGACGAGCCTTTGCTAGTCGAACTCCTAACTCATCCTCTGCCACTTTGGCCCTGGCAACTGACTCAGTCAAAGAATGCAACATCTCCTCATCAAGACGAGGAGCATGCTCCATCTGCTCCATCGCCCTATGGAGGGTGTCCAATGCTCCTCGCACACTCATCGTGAGGTGGCCCTCCTCCAATGCAACCAACCTCTCCCTCAGTGTCGTCCCCGACTCCGGCCTGCCGACAGTGAAAGAACCACTACCATGAAAAGGACGTGTGAAGAGACACCCACCACCCAACGCGCCAAACCACCTCCTATACTCTCTCACATCAGCCCCATCACACGCCCCCATGACTCTAGTCCCCCCAGCTCTGAAATCGCCTAGCTAGAGCACCATCCGCTCCACAAAATTCTGGCCTGGAGGGCCAGTCATCCTCTTAGCCACCCTGCGACTAGTCGCTAGAGGGACTCCCTGATCGAGTCCCAGCTGTCGTACCACCCGAGAGGTGTGGATCCTCTCCACTCGCTCAAAACAATGGACTCATATGTCCACATCGAAGAAGGGCCGACCGAACTCAATCACCAATTTAACTAAAACTCACTTAGAGAAATGGGAGGAAACCTCCGATCGATGCTATCCCCTGACACCGACGGTAAAACTGCTAGGAGAGATGCGCCAACGCAGCCGCACCCCATGCGTAGGTCGAGACCCGGTCTAAATCCCCCAAAATCATCAAAAATAACTCGATGACGCATCCCCGAGTTGAAGAAGAGAAAAGTACTGCGCCTAAGAAGTGCATCAAGAATGCTCGGAGCACCTTATCCATGACCAATCCCGGCTCAGTTACGGGCTCTCGATCAATCAGCCTCGCACAACGTGCCTCGTAAACCACTACTGCCTCTGAATGATGCCTCGAAGGGGTGAACCCACTCGCGAATGTGTCAAAAAACCAAGTAACCCAAACAACACCGGGCCTCGATCCACTCAACCTATAAGCCACGGTACCAAGTATGAGACTCGGTCCATGCTGTGCTGATAGCCAGCTGCGGGGGCTCCTATTGAACGAAACACAAACAATGACAGTAAGACTAACGCACACTTATGATGAAAGATAAACAAATTTAAAGCGCAAGCAGATAAAATATGCTCAAACCACATAATAATAACTTACAATGAACACACAAAATATGATAAGAATAAATAAACACGACATGCTGTCATAATACACAAGTAAACACGACCCATAATCAATGCAGGTTCGACGTAAATTATAAGGGTTTACGGATACTAACGAGCCTATGTCATAGCCTGAATGCTCAGGAAAATGGAAGAACTCTTGTGTAATATCCCAAAAAATCACGTTAAACAGTGACCTCGAGATCCGTGCCGATTGGTCACAGGTTTGACCAATTAGGAGTTCAATAGTTAGCATAGAGTGTGATGAACGGATGAGATGTGATAGTTTGACTGACTATGTGGTTTACAATGTAAATGCGAAGTCACATACACCTATCGCGGTGCATGTGCTCAACACACAAGCGAGAGGAGAGATAAAAGGGTTTAATAACCCTAAAATCAATTGCTTTGGTTGTTGAAGGAGAGTAAAGAAGAGAGAGAGAGAGAGGAGTAAAGAGAGGAGTTATTGCAGCTGATTGGAAGGGGGATTCAAGCAATAAAAGCTGGATTCGACGCGGTTTGGATCCGTTAGAGCCAAAGCTGGAACCCTAGCCTTTCCAACCACTAGATCTAATCAAATTGAGATTTGATTGAGGTAAATTTCTTGTGAATTAAATGCATGAGTTATGGGAGTTTAATCGTAATTAGGAATGGTTAAAATCATAGATTAAAGGCTTAGAAAAAGAAAGAAAATAAATGGAGAAAGATTTGGAAGAACAGCCCAAAAGGGGGCTAAATCTAGCCATTTCGATTAATCAAAATTGAGTTTCGATTAATCGATTTTGGCCAAGAAGTTGAAAAGTCAGAGGACCCCGATCTCGATTAATCGAATTGAGTTTCGATTAATCGACTTTGAATTTTGATTAATCGATTTGGGTATCGATTAATCGACTTGGAACCTACAGTGAACCCCAGTGGAGGAAAGAAAAGGGCATGGAGAAATCGACTAATCGAAATGAGAGTTTGATTAATCGATTTAGAATTTCGATTAATCGATTTGGGATCGATTAATCGATTTTGGAAACTCGATTACTCGAATTGAGAATCGACTAGATAGAATAGAGAAATTCGATTAATCGAATGGGAATCTCGATTAATCGATTTGAGAATCGATTAATCGATATTGAATTTCGATTAATCGATTTGAGAATCGATTAATCGATATTGAATTTCGATTAATCGATTTTGGAGTTCGATTAATCGACTGTGCCAGTTTTTGTTGACTTTTGAGTTTGACTTTAAGATTCTTGGAGGGTCTTGAACCTTCTTTATTACATCTTTAGTGATGTGTTTCACACGTTATGTGGTACCATAGGTGGTACGTGTGAGCTTGGGCACAAGGAGCCATGTGGGACCTTGATGCATGATCCGACAGGGACTTGAGGTAGGGAACACCTTGAACATGTACTTTATTTTGCAAGAGCATGTATGTAGTGATATAGAATTCAATTCAAAATGTTTTTATTGCTTAAGAGTTTGTGAAAAGTGTGTGTGCCTGACATCAATAAGAGTAATTATAATGAGCCATCCCCAGGGGATGAGGAAGTAAAGAGATAAGAGCATAAGGTGTGATGCAAGTGAATGGATACATTCCAGGGATGTATCCAAGATTGAATCATGTTTGATAGGGCCTAACTGATATAAGATAGCACACTTACACGGTGAATAACTATATGCAAAGCACCTGATACTTTTGTTATTTGAGGTTTGATAGGGTACCCCACCGACATGGAGGGATATCCACGACTGACACGGAAGGATATCCGTGACCAATACGGCGGCGAAACCGTAGGCCAGTGCGGAGGCTTATCCGTACACAGTAAGCACACCCCAGGGGTGTTAATTTGAGACAAGTGAAACCCCGCCACCAATCCCCAGGGGAAAGGGGCTTGGGTACTATTTGTATTCCCAGGGAATACGTTTAAAATTGTCTATATAGATGATGATGATGGGTATCTCATCGGGGCTCGATGCTATATTGCTCGGGGATTACTTAAGTTGAAAGTTTAAGTTTTGCTTTAGGCCTTTTCAGCATCATTCATGAATAAGTAAAAGACATGAGTAAACTATCAGTAAAACATGATACTTTTTAACTATTTTTCATCAATATCTGCATAGACATATCATGCATGGCATATCATGGAATATATGTGAGTGATAATTTATATGTTCAACTGTGTTCTGTTCCCTATTGAGCTAGGATGTAGCTCACCCTATAAACTATACATCGCAGGTCCACTACTAGCAGCTGCCGAGGCTTCAGGAGACGCTGACCCCGGTGACTCGGACCTAGCACCTAGTGACGAGTTGGAGCCACCTCCTGAGGATTTCTTCTAGAGGACTTCGTTGTGCAGCTTTGAGGGTTTTTGAGAGATTTTTGTACGGCTTGGTATGTCAAGCCTTGTTTTGATCAAACAATGTATATACATAGATTTGGGATAATTATTTTGGGCGAACCATCCGTGATGATTAACTATCATTGATGGTTCGGATCGGTTCTCCGTTCATGTAGAGGCATGAGGGTAGAACTGTATTTTGAGAAATGCTCATATAATAATTTAATTCCATAGCTTCATTTACTATTTCAATTCAATTCGTTGCTTGATATACTAATGTCCCAAGTATAGCTAAGGGGCACGGTCAAGATGATCGTGCTGATGGCATGGGTTTCGGGGTGCCAAAATCTTGGCTGTGATAGTTGGTATCAGAGCTATTTCTTTTAGCAATTCTGACAATCATTCTTTTTGTCAGAACATAGGGACTTCTTCTAACGAAACTTTAGGTTCAAATGCAGTCGCAAATGTCATCTAAAGGAAGAGGCCGATCGAGGGGAGGCCAACAGAGGAGTCTGCATAGTGGAGATGATTACATCTCTCCTACAAATAGAGTGCCTTTAGGAGGTACAGAGGCCCCAGGGGGTAGTAGTAGTAGACAGCATGATGATGAGGATCGAGATCGTCAGGATCAAGATCAAAGAGAACAAGAAAGAGTTAGAGAAAGACAAGAGGATAGAGAGGAGCGACAAAGGATGATGCATACCATGGAGACCATGGCAGCTGCCATGGCACAACAAGCCGCATCCTTTGCAGCTCATGCAACGAGAGAACAACAGCCACCTACACCACCTGTAGGACCAGCACTGCCTGTGCCCTCATCCTTTATAGAGTTTAGGAGGATGAGACCTCCTTCATTTTCTGGGCAGGCAGACACGATGGCAACTGAAAATTGGCTGATGGAAATGGAGAAGGTCTTTAGCGTGCTAACATGAACGGAAGATGAGAGTGTGAGATGGGCAGCCTACATGCTAGATGGGGAGGCTGGGCCTTGGTGGAAGTCCGTGATACGGACTAGGGCTTAGGAGACCCCGGAGTTGCCCAGGACTTGGGAGGAGTTTGTTGAGGAGTTCAACAAACAATATTTTCCGGAAGTGGTAAGGAATCAACTTGAGATACAATTTCTACAATTAGTGCAAGGGAGAATGACAGTGAGAGAATATGGGGTGGAGTTTCTACGACTTGCCCGTTTTGCTCCGGATTACGTCGCTACAGACGTGATGAAGTCGAAGAGGTTTCAACAAGGCTTGAAGCCTGAGGTTAGGGGAGACGTAGCTCCATTTTAGCTGAGGACCTATGAAGAGGTCATGAGCAAGGCATTGGTTGTGGAAGAAGAAAATACAAATAGATATAAACAGAGAGAGCAACAGAGAGGAGGAAATGATCAAGGAAGATCGGGGAACTATGAACTGGTGAATAAAAAGTCGAGGTTCGTGGCCCAAAATCAGAGACCACAGTTCCAAGGAGGTTTCGGAAGGCCGGCGCAACAACAACAACAACAGAGGTCGGGGAGACCTTTACGCTATGAGAGCCCTGCCATGTCTACTGGCGCTACTATCACACAGGGTTCTCGTACAGTTTCTTCCATGCCTCGAGAGACTTGTGCAAAGTGTGGCAAGCCTCATAGAACGGTGGATTATAGAGCAGGGACTAGGGATTGTTTCCGATGTGGCAAGGTGGCCACTTGATCAAGGATTGCCCCGAGACGGATAAAAGAAAGACGGCTTCGGTTGCAGCACCACGACCCATTCAAGCAAGGAAGCCGGTCGTTCAGGGGAGAGCCTATGCAGTCACTGCTCAGAGAGCAGGGAACGTACATGACATCATCCAAGGTGAGACTCTTTTAAATTAAAGAAATTTCCAGTTCATTAAAATTTTAGATAGAGAAGGTGCATGCATTAGGAATTTATATAGATTCTTTTTTTTTCTCAATACTAATTTATATGTGAATTAGGAGTGTAAATTGATGTGTAAATTATTGTATGTATGTATGTATACTATAGGTACTTTAACTATATATGAGAAAGGATGCTTCGTTGGATATGACGCTAGAGTGTTGATAGACCCAGGGTCTACCCATTCATTCGTCACTCCACGTTTTGCCAAGAGGATGAAGATTGTTCCAGAGGTGTTGGACTTCGTCCTATCTATGTCTATTCCGACTGGAGAGTTAGTGGACACGGAGTTAGCTTGCAAATCCATCATTGTAGCAGTTCGAGACCTAGAGGTGCATGAGTTGGAAGCAAAATTGATACTGCTGGACATGCAAGGGTTTGATGTGATCCTTGGCATGGACTGGTTGGCGCAGCACTGTGCAACCGTCGATTGCAAGAACAAGGTAGTCATTTTCAGACCCAACACAAGAAGATCATTTCGATTTCAAGGAGTGAGGTCGTCATCTATGCCACTGATCTCAGCAGTGAGGGCCGAGAAAATGATCAGAAAGGGTTGCAGTGGATACTTGGCTTTCTTAAAAGAGGACAAGGAAGAAAAGAATGTCATTTCTGAGATAGCAGTTGTGCGAAACTTTGTCGACGTGTTTCCAGAAGAATTGCCTTACCTCCAGAAAGAGAAGTGGAATTCACCATTGACTTAGCACCGGGAACGGAGCCTATTTCGAAAGCGCCATATAGAATGGCTCCTGCTGAGTTGAAGGAATTGAAAGAACAACTACAAGAGCTCATGGATAAGGGGTTTGTCAGACCGAGTGTGTCTCCATGGGGAGCACCGGTCTTGTTTGTCAAGAAGAAAGATGGGTCAATGCGGCTATGCATTGACTATCGACAATTGAACAAATTCACTGTGAAGAACCACTACCCTTTGCCTAGAATTGATGATTTGTTGGATCAACTACAAGGAGCAAGATATTTTTCCAAGATCGATCTGAGATCTGGATACCATCAGTTGCGAGTCAAGGCAGAGGACATTCAGAAGACAGCTTTCAGGACACGGTATGGACACTATGAATTCCTTGTGATGCCGTTTGGGTTGACGAATGCTCCGGCGTCGTTTATGGATCTGATGAATCGAGTGTTTAAACCACACTTGGACTCCTACGTCGTAGTGTTCGTTGATGATATCTTGATATACTCCAAATCCAAGACGGAACACGAAGAACATTTTAGGATTGCTCTACAGACGCTACGTGAACACCAATTATATGCCAAACTCAGCAAATGTGAGTTTTGGTTGGAAGAAGTTAGCTTCTTGGGACATGTTGTCTCAAAGCACGGTGTCATGGTAGATCCAGCAAAGATAGAAGCAGTGGTTAAATGGGAGCAACCAAAGACAGTGACCGATGTCCGAAGTTTTCTGGGCTTAGCAGGCTATTATCGAAGTTTCGTCGAGGGGTTTTCAAAGATATCGAGACCTCTCACGAAGCTGACACGCAAAGATTCAAGATTTGAGTGGAGTGAGGTATGCGAGAAGAGTTTTCAAGAACTCAAGACAAGACTCACTTCAGCTCCAATGCTAGCAATTCCTTCAGGCAGTGGAGGATACGTAGTGTTTAGCGATGCGTCATACAATGGTTTGGGTTATGTGCTCAACCAACACAAGAAGGTGATAGCTTATGGATCAAGACAGCTGAAAGAACATGAGAAAAATTACCCGACTCATGACTTGGAGCTAGCAGCAGTCATTTTTGCGCTGAAGATTTGGAGACATTACTTGTATGGTGAGACGTTTGAAATTTTCACCGATCATAAGAGCCTCAGATACCTGTTTACACAGAAAGAGCTCAACATGAGACAGCGCAGATGGATGGAGTTCCTCAAGGATTATGATTGTTCTATACAGTACCATCCAGGTAAGGCGAACGTAGTAGCCGACGCCTTGAGTCGGAAGAGTTCAGCTCAGTTAGCTTGTTTGATTTTGGGTATGCACCGGTGGAAATTATTGGAAGACCTGGCACTTTATGATGCGAACATTGAGTCAAAAGCTACAGGATCCTTTTTGGCTAACATATCAGTGAAGCCAGTAATATTTGAGCATATCCACGATCTACAGATGAAAGATCCGACATTAACAAAGATTCATCAAGATGTGATTGAGGGCATCAGGCCGGACTTCTCAGTAAAAGAAGATGGTTCTTTATTGTTCAAGGGCCGTCTCTGCATTCCGGACAATGCCAATCTAAGACGAACAATTCTTGATGAAGCCCACAAGTCAAATTATGCTATCCACCCTGGTAGCACCAAAATGTACCAAGACTTGAAAAAGAACTACTGGTGGAGAGGTTTGAAGCAAGACGTGGCCGAATACGTGTCACGGTGTTTGACTTGTCAGCAGGTGAAGATTGATCATAGACATCCTGTTGGACTATTACAGCCTTTACCAATACCAGAATGGAAGTGGGAATCGATCTCGATGGATTTCATTGTTGGATTGTCGCGTACTGCCAAGAGACACAATGCCATTTGGGTCGTCGTAGATCGATTGACCAAATCAGTGCACTTTTTGCGGTACAATACTATGTATACGACAGGAAGACTGGCAGACTTATATATGAAGGAGATTGTAAGACTACACGGGATTCCAAGCAGCATAGTTTTAGATCGTGATCCACTATATACGTCCAAGTTTTGGAAGAAATTTCAAGAAGGAATGGGAACGCGACTAGATTTTAGTTCAGCTTTCCATCCTCAAACTGATGGGCAGACAGAGCGAGTGAACCAAGTGATAGAAGACATGCTCAGAGCGTGCATGCTGGATATGCAAGGATACTGGGATGAGTATCTACCGTTGATCGAATTCACATACAACAACAGTTTCCAAACGAGCATTGGCATGGCACCGTATGAAGCTCTGTATGGACGACGATGCAAATCACCCCTCAATTGGGAAGAAACAGGTGAGAAATTTATTTTAGGGCCAAAACTACTTGAAGACAATACCACCGTCGTTCGAATAATCAGAGAAAGGCTGAAGTCAGCACAGAGTAGACAGAAAAGTTACGTTGACATCAAGCGGACTAGTGTCGACTATAAAGTGGGTGAACACGTGTTTGTGAAAGTGTCGCCTATGAAAGGTGTAATGAGGTTTGTCAAGATAGGGAAGTTAAGTCCCCGTTATGTGGGACCATTTGAAATTTTGGGACGCGTAGGTGAAGTTGCGTATCGCATTGGCTTACCACCGCTGTTTGATCGGGTACATAACGTTTTCCACATATCGATGCTCAGAAAGTATGTGAACGATCCATCTCATGTGTTAGGAGGTCAACCTATGGAGATGTGTGAGGACATGAGCATGATAGAGGAACCAGTGGAAATCTTGGATCGAAAGGAACAAGTATTGTGCACTAAAGTGATTCCCTTAGTGCTTGTTTGATAGAAAAATCATCCGAACGAAGAAGCTACATGGGAACGAGAAGCCGATGTGAAAGAACAATATCCAGCCTTGTTTCCAACGACTTGAGAATTCAATGTAAACTACAAACATGTTTGTGGAATCTCAAATATACTTGTAATTCAATGGAAGTTGTGATCAAAGTATGATAAGGGAACAAAATTTTATATACACATGACCTTGAGGATGTGTTTTTGTAGAACTAAGGATCACTTGATGTCATAAACTACTAAGAGAAATCAAATAAACAAAGAACCAGAGAATCTGCAGAAATTGGGCAAAACCGATTAATCGAGTTTCAAATTGATTAATCGATTTGGAATTTCGATTAATCGATTTTGTTCGATTAGTCGACTGGCATGTGCCAGTGACTGGAAACTTGAGTGAGAGTTAGAAAATATACAGAATGAAATTTCAATTAATCGATTTTGGTTTCGATTAATCGATTTAGGTTTTCGATTAATCGAACTGCATGTTCGATTAATTGAACAAACTGGGAATGTTAGAAGAATTTAGAGGAAATTACTAAAATTTTTTGATTAATCGAGGAGATTTCGATTAATCGATTTGCAATTTCGATTAATCGAACTGGGAATTCGATTAATCGAATAACTTAAGGGAACTATGAAAATTTTAAGTTAGAGAAATAATTTCGATTAATCGAAGTAGAATTCGATTAATCGATTTGAGATTTCGATTAATCGAACCATAGTTCGACTAATCGAAGAACTTAAAGAATCCTGAAGATTTTGTAAGGGACTGCACGATTTCGATTAATCGAAGTGAATCTCGATTAATCGATTTTGAAATTTCGATTAATCGAAATGGATTTCGATTAATCGACTGGCTCGCGCCAGTGAGCTCAAAAACTTAAATTTTTAAACGGATACGATTTCGATTAATTAAAATTAATTTGATTAATCGATTTTGACTTTCAACTAATCGATTTTGGAGATCGATTAATCGATTTTACGCGGCTTAACCTAGTTTTGAATCTCGATTAATCGACTTTGGATTTCGATTAATCGAGCTGGGGCCTATATATATAAAATTTGGGATTTTATTTCCCATCCCAAATCATTTTGACTTTTGAGTTTTCGGCGCCTTTTCTCCTTCTTCTCCGGCCACCCATCCGACGCCCTAGGGTTGCACCTCCATTGGTTTTCGAATCGGATTCTCGTGCTAGCGCATCCAAAACCCACGGTAAAACCCTAAATTCGTATTTTCTTTCAATTCAAGCTAGAGGAAACCCTAGATTTTTGCTATTTTCTTAAAATGCCGCCCAAAACCTGGTTGTCTTCGAAGAAGGCAACCTCTAAACTCCCGGTTCAGCGTAAGAAAGCCGCACCACCACCACCTACCCCATCACCCGTGAGGACCCCGTCACCATTGACATCGGACACCACGTCCGGGTCGATAAGCGCGTCTTCGCGCGGGGCTTCACGCGAGTCTACCCCTATGCCGCCACCACCCACTAACGTGGTACAACCTAATGAGTGGTGGGCCGCAAAGACCTTTGAGGTCGAGTACCTCATTGACCCTACCCTTTTCACAAATCCGGATGTACCGGGCGAGACCCAATGGGCTCGTAACTACCTTATAAATGCCGGCCTCGACAACCTTCTCAAACCAATCCGGGGTTCCTACTACCCTAGATTGGTGAGATTGTTTTACCAAGGGCTTGTGGACGGCCCTACCGACGACGTGATCAAGACCACCATCGAGGGTCGAGAATACATGATCACCCGTCGCCATGTACACGAGGTGCTCGAGTGCTACCTCAATTTCACCCCTGAGACCACCCTATTCCCACCCTTTGAGGAGGACCCTCGATTTGAGGAGATCATGACCCATATGACCAACGGGAAAAAGGGGTCGGGATCCTCCATCAAGAGGGTTGACCTTCCCCACTACATGTGGATGCTTGATTCGATAATCAAGTGTAACCTATACCCGATGCGCCACGATACGGAGAGCGTAGAAAAAGTGCAACAAGCACTTTACGTGGCCTTCTGTGGCCGATGGTTTGATGCTACCATGGTCTTCCTAGAAGGGATGAGGTACATCAAGGGAAAATTGATGAAGGGCAACATGAGGCCTAAGGAGAAGATGCCATATGCTCGGCTCATCTCGAGCATGTTGGAGTGCTACTCCGACGATCCCTCCTACATCATCTCGCCTCACGAGGTGAGGGCTACGGACCGCGTGAAGACATTTTCGAAGTCTTCATGGACCCGTAGCTACAACTTGTTGAAGCGGACTCTACTGGCTCCGGGTCCGGCTCCAGCAGCAGTAGCACCACCACCACCCCCACCACCACATCAGGACCCACCCGTGGGTGGGGCACACCCGGCCGAGCCATTAGTGTAGAGGGCTACCTCTCACACCACAGCCTCACCGACACCGCCAGCTCACTCCGCGCCCGCTACACCCACATCTTCCTACCGCCGGTGCGCAGCTCCATCTGGTCCTACCATCGAGGAGGTGTTGGCTCGCATGGAGACCAACAACGAGCGGATGAACCGGAGGATGGACTTTCTTATGTTCCATACCCTCCACTACATCTACCCGACGGACTACCAGCGCTACCTCGCTCAGGAGGAGGAGTGGACTGCAGGACGGACCGCCTTCCACAGAGGTCCCGTCTTCCATCCAACCACCGCCACTACCGGCGCTCCTCCTTCCACATCTACATCAGCTTCATAGACCGAGACGCAACACTTACAGTGATCGCCACGCTTCCGCCCACCACCATGACCCACGGACCAGCCAGCCCGGCTTTAGCAGACCACTTGACCCCCATAGCACCGTCGGCATTTCAGATGGGCGACTGCTCATGAGCACTGCTCTCATTTTTTGCGTTGTTATTGTATGCATGTATATTTTATATGCCAAACTATCTGGCAAATTGTAAAAAAATTTCAGATACTTAATAGAAATCACAATTTTTGGTGTAAATTTTTCATTATCGTAACAATTATATTCTATGCTTGTATTCTTGTCATTGCCTTGATACATCTGAGTCAACTGGGCCACCTCACCTGAGAGTGTGGGGGGGGGGGGACCCAGACCTACGCGCCTTTGGGTTATTTTCGAGGACGAATATTCCCAAGGTGGGGAGGATGTAATATCCCAAAAAATCACGTTAAACAGTGACCTCGGGATCCGTGCTGATTGGTCACAGGTTTGACCAATTAGGAGTTCAATAGTTAGCATAGAGTGTGATGAACGGATGAGATGTGATAGTTTGACTGACTGTGTGGTTTACAATGTAAATGCGAAGTCACATACACCTATCGCGGTGCATGTGCTCAACACACAAGCGAGAGGAGAGATAAAAGGGTTTAATAACCCTAAAATCAATTGCTTTGGTTGTTGAAGGAGAGTAAAGAAGAGAGAGAGAGAGAGAGGAGTAAAGAGAGGAGTTATTGCAGCTGATTGGAAGGGGGATTCAAGCAATAAAAGCCGGATTCGACGCGGTTTGGATCCGTTAGAGCCAAAGCTGGAACCCTAGCCTTTCCAACCACTAGATCTAATCAAATTGAGATTTGATTGAGGTAAATTTCTTGTGAATTAAATGCATGAGTTATGGGAGTTTAATCGTAATTAGGAATGGTTAAAATCATAGATTAAAGGCTTAGAAAAAGAAAGAAAATAAATGGAGAAAGATTTGGAAGAACAGCCAAAAAGGGGGCTAAATCTGGCCATTTCGATTAATCGAAATTGAGTTTCGATTAATCGATTTTGGCCAAGAAGTTGAAAAGTCAGAGGACCCTGATCTCGATTAATCGAATTGAGTTTCGATTAATCGACTTTGAATTTCGATTAATCGATTTGGGTATCGATTAATCGACTGGGAACCTACAGTGAACCCCAGTGGAGGAAAGAAAAGAGCATGGAGAAATCGACTAATCGAAATGAGAGTTTGATTAATCGATTTAGAATTTTGATTAATCGATTTGGGATCGATTAATCGATTTTGGAAACTCGATTACTCGAATTGAGAATTGACTGGATAGAATAGAGAAATTCGATTAATCGAATGGGAATCTCGATTAATCGATTTGAGAATCGATTAATCGTTATTGAATTTCGATTAATCAATTTTGGAGTTCGATTAATCGACTGTGCCAGTTTTTGTTGACTTTTGAGTTTGACTTTAAGATTCTTGGAGGGTCTTGGACCTTCTTTATTACATCTTTAGTGATGTGTTTCACACGTTATGTGGTACCATAGGTGGTACGTGTGAGCAAGTGCACAAGGAGCCACGTGGGACCTTGATGCGTGATCAAACGAAGACTTGAGGTAGGGAACTCCTTAAACATGTACCTTATTTTGCAAGAGCATGTATGTAGTGATATAGATTTAAATTCAAACGTTTTATTGCTTAAAGAGTTTGTGAAAAAGTATGTGTGTGTGACATCAATAAAAGTAATCATAATGAGCCATCCCTAGGGGATGAGGAAGTAAAGAGATAAGAGCATCAGGTGTGATGCAAGTGAATGGATACATCCCAGGGATGTATCCAAGATTGAATCATGTTTGATAGGGCCTAACTGATATAAGATAGCACATTTACACGGTGAATAACTATATGAGGCCATTTTTTTGTTATTTGAGGTTTGATAGGGTACCCCACCGACGTGGCGGGATATCCACGACTGGCACGGTAGGATATCCGTGACCGATACTGCGGCGAAATCGTAGGCCAGTGCGGAGGCTTATCCGTACACAGTAAGCACACCCCAGGGGTGTTGATTGAGACTAGTGAAACCCAGCCACCAATCCCCAGGGGAAAGGGGCTTGGGTACTATTTGTATTCCCAGGGAATACGTTTAAAACTGTCTATATAGATGACGATGATGGGTATCTCATCGGGGCTCGATGCTATATTGCTCGGGGATTACTTAAGTTGAAAGTTTAAGTTTTGCTTTAGGCCTTTTCAGCATCATTCATGAATAAGTAAAAGACATGAGTAAACTACCAGTAAAACATGATGCTTTTTAACTGTTTTTCATCAATATCTGCATAGACACATCATGCATGGCATATCATGGAATATATGTGAGTGATAATTTATATGTTCAACTGTGTTCTGTTCCCTATTGAGCTAGGATGTAGCTCACCCTATAAACTATACATCGCAGGTCCACTACTAGCAGCTGCCGAGGCTTCAGGAGACGCTGACCCCGATGGCTCGGACCTAGCACCTGGTGACGAGTTGGAGCCACCTCCTGAGGATTTCTTCTAGAGGACTTCGTTGTGCAGCTTTGAGGGTTTTTGAGAGATTTTTGTACGGCTTGGTATGTCAAGCCTTGTTTTGATCAAACAATGTATATACATAGATTTGGGATAATTCTTTTGGGCGAACCATCCGTGATGATTAACTATCATCGATGGTTCGGATCGGTTCTCCGTTCATGTAGAGGCATGAGGGTAGAACTGTATTTTGAGAAATGCTATATAGTAATTTAATTCCACAGCTTCATTTACTATTTCAATTCAATTCGTTGCTTGATATACCAATGTCCCAAGTATAGCTAAGGGGCACGGTCAAGATGATCGTGCTGATGGCACGGGTTTCTGGGTGCCGAAATCCGGGCTGTCACATCTTGCTTATGGGGACCTACCCAGCCTCCGGCAAAGTTATCCTCTAGTGGATAATGCCAACGATCCCGAGGCTCAGCGCTTGGCTGCTCCTCACTCTGCTCACCCTCAACTTTATCGCCCTCCTCCTCGGCTACCCCTGGCTCAGCCTTGGGTACCTCCTCCCTAACCACCATCTGGTCGCCCTCGGGGACTCTCTTCGCGACCATCTCCCTGATATCCGCCTCTATGACAACGGCTCTAGCCTGTGCCCCCGAACTCTCACCTCCCTTGCTCATCAACATCCCCTCTAACTCAGAAATAGTGAGCTCCGGCCTACCAACACCCTCACCCTCCATTTGATACAAAAAGCTTGGAAAATTGAAGAAAATGAAAGAAACGGCACCCAGAATGGACAATCGGATCACAGGATATCACAAAAACATGAAAAATGAGCACACAGACACTAGGAAACAAGAAAATCAAAGACTAAAATGGATCGCATGACGAAAATGAGAAGTTCTGAACTATTTATAGAAGCCGCCTGAATAAATAAAATGCTCAAATGAATCACGCGCCACTCATAAAATGCTTAATTCGGATCACACGCTCACTGATGAACGCGCAAATGGTCTGTCGCCCCCTCACATCTATCCGACCGGTTGATCACGCACATTACTGAAAGCGTGTAATCATCTCAAACGCTTACACGTCAGCACGGGAATGTCAGCAGTCGTGTTCATCCTGCACAAAGATTCCAACGATTAAATGAATTAAACACCTATGAACTAGCGCGTAATAACTCTTCACCCTCCCGAAATGCGCGCTCAAATTTTGGCGCGTAATTAGATTAAACGCCCGAAGATAAATGCGTAATTTTCCCATAAACAAAATTTTCACACCCAAGACACAAGCTAAAACCCGAAATTAGGACATTCCTGACATTTACTATCGACCCGAATTACACCCTTGGGAAAACCACCAAAAATGTTTCTAACTTAAAGAAACACACGCCCCGAAAGGAAAAGAGAGCCCCCTCAAGAGTAAGGTCGTATGACAGAAATGCACTCTCCTTCACATTCATCAATTACACCAAAAAGAAAAGGTAGCCCCCATCTTCCATACATTCCAACAAAAAAATATATATAACAAAAAAATGCCCCCAACGCCTCTATATCCCTTAAGCTAAAGCTCAAAAAATAAAACACAGAAAGAAGGGGAAACTACCCCTGGTGCTCCCTGAATTTAATAAATCTAAATTAAACTAAACCTAAATAAATAAACATCACATGAGTCAAACACGATACCGAGATAGTCGAACCAAAACAAGACAAAAGATATAGAAAACACAACCACTTTATAGATCAATAAAATAATTACAAAATACACCGAGGGTATACCCTCTGAATATACAACTAAAAATAAGAAACTTAAAATCCACACGTTCAGGCAATGCACGAATCCGGATTTATTCAGGAAACCAAAAATCCCATCTTCCCCTCTTCCCTTAGCATGGCAGAAATTCGACTGCCGCCTTACATTCCCAACCCCGTCCATTCTCATCATCCGCTTAATAAATGCAGCCCATCGGGTCCAATACCCGGGATACGAGAAAGGAATAAAAGATATTAATAAATAAATAAATAAATGCCCCAAAATTACAAACACAAGATGCCCCAAACAAAAAAAAAGAAGGAAGAAAACTTTCAAACTTTAAACTTGAAATAAGAGAACAAAATATTCAAACCCAAAGCCTCAGACTCAGACATTTATAAACTATGTCCTTTGAATCACCAACTGACAAATGCCACACATCTAAACCCCCTACCAAGCTGATTGAATCCAAAACCATACACATACCCCTTTAAAAGACCACGATCCATCACAACCAGGATGAACCAATAATTACACGACACTTGCCCCTCTAAAAAAAAATAATAAACTCCTCAAGTCTAGATATGCCAATAGGATTTAAACACTTAACACCCATCTAGAAACTTTAAATTAAACTCTGAATCCATACACTTCTAACAAGTGTCATCTCAAATCAAATAAAAAGACTAAAACAAAATACTTTAAACTTTAAATAAAAGAATAATTTTTTAGAATAAGACCATGACTTGTTTGGGACCAAAAAAGGAATGCTCCCAACAAACCCATCAGAACCAAGTAAACCCTCTAAACAAAACTCAATAAAATAAATTAATCTTGAGATAAGCCCTCAATAAATCCGGACTGAAACCCTAAACTAAATTAAATCCTAAAATAAATCAAACAAATCAGATAAATCCAACTAATCCATCGATAAATTAAATCAATAAACGAGCATAATAAAATTAAAAAAATGCCCCAAACAAGTCTGGTAAAAATCAAGTGAACCTACTAAGTAGGACCTAATAGGACGAATGAATAAACCTTGGGTCATTCTCATAACGAACTTTAAAACTATAAGCTAACTCAAATCTTAAAACTACGACAAAGCAGAAAAGTCCAATTAATCCATCAACCAAAATTTAAGCCAACCAACTGCACAATATAAGGAATAAAAAAATAATTTAAAAAATACCCCTTTTATTTATAATTTAAATTTTTACAAGTTTCACAGGAGGCATACCTCCCGAATTACAACCCAAAATGAAAACTTAAAATCTAACATACAACTCAAAACGAAAATCAGAATTACAATGAGCCAAAACGAGGAGCAGAACATCCAATCAGAGGCTTCAGAAATGTTGCCACCAGACTTGGAGAACTTAAACGAGCCACCGGCAGAAGAGACGGAAAATGGGTTAGGGATACATCCCTCCATTTACATCACCTCTTCTTCCCGCCATCTTCACTTCCTCCATCGCCGCCCCATCAACGCTGCCTTCACTACTCCCTAGAAAGGAACGGTGTGAAGACCAGCGCCCTCATTCCCAATGCCACCCATTCCCAGAATGACACTATCCCCAAGCATCACACTAGGATGAAGATCATGCGAAATGACGAATATAGGAAGAAACCCCATCCCAATCTGATGATTAGATCACTCAATATCACTGAAACACAAATCTTAGAGTGCTAGAACACTCAGAAAAGTCAAGACTCGAGACTAAACCCGAGAATGAAAAGCAAATGAAGCTCCCCCGCTTATACAAAACACGACCCTGATCACGCGCATGGAAAAATGCGCTTAATTTAATCATGCGCTACACACATAGCACCCAATCCAAAACCCGCGCTCCTAACCAGGCACGCAATACAACTATCGCTCGCACAGATGGGGCGACCTCCCAATCCCGCGCTTTCTACAGACCGCGCAATCCAATCGAACGATAAATAGTTTACGCTCAATGTGAAAGGTCACCCACATAGTGACCTGGTGACTCTCTAATCCCGCACCCCTGCTATGTCGCGTAATCGGTTTAGACGTCACAGTATTCATGCAAGATCGAAAAGTCACCTGCCCAATGACACGGTAATGCTCCGATCGCGTGCAAGAATCATTGCGCGCAATCCAATCATAGGTTAACCTACACACGCATAAATACTTCCTTTAGACCCTGAATTGCCCGCTTGAAATTGGGTGCATGATCAGTTTAAGTGGCTGATGTCAAGCGCTTAATTCCTGATTTTGCCTTAAATTTACCCCTTCTCGAACGAGAGTCCCCTTTGTCCCATCGCATAGCCTCATGAGCCAGTCAGAGTGAAAAGGGACTGTCACTCGATGTTGTTCCATCGCGTAACCAAAAAAGAACATTGACCACGCCTCTGACCATATTACAGACAAAACATATATGCCCCACGTGACACCGTCACCCCCTCACCACATCGCTCATTTCATCTTAATCGAAACCATCTCGCCCTGTCATGCAGCCACTCAAGCACGTCCCACCACAATGAAAACACAGACACATGATACCACCCTGACGTTCAGTCCCATCGTAAAATTATTGCCATGCCCTCATGGCCCATCGAGAAAAGCTAAAAACAAATTTCCTGAAAATGCAAATACACCAAACAACAAAAAAAACTAAGCCAATCACAATACAACTACAACATAATCTCACCAGAATCTAAGATCTGCCAAAGAAAGAAACTAGACACACTTGTCACACGAACACCTTACCCAGCATAACGCTTAGCTCACTTCCCATCGCGGACACCACTACCCAAAAAAAAAATCATTCACAATACCGGTCGCACTAAAAGAAGAAAAGGGAGAAAGCACGAGCACATCCCATCGCCAAAATAAAGAGCCTCCTCCCGAAGTGCCCACCACAAGCCTACCAGACGCCACTGCAACCAAAAGGCAAGAAGACATGGAACTACTCCCATGTCCCAACACATTTCACTACTGTTGAGCTATAGCACGAACATCCCAACAATACCTCTCAAGTCCCATTGCGGTACCACTACAATCATCAAGGCCCCATCACGCCGACAACCACCAACCACCGCTTAAGCAACAAGGGAAGAAAAAAGGGTACCCTACTACGACATTGCACCCGGAACATTGCATTATAATGATAGCCACCAAGTCTCGTCGCAACGCTACAATACTGTCAAAGTACCACCGCTACAATATTCCCAAGGTCTCACCACACAATTCAGGTAAGTATCACCCCCAGGTAAGTATTACCCCTTTCAATTACTCGATATTTCTTCTAAATTATAATTATCTATAATTAAGTCAAAATGTTTTCCAAACCCGTCTCTCTTAACCTGCGAATTACTGTAGTCCTCCCATAAGAGACAATCATCAATATTCGTCAAGAAGGTTAGATGGAGTATCCGACATGCCAAGTGTCATCTTGACAACCACATGAACGGTTGGATCCACAAATCCCGTACCGATGGAGTTGCTCAGCGACATCTCGAAAGCCACGTTTTCTACCGTTTTACCACCAAATTGATCTTAAGTTAAAATCTCTAATCTTTTATTTCAAAAATCTTTCTTCTCTTGCAAAGAAAAAAAAAAAGCAAAAAAAAAAAAAGGACAAAATGAACAAAATACATAGACCCGACCCACCTTTCTTTAAATACCACAACAAACTATACTTAGCTTTGACCTTTAAATCCCAAAGCCCTCTGAACTCGCAATCAAGCGCATACACCACTACGCAGGATCTCTTGTTTAGATGCCAAAAAAAAAAATTACTCCAGATGAATCGAGCGCATATGCCACTACACAGAATTTAACTAAGCACACTTCACAAACTTTACCTCAATTACTAGCCCAAATCAACCATTCCCCTGGGAAGCCAAACAATGAGTATACTCAATCTAAGAACTTATAAATGCCTATTGGAAACGGAATGTCTGACGCGCATTGGTGTGAGCAATGATGCGTCTGGTCTGACATGACTTGCAAAAGCTCTCGATACTACATACTATTTCATCTCTTTATTATCGGTCCCTGGACCTTGTTTTGGACATTTGATTGATGCACCGGTACCTCAATTGTGTAAAAATCTCTCTATTAGCTCGCACCATGTGACGGGATGTGTCATGCACCTACAGACCCGGAATATGCCCTTCGACAGCTACCATTTACCCTTCAAATGCTCCACTTTAGCTTGCGCTGATAGATAAGAAAGCCAAGCTTGCCATGCCAGCATCACCAATTCACATTTGTGAATTCTCAAGAAACGGGAAGGCACCTCGAATGAGGGGTGTCTACTTCTTCGACGCGTTCTTACTTCGCAAGAGCGCACCGAAGAGGGGCATCTGTAGACACTCTCATTTCGCCCTCTTAGAATACACAAATTCGTTTGGTCAAGCCTTGACCTTTTTAACCCTTGGCATAGGACCATGCAACTATACATGGCTGAACACAGGCTAAAATAATAGCTTTATGGCTCAAATCCCAACGTAGGGAGGCTATATACTAAGCAATAGTATATAGTCGGAATGCAGACTGAAATAATAGTCCTACATTCCATTCTTGAGACCATACACGGACAACCCTGAATTAAGCGCCTGAAAACTCGTGAGTAATTCGATCACGCGCAGAACCACAAGCACGCGACCAGTCCCCTTTCAGACCAACCTTCCTTTCATAGACCATTTTGAGACTCGATTACTCTCCTGGAAACAGACGCATGATCGGATTGAGTGCTACACCACTAGCGTGTAATTGGCCTACGCCCGACCTAGTCTCCTACCCTTGACTCCTATGTTTCCTCGATTAAGCGCTTCAGATAACACACTTAATCAGATTATGCACATCCCACCACATGCGTAATTAGTCCTAATTTCGTTAGGATTAGGAAACCCGCTGAGTAATTCAGTCTGTTGCTCACTGAGTCGGTGACCGACTCAAAGCGATTAAGCGCTAGAAAACTAGCGCACAATTCAGTTAAACGTTTAGAAACGGGCGCGTAATTGAATGAAAACCTATAAAAGTTTTTTTTCTCAAAGAGAGAGGAGGGTTGCAAATTTTAATAAACGAGAGCGTAAATTCTGAAACCGTAGAGCTCCGAGAACAGATCCTTAGAGCAAATTAGCCATGATTTAAATATTCGAACTCCAAGATTTCTCATCGCAGCCTCGATTCTAATTTTTAGACCATAGCATCCTCTTCGAACACAACACGAGATGCTAGTAATTTTGAGAGAGAGAACGAAATTTTTTGGAACTTTGAAACCAGAGAACTCCGAGGACAAGCCCATAGAGCAAATTAGTCATGATTTCGAGATTCAAACCCCCGAATCTTTAATGATTCCTCTCCGCAGCCCCAACCTTAGGTAAGAATTTAATTTTATTTTAGACTTAGGATTTCGCCTTAGTTTAATTATTTAATTCTATTTCTAATTTTTAGACTGTAGCACCCTCTTCGGACCAAAATTCTCTATGTTCAACTCTAGTTCTCTGTTTCTAGAACCGGTTCTTAATCTAGCGGTCCGACATACCGACCTTATGCTCTGATTCTACTCTAAAATCTTAATCTACAGTCCTATCATTAATTTTTGGTTCTGACTCTCAGAGTTCAGAACAAGTCCTTAATCATACGGCCTGATTTTTCTGATTTCGGACCCGAATTCAATCCTAAATTTCAATCTATAATTTAATTCTATATTTTCGTACCGTCAAAAATCCAAAACTATAAATTTCAGTTCATAACTTTAGTTTCTCAATCTAATTTCTTATAATAATTTTGAATTCAATTCTAAAAATTCCCGGTTTATTATTCAATTATCCACCTATCTTTTATCTCAACCATCCGATTTACCCAAGGGAGCTTACGGAGGGTACTCGGGAATGAGGCCAATCCTCCTTAGCATAGCGGGCCCAACCCCCCCCCCCCTTTTTTTAGATTGTTTAGGATTTACTAGTTAATTATAGTTTAGTTTTTTTTTATTATTTCAATATAATTGACTAATTGCATCAAACAGGCCTTCATATCATTATTTGCTCTGATTCAATTCAGTCTTCTAGTTCAGTCACTTTATTATCTCAACCAGAATTTAGGAAAGTTAATTCATTTATTATTAGTTAGATTTTTACTATAATTGATTCGTAGATTATGATTCTAAAAAAAAAGAGTTAATTTTGTCGCCTCGGTCATTTATTTCTAGTTTAGTAAATTGATTTATTGCTTCAATAAAAAATCCCAAAAAAGATTAGTCTTTGTTTTCTTCAAATTAGAATGCTAGTAAGATTATCTTAAGTGCTTTAGTTGTGATTGTCATACAGTTGATACATCTACTTATCTAGAATTGCAATAAAATTAGCATACCTGCTCTATCTAAAATTGCGATATAATTGGACTCTTTTATTTAATCAAAATATTACTGGAACTGATACACACGCACTCCTAGTACCAGTAGGAGACTGAAACTGATTGAACTCTTAGCAGTACCAGGACTTTGATATTAATTGGACTCCTAATGATACCGAGAAATTAAAAATTATAGGACTCCTGATAGCATTAGGACGCTAAAATAACTCATCATAATAAGCTCACCTAATCATAATTCACAACAAAAAAAAAAGAATCTAAATCGACTATAATAGCAACAAGGGAAACTAAAAAGAAAGCTGAAACTATCTAATTAAAAGAGGACACTACTGCTGACGTTTGCAGGCGGATGATTCAGTATAGAAGTAACCCACACCCGCTTAAATGCGTGATCATTGACGTGTTGCAGCATCGATAAATATCTACAGTTGGCGATCACAAATTAACTAGGAATCATCTTAAGAAATTTCTCCTATTACTATTTTTCCCCACCTTATCACATATACCGCATCGCTAGAGTCCAACAGGACAGAATTGGAAGCCACTTATTCAACGGGAACCGAGATGAACCCAGAAAAAGCGCGCACCAACACTTACGCCCATAATCAATGATCACTTTAAATTAGAAGATGGAGATCGTCTTTGCTCCAATCTTTCACCCAAGGGATCTCCAATCAATGAACATATCATCTGACGATCAATTTTTTATTTCAAATGGCATAGATCCCGAAAATGTGTTCCTAAAATCAATTTTAGAGCCAATTTTTGGAATATGTGTCATGTGGAATCGAAAACTAACGTATGATAGTACGTTCATGGGATCAAGACTTCTTATGTGAAAAATTTGAGCGAAAAACAATCTCCATCCTCTTATTTAAAGCAATCAATGATGTTGGCTTCTATTAAAGATACCCATTTTTTAATGAGTAAAATCCATGCATCGAATCTTTGTGAGCTCCCACGCTGAAATGCATTGACTGCATTTAATTAGATGATGTAGATTGTTTATCATCCCAATCTTTTTCAAGATCGATCTCGATATCATGAGCATGTCATCCCACCGGTAGTGTTTGACATCACGGGGCACATATCCCAGAAAAGGTGAAAAAAAAAGAATTGGCACTCATTACACCCAAACCTGATTTTAAGGTCAATTTTTTGGGATGTGTACTGCGTGAAATAAAAAAAATGAATCGTCTGATCGTATACGCACATGATATAAAAATCCGTTGTGAAAAAAATTATGACGAAAAATGATCTCCATCGTCAGATTCAAAGCATGTAATTAATGGGTTTCAAAGTGGGTGAACTCAAATTTCATGGGTGAATTTAAAGTAGGGTTGTTAAAGGGTCGAGCCATGGCCCGACCCTAGCCCGAGCCACCACGGGATCAGCCCAAGCCCAGCCATGGGGCAGGCAAACTCATCCCTAGCTCGGCAAAAGGCAAGCTGAACTGAGCCGTGGCTCACATCGCCACAGCCCAATTTTTACAAAGCTTTTAATATCTAAGCCCGACCATGCATGTGCAACTGATTTATTCCTTAAACAAGCATGTTTTTTTCGGGTTGGGTTGCACACAACTCTAATTTAAAGGTACTCTTGTTATTTACAACCTGAAAAATAGCTTCAATATAGTCATGATATATATAATTTAATTATCTTTTACATAGATATATATGAAAATGACTCCTTTAGGCAGTCGATTTATTTACCACTGTTGTTTTAATTTAAACGACGGACCTAGATCGTCAAGATTTTACCAACTGATTATGTCAGTCATTTATCCCGCCCCACTAATGTAATTATTTTCATATTTTCACGTAGTGTACATATGGTTAAAGGTTTATAAAATTTTGGTACAAAGAAATTTAGTTTAGGCTTCTAATATGGGTTCAAAGGATAGTTATTTTATGGGATTTTAGCTTTATGGCTCTGATTAATCAAAAGATGGTCTTTTATCATCTTCATGATTTACTAGCATAGATGCCTTCTTGTGTTGATACAATTGATAGATACTTCTAAAAGAAACAAATCATCATATTCATAGAATATTTGATTTAATTTTTCAGCAATATAATTAAAACAAGTCAAGAATTTCAATAGAATTTAAGCTTGAATAGATAGTAGTCTCTCTCTGAATAGAAGAGGAAATTATGGCTCAAAAGCTCACTGGTTTAATAATTTTGAAACTAGTCTAAATATAGCAGTTTAAATCAAAGTATATGTGCAACCGTGAATTTTTAACATTCCCTTCGCGACGATGCGCATTCGTGAAAAATTTAGAGTCACCACCCAGAGCTTTTGGTGTCCCGGGAAACCTAAATCAATATTAAATACACCGAAGTGCCAAATATGACTATGATTTATCGGTCTATGCCAAAGGCTTCGATTATCGATCGGGAAGGTGTTAGGCACCTAATCAACTTGCTTAATGCGGTCTTTAGTTATGGCCAAAATAAAATTAAAATAAAAGAAGCAAAAAAAGTCCTTCCTCTTACCCTAAGGCACCAAAATCCTATTTGTGCCCCTCTGTTCTTATCAGAATTTCGGCGGCGTAACAACACAAATGCGAGAATAGAGGAAGAACAAAGAAGGTAGAGGAGTAGAGGGGAGAGCAAGAGCTCTCGGGCCCTTGTTGCACTGTTGTGGATCCTTGTGTAGACGTGTTTCAGTGAGCTTCCAATGGCTTATATGGTTAGAACAAGGGTTATAACTCCTAGGGCTTGATAGCTAAGAGGTAGAGAAGGAAGGCTAGAGGATGGCTCTCACCTAAACTAGAGGATTTTTGAGGAAAGGTAAGGTCTCAAGAAGGTTTGGAAATTCTGGAATTTGTATGCAAAATAGGGCACCAAAGGGAGAGGGAGCTTGTGACAGCCTGGATTTCGGCACCGCATCCCAAAACCCATGCCATCAGCACGATCATCTTGACCGTGCCCCCCTAGCTAAGCATGGAATATTGGCATATCATGCACAAAATAAAATAGTAAATGAAACTGCGGAATTTAAATCTATATAAAAGCATTTCTCAAAAGACAGTTCTACCCTCATGCCTCTGCATGAATGGAGAACCGATCTGAACCATCGATGATAGCAAATCATCACGGATGGTTCGCCCCAAAAAAATAATCCCAATTTATACATGTACATTGTTTAGCCAAAATAAGGCTTGACATACCAAGCCGTACAAATCTCTATCCAAAACCCTCAAAGCGGCACAACGGAGTCCTCTAGAAGAAGTCCTCAGGAGGTGGCTCCAACTCTTCTCCGGCCGCAAGGTCCGACTCACCGGGGTCAGCGTCTCCTGAAGCCTCGGCAGCTACTAGTAGTGGACCTGCGACGTATAGTCTACAGGGTGAGCTACATCCTAGCTCAATAGGGAACAAAGCACAGTTGAACATATAAATTATTACTCACATATATTCCATGATATGCCATGCATGATGTGTCTATGCAATTACTGATGAAAACAGTTAAAAAGCATTACATTTTTACTGGTAGTTTACTCATGTCTTTTATTTATTCATGAATGATGCTGAAAAGGCCTAAAGCAAAACTTAAACTTTCAACTTAAGTAATCCCCGAGCAATATAGCATCGAGCCCCGATGAGATACCCATCATCGTCATCTATACAGACAGTTTTAACGTATTCCCTGGGAATACAAATAGTACCCAAGCCCCTTTCCCCTGGGGATTGGTGGCTGGGTTTCACTAGTCTCAATCAACACCCCTGGGGTGTGCTTACTGTGTACGGATAAGCCTCCGCACTGGCCTACGATTTCGCCGCAGTATCGGTCACGGATATCCTACCGTGCCAGTCGTGGATATCCCGCCACGTCGGTGGGGTACCCTATCAAACCTCAAATAACAAAAATACCGGTGCCTTACATATAGTTATTCACCGTGTAAATATGCTATCTTATATCAGTTAGGCCCTATCAAACATGATTCAATCTTGGATACATCCCTGGGATGTATCCATTCACTTGCATCACACCTGATGCTCTTATCTCTTTACTTCTTCATCCCCTGGGGATGGCTCATTATGATTACTTTTATTGATGTCACACACACATACTTTTTCACAAACTCTTTAAGCAATAAAACGTTTGAATTTAAATCTATATCACTACATACATGCTCTTGCAAAATAAGGTACATGTTTAAGGAGTTCCCTACCTCAAGTCTTCGTTTGATCACGCATCAAGGTCCCACGTGGCTCCTTGTGCACTTGCTCACACGTACCACCAATGGTACCACATAACATGTGAAACACATCACTAAGGATGCAATAAAGGAGGTCCAAGACCCCCCCCAAAAATTATAAAGTCAAACTTAAAAGTCAACATCAATTGGCCCAGTCGATTAATCGACTTCCAAAATCGATTAATCGAAAGTCAATATCGATTAATCGATTCTCAAATCGATTAATCGAGATTCCCATTCGATTAATCGAAACCCAATTCGATTAATCGAAATCCTCTGCTCTATCAAGTCGATTCTCAACTCGAGTAATCGAATTTCCAAAATCGATTAATCGATCCCAAATCGATTAATCAAAATTACAAATCGATTAATCGAATTTTCATTTCGATTAGTCAATTTCATCAAGCCCATTTCTTTTCTCCACTGGAGTCCACTGTAGGCTCCCAGTCGATTAATCGATTCTCAATTCGATTAATCAAAATCCAAAGTCGATTAATCGAAACCCAATTCGATTAATCGAGATCGGGGTCCTCTGACTTTTCAACTTCTTGGCCAATTTCGATTAATCGAAACCCAATTTTGATTAATCGAAATTGCCAGATTCAGCCCCCTTCTGGTTGCACTTCTCAATCTCTTTCCTTACTTCTTCCTCCATTTTTCTAAGCTTTTTACCCTACATTTTACACCATTTCTAACTACCATTTAACCCTTTAATTTATGCATTTAAACTACAACAATCTTACCTTCAATCAATCTCAAATTGATTTCAAATCGAGTGGTTGGAAAGGCTAGGGTTCCAGCTTTAGCTTGAACGGATTCTCCGCGTCGATTCGATCTCTTTAATGCTAGAATCTCCCTTCCAATCACTCACAATAACTCTTGTTCAATCTCTTTACTCCTCTCTCTCTTCTTTACTCCTCTCTCAACAACCAAGATACTAATTTTAGGGTTATTAAGCCCTTTTATCTCTCCCCTTCCTTGTGTGTTGAGCACATACACCGCTGTAGGTGTATGCGACTTCACATTCACATCACACATCACACAATCACTCAAACCATCACATCTCATCCGTTCATCACACTCTATGTCAACCATTGAACTCCTAATTGGTCAAACTTGCGACCAATCGGACACAGATCTCGAGGTCACTGTTTAACGTGATTTTTCGAGATATTACATCCTCCCCACCTTGGGAATTTTCATCCTCGAAAATAACCCAAAGTGCGTCGGTCTGGGTCTCTCCCCCCCCCCACACTCTCAGGTGAGGTGGTCCAGTTGACTCAGACGCATTCAGGTATTTACAAATACCAGCATAGAATTAAATTTGATGAAATGGAACAATTTACACTAAAATTTTGATTTGTATTTATAATTAAAAATTTTTACAATGCCAGATAAGTTGACGTACAAAACAAATCTACAGGTACATAATCAAAACGTAAAAATAAATACAAGAGTCAGGGAGTCCCCTCGCCAGGCGGGTCGGGTACTGGAGTAGGCTGCTCCATCGGAGCTGACGGTGCGACTGGGGCTGGTGGTCTGCTGGAGCTGGCTGTGACGGCGATGGTGGAGACCGTGCTGGCTAAGTAGGCGGAGGTAGCGGCGGCTGTGGTGGGAGCGTCTCTATCGGCAGAGCGGATGTAGATGTGGAAGGAGTCGCGTCAGTAGTGGCGGTGGTGGGATGGAAAACGGGACCTCTGTGGAAGGCGATCCATCCCACAGTCCACTCCTCCTCCTGAGCGAGATAGCGGTGGTAGTCCGTTGGGTAGATGTAGCGAAGGGTGTGGAACATCAAGAAATCCATCCTCCGGTTCATCCGCTCGTTGTTGGCCTCCATGCGAGCCAACACGTCCTCGATGGTAGGACCGGATGGAGCGGCGCGCCGGCGGTATGATGAGGTGGGTGTAGCGGGCGCAGAGTGAGCGGGCGGTGTCGGTGAGGCTGTGGTATGAGAGGTAGCCCTCTCCACTGATGGCTCGGCCAGGTGTGCCCCACCCACGGGTGGGTCCTGCTGTGGTGGTGGGGGTGGTGGTGGTGCTACTGCTGCTGCTGGAGCGGGACCCGGAGCCGGTAGGGTCCGCTTGAGCAGGTTGTAGCTACGGGTCCATGAAGACTTGGAGAACGTCTTCACGCAATCCGTAGCCCTCACCTCGTGAGGTGAGATGGTGTAGGAGGGATCGTTGGAGTAGCACTCCAACATGCTCGAGATGAGGCGAGCGTAGGGCATCTTCTCCTTGGGCCGGAGGTTGCCCTTCATCAATTTGCCCTTGATGTACCTCATCCCCTCAAGGATGACCATGGTGGCGTCGAACCACTGGCCACAGAAGGCCGCATAGAGTGCGTGTTGCACTCGGTCCACGCGCTCGGTGTCGTGGCGCATTGGGTAAAGGTTACACTTGATTACCGAATCAAGCATCCACATGTAGTGGGGAAGGTCAACCCTCTTTATGGAGGATCCCGACCCCTTTTTACCGTTGGTCATGCGGGTCATGACCTCCTCAAAGCGGGGGTCCTCCTCAAAGGGTGGGAATAGGGTGGTCTCAGGGGTGAAGTCGAGGTAGCACTCAAGCACCTCGTGGACGTGGTGACGTGTGATCGTGTAATCTCGACCCTCAATGGTGGTCTTGATCACATCGTCAGTCGGGCCGTCCACAAGCCCCTGGTAAAACAATCTCACCAATCCAGGGTAATAGGAACCCCGGATTGGTTTGAGAAGGTTGCCGAGACCGGCATTGTTAAGGTAAGTTTGAGCCCATTGGGTCTCGCCCGACACATCGGGATTGGTGAAAAGGGTAGGGTCGATGAGGTACTCGACCTCAAAAGTCTTCGCGGCCCACCATTCATTAGGTTGCACCACGTTAGTGGGTGGTGGCGGCATGGGTGTGGACTCGTGCGAAGATGCGCTCGTCGAACCGGAGGTGGTCTCCGATGCCGACGGTGATGGAGTCCTCACCGGCGATGGGGTAGGTGGTGGTGGTGCGGCATTCTTACGCCGGACCGGTAGCTTGGAGGTTGCCTTCTTCAAAGACAATCGGGTTTTAGGCAGTATTTTGACAAAATTTCTGGTAAAAACTAGGGTTTTCGACTTGAAATTGAAGAAATACGCGAGCCTAGGGTTTACCTTAGGTTTCGAAGGCGAATGCGAGTGATTGCGGATGCAAATCGGCGGAAAATCCAAACCCTAGATCACTCGGCCGGTTGGAGAAGAAGGAGAAGAAGAAACGCCCAAATCAACCCAAAGCCCAAATGATTTCGAATGGGAAATAAAATCCCCAATTTTATATATATAGGCTCCGGCTCGATTAATCGAAATCCAGAATTGATTAATCGAGATTCAAAACTAGGTTAAGCCGCGCAAAATCGATTAATCGATTTCCCAAATCGATCAATCGAAAGTCAAAATCGATTAATTGAAAACATTTCGATTAATCAAAATCGTATCTGTTTAAAAATTTAAGTTTTTGACCTCACTGGCGCGAGCCACTCGATTAATCAAAATCCATTTCGATTAATCGAAACTTCAAAATCGATTAATCGAAATTCACTTCGATTAATCGAAATTGTGTAGTCCCTTCCAAAAATTTCAGGATTCTTTAAGTTATTCGATTAGTCGAACTATGGTTCGATTAATCAAAATTTCAAATCGATTAATCGAATTCTACTTCGATTAATCGAAATCATTTCTCTGACTTAGAATTTTCATAGTTCCTTTAAGTCATTCGATTAATCGAATTTCCAGTTCGATTAATCGAAATTACAAATCGATTAATCAAAATCTACTCGATTAATCGAAAATTTCAGTAATTTCCTCCAAGTTCTTCTAACATTCCCAGTTTGTTCGATTAATCGAACATGTAGTTCGATTAATCGAAAACCTAAATCGATTAATCGAAACCAAAATCGATTAATCGAATTCCCAATTCGAGTAATCGAATTCCCAAAATCAATTAATCGATCCCAAATTGATTAATCGAAATTATAAATCGATCAATCGAAATTGCATTCTGTGTCTGTTCTAACTCTCATCCAATTTCCAGTCACTGGCACATGCCAGTCGACTAATCGAACAAAATCGATTAATCGAAATTCCAAATCGATTAATCAATTTGAAATTCGATTAATCGGTTTTGCCCAATTTCTGCAGATTTTCAAGTTCTTTGGTTCTTTGATTTCTCTTGGTAGTTTATGACATGAAGTGGCTCTTAGTTCCATAAAAACACATACACTTGGTCATGTGCATACAAAATCTGTTCGTTAAATCATACTTTGATCCAGACTTCCATTGATTTACAAGTGTTGTGAAAATCCACAAACATGCTTGTGGTTTACATTGGATTCTCACGTCGTTGGAAACAAGGCTGGATATTGTTCTTTCACATCGGCCTCTCGTTCCCAAGTAGCCTCTTCCTTTGGATGATTGTTCCACTGGACTAGCACTAAGGGAATCACTTTAGTGCATAGTACCTGTTCCTTTCGATCTAAGATTTCCACTGGTTCCTCTATCATGCTCATGTCCTCACACATCTCCATAGGTTGACTTCCTAACACATGAGATGGATCGTTCGCATACTTTCTGAGCATTGATATGTGGAAAATGTTATGTACCCGATCAAACAGCGGTGGTAAGCCAATGCGATACGCAACTTCACCTACGCGTCCCAAAATTTCAAATGGTCCAACATAACGTGGGCTTAACTTCCCTCTCTTGCCAAATCTTATTACGCCTTTCATAGGTGACACTTTCACAAACACGTGCTCACCCACTTTATAGTTGACACTAGTCCGCTTCATGTCGGCATAACTTTTCTGTCTACTCTGTGCTGACTTCAGCCTTTCTCTGATTATTCGAACGACGGTGGCGTTGTCTTCAAGTAGTTTTGGCCCTAAAATAAATTTCTCACCTGCTTCTTCCCAATTGAGGGGTGATTTGCATTGTCGTCCATACAGAGCTTCATACGGTGCCATGCCAATGCTCGTTTGGAAACTGTTGTTGTATACAAATTCGAGCAACGGTAGATACTCATCCCAGTATCCTTGCATATCTAGCATGCACGCTCTGAGCATGTCTTCTATCACTTGGTTCACTCGCTCTGTCTGCCCATCAGTTTGAGGATGGAAAGTTGAACTAAAGTCTAGTCGTGTTCCCATTCCTTCTTGAAATTTCTTCCAAAACTTGGACGTATATAGTGGATCACGATCTGAAACTATGCTGCTTGGAATCTCGTGCAACCTTACGATCTCCTTCATGTATAAGTCTGCCAGTCTTCCTGCCGTATACATAGTATTGTACGGCAAAAAGTGCGCTGATTTGGTCAATCAATCTACGACGACCCAAATGGCATTGTGTCTCTTGGCAGTCCGCGGCAATCCAACAATGAAATCCATCGAGATCGATTCCCACTTCCATTTTGGTATTGGTAAAGGCTGTAATAGTCCAACCGGATGTCTATGATCAACCTTCACCTACTGACAAGTCAAACACCGTGACACGCACTCGGCCATGTCTTGCTTCAAACCTCTCCACCAGTAGTTCTTTTTCAAGTCTTGGTACATTTTGGTGCTACCAGGGTGGATAGCATAATTCGACTTATGGGCTTCATCAAGAATTGTTCGTCTTAGATCGGCATTGTCCGGAATGCAGAGACAGCCCTTGAACAATAAAGAACCATCTTCTTTGACTGAGAAGTCCGGCCTGATGCCCTCAATCACGTCTTGATGAATCTTTATTAATGTTGGATCTTTCATCTGTAGATCGTGGATATGCTCGAATATTACTGGCTTCACTGATATGTTAGCCAAAAAGGATCCTGTAGCTTTCGAATCAATATTCGCATCGTAAAGTGCCAGGTCTTCCAATAATTTCCATCGGTGCATACCCAAAATTAAACAAGCTAACTGAGCTAAACCCTTCCGACTCAATGCATCGGCTACTACGTTCGCCTTGCCTGGATGGTGCTGTATGGAGCAATCGTAATCCTTGAGGAATTCCATCCATCTGCGCTGTCTCATGTTGAGCTCTTTCTGTGTAAACAGGTATCGGAGGCTCTTATGATCGGTGAAAATTTCAAAAGTCTCACCATACAAGTAATGTCTCCAAATCTTCAGCGCAAAGATGACTGCTGCTAGCTCCAAGTCATGAGTCAGATAATTTTTCTCGTGTTCTTTCAGCTGTCTTGATCCGTAAGCTATCACCTTCTTGTGTTGGTTGAGCACACAACCTAAACCATTGTATGACGCATCGCTGTACACTACGTATCCTCCACTGCCCGAAGGAATAGCTAGCACTGGAGCAGAAGTGAGTCTCGTCTTGAGCTCTTGAAAACTCTTCTCGAACGCCTCACTCCACTCAAATCTTGAATCTTTTCGTGTCAGCTTTGTGAGAGGTCCCGATATCTTTGAAAACCCCTTGACGAAACGTCGATAATAGCCTGCTAAGCCCAGAAAACTTCGAACATCGGTCACTGTCTTTGGTTGCTCCCATTTAACCCGCTTCTATCTTTCTTTGGATCTACAGTGACACCATGCTTTGAGACGACATGTCCCAAAAAGCTAACCTCTTCCAACCAAAACTCACATTTGCTGAGTTTGGCGTACAATTGGAGTTCACGTAGCGTCTATAGGGCAATCCTCAAGTGTTCTTCGTGTTTCGTCTTGGATTTGGAGTATATCAATATATCATCAACGAACACTACGACGCAGGAGTCCAAGTGTGGTTTAAACACTCGGTTCATCAAATCCATAAATGACACCGGAGCATTCGTCAACCCAAACGGCATCACAAGGAATTCATAGTGTCCATACCGTGTCCTGAAAAGTCGCCTTACGGATGTCCTCTGCCTTGACTCAGAATCGAGATATCCAGATCTCAGGTCGATCTTGGAAAAATACCTTGCTCCTTGCAGTTGATCGAACAAATCATCAATTCTAGGCAAAGGGTATCGGTTCTTCACAGTGAGTTTGTTTAATTGTCGATAATCAATGCACAGCCGCATTGACCCATCTTTCTTCTTGACAAACAAGACCGGTGCTCCCCATGGAGACACGCTCGGTCTAACAAACCCCTTGTCCATAAGCTCTTGTAGTTGTTCCTTCAACTCCTTTAACTCAGCAGGAGCCATTCGATATGGCGCTTTTGAAATACACTCCGTTCCTGGTGCTAAGTCGATGACGAATTCTACTTCTCTCTGGAGGTAATCTAGGCAATTCTTCTGGAAACACGTCGGCGAAGTCTCGCACAACTGTTATCTCAGAAACGACATTCTTTTCCTTCTTGTCCTCCTTTTAGAAAGCCAAGTATCCACTGCAACCCTTTCTGATCATTTTCTCGGCCCTTACTGCTGAGATCAATGGCACAGATGACGGCCTCACTCCTTGAAACCGAAATGATCTTCTTGTGTTGGGTCTGAAAATGACTAGTTTTTTGTAATCGACCTTGTTGCAGGCCAACTACCCATGCCAAGGATCATGTCAAACCCTTGCATGTCTAATAGTATCAACTTTGCTTCCAATTCATGCACCTCTAGATCTCGAACTGCTACAATGATGGAATTGCTAGCTAACTCTGTGTCCACTAACTCTCCAGTCGGAATAGACACAGATAGGATGAAGTCCAACGCCTCTGGAACAATCTTCATCTTCTTGGCGAAATGTGGAGTGACGAATGAGTGGGTAGACCCTGGGTCTATCAACACTCGAGCGTCATATCCAACGAAACATCCTTTTTCATATATAGTTAAAGTACCTATAGTATACATACATATCAATTTACACCCCTAATTCACATATAAATTTAGTATTGAGAAAAAGAATCTATACAAATCCTAATGCATGCACCTTCTCTATATAAAATTTTAATGAAATAGAAATTTCTTTAATTTAAAAGAGTCTCACCTTGGATGATGTCATGCACGCTCCCTGCTTCCTGAGCAGTGACTGCATAGGCTCTCCCCTGAACGACCGGCTTCCTTACTTGAATGGGTCGTGGTGCTGCAATTGAAACCGTCTTTCTTTTATCCGTCTCGGGGCAATCCTTGATCAAGTGGCCCACCTTGCCACATCGGAAACAACCCCTAGTCCCCGCTCTGCAATCCACTATTCTATGAGGCTTGCCACACTTTGCGCAAGTCTCCCGAGGTGTGAAAGAAACAGTATGAGAACCCTGTGTGATAGTGGCGCCAGTAGACATGGCAGGGCTCTCATATCGTAAAGGTCTCCCCGATGCAAGCAATGGGAACCTCTGTTGGTGTTGTTGCGCCGGCCTTCCAAAACCTCTCTGAAACTGTGGTCTCTGATTTTGGGCCATGAACCTCGGCTTTTTATTCACCGGTTCGTAGTTCCCCGTCCTTCCTTATTCATTTCCTCCTCTCTACTGCTCCCTCTGTCTATATCTGTTATTGTTCTCCTCCTCTACAACCAACGCCTTGCTCATGACCTCTTCATAGGTCCTCAGCTGAAATGGAGCTACGCCTCCCCTAACCTCAGGCTTCAAACCTTGCTGAAACCTCTTGGATTTCATCACGTCGGTAGCGACGTAATCTGGAGCAAAATGGGCAAGTCGTAGAAACTCCACCCCATATTCTCTCACTATCATTCTCCCTTGCGCTAACTGTAGAAATTGTATCTCAAGCTGATTTCTCACCACTTCCAGAAAATATTGTTTGTTGAACTCCTCAACAAACTCCTCCCACGTCCAAGGCAACTCCGGGGTCTCCTGAGCCCTAGTCCGTATCACGGACTTCCACCAAGGCCCAGCCTCCCCATCAGACATATAAGCTGCCCATCTCACACTCTCATCTTCCATGCATGTCAGCACGCTAAAGACTTTCTCCATCTCCATAAGCCAGTTCTCAGCGACCATTGTGTCTGCCTGCCCAGAAAATGAAGGAGGTCTCATCCTCCTAAACTCTATAAAGGATGAGGGCACAAGTAGCGCAGGTGGCTGCTGTTCTCTTGCTGCATGACCTACAAAGGATGCGGCTTGTTGTGCCATGACAGCTGCCATAGTCTCCATAGTATGCATCATCCTTTGTCGCTCCTTTCTATCTTCTTGTCTCTCTCTCACCCTCTCCTGTTCTCTTAGATCTTGATCCTGACGATCTCGATCCTCTTCATCATGTTGTCTACTACTACTGCCCCCTGGGGCCTCAGTACCCCTAAAGACACTCTATTAGTAGGGGAGATGTAATCATCTCCACTACGTAGACTCCTCTGTTGGCCTCCCCTTGGTCGGCCTCTTCCTCTATATGACATTTGCAGCTGCATTTGAAACTAAAGTTTCGTTAGCAGAAGCCCCTATGTTCTGACCAAAAAGAACGATTGTCAGAATTGCTAAAAGAAATAGCTTTGATACCAACTGTGACAGCCCGGATTTCGGCACCCCGAAACCCGTGCCATCAGCACGATCATCTTGACCGTGCCCCCCTAGCTAAGCATGGAACATTGGCATATCAAGCACAAAATGAAATAGTAAATGAAACTACGGAATTTAAATCTATATAAAAGCATTTCTCAAAAGACAGTTCTACCCTCATGCCTCTGCATGAATGGAGAACCGATCCGAACCATCGATGATAGCAAATCATCACGGATGGTTCGCCCTAAAAGAATAATCCCAATTTATACATGTACATTGTTTAGCCAAAACAAGGCTTGACATACCAAGCCGTACAAATCTCTATCCAAAAGCCCTCAAAACGACACAATGGAGTCCTCTAGAAGAAGTCCTCAGGAGGTGGCTCCAACTCTTCTCCGGCCGCAAGGTCCGACTCACCGGGGTCAGCGTCTCCTGAAGCCTCGGCAGCTACTAGTACTGGACCTGCGACGTATAGTCTACAGGGTGAGCTACATCCTAGCTCAATAGGGAACAAAACACAATTGAACATATAAATTATTACTCACATATATTCCATGATATGCCATGCATGATGTGTCTATGCAGTTACTGATGAAAACAGTTAAAAAGCATTACATTTTTACTGGTAGTTTACTCATGTCTTTTATTTATTCATGAATGATGCTGAAAAGGCCTAAAGCAAAACTTAAACTTTCAACTTAAGTAATCCCCGAGCAATATAGCATCGAGCCCCGATGAGATACCCATCATCGTCATCTATATAGACAATTTTAACGTATTCCTTGGGAATACAAACAGTACCCAAGCCCCTTTCCCCTGGGGATTGGTGGCTGGGTTTCACTAGTCTCAATCAACACCCCTGGGGTGTGCTTACTGTGTACGGATAAGCCTCCGCACTGGCCTACGGTTTCGCCACCGTATCGGTCATGGATATCCTGCCGTGTCAGTCATGGATATCTCGTCACGTCAGTGGGGTACCCTATTAAACCTCAAATAACAAAAATATCGGTGCCTTACATATAGTTATTCACCGTGTAAATGTGCTATCTTATATCAGTTAGGCCCTATCAAACATGATTCAATCTTGGATACATCCCTGGGATGTATCCATTCACTTGCATCACACCTAATGCTCTTATCTCTTTACTTCCTCATCCCCTGGGGATGGCTCATTATGATTACTTTTATTGATGTCACACACACACACTTTTTCACAAACTCTTTAAGCAATAAAACATTTGAATTTAAATCTATATCACTACATACATGCTCTTGCAAAATAAGGTACATGTTCAAGGAGTTCCCTACCTCAAGTCTTCGTTTGATCACGCATCAAGGTCCCACGTGGCTCCTTGTGCACTTGCTCACACGTACCACTATGGTACCACATAACATGTGAAACACATCATTAAAGATGCAATAAAGGAGGTCCAAGACCCCCCCAAAAATCTTAAAGTCAAACTCAGAAGTCAACATCAATTGGCCCAGTCGATTAATCGATTTCCAAAATCGATTAATTGAAAGTCAATATCGATTAATCGATTCTCAAATCGATTAATCGAGATTCCCATTCGATTAATCGAAACCCAATTCGATTAATCAAAATCCTCTGCTCTATCAAGTCGATTCTCAACTCGAGTAATCGAATTTCCAAAATCGATTAATCGATCCCAAATCGATTAATCAAAATTACAAATCGATTAATCGAATTTTCATTTCGATTAGTTGATTTCATCAAGCCCATTTCTTTTCTCCACTGAAGTCCACTGTAGGCTCCCAGTCGATTAATCGATTCTCAATTCGATTAATCGAAATCCAAAGTCGATTAATCGAAAGCCAATTCGATTAATCGAGATCGGGGTCCTCTGACTTTTCAACTTCTTGGCCAATTTCGATTAATCGAAATTGCCAGATTCAGCCCCCTTCTGGCTGCACTTCTCAATCTCTTTCCTTACTTCTTCCTCCATTTTTCTAAGCTTTTTACCCTACATTTTACATCATTTCTAACTACCATTTAACCCTTCAATTCATGCATTTAAACTATAACAATCTTACCTTCAATCAATCTCAAATTGATTTCAAATCGAGTGGTTGGAAAGGCTAGGGTTCCAGCTTTAGCTTGAACGGATTCTCCGCGTCGATTCGGTCTCTTTAATGCTAGAATCCCCCTTCCAATCACTCACAATAACTCTTGTTCAATCTCTTTACTCCTCTCTCTCTCTTCTTTACTCCTCTCTCAACAACCAAGATACAGATTTTAAGGTTATTAAACCCTTTTATCTCTTCCCTTCCTTGTGTGTTGAGCACATACACCGCTGTAGGTGTATGCGACTTCACATTCACATCACACACCACACAATCACTCAAACCATCACATCTCATCCGTTCATCACACTCTATGTCAACCATTGAACTCTTAATTGGTCAAACTTGCGACCAATCAGGCATGGATCCCGAGGTCACTGTTTAACGTGATTTTTTGGGATATTATAGAGCTTATTTCTTAATCTTCTCTATTAGGAAAATTTTCAAGCCCTTTCAATGGGAGGGGTACCTCTCTATTTATAAGAAAGTGAGTGGTTAGGAGGATGCTTAGAGGCTTAAGTTAGATTAGCAATTAGGTAATCAAGCATCTAAGGTTTCCTAGGATCTTTGAAGCTTAGAAAAGTGTGAAGGTTACTCCAATGGTGGATGATAGGGTAGTCTTTCAAATCACTTGAGGGTTGTAAATAGGATAAGGAAGGGTGCAACAGAACAAATGAAACACACTAGGGCATCAAGATGGTGAACAAGTCAAACCTAAAAGATGAAATTCGAACAAAAAATTCAGGGTTACTGTAGCTAAGCTTGGCACAACTAATAGATGCGCCAGGCAAAGTTACAGTAAAACAGTGCATGGGAAGTTGCATGGCAGCAGGGGGACCCACTTAAACCTGGCGCATGTATTAACTATGCCAAATTCATATGGATCCCCCACCCAAACCCTAATTTTGCCATAAAATTTGGAATGCGATATCTTTCAATGTATAGCTCCGAATGAGATGATTCTTGGCTTGTCGGAAAGCTGGAGACTTCTACTTTTCAATGGTATATGATTTAATCATTGTACAAGATCTCAGCTAGTCTTAGTGAACCACTCTTTGATTATTTTTTGGAAAAGTCTAGGTAGGGGTTCGTAAGGGTTTCTAAAGGTTGGGATTGATTTCTAAAGGTTTGGGGAGGTTTCTAAGGGATCAGGGGTGATTCCTAAGGGTTTGGAATGACTCCTAAGGCTTTGAAAATGTTCCTAAGGTTATGATACCTGCCATCGAAAGCTCAAAAGTGCGCCTCTCTCGAAGTGTGCTTCGATCGGGGCTTGGGACAAATTTGGGTGTCTATAGATGCCCCTCTTTGGTATCCGATCACTAATAATCGAATGTCAAAGACAAGAGACATCTAAAGAGACCTAAGGCATTACTGATGGGTCCATTGTATTCAAAATGAATCTTAAACATCGGGTGAGTAATATGGTGAGAAAACGAAAGCCCTATATGTCAGGAAAAATGTATGTTTCTCAAGGTTATCGGTCCCTAAGCGCTTAGCGGCATTACTGGGCATAACTGAGATAAAGCGAATTGCGAAAGCCTAATATGTTAGAAAAAATGTCTGCTTCTCGAGATAATTGAAGAGGTTTGATGTTCAAGTTTCATTCTGAATCCAACAGCTCCGTGAGTAAGAGGGTGATCGACCCATACTTGAAGATAGGCGCGAAGTAAATACGCAAAGGTCCACAGTTTGCGTCCAACCTTATGAGGCATTGACTGCCCCATTTGATTGGTCGCGGGTGCCTCTGCATGAAGCAGAGTTCGAAGTCTTTGGGCAAACCCAACGATCCCAAAATTTATATAGCTCGACTACCCAAGCAGAGCGAATAGATGTCGCAACGCTTTTTGGGAGTACGTGCCACTTTTTATAGAATTTTTTGTTATTTTATGCGGAGATTTTTATGATTTTATGTGGATTTTTATATGGATTTTTATGTTATGATTTTATGTGAATTTTTTTGGATTTTTATGTTATGATTTTATGTGAATTTTTTTGGATTTTGATGTTATGATTTTATGTATGATTTTTTTGGATTTTTATATTATGATTTTATGTGAATTTTTTGGATTTTTATGTTATGATTTTTTGGACTTTTTTTGCTATTACTTTATGTGTGATTTTTTTGGATTTTTATGTTATGATTTTATGTGAATTTTTTAGATTTTTATGTTATGATTTTATGTGAATTTTTTTTTTAGACCTTTTTTGCTGTTATTTTATGTGAATTTTTTAGACTTTTTTTGTTATTATTTTATGTGTGATCGGGATTCTTTGAGCATGCTCATCGATCTCAATCCATTTATTCTAGCACGGCATCCCGGGCAAGTCAAATGAGAGTTGATATGCCATTTGGGGGTGTGTGCACCAACAGAATAACAAAACAAAAGAAAAGGGGTCAGGCCAGGTGTGTACAAACCACACCTAGCCAAAACCCAGCTCGAAAGTAGCCTTGCGCATGTATTACTTGTGATAGGCCAAATGGGGGTACATGCGCCAAGCAAAACCTGGGGATGATTTTAAACCCCTCAAGCCCGAGCCAAAAGAGGGTTATTTCGAATTTTTCTCTCTACATGTGCCAAGCAAAACCAAGGGATGATTTTAAACCCCTCGAACCCGAGCCAAAAGAGGGTTATTTTGAATTTTTCTCTCCCTCCCTCTCCAAACCGTAATAGGTCTCCTTCCTAGGGTTCCCTTGGATCGATTCCAAGTGTGCTTTATTGTCGGTGTTCGCTCGCACCGATTAAACACCTGCTCTATGCCGGATCAAGGACCTAATTTTTTGTTAAAGCAATTACTTTAAACTTATTCTTTTTTTATTTTTCTTGAAATCTTTTGCAATGTGTTTATGAATCTTGCTTTCTTAGATAGTAAATGGGTTATTTCTCTTATAAGCATGATTATTGATGATGGGTTTGATGTTTATTCTATGAATGATGCCCTATTTTGGCTTCCTTTTCTCTCTTTTTTTTTATTGGTTTAATTAGGACATATATCCTTTTTTTTTTCTTTTTGTACATAAAGAAAGAAACTTTTGTATGTATAATTTTATTTTATTTTTGCACATAAAGAAAGGATTTTTTTTTTGTATATTTAATAATAAATTAATTTTTTTTGCACATAAAGAAAAGAAGATTTTTTTTTTTAATTTTGTAAAAAATAAGGGAAAAATTTTTTTTATTTTTTTTTTTGAAAAAAAGAGAGGGGATTAACATACTTACCTTCCCTTGACCTATAGCATAATGGTTTCTTATCATTTGATCACACCTGACATGATTGCTCGTATTTGCCCCAGAATGTCGAGCAAAGAAGAATACGTGCAGGTGGAAGAATAAGAAGAGGGGCCGGAAATGGTCTATGGTCCTCGGAGAGAATAATTCTTTGTGGTGGAGCGCCCTGCCGGCCGCTAGTATGAAATGCAAGGTGAGGCCACCCATGATGGCCTCCTCCATTAGCAGCATCTTCATATCTCCAATTTCGGTATCGCCGGCAAGGAAAAGAGATAAATTCAATTTTATTTTTTTTTGCGACCTTGCTGTGTTTCCATAATCTGAAGCCTCGTTTACCTTCGTGCAGGCCTTGCCCCATATCGTGTTTCGAGGAGGTTGGTTGGACTTTCAGCAGTTTTATCTCTACCTCCCACCGATCATGAAGTTCCTGCTTGGATAGGCCGGCTTTGGAGAGATCCTTTCACGCCCCGCCATGCGAGCTAACGCGGCCTATCTGAGGGCCCTTATTGAGCATTTCTATCTGGAGACCATGACCTTTCACATGGCCGCGACCGAGATGACGCTCACTCTCATAGATTGGGCCATGATTACAGGGATCTGGTGGCCAACCTTGCAGTGCCTGATCTGGATGAGATCATTCGATTGATAGGGGCTTATCCCCCCTCCACAAGTCTGCATGGTAATGAGGTCAAAATGTCCTGACTGTCTGATCTTTTTGAGATGAATGAGTTGGTAGATCTGGGGCAGCCAGAAGTGGACATTTTTATTAAGCCCGAGCGTGTGGTTATGTTGGCTCACATCTCGCTCCTCTTGCTATTGGGCAAGACCCTCTTCTCAAATGCTAGCGGCAGACGGGTCTCCCTAGCCTTGCTCAGCGCTATGGACAATTGGAATGACGTGCATGGATGGATGTGGAAAGTTGGGTATGGAGGAAATATGGGGTATGTTGGATGTGAATGGGAAATGTGGTTGATTTGCCATGGATATGGGGGAGGGAGGGGGGGGAATGGACATGGTTTGGAAAAATGATGGAGAATAGGGTGTTAGATTTTGAGTGTTTTGAGAGGTGGTGGACGGGAAGATGGGTGCACCGAAGGACCCGGTGACGGTAAACGGAGATTGGGTAAGGGAGGTGGATGTGAAGGCCTCTTCTATATGGGAATGAGTTGGGGAATGTGGCGGGGATGAGTCGGGATCGATGTAGGCCAGGTCCACTGCCCACGACATGGCTCGGTATCGGGTAGGGTATGGGTGCCTCGGGTGGGGCCTATAAAGTTTCCTCCTTCTTCCCCTACAGAATGACGGTGGTGAAGGCAATGCTGTTATCCCGGCACCACAAATCCCTATTTTGGTTTTTTTTATTATTTAATTTTTTTAGAATTTTTTTGTAAATGAAATGATTTAAGGATTCCGGGGGTTTTAAATTCCCGTCTCGGGTGGCTTTTGTACCCTAAATAAGTCCCACGGCAAAACCCCGATGCTCTTCGAAAGAATCAAAGGGAAGCCCTTTGATCTATAGCAAGTACGAAAATCGATGCAAACAACTTGATCCCTCAGAGCGGGTCAAAAAGAAGTCACCTTCCTTTAACCGTCGGGGGCGTATTGGGTGTCGGATAATGCGGAACTTAAACAGAGGTGTTAAACCACTAATCGGTGAATCCGGGATGACGAGATAGACCACAAATTTGGGCTACACTACCTAAAACAGGCTTGGCGCAAGTATTAGATGCGCCAGGCAAAATTGCTCAGATTCTAAGCTTGGTGCATGTATTAGTTACGCCAGAGCAAAATTGGATAATTTTGGATTGGCGCATGTATTAGTTGCGCCAGGCAAGACAGTGGGGTCAAACAGGTTTGACAGCATAAACAGCAGCCTGAAATGAGTCTCTTTTTTTTTGTTTTTCTGGAAGCTATGCTTCCGGGGACAACTTACTTAATTGCACCGGGTCTCTCCTCACCGAACCTAAGGGATACAAGGCCAATGTGGGTCCACTAATGCTCTCTCCCACTGGTTTTAGGCTTTGTAGCGACATAGGTTACCCACCCGATATACCTCCAGCGCAAGCACTTTCTCAGATACAAGGTGGGCTGATACTTTTTCAGATCATCACCACTAGGGGCTGCTGCCGTACTAAGAACCAGGTGTTTGTATCTTTGCCTAGAAAAACCCAACCCTTGAAAATCTAACCCCACAAAATTCATTAAGTCCCCCATGTTGATTCAATTTTAATTTTCAATTTTTTTTTAGGAAATTTTCTTTAACTATCCCGTCGCGACGATGCGGACTTGTGAAAAATTTAGAGTCGGCACTCGGAGCTTTTGGTATCCCGGGAAACCTAAATCAATATTAATGCACCGAAGTGCCAAATATGACTTTGATTTACCGGTCTACACCAAAGGCTCTTGGGTAGGGGCTTCGGTTATCGATCGGGAAGGTGTTAGGCACTCAATTAACCTGGTTAATGCGGTCTCTGCTTATGGCCAAAATAAAAATAAAATAAAATAAGTAAAAAAAGTCATTCCTCTTGCCCTAGGGCACAAAAATCCTATTTGTGTCCCTCCGTTCATACCGAAATTTCGACAACGTAATGGCACAAATGCTAGGATAGAGGAAGAACAAATAAGGTAGAGGAGTAGAGGGGAGAGTCGGAGCTCTCAGGCCCTTGTTACACCGTCGTGGATCCTTGTGTAGATGTGCTTCAGTGAGCTTCCAATGCCTTGTATGGTTAGAACAAGGGTTCTAACTCCTACGGCTTGATAGCTAAGAGGTAGAGAAGGAAGGCTAGAGGATAGCTCTCGCCTAAACTAGGGGATTTTTGAGGAAAGGTAAGGTCTCAAGAAGGTTTGGGAATTCTGGAGTTTGTATGCAAAATAGGGCACCAAAGGGAGAGGGAGCTTATTTCTAAATCGTCTCTCTTAGAAAAATTTTCAAGCCCTTTCAAAGGGAGGGGTACATCTCTATTTATAGGAAAAGGAGAGGTTAGGAAGATGTTTAGAGGCTTAAGTAGGATTAGCAATTAGGTAATCAAGCATCTAAGGTTTCCTAGGATCTTTGAAGCTTAGAAAAGTGTGAAGGTTACTCCAATGGTGGATGATAGGGTAGTGTTTCAAATCACTTGAGGGTTGCAAATAGGATAAGGAAGAGTGCAACAGAACAAATGAAACACACCCAGGGCATCAAGATGGTCAACAAGTCAAACCCTAAAGATGAAATTCGAGTAAAAAACCCAGGATTACTATAGCTAAGCCTAGCACAACTAATAGATGTGTCAGGCAAAGGTACAGTAAAACAGTGCATGGGAAGTTACATGGCCATGGGGGACCCACTTAAACCTGGCGCATGCATTACATGCGCCAAATTCATATGGATTGCCCACCCAAGACTCTAATTTTGCCGAAAAATTTGGAATGCGATATCTTTCGATGTACAGCTCCGAATGAGATGATTCTTGGCTTGTCAGAAAGCTGGAGACTTCTACTTTTCAATGGTATATGATTCAATTATAGTAGAAGATCTCAGCTTGTCCTGGTGTACCACTCTTTGATCATTACCCAGGAAAGTCTAAGTATGGGTTCGGAAGGGTTTCTAAAGGTTGGGATTGGTTTCTAAAGGTTCGGGGAGGTTTCTAAGGGATGAAGGGTGATTCCTAGGGGTTTGGGATGACTCCTAAGGGTTTGGAAAGGTTCCTAAGGTTACGATACCTGCCATTGGAAGCTCGAAAGTGCGCCTCTCTCAAAGTGTGCTTCGATCAGGCCTTGGGCCAAATTTGGGTGTCTATAGTATAGTTTCAAACATTCATTTGATACAGTGCTCAAAAGGGCTAAATATGAATTGTAACTGCTCTATTGTTTGATTGTTGAAAGTTTGCTACGATGGATCATGAAATTTTAAGGGTTCATAAAAAAATTTCTTTTCATAATTTGCATATAATGGTTAACTGATCCTAATCAAAATTTTTTTATATTATGCAAAAACCAATTTAAACAAAATAAAACATCCTAATATAATATACACAGAACACAGAAGTTGTGTATCCCCCCCAAATTTAAATAGGACAATGTTCTCATTGTGCTCAAAACATGGGATACTCAAAAAAAAAATCATCATGGTGCCAAAGGGATACCGATCTCACAATCTGTAAAGTAAATCAACAATCTCCCCCAAACTTGGGAGAGATCACGTCCGGCAGTATCGACAAGAAAACAACATCGGGCAAAATTAGATCATCAATCATAATAAAACAAAAGTTTCCAGGTGATCGTAAATTCATACGTTCACTCAAAATATCATAATGTACATCAGGGAATACGTTACGATCAATCTTGTCTTACCATGATTTGAATTGTAATGCAATCTTTAAACAAAATTTTCTAATCTAAACAAAGCATAAGAATTATTTTACATATTTTGCTACGGATGAGTCGATAGCTCGACGGTGCCCATGAGTACATCAGACATACTCAAGGTCCACCAGTGATACAATGATCACTGACCCTTCTTCGTCTGGAAAGAGAAATTTTAGATTTCCATATCCTCATTTGAGAATTAAGAGGGGAGACATGAACAAATATGCGCACTCCTCTAATTTTTTTGGATTTTTATAAAATGGTGACAGTGCACCGAAAGCATTCGGAAAGGGTAACCTCTGTACATATGATACTTCAGTCACAATATTTGGCATACTATCTTTATTATATTTTTGGAGTTTGTTCTTAATTTTTATTATTTTTAGTTTTTCTGGTGGGGAAACATCTGCATTAATTTCAGGCTCACTATCCTTGATCTCGGGGACGACTACTAACATAGGCATCTCCACCTTGTTATCAACAGTCTCACCACTTCTACAGGTTGAAGCTTTGATCTATTCTGGGGAATTGATGTATCTCCCACAAAAACTTTACCTCTCAGGTTACTCACAGGTTGTGACTGTAACTGGTTGATCTCTTGTTCCACCAATTGCATAGCTAGCTGCTCAACTTGGGCTTCCAGCTTCATAATAGATTGTGTATGCGAATGTAAAACTTGAGAGAATTGAGCGAGCTGGGATAAATCCTTGGAACGCTGATGTCACTATTGTTGTAAATCCCTAAGGATTTGAACAACTGTCATCAAATCTGCTGCTCAGAGGATTGAATTGTTGCTACTCATATGGCTGATATAGTCTCATGGGTGGCAAGTAGGTCTGTTGGAAATTCTGTGCTGGAGGATAGTTTAGCTCAACAATAGATGGTCTCTGTTGTTGGCCACTAGTGGAGCCATAATTAAAATAAGGATGGTTACCGTAGTCATTCCACTACGAGTTATACATGCTACCATAGTCATTCTTCTGAAACGTATATGCCCATTCCCAGTCTATCATCTTTGGGTGCAATGGGGCAATAGGACATTTAAACACTCAAAATATGAATAGATTTGGAACGAGTGTGATGCATAAACCAGAAAAATTATATATATATATATATATATATATTTTTTTATTATTATTTTTTTTTTCTTTTTTGTTTTATCTTATTTTCTTTTTGTTTTTGGGTATATCTAATTTTTATTCTAGAAAGCAGGGAGAGAAAATAAATCTTAGCCTTTAGCTTCTGTTGTCAGGGAAAGTGTCGAAACCTTCGACTCGCTGCTCCGAATAAACCTGCAAAAGTTTAAGAAGTGATAAAAGAAAATTAAAAACATAAAGAAATATAAAAAGAGAAAGATAAGAATTAGTTTTTAAAATTAAAATATAAAATAAAATCGCTTCCCCGGCAACGGTGCCAAAAACTTGATCGGCTTATTTTATGTTTTAAAAGTATGTTAAATTAAAGTCTTAACCTATTGTAAGTGCATAATGGAAATCATAGTACTAGCATAGGATCGTTCCCATGAGGAAGTTTGTCTATCTATTTATTTCTTATTTATATCTTCTATTTAAATCTTTATTTTAAAAACTTCTATTTATCTTTAAAATCCAATCTACTGGAGAAATATGAATAAAAGAATTTGTTTTAATCTAAAGTGCATAAAATAAATCTAAATCTTCCTTCTGATTAAGGTCGTCAATCTCAATCTTCAGCTATCAGATATTTATAAATTTAAAGAATACCGTTACACCATATCTCTAGTTTCTTAGCATTGGTCGTCAATCAAGTCTAAGATCCTATCAATACAGATTTAATCTAATCAACAACTTCCTAAAATCTGGGCGTCAATCAAACCTTTGAAAACTAAAGATGGAAAAGTAAAAACCATTACACTAATCTGCAAATTCTAACTTGAGTCGTCATATCAAATTAAAACTTGGAGATGATTACAAAGCTGTAAATTGCATAAAATAAAATCTAAACTAAAATGCAAAGTAAAATATATCCTTCACCCCCCTCAGCCGCAGTCGTCAATTGCCCCTGAGAAACTACAAATATCTACTCTAATCTTCAGCACCCAATTGCAGTCATCAATTGCTCTTGAGAAACCTTGGATATCTAATCTACTCTAACTATTTTACACTACTGATCAGAAAAAAATCCAACCTAAGGCGTCAATTGATACTGAAATTCTTCGATGGTTTATTCCTACACCGGGCTCTCTTATTTATAGATCATAAGGAGTCAGTTTACAAAGTTCTAATTCTAATAAAAGAAACTACTAAATTAAGTAAAAGTATCATAATATAACTCTAATTCCTAATTTTATTCTTTCTTGCTTTCAAATCGTAGATGTGCTTCCAGATTGTTCTCTTATTTTCAGCAACAAATATCTTCAAAATTTATCCTCATCAATCTTCTTAGATCCGTGATTCACCAAACTTCTAATTTCAGAGATCTTCTAATTATGTGCAACGGTGATAGTCTTCACTCACGTGATCAACAGCAACAGATGTAGCAGAGAGAAAGCTTATCTTTTATACAATCGTAAACTATGGTTGTTCTTCTTTTTCTGGATAATCATAAATCATGATTTCTCATTTTCACACAGCTTTCTTATTGGACGATTTTCTATTTCAAACAATCAATTTTCTTGTATCGCTTTTTACTCCTTGGTTGCTTTCTGAAGAATCGTACATTACGATTTCTTAGCTTTCTCTTTCTTTCGTCTTCAGCTTTAGCGAACAATCGTAAATTTTGATTTCTTGACTTTCAGCAGCAGCGAATCGTCTTCTTTCTCTCAGTCATTTTTTTACTATTTTTTGAGTTTATTTTGATGAATATTAATACTTTAGCTACATTTTACTATTTTTTCTTAATATCTGCACATCGTTAACTTGTTAGTAGCAAACTAAGTCCTAGCATCACTAAGTTAAGGGTGATAAAATGATAAATTATGGTTACAATCATATCAAAATGGCGGAAGCGGGCTGAGAGAAGACAACATTCATTACCCCGTGGGGAACCGTCTGTTACCAAGTCATGCCATTCAGATTGAAGAATGCTAGGGCAACATATCAAAGGTCCATGACATCACTATTCCACAACATGATGCACTGAGAAATCGAGGTATATGTCAAAGACATGATATCCAAGTCTCAAGAGAGAGGTGATCATCTAGTGAAGCTCAAAAAGCTATTTGAGAGATTGAGAAAATATAGGCTACGTCTAAACCCTTGGAAATACGCATTTGGCGCCATGTTAAGAAAGCTACTAGGCTTCATAGTCACTAGATGAGGATTCGAAGTTGACCCAATCAAGGTGAAAGCCATCATCGAAATTCCGCCACCATCTACTGAGAAAGAAGTCAGAGGCTTCCTGGGCAGAATACAATACATTAGTCAATTCATTACATAGTTAACTCCTATCTGCCAGCCGATCTTTAAGCTACTAAGGAAAAATTCGCCCATTGAATGGAACGATGATTGTCAAGCTGCATTCGATAAGATCAAAGACTACCTCCTTAACCCTTCAATTTTGGTACCCCCAGTACCTGGGAGACCGTTGTTAATGTACCTCTCTACGACGGAATTCTTGATGGGATGTGTCTTAGGGAAGCATGACAAAATTAGAAGAAGAGAGCAGGCCATTTACTATCTGAGCAAGAAATTCACTGACTACGAGACACGTTATTCTCATCTGGTGAAAGCATGCCAAGATCTTATTTGGGCAATACAGAGGCTTCGCCACTACTTGCTATCTCAGGTAGTTCTCCTCCTGGCATGAATGGATCCTTTGAAATACTTGTTCAAAAAGTTGGCTCATACTGGGCGGATCGCACGCTGACACCTTCTCATATCTGAATTTGACATCACATATGTTACCCAAAAGTCAATCAAGGGGCACATCTCGCTGACCATCTTGCCAAGAATCCCTGACCTAACTACGAGCCTTTGAGAACTAAATTCCCTGATGAAGACATGTGTTCATGACGGAGGATGATACAGAAGAGGCAGAGAGGAATCCTGGGTAATGCACTTCGACAGGACATCAAATACCGAAGGTCAAGGAGTAGGCGTTATTCTAATTTCACCAAAAGGGTCTCACGTACCAGTCTCCATCAAGCTCAAATTCCCCTACAATAACAATATGGTCAAATATGAAGCCTACGTGGCCAGCTTACAAGCACCTCTCAACCTAAATGTAACTCATCTCAGGGTGTTTGGCGAGTCACAGCTGATCATATGCTAAACCAATGAAGATTGGAAAACAAAGGTTGAGAAGTTGATCCCGTACCATGAGCACCTTGAAGATCTAATTGCGTGCTTCGACGATGTTACCATCTCCTATGTCCCGCGAGCAAGAAATCGTTTTGTCGATGCACTAGCAATGTTGGCATCAAAGGTCGAAATCCCTATGGCATCGAGATGAAGCCGATCATGATCGAACAAAGGAATGAGCCGACCTTTTGCCTCCAAATTGAGAGATCCACAAAGTCAGATGATGAGCCTCCATGGTTCTCATATATTAAGAATTTTCTCGAAACTTGAGCTTTCCTTGAAGGCACGTCCAAGACCAACAGGCAGACCATCCAACATTTAGCGACAAACTATATTATCTGTAGCAAGTGCCTTTATAAACGATCATATAACAATATTCTACTCAAATGCCTAACTAAAAGCGAGGCAGCCAACATTATGAAATAGGTTCACGAAGGAGTATGCAGGGCTCACTTCAATGGGCACATGCTCGCCAAAAAGATCCTACGTTAAGAGTATTTTTGAACAACCATGGAAACTGACTATTACAAGCACGTTCAGAAGTGCTACAAAAGCCAAGAACACTCAAGTCTGATACATGCTCCTACTACAGATCTGCACAACATGACCACTCCATGGCCATTTGCAATATAGGGCTTCGACGTCGTCGAAAAGGTCAATCTGAAAGCTTATAACGAATAATAGTTCATCCTCGTCGCCATTGAGTACTTCACCAAATGGGTAGAGATAGTGTTGTACACAAACATTACGGCTAGTCATGTCGAGAAGTTTATCAAGAACAACATCGTATGTCCATTCGGCATGCCGAAGGACTTCATCACAGATAATGGCACCAACTTTACAAACAAGCGCATTAGAGCCTTATGCGAGCAATACAAGATCAAACATCGCCACTCATCACCATATCGGCTTCAAACCAATGGAGCCATAAAAGCTGCCAACAAGACAATCATTTGCATCCTCTAGAAGATGGTTGTCACTTACCAAGACTGGAGTGAAAAGCTACCCTTCGCACAATGGGCCTATCGAACATTGATCTCTATAAGGGCAACACTGTTCTCCCTTGTGTATGGAACTGAGGCCATACTACTAGTTGAAGTTAAAGTACCTTCACTCCATATCCTCATCGAGTCTGGTCTGTCGGAAGTCGAAAGAGAAAGATCCTGTTTTGAGTAGTTGAACCTGATCGATGAGAAAAGGCTCCTAGCCTTGTGTGACACTTAGGCCTATCAAAGGAGGATCGTAGATGCTTAGAATAAGCATGCTCGCACTTGAGATTTAAAAATAGGTGACCCGGTTTTCAAGAAAATCTTCCCTTCTCTCCACACTAATCCGAGAGGAAAATTCAAGTCCAGCTGGGAAGGGCCTTATGTGATCAAAGAAGTACTACCTGGATACATGCTCTACCTCGCCACCATGGACGGAGATCATTTTCCTAAGCCCATCAACGCTGGATACGTGCGACGATTCTACTCCTAGTCTCCCGTGGTAAGATAAGTATTGATAAGATAGATACGTGACTACTTAAGGACCCCATAAAAGAGGCCATCATTTCAAAGACAAGTAGCCAAAAGGCATCCCTGAATGCTCATACCCTTTGCTACACCCATTGAGCCATTAGCCTTTCTTTCATAAACCCCTCCCCAAAAAAAAGAAGAAAGAAAATGTGTGTATACCAAATAGAAAAAAAAAGAGAAAAAGAGTTACCATCAAAATTCAAAAAATCATAAATGCAACATCCTAAAAAGAGGACGTCTAAAAAAAGGCAAAAAGAATAAAAAAATAAAAAAGAGAGAAAAATCATGGGGCATGTATATTAAAAATCCCCCAAGGAAGAAGTGTATTACAGCAGCCAGAACCCAATCAAGAAAAAACCTTTAAACCCAAGAATACCTTCCAAATTCCTAACCTATCCATTCTAACCTATGGCCACAATACATTCCTGAAGAAAGCCATCTTTAAGGTCTACAAGCAGTCATGATATCCGTTGAGTCAGCACGAGCCAAGCTGAGAGACGACAAAATAATTTCATCCAGCCGGCTATGACAGAACCAACATCCATGTCGTGGCTTTTGAAAAGGGGAAAGAAAAGAAAATAAAAATATACGAGCTCAAAGCAAAATAGACGGGGCGAAAACCTGCAAGGGCACCACTGATCAAAAGAGCAAGCTTGTGCGAACTAGGTAAAAACTTGAAAATGCGCCTGGGATAAAAATGCATACTCATGGACGTGGTGAAAACTCGAAAGGGAGCTACGGGTAAAAAAAGAGGGAACGACGGGCATAGTGAAAATCCATTTTGGGCGCTATGAGTAAAAAAGTTGAAAGAAAAAGTGAAACAAAGAAAATCAATTGCTCCTTTGGTCACGTACAAATTATCTGGTCGCCAACTGCGTTGCTCATGTTAGCTCAAATCGGGTCCTAAGCAGGAATATCTTCATAACCGCACAGTCAAATGTATGACCCAAGGTAAGGATAAAAGATTGATTCAACCCTAAGGGATGGACGTTCTTGTAGACACCCAATTTTGTCCTCTCGAAATATGCAAACCTGTTCGATCAACCTTTGACCTTACCCACGATGTCCGGAAAAGTACTTTCTCCGAAGACCTTAAAACCTAAATATGGGGACCATATACTGAAGCAATAGTGTATGGCTAATTCTGAGGCTGAAATAATAGCCCTGTGACTCAAACTTAATCTAGTCCGACGAAGATCCCAAATTTTGCGCCCTCACAGAGGCGTGCAATTAGATTGCACGCATATATGCATGCGCACAATTGGTCCCAAGTTGGACCAAACCTGTTCCTCCCCACAAACAGCCTTGAGATCTGATTATATTCCCTAACTAGTGCACGCAATCGATTATACGCCCCACTACAGGCACGTAATATATCCCAGTCAGACCTGGTCTCTGACTCCCATGATCGCCCGAACTCCACGATTAAGCGCAATAGTAAGAGCGCTTAATCGAATACACACCCTATACATGGTGCGTAATTAGTTCCAAGTGAATTGGAACTAGGACTCCTAGTCAAGCCGGTCAGCCGACTACCCCAGTTCGTGACCGACTCCAAGTTGATTAAACGCCTACGACAGGGCGCACAATCCAATTACATGCGATGTACAAGGCGTTCAATTGGGCTTGGCCGACCAATTGCGCATCTCCCACAGGGCTCGTAATTTCCCTGATACCTATAAATAGACACTCTTACCTTGAACCATTACACACATTCAAGCCTCAACACCCTAGGGACCTTGCTACATTAGCCTTTAAATCTGTGCAAAATGTCAGGCCCTTAGAGTCTGACTCCAAGCTAGACACAAGCGTATCAAAATAAAACTATGAACTACCTTATCGGTAATAATTTTCCTATACACAAGTAGTGTTGTATACATTTTCCACTCAAGCCAAGGCCATTTGGCTTTATCTACCTATACAAGACCAAACCCGTGTGAGCATTGCATAGAATCCCAGCCCAAAGGATGTAGATATTATAACAGCATAGCCACTTTCACATACCAACCATATAATAGATGGTAATTTAAATCGATGCCTATTTTAACTCTTCTATTGATATCCTAAAGAGTATATGGTTGCTATATAAGGGATGTTAAACCATTAGACTTAGTAAGATGATTTTGTTTCTGCTTGAGTACACGAGAGGGGGGTGAGTCAACAGGTTAAGCATGCACGCAAAGTGCAACTACCTGGTTATAAAAACAACAAGACAATGCCTTTCACCTTCCCGTTTCCATTTCTTCATAAGTCGACCCTGCAACTAGGAAATCACAGCCATAAATCTAGTTTCATCAACCATAGAAATTAATAGAGAGACCTTGCTGTTATGCTTCCAGTGTTCAAGATCACAAAGTAACCCGACAACTACGGTCACGTGATTCGGTTCTCGTTTGTCGAGCCCGGGGAAAGTGATACCAAGTCGGTAGCATCATACTCTCGCATCCACCAAAAAGGTATGCTATCAATTTGCATTAAAAGGATAGGATCGTCGTATATACTAACTTTAACTTGAGCTCTGAACTCAACGTGAATACATGAAGCCTGAGTGCAGATTGTTGCACTCCGGATTCTTAGTTGAAGACCTGTTGAACTGAAAACAATGTACATCTATAACTGCTACAACTTTATATAAATATAAATATATATATATATAGAGATCTATATCTATATCTATATAACATATATATATATAGATATCTCAGAAAGATTACAAAGACACCAAAACCAGAGAAGCTAGGCTGAAACCACGACAAGATACTCTGCTGAGTGGCTTGCCGCGGCAAGCTCATAGGGTTGCCACGGCAACCTTGGAAGCTTGCCGCGGCAACCTCTAGCAGATGAGGTTTTGGGCTATGCTTCTTGCATATCGGACCTTGGGTCCATTAAGGGTCCAGATAATTATATCTTTGGGTCTCAGGGTCTCAGGTACACCATGAGCCCATCTATTGAATACTGACTTTTAATATAAATCTATTCTATTTATCATAGATTGGTGCAACATGGTGAACTTAAGCAGTTTTGCGCACATATGCATGGTGTTCTCGGATATATGATCACACATACCTGCTGATGCCCATTCCTAGTCAAGTAAGAATCTACAAACAAGTACGGAATATATGGTTGTTCATATATAATTGATCGTTTGTCATATTCTCATAAGGATGCCAATTATTCCTCTTAGAGCTAAAATAATGATAGTGATGAATTACTGATAAACATGCTTCCGGTAACATGTAGACCTTTGAGCGTGATAAGCAGGATCAGATAAGATATTAAGGAACTAGATTATCAGTTGGTCTAATGAAACCCACATATTAGTTGACCACATGTTCAGTACATTTATAATTATATATATATATATATATATATATATATATATATATGTTTGGAAATCCATTTTTTCCAGAAAGGTTTACCAATTGTGCACTTCAGTTCGATAGAACTAAGTATAAGTTGTGCCTAGTAGTTTTATACTATGATAATGAGATGGAAATGAATATAAGTTGGTACAATGCAGTATTATCGCATACATGACATGCTAGTTGGAAGTAAGCATACCCCTTCTTTGAATTTATACATTGATCATTAGTTAGAATCCTGTTATCTGTAGTATCCTTTATACATTGTTGCTCCATCTTGAGTCAAGTGATCCCGCTAACTCGGGAGCTTGAGTTTCTTGGTCCAAGTGATCCCGCTAACTCGGGAGCTTGACAAGTGATCCCGCTACCTCGGGAGCTTGATCTATCCTTATCCAAGTGATCCCGCTAACTCGGGAGCTTGATTTTGCTGTTGCGACCTACATGTGTATCTTATTTCAGCTTGATTTTTCATACCTCTTGCATCATGCATATTGTATCATTAAATTAACATATAATCGTAAAGTCATAGTTTTTATGCTTCTCTATGAAAATGCGATAAATTGTAAATATATGCTAGCAATATAATATTCTCTACTGAGCTTTGATGATAGCTCATTCCACACCTTAAATATCTTAGTTGCAGAGCGGGATCTTGAGCACGCAGCAGACCCTACGTATGTGCCAGATGAGGAAGAAAGAGACGACGAGGAAGAAGACGAAGAGGACGATTTTGCAGAAGAGTTCTTCCCAAAGTAGGTTTGTGGCTTGTGGAATTAGAGGGAGATAGAGAGAGATAGAGATAGATAACTTTGAGAAACTTGTCTGAATTATATACGGTAGTTTCAGATATTTTGTGTTTGGATGTATAGGTTTTCTTTCTATTGTTTAGATGACGGGTGGCCGTCATCGGTGGAAAGCTATACATCAGATCTTTTGTGCTTGTTTATATTGTTACTAGTACTGCATAGATAAGTAAAACTCGGTTATTTTACCATATTATCAACTGCCAGAATAACTACATTGCTTCTGCATTTGCAAAACTTTGTACAAGAAATGACCCCTTGGATGAACGGATCATGTTAGGTGATCCGACGACGTGACAGTTCCTTAATGATATGAAAGGAAACGTCGGGTTGTCACTTATAGCTCATAATTCTCAGTTCCAATTTTAAATCTTAGTCAAATTTCTTAATTTCGATCTTTAAAATCTTAATTTTTCAACTCAAATTCAGTTTTTAATCTATAATATTTTTAAAGCAATCCTTAGCCACCCGATTTGCCTAAAAGAGCTTACGGAGGGTACCCAAAAATGGGGCCGATCCTCCTTGGCATAATAGGCCACAACCCCTTTTCTTTAATTAGACTCTTGATAGGATTAGGAGACTAGATCAATTAGACTCCTAGTAGGATCAGGAGACCAGGTCAATTAGACTTCCAGTAGGATTAGGAGATTAGATTCATTAGAATCCTAGCAAAAGTAAGAAGATCAAACTAGTTGGATTAAAGGCAACTAAAAGCTGCTGAAGTTGGCCGGCTGACGTTTAGTAAAGGAGTTCAACCTGCAAGCCCTCGCTCTTCTTAAAGCGTGATCAATGATGTGTTTCAGCGTCGATAAACATCTGCTGCTGGCGATTGCATTGAACCAGGTACTCTTCGCTCAGAATTTACCTCTTTATTTTCAGTATGCAATATCTCTTGATTCATTATCCACCGCCTTAGCCAAAGTCCACTCGGACCGAATTTGACCACTTTTTGGGGACCAAAAGGAACCTAGAAAAAATGCGCACCAACAGACTGGCGATCACGACGAGACTCTTTTTGCTAGGGTTGCCCAAGTTTAATTAATTTGGTTTTCATTTTTATCTCTTTATTTAATTTGGTTTTTATTTCCGCTTTCTTATATCACTTTTAACACACACTCACACTGTGTACCTAGGTTTTCAAAAACGAAAAAAAATATAATAAAATAATAAAAATAAATAAATTTATTTATTTATTTTAAAATGTCAAACTTTAATAATTTCGACCCATCCTCGTGGGGCTCCCATAGCGACCCCAAGTATAACGTTAGGCCATCTCCATGGATAGTCCAGTGTCGTGCCTGAGAAAACATGGTTAGTGAGAGCGAAAAATACCCCTTTGCTCTACAAAATACAAATCACAGTAGCATCAACGGAGATGATAGTGGGCAAAGATACAGTGCCAGCCCAATTCTGGACCTCACTGCCAATAAGCTAAGGGAGGAGAAGAAGTTGATCCCCTATGACAATCCCTGGCCGAGCTATACGAAGCCGCCATGGATCTGAAGCTAATAAACAGAAGACAAGTCACCCCCAGAAGCTAACATGAAGAAAGATCACCAACTCCTCTACATATCCTGACGCCTAACAAATGCACTTGTCACACCTTGTTCAACGACAACCACAGAAGCAATCCTATCCCGAGACATCCGAAAAAGACACCACGATAAACATGGGTGATCTCCCCCAATTTCTAGATGAGCGCATTGCTAAGAAAGAGCGTTCTAACCAATCTTTCATATTCGACACATTCTGCCGAAACCTCGACTTCACTATACCCACGGGATTTAAACCCCCAAAGTTCAACAAATACAACGGAACAGGAAATCCAAACCACCACTTGGCCCTATTCTGTAATGACTGTCGACCAATCCGCACCAATTATGGCCTCCTGGTCCACTACTTTCAAAGATCTCTAAAAGGAGAAGCCCTCGACTGGTTCGCTGCTCTGCCCCTAGCAGAAATCGAGACCTTCAAAGACTGAACCAATAGATTCCTAGACCAATACCAACATCTGACTCATGAAGAGATCAGCCTTATCAAACTAATGCACACAAGACAAGAGGACGGCGAAGACTTCACGACCTTCGCTCGAGCGGGGAATCAAATAAGAGATAACGATGCGATAGAAATCGTGATCACTAATACCTGAGAACTCCTTCGAAGCATTCTTATCCTAGGCAACCATCACTACTTCACCAGTCTCTATCGTCATGCCTATCGCATAGAGCATCGCCCGAAGAACGGAGACCTTCATCTCTCTACACTAGCATTCGACGGACCCTCATCCAACAACCTAGAATAAACACTCTGAACGAAGCTATAGACTCCGAATAAATCAACACGAACTAAGAACAAAACCAAACAAACTCTCAACCATACCACCCATATGACCAAGCTCAAGATCTATACACAAACCTAAACCCTGACCATAACCAATCTCTATGTCCTAACTAGAATCAAGACCAACATCCCAACAACATAACCTGCTACAACTCGTCACTTGAACAAACTCCATCAAGCCCTCGACTCACATACGATGTCATACACTCATTCACTCCTGCCCCATTCCACCAGGCTAGTCTGATCTACAGAATTAGACATGCATCGGACCACGTCCATACCATTCACTCACAACCAACTAACCCTATCCCGCATACCTATAAATGTGAAATTACCTTTCGCCCTGAATCGGTCACCAAGATTACTAAAATCCAAACTATCATCGAATCCACCCCTAAACTAACCCAACCTATCACCAAACTCATCAGCAAGCTCAACGCACTATTCTCCAAACCGACTCAACCTACCCTTGAACTAGACAGCCCACTGAAAAGCATATCAATCCCCATGCTACCTCAACCGACATCGAAACCAACTCCACGACCATTGCCTAAACAAAATCCCTCACCCACACTAGAAGCAATTCCCGAATTAATCTATCCATATACTATGACACCATTCATACTTAAACCAATCACAAAGATAAACTCTAAACGTGAACCCGTAATCCAATCAAAACCCCTAATTGAACCAACTCCGAAACTAACCCCTAAACCCAAACACATTATCAAGCACATCGCCCCACCAATCTCAAAACTAGTCCCTGAATCAATCCCTACACCTTCTTTAAAACTTGAACTCAACAACAAACACTTCACCCCACCAACCTCATAACCAGCTCTCGAACCAAAACCCATTTCAAAACTTAAACTCACAACCGAACTCGTCACCTCACCAACTTGAAAATGAAACCTTGAATCCGGCTTTGTAGCCAAACAGACCTCCAAACCACCCACTCCAGAATCACTCGTTGGGCCAATTTCGGAACCAACTGATGAATCAACCCCTACAGAACTCACCACCAAACTTATCATCCCCTCAACTCTGAAACAAGGACGCACTATCAAATTTACCATTCCACCGAATATGAAACTGAACCTTAAACACAAACCTGTCATCAAACCTCAAACTATTGTCGAGTCTAAACCTATCATCGAACATGAACTCATTACCGAAATCGAACCTGTCATCAAACTTGAACCCCTCATCAAACACGAACCCATTATCGAGACTAAAACTATCATCAAATCTGAACCTATCTCCAAACATGAACTTACTAGTAAATTCGCACCAGCCTCTACGACATTGATTGTACCCGACCATAGGCCAACCACCAGACCTGTCGATACACTAACCCACCAAACCATCATTCCTCCCACTTTCGAAACCAAATCAAACTTGAATCTTATGACTCTGATAAACATTCAAACTAACATGTCACCTAATCCTCAAACCTCACAATATAAATTTGACATCACAAATAAAATTCCATCTGAATCTTATATTAAAATCTCCATAGACCTCACTATTGGTACGTGCTTCTTCTGGGTCCCTTTCGATTCCCAGAAAGAGTGGCCCAAATTGGTCTACCTGGACTCTGATGTAAGGCGATTGATGGTAAGTGAAAAGTATAGAAATAAAAGGTAAATTCTAGGAAGAAAATTCCTGGTTCATTGCGATCGCCAACTGCAGATATTTATCGACGCTGCAACACGTCACTGATCACGCCTTTCCAGAGTGTGGGTTTGACTTCTTTACTGAATCATCGGCCTATCGATGTCAACAGCACTGACCACCTGGGTGTTCAGTTTGTTTTCTTTTTTCTTATCATGCTCTAAGTCTGATTGCTTTAGTCTTCCTAATCCTACCGAGAGTCTAATTATTCTAAAAGTTTTAATTATTCTAAAAGTTTAATTGAACTAATCTCCTAATCCTACTAGGAATCTGATTATCTCAAGAGTCATAATCTTGTTAATATTAGTCTCCTAATTCTATTAAGAGTCTAATTAATCTAAGTATCCTAATTAACTCAAGTATCCTAATTCTATCAGAATTCTAATTAATTCAAATATCCTAATTTTTTACTAAAAGTCTAATTAACCTAAATATCCTAATTCTATTAGGAGTCTAATTATTTTTAATATTTTAGTTCTATTTGAAATCTAATTACTTTAGATATTCTAATTCTATCAAAAATCTTATTAATTCAAATATCCTAATTCTATTAGGATTCTAATAAAAAAGGGGAGTTTAGCCCGCTATGCTAAGGAGGATCAGCCCCGTTCTCGGGTACCCTCCGTAAGCTCCCTTGGGCAAATCAGTTGGCTAAGGGTCATTAAAAATAGTATTGATTGAAAAAATGAATTGTGTATTGGAAAGTTGAGATTTTGACGATTAAAATTGAAGGATTTTTAAGGTTAAGATTATAACTAAAGAATTAGACTAAGAGAAATTGAAACTAGAATTAAAAATAGACTCTACGATCTAGAATAATTAAAAAAACTAAGAACTGGTTTTAGAGATTTGAGAACCAGGATCATAAACTTAAGGACTAAAAGCTAAGACCTGGTTCTAGCAGTTAAGATCTAGAAACAGAGATGAGAAAATTACGGATTTGAATCTAAAAGGTATGAGTTAAAATTGAAGATCTAAAAAATTGCGAGATTATAAACTAGAAAAGGAAAACTGAGCAAGGAAGTAGAATTTAAAACTAAAATCTGAAATGACAATTTGAGGATTAAAAGCTAAGACCTAGTTCTAGAAGCTAAGAGATTAAGAACTGGAAACTAGAATTAAAATCTGAACTCTAAGACTAGAAATTAGAATCTAAGATCAATGAAAAGCTAAAAACTAGAACTTAATAACTAGAACCTAGAACTAGAAAAGGACATTAAAAAAACTAGAGCTGAGAAATTACCTAGGCGCTGGAGAGGATCTCAAGATTCCTAAGCTCGGAAGGAAGGAACTCGAAAACTCGATTGTTGGATATCTCGAATTGTGTGTGTTCTGTATTCGGGGTAAGGGGGTCTATTTATAGGTATTCCGGTAATTGGTCGATGGAATCTTGAGATATCCAACAATCGAGTTTTCGAGTTCCTTCCTTCCTGTCTGGGTCGCTTAATTGAATTATGCTCCTTGTTCTAGGCGCTTAATTCACTTTGAGTCGGTCACAGACTCAGTGAGTGACTGGCTGACTGGCTCAGCCGGGTGTCCTAGTTCTATTCTAATAGAACTAATTGTGCACCCTGCTTCATGAGTGCAATCCGATTAAGTGCTACGTATAGGGCGCTTAATAGGGGAGTTTGGACGGTCTGGGGAATTAGAGTTCAGTTCCAAATTAGATGAATTACGCGCGGGTGGTGGGGTGCGTAATCAATTGTGTGCCCTATCCTAGGAGCAAAATTGACTCCTGAGGCGGTCCACGAAAAGGTGAGTCTTGGTCCAAATTGGACCAATTGCACGCCAAATGTGTGGCACTCAATCGAATTGCGCGCGATGTACAGCGCACGTAATTCAGGATTCTCCCCGGTCTAGGTCAGGTCTGAATCACAAGGCTATTGCTTCAGCCTATGCTTCGACTATATACTATTGTTTCAGTATATAGTCCCTGTATTAGGGATGTGGGGTCTGAGTCACAAAACTATTATTTTAGCCAGTGTTCAGTCATATACTATTGTTTTAGTATATGGTCCCTTTATTAGGGCAAGGCCAAAGGTTGACTGAATATGTTTATATATTCCGAGAGGGAAAAATTGGGGTGTCTACAGATGCCCCTCTTCGGTGGGTTCTTACGAAGTAAGAATGCGTCGAAGAAGTAGACACCCCTCTCCCGAGGGTGCCTTCTCATTTCTTTTGGGAAATCACAAAGGTGGAATGGGGATGCTGATATGAAATGCTTGGCTTTCTTAACTATCAACACAAGCTAAAACGGAGCATTCGGGGGCCTAGTGGTAGCTGTCGAAAGGCATATTCCTTATCGTAGATGCGAGGGGCATCCCATCGCATGTCACGACCTGCTGCAAGTAGCAGTCAACAAGGAAAGTCGGCGTATCCTAATCCGCGGGTGCAAGGGACATCCCGTCGCATGGCGCGACTTGCTGTAAGGGTCAGTCAAACGGTAGGAGAATCATCATATCCTCATCTGCAGGTGCAAGGGGCATCCTGTCACATGGCGCGACTTGCTGCAAGGGGCAGTCAAACAATGGGAAAATGATGCAATTGAGGTACCGGGGGGCGTCATACGAATGTCCAGAGACAAGGTCAAATGACCTAATAATAAGATGTAATATCCTGTAATGGCGAAGGCTTTCGCAAGTCATGTCAGACTGGGCGCGCCATTGCTCACACCAATGGCGCATCAGGCGTCCCTTTCCAGTGGACATTTGTGATTTCTCAGAGTTGAGTATATTTAGTGTTCGACTTCCTAGGGGAAGGAATGGATTGGAATAATGAGAAGTGAATTTTGATAGATAGGAGAGTTTATATATATTTTTTTACTTTGTTTTTAAAAGTATATATATTTTTTTAGAAATTTGGGGATTTTAACTTAAGATCAATTCGGTGGTAAAACGATAAAAAATATGGCTTCCAAGATGTCGCTAAGCAGATCCATCGGAGCAGGATTTGTGGACCCAACCGTTAATGTGGTTGTCAAGACGACACTTGGTATGCCAAATGCTCCATCTTACCTTCTCGACGAATACTGATGATTGTCTCTTATGGGAGGACTACAGTGATTTGTGAGTCAAGAGAGATGGGTTTTGAAAATGTTTGACTTAATCTTAGCTAACTATATTTTATAAGGAATATCGAGTAGGAGAAGGGGTGTTTTACTTCCCTGATTTGTTATCGGTGGGAGGCTTTTTCTTGCGGTGGGATTGGCTAGCTGTTGTTCCCATGGTTGTGTCGCGACGGGACTACGAGCAGTTCCTCCTTCTGATTTGAGTCGCCTTTGCTTGGCGTGTGAGATGACGTGATGGGACAAAAGCGTCTGAAGGTGAAGTCATTGAGGAGACTTGAGCTCTTCGTGAAAGTATGAGGAATCACACAACCACCCACATCATTCGTATCAATGGGCTTTGTCTCCTTCAAGCTGTTGGGCTTTTGTGTGAATTATTTTTTTTCGCATGAACTCAAAGCCTTCTTACTAGTGTTTATGCATTGTCAAGGTGACTTGTTGAACTGCTTCATCTTCTAGTGGGAGTGTCGTGATGGGACATTTTGGAGGGGTGTGATTTGCAATAGGACATTGGTTTCCCCCCCCTTTATCGAGTATATTTTGCAAGGTCACGTGATGGGACATCAGAGAGTTTGTTCTTCCCCTTTCGTTGATTGTTGCAGTGGAGCCTGATGTTTGCCGGTGTGATGGGGCGTCCGGATCTCCTGATGAGATGTTCGCGATGGGACTTGGTATGTGTTGGGTGCGATGGGATGTCGGAGGGTTTCCTCTCTTCTTCTAATTTCTGTAACGGCAGGGGCTTGCTGGTTATTAGCACGATGAGACGGTGGAGGGTTTATTCCTCCTATACTATCAGCGAGCATGTGTTGCGGTTACGGTGGAATCTGGTGACTGTCGCGTGATTGAATATTCAGGAGTCGTTGTGATGATTGTCGTGATAAGACATTTGGAGGGAGGTTTGGCTCTTTGCAATGGGATATTAGATGAGCCTTCCCTTCTGGTCATGTGTTGTAGTGGGTTGCAACGAAATTTCAAGGAAGTGTAGTCGGCGATGGGGCATTGGGGGTTATGTGATGAGGAAAGCTATGGTTTCTTTGAAAAATCTTGGGTTATATGACGAGATCAGATTCTGGCCGCATCACGACGGGACATGAGTGTGATGGGGTGCTGGTTTGATGATTCTTGACTATTTTGACGTCGTGATGGGATGATGATGTTGTTTCTTCTTGGCAAATCTTGGTTGTATGATGGGTCGGAGTCGGTTCGAATGGTGTTTTGAGATTGCGACGGGACTTGGCTTTGGCCTTGGTGACGTGATTGTAGACACCCTAATTTTGCCCTCTCGGAGTATACGAATCTGTTCGATCAACCTTTGACCATGCCCATGATTTTCAGAAAGAACTTACCTTCTCTGAAAGTTCTAAAACCCTTATATGGGGACCATATACTGAAACAATAATATGTGGTCGAAGCACAGGATGAAACAATAGCCCTATGGTTCAAACCCGACTTAGCCCGGGAAAAGTCCCGAATTCTGCTCCCTTTCAGGCGCATGCAATTAGATTGCACGCCCGCACACCGACACGCAATTGGTCCCCTTGAACTAGGTTTACCCTTCCCGCAGACCATCTAAGGAGTGGATTCCGTGCTCTATCCTGCGCGCGCAATATGATTGCACGTCCAACCACCGGCGCGCAATTTTCCTTCTATTGATTTGTCCTCTAATTCTTTAGACCGCCTAAACTCCCCCATTATGCACCTGAAACAAAGCGCATAATCAGATTGCACGCACCTAATAGAGTGCACAATTAGTTTCAATTGGACTGAAACTAGGACACCTGGCTGAGCCAGTCAGCCGCTCACTCACTATGTCATGACCGACTCAAAGTGTATTAAGCGCCCGTAGCAGGCGCGTAATTCAATTAGGTGACCCAAATAGGGCGCACAATTGAATTCCACCGACCAATTAAGTGCACCCCACAGGGCGCACAATTGCCGGAATACCTATAAATAGACCCCCTTACCTCGTACACAAAAAACAAGACAACGGGTCCAGCCTTAGAATTTTCGAAAGCTTAGAGATTTCGAGGATTCTCTCTCCAGCACCTAGCTTCAAGTAATTTCTGTAGTTCTAGTTTTTTTTAATTCCTTCTCGTTCTAGGTTCTAGTTCCTAAGTTTTAGCTATTTAGTTCTTAATTTATGGTCTTAGATCTTAGATTTTAATCCTAGTTTTTAATTTTAATTCTTAGTTTCTGGTTCTAGTTCTTAGGTTCTAGAACCAGTTTTTAATTTTAGTCTTCAGATCTCAAATTCTAGTTCTTACGTTCTGATTCCAATTCATAGGTTTTAAATTCCTAATCTTAGGTTTTAAGTGTTAGTTCTTAATTTCTAAATTTTAGATTTTGAATTCTAATTCTTAGGTTCTTTTTACCTTATTTTTTAGTTTTAATCCTAGACCATAATCATAGCCTTCGATTCCAGTCTTAATTCCAAATTCTAAATCTTATAAATTCACGGACTTTAATCTGCCAATCTACATTTTTTAATCCAAGCTTAGTATTTTACAATGAGAATTATTTCCAAAATAATCTTAAACCAGCCGATTTGGCCAAGGGAGCTTACGGAGGGTACCCAGGAACGGGGCCGATCCTCCTTAGCATAACGGGCCACAATCCCTTTTTTTTAATTAATTAGATTTCTAATAGAACTAGGATACTTAGATTAATTAGGTTCCTAATAGGATTGGGAGACTAATTAGATTTCCAATAGAATTTGGATATTAAGTTAATAAAACTCCTAGTAGAATTAGGAGATTAGAGTAATTAGCCTTTCAGTAGAATGAGCATATTTAGATTAATTAGAGTCTTAATAGAATTAGAAGACTAATACCAATTAGACTTCTAATAGAATTAAGATATTTAAATTAATCAGATTCCTAGTAGCATTAGAAAATTAAATTAATTAGAGTTATAATAGTATAAATTAGAGTTAGAGTACAATTAGGAAATTAGGTTACTTAGACTCCTAGTAGGATTAGGAGACCTTCTAAAATTAGACTCCTAGTAGAATTAGGAAACCTTTTCTTTAATTAGACTTCTAGTAGGATTAGAAGACCAAATCAATTAAACTCCCAATAGGAATAGGAAAACAAAACAAGCTAAACCCTAAGGCAACCCACATCGCTGACGTTGGCAGGCCGACGATTTAGTAAAGGAGTTCAACTTGCAAGCCCCTCGCTCCCCTTAAAACGTGATCAGTGACGTGTTGCAGCGTCGATAAACATCTGCAGCAGGCGATCGCATCTACATAGGTATATTTCATTTAGAATTTGCCTTTTATTTTTTTATATTTAAATATTATCTTTTTATTATTCTAATATATCACTGCAGGCGCACATAAACATTTTCCTATTATTATTTTACCACTTTATTATTCTATCGCTTTCTGCCAGAGTCCACATAGACCGAATTGGGCCACTCTTTTTGGGGACAGAAAGAAACCCAAAAAAAGCGCGTACCAACAGACTAGCGCTCACGATGGGACTCTTTTTCGCTAAGGTTGTCTCAGTTTAATTAATTTGATTTTCTATTTTCCTTGCTCTATTTAATTTAGTTTTTATTTCCTTCTCTTTACTTTATCACTTTTTACACACACTCACCTGCATACTCAGTTTTACAAACACAAAAAAAAAATGAAATACAAAAAAATTAAAAATTAAAAATTAAATGTCAAGCATTAGAAAATTAAACATTAATTACAGTGAACCACCAGCATGGGGCTCCCATAGTGAGCCCAAGTATAACGTTAGGCCGTCTCCAAGGACAGCCCAACGTCGTGCTCGGGTAAACATGATTAGTGAGAGCAAAAAATACCCCTTCGCTCCCCAAAACACAAGTCACAGCAACAGCAGCAGGGCGAGTGACATCAAGCCAAGATACATCGCCGGCCAAATTATGGACCTCACGACCCAAAAGCTAATGAAGGGAGGAGAAGAAGCCGATGCCCTACAACAAGCCCTAGCTGAGATATATGAAGCCGCCATGGAACAGAAGCTAATTGACGAACACAAAGTTACCCCGAGAAGCAGAAGAGAAGAAAGGACGCTGACACATAACACGCATACCTCTCACACCTCCTACAACAACAATCGCCGAAGACAACCCTTTCCCAAGACACCTAAAAAAGACACTGCCATAAACATAAATGGCCTCCCTCAACTTCTAGATAACTACATGGCTAAGAGGGAGCGCTCAAGACAATGGTAAGGGAAACCCAAACCACCACTTGGCCCTATTCTATAACAACTGTCAACCAATCCGCACCAATCATGGGCTCCTGATCCATTACTTTCAAAAATCTCTAGAAGGAGAAGCCCTTGATTGGTTCGTTGCTCTGCCTCTAACGGAAATTGAGACCTTCGAAGACTTAGCCGATAGATTCTTAGACTAATATCGACACCTCACTGATGAAGAGGTCAGTCTCGCTGACTTGATGCATACAAGACAAGAGGACGACGAAGACTTCACAACATTTTCCAACCGCTGGAGGAGACTTGTCGCTCGAACGAAGAGTCAGATAAGAGAAATCGATGCGATAGAAATCATGGTCGGTAACACTCGAAAGCCTCTCCGAAATGTTCTCATCCTAAGTGACTACTCCGATTTCACTAGCCTCGGAGAGCGCGCTTCATGCATAGAGCGTCACCTGAAGAATGGAGACCTCAATCTCTCCACCCTAACATCCAATGAATCTTCTAATGACCCTGAGACAAACACCCTAAACGAGACTCTAGACTCCGAACAAATCAACATGAACCAAAAACAAAATCAAACAAACCCTCAACCATACCACCCATATGACCAAGATCAAGATCTATACACAAATCGATACCCTGACCAAAACCAATTATCACACACAAATCGAGATCAACACCCTCACCAACCACTATACACCAACCACTACACGAACCCATACTATGACCAAAACTAGTATCCCAATGACACGTAAACTAATATCACTTATCACAACCCATTGTTCAATCAAACTCAACTCGCATACAAGGTTGTACAATCATTCACTCCCACCCCATTCCACCTAGCTAGCCTGATTTGTAGAATTGAACTTCCCTTGAACCACGTCCATACCATTCGCTCACAACCAATTAACCCTATCCCACATACCTATAAATGCGAAGTTACTTTTCACCTTGAATCAGTCACCAAGATCACTAGAATCTAAACTATCACCGAATCCACCCCTAAACTAACCCAACCCATCACCAAACTCATCGCCAAACTCAATGCACTTATCTCTGAACCAACTCAGCCTACCCTTGAATCCGACAACCTACCAACAAATGAATCAACCCCCACACCTCCTGAACAGATGCCCAAACTAAATGACTCAAACTACCCCTGAACAAGTTGACGTGCCAATTCTAGAAGTAATTTTCGAACCAATCAATCGGTATTATACGATGTCATTCATACTTAAACCAATCACAAAGATAAACTCTGAACATGAACCTGTAACATACTCTGGAATTAATCCCCGAGCCCAAACATGTTATCGAACTCAATAACGAACACTTCACTCCACCAACGTCTGAGTCAACTCTCAAATCAATCACTACGCCTGGCTCAGAACCTAAACTCACTACCACCTCACCAACTTTAAAACAAAATCTCGAACCCGAATCTGTTACCAAACATACCTCTGAACCATCCATTTCACTCACCCCAGAATCAATTGTCAAACCGATCCCAGAACCAACTCACAAATCAATTTCCCACCTTAAAACTTGAACTCACCACCGAACTTATCACCTCACCAACCCCGAAATTGAGCCCCAAATCTATTATCAAAACTAAACATATCATCGAACTCAAACTTATCATCAAACTTAAACCTATTATCAAACCTGACATTATCACCAAACCTAAATCCACCATCGAACATAAACGTATCACCAAATATATGCCTATCATCAAACTCAAATCCACCATCGAACATAAACCTGTCACCAAATCTATGCCTATCATCAAACTCAAACCAATCATCGAACCTAAACTTATCACCAAACCTAAACCTATCATTAAACCTAAACTTGTCACCGAACCTAAACCTATCATCGGATCTGAACCTATCATCAAACTTGAACCTATCCTCAAACCTAAACTGATCACCGGATACAGACCTGACATCAAGCCTCAAATTATCGACAAATCTAAACCTATCCTCAAACATGAACCTATCACCGATCCTAAACCTATGATCGAACTTGAACCTGTCATCAGACATGAAACCAAACCTATCATTAAACTTAAACCAATTATTGTACCTAGGCCCGAACCTATCATCGACCCGGCACCCATCCACAAGCTTGAACCCACCATCAAAGGCAAACCCGCCATCAAACTCAAACCCATTTTCAAACCTGAACCTGTCATCAAACTCAAGCCTGTTATCGAACACGAACCTGTCACTAAAATTGAACCTATCCCTACAACACCAACTCCACTCACATTCAAGCCAACCACCAAACCTATCAAGGAACCGATCATCCCTCCCACTCTTGAAATCAAACCAGACATAAATCTTACAACCCTGATTAACATCCAAATCAATATGCCACCTGATCCTCAAATCCCGTCAAAATAAGAAATTGATGTCACAACTAAAATCGCTTCTAACCTTCAGACTCAGGTTTCCATAGACCTCACAATCAAAACCTTCACAAAACACCAACCGACAATAATATCGCAACATCAAACCCTCGACCCTAAACCTCCTCAAAAAATTACAAATAAAACTTTAAGACAACCTCACGATAAACCCAAAATATGCATCAAACTAAATAAGGGAAAACAAAAACTCCCCACTAGAGGAAAGGTCCACCTTGGCCTACACCCTCACAATTCATCCTCTTACTTTACCTTTATCTTATCCTCTCATCACCTTTACAACACCACGTTGTAGATACTCCCATTTTTCCCTCTCAGAGTATAAAAATATGTTCGGTCAACCTTTAACCTTGCCTACAATCTTTGGGAAAGGACTAACTTTCTTCGAAAACATTAAAATCCTAATACGAGGACCATGCACTGAAATAATAGTACATGGTTGAGACTCAAGCTGAAACAATAGCTCTGTGGCTCGGACCTGGTTCAAACCCAAGAAAGTCTCAAATTACGCGCCATGTCTAGCACATGTAACTCGATTGCACGCCCCATGACTAATGCACAATTGGTCCCTCTTGGGCCAAGATTGCACTTCCTGAGGACCGCCTTAGGCCTTGATTACGCTCCCCGCTAGGCGCGTGCAATCATATTGCAAGCTTGGTACCCAGCGCACAATTAGTCCCTTTTTGACTGGCCTTCTATCCATCTATAAACTGCCTTGATACCCGATTGCATGCCCTATTCAGTGTGCACAATCGATTTACACACCCCACCTGTTGCACGAATTGATTCCCAAGTGAACCTGGTCTCTAAATCCTTAGACCGCCAAAATTCTCCTATTAAGCGCCTTTAAATGCGCGCTTAATTGAATTGAGCACATCTAACAAAGCGCGCAATTAGTCTAATTAGACTAGGACTGGGACACCCGATCGAGCGATCGGTCACCAACCGAGTCACCACCGAATCAAGTGATTGTGCGCTCGACATGAGACATCGATTAGGCGCCTAGGGCGCCACAAGAATTGAATTCTCCAACCAATTTACCTATAAATAGACCCCACCACCTCGACTCAAAACACAATTTTCATACACAATTTTATCCTCTCTTCCAAGCTTAGGGATTTCGAAATCCTCTCTTCGGCGCCCGACTCCAGGTAATCCCCTAGGTTCTAGTTTCTAGTTCTTAAATTTCTAGTTTTCAATTTTTAGGTTCTAGTTCTAAGCTTCTAGGTTCTAGTTCTTAATTTTGGCCTCAGTTCTTAATTTTTATTCTAATTCTTAATTCTTAAGTTCTAGATTTCAGTCCTTAGTTTATGATCCCAACCTTTCCCAATTATTAATCCCGTCACTTTATGTTTGACCTATTTTGAAGCATCAAATGAAGTTGGATTGATGCAAAATTGGTCACGTTTGAAAGCTTATCGAAGTAGCTTTCTAACGAGCTAAAAAACGTACAATTTCGATAACTATCAAAGAAGTTATGGTCAATTTTCGAAAGCTGCACAAAAAGTGACATTTTTCAAAACTCCTAGTTGAATTAGGATTAGTCTCTTTGTTATTTTATTTTAGAAAATAGGATTTGTTTCTTTTATTAGAAATAGGATCAGTTCTCTTATAGTTATAGGACTTTACTTTATTATTTTAGAAGAACTAGGAATTAAAATTTCACTAGGATTTCTAGTAAATGCCTATAAATAAGACTTTTACCCCCTAGCCATTCAATACACAATTTTCCTCTATACAATTTTCTTCTACACAATTTACATGATTCAACACACAATTTTAACATCTAACAATTGAATTTTCGAGTTCCTCCTCTACAGCGCTTGGCTTAAGGTAATTCCTTAGTTCTTAATTTTCTGGTTCTAGTTCTTAGGTTCTAGAACCAGTTCCTCTTTTTTAAATTCTAGTTCTAGATTTAGGTTCTAGCCCTCTGGTTCTTAAATTCTAGATCTTAGATCTTAGGTTTTAATCTAAATTTCTAGTTTTCTGATTCTAGTTCTTCGTTTGTAAAATCAGTCTTTAATTTTAGTCTTAAATTCAGTCTTAGAATTTCAATTTTAGTTTTAAATCTCTAGTTTTAGATCTTAGGTTCTTATTCTTAGACCAATTTTGACGTTCTAGTTCCTAAATTTTAGTTCTAGAATTTTAGTTCTAATTTTTAACTTGATTCTCAAAATCATTGATTTTTTATCCGTAAATCTATAATTTATAAATTCAAAATTCAATTTTCAATTTATATTATTTTCAAAGTAAACCTTAACTAACCAATTTTCCCAAGGAAGCTTACGGAGGGTACCCGGGAATGGGGCCGATCCTCCTTAGTATAGCGGGTCAAAACCTCCTTTTTTAGATTTTCAGTAAAATTAGTATATTTACTTTAATTAGAGTTTCAATAGAATTAGTATATTTCTAATTAGTTTCAATAGGATTAACATATTTGCATTCCTAGTAGAAGTAGGAGACCTTTTTCTAATTAGGAGGCCTTTTTTTTAAGCAGACACCAGGCGGACTAATAAGCCAAGTCAATTAGAACCCCAGCAGGATTAGGAAAACCAAACTAGTTATGCTATAGGCAACCCACAGCTATTGATGTCGACCGATCGGCGATTCAGTAAAGGAGCTCAACCTGCAAGTCCCCCGCTTCCCTGTAAAGCGTGATCAGTGTTGTGTTGCAGTGTCGATAAATATCTACAACTAACGATTGCATCATCCGAGTATTCTCTATTTAATATTCACCTCTTTAATTTCAGCAATTTAATATTCCCTAATTTATTACTCCATCATCGCCTTTGCCAGAGTCGACTTGGACCGAATTAGGCTACTCTTTCTGAAGACCGAAAGGAACCCAGAAAAAGCGCGTACCAACACGCGTTCCCTCTCAACGAGCCCCATTCCAACTTCACCCGCAGGCTACTTTCCCACAACCTGTAAATCACCTTGAAAAACACTCTAACACCTCTACGCCCCAACTTTATAACATAACTCACTCCCTCGAAAAATGAAAGAAGGTCCCTTCCCAACAAGGAGGCCCCGACCATAAAAGATTTATCAAAAGAAGAAATCAAATGACGTCACACCTATTTTGACAAACCCTATATCATCCAAAACACAAACCTAAACATAACATCTCTCTCATTCTAGATCAATCAGATCGAGAGGGATCGAGGACCTTGAAATAGATTTTTCAACTATCACTCCATCCATCCGACTTTCTGAGTCAGTCCCAGCTTAAGGAATTGATGTTGTACCATAACACTAATAATAATAATAATAAATATAAATATATATATATATATATATATATGTATACATATATCATCTGTCCAACAATAACTCTTACTCATAACCCTTCACCCGACCGAAAACTCAAAGTCGAGGAGCTAGTGCTAAGAAATAATGCCTACACAATCGCCTCACCTGAAGGAAATCAAAGCTCACATGGGAAATACTTATATTATCTCGGCAACATGCCCAGGAAATAGCAAGAGGGGAAGGATTTCCTAAACCCCAGAATGCTACCCCTAACTCGATCATCATATCTCGTAGCCTAAACAGGCATACTTATTTACTTATCATCCTCGCTGTCATCACAAGGCATTCGCCAATCGTAGGTCATTATTTTCGAAACTATTTTGAGAATCATCTGACTCATTAACCACCCTCATATTTGGGTAAGTTGATCGAAAGGACTAGTGGATCATAAAACACTCCTTTTGAAATGTAGAAAACTCTGGATTCTCACACACCCTTCCAGCCATTGGAGTTGATGTTAGAGCAAAAAAAATGAAAATGCAAGGTTCCATCAAACCTCATAATTCTTGTGTTAGCAGGTTGTTTCAAGAAAATATATAGAAAAGAAGTACATCTGAGTGAGAGCAATACGACGAATGAACAATTAATGAATTTAGGGAAGCATAAGCAAATTGTGAGGGCATTCCTGGTAGTCTTATTAGGGAAGTATAAGCAAGCTGCAAGGGCATCCCTGACATCTTCACACTACTAGATGTCGTCGTACGATGGCGGGAGGAAAAACTCCTGCTAATCATAAAATTTGATGATTATTACACCGCATTACCCACCCAAGAAGAATGTAGTCGACTACTATTTCAAAATTCGGTTATATAAGAAGCTACCCTCAGATCAATAAACCTTATCTTTCCTTCACCCCTTTATTTCTTTTCGAACAATGAGTCAAATGATTTTCAAATCTCTTTGAGAATAAAACCAGAAATTCTCGAATGGTAAGTAATGCAATCACTCTTTATCTACCATTCACCTCATCCTTGTTGAAAACTACGATACCTGATGATCGTTCAGTACTTATAGAATCAAGCCCAACATGTGGCTGAAATAATCAAACTACTTGCCGACATAGAATCATTTCTAACACACTCCATGATATTTGAGAGGCTGATAAGAGTCCCAACGTCACTTGACACTAGGGCATTTTTTTTAAATCGCTAGCACCTTGGTTGCGATACTCGGGTCACAAGACCGACACTCCAAACTGGGGCATTTTTTTTGTTTTATTGTTCCTTACTTTTCTACCATGGGACCAAAAATATCCAAAATGAGACAAACAAGAAACATAAAATAATAAATATAAACAAACGCAATAAATAATACAAAAAATATCACTTCATTTATAACAAAAATTTTATAGGTATCACCACAGGCATACCTCCTGAACATACAATCCGAAACAAAAGCCTAGAACCTAACCTACAACCTAGTACCGGACACCAACTCAAAACTCGATGCACGGAGCGTCCGATCAGAAGCAACAGAAAGGCAGGGAGAGGATTGATTGGGGAACAACCTTTCCATCCATCTTCACCTCCTAACAATAATGAAGGATGTATAACATCCCTCGATTTTCGATACCTCCCAAGCCATAACCATACCTTGGCCCAAGACGACTTCAGGACAAAGAACTCATGAAACAACGAAGATCATAATACTCGTCTGCTGAGAGAGAATGAAGAAAACAGAATAATTTCAGATATATATAGACTCTTGCTTGATTAAGCGCCAAAAATATAGCGCGCAATCCGATTAAGGGCAGAAATATACGCGCACAAGCCAAATCGCGTGTTCTATCTTGAGCACGCAATTAAACTGTCGTACGCCTCAAAGACTCGACGAGTCGATCCTACGCATAATCGAATTCCATGCCCATGTTGTTGTCGAAATCCCAAAGGTCACCCGCACTATGGCCGGGTGACGCTCCAATCATGCGCACAGGATCAGGCGCATAATTCGATTATACACTCATATGAAAATGCACAATCAAACTTCTAAACTGTCAATCACGCGCTCCCAAATGGGCGCACAATTATATTAAACGCCCTGCACCAAGCGCGTAATTTCTCAGCTATAACACCCTCCTCAAACACGACATGTACCTCCAACAGAATAAACATACGCCCTCAACAAAGACACTAACAAAACAAACATATCCTAACACAATAAGACACACACATAATCACCTTAACCAATCGCAAACTGATTAAGGATAAGGACGTCTCCCCATATCCCCATCACAGCCAAGTCACCCCTGACAACCTACTGCGAATTCACATCCCACCATGATCAAAATTACTCCCCAGAGTCTCATTGCATACTCACAAGTACACGTAACCACTCCTCAACACCCGCTACAAAGAACAAGCCGACGACACAAATTAAAATCATTGGTCATGATCCCATCGCTAAATACAAAGGCCCCATCGTGACACAAAGCAAAAATTAACGACGATGAAATAGCCAATCATGCCGCTTGTCCTATCACAATCAGAATTGCTCTCCCTTGTCCCATCACATAACCTCGCACACTGACCAGAGAGAGAATCGTTGATATCCCATGCCGCATCCTCACAATGACACGTCCCATCGCGATAGAACACACATAACTAACACTATCCCAACACCTAAGCTCATTGGCCTAAATCAGCCACGCCCTCATGTCCCATCATGACACCAAAACCCCACCACGCGACCTTGCATGACACGTGGCCGAAGGTAGGCTCGACCAATATCCCATTGCAAGGAAAGATAATGAATGAGCCTCCCTAAAAAGAACCTGCCACATCACCAAGGCCAAAGGGAAAGTCCCGTCGCAACCTAAAAACATCATCATCACCCCATCATGATTTCAAAATAGCCAAAGAGTCATCAGACCAACACACTCATGTCCCATCACGATGCAGCCACAATTTGATCTTGTCATATAACCCAAGATTTGCCAAAGAAAGAAATGAACATAGCTTGCCTATCGTAAAAGAGCCGAACTTCCCTCTAAACGCCTTAACCACAGTAATCATCACATCCCATCGCGATGACTCCTGAATACTCAATCATGCGGCAGTTACCAGACTCCATCGCAATCGCAATACAAGCTCGCTGACAGCATAGGCAGATAAACCCTCCATCGTCCCATCGCACCAATAACCAATGGGCCCTTGCCATTACAGAAATCAGAAGAAGAGAGGAAACCCTCTGACATCCCATCGCACCCAACACATATCAAGTCCCATCGCCAACATCTCATAAGGCACTCCAAATATCCCCTCAAACAACCCAGACATCCCATCACACTGGCAGCCGTCAAGCCCCACTACAACAATCAGCAAAGGGGAAGACAGACCCTCTGATGTCCCATCGCATGACCCTGCACAATAGACACGATAAAAGAGGGGGGCAACCAATGTCCCATCGCAAACTGCACCTCTCCAGAATGTTCCATCATGACACTCCCTCTGAGATATTGAGCAGCACATAGGAAATCACCTTGGCAATGCATAAACACTAACAAGAAGGCTTTGAGTTCATGTGGAAGAATTCATACGAAAGCTTAGCAGCCTGAAGTCAACAAAGCTCAAATCCCATGTGTGACTTCACCTTCAGACGCTTTTCTCCCATCGCTTAATCTTACACGCCCAGCAAAGGCGACTCAAATCAAGAGGAGAGGAGAGGAAACTCTCTAACGTCCCATCTTGACAACACCGGGAGCAACAACCAGCCAGTCCCACCACAAGCAAAAGTCTCCCGCTGACAACAAATTAGGGAAGTAAAACACCCCTTCTCCTACTCGATATTCCTTATAAAATATAGTTAGCTAAGATTAAGTCAAACATTTTCAAAACCCGTCTCTCTCGACTCGCGAATCACTGTAGTCCTCCCATAAGAGACAATCATCAGTATTTATCGAGAAGGTCAAACGGAGCATCCGGCATACCCAGTGTCATCTTGACAACCACATAAACGATTGGGTCCACAAATCCTGCTCTAGTGGATATGCTCAACAACATCTCGGAAGTCACATTTTCTGTCGTTTTACCACCGAATTGATCTTAAGTTAAAATCCGCAAATTTCCAAAAAAATATATATACTTTCAAAAACAAAATAATATATATATATAAACTCTCCTATCTATCAAAATTCAGTTATGATCATTCCAATCCATTCTTTCCCCTAGGAAATCGAACACTAAATATACTCAACTCTGAGAAATCACAAATGTCCACTAGAAAGGGACACCTGACATGCCATTCGTGTGAGCAATGACGCGCCTGGTCTGACATGACTTGTGAAAGCCTTCGCCATTACATGATATTACATCTTATTATTAGGTCTTTGGACCTTATCTCTGGACATTCGTATGACGCCCCCTGATACCTCGACTGTGTCATTTTCTCTCTATTTGACTGCCCCTTGCAGCAAGTCGCACCAAGCGACAGGATGCCCGCTACACCCGCAGATGAGGATATGATGATTCTCCTACCATTTGACTACCCCTTGCAACAGGTCGCGACACATGATGGGATGCCACTTGCACTCGTGGATTAGGATACACGGACTTCTCCCATTGACTGCTACTCACAACAGGTCGCAATACGCGATGGGATGCCCCTCGTATCCACGGCAAGGAATACGCCTTTCGACAGCTACCAATGGGCCCCCGAATACTCCACCTTTGTGATTTCCCAAAAGAAGCGAGAAGACACCCTCAGGAGAGGGGTGTCTACTTCTTCAACATATTCTTACTTCACAAGAACGCACCGAAGAGGGGCATTTGTAGACACCCCAATTTTACCCTCTCGGAGTATACAAATCTGTTCGCTCAACCTTTGACCCTGCCCTGATTTTCAAAATTGACTTACCTTCTATGAAAGCTCTAAAACCCTAATACTGGGACTGTATACTGAAACAATAGTATATGATCGAAGAACAGGCTGAAATAATAGCCTTGTGGTTTAGACCCGACTAAGCCCGAGAAAAGTCTCGAATTTTGTGCCCTTCCAAGCACGTGCAATTTGATTACACGCTCGCACACCGACACGTAATTTGTCCCCTTGGACCAGGCTTACCCTTCATGCATACCGTCTAAGGAGTGGATTGCGCGCTCTATCCTGTGCGCGCAATATGATTGCATGTCCGACCACCAGCATGCAATTTGCCTTCTATTGATCTGTCCTCTAATTCCTTAGACCGCCTAAACTCCCCTGTTATGCGCCTAAAACAGAGCGCATAATCGGATTGCATGCACCTAACAAAGGACATAATTAGTTCCAATTGGACTGGAACTAGGACACCTAGCTGACCTAGTCAGCCGGTCACTCATAGAGTCGTGACCGACTCAAAGTGTATTAAGCGCCCATAGCGGGGCACATAATTCAATTAAGCGACCTAGATAGGGCGTGCAATTGAATTCCACCGACCAATTAAGCGCACCCCATAGGGCGCACAATTGTCGGAATACCTATAATAAATAGACCCTGTTACCTCTTACACAAAAAACAACACAACAGGTCCAGCCTTGGAATTTTCAAAAGCTTAGAGATTTTGAGGATTCTCTCTCCAGCGCTTAGCTTCATGTAATTTCCTTAGTTTTATTTTTTTTTATTCCTTCTAGTTCTAGGTTCTAGTTCCTAAATTCTAGCTATTTAGTTCTTAATTTCTGGTCTTAGATCTTAGATTTTAATCCTAGATTTTCATCCTAGTTTTTAATTTTAATTCTTAGTTTCTGGTTCTACTTCTTAGGTTTTAGAACCAGTTCTTAATTTTGGTCTTTAGATCTCAAATTTTAGTTCTTAAGTTCTTATTCCAGTTCATAGGTTTTAAATTCCTAATCTTAGGTTTTAAGTGTTAGTTCTTAATTTCTAAATTTTAGATTTTGAATTCTAGTTCTTAGGTTTTAAGTGTTAGTTCTTAATTTCTAAATTTTAGATTTTGAATTCTAGTTCTTAGGTTCTTTTTACCTTATTTTTTAGTTTTAATCCTAGACCGTAATCACAGCCTTTGATTCCAGTCTTAATTCCAAATTCTAAATCTTATAAATTCACGGACTTTAATCTGCTAATCTACATTTTTTAATCCAAACTTAGTATTTTCCAATCAGAATTATTTCCAAAATAACCTTAAACCAACCGATTTGCCCAAGGGAGCTTACGGAGGGTACCCGGGAATGGGGCTGATCCTCCTTAGAATAACAGGCCACAATCCCTATTTTTTAATTAATTAGATTTCTAATAGAACTAGGATACTTAGATTAATTAGGTTCCTAATAGGATTAGGAGACTAATTAGATTTCTAATAGAATTAAGATATTTAAGTTAATAAAACTCCTAGTTGAATTAGGAGATTAGAGTAATTAGCATTTTAGTAGAATTAGCATATTTAGATTAATTAGAGTCCTAATAGAATATTAGGAGACTAATACCAATTAGACTTCTAATAGAATTAAGATATTTAAAAATTCCTAGTAGCATCAAGAAAACTAAATTAATTAGAGTTATAATAGTATAAATTAGACTTAGAGTACAATTAGGAAATTAGGTTAATTAGACTCCTAATAGGATTAAGAGACCTTCTAGAATTTGACGCCTAGTAGAATTAGGAGACCTTTTCTTTAATTAGACTTCTAGTAGGATTAGAAGACCAAATCAATTAAACTCCCTGCAGGAATAGGAAAACCAATCTAGCTAAACCCTAAGGCAACCTACAGCTGCTGACGTTGGTAGGCCAACGATTCAGTAAAGGAGTTCAACCTGCAAGCCCCCCACTCCCCTTAAAACGTGATCAGTGACGTTTTACAGCATCGATAAACATCTGTTGCTGGCGATCGCATCTGCACAGGTATTCTCCATTTAGAATTCACCTTCCTTTATTTTTCTATATTTAAATTGTTTAGCCTGAATTTCCTAATCGTGAAACTCGGACCATCGGATCAACAATAAGGCCGATCCCCAAACAGAACACTTAGCACATCCATACGCAAAACGGAAACAAAGCAGGAACCCTGGCTAATCAAATAGAGAAATAGCGTCACTATGGACAAAAGAAATCTTCATTTCTATATCTCGAAAAGACAAAATAATTGTTCTAATTCCATGTAAAAACTCATGGGCAGAAAAACCACCGGTGATGGCCGACCATCACCAAAACATGGTTCACAAAAGAATATTACAACTATGATCCAACCATGTATGTTCTTTACATCACCAAAAACTATACCATAACCCATCAATCCAAAGCCAGACCTGCCCATGCTTGGAGCAGATAAAACAATTCTCCAGATGAGGCTCTGAGTCCTCTTCCCCATAAGAGATATTAGGATCCTTTTCCCTTACGGGATCCTCTAGATCAACCTCAGCTCCTATACTTGTGACGTATAGTCGAAGAATGAGCTAACAACATAAGCTCAGTAGGGAAATACCAATAACATGCATATTCTTAACATCACACATATATCTTATGACATAATGAAACATGATTTTTCTCATAATGATGCACAATTTCAATGATAGTTGAATGAAACAATAGGCATTTCTCTTAGTTTAAAAAACTTATCTCATGCTCTTCTAATGATTCATAAAATATACAACACAAAAAGGAAACTTAATATGCTTCACTTAAATAGTTCCTCGAGCATGTATATCATCGAGCTCCCGATGGAATACCCACCATCGTCGTTCAAATGAATCATTTTCACATGGTGCCCATGGTCCCAAAAATGATAGAAACTTGTGCCAGACACAAATACCGTTGGCCGGTTGAATTCACAAGATCGCACCAGATCGCAAAGGTTGTACGAATATTCCGCCATACCGGTTAAGGATATCCCGCCGTGTCGGTCACGGATATACCGCCGCGTCAGCCGGGTATTCACATATTCAACCTTAAATCATAGTGCATACATATAGCTTATCGCCATGTAGTATGATAATTATATCTAAATTGAAGGTTTAAACATATTCTTTCACACACATTTATCAGAATGAATCTTAAAAGATTCTCACATCATGAATACAATTCTAAAACACACATACATGCTTAGACATTCAAATTTTCAAAAGCTTATGAAAACTCAATGGTGATTGATAACAAGTCACATCATATCATAATTCACATGCTAGTAGTTTCAAATGCACATGGTATAGAGGTTTCCCTACCTAAAACACGAAGTCACAAGCGAAGTACTTAATCTGTTAGCTTTTCTCTTACATCTTCTAGCTCAAACCTAATACATAGCATATTATAATTCATACATCAGAAAATGACGTAAAATGGAAAGATATAAGATCTCCCCAAAAGTCCTCAAACAAAACACAACAAAATCCTGAATCTGCCCAATTCGATCGATCGAATCCCATTTCGATCGATCGATTTTCAAATTCTATCAATCAAAATTCATTTCGATCGGTCGATTCCTTCATAGAATCAAATTCCTGGTACCTCAACTCGATCGAACAATTTAATACTCGATCGATCGATTTCACAAATCGATCGGTCGAATTATATTTCGATCAGTTGATTCCTTCAGAAGCCACTTAACACACTCTCTGTTTTTCCACTTTCGATCGATCGAGTGTTCAACTCGATCAACTGATGCCCAATTCGATCAATCGAATTATATTTTGATCAATCGATTTTTAAGGCAAATCATATTTCATGTTCTCAAGTCAAAATAGATCGATCAAATCCAATTTCGATCGATCGAATTAATATACTTCCTGAGATATAGGGTTTTATCTTTTCAAACCCATTTCTTCTCAAATCTTATCATCTTTCTTCAAAATTTTCACTCACATCATAACAAAACTAACACAACAAAATTTACCATAAATTCCTCACCTTAGTTTGATCGATCGCTTGATCTACGAGCTCAAGTCCAATACAAGGGTTCTTGTGAAATACTATGGGGATTCGCTTCGATCCGAAATCCACGTTTCACGCACGGTTCACGATCACACATACACAAACACAATCACACATACGCACATAATGAGTTTTCTCTCTCTTCTTAAATCCCAACAACCTTTGCAAGAGCATTGAATGCAATGCATCCCATTTGCATTTATTTCAACTTATAACTAAGCCCTAGGCTTAGGTGTTAATCTACCACACCAAACATCGGTGTATGCAATTCCACTTAACGGTCCAACCATAATCTAAATCCATCCTTTCCACTTAAGATTTAATCAAACTTAACTTAATTAATTATTTTTCGAATTTGTACTACACTAGTTGGCACGCATACCGAACCGAACTATTCAAAGGTCAAATTTTTCACAGCATTACATTCTCCCCACCTTAGGAATTTTCGTCCTCAAAAATGGTTTAACAAACGAAAAGTAAGACAGCAAAAAAAAGTTACCTCAAAAGGTACCACACATGGCTAAACAAGCAAATTACTGAACTTAATTTCTACGCATGCAATGAATCCTACAACATACAATCGACAGCCTGCAAGAAAACACTAGTACAAAACCATTCACTGTCACTAAATCATCTGTCATATACACATCCATAAAACAAAATATACAAACGTGGAAACCATGCCACCATAGTTATAGAAACTTATACAATTTTCTCCAAAAGAAAATACTCTCCTTCCAAAAAGAAAAATTTTCGAAAGCGCAAAACTCTTTCAAGCAAACATATCAATCATCAGCTGCTCCCTCAGCACCAGTAGCGTCATCAGCTCCATCCGCTTCTTCAGCTCCATCAACTTGTAGGTCCTCCTCATCTACTCCCGAAGTAGGTGCGTCGAACACATGAGCACTCATCACCGCCATTCTCTGGAGGTAGTCCGTCGGATACATGTAGTGCATGGTGTCCTTCAAGATAATCTCATGGTAATCGAGACGACGATTTAATTGGCGGTTGCTCTCTGTAATGAGGGCTGCTAATTCCTCATTGGTCATGCCAGCTGCTTGGTGATGTGGTGGAGGCATGGGAATGCGAGCATATTGCAGTGTGGAGCGGGAGGGATAATCTCTGGCTGGTCTTGAAAAGGCACATCCTGGGCAGGTTGCTCTTGATCTGGTGAATCATGGGAAGGCTGATCTGGATCCTGAGGAGGGATCAAAGCAGGCGGTGCTTGTTCACCTAGTCGTAGGCTTGGTTTGAATCGATTGTAGGTCTTTTTCCACTCCTTAAAGGAGTAGAGCTCCACATTATCAGACACTCTAAGCTCATTTGCTGAAATTTTATACGCTGCCCCTCCCTAGTAATCCTCAATCATACTCGATATGAGGCTCGCGTAGGGCATATAATCCTCTAGCTTCTCTGCTCCTTCTAACATTTTTCCCCTGGTATGTGTCATGCCCTCAAAAACAACTTCGACGGTGTTAAACCACGGCCCCTTGAAAGCGGAATACAAAGCTTGCATCACTACCCCGAGTCTCTCGGTTTATAGCGTAAAGGGTATAAGTTGCACTTAAAAATTGTGTCAAGCATCCACATGTAGCTAGGCAAATTGACTCTTTTAATTGAGCGACCCGACCCAAGTTGACCGTGAGTCATTTGCTCAACGACTACAAGACGATGTACTGGTTTAGGGTTTGGGGGTAACAAATTGATACTGGGCCATAATTGTCGTAACACTCTAACGCTTTGGTTGTATGGTCATGAGTAAACACATATACCCTCCCATCAATTTTTATACAAACCATATCCAATTTGTCACCAGTATACATGTTCTAGTAAAACAACCATACAAGGCAAGGGTATTAGTAACCATGAAGAGGTTTCAATAGATTATCCAACCTGACTTTTGCTAGGTAGTCAAGTGCCCAACTGTCTATACCGAGCACATCTGGCATTTCAAAGAGTGCCGGATCGATTGTTTACTCAGTCGCAAACCCCTTTTCTGCCCACCATTCCTTAGGTTGTTCTAATGGTGGTGGTAGTGAAGAAGTAGTTGGGGGTATTGGTGTTGGTTATTGTGGAGGTTGTTGCGAAGAACCCGTTTGAGAAGTGGGTTTCTTCGAAGTGGTGGCTTTAGACAATTGTCTTGTCTTTGGAGCCAAATGTCTTTAATTTAAATGAACCTAGGGCTTGAAAAAGTAGATTGAATTTGAATCACAAGATTATAAATTAGGGCTTTACCTTTTAAACAAGGTTTGGATTCGTTTCCCTGAGATATCCAAGCTGAAAAGTCAGTGCCCTTATCTCCAAGAAGAAGCACAAGAAAACCCCCAAGAAAAGTCCTAAAATTTTTGAACTTTTTTAGTCTGAAAAGGTCCAATCTTCTCTTATATAACACACAATTCGATCGGTCGAATTCCACTTAAATCAAGCCAGTCCATGATTTCGATCGAACGATTTTAAAAATTGTTCGGTCGATTTTCAAATTCAATTGAGCGATTTCAATTTAGATCAATCAATTTTTCAGACTAATTTTGGCAATTAACATTTTTGATCGATCGATTTTACAAATCGATCGAACAATTAAAATTTTGATCGGCCAAATTTTGTATACCTTATAATAGTGTGAATTTACTCTCTATTTGGTGATTTCGATCGAACGATGCTCACCTCAATCAGTTTTCAAATTCGATCGATTGAGTTGAGTTTCAATAGGTCGAATTTGTCATAAACACTTGAAAGTTTTATTTTTTTCAAAGTCACTTTGATTGTAAAGCTATTTTATTTTCATTCATTACTAAAGCTATTTTACATGTAGAAATAGTTAATACAAGAACTTTTACATTTCACTCCCTCTCCTCGTTCATTGAAACAACAAAGGGTATTGGTCATGAATCTTGGCTTCGCACTCCCAAGTAGCTTCCTCTTTAGAATGGTTCTCCTATTTAACCAACACAAAGGGAATTCATTTCGTACGCAACACCTATTCAGTTCGATCTAAAATTTGCATTGGTTCTTCCATAACTGTCAAATCTTTGAAAACCTCAATCGGTGGCGCATCGAGTATGTGAGTCAGATCCCTCACGTACTTTCGTAGCATAGAAACGTGAAACACATCGTGTACTCTATCAAGTTGCGGGGATAAAACGACCCTATAGGCAACTTCACCAACTCTCCCTAATACTTCAAAAGGTCCAATGTAGCGGGGACTTAGCTTCCCATACTTTCAAAAGGGCATTACACCTTTCATCGGTGAGATCTTTACAAACACATGATCTCTAACTTGAAAATCCATGTTGGTTCTCTTGATATCGACATAACTCTTCTGCCGACTCTGAGCTGTCTTAATCCTTTCTCGAATAATATGAATAGCTTCCACATTTCTCTTTATCACTTTCGAACCCAATATAAACTTTTCTTTGGATTCTTCCCAATTGATCGGAGATATACATCTCCACCCATACAGCGCTTCATACGAAGCCATCCCAATGCTCTACTGAAAATTGTTATTGTATGCAAACTCAATCAACGACAAATGCTGATCCCATGATCCCTGAAAGTCGATCATACAGGCTCTAAGTATATCTTCAATGATTTGATTGACTCTCTCAGTCTGACCATCTATTTGTGGATGGAACGCTAAACTGAAATCTAACCTCCTGCCCATACCTTCTTGGAATCTTTGCCAAAATATTGAGGTATATAACCAGTCATGATCTAAAACAATACTCATTAGAATACCGTGCAATCGAATAATCTCTTTCATATACAACTCTGCTCATTTGCTTGTCGTGTATGTCATGTTATAGGGCAGGAAATGTGTTGATTTTATTAGGCGATCTACGACCACCCAAATAGCATTATAATGTTTCACCGTCCTTGGTAATCCGACAATGAAATCCATAGAGATTGACTCCCATTTCCACTCTGGTATTGATAGAGGTTGCAATAGACCTGCTGGGTGTCTATGATCTACTTTCACTTGTTGACACACCAAGCATTTAGATAGTACTCGACAACATCTTTCTTCAATCCTCTCCACCAATAGTTCTTCCTCAAATCCTAGTACATCTTGGTACCACCAGGATGAAGAGCATACTTGGACTTATGAGCTTTGTCTAATATAGTTTACTGCAGCTCGACATCAATCGGTATGCATAGACGTCCTCTGAATAGCAATGATCCATCTTCCTTAATAGAAAAGTCTCCTCTTGTGCCGTCTGTCACACCCTGCCTGATCTTTAAGAGTTCTGCATCTTTTATCTGAAGTTCATAGATGCGGTCAAAAATTGTTGGTCTGATTGTGATGTTAGCCAACAAGGCACCTGAAACTCTGACCTTAATATTCTTATCATACAAAGAAAGGTCTTCCAACAATTTTCATCAACGGAGTCCCATAACAAGACTAGCCAACTGAGCTGAATTCTTCCGACTCAATGCATCTGCCACGATGTTTGCATTACCTGGGTGATACTGAATAGAGCAATCGTCATCCTTAAGAAATTCAATCCATCTCTGTTGCTTCATATTCAGTTCCTTCTGTATAAACAAATACTTGAGGCTTTTATGGTCCGTGAAGATCTCGAAGGTCTCACCATATAGATAATGTCTCCAAATCTAAGTGCAAAGATCACCGCGGCTAGCTCAAGATCATGTGTCAGATAGTTCTTTTCATAGTCCTTAAGCTATCTCAACCCGTAACCAATGACCTTTCTATTCTGATTGAGTACACAGCCTAAGCCACTATACGACGCATCACTATAAACAGCGAATCCTCCACTGCCTAATAAAATAGCTAGTACTAGAATGGAGGTAAGCCATTTTTTAAGTTCTTGGAAACTCTCTTCACATTCACTAGTCCACTCAAATTTAACATCTTTTCTCGTAAGTCGCTTGAGTGGTCCCAAAATCTTGGGAAAACCCTCTACAAATCTTTTGTAGTACCTAGCTAGACCGAGAAAACTGCGAATCTCAGTCACAGTCTTTGGTTGTTCCCAGTCTACTATGGCCTCAATCTTTGCTGGATCAACTGTCACACCTACTTCTGAGACTACGTGTCCTAGAAAGCTCACTCGTTCTAATTAGAACTCACACTTGTTGAGTTTAACGTATAACTGATGCTCACGTAGCGTCTGTAATTCAATGCATAAATATTGCTTATGTTCTTCTCTTGACTTTGAGTAAATAAGAATATCGTCAACGAACACAACCACACATGTATCAAGATGTGGTTTAAACACCCTATTTATGAGATCCATAAATGAAGTTGGTGCGTTCGTCAAGCCGAAAGACATCATCAAAAACTCGTAATGTCCATATCTAGTTCTGAATGCAGTCTTCCGAACATCTTCGGCCCTTCACTTTCAACTAATGATACCATGATGTCAAGTCAATATTTGTAAAGAACTTCTTCCCTTGCAACTAATCAAAGAGGTCATCGGTCCTTGGCAAATGATATTTATTCTTCATCGTCAGCTTGTTCAATTGACGATAGTCGATGCACAGTCTCATTGACCCGTCCTTCTTAACAAATAAGACTGGTGCTCCCCAAGGAGTCGCACTAGGTCTTATGAAGCCCTTGTCCAACAATTCTTATAGTTGATCCTTCAACTCTTTCAACTCAGTAGGAGCCATTCAGTTTGGCGCTTTAGATACTGGCTCGGTGCCTAGAACTAAGTCGATTGCGAATTCAATCTCTCGATCCAGTGGTAACCCTGGTAAGTCATTGGGAAACACATCCGAAAACTCGCAAGCAATCAGAATGTTGGTGATGACGTTCTTTGCTTCTCATTGCTCTTATAGAAATGCTAGGTAACCACCACATCCATTCTTCATCAGCCGCTCAGCTCGTACCACGGAGATGATTGGTATCATCTTACCCTTGTCACCGACAATTCGAAAAGATTTCTGCTTCAGTGGACGAAATGTGACGACTTTTCGTAGGCAGTCAACGCTCACATGATAAGCAGATAGCCAATTCAAGCTAAGGAGTACATCGAATCCTTGCATATTCAACAAAATGAGATCCATCATCGTCTCGTGATCTTCAACTCATACGATAATAGATCTGCAACATGTGTCTATAGTCACTGAGCTTCTCGTAGGAAATAGCATGTCCAAAATGAACTCCAATACTTCGAGAATGACCTTTAATCTTCCCGTAAACTCTGGAGTCACGAACGAGTGGGTAGACCCTGGGTCTATCAGAACTCGTGCCTCATAACGATCACCGTCATTGTCTTAATATAGTTGTAAGGTACCTATATTAATATATATACTAAATAATTAAATATGCATGGCAAGGTTATGCACTCACAAAATAACACCCTATTAGATCATTTTTATATATGTACCTTCTTCATCTAAAATGCAATTAAACTACATTAATCGTAACTAGACGTTTATACCTTGGATCACGTCATTACTTGCCCGAACATCCTCAACAGTCACTACAAAAGCACGGCCTTGTATGGTTGGTCTCATAGGTCGCATAGGCCTTTGCGTGGTAGCAGTTGAAACCGTGCCTTCTTTCCTCAGTTTCGGGCAATCTCTGATCATATGGCCCATCTTTTTGCATTTGAAACATCCCCATATGTCACGTCTACAATCAAAAGTTTTATGAGACTTACCACAATGGGCACACGTGACCTGGGGACTCGACGACACTGCTCTCGAGAATCCCTGAGTAACAGATGCTCGTGATGTCTGAGTCTGAGCAGGGCCCTCAATACGGAAAGGTCTCACAGGAATAGATATTGGTGGCCTGGGATAATTTGTGTAGACAGGTTGTCTTGAAACTGGAGCTGGTGCTGTGAATCTTGGCTTTTTGTTCCCCGAGTCATAGTCACTTGCTCCCCCTTGGCCTGCCTTATTTTTGTTCTATTGATCCCGCCTTTTATACACATTATTTATGTCTCTTTCAGCCATAATTGCCTTACCCATCACTTCTGCATAGGTCTCGAGCTCTAACACCGAAATCCTATCTTGCACATTTGGCCTTAGGCCTTCTTCAAACTTACTGGCCTTCATTAATTCCATGGCCACTAGTTCCAGTGCGAACCTCGGTAACCTTGTAAACTCAGTACCATACTCCTGTACGGTTATATTTCTTTGCTCTAAATTAACAAAGTCTTTTCTCATCAGATTCCTCACTTGCTTGGGAAAATATTCTCTATTGAACACCTCAACAAATTTCGCCCAAGTCCATTGATCGTTAGGATTTTCAACCTCTCTTTTCCTTAGTACCAATTTCCACCACGGATCGGCATCACCCTCAAGCTAGAAGGAAGCCCAACCAACCTTCTCGTCCTCAGTACTCGAAAGTCTTTGTAGAAGCTTTTCAATTTGATTTAACCATTTCTCCGCCTCAAGTGGATCTGCCTTCCCATAGAAACTAGGAGTACTCAATCTCCTAAAGTCAACAAATGATGAGGGCAATAATGTTGGACGTGGTGGTGGTGGTGGCTGCTAATGGTTCACTATTTATAGCTAGTAATGCTGTCTGTTCAGCCAATAGTGTAGTCTGATGTGTCTGTTGGGCCATGGCTGTAGCGACAGCTTCCATGGCATGTGCCATCCTAACAGCTACCTCATCCCTTTGATCTCTCTCATTAGGAGGGTTTCTCTACTCTCTACTAGAACCCGTAGGGATCTCATCCCCACTCCTCAAATTTCTATCGCACCTGCCTCTAGGTCGTCCTCTACCTCTCGGATACATCTTAATCTATTACAATGAAACAACGGTTCCATTAGTAGAAGGTCCCTATACTTCCAATAAAATCTTAAATATCTAATCTAATCTGAGACTTGTCAGAAATTTTCTAAAGCCTATGCTTTGATACCAACTGTGACAGCCCGAATTTTCTAATAGCGAAACCCGGACCGTCGGATCGACACTAAGGCCGATCCCCGAACAGAACACTTGGCACATCCATTCGCAAAATGGAAACAAAGCAAGAACCCTGCCTAAGCAAATAGAGAAATAGAGTCATCATGGACAAAAGAAATCTCTATTTCTATATCTCAAAAAGATAAAATAACGGTTCTAATCTCATGTAAAAACTTATGGGCAGAAGAACCACCGGTGATGGCCGACCATCACCGAAACATGATTCACAAAAGAATATTACAATTATGAACTAACCATTTATGTTCTTTACATCACCAAAAACTATGCCATAACCCATCAATCCAAAGTCGGACCTACCCGTGCTTAGAGCATATAAAACAATTCTCCGGATGAGGCTCTGAGTCCTCCCCATGAGAGAAATTCGGATGCTCTAGATCAACCTCGGCTCCTGTACCTGTGACATATAGTTGAGAAATGAGCTAACAACATAAGCTCAGTAGGGAAATACCAATGGCATGTATATTCTTAACATCACACATATATCTTATGACATAACGAAACATGATTTTTCTTATAATGATGCACAATTTCAAGGATAGTTGAATGAAACAAAAGATATTTCTTAGCTTGAAAAACTTATCACATGCTCTTCTATTGATTCATAAAATACACAACACAAAAAGGAAACTTAACGTGCTTCACTTAAATAGTCACTCGAGTATGTATAGCATCGAGCTCCCGATGGAATACCCACCATCGTCGTTCAAATGAACCATTTTTACATGGTGCCCAAGGTCCCAAAAATGATGGACACTTGTGCTGAACACAGTTACCGTTGGCCGGTAGAATTCACAAGATCACACCAGATCGTAAAGGTTGTATGGATATCCTGCCGTACCGGTCAAGGATATCCCGCCATGTCGGTCACAGATATACCGCCGCATCGGTCGGGTATTCACATATTCAACCTTAAATCATAGTGCATACATATAGCTTATCGCCGTGTAGTGTGATAATTATATCTAAATTGAAGGTTTAAACATATTCTTTCACACACATTTATCAGAATGAATCTTGAAAGATTCTCACATCTTGAAGGATATCCCGCCATGTCGGTCGCGGATATACCGCCGCATCGGTCGGGTATTCACATATTCAACCTTAAATCATAGTGCATACATATAGCTTATCGCCGTATAGTGTGATAATTATATCTAAATTGAAGGTTTAAACATATTCTTTCGCACACATTTATCGGAATGAATCTTGAAAGATTCTCACATCTTGAATACAATTTATAAAACACACACACACATGCTTACACATTCATATTTTCAAAAGCTTATGAAAACTCAATGGTTATTGATAACAAGCCACATCATATCATAATTCACATGCTAGTCGTATCAAATGCACATGGTATAGAGGTTTCCCTACCTAAAACACAAAGTCACAAGCAAAGTACTTAATCTGTTAGCTTTTCTCATATATCTTCTAGCTCAAACCTAATACATAACATATTATAATTCATACGTCAGAAAATGACATAAAATAGAAAGATATAAGATCTCCCCAAAGTCCTCAAACAAAACACAACAAAATCCTGAATCTACCCAATTCGATTGATCGAATCCCATTGCGATCGATCGATTTTCAAATTTGATCGGTCGATTCCTTCAGAGAATCAAATTCCTGGTACCTCAACTCGATCGATCAATTTCACAAATCGATCGATCAAATTATTTTTTGATCGGTTGATTCCTTCAGACGCCACTTAACACACTCTTTGTTTTTCGACTTTCGATCGATCGAGTGTTCAACTCGATCAGTTGATGCCCAATTTGATCGATCGAATTATATTTTGATCGATCGGTTTTCAAGGAAAATCATATTTCATGTTCTCATGTCAAAATCAATCGATCGAATCCAATTTCGATCGATCGAATTAGCATACTTCCTGAGATATAGGGTTTTATCTTTTCAAACCCATTTCTTCTCAAATCTAATCATCTTTCTTCAAAATTTTCACTCACATCATAACAAAACTAACACAACACAATTTATCATAAATTCCTCACCTTAGTTTGATTGATCGCTCTATCTACGAGCTCAACTCTAATTCAAGGGTTCTTGTAAAATACTATGGGGATTCGCTTCGATCCGAAATCCACATTTCACGCACGGTTCCCAATCAAACATACATAAATACAATCACGCATACGCACGTAACAAATTCTCTCTCTGTCTCTTCTTAAATCCCAACAACCTTTGCAAGAGAATTGAATGCAATGCATCCCATTTGCATTTATTTCAACTTATAACTAAGCCCTAAGCTTAGGTGTTAAGCTACCACACCAAACATCGGTGTATGCAATTCCACTTAACAGTCCAACCATAATCTAATTCCATCCTTTCCACTTAATATTTAATCCAAATTAACTTAATTAATTATTTGTCAAATTTGTACTACACTAGTTGGCACGCATACCAAACCAGACTATTCAAAGGCCAAATTTTTCGGGGCATTACATAAATATTGATCTTTTGTTATTCTAATATATCACTACAGGCACACATAAATATTTTCCTATTATTATTTTACCGCTTTATTGTTCTATCGCCTTCCGCTAGAGTCCACATAGACCGAATTGAACCACTCGTTTCGGGGACCGAAAGGAACCCAAAAAAAGTGTGTACCAATAGTGATGGGGTCTTCGGGTGGCTCATTCATCATTTTTTTTTTCTTGCGATGGGATATTGGTCAAGCCTACCTTCGGCCACGTGGTGGGGTTTTAGTGTCACGATGGGACATGGGAGCGTGCCTGATTTAGGCCATTGAGCTTAGGTGTTGCGATAGGGTTGGATATGTGCATCCTGTCGCGATGGGACAAGGGTTATTGTGTGATTGGATATCAGTGGTTCTCTCTTTCTCATAGGTGGGTAAGGTCACCCGATGGATCAAGGGAGAGTGATTCTGATCGTGATGGGACGAGTAGCATGATTGGTTACTTTGTCACCGTTACTTTTTGCTTTGTGTCATGAGGGGCCTTTTATATTTAGAGATGGGGCTATGAGTGATGATTTTATTTTCTTTTCTTTTATTTTGCTGGTTTATTTCATGCAGCGGATGTTGGGGAGTGGTCACGTGTACTTGTAAGTACGTGATGAGACTCTGGGGAATAATTTTGATCAGGGTGGGACGTGGATTCGTAATGAGTTGTCAAAAGGGTGACTTGGTCACGATGGGACTATGGGGAGACATCCCCACCCCTAATCGGTTTACAATCGGTGTGTATCTTATTGTGATAGGACATGTTGTGTGTTTGTTTTTTTATGTTTTTGTTGAGGGCGTATGTCTATCCCGTCGGAGGTGTGCATTCAGCTCGAGGTGTGTGTCGTAGCCCGAAATTGCACGTAGGGAAGTGGGCATTTAATTTAATTGCACACTTAATTGGGCGCGCATGATAGAGAGGCTCAGGGGTCAATTGCGATTTGCATATGTGCGTGTAATCCTATTATGCACTCTGATCTGTGTGCATGATTGGAGCGTCACCCGGCCACAGGAGCAAAATGTGTGGATGACTTTTTGAATTCCGTGCGGCCGTATAAGCGTGTAATTTGATTATGCGTGGGCTCTTCGGTACAGGATAAACTCGTCAGGTTTTTCATGGAGGACGGTAGTTTAATTGCGCGCCCGATCTGGCATGCGCGATTTGGTTTTTATGCAGATCTTCCTGTTCTTGATCGAATTGCGCTATGCTTCTAGCGCTTAATTAGGCAAGTGCCTATATATATCCGAATTTTCTTTATTTTTCTTCATTCCCTCTCTTTATCTGAGCGAACAAGTATAGGGTATCTTTATTGGGTGATTCCGATGTCATTTCTTCTGATCTTCATTGTTTCACGAGCTCTTCGTCTAAAAGTCACCTTGGAATGGGAATGCAGTTGTGGCTTGGGGGTATCGGTAATCAAGGGATGGCATACATCCTTCATTATTGTTAGGAGGTGAAGATGGCGGGAGGAAAGGATGTTCCCCAACCAATCCTCTCCCTACCTTTCTGTTGCTTTTGATTGGATGCTCCGCGCATCAAGTTTTGGGTTTGTGTCCGTTTTGGGTTCCCGGTTAGGTTCTAGGTTTTCGTTTTAGGTTGTAGGTTCAGGAGGTATGCCTCCGGTGATAGATGTAAACTTTTGTTAAATAAAGAGGTGTTTTGTTTATTGTGTTTGTTTTATTCATGTTTATTGTTCAGAGTTTATTGATTTAATTAGAGCAATTTAGGAATCTATTTTATTCTAGGCTCTATTCAGCTTTATTCGGCTTACATGGTTTATTAGAATTTTATTTGTTTTCTTAGTATTTTATTTGAATTTGTTTAGGATTTGATTTGATTTATTTATTTGACTTTAATTAGGATTTTTATTGGAATTTCATTTTATCATTTTGCTTTGTTTAGCATTTTATTTGATTCTATTCAGGATTAGCACTTTAAAATTTGATTTTATTTAGGGTTTTATTAGAATTTTATTATTTAACTTTATTAGAATTCTATTTCATTAAGGTTTTTATTAGAATTTAGGATTTATCTAGAATTTATTTGATTTATCTAGGATTTATTAGGATTTACCTAGCTTATTAGAACCTTTTTTTTATCTATTTATTTGATTTAGGATTTTATTTGATTTTTATTTAGGATTTTGGCTTATGTAGGATTTGTTTTGGGGGGTTTAAGGTTTTCTTGAGGTTATCATAAGGACAGATGGGTTAGAGTTTCATTTCAGGGAGTTTTAAGGAAAAAAATTTGGCATTTGTTTTGTATAAGGTATGAGTTTTGTTTGTTTTAATTTAAGGTTTAACTTGAGGTGACACTTGTCAAGGGGGTGTGAGTTTAATTCCTAGAGTTTAGATGGGTGTTAAATGTCTCAATCCTATTGGTTTATTTGCCTTGGGAAGGATTTGTGCTTCTTGAAGGGCAAGTGTTGTACATTAATTGGTTAATCTAAGTTTGTCATAGATTATGGTCTTTTTTATGGGGGTATGTGTCTGGTTTTAGATATGAGACACTTGTCATTTTGTGGTGTAGGGGTTATAGTTCATAAATAGGGGCTAAAGGTTTGGTTTTATTTTGAACTTTATTTGTAACTTTGAATTTGGGACATTTTTTATTATTATTTTCTTTTAGATGTTATGCTTAAAGAGTTTTATAATTATTTATATATTATCTTCGTCTCTTTTTTTCTCTCTTTTTTCTCTTTGAGAATGAGCGGTATTGGGAATTCGGGGTGGTGCTAGGGTTGATGATGTTAATCTAATTTGAAGTGTCACCCTATTGGTGGAAGAGATGGAAGAGCCAAAGGTTGGTGGAAGGAAAGAAAAGGAAAGAGCTACACCAGAGTTCTCGTGATCGATGCCAGTTGCTCCTTGGTAGGCTCTGAGGATTAATCTTTTGCGAGCCTTCCCTTGGAGGGTTTTTGTGATGACTCTTCATGGGTGTTTCCATCGACTCCTGAGTGTCTTTCTATGAGTCACTCTTTCTTTTCTGCCAACTCTGAGCTCTGCGATGCCGATGCTTAATTGTGTAACTTGAAGGACTGCATCATAAGCGGCATCTCAGGGGTATTACGGAGTGAAGATGAGATTTTTGTTATAATTCGTTCAGAGTGTGCTTCCTCCCTGGGTTTCTTCATCATCTTTCCCTTTTTATGTATTATTTTTTAGGGCATTTCTTCCTTGTTAGGGGTATTCGTCCTAAATTAAAATTCTTCGTTGGTTTAATTTTGCTTTAGGGCTGTAATATTGTATATTCAGAGGGTATGTCCTCGGTGTAGTTTGTAATAATTTTGACATTTATGAGAAGAGTTTTTTTATAATTATTTGAATTCAAGTTGATTTTGATTTGATCTAGCCAATTTAGTTTGGTTTAATTAGTTGAAAAAAATTTTGGGATCTAAAGTGTTTGGGTATGTTTTAGTTTGGTTTAGTGTCAATTCAGTTTGGGTTTTGACGAGTTTTGGCATGTTTAGGTATTTTAAGGGGCGGTGAGCTTTCCAATCTTTATGTACATATGGGATGCATTTTGTTTCTATAGTGTTCGGAGTGCATAGACGTAGGAATGTAAGCTCTGGGCTAAGGGTATGGTCCTAAATGTGGCTAAGTATAGGAATCCTTCCCTAGCTACTGCAGCTAGGTATATATATTTTTTGTTGTGTCTAGGAAATTACGCACAGTGGGAAAGGCGTTTAATTGAATCGCACGCCTGGTGGGCCACGCGCAATTGAGACATCTGAGGGGGCTACTGTGCGCCCGATCATAGGCATGTAAGCTAATTATGTGCGCTATCTCATGCATCTGATCAGAGCATCCCCCAGTCACTAGGCGGGTGAATTTTGGAATTGGGTGCTGAAATTCGAGCGCACGATTGACTTTTGGGTGGGCGATAAAGCAATTGCGCTCCTGACAACGCCCTCAATTTGAATCATGCATTTGTGTGCGGATTATGCGCCCATTTCCGAGTGCGTGATTAGCTTGAGTCCTATAAAAATCGGGGGAGCCTTCATTCTCTCACACCTTTTGGTTTTTTCTTCGATTCTCTACTTCCCTGCCCCCTTTGTGCTCTAATTTTCGTGCCTTCGCGATATCTCGCGATCCGTTCGTCCATTTTGAGTGCGATTTCTTCCATTCTTTTCAGTTTTTCAAGCTTTTTATTCTGAGATGGAGTCTAAGGGCAGTGACAGACTTGACTAGACTACTTTCGAGTTGGAGTAGATGATGGTGGGGGAGCTAGGTGAGAGTTTTGAGGTTTGCATCTTCTAGTCGGGAGGACCCCGTGATAGCTCAGCTTCGGGTAGAGCTGGAGCATTGGGTGAGTTTCTTTGGTCTTCTAAGTTGTATTGTCTTGTGTTGCCTAGCATCTTTTACTAATAATGTGTTGTGTATCTTCAGCGTCAGGTTGATGAGGACTTCTAGACGCGAGAGGCGACAGCTGCCTTTTTACATCTGGAGATTCAGGTATAATGTGTGTGTATTAGTTCATTTTCATTTATGTTGATTTAGTTTTATCTTACATGTTGGTTGGTTTGGTTCTTATGCAGGTCATCCCTGACTCTGCTCCCGAGGCTCCCCCTCAGGAGTCTACTCCTATCCCTACTCAGGTATATTGTAGTTGGCATAGTTAGATTTCATTTTTTATTCTTCAATCATAATACTATCTGATGTATCTTTCCTTTCTATCTTGTGTTACAACCATCTACATCTGAGGATCCTCCACCACTCACCAATCCAGTGACCACCACGACTGTAGAGTGTCTCCTTCAGGAGAGGGCAGATCTGGTATGTTTCTTGTTTTCTTTTCTGGCTTTTCCCTCCTTTGTGAGCATACTTGGATCTTGACTTGTGTAATACTGCGGGCTCGTCAGCTCGAGGAGTCACGTCTGGAGGTGGTACGGGCTCGCACCGCTTCAGGAGCGAGGTGGGTTTTCAGAGATACCAAAGTCGTGAGGACCTGTTGGTTGACATGCTTATTTCATAGGGGACTCAAACTAAGGCGATAGAGGTTGCTCGTCAGTCAGTGCGGTCATAGATGTAGGCTACAATAGATCGATTGTAGTATCGACTAGCGTGGAGTGAGCAAGGAGTCCGTGGGATGGTCGGTCGTCTTGCCCAGTCGGAGTCCAGTGGGCACTGGTTCTCAGGCTGACCATCCTCATCATAAGACGCGTGAGCATGTCAGGGAGCTCATGAGGACTCCATTATTCGGGAGTTACTTGCTGAGGGCCCTTCGCGCTCACGGTCTAGACGAACTACCAGTAAGCGAGTGAGGGGGGTTCAGTTGTTAGACCTTCCCTTCCCAAGGAGTGCCCACCTACTCCAGGGGCTTGGATGGAAAGTTTGGAAGTTCAGACTCCTGATCCACGGGTCGATGATACTGAGGCTAGCGATCGGCCATCCTAGAGGTAGCATAGGGAGCAGGGTTCATGTATTATATTCCCTTTTGGTCATTGTATATACAGGGGGTATGCTCCCAGTGACAGATGTAAAGAAAATTTTGATTTATAAAAAAAATTTGGTTTAGATGTACCTATCTTTGACTTCTCTTGTTATCTTCTTTTCTTTGACTGCCTGCTCTTGGTGTCGTCGCCTATTATTGGGACTCGGATGCTCTTTGAGTTAGCTCGGTAATAGTTGAAGGTCACTTTATATCTGCACACAAAGATAAAGTTATTAGTAATTTTATTTTCTCCCTTGCTAATCGTCAAGTGAGGTGGTGTCTTAGGCCGAGGCCTGGTATTAAAGATAGATTATTGTATCATTTTTTTTTTGTACTACCATTTTTTATTACCAGAAAGGAAAAAATAATGCAACAGGGAAAGCAGACAACTAAAAGAAAAATCTAGAACTAAAAAAAATGCCCCAATGTAGGAGGGTGATGGAATAGGTAGCGCGGTATCTTCAGCGGTCTTCCGGAGGTGATGATTTCAGTTTTTTACATCTGTTCGTGAACAAGCAGGGGTCTCAAGCTGACTCTGTTGCTTCTCTAAGTATGCATGATTTATTTGTATGTTGAAAACATACTTGCGAATGATGAATGCTATTGAATTTGTAAAATTAAAACGAATAAGGAAATATCAGCACAGAGAGAAGTTAATTAGCCTGCAAGATCAGGGCCAATTGTAGCAAGTTTTAAATATAAGTGAGTAAAAGATCGTCCACAGGGAATTTATTTAAAATGTAAGATAAACCTCTAGATCTGAGCTACCAAATCTGGCCTCTGATCCTATCTATAGAGCAAATAAGATGGGAGGTTGAATTTGTCACATTAACTAAATGATAAAAGTAAAATTAAAACTAAGTGATCCAGATCTGAGTTGGGGGAATTGGAAGTAAAATTAATAAGAATGGAGAAATAACAACTAACTTCAGCTTAGTACTTGATTACAGAATGAGAAATAGTGTAATATAGATGAGAAAGTATCAAATCTTCATCTGGCTACCAGCTCGGATGTAAGAGAAAATAATCCAAATCAAAGATTAGAATTGAGTTGAACTTATGGCTATGATCTGTCCACTTCAATGGACACAGATCATCCAATAGTTTTCAATCCAAAATCTTGATTCAGAGCATAAGCACCACTACAAATGCTGTAGGAATCAGGTTACAAATACAAATTCTCATAGGGATAATGGATTAAGGGAAATTGCTTTAAAAATAGCAGATCTAAAGGAGTCTAATGGCTGAGGAGATGACGATGAACCCTCAACATGAATCAGATTGAGAATGTACTGATGAAAGCAACCTTTTTAAATCCACCGTTACAATTACAGAGCACAGCTTAAACAACTCTCAGATTTGTAGTCTTGAATACAATTCTTTTTAATTACAGAAGTATCTCATAGCTCTCAATTACAAATAAAAGCTAGGCTATTACAGGAGTTTCAGACAAGCTATTTGAATTGGAAATGAGGCAATAGAAATGAAACTTGAAATCTGGATACCCAAATTGGGCAAATAGTTCGTGTATTTATAGTTTTCCCCAAGCCCATCTCAGATGTGCATCAACCAATCAGAATTGGTTAGATCCATATCAGCCAATAGGAGTCAAGCACGGGACCGGATCTATTCGCCAATCGTAATGCTTGATCGCTCACCAATCGAAGCATCAATTCTGTTATGTAATTCAAAAATCTGTTTGAGCTTCTAGAAGTTCCCGCCAAGTAATTTCATCTTTGGGTGTTCACATGGAGTGGAATATGCCTTTGGTTCGTGCTCAGAATCTTTCAGAATGTCCCTAGGTTTTTAAATGCATTGGGGTGTGTGCAGAGATTATTGAATTACCCTTACAAATGCTAGGAATTTTTAGAATACCATTTCGCACAGTCTGGAGAACTTTTCGCAAGGTACTGTGACTTCTGAAGCTCTTTTCGCACAGTTCAGGTGTTGTTCGCAAGGAGTTCTCGTCTTTTCGAATAGGTCAGAAATCTTTTCGAAGAGTTAAGGTGCTCTTCGAAAACTAATCCTGGAGCTTTGAGTTCTTTTCGCAAAGTTCAAGTTCTTTTCGAAAAGTTCAGATTCTTTTCGAAAAGCAATCTGTAATGCATTCTTCTGTTCAAATAGCTCCACACTTCTTTCCAGGTTGAAATCAGGCCTTTGTCCTCTTTAGTCTAGGCATTTTGACAGTTAGTGAGGTTGTCCCTTCTCCTTCTTCCTTCGGATCAACATGGATTATCATCTTTTTGGCACTTTTAGACTGCTTTCATGGTTAAGCCTGCCTTTATTGTTAGCTGTGAAATAAACACTTAAAACACTTATTTAGTTCTCTCAAAGGTCTATCAAGACCCAGGTTAAAGGGTGGAAAATGGTATTTTCTAGTTCTCAATAGACTTCTTTTCTGAAAAAAAAAATGCCCCAGTGTTAAGGTGCAATGGAGTGTTTCTAATTTTTTTGTGAATACTTGGGTCTATGAGGAGCGAGATGCGTTTTGATGAATTAGTGTCGAGGAAATTCCTTGAGACTGTCACCGAACCGGAGGAGATCGTTTAGCCATATCAGTCATATACTAGGGTTTTACCTTCGGCAATAATCATCTTATCCCATAGTCAGTAGTAGAGAGTGAGCGGTAGATAGTAAGTGGTTGCATCAGTCGTCATTCACGAGTTTTCAGTTTCATATCTGGGAATATCTTAGGAGGGTTTTGACTCACTATCTGAAAATATAAATTAAGGGTCAAAGAGGGGGGAAGGCTCAATGATGTGAGGGATTAGTTTGTATCTGACAATTTTGAAAAGAGATAAGTAACAATCTTTTTCTCAGGGGGAATGGAGGGGTGCCATGATTGAGCTCTCCATCATGTTTCGGTACCATCAAAGTCTCATATTCTATGATTATCAGGAGTTTGTCCTCCTCCCACCACCTTACGACGATATCTAGTAGTATTGGGACACTAGGGATGCCCTCGCAGTTTGCTTATACTTGTAAGATTACCAGAAATGTCCTCACTCTTTGCTTATGCTTCCCTGGGCTCATTACCTTGTTCACCCGTCATATTGCTCTCGCTCAATTATGTATGTATGTATGTATATTTTGAAAGCAACCTACTGACGCAAGAATGATGAGCTTTGATTGAACCTAACATTTTCATTTTTTCTACTTTAACATCTCCTCCAATGGCGAGGAAAAGGGGTGAGAGTCAGGTGTTACTTATACTTTTAGGAGGGGTCAAGTATTCCACTAGTCCTTTTGATCAAATTGCCCAAATAAGAAGGTGGGCAGTGGGTCAACCTTTTGATAAGATTGCCCAATTAAGGAAGCCTTCAAGGATATCCTGGAAAATAAAGGTGTACAACTAATGAATGAATCTCGATGACTGCAGGGGTGGTAGATATAGGTATCAGGCTATGAGCTATGATGATCAGGATACTAAGGGTAGTATTTCCTGAGGTACATGGTGTTCCAGGGGTTAAGGAGCTCTTCCCCATCCTGGTTCACCAACTTGAATGCATTCCTAAGTATGCGGCTGCTATGGCATACAGGCCTTCCCAGTTTGGTTTTAGTTTTTCCTTTGGATGGGCGTGTTTGGAAGGCATGATTTTCTTCAAGACTAATTCTCTAATTTCAAAAGTTCGCTCAAGGACTTTCTTATCGTAGGCTCTAGCCATCCTCCTTTGGTACACTCGAGTATGATCAGCTACCTTTAGACGTGTCTCTTCGAGTTGTTCTAGCTCAGTGAGCAGAGCAATCCTCCTTTTGTTTAAGGATAGCTCATAAGGCAGGACTGCTTCCATCCCATACGTGAGGAGATAGGGAGTTTTGCCAGTGATCGTGCGAATAAAAGTTCTATAGGCCCAGAGTGCTTCTGGTAGTCGTTCAGGCCAGTCGACTCCATTGCTCATCTCCACTATTCGTTTTAAAATCTGGATTAAAGTTTTGTTTGTAGCCTTTGCTTATCCATTTCCCTGGGGATAGAATGGCAACGAGTGAAGTAAGTCGATGCTAGTTTCATTAATCTCTCGATGAAGAACTTGGTGTTCTATCCGACTGGTATATGAATGACTGAGGCTAGTGTGGCAAGAGAGTCTGCAAGCTCGTTCTCCAGTCTAAGGATGTGCATGAAAGAGAATCTTTCAAACTTCTTTATCAGGAACTAAGTTGTTTCCAAGTATACCATCAGTCTTCTTTCTTTGGTCTTCCATTCTCTGATGACTTGTGATATGACAAGCTTGGAGTCACTTATTATCTTCAACTGCTTGACACCTAACTGTAGCATTGTTCATAATCTGGTGATGAAGGCTTCATATTTAGAGACGTTGTTGGTGACTGGGAAGTCAAGTTGAAAGGCTTTCGGTATGACGACCGCTTCTGAGCTTAGTAGGACTATCCCGATGCCTTTTCCTTTGTGATTAAGAGCGTCATCAAAGTAGAGGGTCCATGAAGTCTTGTCAGGTTCTTCATTGTGAATAGATCTTTGTTGGGAAAGTCTTCGTGTACAGGCTTATTGCCCGAGAGTGGAAGGTTTGCAAGGTAGTCGGTGATTGCCTGTTCTTTGATGGACTTCTGTGTGACATATTTGTTGTCAAACTCTTGTAGGAGGATATGTCATCAGGTGATCTTTCCAGATGTAGCGGGTTTCTCAAAGATGTACTTCAGAGGGTTCATATGTGCTAGGACTAGTATCTTGTGTGCTCTGAAGTAGTGTCATAGTTTCGTTGAGGCCCATACTAGTACGAGACATGTCTTCTCCCTTGGCGTGTATTTTCGTTCATACTTGACCATCGTTCTGCTGAGGTAGTAAATGGCCTTCTCTCTCTTACCGTCTTCTTCATATTATCCGATGATTACTCCCATAGCCTTATCATTTGCTGATATGTAGAGGATCAGGGGTCTTCCAGGAACTGGCGATGATAGTATTGGTGGGTTGAGGAGGTACTTCTTAATATTGTTGAAGGCTTGCTGACACTGGTCATCCCATATGTACTCGGCCCCTCCTTTAAGTAGTCTATAGAAAGGATCGCATCTATATGAGTGCTGGGAGATGAGTCTTCTGATGAATTGCAGTCTTCCTATCAAACCTTGTAGTTCTTTGATGTTGTGGGAGGTGGCATCTCGAGAATGGCTCTGAATTTTACCGGATTGACTTCGATTCCTCACTTGCTAACTATGAATCCCAGTAGTTTTTTGGAAGTTACTTCGAACACACATTTCTTTGAATTCTTCTTCAACTGATACTTCTCTAATCTCTGTAACACCAGTCGTAATGCTTCAGCATGTCCTGCCCGAGTCTGAGACTTCACTAATATGTCGTCGATATAAACTTTCATGCACTTATCCATCATGTCGTGAAAGATGGCCATCATGGCATATTGATATGTGGCTCCTGCGTTCTTAAGCCCAAAAGGCAAGATGACATAGCAGTATGTTCACCATGGCATAGTGGAGGAAGTCTCTTCTTGATCGGATTTTGCTAGTTTGATCTGGTTGTATCCGAAGAAGCCATCCATAAAGGATAACATCTCATGTCCGGCGGTATTATTGACCAGAGTGTCGACGTGAGGGAGCGAGAAGTCATCTTTCCGACAGGCCTGGTTAAGGTTTCGAAAGTCGATACATACCCTTACTCTGTCGTCTTTCTTGGTGACGGGGACTATGTTTGCGACCCATTTTGGGTAGAGGACAACTCGTATGAATTTGGCTTTACGTACCTTGTCAACTTCCTCTTTGACTTGTAGCGCCGTCTAAGGGTGAATTCTTTGAAGTTTCTACTTGAAGGGTTTTGCATCGGGCTCTAGGCCAAGCGATGTTCTACTAAGCTCGGGTCCAAGCTAGGCATGTCTTCGTAGAACTGTGAAGGAGCTGAGGTGATCTTGGAGGAATTGGATGATCTGTTATCACTCCTTGGGACTGAGTGTTGCACAGATTAATAGCTTTTTAGGCTTCTCTTCGGTGCTAAAATTGATTTCTTTAGTAGGTTTCGTGGTAGCTTGAGTTTGCTCATTGAAGTGTTTGATGACCCGTTTGAAGTCCTATGTCTCCTTAGCGGCTAGTACTCCTTCTTTATCTATGAGCTCATACACAATAAAAGGGCTACACTGGGGGGGTTAGTTCTGCGGGAAGTAACCCTTCATTGACATAATTTATGAACGTGACATCTTTTGTCAGGTGTAGGTAAGGCGATTCATCCGTCTCTCGAAGTTTTGGAGTATCTCATCAGGTATGATTACAGGCTTATCACTTTGTCGGGATGCTTGGCGCCTTCACGAGGAAGAGGCAGTAAGGTCACTTCGAACCGATTCAAGGCAAGGTTCTTTGATGTTGAGGGTGAAACGATGATTGTGTGTGATCATGTCTGTTATTCCTTCCTTGATTTTATTGGCATGATAACTACTCGTAGCCTTAGGAGAAAAGTCTCCTTGTTGATCACTGAATGGGTCTGGGATGAAGGGTTCCCTCCCTTTTCTATAGTCTTCTAATATTTTTGAATTTTCTATTTTTAAATTTTTATGGGTTTTAGAATTTTCTATTTTTTTAGTTTTTGATAAAAGATATAGTATAGGGTCGGTTGCCTGAAGAGGAATCGGCGGAGAGGCTTCTCCTAGTTGGGGAAGCTGGACGGCTGCTAGAGCCATTCGTGCAAGTCTTTGGACGATATGGACTCATTCAAAATTTGGCATTTTTTTTAGAGTCCTCGTCCGGGGTGATCCTCCTAATGAGTGAGAATGGTGACGGTCCAGCCGATGTGCTTTCTTCTTCTATCATGTAAACTACTTCATCCTCGAAAAGGGTGGAGAGGCAGTAGTCATCTAAGCTCTCATCTATAAACTGAAGATGTTCTCGCTGTTGAGGTTGTTCGAGGCATTCTTCTGGACCGGTGAGTTCTCGACTTTATACTTCGTAATATGTTAGGATGTGTATGCATGTGCGATAGCTCGACTGATATGGGTGACAGATACAAGGATCTCCCCAGGGGCATTCCCAACCTTCGTCTTTGAGGTTGCCGTTGTTGATGTTGAGGTTGTCTTCCTCATCTGACTACTCTTATAAGCCTTGGACTAATTGTTCTGCTAATTCGAGCGCCGAAAGGTCTATCCAGTAGTCTTCATCATCGCTCGGTGGAAGTTGTCATTCCTCTTCCAATGAGTTCTAAAATATCAGAAGTTGTGGCGCATCCAAAGATTGGGGGGCATCGAGCTCTAGTTCTTCTTGGAATTTTATAAAGGTGACGTGATGATCTTCTGCCCTTATTGTTTGTCGTATCTCGCACAGGATAGCTCTTTCGCACTGTATCAAAATAGATGTGCACAGGCTGTAATAGGGCGACTCTAGGTAAGGGCAACAACACAAGCACCGCCAATTATCCAGTAAGGATTGATAATAAAGTTCATCATCAGAGTCCATTTCTTCGCTCCGAGAGTTATTGACCTCCCCAAGGAGCTTCAGCGGTTCCACTCTTAAGTGATCTCCAAGTTCTATATCTGTAAGACTGGTCCAATAGTCTTCTTCTTCGCTCGACATTGAGAGCCATTCCTCTCCTTCCGGTTCATGAGGCTGGGATGACTCTGGTTCTTCCACATTTCCCAATGTGGCAATGTGGAAGTCCTCCTCATCAATCGACTCCCAGTCTTCTATGTGCGGCTCAGATTCTGGTAGTTTTCTTCTTTCAGTAGTGTAGGGTTCCTCCATCTCAAATAGCAGTCCTACGCCCTCAAGCGACTTGTCAATGTCGTCATCATTTTGGTTTAAGTTTGTCAGGTTTGCGAAGGCTTTAATGATTTGCTCGACTTCAGTTGCCTGTGGTTCGGTAAGGGATGTTTCTTTTATCCTTCGCACATTGGCCTTTTCGATAGTTTCGTAAATGAAATGGTCGTAGAGCGACCATTTAGGCGAGGTCGATAGGAGGTCAGCTTGTTTACCGTCTAACTAGTAACCCGATCATGTGTGCTTGTATTCCTTTGGGACAACTGCCCTTATTCGTCCTTATCGATTCTTGTCGAGTCCCGTATGTGGGATGTATCCGAGCTAGTACATGAGGTCCCATCCCCTTGCGGCTGTAGGGTTTATATCATACAGTCGGGTGAGGTTAGGTCCAGCTGCTCTCTTTGTTAATCTTGATTGATATGGAGGGGAGCTTGGGTGAGTGACTTCCACTATTGCGGTATTTTCAGGTGATCATACCTTTCTGATGTGGCCGGTGGATAGGACGGAGTCATGGGCTGTTGGAATATTTGTCGCGTAATCAGTATCTGCTTCTTTAAGGGGCGCATCGGCGTATATCTTGACAATAGAGTCTTCATGAGAGAACTTGATGCATTGATGATATGTAGATGTCATAGCTTTCATGGACTCCAGCCATTTCCTTCTTAGGATTAGATTGTAGGTACTAGACGAGTCAGATACATGGAATGTAACGCCTTTAGTGGCTAGTCCCAGGCGGACTTGTAGCTTAATGGTTCCTTTAACAAAATGTCGGGACCCATCATATGAGATGAGGGACAAAGAGGAGGGCTTTATGTCCTGCTCAATATATTCCAGCATCTTGAGCGTGGTTATGGGACATATATTAAGTCCTACTCCTATGTCGACCGGTGCATGCGGTACCAAGAAGCCTCTAATCATAACGGTCAGGTATATTAGGGTGGAGCTCCCGCACAGTGATTCCTTGGGCATATCAACCTTAGTGGAAGTGAGTGCTAGAGGTTGTGCCATGACTGAAGCAATTTCATGTAGCTCATCCAATGTGGTATCCTCATTTATACGCGTCTCATCTAGTTTCTCTATCAATAGTCTCTCGTGTTCCGACGACTTCTTGTGAGCTCAAGGATTGATATCTGCGCTGGTATTTTCTCGAGGTGCTGCAGAAGATCGTATTCTTGGCCTGCCTCTAAAACTAGCTCTTTGTCGGGGTGGTGAGCTTTGTTGACATTTGGAAAAGGAGGTGGAGGCACTAGTCCTAGAACTGGAGGCATAGGTTTACCACCTGTTCCCTCGTTATCTTTTTCGACGACTGAGCGTCGTTGTTCTGCTTTTCTCGAGGGAATGGCAGTGGTGGGTAATGGGTTCCAAATTTGAGAATTAGGCATGTTGGCTGTTGACGTTGGGGTGTTGACAAATCCGTCGTGGTACTTGTTGTGAATGGAGCAAAATTTGAGAATGGAATGCTCGGAGGAGCTATACCGCTCCATGGTGGGAGATATTGAGTGTAATCTTCCTCTTCCAAAAAAGTGCAGATCAGGGCTTCTTCCTTATCGGATCCTTCGCTTGGTTGACTCATCTTGGTATCAAGGTGGTGCTCTACTGTAACCTCGTGTTGCTGTCTCGAAGTATTCTAGGTGACGCTTTTCGCCCATGCCGCAATTTACTCCGTAGTTTGGAGGACATGGTCTTCGTATTCGGGTTCAAAGTCAGAGGTAGATGGAGTCAGTTGTGGGTTTGGTGGAGTGAAAGGTTCAGGCAAAGTTTGATTGAGGTTTGATTTTGGTGCCCTAAATGATTAGACTCAGATTCGAGTAAATTTTGGGTAGGGAGGCGAGCTCGGGGGTGTGACCCGAGTGATTCAGGTTGAAGGGTGTGGCCAAACAGCTGGGGACCTTGGAGACTCTACTGGATTGACAATGGCAGTAGGTGAGAGAAGGTGAGTGATTAATGAAGAATAATGGAAAGAAGGTCGTCTGGGGAGGTCTACTGTGGTGATGTGGGATACTGGCCCTTGGTTGTGGTTTGGCATGGGGTTGTTAACAATCCCGAGGTTTTACGATAGCTGGTTGTGAGAATCCTGGAGAGCTTCCCAGTCGATCTAGTTTCTATCATTCATATCGTAGATCATGTCTCAGAGGACCCAGTAGTCTTCCAAATTATGTCACGCATATCAATGAAATGCGCAGAACTTACTATGGTCCAAATTTGTCGGCCAAGGCTGTGGTCATTCCGGTGGGAATCTAAGAAGGCTTTGGTTGCTAAGGAAGCGGAAGATATTTGGAATGGTGTCGGGTAGCAGAGGGTAGTGCTCTCTTCTTGGCTGGTAAGGCCCTCTAGTTTATTGATTGAAATTTTATAGTATTGTAATTCTGGGTGTTGATTCGCCTATTCTATGTCGTGTTTTGATTCTAGTGCTGGTGGGCATTAGGATATTGATTCCTATTTTGATAATGGCCATGATTCTGGTTTTGGTTCGGATATCTTTGCTGATTCTGACCTTGATTCTGATTTGGGTATCGCTGTTGGCCTTAGTTCTGATACTGATTTTGACCAGGATTCCTTGGCTGGTAGTTTCCGTTGCCAGAGTTCTGGCCCTAATTGACAATGATATTGACTTATTCTGAGTCGGAGGCTTTCTTATTGCTCTTATGCTTTGAGTCATTGGAGGTAGTGGTCTTCGAGGTTACTATTGAGAAGGCGAGATCTCCTCCCTTTATATGTAGTTGGATGCGGCTGGCACGTGAGTGAATAGTAGCAAAGTCCGAACAATCACTTATGACGAGAGCGCTTCGGAGAGGCTCCCTGACATTGTTTCTAATGATGTCGATCGCGTCCTTCTCCTTCATCTGACTTCCGATGTGGGCGGCCAACTTCCTCCAGCATGCTAAGAAATCCACGAAGTCTTCCTCAGATTCCTGCTTAGCTATCATCAGATCTCTGAGACTAACTATTTCTTGTATCAGATGCATATACTGGTCCAGGAACTGTCTGGCTAGATCATCGAATGTGTTGATTTTATTGAGCAGGAGTTTGGCAAACCAGTTGAGAGCTTCCCATTCTAGCGATCTCTAGAAATAATGTATTAAGAGCCCTTGATTGTCGTTAATGGGCCGACAGTCGTTGCAAAAGAGCGCCAAATGGTGGTTTGGATTTCTAGTGTCATTGTATTTGTTGAACTTAGGCGGCTTGAATCTTGTGGGTAAGGTGAACTCCAGGTCTTGACAGAACTTATCGAATCCAAATGAGTAACCAAGGCGTTCTCTCTTAGCCATGTATTCGTCGAGCATTTTAGGAAAATCCTCTACTCTTACAATGGTGTCTTTTTGGGTAACCCGAGGGTGAGTTCGGTCTTGGCGATTGCTGTTGAAGAGGGCACGGGCAGCCTGGCCAAATGGTGACACGTAGGTCGAGACTGTGTTTGGCGTGGGTGGTGACCCTTCTTGCCTTAGTTGTTCATTCTTGCTCCTATCTATCTTATCGCTCCTTGATTGTTTCGTAGGCGGCTGCTAGGCCTCAGAGTAGTTCTTCAACATCCTCGCCCTCCTTTTGTAACTTCTAGACGTTGAGCTCCACAAGTTGTCGAGCAGTGAAGTTCTATCCGGTACTCCCGTCTCTTCCATCGTGATTATTGCTAGTACTTGGAGGAGTAAAGGGGTTTACCTGATGACCCTTCATGTTAATCTCGGGGTTGCATTGAGCGGACTCGCTAGACAGATCCTCACCATATACGAGGTTACCATGGTAATTCCATAACGGAGGATTGTTATGGTCAGTGAGATTTATTCTTCGTATTCCCGTCATCTCGAGCCTTTGGTGAATGCTCATGCACTCTCGGAGAATCCTTGGTAGTTGAGTGGAAGCAGGAAAGAAATTGAGAAAAAAAGAAAAGAGATAAAAACTTAACTAAACTGAGGAGACTTTGGCGACAAGAAGTCTCATCGCGATCGCCAGTCTATTGGTACGCACTTTTTCTGGGTCCCTTTCGGTTCTCGAAAAGAGTGGCCCAAATTGGTCTATGTGGACTTTGACGTAAGGCGATTGATGGTAAGTGAAAAGTATAGAAATAAAAGGTAAATTCTAGGAAGAAAATACCTGGTTCGTTGTAATCGCCAGCTGCAGATATTTATCGATGCTGCAACACGTCACTGATCACGTCTTTCCCGGGTGTGGGTTCGACTTCTTTACTGAATCATCAGCCTACCGATGTCAGCAGCACTTGGTCACCTGGGTGTTTAGTTTGTTTTCTTTTTTCTAATCATGCTCTAAGTCTGATTGTTTTAGTCTTCCTAATCCTACCGAGAGTCTAATTATTCTAAAAGTTTAATTGAACTAATCTCCTAATCCTACTAGGAATCTGATTATCTCAAGAGTCCTAATCTTATTAATATTTCCTAATTCTATTAAGAGTCTAATTAATCTAAGTATCCTGATTAACTCAAGTATCCTAATTCTATCAAAATTCTAATTAATTCAAATATCCTAATTTTTTACTAAAAGTTTAATTAACGTAGAAATCCTAATTCTATTAGGAGTCTAATTATTTTTAATATTTTAGTTCTATTTGAAATCTAATTACTTTAGATATTCTAATTCTATCAGAAATCTAATCAATCCGAATATTCTAATTCCATTAGGAATCTAATAAAAAAGGGGGGTTTGGCCCTCTATGCTAAGGAGATCGGCCCCGTTCCTCGGTACCCTCTGTAAGCTCCCTTGGGCAAATCGGTTGGCTAATGTGTTGGTACTCGCTTTTTCTATGTCCCTTAGAGGTAATTAAGTATTAAAAAAGAAGTGATAAATCTCATAGAAACACTTGGTTCGTTGCGATCGCCAGCTGCAGATGTTTATCGACGCTGCAACACATCACTGATCACACCTTCTGGGGTGGAGATATGGGTTGTTATCTTTACTGAATCATCGGTTGGCTGATGTCAGCAACACTGGGTCACCTGTAAGTTTAGTTAAGATAGTTTTTCTAATTCTCTTCTAACTACTTTGCGCTTTTCCTACTCTTGATATAATTATCAGGGATTTAATTAATTTTAATCCTATTAGAAGTCTAATTAATTGGGAAGTCCTAATTCAACTAGGTCTCCTAAATTAACTAGAAGTCTGATTAATTTAAATATTTTAATCTAATTAATTAAGTCTCCTAATCCTACTTGGAATGCAAATACGCTAATTCTATGGAAATTAATTAAGACTATACTGCTTCTATTGAAACTCTAATTAATTAAAAATATGCTAATTTTATTAAAATTCTAATTAAAATAAATATACTAATTTTGCTGAAAATCCAAAAAATAAGGTTTTGGCCCGCTATGCTAAGGAGGATCGGCCCCGTTCCTGAGTACCCTCCGTAAGCTCCCTTGGGCAAATCGGTTGATTAAAGATTATTTTAGAAATAATATTGAGTGAAAAACTGATGTTTAATTTATGAATTATGGTTTTACGGATCGAAAATCGAGGATTTTGAGAATCAAGTTGGAACTAAAAAAAGAAATTTCAAGACTGAATTTAAGACTAAAATTAAGAACTAAAATAAAAAAACTAGAAATTTAGATTGAAACCTAATATCTAAGATTTAGAATTTAAGAACTAGAGGGCTAGAACCTAAATCTAGAATAATAAAAAAGGAACTAGTTCTAGAACTTAAGAACTAGAACCAGGGAAAAGAAAAATAGATAAGAATTAAGGATTAAAGAGATTTAAAATCTAAGATTTAGAACTAAAGGCTTAAAAACCTAAGGTCTAGAACTAATGATCTAGAACTAAGAACAATAACTAAGAATTAGAACTAAGAACTAGAACTAGAAGAATCAAAAACTAGAAGGAAAGTATGTCTGAGGCCAGAGCCACAAAGAGGGATCTCAAAATCCTAAGCTTGGAAGCTGGAACTAGAGAGAAGTCTGTGTGATAATGAATTGATGTCCTTTTGAGTTGTGGTGGTGGGTCCTATTTATAGGTATTTGGCCAATTGCGCGCCCTGTGGGGTACGCACAATTGGTCAGTGAACTTCAATTATATGGCAAGTTTGGTGCGCTCAACTGAATTATGTGCCCAGTATTCGACGCACAATCACTTTGAGTCAGTGTCTTACTCAGTGAGTGATCGGCTGACTGGCTCAACCGGGTAGCCTAGTCCTAGTCTAATTAGACCAATTGCGCGCTCTAAGTAGTGCGCTCAATCAATTATGCATTGGATTAAGAGCGCATAATAGAAAATTTTCAGGCAGTCTAGGGAATTAGAGATCGGGTTGGCTTAGGAACCAATTATGCGCATGTGCTGATGCGCATAATCCGATTACACACTCTAGGTAGGGTGTACAATCGCGTCTCAGACGGTTTCTAGAAGGGTAAAAGGTCAGTCCAAAACGGACTAATTACGTGCTAGTATTGAAGTGTGCAATATGATTGTGCGTGCCTGGTAGGGCGCATAATCAGGGTCTAGGCGGTCCGCAGGAAGTGAAATCTTGGTCCAAGAGGGGCAAATTGCGCACCAGCCATCAGGTGCACAATCGAGTTATGCGCGCTATACAGGGCGCATAATTCGAGACTTTCCTGGGTTTCAATCGAATCTGAGCCTCAAAGCTATTGTTTCAGCCTAGGTCCCGACCATGTACTATTGTTTCAGTGTATGGTTCCCGTATTAGGATTTTAAAGTCTTCAGAGAAGGCTAGTCCTTTTTCGGAGATCATAGACAAGGTCAAAGGTTGACCAAACAGGTTTGTATATTTCGAGAGGGCAAAATGGGGGTGTCTACAAGGGTTATTGAAAATAGTATTGATTGAAAAACTGATTTGCGTACTGCAAAGTTGAGATATTGAAGATTAAAATTGAAGGATTAGACTCTATGATCTAGAATAATTAAACAAACTAAGAACTGGTTCTAGAGATTTGAGAACCAGGATTATAAACTTAAGGACTAAAGCTAGGACCTGGTTCTAAAAGTTAAGATCTAGAACCAGAGATGAGAAAATTACGGATTTGAATCTAAAAGGCATGAGTTAAAATTGAAGATCTAAAATATTGCGATATTATAAACTAGAAAAGGAAAACTAAGCAAGGAAGTAGAATTTAAGACTAAAATATGAATGACAATGTGAGGATTAAAACCTAAGACCTAGTTTTAGAAGCTAAGAGATTAAGAACTGGAATTAGAAACTAGAATTAAAATCTGAAATCTAAGACTAGAAATTAGAATCTAAGATCTATGGAAAGCTAAAAACTAGAACTTAATAACTATAGCCTAGAATTAGAAAGGAAATTAAAAAAACTAGAGCTGAGAAATTACCTAGGCGCCGAAGAGGATCTCGAGATTCCTAAGCTCGGAAGGAAGGAACTCGAAAACTCGATTGCTGGATATCTCGAATTGAGTGTTATGTATTCGGGATAAGGGGGTCTATTTATAGGTATTCTGACAATTGCGCGCCCTACGGGGTGCGCTTAATTGGTCAGTGGAATTCAATTATGCGCCCTGTCTGGGTAGCTTAATTGAATTACGCACCTTGTTCTAGGTGCTTAATATACTTTGAGTTGGTCACGGACTCAATGAGTGATCGGCTGACTGGCTCAGTCAGGTGTCCTAGTTCTATTCTAATAGAACTAATTACGCGCCCTGCTTCATGCGTGCAATCCGATTAAGCACTATGTATAAGACGCTTAATAGGGGAGTTTGGGCAGTCTGGGGAATTAGAGTCCAGTTCCAAATTGGATGAATTACGTGCAGGTGGTGGGGCGCGTAATCGAATGCGCGCCCTATCCTAGACGCGGAATCGATTCCTGAAGCAGTCCGCAGAAAGGTGAGTCCTAGTCCAAATTAGACCAATTGTGCGCCAGATGTGTGGCGCTCAATTGAATTTTGTGCGGTGTACAGCGTGTGTAATTCAGGATTCTCCCCGGTCTAGGTCGGGTCCAAACCACAAGGCTATTGTTTCAGCCTATTATGCGACTATATACTATTGTTTCAGTATATAGTCCCCGTATTAGGGCTGTGGGGTCTAAGTCATAGAACTATTGTTTCAGCCTTTGTTTAGCCATATACTATTATTTCAGTATATGGTCCCTGTATTAGGGCAAGGCCAAAGGTTGATCGAACATGTTTGTATACTCCAGAGGGCAAAATCGGGGTGTCTACACTCACAATCAAGGTCCCCGTAGAAATTCAACCTACGATAATACCGCAACATCAAACCTTCGACGTTAAGCCTCCATGAAAAATTACAAATAAAACTTTAAAACAACCTCACGATAAACCCAAAATACGCATCAAACTAAACAAGGGAAAACTGAACCGCCCCACACGAAGGAAAGGTCAACCTTGGCCTATGCCCTTGCGTCTTCTCCTCCTACTCTATCTCTGCCTTATCCTATCATTACCTTTACAACACTACCATCCCTCTCAACAATTTCCACTCCAACCTCACCAGTAAACAACTTTCCAATAACTTGTAAATCACCCTAAAAAACACTCTAACAACTCTAAGTTCCAACTTTATGAGATGCCACACCCTATCGAAAAATTAAAGAAGATCCCTCTAGATAAGGACGCTCCAAACATAAAATATTTATCAAAAGAAGAAGTTAAAAGATACCACATCTATTTCGATAAATATCACATCATCCAAACCACAGACCCGAACATGACATCTCTCTCATCCCTGATCAATCAGATCAAAAGGGATCAAGGACCCTAAAACAATATTATCTAATCGAACGATCACTTCGACCATCCAACATGTCCCACTAAGCGGACTTCCTGATTCTGTCCCTGCTTAAGGAACTGATGTTGTACCATAACACAATAATAATAATAATAATAATACAAAAATATATAAAACAAAAAATATATATATACATATATCATATGCCCGACAATATCTCTAACTTATAACTCTTACCCGACCGAGAACTCGAAGTCGAGGTGCTAGTGCTATGAAATAGTGCCTACACAATCGCCTCACCTAGAGGAAATCAAAGCCCATGTGGGAAATACTTATATTATCTCGGCAGCATGCCTAGGAAATAGCAAGAGGAGAAGGATTTCCTAAACCCCAGAATGCTACCCCTAACTCGATCATCATATCTCGTAGCCTAAACAGAGATACTTATATACTTATCATCCTCGTAGTTATCGCAAGGTATTTGCCAGTTGTAGGTCATTATTTTTTAAACATATTTTTTTAACTCATTGACCACCTTCCTATTCGGTTGAATTGATCGAAAGGACTAGTGGATCATAAAACTCTCTTTTTGAAATGTAGAAAACTCTAGATTCTCATACACCTCTTCAGCCATTAGAGTTGATGATAGAGCAAAAAAAATGAAGATGTAAGGTTCCATCAAACCTCACAATTCTTGCGTTAGCAGGTTGTTTCAATATACACTTAGAAAAGAAATACAACCGAGCGAGAGTATGCAATGAATGAACAGTCAATGGATTCAAGGAAGCATAAGCAAAACTGTGAGGGCACCCCTGGAATTTCCCACCAGTGAAGCATATGCAAACTGCGAGGGCATCCCTGACTCTTCACACTTCTAGATGTCGTCGTACGGTGGCGGGAGGATGAAAAAACTCTTGCTAACCATAGAATCTGATGATTTGATGATGTTGAACCATGACAGAGAGCTCAATTATGGCACTGCATTACCCACCCGAGAAGAAAGTAGTTGACTACTATTTCACAAATCGGTTAAATAAGAAGCTACCCTCAGATGAATAAACTGTATCTCTTCTTCACCCCTTTATTTCTCTTTCGGACGATGAGTCCAATGATTTTCGAAATCTCTTCGAAATAAAACTGAAAACTCTCGAATGGCAAGTGATGCAATCACACAGTACCTACCATTCTTCCCAACCTCGTTAAAAAGCTACGATACATGACGATCGTTTAGCACTTACAAAATCGAGCCTAGCATGTGGCCAAAATAATCAAACTACTTTCCGACATGGGATCATTACTAACGCACTCCAAGCTATATGAGAGGCCAATAAAAGTCCCTACCGTCACTTGACACTGGGGCTTTTTTTTTAAGAGCGCTAGCACCTTGGTAGTTATACTCAGGCCACGAGACCGACACCCCAAACTGGGGAACTTTTTTTATTTTTAAGTTTATTTCTTACTTTTCCATCAGGGGACCGAAAACATTCAAAACAAAAAAACAAAGATACACACAACTTGTCGAAGAATAAACACGTACCCCAGCACTATCCGTTCACCCTCCGACGCAACCCAAGAAACATACAACAATAAACAAGAACAAATGTAAATGAAACAAACACAATAAACAAAACACTACTTTATTTATGATAAAAAATTTACAGGTATCACCAGATGCATACTTCCTAAAAAAACCTAGAACCTTGGAACCCAAAACAGACACAAACCCAAAACACAATGCGTGGAACATCCAATCAAAAGCAACAAAAAAGCGAGGGGAGGATTGGTTGGGTAATACCCTTTCCATCCATTTGTAATACTTCCCTCCCACCATGTTCACCTCCTAACAATAATGATGGATGTATGTTGCACATCAATCCCAACACCCCCCAAGCTATAGCTACACCACCGTCGGAAGCCACTTCGAGACGAAGAACACGTGGAAACAACGAAGATCGGAAGAAACTGCATCAAAATCAGACAGCCAAATCACACAATATCGCCAAGACACAGAAATAGAGACACTCTAAACACGGGCTTGCTCAGATAAAGGGTAAGAATGAAGAAGAATGAAGGAAGCTCGAATATATATAGGTGCTCACCTAATTAAGTGCCAGAAATACATCGCACAATCCAATTCAGCGCTGGCACAATCACGCGCATTTCAGATTATATGCCACTGTATGCGTGCGCATTCAACACGTCGATCCTTCAAACACGCGCACCCTCCTGCGCACGTAATTGATTTAAGTGCCCAGAGTAGAGCGCGTAATTCACCACCCATAACGCACTCCTCAAACACAACACGTGCTTCGGATGAAACAAACATGCGCCCTCAACAAAAACCTTAAATAAAACAAACATGTATAAAAGTGAAACGCCCTATCCCCACCACAATGAAACACGAGAAACTATAACCCAATCCACCACGCGATTACTTTTGCCCCGAGGATTGTACCAGAAGGAGAAATCATCCCCCATAGTCCCATCGCGACCAAATCACCCCCCTGATGTGTTACCACAAATAATGTCCTACCGCGATCAGAATCACACGCTCGTTCCATCACTCACTCATAACAAATTCCCATCGCGACACTACCCCACTACGTCCCCTCGCACACACCCATCAAGCACCCATAGGCGCACCATCAGTGAAACTTAGACACACCATAATGCTAAAAAACAAGTCCCATTGCGATGCAATTACAACCCAATCTCATCATCTGCCAAAGAAAAAAATAAACATTGTCATCCAATCACATAACCACCAATTCCCACCACGTGACCTCGCATATCAAATAAGAAGAAAGGCTCCACCAATGTCCCATCGTGAAAAGCAACGAGCCGAACCACCCAAATGTTCCAAAACAACGATCGGCGTCGTCTCATCGCACGATGGTCACCAAACTCCACCGCAATAGAAACATACACTCACCAACATAAGAGACAGGGAAACCCTCCAACGTCCCATCGCACCCAACAAATACCAAGTCCTGTCGCAAGCATCTCATCACGCGCCCTGATACCTCATCGCATGACCACCATGAAACAACACCAACGCTCCATCGCAAGACAAATTAGGCAAGTATCACCCTCTCCTTCACTCGATATTCCTTGTAAAGTATAGTTAGCTAGTATTAAGTCAAATGTTTTTAAAACTCATCTCTCTCAACTCGTGAATCATTGTAGTCCTCCCATAAGAGACAATCATCAGTATTTGTGAAGAAGGTTAGACGGAGTATTCGGCATACCAAGTGTCGCCTTGACAACCACACAAACGGTCGGGTCCATAAATCCAGCTCCGATGGATCTGCTCAACGATGTCTCGGAAGCCACTTTTTTATTGTTTTACCACTGAATTGATCTTAGTTAAAACCCCCAAATTTTCAAAAAAAACCTTCTATCTATCAAATTTCTATCTCTTATCACTCCAATCCATTCCTTCCCTGGGAAATCGAACACCATTTTCCCCTACCACAAGTATGTTCAACTTTGAGAAATTACAAATATCCACCAAAAAAGGACGCTTGGCGCGCCATTAGTGTGAGCAATGATGCACCCGGTCTGACATGACTTGTGAAAGCCTTTACCATCAAATTACTTCATATTATCTGGTCACTTGACCTCATCTCTGGACATTCGTATGACACCCCCCGCTACCACATTAGCACCATTTTCCCCTCTATCTGACTACCACTTGCAACAGGTCGCGGCATGCGACGGGAAGCCACTTGCACCCACGAATGAGGATATATCTCTCGATTGCGTCAATTTCCCCCATTTGACTACCACTTGTAGCAGGTCATGACATGCGACGGGATGCCACTTGCGCCCGCGGATGAGGATACACCTCTTGACAGTTACCATTGGGCCCCCGAATACTCCCCTTTAGCTTGTGCTGATAGATAAGAAAGCTAAACATTTCATGTCAGCTCTCCGGTTCACACTTATGATCTCCCAAAAAATGAGAGGGGTGCCTACTTCTTCAACGCATTCTTATTCCACAAGAACGTGCTGAAGAGGGGAATCTATAGGCACCCCAATTTTGCCCTCTCGAAATATATAAACCAATTCGATCAACCTTTGACCTTGCCCATGATTTCCAAAAAAGGACTGACCTTCTCTGAAGACCTTAAAACCTAAATACGAAGGCCATATACTAAACCAATAGTGTATGACTGATTCCCGGGCTGAAACAATAGCCCTGTGACTCAAACCCGATCTAGTCTGAGAAACATCCCAAATTTCGTGCCCTCACAGAGGCACGCAATTAGATTGCACACATATATGCATGCGCACAACTGGTCCCAAGTTGGACCAAACCTATTCCAGCCACGGACTGCCTTGAGACCCGATTACACGCCCTAACCAGTGCGCGCAATCGATTACACGCCCCACTATAGGCGCGTAATATCTCCCAGTCAAACCTTGTCTCTGACTCCCATGACATCTCGAACTCCACGATTAAGCGCATTGGTAAGGGCACTTAATAGGATTACACGCCCTATACACAGCGCACAATTAGTTCCAAGTGAATTGGAACTAGGACTCCTAGTCAAGCCAATCAGTCGACTACCCTAGTCCGTGACCGACTCTAAGTCGATTAAGTGCCTGGGACAAGGCGCGCAATACAATTACACGCACTGTACAGGGTGCGTAATTGGGTCTGACCGACCAATTGCGTACCTCCCACAAGGCATTTAATTACCCCGATACCTATAAATAGACCCCCCCTACCTCGAACCAATACACACATTCAAGCCTCGAGTTCCTCTCCTCCAAGCCTAGAATTTTGAGACTCCCTCTATGGTGCTTAGCTTTAGGTAATCTCTTTCTAGTTTCTTTCTAGTTTTAGATCCTAGTTCTTAATTTCTAATTTTAGATCTTAGTTCTTAATTTCTAATTCTAGTTTCTAGTTCTTAATTTCTAACTTCTAAGTCTTAGCACTTAGTTTCTAGTTCTAGTTCTCAGTCCCTAGAACCAGTTCTTAGCTTTTAGTTATTAATTTCTAGTTTTTAATCCTAAGTCCTAAATCATAGTTCTTATTTTTATGTTTTAGTTCTAGTTCTAGTTCCTAAGTTTTTCTTTACGTATAGCTCATAATTCTCAGTTCCAATTTTAAATCTTAATCCTCAGATTTCTTAATTTCGATCTATAAAATCTTAATTTTTCAACTCAAATACAATTTTTAATCCATAATATTTATAAAATAATCCTTAGCCACCTGATTTGCCCAAAGGAGCTTACGGAGGGTACACGGGAATGGGGTCGATCCCCCTTAGCATAACGGGCCACAACTCCTTTTTTTTAATTAGACTCCCGGTAAGATTAGGAGACTAGATCAATTAGACTCCCAGTAAGATCAGGAGACCAGGTCAATTAGACTTTCAGTAGGATTAGGAGATTAGATTCATTAGAATCCTAGTAGAAGTAAGAAGGCCAAACTAGTTGGATTAAAGGCAACCTAAAGCTGCTGAAGTTGGCCGGTCGACATTCAGTAAAGGAGTTCAACCTGCAATCCTCGCTCTTCTTAAAGCGTGATCAGTGACGTGTTACAGCGTCAATAAATATTTACAGCTGGCGATCGCATCAACTCAGGTATTTTTCATTTAAATTGCCTTTTTCTTTTAGCAATTTAATATTTTTTAGTCTATTATTCTATTGCCTTCAGTCAGAGTCCACATGGCCCGAATTGGGCCACTTATTTTGGGAACCATAAAGAACCTAGAAAAAGCGTGTACCAATAGTCCTGACTTTGGTAAAAAATTTGAACCTCACTCAGGTTCAACCACATGAACGGATTCAACTATGCTCAAAATGGTACCCATTACTTCATCTCACTGTCAAGGCATCAAACCAAAAAAAAAAAAAAAAAAAAAGAAAGAAAGAAAGATAAAAATTCAAAAAAAATTCCAAAAATATATACTCCTTTTTATGTCCAAGTACATATTTGTAGCATCATACTTTTATCTCAAAGAAGAAAGAGAAAAAGGAAAAACCAAAAAAATCTAAAAAATATAGGTAAAATTTTACTTCTTCTGTTAACTAGGATGCACATTTGTTATCTGTATAAAAAAAAAAGGACTAACATTTTCTTGGGAATGTGCAGGAACATCAAATGGCTCAAAGCCTCGAATCAAGCAACCTCTCGAGTTGCTTAAACATTCCATGTCAACAACGGCTTTGGACGAATCAGATGAAGCATCTCATCACTAGCCTATGACGTCGGTCTATTAAAAAAGAATGAATGAAAAAAAAGAGAGAAAGAAATCATTTTGAAAAAGAAAAAAATATATCTGTGTTTTTTCATTGTACTTTTTCAAGCACAGCTACGCACATGCGTACTTCAACGCGGTAAAATGTCAATATTTTTTTGTAACGCAGCTGTGCTAAATTAATATCCTAAATCTAAGGTTTGCCTTAGATTTTTGGATCCTACTTCAAAGTAGGAGCAACAGTGTCAATCCCGATCAAACAATCACTATTTCGATCGGATTGATTCTACCACTAAATGAAATGGCATATCGAACAACTATGTTCAAACATGGATACAAAAGGGATCTTTTCCCATGATTATTCTCGGTCGTAGGCTTAAAACCTGCACGGTATCCCTGTAAAGTGTACGCCATACGTCTAGGTATCCGTTGGATGGTCATTGTTCCTATAAATGTTCTGGGACGGGATCTGGATCGGAACTTCCATCGCCATGTTCTGTATTGCCCTTAATGGGTCCATATTTTTTTACGTAGCTAATCTGTTTGTAAGATCGTCATCAAAAGTGACACAAACTCCCAAAAAGCGTTGCAACATTAATATTTGCTCCACTCGGGTAGTTGTGTTAAAGTAACCTCAAGGTCGATGAGTTCGCTCAAGATCTCGAACCCTACCGCGCGTAGGGGCACCTGTGACTAATCAAAATGAGGCAATCAATGCCTCATAAGATTGGGCATAAATCATTGGATCTTTGCGTCATTGCTTTACGCGAACCTTTAAATATGGGTTGATCACCCTCCCGCTCGTGGGGCTGTTTTATTCAGAATGACACTTAAACATCGAACATCATCAATCATTTCACCATCTCAGTCAATGACCAAAATTTCGATCGAAATGACCAAAATTTCGATCCAAATTATCGATTTCGGTCCTCACCGAAATGATAACTTGGACTAAAATTTTGGTCATATTTTGTATAGGATTGAAATTATCAGCCAAAATTTCGGCCAAATTATCGATTTTCAACCAAATTTTGATCCAAATTTTCGGTTTCGGTCATGCTCGAAATCTAAATTTTTTCCAATATTTTGATCCTTAATCTCAGTTATGCCCAGTAATGTCGCTAAGAGCTTGGAGATCGATAGTCTTGAGGAACAAATGTTTTCCCAAGTGTTGGGCTTCCGCTACTCTCCATCTCAAGTGACGGACATTTTTCTAAGTGCTGGGCTTACGTCACTCTTCATGTTTTTTACTTTTTTCTATGTTTGAGGTTTGTTTTGAATACAGTGAACCCGATTGCGTTTTTCTTAGGCCTCTTCGAATGTCTCTTTCTTTGGCATGCGATCATTAGTGATTAGATACCAAAGAGGGGAATCTGTAGACACCCAAATTTAGTTCAAGGCTCGATTGACTCATACTTCTAGAAAGGCATACCCCCCCAATCTTCTGAAAGTATTTCCCAAGTCCTTAGGAATCAACTCGAACCCTTAAAACCCTTCCCAGACCCTTAAAAGGTCGAACCAGAATAGCGGATGGAAAAAGGAATGTCAAAGGTTATATGTAGCTCTGAAGGAGCTAGGGCCTATACCATTAGAAATTATAGGTTTCTAGCTTTCTAACGAGCTAAGAATCGCCTCATTCTGACATGTAGATCAAAAGTTATGGCGTTTTGAAAAATGCGGAAAGATGCAGGAATTTACACTTGCGTATATATTATATATGCAAGGCAAAATTGGCTTTTTTGGCTTCAGAACAGGCTTTGAACTTCCCTATTTTCTCATAAAATACTGATCCTAAGCCTAGCGTATACTTTCTATACACAAGGCTTAGGAATAGTATTTTTTCAAAAAATGTCTGAAAACCATCCCTGAGTTTGACTCTTTGACCACCCCAAAGTTTGGGGTGGGTCTTTAGAACTGTTGCACCCCCAATAGCTCTCTTTTTAACCTTTTTGCCATTTAGAAGATTACCCTATCATCTACTATTAAACCCAAGTTCCCACCTATCCAAACCCTTAAAAAACCTAAAAACCTTAGATTAGAGATTACCTAATTGCTAAACCCATTAGCCTCTAAGTACCCCTCTAATCTACTCCAACTCTATAAATAGAGAGCCACCCCCCCCCCCCCCCCTCCCCTTAATTAGACCCTTGAAAAAATTTCCAAAAGAGAGAAAGCTTTAGAGATTTGCTCCTCCCATTTCTAGCATTTATCCTCCAAATTTCCAAAACCTAGGTTCACCCTTCACACCTTATTTTCCATCATCAATACCCTAGCTTTTGCAAGAATTAGGCCTTAGCCTACCTCTCCTACCTTTTAACTCTCAATCCTTAGAAGCCAGGATTCATTCCTCAAACCCGTTTGCTATCAGAAGCTCATCAGAAGTGCATTCACGCGAAGGTCTACAACAATGCTATAAGGGCCCGAGAGCTTCGGCTCTCCCCTCTATTCCTCTACCTTCTTTTGCTTTCCTTATATCTTAGAATTTTAGCCGTTATCCCGTCGAAATTTCGGTGATTGCGGGGGGCTCAAATAGGATCATAGTGCCTTTGGGCAAGGAGGAGTATCGTTCATTTTATTTTCTTTTTATATACTTTGGCCATAAGTAGAAACTGCTTACGAGCAAGTTGATCGGGTGCTTAACACCTTCCCGATCGATAACCGAAGCCCCAACCCAAGAGCCTTTGGAAAAGACCGACAAATCAGGGTCATATTTTTATACCTTGGTGCTCATATATTGATTTTGAGGCATCCTAGGACACAAAAAGATCCAGGTGGCTTCATTTTTTTAGTGAGCGCATCATCGCGACGGATTGATAAAATCCACGATTGCACAGTGTCGAACCACAGAGACTTGTTGTTTATCTTATTTAATCTCTATTTTATTTTAATTAAAATATATATAATTAGGGTTCCTAAATAAACTAAAATAAAAAGAAACCTAAAATAGTTTTGAAATAAGAGAAGGCAGTCTGGAATCTCTCTTGGATCTCAGACTCGTATATAATAAACTCTATTTCTATTCTATTAATGAATCCTAGATACCCCCGATGTTGGCTACAAGATCTATCACTTCGTATATGAATTAGATAAATCTAATCGTCAAAGCATCATTTCACAAATCAAAAAAAACTACCCTATAAGGCCTAGTCCGTCGATGAATATCCTATCTAATCCAACCCCAATCTCTACAAGGCCACTGAAATTAAACTAAACAAGATTGTAGTATTACTGTCACATTCTCGATATATTCGGAACCTCGAACATGCAATCGTACCATAAATGAAATTCAAAATAAAAATGAAAATAAAACTTTATTATATACTTATCCGAAATTTGCAAGAGATCCCAACCCGAGCGCATTTATCCTCGCATCGATCGGGAGACCTTCATCATTGCCGATTTGGTCTTCCTCTGATAATTACAATCAATCTCCCTCTATATTTCAGAACTACACTAACCTACACCTACGAAAACTCATGCTACAGCTCTCTAGAAAAGCTCCACCGTGAGGATTGCCTAAAATCTAACCCTAGGGTCCTTATTTATAGAGTATAAAGCCCTAGAACAATTATACATGGCAAGTATCTCTCCAAGATTCCTGAAAATCAGTTGGGGGAAGAAGAATCCAGAAGGAAACCGATACGCCAAATAAAACCCAGCTGGAAGAGCTGATTTCTCATGTGGAAACTGTGCTTTGACTGGCTGAACTGGATTCTTGACCGGTTAGACTTCAGATTAACTCTTCAGGTTGCAGGCACTTTGCGGGGCTTCAGTTCTCTTGATTTCCTGACCAGTCGAATTTGTATTTCTGAAGCTCTTTTAGCACTTGACCGGTCGAATTTGTTATTTTGACCGGTCAATTTGGACAGTTCCTTTTTCTTCCTGAGGCACCTCTCTGTTGCGCGATCCCAATCAGTTGAGGTTGCAATCTCGACCAGTCGAAATGACCTTGCTGATCATTCTTTAGTTGGTTTCCTCATAGTTTCTTGCCAAAGCTTCGAGTTTCTTCTTAACTTTTCTCTTTTAACCTATTTCTCATTTATCCGGTCTTTGCACCCGTTGCAACACAACAAGAACTAAAAACATCCATTAATGGTTAAACGAAGGCTAACAAGGCTGAGATTTGGGTATAAATTATGCCATTTTAGAGGCCGATCAGTGTTCCAGATCTTAGTCGTTAATTAAAATCGAGAATCCTTTAGATGATCTAGATACAAAAATAAAAAAGATTGAAATTTAAATTGCTGAAAATAAAATCTATGCTAAGTTGATCTTCCGGCCTCTTCAATCTTAGTTGTCAATTAAGATCGAAGATTCCTTGGATGAATTGAATACATAAATAAAGACTGAAATAAAGGTGTTGAAAATAAATCTACACTACTTTGATCTTCCGATTTCCTCAATCTTAGTTGTCAGCTATGATTGAGAACTCCTTGGATGATTATTCCTAGATGCAGGCTCTCTTATTTATAGATACATAGAGACCGGTTACAAAATTGTAGGATTCTATTCCAAGTAAACTTCTTAAAACTAATTTTCCTAAAACTAAACTACCTAATGCATATCCTTGTTTATTTAAAACTTCTAGAGTTGTGGAGAATCTTCTTTCCTGGTATTCAGCAGCAACAGATCTCGCAGAGCTTCCTAGAATCATGGAGTGCATGGATTCTTCCTGTGGTTTACAATTTTGCATGATTGTGCACTCTCACGTAAGACTTTAGGAATCAATCGCATAGCTTTAATTGTCAAAAGTGTGAATACAATTTTATATCGTTGCACTGTTTCTTCGTACGATTCTTCATTCCACTTGCTCATAAGCATCCTCAATAACTCTCAGTCTTCTATTTTCTCCTTTGCAAGCTCTCATACAACAATCGTGAGCCAATCATATGGTTACGATTCTTCATTCCGCTCAATCGCAAGGCTGCGCTTTTATTCTTTCTCTGGTTCTGACTTTCGATTGTGTCTTCTTTTCGTCGACTAGATTGTAAAACTTATGATTTCTTCTCATTCTCTCATAAACTGATATTTCCAGTATGATATTTTCTTTCTTCCTTTTGAAGCTCTTTTTGGCATAGATTTCACTTTTTTTTTCTTCTGTCTGTTGATCTATATTGACAACTTTGTTCCAGCTACTCCGACCACTGCTCCGGCAATGAAATACGTTAACTTCACTCCCGAAATGATTGTTGGCAGATCTGGTCAAATCTTTGAGCATAATCTCAGAATTGGATCTCTCAATTTTGAATTCCAAAGTGACTTCCCTCAGTCAAGCATGTGGCAATCTCCAAAGCTACTTTCCAATTTCAAAGGCAACACACCATAAAAAAATAGATAATTAGCAGCAGTTTTTGCTCTAAAAAACTGCCGCTATTAACAAAAAACTATTAAAGACTACTAGCAGCGGTTTTTTGTTAATAGCGGCAGTTTTTGGCTGCCGCTAATAGTCTTGTTTTTTATAATGATGACACCCATTCCAAGGAATTTTACCGAAAAACCCACCAATCATTCGCGACATCCACCCTTCTCCAAATCCCAAGACCTCAGAGGCGGCTGATGATCCGGTTTTAGCTATCACCAAAAGGCCAAAGAATTCTACAAAAGTCAAAGCAGCTTCGTCTCTATCTGGATAGGGCCCTAGCAAACAAGCCGAACCAAGCCCTGACCCGATTGATCCAAAAGCGTTTTTCTCCAACTAGGAACTCTGAGAACCAATTCCTGGCCCGATCGACCCAGAAGCTTTTCCTGATCCTGCTTCCTCCTCGCCTCAGAATTTCATGGAAAAAATCAGATCTGCCCCTTCTATGCTACTTTTTTCTGCTGAATCTCCAGGCCTCCCTCTAGGATTCAGACGTAATCTCGATGATTATTTCCATGACATTGCTAACCACAATTTATCTAAACTTCCAAATGTTGAGCAAGATGCTGCTATTGAAGAGGAGGGTGGAAGTAGTTGGAAAGAGGGCATTCAAGATGATCTTGAAACCGATTTTAAGTCAAGCAAAGGGTGCTTTTCTGCTACAGAAGGCGACTCCCATATCTCCTCTCTTCCCGAAAGAGGTATCACCAATCTCAATATCGAAAACAACTTTGTGAACTCGGATGACACAGTGAACACATCTTCTGCTGCTCCGGACTTTCTACAGATAACGAAAAACAGCCTGAACGAGCTCACTCGCGTCTCTAACACCAAATCTGAACCAGAAAATAGGCTGAACTCAAGGGACTCCAACGGCCTCTCAAATATTCTTCCTAGGCTTATCGACCCAGTAAGTGATCGGCGGTTAAGAAGGTTATAGCAGATAACTGGACAACAACAAAATTCTTTCTATTATTCCTAACTCAAGCTGGAAATGAAAATCTAAATATGCAAATGGCATGAAAAGAGGGATCGTCGTCCTATGGAAGGATCAAGTTTTTGAATGCAAATAATTTGGTCTTTTCAATATTTTGTTGCTCCTTGTTTATAAAACAAATAATGCTTGCTTCTTGTTTATGGCCCTTGCTCGAGGGGTTCGGTTTTCCTAAAGGGGGGGGGGTCACTTGGTAATCCATACTTCTCGCGCAAACTTTTTTTCCCAAACTTAGGGGCATGCAATTATCCAGTCAATTTTGATTTCACGTGGCACACACCTAAAATCACATGAAACACATCTTGCTCAAACATAATTTGGAATCACTTTTTGGAATGTGTGTCACGTGAAAGAAAAACTTGACTGTATGATGGTACGCCTATGATCTCAAGATCCATTGTGTTAAAAATAGGGATGAAAAATGTTCTCCATCGTCTAATTCAAAGTAGTTAATGCATTATGCATGAATAGAGCAGATAGGGCGAGGTTACAATTTCAAAATGTGTAAATAATGGTACTCAACGGTAAAACTCTTTAGGTACCTCTATTCGCTCCGACGCACTCTCTAGGAGCGCATGCATTCAAAACCCCCTAAAACTCGATAACTACTTCAAATCAGATGATAGAGATTGTTTTTCACTCCAATCTTTCACGTGATGGATCTTGAGACCATGAACGTACCATCAGACGGTCTATTTTTTATTCCACATGGTACAAATCCCCAAAAAATACTACTTAAACATGATGATTGGCATGTGACATTTAGTCTCGTGTGCAAGTAGTTGCTCTCTACTTTTGGGGATTTGTACCACATGGAATAAAAAATAGATTGTCTGATGATACGTTCATGGTCTCAAGATCCATCGTGTGGAAGATTGGGATGAAAAACGATTTAGAACGTCTAATTCTAAGCAGTCAACAAGTTTAAGGGTTTCTAACATAAGAACCCTAAGAGATTGTGTGGGCGCGAAAAGAGGTACCCAATTCTTTATAACAATTGGGTTATGAGAGAGAATTTTTTATACGTACCAGATGAGGGAGCAAGAAAAGAGGCACCACATTTTAAATGGGTAACTCTCACTATTGGCAACCATATGATGTGCATTTAAAACTATAGCTGCAAATAAGGGTTCCCTTATGATTTTATTAGATTTTATTAGGCCTAATTTCTCTCCTCTTGCTTTATCATATTAAATTAAGGAAACGGGTATTTGCAACCAAGATTCGATCTCAACAAGCAATGGTTCCAATCTTATTATATTGACTCTCTTGAATGAGACGATGGAGATTGTTTTTCATCCCACACGGTTAAATAGATATATGAGTGGCCCTATTCTTAAGACCTTTTAAGGTTTCTTAACAACTTTGGTGGGCCGATGACCCCACCATTGTATGTAGATCTGCCCCTAGGTTCGGATGTAGAATTATGGGAAGTTCTCTTTAGATGAAAGGTCCTCCGGTTCTTGGGTATTTGTGGAGATTTCAACGCCATCTCCCATCCAAAGGAAAGATCTAACAATCATCAGATTTTCCCGTCCATGAAATTTTTTGCCGATTTCATTAATGAAGCGGAACTCGTAAACCTGGACCAATGGGAGATCCCCCCTACATTATGTCGACTTGATCGTTTCCTCATCAACAAAGAATTTGACGTCATTTATCCTCCGGCCGAATGTAGAGCCAATACCAGGGTGGTTTCCAACCACGTCCCTATAACTCTAAATCTTAACAGTATCAAATGGGGGCCTTCACCTTTCAGGATCTTTCAGCGTTGGTTGGATAATGAGGACTTCAAGAACAATATTAGCAAAGGGAAATTTACCTGATCGGCCCTGTCAGATACGCCTTTTACGTCAGAAGCCCTGTAGCTTGACCTTTACCCAAACCAACCAGCTCCAAGCCTAGCCGACCCTAAGGAGAGTAAAAGGTTCAAATTATCCCCTTCTATGACTTTCTTTAACCAACAAAGCATCCTCTTCTTCCTCATTTTATCCTGCAAAAAAGTTAGAAGTGCAAAACCCTTGACGACGTCTCCTTCCTTAGTCTGATCTGCTCCGATCTGCTATTTCGAAGAAGAAAACAGAGGCTTTGGAGAAAAAAGCCCCTGCATTTCTCCATTGTGGCAAGAAGACCCTGCAGTTTGTCCTTGCGACGCAAGGTATCCTACTTAAACCCCATTTTCAATTTATTAGTGTCTCTTAATGATGCAGTATCTCCTATTCGTGCAATATAAGAAAGTCTGTATATCCTTGGATCATTTTTTTTAAAATATAAATCGATTGCAAATACAATCGTCATCGACTCCATATAGAGTCGATATCGATTGTATATAGAGTCGTTATCGACTCTATATACAATCGATATCGATTGTATATATAATCGTCATCGACTCTATATACAATCGATATCGACTCTATATATAGTCATTATCGACTCTATATACAGTCGATATCGACTGTATATGTAGTCGTTATTGACTATATATACAATTGACGAAGATTTATAGTCGTCTTTTCTCTTTTGTTTCATCAGTTTTATGACCCCTTCTCATTCTTAAACAGACGATGACGGACGTGAGGATTCCTCTTCTTTGTCACTGTGATGGCCTTCTTGTAAACAATGATGGCTTGTATGAAGGTGGCCGGCAGAGGCTTATTAACATTTCAACTGATATTTCTTATGAACAATTCATAAGGCGAATGTCTGCTGTCAGTTTTGCGAAGGCGGATGAAACAGTTTCTACAAAGTTTCATATGAAGATAGTGAATACGCCTGTGGTTGCCGACATTTTGGACTCTGATGATTTGGCCACCTTATTTACGTTTTATAAATTCGCGGTGGACGTTATAAAAGTATTCATCATTAAGGAACCGTCATCCTTCCCAGTCGAAGCTGAACAAGTAGATCTCAGCGGGACTGATTTTGTGACTCATTCATTTCAGCCATGTAAGTTTGAGGATGAAACTATATATGATACCGTCCCGTTAGGCGATGGCGGTTATATTGCGGCGAACGATGGCAGAGGGAAAGTAACTTTTGATTTAAACGATGCTCCGATTGAATCGTATGATGACCCAGTAAAATACATGCATGGCTCACAACAATGTAGTCAATGGTTAGACTACACTTCAAAAAGGGTGGTGGATACCGACGATTTCAGTCATATCTTCCCCGGTGGATGGACAACTTGGTTTACTCAAGAATTATGTTCTACCATGTCATCAATGGGAATTATCGGAGAAACTCAACCCCATGTCCATACACATGAGCACCCCTTCGGTGAAGGGCCTAGCCAACCATGCCATTATCCATTCGGTGAAGGATCCGGTCAATCAAATTAGAACCCCTTCGGTGAAAGATCTAGTCAACCACCCGAGAACACCGGTAGTGAATGACATAGTCATCCTCAAGCTACTAATGAAGATACCTTAGAAGAAAAATATGAAAGTGAACCAGATGGGTTTATCAAAGAGGATCCGAAAATTTTTGTGAGAGATTGACAATCCCCTAGTAGACGAAAATTACGAAATGTCAGAGACATCGGGTAACTCCTTCGATGAAGAGGTGGAAACTATATATCGGAATTGGACGTTTAAAATTAGAGAGATCTTTCGAGACAAACAAGCATTTCAAAGAGCATTGAAAGAGCACGCGGTGGAGAAAAACTTTCAAATTCGGCCTTTGAGGACCGCTAGTTATCGAGCGACAGTCGGATCCTACGAACCCAATTGTTCGTGTCGAATACATGCGTCTAAATTGACTAGGCTCGATTCTTTCCAAATCAAGACATTCAATAGTACTCACACATGCGAAGCCGCTAAGAACAGACCGCACGGTCACCGTAATGCAACAATCTCCTTCGTAGCAAACTATGTACGGGATAAACTTATGGAACGATTCGACTACACACCGGCGTCGATAATGTTTGATATTACAAAAGCTTATAATGTGCAAATCTCATATGCAAAGGCTTCGAGGGGAAAAGAACTTACCCTTAATGATATTAGAGGTAGTTGGGAAGGACAATTTGTTGATCTACCGGCCTACGTGAAAAAGATGGAGAGGGTAGATCCTAATATACAAACATCCTTTTAACTTACGCTTGACGGTAAGTTTCAAAGATTTTTTTAGAGTTTTGTCCCATGCATCGGAAGCTACCGCAATACACTTCGTCGCATATTGCTTGTAGACGGCACACACCTACGAGAACGTTTCGAAGGGATCCTACTTATCGCCTCTACACAAGACGGTAATGGTCATATATTACCATTAGCATTTGCCATGGTCGAGTTAGAAGAAGAGGATACGTTGATGTGGTTTCTTGAACGGGTAGGTGCGTTCGTGATCGGTGGGTTTAACGAAGATTTCGTATTTATCACAGACAAGCTGAAGGGTTTAATAAATGCGGTGAAACGTATCTTCCCTAACGCATATCACAACTACTGCATGTGACATATGACACAAAATTTGCAGCACAAGTATCCCAAGAACAATGTGAAGGGTCTATGGTGGTGCACCACGCGTGCATATTCGAAACAGAAATTTGATTATTTTATTAACGAAATGAAGAAAGATCCTGCTGATCCTCGGGCCGTAGAATATATTTTAAAAATAGATCCGAAGCATTGGGCAAGCGCACATATGGAAGGAAGGCAGTACAATTCCTTGACTACGAATATTGCCAAAAGCTTAAATAGCGTACTAAAGATAGCTCGAGAGAGACCAATTATCAACTTAATCAGAACTACTAGAGAGAAAGTCATCGATCATTTTCAAAAATACAGAGAGATATCTGAGAAATGGACCCTCCTCTGCCCGAAAGTAGACGCACACATGAAGAAGGTGTTGCAATGGGCCGATAGAAAGAAAGCTCAACCATATGGGCGCGATCAATTCTAAGTCAATTCCGGAAATTTCATTCATCATGTCGACTTGGAACACAAGACCTATAGTTACCGCCGTTGGCACATTCATGGCTTGCCTTGCTCCCATGCCGTGGCGGCCATCAATCGAAGAAGCTACGACTACCATAACTTTTATGAGAAATGGTTTTTCACCGCTTGCTTTAGACAAATATATGACGAGCAATGGGTTCCCACCCTCGATAAAAGTCAATGGGAGTTCCAAGCAGAGCAACTTCCTGAAAATATGAAAGTGAGACCACCCTATTATTGCCGAAAGCAAGTCGGCCGTCCGAGGAAGCGAAGGATAAGGTCTAAGGGTGAGGTTAGGGCACTACAGTGTAGCAGGTGCAGTGAATATGGTCACAATCGCAGGAGCTGTACGGTAGTGGGACCGATGGGTTGATACTGTATATTTTTAATAATGATAGATTGAATGTAAACGAGAATATATATTTGCTAAGAAATTCATAATCCATATTTTTTTACTGTAATATAGTGTTTACCGATTAATCATAGAGTCGTCATCGACTGTATACATAATCGATATCAACTCTATACAGAGTCGCCATCGACTATCTATAAAGTCGATATCGATTCATTTAAGAATCGATATCGACTATATATAGAGTCGTCATCGACTCTATATAAAGTCGATAGCGACTCTATATAGAGTCGTTATCGATTATGTATATAGTCGATGACGACTCTATATATAGTCGATAGCGACTTCATACGGAGTCGTTACCGATTATTTATATAGTAGATGACGACTCTATATATAGTCGATAATGGCTGCGATATCTACTTTTTAACCACAGCTATATAAAAATGGTGCAATTATATTCAAAATTTTTTATTAACAAAAAATATTTCATTTACATTTACAAAAATATTAAAATACAATCACACTCTTCATACTCACAAGGCCTCCTTTTATCTTCACGCCAAGATTCGCCATCACTGTATGTATCCAATGAATGGCCAATTTCTGCCCTGATCTTATCCATATCTGATTGCTCGAAGTCAAATTTCTTCCCCATCATGAAGTACTCGACATACTTCACGACAAACACTCCACAATCACACGAGTTGGTCTGTCGGGGGAGGGCTTTGATCCTGCAGTCACTAGATGACCAAAGATAGTTCTTCGCGATCACTGCAGTGGATTCACCGTACGAATATAAAATCGCGGGAAGGTATTGGGTCTGTTTCAAAATAATAGAGAGGAGTATCAGATATGCTAAGCTAACAATGATAAAAGATATGCTAAGCAAAATATCTTACTAGCGCCTGCAATTGGGACACATATCTTTCCTTGGAGGACCTATTAAATATAGGGTCGACAATCAATATCGATCGTTCGACTACCTTCACGATCGCAAGCGCCCAGTATAGTGGTTGTTCTGAATGTATTGGCATAAATATCTACAAGAAAGCAATATAATCTCAAAGGATATGATAGAAAAATTAAAAAGAATAATTATAAAGAGGATAGCATTCGTGAGCCTGATTACGAAACTCAATGAAGAAGAAAGTTTCCATCAGCTTCTTCCCTTCGGTCTGTTCTTGTCTATAGGCAGCCCACCGTTGAACTTGAACCTCGAACGATTGTTCGTATAATTTTTTAGCAAGCAGGAACTTGTTGAAATCTCTCAGTTCATAGCCCATGAACGTCAACGCGATAGGGTCCATAAGGAAGTTTTTGAGCTTTTTATCAGGATGAATTTATCATCAATTACTTCCAAATGTCTCAGGTAAGCGCCCATAACCTGAAATCAATGCAGTTAGATTAAAATATGCAGTTAGAGTTAAATACATAATCGTTATCGACTCTATAAGTCATCGCTGCCGATGACTTAAGCCATCATTATCGACTCTCCAATGAATCATTATCGATGAGTTACAGAGTTGATAACGATTACATAAGCCATTGTTATCAACTCTAAAAGCCATCGATATCGATTAATTTGAGAGTCGATAACGATCACGTAAGTCATCATCATCGACTCTATAATGAATCGATTTTGACTCTATAATGAATAGATATTGACTCTATTTCGAGTCGTCGAGAGCTTTAACTATTCTTATTTTTGCCTACAGTATGTTAAACTTACAAAGTTATCCAGGTATTGCATGGCCGCCAGACATCTGAAGGATTGCACCACCGGCTTATACTTGCCGACAGTGCTTACATATTCACTGCATAAATAATGGCCAACGTAACTAATCTTCATGATAAATATATAATAATATAATAATAAAGTTAAGGAATCAGGGAAGAGTAACTTACTCGTCCTCCTTCAGAGGCTTGTTCCATATGTCTAGCATATATTTTTGCTCCGCTGTCAGCTTAGGTGGAAGCTCAGCAGGAGCATCTTCAGCCGTAGACCCAGGACCAGCGGTAATGAGTGCCACTAGTCCAGGCTCAGCAGTTGGTCCTTCACTGGCCTTCTCGGTAGGCTTCTTTACAGCCGTTACCCTTCGCTGTGCCTTAGGTCTGACGGTAGTTACTTTGCTGAGTTTTCCTTGCCTAGGTCTTAAGCGAGGCTCAGCTTGTTGGTGAGGCAATTGGGAAGAGGTTTCCCCTTCACCAGCAGGGCCCTTATCAGTTTGAGTCTTAGGCTGCTCGTCAGCAGCTACCGTCACCTCATCAATGGGAGGAGGAGGAGGAACTTGATGGATAGGAGCTGATGGTTCCTTATCGACGGCTGTGTCGCACACCTTCGATATCAGCTCCTCAATAGCCACATCCTGTACATCGAAATAATTGTGCAAAATAAGAATTAATTTTTGGTCCCCATTTTTAAAAGTCCAAATCGATTTTAAATATAATCGTTATCGACTATATATATAGTCGATATCGATTTTATATATGATCATTATCAACTCTATTAACAATCGTTATCGATTGTATATAGAGTCGATATCAATTGTAAATATAATCGATATCGACTCTATATATAATCAATAACGATTGTATATATTATCGTTATCGACTCTATATACAGTCGATAACGATTGTGTATATAGTCGTTATCGTCTCTATATACAGTCGATATCAATTTATATTAACAAAACTGAACATATAAAACCAGATTTCAACACATACCTTAGGTCTCGCCTCCAATAAATTTTCAAGAAGTTCTTTTATATTCGACTGGCCCTTTCTGACTAAAGAGTTATAGTGATTTAACTTCTGCAACTCCGCATCCCTTGAATTCAGCCGCTCTTTGAAGGAGTTGCATAGTTTCTCTACAGAAGCGCAACGTTTAGCCAGGGCCTTATTCTCTCCCTCCAAATCGCACACTCTTTGGGTGAGCTTCAAGTTCTTCAGCGTCAAATGGTCGACCCTCCTCAACAAAGAATCATTGGAGGTGGACAGTTCAGCTGGGCTATCTTTCGCTGCCAGGCTCTCCTTGGTGGCCTCCCTAGTTCTTGGCCAACCATCTCCCACATGGACGGGGCCCTTTTTCGAGGGGGGTTCTTCTTCTAACGTCGATGCGTCATCCCATTCTTCCTCTTCAATATTCTCGACCGGAATGTAATTTCTTTTCATCTTCGGTCGCATCTCTTCCACAGCTTTCTTGACCGGTTCTTTCCTCTTCCCCCCAACCTCCTTTTGAACCCGTAGATATTCTCTTAACACGGGTATCTCTAATTCAAAGCCCTGAGGCACGAGGGGAGCACGAACCTTTTGAAAGAAAAGGAAACATGGTAAATAACAGAATAAAATGATCGTACATATAATAAATCATTCTCAATTATGTAAAGAATCGGTACAGACTATTTAATAAATCGTTATCGATTCTGTACTGAATCGCTATCGATTATTAAATGAATTGGTATCGAATACTTAGTAAGTCATTATTGATTCTGAAATGAATCGCTATCGACTTACTAAGAAGTCGATACCGATTCTGTACTGAGTTGCTATCAACTTCTTAAAAAGTCGTTATCGATTCTGTAATGAATCATTATCGATTCTAGAATGAATCCGTCAGTTGCTTTTTGAATTGGCAATAGACCTCATACCTTGTTGTCTCACATCTGTCCGCGAGTGTAACCTTTGATCCTTGACTGCGCCCTGTCGGACTATTTCAGCAGTCGTGGGAAAGGTTCCTCGAGGCCTAGCTGGGATGGCGATATATCGGGCAGGATCTCATAAGCCCACCATTGAAGTACACATATGCATCCATATGTGTTGTACGTCTTCAGGGCTTTATCCATCTCGGCAGTCTTTCTATTCACCGCGCCGTTCATTATATACTCGATCAAGTCTTGGTAGATGTGCAGACCCCACGGAGTTTGGTTAAAGTTCTCTACATCATCGATGAGGTCGATGTGGTCTTCCGAAAGCTGATGGTGGGACCCGGGGAAGAGAAATATGCACAACACAAATAGAAGGGACAACTTTATGAAGTCCTCATCACTTTTCGCTCTCCAAATTGCAGCATCTATATGAGACCGGAGAATTTTTTCAGAAGGCGTTCCACGAAAGTATTTGTATCAAATGGTTTGTTCTTCCAATGGTTTAGCGGATGGGGTATACTTTTCTGGGCCAACTACGGCAAGGCCCAGCATCAATGCAATGTCTATCTTCCGAAGATAGACACCAGTCTTCCCAATTCGGAAGTGGTTTTTTTCAACCTAAAATGTCAACATCGCATCCACCACATCGAAAAGAAATCCCACACCCTTAGGCATTTGAAATATTGATCTCGCAACTTCTTCAAAGAAACTTCTTGGGGTAGCATTTTCGTAGAGATTCGAAATGGCACTGGGCGAACACTTGGCAATAGCTTGATGTACAACCATCTTGACAGCCTTTTGAAATGAACTATAATAAAAAAGAAAGGACTTAGCCCCATACTAACAAGGATAGTTTAAATGTTGAATGAAATGTAATATATAAATCCGATATCGATTACATATAGAGTCGATATCGATTATATATGTAATCGATATCGACCCTATATATAATCGATATCGACCCTAGATGTAATCGATATCGAGTCTAGATATAATCGATATCGACTCTATATGTAATCGATATCGACTCCATAGTCGTCATCGATTACATATGAAATCGCCATCAACTATTTACATAGTCGGTATCAACTCAATATAAAGTCGCAATGATCTCAAAATATTTATTTAGATTGAAAATATTTAATTTATTGACTCAAAAGATTTCATGAAGTCACCATTGAATCAAAATATTTCATTTACGTTCAAAATATTTCAATTACATTCATAATATTTCATTTACAATTAAAAATGAAAATAAAATCTTGCAGCAACGTCCTAAGGAAGATTCTTCGATAAAAGCGGTCCTTCGCTTCTAACCAAAATTCAGGAAGATGGATGAAGAGCAGGTGGTGGATGGGGTGGAGAGGCGGGTGGTTCCGTCTTAAGTTTCTTTTTCTTTCTTTTATTCTTTTTCTTTTCTTCCTTCTTCTTTTTCTTTTCTTCCTTCACCAAAATTTCCATTACTTCATCGTACTCATCCCACAGGAACTGCAGAGGATCTGGTTCTGGTGGTGGTGGTGGGTCCCCCCATATAGGCTCGAACTTGATTGGGTTATAGTAGATTTTTTCTTCGTCATCTAACATTGGGAAAAATATGGGCTGGTAAGGATGATAGGTTTGATAAGAATGAACTAAACCTGTATTTAAAGCTCTTAGATGGTGGAATACGAATCGTTATATTAAATTTTCTCATTCTTCCAAGCTTACTTCCCATAATGGTTTTACAAAAGGATAGTTGGCAATAAATTGAATGTCGGCTGAGATAAATATAAAACCTCGTATGATTTATTATGGGATATGGCATCAAGGATAATAATTATAGGGAAATTAATTCATATGATGGGTATTAATTATGTTCATAGAGAGTCGATATCGATTTTTTATAGATTCGTCATCGACTATTTATATAGTCGATTAGATTACGACTACATATGTAATCGTTATCGACTCTACATGTAATCGATAGCGACTCAATATGTAATCGGCAACGATTACATATAAGATCGATATCGATTTCATATGGGAAAACCTTAAAATATTATGTCAAAATGTGCATCAAAGAGAGGAGAAAAAAAAAATCTAAAGCAATGGAAGGTAATTTTAATTCCAACTTACAGATTTGGTAGCTTGAAGATTGTAGATCTGAACGCTAGCGTCTACGAAGCGACAACGACTCTCCATCTACTTCGAACGAAAAAGTAAACAGTAAATGATTTGAAAAGAGGACGGCTATTTATTACATTGGGGGTAGTTTGGGCATTTCCTAAAGGCGTGCATCAGCTCGGCGCGCAGCGGGTTTGTTTGGGTAAAAGTGAAACTACAGGGCTTCTGACGTAAAAGGCGTATCTGACAGGGCCGGTCAGGTAAATTTCCCATTAGCAAATGGTGGGATGACGTTGGTGCTTCATCTGATTCCTTCTCTATAGTCACTAAATTCAAAATGCTCAAGTGTTACATCTCTAAATGGAACAAATCCTCGGTCAACAATTCTAAACCAGTTGAAGTTAACCTTGTTACGAAAATTGAGGAAATTTATTATTTCAAAGAAAACAGACCACTATCAGCTGATGAAATCCTCGAAAGTGAGCAGGCCAAAATAAATTGGGAAATTTACCTGACCGACCCTGTCAGATGTACCTTTTACTGTAGAGACCCTATATGTGCAACCGTGGGATCCGTGACGGTCCCGTCGCGACGATGCTCTCTCTAATGAAAATATAGAGTTGCCACCTGGAGCTTTCAGTGTCCCGGGATACCTAGTTCATTTTTATGAGCACCGAAGTGCTAAAAATATGACTCTGAATCCGGTCTACACCAAAGGCTCTTGGGTAGGGGCTTCGTTTATCGATCGAGAAGGTGTTAGGCACCCGATCAACCCGCTTAACGCGGTCTCTACTAATTGCCAACAATAAAATAGATTAAAAGAAAAGGAAATGGTTTTCTCTTGCCCAAATGGGCCTCCAATGCTATTTGTGCCCCTCCGTTCCTACCGAAAATTCGGCGGCGTAATGGCACAAATGAGAGGGTAGGGAGTGCTGAAGAGAAATAGGAGAAGAAAGGGGAGAGTCGGAGCCCTCGAGCCCTTGTAGCACCGTAGAGGAGCCTTGCGTGGCTTGCTTTGAGGAGCTTTTGAAGGCTTCGTATGGTGGAAAATGGGGTCCTAGGACTTAAAGCTAAGAGTTAGGGGATGGAGGCTAGGGGATCACAGACACCTAGGCTAAGGGTTTTGGATGCAAGAACAAGCTTGAAATAAGGTTGGGAGGTTATGGAGTTTAGGTGAAAATAATGCACAAAAGGGAGGAAGAACTTCTCACTTTGAGCTCTTTCTCTCTTAAGCAATTTTCTCAACCCTTAAACCAAGGGGAGGGGGGCTCTATTTATAGGAAAAGGGTAAGTTAGGAGGCTACTTAGAGGCTAAACAAGTTTAAGAATTAGGTAATGGGCCATCTAAGGTTTCCTAGGATTTTAAGGGTTTGGAAAGGTGTGAAGGTGGTTTTAATGGTGGATGATAGGTTAGTGTTTCAAATCACTTAAGGGTTGCAAATAGGCATTAAAAAGGGTGCAACAAAGTTATCAAAACACACCCCAAGGACTGAGGTGGTCAACAAGTCAAACCCCAATCATAAAATTTGGGGTAAAACCCAATAGTTACTGTTCATATGCCTGGCGCAACTATTAGTTGCGCCAGGCAAATGCACAGTAAAACAGTAGCGAATAGTAGCCTAGAAGTTAGCCTCGCGAGGGGTTGGGGGACCCATTTATGTCTGGCGTAACTATTAGTTGTGCCCAGCCATTTCTGGGGGAAAAAATCCTGGCGCAACTATTAGTTGCGCCAGGCAAATTCAGGGGGAAAATGGCTTGGGACAACTATTAGTTGCGCCAGGTAAAAATCCCTCCAAAAAAACTCGATTTTCAAATGGCCATAACTTTTGATATACAACTCCGATTGAGGTGATTCTTGGCTCGTTGGAAAGCTGGAGAAGTCATCTTTCTAATGGTTTATAATTTGATATTAGTAGAAGACATCAACTAGTCCTGGGGCACCACTCTTCATCCATTACCTAGGAAGGTTAGGTTTAGGGTTCAGAATGGGTTCTAAGGGTCGGGATTGGTTTCTAAAGGTTTGGGATAGGTTCCTAAGAGATATAGGGTGATTCCTAAGAGTTTAGGGTGATTCCTAAGGGTTCCATTCATGCCATCAAAAGCTCAGAATTGCACCTCTCTCGAAAGGTGTTTCGATCCGGCCTTGGGCCAAATTTTGGTGTCTACAGATGTCCCTCTTTGGTATCCGATCACTAGTGATCGTATGCCAAAGAAAAGAGACATCCGAAGAGGCCCAAGGCAATACTGACGGGTCCGTTGTATTCAGAACAAACTTCAAACATCAGGTGAGTAACATGGTGAGATAACGAAAGCCCTGGAGTGCCAGGCTAATCATTCGTTTCTCGAGGTCATTGGTTCCCAAGCGCTTAGCGACATTACTGGGCATAACCAAGGTGGCATGAGTTGCGAACCCCCTATAGTGGGGAAAGACGTTCACTTCTCGGGATGATTTTAAAGGTATTTGATGTTTATGATTTACTCTGAATTCAACAACATCGTAAGTAGGAGGGGTGATCGACCCACATTCAAAGATAGGCGCGAAGTAAACATACACAAGGCTCCACAGTTTGCGTCCAATCCTACAAGGCATTTGATGGCCTCATTAGATTATTCGCGGGTGCCCCTGCAGAAAGCAGGGTTCGAGATCTTTGGGCGAACCCATCAATCCCAAAGTTTATTTAGCATGACCACGTGATCGGAGTGAATAGATGTCACAATGCTTTTTCGGTGTGCGTGCCATTTTTCAAAACGTGCCCTAGATCCACATGACCCAGAGTATCTAGTTTCAACTCCCTTGAACAGATCCAACCACATCCAATCTCACAATGATCATAGCATCAATTAACTATGCACACTCATGCACCCATCGGGGGAAATAAGCAACAACGAAGGCGATGAAAGCCCCGACCCGGACCCGCCCGAGTATAATTTACGAGGACAAACAACCATCATACGGATACCCAGACGCAAGGCGTACACTTTATAGGGATACCGCTGCCCATACAGGTTTTAAGCATGTAGAAAATAAAAGGGAAATGAACCCTTCTGAATGCATGGTTGCACATAGTTCGATTAGCACTTAATTTCATTCTTGACAGGTTGGTTACAACCAACGATTGATCTATTCAAGTGAAGGTTTTGAAGCTTAAGATGCTTAAGTTCATATAAGTCCAAAACAAGATTTATCAACTTTGATTGAAACATTGGCCGCTTTTGCTCCTACCTTGAAGTAGGATCGATCCGGCGAACCTCGATTCGAGGACTTTAATGGCACTTAATGCATTGCCGATAAAATATTAACATTTTGCTGCCTTATGCTTGTGTGCCCCATGGGGAGTCCATTTTTTGGTTTTCCATCGTTTATGTGATTTTTTTGAATTTTCTTATTGCTATCTTGTATGATTTTTTTGGGAGTTTATCATTTTATGTAAATTTTTTTTGAATTAAGAAGCTATCATGCGAAATTTATTGAAGTTTAGAAGCTATCATTTCATGTGACTTTTTGAAATTTTGAAAGCTATCATTTCACGTGAATTTTTTGAAGTTTAAAAGCTATCATTTCATGTGAATTTTTTGAAATTTTGAAGTTTATTATTTTTTGGATTTTTTTGAATTTTGGGCTTTTCTGTGGGGATTTTTTTTTTATTTTTGCTGGGATTTTTTGGAGTTTATCATTTTATGTGGATTTCTTGGAATTTTGGAGTTTCTGGTGAACACTTCTGGCTTCTCCGCTGGGGATTTTTTTTTTTTTTATATATATAGGACCGAAGTGCGGGCTGACCCTTGTCTGCTTTTTATTTTAGCATGGCCTTTGTTTGGCAAGTCGAATGATGATTGATATGTCGTCTTGGGGGCGCGTGCATCAGACGGGGGCAGTGGCATGAATCCACTAAGGGGAGCGGGGGACCCGGTCTCCTTATCTGGCCCAGACCCGGCCCAAGATGTGGCCTAAGTGTCTAGCGCAACTATTGGTTGCGCCAGGCCACTAGAGGCCTCAAAATAGCCCGGCGCAACTAATAGTTGCGCCAAGCAAGTGAGGGGTGAAATTTTGCCTGGCGCAGCTATTAGTTGCGCCAGGTTTAACTGGGGTTTAAAAGACAGCCCGAACACGGGCTGTGGGGCCTTTTATTCGAAAAAATTTTCTTCCCTCTTCTTCCTTGTAACCGAAAACTGCCCCCCCCCTTTTCCTAAGGTTCCTTTACATAGTCTCTTCGCGTGTCCATCGCCTTTGTTTTACTCGTGGATTGGTCGCGGGTGCGTGCTTAGATCAAATACCCCTTCTTCTTCATAGGGTAACCATTTAAACTCATTTTTCTTGAATTTTCTTGCTCCTTTATGCAAATGTGATCATGATCTTGCATTTCCTTGATGATAAATGATTTTTATTTTTATTATGAGCATGTTTATTGATGATGAGTTGAGAATTTTTCATGAATAATCCCCCCATTTTTGGTGTTTTATGGTTTTTTTTTTTTTGTGCCTAACATATATATATTTTTTTTTTGTGTTTTTCTTTTTTTTTATTTGTTTGTGTATATAGAAGGGATTTCATTTTTGTTGTTTTTTTTTTTTTTTTTTTTTGTTGTATATAAAGCAATGATGATGATTTTTTTTTCTTCTCTTTTTTTTTTTATATATTTTTTGAATCCTAATTTAAAAAGATTTTTTTTTTGGTTTTACTCTCTTTTTTTTGCATTTTAATTAAGGTAGAGAATTTTTTTTGTTTCTATTTTAAAGTAAGGGATTTTTTTTGTGAAAGATTTTTTTTGGCTCTTTATTCAAGGTAAAGAAGAGGGTTTTTTTTTGTTTCTTTTTCCTATTTAGGATAAGGGATTTTTTTGTGAAAGATTTTTTTTGGGCCTCTTTATTCAAGGTAGAGAAGAGAGATTTTTTTTGTTTCTTTTTCCTATTTAGGATAAGGGATTTTTTTGTGAAAGATTTTTTTTTTGGCCTCTTTATTCAAGGTAGAGAAGAGAGATTTTTTTTGTTTTTATTGAAAGTAAGGGATTTTTTGTTTTGCCTTTTTATTCCTGAAAGTTAAGGAGAAATGGTTTTGGGTGTCTTCTTTTTTTTTTTTATTAAGGAAGAGGATTTTATTCCTGGTTTTTCTTGTTATTTTTCTACGGGACCTATTTATTTTGATTTTTGATTTTATGGGAAGAGAAAGAGATGTTTTTGTTTGCTTTTGAAGATAAAAAAGGGGAAGGGATTTTTTGCATTTTCTCATTTTAATTAAAAGGGGGTATTTTTATTTACGTGTGTGTATCTTTATATATTTTTTTTTTGGAATAGAGAAAGAGGAAAAGGGGTGGACACACTCACCTTCTCTTGGCGTGTAGCACATAAATTGTTCTTTTATCACTGATCTGCTTTGATGTGACTGTTTTGTTGCCCCAGCATGTCAGGCGGCGAAGAGCACATCCCTGAGGAAGGTCAAGAGCAGGGGCCTGAGATAGTATATGGTTCGCGAGGGGAGCAATTTATCTGGGTGGAGCGGAGAGCAGGTCCCTGGCTCGAGATGCAGGGTGAGGCTGCCCGGGTCGGCCTCTTACATCAACAGTACACTCACATCTCAAACTTCGGCATAGCGGGCAAGGTAACAGATAGGTTCAATTTCTTTCTTTTGCGCAGCTTTACTCTACTTCCACAATCTGATGTGTATTTCTTTGGGTGCAGGAGCTGCCTACCATTGTATTCCGCGGGGGGTGGCTCGACTTCCACGAGTTCTATCGTTATGTCCCTCCGGTGGTGAAGGTCCTGTTGGAGCAGGTGGGCTTTGGAGGGTTTCTGTCCTGCCCCCCCATGAGAGCAGATGTGGCCTATCTGAAGGCTTTGATTGAGAGGTTTGGGCCTGAGACCATGACCTTCCACATGCCTTATGCTGAGATGATGCTGACGCCCATTGATTGGGCCATGATTACTGGTATCCGGATCGGGGGGTGCCGATCTCCACCTTAGCAGTACCGAGCCGTGAGGACATTACTCTGTTGATCGGAGCCTATCCTCCTTGTGGGCAGACCCACGGCACAGAGGTCAAGATGTCCTGGTTGACCTCCCTTTTTACTGCTGATGAGATGGTGGACCTGGGTCAGCCGGATCGGGAGCTCTATATCATGCTGGAGCGTGCAATTGTTCTGGCTCGTATCACTCTCCTACTTCTACTGGGCAAGACCCTCTTTACAAATGCCAGCGGGGGATGAGTCATCTTGGCCCTATTAAGCGTGATGGATCCTTGGGTCGACGTTCCTAGGTATGATTGGGGAGGGGCTGGATATGCATGGTTGATGTACAGCCTAACATTGGTCACGATCGGGGACTCGAAGTCTGCCGTAGGATTTTGGGCTGCCCTGGAGGTAATTCCTCATCCCTTTTATTTTTGCCATTTTTGAATGAAGGGTCTTTATGTGTTATTGATCTGCTTTTTGTGTCATGCTCCTATTTCAGGTGTGGGGATATCACCACTTCCACCCTGGGCATCCGCTCCTATTCTCGGAGGTGTTTACCTATCCCCTCCTCAGCAATTGGAACCATTCCCGGCGCCGTGACGTGGGCCTAAAGCACTTAGAGATGGGCTTGAGGTCTCAGCTTGATTTGATGGTCCCCGAGTAGGTGACGACTTTTCGACCTTTGTTCGCTTTTAGTTTGGACATTTCTTCTCTTTTTTCTTTGCTGAGGTGTTGCCTGCTTGGTGTCTCTTCCTTGGTTGTAGATCCTCCCCGACCCGTACCTGACGTCACGCTTCTAGGACCGAGCGGCTGTGGGCGCCTCCCGTCTATTCAACAATCGCCGCGTCATCTTCTTTTACGGGGCATGGGCTCGGTGCTATTATCTGGGGGAGAGGGTGATACACCAGTTCCAGGGCTACTATGCCATTCCTGTAGACCCTCCGGCAGATGTTTGGAGTCCTGCTGGTAGCATCGAGGACCTGACGGCGGCTTTCTTCAACCATGGGTTCCCCATTCATGCTCTTCAGGTGCCTGGGGACTATCATTATTGGTATGAGTGTCTGCCTCATCGATTCATCTTGCCGCGCTTTGTCCCTAGCGCTAACTTTCTGGTATTTGGTGGCCCGGTTGGTCAAGTAATCAGCTCAGATTAGTTTCCCCTTATATTTTGAATCGGCCCTTGTCTCAGTAGATCTTTTCTTTTGTTCCCAGTTTGCTCCGGGAGATGATTCGGATGGTGGAGGTGGGCCGAGTACTACTGATGCGTCTGGCGTAGATCCCTCTGGTGCTGGTCCTTCCATTGTAGGTCCCTCGGGTGATGGTTCCTCGGGTGTCGGTCCATCGGGCACCTCTCAAGCGGATATCCCTGGTAGCGGCCCGTCCGTGATTTATGGGACCTTCCGATGCCTAGATGATAGTTTCCTCTTGGGCCGCTGTGCTGACGTGGATCGGCAGGCCCGGCTTTCAGTTGAGGCGGCCAGTGTTCCCCCTCCCAAGGTGGTTCCAGGGGTAAGTCTTCGGATGTGTCAATCCTCCTCTACTTTGGTTTTCTTCTGCACAAGCTGCTAGGGGTATCTTGACAACTGAACATTATCTCGCAGGACTTCAACTCGGTAATGGAATATGCACAGTATCATCGTCACTTGGGTGAGCTCAGGGAGGTGGAGACGGTGAGTACCTGGCTGCTTGACTCCTCTCCTTCCTTTCTTTGTTGTTGGCCCCTATACTGATCTTGGCCTTGATTTTGCTTTGCAGCGTGCCAGAGCTAAGGAGTCGCGCTCCCTGTTGAGTAGGATCTCGCAGGCATGGTCCAGAGTGGGGGACATGAGGACCTTCTAGAGCTCCTCTCGCCGTCGCAAGAAGTCCAAGGGGGCGAGCCAAGAATAGGCTTTAGTCTTTTTTGCTTTTAAAATTCAGTACTTTTGAAGTTGGATTTGGATTTGTAGACATTTTATGGGATGGATGATGTGATGATTTTCTTTTGGACATATATCTCTGACAACGCTCTTAATGCCTTTGCTTCGAATCCATGTCATAGTTTCCTTGCTCTTTATGTCTATCTCTCTGCAGGATGTGTTTGCCCAACGCTTGCCCCAATGTAGGATCGATCCTGCACATAACAAAGTGATGCTTTAAACTGTTAGTGATCGTAAAGGCAGGTGTACAAAATAAACAACAAACAGGGAGAAAGTCCCCCCTCCAAATAGGTTTGAACATGGCTGTAGAGGGGGGGACCTTGGTGTGGCGCAACTAATAGTTGCGCCAATAGGATTTGGGGGCCACAACATGCTGGCGCAACTATTAGTTGCGCCAGGCTTATTTTGGGGAAACAATTCGTTGGCGCAACTAATAGTTACGCCACCTCAAACTTGGGCGGCAGTGGGTTTTTATATGTCCGAGTGGGCCCAGAAATCAGCTCTTTTTGTTTGACCTGACTCCTTTGATCGGTTCTTTTTGCTCTCATTTTTTCCAAGGCGGGTCCATCACCATATACTGACTTTTATCCTCTCAAAAGATCCTTGTACATTCATGGACCCGCTTTCTAACCCTCCCTTGCGTGGAGGGCCTAGAGCCAACTTATCCTCTTTGTTGGGTGGGGGGCCCAAATTCTTAATGGCCTGGTTTGGGAGCCTGAATGAGAGCGAGCTCGCCAATTTGGAACGCCTTGGGCTATCTCGCGTTCCTTCCTTCTTAAAGATTCCTCTCCAATTGGAATTTCTTCATGCTGCTGCTTCATTTTGGGATGTGAGCTCCCACGTATTTCATTTTGGGAAGCGGGAGCTGACCCCAACCCTTGAAGAGTTGTCCAATCTATCTGGCCTGAAGCTTCACCGGGTCCTTGCCAGAGTCATGCCCCGACCGGGATATTCCAAATCTGTCCATCTTATTCTCGATTTGAAGAAATCTGAGTATGAGAAAAGTCTCGTCGGGGGGCCCACAAGGTGTTCGCTGAAATTCCTCAAAGAACTTTTCGGCGATGAAAGTCTACAAAAATTGCCAGTTAGGAACGCCTTTAATGTGAAAGCCCTAGCGCTCGGTCTCATCTCCGAAATCCTCTTCTACACTGTGGGAGATAGCTTCTCGTTGGCAATTTGTGATGTTTTGACGGAATTGGAGGCGGGCCGGTCCCTGATGCATTTGGTGCTGGCCGAGTTGTATCGATGCCTTGACTCCTTTGCTCTGGGTAAGGCGGAGGGTCTTCGGGGATGTCCCTTGCTACTTCAGGTTTGGTTGGGTGAGCATTTTGCCGTTTTGGGGCCCGTGCCCCACTTTTATATCGCCCGAGGTGAGGTGGTTCAATGTTTTCTGGGTAGATGCCACCTTGCGATGCACGTGCACCTGAAACTTTGGTTGGTTGATGCTGAGCTGATATGGAGGCTTCCTTGGTTGGATCGAACCTTCCCAGTGATTCGCTCTAGAGACCATGAGGGCATCACCCTCCTAGGCTTAACTGGCAGTACCTTCTACTTCCCATTCAGTCTATCGCTACCAGCTTCTCCTTTATGCGATGTGAGTTTTTCTGGGCGATCATCTGGGGACATGGATCGGATTGCTGCCCTTTGGGAGACGCGTCAGTCGACGCTGATGTGCGACATTGAGCAGGGAGACTCAGTTAGGGTTTCTCCTGAGTATGAGGCCTGGCTATTGACTGAGCGACCTGATACGGATGGCCCAGACTCGTCAGAGATCATTGACATTGGGGGTCCCTAGCCAAAGAAAGAGACGGCACTCCGAGCTTGCATCGACTTTCTGGTGGACGAGAAGAGGGTTTTGCAAGAGCTTTTGGCGCATGAGAAGGTTAGAGCCGATACAGCAGAGAGTGAGGCCCTTCGTTTGAAGGGATCGCTGAGCCTTGCTTTTGGAGCCGCCGACTCTTCTCGAAAGAGGTTTAAGAGCTTGCATGGACGTTGGCTGACTGAGAGGAATTTCCGAGAGGATGACCTTAATGCTGAGATTAGCGCCTTGAAGCATGAGCTGGGCCGCTGATTCCCTCCTGCGCATGGAACTTTTTACACAGATCAAATACACAGAAAAAGGGGCATAAGAACCCCTTTGCAGATACACACACATTTTTCGTATACATATTTTATTATATTTTATTTTTTGTTTTCGTCTCATGCCTGTAAAAAGGGAAGCACGCTAGTCACCACACCGACTATTTTGGGATGTCGTGTGAGTGGTGCGAAAGGCAGTTTACTATATACATCTACACAGGCTTTTTGGCTTTTTGGCTGCATTTTTTTTTTTGTTTTATGCATTTTTGGTTGTTGTTGTTTTTTTTTTTTTTTTGGAGCCTTAATCAGTGGGGCGAAATTATGGGTCCCATTTTGAGCATGGCCAAACCCTTTTCATGCAGTCGGTCCTGAGTGGGTTTTCAAATTCACCAAGGCTAGAACGTTAATCCCTTTGGATTGAGTCAAACTTTTCTCCTCGTCTCGGGTCATATGTTTGACAGTGTGGTTTCACAAAGACAATTCCGATCGAGAACTGATCTGATTTAGCATGAGCGACCCAATCGGACAAAAAAAAGGGTCCTCAAACATCAATCAATCATTTCAAACCTTTCCTATTTTCTCTCTCTCTCTCTCTCTCTTTTTTTTTTTTTATTTATCTCCCTTTTTACCCGTGGCGCCCCTTCGGGTTTTCACCACATCCATGAGTTTAGCTCTCTTACCCCAGGCGCCCTTTCGGGTTTTCACCTGGTCCGCACAAGCCCGCTGTTTTTACCCGTAGCACCCTTTCGGGTTTTCACCACGTCCATCCTGCTTTGAGCTTGTATTTTTATTTTTATTATTTTTTCATTTTATTTTTATTTCTCCCTTCTTTTTTCTTATCTCTTTCCAAGAGCCACGACATAGACGTTGATTTCGTCATAGTCGACTGGATGGGGTTCTGGTGTCGTCTCACGACTCGGCTCATGTTGACTTAACAAATATTATAACTGCTTGCGAACCTACAAAGAGGGCTTCCTTCAGGGTGTAGCTTGGCCATGGGTTAGGTTAGGATTTGAAGGTATGCTGGGTTAAAAGGATTTCCTTGATACGGCTTCAGTTTTCTCGACATACTTTCTTTCTTGGGGGTTTTCCTGTACATGCCCTGTGATTCTTCTACATTTTTTTTGTTCTTTTTGCTTCATTTCAGGCAATCTCTTTTTTAGGATTTGCTTTTTCAATTTCTTTGGATTTTGGTAGTAACTTTATACACATGCATCTTTTCTCTCTCTTTTGGTATATGTATATATATATATATATATTTTTGGGGAATGGGTTTACTGAAAGAAAGGCCCAGGCTCAAATGGGGTAGCAAAGGATATCATCATTTTTAGGGATGCTTTTTTGGCTACTGTATTTGGAATGATGGCCTCTTTTAGGTGGTTCTTAAGCAGTTGCGTATCTGTTTCATCAATACTTATGTTGTCGTGATGGACTAAGAGTAGAACCGTCGGACGTATCCAGCGTTGATGGGCTCAGGAAAATGATCTCCGCCCATGGTGGCGAGGCGGATGGCGTATCTCGGCAGCACTTCTCGAATGACGTATGGTCCATCCCAGTTCAGCTTAAACTTTCCTCTTAGATCGGCATGGAGGGATGGGAAGATCTTCTTTAGCACAGTGTCTCCTACCTTTAGATCTCGACCGCGGACACGTTTATTGTAAGCGCGTGCGATTCGCCCTTGGTAAACTTGAGTGTGGCATAAGGCTAGGAGTCTCTTTTCATCCAGTAAGTTCAGCTGATCAAAGCGTGATCTCTCTCTTTCTGCTTCGAGTAAGCCTGATTCCATGAGGATTCGAAGCGAGGGTACTTCAACCTCCACCGGGAGGACGGCCTCAATTCCATACACAAGGGAGAATGGTGTTGCCCCTGTAGCGGTACAGATCGACGTTCGGTAGGCCCACAAAGTAAATGGTAGCATTTCACTCCAATCTCGATAAGTGACGACCATTTTCTCAAGGATGCGAACGACTGTCTTATTCGTGGCTTCCACGGCTCCATTAGTTTGAGGTTGATAAGAGGATGAGCGATGGTGCTTGATCTTATATTGCTCGCAGAAGTCTCGGATGCACTTATTCGCAAAGTTCGTGCCGTTGTCCGTGATGATATATTTGGGTACTCCAAATTGGCACACAATATTATTCTTCAGAAACTTCTCGACGTGACTGGCAGTGATGTTGGCATATGACACCGCTTCTACCCACTTGGTGAAGTATTCAATGGCGACTAGGATGAATCGATGTCCGTTTGATGCTTTTGGATTAATCATTCAAACAACATCAAGGCCCCAGGTAGCAAATGGACAAGGAGTGGTCATGCAGTGAAGATCAATGGCAGGAGCGTGTATCAGACTGGAGTGTTCTTGACACTTGTAGCATTTTTGAACATGTTTACAGCAATCCGATTTCATAGTGGTCCAGAAGTATCCTTGCCGTAGAATTTTCTTAGCGAGCATGTGACCGCTAACGCGGGCTCCGCATACTCCCTCATGGATTTCTTTCATAATGTCGACCACTTCACTTTCAGTAAGGCACCTGAGTAAGATGTTATTGTATGATCGCTTGTAGAGGCATTCCCCGCAAATGATGTAACCTGCTGCTAAATGTTGAATGGTTCTTCGGTCAGTCTTGGATGTACCCTCGGGGAAGGTTAGGGTCTCGAGGAAATTCTTGATATCTGAGAACAAGGGTGGCTCATCATCAGGCTTTGTAGGTTCCTCAATCTGGAGGCAGAAGGCCGGTTCATTCCTCTGCTCGATCACGATCAGCTTCATTTCAACACCATAGGGGATTTCAATCATTGATGCCAAAGTTGTTAATGCATCGGCAAAGCGATTCCTTATCCGGGGGATATATGAGAAAGTCATATCTTGGAAGCAAGCTATCAGGTCCTCGAGGTGTTCATGATAGGGGATCAGCTTCTCATCTTTCATCTTCCAGTCACCATTCGTTTGGCATATAATTAACTGTGAATCGCCAAATACCCCAAGGTGAGTTACTTTCAGATCGAGGGCCGCCTGCAGACCAGTGGCGCAAGCCTCGTACTCAGCCATATTGTTAGTGCAAGGGAAGTTGAGTTTGATAGAGACCGGTACATGGGATCCTTTTGATGAAATTAGGATGGCACCAACTCCTTGGCCCTCGACATTTGCTGCCCCGTCAAATTGCATTACCCATGATTCTTCTACTTCTTCTGTATCGTCCTTCGTCATGAACAAGATATCTTTATCTGGGAATTCGATTCTTAACGGCTCATAGTCAGGTAAAGGATTATCAGCAAGATGATCGCAAGCGCCTGCCCCTTGATCGATTTTTGAGTGACGTACATGATGTCAAACTCAGATAATAAAAGTTGCCATCGTGCGGTTCATCCAGTGAGAGCTGGCTTTTCAAATAGGTATTTCAACGGGTCCATTCGGGCCAAGAGCAGAACGGCCTGGGATAGTAAGTAGTGGCGGAGCCTTTGAGTAGCCCATACAAGAGCTAGGCATGCTTTCTCCAAATGAGAGTAGCGCGTCTCGTAATCAGTAAACTTCTTGCTTAGATAATAAATGGCCTGCTCTCTTCTTCCTGTTTCATCGTGCTACCCCAAAACACATCCCATCGAAACTTCCGTCGTGAAGAGATACATCAAGAGTGGTCTCCCTGGCTCTAGTGGTACCAAAACAGGTGGATTCAGGAGGTAGCTTTTGATTTTATCGAACGCTGCCTGACAATCATCATTCCATTCAAAGGGCGAATTCTTCCTTAGCAGCTTGAAGATCGACGTGCAGATTGGAGTTAGTGCAATGAATCGACTGATATACTGTATTCTGCCCAAGAACCCTCTAACCTCTTTCTCGGTGGACGGCGGTGGCATTTCAGTGATGGCTTTGACTTTGATTGGGTCGACCTCGATCCCTCTCCTGCTGACGATGAATCTTAACAATTTCCCTGACATGGCGCCAAATGCGCACTTTTGTAGATTCAGTCGTAGTCGATATTTCCTTAGCCTTTCAAACAGCTTCTGAAGGTTTACTAGATGGTCGCTTCGCTCTGGTGACTTAGCTATCATATCATCGACATATACTTCAATCTCTCGATGCATCATGTCATGAAATAGTGCAGTCATAGCTCTCCGGTATGCTGCACCGGCATTCTTTAGCCTGAATGGCATGACTTGATAGCAAAAGGTTCCCCAAGGGTCGCGATCAACCTTTGCCATTTTTATCTGATTATATCCTAAAAATCCATCCATGAAAGAGAGCATCCCGTGCTTAGCTGTGTTATCGACCAAGATGTTGATGTGTGGCAGTGGGAAATCGTCCTTTGGGCTTGCTTTGTTCAAATTGCAGAAATCGATGCACATGTAGACCTTTCCATCCTTCTTCGGCACATGTACGACATTGGCTAGCCACTGCGAGTACTTGGATACCATGAGAAACCATGCATCATATTGCTTGATGACCTCATCTTTGACTTTCAGCATCCATTCCGAAGACGCTCTCTACCTTGGATGGCTTCATATCAGGGTAGAGAGGCAACTCATGCTCGACCAAATCGGTGTCCAGACCAGGCATGTCCTCATACGACCAGGTAAAAATGTCTTGGTATGACCGAAGGAAGTCGATCATGCTCTTTCTTTCCTTAGGGGACAGTGATGTTTCAATTTTGGTTATCCTGGGAACCTCCTCAGTCCCTAGATTGACGTCTTCAGTCTCTTCGACAATGGGGGTAGGGTCATGCTCAAAGTCGGCAAATCGGTCAAGGAGCTCATTGGGGAGCTCCTCGAGGGGGACATCCTCGTCCAGACTCGTGATCCCTACCTCTTCTTGTATTTCTACAGGGAAGGGGTCGATTTCACGTGGGACGGGCATTTCGATTAAGGCATCCTTTTGAGAGACTTTTTCTGGAATTTTAAATGACAATATTTTTGGACTTTGGATTTTTTCAATGTTTTTGAAATTTTTATTTTCTTCCATGTTTTTAGGATTTTATATTTTTTCCATGTTTTTGGGATTTTTGTTTTCTTCGGAGACGGGCCCTTGGCAAGGCGGGTTGCTATATACACAGGGTATTGCCTGCCAAGGGCTTATCTCACTTTTTATAGGTTGTTTTTTTTTTGAGAAACAGGCACCAAACTTTAGGCCACTTCCTGCTTCCAGAGTTTGGGGCAAAGATGCCCGATTATGCACTGAGTCGCTTCCGTTACTGTTGGGATGGAGGTGTGTTGGTATGGCTCATTGGAGTCAGCCTCCATCATGTTAATCCCCATTTCATCTGAGATGACATCCTCAAATGTTAACACGGCTTTGTGGTGATTCACCACAAGAGGAGCTTGTTCAGGTACCGACCATCGTTCCTCAAAAAGGGACAATGCGGCCAAATCTATCTCCAAGTGGGAAGGGTGATCTGGGGATTGGTGGGATGAACTGGGGCTTTGAGTTTGTGTGGGGTCAAATGGGTTGCCCCATTCTGATCGATTTTTACGACCCCTACGCTGACAAAGGAATCCCTGATGTGTGGCCAAGGGCGAGTTTCTCTTCTATGTTGATTCCTTGAGCTCTTACAGTTGCGGCGACTCTGGCTTTCTTTTTGGCCTCTCGAACCTCTTCTTCTGTGGGCTTGTATCCCAGCTCGAATCTTACTTTTTATCCCTTGGCCACAACTGGCTCTCTTCTACCTTGTAATTTGGGTCCCAGACCCCTTCCTTTCTGATAGCCCCACTTTTGGAGCATTGCCACTGCTGCTACCATACCGCCTCCCGTTTTAGACATGATGCCCTCCATGGGCTCTGGGAGTATTGCCGACACCTCGTATTCAAATCGTGGAGGTCGACGCCGGCGTGTGGTACATCCAGCATATTAGGTTTTTCAACACTATTGGTGGCTTTTTCTTTCTCACCATGCCCCTCCCCAATGATTGTAACAATTTTATGCCCAGACACGAATTTGAGCTTCTGGTGCAAAGTGGACGGTATGGCTCCGACCTCGTGCAGCCACGGGCGCCCCAATAATAAGTTAAAGGAAGATTTAATATCTATGACTTGAAACAAGATGGAAAAGGTCGTTGGCCCTATCAATAGCTCAAGATCAACTTCTCTCATTATTTCTCTTCTAGTATTATCAAACCCTCTAGCGTTGGTTCTGGTGGGCCTTAACATGCATGGGTCAACCCTGATCTTGGTGGCGGTTCTTAACGGGCATATATTCAATGCAGACCTGTTGTCAATTAGTACTAAGGGAATGACCATGTTTCCGGATTCAACAGTTATATTCAAAGACTTGGAATGGCTACACCCTTCTTCTGGCAAATCAGCATCAGAAAATGAAATGGCATTCGGAGCCATCACTTGCCCAATTATCTGCCCAACTTCATCTGGGCTGACCTGGAGCGATACATGTGCATTCTTTAGCGCCCCCATTAATTCTTGGAAATGGAGTGGGGACATCATCAGCAAATCCCATACAGTGATGTGGGACGACATTCTTCTCAACTGAGTTTCCAATATGTGTTCTCGACTCATCTTCTCGAAGGGGTTCACCGCGCTGTCTTTCTTTCCTTCGGGTTGGGCTTGTGCTGCTGTTGGTACTTCTGGCTGCTTTGATATCCTCCCTGACCTAGTAACAAAATCTACTGCCCCTTCTCTACTGTTGTTGCTAGCATTTACATCTATTTGTTCGTAGCTCAGTGGGACCTGATGAGGATCATAGGTTGGTCCCGAGAGCTAGAAAGGTATGGCTGCCGGTGCTTGAGGCACTTGTACTGTCGGCTAAGGAGGTGGGGGTAATATTTGGTTCACCTTGGTGGCAATTGGTTGGGTGGAAAGATTGTGCCAAATGGGGGTGGTGAAGCTTGAGGGTGGTGGCATTAGAGGGAAGGAGGTAAAGGTAGGCCATTGATAGTTTGCTGGTGGTAGATGGGGGGTTTGATGGGCCGTTAGGTAATTGACCGAGGTGACGGGGTTCATAGGCGAAACTTGGGGTGATGGGATGGGCATAGGCCATTGATAACTGATGGGTGTGGGTGTTGGATTGGGGGCCTGGTGGCTTAAGGGGTGATCAATGGGGGTTGTGGTGTGTGGTGGTAATAGAAATGGGGCGGGCGTGGGCCATTGATAACTGGCGGGTGCGGGAGTAGGATTGGGGGCCTGTTGGCGTATCGGGTAATTTGTGGTATATGGTTGGTATACATTTATATTCACATAATTAACAGGTGTGGTGGATGGAAAATATGCCCTGAGATCCAAAGGTTCTGATTGCGGAGTCGAGTTGGGAAAATAATCTGATAAATTTAGGGGTTCAACAACCCCGATATTCCTTTCCTCAATTTTTTTTCACAGTGGTGCTACATAACTCTCCCGATCACTGATATAATCGGATGAGTCAAACTCAAACTCTTCCTCATCCTCTATCATTCCGATGGTGGGTCTGGGACCTGCTCCTCTGGTGGGATGTGGGGATAGTGGCACCTGGTGGATATTAGCGTGCTGAGAAGGTGCAGGGGGAATGATTTTCCCGGCATCGATCAAATCTTGGATCGCGTGCTTCAATGGGAAGCAGCGATCAGTAGGATGGCCCGAACCCTGATAAAAATTGCAGTGGGTATTTGGGTCATAGTTCTTTGGGATCGGGTGAGGGGGAGGTTGCGGTTGGCGGATAGCCACTAATCCCTTTTCTACTAACAGGGGCAAAAGTACACTCAAAGATTGCCCCAGAGGTGTGAAGACTCGATCGTAGCGGGCTCTCCTCTATTTCAGGGTCATCTGCATTCCTTGCCCATTCCCCATTCTCTGCGTCTGCTCAGGCCTAACAGGTGCTAGCAGGGCCACCTGAAATTGAACGGGGCAGTATTATTATTGGGCTTGGTGTTGGCTATGTTTTGGACATCACTCCCTATTCTTTTCTCATTCCTCTGCTCTGAAAACCTTCTACCCCCACTGGGTCCGCTCGGTGTGTTCTTATTTAGACGCCCCTCCCTGATGGCATCCTCGCATCGGTTGGCATTCCTCACCAAGTCGGCGAAACTAGACTGCTGTTGGTATACAAGAAAATCAGATATCACTGGCAGAGTGCTCTTCGAAATCATCTCTATCTGTTCCTCGTCAGGTATTCTGTTCCTGATCTAAGCTGTCAGCGCTCTCCATTGACCCAAGTAGTCGCTGAAGGTCTCGTTCTGGTTCTGCTTTAAACGGGCCAAGTCAGACTTGCGCGGCTCAATGTCTATCTTGTAGACATACTGCTCTTGAAAGAGGTGCATTACGTCCCTCCATGTTTTCATCATAGATGGTTCTAAGGATGTGAACCATCTCAAAGCCGGCCCAGTCAAACTTTTCTGAAAGACTTTTATTAGTAGTCTTTCATCCTCCCTGTATTGGCACATGTCCCCACAATAGGACTTGAGGTGCGCAATGGGATTGCCCGTGCCATTATATTTATCGAAGGTGGGCATTTTAAACTTGGGGGGCAAGGGGACCTCAGCGAACAGGCATAGGTCTGTGAAGTCCGTGGCGTGGATTTCAACACCACCCATCTTCATTAGCTGCTTCTGTATTTTATCCAACTGTTCTTTCAACTGTTCTGACTCTTTGGACATGGGAGCTACTTTCTCGACAGTTGGTTGGACTTCACTCTGGGCTATCAGGGGATGGGCAATTATGGGAGGAGGGTGAAGGCTGGTCAATGCCCCAGCATAGACCCTGCTATTTCTAATCTCGTCCTCTTCATACTACTGATCAGCGTAATATACAGTGAAGACGGGATTCTCAACTTGTTGCTGCATGGGTTGGATGGGAATGACATGAGTAGGGGTTGGGTGAGCCCATTGGGGGTGTGGAAAGGCTTGTTGGGTGATGGAAATTTGGTTTTAAAGTGGGGTAGGATAGGGCCATTGGGTGTGAGGGAAGGTTTGGGGATGGCCTTGGGGTGTGGGGCCATGGGGGAATTGGGTTTGGGGGACGGCATGGGTTTGACCCAGCTGTGAAGGTTGGGTTAGGTGTTGGGCGTATTGTGGAAGGTATGAGTGTGGGGTTCGGGTTTGGGCCACGAACCCTTGATCATTTTGGGCCATAGGCCATTGATGGGTTTGGGCCATGGATCCCTGGTAGGTTTAGGCCATGGGCCCTGGGTAGGTTTGGGCCAATGGGCCTGGGTAGGTTTGGGCCATGGGCCCTTGGTGGGTTTGGGCCAATGGGCCTTGGTGGGTCTGGGCCATGGGCCATTGCTGAGTCTGGCCCAATGGGCCTTAGTGGGCCTGGGTCATGGACCCTTAGTGGGTCTGGACCAATGGGCCTTGCTGGGTCTGGGTCGTGGGCCATTGGTGGATTTGGGCCATGGGCCCCTGATGGGTTTGGATTTGATGGGTTTGGCCCAATGGGCCCTGGGGAGCATGGGTGATGGGGTGTTGGGCCATTGGGCCCTGGGACATGTGGGAAGAGGGGGCTTGGGCCAATGGGCCTTGGGATATGTGGGAGTTTGGAGGTTGGGCCATTTGGCCTTGGGGTGTATGGAAAAAGGGGGTTTGGATGGTGTGGATTATGGGGGGTTGATGGGGGTCACGGGGGAGTGAGGCATGGAGATTGGCTAAGGTATGGGATGGGTTCATAGATGTGGGAAGTGGAGGAGAGGTATTTTGGGAAGCCTTCCATGCGAAGTAGGCTTGGAACATCTCCTCCATCATGGCCATGGAGGAAGGATCGGAAGTGGATGGTTAGGTATGGATGGGGTGGATGTGAGGGGAAAATTAGGCATGGCCCTGGTGGGTGATGGGATATGGGATGGGTTAAAGGAATGGGGTGGAGCATTGGTGAAGGGGGATAGGTTGGAGATGTTTAAAGATGATGGAGGGTAAAGGGTGGGTGCTTGGGAAAAATTGGGCATGGCCTCGATAAAAACGGGCATGACCCCGATAAAAACGGGCATGACCCGTGTAGATGGGGGGATTTGTGGGGGATTGGTTAGGGCGGAGGTGACATAGGTGAATGAGGGCGGATCGGGTCTATAGGGGGATGATGGGAATTGGGGCATGGATGTGGATTGGGAGAATGGGTTAGGGTTTTGCATGGTTTGGGCAAAAGATGGAGAATGAGGGGTTGGATTTTGGATATTTTGCGGGGTAGTGGTTGGGAATATGGGGGCGCCAAATGGGCCGGTGACGGTAAAGGGAGGTTGGGTGAGGGGGATGGAGGAAAAGACTTCTCTCAAATGGGAGTGGGTTAGAGAGTGTGGTGGGGATGAGTCGGGACCGGCGTAAGCCGGGTCCACTACCCACGACATTCTACAGGAGCGGGTTGGGTAAGGATGCCTTGGATAAGGCCCAAAAGCCTTCCTCCTTCTTCCCCTACGGGATGACGGAGGGCAAGATGATGGCGTTGTGCCGGCACCACAAACTATATCTTTTTGGATTATATATATATATATGTATATATTTTTTTTTTTGATTTTTTTCGAAAGAGATTTTTTGGAAAATGACGGTTCCGAGGCCTTGGAATTCCCTTCTCGGGTGGCCTTCGTACCTTAATTCAAGTCCCGGAGAGACGATCCCGATGCACTTCAGAAGAATCGAAGGCGAACCTTCGATCTATTAAAGGCACGGAAAATGAGGCAAGCAACCTGATCCCCCGGAATGAGTCAAAAAGAAGTTGCCCTCTTTTGACCGGCGGGGGTGTATTGGGTGTTGGAGATGGCGGGGCCTAAACCAGGCACTAAGCGCACTAATCGGGGAACTCGGGAGGTGAAAAGGCCACAGATTCGGGCTGGAGAGCTGCTGACCCCACCTGGCGCAACTAATACATGCGCCAAGGTTGCAGGGGACAAATTTTAGACTGGCGCAACTATTAGTTGCGCCAAGGTAAAATCTGGGGATTTAAAGTTGGCGCAACTAATACATGCGCCAGCCAAAAATGGGATTCCAGAGTGTATAACAGCAGCAACAGCAGCCCAAAATGAGTCTCTTTTTTTGGTTTTTGTGGAAGCTAGGCTTCCGAGAACTGAGATGATTTCTTGATGATCGATTCTCTCCTCACCGACGCCTAAAGGATTGAGTCCGGTATAACTCGCTAGCGCGCTCCCCAAGGGTTTTAAGCTTTGTAGGAATGAAAACCCACCCGATATACCTCCGGCGCAAGCGCCTTCTCAGATACTAGGTGGGCTAGGACTTTTCTGGATCATCACCACTAGGGGTTGTCGCCATACTAAGACCCGGGTGTTTGTATGTGTGCCTAAACCAACCCTTTTGAAAAATTTAGCCCGCAAAATAAATTAATTAAGCTCCCTAACCTGGGTCAATTTTAATTTTTCAAAACTTTTCTCTTTTTTTTGGAAGTTTTCTTTAGTTTAAAGACCGGGGGTGATTATCCCGTGCCGCCACTACGGGCCGGCGTCCACTGTTAGGATATGAATAATAAATAAAAAAACGGAGCTAGTCAAGCGACTAGGCGGGAAATATAAAGTGCTGAAATTTAAAAAGTGCCAGTCAAGTGACTAGGCAAAAAGTTGCTGAAATTTAAAGTGGAATTGTAGGGGTGAGTAAAAAAAGGTGCCAGTCAAGTGACTAGGCAAAGATTGCAGAAATTTAAAGCGGAATCGTAGGGGTGAGTAAAATGACGTAATCGGAGGGGTGAGTGACAAAAAAAATAGCAAAAATAATAAAAAAACCGTAATAAAATGTTAGAAAAAATAAAAAATGAAAAAGGCCTAGTTCAAGGGGAAGCTCTACTAGCTACTCCCCAGCAGAGTCGCCATCTGTGCAACCGTGAGATCCGTGACGGTCCCGTCGCAAGGATGCGCTCTCTAATGAAAATATAGAGTCACCACCCAGAGCTTTCGGTGTCCCGGGATACCTAGTTCATTTTTATGAGCACCAAAGTGCTAAAAATATGACTCTGAATCCGGTCTACACCAAAGGCTCTTGGGTAGGGGCTTCGGTTATCGATCGGGAAGGTGTTAGGCACCCGATCAACCCGCTTAACGCGGTCGCTACTAATGGCCAACAATAAAATAGATTAAAAGAAATGGAAATGGTTCTCTCTTGCCCAAATGGGCCTCCAATGCTATTTGTGTCCCTCCGTTCCTACCGAAAATTCGGCGGCGTAACGGCACAAATGAGAGGGTAGGGAGTGCCGAAGAGAAATAGGAGAAGAAAGGGGAGAGCCGGAGCCCTCGGGCCCTTGTAGCACCGTAGAGGAGCCTTGCGTGGCTTGCTTTGAGGAGCTTTTGAAGGCTTCGTATGGTGGAAAATGGGGTCCTAGGACTTAAAGCTAAGAGGTAGGGGATGGAGGCTAGGGGATCACACACACCTAGGCTAAGGGTTTTGGATGCAAGAACAAGCTTGAAATAAGGTTGGGAGGCTCTAGAATTTAGGTGAAAATAATACACAAAAGGGAGGAAGAACTTCTCACTTTGAGCTCTTTCTCTCTTAAGCAATTTTCTCGACCCTTAAACCAACGAGAGGGGGGCTCTATTTATAGGAAAAGGGTAGGTTAGAAGGCTACTTAGAGGCTAAACAAGTTTAAGAATTAGGTAATGGGCTATCTAAGGTTTCCTAGGATTTTAAGAGTTTGGAAAGGTGTGAAGGTGGTTTTAATGGTGGATGATAGGTTAGTGTTTCAAATCACTTAAGGGTTGCAAATAGGCATTAAAAATGGTGCAACAAAGTTATCAAAACACACCCCAAGGACTGAGGTGGTCAACAAGTCAAACCCTAATCACGAAATTCAGGGTAAAACCCTATAGTTATTGTTCATATGCCTGGCACAACTATTAGTTGCGTCAGGCAAATGCACAGTAAAACAGTAGCGAATAGTAGCCTGGAAGTTAGCCTCGCGAGGGGTTGGGGGACCCATTTATGCCTGGTGCAACTATTAGTTGTGCCCGGCCATATCTAAGGGACAAAAGCCTGGTGCAACTATTAGTTGCGCCAGGCAAATTCAGGGGGAAAATGGCTTGGCGCAACTATTAGTTGCGCCAGGCAAAAATCCCTCCAAAAAAGCCTGATTTTCAAATGGCCATAACATTTGATATACAACTCCGATTGAGGTGATTCTTGGCTCGTTGGAAAGCGAGAGAAGTCCTCTTTCCAATGGTATATAATTTGATATTATTAGAAGACCTCAGAAAGTCCTAGTGCACCACTCTTCATCCATTGCTCGGGAAGGTTAGGTTTAGGGTTCGGAATGGGTTATAAGGGTCGGGATTGGTTTCTAAAGGTTTGGGATAGGTTCCTAAGGGATATAGGGTGATTCCTAAGGGTTTGGGGTGATTCCTAAGGGTTCCATTTATGCCATCAAAAGCTCAGAATTGCACCTCTCTCGAAAGATGTTTCGATCGGGCCTTGGGCCAAATTTGGGTGTCTACACTATAGTTTCACCTTTACCCAAATCGACCCTCTGTGTGCCGAGCCATCTTTCACCTTTAGGAAATACCGGATCTACCCCTAATGTAATAAATAGCCGCCTTCACCAAACCCTTCACTGTGTACCTTTTTACTTTTTTACTTTTTCGTTCGAAGTCGGTGGAGAGGCGATCGCAAGTCGCTAGGGTCTCTGTTCTTCATTCTTCAAGCTACCAACCTGTAAGTAGCTAATAAATTTTCATTAATTGCTGTTGAGTTTTTTCTTCTTCATTCGTCGATGTCCATTTTGTTAAAATTTTTAATGTTCCTATAAATACAATCAATATCGATTGTATATATAATCAATATCGATTTTATTTATAGTCGATATTGATTGTATATATAGTCGATATCGAATATAAACACAATCGATTTATAATTGATGACGATCAACTATATATTTAATCGATATCGACTATAAATACAATTGATATCGATTATATAGACAACCGATATCGATTATATTACAGTTCGTTTTTTTAGTATAGGACTCTGTTCATAAAATTTTAACAAGCTGTAAAGATAGGACCCATCATATTAAATCTTCGAAGCCTTCACCCATAATGAATATGATATTTTTATTTTATTTATATCAGCCGGCGTCCGATTTATTGCCATCTAACTTTCTGTTCAACCATTATGGCAAGAAAGCTCGGAAGGATGAGTAAAATAGCTTCGTATTCCACCATCACCAGCAAATGATTTTCCCTATTATCCCTACCAGCCCCTATATTTTCCAATGTCAGACAACGACGATAAAACCCCTAAAATCTACTATAACCCAATCAAGTTCGATTGTTAATGCGGAGTTTGGGAAGAATTAGGGTTTTCAAGGTTTTGAATTCGCAATTTTTGGAAAACCCTAATTTGTGGAGAAAATAGGTTGTTTTGGTGCGATTGTGTATTAGAAGTGGAGTTTCTGGGGAAGAATTAGGGTTTTCGTGGTTTTGAATAGTCGATGACGATTGTTTAAACAGTCGATGATGATTTTTTAAACAATCGATGACGATTGTATAAACAATCTCTTTCAATTTTATGTAGCTGCAATTTTTTATGTAGCCTGATTATAAACAATCTCTTTCAATTTTATTACAGTTCATATACAGAAGCCGGCAAAATAGTTGTACAACGTGCTGTTGGCAAATGTTCTCCTACTGGCATTTCGAAGATCTACAATGATGCTAGCCCTCAGCGGAAGGAGTTGTTAAGTGCATCAATTTTCGGGGGGAATATTCTAAATGCCAAAGGATGTTAGTTTTGCTGGAGATGTTGTAGATGCCATGTTAAGTTTTTAGGTTGAGAAGAACCACTTCCGAATTGGGAGGAGAGATGTCTATCTTCGAAAGATGGACATTGCCTTAATACTGGGCCTTGTGGTAGTTGAACCCCAAGAGTATTCCCCTTCCATTAAAGCACCTGAAGAGGAAACCATTCGATACAAATATTTTCGGGGTCTACCGACCGAAAAAATTCTTCGGTCTCATATTGAAAGTGGATTGAGGCTAGCGTAAAGTGATGACGACTTCGTCAAGTTGGCTCTTCTTTTTGTTCTATGTACATTCCTTTTTCCCGGGTCCCATCTTCAATTGTCGGAAGCCCACGTTGAACTCGTCGATGATGTGGAAAACTTCAAAAAATCCCCGTGGGGTCTCTACATCTTCAAAGACTTGCTGGAGTATATAGAGAAGGGCATGGCAAATAGAAAGACTGCCGACAACGATAAAGCCCTTAAGCCATATAATATTTATGGCTGTATGTGTGTACTTCAGTGGTGGGCCTATGAGATGTTACCTGACGTCTCACCTCAAAGAATATCAATGATAAACCCTTTCCCCCGATTGTTGAAGTGGGCGGAGAAGGCCCAAACGAGGACTAAAGGCTACACTCTTGCGAAGATGGTGGAAAGTAAGGTATGATGTCGTTTTAAATAATTTAAATTCGTAAAGGTAAATTCATAAGGACTTTAAAGACTAAAGTGGAAGATTCTGATTACCAAATCAATCGATATCGACTACCTACGTAGTCGGAATCGACTGAATACGCAATCGGTATCGACTTCATATACAATCAGTATCAACTTCCTACACAATCGGTATCGACTTCAAACACAATCGGTATCGACTTCAAACACAATCAGTATCGACTTCAAACACAAACGGTATCAACTGCCTACGTAGTCGGAATCGACTGAATACGCAATCGGTATCAACTTGCTACACAATCGGTATCGACTGTAGATGGAATCGATTTCCAGTCGTTAAGCAGTCGTTATATTACAGTGATTAAACAATTTTCTCTGTAATTTTTCTATGTTAGTTTACAACCTCTCCTTTTTCGTAACAGATTTATGCTCCCCTGGAACCCGTTACCTTCGAGTTGGAGATTCTCCTCGTAAGGGATTATCAACGGGGTCTAAAGGCTGTTGGGGGGGAAATTGGGGGGAAGAGGAAAGAGGTTGAGGAGGTCAAGAAAGCTGTGGAAGTTGACGTGCGGCCCAAGAAGAAAAGAAATTATATTCCGGTCAAAAAAGTTGAAGAGGAAGTATTTGAGGATGAAATAACTTCTGAAGAAGGCTCTCCGTCAGATGAGGTCCAAGTCCAATTAGATCGGCCTAGAAGGGTCGCCGCAAAGACAAGCGGCAGTACACCACCCTCCTCTAATCAAGAGTTTTTAAGGAGGATTGATGGTTTGGAGTTGGATAACTTGAAACTCAACCAAAAAGCCAGCCATTTGGAAGAATCAGTTAACCAACTGGTGGAAGGGAATAAGCGGTTGGTGGAGGAGAATAGGCTCCTCCGGATACAATGCACCTCCTTTGAAGACCGGCTCACTTCAAGGGATGTTCAATTGCAAACGGCAGATCACTTCAACAAGATGATCCGGAAGAGTAAGCAAAAATTATAAAACTCCTTCAAACGATCTTGGAGGTGACACCCAAGGTATGATTGGCAGTTTAACTAGATTTTTATTGATTCGCTAACGATTATTTTTATAAACAATCGATAACAATTGTAAATACAATTGATACCGATCGTCCATGCAATCGCTATCAATTGCATGTACAGTTGTAATCGATTGTAACTTCAATCGTTAGTCGATCAGTACCGAATGTAAATACGATCGGTACCGAATGTAAATACGATCGGCATCGATTGTAAATACGATCGGTATCGATTGTAAATACGATCGATATCGATTGTAAATATGATCGGTATCGATTGTAAATACGATCGGTTTAGATCGGTTTCAAGATCGATTTATTATTTTAATAGGTCATTCTATTCTCTTCAGTTTTTCTTATCTTATTTATCAATTTTATGACTTTCGATATTCAGGATGGTGTTGTTTCAAAGTTGTTATCGGAAGTGTCTCTCACTGTCGATATGGGACCAGAACCCGCTAGTCCAGCCAACCTGGGATCAGCAGATGTGGCACCAGCTCCTCCTGCGCAAAAGGAGTTGGCAGTAGCGGTGGCAGAAGCCGATAACCAATCAGCAGATGTGGCACCAGCTCCTCCTGCGCAAGAGGAGTTGGCAACAGCTGATAACCAATCCCACGATTATGATGATAAGGGTGATCGAGTTGGTGATGAGCAATCTGAGCAACCATTCGATGCTCGCCTGAGGCCTAGGATGAAAGAAAAACTTGTTGTCGTGAAGCCTAGGACAGGAAAAAAGCAGTAACTGATAAAAAAACTGCCAACCGAGACGATGCCCACGATGCCCCCTCCTACGATTGAGCTGACAGATGAGCAGAGGTTCATGAATGCCATCTGGACAGCTCCCGAAAAAGATGCCGAGTATGTTACATATATTCGTAATTTGTCCATTTTTTCGATGGTAGTTAGTTGTTAGTTAGAAGTTAATTTTTGTTTCAAATGAAAACTTGGCCTTTAAAACATATGCAGCATCTACATAAGCTCCGTGGGTGATTATACACTCCGGATGCATACGTTCAAATATTTGGAAGGCAGGACATACCTGAACAATCTTGTAAGTAACCAAATCTCTCATATTCAATTTCTTAATTCTTTCTTTTCAAAGATGTTATTTTCTAACAGTAACGACTAATTAAAAATAAAACGATAGCCCAGATAGTGGATCGCGATTGTCTACATAATCGATAACGACTATCTAGACAATTGTTAATGATCGTCTACACAATCGATAACGACTATCTAGGCAATCATTAACGATCGTCTTAACAATCGATACTGACTATCTAAGTAATCATTAACGATCGTTATAACAATCGATAACGACTATCTAAGAAATAGTTAATGATCGTTATAACAGTTGATAACGACTATCTTGGCAATCAGTAGCGATTGAATTAACAGTTGATACCGACTCTGTATAGAATCGATAACGATTCTCTGAATAGTCGGTAACTGAAATTTTTTATCTTTCAGATAATTGGAGCCTACCTAAGACTTTTGGAAGTCATGGATGACGCTGTTCATCCTGAAATTACGGATAAATTCTTCCTGATGAGCCCCACTAATTTGTCATATATGGCCATGGATTATAATGATTTCAGATTCTTTGTTGAAACTGAAAAACTCAACCGCCAATCGATGGCCACGCAAATTAAATGATGGGCTGCCCTGAAGGAAGAAGCCAACCCAGGTAAGAAAGTGCTCCAAAACTTCTTCAATAGGTTGAGGGATCTGTGGGCTTACCAATATAACACGGTACATTACGGTCTCTGTAAACTTTGTTTATAATTTTCACCATTGTATCCTCTAATATATATATTATTCATTTCAGATATTTGTCCCAGTCCATAATCATGATCCTTTACATTGGGCGCTTGCGATCGTTAAGGTTTTAGAACGATCGATAATGATCGTTGATCCAATTTTGGATAGGCCCTCTAAGGACAAGTATCCCATCCAAATCAATGTCCTGGTAAGAATTGTCCACACTTTCAAATCAATTCATTTCTAATTTACGCTTATTTAATCGCCCTCAGAATACGATTGTATAAGCAGTCGACATCGACTGGATATACAATCGTTAACGATTAATTATACAATCGGTAATGATTTATTATATAATCGGTAACGATTTATTATACAATTGGTAACGATTTATGATACAATCAACAACGATTTATTATACAATCGTTAACTACTGGTTATACGATCGTTAACGACGGCTTATACAATCGATGTCGACTGTTTTGCCAATCGATAAAATAATAATTGTAAGTATTTTTATTGTGTGCTTAACTTAGCTACCTATCTTATCAAACATTATCTGACATTACACTTTAAAACAGACCAAATATCTTCCCGTGCTTTTACATGTACATGGAGACTCCACTGCATTGAACGTTGAGACCTATCCGTGGTCAAGTTCTGATTACAGGGTCAAATTCGTACCCCGACAGAGCAATGGATGAGACTATGGGGTATTTGTTTTGAAGTACATAGAGTATTTCATGTTGGGGAAGAAATTCGACTTCAGTCAAGGCAATATGAGTCAGATCAAGGCAGAAATTGGCCAAGCCCTCGCTAAATTTACTGTCGATGGAGAAGCCGAGAAAGCCACCGATGAAGAACCTACAACTGATGTCTAGTTTTTTCAAAAGTTAAAATTGTATGCAGTTGTATCTTAGAACATTCAAGGATATTTGTAAATGGCAATTTTAATTTTTACGAAATTCTTTTTTTTTTAATTTTTAATCTCAACTATGTAAAAATTTTATATAGGCTAACAATAGGCTGATTAACAATAGGCTGGTTTTGGGCGTGTCGCAGACCCTATAAAAGTGTGCTCAAGCAATCGATATCGACTGTGAATATAATCGATATCGATTTTATAAGAAGTCGATATCGATTGAATATGCAATCATGTTCGACTGCGAATCCAATCGATAACGATTACTTATGAAATCGAACACAATTGTAATCCCAGTCGATAACGAGTGTATTTGTTGTCAATATCGATTTCAGAAACAATCATTATCGATTTCATAAACAATGGTTACCGATTTCATAAGCAATCAATATTGACCGTATTCTACAAATATTATCGATCGATGCAAATGATATCGATCGTATTCGCAATGATATCGATTTTGAAAATGCATAAAAAGAAAATGTACTTCTTTACATTTTTTGGGAAATTTATAGCTAGTGGACTGTGGCATGTAGTTGAATATATAGCCGACTTCTCGTACTGTATAAACTCATCGGCCCAATTGCCGTGCAACTCCTGCAATTGTGACTATACTCACTGCACCTGCCACACTGTAGGGCCCTAACCTCACTCTTAGACCTTATCCTTCTCTTTCTCGGATGACCGGCTTGCTTTCGACAATTGTATGGTGGTCTCACTTTCATATTTTCAGGCAGTTGCTCAGCTTGAAATGCTCATTGGCTTTTATCGAGTGCGGGAAGCCATTGCTCGTCGTATGTTTGTCTAAAGCAAGCAGTGAAAAATTACTTCTCACTGAAGTTATGGTAATCGTAACTTCTCTAATTGATGGCTGCAATGACATGAGAGTAAGGCAAGCCATGAATGTGCCAATGGCGGCAAGTACAAGTCTTTTGTTCCAAGTCGACGTGATGAATGAAATTTTTGGAGTTGACCTGGAATTGATCGCGCCCGTATGGTTGAGCTCTCTTCCTATCGACCCATTACAGTACCTTTTTCATGTGCTCGTCTGCTTTTGGGCAGAGTAGGGTGGTCCATTTCTCAGATATCTGTCGACACTTTTGAAAATGATCGACGACTTTCTCTCTAGTAGTTCCGATTAGGTCAATAATTGATCTCTCTCGAGCTATCTTTAGTACGCTGTTTAAACTTTCGGTATTATTCCTAGTCAGGGAATCATATTGCCTTCCTTTCATATGTGCGCTTGCCCAATGCTTTGGGTCTATTTTCAAAATATACTCTACGGCCCGAGGATCAGCAGAATCTTCCTTCATTTTATTAATAAAATAATCAAATTTCTCTACTGAATATGCACGTGCGACGCACCACCATAAACCCTTCACATTGTTCTTGGGATACTTGTGTTACAAATTTTGTGTCATATGTCGCATGCAATAGTTGTGGTGTGCGTTAAGGAAGATATGTTTGATCCCCTTAATTAAACCCTTCGACCTATCCGTGATAAAAACAAAATCTTCGGTAAACTCATCGATCATAAATGCACCTACCCGTTCAAGAAATCATATCCACATATCCTCTTCTTCTAATTCGACAACGGCAAATACTAACGGTAATATATGGCCATTACCGTTTTGTCCCGAGGCAATAAGTAGGATCCCTTCGAAACGTCCTCGTAGGTGTGTGCCATCTATAAGCAGTGTGTGACAAAATGTATTGCGGTAGCTTCCGATGCAAGGGCCGAAACTCCAAAAAAATCTTTGAAATTTACCGTCAAGCGTTAGTTGAAAGGATGTTCGTACATTAGGATCTATCCTCTCCATCTCCTTCACGTAGGCTGGTAGATCCATAAATTGTCCTTCCCAACTGTCTCTAATATCATTAAGGACAAGTTCTTTCCCCCTCTAAGCCTTAGCATATGAGATTTATACATTATAAGCTTTTGCAATATCAAATATTATCGATGCCGGGGTATAGTCGAATCTTTCCATAAGTTTCTCCCGTACATAATTGGCTACTAACGAGATTGTTGCATTACGGTGACCGTGCGGTCCGATCTTAGCGGCCCCGCATGTGTGAGTACTATTGAACGTCTTGATTTGGAAAGTGTCGAGCCCAGTTAATTTAGATGCATGTATTCGCCATGAACAATCGGGTTCATAGCATGCAGCTGTCACTCGGTAATTAGCGGTTTTCAAAGGCCAAATTTAAAAGTTTTTCTCCACCACGTGCTCTTTCAATGCTCTTTAAAATATTTGTTTATCTCTGAAGATCTCTCCAACTTCAAACGTCCAATTTCGATATTCGATTTTCACCTCTTGATCGAAAGACTCATCCAATGTCTCTGACACTTCGTAAGCTCCATCTACTAATGGATTATCAATGTCTCTCGTAAAATATTTTGGATCCTCTTTTATAAACCCATCCGATTTATCATCATAATCTTCGACGTTCTCTTCTCTAGCAACGTTTTGAGGTGATTCACTAGATCCTTCTTCACCGAAGGGGTTCTAATGTGGTTGACTAGACCCTTCACGGAACGGGTCATGACATGGTTAACTGAGCCCTTCACCGAACGGGTTCTGACATGGTTGACTAGTCCCTTCACCGAAGGGGTGATTATATGTATGGAAATAGGGTTGAGCTCCTTCGTTAATCCCCATTGATGGCATAGTAGAACATAATTCTTGAGTCATCCAAGTTGTGAATCTACCAAGAAAGATATGATGAAAATCATCTTCATCCCCCACTTTTAGAGACGTGTGGTCTAACTCTTGACTACAATGTGCCCCATGCATATTTTGTAGTGGGTCATTGTGACAACCCGACTTTTCCCCCTCTCGTAAATTGGAAAGATCGCGCCGTCGGATCACCTAACATGATCATGTCATACAAGAGAATCGTGTACAAAGTGTTACATATGTGAAAGCGAATTTAATTAACTCTAATACGAAGAAATATGGCAACAACTGATATCCATTCATTTATCTAAAGCAGTAAATTGAACAGGAAATATAAACAAAAACCTATACCTGAAGTAGTAAACTATCTTAAATCACACTGCTATTTATACATATTTAATGTTTAAAAACAAATCTCTCTCTCTCCCAAACCTCTGAAGGAAAGAAGTCCTCAGTAGAACTTTCCTCCTTGTCCTCCTCAGACTAGTAGATAGGATTAGCTTCGTGCTCAAGTCCCTGAGCAATATCTACAGCTAAGATATAAAGTCATAGGATGAGCTATCATCGAAGCTCAGTAGGGATAATTACACAACTAATTTATATGTTAGCTTTTTCATTCATGTCTAAAAGCAAATAAAATAAAACACATGTCATCTTATCTTAAGTTTAGTCTAGCATTAATCTATTCTAGCAGCACTTAATAGAACAAACACTAAAACATGCAATTATTTTATCATGCTACCTTATGCATGCTGACATATTCATGCTGACATATTCATATTGATAAAGAATCAGGCGAGATCAATTAATCATGCTGAAACAAGACATGTACAAGAACAAGAAACAAGAAAATCAAGCTCCCGAGTTAGCGGGATCACTTGGACCGAGAAAATCAAGCTCCCGAGTTAGCGGGATCACTTGGACTAGATATCAAGCTCCCGAATTAGCGGGATCACTTGGACGGGATATCAAGCTCCCGAGTTAGCGGGATCACTTGGTCAAGATGAATTAAAGACGTGTACATGACATCAAGGATAACAGAAAATGAACAATGCATGGTATATATGCGAGATGCGAGCACATCGTGAACAGCTATCATATAGCAAAACTGATTTGAATAATTGAACCCACATGATCATATATGACTGCAACTATCATAATCATTGATATTCATGTATCCAGGCTGAACTGGCATCATAATCATTACGAAGCCTACATCAAGTCTGTAGCTTCCTAAGCTGATCTAACACCATCAGTCATGGTCATACATTGAAAACTAACATGTGCATAAATTATACTTTCTCTAAACTCATCTAGAATCATCATACATACACATTCATCTACTGATCTATATCAAGGCATCTAAATTGGTTTGACAATATTCCTAACATAATAATATATGTCAAGCTAATCTTATCGAACTGATATGAGCTATCATATATCATCTTTAAAACTGAATTAGCATACGCTCATACATCAAGCTGATTTGATGATCATAAATATGCATCAAATTTAACTGAACTAACATACCCGAGCTGATCGAATCATAAGCATGCAATCACAGCAGACACATATATTACTAGCATTGTTACAATAGAACCTCAGATGTATAGCCTCACATGTATATCAATATATCAAATTTAACATTTACTTAAACGAAAGCAAGTATATATTTTTCATGTACGATCCAAGATGCAAAGAAGAGACTAACTATGGCATATCCATACAAAATCGGACGTCGAATTTGAATCTATCATGATCATAACTCACAACCGACTTGAGTAATTATACAAAATATACATCAACGTTGATATCTATTATTCTCGATGATCCATCAAGACTGAACTGGCATAGTCATCTGTAACCACTTATTAACTGTCCTCATAGTAACTGTATCACATGACTTCTAAAACTTGGCATGAGCATAAATTATATCACATGACTTTTACTAACATGAACTCGTAGTACACTATATAAAACTGGCATGAGTATAAAATTATATAAGCATTCATGATCATATATGGGCATTCTCACTAACTTGCTATCAGATGAGAATGAGAAAATAACATATAAATTTGTAAGGTAAACTCCCTACCTGATACCAGATTTACATGTAACTGGTTTCCCGTGCACACACGTCTTCAAGCAAACGCACCATGTACACCAAGTGGCACCTAGGAATGTCGTTCATAGGTTTAGTTTTTTTAATGATTTATTGGGTCAACATAGACCCCAAATATGGACCATTTATGGTCCCAAGTCTTATAGTCAAACTTAGCAATTCATCACAGCACAAACCCCTTCCAGAAGTGTTGCCAAGTGTGTCAGATGCAGGGTTGCCGCGATAAGTAACATAGGTTGTCGTGGCAAGCTTTACAGTTGCATGTTTCTATGACTTGTCACTACTTTTTGACCCCTTAAACGTTGGATTCAGAAATTTGTTCCTTCATGAAAGTTGTAGGGATCGTTGTCCCCTTTCTAACGCATAAAGAATTGTGTCAATCAGAGTTTGGGATCAAAAGATATGATTAAAAAACCACACAATTGTCTGAGTATATTGTTGCCGCGGCAAGCTTTGTAGTTGCATATTTCCATGACTTGTCACTACTTTTTTATCCCTTAAACGTTGGATTCAGAACTTAGTTACTTCATGAACATTGTAGATCTCATTGTCTCCTTTCCAACGCATCAAGAATCGTACCATTTGGAGTTTGGGGTCAAACGTTATGACCGAAATACTACACAGTGGTCTGAGCATAGGGTTGCCACGGCAACACATAAGGCTTGCCGCGGCAATATTATAGTGTTGCCGCGGCAAGCCCTTCAGCATGGTGTCTTGCCGTGGCAACCCCTTGAGGTTGCCGCGGCAAGCCTGGCTTGCCGGTGTTCAAGTGGGTTCCTTCTGGTTCTTGTAATCTGTTGTTCCTCCCTTCTTTTGCTTATATATATTTATATGTTTTCTATATGCATATTCTTATATAAATATATATATATATATATGTACATATATTTTTATATATCTGTAGTATTTATATATATATACATATAAATATATATATATATATATCTCTTATTTTTCCATTTACAGGTCTTTAATGAAGATCCGGAGTGCAGCAACCTGCACTCAAATGCATACTCAAGCTAATTTCTGAGCTGCAAGTTCTTAGGATCATATTTTTTGTATAAAAACAACAGATCACTAACCTTTTTGGTGTTTATTACAGTCGCATCGGTGCGGTGCCGATCATCTAGTGACGCTGCGCTTGCCGAGCCAGCGAACTACAAGGATTGTTTTATACTTAATAGAGGTCATAAACAGATTGGCTTTGGTTTTCTCTACAAAATTTGTTTTGAATAATTCTACCAGAGATTTCAGGCGAAGAAGATGGAGGAGGTGTCATTGAAGGTTATAGAGGTCGCAGCTGCACTTTGCATGCGTGTAAACATAAAATGACTCATGTGAGTCATGTATTGCATTTGTGATACAAGCAGCTTATATGCTGTTTGAGATTAACTTGTTGTGTTAAGCATAGTACCCATAGAAGGTATCTCATAAAGCTTGCATGTAAGACTCACACTTGGTAGCTGTGTATACGATAGATAAAACAAAAATCAAAACCCAGAATAACCAGCAAAAGGCTTATCCAATAACCTAGGTTTATTTTACAATTAAATCTTAGGTTGGGGTATTTATACAATACCCACCCGATGTTGGCTGTGTATAGGTAAAACCAAATGATTTTGGCTTTAGTGAAAAAATATATACCACTGTTGGTATATCTAAAATTGATTACTTGCTAAAGTAATTTAATATGGCTGTGTCTAGCTTGAAGTCTAACTTTCTAAGATTGAAGGTCTAACAACGTGCACATGACCTGACCAGTCTCTTATCACTACAGTGCTACAGTGCTAAATCTGGGGGTCGTCACAGTCATCATATGATTCAACTGGGGCATGGTTTAGATCAATAGTTGTCTTCATGTTGGATATGTTTGCCGCAAAATCGTCGTTATCACCTAACTGAATAGTATCATATGTAAGTCCTTCCTCCTCAAACTTACATTGCTGGAAGGAATGGTTACTCACAAAATCACTCCCACCTAGAAGTACTAGAGGTACTTGTTCAGCTTCGAATCAGAAGGAGGATGGTTCTTTAATGATGAATACCTTTATAATGTCCGACCCGGATTTATAAAATGAAAATAGGGTGGCCAAATCATCCGAATCCAAAGCGTCGGCAAGCACAGGGGTATTCACTATCTTCATACAGAACTTTATGGAAATTATTTCATCTGCTCTCGCAAAGCTGACAGCAGAAATTCACCTTCTGATCCGTTCATAAGATATACTCGTCGAAATTGTAATAACCCTCCGACGACTACCTTGATACAAACCATCATCGTTTACAATATGACCATCAAAGTGACAGAGAAGAGGAATTTTCACACCAGACATCACCTGTTTAAGAAGGAGAAGGGAGAAGGAAGGAGTCATAAGACGGATGAACAAAGCGAATGACAAATTGATAGCAAAACCACTGATACACAATCGATATCGATTGCTTATCCAATCGGTATCGACTTCATAAACAATCGATATCAATTTTATACACAATCGATATCGAGTGGATAAGCAATCGGTAATGATTTGATACTCAATCGGTATCGATTGTTTATGAAGTCGATAACGATTGTATAAGCAATCGATATCGATTAGATAAGCAATCGATATCGATTTTATTTACAATCGATATCGATTGTGTTAACAGTAGATATAGATTTTATGCAATCGATATCGACTCTTTGCATTTATTTAACCAGTAAAATCAATTTTCCAAAATAACTTTCGAATATACACTGGATCTGAACATACCTCGCGTCGGAATAGGAAACTGCAGGATCTTCAACTCCCAAACCTCTGTTTTCTTCTTCCAAGTAGCAGATCTGAGCCAGAAGACGTTGTCACCTTCACCATCTCTAACTTCTTAGTAATTCTAGTGCAGATTAAAATGAGGAAAAAGGGGATGTATTCGTGGGTTAAAGAAAGTCAGAGAAGGGGGTAATATGGACTTTTTATTCTCCTTAGGGTCGACTAGGCTTCGAGCTGGTCGATTTGGGTAAAGGTGAAACTATAGGGTCTCTGCAATAAAAGGTACATCTGACAAGGTCGATCAGGTAAATTTCCCAAATAAATTACAAAAACTTAGCTCTTACTAAAGGAAAAGGAATGAAGACAGAAAGCTTGCATTAGGTGGCTAAAGGAGGGTAATCAAAATACAAGTTTCTTTCATATTAGTGCGAACAATCGAAGAAGGCTTAATACAATCTCTACCATTCAAAAAGACGGACAATCTTACAATGATTCGAACAACATAGCCCAAATAGCAATCGATTTTTACACCGATATGTTTAAAGAAACCAACCATAGTCTCCCCCATATCAATAACATCTACCCTCTGAATCTTTCTCAGCTCGAAGCTGATCAGATTGAATGTAGCTTTTCCAAGGACGAAATTTGGGCAGCCATTAAGGGCTGCAATGCAGAGCGAGCCCCCGGACCTGATGCGTTTAATTTTGGTTTTGTCAGAAATACTGGTCCACCATTAAATCCAATGTCATTGTTATGTCAGAAAAATTCTCGGAGGGCGGGTTTATTCATATATCCATAAATGCAACATTTATTGTGCTTATTCCTAAAGAAAGAGATGCTTCTGAAATGAAAAAATTCAGGCCTATTTCCCTTGTGTCTATCCTATACAAACTTATAGCCAAGAACCTAGCTAACAGATTGAAAAGTATTAACGATGCGGTTGTTTCTAAAACCCAAGGCGCCTTCATCAAAGGCAAACAAATTCTCGATAATAGAAATGTGTAGTCATTAAAGTCGATATGGAGAAGGCTTATGACAAAGTCAGCTAGGACCAATCTCATGTGGATGATGAGGAAAATGGGTTTCGGCGATCGGTGGAGATCTTGGATTCACGGATGCCTATCTACTGCTCACTTGTTCGTAATCATCAATGGCAAAGCATGTGGCTTCTTCGGTGCATCTAGGGGATTGTGGCAAGGCTGTCCCTTGTCCCCTTGTTTAACAATGCCAGTGAGGGATTATCCCTTATATTTCAAGCTGCGGAAAATCACGGGTCGCTTGTTGGTTTCCGTAATCCTAGAAACAGCTCCAATGTCAGTCTAAATCAATACACAAGTGATTCGTTAATCATGTGGGAGTGCAATTTTCATCAAATCCAATAAATATGCAAGCTCCTTAATATGAAGACATTTCAGATCAACAAGTCAATTATGATTAATCTAATATATATGGTACTAATGTTGACAAACAAAACCCTTACATCTTTGGCTTCGGATTACCTTGTGGCGGCCAATCTCCCTTTCACTTATCTTGGAATTCCTATTGGGGTTGGGAAACTCAAAAATTCTGATTGGAACCCGGTTATTTCCAAAGTCAATTGTAGAGTTAGTGGCTTGAAAAGTAAATTGCTTTCCAAAGGACCCACATACTTCTTATAAATGCTCAATCAACATAACTTTCTTTGCAACGACCTTGGGAAAACAAGAGAATACATCTTATTAATTGGGACAAGGTTACCACTCCAAAGTGGGTTGGGGGTCCCGGCATAAGGCCTATTGAATCAATGAATAAGGCTTTGCTTATGAAATGGTGGTGGAGATTAGGTGATGCCAATAATTATTGGTGGAAAGGCATTGTCATAAAAAAAAAAATACCGTATTTGTGATAAGGGCGGGGAGATTAAAGATAGCAATCATAGAATCTATTCTTGGTGTTGGAGAGGTATCCTTGCGGTAAGGGAAGAATTTTTAAGGGTTTTTTGCATAAACCCCGCGTGTTATGCTAATATTATAAGAAACCCCTTGAGTTATAAGTATTTGTTCTACAGCCCCTACTTTTATATTTTTGTTTCATATAACCCCATGCCGTTAACTAGCCATGAGTTTATGGACGGAAAGTCTATTTTACCCTTAACACTACAAAAAATAAGACTATTAGCGGCAGATTTTTTTAATAAAAAACTGCCGCTATTAGTCCTGTCGCTACAAAAAACTGCCGCTATTATTTTTGTAACGGCAGTTTTTTGTAGCGACAGGACTAATAGCGGCAGTTTTTTATTAAAAAAAGCTGCCGCTAATGGTCTTATTTTTTGTAGTGTAATGAAACCAATATTTTTAAAATACCACAATTCTAAAGGTCTTTCATTCATCTATATTTACAAGTCATGCCATTAAAGTTTATCACCATTCTAAAAGACCCTTCATTCACCTATATTTACAAGTCATACCATTATAATTTACCACCATTCTAAAAGGATTACCTTTAAATCTGCCCACAAAATCTTTTAGTTCACCCACGCTGAAACACATCGACTGCATTGAATCAAATGATGGAGATTGTTTATCATTCCAATTTTTCATGAGATCGATCTTTAGATCATGGGTCTACATCAGACGGTCTATTTTTTATTTCATGTGGTACACACTCATAAAAGTGACCTTAATATCAATTTTAAGCATACACGTGATGTCAAGGTCACTTTTCTGAGATGTGTGCCACGTGAAATAAAACACTGACCGTCTGATGATACGATCATGATCTCAAGATCCATCATGTGAAAGATTGGGAGGATAAATGATCTCCATTGTTTGATTCAATTCAATCAGTGTGTTTTAGCGTGGGTGAACTTAAAGATTCAGTGGGTGAATTTAAAGGTACTCTTTTAAAAGGCCCTTCATTCACCCATCAGATTTAAGACTCATCAGATGGGTGATTCCCCATCAAAGTATGTCAACGTTTGGACGAATACTCAACCAATGGAGGATTTATGGCAAACGATGCAATTATTTTTTAAAAGAAAACCTGCAATCCATATGTTCCACTCAAAATACCATTCCCTCCAATTTCCTATATGATTCAAGACCCATCAAATGAAAGACCAATTGGTATTAGCCTATACTTACTGATAAAAAAAAATATCTCGGTATTGGCCGATCCTTAGAACCTAGGTTGCCAAACAAGGCCGATTTTATCGATTTATCCTCCAGCTTTGTTGTATCCAAGTGGAGTTTACTAAAAGTGACGTCATAACTCAATGCAGATTTGGTATTTTCATTGTTGGGTCATCATCGACATCAAGAAAATATCAAGCTTATGAAGAGCCTCTTGTGTCGAAAACTTGCTCCTTCAACTATCAAGACCCTAAAAATCAGTGAAGACTAGGTTGTCAATGAGTTGGGGCAAGCCAAAATTTTGGCAGCCGACCGGACTCAAGCCCCTACTTCATCTGACCCGATCCGGTTCAAAACTCTCTTATTTCCTAGATTGTATATAAAATATTGTGTCCATCCAACCTTTTAGTCTACCCCACAGAACCCGAGCTTTGAGGCCCAGTTATGGATTAGAAAATTTTCAAATTCGATTGATTACTACCATTTGATGAATCACCGGTTATACAATTGATCGGATTCACTACCATATCATTGTTGGTATAATGGTAACCAATATATAATAATGGTGTAGTGCTTCATATTATCATTCTGTACAAAAAATTTGTCTTTTAATTTTATTTTAGGAATTGGATTGCCTAACTGCGTCTGCTTCCATCCATCGAATCTTTGAGTTCATCCACTTTAAAACACATTGATTGCATTGAATCAGACAATGGAGATCGTTTAGGCATACCATTACACGATCAATGTTTTATTTCGTGGCACACATCTCAGAAAAGTAATCTTAACATCACGTTCATGGTTAAAATTAATTTTAAGGTCATTTTTTTGGGTGTGTACCACATGAAATAAAAAACCAACCATCTGATGGTGCCACCATGATCTCAAGATCCATCGTGTGAAAGGTTGGGATGATAAATGATCTCCATCATCCGATTCAATGCAGTCAACCGTCTGATGGTGCCACCATGATCTCAAGATCCATCGCGTGAAAGGTTGGGCCGATAAACGACCTCCGTCATCCAATTCAATGCAGTCAACTGTCTGATGGTGCCACCATAATCTCAAGATATATCGTGTGAAAGGTTGGGACGATAAATGATCTCCATCGTCTGATTCAATGCAGTCAACCATCTAATGGTGCCTCAGCGATCTCAAGATCCATCGTGTGAAAGGTTGGGACAATAAACGATCTCCATCGTCCGATTCAATGCAGTCAATGTTTTTCAGTGTAGGTGAACTTAAAGATTTGGTGGGTGGATTTAAAACTCTTCTTTTTTGTAAGTGGAGGGCCACCAACTCTAACCACGTGTAGAGGGTGACAATTTAGTAATTTAATTTTTAAAAGGATAAATATGGTATTTAGGTTATTCTTAAACGGCTGGTTAACCATTTAAAGTTGCATCCGTTAAAGAGGGTGTTTTATAAACACCAAAATGCTAACTAGGGGGTTTAGAGCAAATAGCTATAACTAGGGGGGTTATTTGTAATATCAACATAACTCAGCAGGGTATTTGCAAAAAACCCAATTTTTAAAAAATATTATCTTTAAAATTGGAGATGGTGCCCATGTTCACCTGTGAACTGATAGATGGGAAAGGATAGACGGCAAACTAACCTCTAAATTTCCGTTTCTCTACCTCATATCTATGGATCCCAAAACTACTATTTCCAACACTTTCGCTCCCGATGGAAGTAACAATTGGATTGTGAAATTCAAATGTAGGTTGTATGATCTGGAAATAGCTAAGTATTATGAGCTAACAAATATCCTCGATCATGTTAAACTTCGTATTGATGAAGAAGTTAATCAGCTTTGGACCAGCAGTTACAAGAAATGTTTCTCGGTGAAAGATACATCTCTTACTCTTAAGATTGGGCTTGACAAAGTTAATTGGGAGTTCATTTGGAAGCTCAAATTACCCCCCAAAATTATTATTTTTTCCTCTGGTCTTTCTTCTAGAATAAACTACCCACGATCTCAATAAATATCAATTAAGGTGTTTCTTTTGCAATGGCTCTTAAGAAGACGATCATCTTTTTCTCCTTTGTGAGAAAATCGGGCCGATTTGAGGAAAATGCTTCAATGCTTTTGTGCTATCAAAGTGCATTCATCGGAATATTGCAGACATGATTGCTTTAAGGGAAAAAGATAATTTTGAAGGGTTGAAGAATTGGCTGTGGAATCACATCCATATATCCATTTTGTGAAACATATGTGTGAGGACCCAGACCAACCAGACCCGAACCATTTTCTTGGCCCAAATCAGGCCCAGGCCAAGACCCAACCTAATCTCTTACAACCTTCTTTTGTTCCTACTTAACACCAAACCCTTTTCCTCCAATCCCATCCGCTGCAAAGGCATGGAACTTGGAATGGTGCAGTAGTCCGTCACCGCCTGGGCGACAAACTCGCCTTCATCACACCACCACCCTCACACACGGCAGCATCATTCCTCCCTGGCTATAAAATAGGAAGCCACCATCACCTCTCCTCTACGATCCAAAATATCTGGTAAGGCATTCTACCTTGGCTTCTTCTTCTTCTTCTTCTTCTTCTTCTTTTCCCTTATCTTCTTTTTGTTTGTTTCGGCCAACTCGTTCTCTGGGGACGATCGTTGACAATGGCCATTGCCATCCATTTCAATACTCGTGTGGCTGTCGTAACTATTCGCGATCTCATGACCATCGTTCGCCTTCGCGGTCGCTGTCGGCGTCAACTCGGTCGACGGAAGTACCGAACCCAACGATGAAATTCATTTCCCTCTCTGCATTTTTCCTCTCTTCTCTACCAGCATCCCGTTTCTTCCTCCCGTGCCATCATCAACCCACAACCCATTTTTCATCTCTGTTTTGCCACAAAATAGTGACCTTTCAAGCCTTTTATTTTATTTTATATATATATATATATATATATATATATATATATATATATATATATATAATATAAGGTATAAAACCTATTTATATTTATTTACGTATATATTATATTTTCAAGACCTATCCTTTTTTTATTTTTTTTATTTTGCTATTAAAAACATAGGGTTTGTTAGGGACATTTTTAGCCATTAATTGATTATAAAATATGTTAGGAATATATTTATCTATTAGGTTTCATATCAGCCAAAGTATTATAGAATATATTTTATTTATTACAAAATATTATATTTATTTAAATTAATAGAGCGGATTGTTAATATTCTTCCGACTTTAAATATTATTTATTATTTACTAATTACATATTTTAGTAATTTTCATTTTTATCCAACTTCAAATATCTATTAAAATATATCTCTGTCATGGGTTACCAAAATGATTTTAATGTGTTTACCCTTTCGTAATATTTTCAGTATTACGATAGAACCCGATCATCGTACTCTATCAGCATGTAATGATGGCATTCGTTCTCGAAACTTGAGCCATGCAAATCGAGACCCTATTGACTAACCTTCCCATAACCCGACTCAACCTCTAGCTCAATACCTCTTACGTATTCATCCAACTCTTTTGTCAAGACATCGCTTAGCACTAACACACTCGTTCTCATGCAGGCAACACTTTGGACAACCCAAGCTTCAACCACCCCATTACAATCACTAGGGAAGCGCATATCAAGGCAAGTGACCTACCCTTATCACCCAATTTTTTTTAATTAATTAATACTATTTTAAATACAATGTATATACAAGTACATACAACCCTATAATTATGAATTGAAAACCTTAGGTAGTATGATACATCTACGAGACATTGTTGTATGTTGATATTATAAATATGCAAGTATACCTATATAAAAACTTGTTCATTTATCTCTACACAATCACGATTGATAATTGGAATTCCTGTATAAAGTTAATCGTAGTTCGACTCTTGATGGCATACCTAGCATGAACATATAATTGATCAAATGAGCAAGCAAATTATAATATAGTTCTTATCATAAACTGGTAGAAAGAATGATGATGAAAATTAATTGATCGTAGTATGTATTTCTTTTCGAAAAGCATCATGAAATACCATATTGATTATGGAAAACATCAACTATTGAATAAATTATTTTCTACTGCATACGTTGTGCATCTATATAATTATATGATATTTCTAGTCGGGATCCCCCAATGGGCAGCATGAGTTTGGGACAAATGTTCGTGCTAGTGCTTAAATATATGAAGTACATATTGCCTACCCTCTGCCACGGTAAGGTGTGAAATTCAAATATGCAATGTGATGTCGTAAGGACTACCTGAATAAGAGGTGAAGTCCAAAAGGGTCATATGTAGTTGTACTATGGATCTGGTACTATAGTAGTAAAACCTACACCTATAAATGTGTACCCGTTGAAATTAAGTTATTTTCTTTTGTTTTCCTTTTAAAGAAAATCTCCATGTTCTTTTATGTATACATCTCATTTCCAACTTGATGATAGTTACAAATGCAATGCCTTGAGAACTAAATATCGAATTTGCATATATATATATATATATATATATATGTAACATCTACTGAAATCAAAGGAATGCTCATAAATGAATTTTGTCTCTCATATTGATTATTAAGACGGAGATTACTAGATATTGTTAGGGAGCCACTTGTTGAGTTTATCTCACCCCCGTTGTTAATATTTCAACGGCGGATCGAGTTAACCTTCAGTCATCTCCTCAAGCAGAAATGTTGGGAGATCTTTTAAATTAGAGTCAATCGAGGAGTTGTAAGGTTTTGCATTGAGTTGTAAGGGACTTTTAAATTATAATGGTGTTTACGATGAACAATGATGTACCCTTATTTTGAATTGATGAATGAAATATTAGGTTATGTGCTTTGTTTGACCTTTTAGTTATGTTTTGATTATTGAATTTGCTCACGCACCGAAATTTGCGGTGTATTGGATTTCGGGGCGTGACAGTTTGGTATCAAAGTTTTAGGTTTAGCGATACCTCTGAAAACCTTAGGGAGTGGACCCATAGGCTAGGATTAGAATGAGTAACTGCTATCCAGTTATGAGATTGTGTCCCTTTGGCGTTCAGGAATTGGCGACAAGGACGACAGCGAGAAAGACAACTGGACTTCCCTTATCATATCATTATAGGATAACCAGTCTTCATGTACCCAGGGAGCGTCTGAAATCATCAATGACAACATATACCAGTGACGTCATGTAGAATACGTTCTTCCTCCACCTACCTTACCCAAAGCTCAACCCTTCAAGGAAGAAGTGTCAGACAACTTTGAAGACCCCGAAGAGGAAATATACTATCTCAGAGAATGAGAGATGAGCAACCCAAGCGAGAACGAACGAGAAGCATAAGAATTGGACGATGATGAAGCAAGCACTGCAAAACACGACGTTATCCAAATCTCTAACTACATTGAATAAGAGAAACTGAGGAAGAATGCTCTAAGGATGAAAATACCAGATGGGCCAATATTAAACTAGGATAGATAGGAAATTTGTAAAGAATTGTAATGGCCTAAGAAAGAAAATCTCAAAGCCTCTAGAATAGGAAATAGACATGTAGCGTCAAGTCTCTTTTGTTGAGATTTAGAATAGATGTGAACTCTTTTATAGAAATTACGTAAATGAAAGCTTAAACTACGAATGCTCTTTTTATAACAATCGTGTTTATGTAATTATCAATCTATGAATGAAATTGACTGTTTTTCCTTCTTTTTATTGGGTTGTGTCATGAATACATTATAGTGAAAATGATATTCTCGTGAAGTAGAAGACGTGATTAGACTATATTTTATTTTATATATATGGTACGAGGGCGAGGCATCAGGATGCCATGCACTAGGAGACTCGTAACACACGCAAGTAACCCATCGGTTACACCTATACCTGATTCTATTGCTTGGGCTTTGGAGGCCATCGCAGTTGCACTAACCCACTTGACCCATAACGGGGCTGGTTTGGCATAAACCGGCATGAATCACACTGACTACGGGGACGATCTGGAAAGATTCAAGAAATTGAATCCCCCAACCTTTAGAGGCACCATCAATCCTTTGGAGGCTGAGCAATAGATCAAAGATATTGAAAAGATATTCGAAGCAATGAGATACACAGAGGAACAAAAGGCTAGATTTGCTATCTTCATATTTGTCTGGAGAGGCACACCGTTGGTGGCAGTTGGTGGAAAGATCATAACTAGCACCAGGAGAAGTCATCGTTTGGGGGAGATTCGTAGGGATATTCTTCGAAAAGTATTTTCCCCAACACATCCAAGAGAATAAAGGAGTTGAATTTCTTAAACTTGAGCAAGGCATTATGACTGTGGTTGAGTATGAGGCAAAGTTCGTAAACCTAGAACGATTCTATAGGCACCAACTCACAGATGGAGAGAGAGCACAGAGATTTGAATATGGCCTTAGATCTGATATTCGGGAATGCCTCTCACTACTATTCTTAGAAGACTACCAGCTATCGGTTAGATGAGCCTTGAAGGCAGAAGAAGATATCAAACGGAGCCGCTCATCTCACGAGAAGCGTAAAGACCTAGTGAGCGGAGATTAGAGAGCACCTTCTTTCTAACACGCAGCGCCAAAACGACCACGATTTGAAGATGCACTAGTTTGATTCATGAGGCCATCATGCACGATCTGTGGGAAGAACCATGACGACATACCATGTCGGCACGCAAAGGCCGCCTGCTATAACAGTGGAGAACCGGGACATGTATCGCAAGTTTGTTTGAAGTAACCGAGACACTGATCAGTCATATAATTTATTATTTTATCACCCTTAACTTAGTGATGCTAGGACTTAGTTTGCTACTAACAAGTTAACGATGTACAGATATTAAGGAAAAATAGTAAAAGAGAGACAAAGTGTTAATATTCATCAAAATGAACTCAAAGAGCACTAAAAAGATTATTTGAAGTAAAAATACGATTCGCCGCTACTGAAAGTCAAGAAATCATAATTTACGATTGTGCGCTAAAGCTGAAGACGAAAGAAAGAGAAAGCTAAGAAGTCGTACTTTACGATTCTTTAAAAGACGATTCTTCAGAAAGCGACAAAGGAGTAAAAAGCGAGAAAAGAAAAGCGATCATTCGAAATAGAAAATCATCCAGTAAGAAAGATGTGTGAAAATGAGAAATCGTGATTTACGATTCTCCAGAAAAAGAAAAAACAATCATAATTTACGATTGTGTAAAGCTTTCCCTCTGCTATATCTGTTGTTGCTGATCATGTGAGTGAAGACTATCACTGCCATGTACTGAATTAGAAGATCTCTAAAAATAGAAGGTTGGTGAATCACGAATCTGAAAAGATTGATAAAGATAAGCTCTTAGGAAATCTCGATTGCTGAAATAAAAGAGAACAATCCAGAAGCACATCTACAGTTGAAAGCAAGGAAGAATAAAAGAAGGAATTAGAGTTATATTAGGAATCTTTTATCTTTAGTAGTTTCTTTTATTAGAATTAGAAGTCTTTATAAACTGATTCCTTATGATCTATAAATAAGAGAGCCCGGAATAGGAATAAGGGATCGAAGAATTTCAGCATCAATTGACGACTGAGGTTGGATTTTCTTCCGATCAGTAGTGTAAAATAGTTATAGTAGATTAGATATCAGGGGTTTCTCAAGAGCAATTAACGACTGTTGTTGGGTGCTGAAGATTAGTGTAGATATCCTAGTTTCTCAGAAGTAATTGATGGCTACGGCTGAGGGGTGAAAGATATATTTACTTTACTTTCTAGTTTAGATTTTATTTCCTTTATTTATTGCTTTGTAAATATCTTCAAGTTTTAATTTTAATTGAAGACTCAGGTTAGAATTTGTAGATTAGTATAACGGTTTTTACTTTTTCATCTTCAATTTTCTCGAATTTGATTGACACCCAGATTTTAGGAAATTATTGATTAGATTAAATCTGTGTCAAGGAATTTTAGTTTTTAATTGACGCCCAAATTCTAGAAGACTATAATACAGTGTAACAGTATTGTTTATTTTTATAAATATCCAACGGCTGAAGATTGAGATTGACGATCTCAATCTGAAGAATGAGAATTAGGATTTATTTTATGCACTTTAGATTAAGAAACCATTCTTTTATTTATATTTCTCAAGTAGTTTAGAACCTTAAAAGATAAATATACACTTTAAAATAGAAATATAAATAAGATAATATTTCTTCATGGGAACAATCCTATACTAGCTCTACAATTTTTATTGTGCGCTTGCAATAGGTTGACTTAATAAGATACACAGAGTAAGCCGATCAAGTTTTTGGCACCGTTGTCGAGGAAGTAATTTATTTTTTTTGTTTATATTTCTGTTTTTAAAAAATAAATATTTATCTTTCTCTTTTTATATTTCTTTATATTTTTAACTTTCTTTGATCACTTCTTAAGCATTTGCAGGTTTATTTGGAGTAGTCAATCAGAGTTTCAACACTCCTGCTAGCCACAGAAATTCGAAGCTCAGATTTATTCTCTCCCTGCCTTCTAAAATAAATAATAAATAATAAATAATTCATAATCATGCAAGGTCACGACAATTCAGCTTGGCCAATTTACCAACCAACATATGCCACGGTGGAAAACCTAGTTACCCCTTACTATCCATCCATGGCGGAAACTGAACAAGTTTTCGCATCTTATTGGGGTAATTATGGGAGTACCTACAACCCTCAATGGGGAAACCATTATGACTTATCGTATGCATACCCGCAAGACCCTCATGGTTTTCAACAACCTTATATCGGAAACCAATATTTTGACCAACATTTCATTTGAAATGACGATGTTACTATTGTTCAGATCCTTCAAGACCTGCAGCAACAGGCACATCGACGATCTAAGGAACTATCTCAACTGACCCAAATTTCCCAAGACCTACAGTCTTGCTCTCAATCCATTGCAAATTAAGGGACCAAAGTTGAACAAATAGTCATGCAATGGAAGAGAACGGGAGACAACCAAAGGTGTTTCCCAACAGGGACCAATTTAAGAAGACAGTCAAGTGAAGGATTCACACCAACTCCTACACCTCACATTTAGGTTGTTCAAACTCTACGAAGTGGAAAAACTGTTGACAATAAGGTAGAGATGCCTACACCATTAGTCACCCCAGAAACCCATACCAAAGAGAAGCGAACCCTAGAAGAAGTCCCCTTACTAGAAAAATAAAAAAAAGTAGAAAAAGAAAATCAAAAAAATAGTAATGAGGAGGGTACACCAAAATCTGTGGATGGAGTACCTTATGTACCGAAGTTACCTTTTCCAAATGCCTTTGGTGCACCACCTCCTTTTGATAAAAATCTAAAAAAATTAGAAGAAATTATCGAAATCTTCAAGGAAGTGAAGATTAATTTGCATCTCTTAGAAGCAATTAAACAGGTTCCTACCTATGCACGATTCCTAATGAAGATGTGTACGCAGAAAAGAAAAAGGTAAAAGATTATCTCGCCAAAAGTTTTCCTGACAAAGCAAGTAAGTTCTGTCTTGCAAGCCAAAACTTCACCTAAGCTTAAAGATCCTGGAGTACCTATAATTCCCTGCATCATAGGCAATCATGCTATAAATAAAGCACTTCTAGATCTAGGAGCTAGTGTCAATCTGCTACCATACTTCGTCTACGAAAAGTTGGGACTGGGAGATATGAGGTCTTCTTCGATAACTCTTCAGTTAGCCGATAGATCAGAAAAAAGACGAACAGGAATCATTGAAGATATTTTGGTTGGGGTCGACAAACTTGTTTTCCCTGTCGACTTCTTAGTACTAGGCATAGAACCCAGTTGGAAATCTCCAACACAAATTTCCGTTATACTTGGTAGACTATTCTTGGCCACGGCTAATGCATGCATCAACTGCAAAACCAGAGTAATGAAAGTCACTTTTGGAGATATGCGAAATCAGTTAAATATTTTCTCGGCAGCCAACTAAATGGCTTCAATTGACGATGAGGAATACTTCAGCATAGATGAAATTGAAGAACTAGTGGAAGAATCATTAACCTCTAGTATTATCTAAGGATGTGCTTCAAACCGCATTATGGTATACGAACTCGAAAGAATCAAACTACCAACTAAGGGCGGTGACTTCTATATTGGACACTTCTGTCTGCAAACTCCAGTCCAAAACATGGAAGCCGTGGATAGAACCTTTGCCCACTACTTCCAATGAACTATTACAACCTTCCATCGAAAAAGCACCATCGTTAGACCAGAAACCACTTCCCAACACCCTTAAGTATGCTTTTCTTGGGCTTAATGAAACTCTCCCAGTGATCATTTCATTTGCTCTTAACAGAGAACATTAGAGCAAGTTGTTGGCCACACTTATAAAGTATAAACGTGCAATAGGATGGATAATTGCTGACCTTAAAGGGCTTGATCCATCAATCTGTATGCATCGAATTCATCTAGAGGGCAATGCCAAAACTTCACGTGAAAGTTAGCGACGGTTGAATCCAAATATAAGGGAAGTAGTCCAGAAGGAAATTGTGATACTAGTAGACGCAGCTATTATTTACCTGATTTCCTAACAGTGAGTGGGTAAGCCCCATTCAAGTAGTCCCAAAGAAGTCTGGGATTACAGTGAAAGAAAATGCAACCAGTGAGCTAGTTCCATTACGAGAAATCACAGGGTGGCGTGTATGCATTGACTACCGAAAGCTCAATTCAATGACTCGCAAGGATCATTTTCCACGACCCTTTATTGACCAAATTTTGGAAAAACTTGTGGGTCAGGAATATTTTTATTTTCTAGATGGTTACTTAGGATATAACCAGGTTCCGATCTATCCGAGAGACCAAGAAAAGCTCACTTTCACATGTCCTTTGGGAACGAACCTATCGTCACATGCCCTTTGGGCTATGCAATGCACTTGCAACCTTCTAGAGATGTATGATGACTATCTTATCTAATATGATAGACAAGTTTTTAGAAGTATTCATGGATGATTTTTCGGTATTCGGCCGAACCTTCGATTCCTATCTTGATCACCTTGCCTGCGTTCTAGAAAGATGTGAGAAGACGAACTTGGTAATAAGTTAGGAGAAGAGCTATTTTATGGTTCAAGAAGGCATAGTCTTAGGGCACATTTTCTCTAAAAGGGGAATAGAAGTTGACAAAGCTAAAATTGACGTCATATCAAATCTGCCACCACTAGCTTCATTTCGGCAAATTCGATCTTTTCTCAGCCATGCCGGCTTCTATCTTCACTTTATTAAAGATTTCTCAAAAATCTCAAGACCACTTTTGTCATAACCCCAGATTTTTGGGAACCGTACATGTCACGTACCATGCTCGTGTGTTTGTGGTTCACAAGGAAACCACAATTAATGTATACACACTATAGGTGTATGTGTGAAACACACTAACTTTAACTAAATAAGTGGAGAGCTAAATAGAGAGAAGTCTCTCATTCATGACCCAATTGAGTTAGATAGAGAGGGAGTGAAATAGAGAGAAAGAGGAGAGGGTTTCATAAAAGAAGATTAGAGGTAGGAAATTCTGGTGGTTAAGAGACGAGATCCATATTAGGGATCTTAAACATGTGTGAGGAGAAGGTGTGGGGAAGAAACTAGAAAGGATTGTGTGGGCCTGTGGAGAACTTGGAAAGAGGTTGGAGGAAAAGCGCTTGGAACTCTCCTCATTTCATTTGATCTGGGATCAAGTCTTTATTAGATCCATTGAGTAAGGTATGTTTTAAATGCTCATGTGTATTTTAGATAAAGTATGAATGAATAGTTAAATGATTTTTTACCTTAAAAAGGGCCTTGAATGAAGTAGAAAATTGTTTCTCGAACAGATCGAGCATTTAATTTGATCATCCCTCACTCAAGCGATTTAAATGGCTCGCTCGAGCGAGGATGGAATATAAAGACTGAGCATAAAATGTGTTCTGGGCTAGCTCGAGCGAGACCCATAGTGAAAGGAAAGATCGCTTGAGCGAGGCATTACTTGAGCCTCAAGTATCTTGTTATAATCGCTCGAGCGATGAATAGTGCTCGCTCGCGCGGGGGATTATAACCGCTCGAGCGATGAATAGTAACAGCTCGCGTTATGAATAGTGCTTGCTTGCACGAGGGCTGAATGCCTCGTTATGATCGCTCGAGCGATGAATAGTAACCGCTCGAGCAATGAATAGTTCTCGCTCGCGTGAGGGTTTAGCACCTCATTTTTATCGCTCGAGCGAGGTCAAGTGCTCGCTCGAGCGAGGTTAAGTGACCGCTCAAGCGAGGAATAGTTCCCGCTCGCGCGAGGTACTACACGTTTACTTATTTGGATTATTTCTTGTAGTGTAATTTATGAGTGCTGTGTTCCCAAAGGTTCTAGAGACCATTCTAAGGAAATTCATAATACATGCAATGTAGGTTTGACGTGAGTCATTACGCGTAAACCTCTACGAGAAAGGAGCGCGTTAGATTTTGCTTTGAGGTAGGGAATATCTTGAAACATGTACTTTAATTCGTCAGATCATATATGTAGAGCAATTCTAGTGAATAGTCATATATCAAATGTGTTTTCAAACAAGGGTGGGTGTGTAAATTCAAAAGTGAAACTATGAGGTCCCCAGGGGACGTGAAAAATGTAATAAAAGGCATCTAGATGATGCATTAAATCAGTGGCATCTCAGGGATGCAGATGAAATCTAACGGAGAAATAAAAGAAAAGTGATAAGGCCTAATGTAATAAAATTAGCACAATCACGGTGAATAACTATATGTAAAGCACATTCGATGTTTTTCTTATTTAAGGTTTAATTAAAATGCCCCACCGACGTGACGGGATACCCACGACTGACTCGACAGGATATTCATGACCGGTACGGCAGCCAAACTGTACACCTATAGCACATCCCAAGGATGTTGAATTGAGAATAGACCCCGCCGCCTAAGAGAAAGGGACCTGGGTGGTATTGAATTTTAACATATAACAAGTGTCTATTTAGACGACGATGGTGGGTATTCCATCATGGCTCGATGCTATATTGCTCGGGGACTACTTAAGTTAAGATTTAAGTGATTAGGCTGAATCCGTTACTATACTAGTAAGATGAAAATAAACAAATTCATGCAAAGTAACAGTTGTATCTATCATTTCATTTCCGATTATTTAAATTATCTTTCAGCAGTTCTATCAGATAAATTATGCTTTTAAACTGTTTTAACATATATGTGAGAGATTAATTTATATGTTCACGGTGCTTTCCCTATTGAGCTAGGATGTAGCTCACCCCTTAGACTATACGTCGCAAGTTCAGTGCTAGCGGCAGCAGAGATTTCTAGAGACGTTGATCCGGGGGATTCGGATTACGTGCCCACAGAAGAGTCAGAGCCTCCTCCTGAGGAATTCTTCTAGGAGACCCATTACGTACTTTGAGAGTGAGTTGAGAGTATTAGGTATGACTTGGTATGTCAAGCCTCAGTTTGGAATGTAATTAAATACCTTGATTCTTTTTGCGAACCATCTGGGGCGAACAGTTACCACCGATGGTTCGGGTCAATTCTTCTGCTCATGAATTGGCATGAGACTAGAACTGTCATTTGAATTTTCTTTTAAATTATTATAAGGGCATGGAAACTTGTTCAGAGTAGATTTTTGTGTTTTACTTTGTGGTTTATGGCTTTTATTACCAATGCTCCGTACAGCGACATCAGGCACGGTCTAGAGGGTCGTGCTGATGGCACGAGTTTCGGGGTGTCAAAATCTAGGCTGTCATAGTTAGTATCAAAGCCGTTTCTTTTAAAATTCTGACAATCATTCCTTTTGTCAGAGCATGGGGACTTTTGCTAACGAAACTGTGGTTTCTCATGCAGACCGTTATGTTTCCTAAGGGAAGAGGCCGACCCAGGGGCAGTCATGATAGGAATTTGCACAGTAGAGATGAGTTCATCTCGCCTACGAACAGAGTGCCATTGGGAAATAGGGAGGTTCTCGAGGGTAGTGGCCAAGAGAACCAAAATCAAGCAGAAAATCAGGATCGAGATCAGAGATAACAAGATAGAGTGAGAGAAAGAAATGAAGAGAGAGAGAGAGGGGCTTTAGAGGATGATGCATACTATGGAAACCATGGCAACTGCCATGACACAACAGGCAACATCCTTGGCGGCTCATGCCGCCCCAGAGCAACATTAGACACCTATGCCTCCAGTAGGGCCTACACTACCAGTAGCTTCAGCATTGACCAAATTTAGGAGGATGAGACCTCCTAGCTTTTCAAGGCAGGCAGACACCATGGCAGCCGAGAATTGGCTAAGTGAAATGGAAAAAGTATTTAGTGTACTGGCATGCATAGAGGATGAGAGCGTCCGTTGGGCAGCTTACATGTTGGATGGGGACGCTAGGCCTTGGTGGAAATTTGTTTCACGGACTAGGGCTCAGGAAACTCCAAATATGCCCTGGACATGGGATGAATTCGTTGAAGAGTTCAATAAACAGTACTTTTTGAAAGTTGTGAGGAATCAAATGGAGACCCAATTTTTATAACTCATGCAAGGAAAGATGACCGTAAGAGAGTACGAAGTAGAATTTATGAGACTTGCTCATTTCGCTCCAGACTACGTGATTTCTGATATGATGAAAGCGAAGAGGTTCCAACAAGGCCTAAGGCCAGACATCCAAGGAAGAGTTACACCATTTCAGCTAAAAACCTATGGAGAGGTCATGAGTAAGGCATTACTGGTTGAAGAAGAAAACAATAACTGATACCGTCAAAGGGAACAGCAGGGAAGAGGAAGCGTAGATCAAGACAGGACTGGGAGTTATGAACCGATGAATAAGAAGTCGAGGTTCGTAGCACCGAATCAGAGACAACCATTCTAAACAGGGTAAGGAGAGCCACACAACAGACCACTCATGAAAGATTCCCATTGCTGGCGTCAGGGAGACCGATGAGGTATGAGAGTCCTGCTATTTCCACTGGAGCCACAGTTACACAAGGTTTTTCACGAGCTGCTTCTTCAACACCAAGAGAGAATTGTGCCAAGTGTGGCAAGTCCCACAAAACGGCGGATTGCAGGCAAGTAATGCGAGGCTGTTTTAAATGTGGCAAGATGGGCCACGTGATTAGAGATTGCCCTTAGGCAATTAAGGAGAAGACGGCCTCAGCTTCCATGCCACGACCTATTCAATCACGGAAACCAGTTGTTCAAGGGAGAGCCTATGCAATCACCGCCCAAGAAGCAGGGAGTGTACATGATGTCATTCAAGGTGAGATCCCTTTTAAATAAAGAATTTTAATTTAATACAATTTTAGATAGAGAAGGTGCATTCGTTAGAACAGCGTGTAGACTCATTTTTATACGTTAGAAATTCTAAATAAAGTACGTACTATATATGTATATGTATGTGATATAGGTACTTTACAAGTCTATGAAAAGGGATGCTATGTAGCACATTATGCACGAGTGTTGATAGACCCAGGGTCTACCCACTCCTTTATCACTCCTAGATTTGCAAAGAAAATAAAGATTGTCCCGGAGACACTGAACTTTATTTTATCAGTGTCTATCCCAATGGGAGAATTAGTGGACACAGAGTTAGTCTGCAAATTAGTGGTAGTGGGCGTTCGGGATGGCGATGTCTATGAATTAGACGCATAACTAATATTATTAGACATACAAGGATTCGATGTAATCCTTGGCATGGATTGGTTGTCTCATCATTGTGCGACAGTGGATTGCAAGAACAAGGTTGTCATTTTCTGACCTAACACAAGGAGACCGTTTCGATTTTGAGGAGAGAGATCGACACAGATGCCACTCATCTCTGCAGTCAAAGCCGAACGTTTGATCAAAAAAAGGGTGTAGTGGTTATTTGGCATTCCTGAAGGGAGATAAAGAAGAAAAAAATGTTATTCCCGAGATAGCAGTAGTGCAAGAATTCGAAGACGTATTTCCAGAGGAATTATCGGAATTACCTCCAGAGAGAGAAGTGGAATTTGCTATCGACTTAGCACCAGGAACGGAGCCTGTTTTGAAAGCACCATACAGGATGGCTCCTGCTGAGTTGAAGGAGTTGAAAGAGCAGTTGCAAGAGCTCATGGATAAAGGGTTTGTAAGACTGAGTGTGTCTCCATGGGGAGCACCGGTCTTGTTTGTGAAAAAGAAAGATGGGTCGATGCGGTTGTGCATTGACTATCGGCAATTGAACAAACTCATTATAAAGAATTGATACCCTTTGCCTAGAATAGATGACTTTTTTGACCAGTTGCAAGGAGCAAAGTATTTTTCCAAGATCAATCTGAGATCTAGATACCATCAGTTGAGAGTCAAGGCCGAGGACATTCAGAAAACTTCATTCAGAACACGGTATGGACACTATGAATTTTTAGTGATGCCGTTTGGGTTGACGAATGCACCGGCGTCGTTTATGGATTTAATGAATCGGGTGTTTAAGCCACACCTGGACTCCTGCATCGTCGTGTTCGTTGATGACATTCTGATATACTATAAATCAAAAATAGAATACAAAGAACACTTGCGAGTCGCTCTGCAAACTTTACGTGAACAGCAATTGTAAGCCAAACTCAGCAAATGTGAGTTTTGGTTAGAAGAGGTTAGCTTTTTGGGACATGTCGTCTCAAAGCATGGTGTCACAGTAGATCTGGCTAAGATCGAGGTAGTAGCAAACTGGGAGCAACCAATGACCGTGACCGATGTCCGAAGTTTCCTTGGACTAGCAGTTATTATCGACGTTTCGTTGAGGGGTTTTCAAAGATATCAGGACCTCTTACGAGACTTACAAGAAAGGATTCAAGATTTGAGTGGAGTGAAGCGTGCGAGAAGAGTTTTTAAGAACTCAAGACGAAACTCACTTCAGCTCCAGCCTTCAGGCAGTGGAGGATTTGCAGTCTACAGTGATGCCTTGTATAACGGTTTAGGTTGCATGCTCAACCAACACAAAAAGGTAATAGCTTACGGGTCAAGAAAGTTGAAAGAGCATGAGAAGAACTATCCGACGTATGATCTGGAACTAGCAGCGGTCATATTTGCGTTGAAGATTTGGCGACATTATTTATACGGGGAGACTTTTAAAATCTTCACCGACTATAAGAGCTTCAGATACATGTTTACATAGAAAGAACTCAACATGAGGTAGCGCAGATGGATGGAGTTCCTCAAGGACTATGACTGTTCTATACAGTACCATCCAGGCAAGGCTAATGTGGTAGCCGATGCCTTGAGTCGGAAGAATTCAGCGCAGTTGGCTAGTTTGATTTTGGGTATGCACCGATGAAAATTATTTGAAGATCTGGCACTATATGGTGCGAACATCAAGTCACAAGCTACAGGAGCCTTTTTAGCTAACATATCAGTGAGCCGATGATATTTGAACACATATGCGAACTACAGATGAAAGACCCAGTACTAACCAAGATCCGTCAAGACATAACGGAAGGCATCAGATCAGAATTCTCAATCAAGGAGGATGGTTCCTTATTGTTCAAGGGTCGACTTTGTATTTCGGACAATGTCGATCTGCGACGAACCATTCTTGATGAGACTCACAAATTAAATTACGCTATCCACCCTGGCAGCACGAAGATGTACCATGATTTAAAAAGGAATTACTGGTGGAGAGGTCTGAAGCAAGACGTGGCAGAGTATGTCTCACGGTGCTTGACATGTCAGTAAGTGAAGATCGATCATAGACACCCTGCGGGGTTATTACAACCTCTGCCAATACCAGAGTGGAAATGAGAATCAATCTCTATGGTCTTCATCGTTGGACTACCGCGCACTGCAAAGAGATATAATACCATTTGGGTAATGATGGACCGATTGACCAAGTCAGCACACTTCCTACCTTACAACATGATGTACACGACAGGAAAACTCACAGAATTATATATGAAGGAGATAGTACGCCTACACGAAATTCCAAGCAGTATCATTTCTGATCGTGATCCACTATACATGTCAAAATTTTGGAAGAAATTTTAAGAAGGAATGGGAACGCGACTGGACTTAAGTTCAGCTTTCCATCTGCAAACAGATGGGCAAACAGAGCGAGTAAATCAGGTAATAGAAGACATGCTCAGAGCGTGTATGTTAGAGCTACAAGGATCGTGGGATCAGCACCTATCGGTGATCTAGTTTGCATATAACAACAGTTTCCATGCGAGCATTGGAATGGCACCGTATGAAGCCTTGTACGGAGGGCGATGTAAATCGCCCATCAATTGGGAAGAAACCGGCGAAAAATTTGTTTTAGGACCCGAGTTGCTTGAAGATAACGTCGTCATTGTCCATATGATCAGAGAAAGACTAAAGACAGCTCAAAGCAGGTAGAAAAGCTACGCCGATATCAAGCGGACCAGTGTGAACTATAAGGTGGGCGAACACGTGTTTGTAAAGGTGTCGCCTATGAAAGGCATGATGAGATTTGGAAGAGAGGGAAACTAAGTCCCCGTTATCTCGGACCCTTTGAGATTTTAGGTCGGGTGGGCGAAGTCGCATATCGCATTGGACTACCACCAGTTTTCGATCGAGCACATAACGTTTTCCATGTTTCTATGCTCAGAAAGTATGTGGGTGACCCTTCCCACATATTGGAAGGTCAACCATTGGAGATGCACGAGGATATGAGCATGATAGAAGAACCGGCGGATATATTGGATAGAAAGGAACAAGTGCTACGCACCAAAGTTATTCCCTTAGTGCTTGTTCGATGGAAGAATCATCCGGCCGAGGAAGCAACGTGGGAACGTGAGGCGGATGTCAGAGAACAATATCCCAACTTGTTCGAGAATGCTAACTAATTAGTTGTATTCAAAATGACAATATGTAATAGTTTGACGGTATAAAGATTTCTATTTTGAAATGAATGAATGAATTTGATTAAAAATTTTAGCATATTAACTTAATTTTTGTTAGAACCAACATTTCGTGTGAAAAATTCCAAAGATACAACATAAGAAACTAGGTGTGAGACATGTCCTAAATGTTAAAGCGGGCTAGTGACAAATATGAGCTTAAGAGCACCAGAAAAACATTTCTGGGTTCGCTCGAGCGACAACTTAAGCTCGCTCGAGCGAGCAACATAAAATCATACACAGAAGGCGTATTGGGCTCGCTCGAGCGAGGACTATTGATCGCTCGAGTAAGGACTATTGGTCGCTCGAGCTAGGATTAACGACCGCTCGAGCGAGGTTAGAGTATATAAAGTGGACGGATTACTGTTCATTTATTTCTTCTTCACGCGAAGGGAGTTAGCCTAGTGAGGGTTTAGGGTTTTTTTGTTTCAATTTTCAAGCTCTTCCGTCCGATTCGAGCCGGATTCGAACGATCCGATCCGTCAAGAACTTTTCAAAAGATAAAATCTACCCTATTTCTACTTCATTTCATTCAAACAATTTCCTTGGATATCAAATGGCTTCTCCAAGCCCTAACCCCCAACCTAGAAAACGAGTGGCGATTTGATCGCCATCGTCTCGCGACAAGACACCGCAAGCACCACAACCACCACCATCCCCACCTCGTGCCCCAATCCAATTAGATGATTGGTGGGGAGAGAAAAATTTTGAAGCCGAATGGGAGATCCATCCCTCTTGTTTTGGGGATCCTACGTCCACCCAATGGACCTCGGATTTCCTCACAAACCACCACTTGAGACCACTATTAGAACCCTTTGGAGCTCGGTACTATCCGAGACTCGTGAGATTGTTCTACCAAACCCTTCAACCGAACATAAATGAGGATATGATCCTCGTGAACATAGACGGGAAACAACTTGTTTTCGGCAGTGCCGATGTTTCCACCGCCATGCAGTGCCCAAATACATACACCCCAAGCCCACTCTCTCTACCACCGTTTTTTGGGAATGTGGGTTTCCCGACTATCATTGCCGATATTACTGGCGGCGCCACCGCATCCGGACAGTCGATCACCCGATCCCAACTACTGCCACATATGTGGTTTTTGGACATTATTTTTAAGAAAAATTTGCACCCGACGGGCCATGATCAAGAGCGCCGCGAGACATTTTTGCGGGCCCTGCACTCCGCATTCCACAATCGGTGGTTTAGGGCCCCTCTAGTTGTGATCAAGGGCATTATACATGACCGCAAAAGAAATGAGAAGGGCGCCATTCCACCACCCATCCACCGACTACCCTATGCCCTTCTGATCTCGCGACTCATTGATTCACGAAATGGGAAGGAGGGTTTTCAGATCAGGGCGGATGAACTAGTGCTAACGGATAACACCATTCCGTTCCTCGCCCAAGACTTGAGCCGGAACCTGAAGAGCCTCCAAAATAGTTTAAACAGGAAGCGGGATCGCTAGATTTCCCGGCAAGCGGCACATCCACCATCTACGGGACCGACTGCTCCCTCCACTTTGTCTCCCCAGCCCCTCCCCGCCACCGACAGCAGTATGATGCATGAGATCCTCCTACAAGGGCGAGAGATCAGGTTACATCAGCGGTTCCAGGAATCGCTCCTCATAGACCTCATGGACCATGCATTTTCGCAGACGTACAAGGAGCGCAACGGTGCTATGCGAGGTGCTATTTTTGGCGCATCTAGTTCGAGCCCTGCTTCCAGGACCACTACAGCTGGTGCCACTACTGTCAGGGAGGACAACGACGATGATGATGATGATGGGGACGAGGACGACGACGATGATGATGATGATGAGGAGTATGAGCAAGGTGACAATTAAATCGTCATCTATCAATTGAAAATCTTTTTGAAAATTGAAATGAAATATTTTGTGTGTGATGTAATATTTTTCGCACTTTTGGCTTAGAAACTATCGTGACATGGGTGTCACAAATTTTGGGTGGAAAAAAAAATTAACGATGGAAATTTTGGTAATTTATAAACTACCTGCATATATATATATATATATATATATATATAACAGTAGAAATACCTGATTATATAGATTTTTAACATTTATTTGATTGGTTGTTACGTTGGCTGAGATGAGTGTAGGTTATGATGTACAATAAGTGTAGATTAAAATTACTTCATGCAGGTCTGATTTTGGGTCATTGGACCATATATTAATTTCTGATTATGATTGCTTGATGGTGTGCGATACGAATGTCTATTCGAAGTATTGTTTTATGGTCGTACTTGAATTCTAGTGTATCGTCAATTTTCGAGGACGAAAATTTTATTAGGTGGGGTGAATGTCATTACCCAAATTTTTGGAAATCGTACACGTCACGTACCATGCTCGTGTGTTTGTGGTTCACAAGGAAACCACAATTAATGTATACACATTATAGGTGTATGTGTGAAACACACTAACTTTCACTAAATAAGTGGAGAGCTAAATAGAGAGAAGTCTCTCATTCGTGACCTAATTGAGTTAGATAGAGAGGGAGTGAAATAGAGAAAAAGAGGAGAGGGTTTCATAAAAGAAGATTAGAGGTAGAAAATTCTGGTGGTTAAGAGATGAGATCCGTATTAGGGATCTTAAACATGTGTGAGGAGAAGGTGTGGGGAAGAAACTAGAAAAGATTGTGTGGGTTTGAGCCTGTGGAGAACCTGGAAAGAGGTTGGAGGAAAAGCTCTTGGAACTCTCCTCATTTCATTTGATCTAGGATCAAGTCTATATTAGATCCATTGAGTGAGGTATGTTTTAAATGCTCATGTGTGTTTCTCGAATAGATCGAGCATTTAATTTGATCATCCCTCGCTCGAGCGGTTTAAATGGCTCGCTTGAGCGAGGATGGAATATAAAGATTGAGCATAAAATGTGTTCTGGGCTCGCTCAAGCGAGACCTATAGTGAAAGGAAAGATCGCTCGAGTGAGGCATCGCTTGAGCCTCAGGTACCTCGTTATAACCGCTCGAGCGATGAATAGTGCTCGCTCGCGCGGGGGATTATAATCGCTCGAGCGATGAATAGTAACTTCTCGCGCAATGAATAGTACTCGCTCACGCGAGGGCTGAATACCTCGTTATGACCGCTCGAGCGATGAATAGTTCTCGCCCGCGCGAGGGTTTAGTACCTCATTTTTATCGCTCGAGCGAGGTTAAGTGACCGCTCAAGCGAGGAATAGTTCCCGCTCGCTCTAGGTACTACACGTTTACTTATTTGGATTATTTCTTTTAGTGTAATTTATGAGTGTTGTGTTCCCAAGGGTTCTAGAGACCATTCTAAGTAAATTCGTAACATATGCAATGTAGGTTTGACGTGAGTTGTTACGTGTAAACCTCTACGAGAAAGGAGCGCATTGGATTTTTCTTTGAGGTAGGAAATATCTTGAAACATGTACTTTAATTTGTCAGATCATATATGTAGAGCAATTCTAGTGAATAGTCATATATCAAATATGTTTTCAAACAAGGGTGGGTGTGTAAATTCAAAAGTGAAACTATGAGGTCCCCAAGGGACATGAAAAATGTAATAAAGGGCATCTAGATGATGCATTAAATCAGTGGCATCTCAAGGATGCAGATGAAATCTAACGGTGAAATAAAAGAAAAGTGATAAGGCCTAATGTAATAAAATTAGCACAATCACGGTGAATAACTATATGTAAAGCAGCCAAACATATAAAATTAGCACAACCACGGTGAATAACTATATGTAAAATTAGCACAATCACGGTGAATAACTATACCCACAACTGACTTGGCAGGATATCCGTGACCGGTACGACAGCCAAACCGTACACCTATAGCACATCCCAAGGATGTTGAATTGAGAATAGACCCCGCCGCCTAAGAGAAAGGGACCTGGGTGGTATTGAATTTTAACATATAACAAGTGTCTATTTAGACGACGATGGTGGGTATTCCATCGGGGCTCGATGCTATATTGCTCGGGGACTACTTAAGTTAAGATTTAAGTGATTAGGCCGAATCCGTTACTATACTAGTAAGATGAGAATAAACAAATTCATGCAAAGTAACAGTTGTATCTATCATTTCATTTCCGATTATTTAAATTATCTTTCAACAGTTCTATCAGATAAATTGTGCTTTTAAACTGTTTTAACATATATGTGAGAGATTAATTTATATGTTCACGGTGCTTTCCCTATTGAGCTAGGATGTAGCTCACCCCTTAGACTATACGTCGCAAGTTCAGTGCTAGCGGCAGCAGAGATTTCTGGAGACATTGATCCGGGGGATTTGGATTACGTACCCACAGAAGAGTCAGAGCCTCCTCCTGAGGAATTCTTCTAGGAGACCCATTACGTACTTTGAGAGTGAGTTGAGAGTATTAGGTACGACTTGGTATGTCAAGCCTCAGTTTGGAATGTAATTAAATACCTTGATTCTTTTTGCGAACCATCTAGGGCGAACAGTTACCACCAATGGTTCGGGTTAGTTCTTCTGCTCATGAATTGGCATGAAACTAGAATTGTCATTTGAATTTTCTTTTAAATTATTATAAGTGCATGGAAACTTGTTCATAGTAGATTCTTGTATTTTACTTTCTAGTTTATGGCTTGTATTACCAATGCTCCATACTGCGGCATTGGGCACGGCCTAGAGGGTCGTGCTGATGGCACGAGTTTTAGGGTGCCGAAATCTAGGCTGTCATAACTTTGCCATTTATTAGCAAACGATGTACCTTTTAACTTCGACGATTCCTGCCTTAACACATATAATAAGCTTAAAGCCTTCTCTCATCTGCACCAATCATTCAATCACCTGACTACTTCTTGTCTTCTGAAGTAATGTGCGATGCTTCTGATTACAGAATAGGTGTCGTCCTAGGACAGCGGAAAAACAAGATTCCTAATGTAATTTATTATGCGAGCCGTACCTTGATCGAAGCTCGGGTTAACTATACTATCACTGAGAATGAGCTTCTTACTGTCATGTTTGCATTGGATAAATTTTGACAATACCTATTGGAATCAAAGATCGTCATTTTCTCTAATCATTCTTCACTAAAATACTTATTGTCTAAAAAGGACGCTAAGCCAAGACTAATCCGATGGATCCTACTTTTACAGGAATTCAACTTCAAAATTAAGGACAAGAAGGGCGTTGAAAATGTGGTAGCTAATCACTTGTCTAGAATCGAACTGCCTGAAACCATCAGTAGAGAGTCTTTGCACGATACCTTCTCAGATGAGCAACTTTTTATCATCCAAGCAACAGTGTCATGGTACGCAAAGATCATAAATTACTTGACAACAAGTAAGATTCCCCCGACTTGCACTAATCAGGATAGGTACATTTTTCTTTGCTAATATCAAATATTATATTTGGGAGGATCCTGGCCTATTCAAAATATGTCCAAACCAAATAATACGAAAATGTGTGCCCGATAGCGACACCCATAATATTTATAATTTTGTCACACATATGCTTGTGGGGGCCACTTCGGAGGCAGGAAAATAACTGCCAAAGTACTGCAATCTGGATTTTATTGGCCATCATTATTTATGGATGCCCAGAATTTTTGTCAGGCCTGCAATCGATGCCAGAAGTCAGGAGCCATGTCCCGAAGGAACATGATGCCCCTCTAACCAATTTTAGTCGTAGAACCCTTGACGTCTGGGGCATAGACTTCATGGGACCCTTCCCACCATCATTCGAATTCATGTATATACTTGTAGTTGTTGACTATGTATCAAAATGAATAGAAGCAACAGCTACAAGAACGAATGACCATATAGTGGTAGTCTCTTTTATCAAGGAAAACATATTTTCTTAGTTTGGAACCCCACGCATCATTATAAGTGATGGAGGAAGCCATTTTTGTAATAGGCATTTCGAGAGCTTACTCAAGAAATACGGTGTCACTTATAAAATCGCAACCCCCTACCACCCACAAACTAGTGGGCAAGTTGAGGTTTTCAACCGGGAAATAAAGAAAATATTGGAAAGAACTATCCGACCTGACATAAAAGACTGGTCCCTGAGATAAAATGATGCCTTATGGGCGTATAGAACGACCTATAAAATACCTATTAGCATGTCTCCTTTCCAACTGGTGTACGGTAAAGCTTGCCATCTACCTATGGAATTAGAGCATAGAGCCCTATGGGTTATCAAAGCATTGAATTTCGAACTAGATGCATCCAGAGAATAGAGAAAGGTTGAGTTTAATGAACTACAAGAAATTTGCAATGATGCCTATCAAAATGCTCAAATTTATGACGCCAAAACTAAAGCATTTCATGATAAACATATTTTAAGAAAGAGTTTTGAGTCAGACCCACAAGTTTGGTTATATAATTCAAGGTTAAAGTTATTCCCAAGAAAACTATAAAGTCATTGGGACGGACCTTACAATATGGTCGAAACATTCCCTCACGGGACTGTCATTATTCAGGATCCCAAGGATAATTGTATATGCAAGGTTAATGGGCAGTGACTTAAACCTATGGTATCTTTACAAGAGAAAGGGACAGTGACCACTATGTCACTAAAAGACCCGGAGTATGTTTGATATGCTCTTGGGCAACTGTCACCCTATCGACTCCCACATAGTACTTTTTATATAAATTATTTTCCTAATTGTAGGTGTACAATATTAGGTGTCATTATGTAAACTCTGCCGGTACAAGATAGTGTAGTGATTACAATTCCATGTAGCATACGGGTTCTCCCATATACAATTGTGGTATTCACGATTGTAGGGAATATGATGTATTCAGGCTATATACACTGCTATCAGAAGGGCACGACTTTCGATATCAAAGGCGTTGCCTCGTTTCACGCTGCGCAGACACGTCTCCCAGCATTATTAAAAATATCAACCGATTTGCATTCTTCAACACCAGCCATAACCCCCATTTATGACAACCCTCTGTATTCCCTTACTTAGATTGCTTATAAATAAGCATTCTTACCATCCATCCTCAGTACATTCCTTTTGCTTTCATCTTCACTCCCAACACCCTTGCCATGGTGAATCTATCAAACTGGTTTGACATCTCAGCGGCCTTTAACCACCTCCTCCAACGCCATGAGGAGGAGCTCGTCGCGATCTTAGAAGAAGGGGGGCGGATAATAAGTGAACTCGTCGCTCTCTTCTCCTCCCTCCCTATCCAAATCAAACAGCAGAAACACCACCTCCATCCCCCACTTCATCTTCACCTAGCCCACCTCATTCCCCACCGTCACCTCCTTCATCCTCTTAAACCGTCCTTTTCCCTTTTCTATTGGATGCACCCACCACCAGACAGTGATTTTTTTTATATAGGCGACAACAAAAGTTGAGGACTGTTCTTTATCAAAGACAAACTTTGCCCTTAGACGTTGCTGCTAGTGTCTTAGTTTAGTATGTGTCTAGATTTTTCCTAGGTTTCTCTTTTAATATAATTAATTTTCGTTCCATGTTTTTGTATATATTTCGTTTATATATGAAAGTTATTTTGTTCTAATTATTTTTTTTTAGCACTTTTAGTTTCCATAATACCGGTAGTACTTTCTCCTAAGTTTAGGGGGAGGATTTTTGAATATTTTTGCAGGTCATAATACCGGTAACTAAATAGCACCATAGATTTTCACTGTGTCCCTTATTTTGCACAATAATGATATTATCCTATTTAAGTTTGGGGGGATATACAAATCTGTATATATTAGAAGGTAATAGTTTTATTTGCTTTTATTTTGAAATCTAAAATTTTGAAAATTCAAAAAAATAATAATAATAAATAAAATAAAATAAAATTCATTGTTTTTAATTAGAAAAATAGTAATTTTAGTCTAGAATTAATCACTATATGCAAAGTATGATAGAAAAATTGTGAATCTTGAAAACTTTACAATCCATCATATCAAAAGTTCAACAATCAAAATAAAACAGTTGCAATTCATGTATAGCACCTTTGAACACTGTATCAGATGAATGTTTGAAACTATATGATTAATTTAAATTGTAATATTTAGATCATAGTTTCAAAATTATAAACCAATGAGATCTTGAGCTAATATATGGGACTATTTTATTCAAGCTTGAATTTTTTCTTAAACTTTTACTAAAAAATCTCATATTGTTGAATTTAGAATCAAGATATTCTATGATTACGATGATTTATTTCTTTACAACTATCCGTTAAATATATCAAAATAATAAGACATCCATACTAGTAAATCGAGAAAATGACCAAAGGCCATCTTTTATTTAAACCAGAGCCAAAAAGTTAAAATCCCAAGAAAAATTTATCCTTTAAACCCATATTAGAAGTCTAAAATCAAATTTCTTTGTACCAATATTTTATAAACCTTTAACCATATGCACTACCCAAAGCTTTCCACCTTTAACCCTTATAATTTCTTAGAGTTTAGAATGTAAAAGAAGGGAAGAAGAGGGAGTGAAAGGAGTATGAGCAATAACAGATAAAAGATCTGTTGAAAAGGGTACAACTAAGAAGAAATACAAATCGTATGAAAAAATATGGGAAAAGAAAAATCGTAAAAGACAATTTCATGGAAAGAGAAGCGAAAAGCTTCTGACTGAAGGAAAAAAATGGGATTTACAAGAAAACAGAAAAGAAAAATGGGAAGAAGTCATCCAACTTTTTGGATACTTACTGAAATAGAAAAGAAGGAAAGAAGATAGAGAAAGAAGAATTAAATTCTCATAAACTTTTGAACCTATCTGCCTTTCTTTGTAACCTTTCTAACCTGAAGCCCCATTACAAGCTGAAGGAAAGACCTTTGTGATTTACAATTTGCAAAAGTATGAGTCTAGTAGAGATGTATGAAATAGATACTATGAATGAATGAAAAAGTCATATAATCAGAATTGATTATCTATTTCATGAGATTTACCTTCTTAGTTGATTGTCCTTTGAAATTTATCATAAATATCATAGTGAGAGAACCAAAAATTTTGATATTTTTTTGAGAGTATGCCAATAGTGAGAGTTTGAATGAAAATATTTTCTAAATTTATAATTTAGAAAAATCCATGATGAATAAACTTTTCACTGATATGAACACACTCCACGCTGTATAGAATTGAAATTATTGAGTTCTAATCAAGGATAATTACTGTGATAAAAGTAAGGTGAAAGATTTGAAATTTTTGAAAATCATACTAAATATATGATGGTTAATTTAATTAGTAGTATAGATTTTAATTTTGAAAATTTCAAAAATATTTGAAGTTTGTAGGTAACTTCACTGAAAACCTTTGGGAGACTTCAATTCCTCCACTAGGGATCACCTAGGGGTTTAAAGGCTTGTTGCATCAGCTAAATGCAATCATGCTCCTTACGAAAGTGGCATTTAAATTTATAGTTTTAAATATTTTATGTTTCCTTGTTTGCTAGGGACTAGCAAAACTTAAGTTTGGGGGTGTGATCAGTCACATAATTTATAATTTTATCACCCTTAACTTAGTGATGCTAGGACTTAGTTTGTTACTAACAAGTTAACGATGTGTAGATATTAAGGAAAAATGGTAAAAAAGAGCCAAAGTGTTAATATTCATCAAAATAAACTCAAAGAGCACTAAAAAGACAATTCACAGCTGCTGAAAGTCAAGAAATCGTAATTTACGATTGTGCGCTAAAGCTGAAGACGAAAGAAATAGAAAGCTAAGAAATCGTACTTTATGATTCTTCAAAGACGATTCTTCAGAAAGCGACAAAGGAGTAAAAAGCGATAAAAGAAAAGCAATCATTCGAAATAGAAAATCATCCAGTAAGAAAGTTGTGTGAAAATGAAAAATCATGATTTACGATTCTGTGCAACCGTGGGAATCGGGACGATCCCATCGCGACGATGCGCTCTCTAATGAAAAAAAAATAGAGTCGCCACCCGGAGCTTTCGGTGTCCCGGGATATCTAGTTCATTTTTATGAGCACCTAAGTGCTAAAAATATGACTCTGAATTCGGTCCACACCAAAGGCTCTTGGGTAGGGGCTTCAGTTATCGATCGGGAAGGTGTTACGCACCCGATGAACCCACTTAACGCGATCTCTACTTATGGCCAAAAATAAAATGATGTAAAAGAAAAGGAAATGGTTCTCTCTTATCCAAATGGGCCTCCAATCCTATTTGTGCCCCTCCGTTCCTACCGAAAATTTGGTGGCGTAATGGCACAAATGAAAGGGTAGGGAATGTCAAAAAGAGATAGGAGAAGAAAGGGGAGAGTCGGAGCCCTCGGGCCCTTGTAGCACCGTAAGAGAGCCTTGTGTGGCTTGCTTTGATGAGCTCTTGAAAGCTTTGTATGGTGGAAAGTGTGATTTTAACCTCTAAGGCTTACTAACTAAGAGGTAGAGAGGGAAGGTGAATGGGTAGCATATACCTAAACTAAGGGATCTAAGGTGAAAAATATCACTCAAAGGAAGTTTTAGAATTCTGAAATTTGTATGGGAAGTGTGCACCAAACGGAGAAAGATCTTCTCACTTTAAGCTCTTTCTCTCTTAAGCCAAAATTCTCAACCCTTAAACCAAGGGGTGGGGGGCTCTATTTATAGGAAAATGGTGGGTTAGGAGGCCACTTAAGAGCTAAATGAGTTTAGCAATTAGATAATCTCACATCTAAGGATTCCTAGGGTTTTTGGAGCCTTGAAATGTGTGAGAAGGTCCTCCAATGGTGGATGATGGGGTGAGGCCTTAAGCTACTTAAAGGGGTGCAAATAGACTTCAAAAGGGTGCAACAGAACTAGCAAAATACACCCCAAAGGTCAAGGTGGTCAACAAGTCAAACCCCAATCACAATTTTTGGGGCAAATTCCAACAGTTACTGTTCATATGCCTAGCACAACTATTAGTTGCGCCAGGCAAATGTACAGTAAAACAGTAATGTATAGTGCCTGGAAGTTAGCTCGCGGGGGTGGGGGCCACCTTTAAACTTGACGCAACTATTAATTGTGCCAGGCTTAAAGTCTGGGGGAATTGGCCTAGCGCAACTAATAGTTGCGCCAGGCAAAGTTATAACTGGCGTAACTATTAGTTGTGCCAGACCATTTGTAGGGAGAAATAGCCTGTCGCGACTAATAGTCGCGCCAAATCCCTAGGGGGGCCCACTTGAAATTACTTCCTTTCCCTTCGGGTTCGGACTGTCATATCTTTTGATATATACCTCTGATTGGGGCGATTCTTAGACTGTTGGAAAGCTGATGACCTCCACTTTTCAATGGTATGAGATTTAATCACTGTAGAGGGTCATAGCCAGCTCCAGTACACCACTCTTTATCCATCACCCGGGAAGGTTAGGTTTAGGGTTCTAAGGGTCGGGATTGGTTTCTGAAGGTTCGAGATAGATTCCTAGGGGCTCTAGGGTGATTCCTAAGGGTCTGGAGTGATTCCTAAGGGTTCCATACATGCCATCAAGAACTCGAAAATGTACCTCTCTCGAAATGTGTTTCGATCGAACCTTGGGCCAAATTTGGGTGTCTACAGATGCCCCTCTTTGGTATTTGATCGCTAATGATCGTATGCCAAAGAAAAGAGACATTCGAAGAGGCCCAAGGCATTACTGACAGGTCCACTGCATTTAGAACGAACTTCAAACATCAGGTGAGTAACACAGTGAGAAAACGAAAGCCCTGGGGTGCCAGGCTAATCATTCATTTCTCGAGATAATCGGTTCTCAAGCGCTTAGCGACATTACTGGGCATTACCGAGGTGGGATGAGTTGCGAAAGCCCAATAGCTTAAAAAAATGTTTGCCTCTCGAGTTGCTAAAGCCCGTTAGTTGGGAAAAACATCCACTTCTCGAGACGTTTTGAAGGTGATTGATGTTCGAGATTCATTATGAATGTAACAGCTTCGTAAGTAAGAGGGGTGATCGACCCATATTCCAAGATAGGCGCGAGGTAAACATACACAAGGCTCCACAATTTGCCTCTAATCCTACAAGGTATTTGATGACCTCATTGGATTATTCGCAGGTGCCCCTGCTGAAAGCAGGGTTCCAGATCTTTGGGCGAACCCATCGACCCCGAAGTTTATTTAGCATGACTGTCCGAGCGAAGTGAATAGATGTCACACCATTTTTTGGGAGTACGTGCCATTTTTCTGAAAGCATGCCTCATATCCACATGACCTAGAGTATCCAATTTCGACTTCCTTTAACAGATCCAGCAAAACATTGGGCACCTCCCAAAAGGGGCATCCAATCCTGACTTCCGCCGATAATGATCATAAAAATCAATTAACTATGCATAATCATGCACCCATCGGGGGCAATAAGCAACAAAGGTGATGGAAGCCCCGATCCGGACCCGCCCGAGTATAATTTACGGGGACAAACGACCATCATACGGATACCCAGACGCATGGCGTACACTTTATAGGGATACCGCTAGCCATACAGGTTTTAAGCCTGTAGAAAATAAAAGGGAAATGAACCCTTCTGAATGCATGGTTGCACATAGTTTGATTGATATGTAATCTCATCCTCAACAGGTTGGTCTCAACCAACAATTGAACTTTTCCAAGGGAGAATCTGAAGCTTAAGATACTTAAGTTCACATGAATCCAAAGACAGGGCGTTTTGCTCAAATGATTTAGCAGTGGAGTCGACTCGATCGAAACATTAACTGTTTGATCGGGACTGACACCGTTGCTCCTTCCTTGAAGAAGGATCCAGAATCCAAGGCGTGCCTTGGACTTAGGACATTATTATAGCATGGTGGTGTTGCTGATAAAATATCGACACTTTACCGCATCAGAACATGCATGTGCGTCGCTATGGGGAATGCAAATCTGTTTTTGATTTTTTCATCATTTTATGCGATTTTTTTGAATTTTTCAACTGTCATTTTATGTGATTTTTTAGAATTTTCAAGCTATTATTGAATTTTCAAGCTATTATTTTATGTGAATTTTTTAGAATTTCCAAGCTATTATTCTATGTGAATTTTTTGGAATTTTCAAGCTATTATGTGAATTTTTTTGTGAATACTTTTGGCTTCTCTGTGGGGCCTTTTCATTTCTGTGTAGGACCGAGGTACTTATTGACCTTGGTCCGTCTTTATTTTAGCATGGCTTTTCATTTCTGTGTAGGACCGAGGTACTTATTGACCAAAATGCTGCCTTGGGAGCGCGTGCATCTACCGGCCTAAGTGCCTGGCGCAACTATTAGTTGCGCCAGGCCACTATGGGCCTTGAAATAGCCTAGCACAACTAATAGTTGCGCCAAGCAAAAAGAGGTCAAATATTTTCCTAACGCAACTATTAGTTGTGCCAGGTTCGGCGCTGGGGGGTTTAAACAGCCCGAACTCGGGCTGTGGGGCATCATTTCAAATTTTTTTCACCTCTTTTCCTCTTTGAAACCGAAAACCGCCCTCCTCCTAGGGTTCCTTTACATTGCCTCTACGCGTGCCCCATTGCTATTGCTTTTGCTTGTGGATCGATCGCGGGCTCACGCTAGATCAAAGACCCCTTATCTTTCGAAAGGTAACCATCAAAACTTATTTCCTTTGATTTCTCTTGCTTTTGTTTGTAAATAAGATGATGATCTTGCATTTTTAGATGGGAAATGGTTCATTTTTATTGTTTTTATGCTTATTGACGATGTGTGGATGGTTCCTTATGATTAATGCTTTATTATTATTATTTTTGTAGTTTTATGGGTTTATTGGTGCATATATATATTTTTTTTTGGGTTTTTTATATGGAATGGTTTTTTTTTTTTAAGAACTTTGTAACCAAAGGAACTTTTTTCTTCCTTTTTGAAATCTTTTTAAACAAAGTAAAGGGTTTTTTTTTTTTTTTTTTCTTTTTTCGAAAGAATTTTTAAGGTAAAAGGCTCTTTTTCTTTTTCCTTCTTTTCTTTTGAAAGAATTTTCCTAACAAAGTGAAGAGGTTTTCATTTGCTTTTTCTTCTCTTTTTTGTTTTGAAAGAATTTTTCTCTAACAAAGTGAAAAGGATCTTATTTTTTTTGTATTTTGAAAGGACTTTTCTATCAAAGTGAAAAGGATTTTATTTGCTTTTTTCTTTTGTTTGTTTCGAATGAATTTTCCTAACAAAGTGAAAAGGATTTTATTTGCTTTTTTTCTCCTTTTTTTTTTTGAAAGAATTTTCCTAACAAAGTAAAAAGGATTTTATTTGCTTTTTTTTTTTTTGAAACGACTTTTCTATCAAAGTGAAAAGGATTTTTTTGTTGAAAGAACTTTTCTACCAAAGTGAAAAGGATTTTTTTTTGTTGAAAGAACTTTGTTTTTTTTGTTTTTGTTTTGTTTTTGAAAGACAAAGTAAAAGGTTTTTTTTTTTTTTTTTTTTTTTTTTTTGAAAGACAAAGTAAAAGGGTTTTTTTTTTGTTGTTTTTTGAAAGACAAAGTGAAAGGGTTTTTTTTTGTTGTTTTTTTTTAAAGAACTCGTTGCACGCGTATCTTTGTACTTGACCAAATGTGATTGCCTTTTATCGCCCCAGTATGTCAGGCGGTGATGAGCACATTCCCGAGGAGGGACCCGAGATCATTCGTGGCCTGCGGGGGGAGGAGTTTATCTAGGTGGAACGGAGAGCGGACCGATGGCTCGAGATGCAGGGTGAGGCCGCCGGGGCCGGCCTCCTTCATCAGCAGCACACCCATATCTCAAACTTTGGGATAGCGGGCAAGGTAAGCGAAAGGTTCAATTTATTTCCATTATGCACTCTCTCCTTTTTTGCTTCTTTGATCTGATGTGCATTTTCTTTGGGTGTAGGACCTGCCCAATATTGTGTTCCGCGGGGGGTGGCTCGACTTCCATGAGTTCTACCTCTATGTCCCCCCCCCCCCCGTGGTGAAGGTTCTGTTGGAGCAGGTGGGCTTTGGGGAGTTCCTATCCTATCCCGCTATGAGGGCTGACGCCGCATATTTGAAGGCCCTGATTGAGAGGTTTCGCCCTGAGACCATGACATTCCACATGCCGTACGCCGAGATGACATTGACACCCGTCGATTGGGCCATGATTACTGTCGAGGATTGGGGGATACTGATGATATCGTCTGATCTTGGCCGGAGGACATTATTCGAGTGGGGCTTATCCTCCTCATGGATAGGTCAAGATGTCTTGGTGGACTTGGGTCAACCAGATAGGGTGCTCTACATCACACCAGAGCGGGCGATCATCTTAGCTTGCATCACCCTCCTACTCCTGCTGGGCAAGACCCTCTTTCCAAATGCCAACGGGGGCCGAGTCAGCTTGGCCCTATTGGGGTGATGTCCCTAGGCATGACTGGGGAGGAGCAGGGTATGCGTGGTTAATGTATAATTTGTCTCGGGTTACGATCGGGTACTTGAAGTCTGTCATGGGTTTTTGGGCCGCCCTAGAGGTAATTCCGCATTTCTTTACCCTCTTCACCATACACACACATTTTTTTTTCATGACTTTTATGTTCCATTGACCTGCTTTTATGTGTTGTCTCTTTAGGTATGGGGATACCACCACTTCCACCCCGGGCGCCCGCTCCTTTTCTCGGAGACGCTCACCTATCCTCTTCTCAGCAACTGACATCAGGCCCGACGCCGTGACGTGGGCCTAAAGCACCTGGATATGGGCCTACGGTCCCAACTTGATTTGATGGTCCCCGAGCAGCTAACGACTCTCCTCTCTTTTCTCAACCTTTGTTCATTTTCAGCTTAGAAATTTTCTTTAACTGAGGTATTGTTTGCTTGGTTTCTCTCCTTTTTTTTTTACTTGAGTAGATCCTCCCTGATCCATACCTTGCATCCCCCTTCTGGGACTGAGCAGCTGTAGGCGCCTCCTACTTATTCAATAATCGTTGTGTCGTATTCTTTTACAGAGCGTGGGCTAAATTTTATTACTTGGGAGAGCGAGTGGTGCACCAGTTTCACGGCTATTATGCCATACCCGTGGACCCTCCGGCGGATGTTTGGTATCTTGTTGGCAGTATCGAGGAGCTCACAGCGGCCTTCTTCAATACATGCTTCCTATTCATGCCCTTCACGTACCCAGGGACTATCACCTTTGGTACGAGTGCTTGCCCCATCAGTTCATTCTGCCGCGCTTTATTCCTAGTGCCAATTTTCTGGCATTTGGCAGCCCGCTTGGTCAGGTAATTTGTCTTGGCTTGGATTAGTTCCCTTTTTGCTTTTATTTGGCTTTTGCCCCCCTCTAAGTGGATCTTTATCTTGTTCACAGTTCACCCCAGGGGATGATTCGGATGGTGAAGGCGAACCTAGTGCGGCTAATATGTCGGGGTGGATCCCTCTGGTGCTGATCCCTCTGGTGCGGGTCCCTCGGGTGAGGGCTCGTCAGGTGCTGGTCCGTCGGAGACTTCTCACGCTGGTATCCCTGTTGGTGATCCCTCTGTAGTCTATGGGACCTTTCGACACCTTGATGATAGCTTCCTCTCGAGCCTCTGCAGTGATGTAAATGGACGGGCACGACTCTCTGCTGAAGCGGCTCGCATTCCTCCTCCTGAGGTGGTCCTAGGGGTAAGTCCTTTGGTGGCCCAACTTCTTTTCATTTCGGTTTTTTCTTCTGTACACGCTTTTAGGGTCGTCCTGACCTTTGATATTGCATTGTTCTGAATCTAGGACTTCAACTTGACCATGGAGTATGCGGCATACCATTGTCACCTGGCGGAGCTTAGGGAGTTTGAGACAATGAGTGCCTTGCTGTTCTATCCCTCTTTATTCATTTTATCATCATTTGCCCTTTAACTGATTCTGACTCTTGACTTTGGTTTGTGCTTTGCAGCGTGCTCGTGCTTAGGAATCGCGCTCCTTGCTCAACAGGTTCTCACAAGCGTGGTCTAGGGTGGGGGACATGCGGACTTTCCAGAGTTCTTCTCGTTGTCGCAAGAAGTCGAAGGGCGTCAACCAGGAATAGGCTATTAGTTTCTTTGTAGAAAACTCAGTATTTTTGGAATTTGATTTGGATCTGTTTTAAACAATTTGGGGAATGGTCGATGTGATACTTTGGAAACAAATTTTATTTTTATTATCATTTGGGAGATAGTCTTGCTTTGATTTTATGCCCCGATTGCTTGGTATCAAATCCGTTTCTCTGCAGGATGTATTGGCAAAAAATGTCTTTGGAAAGTGACCTCCTTGGGTTGCATGCCTTGATGTAGGATCGGTCCTACATATAAATAAACAGAACAAATGCTTAGTTGTTAAATGACCAGGGTGTGTGAAGCAAACAAACAAAAGGGGTGTAAGTCCCCCAAGTTAAGTCCCGAAATGGCTGAGGAGGGGGAGCATGGAGTTTGGCGCAACTATTAGTTGCGCCAGGTCAAAACTCGGCTGATTTGTGCTAGCGTAACTAATAGTTGCGCCAGGCAAGAAAAGAGGAAAATTTGTGCTGGCGCAATTATTAGTTGCGCCAGGCAAGACAGGGGGCCGAAATGCACTCAAGAACTATTAGTTGCACGTTTAACTGGGTCCTTATATATCTTTTGTTTTGACTTGGTCTCTTTGACTGGTTCTTTTTTTGCCCTTACTTTTTCAAGGTGGGTCCATCATCATACAGCGATTCTTATCTCCCTAAAAGACCCTTGTACGTTCATGGACCCGCTTTCCAGCCCTCCCTTACGCGGAGGGCCCGGAGTCAATTTGCCCCCCTTGTTGGGTTTGGGGCCCAAATTTTTAATGGCCTGGTTTAGGGTTTGGGAGCTTGAATGAGAGTGAGCTCGCCGACTTGGAGCGCCTTGGGCTATCTCGCCTTCCTTCCTTCCTAGAGGTTCCCCTTCGGTGGGAGTTTCTTCATGCCGCTGCTTCATTTTGGGATGTGAATCTCCACATATTTTGTTTTGGGAAGCGGGAGCTAACCCCAACCCTTAACGAGCTATCTAATATGTCTGGCCTGAAGCTTCACAGGGGCCTTACAAGAGTCATGTCGCGGCCAGGTTATTCCAAATCCGTTCGCCTTACTCTCGATTTGAAGAAATTCGAGTATGAGAAAAGTCTTATTGGGGGGCCCACAAGGTGTTCGCTAAAATTTCTCAAAGAACTTTTCGGTGACGAAAGCCTCCAAAAATTGCCAGTTAGGAATGTTTTTAACGTGAAAGCCCTAGCACTCGGTCTCATCTCTGAAATCCATTTTCTTCACCGGGGGGGAGAGCTTCTCATTGGCAGTTTGTGATATTTTGGCGGAGCTGGAGGCGGGCCGGTCCATGATGCATTTAGTGCTTGCCGAGCTGTATCGATGCCTTGATTCCTTTACTTTGGGTAAGGTGGAGGGCCTTCGGGGATGCCCCTTGTTGCTTCAGGTCTGGTTGGGTGAGCATTTTACTATTTTGGGGCCCGTGCCCCGCTTTGATATTGCCCGAGGCGAGGTGGTCCAATGTTTTCTGAGTCGATACCACCTGCTCCCCCAGGGCGATATGTCAGCTCTGAAACTTTGGTTGATCAATGTCGAGCTAACATGGAGGCTCCCTTTGCTGGACCGGACCTTCCCGATAATTCGTAGTAGAGATCACGAGGGCATCACCCTCCTAGGATTGATGGGCAGCACCTTTTACTTCCCATTCCGAGTGTTGCGTCAGTTTGACTGCCCTCAGCAGGTACCTTGTGAGGCCAGACCCGCTTTATGTGATTTGATTTTTTCTAGAGGATCCTCTGGGGACATAGATCGGATAGCTGCTTTTTGGAAGACGCATCAGTCAATACTGATGTGTGATTTTGACCAGGGAGACTCGATTAGGACTTCTCCTGAGTACGAGGCCTGGCTGTTAACTGAGCGGCCTGCCGCTGATGGCTCGGATTTGTCAGAGATCGTTGATATTGGAGGCCTCTGGCCAAAGAAAGAGATGACACTCCGAGCCCGTATCGAGCTATTGGTGGATGAGAAGAGGGTCCTGCAAGAACTTTTGGCATGCGAGAGGGTTAGAGCAGACACAGCGGAGAGCGAGGTTCTCCAATTGAAGGGATCACTGAGCGTTGCCTTTGGAGCCGCCAACTCTTCTCGGAAGAGGTTCAAGAGCCTGCATGGTCGTTGGCTGACTGAGAGGAATGTTCGAGAGGATGACCTTTATTCTGAGATTAGCGCTTTGAAGCCGGAGCTGGGCCGTTAACTCCTTCCTGCACACAGAACTTTTTACACAGATCAGATACACAGAAAAGGGGCATAGAAAACCCCTTTACAAATACACACACATTTTTGGTATACATATTACTTTATGTTTTTATTATTTTTGCTTTATACTTGTAAAAAGGAAAACACACTAGTCATCACACCGACTATTTTTTGGGATGTGGTGCAAGTGATGCAAAAGGCAGTTATATACATCTATACATATCTATTTTTGGTTTATATATATTATCTTTTTTGGTACATTAATCATTCGGTGATACTTTGGGAAACCCTGGGTCCACCTTTGAGCATGGTCGAACCCCCCTTCTTTTCTTTTGAAGTCGGACCTGGGTGGGTTTCTGGTTTTTACTAAGGTCGACACATCGATCCCTTCGGATTGAGTCGATCCTTTCTCCTTGCCTTGAGTCATACGTTTGATGATGTAGGTTTCACAAAGACAATTCTGGTCGGGACCCGATTTGAACTAGCATGAGCGCCCCCCCCAAAAAAAAAGGGATCAGGGGGAGTAACCAAGGAGGCTCCTCAAACATCAATAATTTCCATCAGTCCAAACTTTTCTTCTTTTTTCAATTTCTCTTTATTTATCTCCCTCTCTTTTTTTTTTTTTTTTTTTTTTTTACCCGTGGCGCCCTTTCAGGTTTTCACCACGTTTATGGGTTTAGCTCTCTTACCCCAAGCGCCCTTTCGGGTTTTCACCTGGTCCGTACAAACTCGTTGTTTTTACCCATAGCACCCTTTCGAGTTTTCACCACATCCATCTTGCTTTGAGCTTGTATTTTTATTTTTTCGTTTCCTTTTTTCAATAGCCACGACATAGACGATGATTCCATCATAGCCGACTAGGTGGGGTTCAGGTGTCGTCTCACGACTCGGCTCATATTGACTTAAAGGATATTATGACTGCTTGCGAACCTACAAAGAGGGCTTCCTTCAGGGTGTAGCTTAGCCATGGGTTAGGTTAGGATTTGAAGGTATGCTGGGCTAAAGGGTTTCCTTTATACGGCTTCAGTTTTCTCAACATACTTTCTTCCTTGGGGATTTTACTGTACATGCCCCATGATTTTTCTACATTTTTGTTCTTTTTGCTTCATTTCAGGCAATCTCTTCTTGAGGTTTTGCTTTTTTTATTTTTTTTAGATTTTGCTAGTAACTTTATACACATGCATCTTTTCTCTCCCTTTTTTTTTTTGGTATATATACACGTATTATTATTTTTTGGGGAAGGGGTTTATTAAAAGAAAGGCCCAGGCTCAAATGGGGTAGCAAAGGATGTCATCATTTTTAGGGATACTTTTGAGCTGCTGTGCTTGAAATGATGGCCTCTTTCGGGTGATTCTTAAGCAGTCACGTATCTGTCTCACCAACACTTACCTTGTCGTGATGGACTAAGAATAGAACCGTCGGACATATCCAACGTTGATGGGCTCAGGAAGATGATCTCCGTCCATGGTGGCAAGGTGGATGGCGTACCCCAGTAGCACTTCTCGAATGACGTATGGTCCTTCCCAATTTGGCTTGAATTTTCTCCTTGGATCGTCATGGAAGGATGGGAAGATCTTCTTTAGCACAGTGTCTCCTACCTTTAGATCTCGACCACGGACATGTTTATTGTAAGCGTGTGCGATTCACCCCTAGTAAACTTGAGTGTGACACAAGGCTAGGAGTCTCTTCTCGTCCAATAAGCTCAGCTGGTCAAAGCGGGATCTCTCTTTTTCTGCTTCGGGTAAGCTTGATTCTATGAGGATTCAGAGCGAGGGTACTTCAACCTCTACTGGGAGGACGGCCTCAGTTCCATACACAAGGGACAATGGTGTTGCCCCTGTAGCGGTACGGATAGACGATCAGTAGGCCCACAAAGCAAATGGCAGCATTTCACTCCAATCTCGATAAGTGACAACCATTTTCTCAAGGATGCGGATGAATGTCTTGTTCGCAGCTCCACGGCTCCATTAGTTTGAGGCCGATAAGGGGATGAGCGACGGTGTTTGATCTTGTATTGCTCGCAGAAGTCTCAAATGTGCTTATTCGCAAAGTTTGTGCCATTGTCCGTGATGATATCTTTGGGTACCCCAAATCGGCACACAATATTGTTCTTGAGAAACTTCTCAACGTGATTGGCCCTGATGTTGGCATATGATGCCGCTTCTACCCACTTGGTGAAGTATTCAATGGCGACGAGGATGAATCAATGTCCGTTTGATGCTTTCGGATTAATCATTCCGACAACGTCAAGGCCCCAGGTAGCAAATGGCCAAGGAGTGGTCATGCAGTGAAGATCAATGGCAGGAGCGTGTACCAGACTGGAGTGTTCTTGACACTTGTAGCATTTTTGAACATGTTTGCAACAATCTGATTCTATGGTTGTCCAAAAGTACCCCTGTCGTAGGATATTCTTAGCAAGCATGTGACCGCTGACGTGGGCTCCGCATACTCCCTCATGGATCTCCTTCATAATATTGACCTCTTCACTTTCAGTAAGGCACTTGAGTAAGATGTTATTGTATGATCACTTATAGAGGCATTCCCAGCAAATGATGTAACCTGCTGCTAAATGTTGAATGGTTCTTCAGTCTATCTTGGATGTACCCTCTGGGAAAGTCAGGGTCTCGAAGAAATTCTTGATATCTGAGAACCAAGGTGGCTCATCATCAGGCCTTATAGGTTCCTCAATCTGGAGGTAGAAGGCCGGCTCATTCCTCTGCTCGATCACGATTGGCTTCATCTCAACGCCATAGGGGATTTCAATCATTGACGCCAAAGTTGCTAATGCGTCGGCAAAGCGATTCCTTATCCGGGGGACGTATGAGAAAGTCACATCTTGGAAGCAAGCTATCAGATCCTTGAGGTGTTCATGATAGGGGATCAGTTTCTTGTCTTTCGTCTTCCAGTCCCCATTCGTCTGGAATATGATTAATTGTGAATCGCCAAATACTCGAAGGTGAGTTATATTCAAATTGAGAGCCGCCTGCAGACCAGCGGCGCAAGCTTCTTACTCAGCCATATTATTAGTGCAAGGGAAGTTGAGCTTAATAGAGACCGGTACATGGGATCCTCTTGGTGAAATCAGGATGGCGCCAACTCCTTGGCCCTCGACATTTCCTACCCCGTCAAAGTGCATTACCCATGATTCTTCTGCTTCTTTTGTATCGTCTTCCGTCATGAACAAGATATCTTCATCTGGGAATTCGGTTCTTAACGGCTCATTGTCGGGTAAAGGATTATCAGCAAGATGATCAGCAAGCGCCTGCCCCTTGATCGATTTCTGAGTAACGTACGTAATGTCGAATTCAGATAATAAAAGTTATCATCGTACAGTTCGTCCAATGAGAGCTGGCTTTTCAAATAGGTATTTCAAAGGGTCCATTCGGGCCAAGAGCAGAACTGCTTGAGATAGCAAGCAGTGGCGGAGCCTTTGAGTAGCCCATACAAGAGCCTGGCATGCTTTCTCTAGATGAGAGTAGCGCGCTTCATAATCAGTAAACTTCTTGCTCAGATATTAAATGGCCCGCTCTCTTCTTCCCGTTTTATCGTGCTACCCCAAGACACATCCCATCGAAACTTCCATCATGGAGAGATACATCAAGAGTGGTCTCCCTGGCTCAGGTGGTACCAAAATAGGTGGATTAAAGAGGTAGCTTTTGATTTTTTTGAATGCTGCCTGACAATCGTCATTCCATTAAACGGGCGAATTCTTCCTTAGCAACTTAAAGATCAACGTGCAGATTGGAGTTACCTGTGCAATGAACCGACTGATATACTATATTCTGCCCAGAAACCCTCTAACCTCTTTCTCGGTAGATGGCGATGGCATTTCAGTGATGGCTTTGACTTTGATTGGGTTGACCTCGATCCCCCTCCTGCTGACGATGAACCCTAGAAGTTTCCCTGACATAGCACCAAATGCGCACTTCTATGGATTCAGTCGTAGCCGATACTTCCTCAGCCTTTCAAACAACTTCTGAAGGTTTACCAGATGGTCGCTTCACTCTGGTGATTTACCTATCATATCATCGACATATACATCAATATCTCAGTGCATCATGTCATGAAATAGTACAGTCATAGCTCTCTGGTACGTTGCACCAGCGTTCTTCAGCCCGAATGGCATGACTCGATTACAAAAGGTTCCCCAGGGGGTAATGAACGCTGTCTTCTTGCAATGAACCTCTACCATTTTGATCTGATTGTATCCTGAGAATCTATCCATAAAAGAAAGCATCCCGTGCTTAGCTGAGTTATCGACCAAGATGTCGATGTGTGGTAATGGGAAATCGTCCTTTGGGCTCGCTTTGTTCAAATTGTGGAAATCGATACACATGCAGACCTTTCCATCCTTCTTTGGCACAGGTACGATATTGACTAACCATTATGGGTATTTAGATGCCATGAGAAACCCTGCATCGTATTGCTTGATGACCTCATCTTTTACTTTCAGCATCCATTCGGGTCAGAGACGTCTCAGCTTCTGCTTGACTGGCTTCCTATCAGGGTAGAGGGGCAACTAATGCTCGACCAAATCAGTATCCAGACCAAGCATGTCCTCGTACGACCAGGCAAAAACGTCTTGGTATGATCGAAGGAAGTCGATCATTCTTTTTCTTTCCCCATGAGATAGCGACGTTCCGATCTTGGTTATTTTGGGAACCTCCTCAGTTCCTAGATTGGCGTCTTCGGTCTCTTCGACAATAGGGGTAGGGCCATACTCAAAGTCGGTAAATCGGTCAAGGAGCTCATTGGGGAGCTCCTCGAAGGGGACATCCTCGTCCAGACTCGTGATCCCTACCTCTTCTTGTATTTCTACATGGAAGGGGTCGATTTCACGTGGGACGGGTATTTTGATTAGGGCATCCTTTTATGGGACATTTTCTGAAATTTTAAATGACAATATTTTTGGACTTTGGATTTTTTCAATGTTTTTAGGATTTTGTATTTTTTCCATGTTTTTGAGATTTTTATTTTCTTCGGAGACGGACCCTTGGCAAGGCGGGTTGCTATATACATAAGGTATTGCCTGCCATAGGTTATTGTTTTTTTTTGGGAAACAGGCGCCAAACTTTAGGCCACTTCCTGGTTCCAGAGTTTGGGGCAAAGATGTCTAGTTGCGTACCTGAGGGGCCACTTCTTTACTTGTTGGGATGAAGGGTGCTGACTGATATGGCTCATTGGAGTCAGCCTCTATCATATTGATCCTCATTTCGTTTGAGATCATGTCCTCAAATGATAACTCGGTTTTGTGGTGATTTATCACAGGGGGGTTTGTTCAGGTACCGACCGTCGTTCCTCGAAAGGGGATAACGCGGCCAAATCTATCTCGAAGCTGGGAAGGGAGATCTGGGGATTTGTGGGATGGACTGGGGTTATGGGTTTGTGTGGGGTCAAATGGGTTGCCCCTTTTCGATCGATCTTTACGACCCCTGCACTGACAAAAGAATCCCTGATGTGGGGCCTAGGGCGAGGTTTCTCTTCTATGTTGATTCCTCAAGCTCTTGCAGTCGCGGTGACCCTGGCTTTCTCGGACCTCTTCTTCTGTGGGCTTGTATCCTAGCCCGAATCTTACTTTCTGTCCCTTAGCCACAACAGGCTCTCTTCTGCCTTGTAATTTGGGTCCCAGACCCCTTCCTTTCTAATAGCCCCACTTTTGGAGCATTGCTACTGTCGCTGCCATACCGCCTCTCGTTTTAGACATGATGCCCTCAATGGGTTTTGGGAGTATAGCTGACACCTCATACTCAAAACTGTGGAGGTCGACATCCTCAGCGGTGTGTGGTACATCCAGCATATTGGGTTTTTCAACGTTATTGGCGGCCTTTTCTTTCTCACTGTGCTCCTCTCCAATGATTGTGATAATCTTATGCCCAAATGCAAATTTGAGTTTCTTGTGCAATGTGAAAGGTATGGCTCCAGCTTCATGTAGCCACGGGCGCCCCAATAACAGATTAAATGAGGATTTGATATCCATGACTTGAAACAAATTGGAAAAGGTCATTGGCCCTATCAACAGCTCAAGATCAACTTCTCCCATTATTTCTCTCCTGATATTGTCAAACCCTCTAGCGCTGGTTTTGGTGGGCCTTAACATGCACGGATCAACCCCGATCTTGGTGGCGGTTCTCAACGGACATATATTCAATGCAGACCTATTATCAATTAGTACTAAGGGGATAATCATATTTCCGGACTTAATGATTATATTCAAAGATTTTGAGTGGCTACCTCCTTCCTCAGGTAAATCGGCATCAAAAAATGAAATGGCATTTAGAGTCATCACTTGACCAATTATATGCTCGACTTCATCTGGGCTAACTTGGAGTGATACATGCACATTTTTTAATGCCCCCATTAATGCTTGAAAATGGAGTAGGGACGTCATCAGCGATCCCATACAGTGATATGGGCAGGCATTCTTCTCAGCTGAGTCTCCAGGATATGTTCTCGACTCATCTTCTCGAAGGGGTTCACTGTGTTGTCTTTCCTTCCTTCGGGTTGGGCTGTCTTTGCGGTGCTTCGGTTGCTCGATATCCTCCCCGACACAGTAACAAAATCTCGCCTTCTTTGCTACTACGCCGACATTGACATCTTTTGTTCGTGGCTTAGCGGACTTGATGAGGATCATATGTGGGTCCCAGAGTGAAAAGGTATGGTATTGAGTCACTTGAGTCACTTGGCAATACTTGATTCACCTCGGTGGCAGCGGGTTGGGTGGAAAGATTGGGCCAAATGGGGGTGGTGAAGCTTGAGGGTGGTGGCATTGGAGGGAAGGAGGTAAAAGTAGGCCATTGATAGCTGGTGGGTGCTGGCGACAGATGGGGGGTCTGATGGGCCGTTAGGTAATTGACCGGGGTGGTGGAGTTTGTCAATGGCTGAACTGTGGGTGATGGGGTGGGCGCAGGCAATTGATAACTGATGGGTGCGGGCGGTGGATTGGGGGCCTGGTGACTTAAAGGATAATCGGTGGAGGTTGTGGTGTATGGGGGTAGTTGAAATGGGGCAGGCGTATGCCATTGATAACTGGAGGGTGCGAGTGCAGGATTGGGGGCCTCGGGGCTTATAGGGTAATTGATGAGGGTTGTGGTGTATGGTTGGTATGCATTGATATTTACATAATTGACGGGTGTTGTGGACGAAAAGTATGCTAAGAGATCCAAAGGTTCAAATTGTGTGGTTGGGTTAGGGAAATATTCGGACAAATTTAGGAGTTCAATTACCCAAACATTCCTTTCTTCATCATTCCTCAGCCATGGTGCCACATAATTCTCTCGATCACTGATATAATCAGATGGGTCAAATTCAAACTCCTCATATTTGATCATTTCGATGGTGGGTCTGGGACCTACTCCTCCGGTAGGATGTGGGGGTAGTGACACTTGGTGAATATTAGCATACTGAGAAGGTGCAGAGGGAATAATTTTCCCGACATCAATCAAATCCTGGATGGTGTGCTTTAATGGGAAGCAACAATCAGTAGGGTGACCCGGACCCTGATGAAAATTGCAGTGGGTATTTGGGTCATAGTTCTTTGGGATTGGGTGAGGAGGAGGTTGCGGTTGGCGGATAGCCACTAATCCCTTTTCTACTAACAGGGGCAAAAGTACACTCAAAGATTGCCTTAGGGGTGTGAAGACTCGGTCGTAGCAGGCTCTCCTCTGTTCCAGGGTCATTTGTATCCCTTGCCCATTCCTCATTCTTTGCGTCTGCTCAGGCCTAACAGGTGCTGGTGGGGCTGCCTGAAATTGAAACGGGGTAGTATTATTATTGGTCCTAGTATTGACTATGTTCTGGACTTCGCCCCTTGTTCTCTTCTCGTTCCTCTGCTCTGAAAATCTTCTAACCCCACTAGGTCCACTTGGCATGTTCTTATTCAGACGGCCCTCCCTTATGGCATCCTCACATCGGTTAGCATTTTTCACTAGATCAGCAAAACTGGACTGCTGCTGGTACACCAAAAAGTCTGAGATTACTGGCAGAGTATTCTTTGAAATCATCTCTATTTGTTCATCATCAGGTATTCTATTCCTGACCTGAGCTGCCAGTGCTCTCCATCGCCCTAAGTAGTCGCTGAAGGTCTCGTTCTGGTTCTGCTTCAAACAGGCCAAGTCAGACTTACGCATCTCGATGTCTATATTGTAGACATATTGTTCTTGAAAGAGATGCGTTAAGTCCCTCCACGTTTTCATCATAGACGATTCTAATGATGTGAACCATCTTAAAGTCGGCCCGGTCATACTCTTTTGAAAGACTTTTATTAGTAGTCTTTCGTCCTCCCCATATTGGCACATGTCCCTGCAGTAGGACTTCAGGTGCACAATAGGATTGCCCGTGCTATTATATTTGTCGAAGGCTGGCATGTTGAATTTGGGGGGCAGGGGGACCTCAGCGAACAGACATAAGTCTGTGAAGTTCGTGGCGTGGATTTCAGCACCACCCATTTTCATCAGCTGCTTTTGTATTGTGTCCAACTGTTCTTGTAGCTGCTCTGACTCTTTCGATACAGGGGTCGCTTTCTCCACCGTCAGTTGGACTTCACTCTGGGCCACCAGGGGATCGACAATTATGGGAGGAGGGTTGAGGCTGGTCAAAGCCCCAGCATAAGCTCTGCTATTCTTAATCTCGTCCTCTTCATACTACTGGTCGGCATAGTGTGCAGCGAGGGCGGGATTCTCCTATTGTCGTTGCATGGGTTGGATGGGAATGACATGAGTTGGGGTTGGGTAAGCCCACTGGGGGTGAGGAAAGGTTTGTTGGGTGATGGGAATTTGGTTTTGAGGCGGGGCCTGATAGGGCCATTGGGTATGGGAGAAGGTTTGGAGATGGCATTGGGGTGTGGGGCCATGGGAGAATTGGGTTTAAGGTATGGCATGGGTTTGACCTGGCTGGGAAGGTTGAGTTAAATGTTGGGAGTATTGTGGAAGGTATTTGGGTTTGGGTCATGAACCCTTGGCCATTTTGGGCCACAGGCCATTGATAGGTTTGGGCCATGGACCCTTGGTAGGTGTGAGCCAGTGGGCCTAGGTAGGTATGGGCCAAGGGCCCTTGAGGGATTTGGCACAATGGGCCTTGATGGGTCTGGGTCATTGGCCCTTGATGGGTCTGGCCCAATAGACCTTGATGGGTATGGGCCATGGGCCCTTAATGGGTCTGGTCCATAGGCCCTTTATGGGTTTGGGCCACAAGCCCTTGATGGGTTTGGGCCATGGGCCCTTGGTGAGCCTGGTCCATGGGCCCTGGGTAGGCTTGGGTGGTGGGGTATTGGGCCATGGGCCCCTGGGATATGTGAGAAAAGGGGGTTTGAGCCAATGGGCCTTGGGGTAAGTGGGTAATGGGGGTTTGAATGGTGTGGATTATGGGCGGTTGATGAGGGTCATGGGGGAGTGAGGCATGGAGATTGGCTAGGGTACAGGATGGGTTCATGGGGTGTGGAGGAGAGGGGGTGTTTTGAGAAGCCTTCCATAAGGAGTAGGCTTGGAACATCTCCTCCATCATGGTCATGGACGGAGGAGGGGGTGTGGATGGTGGGTTCAAGGGATGATGGGGTATAGATGGGATGGAGGTGGCAGAAAAATTGGGCATGGCCCTGATATAATCAGGCATGGCCATGGTAGGTGGGGGGGTATGGGGTGGATGAGGGGATGTATTGGGTATGCTTTGGGATGATGGGGGCATGATGAGGAGGGATGAGGAAAGTTGGGCATGGCCCTGGTAAAAATGGGCATGACCCGGATGGATGGGGGATTTTACGGGGGGTCAGATAGGGTAGAAGTGGTGTATGTGAATGTGTGTGGATCGGGTCTACAGGGGGATGATGGGAATTGGGGCATGGATGTGGATTGGGAAAATGGGTTTGGCAGGGGCAAGGCTTGGGCGAAAGATGGAGAATGAGGGGTAGGACTTTAGATATTTTGGGGGGTAGTAGTTGGGAAAATGGGGGCGCCAAATGGGTCGGTAACTGTAAAGGGGGGTTGGGTGAGGGGGATGGTGGAAAAAACTTACCTCGAAAGGGAGTGGGTTGGAGAATGTGGCAGGGATGAGTCGGGATCGGCGTAAGCTGGGTCCACTACCCACGACATCCTTTGGGAGCGGGTCGGGTAAGGGTGCCTTGGATAAGGCCCAAAAATCCTCCTCCTTCTTTCCTTACGGGACGACGGAGGACAAGATCATGCCGGCACCACAAACTATATATTTTTTGGGTTTTTATTATATATTTTTTTAATTTTATGAAAAAGTTTTAAAAAACAAAGGTTCCGAGGCCTTGGAATTCTCTTTTCGGGTGGCTCTCGTACCTTAATTCAAGACCGGCGACGACAGTTTTGATGTACTTCAGAAGAATCGAAGGAGAACCTTCGATCTATTGAAGGCACGAAAATCGAGGCAAACGACCCGATCCTCCGGAATGAGCCAAAAAGAAGTTGCCTTCTCTTGACCGGCGGGAGCATATTGGGTGTCGGAGATGGCGGGGCCTAAACAAGGCACTAAGCACACTGATCGAGGGACTCGGGAGGTGAAGAAGGCCACAGATTCAAGCTGAGGTGTTGTTAAACATACCTGGCGCAATTAATACATGCCCCCAGGTTACAGGGGACCAATTTTACACTTGCGCAACTATTAGTTGCGCCATGGTAAAACTTGGGATTTTAAAGCTGGTGCAACTATTAGTTGCGCCAGTTATAAATTCCAGTGTTTTTACACTAGCGCAACTAATACTTGCGCCAGGCAAAAACTGGTATTCCAAACAGCAGCCACTGATGCCCGAAATGAGTCTTTTTTTTTGTTTTTGTGGAAGCTAGGCTTCCGGGAACTGAGTAGTTTTCTTGATGATCGATTCTCTCCTTACCGCACCTAAAGGGTTTGAGTCCGGTATAACTTGCTAACGCGCTCCCCAAGGGTTTTAAGCTTCAGAATGGGAACCCACTCGATATACCTCCAGCGCAAGCGCTTTCTCAGATACTAGGTGGGCTGGGACTTTTCTGGATCATCACCACTAGGGGCTGCCGCCATACTAAGACCCGAGTATTTGTATGTGTGCCTAACCCAACCCCTTTGAAAATCTAACCCGTAAAATAAATTAATTAAGCTCCCTAACTTGGTTCAATTTTAATTTTTTTCAAAGCCTTTTTTTTTCTTTTTTTTTTTGAAAATTTTCTTTAATTCAAAGACCGGGGGTGATTATCCCGTGCTGCCACTACGGGCCAGCGTCCACTAGCGGAATATGAGTGCTCAAGTAGGCCCGCCAATCGACTAAGGCACTTTAAATGACGGAAATTTAAAGGAATTGAAAAACAAAGCTCAAGTAGGCCCGCCAATTAGCTAAGACGCTAAAATGACGGAAAAGTAAGGAAAATAAAGGGCAAATGCGCAAGTAGGCCCGCCAATCGGCTAAGGCTCATAAATGACGGAAAAGTAGGGGTAAGTAAAATGACTTAACCGGAGGGGTAAGTAAAAAAATAGTAAAAATACACTAAAAAATAGCAATAATATGTTAGCAAAAATAAAAAATAATAAGGCCAAGTTCAAGGGGAAGTTCTACAGGCTACTCCTCAGCAGAGTCGCCATTTGTGCAACTTTTGGAATCGGGACGATCCCGTCGCGGCGATGCGCTCTCTAACAAAAAAAAATAGAGTCACCACTCGAAGCTTTCGGTGTTCCAGGATACCTAGTTCATTTTTATGAGCACCTAAGTGCTAAAAATATGACTCTGAATCTGGTCCACACCAAAGGCTCTTGGGTAGGGGCTTCGATTATTGATCGGGAAGGTGTTAGGCACCCGATCAACCCGCTTAACGCGGTCTCTACTTATGGCCAAAAATAAAATAATGTAAAAGAAAAGGAAATGGTTCCCTCTTGCCCAAATGGGCCTCCAATCCTATTTGTACCCCTCCGTTCCTACTAAAAATTCGGCGGTGTAACGGCACAAATGAAAGGATAGGGAATGCCAAAAAGAGATAGGAGAAGAAAGGGGAGAGCCAGAGCCCTCGGGCCCTTGTAGCACCGTAGGAGAGCCTTGCGTGGCTTGCTTTGATGAGCTCTTGAAGGCTTTGTATGGTGGAAAGTGGGGTTCTAACCTCTAAGGCTTGCTAACAAAGAGGTAGAGAGGGAAGGTGAATGGGTAGCATATACCTAAACTAAGGAATCTAAGGTGAAAAATATCATTCAAAGGAGGTTTTAGAATTCTGGAATTTGTATGGAAAGTATGCACCAAAGGGAGAAAGATCTTCGCACTTTAAGTTCTTTCTCTCTTAGGCCAAAATTCTCAACCCTTAAACCAAGGGGTCGGGGGCTCTATTTATAGGAAAAGGGTGGGTTAGGAGGCCACTTAAAAGCTAAATGAGTTTAGCAATTAGGTAATCTCACATTTAAGGATTCTTAGGTTTTTAGAGCCTTGAAATGTGTGAGAAGGTCCTCCAATGGTGGATGATGGGGTGAGGCCTTAAGCTACTTAAAGGGGTACAAATAGACTTCAAAAGGGTGCAACAGAACTAGCAAAACATACCCCAAAGGTTAAGGTGGTCAATAAGTCAAACCCCAATCACGATTTTCGAGGTAAATTCCAACAATTACTGTTCATAATAGTTGCGTCAGGCAAATGTACAATAAAGCAGTAATGTACAGTGCATGGAAATTAGCTCGCGGGGGTGGAGGCCACCTTTAAACTAGGTGCAACTATTAGTAGCGTCAGGCTTAAAGTCTGGGGGAATTAGCCTGGCGCAACTAATAGTTGCACCAGGCAAAGTTATAACTGGCGCAACTATTAGTTGCGCCAGGCCATTTCTTAGGAGAAATAGCCTGGCGCGACTAATAGTCGTGCCAAATTCCTAGGGGGCCCACTTGAAATTACTTCCCTGTCCTCCGGGTTTGGATTGTCATATCTTTTGATATATACCTCTGATTGGGGCGATTCTTGGACCGTTGGAAAGCTTATGACCTCTATTTTTCAATGGTATGAGATTTGATCATCATAGAGGGTCGTAGACAGCTTCGGTACACCACTCTTTATCCATTGCTTGGGAAGGTTAGGTTTAGGGTTTGAAATGGGTTCTAAGGGTCGGGATTGGTTTCTGAAGGTTCGAGATAGGTTCCCAGGGGGTCTAGGGTGATTCCTAAGGGTCTGGGGTGATTCCTAAGGGTTCCATACATGCCATCAAGAGCTCGAAAATGTGCCTCTCTCAAAATGTGTTTTGATAGGGCCTTGGGCCAAATTTGGGTGTCTACAGATTCTCTAGAAAAAGAAGAAATAATCATAATTTATGATTGAGTAAAGTTTTCCCTCTGCTATATCTATTGTTGATTATCACGTGAGTGAAGACTATCACAGCCATGCACCGAATTAGAAGATCTCTGAAAATAGAAATTTAGTGAATCACGGATCGGAGAAGATTGATGAAGATAAGCTCTTAGAAAATCTCGATTATTGAAATAAAGGAGAACAATCCAAAAGCACATCTACAGTTGAAAGAAAGGAAGAATAAAACTAAGAATTAGAGTTAAATTAGGAATCTTTTATCTTTAGTAGTTTCTTTTATTAGAATTAGAAGTCTTTATAAACCGACTCCTTTTGATCTATAAATAAGAGAGCCCGGTGTAGGAATAAGGGATTGAAGAATTTCAGCATCAATTGATGACTGAGGTTGGATTTTCTTCCGATCAGTAGTATAAAATAGTTAGAGTAGATTAGATATCAGAGGTTTCTCAAGAGCAAATTGATGAGTACTGAAAAATGAGGATATTTTACCCCTAAATACCTATATTTAGCTATCCGATGAAGGCTATCTGATAAGATTGATTAGATTTGAAGTGTTTCAGGTAAATACAAGCCAAGTATGGAAAACAGTACAAGAATTCTGAATATAATGCCAAAACACTGCAACTTCGGGTAATCAAGAACTTGGTGTGACGTGCGGCTAAATTTGGACCTTTAAGATGGCCGAATTACAAAATTGTCAAAACATGAAAGTTGTAGATCTTTTCGTCAGCTTTCCAACGGCATAAGAATCGTATTAATCCGAGTTCAGGACAGAAAGTTACGGCCGAAAGACTGAAGCAGTATCTGAACCACAAGAAGTGCTGAATTTCACGGATTTTTGGGGTCGATGCATCGACCCTACAGGTCGATTAATCGAGCCAGAGTTTCAGTCTGACACGAATCTGACACTAAAAGTCTATTTTTTGGGACTCTTGGTCGGCTCGATGCATCGACACCTATTGGTCGATTAATCGACCCTAAAAAATCGACTTGGGAGACCTTTGTGCGACGGTCTATTTAAAGCGACTCAAACACTTCGGAAGAGAGATTTTTTCAGCATTAGAATTACGTAGGAATTAAATTTAGGAGAGAGTTTTAGTTTTTAGTGTTCTTAGTTTTTAGCCATTATTTTTCATAGTTAGACATAGAAATAGAGAAATTTTATTATTCTTTTAAGAGCTTTGTTCCCTTTAATTTTTCAGTACTCATTCCTTCAGTTCATAAATTTTGTTCAAAGTTTATTTTCTGCATTTATTTCGTTTCTGAAGATTATCATCTGTGTGGATCAACGTAATTTATTTTGAAGTTTGAGGTAATTTTAATTAATGTTATTTTCCCGTCTTTATTTATTTATGTCAATTCCTTACAATATGTGTGGCTAAATTTATAGAGATGGAGATCTAATGATTCCCATCCGAGGGATGTACTTTTAATAATATAAAATTAGGGATTAAAATATGAGATTTTATTTTTATGGTAGTTGTGCTATCATGAATGGATGAAATCCCTGCCACTATCCGGGATCGCGTGTGCCGAGTCATGCCCGGGATCTCAGATCTGTGACGGTAATTTTACCCTATCATTGTTATGGTCTTTGTGTTTTTATCGTGTGGATTTAATTACGATTATGTTCTGGGATCGAGTGTGCCGAGCCATGCCCTGGATCTTGGTTCTGTAATGGTAATTTTATCTTAAATATCCCTAATCTGAATAAAGTGTGCCGAGCCATGCCCTTGATTTCAGATTTGTAAGTGGTATTCTTGTTGGAATTTTCACCCACCTTGGGGATGATTTTTATTTGAACCTGAGATCATGCGTGTCTAGCCGTACCCTTGATCCCAGATCTATATATGAAAATCATCTAAGTCCTGATTGCAAGGATGCAACGTGGAACCTATTAGGGTGTTGACCATTGATCTTCCATAAAAGATGTTTGTTACCAATGAAATATCTCATAATTTAATCCTTAGATTTATATTATAGGAATAACGGACCAAAGATGGGAGGATTTAGTATCTTCATCTTTATCATCATCTTCACTTTTATTTGTGAATCATCAATTGAATTTTAGTTTGTAGTCATTAATTACCATCGACCGCTTAAATTATAAAACTGGTAGAATACTGTTAGATCTTAGTAGATTTTTAGAATTGCTTGTCTCTTTTAGATGTTTCAACATTAATCCTCGTGGGAACGATCTCGTACTCCGCACCCACTATATACAAACCGATTCATGCACTTGCGAGTAAAACATTACATTAAAAAAATCACATCAAGTTTTTGGCGCCGTTGCCGGGGATTAAATTTAGAAAATCTGAATTTTTGGTAGACAATCAATTTTAGGAATTTTCGAGGATTAAAATAGTATTTCTGCTTAATTAAAAAATATATATATATATATAAATAAAAAAAAATTTCCGGAAATTTCAAATTTAAAAATTTTAATTTAAAAAAAAAAAAAAAAAAAAAATTTGAAAATCGATGCATCGACCCACACTGTCGATGCATCGAGTTGGCCTCGATTGATCGAGTGTGACTCGATTAATCGAATTTAAAAATTTAAAAAAAAAAAAAAAAAAAAAAAAAAAAAATTGTTATTAGTGAAATCATGTCAATGCATGGATTCAATCTAAAATCATGTGCTATTTGTGGAAATTCGATGCACATTTCACCTATGTGTCCCTTGAATAACTCAAATTATTACCCTGAACAAGTCCAACCAAATCCGGTTTGGAACATTCATAACTGGCAGAGTCAATCTAATGACATGTGGGGTTTTAATCAACCTCTAATGTGTGATATGATGCCGTACAATGATCAAAATTATTATCCCAACAAATTTCCTTATGAGTTTTCACAGCAAACTCAATACTTTCAAGACACAAACTCATATGAACCAGCCCAAAATTCTTCTTACTCCTTAGAATATTTAAAAGGTTTGGTGCACACCAATACTCAAAGAATTTCTAGGATACAATCTCAAGTTAGTCAGATGATCGAGTACTTACAAAGGAAAGTTGAAATAGAGGAGTCCCTCATTGATACCGATCAGAATAAAGAACATCTTCAAGAGGACTCATCTGATTTTGTTCAAAAATATGAGGATGACCAATTGGTCACTACGCTTGAGACTGGCATAACGAGCGTTGAGGTAGTGCAAGTGCGAGGAGAAGAGGAAATGGAATGGAACGATACTTATGTCGAGGAGGGAATTGAGAATCAAATTGAGATGAGAGAGAAAGAAAATGACACCCTTACAATACCTGATAAGGGAAACATAATTTTTTTCGATGAATGTGAATTCGGTTTAGGGAAGAAAGAGGAATTTCAAATATGTTGCCCATTCGTTGAATACATAGATAATCAACAGAATGCCGAAAAAAGATTCATGGGTTTGAATCTGGAGTGCGATTTTGGGAATGTCAAGTACAGGGTAGAAATGGACCATAATGGTGACACTTGGGCACACCATGGGGGTGTAACTAAGTCCTTGAAAAGAGAAATACCGAGACGATTAAATAAATCGCTGATCCTGCTTAGAAAATTTTTCATGAAGATTTGGGATCCTGGTGGACTCGGAATGAATGTACACCTTGTAGATTAATTTCGTATTTTTTTTTCTTAAAAAAAATATATATATATATATATAAAAAAATTGTTTTTCTTCCTCGATTAATCGACAGTGTATGTCGATTAATCGACCCTCCCCCTCGATTAATCGACTCCTTGTAGTCGATTGATCGACAGTCATAATGACTCTTTTCTTTTTCAATGCAGTCTGTATTTTTGGTTAATTTCTTTTCGATGTAAAAAAAAAAAAAAAAAAAAAAAAAAAAAAAAAAATTTTAGGAGGTCGATGAATCGACCCCCAAAGGGTCGATGCATCAACCTTTAAGGTTCGATTAATCGACCCTATGTTTGAAAAAAAAAAAAAAAAAAAAAAATTTCGATGCATCGACCCCTTTATGCTCGATTAATCGACTCTTTTGGTCGATTAATCGAGAGTCTTTAATGCAGTGTCCTTTTTTCAAGGACACTGCATTTATGGCGGTTTTGACTTTTTCTTTAGTCGATTAATCGACTCCTTGAGTCGATGCATCGACTGCACATTTTGAAAATTGTGCTGTTTTGAAAGTCTGTCCGTTTTTGTTTTATTTGGTGTCGATTAATCGACTCTTTATGGATCGATTAATCGAATTTTATTTCGGGACGTGCGTTTTTGGTTTTTATCTGCCTCGATTAATGTCGATTAATCGAGGAAGTACGTCGATTAATCGACTTTTCCACTTCCGGACGTTGCGTCTTTTCACTTAAAGACGTTGCGTGTTTTCCGTGCGTCGGGACTTCTGACGCGCCTGTTTTCAATGGAGTCGATTAATCGACACTTTTGGTCGATTAATCGATTATTTTGTGTGTCCGTCCCGAGAGGGCGCCTTTGCGCCTATTTAAATGGAGCAGTCTCACTACGTTTTTCATTGAGTTTGTTTTTCTGACTGCCTCCGACATTCCGACAGTGCAATCATGGCTTCGACCTCTGCCGCGCCGCAAAGACTTGTACAACACCCTGCTGGTCATCCACGTGATCAACCAAGTGGTCGCTTCGCGACCCGCGACTTATATTCCGAATATGTTTTTGATCTCGCGGCTTTTCAAGCACTGCCTATCTGCGCCGTTTCCCTCGCCTATGCGATGGCTCTCAATGCCCATTTTCTCCTCACTCCACCCGTGATCAAAGTGTCCGAACGCGTTGTTCGGTTATTCTATCAGAATATGGCATGGGTGCCCGCCTCCATCGAGAATCAAGTCGCCGCCCACTTCACTGTTACAATTGATGGGTGGTCGCGCCCGATTTATCCGCACACCATTGCGGAGGTCTTTAATGTTTCATGCGAGCGCCCTCACAATCACATTCTGGGTGAGGAACTCAACGAGTCTCAGGAGGACATTATCAACGAGATGTGCCGCGGCATATTTTCTTCTGGGATCGCCACTAGGCGATCGGCGTTGCCGCGCCCGCTTTTGTTTTGGGATAGTGTGGTCAGTAGCAATCTTTGTCCCCGTGGCCACGTTTCTGAGCGCACCGGTGATCGGGTTCAAGCACTTTATGGGGCCCACCGCAATTCATGGATCAACGTGCCCAGGATTATTCATGATGGCATGTGGCGATGCCATGACGAACTCACTAAACCTACCACTGGTGAAGCCCCGTTGGTCTACTTCCCCCATTATGTTATGAAGTTGCTTAATTTTCTTCGTTTCCCGTTCTACCGGGATGATGATATCGGGGACCTTGCATTCTATCGTTATGGTGCAACCCAGTGGAACCGCAGTATGCGTCTCTTGGGAAATGTCCCTGATGCCCCTGCTGATGCACCGGCTCAACCGGCTCCCCCACGCCAGCGTCGCCGCGTCCGTCAGGATGACCAACATGCACCTGATCAAGGACCCGAGGAGGGTGTGTCGCTTGGCTCGCTCCAAGCCCAAATTACCTCTTTACAAGAGGAGCAGCAGCGACACCATGGTGCACTCCTGCGCCGTAGCCACTATGATCGTTCCTTCCTCCATCAAATCGGGCAGCGCATGTGGCCTGATAGTTATGATGAGATGCGCGCCAAGGCCCGCCAGGCCGAGGAAGATGGAGATGATTAGTTTGATTCGTGTAGGATTAGGATTTTCTTTTCGTTTTGTGTTTTTTTCTTTCTTTTGTTTAGGCTGTTTATTTTAGGAGTCAAATCAGAAGTGTCCATGTAATCTTCGTCTTTATCAATGAAAAAGTGTGTTTTCTAATCTGTGTGGGATTGTCAAAATTTTGCAAATTACCGGTTGCCTGTAGAGTTGTTGGAACGCACTTTTCAAAAGCCAATTTTCACAATTTTCCAACTCTCTGCCAAGATGGTGTCGCTTAATCGAGGGTTATACTCGATTAATCGACCCACTTTTTGCGAAAAAAAAAAAAAAAAAAAAATTTGGGAGGTCGATGAATCGACCCCTTTGTCGATTAATCGACCCCCAAAGGGTCGATGCATCGACCTTTGGGATCGATTAATCGACCCCCTGCTGCTAAGAAAAAAAAAAAAAAAAAAAATTTGGGTGTCGATGCATCGACCCCATTGTCGATTAATCGACCCCCAGGGGGTCAATGCATCGACCTTCAAGGGTCGATTAATCGCCCCCACCGTTTTCTATTTTTTTTGTTTTTTGTTTTTTTTCTTTCGGCGGCACTCCTAGTGGAACTCTGATATGCCTCTTTTCCCACGTCCGTGGACTCCCTTGGACGTACTGCCACACTTTTCATTGTTTCTTTTCTGCAGGACACCTCTTTCCACTCCTACTCCAACTCTATATTTTTCCCTTTATATTCACCTTTAGGCTCACTTTTCATTAACTCTGCACAATCTTTCTTATGGCCCAACGATTATATATCACCAGAGCCCGATTATCAAAGATGGAGGAGACTGCTAAAAAGCGGGAGCGCCGCTCTCATCGGACGGTCCCTTTTGTGCCAAATAATGTTGAAATCATCGACCTTGATCCGATGATCATTCCTTCCTGGGGAGAACCATCTCGTAAAAAGGTAAATCGCTCCAAATCTCCTACACCGTGCGTCAATACTGATATCGAGATAATTGATGTGATGCCGTCACCGTCTCCCCCATCTTCATCTCCTACTTTCGCCTCTCCACCTCCATCCATACATTCGACGGTGTCTCATCAATTTCCCCTTGATCTGTGGGAGAAATTGTTCCCTGTGCCTAAGAATATCAATTTAAGTGATCCGAGGTGGATGGGTCCGCCTGCCAATGATTAACAGAGTTGGATTCCTGTTTAGTTTAGGATTTAGGTTTTAGGATTTATTAGTTTTTTTTTCGTTCCTTTTTGTTTTGTTTTGTTTAGTTTAGGTTATTTTTTTATTCCCTCAATAGTGTAACCATATCCCCTTCAATATATTTTTTGTAATGTTCCAATTTGATACAATTATTCTCTGCACCTGATCTTTGTGTTGAGGTACTTTTTTTTAACCAGGTTTGGGGGTGCGCTACTTCTTTCAGTCAATGAGGACATTGTCATCTTTAGGTTTGGGGGTATAGTTAATTATTTTGCGTCATTTATTTGTTTTATTTGAAAATTAAAAAAAAAAAAAAATTATTTTTTAATTTTGAAGTCATCATGCACATTATTTTACGATTGTTTTCAAACTTTAGTTGATGATGCATGTGAATTTAATTTTGAAAATAATAGTGTTATATTTTGATCACTTGTATCTAAGATGATGAAGTTAATGTGATATTTTATGGATAATTTTGATATTCATGCTTAGACTTTTTACACTGATACCAAGCTAAGACTTAGAAATCGATGAACTGTTTTGAATGTTGAATCTTAGGATCTTAGTGGAGACTAAACCCAGTGAGCTTTAGAGCTAATTTCCCGTCATTGATGAGTGAATATATAAACTCGGAGTTTTCTTTGAATACGACTTATTTTGCATAATCTCATACACTTCATTTTGACTTGTGACTTTGCATGAAATCAAATTTATATCATTATGTTAGAATGTACTGTATATTTACTCAAGACAAATAGGCAAAGTTACTATCTTTTAAGGATATGATTGAAGGCCATCTTTGGCTCGTTTGTGCTTAAAATGCCCCACCTCAAATAAATTTATCTTTCTAGTACCCTTTTGAGCCTATTGAAAATTTACCTTTATACATTCTTTGATAAGCCACGTTAACCTTTAACCCTTCACTATTTCTGAAAATTCAGCTTTACCTTTCTTATTTCTGAGAAATTAGGAACGAGGGATGAGAGTGAACGAAAAGAGAGTAAGTGGAGAGATACTGAGTTGTGGTGTTTACTGAGAGTGTATGGCAAAAAAATAAAAAGAAAAAGGGGAGAGAAAAAGAAAATTGTGAAAAGTAATGAAAAATCTGAGGTGCTTCAAGAAAAGGAAATTCAAAAGAAAAAGTGAGTTGAGAAAAATAGAAAAAAATTGAGAAAAATAGTGAGAGAGTAGAAAAGAAAAAAAAAAGAGAAATAGAAAAAATCAAAAAGGAGTTTCTTTTCCAATTTCTCAGAAACTTTGAATCCCAACTTCCAATTCTTTCTTACCCTTTCCTGAGCCCCATTACAACCCTAAAAAGACCTTCATGATCTGATCTTGCATTAGTAACTGTCTTGTGGAGAGTAAATATGTGATACTTATGACACTTGATATGACATGCTTAGGATATACAAGTATCTTCTTATGAGATTTATTTTTGTTCATTGATTGCATCGTGTTTCATTTATCATGTGAGACCTGTTTATTTGCTTTGTATTGACCTCTCACATATGTGCGAAAACTTATCCACTATCGATGTCTTTATATTTTGAGAGTATACCTAAAGTGAGGATTGAGTCAAAACAACAGATCCAACGGTTTTCCGTTTGAATTAGTTCTGAGATGAATGAATTTTGGTTTGGTTATGCACACACTTCACGTTCAGGCATGAATAGATGAGCTATCTAACGATTTGAGCATTAGACTAATTTGAATGGATATTAGTATGATTAGTATAACATTGTTATTTAAAATTGAGAATTCGCATCTTGAATTGATTAATGATTTTTGTTTTTGAATGGTATATATGTTATCAAAATCATGTTTTGAAAACTCAATTTTATCGATGATTTCAAAAATATATTGAAGTTTGTGAGTAACTTCACTGTAAACCCTCAGGAGACATAACTCCTCCACTAGGATCACCTAGGGGTTTAAAGGCTTGTTGCACATGCTAAGTGCAATCGTGTTCCCTACGAAAGTGGCATTTATTTTCTTTAGTTTGCTTTGCTCGAGGACTAGCAAAGTGTAGGTTTGGGGGTATGATGAGTACTGAAAAATGAGGATATTTTACCCCTAAATATCTATATTTAGCTATCCGATGAAGGCTATCTGATAAGATTGATTAGATTTGAAGTGTTTCAGGTAAATACAAGCCAAGTATGGAAAACAGTACAAGAATTCTGAATATAATGCCAAAACACTGCAACTTTGGGTAATCAAGAACTTGGTGTGACTTGCGGCTAAATTTGGACCTTCAAGATGGCCGAATTACAAAATTGTCAAAACATGAAAGTTGTAAATCTTTTCGTCAGCTTTCCAACGGCGTAAGAATCGTCTAAATCCGAGTTCCGGACAGAAAGTTATGGCTGAAATACTGAAGCAGTGTCTGAACCACAAGAAGTGCTGAATTTCACGGATTTCTGGGGTCGATGCATCGACCCTACAGGTCGATTAATCGAGCCAGAGTTTCAGTCTGACACGAATCTGACACTAAAAGTCTATTTTTTGGGACTCTTGGTCGGCTCGATGCATCGACACCTATTGGTCGATTAATCGACCCTAAAAAATCGACTTGGGAGACCTTTGCGCGACGGTCTATTTAAAGCGACTCAAACACTTCGGAAGAGAGATTTTTTCAGCATTAGAATTACGTAGGAATTAAATTTAGGAGAGAGTTTTAGTTTTTAGTGTTCTTAGTTTTTAGCCATTATTTTTCATAGTTAGACATAGAAATAGAGAAATTTTATTATTCTTTTAAGAGCTTTGTTCCCTTTAATTTTTCAGTACTCATTCCTTCAGTTCATAAATTTTGTTCAAAGTTTATTTTCTGCATTTATTTCGTTTCTGAAGATTATCATCCGTGTGGATCAACGTAATTTATTTTGAAGTTTGAGGTAATTTTAATTAATATTATTTTCCCGTCTTTATTTATTTATGTCAATTCCTTACAATATGTGTGGCTAAATTTATAGAGATGGGGATCTAATGATTCCCATCCGAGGGATGTACTTTTAATAATATAAAATTAGGGATTAAAATATGAGATTTTATTTTTATGGTAGTTGTGCTATCATGAATGGATGAAATTCCTGCCACTATCCGGGATCGCGTGTGCCGAGTCATGCCCGGGATCTCAGATCTGTGACGGTAATTTTACCCTATCATTGTTATGGTCTTTGTGTTTTTATCATGTGGATTTAATTACGATTATGTTCTGGGATCGAGTGTGCCGAGCCATGCCCTGGATCTTGGTTCTGTAATAGTAATTTTATCTTAAATATCCCTAATCTGAATAAAGTGTGCCGAGCCATGCCCTTGATTTCAGATTTGTAAGTGGTATTCTTGTTGGAATTTTCACCCACCTTGGGGATGATTTTTATTTGAACCTGAGATCATGCGTGTCTAGCCGTACCCTTGATCCCAGATCTATATATGAAAATCATCTAAGTCCTGATTGCAGGGATGCAACGTGGAACCTATTAGGGTGTTGACCATTGATCTTCCATAAAAGATGTTTGTTACCAATGAAATATCTCATAATTTAATCCTTAGATTTATATTATAGGAATAACGGACCAAAGATGGGAGGATTTAGTATCTTCATCTTTATCATCATCTTCACTTTTATTTGTGAATCATCAATTGAATTTTAGTTTGTAGTCATTAATTACCATCAACCGCTTAAATCATAAAACTGGTAGAATACTGTTAGATCTTAGTAGATTTTTAGAATTGCTTGTCTCTTTTAGATGTTTCAACATTAATCCTCGTGGGAACGATCTCGTACTCCGCACCCACTATATACAAACCGATTCGTGCACTTGCGAGTAAAACATTACATTAAAAAAATCACATCACAAATGACGACTGCTATTGGGTGTTGAAGATTAGTGTAGATATCCTAGTTTCTCAAAAGCAATCGACGGCTACGGCTGAGGGGTGAAAGATATATTACTTTACTTTCTACTTTAGATTTTATTTGCTTTATTTATTGCTTTGTAAATATCTTCATGTTTTAATTTGAATTGACGACTTAGGTTGGAATTTGCATATTAGTGTAACGATTTTTAATTTTTCATCTTCAATTTTCTCGAATTTGATTGACACCCAAATTTTAGAAAATTATTGATTAGATTAAATCTGTGCCAAGGAATTTTAGTTTTTGATTGACGCCCAAATTCTAGAAGACTGCAATACAGTGTAACGGTACTATTTATTTTTATAAATATCCGAGGGCTAAAGATTGGGATTGACGACCTCAATCTAAAGGAGGATTAGGATTTATTTTATGCACTTTAAATTAAGAAACCATTTTTTTATTCATATTTCTCAAGTAGTTTAGAACCTTAAAAATAAATATAAACTTTGAAATATAAATATAAATAAGATCATTCTTTTTCATGAGAAACGATCCTATACTAGCTCTACAATTTCCATTATGCGCTTGCAATAGGTTAAGACTTAATTAGATACACATAGTAAGTCGATCAAACACTGCTTTGGGTGTGGAAGGGCAAGACACATGGTGAAGGACTGCCAAGCATCAAGGAATTCCCAATCATTTCGACAACCAGTCATATCTCAATAGCAACAATAACGAGTGCAACCAGCTCAGTTTCATGTAGGACGACCTACTCAGCAGCGATACTAGCAAGGACAGCAGCCACACAAAAATGCACGACGGTGAGTGTTTGCTATGACTCAACAAAATGCCAGAGCCTCGAAAGTTGTAATCCAAGGTATTGTCCCAATCTTTGAAGCCGCAACAAAAATTTTATTTGACTCCGGATCCACACTTGTTTAACGACACTAGGTAAATTTTGAAGACGAAATTTTTATGAGGGGAAAATGTGAGGACCCAGACCAGCCAGACTCGACTCATTTTCTTGGCCCAAACCAGGCCCAGGACAAGATCCAACCTAATCTCTTATAACCCTCTTTTGTCCCTGCTTAACACCAAACCCTTTTCCTCCAATCCCATCCGCTTCAAAGGCATGAAACTCGAAATGGTGCAGCAGTCCATCACCGCCCGGGCGATAGACTCGCCTTCATCATGCCAGCACCCTCACACACGACACCACCATTCCTCTCTAGCTATAAAATAGGAAGCAACCATCACCTCTCCTCCATGATCCAAAAGCTCTAGTAAGGCATTCTGCCTCAACTTCTTCTTCTTCTTCTTCTCTCCCATATCTTCTTTTTGTTTGTTTCGGCTGACTCGTTCTCTGGTGACGATCGTCGACGACGACCGTTGCCCTCCATTTCAATACTTGCGCGGCTATCGTAATCATTCACGATCTCACGACCATTGTTCACCTTTGCGATCATAATCAGTGTCAATTCCATCGACGGCAATGCGGAACCCAACGACGAATTACATTTTCCCTCTCTGCGTTTTTCCTCTCTTCTCTACTAGCATCCCTTCTCTTCCTCCCATGCCATCATCAACCAACAACCCATTTTTCATCTCTATTTTGCCACAGAACAGTGACCTTGCAAGCCTTTTATTTTATTTTATTTTATATAAATAAAAAATATAATATAAGGTATAAAACCTATATATATATATATATATTTATTTATTTATTATATTTTCAAGACCTATCCTTTATTTATTTATTTTATTTTGCTATTAAAAACATAGGGTTTAAAACTCATATGCTGTCAGGGGCATTTTGGGCCATTAATCGATTATAAAATATGTTAGGAATATATTTATCTATTAGGTTTCATATCAGCCATAGTATTATAAAATATATTTTATTTATTACGAAATATTATATTTATTTAAATTAAAAGTGCAGATTATTAATATTATTTTGGCTTTAAATATTATTAATTATTTACTAATTATATATTTTAGTAATTTTCATTTTTATCCGACTTCAAATATTTATTAAAATATATCCCATCATGGGTTACCAAAATAATTTTAATGTGTTTACCCTTTCGTAATATTTCTGGTATTGTGATACGACTCGATTATCATGCTCTATCGGCATGTAATGATGTCATTCGTTCCTGAAACTTGAATCATCTGAGTCGTGACCCTAATGGCTAACCTTCCCGTGACCTGACTCAACCTCTAGCTCAATACCTCGTACATATTCATCCAACTCTTTTGTCGAGACATCACTTAGCACTAACACGCTCTCGTTCTCATGCAGGCAACACTTTGGACAACCCGAGCTTCAGCCACCCCTAACACAATCACCATGAAAGCACATATCAAGGCAAGCAGCCTACCCTTATCACCCGATTTTGTTTAATTAATTAGTACTATTTAAATATAATATATATATATATACAAGTACATATAACCCTATAATTATCAATTGAAACCCTTAGGAAGTGTGATACATCTACGAGACATTGTTGTATGTTGATATTATAAATATACGATTATACCTATATAAGAACTTGTTATTTTACCTCCACACAATCATGATTGATAATTGGAATTCCTGTATAAAGTTATTCGTAGTTCGACTCTTGATAACATACCTAGCATGAACATACAATTGATCATATGAGCAAACAAATTATAGTATGATTCTTATCATAAACTAGTAGAAAGAATGATTATGAAAATTGATTGACCATAGTATATATTTCTTATAAAAAAGCATCATGAAATACCATTTTGATTATGGAAAATATTAACTATTGAACAAATGATTTTCTACTGCATACATTGTGCATCTGTATAATTATATGATATTTCTAGTTGAGATAAGTTTGAGGCGAATGTCCGTGCTAGTGCTTTCATATATGAAGTACATATTGTCTACCGTTCTACCAAGGTAAGGTGTGAAATTCACATATGCAATATGATGTGGTAAGGACAACCTGAATAAGATGTGAAGTCTAAAAGGGTCATGTGGCTGTACCATGGATCCGATACTACAGTAGTAGAACATATACCTATAAATGTGAAGCCGCTAAAATTAAGTTATCTTCTTTGTTTTCCTTTCAAAGAAAATCTCCATGTTCTTTTATGCATACATCTTAATTCCTATTTGATTATAGCTGCAAATGCAATGCCTTGAAAACTAAATAGTGAATTTACATATATATACAACATCTACTAAAATCAAAGGAATGCTCATAAATGAATTTTGTCTCTCTTATTGATTATTAAGACGTAGCTTACTAGATATTGTTAGGGGGCCACTTGTTGAGTTTATCTCACCCCCGTTGTTAATATTTTAGTGGCGGATCAAGTTAACCTTTAGGCATCTCCTCAAGCAAAGGCGTTGGGAAATCTTTTGAATTAAAGTCAACCGAGGAGTTGTAAGGTTTTGTATTGGGTTGTAAGGAACTTTTGAATTGTAATGGTGTTTATGATGAACAATGATTTGTAATAATGATATACCCTTCTTTTGAATTTATGAATGAAATGTCAAGTTATGTGTTTTATTTAACCTTTTAGTGGTGTTTTGATTATTGAATTTGCTCGCGCACCGAAATTCGGGATGCATTAGATTTCGGGGCATGACAATATGGCTCACCATAAATAATATTAGATGCAACGACGAGCTATTCAATGAAGACATTCTTATCTATGCGAGTATCATTACCTCATCACAGTGGGCAGTGTCAGCTAGCGTTGGAAACCCTTCATATTAGAAATTCAACCCATACTAATGAACTCTCGATAGCGATGAATGCGAAAAAAATAAGAAGGCTCAAAGAGCAATCACACACAACACATAGATTTACGTGGTTCACCCAATTGAGGGATGCGTCCATAGGAGTTATGCACTATTTATAAACGTTTACAACGCATACACTCTCTTCTCGCTAGTGCACTCTCAAATAAGATTAAATACGATCTTCAACAACTACCCATTATTAAACCAAGGACGCAGTCCTTCAAAATTAGAGAGATCTGTAGGAATATAATAACGATCCCGACACAAGAACGACTTCAATCGAATCTTCAATCCCTAAGCAATTCTTCAAAACCTTTCCTCTCCAAAGTATTCACCCAAACTTTTCACTCTTGAAAAACTCTCTCCAAATCTCTCTAATTCGTTCATGAGCTTTCCCTTGATATAGGAGACTCGAATCCTACTTCTAAACAAAGAGAAATTGCTCAAAAACGGAAACTGTATGTAACTTAAATGTTGCGGGTCGCTTTCCCCAAAATTTGCTCTTGCTGCGTGCTCACTTCGCTCGAGCGGATTTGGTTTCCACTCTAGTGACTCAATGTTGGTGTAAAAGCTATAATAACAATCTCCACCTAGGTTTTATCCCAAACCACGTTACCGCCCCAATGTGCACCAACATCTTCAACAGGTGTTAGTTAGGTTTAGGAAATGCATAGGCTTATTCTTTGTAACCGGCTTAGTCAACATGTTCGTTGCATTTTCTTTCGTATCGATCTTCTCAATTGATATTTTTCTATCTTCTATCATATCTCTGATAAAATGATACCAGACATCTATATGCTTTAATCTAGCACGAAAGACCTGGCTCTTTGCTAGGTGAATGACACTCTAACTATCGCAAAAGATATCGGTGCTCTCATCAACCTCACCAAATTCATTGACTAAACCTTTAAGCCATAAGGCTTTCTTAGCTACTTCTGTAGCCGTTATATACTCTACTTATATAGTTGACAATGCAGCTATCCTTTGGAACATGGATTTCTAACTAATTACTCTACCTGCCAAGACAAACACGTACCTCATGGTTGACCTTCTTCTGTCAAGATCACTAGCCTAGTCGGAATTGATATAATCGTTAAAATCTGACTCGCATGTGACTCCAACTTCAAACCTCAAACCATGTTCAGTTGTACCTTTCAGATTCTCAATATCCATTTCACTACAAGCCAATATTTCCTTTTCGGATTAGACATATACTTGTAAACCACACTCAAGGCTTGTGTTAAATCTGGACATGTACTCACCATTATATATATCAAACTCTCAATAGTATTTGCATACGAAATATTCTTCACGTATTCTCTTTCTGTCTATGTGGACGGACTCATCTTCTTTATGAGCTTAAAATACTCTGCAAGAGGAGTTGGTACAGACTTGACATCACTCATATTATACTTCTTAAGGATCTTTTAAATAAAAGTTCTTTGTGTTAGCCAAAGCCTCTTCTTCTCACGATCCTTCGTGATTTCCATGCCTAGGATCTTATTTGTGAAACCAAGATCCTTCATCTCAAACTTCTAGCTCAATGATTGCTTCAGCTTATTGATTTCAATCTTGCTTCTTGTTGTTATCAGTATATCATCTATATAGAGAATTAGAAAGATTCTCTCCCCTTTGTCATACTCTTTCCAGTAGACACAATAATCATACTGCCTCCTGTGATACCCTATGTTCGGCATATATAAATCAAACTTCTTGTACCACTATCTGGGTGTCTGCTTGAGATCATACAAGGATTTCTTCAACCTACAAATAAGCGATTCTGACCCTTCTGCTTCAAATCCTTCTGATTGTTACATATAAATCTCTTCCTGAAAACCTTCATAGAGAAAAGTTGTTTTCACATTCATCTGTTCTAGTTCGAGATCTTTCTCCGCAACAACTGCCAACAATGTGCGAATCGATGTGTGTTTTACAATTGGAGAAAATATCTCATTATAATCGATACCCTCTTTATGAGAAAACCCTTTTGTAACTAGCCTTGCTTTAAACTTTGAGATTTTATTCTTAGCACCTTCTTTCTTTCGAAAGACTCATTTACAACCGATGGCTCTCTTCCCTTTAGGAAGTTCCATGAGATCCTAAGTCTCATTATTCAAAAGTGACTGTCATTCTTCTTCTATAAGTAACTGCCACTTTATTGCATCTGTATCCATCCGAGCTTCTCGAACTATACTTGGTTTCCCATTCTTCGTGATAAGTGCAAATATTAAAGGAACCATGTCATTAAATTTTTTAAGACATTTCTTCATCCTTTCTGACCTTCTCAAGGTAATCTGAATCAGATCCGATACCTGGGCCTGCAAGTCTTGAGAAATTTTGCCATCAGAGTCTTCATTATCCTTCTCATCTTGCTCATATCTTTCAATATCAATTTTTACCTGAAGCTCACCAGATGACTGAGGCTTGTCTTCTGCCTTTTTCATCGGAAACTCATCTTTGTTGAAAATAACATCCCTTTGTGAGATTGTGTATCCCACTATCACTTTATGAGATTGTGTATCCCACAAATAATAACCTTGACTCCTTCACCATAGTTAATTAAGGCACACTTTTTAGATTTTGGATCCAATTTGGATCGTTCACTTCTCTGAAGTAATACATATGTCGCACATCCAAACACCCCTTAGTGAGAGTAACTCCTGTGTCTTTCATACCAAACATCATCTACAGTTTTTGAGTTCAATGCTACTAAAAGCGACCAGTTGACCAAGTAGTATGTTGTGCTCACTGCCTCTGCCCAGAACCCATGACTCAAGCCAAAATGATTCAACATATATCATGTTTTTCTAGTAGTGTTATGTTCATCTCCTCTGCCACGCCATTTTATTGAGGATTTTCAGAAACTATTAAGTGCCTAACAATCCCTTGATTTTTACAGTAAGCCTTAAACTCTGATGACAGATATTCCCTATCATTATCTGATATGAAAATCTTTACCATTGTTTGTTTGCTTTTCAACTATACTCTGTCACTGCTTGAATTTCTTAAATACATCCGACTTATTTTTAATCGGATACACCCAAGCTTTCCTAGAGTAGTCATCTATGAATGATATAAAATAGTTGACTCCACCCACTGAAGTGACTTTAGCCCGTCCCTCCCATACATCAGAATGTATAATCAATCGACTCTTTCGAAGTATGCTTTCATGTGAAAAAATTGACTTTCTTCTGCGTCCCAAAGATACAATCTTCATAAAAATTCAGCTTACAAGTTTAAATATCAAAAATTGCATTATTTTTTATGAGCTCTATTAACCCACGTTCACTCATGTAACCAAGCCACTTGTGCCACAAATTTGATAAATCTTTGGAATCCTTTGTAGCCGCAACAACACTATCATTGATTGTGTTGCCTACTAAAGTATACAGATTTCTCATCTTTTCACCTTTCATTAAGGTCATAGCACCACGTATGACCTTTAGTTTCTTAGATTCTAGGATGACTCGACATCCTATCACATCCAATGCCATCAATGAGATCAGATTTTTCTTCAGATTAGGCACATGTCTAACCTCAGTAAGAGTGAGAACACATCCATCAAATATTTTGATTCTGATAGAACCGATACCTACTGCTCTACATGCACTATCATTCCTAATCATTATTGTCCCACCATTGGCTTTCTTATATTGATCAAGCCAATCCATGTATGGACACATGTGATACGATGCCCCTGAATCTATGATCAGTCTACCATTAAATTGACTGGAGCCTAACAATGCACATAATAGGTCTTCACCGAAATCTGACTTAGCAACACTAGCCTGTTGCGAAGTCCGTTTATCACCCTTATCTTTATTCAATCTCTGCTTGTAATATTTGCGAATATATTCAAATTGCTTACAGAAGTAACATATAATATCATTTTTGTCACCCCTAGATTTGGACATGTTGTTTCCTCTATGGACTTGTCTCTTTTGCGATCATAGTTTCAACCCCTTTCACTCAAGAGACTAATCCCTTCGGAGTTCAATTCGAGATGTTTTCTTAATTCGCCGGAAAGAAATGTAGCAGTCACTTCTTTGACGATAATAATATCTTTACTATAAATTAATGTCATAGCAAAGTGCTCATAAGATGCAGGTAATGAGGTAAGTAAGAGAAGTGCTAGATCTTCTTCTTCAAGTTTCACCTCAATGCTCAATAGTTCACTAACTATTTTATTCAACAAATTTAAGTGATCATGAATACGTGTATAAGCCTTTATTTGAAGGGTGTAGAGTTACTTCTTCATGAAGAGTCTGTTAGACAACGACTTTGTCATGTAGAGAGATTTTATCTTCTTCCACAAATCTATGATCGTCTTCTCGTAAAGAATGTTGTACAGAATTTTATCCGACAAGCACAATCGGATAGTGTTTACGACTCTTTTATTAATAGAGTTTCACTCTTTATTAGATATTTCTGCCTTCTTTTTCATCTCCTTTTCAAGTAGAGCATCATCAATGCCTTGTTGGATAAAAATATTTGTGACCTTGACTTGCAACAAAGCGAAGTTGTTCTTTCCTGAAAACTTCTTCACCTTGAATCGTACATTCAAAACCTTCACCGCCTTTGTAGCGTAAAGCTGGCTCTAATACCACATGTTAGGGCTTCAACCCACACTAACAAACTCTCGACAGCGATGATTGCGGAAAAAATAAGAAGGCACAAAGAGCAATTACACACAACATAGAGATTTACGTGGTTCACCCAAGGGCTACGCCCACGAGAGAATATGCACTATTTATGAACGTTTACAACGCACACACTCTCTTCTCTCTAGTGCACTCTCAAACAGGATCAAACATGATCTTTAACAACTAACCCGTTGTTAAACCAAAGACGCGGTCCTTCAAAACTAGAGAAGAGATCTACCTGAATATAATAATAATTTCAACACAAGAACGACTTCAATCGGATCTTCAATCCTCAAGCAATTCTTCAATACCTTGCATCTCCAAAGTATTCACCCAAAATTTTCTCTTGAAAAACTCTCTCCAAATCTCTCTAATTCGTCTATGAGTTTTCCCTTTATATAGGAGACCTGAATCCTACTTCTAAGCCAAGAGAAACTGCTCAAAAACAGAAATTGCACTTAACTTAGACATCGCGGGTCGCTCGAGCGAAAACCAAAGTCGCTCGCTCGAGTGACTAAAACCCAAGAATTTTCCTGTGCAAGAGTGCGCATGTCGCTCGAGCGAGAACCAAAATCGCTCGAGTGCTCACCTCGCTCTAGCGGATTTGGTTTCCGCTCGAGCGATTCAACGTTGGTGTAAAACCTGTAATAACACTTCGATCCTAAGTCTAAGATTTTTTGCAGCCAAACATTTGCTCTCTATGCTCAGATCTCTTTAACAGAGTGTGTCGACTACAGAATCTGGCCTATTGGGACTTTTTTTTTCGTTTCTCGTCTTCTTTTGTAATGGAATTCCCTATTAAAAATGGGACTTCCCTTTTTTCCTTTTGTTTGTTGTTCGGAGGTTTTTCTCGCGACGCTCTAGTTTCCTCCCTACGTAGGTTTTTCCCGTGTCCTACGTTTGGCCATAGTATACTCGGGTTTTCTCCGGGGGGGTCTGATTTTCCAGGTAGCAATGCTTGTGACGCTTATATATGTTTTTATTGGGCATTCCAAGGCATATGTTAAGCTTTTTTAATATAATCAAAAATAATTTTCAAAAATTTAAAAAAAAAATTAATCATTGAAAAAATATACACAATCGTCCATATTAGAGTATATAGATGGAAAAATTCAAACCATCTAATGAGGGTAGCCTTTTGGTATGTGATAACTTCAAATATATGTCACAACTTTGATGAATTGAATTACTAAAAAGATATCATTTGGATAAAAAAAATAGTGACGGTTATGACCCCCAACATATAAATAGAAGTCATTTCCAATTCAGGCTCTGTTTTCACTGCTCCAACTTTCGGCTCTCACATGAAATAAATTTTCCAATTTAGACTCTGTTTTCACGGCTTCCAACTTTTGTCCATTGTCTGCCTTAAAATGGTTCCTGCCAGAAGTTGTTTAAAATGAAATCTGGATGGAAAGGTGTATTAATCAAACAATATCTATATGATGGTGGTGTTTTCACCATCATAAGTTCAAAGGGGGTCTCTAGGAGCCGCGCCAAGCAGGGCCTTCTCTTCATTAAAATGAATCAGTGTGAGAAACCAAATTTTATTTGCTGAGGTTATCAACGTCCATTCTAGAAATTTAAAAAGTTTAGGATATAATTATTATACTAATAACCACTTAATGCTACAGCTAACCTTAAGTGACTGATTTGGTTGCAAGGTTAATGATCGGGTAATCAATTTTGCACATGTGGCACCATTTTAGTACCGCATGGTGCTAATGATCTACGGAGCCATCGTCTAGGTCCGATTCCGCCTACAATTGCATCAAAGAACCATATCTACCATATGATTAAGAATCTAAGATACTGAAAGGGTCAAAAAATGAACCACTAAAACAGATGTGGACAATCACATGGTAGCCTTTCAATTTCAGGCCGGACTCTCTCAACTTTCATTTCACCAAAATAACGTTTAAATGATTATACTCCATCAATGAATTAAGATGTGGGTGATATATACCGTCAAAGTGATGGATCATAGATTGAAGTGTACCATGCCTAAAAATGGTGTTAGGAATTTTTAAATCTTCCGATCAATTGATTATAATATCAACAAGTTTCAATTGGCATATTTTTTTGTGCTGAGATATGTTCAATAATAGATTACCACTTAGACAGTTTTGATTGGTCACAGGCGTGCCCGACTTTGTTTTAAGCTTAGGGCTGATTTGGATGAGATTAATAGTGCTACCCATTAAATAAAAATATCAAAAGTAGGCTATCCTATACTATTTATGGTGAAAATTTTACTTCAAATCTAATCAAAGTTGTTTCAAGTAGGACTTGAAATGATTGCGATCATATATTGTGACAAATTGTTCAGTAATTAACATAGGATGTCAATATGATGTTACATGAGCCGTGACTGTTGAGCTGGAATTTGATAAGCGGCTAGAGCAAGGTATCAAAATTGGTATAGGTCTCGGGTATTGGTTTGCTCAAGACCAATATGACTTGGCCGATACCGATACGTATCGGCCTTTTTTTTTTTTTTTTTTTTAAAAGAAAAGTCTACATCTCGACCGAAATCAAGGCGTATCGATCGATACCCGATACGTATCGGTATCGGATACCCGAGTTGGGATACCGATACGTATCGGTTTCTCCGAATATTTTCCCAAACTTCCCTAATTTTAACCTCGCCAAATTATTGTCGAACCCTGATTTGGTGACTATTACCGTCACGACAAGGGCATACGAGGCATGGGTCTCGTACTCAATTCAGCGTAAGCATACTGCAAAAACCGTTAAAATGCATTTAGCAACAACTCATCAAACACCCATTTTTTGAGGGTTTTGGGGAGGATACACTCCGGCGCACAAGACAACCCGTGCGCCCGGTGGCCAAATCACATGCCACATGGCATAATGAACCCAAAAAAAATCTCATTTTGGGTTGATCAGCCATGAGACATGTGATTTAATATATATATATATATATATATATATATATATATATATATATATATATATATATATACTTTTTTGACTCGTTTGCCCTCCGTTTGATGAGTCAAAGATAAGGTAATGTCCCAAACCTTTGGTGCATTGATTTTTGTCAATTTGACCATATTTTTAATGGTGGAAAAGTTTAAAAATAACTTTTTTTTTAATGGGATCTGATCGACCTTGCCTAATTTGCCGTGACACCCGATCCTGACAATGGCTGCCACATGATGGGTACCTGATGGTGGGCGTAGAGAAATCTCTACGCCTAGGCGTATGGTCGCTGACCTCTCTTTTAAGGGTAGCTTCTAAACACGTTTTGTGGAAGCTCTTTTTTGATAGGTAAGTTGGGCACCAACTTGTGAACTTCAAATTGAAACCATTACTGGCACGGAGAAAGTTGGCCCAAGCACACAATTTAAAAGAAGAAGATATTGTTTGGGGACCTGTGCCACATGAAAACACCATCTAAGCACTGCTTTGAAGGTTATAACCTAAAGAGACTTACCCAGTTAGGCGAGCTAGCTAGGTGCTTGGCACACATAAAGTTGCCCCAAGCACACAATTTAAAAGAAGAATATATTATTTGGGGACCTGTGCCACATGAAAACACTATCTAAGCAGTAGTCTGCTTTGAAGGTTAAAACCCAAAGAGACTTACCAAGTTAGGCGAGCTAGTTAGGTGCTTGCCTCCAAAAGCAGAAGACTTGAGTTCCAATCTCCCCTTTGAGGCGACCCTAGGGATTTATATCTTGTGTTGACCCCATATGTGCTAACTTGGGATGTACATGTGCCCCCGAGAATAGCAGGGTGCTCAAAAAGGCCTAGATACCCAAGTTTTTAAAAAAAAGGTTATAACCTAAAGATATTTGGTACAAAAGATAGACACAAAACATGATTTTTATGACGTGATTTAATGTAGTCAATTGTTGCATCCACCGATGACCTTTGACTGCATTGAAACATGTTATAGAGATTATATTTCATTCCATTCTTTTGCACTAAAGATCTTTAGATTATGTCCTTCAAATTAAACGACTTAAATGGTGTTAATTTTAGGTCATGATCATCAAAGCAGCATGCACACCAACTTACTTCATGTGGCATGCGTCCCAGAATGTAACCCGAATAGCATTTCACTTGCTGCTCGGGCTGCTTAACCAACTAGGGGGAGGAGGAAAAAAACAATAAAAAAAAAATAAAAGGAAAAAAGAACGGTTGAAATGTCTCTTTCAACCGAGCGGGCATTGATTTATAATTAATTTTATAATACCTACCTTGTTAACACCAATGGAATCTTAGAAGGTATGTGTGCTAAAAAATTGACTACTTTGAATTAGAAGATAGAGATCCTTTGTCGCCCTATCGATCTAGAGACAATGAGCTTGGCCCATTTTTTATTTCATGTGATACAGATCCCATAAAAATGGCCCTAAAATTAAATTTGGGAATAATGTATTCCATATAATTTTAGGGCCATATTTTGAGATCCGTACCACATTATATAAAAAATTGTTCGTTGATGGTAAGCCCATAATATCAAGATCCCTTTATGTAGAAGATTGGGCTGAGAAAAGATCCATTAACAAATTCAAAGAAGTTTGATGGATTTTTGCATAGGTGCATTCCTTCCAAGTTTCAGTGGGTGTTAATAATGCCATCCAACCAACAATTTACTTAAAATTGAAAGTTTGAAACCCTTGGACTATAATCCATTGACCCATGATCAAAATTTCTTATCCTATCTAATAGGCAGCCAAAATCGAAACGGGTTGGACCACAATTCATTTTAAATTGAGTTTAGGGTCGATTGGGACCGGTCCAATTCGTTAGATTTTTGGGTCGGGTTCGGATTTCGGTTCAAAACTTGCACCCTTACGTATGGATGGTCTTATGACTTAGGCACACTTAACTTATTTTGACTTAGACAACCGTATGAGACTTCTACATAAGGCTCTCAACAAATCGGGTCAACTTAATACTTGACCAATTGACCTGCTCGAGATGACTTTTTTATTGGGTTGGATACTAAATTTTACTAGCTGGGCTAAGCTGAGCATGAAATGTCAGATGCAATCTATAGGTCTTGTTGTTGGGTTAGGGAAAATTTTAGTCGATTGAGCTCGAGTTACACTATATAATAATAATAATAATAATAATAATAATAATAATAATAATAATAATAATAATGATAATAATAATAATATTAAATAGAGTGTTTTCAGCTAGGTGAGGTCTGGTCAGGCGTTAGGTCAGGTGTCAGGTTAGGTTAGGTTGGGCACATACCCTTGACCTTCAGGTATTAAGTCGAGTCGGGGTGTACCATCGGGTCGGGTCAAGTCAGGTCAACATATGTCATTTATTAATTGGATAGTCAAAACTTTAATTAACCTGAGTTATTGACAACCATATATATTTTTTTTTGAAAGGAGACAACCATACTTTTAGGTTCTTAACTATATGTTCATTTTGATTTTTTAATGATATCTTAACATAAATCTGACTTATATGATGATCTTGTGAATCATGTGGCTTTAAAATAATGACATGTTTATAAAATTACGGTTATAAATTTTGTATATGGGGCATCATTTTGACACCATGTACTTTTACGTTGTTCAAGTGATTATTATATATCTTCTGTAACATTTTTTTAGTTGGATATTTTATTTAAACATGTATTTTATGAGATTTATACTTGGGGGCTGTTTGAATAGAACCTCGTAAAACTTGGTAAAGTTGTTGATAGCTTACAGGAATATGCAGTAATATTACTACATATTCGCATGATCAATAATATGCAGTAATATACTGAAATACTATGTTTCTTCCCTATTTTTGGGGGGGGAGGGGTCGTAATATGTTTTGGCGTTTTGTAGTAAATAGGGATACATTTCTCACCCTTAAAAATACCCAAACAGTTGAATCTATGATAAAATATTTTACCATACAATGTTTTACCATGTATTCCTTGGATCCAAACAGTCCCTTAATGATTCTAAATTTTGAACCATCTAATCAATAAATTGAGTAAAATGAGGTGGTCTGCCAATTGCTGAACCAAATTTTGGATAAATGTGCCAAAAATTAGTAAGAAACATGGCTCTTGGCCCTTTATTGTTTATAGAAATTATAACTAATATATATTTCAGTCACCTCATTTATGCTTAGAGAGGGGAAAAAAAGGCTCAATAATTGATTTAATTAATAGCTGGAATACTTATCATAGCGGAGGGTTGAAAAGCTGGTTGTCAGCTCATATTCATATCTCTCTAATTTAGAATATATGGATCCTGAGGAACAAAATTAGATGTACAGTGGACGTATTTTTTGCTGACTCTCTCACCCGTGAAAGTATCATTACTGTTTGCAATTTGGCGGTTGCAGCCGAAATAGACAATTCCTCCATTTTCAGTTTGCGAAAATTCAAAGTGAACCAACTACTATCTTCTTTACGCTCTTTTCACTGAGGGAGTGTCTTTTTCTTTTTTTTATGTATTGGAGGTTTTTTCTTGGACATTTCAATTTCCTCCAGATGTAGATTTTTTCTCTTTGCTCTTGGGTTTTTTATGTTAGCTCTGACAACTATCTTGATTTTCTCCGGTGATCCGATTTTCCGGATAGGCGCTAGCTTGTGTTTTTATCAAACTCTTCGAGGCACTTGTTTAACTTTCTATACTTAATACAAAACAAATTTTTTTTTTTTTTAAATGTTAAAAATAAAAATCTAACTTTGAATCATATAATGGAGCGATCTTTCTTCATCCCAGCTTCCACAGTAAATCTTGAGATCATGGCTGATTGTCACCCTGTCAATATTTATTCCACGTGTCACATCCCAAAAAGTACATAAACCAAGTTTGATGGTGCGTTGTAATCATTGTCCACTTTCACTAAAAGCATCTCAAACTAATAAATTGCTATCATAAGATTATGAAGCCCATGATTGCATTTTATGAACTAAACCACATCAAAAGATGACTTTCATGATTGTTAGAGCGACCAACCAGTTAGAGGTTTGATAGGCTAAAATGTTTTTCATATGCCATATATGCTTATGACGACACTTCATTAATCACCCAATAGATGTCAAAATATAAAGTTTTTTCATTTTTTAAAAGTCACATGCAACATTAGGACTCCGATAACACACAAATTTGAGAAAAAATTCACTATGATGCACTTTTAGTACCATTTGAAAAATAATAATCATATAGGATTTTATGATTTGCTTAATAAGATGAATGGTCCTTTAGGTAAATATTTATAAACTTTCCTCTCTCTGATAAAATATTTGAAATGGGTATAAAATTGACATTATTTTCGAAAAGAGAATTATTATAGTAAATTTACCTTAAGTTATAATTAATTTTATGCTATATAGATGTAAATCAATCACTGATATATGGCGGACTACTAACAGCAGACCATTCAACGAATCGCTTTCGTGGCGCGATGCAAGCATAATGAGTCCCAACAATGCAGGTCGAGCCAAGCGCATGCATTGTGCCATTTAGGCAGTCTGTTGTTGATATGCTATTTGAGATCCGCTCATTATAATTTTCCCTGATAATTCTATGGGAGCTTGGTGCCCTTACTTACCCGCACGGATGTAAACCTAAGTGCACAATTTAAAAGAAAGCTTTTATATTTTGGAGACTTATGTCATGAGGAAAGATCAACTTATCCAATAATCTAAAGATTTATAGCTTTCAAAAGATTGGTACGAAACATATATGATCTCTATCATATGATTCAATGCAATCAACTATTGAATGAGATGATGGCCTTTGAGTGTGTTGAATCATGTGATAGAAATTGCACTTCATGGCAATCTTTTGCACTAGAGATCTTTAAACCATGGCCTTCAAGTCGAAACGGCTTAGATGGTGCTTTCACGTAATATAGATCCCCAAAATATCAAGTATTTCATTTAAATTGTGTGTGCAAGTAATGATTCCTTAATCTCATCAGTAAAAAAATTTATTTATTTAAATTCTTATCCTTACCATATAAAAGTAAGAATAGTTTCTGTCAAGTTTTGTGTCCACACTTTAGAAACAACATTCCCTTCTTAACCAACCTAATCTGCCCTTATGTACACTCCTAAGAGGTGATGATAAATTTAAAATGGTTACCATTATTTACCATCCATAAAATTGTAACCTCAGCTCACCTCGTTCAATCCGAACGTATTGATCGCTTGAAATTATATGATGGATAACATTTTTCGTCTCAATCTTTTATATAGTTGATCTTGACATCCTGGTTATAGCATGAGATGGTAAAATTTTTATGTTACTTGGTATACAATCAAAAAAGTGAGTCAAATCATATGGCCTATATTACTCTCAAACATGATTTTAATATCATTTTTTAGACGTGCGTCATGTAAAATTAAAAATCGGCGGTCTAATGATACGCTCATGATTCCAAGATCATTTGGGTAAAAAATGTGGATAAACAATAATCTTTATCTTCTAATTCAAAACGGTCATTTTATACCTACTAGAGGATATAAGTGAGGTTACAATTTAAAGGGGGTAAATAATGATACCCAAATAAAATCCCTTTTCCAATGGGAATAAATAAATAATGGTACTTCTCTTCTATTTCTTATTTTTAGCACCATCAAATAAACCCACAAAATTGAGAATTAACAATTTCACCATAACGTATTTGACTTGCTTAGAAATTCTAAAAGGCTAACAAACTTGCTTTATAATGGGAACTTGCTTTATAATGGGAAGATGTGTATTGACAACTGCGTAACTAGGGGTGAGCTGGCCCTGTTCCTAGCTCCTCCCTCATCATACCCACATTTAGATATGCCGTATAGATAAATAGAGTACCATCATTTAATATTCATGTTAAACACCCAATACAAAGTCACTTTCTTGTTCACTTTTATATGTATTTAAAAACGCGCGAAAATTCTCTCTCAATTCCCCATTGTTCTTTCCATCTCGTGGCTTCTTCTATTTGTTTTCGAAGCTTCTTAGATATCTACCGTTGTATTCATCTCAGTGTCCAAATTCCAAAGAATCTTTTTAAAAAATTGGAGCTTTTGTCACATCGATCGGATGAACTCAATGGTATTTCATATGAAAACCCGCATTTCACTAAGCATTATTTGTTCTAGTAGACGAATTAGGGCTTATGCATTCGTTTATGGCTTCAAATTTCAATTGATCAATAGAATAGTTTCAGTTTTGATTTTTTGGTTTAATCTGGAATTTTATTGGTTCGGTGAACTTGAATTATGGAAATGAATCCGTTGATTTCAATTTTAATATCTGTTATGGTCTTTAATTATTACTGTTGGGATCGAGGATTTGCAGCTACAGTTACGTACGATCATAGAGCGCTGGTTATTGATGGACAGAGGAGGATTTTGCTCTCTGGATCGATCCATTATCCTCGAAGCACTCCCGATGTAATCCCCGAATTCCTTGTGTAGAAATGTTTATTATGTTTCAATAGCTGCTCTGTTCGGTCTCAAGAATTTGGATCGTTGATTGATTGCGTCCCAGTACTTGATCGATGAGGAAATTTCCGTGAGGCTAGTGATTGCCTTGAGCAAAGGCTTTCTCCCGACCATCTTGATCCATATTTTCCACCATTGCATCTTTATGCACCATTCTGATCATCCTCATATCAAATGGGTCCACGGATCCCATTAGATAGACGGTTCGGATTTGGTCACTAATACTCAAGGAGAAAAGGCCCTCATTACTCACGTAACAATCGATGATTAATCATGCATGTAACCGACTGACACAAATTTGTGAATTTAATCATATCTTGATGAGGCATCATGGCCAAATGTGCCAACCTATTCAAAAACTCGAACTTCGACTTAGAAATCAGTCTTTTGGTTAAGAAATTGGCTGATTCGATTGTTGGCTCTTATGGTTTAGAATAAAATTGGTGTTTCGATTTGTTAAATTGAGTTTCTGAACATTGATCTCAACAATGTAGGATGTTGATTGTGTAATTGTATTTGTAGGTGTGGTCGGAGCTCATTAGAAAGTCCAAGGAAGGGGGATTGGATGTGATCGAGACTTATGTTTTCTGGAATAACCATGAGCCCGTAAGGGGGCAGGTACGGAAGCTAGTTAGCTACCTATATCTTTCTTCGGAGAGTATATGCATCCTGTATCTAATATGTTGCTTTTGAACATTTTTGTAGTACTACTTTGAAGACAGGTTCGATCTAGTGAGGTTCGTCAAGACGGTTCAGGAGGCGGGCCTTTATGTTCACTTAAGGATTGGCCCATATGCATGCGCTGAATGGAATTATGGGTTTGTGTTCTTTCTTCAGGCAACAAACTAAGCCCCTCCTTTTCTTTCATGAGAATATTATTTTATTCTTATATTGCCCAAAGGCCTTGTTGGTCCATCAACTATGTTGTTATTTGGTTTGATAGCCATGGGAAGGATCATAATTACTTGGTCAATTGTTCACGGCCTCTCACTTTTGTGCATACAATGGAAGTTATTGTCTAATATAGCCGTATGCACGAGTTGTTAGGTCCCTCCCAGGCGCCCACCCACACACACACAGAATAAGTATTTCAAACATTCTTGAAATCTCCACATTACAACTTAATAGATTGACACATATTTAAATTCAAGAGCCAAATTGCATAAAGTTTGAAAGCCAATGTGGCCAAGTTTGACATGCCACCAAGACAAACTAAGACAATTAATACTAGAGGACGATTTTGGATTAGATACATTCACAATAGCTGTACTAGGCTTATTGAAGTCCACGTCAAGATAATTGAGTCCTCGTCTCTCAACACCCCTACCAACAATCTTCTTTGTAATAAGCTCCTGAAAGGCACTATAAGAAGGATAAAATAAAACACTATTCAATTTCTTTCAAAAGTACCTTTTAGAGGCTGCAAATCAAAAGGTTGTAGTAGGAAGGATCTACAATAAAAACCAATCCATCTGAGAGGAAAGAAGATGTCAGTAGGAATGGGGAGTGTTGGCGTTGATAGGATGGGTCACGCGCTGATACAAAAAAGAGGTTTAAGGTTGGAGGATAGGTAGTTTAAGCTAGTGGTTTTAGGGTTCGAAAGGTGGTGTTAGGGTTAGCAAGGTGGTTTTAAGTTTAGGTTAGAAAGAGAAGAATATTTGAGAGAAGAGAATGATAGGAAGGATTAGTGAGTAGAGAGGTTCTCACTAGCATTTATATTAAGTGACATTTCTGGATACACATTCAAAGTTATTACATACAACACACACATACTAATAACATACAGTATGCCACCAACAGTCACGTTCCTCGGACCACAAACAAGTCACCTTCTTCCTACCATAAAAAAATGTCTCATTATTCAAATTGGAGGATGCAAAAAAAATACACAAGCACACTTGTCCCCTTACAAAACCGATCAATCCTTTCCTTTTTGGAAAATTTGAAATAGATGACTTGAAGTTCGTGAAATCATAGATTCACAAATTTTAGGGCAATTTTCCAAAAATGACATTTTCTGTAAAAAATACAACAAAATTTTATGAAATTTTTTGAAACAGTAAAAAAATCTCCTAAATTCGTTCTCTCTTGAAATCGGGGCTCGTTGGACTGCTTGCAACTCTTTTTTGTTTTTTCTTAACTTAAAATTTCTTTTTTTCTTAGTATTTTTCTTCTCTTTTTCTTTCTCCATGACTGCTGGCAACTCTTTTTTGCATTAGCTGCAATGCAACAACTTGAATCTTCATAACAGGCTGCCTACATCAATAACACTCCCAAACTTCATCTTTTTTGACAAAAATATTCTTCTTTGTTTTTCTAAATTTTTGTCCCTTTTTTGTTTCTTTTTTCATTTTCTGCAATGGCAACTCTGATCCCCCATTTTTTATTTCATTGGCTGCAACAACTATACCAGCCTTTTTTTTCTTCTTCCTTGCTGCTACATCAGCTCCTTCCATTAATTTTTGTCTTCTTCACAATATCTTCACACTTCCTCCTATTCTCCCCTAAAAAAGGCCAGATTACATTGGTAATATTGAGAGAGGGAAGGCAATACATATCAAGAAACAAGGTTGGATAGTGGGTACACAAAGCAACAACAAATACTAAATCTGAACTCTAGATGGAGGTGACAGGATAAAATATGCTGGAGGAATCAAGACTCCAGAACAACTACAACAGCCTTTTTTGTTTCATTGGCTGCAACAACTACAACAGCCTTTTTTTTTTCTTCCTTGCTGCTACATCAGCTCCTTCCATTAATTTCCGTCTTCTTCACAACATCGTCACATTTCCTCCTCCCCTAAAAAGGACCAGATTACATCAGTAATATTGAGAGAGGTAAAGCAATACATATCGAGAAACAAGATTGGATAGTGGGTACACAGCAACAACAAATACAAAATCTGAACTCTAGATGGAGGTGATAGGATAAAATTTGCTGGAGGAATAAAGACTCCAGAACAAAAAATGATTTCCTATTTTTAGTGCTCAAAGATCCATCTATGCAGGAATATGGGGAGCATACGTCAGGTGGAACCGACTCATAACCAACTCTAAAGACTCACAAGATCGACCCGCTTTGATACCCTGTAGAAAACTAGAAACTAATAATATGATAAAATAATGAAAAGGAAGCATACCCTAGCTAGGATTTATTAGAGAAGAGAGAGAAGAGGGGGAGAGAGGAGAGAGCAAAGGCACTTAAAGGACACCGTCACCATTCAAGATGATATGAGGTAGATGAGATAAACCCTGTATATAAAGGGCAACTTAAATACATTACTCATCGTTGCTCAATGTGGGACTAATCGCACACTTAACTATACTCTTATAACACTAGCACACCGCATCAACTACTAACACACCATGCCTAACATTTTATTTCTAACATTGAGGTTGCATGATTATGTCAAGGACCAACTTCAGCTCCGATTGAGATGGCACTCTTTGTTTCTTATGGTATTTTCTTGGTCTTGAGGTCGCATACTGTCCTCTTGGCTTGCTCCAATCTGAGATGAAATATGCTTCTGACTTGGTTTCTTGAGCTCACTTGGAGGACGCCAACACTTGTGATACTTTGATGCATCTTAAAGGGTGGGGGGAAGTAAAAATTGGATGAAACCATGTGAAGGTGGTTTGTTCATATTAGATATAACTGTACATTTGTTAGTGTTGTTTTCTCTATTTCATGTTATTAATTAGATATTGCCTATGGATAAATTCCCAAACGAATTCTTCTTAATTCCAATGTTTGCATAGACCAGAATGATTTGTCTTTTGATGTTTTTGCTCAAGCTTCGATCGACTCTAAATAATATCATAGCTATTTGGCTTTATATATGGAAAGAGATTCCTATAAATTGTTGTAGAACCTTGAAGAGGTTTACTTCAATATAGTCGGTGCTCTAGTTGAATTTTCTCTTCCACAAAATGATTAATATACTTAAGCTTGCATACCTTGTATTATAGGGGCTTCCCTCTTTGGTTACACTTCATTCCTGGAATTCAATTTCGAACAACTAATGCCCCCTTTAAGGTACCCTTTTTTTTGGAGGTGATTGTTTCTGTGCATTCATTTCCTTTTTAATGGGTCATTTGTTCTTTATGTAAATTACAAATTGAAGAAATCTACAGCTTATGGGTTATTGTTAGCGTGTAAAATTGAGGTTCATTCTACTTCCTGATATGTAGAATTCGTGACTTGCTTGTACAGGAAGAAATGAAGCGTTTCCTTGCAAAGATAGTAAGCACTATGAAGGAGGAAAATCTCTTTGCCTCACAAGGTGGGCCCATCATTCTCTCACAGGTAGTTCCTTCACAACTTCTGGTATTATCTTTAGATACAAAGATTTAAGATTTTTCCAAATAATTGTTCCTTAAAGTGATTTTTATGTTATAAAGAATATATATATATATATATATATATATATATATATATATATATATATACATATAATGCGGGAAAAGACCCTAAACTATGTGAATGCTTATGAGATGAAGATTTGCCGAAATTAAACTAAACTAATTAAATAATAAACCTGAAAATAAGGCGAATACCTTAGGGCGCCACTCGTGATTCAATGATGGAATCGCGAGTGTTCTAAGGGTTCTGATTCGGGTTGGTTTAACTGCTCGGATGAAATCTGGGCTTGAATCGGATAGATTCAGGGAACTCAGATGGGATCTAGGGTTTATGAACTTTGCAGTATTTGAAGGTTGGATGGCTGGATTTGGGATTTATGAGATAGGTTTGATTCAATGGCTCTGATGAATGCTAGGGTTTATGGTTTTTTGGCTGAATCTAGGCTGTTTGATGATTGATACATAAGCAAAAGATAAAATCAAAGAAAGGGATAGAAAGAAGATAGATTTTGGGCTTCACACCCTTGGCTTCACACCAAACCCTTCTCGGGAAGCGAAGATTCACTCTTCAAAGAAACTCATCTAAAGTTCCAAAAGCAAAAACTCTTTCATTCAATAATCAAAACTCATTACATTGTTTATTAAATGACCATATATAAGAGGCCTCTAAAACAAAAGTAAACCTTAAAACAAATACTAAAAAAAAAACAAGAATGCCCTTAAAACTTAAATTACTTGAAAATTCACATTGTAGCTCGATCAATTGAGTTACTGTAACAACTTTTAGTTTCTCCGAATTTGAACTGAAATGGTCGATCAATCAACTGGGCATTACTCCCGCACACTAATTTTGCTCCTTTAAGCCTGCTTCTGATTTCCGTTCCACTTCTTCTGACGCCAGTACACGATATGGTCCATAGCCTATGTCCACGATGTCGGCGTCCCCGTCAATTTTCCTGGATCCAAAATGTTTCATCACCGATGAAACACTCATGTAGTACGGATCAAGTGTATTTGGACTCGAACGTTGGAACTCCTCGAAATCCGGCTCGCCAACCCACTCTATCAAATATTTTTGAAGCTTATCATTAACTCTCCTGGACCTGAAGGAATTCATCCTCGATGACGTGTGATCACGATATAGGCCGGGAATACAAGAATATAAGCGACGAGCCCTCTCATGATTAGCCCATGCACTCTCGGTAGTCGACTTATCAACCCTCTGCATCTCATAAACTAGAAGTTCTCTGCCGCAGGTGAATGCCACAAGATCATCCCAAATTTCCTCAATTACTTCTTTCCTCTGCCTGTTAGGGTAGGGAAGGGTATCGGGTGCAAATTTGGGACGAGATGGTGAATATGGGGCGTTTGGAAAGGATTGCAGGGTCGTGGGGTTGAGCCTAGAGAATGAACTAGGTCCTCCACATTGAACGTTGAGCTAATCCTTGTATCTGGAGGAAGCTCAAGAATGCACACACTAGGGCCACTCCTTCCCACAAGTCCAAAAGGTCCAACACCGTGTGCCTGGAACTTCCTTGCGACTCCCGATGGGAATCGTTCAGGTCCAATCCGAACCATTGCATGATCATTTAATTGGAATTTCATAAAAGCCTTAGGTAACTGCATCGATATTTTGAGAGTTTCATTGCTTAAGTTAATTTAAAGCTTAATTTCGGCATGCAATACGAAATGAGACTCAAAAGTTGACTCACAATAAGACTCAGAATGTATAGCAGTATGCAACTCGAGACTATGATGCGTCTGTGCGTCTATGGACTCGATACTCTCATGTGCATGCGATGCTAACGACTCACATGTAGTGTAATGACCTTGATTTTCATTGATAATGAGTCATTGACTCTTGAAGAGAATGTGACTACTCTTGTCTGGGACTACCAACTGTCCTTACCTCTTCGAGTAAGATACGCCAACTTTCGAGGACAAAAATTCTTTTAAGGGGGGTGGAGTGTAACAACCCCGATTTTTGCCAATGTTGAATCGTTGACCTGCAATAATAACACGACCGTTTAGACTGGTTTGACCTTGGTCAAACTTTTTATGTTTGTGACGTGGTCTTTGACCCACTTATCTCCATTGGGTAAGTACACCCAAACGCAAATTTGAAACCAATCCTTGATTCGAGTACTAGATTTAAACTCGAACCTTTATGAGAAGTGTGTGTTGCACCCGACTTGAAACCCGAGATCAGACCAAGTTTGATCCCATTTTTCTGAGAACTATAATTAGAACAAGTGAGCTTAGTTAGTTAGGATTAATAGATAAGTTGACCCGAGAAGAACGGCGTGTGCGTGATCAAGGGCGATCATGTGCGCCTTAGGCCCGACCTAGTTCGAGCTTAATAACCCAGACAGGTATAGGTATATGTATTGTTATACGCCCTAGATTTGAGCCGATACCCTCGACTAGGTGTGCGTGCTGGGTAAGGCATGCAATGCATACTTGGGAATCTTGGAATTAATTTAATTAAGGATTATATATTAAATTATGTAAATAGTTACACAAGCTCTGTTAGAGCACCAGCGGTTAAGAACTTGGTTTTCACACAAAAGATCCAGGGGTCAAAATCGGTTGAGTACATTTCAAACACTATTTTGGACCATAGGATAAGAGCTTGCACACCGATTCACAGTGTGCAGCTTCACACCGAGTTAGCCCCTTTAGTATAAAAGTGAACCCACGCAAGATTTGATTTAGCTATTTCAGCTGAGAAAGAAACCAAGAGAGAGATCCATCCTCTTCTTCTCCTCCCTTTCATTTTGCCCTTATGAGATCCCAACCGTTGATCTAAGCTCCTCAAACCACTCTCTTCACTGAAGGGACTCCTTTACCCTGTTTTGTGCCGCAAGAATGCCGATTGATCGAAAAGACGAGAGAGTCGAATCATTGGATGAACGACAAGCTTAACACCGATTCCTTCGATCCCGATGATTGTGAACTTTGCATGCGCAAACCATTGGAGGATAGGAGTCCGAACACCGATAATTTCCATCGCCGAAGATCGTCGGTCTTCGCATGAGAAAAATCTAAGAGGTAAATGTCTTTATCTCATCATGCATATCTTAATTTCAGAAATCTAGGTTTAGAATCATGTGTGATTTGATCGCATGCAAAGATTTTGGAATCGAAAGCATGGAAAACTTGGACACTGATGTTTCCCGTTTGCCGAATCCTCGAAATCTCCGCATGGGAATAGTTGCATGCGAAAGAATTAAGGTAAGAAGTCACATATTGAAATTATAGCATGAACATAGGTTAGATTCAGTGCTTTGGGATGGAAAATACACAAAAGATTCGAGTTCTGGACTGAAAAGAAAGACCCTAAGTGCTGTGAGTTCAGAGGAACTCGCTGCAGCAAGAATGGAAGCTCGCTGTAGCAAGGTCTCTCCTGAATAGCTCACTGCAGCGAGAATGAAGCTCGCTGCAGCGAAGTCTCTCCTGAGCAGCTCGCTGCAACAAGCTTTCTAGGCCATTTCAGCGCTGGAAAGGCTCGCTGAGAGAGAGCAGGTTTCTTAGCAGCTTGTTGCAGCGAGCTTTCCAGGCCAAATCTACACTGGAAAAGCTCGCTGAGTGAGCACTGTGCACCACTAAGCTTCTGAGGAGCTCACTGCAGCAACCCTGAGAGCTCGTTGCAGCAAGGTCCCCTGTTTATGAAGGCCTATATTGGTCCCGTTTGAGCTAGAAGGACCCTGTTTCATGCAAGTCTTGATCACTACACCATAGTGTATAATCATCTTGATCTAGGATAAATGCGGGAGACCGTAGATAGGACCTCCACCTCGATTTGTCAAATTAATTCTGCACGGCTCCGTCTTTGAGACTTCGACGTCAAGGTAGGGAAGAATACTTTTGCCCGATTATATGCTTTCTCGAATTCATGCCATTGATGCAATTATTTAAATGCATTATATTTTCCAGCAATGTTATATATAAAATCTTGAAATGTTTTGAATGTCATGCACTAAATGTTTCGATTTGATTTCCGCACATGACTTACATGAATTCCGTACTTTGTACTTTGATATATCGTTGTATTCATTGTGTATGATATCTGTTCCGTGTATTTGTTTTGATTCTCTGTTATCCGTTTAGTTTCGGCACAAGTGACCCTGTTAACGTAGCTCAGGGGCTTGGCATTTCGGCACAAGTGACTCTGTTAACGTAGCTCAGGGGCTTTGGCATTCCGGCACAAGTGACCCTGTTAATGTAGCTCAGGGGTTGGCATTCTTGTACAAGTGACCCTGTTAACGTAGCTCAGGGGCTTGGCATTCCGGTATAAGTGACCCTGTTAACATAGCTCAAGGGCTTGGCATTCCGGTACAAGTGACCCTATACACGTAGCTCAGGGGCTTGGCATTCCAGCACAAGTGACCCTGTTAATGTAGCTCAAGGGCTTGGTTTTTCGACACAACTGTTTGACCCTTGTACACGTACTCATGATTTGTTCCATTGTTATGCTCCGATTCTGGTTTTGATTGCTTGACCTGTTATGCATTGTTTTAAGTATGTTATCCACATTCATGATATAATATGTTTTTGACGTTATGGTTTAATTCTTTGTTTTAGAATTCAATGTATTTTGATAAGGTATGGATTTGCACTGTTTTACTTATGAGTCAAAATCATGAAGAAGAATGATAAGTTGTAATTGAGCACTGTGTTCTCCCTATTGAGCTTGGACTATAGCTCACCCCTCGACTATACGTCACATGTACATGCACTGATCAAGACTTGTTGGATTAGGCTTAAAGAGGATCCGGTAGACTATAATTTTGGGCTTGGTGTAGAAACTTTCGGGTTCCGTTTTGAATCTTCGGACCTGGTATATTCACAGGACTTTGTAGACAATAGAATTTGTATTTCTCTAATTGTACACCACTGTTTAGGTGATGGTCGGCCATCAACGATGGTTTTAAAATTGTTAGATAGTGTTTTGTATAAAGATAGAAACTTCTATTTCTTTTATATGTATTAATTGGCTTGAATTCCTCATTGTGTGGATGTACCAAGTGCACTGTAGTTCAGATTGTGATATATGATCTGACGGTCCGGGATTTCCCATTTGACAATATATATATATATATATATATATTATATATATATATAAGTAAATCGTGTTGGAAAAATCCGGGCTGCCATAGTGGTATCAGAGCAAATTCAGTGTGAGTCTGATGGATTGAATTTGATGAAGACCTGGGTTTTTTCCCAGAGTAACTCGAAGGGGAAAGTCGGGCCATCATAAGTGGTATCAGAGATATGGCTCTAGATCCTGTGCGGGCCAACTGTGTCAGCCTGTGTCACAGTGGTATCAAAGCTATGGTATTAGGTCCAGTGCGGGTCATCTGTGATGCCATGTGTCACTATTAGTATCAGAGCTACGACAGTAGATTCTATCAGGACATAGGAGACCCAATTGTGACTCTGTCACAGTTGGTATCATAGCTTAGGCTTTAGGTCTTCTGGGGACCCAAAGCTATTGTATTAGATTCTGTCAGAACATAGGACATTCAGTCTAGGTTTGACTAAGGTTAGGGTCAATTAAGGCTTGGAGTCTTCACGATCACCTCTGACTACAACAATTGTTCGATCGTGACAGGTCATTATGGCCCCTCGCGAACGACCAAGAACTATACGAACCCCTCCATCCACACCGGTGAATTCATGCTCTCTGTGTGGAAAGCAACGCAAGATGGAGGAGTGTAGGCATGCATCGGGGGCCTGGTTCAAGTGTGGACAGTTAGGACATCGGGTAAAGGACTGTCCCAAGGCGAAAAATGACAAGACGACAGCAGCATCGACTCAGAGGCTCTCTCCTAGGTAGTGCCCATGCCGTCTCGGCATAGGATGCCCAACCTACAAATGAAGACATCAAAGGTATAATTTCATTACTGGTTATCGAATGTTACTTATTGCCAGTTGATAAATATCCTTGGAAAATTATTTTTATTTTGACATTTTAGGAATACCACGACACTGTTATAAGCACACTTGATTAAATCACATACATGAGGTCTAAGTACCTTTCACATGTACTTAGGTATCCATATCTGTCAATACAAGCTAGGTGCCTTGATAGACATTTATCGATAGGTTATCAGCCCGATTGAGGACACTTAGACGATAGAATCGAGGTTATTGAAAACAAAAAGATGACGTCCATAAGAACAACTTAGTTGAAACGATTTCTGATTGTGAGGCAAATGATTATCTTTGACCATATATTAGATTGCAAGGTTTCAAGGTCAATGAGAAGCAATAAGGGCAAATTCTTGCTAGGGAATCTTATGCGTTATTGATGTTGAGAGGTTAAGTATCGTAGAGAGCGGAATAGCCTCCTACAGGCCGGGGCTGTGAGACATTCTAACACCTTACATAGATTCGTTGTGAATAGATTTCCCTTTGCGGAGGTGTGCTAGGCGTAGGGATTATCAGGAGTTGTAGATAGGTTGTTTCGATTAGCTATGGGTAAGTTCTAGGCACGGTGGACATGCTGTATTGATCGCTAGATGTGTGAACGGTTAATGACTTTGCTATTAAATGGAGATTGATATCGAACCAAGGAGACCTTCACGTCTCTTCAATACACTTAGCTTGGATATCAAACATCTACTGTGTTCGACACACTCAAAGGGCATGTAGTGAATTCTCGAGGACGAAAATTCCTATGAGGGGAGAATGTAATGACCCTGATTTTCATTGATAATGAGTCGTTGACTCTTGAAGAGAATGTGATTACTCGTGTCTGGGACTATCAACTGTCCTTACCTCTTCGAGCAAGATACGAATTTTCGAGGACAAAAATTCTTTAAAGTGGGGTAGAGTGTAACAACCCCGATTTTTGCCAATGTTGAATCGTTGACCTGCAATAATAACACAACCGTTTAGACTGGTTTGACCTTGGTCAAACTTTTCATGTCTGTGACGTGGTCTTTGACCCACTTATCCCAATTGGGTAAGTACACCCAAACACAAATCTGAAACCAATCCCTGATTCGAGCACTAGATTTAAACTCGAACCTTTATGAGAAGTGTGTGTTGCACCCGACTCGAAGCCCGAGATCAGACCAAGTTCGATCCCATTTTTTCGAGCACTATAATTAGAACAAGTGAGCTTAGTTAGTTAGGATTAATAGATAAGTTGACCCAAGAAGGACGACGTGTGCGTGATCAAGGGCGATATTGGTTATTTAAATTGTCGTGCTGTCATTTTTATTATTGGAAGTGTGGTAAAAATATGGCAGCAACAACAAATCAGAAAAAGGGGAGTGAAATGGAATGAAACTGCACCCAAAGACAACAATCTATACACAGTCCTGCAAGATCCAGGGCTGTTGTAGCAAGTTTTAATAAGTAAGAGTTTGTCCCACATGGAGTAATGATCTAAAACCTGAAGGTTGTATAGTAAATCTCCATATCTGGCTATAGATTTGACAACTCTAAACCTACACTAGAAAACAAGGTAAAGAGAGGGTGTTTAGGTGTCACAAAACAAAACAAAACTAAAATCAGAAATAAAACTACAGCTAAAGAAAGGGGGTAAAGAAGAATGATGATGGTATGGTAAAATAAATAAAAGGTGGAGAAGTATACAGCTATGCACTGCAACTCAGATCAAGAAGTAGACAGGTTAAAACAGCAGCTCGACAGGTTCACTTCAGAACTACTTGACAGCTTCAGGAGTTGCTCGACAGCATGAATTGCCTTTGCCAGCAGCTCGACAGGTTCACTTCACCAGCATTTTGCAGCTCGAGTAGATGTTTTCCAGCTGCTTGACATGTTGTAACCCACCAGCAAGTTGCTCGACAGGCTGTAACACTCCACCCATGCAGCTCGACAGGCTGCTTTGTTCCACTCGACAGCATGTGGTACACCAGCCAGCACTCGACAGGCTGCTTTTCTTCAGCAATAGACCACTCGACATTCATAATTTCAGCTCGACAGGGTTATACTTCAGCATTGCAGTGCCTGACAGCATGGTTGGGAACTGCTCTAAAGTGTTCGAGTGGTTGCTGCTGAAGTCTAAACTGCTCGAGTGTATAGTCTTGAAGCTGGTCGACAGGTTGCAGTGCTGTTCTATGAAGTATCCGAGTATACACAACAGCTGCTCGAGTGTATGCACAACAGTATTATAATATGTGCTCGAGATGTTTAGTGCCGCAGCTGCTGTTCCTCTTGAGCTGCTGGTTTGCTGAGTGTGCATCTACTAGAGGTTCACTGAAGATGAGATTGCTGATGATGCAAGCTGCTTGCACTGCTCTTTGCTGTAGTTTTAATTTGTTCTATAGCTGTTTCATTACTGCTCACATGAAATGCTCAAGCTGCTGAAATGGAAGAGCTGTAGCTGTAATGTATTCAACAGCTGTTCTATTTAATCCACTATAGCACCACTCCATAAACTTTGGGCTCCATCTCTTTCTCAGCGGGACTTCTAGGGCCTTGAGGCATGCTAAACAGTCCCAATGGTGTGATCCACCATGGTGCATTCACTATAAATCCATCAGCTCCACAGCTTGACTCAAAATTCTTTCTTCTTGGCTCTAAAATGATGAATTGCTGCACTAAGCTGCAGTTTATGGTCATCTACAAAAACACACTTAAAACTCATTAATAACCAGCTCTAAGGTCCATTAAATGCCAAGTTAGGAGGTGCAAAGTGGTATATTTCAGTGATCAACACACCCCTAAGCCTAATCTTTGCTAGTCCTCGAGCAAAGGAAAAATTAAAACAGTTATTATAAAAAATAAATGCCACTTTTGTAGGGAGCACGGATGCATTTAGCTTATGCATCAAGCCTTTTAAACTCCTAGGTAATCCCTAGTGGAGGAGTGAAGTCTCCTGAGGGTTTTTAGTGAAGATACCCACAAACTTCCCCATTAAAACAGTTAAGTATAGTGCAGCCAATGACAAAATAGATTTCAATGAATAAAGCATCATTCCACACATTTTCTTTAAAAATCAGAGGAATTTTAAAATAGTAATGCAAACAATTTGACACTCAACATGTATTTGCATCACCATCAATCAGTTTTCATCTAAAATACAATGTGTGAAAATCAGTACTAGGCTCACTATCAATTCAAAAATCAGGTTTAAACACTACCTCACTGAAGTTAAATTTCAGACCCAATCCTCACCGGGCTCTCTCAACAATGAAAATCCAAGGTGTTCACATTCTCATCAACTTAAGATCAGTCACAGACCTCAAATAGCCTGCAAGCATGAGCATAGGCATTGCATCTAAGTTCTGACATCCTCAAGTACTTTTCACCATAGATTGGGCATCTCCTCATCTCCACATGATAACTCATTTCACTTTGGATCAACAAGGTCTTTCTAATGGTTGAGGTTTAAAAAGAATAGGAGGGGTAGAAGGAATTCAAAACTGAGAAATTAGCAAGGGAAGGAGGTGATTCATGGCTTCACGTTCTTCATCACATCACTGCTTCATCTTCTTTGATGTTTTTCAGATCCAAAGTGCCCGGCTTCTTCTCTTCTTTTCAATTTTTAGATGACTTTTTTTTTGTTTTATTTATTTATTTATTTATTTTTCATGAAATGCCACACATATACCACTGCTACACTGCTGTTTTAGTTTATTTTTCTTCTCCTTCCACCAGATGTTGAACCCAACCTACCTATCTTCAACTTCTTCTCCTTTACCTTCTGAAATTTCAGAGTGAGGGTAAGGTTGACTCAGGTCAATGAGGTTTAGGTGCAAGTACTTTGGTGTTTGTCAAATAAAAATTAGATTTTTGAGGCTCAAAGAGTATGGAAAAGGGGCAGTTTCAAAGGGTAGGAATTTTAGGCTCAAACTGTTCAAATGAAGGCCTTAAGTCACTTCCTTAGTGTCATGAGTGCTGCCAATCAGTTTCAATTTTGGGGTGCCTAACTTCTAGTAAAAAGATCTTGAGTCAGCCATTCCTTAGAGCAGAAAACTTGCCAAAAATACTCTTCAAAAGAAAATTGTTAGGTCCAAATCTCATTGTGTATGGTCTTCAATTTAGCTCATGGGGTGTATTTTCACCTTTTTCTCTCCTCTCTAATTCGCTAAGTACTAATCGAAATTTTTTTCTTGATGTTAGCTTCATGGAGGTGCTAAAATTTTTCAAATCTATCAGTTTTAAAATGTTTGCAAAAATTTTTAATTTCCTGTTTCTAACATGATTAGGCGGAAATTGACTTTATTTATCTCAATTCGACCAACACTGCTGCATTAAAGTTAACTATTTTACTGGCCTACCACCCTGCCATACCCCCAAGCCTAAGATAAACAGTGTCCTCACTGTTTTAGCAGTATTCTCATTAGGGGCAGTAGGGTTTGTAAAAGAAAAATAACTAAAGTACAACAGAAAACTAAGAGAAAACTAAACTAAAAGATTGCAGAAAATCATACTAAGGAGAAAAAGAGAATATACACAAAATGACAACTAGGAAAACAAAACAACTACACAAACTTTCTAAAACAACAATTACATAAAACAGAAATTACACTAACAATAAACAGCAGTTGAACAAAAAACAGCAGGTATAGTAAAAACAGCAACTATACTAACTCTTAAAACAGTAAAATCCTAAACACAACTTCCTAAAAATGATCTGAGTATGAATCTACATTAATGGCAAAGAATCATCAACATTAATGGCACACATTTCAAAGCAAGATTCATAAAAAATCAGATCACACAAGCACAATATTTACACAATTTAAAAACATGAATAGTTATATTACATATGTTACACAGCTGAGATGACATATCAGTGAAAGGTCTTGAAAGTGAATGATTTCAGAGGCTCCACAGAGTTTTCAAAATAGAATATGGGCCTCTGTTCATTAACCTTCATGATTCTTCCCAAAAATTAAGTTCCATGATCTCAGCAGTCCGGATGGGGATGCATGAATTGAATGAACGTAAATTTGATGCAGGACAAAAACCTAAACTACGTGCGTGCGATGGATTAATTACTTGCCGAAATTAATTTAAATTATATTGAATTGAAATTAAAGCGAATACCTTAGGGCTTCTTTGTTTTCCCATGTGAGAGATCGCGTTCGGATTCAGGAAAGGTCCTGTCTATGCGCTAGATCCGTTAGGTCTGCAGTGTAGATCGGTTCTAGAGGTAGAACTCTAGATTCCCAGATTAGGGCACTCACAATTCAATGATGGGATCACTGGTTTTCTCCGGGTATTTGATGCGGAAGGGTTTAATAGCTCTGAGGGGATCTACGGTTGTTGAATCGGATCGGTTCAATGATTTAGAGAAAAGCTAGGGTTTATGATTTCGGGTTTATGAAAATATTTAGAAGCAGAGAAAGAAAATAAAGTAAGAGATAAATAGAAGATGGATGTTGTGGGTTTCACACCCTTGGCTTCACACCAAACCCTTCTCGGGAAATGAAGAATCACTCTTCGGAATTGCTCATCTCAAGCAAGGAAGCAAAAAGCTCTTTCATTCAATAATAAAAAACTAATCACATTGTTTTTCTTAACGACCTTATATAGGAGGTCTTAAAATAAAAGAAAACCCTAAAACAATTAAATAATGAAATACAATTTAAGCCTGAAATTTAAATTTGAATTCTAAGAGAATTTAATCTGCGCGATTTCGATCGATCAAAAGTGACACTCGATCGATCGAAAGTGGTACTTGATCGATTGACTTATATATATATCACCGGTGGTATTCGATCGATCAAAATTTCGTATTCGATCGATCGAAATTAAATCGTTCGATCGATTTATATATATATATATATTCACTCCAGAATGAAGTCTCTTTCTCGCCGCTCTCGTAGCCGTCGATCGATCGAAATATGAGGTCGATCGATCGAAATATGAATCGATCGATCGAAGCAGAAATTCGATCGATCGACTGTGCACTATTCTTCTAGTATGAAATTTTCCTCCTCTACGCCTGGTTCTGATATCCATTTCGCTTTTTACGACATCGGTTCACGCGAAACGATCCGTATCCAATGTCTACAATGTCTGCGTCCCTGTCAAAATTGGTCACCCATCTGAACTTTAGCTGAACTGGAAAGAACTGAAATTTCAAAATGAAAAGCTATACCTTTGCATTGCATCAAACCTGGGATCCTTCAGCTCAGCAGTTTTAGTTGCATGAGAAATGCGGGGAGCAGCTCCAGCTCCACGTCAGGTGGGCAATCAATTAAAAAGGCAACAAAGGTGCTTTAGATGGTTGAGGGGGGGGGGTGCTTCCTCACTCCAAACTTCAACAATTTCACACTCAGCCCAGTTTCAGCAGTTTGGGCAAGGTGTCCACCATCTCATTCAGGACAACAACTGATTAACAATCCTCATTTCCTCCAACAAGGCCTTCTCTTTGTAAGAAGGGAAAGACTCTTTAAAAGCATGAGGAAATGGGGCTCATCATGGTAAATATTTATTTATTTATTATTTATTATTTTATTATTATTATTATTATTTTTTAACTGGGGCTCAACAGCAGCCCCATTATTCAGCACCTACTACACTAAAACAGGCACTCAGTCCTCTCTTTCTTCTGCACTCCTTTTTCCATTAAAAACCTCTTGGTGCTCCACCACCTTGCCAGTCCTCAGGGCATGAGTGGCCCTAGCTTCCTCATTGGTTGAAAAAACTTCGTCAATCATGTATTGGCCTTTTGGATTGTTCACTGTTTGGCTTGGGAGCCTGCCCTCATCCCTTTTAGTTAGAGTATTTGAAATGTGACCCAGGTGGTCTTCTATCTTTTTGATGCTCTGACTGTGGGAGTTCACAGTCTGTGAGAGGGAGCTAAGGTTTTGCAATGAAGACAAAACCTGCTCCTCAAAGGAGGGGGCTCTTGGTTGTGGTGGGGGCAAAAATAATTGACTTGGTTGGGGGGACTGATGTGGGAAATGCTTTAGAGGGTACTGCTGGTTGGAACTGTGGGGCAGTGCCTGCTGCTGCTGGGTTTGTTGAACATTAGCTTGTCTCCACCTCAAATTAGGGTAGTTCCTCTAAGTGTACCCAGCAGGTTGTTGTCCAAATGATTGGACAATATTGGCATGCTCATTTGCTAAGTTTGGAAATGGACCAGCAGAGGGACAATCAAGATGTGAGTGTGTGGGTGAGTGGCATATCAGACATGCCTCTCCAACTCGTGCAGCCATGTGGGGCTGCACCACACTCATCAATTTATCAAATGTTAAGGACAAACTGTCCACTTTCCTCTCTAGGTTATTGTATACAGTTAATTCATACAATTTCCTAGTAGAAGTGGGTTCTTTTGCACCTTTAGCAGCAGGCTCAGAGTCATTTCTTGTCAAAGACTCCTGCTGCATAGAGCTTTTACTTATCACATCAAACAAGTCCCATCTTCTACATCAGTCTTGCTGAGATAGGTGCCACCACATGATGCATCAATCATGGATCTACTTTTAGCATTTATCCCCTGGTAGAAGCTTTGCACAAGCTGCCACCTAGGGATCTGGTGTGGGCATTGCCTCAGCAACTCTTTAAATCTATCCCAAGCTTCATAAAATTGTTCAATTGGGGACTGAGCAAAAGAGATTATGCTCCTCAACTAACTAGTTTTACTAATTAGGAAAAATTTAGTCAAGAGTTGGCATTGCAGATCATTTCAAGACTGTATGCAATTGGCTGGGAGCATGGTGAGCCAAGTTCTAGCTTATCCTTTAATGAAAAAGGAAAAAGCCTCAATTTGGTGGCTTCATCTCCCAAACCAGCAATATTAAAGGTAGTACATAGAGAAAGAAACTGATCTATGTGTTGGTAGGGGTCCTCTTTGCTTAACCTATGAAAAGATGGTAACATTTGGATGATCTAAGGCTTAATCTCATAATTACCCACAATAGTAGGGAGTTGAATGCAAAAGGGGGATGAGTATGCCCCTGGTGCATTATACTCCCTAAGGGGTCTCGGTTGCTCTCCCATCTCAGATGTTTCTAAATTTTCAGCAAGGGTGTGTGTTGCTGGCTTAGAGCTTAGGACTCTCTCAATTTCAGGATTCAAAGGTTCTAACTCAGTAATGAGAGACCTTCTTCCCAGCATACAACACACACACAACAAAGAAAAAGACAATCACAGCAGATAGAATAAAAAATACTAAGGACTAAACACAACTGCTGAAATTTAAGACTGCAGAAATGACACTAGAACAGGGGAGAGAGAGATGCAAACTAAGGCAAATTTGCTCCAGCTGCAGCTGATCTCTTCTATTTGCTACTGCTCCAAGTCTGCAAAAATAAAACACGATAGCAGGAATTTATTCAAACACAAAATAGGCAATAAATCTAAAACAGAAAATAAAGAAAGATTGCAAACTAAAAGAAAAAATTGCAGCTGTAATTTATTCAAACACTATATCTACAACAAATAAATCTAAATAAAAACTCAGATTTACTACTTTGATCAAAACTCCCCAGCAGCAGTGTCAAAAACTTGTTGGTTATTTAAATTGCCGTGCTGTCCTTTTTATTATTGGAAGTGTGGTAAAAATATGACAACAACAACAAATCAGAAAAAGGGGAGTGAAATGGAATGAAACAACACCCAAAAACAACAATCTATAGAGAGTCCTGCAAGATCCAGGCCTGTTGTAGCAAGTTTTAATAAGTAAGAGTTTGTTCCTCAGGGAGTGATGATCTAAAACCCAAAGGTTGTATAGTAAATCTCCAGATCTGTCTACAGATTTGGCAACTCTAAACCTACACTAAAAAGCAAGGTAAAGAGAGAGTGTTTAGGTGTCACAAAATTAAACTAAACTAAAATCAGAAATAAAACTAGTACTAAAGAAAGGGGGTAAAGAAGAATGATGATGGTGTGGTAAAATAAAGTAAAAAGGTGGAGAAGTAGACAGCTATGTGCTATTTATCACTGCAACTTAGATCAAGATACTGGATCTGCAGCTATCTTTCACTTGGCTACACGCACAAGTGCAAGGTAGAAGAATCAAACCTAACCCAGAGGCATGAACTGATCTTAGGGGTGTAGTCTGTCCACTTGAATGGTCACAACATATACAGGGATTTCATCCAAGCAAAAGGTTAGAGCTGAAACAAGAAAACCATTGCAGACACTATGTTTGCAAGGCTACAAGCTTAAGCAACTATAGGATCAAACAATCCATGAAAATCTAGTGAGAACCACAAGATATCACAGATTGAATGGGGAATTGAAATCAGCTGGTCATTGCTACAAAGAGGCCTGCAATGACCCAGCTCTCAAGTCTGCAATCTGTGCAAGATCTCAGGTCCACTGAAAATGGTGTTGTAAAACAGAGGAGAAGTTGACTCTGCAATAGTCCCTCATTTGGCTACAAGCACAAAGGTAGGGAAAAAGAATTTGGCTCAGCCCTTTGATGTAGACCAGTCTTAGGGTTATATTCCATCCACTTAAATGGTTATAGAACATCCCATAGATGTGGTCCAGTCAATGGGTTAAACTAGAACAGGAAAACTATTGGAGCCACTATGTGTGCATGACTGCAAGCACATGCATCCATAGGTGCATTAAACCCATACAGATCTAGGTGAAAAACACAAGAAAAATACAGATTTAATGGAGCTTTAAAAATGACATTTCATTGAATAAAAAGGATTTACAATGATTAGCCCTCAAGGCAGCAGTCCCTGCAAGAGTCCATGACTGCTCACCATGTTTTTACAAAAACTATTACAGCTGAAAATAAACATAGCTGCTACAAAGCTTTAGCTAGCATGGCTGCTGAGCTAAGGAAGAGAAAGAAGAAAATAAAAACTCTAAACCTAAAATGAAAACCCTAAAAGCGAGCTCAAACTAATCCTGGCTCCCTTCCCAAGACAGCTTATAGCTGTATTTATACAATCCATAAAGCTATATTTTGCATTGGCCAATCAGAAAAAAGAGAAATAAAATATTTGGAGCTGGTGTCGTGGCCCATTTGTGGTAAAGTAATGCCTTGGGATGTGTGGGACAACTCAGCACCTTGGGATATGTGCCCTAGGTGCTGTGGAATCCCAAAAATGCCCCCAAAGTTTGAAATAGATGGCTGGAACCCGTGCCTCGAGCAGATGGGTTTCAGAATTATGTATCTCGAGAGGTTCTCGAGCAGATGGAATGCTTCAGGCAGCTTCAGGTTTCATTCTCGAGCAGATCTCGATAGGTTAAGTGCTTCAGGCAATGCTGCTCGACAGGATGCTTCAGCAGGCTTTTAAACTGCTCGACAGGATGAATGCTTCAGGTCTGCAGCTCGCTAGAATCTCGAGAGGCTCTCGACAGGTTAAAAGGGCAGCTCGACAGGTTCACTTCAGAACTACTCGACAGCTTCTGGAGCTGCTCGACAGCATGAATTGCCCCAACCAGCAGCTCGGCAGGTTCACTTCTCCAGCATTTTGCAGCTCGAGTAGATGTTTTCCAGCTGCTCGACATGTTGTAACCCACCAGCAAGTTGCTCGACAGGTTGTAACACTCCACCCATGCAGCTCGACAGGCTGCTTTGTTCCACTCGACAACATGTGGTACACCTGCCAGCACTCGATAGGCTGCTTTTCTTCAGCAATAGACCACTCGACATTCATAATTTCAGCTCGACAGGATTATACTTTAGCATTGCAGTGCTTGACAGGATGGTTGGGAACTGCTGTAAAGTGTTCGAGTGGTTGCTGCTGCAGTCTAAACTGCTCGAGTGTATAGTCTTGAAGCTGGTCGATAGGTTGCAGTGCTGTTCTATGAAGTGCTCGAGTATACACAGCAACTGCTCGAGTGTATGCACAATAGTATTATAATATGTGCTGGAGATGTTTAGTGTCGCAGCTGCTGTTCCTCTTGAGCTGCTGGTTTGCTGAGTGCGCATCTACTAGATGTCCACTGAAGATTAGATTGCTGATGATGCAAGCTGCTTGCACTGCTCTTTGCTGTAGTTTTAATGTGTTCTATAGCTGCTTCATTGCTGCTCACATGAAATGCTCAAGCTGTTGAAATGGAAGAGCTGTACGTCATGGGGTCACTCTTCTAGCAGTGTCAGCCCGTGCGACACCTAACGCCCGATGCGCTAAGTCAGGCTATCTCTGATACCAATTGTCACGGGGGCGTCCTTCGACGCACCATCAACCCGCACGGTGCCTAGCTACCGCATGCAACGAAGCCAACCAATCTCTTCATCACCTCTGATACCACCTGCCTAGAGGACGGGAACTCCCCCTCGTGGTTGCTTATGTTTCACGGCCTACCATCCTATGTATCGTGCCCCTTATGACACGCTCGATTGTACCACTGTTCCATACTTGGCCTTCTCAAGCTTCACCATGTGCACTGCACTAGTACCTCGCTTCGCAACAGTATTGATATGCAGCTCCCCATGCCATCATGTCTTGCTCGCATACTGAACAAAGCCCATAGTCGTGTGCCTACCTCATGCTACTGTGCTCAACGGAGTCTCACACAACCCTCATGCTGTCATGCTCTACTGAGTCCCACGCGGCGCTTGTGAAGTTGCCCAACCGTATGCACTGTGACTCGTAGTCCGGGGCCATAATTCAACCTCACCTTGGGTGCCACACGGCATCGCTGCGTCGACGTCCTAGGCCCATCCTTTCAGGCGTAGGAGACACTTGCGCCCCCTTTGACAACGCAAGGCCCCGTGTGGGTGGAAGGCATTCTCCAACACCTCTCCCACATAGATGGTCCAAACACCATCTATGGGTAAACAACTTGAGGACCTCAAACCCCTTGGTTTGACATACCCCCATGACACACGTCTTCTGCCCATGGCACACAGTGTCAAGTCCCAACCAACTCACCCGTGACTCCCCGCATCGTCTTCCCCTGCGACTGTGTCACGACCATAGTAGCATGACCAGGTCGCGAGGCCCTCTTGGCCCCATGCCCTCCTGACACCACATGCTGTGCCGTTTCGGCACTAAGATGTTGCGTGTCCTCTTGGCACTACATCGTGTGCCCCAAACACCAAGTCGCCACTGCCTTTACGCGGAGTACAAGCGGCTCGAGTGGCGCTGCGGATGGCCCGGGTAGCCACGTTGCATACCTTCGTCACATCCTCCACTCAAAATCGTAAATGTCCTCGCTGACGCGAAGACACTTCTTAGCCTTGAATGTGCCCTCACTCGATGTTGTAGTCCTTGAACTCCCAGCCTTCACTACACGCCATCGACGCCTTGTCGCTTCATGACAAAGCAAATATTCGCTCACCAAATTCAGCTTTCGCAACACCTCGGTACCTTGATCTTGTCTTCACCCCTCTGTTCTCAAGCTTTCCTTCGATTCGTGCTAGTTCTTAGGTCTCCAACTGTTGACTAGCTCAGGGATGTCGTGTGCCCTTTTGGCACCACATCGCATACCCCGCTGACACCAATTAGCTCATTAGTATCATCCCTTATGGATCGAACTTGGCTCTAATACCAAATGCCCTTGGGTCACTCTTCCAGCAGTGTCAGCACGTGCGGCACTTAATGCCTGATGCGCTAAGTCAGCCTATCTCTAATACCAACTGTCACCGGGGCGTCCTTCGACGCACCATCAACCCGCGCGGTGCCTTGCTACCGCATGCAACGAAGCCAACCAATCTCTTCATAAGCTCTGATACCACCCTTCTAGAGGACGGGAACTCCCCTTCGTGGTAACCTCTATTTCACGGCCTACCATCCGATGTATCGTGCCCCTTACGACACGCTCGATTGCACTACTGTTCCATACTTGGCCTGCTCAAGTTTCACCCTGTGCACTGTACTAGTACCTCGCTTTGCAACAGTATTGGCATGCAGCTCCCCATGACATGCAGTGTCAGCCCGTGCGGCACCTAATGCCCGATGCGCTAAGTCAGCCTATCTCTGATACCAACTGTCACGGGGGCGTCCTTTGACGCACCATCAATCCACGCGGTGCCTCGCTACCGCATGCAACGAAGCCAACCAATCTCTTCATAAGCTCTGATACCACCCGTCTAGAAGACAGGAACTCCCCCTTGTGGTTACCTCTATTACACGGCCTATCATCCGATGTATCGTGCCCCTTACGACACGCTCGATTGCACTACTGTTCCATACTTGGCCTGCTCAAGTTTCACCCTGTGCACTGCACTAGTACCTCGCTTTGCAACAGTATTGGCATGCAGCTCCCCATGCCATCATGTCTTGCTCGCATACCGAACCAAGCCCACAGTTGTGTGCCTACCTCATGCTGCCGTGCTCAACGGAGTCCCACGCAACCCTCATGCTGTTATGCTCTACTGAGTCCCACGCAGCGCTCGTGAAGTTGCCCAGCTGTATGCACCGCGACGCGTAGTCTGGAGCCATACTTCAACCTCACATTGGGAGCCACACGGCATCGCTGCGTCGACGTCCTAGGCCCACCCTTTCAGTCGTAGGAGACACTTGCGCCTCCTCTAGCAACATAAGGCCCCGTGTGGGTGGAAGGCATTCTCTAACACCTCTCCCACATAGATGGTCCAAACACCATTTATGGGTAAACAACCTGAGGACCTCAAACCCCTTGGTTGGACATACCCCCATGGTCTTCTACCCGTGGCACACAGTGTCAAGTCCCAACCAACTCGCCTGTGACTCCCCGCATCGTCTTCCCCTGTGACCGTGTCGGGACCACCGCAGCAGCACCACATTGCGAGACCCTCCTAGCCCCATGTCGCGTGCCCTCTTGGCACCACATGCCGTGCCGTCCCGACACCAAGATGTCGCGTGCCCTATTGGCACCACATTGCGTGCCCCAGGCACCAAGTCGTCACTGCCTCTACGCGGAGTACAAGTGGCTCGAAGGGCACCGCGGATGGCCCGGGTAGCCACGTTGCATACCTCTGTCACATCCTCCACTCAAAATCGTCAACGTCCTCGTTGACGCGAAGACACTTCTTAGTCTTGAATGTGCCCTCACTCGATGTTGTAGTCCCTGAACTCTCAATCTTCACTACACGCCATCGACGCCTTGTCCCTTCATGACAAAGCAAATATTCTCTCACCAAATTCAGCTTTCGCAACACCTCGGTACCTTGACCTTGTCTTCACCCCTCTGTTCTCAAGCTTTCCTTCGGTTCGCGCTAGTTCTTAAGTCTCCAGCTGTTGGCTAGCTCGGGGATGTCGCGTGCCCTACTGGGACTAATTAGCTCATTAGTATCATCCCTTCTGGATCGAACTTGGCTCTGATACCAAATGTCACGGGGTCACTCTTCTAGCAGTATCAGCCCGTGCGATACCTAACGCTCGATGTGCTAAGTCAGCCTATTTCTGATACCAATTGTCACTGGGGCGTCCTTCGACGCACCATCAACCCGTGCGGTGCCTCACTACCGCATGCAATGAAGCCAACCAATCTCTTCATCAGCTCTGATATCACCCGTCTAGAGGATGGGAACTCCCCCTCGTGGTTACCTCTGTTTCACGGCCTACCATCTGATGTATCGTGCCCTTACGACATGCTCGATTGCACCACTGTTCCATACTTGGCCTGCTCAAGCTCTGTGCACTGTACTAGTACCTCACTTCGCAACAGTATTGGCATACAGCTCCCCATGCCATCATGTCTTGCTCGCATACCAAACCAAGCCCACAGTCGTGTGACTACCTCATGCTGCCGTGCTCAATAAAGTCCCACGCAGCCCTCATGCTGTAGTGCTCTACTGAGTCCCACACAACGCTCGTGAAGTTACCCAGCCGTATATACTGCGACGCGTAGTCCGGGGCCATACTTCAACCTCACCTTGGGTGCCACACGACATCGCTGCGTCGACGTCCTAGGCCCACCCTTTCAAGCGTAAGAGACACTTGCGCCCCCTCTGGCAATGCAAGGCCCCGTGTGGGTGGAAAGCATTCTTTAACACCTCCCACATAGATGGTCCAAACACCATTTATGGGTAAACAACCTGAGGACCTCAAACCCCTTCGTTTGACATACCCCCATGGCACACGTCTTCTGCCCGTGGCACACAGTGTCAAGTTCCAACCAACTCGCCCGTGACTCCCCACATCGTCTTCCCCTGCGACCGTGTTGCGACCATCGTAGCACGACCATGTCGCGAGGCCCTCCTGGCCCTATGCCGTGTGCCCTCCTGCCACCACATGTCGTGCTGTCCCGGCATCAACATGTCGCGTGCCCTCTTGGCACCACATCGCGTGTCCCAAGCACCAAGTCGCCACTGCCTCTACGCGGAGTACAAGCGGCTCGAGTAGCGCTGTGGATGGCCCGGGTAGCCACGTTGCGTACCTCCGTCACATGTAGCTGTAATGTATTCAACAACTGTTCTATTTAATCCACTACAGCAGCACTTCATAAACTTTGGGCTCCAACTCTCTCTCAGCAGGACTTCTAGGGTCTCGAGGCATGCGAAACAACCCCAATGGTGTGATCCACCATGGTACGTTCACTATAAATTCATCAGCTCCACAGCTTGACTCAAAAATTCTTTCTTCTTGGCTCTACACTAAGCTGCAGTTTATGGTCATCTCCAAAAACACACTTAAAAACTCATTATTAACCTGCTCAAAGGTCCATTAAAGGATAGGTTAGGAGGTGGAAAGTGGTATATTTCAGTGATCAACAGGTGATCATGTGCGCCTTAGGCCCAACCTAGTCCGAGCTTAATAACCCAGACAGATATAGGTTATATGTATCGGTATATGTCCTAGATTTGAGCTGATACACCCGACTAGGTGTGCGTGCTGGGTAAGGCATACAATGCATACCTGGGTTTCTTGGAATTATTTTAATTAAGGATTATATATTAAATTATGTAAATAGTTACATATGCTCTATGAGAGCACCAGCGGTTAAGAACTTGGCTTTCACACAAAAGATCCACGGGTCAAAACTGGTTGAGTACATTTCAGACACTATTTTGGACCATAGGATAAGTGCCTACACACCGATTCATAGTGTGCAGCTTCACATCGAGTTAGCCCCTTTAGTATAAAAGTGAACCCACGCAGGATTTGATTTAGAAAACCCCATTTCAGCTGAGAAAGAAACTGAGAGAGAGATCCATCCTCTTCTTCTCCTCCCTTTCATTTTGCCCTTATGAGATCCCTGCTGCTGATCTCAGCTCCTCAAACAACTCTCTTCAGTCTAGGGACTCCTTTACCCTGCTTTGTGCCGCAAGAACGCCGATTTTGTCGCGTATTGATTGAAAAGAGGGAGAGAGTCGAATCTTCGGATGAACGGCAAGCTAGCACCGATTCCTTCGATCCCGACGACTGTGAGCTTCGCTTGCGCAAACCATTGGAGGATAGGAAGTCCAAACACCGATAATTTCCATCGCCGAAGATCGTCGATCCTCGCATGAGCAAAATCTACGAGGTAAATGTCTTTATCTCATCATGCATATCTTCATTTCAGAAATCTAGGTTTAGGATCATGTGTGATTTGATCGCATGCAGAGATTTCGGAATTGAAAGCATGGAAAACTTGGATACCGACGTTTCCCGTTTGCCGAATCCTCGAAATCTCCGCATGGGAATAGTTGCATGCGAAAGAATTAAGGTAGGAAGTCACATATTGAAATTATAGCATGAACATAGGTTAGTCTCAGTGCTTTGGGATGGAAAATACACAAAAGATTCGAGTTCCGGACCAAAAAGAAAGACCTTAAGTGCTGCGAGTTTAGAGGAACTCGCTGTAGCAAGGTCTCTCCTGAATAGCTCGCTGCAGCGAGAATGAAGCTCGTTGCAGCGAAGTCTCTCCTGAGTAGCTTGCTGCAGCGAGCTTTCCAAGCCATTTTAGCGCTAGAAAGGCTCGCTGAGCGAGAGCAGGGTTCTGAGCAGCTCGTTGTAGCGAGCTTTCCAAGTCAAATCTACACTGGAAAAGCTCGCTGAGCACCACTGAGCTTCTGAGGAGCTCCCTGCAGCAACCCTGGGAGCTCGCTGCAGCGAGGTCCCCTGTTTCTGAGGCCCATATTTCGGGTCCGTTTGAGCTAGGAGGACCTGTTTCATGCAAATCTTGATCACTAAACCATAGTGTATAATCATCTTGATCTAGGATAAATGCGGGAGACAGTAGATATGACCTCCACCTCGATTTGTCAAATTAATTCTGCACGGCTCCGTCTTTGAGACTTTAACGTCAAGGTAGGGAAGAATACTTTTGCCCGATTATATGCTTTCTCGAATTCGTGCCACTGATGCAATTATTTAAATGCATTATATTTTCCAGCAATGTTATATATAAAATCTTGAAATACTTATAATGTCATGCATTAAATGTTTTGATTTGATTTCCGCACATGACTTACATGAATTCCGTACTCTGTACTTTGATATATCATTGTATTCAGTGTATATGATATCTGCTTTGTGTATTTGTTTCGATTCTCTGTTATCTGTTTAGTTTCGGCACAAGTGACCTTGTTAATGAAGCTCAGGGGCTTGGCATTTCGGCACAAGTGACCCTGTTAACGTAGCTTAGGGGCTTGGCATTCCGGCACAAGTGACCCTGTTAACGTAGCTCAGGGCCTTGGCATTCCGTTACAAGTGACCCTATAAACGTAGCTCAGGGTTTGGCATTTCGGCACAAGTGACTGTTAATGTAGTTCAAGGGCTTGGGATTCTGGCACAAGTGACCCTGTTAATGTAGCTCAGGGGCTCGGTTTCCTAACACAACTCTTTGACCCTTGTACATGTACTCATGATTTGTTCCATTGTTATGCTCCGATTCTGATTTTGATTGCTTGACCCGTTATGCATTGTTTTAAGTATGTTATCCGCATTCATGATATGATATGTTTTTGACGTTATGGTTTAATTCTTTGTTTTAGAATCCAATGTATTTTGATAATATATGAATTTGAACTGTTTTACTTATGCGTCAAAATCATGAAGAAGAATTATAAGTTGTAATTTAGCACTGTGTTCTCTCCATTGAGCTTGGACTGTAGCTCACCCCTCGACTATACGTCACATGTACAGGCACTGATCAAGACTTGGATTAGGCTTAAAGAGGATTTGATAGACTATAATTTTGGGCCTAGTGTAAAAACTTTCAGGTTCCGTTTTGAATCTTCGGACCTGGTATATTCACAGGACTTTGTAGACAATAGAATTTGTATTTCTCTTCTTGTTCACCACTGTTTAAGTGATGGTCGGCCATCACCGGTGGTTTTAAAATTGTTAGACAGTGTTTTGTATAAAGATCGAAACTTCTATTCCTGTTATATGTATTAATTGCTTTGAATTCCTCATTGTGTGGATGTTCTAAGTACACAGTAATTCATATTGTGATCTACGATTTGACGGTCAGGGATTTCCCATTTGGCAAAAAAAAATAAAAAATCAGCAAATCGTGTTGGGAAAATCCGGGCTGCCAGAGTGGTATCTGAGCGAATTCAGTGTGAATCTGATGCAGTGAATTCGACGATGACCCGGGTTTTTTCCCACAGTAACTCGAAGGGGAAAGTCGGATCGTCACATGTTGTGGCCTCTATCAACACTAGTGACTCATGCGTGATCGAATCAAGTGACACTAATGGCTCATATACACTTGGCTCGATTAACTCGTGCGTGCTCATGTCAACTAAGACCAAAGTGACGCGGGACAACGACCCTGAAATCCGTGAATGCCTATAGTATGCTAATTTGCCGAAATTAAACTAAATAATTGAGCAATTAAATCACAAATTAAGCGATACCTTGGGGTTTCGCGGGATTCCGCTTAGATGACCATGCTCGATTCACGTAGGGTCCAATTCGACGCGCGAGTTCCGTTAGGATGGCAGAAGAGGCGACCCGAGAGATAGAACTCTCGCTTTGTCTAGGTCGGGGTGTTAAATCGAAGTTCGCAATAGAATCGGTAGCTCCTCACTAGGGCTTTGAATGGAAACGATTAACGACACGAATTGAATACGCTCAAGCCCAACAACAGTCGTGGATCGACGGCTAGGGTCGGATTCAATCCACGAGGATGAACATTGCGGGTATTCTAGATCTAGGGTTTGGGGATTGAAAGAATCAAATGAAAGGAAAATCGGATGTAAGAGGTTGTTGGAAAATAGGGGAGTCAAGCAAGAAAAAGAGATAAGAAAGAAGATCAAAGATAAGTTGGCATCTCACCGTTGGCCTCACACTAAACCCCAAATGGGGAAGAAGACTCACTCTTGAAGCTCCTCACAAGCCAAAATGCAATGCATTCTCATTCATTAATCTTCAAGTGCCAAAAATGGCTTACAAATTGGGCTTTATAGCCATTAAATAAACTTAAAAATAGAAAAGTACTACATTACCCTTAGTGGTAACTTACATTTGACATCTTAAAAGAAAGCAAGAAAAGGGCTAAAAGGATAAATTACGTCGCTAAAAGGACAAATTATGTTACTAAAAGGATAAAATGCGTCACTTAAGTCGCAGGGCGGAGATCGCCACGGACGTCCGTCCTGGAGCTCATGGACGTCCGTCCTGGAGCTCATGGACGTCCGTCATCAGCATCACGGACGTCCGTGAGGGTCATGGATGTCCGTGCTAAAGCAAACAATAGCAACCTCTATTTGCGAACATCCGTCCAAAAACCTACGGACGTCTGTCGCCTGATGACGGGTTTTGTCTTCTTTTCTCCCTTGAAGCTATAGGACTCAGCTTCCTCATCACTTCTTCTGCCGGTACACCTTATACGGCCTGAACCTTAAGTTCTCGATGTAGACGTCCTCATCAATTCTCCCGTACCCATAATGTTTCATCATCGATGAAACTTGCTCGTGGCATCGGTTGGTTAAGTTGACGTCCCCATCAATTCTCTCAGACCTAAACGGTTTCATCTCCAATGAAACACACATGTAGTACTGGTCAAGTGTATTGGGACCCGAACGATGGAACTCTTTGCAACTAGCCTAAGCACTCGCCACACCCGGTGTCATATGATCATCACCTTGGTTGATTGTATCGGGGCGCCCACGGTGAACCTCTTTTCGACAAACCCAATAACCCGGCATGCCAACCTACTCTACTAAATATTTTTGAAGATTTCCATCAACTCTCCCGGATCCGAAAGACTTCACCACCGATGAAGTGTGATCTTGATATCGGCCGGAAATACAAGTGCTCAAGCGGCGAACTTTCTCATGATTAGCCCATGCACTCTTGGAGTTCGGTTTACCAACCCTCTTTATCTCATAAATCAAAAACTCTCTGCCGCGAGTGAAGGCCACCAGATCATCTGAAATCTTATTGATGACCTTGCTACTCATCTTGCTCGGAGAAAGAAAGGATAGGGTTTGTGGGATCAGGATTGGTGTACTAAAAAAGGACGTTTGAAAAGGAGTTCTAGGAAGTGGGGTTGAGCCTAGATGAGGAACTAGGTCTTCCACATTGAGTGTTGAACTAACTCCCATACCTTGAGGTAGCTTAAAAAAAACACATAAACCTTAGGTTCACTTTTTGCCACGATCCTAAAAGATCCGACAACGCGGGTTTGGGACTTCTTCGCAATCCCCGATGGGAATCGTTCAGGCCCAACCCGAACCAATTCATGGCCACTTATTTGGATTTCCTTGAAGCTCACAGACAAATTCACCCATAATTTGTAATCTCCATTGCACAAATTAATTTTAAGCGTAATTTCGGCATGCAATGCGGAATGAAACTCACAAAAAGACTCGAAATGTGAAGCGGTATGCAACTCGAGACTATGATGTTTATGTGTATCTATGGACTTGATACTCTCATGTGCATGCAACGCTAACCACTCACATGTAGTGAGCTCTATCAACACTAGTGACTCATGTGTAGTGGGCTCTACCAACACTAGTGACTCATGTGTGATCAAATCAAGTAAATGGCTCATATGGACTTGACTCAACGGACTCCAATGACTCATGGGTAAGTGACTTGATCGACTCGTGTGTACTCGGTTCAACCAGCACCAAAGATTCAAGTGCACTCGACTCTACAAACCAGCAAAGACTCGTGTAGAACTGACTCCATAGACACTAACAAATCATGTGTAAGTGACTCGGTCGAATTGTGCGTGGGTGACTCGGTTGGCTCACGTGTGGGAGACTCAACTTCATCACTAACAAGGGAAATAGAAGTTTCTTTAACCCAAACTAGACTTTCTTCAACTCCTTTTATTTCCTCTTCGCTCATCACGGTTCTTGGGTCATACACAATTTCTTTAACTTTCGTATTTTCCGGCTCCTTAGAACTCTCTCTTTTAGTCAATAAATTCAGAATGGAAAATTTGTGGGATATTGATAAGCAAAGTGCTCAAATCCGTGACACTTGCAGCATTTGTTGCGACCACTAGTTTTGGGGGTTCTTATTGAGCGCCTCAATCGCGGCGTCGATGCTTCTAAGAACATCGGCAAGGTCACTCGTACCCATAGCGATCACGACTCACTAACTTGGGTTCTATAATGAACAAGCAACTATGACCCACAAGTAAGTAATTTTGTCAAACACGAGATGTGCACACAAATGTGAATACACAACAAGTGAGCAATTTTAACAAACACAAGAAGTGCATACAAATGAACACACAAATGTGACTACACAAACAACATCGAAATGACATACACATATGACTCAAAATGAGTAAGAACTTTTGTCAAGCACTAGACGTGCACACTACGAACACACAAATGAAATAAAGTGCAACATTCAAAATGTCATGCAAATATGAACCAACAATGAAAGAAGAGTTTTAACAAACACATAACGTGCACACAAACGAGGACACAAATGACATAAAATCAAATGACATCAAAATGACATACATATGTGAACCAAAATGAATAATCACTTTTGTCGAACACATGACATGCACACTTGATGAACATAAATGAACTTAAAATTTAATGAAGTTAAAATGACACACAAACATGAAACACAAATGAGTGAGGAATTTTACCAAGCACACGGTGTGCGCACAAATGAGCACACTAATATAGACACACAAATGAGCGGGTGATTTTGTCGAACACGTGATGTGCATGCAATTAAACACACAAATGAAACAAAACGTAATAAAATTAAAATGACATGCAAGTATGCCCTAACCTAGGACCTAAGCTTTGCTACCAAAACTGATGCGAGACGACACTGAAATCCGTGAATGCCTATGATATGCTAATTTGCCGAAACTAAACTAATTAATTGAGCAATTAAATCACAAATTAAGCGATACCTTGGGGTTTCACGGGATTCCGCTTAGATGACCATGCTCGATTTACGTAGGGTCCAATTTGACGCGTGAGATCCTTTAGGATGGCGGAAGAGGCTATCCGAGAGATAGAACTCTCGCTACGTCTAGGTTGGGGCGTTGGATCGAAGTTCGCAATAGAATCTGTAGCTCATCTCTAGGGCTTTGAATGGAAACGATTAACGACATGAATTGAATACGCTCAAGCCCAACAACGGTCTTGGATCGACGATTACGGTCGGATTCAATCCATGAGGATGAACATTGAGGGTATTCTAGATCTAGGGCTTGGGGATTGAAAGAATCAAATGAAAGGAAAATTAGATGTAAGAGGTTGTTGGAAAATAGGGGATCAAGCAAGAAAAAGAGATAAGAAAGAAGATCAAAGATAAGTGGGCATCTCACCCTTGGCCTCACACTAAACCCCAAATGGGAAAGAAGACTCACTCTTGAAGCTCCTCACAAGCCAAAATGCAATGCATTCTCATTCATTAATCATCAAGTGTCAAAAATGGCTTACAAATTGGGCTTTATAGCTATTACAAGGGAATAAACCTAAAAATAGAAAAATACCATGTTACCCTTAGTGGTAACTTACATTGGACATCTTAAAAGAAAGCAAGAAAAGGGCTAAAAGGATGAATTACTTTACTAAAAGGATAAAACGTGTCACTTAAGTCGCAGGGCGGAGATCTCCACGGACGTTCGTCCTGGAGCTCACGGACGTCCGTCACCAACATCAAGGATTTCCGTGAGGGTCACGGATGTCCGTGCTAAAAAAAATAGTAGCACCCTCTATTTGTGGACATCCGTCCAACAACCTACGGACGCCTCGTCGCCTGATGACAAGTTTTGCCTTCTTTTCTCCCTTGAAGCTATAGTACTCAACTTCCTCATCGCTTCTTCCGCCGGTACACCTTGTATGACCTGAACCTTAGGTCTTCGATGTCGGCGTCCCCATCACAAAGTCTCTGCGGTACTTGATTCACTTGACACTAATGGGTCTTGTGTACTCAGTTCGATGGACTCACGTGTACTCGGATAGACCAACTTCAAAGATTCAAGTGCACTCGACTCTACCACCAACAAGGACTTGTGCACAATGGGCTCTACGGGCACCAACAAATCATGCGTATGTGAGTTGGTCGAATCTTGAGTGGGTGACTCGGTTGACTCAGTGTGGGCGACTCAACATCACTACTCACAAGGGAAATAGAAGCCTTTTTAACACAAGCTAGACTTTCTTCAGCTTCTTCTATTTCCTCTTCAGTCACCACGGTACGATAGTCATACAGTTCTTCCACTTTTCTATTTTCCGGCTCCTTAAGACTCTCTCTTCTAATCAATAAATTCAGAGTGGAAAATGCTGTAGTGTATTGATAAGCAAAGTGTCCAAATCCGTGACACTTGGAACAATCACGACACTTGTCTGTCTTGGTTTTCAAAAACCGTAGAAGGTGACAGTGTGTTACAGGAACATACTTTTTGATAAGGTTCACCTTCATGTCCTCCCATGTGGAGATGGGTTTACTCCGAAGAGATTCAGTATGGTGCTCCATGAAAGTTCAAAAATTTTTGGTATTACCTTCCAACTTTGTTTTTACTAGCCTAATATTGTACTCATTCGGTACGCCATACCAATTAAAATAGTCCTCTACACTAGACAACCATTCCACAAAGGTTTAAGAGCTCCCCCATCCCTCAAAGTTTGGATCCTCATTCGGAATAAATTTTAGAAATCTCTCAGCAAGGTCGTACTCGGGTTCACGATGATGGGAGTATCTCGTGATTCTGGTCTCATCACGACTTTTTTGGGGTGTAGCGACTCCTATTATTAATCGCACACATTTCAGCTTTGATGTCCCTAAGGGCATTGGCAAGCTCACCGTTCATGGTGATCACGGCTCACTAATCACAGGTTCTCAATGATATGCAATTATGAACGAACAAAGAGTGAGGGATTTTATCAAACACTAGATGAGCGTGCTAATGATGACAAAAATGCATGAAATCAAAGACCTTGAATGACATACACATGTGACTCAAAATGAGTAAGGAATTTTGTCGAACACAAGACGTGCACAATGATGAAAATAAATGAAATAAATTTTACTGAAATTAAAATGATATGCAAACGATGCCTTGACCTAGAACCCAGGCTTTGATACCAAAATTGATGCAGGACAAGACCCTAAACTACGTGAATGCTTATGAGATGAAGATTTGTCGAAATTAAGCTAAATTAATTAAACAAAATACCTGAAAACAAGGCAAATACCTTATGGCTTCGTAGTTTTCCATTAGGATGATCGGTCAAGTTCAGGAAGGGTCAAATCCGTGTGCTAGATCTGTTAGATTTGCAGTGTGGACGGTCCTAGAGGTAGAACTCTAGCTTTTCCAGATTAGGGGCTGCTCGTGATTCAGTGATGGAATCACGAGTGTTCTAAGGGTTCTGATTCGGGTTGCTTTAACAGCTTAGATGAAATCTGGGCTTGAATCGGATCGATTCAGGGACTGAGATGGGATCTAGGGTTTATGAACTTTGGGGTATTTGAAGGTTGGATGGTTGGATTTGGGATTTATGAGATAGGCTTGATTCAATGACTCTGATGAATGCTAGGGTTTATGGTTTTCTTGCTGAATCTATGCTGTTTGATGTTTGATACGCAAGCAAAAGATAAAATCAAAGAAAGGGATAGAAAGAAGATAGATTTGGGTTCACACCAAACCCTTCTCGGGAAGCGAAGATTCACTCTTCGAAGAAACTCATCTCAAGTTCCAAAAGAAAAAGCTCCTTCATTCAATAATCAAAACTGACGAGGAATGGGAACCCTAAAATGCGTGATTAATGATTTAATGCAAATTTGACAAAATTAAAGAAGGTAATTCAATCTTAATCTCAAAATTTAATTGATACCTTCGGGTTTTGAGATTTTACATAAGTACATCGCGCGAGATCCGGCTAGGGTTCAATCCGATGTGTAAGTACCGTTAGATTTAAGGCGGGATCAGGCTTAGAGATAGAACTCTAGCTTTTCTAGGCTTGGGCGTTTGTCGTCGATTCGTTGTAGATTCATGGGTTTGAACTAGGGTTGTGGAATGGATTTATGGTTTTATAATAGGTTTATGGCTCTGATTGATTTAGGGTTTCAGAAGAGGTTTAGAGTTTTGAGATCGAAAAGAAACTAATAGATTAGGGTTTACAGAAACAAATAGGAATCGATAGATAGCAAATGTAATAAAAGATCAAAAGAGAATAGATGGGAATCACTCCCTTGGCCTCACACCAAACCCATTTCGGGAAGAAGAATATTCAAGCAACAAGCATTCAAAATGTTCAATAACTAATTAAATTGTGTTTACAAGCCTCCTTATATAGGCAACCATTAATAATTCGAATAAAAAGAGTTCTAAAAGAAATAAAAACTAAAAAGACGGTTTTCTGTAGAAAATACGAAAATCTCGTCGCTAGGCGGACGATGTCCACGGACGTCCGTCAAGTGCCCACTATTCACGGACGTCCGACAGCAAGGGCTCAAAATTATGGACGTCGGTTATTGTTCACGGACGTCTGTCATTATTCACTGACGTTCGTGGCATTGTTCACAGACGTCAGTCACTGTTCACTGTCACTGTTCGTAGCACTGTTCATCAATGACGGTTTTGTCTCCTTTTCTCCCCTGAAGCTGTGGTACTCGGGCTTCCTCTACATTTCTTCCGACGTCGGTAGAAGAGATGTGGTTCGAAACCGTTGTCCATGTACTCAGTGTCCCCGCCAATTTCCCCGGACCAAATAGGTTTCATTATTGATGAAACACGGTCGTGGTAGATGTCGATCAAATCAGGGTTCAATCGCCGAACCTCATTCTCGTGGATCCAAGTGTTTTTGGATTCCGATTTTCCGACCCATTTAACTAAGTTCTTCTGGAATTTCCCATCATGTGTGGAGACAACATGATTACTTATTATATCCTTTAACACATATTTTCTCTGTCTGCTTGGGGAAGGAAGAGGTACGAGCTGCAAGTTTGGGTTGGGGCTGGGGCTATGAGGTGGTTGGAGTGGGTTTTCAGGAGGTGGGGTGAAACCCAAGTAAGGAACCAAGTCCTCCACATTGAACGTTGAACTAACCCCCCGTGTTTGGGGGAAGTTCAAGCACACGACATTAAGAGCACTCTTAGCCAAAATTCTAAAAGGTCCAGTGCCTCAGGATTGGAGCTTCTTTGAGGAACCCAATGGGAATCGCTTAGGCCTAATGTGGACCATCACTTGATCACGCACTTGATATTCCTTAAAATACCTGTGAGCATCAGCATATAATTTATATTGATTGTTGTTTGAATTAATCTTTTGTTTAATTTCGGCATACAAGCTATGAATGTGTTGTGCAAATGCATTTGCAGACTCTGATACTCTATGGGATGCGGACATGGGGATCAAATCTAGTGGTGTCCTAGGCCTATGACCATGTACTACCTAAAAAAGACTCATGCCTATGGATCTATTGACATAGTTATTGTATGCAAACTCAGCTATGGGCAAGATGGTATCTCAGGTCCTAACATGATCACTGACAAGACTACGAAGGAGATTCCCTAAACTTTTATTGGTGCTCTCGGTTTGGCCATCCGTTTAAGGGTGATAGGCCGTCGAAAATTGGAACATTGTGCCCATCATGTGCCAAAGGGTCTTACATGAAGGTACACTTCTTGAAATTCGCAAACAACTTCTCGCCCTTTAGGGTCTCACAAACTAGCCTAAGGTGGTTCAAGTGTTGATCCTTGTCGTGACTATAAATTAAGATATCATCAAAATATACAATAAGGAATTTGCCTAGAAACGACCTCAACACTTGGGTCATGAGTCTCATGAAAGTACTCGGGGCGTTAGAAAGTCCAAATGGCATGACCGTCTACTCATAAAGACCATCCTTGGTCTTAAAGGCAGTTTTTCACTCATCGTTGGGGCATATTCGGACTTTATGGTAGCCACTCTTGAGGTCTATCTTTGAAAAGATGGTGGCACCAACCATCATATCTAGCATGTCATTGAGCCATGGTATGGGAAACCGATACTTGACTGTAATTTTGTTAATCGCCCGACTATCCATACACATTCGCCAACTTCCATCCTTTGGTGTGAGTAAGCCTTGAGTCACGTATGAGGGCTCATTGTGGCCAGGAGCCACGTGGCTTCCTCTCTGCGTTAGGAGCATCATTGGTGAGTCAAGGCCATGAGGGCGGCAACAAGTGTGTTGGTCGTGGGCCACGAGGGCATCGCGACACGTTGGGATGAAGGGTGAAGACATGGGTGTGACACAGGCGCCACATGGCCAGGTGGGCTAGCGATGCAGGGCGTTGCTGGGTGAATAGTAAAGTATGTCAAACCAAGGGGTTTAAGGTCCTCCCGCCATTCTAGTTGAATTACTGTTTTACCCTTATATAGGGGGACATGAGTTGGGTCCCCCCACCCAACAAGTGCACTAGGCTTGTGGGCTTATGTGCGTGCATCCGGGCCATGCTTGGAGTGTGGTCGTCATGCTAGGGCCATCGTGTTGGTGGTTTCCAACCATCTTCTCGGTGCGGGTCTTAGCCCAAAGGGGGCTCGATATATGCTCGTTGCTGCCTATTGCGCTATCAATTGTCGTTGCCTATTGCCTTAACAATTGTCGTTGTCGGCTCTAACTTGCTGCGTTGCTTCGCAGGGCGAAGTCCGAACGTAGAGGTTGAGGTGAAGCTTGAGTAGGACAAGCCTTCCGCCCTTCATAGCATCTGGGAATCCGCATCGTGTGACTCATTTGGGAGAATTTGGCTTAGTGCATCAGACGTTAGGTGCCACACGGGCTGACATTGCTAGAAGAGTGACCTTGTGACATCATGCTCTTGAATGAACTCTTTTTGAAGGAGCTCATTGATTTGCCGAGTTAACTCGGCATGCTCAACCGGATTCAACCTATAGTGAGGTAGGTTCAGTAAGGTGGATCCGAGAACTAAGTCTATTGCGTGTTGAATGTCACGCATAGGAGGGAGTTTGTTTAGTAAGTCTTTGGGGAAGACATCCGCAAATTTTTTCAAAATTGGCTCAACCTCCTTGGAGTATTCGCCCATAGACTCGAGATCTTTCTCGACGGTGACAACGTAGACCACGTTCTCGTCTAAAGAAGCCTTTTCAAAATTCGAAGGGCTCACAATCTTGATGGCTTTTGAAGTCTCGTCCTTCTTCTTGACTTTGTTGGGCGATGGTGTTTTGGGAGGCAAAGGGTGTAAAGTAATCTTCTTGCTCTTATGCATGAACGTGCATATGTTTGATCGACCAAAAAAGGTCACATCCATGTCGTAGAGCCACAGCCTTCCCAAAATGATATGGCCCACATCCATCGGCACCACATCACACCATAAGGTGTCCGAATAAGAAACCAACTAAATCGGTACACGACACCTTTTCGACACGGGAATGGATGAAGAGTCAACCCATGCAACCTTATAAGGTCTCGGGTGGGCTTCGGGTGTAAGCCCTAAGGGGCATATGGTGTGAGTTGACACTACATTGGTGCAACTATCACTGCCCACGATGACCTTACAGCTCTTTTCACCAAATCTTGCAAAGGTGTGGAAGATGTTCTCCCTTCGCGAGCCATCTTTCTCATCCCGTTGAAGTTGTGCAAGGGCACACCTCACAACTAAAGCATGCCACTAGCATCGCCCTCCTCATCGCTGGGTGCGCTGTCCGGCTCAAACACTTCTTCAACCACTATATCACCTTCATCCTCCTCTCCCTCAACGAAGAAGAGAGTCCTTTGAGGGTCTTTTGTAGGGCATTGGGCGGCAAAGTGTCCCATCCTATAACATTTATAACACTTAACGTGAGAGCTGCCCCTTGAGGATTCTCCGACTACACATTTTCCCTTTTCAAACCTCGCATTGGTAGGGACAGGTTGTGTGGGTTTGGGAGGCTGGTTTCCGACATTATATCGTCCCTCTCCATAACGAGGACCACTGTTGTGTTGTGGCTTGCTTCGCTTTACCACTGATGTTTTCAAATATCGTTCAAGATCTTGAATAACGGTATAACATCTTTCAAGTGTTTCCACAGGATGAGAAATCAACTCTTTTTGCAATTCAAACCGCAATCCAATGCAGAATCTAGAGGGTGATTTCAGGGTCTTCCGATACCTTGACCCTCATCATGAACTCCTCAAATTTGTCAATGTATTCGGTCACGGGCATATCACCTTGTCGTAAATTTTGCCACTGGTTGAGGAGGCATTGGTGGTACGATAAAGGAACATACTTCTCAATTACTCGTTCCTTCATGTCGTCCCAACGGGTAATGGGAGGACAACCCGCATTTACTGTTATGCGCTCGACACTGACCCAGAAAAGTCGAGCTTACCCAATTAACTTCATCTTAGCGAGCCTGACATAACGGTCGCCATTCATGCCATACCAATCAAAATGATGGTCCATGTCGGAAAGCCAATCGAGGAAGATTATAGGGTCCATTCTTCTATCGAAAGTCGGAATCTCAACTCGGAAATTCTTGAAGAGTTGAACTTCGGGGTCATAGTCATTTCTACGATGATCCCTATGGTTGCGGTTCCGATTGCCATAGCGACCATCGTGTTCAATTTGTGGACCTTCGCGCTCTTGGCGCTGATCTTGAAGCTCATCATCCGCTTCTAATTGGTTGATTCGGTTACGCAACCGACCATTAGAAATTCCTAAGATGTTTGGGCTTGCTCTATGGTATTCAGACGCTCATTAATTGCACCAAATTCTTCTCGCATACCCTTAAGGCCATCGAGAATCTCACTAGTGTCCATGGTGATCATAGATACCTATTATGGTTATAATATGGAATGCAATATGGACTCACGAAAGAAAAAATAATGCAATAAAATAAATATGACAAACAATAATGCCCTAACCTAGAAAACCTAGGGCTCTGATACCAAAACTGACATGGGGCGGGAACCCCAAAAATGTGTGATTAATGATTTAATGCAATTTTGCTAAAATTAAAGAAGGTAATTCAATCTTAATATCAAAATTAACTCGATACCTTCGGGTTCTGAGAATTCAAACAAGTAGATCACGCGAGGTTCGGCTAGGGTCCAGTCCGATACGTAAGTACCATTAGATTTAAGGCGGGATCGGGCCTAGAGATAGAATTCTAGCTTTACTAGACTTGGGCATTTGTCGTCGATTCGTTGTAGATTCACGGGTTCGAATTAGGGTTGTAGAATGGATTTATGGTTTTGTAATAGGTTTATGGTTCTGATTGATTTAGGGTTTTAGAAGAGATTTAGGGTTTTGGGATCGAAAAGAAACTAATAGATTAGGGTTTAGAGAAACAAACAGGGATCGATAGATAGCAAATATAATAAAAGATCAAAAGAGAATAGATGAGAATCACTCCCTTGGTCTCACACCAAACCCATCTCGGGAAGAAGAATATTTAAGCAAAAAAATTCAAAATATTCAATAACTAATTATATTGTGTTTACAAGCCTCCTTATATAGGCAACCATTAATAATTCGAATAAAAAGAGTCCTAAAAGAAATAAAAACTAAAAATGCAGTTTTCCGCAGAAAATACGAAAATCCCTTCATTGGGCGGACGATGTCCATGAACGTCTGTCAAGTGCCCATAGACGTCTGTCGCCTAGGGACAGTGAGGGCTCAAAATCACGGACTTCCGTCATTGTTCACGACACTGTTCACGGACGTTCATGGCACTGTTCATCCATGATGGTTTTGTCTTTTTGTGGCTCCTTTTCTCCCCTGAAGCTGTGGTACTCGGACTTCCTCTATGTTTCTTCCGACGCCGGTAGAAGCAATGCAGTTCGAAACCGATGTCCACATACTCGGCTTCCCTGTCAATAACTCATTACATTGTTTATTAAAAGACCTTATATAGGATACCTCTAAAACAAAAGAAAACCCTAAAACAAACACTAAAAAAAGACAAATATGCCCTTAAAACTTAAATTCCTTCAAAACTCGCATTGTAGCTCGATCAATTGAGTTATTATAGCACTGTAGCTCGATCAATCGAGTTACTGTAGCAACTTTCAATTTCTCCGAATTTGAACTGGAATGGTCGATCAATCGACTGGGCATTGCTCCCGCACAGTAATTTTGCTTCTTTAAGCCTGGTTCTGATTTCAGTTCCACTTCTTCCGACGTCGGTACATATGGTATGGTTCATAGCCTATGGCCACGATGTCGACGTCCCCGTCAGAAAGAGAGAGAAAATTGGGGATTTGCAACCGGCCATAGCAAAAATGCTACACTGAACTCCTCAACACGTGGCGTCGTGTCAGAAACCGTGTAACCTATGGTTTAATTCAACCCGGGTTTACAAAAAGCAAAACTCAAAAACAAGAGACGCGTGAGATTTAATCTCTTCCCCAAAAGTCAAAAACGAAAAGCAAAACCCTTTCCCCAAAACTCAAAAACGAAAAGCAAAACCCAACAGAGGCCCTCTCTCCTTACTTTCTTTCTCTTCTTAAGAGACAACAGCAACGCAAACCCTATCGCTCGGTTAATTCGCCCAACAACGGTGCAAATACCCTATCGCTTGGTTTATAGCAGGTTGGATAACCACTCGAGCTCTTCTTCTTCGTCGATTATGCCTTGAGAACCGTGCTTTTGTGGGTTTTCTCTGTGGTTTTGTTCCTGGTCTTCTGGTTTTTGTGGGTTCTACTTTTTCGTTAACCCAGGTTGACCTGAAGGCGAGGAGAGAGATGAAAGGGCTGGCGTCCAAAATGTCCAAAGGGCTGATGTCCAAAGTGAGCCAGGCTACAACGAGGCTATTTGTGGGGATCGGAAAAGGGCATAACTTTGTGTCAACGTTTTTAAATAATTTTACCAAATATCAGGTGTGATTTGTGATGATTGCCAGGAACGATACAAATGCGGCAAGTCCTGCCAATCCCGCTAGTTTATGGCTGGTCATCGGAAGGCCCGATTTGCATAGGCAAGTAAGCCAGTCCGCTGATGGGAAGCCATCTTTTGAGTATGGGTGTATAAGGGGTACACATAAACTTTGTTGTCTTTAGCTTAAGCAGTGAAGGTGAAGAAGACAATGTTATATTTGTGGTTTTCAAGGCTTTTGTTGAACCGCTTCATTAGCCACTAAATTTTGTATTAAACAAAAAAAAATTGGTATCTTATAGTTTTAGTGATATATTAATTATTTCCGATTATGCCCTCAAGTTTGTATAGGTATTTGAGGTATGGTTTGTTTGCTCTGGCTTAATTCGGGTTGATTCGAGTCAAATTAAATCAGGTCGGGTTGGGTCGGATCGAGTGGACCCAATCCGATATTTCATATTGAAAATTAACAAAAATAGGGGGATTTTAATAACCTTGGGTCAGTTTTTCAGTTCCGTTTGGATATATATCCTTGACCTGTTGGGGAGAATCAAGTCAACTAAACCATACACTGGTTCCACCAGGTTAAACTGGAACCGGACTAAGCTGCGATCCGGTCTTGTGTCGAAGCTTTGATTTTATATGAATCGCTAAACCGGACCGGGCTATCAAACCGGACGGACCGGATATACACTTTATATATTGCACGCCAAAAAGCTTCACACCAGGTTTCGATCCCTGGTCAATTGCTTCTGATTAACAACCACCTACCAACTGCCTTCAGTTGCTTTTCAATCGTACTAAAAGCAAATTATAATATATATATTATAAGGACCGACTCTCCTGACCGTCACATAAACACCAAATGGTGTTTAAACTTGTCACGCCCCCAGCCCTTGGCCTCATGCGGTGGGCGGCTCTCGCACCCGCACGTTTCGATCCGCGAGCCGGGTCGACGCGACACACCTCGATTATCGGTGTTCAATACCAATATTTTCTCCCAAATTAGAGAAATATACAAAAAATTATTTATTGCAAAAATTCATATTTTCTTAACCTGATCGGTTTTCAAATTCGATTATTCATTTATTAGGAAAACGCAAGTTCCTTCGAAATTTCTACTTATTGCGGAAAGACAAGTTAAAACAAAAGTAAGCATTGTTTCGATTAAAATAATTTTAAAGTCCTATATTTACAATGAGACTTGTGGTTTTATAAAATAATAAACCAAAACTAGTCCTAAACAAAAGTAAAACAACTGTACAAAGTCAAGATCCAGTGTAAGCGTCAAGTGGCCCGTCCACGTAAGTGCTGGTAACTCCTTAGATAAATTGAGTTAAATGCTTTCAGCTCGATGGGTTCTTCTAAATCTCTACCCGTCCGCTCCATCTAGCTCTGACTGGGTGACTTCTATCTTGTCTTTGGAGTTTTTTGTCATGAAATGACATATGCGGTGAAGCTTAATATAGTATTAGCTAGATTTATCGATGAATTTCCAGTAAATTCTCACAATTCAACTTGTGTTTTCAGTTAAATTTTATCAATTATCCGTTTGGTCAATAATACAATATCCTTATATCTCAGTTCTAAATCTATCAATCTATCAAACAATGACTCATTAAACACTAATAAGACAATGACGATAATTTTCAAGGATCCATTCGATATAATGTGATCATTCAATTTCCCATTTTCAAGACATGATCAATCATAAATTCCAATTATCAACATCAATAAAGCAATGTCAAGTTCATTTTTCAATCATCTATTCTATCAGTATCAATTCTAAAAATATCAACAGTAACATATCAAATTAAGTTACCAATTTTCCAGTCTATCAATATCATCAAAGAGTATCAGGTTACGTCATTGTAATTTAATCATGGTTTATTCATTTAATTAATTATTCAGATATATTTGGTTCTCACAAAATTAACAATATTAGCTAATTAATTTAGTTTAGTTGGTTTGGTGATTAATTTATGTCTTTTATTTATTTCGGTGCGATATTAAACACCAACCATGGTCTGATATCAATATCAATTGCCAATGTTGCGCAAACAAGGGCTGACACTCTTCGCCATTTAGTTAATCAAGACAATGATCAATGACCCTGTTGGTCTAGCTAGACCCAATCCTTAGCTGATATTTCAAACTCGTCTGAATGAGTTGCTCAAAACGAGCCCGTTTGCAAGAACAGTGGTCAGCTATATGAGGTTCAATATTTAATGTAGTATCTCATCTTTTCACTTTCGATTTTCAATATTCAATATCAATTATTCAATATTCAATGTTCGGTATTCCATATTCAATATTCGGTATTCAATGTTCGATATTCAATTCAATATTCGGTATTCAATGTTCAATATTCAATACTTCGATCTTTTTCAATATTGCTATCTTTGTAATTTATTCAATATTTTCGGATTCTATTTTATATCGGTATTCTTTTGATATTATTCGCCAATCATTTTACAATGGGCAATTTACTATTTCAAAGTCAACTTCCAAGTTAATCTCAAGATATATCAAATATTAATAATTCAATAAATCTTCGGATTCAATCTCAATCTATATAAAAAATCAATAATTCAATCGGTGCTTGGGTTCAATTCTAACATACTATAGTTCAACAATTTAGTCAAATTCCAGATCCAATCCAATCAGTCCGAATCTTAGAGTCAGTATTTGATTTCTATCAAATTAATCATCATTAATATTTTGATCCCATATATATAATAGGATCACTAGGTATACTGATTTCCTAAATCAGTTTACACTATACTCAGTGTTGCCATAATTCAAAATCCATCGGAGACTTATGTTTCATAAATAATTTAGTAGGGTTATAGAAGAGGTCTATCTCTCCAGTTATTTCAAAAATCATTAAGGCAGAGTCAATGTCAATCATTGGTTGCACACAGATAGTGTTTAACTATGTTTTCCACCAAAATGGATTAATTGGTGATCTATTTAGTGTTATCTATTTTAGAATTGGTCAAGTTTTAACCGGGACTATAATATTTAAAAATTCATTCTCTTATCCCATTCCCATATTTAGTACTTTCCCTTAATTTCTCAAATTAAGGTACTAATTCAGGTGGGTGTCTATTTACTTTTGACTGGGTGTCGTTAGTTAGGCAACACTAGTTTATTAATCAGGGGCACTAAGTTCTAATAGTTCATTATTTATTCCGGGCACTTTGTTGGGTCCATTGGTTGGGTCAATTTTGGATCTTAAGCCCAATTTAAATATTAAGTTTCGAGAGAGTATAGCGTAGAACTCTCCTAGATTTTCATAGGTGTCCACAACAAAGGACCCGCCTGATTAATGAGGATATTGTATCCTTATTTGATTCATCATCGTTCATTTGGTTCTCATAAGTTGGGCCGAATAGGGTCTCATTTACGATTAGTTTGGGTCTTTAAGTTGTCTCCACAATCTTCGATGTGGGTACTTCTAAATTTTGAGGGGTGCTAATAGCAGTGGCCCACTCAATTTCTAAACAATGACGTTAGGTCCTAAAAGTCACCTTGAACTATTTACTTAGGCCCATGGGTCGGGCTATTTCGGGTTTCTAGACCCTAATTGGACTAATTGAAATAAATTGAGTTTTAGGGCCTCTAAGGGTCCCTTCTCGATTGGTCAAACTTGTGGTCAACCATATGATATTTTAACCAAGGGTCATCAGTGGTTACTGAGACCATAATAGTGATCATCGGTGATCTCTGTGTCACGGGACTTGAGGAAAAGTTAAGATTTTGACTTTATCCCTTCAATTCTAGTTATTTCATTAAGGGACCCTTGGTCGGTAATCAGGTCACCATTTTCAACTCTGATTGAGTTTTCCAATAATTCCAAAACTCAGTGAAAGAGGATTGGGAGCCTCATCTTTCACAAGTGATGGCACGCAAAAGCGATCTCAGACGTGATCACAGTCATCAATTTACAAAGCGGGTTTTTAACCAATTCGTATATCAGGCCAGATTTTAACATCACCGGTAATTAGGCTGTATCTTTCATTTCCGATATTGGAAAGAGGCGAATGAGAGCTTGTTGGAAAGCTCTTTAAGTTGTCTATAATATTTTTATATATTTCGAACACTAGAAATGTCGGGATTATGATGGAATTAGGGCCATCTGATTGGATTCTCAACAGTGGTCACAGTGTGTGCCACTTGACATAGTTTCGTACCCTCGTTTTCCGGATTTCCTATTGGTTAAACCCGATCTAGTTAGTGACGTAGGACGATACCCTAAACTATGTCAATGCAATGATTAATTGTTTGCCGAAATTGAATCGAATTAAATTACAATAAACCCTAAAATATAGCTAATACCTTAGGCTTTTGTAGTATTCCACAGGAGGATCGCGTATGATTTGAGCAGGGTTCAGTCCGGGCGTTAGATCCGTTAGGTTGCAGCACGGATCGATCCTAGAGATAGAATGACGCGGGACGATAACCCTAAAATGCGGAATATGATTTTAATGCGATTTGCCGAAATTAATTAGAATTTAATCAAGCGTAATCTCAAAACTATCTTAAATACCTTAGGGTTCAGAGAATTCAGGTTGGTAGATCACACGAGATCCAGTTAGGGTCCAGTCCGATGCGCGAGTACTATTAGATTTGAGGCAAGATCGGCCTAGAGATAGAACTCTAGCTTTTCCAGGCTTAGGCGCTCGTCTTCGATCCGATGTAGATTCACGGTTCGAACCAGGGTGGCGGAATTAGGTTATGGGTTTGTAATAAGTTTTGGTTTTGTAACAGGTTTATGGTTTGGAAAAAAAGGTGTTGGCTATGTTTGATTTAGGGTTTCAAATAGGCTTAGGGTTTTGGGATCGAAAGGAAACAATTAGGCTACGGTGTAGGGGAAGCAAACACAGATCGAGAGATAACCAATATAATAGAGAAGATAACAATGGCTTTTAGGAATCACTCCCTTGGCCTCACACCAAACCCATCTCAGGCAAAGAATATTTAAGCGTAAAAGCATTCAAAATATTCAATAATTCCTTAAAAAGTCTTTACAAGCCTCTATATATAGGCCACCAATAATTAAAATTCGAAATAAAGAGTTCTAATAGAAATAAAACACAAAAAAGGCAAGTTTTCGCTAAAAAAACTCAAATTTGGGCTTAATCTCACGTCCCAGACGTCCGTAGTGCTAGACGTCCGTGACTCTACGGACAAAGGAAGGGCAAAATCACGACGTCCGTCGTTTCACGGACGTTCATCACTGCTCATCACGGACGTCGTCATCGCTCACGGACGTCTGCCATCGCTCACGGACGTCCGCCACCGCTCACATGAACAAAGATTTTTTTTTTTCTTGACGTTCCCCGTCATTCTCCTCCACTCAAAATGTTTCATCACCAATGAAACACGCATGTGGTACTTGATTCGCTCCTCTCCTCTTCTTCGACGCCAGAGAAACGATGTGGTCCGAATCCAATGTCCATGTATGTGGCGCCCCATCAATTCCCTCGACTAAAAAGGTTTCATCACCGGCGAAACACGCCGTGGTAGATATCTAGCGGTGTGGGGTTCAAGCTAGAACTTCATTTTCGACCCAAGTGTTTTTTGACCGGTTTGTCACCCATTTAACCAAGTATTTCGAATCCATTCCGGTAGAGACGGCATGATCGTTAATTATATCTTCTATCTCATCTTATCTCTGTCTGCATGGGGAAGGAAGAGGTATAGGTTGCAAGGGTGGATTAGGCTGACTAGGGGTGGCCGGAGTGGGTTTTCGTGGAGGTGGGTGAAACCCAAGTAAGGAACCAGGTCCTCCACATTGAACGTTGAACTAACCCCCGTACCTGGAGGAAGCTCGAGCACGTATGCATTAGGACCACTCTTAGCCAAAATTCTAAAAGGCCCAAATACCGAGATTGAGCTTTATGATCCTCATGGAACCGCCAGCCTAACCCGACCATCACATAATCACCCACGTTAAATTCTTTAGACCGCTCGTGAGCATCTGCAGATAATTTATATTGATTGTTGCTTGAATTAGTTTCTGCTTAATTTCTAAGATGCAAGCTATGAATATGTTGTGCAAATGCATCGGCTGCACTCTGACACTCTATGGGATGCAGACATGGGGATCAAATCTAATGGGGTCCTAGGCCTATGACCATGCACTACCTCAAAAGGATTCATGCCTATGGACCTATTGACAGAATTATTATATGCAAACTCAGCTGTGGGTAAGATGGTATCCTAGGTCCTAACATGATCACCGACAAGACTATGAAGGAAATTCCCAAGGCTCCTATTGGTGCTTTCGGTTTGGCCATCCGTTTGAGGGTGGTAAGTAGAGAATTGGAGCAATGTGCCCATTATGTGCCAAAGGGTCTTCCAAAATAACTCGTGAATTTAACATCCCTATCAGACACAATAGTTTTGGGCAAGCCATGAAGACGCACTACCTCCGCGAAAAATAGTTTAGCAATATGAGATGCATCGGAGGTTTTGGAACAAGGAATGAAGTGGGCCATTTTGGAAAATCGGTCCACTACGACATAGATGGAGTCGTGCTTCCTAGGGGTCTTAGGAAGTCCAAGCACGAAATCCATAGAGAGGTCTTGCCACGGTGTGTGTGGCACGGGTAAAAGGAGTGTACAAGCCGGTATTTTGTTTGGTCTGTTTTGACACTTGGCAAGTACGACAATATTTGACAACTCGAGCGACATCTCTCATCAGGCTAGGCCAAAAGAACCTATCCTCTACGAGCGCAACAGTTTTATTACGCCCGAAATGTCCGGCCATCCCTCCAGCATGTAACTCCCAAATGAGAAAGTCACGCAATGAAGTGCGAGGGATGCAAAGGCGATTGCCTTTAAACAAGTACCCATCATGGATGGTGTACACAGAGTGTGAACTGATCGGGTTACTAAGGAGAGCAGTGTACTCAACCCCAAAATCTGGGCACTCGGGGTACTCATCCTTTAACTTTTCGAACCCGACGACCTCGGTGCTCATTGTACGCAAAGTCACCACTCGCCGACTAAGTGCATCAGCGGCCCTATTTTCAGCACCAGCCTTATGCTTTAACACGAATGTGAACCCTTGAAGGTACTCCACCCACTTCGCGTGCCTTGGGTTCAACTTCTTCTGTGAAGCAAGAAAGCGTAAGGCTTCATGGTCAGAGAACAGCACAAATTCCTGCGGTCTAAGGTAATGTTTCCAATACCAAAGAGATCGAACGACCGCATAGAATTCCTTGTCATAGGTGGAGTATTTTTGCTTCGCCTCGTTAAGTTTTTCGCTAAAATAGGCCATGGGGTGACCTTCGCTAAGCACTCCTCCTATGCCTACACCGATGCATCACATGCAACTTCAAAGACTTTCATGATAAAAAGGCGCTTACTCATTCGTTGTTTGATCTCAAGAAAGGCTTTTGTCCGTAGCTTGCCCCATTTAAAATCCCCTTTTTTCATGCAATCTGTAATTGGGGCCATAATGGTGCTAAAGCTTCTGATGAAGCGACGATAGAAAGTAGCCAAGCCATGGAAGCTGCGGACATCGTGTATGTTCTTTGGTTCGGGCCACTCCACAATGGCTTTCACCTTTTCAGGGTCCGCGACCATTCCATTGCCCGAGATAATCAATCCCAAGAAGACAACGGAATGCTGCATGAAAGTGCACTTCTTGAAATTGGCAAACAACTTCTCGCCCTTGAGGGTTTCACAAACCAGCCTAAGGTGGGTCAAGTGTTGATCCTTGTCGTGACTATAGATCAAGATGTCATCGAAATAAACAACAAGGAATTTGCCTAGAAACGGCCTCAACACTTGGGTCATGAGTCGCATGAAAGTACTCGGGGCATTAGAAAGCCCAAAAGGCATGACCATCCACTCGTAAAGACCATCCTTAGTCTTAAAGGCGGTTTTCCACTCATCACCGGGACGGATGCGGACTTGATGGTAGCCACTTTTAAGGTCTATCTTTGAAAAGATAGTGGCACCAACCATCATGTCGAGCATATCATCGAGCCTTGGTATGGGAAACCGATACTTAACGGTAATCTTATTGATCGCACGGCTATCCACACACATGCGCCACGTACCATCTTTCTTAGGAGTGAGTAGGGCAGGTACGGCACACGGGCTCAAACTCTCTTAGATGAACCCCTTCTGAAGGAGCTCATTGACTTGCCGAGTTAACTCGGCGTGCTCAACCGGATTCAACCTATAGTGGGGCAGGTTCGGTAAGGTAGATCCGGGAACCAAATCTATTGCGTGTTGGATATCACGCAGAGGAGGAGTTCGTTGGTAAGTCTTCGTGAAGAGACATCCAGAAACTCTTTTAAAATCGGCTCAACCTCACGGGGACACTCGCGACTGAGAGCACTCTCTACGGTGACAACTACGTACACCACACTCTCTTCTATCGATGCTTTCTCGAACTCAGAAGGGCTCACAATATTAATGAATTTAGAAGACTTGCCTTTCTCTTCGACGATGTTGGTTGATGGTGTTTTGAGAGGCAAAGGGTGTAAAGTGATCTTTTGCCCTTATGCATGAACGTAGATATGTTTGATCGACTAGAAAGAGTCATGTCCATGTCGAGCCACCACGGCCTTCCCAAAATAATATGGCCCACCACATCGCACCATAAGGTGTCCGAATAAGAGCCTAACTGAATCTGTACACGACACCTTTTCGACACGAGAATGGATGAAGAATTGACCCATGCGACTTTATAAGGTCTCGGGTGGGCTTCAGGTGTAAGCCCCAAGCGGCGTACGACATAAGTTGATATTACGTTGGTACAACTACCGCTATCCACGATGACCCTACAATTCTTTTCAGCAAATCTGGCATAGGTGTGGAAGATGTTCTCCTCGCCATGATCATCCTTTTCATCCCGTTGAGGCTCTGCCAGAGCACACCTCACAACTAAAGCATGACCAATAGCATCACCTTCCTCATCACTGGTGGTGCTGACCCGTTCAAATACTTCCTCTTCAACCACTACCTCATCATCATCCTCCTCTCCTCAATGAAGAGAGTCCTTTGGGGGTTCTTTTCAGAGGGCATTGGGCGGCAAAGTGTCCCATCCCATGACATTTATAGCATTTTACTTGAGAATTAACCCTTGAGGATTCTCCGCCTACGCCTTTTCCCTTTTCAAACCTAGAATTGGTAGGGGCGGGTTGTGTAGGTTTGGGAGGAGGATTGAATCGTCCCTCACTGGATCGTTGGCTACTATATTGGGACTCGGTCCTCTTCACCACCGTAGTTTGCTGATACCGTTCGAGATCTTGCACAACGGCATAGCATCTTTCAAGAGTTTCTACGGGGTGAGAAATCAACTCTTTCTGCAAATCAAGTCGCAATCCAGTGCGGAATCTAGAGAGAGTGATTTCAGGGTCTTCCGATACTTTTGCCCTCATCATGAATTCTTCGAATTTGGCAATGTAATAGTCGGGCATACCACCTTGGCGTAAGTTTTGCCACTGGTCGAGGAGGCGTTGGTGGTATGATAAAGGAACATACTTCTCAGTAAGTCGTTCCTTCATGTCGTCCCAACGGGTAATGGGAGGACAACCCGCGTTCACCCTAATGCGCTCAACATTGAGCCAGAAAAGCCGAGCTTGGCCAACCAACTTCATTTTTGCGAGTCTAACGCAACGGTCGTCATTCATGGCATACCAATCAAAGTGTTGGTCCATGTCAGAAAGCCAATCGAGGAAGACGGTAGGGTCCATTCTTCCATCGAAAGTCGGAATCTCAACTCGGACATTCTTAAGGAGTTGAACTTCGGGGTCATAGTCATCTCTACGATGATCCCTACGGTTCCGATTGTCTTGGCGACCATTACGTTCCAAGTGGGGACATTCACGCTCTTGGTGCTGATTTTCCAGCCCATCCATCGCTTCCAGTTGGTTGATTTCATTCACGTAATCTATCATTACCAACTCCTAGGGATGTTTGGGCTTGCTCAATGGTATTCAAACGTGCACTAATTGCACCCAATTCTTCTCGCATAGCTCTAAGAGTATTAAGAACCTCATCCGAAGCCATGGTGATCACAAGGTCTATTAGGGTTCTAATATGGCATGCAATATGGACTCACAAACGAAAAAAAAAATAATGCAATAAAATAAATATGACAAATAAAATGCCCTAACCTAGAAAACCTAGGCTCGATACCAAACCGACGCGGACGATAACCTAAAATGCTAATATGATTTTAATGCGATTTGTCAAATTAATTAGAATTTAATCAGCGTAATCTCAAAACTATCTTAAATACCTTAGGGTTCAGAATTCAAGTTGGTAGATCACACGAGATCCGATTAAGGTCGATCCGTCTTGTGAGTACTATTAGATTTGAGGCAAGATCGGCCTAGAGATAGAACTCTAGCTTTTCGAGCTTAGCGCTCGTCTTGATCCGATGTAGATTCACGGTTGAACGAGGTGGCGGAATTAGGTTATGGGTTTGTAATAAGTTTTGGTTTTGTAACAGGTTTATGTTTTGGAAAAAAAGGTGTTGGCTATGTTTGATTTAGGGTTTCAAATAGGCTTAGGGTTTTGGGATGGAAAGGAAACAATTAGGCTACGGTGTAGGGGAAGCAAACACAGATCGAGAGATAACCAATATAATAGAGAAGATAACAATGGCTTTTAGGAATCACTCCCTTGGCCTCACACCAAACCCATCTCAGGCAAAGAATATTCAAGCATAAAAGCATTCAAAATATTCAATAATTCCTTAAAAAGTCTTTACAAGCCTCTATATATAGGCCACCAATAATTAAAATTCGAAATAAAGAGTTCTAATAGAAATAAAACACAAAAAAGGCAAGTTTTCGCTAAAAAAACTCAAATTTGGGCTTGATCCACGGCGTCCCACGGACGTCTCAGTAGTGCCCTACTGGACGTCCGTGACCTCATGCGATGAAGGGGCAAAATCACGGATGTCCGTCACTGTTCATCACGGACGTCCGTCACTGTTCACGGACGTCCGTCACTGTTCACATGAACAGTATTTTTTTTTTTTTTCGTGACGTTCCCCGTCATAGAACTCTAGATTTCCAGATTAAGGCGCTCACAGTGCAATGGTGGAATCTCTGGTCTTCTGACTATTTCAATATGGCTGGGCTTAATAGTCTGATGGAGGCTACAGTTGTTGAATCAGATCGATTCAATGGCTTAGGGAAAAGCTAAGGTTTACGATCTCAAAAGGATGATGGCTGATTTAGGGTTGTGGGATCAATACAAGCAGAGAAGATAAGAAATAGATAGATAGAAGATAGGTTTTGTGGGCTTCGCACCTTGGGCTTCACACCAAACCCTTCTCGAGAAGAAGAATCACTCTTCGGAGAAACTCATCTCAAGTCTCAAAAGCAAACGCTCATTCATTCAATAATCAATAATCCATTACATTGTTTAACTTAAGGACCTTATATAGGAGGTCTTACAATAAAAGAAAACCCTCAAACAAATACTTAAATAAAAGACAAATAAACCCCTAAAACAAAGTTCGAAACTAAACTTCTAAAACAACTCGGCACGATTTCGATCGATCGAAATTGAAAATTGATTGATCGAAATTCATATATATAAAATATCGCCGTCGACATTCGATCGATCGAATTTAACTTTCGATCGATCGAAATTTTTGATCGATCGATTATATGACTCGATCGATCGAAATATCACTTTAGAACTTAGTGTTTCTGTCGACCGAATTCGATCGATTGAAATTTCAGAGTTCCTTCAATTCTTCATCTTTTTCCAGAATTTTCATCTTTCCCTAGCTCTGACTTTCATTCCGCTTCTTCCGACATCGGTATACACGAAACGGTCCATATCCAATGTCTACGATGTCAGCGTACCCGTCAGTTAGGGGCTGAATTTTTAGATGAAGTTAATAAACTTATAATTCCATGTACTCTATTTTTTATAGAATTTTAGGGTCAATTTTGCACATGAAATGCTAGCCTCAAGCTATGCTATTTTTCTGTGCATTTTAGGACAGTTTTGCACCATTCCACTCTGGAATTCGTGCAAGTCAAATGACACCAGATATGTGGCTGAGGTTTTTCAGAGCCCTTACACAGCTTGGGTGATTTTTACAGAATTTTTATAAATTTGTATCTTAGAATGGTCTTAATTTGACCAAAAACGCAGATTTTTGACAGTTTTCAAAATAGTGAATAGGTGAAGTGTTCTTTGGGCACATCTAATATCACACATCAATTTCATCAATTTTATTAGGACTAATATGATGGTTATCATCTATCAACCTATTTCAAAGCATATAATCCCATCATCAAATCTTCTATTATTTCTTTTCTAAATCCAACGGTGACAATATAATCAAAATAGTCGATTTCATAAACTAGCCTATCATTCATTGGTATATCTTTACCATTCATTCCATTCATCAAAATCATTGACAAACTCAGTATTTTCATCAATATATAGAGTCAAAATAACTTAGTCTATGATGTCAAACATCAATTATTTACATCTATCTATCATCCAACAGAAGACATTTAACAACACTAACAAGGGTACATCAAGTCCATCAATCAACTATAATCTAACACCACTAATTTGTATGATCAATATTCATAAAAAAGTATCAAGAACTACAAAATAACAACATGCATGTGAGAATAAAACCTCATAATCCAATCATATAAACAAGGAGTTTGTACAATAAATAAACTATATGCATGAAGACAAGATAATTTAATATATTAATGATTCGGTTCAAAAACATCTATAACCACCCATTTCCATCACCAAACCATCAAAAACAGTGAAGGTACTATGGTAAAACAAAATTTCTTCATTCAAAATCATATTCGTTCAATCAAATCAAACCATCTATGGATCTAGATCTTTTAAAATCAATCAAAAGAGCTATATCAAATCATTTTCAAGATCGATCAAAATCAATGGTTCAAATCGTTTTCAATGACCTTTTGCATCAATGAATCAAAACCAAACCTTAAATATCCAATTTATACCATCAAAATTATGTGGATGGATAGCCTAAGAGCATGCATGGTCACCAATGTGACCCATGCACTCACAATGGCCAAATCTACATTACACAATGGATGGGTACCATCCATAGGTCACAATGATCATAGACCATTGGTTTGTGTTTAGTGATGGCCATCCATGATCATTATGATCACATGCAAGACCATCTAACACATGGTATTGCACCATTTAAAATAAAATTTAAAACAATATAAGAAAAATCAAAACCTAGTGGCTAAACTACAAGAACATTACTAGAAGTTCAAGGATGAACCTAGCTAAAACTTTACCTTTGCTAAAACTCCACTCCTCTACCGGTTCCTAGTGCACCATGGGTGGACCTTAGTATGGACTTTGTTTTGGGTTTGCCAAAGACTTCAAGGTGTGTGGATTCCATATTTGTGGTGGTTGACCGATTCCCAAAAATGGCGCACTTCATTCCATGTAAGAAGACGATGGACGCTTCTCATGTGGCCAATCTATTTTTCAAGGAGGCTGTGCTTTTGCATGGAGTTCCTAAGACTATTACATCGGATAGAGATGTGAAGTTTGTGGGCCCCTTTTGGAGATCATTATGGAAGAGGATGGGAACAACTCGACAATTTTCTAGTGCCTATCATTCTCAAACCGATTGGCAAACGGAGGTGGTAAACCTTAGTTTGGGAAATTTGCTTCGAAGCTTAGTTGGTGCACGTATTTCTCAATGGGATCAAGTCCTTCCTTAGGCGGAATTTGCTTACAACAATTCAGTTAATCATACTACGTGGAGAACACCGTTTGAGATTGTTTATGGGCGAACTCCTCAACATGTGCTAGATCTAGTTCCTTTACCGATTCGGGGCCAGAATAGTGATGATGCTGAAGCTTTTGCCGAACAGATAGGAGAAATTCTACAACACGTTCGTCATCACATTGGTGAAAGCTATGATAAATACAAGAGGCCAGCTGACAAACATCTCAAAGGAAAGGTATATAAGGAGGGAGATTTAGTGATGGTCTATCGGCGAGAAATTCTACAACACATTCATCATCACATTGGTGAAAGCAATGATAAATACAAGAGACCAGCCAACGAGCATCGCAAAGAAAAGGTATATCAGGAGGGAGATTTAGTGGTCTATCGGTGAAAAGAGAGGTTTCCTACGGGTACGTATAATAAATTAAAGCATCGAAAAATTGGACCATTGCGGGTAGTGAAGAAAATTAATGATAATGCTTATCTACCTGATGGAATGGACATCACACCGGTGTTCAATGTTTCCAATATTTTGAGTACCATGGAGACCTTGAAGAGGAGGTAAACGAGCCAATTGTTGCGGTCAAGGAATTGTCGCGCAAGAACAAGGAGGAAATCGAACATGTGGTCGCATTTAAGGTTAAGAAAACCCGGCAAGGAAATGATCATCAATATTTGGTCAAGTGGAAAGGGAGACCGAATCCCGAGAATACTTGGATTACCGCATCTGAGTTCCAGAGGATAGACAAAGACCATTATCGTATCTACAAAAGTGCTAACTCGACGGAGCCGAGTTCTTCCCAACCGGGCGGGAATGATGTAGAACATTGGGCATCAAACCATCACTTTTTTTTCAGAGTTATAGGGCTGAGTTAAGCGCTGGAGCAGATCTGGAGATCCCTGGAAGAGCAGTTATTAAAGTAGAAGCAGGAGCAGGAGCTGAAGCTGGGGAGTTAAGAACAGATTCTGGAGCTGAGCTGGGAGCAGATTTTGGATGCAGCAAGCAGATATTGGAAGCGGCAAAAGCCACACCTGGGAAAAGCTGGACCAGAATTAAAAGGCTGAAGAGATGAGCCTCACGTGATCACTTAAGTGAGCACGTGAGGCCGGGAACTAATGAGATATTAATCTCATAAGTCTGCCCTCACGTGGTCACTTAAGTGATCATTTGAGGGGGAGGATTATTGAGATTAAGATCTCGAAATCTTTAGGAACGTAGGGTCTTTTACATTTCTTTTATTTATTTCCTAAAACCTAGGTGTTAAGTTAGAATAAGATTTTAATTAGGAAATTGAGTTAGAAAGGATCCTTACTTAGAGTCCAAGGTAATTAGGAGATTAGATTAGGAAGTTTTTTTATTTCTGACTAGAAAAAAGAGTCCATCCGAGACTCTTATGAGTTGCTATCTTTATATTTTCGCAGAACAGGTTTTTGTAGGGGAGATTGTTATTTTTTTTTATTAGAAGTATATAATTTTTTGCTGTTTATTTTCAGGCCCTTGAAACCCATGGTTTCTGCCGAAATTCTGAGCTTATGATGTGCCTGTTGCTGTTTTCTCTTTTAGCCAGTTTATAGATTGTGTTATTGGATCTGATTATCAATTTTAGAAACTGCTGGTTATTATTTTGCAATCAGTGATCTCTTTCTTAGAATTTATTATTGATACAAAGAGGAATTTTGTCCCCTTTAGATCAGTTGCCTAATTTCTCTACAAACTATCGTTTGGGTTCACCTATTCGAAGGGTTTGTGGACAGCGGTTCACATTACAGACTCTCTCAGGCTTCCCCTGTTTTACAAAACCCGATGGCAATGACATGTAAACCTCCTCCTTTAAGTCACCGTGAAGAAAGGCATTCTTCACATCCAATTGATAAAGCGGACAATTCTTACAAGCATCTAGGGATAACAGAACCCGAATAGTATTCTACTTGGCCACTGGAGCAAAAGTCTCCTGATAATCTACACCTTGTGTCTGCGTAAAGCCTCCTGCTACAAGCCGGACTTTATACCTCTCAACTGTACCATCAGGGCTGTACTTCACAGTATAAACCCACTTGCATCCAGCTACCTTCTTTCCTGGGGGAAGATCAACAACGCCCCATGTATGAGTAGATTCAAGGGCATCCATTTCCTGTACCATAGCCTCTTTCCACTTTGGTTGAGATATAGCATTAGACGAAAGAAGGAATAAAAATGGAATCCAAAGAACTTACAAAGACACGATGGGAATCCAACATATTTTGGTAGGAAACGTACTTGCTAATAGGATGACGGGAACATGACCTGGATGACTTTTGAAGAGCAGTGGGAAGTTCGAATTCACTTTGACTTTGAGGGCCTTCCTCCGATAAAGGATTTTGGTCAATAGTCTTTGAAGGAGGTTCTTGTGGTACACTAGGATCCTTGAATTTTTTCTTCACATAGAATTTTCCTTCTTTCACTTTTACAAACCGATCAAATGTGGATATTTCCGATTGTTCTGCTTCTTCATTCTCTCCATCACCGATGTTAGGAAACACATCCACCCTTGGTAGCACACTTGTGCTTTCTTCACCATAAGTTTCACCTTGAAGAGTACACTGAGGTCTCTCCCCTTGGCTTGTATAGGAGGTATCTTCAAAGCATGCCACATCGATAGTAACAAAGAATTTTCGAGAGGTAGGATCATAGCACTTACAACACTTTTGAGTAGGAGGATACCCAACAAAGATACAATGAGTGGCTTTAGGATCAAGTTTGGACCTATGCCCTGCAGGAAGATGGGTAAAACACAATGACCCAAAGATACACGAGGGAATGGATAATAGAACACGATTAGAAAATACAAATTTGCACGTAGATTTGCTTCAGAGAACTAGAGTAGGCATGCGGTTGATCATGAAAATGGAGGTGAGAACAACTTCAACCTATAGATACTTGGGAACATTCATCCCTACCAGAAGAGAGTGAGCAATTTCAAGAACATACCGGTTTTTTCTTTTGGATAGCCCATTTTTCTGGGGGTATAAAGACAAGTGGTTTGCCACTCAATTCCATGCTCACGTAAGTATGTTTGAAGATGGTTTGAGGCATACTCCCCTCTATTATCAGAACGCAGAACCTTAACATGGGCATGGAACTGAGTTTGAACTAATTTATGAAATGGAGGAAACACAGAAGCAACCTCGTCTTTTGATTTAAGAGAACAAAGCATGGTATAACGAGTGCAATCATCAATAAAAGAAATAAAATATCTATTACTATGCGCTGAAACAATAGGAGATGGACCCAAACATCTAAATGTATTAACTCAAAAGGAATTTTACTTCTATTATCACTAACGAGATAATTACTTCTCTGGTGTGTAGCAAACTGACGAACTTCACACTTAAACAAGGATAAATCACTATTATGAAAATTTTCAGGCAATAATAACGAAAGACGAGAAATAGGTAAGTCGCCACATCATGCATGCCACTACTGAAGCTATGACACTAGAAATTATAGGTCTGTGCATCCTCTGTAGATCCGACACTTCAAGTAAATAGAGTCCATGCTTCTCACAACCATGAGCAAATATCCTCCCCAAAGTCAGGTCCTGAAACACACTATGAGACAGATAAAAGGTTACACAACTGATGCGAACTTTAGAGCTGCCTATTTGAATCGTGGTCGGATAAAGAGGAAACACCAAAAGAGAAAGTGGACATATGAATGGGTTTTAAAAAAAGGCTCATTAAAGACCCGTGTGCACATTAATTTAGGCAATATTTTATCTAGGTTTAGTTTCCTTTCTTATTAGGATTCTTTCAATGAGTGGTTTGTTTTAGGATTAGTTTCCTTATTTGAATTATTTAGGGGTCAGACACATATATGTGATATGTGACTATTAATCCCATCACCTTCTGCGCAACCATAAAAAAAATGGTCATAGGTTTACCAATATGTGTCAGAATTGTGTGATTCTTGTCTTGTTGGAAAGCTACTTTGATAAACTTTCAAACAAGACCAATTTCACATCAATCGGACATCGTTTGACCCTTCAAAAGTGGTCACGTAATAAAAAAAGGGATTGATGGTGAAATTAATTGTGATCGTTAGATTAGAAAATTTTAATGGTTGATTAGGAGTTTTATTTTAAGTAGTATTCCTAGGAATTTTTTCTTTATAAATACACATTGTTTTAGGACTTTATTTTATTGTTTTAGAAGAATTAGGATATTTCTTTTGAACTAGAATTAAGAGTTACACTAGGATTTCTAGTTTTATGCATTAGTTAGCCTATTTAAAGGGTTGTAAAAAACTTTATTAGAACTTTTTGGTTAATGAAAATTGCTTATGCAAAATTGGGAGCTCTAAACTTTCGTGAGGGTGTGATTCTTTCAAACGGAGAGCGATTCTTCGATTCCTGTTTGCGGTTTGGTGCGAGGCCAACTCTTCTTCCATCTCTATCTTGTTGAGATCTACGGGTTGCGTAAGTAGCGTAACCCTAGTTATTTTATTTATTTCATAAAATCTAAAATCAACCTATTTGTTAATCATAAATCATTATTATCCTTTTAATTTTGTTCGGTATCGGGAGAACCTGCTTGAGGGTTCGTTCGACACCCTAAAACTATCAGAGATCTAGTCGTTCATATGAACCCTAGTCTTCTAGGTCTGCGATAGGGAACGTACACGAAAGTAACTCTATTTTGGGCAGGAATTAGAGCATGTAATTGGATTTTTAGAATTTTCCCTAGGAATTTGTTATGAGAAATTGTTAATTTTTAATTGATAAAATTGATTTTAATCCTAATCTCAGCCCTAGCATTGCATTTAGTAAGTTATCGCATCAGCAACATTTCATATATTTGGTTAAACGACTAATAGATAAAAGATTTAAAAACATTTTAGGTAAAAACAACGTATAGTCTAATGGTATGGTAGAGTACTCAACTGGATGGTCCCCTAACCTTGCACAGGGACTGGGGAACAATCCTCAACTTGAATCTAACAACTATTTGAAATGCTAGAGATGGTAGAAAATAAATGTGACATACCCGTCATGTGGTCGATAGCCCCGTAATCAATGATCCATGAGGATAGGGAAGATGATGATAATGCGCAGAGCCATAAGTACCTGACTCAGCCAAATGAGAGGAACTAGAGTATGGTCTTGACAAAGGAGCATGTTAAATGGCAGCACGCTGAATACCGCTCTGAAGGTCCCGGTACTCCTTTTGAGTAAGGTTGACCTGCCCAGGCGAGGATGCACTCATTGAAGGAGCTGAAGCAGGTGAAGCAGTAACAGGAAGACATGTCTCTTCATCACTAGCTGTCTGATAGGTGTGAGCCCCTGGAGGAAACTTGGGCTTGCCATGAAGATCCCAACGTTTATATATCTGATGCCCTTTTCTACCACAATGAGTACATTTTGGTTTTTCTCTATCATCCTTCGAAAAATTGCCACGACCGCCTCTACTACCTCGACCTCCACCTGTTCAGCTCCCACCTCTATGAGAGTCAGAAAAGGATGGGTGACGGGGACGTCAAGATCAAGAGCATTGAAGTTGAGCCGCAACAGAATTTCAACTTCAGGAAAAAAAATAAAAATAAAAATTACTGTTCACAGTGAATAGTGATGGATGTCCGTGATGAACAGTACCGGACGTCTGTGAAACAGTGACGGACGTCCATGGACGTCGTGACGGGATTTCTAATTTTGAGTTTTTTGTTGCGAAAACTTTCATTTTTAGTGTTTTATTAGTATTAGGACTCTTTATTTCGAATTTAATTATTGGTGGCCTATATATTGAGACTTGTGAAGACTTTTTAATTAGTTATTGAATATTTTGAATGCTTTTATGCTTGAATATTCTTTGCCTGAGATGGGTTTGGTGTGAGGCCAAGGGAGTGATTCCCAAAAGCTATCTGTTTATCTTTTCTATTATTTATCTCTGTTTTCTTAACCTTTCTCTGTGTTGATTTAAATTTCTAAATCTTAATCTATTGATTTCGATCCCAAAATCCTAAACCCCTTTTGAATCCTAAATCAATCAGAGCCGAAGCCCTTTTTTAAACCATAAACCTAAACCAAACCATAAGCCTATTACAAAACCATAAATCCATTTCACAACCCTAGTTAGAGCCTGCGAATCTACATCGGATCGAAGACGAACGCCCAAGCTTGGAAAAAGCTAGAGTTCTATCTCTAGGCCGATCTCACCTCAAATCTAATAGTACTTGCGCATCGGACTGGACCCTAACTGGATCTCGCGTGATGTACCAACCTGAATTCTCTGAACCCTAAGGTATTTAAGATAGTTTTGAGATAAAGCTTGATTTAATTTTATTTAATTTTGGAAAAATCGCATAAAATCATAATCACGCATTTTAGGGTTATCGCCCCTCGTCAATGGGAGCCCAAACCTCTTTGGATCACCATTTGGAGGACTAACATGCATATACTGTTTGCGACTCTCCTCATGGAGTGACTGTGCAAACACTGAACCAATTGGGGACATTCCCCTTTCTCCAAAATATTGGCCCTGGTAGTTTCATATTCGGGTTTCACACCCCTCAACAAGTCAAATACCATTCTTTCGATCAACCATCTTCTGAGCTTTGCCACTGTAGACACTGCACATATCACTCTCCTGATACTGGGATAATTCATCCCAAAATAACCAAAGTTGAGTTTAATAATCACTCAATGATCTCTCTCCCGGAGGGAGATTGCTAATCTTATCACTCATTTGAAATATCTTCGCCAAGTTTTGTTGCTGTGAGTAGGCTTCACTAACTGCCTCCCATGGAGCATGAGTCGTAGGAAGACTAAAAAACGACCCACTGATGTCAGGCTCCATAGAATGAAGTAATAGTATCATAATATACCAATTTTAGACTCCCAATCACCATACTTGGGATCTATAGGCATAGGGAATTATGGTCCCATTGATGTACCCCAGCTTCTTCTTCGCCCCCAAAACCATGTTGGCCAACCTAGACCAGGACAAATAATTCTTCCCATCAAACTTCTTTGTGGTTATCTGAAACCCATGCGAACCCTCGGCACCACTGCCGACACCAACTTTCGAGCCCTCCATCTAGGAAGCTCAGGGATAGACTACCATAGAATAACTGGTTTGCATCCGACTGAGGCTACTCCTCTCGTCTATGGCTACACAGCCACACAAAAACCCAATCAATGGATCACAACAATTTACCGACCAACACAATCACAAATATAGGGCATAGCAACACAGATACAGCCCTTAATTCCAGCTCCAAGCATAATATAACAACAGTAATCTACTCAGAAACGAGGAAGAGAGCAAATCCCAATTTAAAGCGTACAAAATTCATATTACCAGCATGTTTGAGGCGATCTGATCGGATTCCCATTGTTCTAGGCATGATGAATCAATTTCTGCAGCTCAGATGCACTCACAGTAGCCCAAACTTGGCTTCCGGCAGCTGAAGAATAATTTCCGGCAACTCTGGTGCACATCAGACGGCTTATAGACATTTTCCGGCAGTTCTGGTGCACGTCCAGAAACTCAGGGACTATTGAACTTCGATTTGTGATGAGTTAGAGGCATCGAAATCATAAACTGAGGTAAATTCAATGCCTCATATGATGTTTTAGCAAAGATCTGTAGGTCCGTTTAAGGTCTGAGAAGACTGTAACCTGCCAGAGAAGGAGGAGCTCGAGGAAGAAGAAGGTCTGAACATGCTAGAAGCAAAAATTAACCAGGGCAATGTTCCAATTAAAACCCTGTAATGTCAGAGATTTCCGGTAGCTTGCCAGTTGCGTGGGCATATGGACTTTCATGCATTCTGTACCTGTGTAGCTTATCTTTTGTCAAACCTTGAAAATGCCTTTGATCTGATCTATATATGTCAATTGGATATTTCTTTTAACAGGTTGAAAATGAATATGGCAATGTTGAATGGGCATATGGAGTTGGCGGAGAATTATATGTCAATTGGGCTGCTACAACTGCTGTTGATCTTAATACTTCGGTTCCTTGGGTAATGTGCCAACAAGACGATGCTCCTGATCCAATTGTAAGTGCTAATCATTGATCAGAGTTAGTGAAGTTGCTTGCTTTCTTGCAGTTTATAAATGATTTTCATGCAAGCAACTCATTGTCATTCGAATAACATAATAAAAATGACATGCATTTGCACAAAATTGGATTCACACAAACAAACACATACATACATACACTGACACGCACACAGAGACTCTCTCTCTGATACACGTACACACACACAGAGACTCTTTTCTTTATTTAATTATAACAAAAAAAAACAATTGTGAGAAAAGCATCCAGGTTTGCATGATCTTGTCAAATATAAAGCAAACAAAAGATTTCCATTGTTTTTATGAGTTGTAGGACAGCTAAATATTTCTATTTTGGCATGCTAATTAGATTTGGATCCAGCCGCATGCCCTAAATGGGGTCATGGAAGTGATCCTTGCTTGCATGCCAAAATGGAGTGCGATTTCCATTGAAAGAGGGAAAAAAAAACAATATGGAGGGATCAAAGAGATCAATTGCCAACACCTAATCAAACTATTTCAATTATAAGGGTATAAAGTTAGGTGGCAACTGAATGTTTGCATTACTTTGGTCCTCATTTTTTTATTGTTAATGATTAAATTGTTGTGTGGTTGACCTCTTTTGGTACAGAAACATTCAAACTTTATGTAATTGATCAGGATACTCATTGATACCCTGGTGATTCTGCATCCATATCGATACTGGCATTGTGTATTTCTTAATATATTTTATTTCTATATAGTGGTATTGTAATGTTGTGTGCGGACAGAAACTACTCTCCCATGCTTGCATTACTATGGTGTTCATATGTAATGATAGTGATGCGGGACAAAATCGCTTGCTAACCTAAAATAGCGAAATCCCGCGCGGAAGGGGGGGTTTAGGGTATTCAAACCTTTCATTAAAATAAAAATAAAAAGAAGAATAAGGTAGAAATCTTTGGATTCGCTCCAAAGAGGCTTGTCGGCTTCACGCCAACGGGTTTTCCGAAGCTTCACACCACAGCTGTACGTCGGCTTCGCACCAAGTCGCACGAGAAACGATTGCTCACTCCTCAAGGTTTGAAGGATTCACTCCCTCGGTTGAAAACTTTTCACAAGCTCTCTGGGGTTTGCACAAAAGCAACTCTCTTTCATTCAATATCAATAATCAACTCCTTAATAAAGTGTTTACATTGCCTTTATATAGTCTAAGAAAACTCTAAAACGAATATTAACTAAAAGACAAATATACCCTTGAAACTAAAGTTCGAATTTAGAAGTTTAAAGCAACTAAAACTGCTCAGCGCGATTTCGATCGATCGAAATCGAAAATCGTTCGATCGAAATTTTTGATTGCAATTTCGATCGCAATTTCGATAGATCGAAATTGAAAATCGTTCGATCGAAATTTTCGTTCGATCGAAATAGAAAATTGTTCGATCGAAATTCTCACATACATAAAATATCGCCGTTGACATTCGATCGATTGAAAATTTTGATCGATCGAATTTAAATTTGATCGATCGAATTCGCCAAGTTCGATCTATTCTTCAAATTTTCGTCTTATTTGCAGGCCGTTTGAAAGCCCATTTATGGGTCCATTTCTTCCTTTCTGATTTCCTTCGATTGTCTCGGCCACGGTCCAAACATGAGGATCTGAATTCCCCGTCAATCTCCTCGACTTTGAAAAAGTTCGACCTCGAACTTTGGTCGACATTGATAAGCGGTATCAAATATGTTTGTTCCCCCTGGATCTCGAACTTTTGAATGGTCTCGGACTTGGTAGGACGATCACAGATGCTTGTGCTTCGATGATTGCGGGCTCAGTAGGGCCGATCATGGATGCTTGGACTTCAACGATCGTGGGCTCTTCGGCGGTTTCGAGATCTGCCACGGTCTCAGCAACTGGTATGAACTCGTCAATCGGACGTTGTTCTGGCACAAGATCAAGGCGGATAACAGGATCTGCGTGAACAACGGGCGCCATCGGTTCTTCCATAGGCATGGAAGTACTTTGGCTTACTATTGGTTCGGAATCTTCCACCGATACAGATACAACCATGAGTTCGGGCTTGATTTCTTGAATGGGCTTTAGGTTACCGAACATGGGTTTTGAAAACTTAAATTTCAAAGCTTCATGTTTTACCAATATGATTTCCTCTTGTAGTTTGAAGAGAAAATCTTCAAGGAATTCTTGAACGAGACTCTTGTTTAATGCCTTCGCTATCTCACGCGTAGCTGTTAACTCACGTCTAATCTCAACAGTAAATGCGCGATCATATAAAGCTGGCCAATATCGAGGTGTTGAATCCAAATACCTCAGACTCTGCGATCTAATTTTTACTGCCTCCCAAGCTTGTCTAATCTTACCAATCGTCTGATACAAATCAAGGAGCCTTCACCGATCCACGAACGATCCCATTCTAGCCATCATGAATCCATTCAACTTGTGCAAGGCTTCGATAAATTGATCTTTACTCATGATGGACAACTGTGCTCTGATACCAAAACTGACGCGGGATGAACGTTAAAATCCTAATAGCAACTAGAGAAAGATAAAATAAAAGGATAGATTCCAAGGCTTCACACCAAGGGTTTTCCGAAGCTTCACACCACGACTGTACGCCGGCTTCGCACCAAGTCGCACGAGAAACGATTGCTCACTCCTCAGGGTTTGAAGGATCCACTCCCTCGATTGAAAATTTTTCACAAGCTCTTTGGGGTTTGCACAAAAGCAACTCTCTTTCATTCAATATCAATAATCAACTTCTTAATAAAGTGTTTACAATGCCTTTATATAGGCTAAGAAAACCCTAAAACGAATATTAACTAAAAGACAAATATACCCTTAAAACTAAAGTTCGAATTTAGAAGTTTAAAGCAACTAAAACTGCTTTGCGCGATTTCAATTGATCGAAATCGAAAATCGTTCGATCGAAATTGAATTTCGTTCGATCAAAATTTTCGATCGCAATTTTGATCAATCGAAATTGAAAATCGTTCGATCGAAATTGAAAATCGTTCGGTCGAAATTCTCATATACATAAAATATCGCCGTTGACATTCGATCGATCAAAATAGGGATTCGATCGATCGAAATTTAAATTCGATCGATCGAATTCGCCAAGTTCGATCTATTCTTCAGATTTTCGTCTTATTCGCGGGCCGTTTGAAAGCTCATTTATGGGTCCATTTCTTCCTTGCTGATTTTCTTCGATTGACTCGGCCACGGTCCAAACATGCGGATCTGAATTCCCTGTCAGATAGTCATTCAAATTGACTTAGTGGATTCGGGGAGGATCATTTGGTTCCCGATACACGACATATCATATGGTGTCTCATCTGTTGTTGGGTCATGACTGATAACTATATGCTTCGTTGTAGCCAGAAAATGCCAAGAGAAAGTTGAAAAGTAAAATTAGTATCTTGGTGCAGTGCAATCCTGAACAGCACGGGAGTGAAGCCTGAATTGGTACAAAATGTGCATCTTCTTAGTTCACAGTTCATTGCCCTACCTAGTGGAAGTAACCCCATTTCATATTTGTAATTCTTCCTTAACTCTTCATTTTTATTGTGGGAATTTGGCGTTTGTTTTTGTTTAGGTTACCTTCTTAAGCATGTGCATGAGATTTGGGTCTAAAGTTTTAACTTTGGGTTCTGTTGATGAAATTGCTTCTATGTTTTGAATCTAGGGATTAAGATCGCCTTTGTCTTGAGAACTTTTCTCCCAAGTTATTTGTTTTGTCACTCACATTATTTCTCCTTGAAATGCAAAAAGTTAGTAGTTTCATGAATTCATTATCACCTGTCTATTTTCTTAATTGTTTTATGTTTTTGGTGATGGAATTTGCAAACTCTATACTGTTGGGTTAATTGTAGCTCTTCATACTTCCCCAACTTAGAAAAATCTCTAAGGTATTACAAAATGCTTGCTGATTGTCTCTTTATTACATTCCATAGTGTCTGAAGAAAGAAAAATAAGAAAACAAAAAGAACTTGTCTCAGCAGCCGCAACAGAAAGCACACAGGTTTAATGTTGCATCTTTTCTGTGGACACTATAAGAAGGGGTTACTGGTCTATATTACTAGGATACCTGTTCTACATTATGGTAAGGGTTCAGCCATAACCAAAAATTTGTAAAATGGGGTACTTTTGCATACAAACACTAGAAATTTTCATATATGTCGTACTTCTGAAAGTTGAGTCTGACAGCAGGTGATGTAAATTATACCAACTTCTAGAAACCATGTTTCACCTGGCATATACCACAATGAAACATATTTAATTGCAATGGGAGTGCACATGGTAGAGTATAAAGGCGCCTCACTCGAGTCAATATTCTATACGTGTTTGTAAATTTATGCAGGTTACAGCTGTAGATATTTGCAGTGTTATTACTGAAGATTACTTTTTTCCAAGTTTTCTTTCAATATTGTGACTCTTTTCTTCCTTATCCCACCTTATCTTTTCCTTTCAAAGTTTCTTTGAAACACGTTTTGGAGAAGAAGAAACCCTCTAAAAGTAGAAACTGTCGGACCGATCTCTTCCATTGACTGTTTCTCCAATTATGATCTTGTTATTGACTTGCACTTTCAGAAGTGGAATTGCGGCGAGTTCCCATCCTTGTTCCATGTGCAACCGGGATCAAAGTGTTGCTTAACTAAATCTAGTCTAAGCCTGCATGATTAATCCATTCTCTTAGTTCTATTTCCCAAGTAGCCGGCGAATACAATTACCATCCCTCTACTCTGCAGCGATTCTGAGAATCCTCGGGTTCGTCCCCCGCAAGGAGAAGAAGCACACTTCTCCCTATTGGCTATCGGTCGTAGATACGGGAATTGGATCCACGGTCCCTTATCCCATGATGACCCGAACCCACTTGCCAATGATATTGTCCGGTTCTAGGCTTAGGTACCTGCCCCTGTTTTGTTCCTGGAATAAGCATTATATATCGCCGTCCTTACCGAAAACTTGTCTTGATATGTAAGTTCCGCATATACCTTATAGCCCAGGCTTAGTTTCTCCAATTATGATATTGTTATTAACTATGACGACCCGGATGCACTTGCCAACTATATTGTTCGGTTCTGGGCTTAGGCCCTGCCTCGGTTTTGTTCTTGGCATAGGTGTTACGTATCGCCGTCCTTACCCAAAACGCGTCGTGACATGTAAGTTCCGCATACACCTTATAGCCCCGGCTTTGGACATTTTCCTATCCGATGTGGTACTATTACATTAACTACTTTAACAATGTTGAGCAATAAATTCAAAGTTTGTTCTGATGATAATTTTAGAGAAGTTGAAACATTAACATGAGCCTTGCCATCTCGCAGACAGGTCCATGATGGGAGAAGACCAATGTAATGGGGACCGTTGGTTTTTACTATTCCAACATAAATTTTTTTTCTAGTTGAAGAATTTTATAATCACCATCTCGTACCTCCACCATGACACCGATTCTCGTCCTTATTCCGAGCCCTCCTCTGCCATGACATCGACTTAGAGTATGATGAATGAGTTGAAAGATCTTTGTAGAGGTTCTTGTCCAATTCAACCAAAGAATTCGTGTCGTAAAGAGTGCCCGACCTGATCCCCCCTTTTGTTTTGGGTTGGAATGAGTCTTAGGGATCCCTCCCGAAAAATGGTGAAATCGTCTGAGAATATCCTGACTCTACTCTCCATTCCTTCAATCACTCATACTCCTCACAGTGATGTGGATGCGAGCATTGTTTCACTTTCCCATTGTTACTTATTGCACTCGTAGCACAAGCACCGCTTAGAACATAATTGCATTACCTTGAACTGAGACAGTACTTTCACTTAGAAGGTTGTGTAGTCCATTGCACCCTATGCACTATTCAACTAATCATTATCATTTTTTTTCTTTTTTTTGTGTGTGTTCGTCAGTTTCTCTATTTTAATTTTCTTTTCATGAAGGAAAATAGCATTAATAGAATAAGAGTTAGCATGTGACGTCCCCAAATTCACACATCGGATCAATGTGCTCACTTGGAAACATCACACTACATCGCATATCCATAATCATAATTATGTCAATTAATCCATCAAGATCTGCATATAAACGCAACGAAAAATAACTATTAAAAGCGCACACATAAATTTTCTTTTTCCCATCATCATGAGAGCAATACTAAAATATGAGATAACCTATTATAGCAAGTTCTATAGCTACTCTTTAAATTAAATAAAACAAATTGAAACCATGCATACTTCATCACTAACATAAACCTGTTCATAAAAAATAAATATGAAATAAATGTCTTAAAATCCTTCCTAATGTATAAAGAAAAACCTAATCAACTAAGCTTCGAATCTCAAATCTGGATTTTCATCAATCAATGACACATCTACATCATCCACTCAATGTATAGCTGTACTCCCTGAAATCCCAAACAATGGGTTAGTTTACCAAGTAAACTGGTATGGACCAGACATGATGAGGTTAATAGAAAATGTCCATAACTGAAACCAACTCATAAAATCAATCAATAACAGAGACATAACATGTGACATAAATAATGAGTAAAGCAATAGAATGAAATTGAAATATAGCATTAAATCTAAATATACATTGTGGCTTGGGTCTCTACCCTAATTTCATGTGTGGTTATTTTAATTGTGCATTTAATGCTCATGAGTCGACATGCATAATAGACATGGCTATCTCTTTCTTAATCATTATCCTAATCTTCTCTGACCCTTCTATTACGTTAACCTTCGCGTAGCTTCTTTTAAGTTAAGTAGTAAGCTTAAAATTAAAGACCTTCTATCTCTTCAGTCTTATCATTAATGCATGGATGCATAACTTTTCTTACTTGTCATTCTCATTCATGTTAATTCCTCTAGTATAAGCTTATCGGAATTCTATCGTAATCATAGAAATATTTTGCTTTCATGTGTCATGTCGTAAATGCATCTTTTCACTTTTATGGATGCCATGAATGTACATATATAGAAAAACTGAAAATCAATCAATCATGCAATAACTCTTTCACTTATTTAGGCTTATCGTATCATAAACATGTAATCTCTATCGATTCCTACTTGTTTCATGTTGTGTAAATCAAACATCCTAGGTTGCATGGATTCTAAGCAATAAAAAAAAGGATGAGCATAAATAAACATTTAAGCATGATGATTAAACATAGACAATATTTGAATTGTAATATAAATTCATTGCTTGCATCCTAGACAAATTCTAAAATTTTGGAAAGATTCTGGATTTTGGAGAGATTTTTGATTCTGGGCAGATTCTGGAATTTTGGTTTATGCACAAAATTTCGTGATCAATTACGCAACCTCGTGTACCATCGAAAACTCGCGATTAAGCATCAAAATTTAACAATCTAACATGAATATTCATTAAATGAAATAAACTCAAATTCCTATTTTATTTTTGTGTTATCTATGTTTCTGATTAATTTCAACATGATTTCTCCATACCTCTAGTCTTCACGTAAAATTGACGTAACTCCTCTCCCTTCATCCAATCCGAAGCTCTAATCCGAAATCCGGTGGCATCGTAAGCTCCTCTTGCGTTCTTCTAAGCCTTCAAATTGAAAACTCTAGGGTTCCTCTTCTACTTCTCCTTCTTTAAAATATCTCTGTTTTCTCTCTCTAATACTCTAGGGTTCTCAAAAGTTCAGTAAATTAAACCTAATACCTATATTTATAATACTTTAAGGTTTCCTATTTAAGATCTAACTCTATTTAGAATTTCTTACATGGGTCTTAAGTGATTCTATGAGCCTTTAATTACTTATTGGATCTTTAATTATTTATTGGGTCTTTAATTAGTTAATGGGTCTTTAATTAAATAGGTCTATGGTCAGTTATTGGGTATTTAATTAATTTACTAGCATATTTTAAAGGTCCATTAAACATTACTAAACGCACCCCAGTTATTATTAACATATATTTAAAGGCTTTTAAGATCTACTAGTAAAAAGGCATGTGCAAAATGCACATGGACATTAGGACCTTTAAATCATACATAAATCAATCAAAAATGACCTAAAACCCATTACAATAATCCAATTCATTGAATCTCCATCTACGCCCAATAAACCAGATCACAAAATCAAAAAACGAATCTGATCGATTTCGGTTCGATTTTATTTTGATTTTTCGATTGATCTGATTACGATTGGGTTCATAGTTCTTTAATGTAAAAGAAGTTAGGAGATAAATAAAGCAGTTTAGGTTATAATGCTCTGATATAGAATTTTAAGAACCATGATCATAAACATCAATTGCGAGTCAACATAAGGTCATCATTAATGATGATCGATGGTGATACATCAACTTTACAATCAAAAGTTTCAACCAATGCTACCCAGATAGATGAGATAAAACTATGATGATGATGCATGTTTCCACTTTAATCGTTTGAATTCTTGAGAATCCGATTTGTTTGTTAGGATGTGATTAGTTGAATGAAAATATTAAATATATATTAGGTACCTATATTTGCACCCATCAAATCTTGGAGAGCTCCGACATTGAAAATAATTGGCTGATTTTAATCAGAAGATGGAGATTGTTTTTCGTCTCAATCTTACACTCCTCTTTGAGCTAATAAATTACTTTTACTGATTAAAAACAAAAAACCATTTCAAAAATAAAATTCTCAACTTTCCTTAAAATGAAAAAAAAAAATTTCCAAAACTTTTATGTTGCTCACATTATATATAGAATGTTCCGTTAGTTTTCTAAATGATAAAGGAATAAATGGGAAGTACACCATAATTTTTGATCCCGCATAACCGCTCTTAACCACTAAATCTAATTAAATAGTGGTTGACGGTGACGATCTGAACCCACATGCAAACAATATTATTCGGTTCCGGGCTTAGGTCATCGCCCCAATTTTGTTCTTCACATAGGCATTATGTTTTGTCGTCCCCACCCAAAACGCGTCATTACATGAAAAGGTTGGTTGCACCTCTAGCCTAGGCACCTGACTTCTCTATTTCGGATGTGGGATATTACAAACCCCCCACCTTATAGAAGAGCCGCCCTCGATTCTGATACCATTCTGTGATGACCTGGAGCCACATGCCAACGATATTGTATAGTTTTGGGCTTAGGTCCCTGCCCTAATTTTATTCCTGGCATAGACGTTACGTTTTGCTCTCTCCACTCAAAACGCGTCGTTACATGAAGGGTTGGTCGCAACTCATAGCCCAGGCTCCAAACTTCTCTCTATTCAATTTGGGATATTATATTGACTGCCATAGATTTTAATCGTTGAAGGTTGCTTAACTGAACTATAACTTGTCTCAAGATTCAGTAACTCATTTAAAAACATCTATACCAAGTTATCTATTATGACCAAATTAGTTGAGTCTCTTGAAAACGATTTAATAGAGAATGGCAGGAACGCTCAAATGAATAAATAATGTAAAAAAGCTAAAAGTGCCTATAATAATCTTCTAAAATAAGAATTCCGGTTTTGCACCCCTATCAATTGGTAGATAAAGATGTAGAACATTGTGCCGCGTGGAACACCATTTAAGCCATTTGATTTGAATACGATAACAGAAATATCTTTAAGGCCAAAGATTGGTACAAAAAATAGTCTCTATCATTTGATTGAATATAGTAAAAAGTCCATCATTTGATTGAATGGTTTACTCTGAGAATTTCGATGATAAAAAGTATGTTTGGGCCCAATTTTTAACTTTAAAAGATCTTTGCATGAAGGTATTCCAATCAGATAGCTAGATGACTCGTGACACAAATCTCAAAAATAGCAGTCTTTCTTTTTAACCATGTGCCACGTTATAAATATCTGTGTGCAAGGTTTAACTCCCAATTTAATTCCTGGTACCTCTAAGCGCGCCCACATGTTTACTGAAAAGCGCCAACACCCTAGACCCATTGAAAACCATTGATTCCTTTGAGTCAAATGATGGGGATTGGTTTTCACCTTGATCTTCCACACAATAGATCTTGAGATCATCGTGCACCTATCATACAGTCAGTTTGTGATTCTATGTGTCATGGATCCCAAAAAAATGGCCCTAAAATCATATGGCACACATCACGCTCAAATGCGATTTTAGGCTATTTTTTGGGAGATCTGTAACACGTGGAATCACAAAATGACCGTTTGATAGGCGCGCCATGATCTCAAGATCTATTATGTGGAAGATCAAGGGGAAACCGATCTTCATCATCTGATTCGAAGGAATCAACAATTTTCAAGGGGTGGATCTTGGCGCTTTCCGTAAACGGGTAGGTACCCTTTAAAACCATCCATTCTCAATAATATTTAAAATTAAAAAAAAAAAAAAAAAAAAAAAAAATCCATTCGATTACCATATACCTTTAAATGATAGTAAATTTGCCACCTCGTTATATCGTGCGAAGATACAAAGCAATTTTACTCGATTCCCAATCTGCTTTTTACTGAAGTTGGCGAATTTACTTTTTCAGAAACCCGCTTTTTTAGCTAAATATAGCTGAGGCAGTGATTTGGTATAAAATTTCAAAAAAAGAGAACGCTGTTTTAGGGAGAACTCTTTTTCAGGACTTGCAGCTATGAGATATGAGTTCGGGAGAACTCTTTTTCAGGACTTTCGTGCTGAGTTAGGGGCATTTTAGGCATGAAAAATTGACAGAAACTATTTTTACTTTTATATAATAGAAATGATTAATTAGATTAATTAATTATCATGGGTCATTATTAAATAAAGTAAGCATTATTTTCATGTGCGACAACTAATTACATGCTGTAAATCAATCAAACTAATCATAATTATAAATATAGCAAATAATTAAGGACTAAATAAGCGAAAAATCTCGGTCGTCACATAGCACAACAAGATGCAATATCATCCTAGGATCCAGATTTAAGCTAGAATAAGTCCATTTGTTGAATTATACCCTTTGATTTATAATGATGTACAGGGTTAAATTTTAGTTCTTTACTTAATAGTTTAACTTTATATATAAGAAGCTGTAAAATGTTCAGCTGAATTTAATTTATTAATTAGTTAATTTTTAAAAAAAACTTAGTATATAAGAAGAGGCAAAATGTTTAGTTTTCTGACATTAAAACCTAGATCACCACCTGCAAATGCAGTATCCATTTTCCAGTAGCATCTGAAATCCAACCCTTTTTCCAACATTAACATTATGGTGCCTTAATCATATTGAAAAGAATACCCTGGCATTGATTCTAAAATTACATGGCATTATGAAATACAAGTTTTTACATTAATTTTCCTATTATCAGATGCTCTTGTTTTTAGGGATTTCCTTGCAGTGTTTTTTTCGTGTAACAGCTACATATAATATATATGTACAATGCAGATAAACACCTGCAATGGATTTTACTGCGATCAATTTACCCCAAATTCCCCTTCGAAGCCCAAGATGTGGACAGAAAACTACTGTGGATGGTAACAGTTTATGTGGATTAGTCTAGTAGGACATGCTTAAACAATGATCTACACACTTATTCTAATTCTTACATTCAAGAAACTTAATATTTCCAGCCTATTTGGATGCCACAGGTTCCTAGCATTTGGCAATCCAATTCCTTTCAGGCCAGTTGAGGACCTTGCCTTCTCTGTAGCACGCTTCTTTGAAACAGGTGGCACGTTTCAGAATTATTACATGGTAAACCCTGACCAAATATTTCTTTTATTCTTATTTGCGTGCCTGATTGTAAGTAACCACTGGAAAAAATATAGCTGAAGTAATATCACATTGCAGTATTTTGGGGGAACTAATTTTGGGCGAACAGCTGGAGGTCCTTTGGTTGCTTCAAGCTATGATTATGACGCTCCAATTGATGAATATGGTATGCCTGCTGATAACCATTAAGGACGAGTTCTCCTTTCCCAAAACCTTTTTATGGACTTTGAGCATCCTGAACCATATTATGTTTTACTTCTCTATAGTATATTTATTTTAGTAGTTTTTCGTTGTGGGTATAGTACCACATGGCTTACCAATTATATTTGTACATGGTTTCTTCTCTATTGAATGATCATCAGTCTCTTAGTTTAGTTTCTCAATCAAGATCTTGTGCAAGGAGGTCTAATTTTTAAAGTGCCCTAGCCCTTATAGTAATAAGATAATTTTGTTTATCATTGCCTGATTTCTTTACATGCTACCTAATCAGATTTGATCTTTTTTTGTTTTGCCCTTTTTGTTTTTTGGTTTCAGATTATGCTTATACATTGTAACTCCATCAGATCTTTGCACATCATAAATTGGAAACCACATTTCCTGTTTTGGTCTATAACCCATATTTGTCAAGCAATGTCTGCCCACTCTATATGATTTTATTTTCATAATGAAGACTATTGACTTGATCATATATTCAACATAGTATCAAACAACTCTTATTTGTTCGATTGGGCTCCATTTGTATGTAGCTTGCTATCTGTATGATGGTGTGCTTGAATTAGCCTCCGCTTGTTTTATTAAAATTGGGATATTCAGCAAAGGCTTTTTTTGGTTCTATTTTTATTTTCCCATTATAACCCCTAATCTTTTGGTTCACATCTAACTTCTATGTGCATCAACATAGTAGTTCTCCATTTTGGTAGCTTATTTTGTACAAAGAGAAATTTGCTCTCTATGTTAGAATCTCGGAGATGCTTGCATTTGTTGCTTCTCATTTGTTTTTGGACATAAACATCTGAAACCTACAAGACATGTTTAAGGGAGAGCATAGAGAAAACAAACTCAATATTGTTTGAGTTTTATTGGTATGTTTATGAAATTATACAAACCCATGATGGCACATATTACAGGTCCACGACAATCCTAGGGTGTTCCCGGTAAGCATGATTGGAGCCCAGGTTTAGTCACTAGTAGACAAGGGTTGGCTAGGGCATCCTTAGTAAGCAATGGTAGGAACGATGCTTGGTTGTTTCAAATAATAGGTCAAGACTCCCACTCTTACATGGATTGGTGTGAGTAAAGAAGATAGTCCAAAAGTTATGCTTGATCTCCCTTGGGTTCATTACATGGGATGAGTGTTGAGTTGATGGAATGAGAAGGATAAGTATAGCTTTCTTATAAGTGTCTAAGTGGAAGGGAGAGAAAAGTTGAGACCTAAAGGATGACTTTAAGATTTCTAGGTAGGAAAGATTAGTTCTAAGAATGGGGAACGCATAGTTATCCATGGCTTAAAAACTCGTCAAGTCAACTCTGGACTTGGGCTCCAACTCGACCAAGTTCTTAATCGCCTTGCCTATGAGACTCATGTAGAAACTTGATTGACTCGCCGAGTTGTCTCGGAAAAATGGATCAAGCTTGTCGACTTGAAACGAGTTTTCATGTTTATTAAATAATGAGTCAGAGCGTCTTTTTGAGTTAACTCTACTTAGATGATTTTCAAGTCGAGTTGAGTTTTCGTGTTTTCAAACCATGTTGTTATTATAAAGTTGAAGGAGAAAATTGTAGAGGTTTCGAGAAAAAAATGATAGATTCATAGAATTATGATGGTTAAAATTGTTTTGGATAAGAACATAGCAAATGTCGTGATTGTTTACATGCTACAAGTTATATTAAGTGTAAGCACATAAAAAATTTTTATTACTCAATTTATGAGCTAGTAGATGATTTACATAGTTGAGAAAGCATATTCATTGGGGGAGATTTGAATGGACATGTGAGGAAGTAAGAAGCAAGTATGAGAGAATATATTGAGAACATTATTTCAATATAATGGAGGCAATCAAGTATTAGTGGATTTGAAGAGGACTTCTCAAATAGGATTAATGCAGGTTGGATGAAATGGAGGCAACCAAACAAAATATTGTGCGACCCAAGAGTTCCACTTAGATTGAAGGGCCATTTTATAAGACGGCCGTTAAACTTGTCGTATTATATTGTGCAGAATGTTGGGCTAAGAAAAAGCAATAAGAAGATAGAGTACATGTGGCCAAGATGCATATGTTGAGATGTATGGGTGGAGTAACATGAAAGGATAAATTTCAGAACGAGTACATAAGAGAAGATTTGAGAGTTCTATGTCTAAAAGAAAAATCATGGAATGTCGCTTGAGGTAGTTTGGAGATGTTCGTCGGAGGCTCTAAGCAGACCCTGTACGAAGGGTTGAGACACTACAAGCACAAGGGAGTTGGAGAAGAGGAAGGCTAGTGAAGACTTGGAGGGAAGCCGTGAGAAGGGATATGAAGGATTGTGAAGTTACAGAGAGCTTAGTGCTGATGAGAAACCAGTGGATAAATAGGACTCGCAAAGCAGACCTCAAATAGATGGGATAAGGCTGTTGTGCTGATGCTGATTATTTCAAAGTAAGAAATGATATGAGTTGTGAGATAACCTTTCAGTCCTTGTAGATTACCCACTCTTTTTCCTCTTAAAAACTATTCTATTTCCGTCTTATTCAATCCAATCTTGAATGTTTCAAGATGTTCATATCAACATTCATATCACTAGAAAGGCAACAGAAGATTGTCCAAGAATAAGGTGGTGAAACTCTAAATTAGAAATAAATTGACATTTAAAGAAAAATGATGAACCTAGAGGTGTGGCTCCAAATGATATGTCAGAACAAAACATGTTTCTAAAGTGATACTTGGGAAGTTTAATAGAAAGAGTGAGACACTTAAGGAAACGTGGTGGTGGAATGTAAAGTTCGAAAGTCTGTTGCTGAAAAAATGACATGCTATAATGAATGACAAAATAGAAAGCATTGTAGATCATGAAAACTATAAGTTAGCAAAAAGGGAAGCTAAAAAGTCTGTGAAGTTATAATAAAGCATAGAATGATTTGTGCACCAAGTTGGGGACAGATGGGGAGAAAGATATTGCATGACCTGCCAGGCGGTTTAGTGGGTTCGTGATGAAATTTTTTTGTGTTTGCAAGATACCTTGGACAATTAAACCTTCCAACTTCCTTGGCTAGGTGCTAGGACGTGGTTGTATTGGGGCGAATTTGACCCACTTTTCTATGATCCTATCAAGTTCTAGGATGAGGGCAACCACCTACCCTTGAGCAGAGGCTACAAAATAGAGGCAAAATAACCCCATTTATGGACCTTCCGACGATCCTACCAAAGGTAAGGAGGCACTGGTTTTAGCGACCCTCTAAAGGCCTTTGGTGGACAATGGAGTTGCCACCCAGGTTTTATTACGACAAACTTGAGTAAACCGCATTGATATAATTTTTTCTTTCCTTTGGAACATAGAAAGCTTGGTCAAAACCAGTTCTGAATTCTTTTTGGTACAAATGGTCCCGACACAAGGAAAGATGATCCGCCCGGTAAATTACCAGTCTCTACCTATGAAATAGATGGGGGCTCATAACAACACAAATTTTCCCAATAAGACTCCAATTTCAAATGTAAAAGGATCTGATCCAACATCAAAAGTCATGCACGCATTTTGAATCAAAAGAAACACAATTTACTTCGTTGTCAAAATCTGAATTCTTAAAAGTTCATGCATGTTCCTTTGATTGGTGACGAGCCATCTCGGCTCGTTCTTGTTGTATTTATTATCTTAATGAATCTTTCTACCAATCAAATAAAGAAGTTCATGCATGTACACAAAACCTGAAAAATAAACCTTTAAACATAGGCATGTGGCATGCAAAGATAGAATTGAAAGGAATTGCAATGAAAAAATTAAGCAAACAGGGATATGCCAGCTTTTCTGTGCCTTCTCTTTGACGGGGAAGCGTAAAATGGATGTCAGAAAAGTTGGTTATGCTACTTTAAAGTATTAGAAACTTTCCAACATAATTTCGATGGTGTTTCACCTTGGAACCATTGCTTTTTTCTATCTACAAGAGGTATATTCCTTTGTTGGAAACAACACTTTGGTGGAGGGTTAGATGAACAAGAAGGAGATTCGTAAGATGGCTAGGATTGATTTGGACGTGGTTTTGTCTTGTTCTCACTTTTGAATAAACCAATCCCTGCACAACGTGTAGCTCCAGCCTTTAGAGACTTCCTCATTCAGTCTGTTCCTTAAAATGAGCCGCAAGTCCTCTTTTATAGAAGTCTTGAGGCCCTTTTGGGTGAACAAGGTTCTAGACCATTGTCCACTCATTAGTTCTTGTGTGGGGTAAACATACATTGAAGGTATTCCTGCTTTATTGGGAAAGGTATTCCTGCTTTATTGGGAAAGTTCATGCATTAAACATGTATTATCTTCTTTTAAAATCCTTCTCATACAAAGGCTGTCATGTTGCACACATACTTTCCCATTTATATGGTGAAAAAATGGGTTTGATGTACCACGACATCCTTACTAAGGGTGCGTCATGCCCTTATTCCTAAGGCAGAGTTCTCCTTGGAAAAAATGCACCAGATGTGCTTTCAAAAGCCGCCATATTGTATTTTGTGCCTTAAGTAATTTTCCTTGGATAGAGTGCACCACGGCGCATTTCCAAAAGTTGTCATGGTACATTTTGTGCCTTAAGTAATTTGCTTGCCTTGGGCAGAAGGCACCACATTGTGCTTCGAAAGGCATCATAATGCATTTTCTGCCTTAGGCAATTTTCCTTAGATAAAATGCACCACAAACACTTTCAAAAGAAGCCATGGTGCATTTTGTACAGTAGGCAATTTCCTTGGGTAGAATGGACTACAACGCGCTTCCAAAAGTCCCAATGGTGCATATCATGCCTTAGGTAATTTGCGTTGGAAGAATGCACCAAACGGCACCATGGTGCATTTCATGCCTTAGCTAATTTGCTTTAGATAAAATTCACCACAACGGGATTCCGAAAGGTGCCATAGTGCCTTCGGAAAATTTCCTTAGATTGAAAACACCATCATTCCACTCTACAGCCACCCATATGCATATACCACACGCCAACACTCCTGAAGTTGGAGAATGGACATCAAAATGCTCAGGTTGATTGTAATTCATGAATACGAGGGAGCCCCGCAATTGTAGTAAGCGCATTTGAGAAGAGGAAACATCAATAAGCTCCAGTAAGAAGATGATGTGATCGGATTGACCTCTCTGAATGCCCATAATATTATCCATACTATTGCCAGTGTTTTTAAACAGGAGTGCTCGACGATCGTACTGCAGTTCATTCGAAACACCACCTCCTTACGGTGTGGGTAAAATATATTCCTAATCACAGAATTGAGTGATAACTACTGACCACACGATGTGATTGGTGAACTGTGAGGATTGGGCTGTTTTAGAGAAAGCGACCATTTTCGTGCAGAGTTGGTTAAGGAGTTTGGATCCAGTCACTTGAAACTTAGAAAAATGTATTTTCTGGTCTATAAACACTTAAATTACCCCTATTTGGACAAGTTTTTACCCCCCAAATAACAGACTGATACCAAGCTTGTCCAGGGAGAATCTCGTTAATTTCTTTTTAGTTTTTACCAATGAAAGAGAAATGAAGAAAGAGCTTATTTTGTACTTCTCTTTTTTCTTATCTATCATTATTAATATTTTTTAATATAAGAGATGATTTGACATGTTTCTTGTTTGGAGAGATGTTGATGTCTCTCTACTATCAAGGCTAACATCACAATTTGAGAGGTAGCTGTATGTAATTTACAATTTTTTTTTATATTCTATGAAATTATAAAATATATAGGTATTATATTATGTTATTTAATAGATTTACTCTGCTTGCTATTGGGTTGAGATAAGACCCTCACCATCCCACTATTCAGACACATGGTGCCAGGTTACTTTTTTACCAATTAAAGTTGTTCAAGTGGCATAACTTTATTAACTGAGTCATAGTCAGGAAACTGAAGATATGTCCAAGTGGCAGACTAATCCGCCAAGTTGAAGAATGTTTGTTTATTCAAAATATCAGTAAACATCAAGATTGAAGATCAAAACAAATTAAAGATTGGAAGCAATAAAACGAAGATAGAATATGTGACCAAATGGAACCTCACCCCTACTTTCATCAAAGGGTTGACATCTCCCCAGAAATCTGCAGTTTTTGATGCAGGCAGATTCCAGTCAGTAATCGACGGGGAAAAGAAGGCAAAACAGTGCTGGAAGTTGATAGAAATCTGAAGGTTAAAGGGGCTGAAAAGGGTCTTAAAATAGTGTCAAATAAATACTCAATGGGCCTTGATTGGATGGGCCAAACGGGTCTTAAGAGTGGGCAGAGAGAAGGGCCACGCGATTACATTGAGTGGTCACGTGAACCCACTGAGATGAGATTATAAATGTCATCTCATGGGTCACATGATCACTTAAGTGATCACATGATCATATTCACGAGAATCCTGTTCTCATGAATCTCAAAGTGTAATTCTTTAAGGTTGTGGCAGTCATTTTAGGAGATGGAAAATAGGAAGTCTTTTTTACTTTATTTAGTCCTGTTATCCAACTAAAGTAGGAAGTTGGAAATAGATTAGGATTCTATCTTTGAAAAGAGAATAGGAGTCTTATTTCTTTATATACACTAGTTGGTGGCACGTATGCACGTGGGGAGAGAGGAAGCGCCGTTAACCCATATGTGACACTTTTGTTTTAAGGAATATTTTAATAATGAGTATTGGTATTTGCAACCATTAGTTCTTTCTCTACAATCTTGGTTGCAAATAAAGACACCTTTTAATGATTTTATGAAATTTTTGAGAAAGGAAAAGAGGGAAGAAATATCTTACATTTTCGTCCTGGTCCCAACCTCCACCTTCTCGCATTATATATAGTTAAAATGTAAAGCAATTAACATGACAGTTTTATTGGAATAAGATTCAAGATTTTTTTTCATGAGTTTTCTTTTGAGGAACTAATTATGGGTTGCGAGAGTTATTACTCTGCTCCATTCTCGAGGCTTTTAAGCCCCTGCCATGTTGCAGAATTGAGGATTCTGATCCTCCTCTAACTGCTGTGGTAAATCTCAGTCTTTTGAGACAGATGACTACTGCTATTTTGAGGTTTCTAAACCTCTGTTTTATAGGTTTTCCCTGACGGTTTAAATGCTGTAAATCTGATCACATATTTTCTGCTGAAAATTGTTGATTTCCTACTGTGGATATTGCTGCTGTTTCTTATCTATTGCTGCAGAAAGTAAGTTATTGTGCTACTGTTCCTTCAACTACTACAAAGGTGTGTTAGCTTAATTCTTCTATTCTTCAAGTGCTAGAAAATTTTGTAATCAAATACTGTTAAGCCAGGTATAGTTTAATGGTGTTTTGACATAGTGAACTGTTTTGTATAGTGGGTTGTTATCTACTCACCTGAGATTTTTGTATAGAGGGTTGTGATCCTTAATAGTTTTCTTTCCTGTTTTATTTACCATTGCATCTTTATTTACGATAAGGATTGTTGGAGCATCACAGACATAAATAGGTTATTTAGTTAGGAATAGCCTTTTATATCAACAATCTTGTCAATAGCTGAGTCTATATGTTAAAATCCTTAGATATCTGTAAAAATCTTGATTGACAGAATTTGGTAGCTACAAGGCTATTCATTAGCTTGATAATCTATTGATGTTGATAAGGAGAGTCAATTCCTTTTGAAAATCATGTCTTGTGTCATCTTTCTCACGAATCATGTGATCAACAGATGGAAGCATAATCCACAGAATCCATGACTGGAGATAGCTTGGGCTGAGAATACTTATGCTTCAGTTTGAGCATTATGTTCATGCTTCAGTTTGAGGGACAATTAACAATACAAAATTTAAGTCCATTAGATTCAGTTTAAGTAAAAGAAAAAATTACTGAGTGTCGCTCGAGGTGGTTTGGACACGTTCCTTGGAGGCCAGAAGCGGACCTTGTACGAAGGGGTAGATATTTTACAAGCAAAAGGACATAGGAGAAGAGGAAGACCAGTGAAGTCCTAGATCGAAGCTGTGAGAAGGGATATGAAGAATTGCAAAGTTATAGAGAGCTTAGCGCTAATCAGAAACGAGTGGAGAAATAGGACTCGTAATGCCAACCCCAAATAGATGGGATAGGGCTATGATGATGATGATGAGAGTCAGTTAAAGTAGTTTGGTATCTTCTTTATTACTTATACTTATGCTAAGCCTTAATGCTCTCATCTCATCATACAAGCTAGCATATACTCCTGCAATTGTATTTTGTGTTTAAACCATGTGTGATGATTTCTTAACCATATCACTGGCAGTGACTTCTTACATTTATATGTTGTCATTAAATTCTTGTGGCATTGTTTCTTGTATTTTCACCTTCTAAAACTAAAGGCATTTTATGAGTAATTCAATACTATTTGATTTAGTAATCTTCATATTACAGTTAGTGTAACGATAATTTTTGAGAAACTGCCAAAGCTCAACATTCCAATGTGGACCAGTAGATCAAATGACTGTTGGCTTCATTACAGTGTTCTTTGCAAACTATTTTGACGATACTTGTCGTTACCACCTGAGCTATTGTTTGCAGGTTTTATTAGACAGCCGAAATGGGGCCACCTACGTGACCTACACAAGGCAATAAAGCTCTGCGAAGAGTATTTGGTTAATTCAGATCCCATGAACATGTCACTTGGGGTGAATTTGGAGGTATAAAAGCTGGTCAAAGTTATAACGTTATTCTTGTCTCGTTTATTTGTCATTTTGCACATTTCATATATGCCTTCATTTCCTTCATTACTTCGTGTAACATATGGGTACTTAATCGAATCGGGACATGATATATAATACCATGAAGAATTTCAATTCCTGTGACAGCCTGGATTTCTGACCTCGGAAATCCGGACCGTCGGGCCGCCAATAATGACGATCCCGGAACGAATCTCGCGAACACTTGGCACATCGACACACAAAGCGGAAAACAAAGAAGATATCTCTAACTATGCAGATAGAGTCATCATATAAGCAAAAGAAATCTCCAGATCTATTATCAAAGTGCGCTCAAAATAACGGTTCTAATCCCATGTAGAGACACATGGACAAAAGAACCGAAAAGAACCACTGGTGATGGCTATCCATCACCAAAAACATGGTTCACAAAACAATATTTATAATATTTACATATATCTGAATTCTAAACGTCAACTGGCTGGACATACCAAGCCTGATCTATACACAAACTCAAAGATATAAGTCCATAAATCCCCCTAAGGGAAATAATCCCCAGGGGAAGGTTCTAACTCTTCCTTTGGCACGAACTCAGGATCCTCAAGCTCACGATCCTCAGTACCAGTATCTGCACCTGTACCTGTGATGTATAGTCGAAGGGTGAGCTAACAGTCTAAGCTCAATAGGGAAAATATTCATAGCATGCTTATCATCACATCACACATGTCTCATGACAGACATCGAAATAATTGAGGACCTGAAATCAAAAACATTTGAATCAAAATGAAGCTGATTAGATGTATTTTTCAAAGTTAATCACATGATTTACAAAGCCTTTCACGCAACACAAGAACTTAAATTGATCACTTAACTACACTCCCAAGCATATATAGCATCAAGAGCCACAATATACCGATGGGAATACCCACCATCGTCATTCAATGAACTATTTCACAATGATGCCAAGTCCCTGAGCTACGTTAACAGGGTCATTTGTGCCTCACATTGACCATTCGCTGTCCACAATGTACGGATATCCTGCCGTACCGGTCACGGATATCCCACCGCATCGGTTACGGATATACCGCCGCGTCGGTTGGGTATTCGCTCACAAACCTTAAATTAAAGTGCGTAATTTAACTTATAGTTTATCACCGTGAATTGTGGTAATTTATAGCTAGGTGTAGAGTTTGGAAACTGAAGTTTACACACACATATTCATGCCTTACTGAGATCACTCACACACGTATTCATGTCTTACTGAGTTCACACACACACACATATTTACACTTGAATCCGTGTATAAAGCTCATGCATGTTAAATAATGAAGTTTCATGGTTTTCACACATATTGATCATATCAAAATTTACATGCTTATTGTAACAAAGGCACATGTTATAGGATTCTCCCTACCTTTAACTCGAAATCCACACGAAGGTCTTTTCTTCACAAGAGCACCTTCACGTCACACGTTCTTAGTCTTAACCTAGAATACATCAATTCATGTCTTATACGTCAGAAGTGACGAAGAAAAAGAGGTCTCAAAAGTCCTTTTTCCTCAAAACAGACAAATGCCAGAATCTGACTAAATCGATCGATCGAATCCCAATTCGATCGATCGGTTCAATCATTCGATCGAAACACATTTCGATTGATCGATTTCTTTCGAAAAACACATACTTTTCTGTTTGTATAAACAATCCCACACTCGATCGATCAGTTTCTAAATCGATCGATTGATTCCCAAATCGATCGATCGGTTTACTCAGAAACCAATCCTTCTTCACATCACATCTTGTCGACTCTACAGGAACCTGTTGACCTCACAGGCAATCCTGTCGACCCTTCAGGTAATCCTGTCGACCTTTAATGGAGCCTGTTGACACCCAAATCTATCGATCGAATGAAAATTCGATTGATCGGTTTCCTTCAGAAAACCTTGCCATTTCTGTTCTATCAAATCTCTTCACTTCCTGTCAAAATCGATTGATCTATTCTCATTTCGATTAATCGATTTTGGCAGACTCTTAGCAACACGGGCCTTCCTTCTCAATTTGCTTTTCCCAAAACTTATCACATTGATTATCATTTTTTTAGGGCATTTATTGCCCAACCACACATCATGGTTGCACATTTATTTCTAATTCTTGAGGGCATGTATTACTCAACTACAAATCATAATTACACATGATTTTCAAACCTAGATTCTTACCTTAAATCAGAAATCTTTATTCATCAATGGTCCAAGCCTTTATATCTCTGGCTCCTCTTTTCCCACACATCAAAGGGTTCGAAAACCCATCTTCTTGCGATAAACTCTGAATGTACGCAAGACTAATTCCTCTTGTGATCAAATCGAACACACACGAGGGTTCTCTTCCTCTCTTCTCTTCTTCACTAACAAAGTCTCTAACAACAAGGCAAGGAAATGATTTTCTTATGCAAGTGTGGCTTTTATATCTAAAGTTTTTGTTTGGGTGTTAAGTCGGTACACCGTACGTTGGTGTACATCATCCCACCTAACGGTTAACTTATCTTTACTTTTCATCCTTGTTCACCTAATGAAACACATTTATCATCTTAAACTACGTGACCTGTTTGACACGCACACCGAGTCGGATTGGTTCGGAAATCGAAATTTTCGGGACGTTACGTTCTCCCCTCCTTAGGAAATTTTCGTCCGTGAAAATTGGTTTGGGTCCTTTGGCCAGATTGTAGGTTGTCATTCCCTATGGAGTCGAGCACGCACGAACCAAAAGTCACCTAATGAAAACAAAATCTTTCCCCTTTAAGAGAACCCAATCCTTTAACGAGATCGTAACAAATTCATATCTTTTATAAAATTTCCTAGTCAAGGCCAAACCACACTCCGAACTAACCAACTGCGTATAAAATCCCATGCACAACATTCACACATATATATCAATATTATAGAATTAGTTACTAACATTTTCCATCACCTCTAACTACTAACATTCACCATCACACACAATTGAACCACACATCTAAATCATACGAGTCAATTTGACTCGTTTATCTCACCTGCACAAAATCCAACATTTAAAAGCCATTTCTGCACATAAAGCATGATTTTCTAACACAATGCTGAAATTAAATTTATACATCCATAGCGCAAAGAGAAATTTTGTAGGTCTACCAAGACCTAATAGTTCACCACTTATACAAAACATTTAATCAAAATATAACTTCAAAGTTTATCATTCACTCTCTCTCGTCTCACGGATCCTGTGGCACATCCGAAGGTCCAGCCTGCTCATCATCAGCCTCCATGCTGTCAAAAGTAGACGCTCCAGTGGTGTGGTACCATGGATCAGGTACGTAAGCATGAGCATCCGCAAGCCGCATCATGTAATCCATAGGGTAGGCATGCTACATGAGGCGTGTAAAGATGCTCTCGTGGTAGTCCATACGACGATGCAACAAACGATTGTTTTCCTCTAAGTGAGTCATGCGAGTGAGAACATCGTCCATCGTCGCAGCTGCTGGACGCTGAGGTGCTGGCACACGTCGTGGTACTGGCTGTTGTGGCTGAGCAGGTGGTGCCGGTTGCTCAGGTCCTTGTGCTGCGGCTGGTGCTTGCTCCAACCCTCTTGCTCATGCACTCTTGTCTAACCGATTATAGGTTTTCTTCCAATCCTATCCTTAAACGAGTAGAGCTTTTCATTATCCGTTGAACGAGGTTCTGACTCAAGAATATCATATTCCTCTCCTCCTGTATAATCTTCTATCATGCTCGATATCAGACGAGCATAGGGTATTTTATCTTTAGGGCTCGCTCCACCCTCTAACATTTTTCCTCTTGCATATACAATACCATCACAAACTACTTCCGGGGAATGAAACCAATGTCTCGTAAACGTTGAAAATAGTGCCTGCTCCACAACCCCAACCCGCTCTGTCTTGTGCCTCAACGGGTAAAAGTTACACATTGTGTCTAACATCCACAAATCACGGGGCAAATCCGCCCTTTTTATCGCCTGGCCTGACCCGTGTCTGCCCTGGGTCATCCTCGCACAAACATCATGGAAATCTACTTCCTCCGGGTAGGGTTCTATCAACTCTATATTATTTCCATACTCCACAAAGCACTCTAAGGCATCTGCGATATGGTCGTAGTCGAATTTGTATTCCCTATTATTGATCTTTGTATAGATCGCCTTTTCTTCCTCTCCAGCATACATGTTCTGGTAAGACAACCTCACTAAACGAGGATAGTAGTAATCTCCTAAGGGTTTGAGCAAATTGTTGAGCCCAACTTTCCCAATGTACTCTAAAGCCCATCGAATCAATGGTATCTCGCGAAAAAGTTCGGGTCAAAGGTGTGCTCAGGCATGAAATCCTTCGCCGCCCACCATGCGTTGGGTCTTTCTAATGATGATCGACGCGAAGAACCCGAATGTGTCGCGGGGTGCTTCGAAGTCGAAGGGTTTGCGGTCTGTTTGCCTTTTGGTGCCATGGAACTTTTAAGAACTCAAAGAAACTGCAGTTTGAATTCAAGAGCTCTAAGAAATTTCCAAAAGAAGTGTATGGCCTTACCTCTAGAAGAGATTTAGAATCAAACTCAAATGGTTGAAGATCGACGGCTGGAAACTCCCAAGTACACAGTAACGAAGACCAAAAGGAAACCCTAAAAGTTTTCAAGCAAATGAAAAAAAATAAAATCTGATTTCCTTTTATAAAGCCCGAATCGATCGATCGATCGGTTTGCGCATTAATTGAAGCCTGTTGGCTTTTAAACTCAAACTGTCGACCTTTAAAACTGAGCCTCTCGAATATTTTCGATCGATCGGTTTCTGGTTCGATCGATCGGTTTACTTATTAATGCAGCCTCTCGACCTATAATGATCCTGTCGACCTGTAGATGATCTTGTCGACCTTTGAACCTGTAGACATGCGAACTTGTCGACATTAAACAAACTTGTCGACCTTAAGAACTTAGCTGCTCCACATATTTCGATCGATCGATTTATAATTCGATCGATCGATTTATAATTCGATCGATCGATTTATAATTCGATTGATCAGTTTCCATATCGATCGATCGGTTTGGACTTTGATCGATCAGTTTTCATTGATAAACTCATGCTTCTCTGTTTGGTCATTTAATCAATCGGTTTTCACACTCGTTCGATCGGTTTCAAAATCGATCGATCGAATTTCATTTCAATAGATCGGTTTTGACAGAAAACCCTTAATTTGTTGAACAAGTCTTTCTCTACCTGTTTTTGTGAGTTTAAGTTATAAATTTTAATTGCTTGTTATCATTTAACTCACAATGATGCCTTTACATAATTGAAATAAGTCACCTAATTTAAAACATCAAGTGTACAATTTTTTTGTATTAATAATTACATGTCATCAAAATTCTCTCGAGTCTCATTGAAACAAATGTGGGTATTGCTCGAGAACTTCTGCTTCACGCTCCCAAGTAGCCTCCTCTCGAGAATGATTCTTCTACTTTACCAACACTAGGGGAATGCACTTATTACGCAATACCTACTCCTTTCGGTCAAGTATCTGAACAAGTTCCTCTCTAACAGTTAAATCCTCATAAATTTAGGGCGATGATTCATCGAGGACATGAGTTGGGTCTTTCACGTACTTTCTTAACATCGACACATGAAACACATTGTGTACCCTATCAAGTTGCAAGGGTAATGTGACTCTATATGCAAATTCTCCAATTCTTCCCAAAATATCATACGGTCCGATATAGCGTGGACTTAGCTTCCCACGCTTCCCAAAACGCATTACTCCTTTCAGAGGTGAAATCTTGAGGAATACATGGTCCCCAATCTGGAAGTCCACTTGTCCGCTTCAAATCGGCATAACTCTTCTGTCGGCTCTGAGCAATCTTTAGTATCTCTCGAATCCAACGTACTGCTTCAGTAGCCTTTTTGAGTATTTCTGGTCCCAAAACAAACTTCTCTCCGATTTCTTCCCAATTGAGCGGAGATTTACATCGACGCCCATATAAAGCTTCGTAAGGAGCCATGCCAATGCTTGCTTGGTAACTGTTATTATATGTAAACTCGATCAATGGTTAATGCTGATCCCATGATCCTCTAAAATCAAGCATGCATGCTCTGAGCATTTCTTCAATTACCTGATTTACCCTTTTAGTTTGTCCATCCATCTGAGGGTGGAATGCTGAACTAAAATCTAATCTCGTACCCATTCCTTCTTGAAACTTTTGCCAAAACTGAGAGGTACATAATGGGTCATGATCAGAGACAATGCTCATCGGAATACCATGTAATCGGACAATTTTTCTCATATACAGATCTACCAATTTACTCGCTGTATACGTAGTGTTATAGGGCAAGAAATGTGTTGATTGGTTAGTCTATCAACGACCACTCAAATGGCATTATGTCGTCTTGCCGTTCGTGGTAATCCCAAAATAAAGTCCATGGAGATTGACTCCCATTTCCACTCTGGTATCAGCAAAAGTTGTAGCAAACCGGATGGATGTCTGTGATCCACCTTTACTTGCTGACACACCAGACATCTTGAAACGTACTCGGCTATGTCCTTTTTCAAGCCCCTCCACCAGTAATTCTTCCTTAAGTCTTGGTACATCTTTGTACCACCAGGATGAATAGCATATATTGATTCGTGTGCTTCGTCTAAAATAGTTTGCCGAAGATTGACATCGGTTGGTATACATAGACGCCCTCTAAACAATAGCGTACATCTTTGTACCACCAGGATGAATAACATATATTGATTCGTGTGCTTCGTCTAAAATAGTTTGCTGAAGATCGACATCGGTTGGTATACATAGACACCCTCTAAACACTAGCGATCCATCATCTCTTATGGAGAAATTTGAATTTTTGCCTTCTGTCACCCCTTGTCTGATCTTCACTAACTCTGTATCTTTCATATGAAGTTCATATACTTGATCAAAGATCGTCGGTCGAATCGTGATGTTTTCCAACAAAGCGCTTGAATCTTGCACTTCGATCTTTGTATCATACAGAGAAAGGTCCTCTAGTAGCTTCCATCTACGAATCTCCATAACCAGGCTAGATAGTTGAGCCGAACTTTTCCGACTCAAGGCATCTGCCACAACGTTAGCCTTGCCTGGGTGATACTAAATGGAGCAATCATAATCTTATAGAAACTCAATCCATCTCCGTTGTCTCATATTCAATTCCTTCTGTGTAAACATATTGACGCGGGACGACGACCCTGGAATCCGTGAATGCCCATGATGTGATGATTTGCCAAAATTAAACTAATTAATTAAGCAATTAATCACAAATTAAAGCGATACCTCGGGGTTTCTCGGGATTCCGCTTAAATGCGCATGCTTTGGTTCACGTAGGGTCCAATCCGATGCGCGGGATCCGTTAGGATGGCAGAAGAGGCGATCCGAGAGATAGAACTTTCGCTTCGTCTAGGTCGGGGCGTTAGATCGTAATTCTTCGTGGAATCGGTAGCTCCTCGCTAGGGCTTTAAATCGAAGCGATTAAATAGCGTGAATTGGGTAAGCTCGAGCTCAACAACGGTTATGGATCGAAGGGCTAGGATTGGATTCGATCCATAAGGATGGACATCAAGGTTACTCTAGATCTAGGGTTTAGGAGTAGAGAAATATTAATCAAAAGGGGGAAATTAGGATGTAAGAGATTAGGGGAAAATAAAAGATCAAATAAGGATAGGAGATCAAATGAGAAAATTAAAGAATAATGGGCATCTCACCCTTGGCCTCACACCAAACCCCAAATGGGGATGAAGACTCACTCTTCAAGCTCCTCACAAGCCAAAGCAAATAGCTCTTTTCATTAATTCAAAATCAAGTGCCGAAAATGGCTTACAATTTGGGCTTTATAGCCAATACAAGTGAATAAACCTAAAAATAGAAAAGTACTAAGTTACCCTAAGTGGTAACTTACAAGAAGGATAAAAATTAAATATAAAAAGGACAATTACGTCACTTTTGACGCTAATACGCGGGTTTTCACGGACGTCCGTCGCCGACCCACAGACGTCCGTGGTGCACTACGGACGTCCGTGCTCACTAGAATAGTGAGCACCTCGAAATCCGGATGTCCGTCTCCTGTAGATGCTTGGTGCTCCCTAGCTGAACTCTATGGCCTTCCCTCGGCCCTTCGGTCGCTTCTTTCGCTGTTGATACACTTTGTAGGCCCTGAACCCTAGGTCCTTGTTGGTGGCGTCCTCGTCACAGATACTTGAGGCTCTTATGATCTCTGAAGATTGCAAATGTTTCTCCATATAAATAGTGCCTCCATATCTTTAATGCAAAGATCACTGCCGCTAATTCCAACTCATGTGTTGGGTAATTCTTCTCATAGTTTTTCAGCTGTCTAGACCCATATGCAATGACTTTTCGATGTTGGTACAACACAGCCTAACCCACTGTATGAAGTATCGCTTTAAACAACAAATCCTCCACTGCCTGATGGAATAGCCAACACTGGTGCGAAAGTAAGTCTCTTTTTAAGCTCTTGGAAACTCTTCTCACATTCTTCAGTCCACTGGAACTTAACGTTTTTCCTTGTGAGTTTGGTTAGTGACTCTGAGATCTTGGAGAATCCCTCTACAAACCTTCTGTAATACCCAACTAAATCGAGGAAACTGCGAATTTCTGTTATCGTCATTGGTTGCTTCCAATCCACTACTACCTCAATCTTAGCCGGGTCTACTGTGACACCTGCCTTAGACACAACGCGTCCTAGAAAACTCACTTGCTCTAGCTAGAACTCACACTTGCTGAGCTTTGCATAAAGTTGGTGTTCACGTAGCATCTGTAGAGCTATTCTTAAATACTGCTCGTGTTCTTCCTTGGACTTTGAATAGATTAGAATGTCATTCACAAACACAACCACAAACGTATCGAGATGTGGTTTAAATACCCTATTCCCAAGGTCCATGAATGAAGTTGACACGTTGGTCGATCCGAATGACATTACTAAGAACTCGTAGTGCCCATATCTGGTTCTAAATGCCGTCTTCTGAATATCCTCTGTTTTGACCTTTAGCTGGTGATAACCCGATCTCAATTCGATCTTAGTAAAGAATCTTTCACCTTGCAACTGATCGAAGAGGTCATCTATTCTTGGCAAAGGGTATCGATTCTTTATGGTCAACTTATTCAACTGACGATAGTCGATGTACAACCTCATCGACCTATCCTTCTCCACAAACAAGACTGGTGCTCCCCAAGGAGACACACTAGGTCTTATGAATCCTTTATTTAGGAGTTCTTGCAGTTGTTCTTTTAATTCTTTCAACTCGGCAGGAGCCATCCGATAGGGTGCTTTAGAAACTGGCTCCGTGCCTGGAGTTAAGTCAATGGCGAACTCCGCTTCTCTATCTGGTGGCATTCCTGGTAACTCATCTGGGAATACATCCTCAAACTCGCAAACAACATGAATATCGTTTATGACGTGCTTCCCTTCCTTTTGCTCTTGTAGAAAAGCAAGGTATCTACTACATCCGTTCTTTATCAAGCGCTCTGCTCGGATCGCAGATATAAACGGTATGATGGTCGATCACATACTAAAGAATCTGAATGATCTATCTCCTGTGGGACGAAACGTGACTATCTTTCTTTGGGAATCAACGCTCGCATTATGAGCAGATGACCAATCCATGCCAAGGATCATGTCGAATCCTTGCATATCGAATAGAATCAGATCAACTGCTGCCTCATGAACTGTGTAATCCCTAATTGCAACAACTATCGACCTACACACCATGTCGGTGCTCACGGAGTTTCCTGTCGGAACTGATACCGCCAAGATAAACTCTAATGGCTCGGGAACGACTTTCATCTTCCGTGCAAATTGAGGTGTTACAAATGAGTGGTTAGACCCTGGGTCTATCAACACTCGAGCCTCATAACAAAAATAGTCACTCTCCTTGTACATTTATAAGGTACCTAAGTTTCATATGCAAAATCTTCTTAGATGTATGTAAAAGTGTCAAGTAGTTCTAAACTAGCAATGAAAAAGGATAGTAAACAGTCATTATACTATACTATCATGTATCATGCACCTTATTCATCTAAAATCTAATAAAGTAGCATGACAACATCTAATAAACAATTGTTATGACTTTAAATATGTTGTCAATCAGACTTTGGATCACATCGTTGGTATGCTGAGCATCCTGAACTGTGACTGCATACGCACGACCCTGAATCATAGGCCTCGTGGTCCTTATCGGTCGTGGCGTAGCGGTTGTAGCCGTCTTCTCCTTTCTTAACATTGGGCAATCTTTGATAATGTGCCCCATCTTTTCACTTTTAAAACATCCACCCGTACCCCGTCTGCACTCCGTCATCTTATGTGCCTTGCCACAAAGGGCACAGGTCTCGGCTGGAATGGACGACGCAACCTTAGACAACCCCTATGTAATTGATACTCCTGTAGAAGAAACAGGGCCCTCATGACCGAAGGGTCTCGCTTGTATAGGCATAGGTGGCCTCGTATAGTTTACTTGGGTAGGTGGTCTCGAGAGTAGTGCTGTAAACCTCGGCTTTTTATTCACCGATTCATAATTACCAAACCTCCCCTGGTTCGCCCTTTTGTTTGTTGATCTCTCCTCTTATACATCTCGATGTCCTCTTCCACCACTAAAGCTTTGCTCATTACTTTACCATAGGTTTCCAACTCAAATGCTGAAATCCTATCACGTATATTCAGCCTTAAGCCGCGTTGTAACTTCTTGGCCTTTATCATATCTGAGGCCACATATTCTGGAGCAAATCTTGCAAGCCTCATAAATTCCACTCCATACTCTCTTACAAACATCTTTCCTTGCTCTAACTGAAGGAATTTCACTTCCATCTGGTTTTGTACTACCTTAGGAAAATACTGTTTGTTGAACTCCTCAACAAACTCTTCCCACGCCCACAACATCCCTGGAGTTACTTGTTCCCTTGTCTTTGATACTGATTTCCACCATGAGCTTGCTTCTCCATCCAACATGAATGCTGCCCATCTGACTCTCTTATCTTCAGTGCATGGAAGCACACTGAATATCTTCTCCATCGCACTAAGCCAGTTCTCAGCTTCCATTGGTTCTGCTTGTCATGAAAAATTTGGAGGACGCATCCTCCGAAATTCTATAAATGCTGAGTGTGTTGGTGGTTGCGGTGTCTAAAACTGATGATTGTTGGCATTGTTAGTAGCTATCAATGTTGTTTGCTGAGCCATGGCAGTAGCCACTGCTTCCATGGCTTGTGCCATTCTCGGTCTTTCTTCTCTATCTTGCTCTCTTTCTTGATTTCCTTCTTGATTTCCTCTTTCCGGCACAATTGTTTCTAGAATCACCCTATTTCCAACTGCAATCCTATTCGAAGTAGTGGGGATATCATCTCCACTTCTTAAGTTCCATCTACAACCGCTCCTGGGTGGTCATCCTCTACTTCTATTAGACATAAATTCTGCAACATGAAACCAAGGTTTCATTAGCAGACGGTTCCTATATTCTGACAATTATCTCAAACACGTAGCACATGTCTAAGATTAATCAAAAATTTCTAAAGCTATGCTTTGATACCAACTGTGACAGCCCGGATTTCCGACCCCGGAAACCTGGGCCGTCGGGCCGCCAATAATGACGATCCCAGAACGAATCTCTCGAACACTTGACACATCCACACACAAAGCGAAAAACAAAGCAGATATCTCTAACTATGCAGATAGAGTCATCATATAAGCAAAAGAAATCTCCAAATCTACTATCAAAGTGCGCTCAAAATAATGGTTCTAATCCCATGTAGAGACACATGGGGAAAAGAACCGAAAGGAACCACCGGTGATGGCTATCCATCACCGAAAACATGGTTCACAAAACAATATTTATAATATTTACATATATCTGAATTCTAAATGCGTACCAAGCCTGATCTACACAAACTCAAAGATATAAGACCACAAATCCCCCTAAGGGAAATAATCCTCAGGGGAAGGTTCTAGCTCTTCCTCTGGCACAAACTCAGGATCCTCAAGCTCACGATCCTCAGTACCAGTATCTACACCTGTACCTGTGACGTATAATTGAAAGGTGAGCTAACAGTCTAAGCTCAATAGGGAAAATATCCATAGGATGTTTATCATCACATCACACATATATCTCATGACAAATATCGAAATAATTGAGGAACTGAAATAAAAAACATTTGAATCAAAATGAAGCTGATTTAGATGCAGGTTTCAAAGTAAATCACATGATTTACAAAGTCTTTCACACAACACAAGAACTTAAATTGATCACTTAACTACACTCCCGAGCATATATAGTATCGAGAGCCACAATATACCCGATGAGAATACCCATCATCGTCGTTCAATGAACTATTTGACAATGATGCCAAACCTCTGAGCTATGTTAACAGGGTCGCTTGTGCCTCACATTGACCATTCGCGGTCCACAATGTATGGTTATCCCGCCGTACCGGATACATAAGTTGTACGGATATCCCGCCGTATTGGTCACGGATATCCCACCGTGTCAGTCACGGATATACCGCCGCGTCGGTTGGGTATTCTCGCTCACAAACTTAAATCAAAGTGCGAAATTTAACTTATAGTTTATCACCGTGAATTGTGATAATTTATAGCTAGGTTTAGAGTTTGGAAACTGAAGTTCACACACACACACGTATTCACGTCTTACTGAGTTCACACACACACACACACACACATATTTACACTTGAATCCGTGTACAAAGCTCATGCATGGCAAATAACGAAGTTTCATGATTTTCACACACACATATTGATTATATCAAAATTTACATGCTTATTGTAACAAAGGGACATGTTATAGGATTTTCCCTACCTTAACTCGAAATTCACACGAAGGTCTTTTCTTCACAACAACTCCTTCACATCACACGTTCTTAGTCTTAACCTAGAATACATCAATTCATGTCTTATATGTCAGAAGTGACGAAGAAAACGAGGTCTCAAAAGTCCTTTTCCCTCAAAACAGACAAATGTCAGAATCTGACTAAATCGATCGATCGATCGAATCCCAATCCGATTGATCGGTTCTCAAATCGATCGATTGAAACACATTTCGATCGATCGGTTTCTTTCGAAAAACATACTTTTCTGTTTGTATAAACAGTCCCACACTCAATCGATTGGTTCACAAACCGATCGATCGGTTTCCAAATCGATTGATCGATTCCCAAATCGATCGATCAGTTTACTCAGAAACCAATCCTTCTTCACATCACATCCTGTTGACTCTACAGGAACCTGTCGACCTCACAGGCAATCCTGTCGACCCTTAAGGTATTCCTGTCGACCTTTAATGGAGCCTGTTGACACACAAATCATTTGATCAAATGGAAATTCAATCGATCGGTTTCCTTCAGAAAACCTTGCCATTTCTGTTATGTCAAATCTCTTCACATTCTGTCAAAATCGATTGATCGATTCTCATTTCGATCGATCGGTTTTGGTAGACTCTTAGCAACACGGGCCTTCCTTCTCAGTTTGCTTTTGCCAAAACTTATCACATTTATTATAATCTTTTTAGGGCATTTATTGCCCAACCACACATCATGGTTGCACATTTATTTCCAATTCTTTTGAGCATTTATTATTCAACTACAAATCATAAATACACATGATTTTCAAACCTAGATTCTTATCTTAAATCAGAAATCTTTATTCATTAACGGTCCAAGCCTTTATATATCTGGCTCCTCTTTTCCCACACACACGAGAGTTCTCTTCCTCTCTTCTCTTCTTCACTAACAAAGTCTCTACCAACAAGGCAAGGAAATGATTTTCTTATCCAAGTGTGGCTTTTATACCTAAAGTTTTTGTTTGGGTGTTAAGCCGGTACACCATACGTTGGTGTACATCATCCCACCTAACGGTTAACTTATCTTTAGTTTTCATCCTTGTTCACCTAATGAATCACATTTATCATCTTAAACTACGTGACCTGTTTGACACGCACACCGAGTCGGATCGGTTCGGAAATCGAAATTTTCGGGACGTTACAATTCCTAATTCGCTTTTATGGTCGCAAAGCTCTTAGGGACTGACTTTAGCAACAGGATAGATTTTACTCAGCTCTTGCATCTGCTACCAAGAAGTTTCTCTCACCAACTCTCACTCGTCTCTTGCTTTTTTGCTACCAAGAAAGTCTCTCCCCAACTCTTTTTTGTTTCTTCTTTCCTTTAATTTTGCTTCTCTAATTTCCTTCATTTTTTTTCTTCTAATTTGTTGAAATATTTACTTTCTTCTCATGTTGTTTCTATGGGATGAGTTCTGATTTCTTCTCATGTGCTTCAGAAGTTGATCTTTCCTTACAGGTTTCGCATTTTCAAAAATCAGAAACATATATTTTTCATAATTGTGCTGAATTTAATGCATACTGGATAATATTTGAGATATAATGCAGAAAAAGAATTTTGGAATCTCATTTGCTTTACTGAAACTGAAGCCATTGAAATCTTGGTTTTATCAACCTGTTTTGGTCATAAAACTTTACATTTATTTTGTATAAAATCATGCTTAATCTTGCTTACCATGCTTAATTAGCTTAATCATGCTTAATTTGTTTAATCATATTTAATTGGACTAATCTTGCTTAACTTGCGTTGTTGTGCTTAAATAGACTAATCATGCTTATTTTAACTTAATAATATTTAACTAGCTTAATCATGCTTATCTAGGCTAATCGGGGTTAATGAGCCCTGATGAGGATTATCTTGGCTAATCGAGGCTAACTAACCGTAACCAGAATTAACTGGTTAATTAGGTCTAATAGGGATTGACTAACCTTAATTAGCATAAATTGGAGTTATTGGGGCTAATCAGCTTTAACAGGATAATTTTGACTGATCGAGGTTAATCAGCCCTATTCGGAATAAATTGGACTGATCAGGGTTAATTAGCCTTGACTAAGATTAACCGGATTAAACAGGATTAATTAGCCCTAGCTAGGAATAGCTGCGCTAATCGGGGTTAAGTAACCCTACCGAGGATTATCCGCTCTAATTACCCCTAACCATGATTATCTAACTTTAAACTTATTTAACTAAACTAACTGAACTTAAGGAAGAAGGACTTAGCTGATCAAAGACCTGAACTGGATCGGAGCTGGACCCGCCGTGTCGAGCCTGAGCTGGCTGGACCTGAGCCTCTCTTCCTCTTTCTTCTTCTTCCCTTTCTCTGGCTTGTGTTTCTGCAAATAAGGAACATGATGTCTTATACTTGACGCGTGCTTGGAATTTTGAAGTGACTTTATTTCAATTGATGTCCACTGTTTCAGCAGCTGAGTTTATTTATGTCTATGTTATTATTAATATTAACAAATTCTGAATCAAAATTCTAATCTTATGATTAACTAGTTTACTTTCAAAGCACACTTTGAATAAACACATATGGAACACTTTTCCCAGGAAAACGTGATATTGAATGCTATACTAATGTTTTTATGGCCTTTTACAGAAGTATCACTTCTTTATCTATGAGTCTTCACTAAGTTTCTCTTTATATTTAATCTCTTTGTTGGCTCTATCTGAATCCCTCTTTCGAATTCTAGGCACACATCTACTATAAAGATTCTATGGGATGTGCGGCATTTCTGGCTAATACTGACGAAAATTTAGATTCAAATGTTACATTTAATGGAAATGTATACAGCCTTCCTGCTTGGTCAGTGAGCATTCTTCCAGATTGCAGAAATGTCATTTTTAACACTGCAAAGGTATGATTGCAATCTTATATTGGATAATGTATCTGTAGATGTTTTAATATTGTTTTCATTTCAAAACTTCATGTTATATTTAAGAAATAGAATGCACAAGGTTAGAGATTGCAACCTAATGATTTCAGCAGTGATATGCTGCTGGAATAATCCATAAACGTGTCTGAATTACATTCAATTGATGGATTAAGTGCATCTCAAGCGTCCAAAATTAGTTACAATATTCTCATTTTTTCATATCAGTAAAGTCAAGTACAAACCCCCACAATCTCATGTAACCAATTAGAAACCTCAATGATTTCCACCACTTCGTACTGTGCACATATCATTTGAAATGTATCTCGAGTGCTCACTTACCTAATTCATCTGCACTTATATCAACAAATAACAACTCAATCAATTAGATCTGGCTAAGACTTATTTCACCTGTAGGTTTAATGCTAAGTCTTGCTCACGTTCATATGACGCATTTGTACACAGTGGAAGGCACTAGAGAAGAAGAATTCCTCAAATCTCATAATCATGAGAATTAGAGGAATAAGCTTAAAGTAGAAATATGCATTTAGGGATTGGATCTATAGCTTAATGAAAGGTTGACGACATTGAAACCTTGAGGTCTCAGGTTCAGTCTCTGCTTACCCGTAAAAAAGAAGACATACATTTAGAAATTCCCAAATGCAACTTAAGGCAAATGGATGGACTAGTATAATTAAAAACATAAAAGTAAACAAAATGTAAAATTTTTGACAATCTTGAGGCACAATGATGGCTGCAAACATGATGCAAATTATAATAAGTTCTAAACTTGTCACGCCCAAAATCCACTCCCTGGATCTCGAGTCGTGACCCAGACAAAACAAAAGAAGCCTGAAAAAAATAATTTCTCTAACAAGGGATATAATACAGATATCCAACTAACCAGATTTCAAAAGAACAGAAGAAACTTTTCCTTTTCATATATAAAACAGGTCAGAACAACTCATTACATTAAACTACACAACTTCTCAGAACAACCGGGCTCAACAACTATATTTACAAAATTGTTCCGATGCTACTACAAGCAGGCACTCACTGATAACATACATTATACACAAATAAACATACCAGACGCAGAAGTCTTCACGAGACAACACTGCTGAGAACTCCGCTTACAGTTCCTTATCCAATCCATTCCCTTAACCTGCAGGGTGGTTAAAACTACCGTAAGAGCTATTCCACATGCTTTGTAAGTAACCCATTCTAATAAATATTGAATAAACCACAAACAACAAGATTTGAAATTTGGTTTATCAAGGTACATTACAATCAGGCTTTTTAGATGAAGTCAGGTTGGTATTACAGTGACTAATAAAACAATACTACAACAAAACTTGTTGCCTATACCATAAATCAGACAGATAAGTAATCAATCTTTTACTTAAACTACCAAAACAAATTTATCTCTTTTGGGGAATATTTTATAGATAACAGCACGAATTCCAAGTGCTTTCCTCAACTAATCATTTAATTGAGGTCAGATAACAGAGCATATAGCAGATAACAGATAATAGATTCACGACCTGGCCAGTGTTCGCATTGTCCCATCAGGACTCATAGGCACCATCTTATTCCCTTTCAAAAATTATGGTACTCAAATCCAATGCATAAATATCAGACAACATGAATTTATATTCCCAAAAATACTTCGATCTAAGAAATGGTATAAACTAAAAAAAATCAAACTTTCATATATAATTGAAAGGTTGGAGATTACAGATCCAATTCAAGCGAGTTATATGTACAAGGCTTTTGTAAACATTTAGGTATAACAAAATATATATGCAGATTTCAGATTGTAAGGAAACATTTTCAATATGTGATCTGATATGGCCTTCAAACTATTTCACGCATACTTGACGGCAATAACAAAAATATGCCATAGCTAAAAAACTTGAGATTAAAGTGCTACTTTGTCTCCAAAAATGTAGATTTTCAACATATCGCTTTCAGGAAATTCCCAAATTTATGTCACCAAATATACCTTCCAAATTAAAACAATTCTATATTCATTACTGCATCAGATTAGTAAAACCCCTAAAAGTTGTTCAAACGGGTATTGAGTTATAAACTGAAGAAGCACAAAATACATAAAACAAGATATTTCAGATTAGGGTTAAATCAAGACATATTAGAAGAGATACTTGCCTCAAAAACTCCAAGTAGCTATAGGGTTCTTCTTTAACTCTCTCTAGATCACTTTCTCTCTCTAAATCTCTCTTTCTCTTTCTAAATCTCTCTTTCTCTCTCTAAACATCGCTCTCTTTCTCTCTCTAGACATCTCTCCCTCTCACTCTAGATCCCTTTCTCTCTCTAACTCTCTCTCTCTCTCTCAGCCTCTCTTTTCTCTCTCGCGTTCTCCCTCTCTCTCTTTCTCCTTTTTTTCCTTTTCTTTCTCTTGTTTTTCTTAGCTAATACAAATCCCACGCCTAAAGCTCTCGTCCTTTCTAGACCCTCTAGAACCCTCTTCCACAACCAACACATATATATTATATTATATATCTCTTATATAGTATATTATATATCTCTTATATCTTATTTTATATATCTATTATATATTATATTATATATTCTGTTATATAATAGTCATTAGCTAATAACCAAAAGTTAAATATGCCCTTCACCTTATAGAATAACTAGTATGTCCCTTAAAATCTCAACAATTCCCACTAAGCCTCTGATTTATTAAATTCCTAGTATGCCCTTTGATTTATTAAATTACTCTTATACTCATGACAACCACCTATATGCCTCCAAAGCCCCTTTTTGTTTTTAACTAATTAAATTATCATATATCCTCTCTTTCAACAATGTAAATGTCCCAAATACCCATCTATTAAAAAAAAAACGCAAAAATGAAATATCTGACCTGGATTCAAATCGGGTCCTTATAAAACTTGTTGCCTAACCAAGGGAAAACACCCTTGGACCAAAGTACTTTTGAAGGCACTCATCTAAGAATGCCTTGGGCCTCTTCCCCCTCAACCACCAACCAGTACCTCCTCCCAGTGAGTATTTTAATCCTTCTATTTCTTCTACCATCTTTTTCGTCTAAAACCCTGCTTTCCTCCCTTCAAAAAACCCCTGTTAGTTCCGTGCCTATAATTTTTTTCTTAAATAATTGTAAGAGCTACATATGATGGATTTATGTTTTGAAGGAGATCAAAGAGGTCAGAAGAGTTTTTCAAATAAAATTAAAGAGGCTTTTTGCCTACTTAATTTGAGTTTAAATTGAGAGATACATGTATGTAATTATCATCACCATTGCCTTGTTCCATTATTGGGATCAGCATATGTATGTAGATTTTCGAACTTATTAGCTTGTTATTATTTATATCTAATTTATAAAAAATTAAAAATGTGCTTTGCAAATGAGGTTTGTACCTCGTCGCATAGGTGTTATGGAGGTTCAGCGCATCAACTGTGCCTAGCTCATTTCACTACCTCTAACTTGATATCTATACTTCTTTAGCAATTGCATGATTCTGTAAATACTCAATAAGAAAGGCTGGTGTTACTACCACACTATTTTATGTTACAACCACCTCACTTAAACAAAGGAAAATACGTTGACTGTTTTAAATCAGATGATGGAGATCTTTTTTGGTCCCATCTTCCACACAATAGATCTTGAGCTCATAGGCTCACTATCAGACGATCAGATGTTGATTCCACGTGGCACACACCCCAAAAAGTGAATGTGATTAGTGTACCATAAAACGTGGTTCACACTCACTTTTTGAGGTTTGTGTTAGGTAGAATGAACATCTGACTGTCTGTTAGTAGGACCATGATCTCATCTATTGTGTGAAAAGATTGGGATGAAAAATGATCTCCATCGTCTGATTTAAAGCAATCAACAAATTTTTCTTTTGGTTAATTGAGGTGGCTGTAACATAAGTGGTGTGGTAGTAGTACCAGCCATAAGAAAGTGAGGACAATTGGATTTATCTTTTCTCAAGGTATGAACGAATAGATTTGGGAAAAAAGAAGCTTTAGCTCTGATAGCAAGTAAACTTATGAAGTCAAAGGAAATGTAGAGGAACTTTCAAATATTAGCAATCAGAAAAATAGCCCTAAAATACAAATATATACGTTTGAAGACACCAAAATACTGCTCTAGATGGAGACAGGTAGAATTCAATGGAAGTTGAAAGTACCAATGCAAAGTATGTCAATCATAACATATCCAACCTATTAAGAAAAGTAAAATGTAAGTTTGAACATAGAAATCCCATTTAAATAAATCCTTATTATTCTTTACAAAACAAAGCTAAAAAGATTAGGAAAGTGTGTTACCGTACTTGATTGGGGTTCGGAATGGATGTTTGAAAATAAAAAATTATGTGAAAAACTTCTTAAGCTTTTGGTTGCCCTTGATGTCAAACGAACTTGAATTCTGTGTCTGAATGTGAAAGATTTGAAGAAAATAGAGAAAACAAGTTTTTAGGAAGAAGTCTCACGCTCTGAAGTCCGAAGATCTTGAATCCTGAGGTATAACTGCAAAAGGTTAATTTATATAAATGTGGAATCAATAAAATCGTTCCAATAAAGTATCTCATAGGTCGAATTTCATTTATTTCATCAACTAATTCAATACCGATGAAATATTTCTTGAACCATTCTTCAAAATTTTCATATTTACAAAGGGTATACTTCCACTTACCAATTTCATGCTTCTGTATAGTCAGTCACTAGATCTTATGCTTCTAAACCTTTAGTCACTGAATTTGATTTGATGCTTCCTTAGCAATCATAACTGACTCTAAATAAATATATACATGATAAGCTACATACCGAAATACATAGCTTATTTGGTAATTACTGATGATTATCAATTCTAAGAGAGAGACAATTTATGTAACCAAACTATACAATTCAAATATTCAACGCAATTCAAATAATAAATCAAGTTCAATGAATAACTGAATCATATAAATCAAATAACTCAAATGGTTCAGATCACTTCACTAAGATAGTTTAAAACTCTCAATAGTTTGAACAATTCAAATGCACATAGGTCTGATTGTTTTAAGTGCTAGTTTATAGATCACCAATGATTCAATGTTCAAAGTGTCCAAAGATATTCTAACATATCCTGAGATATTCACAAACGTCCAAATGTCAAAGCAGGTTCAATAATATTCATAAGTGTTTGAAAGGTTTTTTATGATGTTCATTCATTTTCAATAACTTATTATAGCTGGAAACAAATATAGATGTGTAGGTCTAATACAAAACTAAGCAACACTGTATACCAAGTGTCAACCTCGAAGTCCAGAAGTTTCAGAAAGTTCATATAGAAAATACACCATGTGATGTCCCCAAATTCACCCATCGGATCAATGTGCTCACCTAGAGGCATCACACAGTACATCACATATTCATGATCATAATTAAATCAATTAATCCATAAAGATCCGCATATAAACGCAATGAAAAATAACTATTAAAAGCGCACAAAATTTTTTCTTTTACTATCATCATGAGAGCAATACTAAACTATGAGATAACAACCTATTATACCAAATTCTATGCCTATTCTTTAAATTAATAGATAAAGCTGAAATCAAGCATAATCCATCGTTAACATGAACTTGTTCATAAAATAAATTTGAAATTAATGTCTTAAGATCCTTCCTAATGCATAAAAAAAAACCTAATCAACTAAGCTTCAAATCCTTCTTCGTTCAAATCTGGATTTCCATAAATCATTAACGCATCCACTTCATCCACTCCATGTATAGCTGTACTTCCTGGAATCCCAAACAATGGGTCAGTTTACCAAGTAAACTGGTATGGATCAAACATGATGAGGCTAATAGAAAAGGTCCATAACTCAAATCAACTCATAAAATTAAACAATAACAGAGATATAATGTGACATAATAATGAGTAAAGCAATAGAATTAAACTAAAACATAGCATTAAATCTAAATATAAGATTATGGCTTAGGTCTCTACCCTAATTTCATGTGTGATCATTTTTAATTGTACACTTAATGCTCATGATTCAACATACATAATAGACATAGTTATCTCTTTCTTAATCATTATCTTAATTTTCTCTGATCCTTCGATTAGTATCTACGTTAACCTTTACATAACTTCTCTTCAGTTAGTAGTAAGGTTAAAATTAAAGACCTTCTCCATCTCTTCAATCTTATCATTAATGTATGGATGCATAACTTTTATTACTTTTCATTCTTATTCATGTTAATTCCTCAACATAAGCCCAAAGGAATTCTATCATAATCATAGAATATTTTGTTTTCATGTGTCATGTCGTAAATGTATCTTTCACTTTTATGAATGCCATGAATGTACATGCATAGAAAGACTGGAAATCAATCGATCATGCAATAGCTCTTTCACTTGTCTAGACTTAACACATCATAAATATGTAATATCTATCGATTCCTACTTGTTTCATGTTGTGTAAATCAAACATCCTAGGTTGCATGGATTCTATGCAATAAAAATAATGATGAGCATGAATAAACATTTAAGCATGATAATTAGACAGACATTATTTAAATAGAAATTCATTGCTTGCATCCTCGACAAATTTTGAAATTCCTAACAAATTCTGGATTCTGGACAGATTCTAGATTCTAGACAGATTCTGGATTCCAAACAGATTCTAGACAGATTATGGATTATGGATTCTGGACAGATTCTGGATTCTGCACAGAATTCCGTGATCAATCACAAAACCTCGGGTACCATCGAAAACTCTCGATTAAGTATAAAAATTTAACAATCTCAAATGAAGAATATTCATTAAATGAAATAAACCCTAATTCCTATTTTATTTTTGTGTTATCTACGTTTTCAATTAATCTCAACATGATTTCTCCATACTTCTAGTCTTCACATAAAATAGACGTAATTCCTCTCCCTTGATTCAATTCGAAGCTCTAATCCAAAATTCGGTCGCGTCGTAAACTCCTCGCATTCTTCTAAGCCTTCAAACCGAAAACTCTAGGGTTTCTCTTCTAATTCTCCTTCTCTAGAATTTTCTTTCTCTAAGGCTATTAGGTTATAAGAGTTATATAAAATTCAGTAAATTAATCTCTCTATTTATAATATTTTATGGTTTCTTATTTAAGATCTAATTCTATTTAGAATGCTTTAAGGTTTCCTATTTAATATCTAACTCTATTTAGAATACTTTAGGGTTTCCTATTTAAGATCTAACTCTATTTAGAATTTCCTACATGGGTCTTAAGTGACTCTATGGGCCTTTAATTACTTAATGGGTTTTTAATTAGTTATTGGGTCTTTAATTACGTAATGGGTCTAATTACTTACTGGATCTTTAATTACTTAATGGGTCTTTAATTAGTTTACTAACATATTTTAAAAGTCCATTAAACATTACTAAATACATCCTAATTATTACTAAGACATATTTAAAGGCTTTAATTAATTAGCATGGGCCATTATTAAATAAAGTAAACATTATATTCATGCACAACAACTAATCACATGTATCAAATCAATCAAACTAATAAAAATTACAAATCTAGCAAATAATTAAGGACTAAATAACGAAACATCTTGGTCGTTTCAAACCACCTGGGCAAGGTGGGTTCAGAATTTAGGGTTTTTCACCCAAGGCTATCCTTCTAATCCCATAAGCATGATTGAATGCAGTTCAATGATATCAGAATGTTCATAGGGCTCAATGAGGTTCGAAAGTGTAAAAAACATCTCAATATTATTCACTATGGTCCAAATTTTCTCTTATTTCAAAAGAATTCCAAAGTGTTCGAAAGTGTCAAAGTTTGATTCAAAAGTTCATATTCAGGTTTCAACAGTTAAAAAGGTATCACAAGTGTTCACATAGAAAATCAATTGTCAGTACAATATATTAAATAATATTTAATGTATAATCTGTCAAAGTATATAATGTTCAATCACCAAACTTCATAATTTATTTAATAATAATCTTTGATATGGTAAATCAAAACTTGTAGAAGGTCAAGTTTGAAAATCTTATGAGGCATGGAGAATGGGAGGAGCCGTGCGAACAACGCAAGGGGTGCCCCGATTGTCGTTAGAAATGGGGGCTGGATGTGCAAGGTATGTGGAATGTTAAATTTCAAAAGGAGAATCCGATGCTTTTCGAAGGAGTGCGATGCGCACTTGAGTTCTGGGGTAACTATCACAAACTCTCTTAATTTTAAACCAAGGAGACGGGGAAGGAATGGAAATGGTAAGCTTTCGATTCTTACGAGAAGACCAGAACGCGACCTACAGAACGGATGGACCATCGCTTGGAAACGATACAAAGGGGTTAACTCTTCTTTTCAGACAAAGGCGGTGGAATCGAGCGGGAGGACTGGGACACGAGAGGAGGTCAAGGCTTGGAAGAAAGGGGTTAATACGGTAGGAAAGATACAACAGGGGGTTAGGACGAAACAAGAAGCTTTCATCGCCTCCATCGTGAGGCCGGGGAGATCTTTGCCCACTATTCGAGTTACGGGATATATTTATAGTAAACGAAAAGAAATAAATTGCAACAGCTTGGCCATCATTGATACCAACATCCGCATGCTTAAAGAAGAGGACATTAAAGGCCATATATTACATCTGCTGGGTGAAGGTTTTCAACCACCATTTACAATTTCCAAAATAACAGAAACATGGTTCCTTGCTGCCTTTGCGGTCAAGGTACCGACGGCTATTGACCTCCTGGCTAACTATGGATCATCGGAGCGGGGAGGAAACACCATTAGATGTAGCAGATGGGAGGAGGATAGTTTTACTACAACCGTCCAAAAGATGAGCATGACGGTTTCTGGTTACGTATTTATGGGGTACCACCTTTCCTATGGACCAACGAGGTCCTCAGCGGAATCGGTCGAATGTGTGGAACTTTCCTCGACACTGATATTTGCACTGCTCAGAGGGCGGACGTCGGGTACGCGAGGATCGTCGTTCGACCTTCGAATATTGTCGACATACCGCTGTAGGGAGATATCCTCATTGATGGCAGCAGGTTCCGGTGGTGGAGCGAACTGGAGAGGAACAAACGGACGACGACTCGAACGATGACTTAATATCTTCCGCTCGGGTAAGGGTCGGTGAGATAGAGAATGTAGTGACTACTAACGGTGTAATTTTCAGCGAGACGGGCGAGATTCATGGGGAAATGTAGCACAGGGACGAGACGAAGCTCCCACGTCAACGCTCGCACTCCCGGTCATCACGGATCAGGGGACCCATCGGTTTGATTGGTTGACGTGGCACGTTGAGCTGGAGGGGGATGACAAGGATGCCTCGATCTGTCAGGACAACGACTTTCTCGCAGCTGCAAAACAATACTCTAAAGATGAAAAGGATGCAGAGGTTACCTTTATGACGAGTCAGGGCGTGAAGACGACGGGTCGACACATGTCCCCAGTCTTGAATGATGTGCTTCCTTCCTTAAATACGGATGGTGATGGAAAGGGACAAAAAGGTTTTATCAAGGTTAATCAAAGGCACATCGTGGATGGGAACGAGACACATGGAGAGACAACAATGAAGGAGTTGACCTTGAAGATAAAGGCGACTGCGGGGTGGGACAACTTATTAAATGCTGGGAAGTTGGGTTACTATGACATGTGTCGTTCAAGGGTAACCAAGCCGTGTTCTTCAACGAATTGGGAGGCTTATCTGTCCAAAAATAGGGCAAATGGGGTTAGTTGGTCTCATTCAGTTAATTCCGAGCAAAAAGGCAAAGGGATTGACCTCGACGACTCGGTGAGCCACGCCTCTCTTTCTCACAGTGGTCTGATGGGAGGGCCAGTCATATCCCACATGTTGGGTTGTACCTATAATTGCAGTTGGGTCGACGGACCACGATAGGAACCTCAAGAGTTACGCATGGGTCATAATGGAACTTGTCATAACGGGTTAATGGATGAACCCAGGAGCCCGATGGGCGAGGCAATTAATTATAATCTTAATTTTCTTCAACATGGGCCTTCTAGTCCCAGGGGTCTTTCTAATGATTTCTTTGATTTGGGTTTTCAGGGTATTTGTATTAGGCCGGGTCATAGGATTGAGTTGCAGAGAGGCTCCCCATCGCTCATCGCAGATCTGAGAAGCATGGAATAGGACGACAACTGGGGGGGGTAGAGGGACCGATTGCTTTCGACAAGGAGGTGGATGACAGTGATGGTACGAGATCGAAGAACACAACAAGGGAAGCTGAAAGATTGATGAAATTGGGGATGGATCTAGGGATCACTTATCAAGCGGATAGGCCTTCTCAATTTGTATGGAGAAATTATCGTAAGAGGGAAACAGTTAGCGAAGGTAGATAGGCAAAAAGGTAGAAAGGGTTGTGTCAGAGCGAAGTGGGGTATAAGATCAAAATGGGGATTATTCTACACCAGAGTAAGGACGGGTTAGAGGAAAGGGACTGGGTAGATTGGCCATCCACAGGGGGGGAAAACTTTAGGGTCTGGGTTGCAACTGAGGAGTTTTCGAAGGGGTGACTTTTGTGTCGTGTTATCTGATGATTTTTCTAAGTTGGAATGTTCGAGGCTTAGGCCTCCCTGATAAAAGGGCGTTGGTGAAATCTCTCATTGTCAATCAAAACCCAAAGGTTATTGGGCTGCAAGAAACAAAATGGGGGATAATTAATGATACTATGGTGAGAGCGGTGCTTCCTAGATATGCTTGGGAATGGATTGCGATGGAAGCCGAAGGTTCGAGGGGTGGCATTCTTCTTGCTTGGAATCCGGACTAACATAAATTGATTGATTCGGAGATGGGCAATTTTATGGTGGCCGCTTACCTACAGGACCACAGAATGGCATGGATTGGGTTGCGATAACGGTGTACGGGCCTAATGATAGTAGGAGTAGGAAGGACTTATTTTTTGAATTAAGCACGGTGTTAGGTAGATGGGAGTCCCTGGTGTGCATTAGAGGGAATTTCAACGCCGTCACGAATAACGACGAGAAAAACAAGGGGGCTCTTGATCTTACGGCTACAGACTTGTTTGCGGACTTTATATATCAAGGGGCGTTGTTCTATCTCGGGATGTCGGAGGGAGATTTATGTGGTCCAACGGTCAGGATGACCCGATGCTATGCAAGTTGGATCGATTTATGTGCCAGATTGATTTCCTTGAGGTGGTCCATGATCCTCAGGTTGCAGTGTGCTCTACCACTATTTCAGACCATAGACCAATAGTATTATCGTGGACCGAGCATAGGAGGGAGGGTACGAGGGCGATTCGTTTCAGATTCTGTAATTACTGGCTACGGAATGAGGAGTTCAAGCAGTTTATCCTGATGTGGTGGGCCCAAGTCAGAGGATCTCCTTCATACGTTTTTACTTCCAAACTCAAAAAACTTAAAACCAAAATTAAGGAGTGGAATAAAGAGTTTTGGGAAGTTGAGACAGAACCGAGAGAGGATTTTGGCGGAGATAGTCGAGATGGATAGAGCGAACGAGACGGTCGCATTTTTCAGAGTCTGAGAAAGATATCCGAACAACCCGTAAGATTGAGTTCAACCGGATCGTGCTGCAAGAGGAACAAGAGTGACATAAAAAATTTAAGGTGCACTGGTTAAGGGAGGGAGACGGGAATAATAAGTTCTTCCACATGGTAGCTAATAGAAGGAGGAATCATATTTCTTCAATTACCATCAATGGGACGGTCCATGTAGTCCATGCATACCCTGCCACTATCACGGTCAAAATTGTAGAATTTTTTAAGCAACAATTTAGTTCTGAGGAGATCATCTGACCGCAAATGGACAGGATTCAGTTTTGTTCTATATCGAGTGACGAGGCCGGCGATCTGGAAAGAGTATTCAAGGAAGAAGAGGTTAGAAGGGCCCTTAAGAGTACTGGTTTTAATAAGTTACCTGGACCAGACGGGTTCACTATGGAGTTTTTCAGAAGTTGCTGGTCGACCATTAGAGAGGACTTCATGGCCATGTTGCATGAGTTCCATGAGACAGGAAGGATCAATAAAAGCATGAATTCCTCTTTCTTAGCACTGATACCGAAGCAGGAAGGGGCTACTGCCATTTTTGATTACCGACTGATTAGCCTCATAGGAAATGCGCATAAGATTATCTTCAAGGTCCTTGCTAACCATCTAAAGCGCGTTATTGACCAGTTGATAGCTAATGTTCAAGGTGCATTTATACCGGGAAGGCAACTTATGGATATTGTGGTGGCAGCTTCTGAAACTATGCACTCCGCCAAGATATGCAAAGATAAAGGATGGGTGTTCAAGATCGACATGGAAAAAGCGTACGATAGAGTATAGTGGGACTTCCTCGACTACATCCTCCAAAGGATGGGTTTCGGAGACAAGTGGAGGAAGTGGATGGTGTTATGCGTCGGTTCATTTCTCGGTTCTCATCAATGGAATGCCTCACGGTTATTACAGAAGTAAGAAAGGGTTAGGGAAGGGGGATCCCATATCACCTATGCTATTTAATTGTATAGGGGAGGCCTTACACAATCTATTCATGAGGGCGGAAGAATCCAATTTGATAAGGGGATTTACCACGGCTGACTCGGGCCCGTCGATCTCTCACCTTCAATATGCGGATGATACATTAGTCTTCTGTAATGGAAGCAATGGGGATAGTGAAATTAAGGCGACTAAGGATGTCCAAACGATTTTTGAAGTCATCTCGGGGCAGCGGATCAACCTGCACAAATCCAGTTTGTCAAGGATAAATGTGCCCACAGAGGTAACTGATCGGGAAACATCGGGTGCATTACGGCTCCTTTACCCATTTCATACTTAGGAATCCGTTGGGATTTGGGAGGCGGAGGGTCCGCCTATGGGATACGGTTGTGCAGAGAGTTCAGAAAAAACTGGCAACTTGGAAGAGTAAAATGCTCAGCTACGGAGGAAGGTTGACCTTAATCAAATCGACTTTCGCATCCGTCCCGGTTTTTTGGATGTCATTCCTGCGCGTGCCGACTACTATTAGTTTGAAACTTGAAAAAATTGTAAGGGACTTCCTTTGGGAGAGAGCGGGGGATCGAAAGAAGTTGCATCTAGTCAGATGGGACAAATGTTGCGAGCTAAAAGATCGAGGTGGTCTTGGGATCAGAAATTTAAGGCTTGTAAACAAAGCTCTCTTAGCCAAGTCGGTGTGGAGGAGGGGGGAGGAGGGAGAGAGAAATAAATAGTGGTGCCAAATTGCGTCTGCTAAATATGGGACGCCGGATCATGACACTTCCAACCCCAATCACAGATCCGGCTGGTGGAAGGCTGTCAAAGGATGCGCTCAGGAGGTCCTTGAAGGAACTAAGTTTAGGTGGGGAGATGGTCGCTGTATAAGGCTATGGAAAGATGTGTGGGTTGGGGATCAACCACTATATAGAAGGTTCCCAACTATTTTCGGACTAGCTAGATCTAAGGAGGCGATAGTCAGAAGCTGCGTACTCAGGTCGGAAAATAGTTTGGAACGGAATATATCATTGGGACGTCGTTTGTGGGAATGGGAAAAGGATGAGTATCTCAGTCTCATGAATGTTTTGGGAGGCTTGATCCCAAACACGGGTCATGAAGATATAAGGGAGTGGAAGTATTCGGCTAAAGGGCTTTTTATAGTCAAATCGTTTTACAACAGCCAGAAGTTGCAAGACAGACGAAGCTCAGAGAACACTCTGTGGGCCAGTTTTTGGAACATTAAGATGCCACCAAAAATTAAGTTTTTCGCGTGGCTGGTTGCTAAAAGGAAAGTCCTCACGAGGGATCAACTTATCAGAAGAAACATTCCGGTGATCAACAAATGTTTGCTTTGCATGAGGGGGACGGAATCGGTGGATCACATTTTCCTTCATTGTTCCTTCGTTCGGTCAATTTGGAGTAAACTATTTAAAATTTTCAAACTTGAATGGGTTACTCTGAGGTGGCTGGCTCAAATGATGGAAATGTGAAGAGAGATTAAGCTAGACGATCTGAGGAAAGAGCTGTAGTTGCTAACAGTTAATGCGGTGTTCTGGGTGATATGGTTGGAAAGAAATAGCCGAATTTTTAATCGCAAGGCGAGGCCTTCCTTGCGGATTATTAAAGATGTTAGAGATATTGTGGTCAGCTGGAACACATGCAATTTTAGGGCGCTCAGTGAGGGGCTCAAATACATTCTTAGGCTTTGGGAGTATTGTTGCACGTAGGGCGATGGATAGTGTTTTGGGGTAATGCGGGCTGACGATGGGCTTTGGGGTCTGCACTCTAGGTCTCGGTCCTGTCTCTTCTGGCCCGTGCGGTGAGATTTGAGTGGCATTTGGGGTTTCTTTTCGCTTTACTTTGTTTTGGGTAGTATCTTACTGCCCACCAAGGTATGCTTCTTGTATTCCGTTCTCCGTTTTTGGTTTTTAATATGTCTTTGTTACCTTCTCAAAAAAAAATAAAAAATTGTTGATATGGTGACTTTAATTCCTTGTAGGCTCAATTTCGATGAGAACAGTCTAAAAGTAGGCAAGTCATAATGAATGGGACTGTCATAATATAGGGTCAAATAATTGATACAAAGCCAACCTATGATTTTCTTTTCATAGTACTCATAGATGACCGGATCTAGCCTTTACAGGCCTAACTTCGATGAGAAATGGGCTTGAAACCCTTATTCTAATTGTGTTGGCAGCCATACAATTAATTGTCAAAAGAAGGACTACCAATACCATTTTAGATAGTCAAAACGTGTATACTAAATTATCATACACATCATCATGGTTGAAACAAGTCCTTACATGCTCGATTTCGCTAAGAAACAAGTTGAAAAGCTACACTTCTGTTATAGGGCCAAAAGGGTCAAATGAGGACTTAAAATAAATTTATGGTAGGCCAAAATATGATCAATTATTTTCCATGCGATAATGTTCATCATCACAATCAAAATGAGCTTTCACTAGTCTAATTCTAATAGGAATCGAGCTTGAAATCATAATGTTTACTTTAAGGAAATATGGTCAATAAGGGCATAAAATATAATTTTGAGATGTCAATACCACAGTCACCAAGTCGGAGTTCGACACTAATTCGGAAAGGTTAAAATTCGGAAAAATTCTGCAAGTTCGAGGAGATATTCAGAGGAAAAATTGTTGATAAAAATTTTAAAAATAAGATTTAAAATTATAACAAAAAATTTAAAAAATCACATTTTTTTGAAAAATTCAGGAATAATTCACGATTTTTTGTGAACACACAGATTTTCAAAAAAGGACTAAATGGTCTGAGTGTATTCAAAGCATCAAATTTCATGCTTTATCTCATCGCGCGTGTCAATACGATCAAAATGAGTCTTTACAGGTTCAATTTTGCTTAGAAATGAGCTCACAATCACTTTTTCTACTTTAGGGGTAACATTGTCAGATATGGCGCTAAAAATATAAATTTTTATAATCAACGAGTCAAACGCAATATTTCATTTCATAGTATTCGTTACCACAATCAAAATGGATAGTCACTAGTTGGTTCTGATAAGAAATGAGTCTAAAATCATTAATGCCAATCTAAGGGTGTTTTGGACATGATATACTTACAATATATGTATACGTGTGTGCGCAACATTTAATTTGCCACTACTTGCTCTATTTACTCAACATCTTAAGGAGGTCATCAAATCCAAATCACAAAAGTTTCCTCCTGCACGCCTTTTCTTCTTCTTTCTTAAAGAAACAATAATGGAGGAGGGTTTCAAAATAGAAAGTTCAAGGAGCACCACCCGCAAGCTTGATGGTCTAACCACCGACACCAATCAACTAGGTCTATGACATCCCCAAACTTATACACCAAATCAATGTGCTCATCTAGAGACGTCGCATTACTTGACATACATAGGGCTACAATAAATAAAGATGATATAGAATAATGATCCGCGTAAGCACAATGAAATAAAAGCTAAAACAAAATCCATAACAATATATATGAAAATATAACTGAAATAAAAATCATCATCGAATTCGAAACATAAAATCCATAAGCACTTGTCCTATCAACTATTGTATCTCAAAACCAAAATAAAGCAAACATCTCTCATCTCTCCAAATGAAAGAAATAGTAAATCTCAATTCTTAAAGCATCCTTCGTCAAGATCTCGATTCACGTCTGCTATAATAGTGTCTCCAATCTCTGTGTCAACTCCCAACCCTGATCATCTCATTGTGAGACAATGAAGATGTAAGTTCAAAGACTTAATATGTGTTAGTTATAGGATCTCTAATATTAAGAAATCCATAGAGATGCTTAAAACAAATTATAAGATAATGAAGTGATAAACAAAAACAATATCATGACAACATAAAAGACAATAAGAATAATAAACCACATAGTATATGTGAATCAATGAAGAACAATAAATTAAATGAGTCTGACAATGTGACTTGTCTTGTCTTCAAGTGTGGTTCAATTTCGATTGTCTTATTAATGCATGCACAACATGAATCATGCGTAAACATGATCATCATATATGGTCCACCATTCTAACCGCTTTCTTACTTGGCTGTGGGGAGGTACATAACTACTGAATTATATAATGGCCATCTTATTCATTTTAGGTTACTTGCCTATTGAGTCCGGCTTCTACGGCTTACAATGGTAACCTCATTTACGTAGCTTATTAGTATGCATGCTTACATCTAGTTAACTTTCTTTTCTTTACTCATGATATAGTTATAACATTAGACCCATAGACTCATGTTCTACTCAAGTCTTGTCATAGTGCTCTTTTTGTTATTCATTAATCATTAAATGGTATTTGATGTAAATAAGGACCTAAATTATCCTGACCCAACTTTCTGAGCAGTTTCCGTAACGACTTAGTTTCGATTCGAAACTCTTAGTTTGGGTATTTAACCATTTTGTAATGAATTAAAACAAGTTAAACGGAGTGGGTCCATACTTTATTAAATTAATGAATTTCAGAGGAGATTCAGATCTACCTTAGCATGAGTACCTATTTCTAAATATTAAAAATCCTATGATTTTTCCATACCCTCTAATCGGATCGTCGATTTGATATAGAACTCGATCTATTAATCCGATCCAAAGCTTCAACACTTGAATCCTTGATCAAACTCGAAATCCCTTCGCATTCCTCAAACCAAACCTTCAAGTCTTCTTCTCTCTTTCTCTCTCTAGAGCTCATTATTTCTCTCTCTAAAAGTGTAAAACTCAAAAGTTCTCTCTTCTATATTTATAATAATTAAAGTTTCCTGATTTAAATCTAATTCTAATTAGAATTTCCTACATGGGTCTTAATTGATTCCATGGGCCTCTATAATTGCTAATGAGCCTTACTAATGGCTCTTAGTAATGGGTCTTTACTATAATGATTCTAATGGGCTTTATTAGTTTACTAACGGGTCTTAAAGGCCCATTAATTATTACTAGTGGCACACAAAAATTTCTAACATTTATTTAAAATCCTTTAAGGTCTATTAATTAGATTAATTAGTTATCATTGGCCATAATTAAATGATATAGACATTGTGAAATAACTAAGTGTATCAAATCAATCAAACAAATCATAATTACAAATTTAAGCTAATAATTAAGATCTAATTAAGCGTAAAAATCTCGGTCGTTGAAAGGCCGGCCACCGGCTATCGACTGGTGGGGTCAGTGGCCTTTGCAGCGACCAAATCACCATAGGCGAGAGCCCCAAACGTGGGTTCTAAAAAGCTGTTTTAAAGGTATAAGAATCCTCAAAATTTCTTTAAAAAAATTCTACAATTATTCCAAATTAGGTAATTCCCGAGTCATCATTGACATCAAATATTTCTTCCTCACCCAACCATTCATCACATTCACTACACTCATTTCCAATAATCGATAACAATTGCATATCATTGTACAATTTAAAGTACACTAAAAAGCTTAAAAGGGTCAACAATTCCATATCTTTAGTTTACATCTTATCTCCAATCACTAGTTCACTAAATAGTTTCAATTGAATAAAGCTTCATCCAAGACTCAAACAAAATTACTTCTTGCTGCAATTAATCTTAACTCACAAGATAATCATCAAGTTTAACTCACAATTGCTTAAATAAACTAATGAAAAAGGAAAAATTAATGCAAAATCATCAATAAGCGAGTTACCTACCAAAATTATCTCTTGTCCATCTCTTTTCTGTTCTCCTTTCTCATATTTTCTTTTCTATGGAAAACAAATGGGTAAAGAAGGCATTACAGAGGCAGTGCAAAAGGGGGCTTAAATTCACATGTTATGCCTCAACATGCAACAGTTATTTTTAACATTAACACTTAACTTGTGATCATACTCCATTACAATCTTAATCATCGATCTTCCACCACTTATTCATATTGCCAAAATTTTATGCCATCAACAATCCCATTGGGTAATCATGATAATCCTGCTCATTAAAGTAGCCCATTTTATATCATCAATCCCATTGGGTAATCACGTTAACCCACTTGGGCGATCTTGTGCCACTATCTAATTCAAGATCCTTCATTATTATTCCCATAAGGCAATCTTAATCATCAATTAGTAGGCCATCATATCCTTACATCCACCCTTATGTCATGTAAATCACTATAATTCATTAAATCAACTCTCACGTGATTCATTTATAATCTTTCTCTTCAACTATCAAACTAAGCGGTGAATACAAATGACTCAAAAGTGATTAATCAATATAAATGAGTCATCCACAATATAGTGATAAATTTAATCTTCATATACCGTTCATCTACGGCCATCACTTTGATTGGTCAATTTATGCCATTAATCAAGTGAACAATCTAGGCCAATTAGCCAAATAATCATTTTATAAATCACTAAAGCCATTGAGTAGGGCGGCTCCAAAGCCTCCAATAAAAAACGACTACCATTAATCAAAGTAACCTATCAAAAATGCACATCTAAGGGCACTTAATGTTTCATGTACGAAGTATCTCTAACATAATGAGTATATATCAAAGTAAAATTCTTACAACTTCTTACAAGAAGACAAAACCATAGGTATTTTTTAAAGGATGTAATTTTTTATTCAAAAAAATGTTTTAATGAAGTGCGAATAGACTGCATTAAAATAAGTTTCTAACAGAAAAAAAAGGTTTTAGGGTTCATGGTTAAAATGGGACTATGAAATCCAATTGTGATCAAATCGTGGGGTTCATGTAAATCGTACAATTCAAATCACTAAATCGTTCGATACATGTTAAAAGAAGATCCATATGTGAATTGATCGTTTTGCATCGATTCGATCTAAATTTTAGGAAGCAAATTGCGAATCGTATGATACTGTTAAAACTAGGCCAAATGGATGCCTTGATGCTTTTGATGGAGCATAACTATTTTAATCCAATCACTGACAGATATGTGGCTGGGCATAAAATATAGAGTAGACAATCTTAATCGTGGTATGTAGTAGAAATCATAATCTTCAGTGAATACGGATCTCAATTCCATATTTCTCCTGTAGGGAGATGCAATCAGCTACAATTCACTTAGCGCTATTTGCTCCTCCTCCCTTTTAATTGGTCTACATTGCAGTCTTTGTCTATGGGTTTCAATGTTTTGGATATGTTATGTTGCCAATTTTAGTAATTTTCTCAGGGATCAAATTTATTCCTTTCATTTTCTATCCTAATTGAAGGTTGTTGCACAAACAATGGTTGGAGATTTTCCATATGAAGGGACAACAAATGTGACGGAATTTCTTCTCACATCAGCTACATGGGGATGGTACAAAGAACAAGTTGGGGTTTGGAGCAACAACTCCTTTACTGAGTTCGGTTTGCTGGAGCAAATCAACACCACAAGGGATACTAGTGATTACTTATGGTACACTTTAAGGTAAAAGAAAACCAATTTTAACTGTTTCTCTCAGATTGAGTGCATCTGATTGCCTACAAATAAAAATATGCTAGTTATGTAGCATTGTTGCATATTTTCTAATAAAATGAGTTTGGGCATGGATTTTTAGACAAATCAATGTTCTTAAAATCATCGGGCGGGTTTGAGCGATTGGGGGAATGTTCGGGTGGAAATCGTTGGGCGGTGCCCGGACGGGAGCCCCATGATTCGGGTGCCGCTATATATATATATATATATATTTATTTATTTAATCATAAATGTATATATTTTAATATATACATTCAATTTTATATCTATGAAAAATACAACATTAGATTAGACTATAAGAGGCTTAGAGCATCAAAATAAATTATTATTTTTCAAAATAAAAAACATTTATGATTCAAGTTCAAACACACAATCACTTAGAAAAGAAAAGTTTAACCGCACAATTCCACAATAACTTAGCCCAAAATGAAATATCACTTATATAGACAGCAGTGTTCATTCCAAATTTTCATCATCTAAATCATCTAACGGTTCATTTTGAAGTTCTTCGTCATCGGAAGGAGTAAACTCAATATTATCATCCCCTTCATTTGTTAGCTCTCCATCTACATCCTCTTCCATCTATTTCCCTCCATATCTGTGCTACAGATCTGGTGCTCCTCCTTGGTTGTGCTTCTACATTTGCACCCGAAGCCTCGCCAACAAGACCCCATGTTAATGACTCACCGGGAAATACTTGTTCTTCATTGGGGTCAATTAACCATTCAAACACCCCTTCATTGTCTTCAGAAGCTAAAGCATCTCCTTTCTCCTTTCCTTTAGAGTTGCGGTCTAGAAGCTTTGTATTGAATTGCACATACACTAAATCATTCAACTTTGATGTCCCAATTCTATTTCATTTTTTCGTGTGAATCTGTGTAAATAAAATAATAAATAAAATTATGAATACTTGAAAATATAATTATATATACATAATTATAACATAAATAAATAATTAAAGTCTATTACCATCTCAAAAGTACTCCAATTTCTCTCGCATCTAGAAGAGTTACATGTCAAATTAAAAATTTGTATGGCCATCTTCTGCAAGTTAGGAGCATTCACACCATACATTTCCCACCAAGTAGTTGTTAATCAATTTTAAAAAATAAATTAATTGACTAGAAACATTAGCTACTTATATAGTTATATTACTCAATTGAAGATTTGAAACTTATAAAATAAGTTAAATAAACTTAGGTTAGGCCTCTTATGAATCAATTGAAGCTTCTTCTCCACATTCCTTTGCCTAATTAGCATGAGATCTCCAAAAAGGTTTTTAACGTCCATAAAATAACCCATCTCATCCATAATCTGGCCACTAACTTCGGGATCAATAAATTTTGATATGCAATCATTCACTCCTTTCATAAACCATTTAGCTCGTCGAATTTCCTCTCTTTCTTTGTAATAGTAGAAAGCATTCAAGTGGTGTCCCCCCGCAACCAATGGATGTTCAAGGTGTTTTTTAAGTATTTCTTCAATAATTTTTATCACCGCTCCAATTTGAGCCTCATTGTTTTGGAGAGAGTTCTTAATTTCATTTTTTGCGTCTTCTATGGAAGCCTAAATGAACCCCATTGAAGGGACATCCGAATCAACCATTCATAACATTTTTATGGGCGACTGAAAGACTTTCAACGAGTACATCACATCATTCCACAAAGTAGTGCTCAATATAATACTCTCTGCTTATTTTCTTGACTGTTCCATGTTCCATCTGCATTTCTTCCATTCATCAGACGAGAACATCTCCCTCAACTTGAGCCTCAACTTTAAAAAGCTCTGTAAACTAAGGTATGCAGTGGCAAAGCGTGTGACCCCCGACTCTAACAAGATCTCTTTTTTTCGTCTTCTTCCACATCATACTCAATACCCTCACGTGGTTGTATAAAACTGTGGACACAGTCTTTGCCGTTTGAACGACCCTCTTTACCTTCAGTAGCTTCCCAATATCCCCAAACATTAGATCTATTGAATGCGCAACACAAGGAATCCAATAAATCTTTGAGTAATGTACTTTCAATACCTTCGCTGCAACTAAGTTATTTGCAGCATTATTAGTAACTACCTGCATAACATTCTTCTCTCCCACTTGTTAGATGCACTTCTCAACCAATTCATAAATGAATTGTGCATCATGAACATCAGCTGACACTTCAACCGACTATAGAAAATTCGTTTCAGAACGACTGTGTTAAGAGATTCATTATACTTCTCCCTTTCTTGTTTGTCCATGTATCCGTTTTATGGAACAGCCAAGTCGTTCCCATAACTCCTTATGTGAGATCAATTTCTTCTTAATCTCTTCAACTTCATTCGCCAATAAAGTATTCCCCAATTGAAAATATGAAGGGGGAATGTATCCTATACCATATTGGCCTATTGCTTCACACATCTTCAAGAAATATTTACTGCAAATTGTGTGAAAAGGGATACCGTTTACATAAAACCATCTTGCAACATGGCTATCTACACGTCCCTTCAGCTCCTTTGTAAGCTTCTCTGGAATAACTATTTGACGTAATTTTTCCATTCCTTTTACTTCCTCCAATGATTTACGGGCCACAAAACTATCCATTGGCCCTTGGGTGTGTGGTTTCTTTCAGAAGAAATAAATTTTTTTTTCTATTTATCTCATCACCACTAGAACCGGAGTCCCTGTCACTCTAAATCATCACAACTCTTGTAATGATTGAACTTCTTTCTCCTTTGCATCTTTCTTTTGTTTAATCGAATTCAAAATAGTAAGCATCTCTTGTCTAACATCTGCTGGTACCGAAATGCAAGAGGCAATGTCTCCCTTAATACCGGCGATGTGTTTCTTCAATCGGTTGATGCTTGTCGTATATTCCTTCTTGCAATCAAGGCATGTAATCTTTCCAGCACTTTTGGATCCTTTAGAAATCAGTGTTTCCAATCAGGATCGTCTTTTTCGTTTCCGGATGCACCAGTTGATGCTATAGAAGACGACATATCTTTTAAAAAAAAATTTCAATAAATCAATGGTCATATAAACAAAATTTCAATACAATTTGCACAGTGCCACAACCAATTTATGATAAACTATAAAGCAGTCAATGATCGTAGCTCTATATATATTTCTAATATTAATATATATCGTTGAATGGTTAGGTGCCCCAACGGCCAACGGAGTACGCTGAATAATTATATCTATATCTATATATATATATATATATATATATATATATATATTAGTATATATTCTGAAATAGATATAACGATATATATTCTCAAATATTATATATATACAAATTTTATTTGAATATAAGTATATTTAAGTATTATTATATATAAATATATTAATTTAGTATACATATATTAATATATTATATATATATATTAATATCGTATACATATATATATATATATAATTAGATATTTATATTATTATATATATTAGTACATTAGAGTTATACACAGTCACATCACACTGAGCACAACATACATAGTCACACACACACACACAATATTAACCCAATTGACAAATTGATAAATTATCATGTCATGATGTGGTTTGTTTTTCTTCCATTATCTTATATATATATATATATATATATATATATATATATATATGCTGCTCATTGGCACACAGTCACACACATACTGTCTCACATATATGTTATTTTTTTAGTATAAATAAAGTACAACATACATTTTACTATTTTAGTATATATATAATTATATATATACTAATATATATATATATATATATATATATATATATATATATCTGTGTGTGCGTGTGTGTACTGTCTGCCTGTCACTGTGCAGGAAAGAAGAAAAAAAAAAGTTATAGCCAATCCATGCAGGATCAGAAGATGAGAAGAAGAATAAGATGCAAAAAAACTCAGAAAAAAGGTGAAAAAAAACAAAAAAAGGAAGGGAAAAAAATTAGAAAAAAAAAAAAAAAACTTGCTGCTGCTGTCGGATTGTTGTCGGAGGGTGCTGCTGCCACCCTGCTGGAGCTTCGAAGAAGAAGAAGAAGAAAAGATAATGGCTGCAAAAAAAAAAAAAAAAATTAATACAGAGCCACAGAGGACTGGAGATGAAGAAAAAAAAAATACTTGCCGGAGCCGGAGATTTGCTGCGCGCCGGCAAGAGGATCACCTGATCCCTGTGCATTGAAAAAGAATAAGAACATATTATACATAAAAAAAATATACAAAGAAGGAAAAAGGAAAAAAAAAAAAAAACTCACCGGAGGGTCACTGGTGCTGTAGAAGAGCCGCCGGTGAGGTGCTGTGGAAGCAAGGAAGAGAAGCAGATATAAAATCCCTAAGGCCCCCTTCGATTTGCAATGAAAAGGCAAAAAAAAAAAACTATATATATATATATATATATATATATATATACCATCCTCCAACCTTCCACGTGGAGCTCCACGTGGCACCCAAAACACTTTTTGGGTGCCACATGGCCCTTGGGTGCATTGCCTAGATCATCTTTGAAGAAAAAAAAAAAAAACTCATCTCCAACCTGTATATTTTGACCCGTGAAATGTGGACCAATGAAAACCATCAAACTTTGACTTGTGGGTTTTAAATTTATTTTTCGAAATTTTTTTTTTAATATTGATCTAAATTGTCCACTTGTGCTCCACGTGGCACCCAAAAAGTGTTTTGAGTTCCACGAGGAGCTCCACGTGGATTTTGGAGGACGGTCACCGTCCTCTATTGGAGGACCTAACCGGCTCCCATATATATATATATATATATATATATATATATATATATTCGCTTGATTTTGGACCCACTCGGGTGAGCGCCCAACGCCTAACCCACCGCACTAACCGCCCCAAGCTAAACCGAATCGGCTAGGGACAAGATCTGCCCGGGCGGCCACCCCAACCAATTTTTGAAACACTGAGACAAATGCACCTTTTGTTTCTTTACTTGACCTCAATGTTACACGGTTTCTAAGAGCGAAATCTTACTATCCTTTATTTAAATCTTCAATTCCAAAAACTAGCAGGGCCCATACTGCATAAAGTTTGGTGTTTATTCTAAGTTTGAGATCATTACGAGAGTTTATCTTTCTGAGTTTTGACTTTATATTGACGGGGACGCTGAGTACGCGAACATTGGTTTTAGATCGTATCACTTTTACCAGCATTGGAAGAAACGAAGAGGAAGCCTGAGTGCTACAGGTATAGGAGGAAAAAGGAGGCAAAATACGTCAACAGACGACGGACGTCCGTAGGCTCAGGACGGACGTCAGGAAATTAGAATGCTCACTGTTATGGGTCTGAGTCCATAAGTCACGGACGTCCGTGACCTTAGGACGGACGCCTGTGAATGTCGTCCACCTAGCGACGGGATTTTCGTATTTTCGGCTGAAATGACCTTTTTAGTATTTTATTATTATGACTCTTTAATTCGAATTATTTTTGGTTGCCTATATAAGGAGGCTTGTAAAAACAATTAATTTAGTTTTTTGAATATTGAATGGGCTTTTGCTTAGTGGAGAGAGATTCTTCTTCCCCGTGATGGGTTTGGTGTGAGGCCAAGGGAGTGATTCCCATCTATTTTCTTTGATCTATTAGTATCTTTGCTATCTTTCAATCTCTGTCTTGCTTTAAACCTTGATCAACTTGTTTCGCATTCTAAACCCTAATCTATTAGTTTCTTAATCCCAAAACCCTAAACCTCTTCTGAAACCCTAAATCATAACCATAAACCTATTACAAAACCAGAAATTTATTCCACAACCCTAGTTCGAACCCGTGAATCTACAACGAATCGGTGACGAACACCCAAGCCTGGAAAAGCTAGAGTTCTATCTCTAGGCCTTATCCCGCCTTAAATCTAATGGTACTTGTGCATCGGACTGGACTCCGGCTGGATCTCGTGTGATCTGCCCATCCGAATCCTCAGAACTTGAAGGTATCGTTTTAATTTTGAGATTAAGATTGAATTCTTTATTTAATTTTGGTAAATTTTCATCCAATCATGATTCACGCATTTTAGGGTACCATCCTGCGTCAGTTTTGGTATCAGGGCCCTAGGTTTCTAGGTTAGGGCATCTTTACTTGTCATATATATTTTGTTGCATTGGTTTCTTTCTGTAAGTCCATATTGCATTTCATATTAGAACCTTAATAGACCTCTGTGATCACCATGGCTTCGAATGAGGTTCTCGATACTCTTAGAGCTATGCGAGAAGAGTTGGGTGCGATTAATGCGCGACTAAATACCATAGAGCAGGCCCAGACAACTCTAGGGACTTTTAATGAAAGCTTGTGTGATCGAATCAACCAGTTAGATGGGTTTGATGAGCACCATGATCAGCACCAAGAGCGTGAAGGTCCACGCTTTGAACGCAATGGTCGCCAAGATGATTGGAATCGGAACCGTAGGGATTATCGTAGAGATGACTACAACCCCGAAGTGCAACTCCTCAAGAATGTCATAGTTGACATTCCAACCTTCGATGGAAGAATGGACCCTGCAGCCATCCTCGATTGGCTTTCCGACATGGACCAACACTTTGATTGGTATGGCATGAATGACAACCATTGTGTCAGACTCGCTAAAATGAAATTGGTTGGTCAAGCTCGACTTTTCTGGCTCAATGTCGAGCGCATTAGGGTGAATGCGGGTTGTCCTCCCATTACCCGTTGGGACGACATGCAGGAAAGACTTACTGAGATGTATGTTCCTTTATCATACCACCGGCGCCGCCTCGACTAGTGGCAAAGCTTACGCCAAGGTGGTATGCCCGTAACCGAGTGCATTGACAAATTCGAAGAATTCATGATGAGGGCCAAGGTATCGGAAGACCCTGAAATCACTCTCTCTAGATTCCACACCGGATTGCAATTTGAATTGCAAAAAGAGTTTATTTCTCACCTCGTGGAAACACTTGAAAGATGTTATGCCGTTGTTCAGGATCTTGAACGGTATTTGAAAACATCGGTGGTAAGGCGAAGCGAGCCACAACAGATTGGTCATCGTTCCGGAGAGGGACGATTTAATGTTGGAAACCAGCCTCCCAAACCTACACAGTCTGTCCCTACCAATGCGAGGTTTGAAAAGGGAAAGGGTGTAGTCGGAGATTCCTCAAGGGGTAACACTCACGTTAAATACTATAAATGTCACGGGATGGGACACTTTGCTGCGCAATGCCCTACAAAAGACCCCTAAAGGAATCTCTTCATTGAGGGAGAGAAGGATGAAGGTGATATAGTGGTTGAAGAGGAAGTGTTTGAGCCGGACAACACACACAGTGATGAGGAGGGTGATTGTAATGGCCATGCTTTAGTTGTGAGGTTTGCCCTTGCACAACCTCAGCGGGATGAGAAGGATGACTGACGAAGGGAGAACTTCTTCCACACTTTTGCGAGATAAAAGAGTTGCAAGGTCATCGTGGATAGCGGTAGTTACACCAATGTAGTGTCAACTCACACCATACGTCGCTTAGGGCTTACACCTGAAGCCCACCCGAGACCCTATAAAGTTGCATGGGTAGACTCTTCATCCATTCCCATGTCGAAAAGGTGTCGTGTACCGATTCAGATGGGTTCTTATTCGGACACCTTACGATGTGATGTGGTGCCAATAAATGTGGGCCATATCATTTTGGAAAGGTCGTGACTCTACGACATGGACGTGACTCTCTTTGGTCGATCAAATATATGCACGTTCATACATAAGGGCAAGAAGATTACTTTACACCCTCTGCCTCCTAAAACACCATCGACCACCAAAGTCGAGAAGAAGGGCGAGACTTCAAAATCTATCAATATTGTGAACCCTTCGGAACTTGAAAAGGCTTTTATGGATGAGAACGTGGTCTACGTTTTCATTACCGTTGAGAAAGCTCCCGAATCGGTGAGCGAGAACTCCAAGGAGGTTGAGCCGATCTTGAACGAATTTGTAGATGTCTTCCTAGAAGACTTACCTAATGAACTCCCTCCTATGCGTGACATCCAACACGCAATCGACTTGGTTCCCGTATCTACCCTACCAAACCTGCCCCACTACAGGTTGAATCCGGTTGAACATGCTGAGTTGACTCGACAAGTTAATGAGTTCCTTCAAAAGGGGTTCATCCAAGAGAGTCTGAGTCTGTGTGCCGTACCTGCCCTACTCACTCCTAAGAAAGATGGTACATGGCGCATGTGTGTGGATAGTCATGCAATCAATAAGATTATGGTTAAGTATCGGTTTCCCATACCAAGGCTCGATGACATGCTAGATATGATGGTTGGTGTCATTATCTTTTCAAAGATAGACCTCAAGAGTGGCTACCATCAAGTCCGAATCCGCCCCGGTGATGAGTGGAAAACCGCCTTTAAGACCAAAGCTGGTCTTTATGAGTGGATGGTCATGCCTTTTGGGCTTTCTAACGCCCCGAATACTTTCATGAGACTCATGACCTAAGTGTTGAGCTCGTTTCTAGGCAAATTCCTGGTATATTTCGATGACATCTTGATTTATAGTCATGACAAGAATTAACTCTTGAACCACCTTAGGCTGGTTTGTAAAGGGCTAGAAGTTATTTGCGAACCTCAAAAGGTGTACTTTCATGCAACGTTCCGTTGTCTTCTTGGGATTCATTATCTCGGCTGATGTTATGGTTGCGGACCCTAAAAAGGTTAAAGCCATTGTGGAGTGGCCCAAACCTAAGATCATACACGATGTCTGTAGCTTCCATGACTTGGCTACCTTTTATTGCCGCCTGATCAGAAGCTTTAGCACCATCATGGCCCCAATCATTAATTGCATGAAAAAGGGGATTTTCATTAGGGCAAAGCGGCGACGAAAGCCTTCACCGAGATCAAACAATGGATGAATAGTGCGCCCGTCATGCGTTTACCGGACTTTTCCAAAGTCTTCGAAGTCGCATGCGACGCTTCGGGTATGGGCATAGGAGGAGTGCTTAGCGAAGAAGGTCACCTAGTGGCCTATTTTAGTGAAAAACTTAATGAAGCAAAGCAAAAATACTCTACCTATGACAAGTAGTTCTATGCAACATGGGTTAAAATGCCGGAAAACCGGTACGTATCGTCCGGTAAAAAAACCGGTACGTACCGGACGATACGTACCGGAACAGTAAAAAACCGGACGATACATTGAATGTATCGTCCGGTATTACACATATAAAAGGGCGATACGGTACTTTTAATGTACCGTACCGTCCACCTCCGATACCGATACGTATCGTCCGATACGTATCGGTATCGGACGATATTTTGATCCATGCTATGCAATCATCCGATCTCTTTGGTATTGGAAGCATTACCTTAGACCTCAAGAATTTGTGTTGTTCTCTGACCATGAAGCCTTACGCTTCCTTGCTTCACAGAAAAAGTTGAACCTGAGGCACGCGAATTGGGTCGAGTACCTTCAAGGGTTCACATTCGTGTTAAAGCATAAGGCCGGTGTTGAAAAAAGGGATGTTGATGCGATTAGTCGTCGGGTTTTACACTCTATGAGCACCAAGGTCGTCGGGTTCGAGCGATTAAAGGATGAGTACCTCGATTGCCCGAATTTTGGGGTAGAGTACATTGCTCTCCTTAGTTACCCTACCAGCACCGACTCCGCGTACACCATCTAGGATGGGTACTTGTTTAAAGGCAATCGCCTTTGCATCCCTCACACTTTATTGCGTGACTTCCTCATTTGGGACTTACATGTCGGAGGGTTAGCCGGGCATTTTGGGCGTAATAAAACTATTGCGCTCGTAAAGGATAGGTTCTTTTGGCCTAGCCTAATGAGAGATGTTGCCCGAGTCGTCAAACATTGTCGTACTCGCCAAGTGTTAAAACAAACAAAACAAAATACCGGCTTGTACACCCCGTTACCCGTGCCACACACACCGTGGCAAGATCTCTCAATGGATTTCGTGTTCGGACTTCCCAAAATCCCAAGGAAGCACGATTCATCTTTGTTGTGGTGGACCGATTTTCCAAAATGGCCCACTTCATACCTTGTTCTAAGACCTCATATGCGTCCCATATTGCTAAGTTGTTTTTCGCGGAGGTCGTGCGACTTCATGGGTTGCCCAAAACCATTGTGTCTGATAGGGATGTTAAGTTTACTGACTACTTTTGGAAGACCCTTTGGCACATGATGGGCACATTGCTCGAATTTTCGAAGGCCTATCACCCTCAAACGGATGGCCAAACTGAAAACACTAATGGGAGTCTGGGGAATCTCCTTCGCAGTCTTGTCGGTGATCATGTTAGGACCTGGGATACCATTTTACCCTTAGTTGAGTTCGCCTATAATAATTATGTCAATAGGTCCATAGGCATGAGTCCCTTTGAGGTTGTACATGGTCATAGGCCTAGGACACCTTTAGATTTGATCCCCATGTCAGCGTCGCATAGAGTGGCTGATTTCGCAGATTCATTTGCATAACACATTCATAGCTTGTATGTCGAAATTAAACAAAAGATTAATTCAAGCAACAATCAATATAAATTATGTTGATGCTCACAGGCGTTTCAAGGAATATCAGGTGGGTGATCAAGTGATGGTCCGAATTAGGCGTGAGCAGTTCCCATCGGGATCTGCAAAGAAGCTCCAATCTCGAGGCGTTGGACCTTTTAGAATTTTGGCTGAGTGGTCCTAATACATACGTGCTTGAGTTTCCTCCGGGTATGGGGGTTAGTTGAATGTTCCATGCGGAGGACTTGGCTCCTTACTTGGGTTTCACTTCACCCTCTGAAAACCCACTCCAGCCACCTCATAGCCCCAACCCAACCTTGCAGCCCGTACCTCTTCCTTCCCCAAGCAGACAAAGAAAAGATGAGATAGAGGATATAATAAATGATCATGTCGTATCCACATAAGATGGGGGTTTCCAGAAGTACTTAGTTAAATGGGTTGGAAAATCGGAGTCCGAAAACACTTGATCCACGAGAATGAGGTTCGGCTATTGAACCCCGATTAGATCAACATCTACCACAAGCGCGTTTCATCGGTGATGAAACCTATTTGGTCCTGGGGAATTGACGGGGACACCGAGTACGTGAACATTGGTTTTGGACAGCATTGCTTTTACCGGCGTCGGAAGAAACAAAGAGGAAGCCCGAGTGTTACAGGTCCAGGGGGAAAAAAGGAGGCAAAATACGTCAACAGACGATGGATGTCCGTGAATGTCGTCCGCCCAGCGACGGGATTTTCGTATTTTCAGCTGAAATTGCCATTTTAGTCTTTTATTATTATTAGGACTCTTTAATTCGAATTATTTTTGGCTGCCTATATGGCTTGTAAAAACAATTAATTTAGTTTTTTGAATATTGAATGAGCTTTTGCTTAGTGGACAGAGATTCTTCTTCCCCATGATGGGTTTGGTGTGAGGCCAAGGGAGTGATTCCCCTCTATTTTCTTTGATCTATTATTATCTTTGCTATCGTTCAATCTATGTTTTGCTTTAAACTTTGATAAACTTGTTTCGTATTCTAAACTCTAATCTATTAGTTACTTGATCCCAAAACCCTAAACCTCTTCTGAAACCCTAAATCAATCAGAACCATAAACCTATTACAAAACCATAAATCCATTCCACAACCCTAGTTCGAACCCGTGAGTTTACAACGAATTGACAACGAACACCCAAGCCTGGAAAAGCTAGAGTTCTATCTCTAGGCCCAATCCCGCCTTAAATCTAACGGTACTTGCGCATCGGACTGAACCCCAACCGGATCTTGCGTGATCTACCTATCTGAATCCTTAGAACCCGAAGGTATCGTGATAATTTTGAGACTAAGATTGAATTTCTTTATTTAATTTCGGCAAATCTTCATCCAATCATGATTCAATATTTTAGGGTACTGTCCCGCGTCATCTATTTATTTTGAAAGAATAGAGATGACCCACCATCCATAATATTATATATATATAATCTTATAAGAAGATGCATGCTTTAATATATTTTAGGTCCTCATATAAGGTTATGCTTCTTTATTTTGACAGTATTGTTGTGAATGAGAAACTTCCCCTCAGCAAAGAGAAGGAAGCATTTCTACATGTTGAAAGTCTGGGACATGCAGCATTTGCCTTTGTGAACAAAAGGCTTACAGGTACATATGAATACAAGAAAGTTAGAATCTGATTTTCTTTGATAAGTAACACCACAATTAAAAGGGTGAGAATTACGAAGGAAAATTCGCCACTTTGAACAATATATCAAAAAATGCACTCCCTAACATAAGAGTTTGCTAGAGAATTCTCTTCCATCCATGCTATCAAGTATCGGCTGATACAGATACGTTTCACCGATACATATTGGTTTTGTGCAAACCGATACTGATGCCACCCCGATCCCCGTATCGGTGTTGTATTAGTATCAGGTATAGGCCGATACAACACTGTATAGGTCGGTATGTCTCGTTATCGGCCAATACAGCTCTGGTATTGGCCGAGGCCTTCCAAATTTAATTTTTTTTTTTTAAATGTTTCATTTTTATTACAAATCGAATAGTTTATTGATAGATCTTTTATGATACTTTTAAGACTATAACACATCCCATTTTCTAACATTTTTCAGATTTGTTTTAAATAAAATAAAATAAAAAATACGCCGTATCAGCATATCGGCCAAGACCTATATGTATTGGCGATGCATATATGTCCTCCATGGACCAATAACGAATACCGAATGTGAGTTTGATACCTTGCTTCCATCAACACCAGTGAAATTTGTCTTGAGGTCACTCCTTGGAAAAGAATTATAACTTTGATATGTGATCCCATTTTTTTTTTTGGTTGTCATTCTTGGGCACCTATTCGCTCCTTTGCAGCTTCCTGAACTACAATCTTTTATTGATATCATGTTTGTGATGAAATTGACTACTCTATAACCACTCACAAGGCAAAGTTAGATTCTTAAACAGTTCAAAAATCATTTTGTAGGGCCTTCTGTCCAAGTGACTTTCTAGTTTAAATTGCATGCTTATATATTTATATGGGCATTGAGTTTTGTTTCTTCTATACCGAGAATGTAATAATGCAACAACATTTTAAAATTCAGTGATCTGATTCATGACTTACCATGGGAGACTTCAATCAAGTGGTTGGAAAAGTGAGTCCCAAAGAGTAGATATTTGGACAGAACAAATGAACTAGTAGTTTGAGTCTGTTCCTAGTAAAAAGTTGTTGATTTTGCAGCAAAAACTAGAAGGAGCTATTAAGAAAAGAAAGCGGGTTTGCTTCACTGACTCCTAGGTTGTAAACAATGAATTTGTGGAAGAAGATACTACTCAAGGGCATGTGTCACCTAATCTCTTTTGACTTAGAGCACTAATTTCTTTGTTGCTCGTCAGTTGTACATTGTGCATTTATCATATACGTATATCGGTTCTGATACAACATTTTTGGATATTATTGTTGGATTTGTCCCACATTGGCTGTGGGCTGGCCCTTCTTGGGCTCTTTATATAATATAGGCACTCCTCACCTTATAAGCCGGTTTTGTGAGGTTGAGTTTGGCCCATGGAATTCTACATGGTATCAAAGCTGTTTTTTCTCCCCACGTCACCCATTTCTTGTTCGCGTGATTTGGCTCAATCTCGCCAACACGTGCGGGGGCGTGTTGGATTTTTCCCACGTTGGCTGTGGGTCGGCCCTTCTTGGGCTCTTTATATGATGTGGGCACTCCTCACCTTATAAGCCAGTTTTTTGAGGTTGAGTTAGGCCCATGGAATTCTACAATTACCACGTGCATATTCCTGTGCTCCTGTTTAGTGCACACTGCGCTGTAGTTTTCGGAGAGATAATTGTTTTTTGGATAATAAATGGTAATGCTTATGAATGGCAGTCTTACCCTATCTGAAGTTTTAAGTTTTCTGCTTTACTTGTACTGTGTTATGAATTGATGTACTCATCTTGGAGCCAAATTCGTTTGGGGGAATGATTCCATTCTGTGATGGATGAAACTGTTCGAATTTTTAATAGATAATTTAGACCAATCCCGGCTTTCTATATTTTTCAATTCAATCTTCTTCTTTTGGGAAGGCCTAATTGTTTATGTAGGCAACCTTATTTATGCATTAAATGCATTGCAAGCTCTGGGAAGAAACTCCAGGGAAGAAGTATTGAGTTTAGCTCCTAGTTATGGCTTTTGATTTCAGTCCATTCTTAGCAACCTCATTATTTAACTCAAAATATCATTTATTGGACCTATTTGTTTCTATTTGTTCCTTTGCATTTTGAACCTACCGTGCCTTAATTTCTTTAGATAACTTGGTCTTGATCTTTGACCTAGTGGGTTTAGACTAAAATTTTTCTACTTATATCTTAAATGATCAACAATAATATGGTGATCTTCACGGAAATTGAAGTACAAAGTTTTGCTGATTCGATCCAAAAGAATGATATCTATCAATTTTGCTTTTCAAAATGCCTACGCGACATTAGGTACCTGATCATGTGGGAGCGGGCGCTTTGCGTAGTGACTAGCTTAACACTAAAGTCACGATAAGTTTTGAATAGATTTTGTAAAAAGAAAACATTATATTTTTCAAAGATTAGATAGAAGTATTTGCTGGTATAGTTTTATATAGTAGGCTCTAGAAATAAACACTTTAGTAACTGTACTGCTGAAATCAATTTCATTTTAGGTAGCAACTGAATTCTATCAACACATGTTCCTTGGTTGCTGGTTCACTTGGTTCAAATTTGGGTTTGTGGTTCGCAGTTCGCAGTTCGCCAATGTCGGGCTACTTGGTTTGCTAAGGGTAGTGCCCGGGCATAGACATGTCTCTACGGCATAGAGATGTCTCTACGCCAATTGATATGGGCGCGACACGTAGCCCCTTTTTTGTGAAGTGATGGGTGGCATGGGGCACACTTTACTAACTAGGGTTAAACTTTTAAAATATTTTAAAAGTTATATTCCTTTTCAGCCGTCATTCTTGACTTTTTTAGAAGTCTTTTTAAAGTCTCTTTCTTTCTCTCCCCTCTCTCTTTTTCTAAGAAAGTGTCAGACTTACTCTTTCAGTTATATTTTACTCAAAAAATGTGAGCGCCCGCTAGAGAAGCACTAGCACTTCGGCAGCGAAGCGCCGACACCCCGATAGCGAGGTGCTGGCACCCTGGCGCCGAGGTGCCAGTACCGGAGTGTCGCGCCTTTATATCAAGGTGTCGGCGCCTCGGCTCTTCGCTAAAAAAAAAAGGGCATCGGCGCCTCGTTTCAGGGGCGCCGGCGCCTCTATATCGAGGTACTGGCGCTTTGATATATATATATATATATATATATATATATATATATATATATATATATATATATATATATATATATAGCGAGGCACCGGCGCCCCTTAAACTAGGCATCAGCACCCTAGCGCCGGGGTACCAGCACTTCGCCACCGGGGCGCTAGCGCATCGCTATCGGGGTGTTGACGCCTCATTTTCGTGGTGCCGGCGCTTTGCTACCGGGCGACCACATTTTTTGAGTAAAATATATATGAAAAAGTAAGTCTGACACTTTCTTGGAAAAATGGAGAGAATAAAGAGAAAAGAAAGAGACTTTAAAAAGTCAAGAATGACGGCTAGAAGGGTATTTAACTTTTAAAATATTTTAAAAGTGTAACCCTAGTTAGTAAAGTGGGCCCCATGCCACCCATCACTTCACAAAAAGGGCGCTACGTGTCACGCCATATCAATTGGCGTAGAGATATCTCTACGCCTGGGCGCATATCCCCAGCCCTATATATATATATATATATATATATATATATATATATTGCAAGCAAATGCTTTGTAGCTTGTTGGTTAAGTCTCTACTTGATAAATATGTCCTAGGTTCAAATCCTCTTGTCAACATTTATTTAAAATGAAAGTGCGGTTGATATCAGGACATAACCTAATTGTTTAAGGTAGATTAGGGCTGGTTTGCCCTAATAACATGTGGAAATAAAGGAATAAATGAAATATTTAGGGCTGGTTTGTGCCTAATAACATGTGTAAATAAGGAATAAATGAATTATTTAGGCTGGTTTGCCTTAATTTAAATTATACATTAATGGATGAATGACTTTTAGTGGCTGCCCTGCCATGTATAGTGGTCCACATGGAATCCAGCCTATATCCTGATTTAGGGGGCTGGTTTTTCAATTAATCATTTGAATAAAAATGGAAAGCACAGTAAGGACTGCCCTGCCAGGTTTAACATCCCTACATGAATTTCAGAAATGAATGAAAATGTTTAAGCATCACCTATAGTTGGTTACTGTGTTGAATGACCAGAATTGTGTTTTATAAATTTGAAATGTGGATTTATCTATTGCAGCAGTTGTTATCTGCATAAATTTGGAATAATCGTGCTATTATAGTACATGCAATCTTTTTGAGTTAAAAAATTTGAAAGAACTGGTTTACGCATACTTGTAGACTACGAAATGCTTGATGGGTATTGTCTCTAATTTGCATATGCTCATGCATGCCATTAGATAGAGATGATACTACATGACAGTTATAGAACAATATAAAAGAATGGACTGAAAACCAAACAAATTTTTTTTTATGATACTTATGACAGGAATACCCAGTATGAAATGTCGTGGCAAGTCCACGAATAAATGAACACTGCTAGCTAGCAAATGATAAGTGATGATAGTTAACAAAATCTTGGACCCAGGATATTCCACTTGACGGATGATAGAATCCTGTAAATAGGATATTACAGTTGACAGATGACAGAATCCTAGAAACAGAGTAGTGGGTATGTGGTATTCGTACCTTAAGGTATACTGTAGGAAAGTCTTGTGGCAACCGAATCATAATAGTACGGTATAATATAATTGAGAAAAAAAAATTACTTTTTCAAAAAAACCCAAAATATTTTAAAAACAACGCCTACCTCTGGTATATCTTCTTGGGATTACTGTTCTTCAGACTAGGGTTTCTGAGTTGTGATTGTTTACTCATACTCACAAGAAAGAAAGGCATCACAGAGTAAGAAACAAAGTTTAAAAGATCAGGAGGTAAGTCTAGTCTTGCTTATGTTGTAAAAATGTAAAAAATTAACGGTATGGTTCTTGTATGAAGATAGTGTAGAAGGCTCCAGTTTTAGATAGATGGTTTATACCAGTTGTACAGGTATTTGTACTGAAATTTTGAAGTAATGAAGCTTAACTTAATTTGTTCAGTATATTTTGTGTTGTGCTATGCATCTCAGCTTGCATTATAGTTATTTTGTTATGCTTTAGTTCCATTGTTGCTAGGTCCATATGTTATAGATGAGTGACACCAGATTTACATGTGTGGATTTGGGTATGTTACACCAAAGGTTACGGGGACGCCACATACATGGACATTGGATTCGGTCCGCATTGTTTCTACCGGCGTAGAAAGAAGCAGCGTTATGGAAGTCAAAGCTAAGGAAAGATGGAAATTCTGGAGAAAGAGGATGAGGAAGAACTTTAGGAACTGCGAAATTTCGATCGATCGAATGTCGACGGCGATTTTCATAGACCTATGAATTTTGATCGATCGATTTTCAAATTCGATCGATCGAATTCGCGCAGAGTTTTCTTTAGTCATTTTAGAAGTCTAATTTCGAACTTTTGCTTCAAGGGTTTATTTGTCTTTAATTAATATTCGTTTAAGGGTTTTCTCTTATTATAAGACCTCCTATATAAGGTCATTAAGAACATTGTAGTTAGTTGATTGATTATTTGAATGCTTTTATGCTTGAGTAATTTTTGCCTGAGATGGGTTTGGTGTGAGACCAAGGGAGTGATTCCCATATATCTTTGTTATCGATTTGCTTTGCTTGATTATATTTGCTATCTTAATCTCTGCGTGCTTCTCTAAACCATAGCCTAATTTCTTCTTTGTGATCCCCAAAACCCTAGATCCTTTTGAAGCCCTAAACCACACAAAGCCAACACCCTTTCCAAACCATAAATCGATCTAAAAGCCATAAGCCTTTTACAAACCCTAATTCCCTTTCATAACCCAACTTGAAATCTGTGAATCTACATCGAACCGAAGACGAGCGCCTAAGCCTAGAAAAGCTAGAGTACTATCTCTAGGCCGATCTTGCCTCGACTCTAAAAGTACTTGGGCATCGGACTGAACCCTACCTGGAAAGAAAAGAGATAAAAGGGGAGGGAGGGTCCTATGATGGCATGGCCTATGAAGGCCTCAATTTTTTTCATAGATCCATAATTTCAAAAGAAAAAAAGGTTCCCTTTGTCCAAAATTCTTTTATGATCAAGGTGCTTAGGAAGCCGAGAAAATTAAGTTTTTGAGGCCCTGCCCACACTAAACAATGAACTTAAGGACTCCTGCCTGATGGGTTCCCTAAATGCAAAAACATAAAGAGTACTTGAGGCCTACAAAGGTTTTGAAATCCTCCATAAATCCATAAATAGTGAAGAGAACAGAGGCTTCCTTCCCCAAATCTTGTAGGATCCCCCATATGAAGTAGCCAAGAAAATTGGGTTTCAAAGTTCTCATGTGACCTATGGAGGTCTTAAAATTTTCCTCTCCTAGTCCTTAAACGTTAGTTTTCCTTGTGAATTTCATAAAAATGGCAATGAATAAAACCACTGGATGTTTTGTAGAACCTTTGTTATTGGTATTTAATAGACATATTGTTTGCGGGGTTTTATGCTTTGAACAAGAAGACATTGGGGGAAGATCCAATGCCTTAACAATCCTTCCTCACATTCCATTAGGGACATGACCGCGTCTGAGCATACATCGCCCCTGAACATGACAGGATCGACTTAAAAGAGAGCTCGAGCTGTCTTCTTGAACAGCCATCGACCTATGTCGAACAAACAAGCAAGGTCGTTGAATGCAACTAAGCTCCCTATATCGGGAAATTAGAGGGTTTTCGAAAAGAACTATACATCGTAAAATAATATTCCACACAAATATGATCTTTGTTCAAATGATCTATTAAAGTAATAAATACGATAACCCAATGATAAAAGAACAAAAGGGGTTCTCACTTATGTGTTAAATCGAATCACCTAGCTCCTTCAATTGAAGGGAACTCACACATGCTTACAATCAACTAGTTTATATAGTATGACAACACCAATGAACTCGCTATATGTTGATGACGCGGGACAGAACCCTAACCTACGTGAATGACTATGAAGTGATGAATTTGTTGAAATTAAACTAGATTAATTGAGCAATAAATCTGAAAATAATGCAAATACCTTAGGTTTCATAGTTTTCCATTTGGATATTTGTGTTGTGGTTCGGATAGGGTCCGGTCCGTTGCACTAGATCCGTTAGCCTCGCGGAAGGAGGATCCTAGAGGTAGAACTCTAGCCACTTTCAGATTAGGGCTCGCTCATAGATCAACGATGGAATTGTCGGTTCTATCTAGGGTTCTTGGAAACAAATCGATCTAATGATTTAGATGAAGGCTAGGGTTTATAATTTGGGGTATTTAAAAGCTTAATGGCTAAATTTAGGGTTTATGGGGAACAAAATAAAAGCAGGGAAAGGTAAATCAAAGATAGAGATAGAAAGATAGCGTGGGCTTCATACCAAACCCTTCTCGGGAAAAGAAGACTCACTCTTCGTGGAGGCTCATCTCAAGCACACACAAGCAATAACTTTTCATTAATCAATCAACTAATTACATTGTTTATTTAGAAACCTTATATAAGGGGCCTCAAAACAAAAGAAAACCCTAACACAAATACTAAAAAAAGACAAGTATGCCCCTAAAAACCCAATTTTGTGTTTTGGCGGAGTTCACTTTCATGAAAAATCGATCGATCGAAGCATAGGCTCGATCGATGGAGTATATGTATATAAAATTGCATTCTATTTCGTCTCCATTCGATCGATTGAAAACTACCATCGATCGATCGACTGAAAAATAGAACTTCGCCAAAACTAAATTTCCACTGGTCACATTTGATCGATTGATTTCAAGTGTTCGATCGATCGACTGTGTAATCTCTTGTAAGCTCCGTTCTACTCGGTTCTGGTTTCCGTCCCGTTTCTTCCGATGCTAGTACATACGATATGGTCCATAGCTTATGTCTACGATGTCGGCGTCCCCGTCAATTCTCCCAAACCGAAAATGTTTCATCACCAATGAAACACGCATGTAGTATTGATCAAGTGTATAGGGAACTGATCGGTGGAACTCTTTGCAACTAGCCCAAACAATCTCGGCTCCTGTGACGTATGATCCTCATCTTAGTTGATTGTAGCGGGACGCACGCAGTAAACCTCTACTTGACGAACCAAATAACCTAGCTCGCCAACCCACTCTACCAAATATTTTTTAAGCTTCTCATCAACTCTCCCGGACCCGAAAGTCTTCATCACCGATGAAATGTGATCGCAATATCGATCAGAAATATAGGTACTCGGACAACGAACTCGCTCATGAATGACCCATGCACTCTTGGTAGTCGACTTACCAACCTTCTGCATCTCATAAACTAGAAACTCTCTGCCGCAGGTGAATGCCACAAGATCATCTAAAATATCCTCAATTACCTCTTTTCTCTGCCTGCTTGGGGAGGGAAGGGGTATCGGCTGCAAAGTTGGGATGGAGTTGTGAATAGGGGGCGCTTGAAAATGATTGCAAGGAGGTGGGGTTGGGCCCAGAGAAGAAACTATTAGGTCCTCCACATTGAACGTTGAGCTAGTCCGTGTATCTGGAGGAAGCTCAAGAACGCACGCATTGGGACCACTCCTTGTCACAAATCTAAAAGGTCCAGCACCGTGGGCCTGGAGCTTCTTTGCGACTCCCAATGGGAATCGTTCAGATCCAATCCAAATCATCTCATGATCATTTAATTGGAAGTCCCTAAAAGGCTTAGGTACATGCATCGATAATTTGTGAGTTTCACTAAACAAATTAATTTTAAGCGTAATTTCGGCATGCAATGCGGAATGAGACTCAAAAGTTGACTCACAATAAGACTCGGAATGTGAAGAGGTATGCAACTCCAGACTATGATGTGTATGTCTCTATAGACTTGATACTCTCATGTGCATTCGATGCTAATGACTCACATGTAACCGACTCAAGTGCTATTGACTCTACTAACATTGACGACTTAGGCACAACCGACTCTGTGGGCACTATCAGCTCATGTGTGATCGAATCAAGGGGCACTAATGGCTCATGTACACTCGGCTCGATTAACTTGTGCACTCTCTTGTCAACCAAAACCAAAGACTCTGGAGTACTTGATTCAATTGACACTAATGGTTCTTCTGTACCCAGTTTGATGGACTCATGTGTACTCGATCCAACATCATTATTCACAAGGGAAATAGAAGTCTTTTCAATGCAAACTAGACTTCGTCAGCTTCTTCCATCTCTTCACTCATCATGGTACAAGGGCCATACACAATTTTTTCCATTTTCATATTTTCCCGCTCCTTAGAACCTTCTCTTTTAGTTAATAAATTCGAAGAAAATTTTGTGGAGCACTGGTAAGTAAGGTGTCCAAATCCGTGACACTTAGAGCAATTGAGACACTTATCTGTCTTGGTTTTCAAACTTCGTAGAAGGTAGCGGTGCGTTAAAGGAACATACTTTTCGATAAGTTGTACCTTCATGCTCACCCATGTGTAGAGGAGTGTATTCTGAAGAGTTTCAGTACGGGGTTCTATGTGAGTCGAATAAATTTTGGCATTACCCTCCAACTTTGTTTTTGCTAGCGTAATTTTGTACTCATTCAGTACACCATACCAGTCAAAATAGTCTTCTACACTAGACAACCATTCCACGAAGGTTTTGGGATTCATCCATCCCTCAAAATTTGGAACCTCGTTCCGAATAGATTTTAGAAACCTTTCGGCGGGGTCGTACTCGGGTTCACGATGATGAGGGTATCCCCTAACTCTAATCTTATCGCGACTTTTGAGACATTACCAAGAATTTGGATTGTAGTGGTTCCCTCGTTCGGCTAGTACCCTTTCATGACGAGTAAGGAACTCATGGTGATGTGTAAGGGACTCATACATGATGTTTGACACAAACGCAACTCAGACACAATTCTATGGACCACACAACAATTGAGGAATTTTAATAGACACATGACGTGCACACAAATGACATAAAATCAAACGACATCAAAATGACATATACATGTGAACCAAAATGAATAAGGACTTTTGTCCAACACAAGACGTGCACACTTAATGAAAATAATTGAACTTAAAATTTAATGAAGCTAAAATGACACGCAAATATGCCCTAACCTAGAACCTAGGCTCTGATACCAAAACTGACGCAGGACATAACCCTAAACTACGTGAATGACTATGTAGTAATGAATTTGCATAAATTAAACTAGATTAATTGAGCAATAAATCTGAAAATTGCACAAATACCTTACGTTTCGTAGTTTTCCATTTGGATGTTCATGTTGTGGTTCGGATAAGGTCCGGTCCATTGCGCTAGATCCGTTAGCCTCATGGAAGGAGGATCCTAGAGGTAGAACTCTAGCTACTTCCTGATTAGGGCTCGCTCGTAGATTAATGATGGAATCGCCGATTCGATCTAGGGTTCTTGGAAACAAATCGATCTAATGGTTTAGATGAAGGCTAGGGTTTATAATTTGGGGTATTTAAAAGCTTAATGGCTGAATTTAGGGTTTATGGGGAACAAAATAAAAGCAGGGAAAGGTAAATCAAAGATATAGAAAGATAACGTGGGCTTCACACCCTTGGCTTCACACCAAACCCTTCTTGGGAAACGAAGAATCACTCTTCGTGGAGGCTCATCTCAAGCACACACAAGCAATAGCTTTTCATTAATCGATCAACTAATTACAATTTTTATTTAGAGACCATATATGAGAGGCCTCAAAACAAAAGAAAACCCTAACACAAATACTAAAAAAGACAAGTGTGTCCCTAAAAACTCAATTTTGTGTTTTAGGGGAGTTCACTTTCGCGAAAAATTGATCGATCGAAGCATAGGCTCGATCGATCAAGTATATGTATATAAAATTGCATTCTGTCTTTTCTCCATTCGATCGATCGAAAACTACCGTCAATCGATTGACTAAAAAATAGAACTTCGCCAAAACTAAATTCCCACTGGCCACATTCAATCGATCGATTTCAAGTGTTCGATCGATCGACTGTGTAATCTCTTGTAAGCTCCTTTCTACTCGGTTTTGGTTGTCATTAAGCTCGTGACGCGGGACGGAAACCCTAGAATGCGTGAATATGATTTTTAATGCGATTTTCCGAAATTAAATAAAATTAATTCAAGAGTAATCTCAAAACTATCACGATACCTTCGGGTTCGTATAATTTCGGTAAGTAAATCATGCGAGATCCGAATAGGGTGTCAAATCCGAAGCGCAAGCCCCGTTAGATTTCAGGCGGGATCGGGCCTAGAGATAGGACTCTAGCTTTTCCAGGTTTAGGCGCCTGTCTTTGATCCGATGTAGATTCACGGGTCGAACAAGGGTTGCGGAATTAGATTATGGGTTTGTAATAGGTTTTTTGTTTTGTAACAGGTTTAGGGTTTTCAGATGTGTTTATGGTTTGGAAAAGGAGTGTTGGCTATGTTTGATTTAGGGTTTCAAAAGGGTTTAGGTTTTGGGAAAGCCAAGAAACAATTAGGCTAAGGTTTTAGAAAGCAATCACAGATCGAGAAACAACAGATAGAATAGAGAAGATGACAATGGCTTTGGGAATCACTCCCTTGGCCTCACCAAACCCATCTCCGGCAAAGAATATTCAAGCATAAACGCATTCAAAATATTCAATAACTAATTAAAAGGTGTTTACAAGCCTCTATATATAGGCCATCAATAATGAATTCGAAATAAAAAAGAGTCCTAATAGAAATAAAACGAAAAAAGAAAATTTTCCCATAAAATTAAGGTTGCGTATCACGCCAAGATCATGGGCAACGCTAGCACGGGCTGCCGTTTTTCAGGTGTCCTTTTCTTCCCTCTCTCCTCCGAGCTTCTTCTACGCTTCTTCCGTCGCCGGTAAAACTGATGTGGTTCGAATCCAATGTCCATGTATGTGGCGTCCCCGTCAATTCCCCTGGACCAAAAATGTTTCATCACCGATAAAACGCGCTCGTGGTAGAAGTGAATCAAATCGGGGTTCAATTGGCGGACTTCATTCTCGTGGATCCAAGTGTTTTCGGACTCCGATTTTCCGACCCATTTAACAAAGTACTTCTAGAATCCCCCGTCATGTGTAGAGACGGCATGATCGTTGATTATATCATCTATCTCATCTGATCTCTGTCTGCTTGGTGAAGGAAGAGGTATAGGTTGCAAAGTTGGATTGGGGCTGGCACTAGGAGGTGGCTAGAGTGGGTTTTCAGGAGGGGGGGTGAAACCCAAGTAAGGAACCAAGTCCTCCACATTGAACGTTGAACTAACCCCCGTACCTGGAGGAAGTTCGAGCACGTATGCATTAGGACCACTCTTAGCCACAATTCTAAAGGTCCAACACCTCGAGATTGTAGTTTCTTTGCGGATCCCGATGGGAACCGCTCAGGCCTAACTCGGACCATCACATAATCACCCACGTTAAATTCCTTAGAACGCCTGTGAGCATCTGCAGATAATTTATATTGATTGTTGCTTGAATTAATTTTCTGTCTAATTTCGGCATGCAAGCTATGAATATGTTGTGCAAATGCATGGCAGACTCTGACTCTCTATGGGATGTAGACATGGGGATCAAATCTAATGGGGTCCTAGGCCTATGATCATGTACAACCTCAAAAGGACTCATGCCTATGGACATATTGATAGAATTATTATAGGCAAACTCAGCTGTGGGTAAGATGGTATCCGAGGTCCTAACATGATCATCGACAAGACTACGAAGGAGATTCCCAAGGCTCCTATTGGTGCTTTCGGTTTGGCCATCCGTTTGATGATGGTAAGCTGTAGAGAATTGGAGCAATGTGCCCATCATGTGCCAAAGGGTCTTCCAAAAGTAACTCGTAAATTTAACATCCCTATCAGACATAATGGTTTTGGGCAACCCATGAAGACACACTACCTCCGCGAAAAATAGTTTAGCAATATGAGATGCATCGGAGGTTTTGGAATAAGGAATGAAGTGAGCCATCTTGGAAAATCGGTCCACTACGACATAAATGGAATCGTGCTTCCTAGGGGTCTTAGGAAGTCCCAGCATGAAATCCATTGAGAGGTCTTGCCACGGTGTGTGTGGCACGGGTAACGGGGTGTACAAGCCAATATTTTGTTTGGTTTGTTTTGACACTTGGCAGGTACGACAATGTTTACCGACCCGGGCGACATCTCTCATTAGGCTAGGCCAAAAGAACCTATCCTCTACGTGCGCAACAGTTTTATTACGCCCGAAATGTCCGGCCATCCCTCCAGCATGTAACTCCCAAATGAGAAAGTCACGCAATGAAGTGCGAGGGATGTAAAGGCGATTGCCTTTGAACAAGTACCCATCGTGGATGGTGTACATGGGGTGTGTGCTGGCCGGGTCACTAAGGAGAGCAGTGTACTTAACCCTAAAATCTGGGCACTCGGGGTACTCATCCTTTAACTTTTCGAACCCGACGACCTCGATGCTCATTGTGCGCAAAGTCACCACTCACCGACTAAGTGCGTCAGCGGCCCTATTTTCAGCACCGACCTTATGCTTTAACACGAACGTGAACCCTTGAAGGTACTCAACCCACTTCGCGTGCCTTGGGTTCAACTTCTTCTGTGAAGCAAGAAAACGTAAGGCTTCATGGTCAGAGAACAACCCAATTTCCTGCGGGCTAAGGTAATGTTTCAATACCAAAGAGATCGAACAACCGCATAGAACTTCTTGTCATAGGTGGAGTATTTTTGTTTTGCCTCATTAAGTTTTTCACTAAAATAGGCCACGGGGTGACCCTCTTGGGTAAGCACTCCTCTTATGCCTACACTTGATGCGTCGCATGCGACTTCAAAGACTTTGGAAAAGTCCGACTTCAAAGACTTTGTTTGATCTCAGCAAAGGCTTTTGTCGCCGTTTTGCCCCATTTAAAGTCCCCCTTTTTCATGCAATCAGTAATTGGGGCCATAATGGTGCTAAAGCTTCTAATGAAGCGACGATAGAAAGTAGCCAAGCCATGAAAGCTGTCGACATCATGTATGTTCTTAGGCTTGGGCCACTCCATAACGACTCTAACCTTTTCGGGGTCCGCGACCATTCCATCGGTCGAGATAATAAATCCCAAGAAAACAAAAGAACGCTGCATGAAGGTGCATTTCTTGAGATTTGCACACAACTTCTCGCCCTTAAGGGTTTCACAAACCAACCTAAGGTGGGTCAAGTGTTGTTCCTTCTCATGACTGTAGATCAGGATGTCATTGAAATAAATAAGGAATTTGCCGAGAAACAGTCTCAACACTTGGGTCATGAGTCGCATGAAAGTACTCTGGGCATTAGAAAGCCCAAATGGCATGATCATCCACTCATAAAGACCATCCTTAGTCTTAAAGGTGGTTTTCCACTCATCACCGGGGCGGATGCGGACTTAATGGTAGCCACTCTTAAGGTCTATCTCAGAAAAGATAGTGGCACCAACCATCATGTCAAGCATGTCATCGAGCCTTGGTATGGGAAATCGATACTTAACGGTAATCTTGTTAATTGCACTGCTATCCACACACATGCGCCACGCACCATCTTTCTTAGGAGTGAGTAGGGCAGGTACGGCACACGGGCTCAAACTCTCTTGGATGAACCCCTTCTGAAGGAGCTCATTGACTTGCCGAGTCAACTCGGCATGCTCAACCGGATTCAACCTATAGTAGGGCAGGTTCGGTAAGGTAGATCCAAGAACCAAGTCTATTGCATGTTGGATATCACGCAGGGAAGGGAGGGAGTTCGTTTGGTAAGTCTTCAGGAAAGACTTCCGTAAACTCCTTTAAAATCGGCTCAATCTCCTGGGGACACTCGCTCACCGACTCGGGAGCACTCTCTACGGTGACAACTACGTACACCACACTCTCATCTTTCGCTGCTTTCTCGAACTCAGAAGGGATCACAATATTAATTGATTTAGAAGACTCGCCCTTCTTTTCGACGGTGTTGGTCAATGGTATTTTGGGAGGCAAAGGGTGTAAAGTGATCTTTTTGCCCTTATGCATGAACGTGCATATGTTTGTTCGACCAGAAAGAGTCACGTTCATGTCGTAGAGCCACGACCTTCCCAAAATAATATGGCCCACATCCATCGGCACCACATAGCACCATAAGGTGTCCGAATAAGAACCTAACTGAATCGATACATGACACCTTTTCGACACGGGAATGGATGAAGAATTGACCCATGCGACTTTATAAGGTCTCGGGTGGGCTTCAAGTGTAAGCCCTAAGCGGCGTACGACATGAGTTGATATAACATTAGTGCAACTACCGCTATCCACGATGACCCTACAATTCTTTTCACCAAATCTGGCATAGGTGTGGAAGATGTTCTCCCTACGCTATTCATCCTTTTCATCCCGTTGAGGCTGTGCAAGGGCACACCTCACAACTAAAGCATGACCAATAGCATCACCCTCCTCATCACTGGGTGTGCTAACCGGTTCAAATACTTCCTCTTCAACCACTACCTCATCATCATCCTCCTCTCCCTCAATGAAGAGAGTCCTTTGGGGTTATTTCGTAGGGCATTGAGCGGCAAAGTGTCCCATCCCATGACATTTATAGCATTTTAATTGAGAATTAACCCTTGAGAATTCTCCGACTACACCTTTTCCCTTTTCAAACCTAGAATTGGTAGGGGCAAGTTGTGTAGGTTTGGGAGGAGGATTGAATCGTCCCTCACCGGATCGTTGGTTACTATATTGTGGCTCGGTTCTCTTCACCACTGTAATTTTCAAATACCGTTCAAGATCTTGCACAACGGCATAGCATCTTTCGAGGGTTTCTACGGGGTGAGAAATCAACTCTTTCTGCAAATCAAGTCGCAATCCAGTGCGGAATTTAGAGAGTGATTTCAGGGTCTTCCGATACTTTTGCCCTCATCATGAACTCTTCGAATTTGACAATGTAATCGATCACGGGCATATCACCTTGGCGTAAATTTTGCACTGGTCGAGGAGGCGTTGGTGGTATGATAAAGGAACATACTTCTCAGTAAGTCGTTCCTTCATGTCGTCCCAACGGGTAATGGGAGGACAACCCGCGTTCACCCTAATGCACTCAACATTGAGCCAGAAAAGTCGAGCTTGACCAACCAATTTCATTTTCACAAGTCTAACGCAACTATCGTCAGTTATGGCATACCAATCAAAGTGTTGGTCCATGTCAGAAAGCTAATCAAGGAAGACGGTACCATTCTTCCATTGAAAGTTGGAATCTCAACTCAGACGTTCTTAAGGAGTTGAACTTCGGGGTCATAGTCATTTCTACGATGATCCCTACGGTTTCTATTGTCTTGGCAACCATTACGTTCAAAGTGAGGACATAAACGCTCTTGGTGCTGATTTTTCAGCCCACCCATCGCTTCCAGTTGGTTGATTCGATCACGTAATCTATCCTTACCGACTCCTAGGGATGTTTGGGCTTGCTCTATGGTACTCAAACGTGCAATAATCGCACCCAATTCTTCTCGCATACCGTTAAGGGCATTGAGAATCGCATTCGAGTCCATGGTGATCACAACGTCTATTAGGGTTCTAATATGGAATGCAATATGGACCCACAAAACAATGCAATAAAATAAATATGACAAGCAAAGATGCCCTAACCTAGAAAACCTAGGGCTGTGATACCAAAACTGACGCGGGAGGGAAACCCTAGAATGCGTGAATATGATTTTTAATGCGATTTGTCGAAATTAAATAAAATTAATTCAAGAGTAATCTCAAAACTATCACGATACCTTCGGGGTTCGTAGAATTTCGGTAAGTAAATCACGCGAGATCCGAATAGGGTGTCAAATCCGAAGCGTAAGTCCCGTTAGATTTGAGGCGGGATCGGGCCTAGAGATAGGACTCTAGCTTTTCCAAGTTTAGGCGCTCGTCTTCGATCTGATGTAGATTCATGGTTCGAACCAGGGTTGCGGAATTAGATTATGAGTTTGTAATAGGTTTTGGTTTTGTAACAGGTTTAGGGTTTTTAGATCGGTTTATGGTTTGGAAAAGGGGTGTTGGCTATGTTTGCTTTAGGGTTTCAAAAGGGTGTAGGTTTTGGGAAAGCAAGGAAACAATTAGGCTAAGGTTTTAAAAAGCAATCACAGATCGAGAAACAACAGATAGAATAGAGAAGATGACAATGACTTTGGGAATCACTCCCTTGGCCTCACACCAAACCCATCTCAGGTAAAGAATATTCAAGCATAAAGCATTGAAAATATTCAATAACTAATTAAAAGGTGTTTACAAGCCTCTATATATAGGCCATCAATAATTAATTCGAAATAAAAAAATCCTAATAGAAATAAAATGACAAAAGGCAGTTTTCCCATAAAATTAAGATTCAAGGATGTCACAATTCTAAGTTGCGGCTACCATGGAGATGTCACAACAGTCATAGGTGTATGTCACAGCGCTGCAGCGCTATTCTTTGTGTCCTTTTCTTCCCTCTCTCCTCCGAGCTTCCTCTACGCTTCTTCCGTCGCCGGTAAAACTGATGTAGTTCGAATCCAATGTCCATGAATGTGGCATCCCTGTCAGCCTGCTTCTGGTTTCCTTCCTATTTCTTTCGACGCCGGTACATACGATATGGTCCATAGCTTATGTCTACGATGTCGGCATCCCCGTCAGTTGAGTTCCTATTCGACTGAGCCTCTGTCTTGGATCACTTGCCAAACCATTAACTAATTGACATGGGCGATTGACATCAAATATGCTTCCTTTCAGGTAGAAAATACGAAAAAATTTTGTTTTTGCTTTTTCGACCAACCAAACTCCTATACATGTACATGCATGTGCGCTCTTAAGTCTTATAAATTTTCAACTTCTGCGGCTCAAGGTCTGCCACCTTAGATGTGCTCTCTTCAAACCCTGACTGCTCTGTCAGCCACTAACATACTCCCCTTGGGCCCACATGTTTACCACTTTTGAATGGAATATACTCTACTCATTCTTTCATTCTTGGATTCACATATGTTGTGAGGTTCTGAACTTGTTCTTACTTTCTTTAGGTCTCTATTAACCATGTAACGCAACTTCTACTCTATTCTGTTTGGGTTTCAGACCCAATATAGTTGATGAAGAAGTTGGCTTCATTGGAATCATGTTTCTGTCTTTGTGTAAGGCATTTTTCGTTGTGTGAGGTTAATATCTGAAAAATAAATTGATACTATTCATCTCAAGCATCAATTACTTTTTAGCTTGGAAAAAGAAAATTATTGATAAGCAAATGGATTTTCAAAGGGCGGAGAGAGGAACTCTCTTAAACGTGGAAAAGGAATATCTTACTTATCGGAAGCTCCATATGTGGGCAATTAAAGAAATGAGTATATAATGTATCTTAAATTCGGAGTTTGAGTTAGTTTTTTATTTAGATATTTTTGTCGAAAGAGAGAATTGGAACAGAGAGAATAGTGGATATTATTTCTTAATTGCTTGAATTTACAAGCTTAGCTCGGGTCCTTTAAATAGGACTTACTGGACCCTTCTCGATATTTAGTTTGTTACAGTAATATTAATAGCCAGCCTGGCATGGCCGTGTGAAGCTTCTGGATGGTCCTGTGAAGTCCTATTTACTTGTGGAGCTGCTAATAGGCCCCTTCAAGTTGATGGGGAGTTGCGCGACCATCAACTTGTGTTGCAAGTACTTGAATCGCTGTGATGATAGTGTTTGGTAAAAATATCGGCGACTTGATCAATGGAAGCGACATGTCGAACTTCAAGCTGCTTGTTGACCACTTTTTCTATTATGAAGTGATAGTCGACTTCAATGTGTTTGGTCCGAGCATGAAAGACAGGATTTGAGGCGAAAGAAATTGCAGAAATGTTGTCACACCAGAGAATGGGTTTGAAGGAGACCAGAATGTGAAGATCATGAAGCAACATAGTGAGCCATGTCATTTTGGCAGCTGTATGAACCAGGGCTCGATATTCAATCTCTGTAGAAGATCGAGTAACGGTTTGTTGCTTTTTGGCACACCAGGAAATTGGGCTGTTGCCAAGAAAGAGACAAAAGCCTGATGTGGAACATCGATCCAAACTGTCACCGGCCCAGTCAGCATCAGAGTAAGCCGTCGGAATAAGTGGGCCATCAGAGAAAGTGAGACCATGATGCACTGTCCCTTTAATAAATCTGAGGATCCTCTTAACAGCTGCAAATGTTTGTTGCAGGGTTGGTGCATAAGCTGGCATGACATGTTTATGGCATAGGAGAGATCGGGCAGAGTGATGGTCAGATATTGAAGGGCTCCCACGATACTCTGGTAGAGTGAAGGGTCATGAAAGGGTTGATCATCAGAAGGTGTAGGGGAATATTTGGTGGATACAGGGGAAGAAAGAGCTTTGCAGTTTTGCATGGGGGCCCGAATTAGAAGTTACTGTAGCATATTTTGACTGATTGAGAGTGATGCTGTTGGAGGTGTGATGAATGTTGATGCCCAAGAAATAACTGAGATGGCCCAAATCTTTCATGTTGAAATGAAGTCCAAGATCGGAGATAAATGTATCAAGGAACTTTAAATCGCTGCCTGTGACGAGAATATCATCCACCTAAATTAAGATGATAGTACTTCGATTGGCTGATGAATTGACAAAGAGAGAGGTGTCTCCCATACTTGCACGAAACCCACGACTGATGAGAAATTTGGAGAGCATGGCAAACCATGCCCTTGGGGCTTGTTTAAGACCATATATTGCCTTTTGTAACTTACAAACATAATGCAATGAGGGAATGTAGGATCCATAAAGCCCCGCGGTTGATACATGTACACCTCTTCGTCGAGAAAGCCATGTAGAGTGCATTGGATATATCCATTTGTTTGAGTGGCCAGTTGTAGTTCAAGGCTAGTTACAAAACGACCCGAATTGTTGGTTGTTTGATAACGGGACTAAGTGTGACGCAAGACGGGAACCCTAAAATGCGTGAATAATGATTTAATGAGGATTTGCCGACATTAAATAAAGTAATTCAACCTTAATCGCAAAATTATCTCAATACCTTAGGGTTCTGAGAATTCTGATAGGTAAATCGCGCGAGATCCGAATAAGGTCCAGTCCGATGCGCGAGTCCCGTTAGCTTTACGGCAAGATCCAAGCCTAGGGATAGTACTCTAGGTTTTCCAGGCTTAGGCGTTCGTCGTTGATCCGATGTAAAGTAGCTAGTTCTCACCAGGGTTGTGGGATTGGGTAGATTGAAGGGTTCAGATGAAAACTAGGGTTTTGAATGAATTAGGGTTTCGGAATGGGCAAACAAAATAGATCAAGGTTTGTAAAGGCTAAATAGAGATAGACAGACAGAAAAATAATCAGAGATAAAAAAGGAGATAAAGAAGAAGATAAATAGATGAGAATCACTCCCTTGGCCTCACACCAAACCCATCACTGGGAAAAATAAGAATCTCTCTCCATTCAAGCAAAAGCTCATTCAATAATAATAATAAACTAACTAAATTGTGTTTACAAGCCTCTTTAAATAGGCAACCAACTAATAACCTGAAATAAAAGAGTCCTAAAATAATAAAAAAACTAAAAAGGCAAATTTTCGCAGAAAATAGAAATTTCCGTCGTTGGGCAGAACTCTTCACGGACGTCCGTCCTGGAGGTCACGGACGTCAGTCGCCTACGGACGCCCATGATGGTCACGGATGTCCGTCATGCACTAAACAGTGAGGTCTTCAATCCACGGATGTCCGTCAACTGATGATGACTTTTGTCTCATTTTCTCCCTTGGAGCTGTAGTACTCGGGCATCCTCTTCGTTTCTTCCGACGTTGGTAGAAGCAATGCGGTTCAAAACCAATATCCATGTATTCGGTGTCCCCGTCAATTCCCCCTGAACAAATAGGTTTCATGAATTCGGGCAAGTCGGGGTCCAATTGGCGAACCTCATTTTCATGAATCCATGTCTTTTCAGAGTTCGGTTTTCCCACCCACTTGACTAAATGTTTTTGAAATCCTCCATCGCATGTGGATACGGCATGATCATTTAATATATCCTCAGTCACATCTTGTCACTTTTTGCTTGGAGAAGGGAGAGGTACCAGCTGCAAGGTTTGGGTGGGGGTGGGGGTGGGGCTAGGGCTATGAGAGGGCTGGGACGGATTTTCAAGAGGTGAGATTGAACCCAAGTAAGGAACTAGGTCCTCCACATTGAATGTTGAACTAACTCCCGTTCCTGGAGGAAGCTCAAGCACGCATGCATTAGGACCAAAAGGGCCAGCACCTCGGGGTTGGAGCTTCTTTGCGGATCTCGATGGGAATTGTTCAGGCCTAATTCGAACAATCACTTGATCACCCTCCTGATATTCCTTGAAACGCCTGTGAGTATATATTGATTATTGCTTAAATTAATCTTATGTTTAATTTTGACATGCAAACTATAAATGTGTTGTGCAAATGCATCGGCAGGCTCAGATACTCTATGTGACGCTGACATGGGGATCAAATCTAAAGGTGTCCTAGGCTTAAAACCATGTACAACTTCTAAGGGGCTCATGCCTATGGACCTATTGACAGAATTATTATAGGCAAACTTAGCTATGGATCAAATGGTATCTCAGGTCCTAACATGATCGCCGATAAGATTACGAAGGAGATTCCCTAAACTCCTATTGGTGCTCTTGGCTTAGCCATCCGTTTGAGGGTGATAGGCCGACGAAAATTGGAGCATTGTGCCCATCATGTGCCAAAGGGTCTTCTAAAAATAGCTGGTGAACTTGATATCCCTATCAGACATGATGGTTTTGGGCAACCCATAAAGACGCACGACCTCCACGAAAAATAACTTAACAATGTGGGAAGCATCGGAGGTCTTAGAACAAGGTATGAAGTGAGCCATTTTGGAAAACCGACCTACTACAACAAGGATGAAATCGTGTTTCCTTGGAGTATTGGGAAGTCCAAGTACGAAATCTATGGAGATTTCCTGCCATGGTGTGTGTGGCACGAGTAACGGGGTGTATAAGCCGGTATTTTGCTTACTCTATTTCGACACTTGACAAGTACGACAATGTTTGACAACCTGGGCGATATCTCTCATCAGGCTGGGTTAGAAGAACCTATCCTCTACGATCGTAATGGTCTTATTATGCCCGAAATGCTCGGCTAACCCTTTGGCATGTAACACCCAAATGAGGAAGTTACGCAATGAAGTGCGAGGGATGCAAAGGCGAGTGCCTTTGAACAAGTACCCATCCTGGATGGTGTACATGGAGCGTGTGCTGGTTGGGTTACTAAGGAGAGCAATGTACTCTACCCCAAAATTTAGGCACTCAGGATACTCATCCTTTAATCGCTCAAACTCGACGACCTCGGTGCTCATAGAGTGCAAAGTCGCCACGCGACGACTAAGCGCATCAGCAGCCTTGTTTTCAACAGCGGCCTTATGCTTCAACACGAAGGTGAACCCTTTGAGGTATTCAACCCATTTCACGTGCCTCGGATTAGCTTCTGCTGAGAGGCTAAGAAGCATAAGACTTCATGGTCGGAGAACAACACAAATTCTTGCGGTCTAAGATAATGTTTCCAATCCCATAAAGAACGAACGATTGCATAGAACTCCTTGTCATAGGTGAAGTATTTTTTCTTCGCCTCATTAAGCTTTTCGCTAAAATAGGCCACTGGGAGACCCTCTTGGCTAAGCACTCGTCCTATACCCACACTCGATGCGTCGCATGCGACTTCAAAGACTTTGGAAAAGCCTGGCAAACGCATGACGAGTGCATTACTCATCCTTTGTTTGATCTCGGCAAAAGCTTTCGCCGCGGCTTTGCCCCATTGGAAATCCCCCTTTTGCATGCAATCAGTGATTGGGGCTATGATGGTGTTAAAGCTTCTGATGAAGCGACGATAGAAAGTAGCCAAGCCATAGAAGTTGTGGACATCGTGTATGTTCTTAGGTTTGGGCCACTCCACAATGACTTTAACCTTTTCGGGGTCCGCGACCATTCCATCGGTCGAGATAATGAACCCCAAGAAGACAATGGAACGCTGCATGAAGGTGCACTTCTTGAAATTCGCAAACAACTTCTCGCCCTTTAGGGTTTCACAAACCAACCTAAGGTGGTTCAAGTGTTGTCCCTGGTCATGACTATAAATCAAGATGCCATTGAAATACAAAACAAGGAATTGCCTAAAAATGACCTCAACACTTGGTTCATAAGCCTCATGAAAGTACTCGGGGCATTAGAAAGCCCAAATGGCATGACTGTCCACTCATAAAGACCATCCTTGGTCTTAAAGGCAGTTTTTCACTCGTCACTGGGGCAGATTTGGACTTGATGGTAGCCTCTCTTGAGGTAGATCTTAGAAAAGATAGTTGTACCAACCATCATATCTAACATGTCGTCGAGCCTCGATATGGGAAACCAATACTTGACCGTAATTTTGTTAATCACCCGACTATCCACACACATTCGCCAACTTCCATTCTTCTTAGGTGTGAGTAGCGCGGGTACGGTGCAAGGGCTCATGCTCTCTTGAATGAGCCCCTTTTTAAGGAGATCATTAATTTGTCGCGTTAACTCGGCATGCTCAATCGAATTCAACCTGTAGTAGGGCAGGTTCGGTTAGATGGATCCGGGAATTAAGTCTATGGTGTGTTGAATGTCACGCATCGGAGGGAGTTCTTTCGGTAAGTCTTTGGGGAAGACATTCGTAAATTCTATTAAAATCGACTCAACCTCCTTGGCGTGTTTGCCTATAGACTCGAGAGCTTTCTCGACAGTGATGACAATGTAGACCACGTTCTCATCTAAAGAAGCCTTTTGGAACTCTGAAGGGTTCACTATATTGATGGATTTAGATGTTTCGCTCTTCTTCTCAACTTTGTTGGTCGATTGCGTTTTGGGAGCTAAAGGGTGTAAAGTGATGTTTTTTCCCTTATACATGAACGTGCATATGTTTGATCGACTAAAAATGGTCACATCAATATCGTAGAGCCACGACCTATCCAAAATAATCTGGCCCACATCCATCGGCACCACATCACACCACAAGGTGTCTGAGTAAGAACCAAATTGAATCGACACAAGGCACCTTTTTGACACGGGAATGGATGAAGAGTCAACCCATGCAACTTTATAGGATCTCAGGTGGGCTTTGTGTGTAAGCCCCAAGCGGCGTATGGTGTGAGTGGACACTACATTGGTGCAACTACCGCTATCCACGATGACCTTACAACTCTTTTCACCCAATCTGGCAGAGGTGTGGAAGATCCTCTCCCTTCGCTAGTCATCCTTCTCATCTCACTGAGGTTGTGTAAGGGCACACCTCACAACTAAAGCATGGCCACTAGCATCACCCTCCTCATTTTTTTTATTGGGTGTGCCGTCCGGCTCAAACACTTCTTCTTCAACCACTATCTCACCTTCATCCTCCTCTCCCTCAATGAGGAGATTCCTTTAAGGGTTTCTCATAGGGGCATTGGGCGGCAAAGTGTCCCGTCCCATGACACTTATAGCATTTAAGCTGAGAGCTACCCTTAGAGTATTCCCCGACTACACTTTTTCCCTTTTCAAACCTCGCATTAGTAGGGACAGGTTGTGTAGGTTTGGGAGGAGGGTTTCCAACATTAAATCGCCCCTCTCCAAAACAAGGGCCACTGTTTTGTGGCTCGTTTCGCCTCACCACAGATGTTTTCAAATACCGTTCAAGATCTTGGACAACGGCATAACATCTTTCAAGAGTTTCCACCGGGTGAGAAATCAACTCTTTTTGCAAATCAAGTCGCAATCCGGTGCGAAATCTAGAGAAAGTGATTTAAGGGTCTTCCGATACCTTGAACCTCATCAGGAACTTTTTGAACTTGCCAATGTACTCGGTCATGGGCATATTATCTTGGCGTAAGTTTTGCCATTGGTCGAGGAAGCGTTTGTGGTATGATAAAGGAACATACTTCTCAGTAAATTTTTCCTTCATGCCGTCTCAACAGGTAATGAGAGGACAACCCACATTCACTGTTATGCACTCAACATTGACCCAGAAAAGTCAAGCTTGCCCAATTAATTTCATTTTAACGAGCCTGGCACAACGGTCATCATTCATGCCATACCAATCAAAATGTTGGTCAATGTCGGAGAGCCAATCGAGGAAGACTTTAGTCCATTCTTTCGTCGAAGGTTGGAAACTCAACTCGGACATTTTTGAGGAGTTTCGCATCGGGATTGTAGTCATCTCCACGATGATCTCTGCGGTTCCAATTTCGATCATCTTGGCGACCATCGCATTCAAAGCGTTGACCTTCACGTTCTAGCCGCTGATTACGGTGCTCATCAAACCCATCTAACTGGTTGATTCGATTACGCAGCCTACCATTAGAAGCCCTAAAGGTTGTCTGGGTTTGCTTTATGGTATTTAGTCGCTCACTAATGGCACCCAACTCCTCTCGTATGCTTCTAAGAGTATCGAGAATCTCACTCGAGTCCATGGTGATCACAGATGTCTATTAGGATTCTAATATGGAATGCAATATGGACTCACAAAAGAAAATAATGCAACATAATTAAATATGACAAGCAATTATGCCCTAACCTAGAAACCTAGGTCTCTGTTACCAAAAACTAACGCAGGACGGGAACCCTAAAATGCGTGAATAATGATTTAATGAGGATTTGCCGAAATTAAATAAAGTAATTCAACCTTAATCGCAAAATTATCTTAATACCTTAGGGTTCTTCTGAGAATTCTAATAGATAAATCACGCGAGATCCAAATTGGGTCTAGTCCGATGCGCGAATCCCGTTAGCTTTACGGCAAGATCCAGGCCTAGCGATAGTACTCTAGCTTTTCTAGGCTTGGGCGTTCGCCATTTATCCGATGTAAAGTTGCTAGTTCTCACTAGGGTTGTGGGATTGGGTAGATTCAAGGGTTCGGATGAAAACTAGGGTTTTGAATGAATTAGGATTTCGGAATATGTAAACAAAATAGATCAAGGTTTGTAAAGGCTAAACAGAGATAGACAGACCGAAAAATAATCAGAGATGAAGAAGATAAATAGATGGGAATCACTCCCTTGGCCTCACACCAAACCCATCACGAAGAAGAAAAAAAATCTCTCTCCATTCAAGCAAAAGCTCATTCAATAATAATAAAAAAACCACCTAAATTGTGTTTACAAGCCTCTTTAAATAGGCAACCAACTAATAACTCAAAATAAAAAAGTCCTAAAATAATAAAAGACTAAAAAGGCAAATTTTCGCAGAAAATAGAAATTTCCTTCAGTGGGCGGAACTCTCCACAGACGTTCGTCGCCTATGGAGTCCAGAACCTACGGACGTCCGTGATGGTCATAGATGCCCGTCCTGCACTAAACAGTGAGGTCTACAATCCACGGACGTCCATCCAGAACCTACGGACGTTCGTCTACTGATGACGACTCTTCTTTCCTTGTCTCCCTTGAAGCTATAGTACTCGGGCTTCCTCTTCGTTTCTTCGGAAGCCGGTAGAAGCGATGCGGTCCAAAATCGATATCCATACATTCGGCGTCCCCGTCAAAATGTCTCCTTATGATCAAGTTCATATACTTGGGAATAACCTTTGGCCACTAGACGGGCTTTGTGCCGAGCGAGAGACCCATCTGCATTTAATTTAAGCCGTAAATCCATTTGCAGCCGATAACTTTTCGATTAGCGGGTGGAGGTACAAGTATCCATGTGCCCTGTGAAACAAGAGCATGAAATTCAGATGACATAGCGGCACGCCACTCTGCGACCTTGCTGGCTTGACTATCGCATGTGGGCTAGGAGCTGTCAAATTGTTGTTAGAAGCTATCAGTGAGAAAATATGTTTGGGTTTGAAAACACCTACTTTGGATCGTGTAATTATCAGATGAGGTGGTACATCATCTGGGATGGGCTGTGTGGTAGTTTGTGTAGATGGTGGTAAAATAGTTGGCATGGGTTGTGAGATGGTGGGTTGAGTCATGGAGTGGGTTGATGATTCAATGTTGTTGGGTACTGAGTTAGGAGGTTCATGTGAGGTGGGTGTAATTGGTTGAGTATTATTGGGTAGTGAGGTAGGGGATTCGGGTAAGGGGTGTATTAATGGTTCAGGGGATGAGAGAATGAGTGGAGAGGTTGGTTGGGTGGTAGGTGGAATGAATGGTAAAGTGGGTTCAGCAGGGGGGGGATCAATTTCTGTGGCAATGGCAGAGATGATTTGGATGGAGATTGGATGGTGGGTGATCCATGGTTGGCAAAAGGGGACTGTGTTCATGAAAGTGAAAATGGCTAGACACAAATTTTACCATTGGTAAGGTTCATGCATTGATAGCCTTTATATTCGTTGCAATAACCGATAAAACAACATTCAGTTGACCGAGGTTGCAATTTATTTTGACTGTGTGGCCTTAACCCGGGGTAGCAAGCACAATTAAAAATGCGCAATGAACTGTAAGCAGGTTTGTTGACGAAAAGTTGCTCATACGGAGATTGATATATCAGGGAAGAGGTCGGAAGTTTGTTTATCAGGAAAACAGAGGTACACACTGCATCAAGCCAAAATTGAGTGGGTATCGAGGCCGTGTGAAGTAAGGTAATGGCTGTTTTGATTATGTGTCGATGTTTGCGCTCGACCACACCAATTTGCTCGGGTGTGTGCATGCAAGAGCGCTGATGAAAGATACCAGCAGAGGTGACTTAAGTCAAGGGTCATGACCGGATGAGCCTGTAGAAGTAACCTATTACAGTTTGCATGAACCACGCGCTAGATGAGCAATTCAAGATAATAAGGAAAGAGCCAGGCTGGAATAGGGGCTTTATTCTCTGGATTTGGTTTTGGGTAGTTTTAAAGGCAACCAGCGAATCTTGTTGGACACCTATGCTATAAATCATTATTTACTTTAAATCAGATGATGGAGATCATTTTTTGCTCCAATCTTCCCCATAAGGGATCTTGAGATCAGGTCTCGCCTATCAGACAATCAGTTTTAGATTACACATGGGACAAATACCAAAAAAGTGACCTTAAAGTCACATGGCACAAATCACACTTGAACGTGACTTTAGGGCTACATTTTTGGGATCTGTGCCATATGGAGTCGAAAACTGACCATCTGATAGATGCGCCATGATCTCAAGATCTATCCAGTGGAAGATTGGAGCAAAGACCGATTTCCATTGCCTGATTTAAAGCAATCAATGATTGTTAGCGTAGGTGCCCAACAAGTTTTGGTGGGTGCATTTAAAGCTACCCTTGTTTTCATGAGTTTTAGAAGGGCCTCACGTGAGTGGTGACTTGGATAACGTGTAAAAGGGCGGCTAGATGGACCTTCTCGATTAGCTTGGAATGCCGCATTGATTGCCTTGGATTCATTAGCAGATTCTTCAATGCAGTTTGTCATTGCATAGAAGACTAAAGAGCGCAGTGATGGATATCGGAGAAGAATGTGTGTGTATTGCCTTCTTGACAGAATTGAATGAGCTGGGTAGCCCATTTAAAGTGAATAGGACGAGATCTTCATCATCGACTGACAAGATCATCGGCAAGGGCCCTGATTTTATCATGGCAGTTTGGCATTGACAGAGAACCCATCTTAATTGTTGCAGTTATTTCTTCTGCAGAATGTGAGATCGAGAGCCGTATTTAGCCGAGTTTCAAGAAGCGAGAAAATGGCATGAGAAGTGTCACAGTGAAGCACATAAGAGATAACAGAGGGGGTTAGTGTGGCATTGACAACACTGACAAGATATTGATCAATTAAGCACTAATCAACATATTTGGGATTAGAATTTTCTTTGCCAGAAGAATCGAAGATCATCGCCGGCGGCGGGGTGGTCAGCAAAGGAGAGCAATCCGCTAGCTCAAATAACACGATAGATTTGCTGTTTACAGGTTTTGTTGTTGGTAGAGCCCAGTTTAATGGTGACCAAGGTTTGAAAATGTGATGGAAGGAATTGAAGATTAGGAGGAATAGATGTACTGTAGAGTTGGATTGAAGGGACCTCTTGAAGGTGATGAGTTGCAGAGAGAGAGTAGGAGGAAGAAGAAGGACGTCAGTCCAATGACACGGCTGATACCATGTAGAAAGAGAGAATAGGAACAAAGAGAATGATGGATAATATTTCTTAATTGCTTGAATTTACAAGCTTAGTTCAGGTCCTTTAAATAGGACTCAAAGGACCCTTCTCGATATTTGGTTTGTTACAATAATGGCTAGCCTGGCATAGCCGTGTGAATCTTCTGGAGGGTCCTGGAGGATTGAGATTGATATTAATTGTGGAGCTGCTAATAATTTTCAATTTCACATATCTAATATTACAACGATTCTTTTAATTTCCTTTTACATGAATTAAGTAGTACTAATCGTTGATTGAGATTAAAACCTGTAAACATGGATCATAATTAGTTTTTCCAGTTATTTTAATCTCACTAGGTCATCTTTAATGATTTTTTTTGCAGGAGTTGGATATGGTAACCACGAGGATGCAAGCTTTACACTTGACCAGAAAATTATGCTTAATCAAGGAAATAATACACTGGATTTGTTGAGTATGATGATTGGTGTACAGGTACACTGATTCCATGCTGAATATATTTTTAGGTGTGAATTAGTAGGAAATATCAGTGTCAAGCATCTCCTAACATTGACCTTTCTCTCTACTTGAATAGCCACTTAATGCATTAATATCTAACTCTTCTTTTTGTTCCAAGGATATACTTTTGATCACCGTAATTTCTAGTGTGTCCTTTCTTATGACATGTAACTTCAAATTTCTAGTTTTGTATGTTTTGGTCTTCTAGGGGGACTAGTAAAAAAGCACATTTATTGCACTTGAGAATGAAAAAATTAAAGTTAAAAAATGAGTTTCACTCTTAACGTTTTATCCATCTTATGCTTAGTCAATTTTTAACCTTGTTTTTCTTTTTTTCTTAATAGAAGAGTTCTTATATCTCCATCCGATATAATTAGGATATGATAATTATATTGTGTGATCTTAGTAGCGGTTTTAATTATCCCCTTAATTCCATCCTCATTAATCATTATGAACGATAACTTACTCATTTTAGCTTTGAGAAAAACTATTATGATCACATGTTATTTGTAAAAAAGGGCGTTCGGTTCACTGCACTAATCGTTTATGTAGATGGCATCGTTGTCATTAGTGATGATGAAAAAGAGATTATGAGAATTAAATGGTACATGAGTCGACTGGTTAATATCAAGGACTTGGGTCCTCCAAAATACTTTCTTGGAAGGCTTGGGCCTGTAGCACAATGGAAGTTTGACAATATTACAACCTCAAGGTCGTAGGTTCAAGTCCAGCTTACCTATCAAAAACAAAAATGCAAAAAAAAAAAACTTTCTTGGAATTAAGTTTTCTGGATCAAAGACCGTATTTCGATCTCTCATAAAAAGTATACTTTTGAAACAGAAGGAAACACTAAGATGTAATCCTATTGACTCTCTTATGGATTTGAATCGTATACTTGGTCATATGTATCGTATTGGTATCGGCAAACAACATATCGGTATTGGCTGGTTCTGGCTGATACTATATCTTTATCGTCTGATACACTCGTTTTTTGTTATATTTTCAAAAGCAAAATTGGTTTCAATATTGCTGATACTATTTCTGGTATTAGTCGCTAGGTATCAGTCCAATGATGGGACCGATACCCAATACTGATACCAAGTTAGATACCTTGGGTGAATCTCTTAGGGATGTTAGCATGTACCAAAGGCTTGTGGAAAGCTTATATATGTCACTATGCACCTCTTGACATTGCCTCTGTTGTAAGTGTAGTGAGCCAGCAAAAGCACTCATCTTGGACCACTGACGTGGATGCTATGTAGAAAATCCGAAGATATCTGAAAGGCTGTGACGGGGAACGTCAAGATCGAGCGCATTGAAGTTGAACCGCAATAGAATTTCAACTTCAGAAAAATAAAAATAAAAAAAATTATTGTTCACAGTGAACAGTGACGGACGCCCGTGAATAGTGACGGATGTCCATGATGAACAGTGACGGACGTCCGTGATTTTTCCCCCTCATTGTCCGTAGGTCACAGACGTCCGTGGAGCACTACGAGCGTCCGTGGACGTCATGACGGGATTTCTAATTTTGAATTTTTTGTTGCGAAAACTTTCCTTTTTGGTGTTTTATTAGTATTAGGACTATTTATTTCGAATTTAATTATTGGTGGCCTATATATTGAGGCTTGTAAAGACTTTTTAATTAGTTATTGAATATTTTGAATGCTTTTATGCTTGAATATTCTTTGCCTGAGTTAGGTTTGGTGTGAGGCCAAGGGAGTGATTCCCAAAAGCCATTGCTATTTTCTCTATTATCTATCACTGTCTTCTTTGAATCTTTTGCCTTATGGATCCCTGCTTGTTTTTTCCTACATCTTAACCTATTGATTTCTTGATCCCTAAAACCATAAATCCCTTTCCGAATCCCAAATCAAACAGAGCCCAAAACACTTTTCTAAGCCATAAATCAAACCATAAGCCCTTTACAAAACCATAACCTATTTCCAAAGCCCTAGTTAGAGCCTGCGAATCTACGTCGGATCGAAGACGAACGCCCAAGCCTGGAAAAAGCTAGAGTTCTATCTCTAGGCCGATCTCGCCTCAAATCTAATAGTACTTGCGCATCGGACTGGACCCTAACTGGATCTCGCGTGATCTATCAACCGGAATTTTCTAAACCCTAAGGTATTTAAGATAGTTTTGAGATTAAGCTTGATTTAATTTTATTTAATTTCGGCAAAATCGCATAAAATCATAATCACGCATTTTAGGGTTATCGTCCCGCGTCAGTTTTGGTATCAGAGCCCTAGGTTTTCTAGGTTAGGGCATATTGTGTCATTTTAATTTTTGTTGCATTTTATCTCATTTGTGTTCAAAAGTATGCACATCTATTGTTCGATAAAATTCTTCTTCCATTGTGGTTCATGTTTGCATGTCATTTAGCATCCGCATTAGTAAGTCGTGTTCACCATGAGGCGATCGCATCCAAATTCTTGGGAAAGTCCCACGAGTAGTGATGAGATTAGAGTTAGGGGATACCCCCATCATCGTGAACCCGAGTACGATCCTGCCGAAAAGTTTCTAAAATCTATTCGGAATGAGGTCCCAGATTTTGAGGGTACGACGAACCCTAAAACCTTCGTGGAATGGTTGTCTAGTGTAGAGGAATATTTTGATTGGTATCGTGTACCAGATGAGTACAAAATTAGGCTAGCGAAAACAAAGTTGGAGGATAATGCCCAAATCTTTTGGATTCATATAGAACTTTGTATTGAATTTCATCGGATTAAACCCATCTCCACATGGGAAGATATGAAGGTGACACTTATTGAAAAGTATGTTCCTTTGACACATCGTCACCTTTTACAGAGTTTGAGAACTAAGACAAATAAGTACCCTGATTGTCTTAGGTATCAAAAGTTCGGACACTTTGCTTACCAGTGCTCCATTAAACTTACCACTTCGAATTTATTGACTGAAAGCGAAAGTTATAAAGAGCCGAAAAATATGAAAGTAGAAGAGGAAGTGTATGGCCCTTGAACCGTGATGAGTGAAGAGGAGATGGACGAAGTTGACGAAAGTCTCGTTTGTGTTAAAGAGACTTCTATCTCCCTTGTGGATAGTGATGTTGGGTCGAGTACATGTGAGTCCATCGAACTGGGTATGCAAGAACCATTAGTGTCAATTGAATCGAGTACCCTAGAGTCTTTGGTTTTGGTTGACGCGAGTATGCACGAGTTCATCGAGTCGAGTGCACTTAAATCTTTGAAGTTGGTTGTACCGAGTACACACGAGCCAATCAATGCACCTACCAACGAGTCATTGGAATCCGTTGAGTCGAGTCCACATGAACCAATAGTGTCACTTGATTCGATCACACATGAGTCATTAGTGTCGATAGAGCCCACTACATATGAGTCGTTAGTATCGCATGTACATGAGAGTATCGAGTCCATAGATACACATATACATCATAGTCTCGAGTTGCATTCCGCTTCACATTTCGAGTCTTGTTGTGAGTCAAGTTTTGAGTCTCATTCTGCATTGTATGCCGAAATTAAACACAAGATTAATTTATGCAACAATCACTACAAATTATTTGCTGATGCTTCGACTATCGAGAGTATATGGGTCAATGATGAAAGAGTTTGCCGCTTGAGTTCTCGTAATCCCGACCGATATTGTGATCACACTTCATCGAGGATGAATTCCTTCAGGTTCAGGAGAGTAGATGAGAAGCTTCAAAAATACTTGGTAGAGTGGGTTGGCGAGCTGGGTTATTAGGTTCATCAAGGAGAGGTTTACCGTGTGCGTCCCGCTACAATCAGCCGAGATGAGGATCATACATCACCAGGAGCCGAGTGTGTTGGTGAGCCGGGTTATCAGGTTCATCAAGGAGAGGTTTACCGTGTGCGTCCCGCTACAATCAGCCGAGATGAGGATTATACGTCACCAGGAGCGGAGATTGTTTGGGCTAGTTGCAATGAGTTCCACTATGCGAGTTCCGATACACTTGATCATTACCACGTGCGTGTTTCATCGGTGATGAAATATTTTGAGTGGAGGAGAATGACGGGCAACGTCAAGATGGAGAGCATTGAAGTTGAACCGCAATAGGATTTCAACCTCAAAAAAAAAAAAAAAAAAAGTTACTGTTCATAGTGAACAGTGACAGACGTCCGTGAATAGTGACGGACGCCCGTGAAACAGTGATGGACGTCTGTGATTTTGCCCCCTCACTGTTCGTAGGTCACGGACGTCCGTGGAGCACTATAGACGTACGTGAACGTCGTGACGGGATTTCTAATTTTGAATTTTTTGTTGCGAAAACTTTCCTTTTTAGTGTTTTATTAGTATTAGGACTCTTTATTTCGAATTTAATTATTGGTGACCTATATATTGAGGCTTGTAAAAACTTTTTAATTAGTTATTGAATATTTTGAATGCTTTTATGCTTGAATATTCTTTGCCTGAGATGGGTTTGGTGTGAGGCCAAGGGAGTGATTCCCAAAAGTCATTGCTATTTTCTCTATTATCTATCAATATCTTCTTTGAATCTTTTGCCTTATTGATCCCTGCTTGTTTTTTCCTATATCTTAACCTATTGATTTCTTGATCCCTAAAACCATAAATCCCTTTCCGAATCCCAAATCAAACAGAGCCCAAAACCCTTTTCTAAGCCATAAATCAAACCATAAGCCCTTTACAAAACCATAACCTACTTCCAAAGCCCTAGTTAGTGTTTGCGAATCTACGTCGAATCGAAGACGAACGCCCAAGCCTGAAAAAAGTTAGAGTTTTATCTCTAGGCCGATCTCGCCTCAAATCTAATAGTACTTGCGCATCGGACTGAACCCTAACTGGATCTCGCGTGATCTACCAACCGGAATTCTCTAAACCCTAAAGTATTTAAGATAGTTTTGGGATTAAGCTTGATTTAATTTTATTTAATTTCGACAAAATTGCATAAAATCATAATCACGCATTTTAGGGTTATCGTCCCACGTCAAGCTGTTTAGGAAAGGCATAAGGTACAATGATGACAACCATTTTGTTGTTGAAGTCTTCACTGATGCTGATTGGGCATTCTATGTAAGCGATAGAAGGTCTACCACCAGATATTTCATCTTCCTTGGTGACAATCTTTTCACATGGCAGAGTAAAAAGCAGCATGTTGTCTCTATTTCAAGTACTAAAGTTGAATATCGAGCCATGTCACAAGGGGCTTAGGAAGGGTTGTGAATCCAATTTATATTAGCTGATCTTGAAATTTATGTGAAGCTTCCTATGAATCTCTACAGTGATAATGAAGGCACACTTCATATTGTTTACAATCCCATTTATCATGAGAGAACAAATCAGATTGAAGTAGATTGTTACTTCATCCGTGGAAAACTAAAATCGAATGATGAAGATCAACTTGCCAATATTCTCACCAAAAGCCACTGAAAGAACAAGGTCGCATGACATAACTTCCAAATTGGGCATGATCAACATCTATGAACCAACTTGAGGGGGGAGTGATGGTGTCACTTATATTAGTATCAGTGTCTTTGGTATTAGTCGAACGTGTCATTAAAGAGTACATGTATATGGGTGTTAATGATGTATATAAAAGAGAGACTATCCAAATCTAAAAATGGAAGAACGAACTAAGCGGCCGGCAGGCAAGGAAAGGGGGCGGGTGGGGCCTTGGTGAGATGTTCCTCTTTCGAAGTGTTTGCCAAGAGAGCGAGGGCACCTTTCTGGGGTGGGGGCCTTTCCTTTCAAATGACAACCACCTCTTCCTGCTGTAGGGGTGTCGCACGAAACCACACCGCCACCCCATAAATAATATACATAATAGTTTATAGGTTGTCGAGAAATTCAATCAACCTATTTCCTTATATTTCTCTTTTGCGCTCTCTGTTCTCCTCCAACCCTAACTCGTTAAGACACCAAAATACTTGTTGTTTACTATTTTTCCCTTTTAAAACCCTTGTAAGGGCGAAAAAATAAAATATATGTACGCAAAAGCGTTTTAAAACCTCTTATTTCTTACAGCCCTCTTAATTTATATTTTTTATTTTATGGCATACACAACACCTAGAGGCGTAAACCGTGTAAGGCATGTGCCTCAGGTGATTTGTGCTTATCCCTACCCCTAGAGGCAATCTCTTTGTGCCTCACCTCGAGGTGCACCTTGAGGCGTACCCCTCACACGCCTTTGAAAACAATGGATTTGATATCTTCCCTAGTTGGATCCTACCTTTGAGTTGCAGAAATATAGGTTTTGAGAGACCATACAATGACATGCAAAAATGCCCTAACCTAGAACCTAGGCTTTGATACCAAAACTGGTGCAAGACAACGACCCTAAACACGTGAACGATGATGAAATGAAGGATGACCAAAATTAAACTAATTAATTTAAACAAAAATCTCAAAATTATCGCGATACCTTAGGGTTTCGTAGATTTCCGTTCGACTGATATTGCGAGATTCGGCTAGGGTCCAGTCGAATGTACGAGTCCCGTAGTTTCGCCGAAGGGGCGATTCTAGAGGTAGAACTCTAACATCTTCCAGATTAGGGCGTTTGCTCGTAGATCCAAAGTGAAATCACTAGATCTTTCTACAGCTTGTTGAATCAGATCGATCAAGCGGTTCAGATGGAAATATAGTTTTGAAATTTCGGAATGATCAAACAAAACTGGGTAAAATGGGTTCGAGAGATCGGTAAGAAAATAGGGAAAGAAGGTAAAGAAGATTATGATTTTGTGGGCATCGACCCCTTGGCCTCACACCAAACCCTCCGGAAAAGAAGAATCTCTCTCCTTGCAAGTTCATCTCAAGCTTAAAGCAAATAGCTTTTTTTCATTAATCATCAACTGCCTCCAAAAGGTTTATAAAAGACGTTTGATAGTAAGCATAAACAAACAAACCCTAAAACAGAAAAATTACTAAACTACCCTAAACTAATTACATTCGAATAAAAAAGAAAACCTAGGAAAAGTACTAAAACGTCAAAGCTCGGCGTTGACTCACTCGAGCAACAACCGATGCTCGCTTGAGCAACTTGTTTCAGAGAGAAATCTTTTGTGCTCTTCGATGTCTCGCTCAAGCAATAACTTAGGTCGCTAGCGCGAATTTTGGCTGAAAGTTAGGCCTTATTTCTTAAGCCTTCTCGCTCGAGCGAGAAGTGGAATCGCTTGAGCAAGTTTAGGCAGTGTGTTCTCCTTTAGGCCTGATTCTGGTTCCCTTTCTGTTTCTTTCGATGCCGGTATACGCGATGTGGTCCAAAGCCGATGTCCATAGTGTCGGTGTCCCCATCAGTTTCAGTGGACTTGCATATGATTGTGATTTATGTTTAACATGGAACCATATCATAGTCATTGTTTACTTACATATAGGGACTGCTTTAATGAAGCTACTTTTCATGAAAAACTGTAATGTTTTATGAATAGAAATTCCAAGGAATGCGCTGGTTTTTTAAATCCTACCTTTGGTGAATCCCTGAGGCCCTCAACACCACAAATCCATTCATCTATGGATTAGTGCCAACATTCCTACACTGGGGAATAAACATACAAAGTGTGGTGTCCCATGCACATGTAACAATGTGTTACATAAGAAAATCATTATCTTGTGAGGCATCAAATCAAATAACTGAACTATTGAATCCTAAAAAAAGATGTCGCTTATATGGTGACGGGGACGCCGACATCGTTGACATTGGATATGGACCGTTTCGTGTATACCGACGTTAGAAGAGGCAGAATGGAAATCAAAATTAGGCGAAAGATGAAAATTCTGGAAATTGAAGGAGCACAGAAAAATCGATTGATCGAAATGTCAACGGTGATATTTTATGTATATGAGAATTTCGATCGTACGATTTTCAATTTCGATTGATCGAAATTCAATTTCGATCAAAAGATTTTCAGTTTCGATCGATCGAAATTTCGATTGAACGAAATTCAATTTCGATTGAACGATTTTCAATTTCGTTCGATCGAAATCGTGTCGGGTTTTTTTAGTTGTTTTAGGAGTTTTGTTTCGAAGTTTATTTTAGGGGTTTATTTGTCTTTTATTTATTATTTGTTTTAGGGTTTTCTTTTATTGAAAGGACTCCTATCTAAGGTCCTTAAGTGAACAATGTAATTAGTTGATGATTAATGAAAAGAGTTTTTGCTTGTGTGCTTGAGATGAGCCTATACGGAGAGTGATTCTTCTTCCCGAGAAGGGTTTGGTGCGAAGCCAATGGTGTGAAGCCTGCAAATCTATCTTCTATCTACCTATCTATCTCTTATTATCTTTGCTTGTGTGATCCTACAACCTTACTTCAGTCATCATCCCTTTTGAGATCCTAAACCCTAATTTTCCCTAAACCATTGAATCACTCCGATTCAACAACCGTAGATCCCAGCATAATTATTAAACCCTTCCGCACCAAATATTCAGAGAAAATCAGTGATCCCATCATTGAATTGTGAGCGCCCTAATCTGAGAAAACCGAGAGTTCTATCTCTAGGATCAATCTACGCTGCAACCTAACAGATCTAGCGCCTGGACTGAACCCTACCTGAAGCATACGTGATTCTCCCCTGAAATACTACGAAAACCTGAGGTATTCGTTATATTTTGTGAATTTTATTCTTTAATTTAATTCTAATTCAATTCCGGAAAAATCAATCATATCATTCACGTAGTTTAGGGAACCGTCCTGCGTCAGTTTTGGTATCAGAGACTAGGTTCTAGGTTAGGGCATATTGGTGTGGCATTTAATTCCATAGCATTTTAATTTTCATTGCATCTTCTTTCAGTTTTATTTGTGCACATCTAGTGTTTGATAAAAGTCCCCATTCATTGTTGGTTCATATGTGCATGTCATTTTAATTCAATGGAATCTTATGTCATTTGTATTCATTATTGCGCGTGTCTTGTGTTCGACAAAAGTCCTTATTCATTTTGAGTCACATGTGCATGTCATTTCGATGTCTTTAATATCATGTCATTTGTGTCTGCATTTGTGTGCACGTCATGTGTTTGTTAAAATTCCTCAACTGTTGTGTGGCCCATAGAATTGTGTCTGAGTTGTGCTTGTGACAAGCATCATGAATGAGTCACTTGCACGCCACCATAAATTTGTTACCCGTCATGAAAGGAGGCTAGCCGAACGAGGAAACCGCTACACACCAAAATCTTGGCAAAGTCCCAAAAGTCATGATGAGACTAGATTTAGGGGATACCCTCATCAGCGTGAACCCGAGTACAATCCCGCCGAAAAGTTTCTAAAATCTATTCGGGATGAAGTTCCATGTTTTGAGGGATGGCTAAACCCCAAAACCTTTGTGGAATGGTTATCTAGTGTGGAAGAGTATTTTAATTGGTATGACGTACCGAATGAGTACAAAGTTAGGTTAGTGAAAACAAAGTTGGAGGATAGTGCCAAAACCTATTGGACTAATGTTGAGCTTCTACGCGAGTTAGCTAATCGTAAGTCCATCACACGATGGGAGGACATGAGGGAGCGACTTATCGAGAATTATATTCCTCTCACGCATCGACACCTTCTATGAATTTTGAAAACCAAGTCAAATAAGTGTCCCGGTTGTCTTAAGTGTCAAGGATTCTGACACTTTGCTTACCAATGCTCCATAAAACTTCCCACTCCGAATTTAGTGACTAAAAGCGAAAGTTCTAAGGAGCCGGATAGTATGAAAGTAGAAGAGGAAGTGTATGACCCTAGGGCCGTGATGAGTGAAGAGGAGATCGAAGAAGCTGAAGAGAGTCTAGTTTGTGTCAAGGGGGCTTTTGATTTCCTTGTGAGTAGTAATGTTGAGTCACCACGCACGATTCGACCGACTCACCTATGCACGATTTGTTAGAGCCCGTAGAGCCAGTTGTGCACGAGTCCTTGTTGGTGGTAGAGTCATGTGCACTTGAATCTTTAAAGTTGGTCGACCCGAGCACACACAAATCAATCAAGTCACTTACCCATGAGTCATTAGTGTCCCTTGACTCGATCACACATGAGTCACTAGTGTTCGTCGAGTCCACTGCACATGAGTCACCAGTGCTGATACAGGCCACTACATGTGAGTCGTTAGCGTCGCATGCACATGAGAGTATCGAGTCCATTGATACACGTACACATCATAGTCTCAAGTTGCATACTGCTATACATTTTAAGTCTTATTGTGAGTCATTTTTTGAGTCTCATTCCGCATTGCATGTCGAAATCAAGCTTGAAATTAATTTATGCATTGAAACTCTCAAAATATCGATGCAGTTACCTAAGACTTTTATGGAATTTCAATTGAATGATTATGTGATGGTTCGCGTTAGGCCTGAACGATTCCCATCGGGAGTTGTAAAGGATCTTCAGGCCCACGACGCTAGACCTTTTGGAATTGTGGCAAGGAATGGTCCTAGTGTGTACAATCTTAAGCTTCCTCCAGATATCGGGGTCAGCTCTACGTTCAATGTGGAGGACCTAATTCCTTCTTTGAGCTCAACCCTACCTCCTGCAACCCGTTCCAAACAACCCCTAGCTATAACCCCATCCCAACTTTACAGCCAATACCACTTCCCTACCCAAGCAAGCGGAGGAAAGAGATAATTGAGGAAATTTGAGATAATCTTGTGGCATTCACCTGCGGCAGAAAATTTCTGGTTTACGAGATACAGAGGGTTGGCGAGTCGACTACCGACAGCGCATGGGCCAATCATGAGAGTTCGTTGCTTGAGTTTCTGTATTCCCGGTTGATATCACGATCATGCTTCATCGGGGACGAATTCCTTCGGGTTCGAGAGAGTCGATGTGAAACTTCAAAAGTATTTGGTAGAGTGGCTTGGTGAGCCGGGTCATTGGGCTCGTTAAGGAGAGGTTTATTGGGTACGCCCCTCTACTATGGACAGAGATGATACTCATACGTCACCGAGTGTCAGGATTCATTTCATGCGTGTTTCATCGGTGATGAAACATTTTGAGTCGGGGAAAATTAACCGGGACGCCGACATCGTTGACATTGGATATTGATCGTTTCGTGTATACCGACGTCGGAAGAAGCGGAATGGAAATCAAAACTAGGCAAAAGATGAAATTCTGGAAATTGAAGGAGCGCAGAAAAATCGATTGATCGAAATTGAGTTTCGATCGATCGAAATTAAAATTCGATCAATCGAAATGTCAAAGGCGATATTTTATGTATATGAGAATTTCGATCGAACGATTTTCAGTTTCGATTGATCGAAATTGCGATCGAACGAAATTCAATTTCGATCGAACGATTTTCAATTTCGTTCAATCAAAATCGTGTCGGGTTGTTTTAGTTGTTTTAGAAGTTTAGTTTCGAATTTTATTTTAGGGGTTTATTTGTCTTTTATTTATTATTTGTTTTAGGGTTTTCTTTTATTGAAAGGACTCCTATATAAGGTCCTTAAGTGAACAATGTAATTAGTTGATGATTAATGAAAAGAGCTTTTGCTTGTGTGCTTGAGATGAGCCTATACGGAGAGTGATTCTTCTTTCCGAGAAGGGTTTGGTGTGAAGCCAAGGGTGTGAAGCCTGCAAATCTATCTTCTATCTACCTATCTATCTCTTATTATCTTTGCTTGTGTGATCCTACAACCTTACCTCAGCCATCATCCCTTTTGAGATCCTAAACCCTAATTTTCCCTAAACCATTGAATCACTCCGATTCAACAACCGTAAATCCCAGCAGACTTATTAAACCCTTCCGCACCAAATATTCAGAGAAAATCAGTGATCCCATCATTGAATTGTGAGCGCCCTAATCTGGGAAAACCGAGAGTTCTATGTCTAGGATCGATCTACGCTGCAACCTAACAAATCCAGCGCCTAGACTGAACCCTACCTGAAGCATACGTGATTCTCGGAATACTACGAAAACCTGAGGTATTCGTTATATTTTGTGAATTTTATTGTTTAATTTAATTCTAATTCAATTCCGGCAAAATCAATCATATCATTCACGTAGTTTAGGGAACTGTTCAAAATCTCATAAATCCGGTACGTATTGTCCAGGCCCCGGGACGTTACGTACTGGTTGTACCAGCTGATACATTGAATCAATGTATTGGCCGGTATATTTTTATTTGTTATTTTGAAAAACAAATCTGAAAAATCATAAAAGATCCCTAAAAATGTAATTTTTTTTCAACATATATATCTTCTTTTTTTGTATTTAAACCCTATATTTAGTGCATTTCCCACATTGTTCCTATTTAAATAGGCTAAAATTGACATATGTTTACATTAGTGAGGGAAAATAGGTTAGATCCGATGATCGGGAGGCTCCGATCCGTAGAAATGAAATTATTCAGGGTGAAAATCGACTTACCGTATGGAGGGATCACTAAGAGATATGAGAGCTACGAGTCAAGAAATAAGAGAGGAGGTAAGAAAAGAGGATTTTCAGCCTTTTGTATTGGGGGTCACTTAAGTGACCAATACAAAACAATTTCAACAAAACGGATGAATGTATCGTCCTTTTTTTGAAAATACCAATTTATCGTCTGATACAAACGATACATTGGCTGATATATACACTGAGCGATACACAGCATATGTACCGGGGGCAATACCAGTATATATCGGACAATACGTACCAGTATCGTCCGAGATTTTGAGCCATGGTCGTTTATATAATTTCCTAATCCAAGCATCAAAAGTTACCAGTAGATAATGGAAAAATGCCTTCCAGGCCACAAAAATTAACAGTCTACAGGATAAGATTAAATTTAGAACCAAGTGAATCATAAACATTACACCATTCTTTTTTCTGTCATGATATGATTTGCATACAAATTCTGTCTTGTAGGATTCAAGTTGATTTTTAATTGATTTTCATTGTTTGATGTTGCCTTTTACCTTTCATGTACAAATTTTGTCAACTTTTTAACATCAGCGAATTTTTCTTATATTTTGTTTTTTTTCATTGCTAGAACTATGGGCCATGGTTCGATATTGCTGGTGCAGGAATTTTTTCTGTTGCTCTTGTTGACTCTAATAATGCCAAGGAGGATTTTTCTTCTAGAGAATGGACCTATCAGGTTTTTTCTGTTTTTAATTTATCACATGTGCTTTCCGTCAAATGTGCGTATCTCTCTCTCTCTCTCTCTCTCTCTCTCTCTATATATATATATATATATATAATGCTTCTGCAGTATAATGTATCCTTGATGAATGAAAAACGATCAAACGCAAACTGCTGTTTGTTAGAACTTAGTCCCGATAGGTGTAGTTGCTGAGTGGACTTGGAAAGCTGAATTTTAGGGTTGAAAATTGTGAATATGAAAAAAGGGCAAGTTCACATTTGCTCACTTTCATTAAAATTAAACTTCAGGCAATTTCAGATAGGAAGAAAAATAGGGAAAACCATTCGCTACCCTAAAACGATTAAAAGAAGCGACTGAAAACCCTTAAAAAAGAAAAATGGGGTGAGTCAAGCTAATAAAAGACCTCTGTAGTGATGGAATCCCGTCAAATGCTGACCTTCACATACTTTCAGCCTTTCAGGGCACTGACATCTGGAAGTGCCAGCTTTTGACAGGATTTTGCCACCAAAGCCTTTTCTAAGCTTTAAAGTCTATTGGCATTGCAATGCACCAATAATCCAAATAAAAAAAATGAAGTTTAGCGTTTATATTATTAAATGATCAATTTGATAACTGTAAAGATTACACTACATATACACATACTCGTATCTAATACTAAAAGTCCATACATGAATTGTAACTCTGAAGAATTAGAGATCATAAAAGTTGGAGGTTGCTAGGCAAGTAGAACAATAATGTTCACAATATAAACAATCTTTCAAAAAATGGGATTTCAGTTTTGCTGCTCCAAGAGAACCATTTAGTGTTTGCCTTCATTTATATGCGCTCAGTTTATAAATTAAACTTGGGCTATGCGCTCAGTTTATAAATTAAACTTGGGCTAAGATATATGTATCATATTGAGATCTGAATTTGAACTCTTTAAGGCTCTATTTCTTTGATCCCATGTTCCTAGTTCTGAACTTCAAATTGAACTCTTAGAACTTTCCATACTTTATTTTGCCGCTGCCAAAGGAAACATTTTTTTTTACTTTGGCATTTCTATGCTCTTAGCATGATGTTATCCCCTTGATGAGTTTCTTCCTTTTCAGGTAGGACTGGAAGGTGAATTTCTAGGACTTGATAATATAAGCCATGCAAACAGTTCATTATGGAGTTCAGGGATTTCTCCACCAAATAATCAGAGCCTTATTTGGTACAAGGTAAAACTCAACTGTTTGTAATTATATATAATATATTTTGATAAACAAAATCGATTCATGATGAGGTTACAAATAATGCTGTCCCAATGTCCGTATACTACATGCAATGTTTTTTTACTATGTACATCATTTACACTCATGTCAATATAAGTAGAAGCATCTGTAGACTTTTATGTTATTGTTTCTAAATTTTTAAGTTTTATTATTTGACGGGGAATGCAAAAAAAAAAAAAAAACTGTTCATGATGAATAGTGACAGCCCGCCGTGAACAGTGCCACAGCCCGCCGTGAACAGTGACAGCGTGCTGTGAACAGTGCCACAGAGCGCCGTGGACGACTCTGTCTAGCGACGGAAATTTTCTTTTTACCCTTTTAGTCTTTTATTATTTTAGGGCTCTTTTATTGCGAGTTTTATGTCGTTTAGGGTTTACTTAGCCTATATAAAGGCACTGTAAACACTTTATTAAATAGTTTTTGATTATTGAATGAAAAGAGAGTTGCTTTTGTGCAAACCCTAGAGAGCTTGTGAAGAGTTTTCAACCGAGAGAGTGAATCCTTCAAACCTTGAGGAGTGAGCAATTGTTTCTCGTGCGACTTGGTGCGAAGCCGACGTACAGCCGTGGTGTGAAGCTTCGGAAAATCCTTGGTGTGAAGCCTTGGAATCTATCCTTTTATTTTATCTTTTCTCTAGTTATTGTCAGGTATTATCCTTCTTTAATTCCGTTGATAAAAACTCAAAATCCCAAGTTTTTTTTCCCTTTTATCAAAATTATTTGAAGCCCTATGTCATTTAAAATCCCCGAGGAGTCAAGAGACGATATTGCGATTGTCGAATGATGCCCTAAACTAGAACGAATCTTGAGTTCCCTCATTGAAGCCGTTTTTCTAGATCGGGAAAATTTTACGCATGCGACGCTAAAATGAATTAATCTAATTGTTATAATTTCATTGAATTACTTTTATGTGTTACTTGATTTTGAATATTTCCACTATTCAATTCATTCTTAAAGTTAATCCCACATCGCATATTAGGATTTTAGCGTTTGTCCCGCGTCATTATTTTTTCCTACTTTGGGTGTCTTTGCATGGGATATTAACATTTTAATATTTTAATATAGTTGTGAACATTCAGTGTACTGAGTATCTTGAAGTCACTCTGTTGAACATGTTGTTTCCATGAGGTATAGCTACAACTGTACTACTATTTCCAACAAAAAGACCATAGAAGGAGCATGAACATGTAATAGTATATACTTAAAAACTCTCAAAAAAATGTTGAAAATTTGCCTAAGAACCAAGATATTCATCAACCTTCACTTTATATAGTAATGCCTTCATCAGAGCCTAGGTGCTCCATTTTTTACCACACTCAATGAGCTGATGTGTTTTTTGGTTTTTGTTATATGTAATGACATTACAAAATTTTCACTTGAAAATAATCTTTCCAGAATCGACTCTAGCAAGTGAATGAAAAATTGACCATTTTACATAAGAGAGGCCAAACTGCTAGTTGGCTCGGCTGAATTTTTAAAATCAATTAGTTTGTACTCGGTAAATATAACCAGGCCTTAGTACAGCTACTCAAGCAGACTACTAGTCGGCCTTCAAGTTTTTGGATACTTTTATACAATGTATTGTTAGCAAAAGATACTAGTATTTGTGATGCAGCCAGAAGTGGCTTCTTACAGCTTCTAGGAAGATTATATTTTCAACAAGGAACAAGGTTTGTTCAAAGAGAGCAAAGAAATGACTAACGAACATAGAGAAACAGACACACTATCTTTAGCAAACACAATTGATCATGTCATTGGCCTCCTTTATTACATTCTGGTAATTAATTTCCTAATTACCTCATAAGTTCCAACCTCACAAATAATATCTAATCTCCATCTACCAGGAATGATCATTTCATCCTAATTTATTGTTTAGAGAGTACTCACCCTTGTATGATATATTAACAAGAGCAAAGACAATAACCAAGACCTTCTACAGTTCGACTAATACCCAAACTTCCACATGTTAATATCCCTTATATATTGGACCTGAGAAAGCCAATCTAGCTGTTCCTTGTCATTTCTTACAAATTCAACTGCAATAGAGGAATTTGGATTGCCAAATAAACTTCCATAACAAATTAGTTTGCTATACTATTCGAAAAACTTTCGACTTCAAAATATTTATTTAGAGTCTTTAGCTCGGCACTTTCTTCCAATCCCATAAGAATTTGGCACTTTGGCATCACAAACATACCTTAAATCTAAAAAATGATTTTTTCATTTCGCAATAATCCTTTAACATACAATGGCATCAAAGGGACTCCCATTCTAGCCATTGATTGTGTTCGCCACTTTTACCAGAAGACCTCATTGCCTCCCAAATTACAATGCTTCAAACCTCCTGAGGTACCGGACAGTGCATGATAAATTACCTCCAATTTCGCACATCTCTACATGGTGCATATTTTTGGTAATTAAGATCTTTTATTATTGAGATGATCACAGGTGACAAATTTCTATTTATTGTTTTCGACCAACTTATTGCTGCAAATCTGATGGGGGAGAGATATCCACACTTCTGTGTCAAGTGAAGAATAATTCTCTCTTATCTGCGAACTAAAAATTGAATGAGATGAAAAAACACTTGATTTTCCCAACCAAGCGTTCCTCTACATACTATTTCGAGGCAAATACACCTCCCCAAAGTGTCGTAACAAAGTTGCAGAGCAAGTTCGTCCTTCAATTTTCTAGGAAAGTTTAGGTTCTACAATCTTATGGAAATTGAAGCAATTATATAAAAATGTAAGATCAACTTTGAGCAAAAAGCATTCTCAAGAATGTCAATGTTAGAACTTTTAACAATGTGAGCACATGAGAGGTCATCTCCCTAGGAAGAAAGGTACATCTAAATTAATTCATTTTGCTTTTTTCAGTTATGCATTGTTCATTTTTCAATCCTAGGGTGCAAGATATGAGATGATTAATAAGATGATAGATTGGAGCAAAGATAAGGTGACGCGAGACGGGAACCCTAAAATGCGTGATTATGACTTTATGCGATTTTGCCGAAATTACATAAAATTAAATCAAGCTTAATCTCAAAACTATCTTAAATACCTTAGGGTTTAGAGAATTCAGGTTGGTAGATCACGCGAGATCCAGTTAGGGTCTAGTCCGATGTGCAAGTACTATTAGATTTGAGGTGAGATCGGCCTAGAGATAGAACTCTAGCTTTTTCCAGGCTTGGGCGTTCGTCTTCGATCCGATGTAGATTCGCAGGCTCTAACTAGGGCTTTGGAAATAGGTGTATGGTTTTGTAATGGGCTTATAGTTTGATTTATGGCTTAGAAAAGGGTTTTGGGCTCTGTTTGATTTGGGATTCGGAAAGGGATTTATGATTTTAGGGATCAAGAAATCAATAGGTTAAGATGTAGGAAAAAACAAGCAGGGATCAACAAGGCAAAAGATTCAAAGAAGACAGTGATAGATAATAGAGAAAATAACAATGGCTTTTGGGAATCACTCCCTTGGCCTCACACTAAACTCATCTCAAGCAAAGAATATTCAAGCATAAAAGCATTCAAAATATTCAATAACTAACTAAAAAGTCTTTACAAGCCTCAATATATAGGCCACCAATAATTAAATTCGAAATAAATAGTCCTAATACTAATAAAACACTAAAAAGGAAAGTTTTCGCAATAAAAACTCAAAATCACCACGACGTCAATTAACGCTCGTCAGAATGCCCTACAGACGTCCGTGACTCTAATGATAGGGGGCAAAATCACGGACGTCCGTCACTGTTCACGGACGTCTGTCACTGTTCATCGTGAACAGTAATTTTTTTTTTATAGGCAGAATTATTATAGGCAAACTCAGTTGTGGGTAAAATGGTATCCCAGGTCCTAACATGATCACCGACAAGACTACGAAGGAGATTCCCAAGGTTCCTATTGGTGCTTTCGGTTTGGCCATCCGTTTGAGGGTGGTAAGCTGTAGAGAATTGGAGCAATGTGCCCATCATGTGCCTAAGGGTCTTCCAAAAATAACTTGTAAATTTAACATTCCTATCAAACACAATGGTTTTGGGCAACCCATGATGACGCACTACCTCCGCGAAAAATAATTTAGCAATATGAGATGCATCAGAGGTTTTGGAACAAGGAATGAAGTGGGCCATTTTGAAAAATCGGTCCGCTACGACAAAAATGGAATCGTGCTTCCTAGGGGTCTTAGGAAGTCCAAGCACGAAATCCATAGAGAGATCTTGCCATGGTGTGTATGGCACGGGTAAAGGAGTGTACAAGCCAGTATTTTGTTTGGTCTGTTTTGACACTTGGCAAGTATGACAATGTTTGACAACTCGGGCGACATCTCTCATTAGGCTAGGCCAAAAGAACCTATCCTCTACGAGCGCAACAGTTTTATTACGCCCGAAATGTCCGGCCATCCCTCCAGTATGTAACTCCCAAATGAGAAAGTCACGCAGTGTAGTGCGAGGGATGCAAAGGCGATTGCCTTTAAACAAGTACCCCTCCTGCATGGTGTACACGGAGTGTGTGCTGGTCGGGTTACTAAGGAGAGTAGTGTACTCAACCCCAAAATCTGGGTACTCGGGGTACTCATTCTTTAACTGTTCGAACCCGACGACCTCGATGCTCATAGTGCGCAAAGTCACCACTCGCCGACTAAGGGCATCAGCGGCCTTATTTTCCGCACCAGCCTTATGCTTTAACACGAATGTGAACCCTTGAAGGTACTCAACCCACTTTGTGTGCCTTGGGTTCAACTTCTTCTGTGAAGCAAGAAAGCGTAAGGCTTCATGGTCAGAGAACAACACAAATTCATGCGGTCTAAGGTAATGCTTCCAATACCAAAGAGATCAAACGACCGCATAGAACTCCTTATCATAGGTGGAGTATTTTTGCTTCGCCTCGTTAAGTTTTTCACTAAAATAGGCCACAGGGTGATCCTCTTGGCTAAGCACTCCTATGCCTACACCCGATGCGTCGCATGTGACTTCGAAGACTTTGGAAAAGTCCGGTAAGTGCATGACGGGTGCACTACTCATTTATTGTTTGATCTCAGCAAAGGCTTTCCTCGCTGCTTTGCCCCATTTAAAGTTCCCCTTTTTCATGCAATCAGTAATTGGGGCCATAATAGTACTAAAGCTTCTGATGAAGCAACGATAAAAAGTAGCCAAACCATGGAAGCTACGGACATCGTGTATGTTTGTAGGCTCGGGCCACTCCACAATGGCTCTAACCTTTTCGGGGTCCGCGATCATTCCATCGGCCAAGATAATAAATCCCAAGAAAACAACAGAATGTTATATGAAGGTGCATTTCTTGAGATTTGCAAACAACTTCTCGCCCTTGAGGGTCTCACAAACCAACCTAAGGTGGTTCAAGTGTTGATCCTTGTTATGACTATAGATCAAAATGTCATCGAAATAAACAAGGAATTCGCCTAGAAACGGCCTCAACACTTGGGTCATAGTCGCATGAAAGTGTTTGGCGCATTAGAAAGCCCAAAAGACATGACTATCCACTCATAAAGACCATCTTTAGTCTTAAAAGCGGTTTTCCACTCATCATCAGGGCAGATGCGGACTTGATGGTAGCCACTCGTAAGGTCGATCTTTGAAAACATAGTGGCACCAACCATCATGTCAAGCATGTCATCGAGCCTTGGTATGGGAAACCGATACTTAACGGTAATCTTGTTGATTGCACGGCTATCCACACACATGTGCCATGTACCATCTTTCTTAGGAGTGAGTAGGGCAGGTACGGTACACAGGCTTAGACTCTCTTGGATGAACCCCTTCTGAAGGAGCTCATTGACTTGTCGAGTCAACTCGGTATGCTCAACCGGATTCAACCTGTAGTGGGGCAGGTTCGGTAAGGTAAATCCGGGAACCAAGTCAATTGCGTGTTGGATATCACGCAAAAGAGGGAGTTCGTTTGGTAAGTCTTCAGGGAAGACATCCGTAAACTCTTTTAGAATCGGCTCAACCTCGGGACACTCGCCCACCGACTCGGGAGCACTCTCTACAGTGACAACTACGTACACCACACTCTCTTCTATCGATGCTTTCTCAAACTCAGAAGGGCTCATAATATTAATGGATTCATACATTCAAGATAGGTCGATGGTGTTTTGGGAGGCAAAGGGTGTAAAGTGATCTTTTTGCCCTTATGCATGAACGTGCATATGCTTGTTCGACCAGAAAGAGTCACGTCCATGTCGTAGAGCCACGGCCTTCCCAAAATGATATGGCCCACATCCATCGGCACCACATCGCACCATAAGGTGTCTGAATAAGAACCTAACTGAATCAGTACACGACACATTTTCGACACGGGAATGGATCAAGAATTGACCCATGCGACTTTAAGGTCTCGGGTGAGCTTCAGGTGTAAGCCCTAAGCGGCGTACGACATGAGTTGATATAACATTAGTGCAACTACTGCTATCCACGATGACCCTACAATTCTTTTCACCAAATCTGGCATAGGTGTGGAAGATGTTCTCCCTTTGCCAGTCATCCTTTTCATCCCGTTGAGGTTGTTCAAGGGCACACCTCACAACTAAAGCATGACCAATAGCATCACCCTCTTCATCACTGAGTGTGCTAACCGGTTAAAATACTTCCTCTTCAACCACTTTCTCATCATCATCCTCCTCTTCCTCAATGAAGAGAGTCCTCTGGGGTTCTTTCGTAGGGCATTGGGAGGCAAAGTGTCCCATCCCATGATATTTATAGCAATTTACTTGAGAGTTAACCCTGGAAGAGTCTCCAACTACACTTTTTCCCTTTTCAAACCTCGAATTGGTAGGGGCAGGTTGTGTAGGTTTGGGAGGAGGATTGAATCGTCCCTCACCAGATCGTTGACTATTATAATATGGCTTGGTCCTCTTCACCACCGTAGTTTTCAAGTACTGTTCAAGATCTTGCACAACGGCATAGCATCTTTCAAGAGTTTCTACAGGGTGAGAAATCAATTCTTTTTGCAATTCAAATCGCAATCCGGTGCGGAATCTAAAGAGAGTGATTTCAGGGTCTTCCGATACTTTTGCCCTCATCATGAACTCTTCAAATTTGGCAAGGTAATCGGTCACGAGCATACCACCTTGACGTAAATTTTGCCACTAGTCAAGGAGGTGCTGGTGGTATGATAAAGGAATATACTTCTCAGTAAGTCGTTCCTTTATGTCGTCCCAACGGGTAATGGGAGGACAACCCGCATTCACCCTGATGCGCTCGACATTGAGCCAGAAACGTCGAGCTTGACCAACCAACTTCATCTTAGCGAGTCTAACGCAACGTTCGTCATTCATGGCATACCAATCAAAGTGTTGGTCCATGTCAGAAAGCCAATCGAGGAAGACGGTAGGGTCCAGTCTTCCCTCAAAAGTCGGAATCTCAACTCGGACGTTCTTAAGGAGTTGAACTTTGGGGTCATAGTCATCTCTACGATGATCCCTACGGTTCTAATTGTCTTGGCGACCATTACGTTCTAAGTGAGGACATTCACTGTAATAGCCCGAAAAATCACGCTAAACTATGACCTCGGGATCCGTGCCCGATTGGTCACAAGTTTGACCAATCAGGAGATCATGAGTTAGCATAGAATGTGATGAACGGATGAGATGTGATAGTTTGAGTGATTATGTGGTGTGTGATGTAAATGAGAAGTCACTTACACCTACTGCGGTGTATGTGCTCAACACACAAAGAGGGAGATAGATAAAAGGGTTTAATAACCCTAGATGTGTATTTTTGGTTGTTGAAGGAGAGTAAAGAAGAGAGAGAGAGAGAAGTAGAGAGGAGTTATCAACTGATTGGAGGGGGGATTCAAGAGATAAAAGCCGGATTCAACGCGGATCTGTTAGAACAAAAGCTGGAAACCCTAGCCTTCCAACCATTTGATTTGAAATCAACTTGAGATCTATTCAAGGTAAAATTTTTCGTAAATAAGATGCATAGATTATAGGGGATAAGTTCTAGTTGAATGTGGGTCAAAATCATAGGATAATGGCTTAGAAAAATAGAGGAAAAAGTATGGAAAAAGATTGGGAAGAACAAATGAAATTGAATCTGACAATTTCGATTAATCGAAATTGGGTTTCGATTAATCGAAATTGGCCAGGAAGTTGAAAGGTCAGAGGACCCCGATTTCGATTAATCGAATTTGATTTCGATTAATCGACTTTGGATTTCGATTAATCGATTTGGGGATTGATTAATCGACTGAGAACCTCCAGTGGACCCCAGGGGTTGGAGGAAATGACTTGAGGAAAAATCGACTAATCGAAATAGGATTTCGATTAATCGATTTTAGTTTTTGATTAATCGATTTGGGATTGATTAATCAACTTGTGAAACTCGACTGTTCGAACTGAGAGTCTACTTTGCGAAAAGAAGAATTTCGATTAATCGAAATTGGATTCGATTAATCGAATGAAAACTCAACTGTTCGAACAGTGAAATTACTTTGCGAAAAGAGGAATTTCGATTAATCGAATTTGGATTCGATTAATCGAATGAAAACTCGACTGTTCGAATAGTGAAATTACTTTGCGAAAAGGAGAATTTCGATTAATCGAAATTACTTCGATTAATCGATATTGACCTTCGATTAATCGATTTTGGAAATCGATTAATCGAATCAGATTCGATTAATCGATTTTGGAGTTCGATTAATTGACTGAGATAAATTATGTTGACTTTTGGGTTTGACTTTAAGATTCTTGGAGGGTCTTATACCTTCTTTATTGCATCCTTTGTGATGTGTTCCACCTGTTATGTGGTACCATAGGTGGTACGTGTGGACTAGTGCACAAGTAGCCACGTGGGACCTTGATGCAATGATCAAATGAAGACTTGAGGTAGGGAACACCTTGAACATGTACTTTATTTTACAAGAGCATGTATGTAGTGATATAGAACTCAATTCAAATGTTTTATTTCTTAAGAATTTGTGAAAAGTGTGTGTGTGTGACACCCATAAGAGTAATCATAATGAGCCATCCCCAGGGGATGAAGAAGTAAAGAGATAAGAGCATCAGGTGTGATGCAAGTAAATGGATACATTCCAGGGATGTATCCAAGGATTGAATCATGTTTGATAGGGCCTAACTGATATAAGATAGCACAATTACACGGTGAATAACTATATGTAAGGCACCGATATTTTTGTTATTTGAGGTTTGATAGGGTACCCGACGCGGGATATCCACGACCCGACACGGCAGGGATATCCGTGGACTCATACGCATGTAAACCGAGCGCGCGAGGCTTATCCGTACATAGTAAGCACACCTGTGGTGTTGATTGAGACAATTGAAACCGCCACCAATCCCGAGGAAAGGGCTTGGTACTATTTGTATTCCTGTGGAATACGGTTAAGCTGTCTATATAGATGACGATGATGGGTATCTCATCGGGGCTCGATGCTATATTGCTCGGGGATTACTTAAGTTGAAAGTTTAAGTTTTGCTTTAGGCCTTTTCAGCATCATTCATGAGTAAATGAAAATATAAGTAATCAACAGTAAAACGAAATGCTTTTTAACTGTTTCATTAACAACTGCATAGATACATCATGCATGGCATATCATGGAATATATGTGAGTTATAATTTATATGTTCAATTGTGTTGGTTCCCTATTGAGCTAGGATGTAGCTCACCCTATCTTCGTGAGACGGATCGGCGAGTCGGACCTATGCGGCGGTGAAGAGTTGGAGCCACCTCAGAGGACTTCTTCTGAGAGGACTCACAGTGCCACTTTGAGGGATTTTGGAGAGAGTTTTTGTACGGCTTGGTATGTCAAGCCTTGATTCTGTTTAAACCATGTATATATATATAGATGGGATTATTCTTTTGGGGCGAACCATCCATGATGATTGCTATCATCGATGGTTCGGATCGGTTCTCCATTCATGTAGAGGCATGAGGGTAGAACTGTCTTTTGGAGAGTTAATTAATATAGATTCAAATTCCGCAATTTCGTTTATTATTTTATTGCAATGCTTGATATACCAGTGTTCCGTGCTTAGCTAAGGGGCACGGTCAAGATGATCGTGCTGATGGCACGGGTTTCGGGGTGCCGAAATCCGGGCTGTCACATTCACGCTCTTGGTGCTGATTTTTCAGCCCACCCATCGCTTCTAGTTGGTTGATTCGATCACGTAATCTATCATTACCAACTCCTAGGGATGTTTGGGCTTTCTCAATAGTATTCAGACGCGCGCTAATCGCACCCAATTCTTCTCGCATACCGTTAAGGGCATTGAGAATCACACTCGAGTCTATGGTGATCACACAGTCTATTAGGGTTCTAATATGGAATGCAATATGGGCTCACAAAAAGAAAATAATGCAATAAAATAAATATGACAAGCAAAAATGCCTTAACGTAGAAAACCTAGGGCTTTGATACCAAAATGCGTGATTATGATTTTATGCGATTTTGTCGAAATTAAATCAAGCTTAATCTCAAAACTATCTTAAATACCTTAGGGTTCAGAGAATTCAGGTTGGTAGATCATGCGAGATCTAGTTAGGGTCCAGTCCGATGTGCAAGTACTATTAGATTTGACATGAGATCGGCCTAGAGATAGAACTCTAGCTTTTTCCAGGCTTGGGCGTTCATCTTCGATCCGATGTAGATTCGCAGGCTCTAACTAGGGCTTTGGAAATAGGTGTATGGCTTTGTAATGGGCTTATAGTTTGATTTATGGCTTAGAAAAGGGTTTTGGGCTCTGTTTGATTTGGGATTCGGAAAGGGATTTATGGTTTTAGGGATCAAGAAATCAATAGGTTAAGATGCAGGAAAAAACAAGCAGGGATCAACAAGGCAAAAGATTCAAAGAAGACAGTGATAGATAATAGAGAAAATAACAATGGCTTTTGGGGATCACTTCCTTGGCCTCACAGCAAACCCATCTCAGGCAAAGAATATTCAAGCATAAAAGCATTCAAAATATTCAATAACTAACTAAAAAGTCTTTACAAGCCTCAATATATAGGCCACCAATAATTAAATTCGAAATAAAGAGTCTTAATACTAATAAAATACTAAGAAGGAAAGTTTTCGCAACAAAAACTCAAAATTAGAAGTCCCGTCACGACGTCCACGAACACTCGTCACTATTCATCACGGACATCCGTCACTGTTCACGGACGTCCGTTACTGTTCATCGTGAACAGTAATTTTTTATTTTTTTTCCTTGACGTTCCCCGTCATAAGGTTAATAGCAATGCTATTTGAATAATTTTTATCTTTTTGCTTGTTTCGCCATGGAAGGAACCTTTGTGGGTATTTACACTCTAGTTTTGGTTGCGACATTAGAGCTTGCATCATGTTTTGGCACCCTAATTTTTTATTTGGTTGTATTGAGAAACCGATTAAACCCGATCCGAGCTACACCGAACTGACCCAAACCACCATGACCAGACCCAATTCGGCCAAAAAATGGCCCTATCACTGCTCTCCCCCATCCACTTTTGTGACGTCACCAAATCTTTACACCGGATCAATACTCCAACTCAGAGACATCACACTATGTAACCATCCCTTTTAGATCCAAACTATAATATAAGTAATGATCTGCTTTCCGCAATGGCTTAGATTCAAATCTTTTGTCTTTAACTAAGTCTAATGTGATTAGTCTAATTTAGCTAACCAAAATTTTCTTCTCTTTGCGCATGGGTCGCACTATTGCATGCATCTAAACAATAATCATAATTATTGAATGAATTATTAAGATATACATAGCACAAATAAAAAGAACATAACATGAATTAACCATCAAATTAAAGTCCCATAAATAAAGTTTATAAACCCATCAATTTAAACATCCATTACTATCCATAATTTGAAACTTCTCATAACCATTAATACTATGAACTTGAAAAGTAAAATGTTGATTATTAAAGTCCTTCTAACTATCTGCTCAGTGAACTTTTAGGCTTCAAAGCCTTCCTTGTCCAAGTCCACGTGAACATTCGCTTTCACCATTACTCCATCCTTGTCCTTACCTGTTTTCACTAGCCACCCGAAGATAGGGTGTGAGATAAACCCAGTATGAACGAGACATACTAATCCAATCTTGTGTCTAATACATCAAAAGTTATAACATATGCATATATACGTGAAAACATAAAGAGATGAATATCGCAATAAAACTTGCATAAATAATCATCATTAAGTACTATAGCATTCATGGCATTTAATGCAGTTCTAATCATGGCTTCGTTTTCATATTCTCCAGTCTCTTTTAGTTCATTCTTTCATTCATCTTTTCGTTCTTGTTTCATTTATCGTGATCTTCATTTATGTTTTTACTACTCATTATTTTATTAATGATTAATCACATTAACTTTATCTTGAACTTTCATGCTTTAGCCACTCATTATCTTATTAATAATTGGTTACATTAACTTTTGAGACACTCATTGGTTCAATAATGATTGCTCACTTTATTTTGAGTCACTCGTCGAATCTACAGCGATTAACCCCATTAGTTGAGTCACTCACTGGATACGGGCTGGGTACGGCATCCAATGATTGCTCCCTTTAACATTAGTCACTCAATGATCCTGTCTGGACAGTGTTTCATTGATTGACCACATCAATTTGAATTACTCAGTAATCCCGTTTGCACGGTGTTTCACTGATTAATCCCATCAACTTTATCTTCATCTTTTAAAGGGTGTAACATCATCTCCAAGTTGCGTGTGATAGATATCTATGCCCCAACTTGAGAGGGGGTGTTGGTGTGTCTACAGTGAAAGTATGGTATCTGTGTAGCCAGTTTTATGACCATATTGGTTTGTGGTATTAGTGTTTTACATGAGATTCTATTTTGTAAGTGTTATATATATATATATATATATATATATATATATATATATATATATATATATATATAATATTGAAGGGTGTGAGCAACACAATTCACAACCCTAATTTATCCTCTTTCTTTCTCATTATTTCTCATTATCCTTTCCTAACCTAACCCTAATCTTCAATCCCAAGTTCGATTGCTCTCCCAAGTCACAACCTGGGCTCTTTCATCCAACTTAATTAGCACTTGCTTTATAATGACATAGTGTACTATTAATCTCACAAAAGGTACCTCATAACTGCATGTTTCAAATAATGGTCTTCTTTTTCTCATCCCCAGACTACATTCATTGCTCCTGAAGGGAGTGGCCCGTTATCTGTAAATCTTGCCAGCATGGGGAAGGGTCAGGCATGGGTTAATGGACAGAGTATAGGGCGCTACTGGTCTGCTTATCTCTCACCTACAACAGGCTGCAACGAAAATTGTGACTACAGAGGATCATATGACGCAAATAAGTGCCTCAAGAATTGTGGTAAACCTGCACAAATGTGGTAAGACTGTTTTTTTTAGTCTTTTGTTAGTTAGCTTTTTAGACTGAGTTTTTTCTATATACTACTGTTATTGGAGAATGATAATCTATTTTGTAATACATTTTATATTATTTTTTACTTTGTTTTCTGCATCCAAGTATCCTTTGAATCTTAGAAGATCTCTATTTTTCATGACAATTTTCAGTTAAAATTTTGACAATTCTATCAATTCGACAGATGGATATATAAATGGGTAAATAACTTCGAACAGTATACAATTAATTCCTGAAATCTTGATTACTGTTTGTAGTAGATACCATAGTAGTCTTCCTTATAGAGGTATTTGTGCATAAAATGGTTTCTATTCTATTTGGTCTTCCCCGTCGCCTTCCACGTGCTTCGATAATTTTAATCCTTCGTGCATGGGCTGCTTCAGATCTCCGATGGATGTGACCAAGACTGTTAGATAACAGTCTATGCATTCCCATAGGAAGACTACACGGGGTTGCATTCTTGTGGTATCTAATATGCGTATGAATATAAGTTGTATAGTAATATAACTATTTGTTTGGAAACCAACAAGGAACCTTATGAAATATTTCAACGATTTCATTTTTTCATGTGCAATGCATGTACATATTTTTACAATAATATAAAAAGATAATTGCCTTTTAGGTATCATTATGATTTCATTTTTCATCTTTTAGGTATCACTTACCACGATCATGGGTATACCCTGGTGAAAATCTATTGGTTCTCCATGAAGAACTTGGTGGTGACCCTTCTAAGATCACCATATCAACCAGAACAGGCCAAGAGGTGTGTGCCCACATATCAGAATCAGATCCCCCGCCAGTCTCTTCATGGAAACAAAACTCGGAGTTCCAGCCAATGGGCCCTGAAGTCAGACTAGTCTGTGAACAAAAATGGAAAATCACTTCAATTAACTTTGCAAGCTTCGGAACACCTGAAGGAAAATGTGGACAGTTTAATCATGGTATTTGCAGCGCTGAAAATGTCTTACCAATTGTTCAAGAGGTATGAAAAAACCTCCCTTTCACATGTTTACATCTGCATCATTTGTGCTCATTTGGTTGCATTATGTAATTTTCTTTGCCATTTAAGCCCAAGAAAGGGTGTAAAAAGTTATAGTAGCCCAGCTGAGAATCCTGCCAAGACTTCTTTCAGCCTTGATAACCATAATAACAAAAACTAGGGCTGTCAACAAGCTGAGCATGAGCTGAGCCAGGGTATGCTCTACCATACAGAACATAAGCTCTAACCCGGCTCTAGCACTTGGAACCTAAAATTTCTAGGACCAAGCTCGGCCGAAGCTCGCTGTGCTCAGGCGGCGTAAAGTTTAATATAAATTAATTTATTATTACTGTTATTATTATTCTTTCTTTCTTTTGTTTGTTCTCAACCTATCTAAATCTAAGTAATTAGCACTTGTACAATCTAATCTAAATGTATCTAAGCAAAGTATTTCATTGCACAAAATGACATGAAACATACTCCAATATATCATTAAATTGCATCATCCACAAATGATGCATGAATCATATCAAAACATAAACCCTAAACAATATCTGATCCATCAGTCATAGGGCTGTTAACGAGCCTGTGTTAAGCCAAGCAGGAGCCAGCTCTAGCTCGGCTCCAAAACATGAGCTCTAGCTCGGCTGTACCATCCAAAACATGAGTTCTAGCCCGGCTGTAGGCTCTTCAAGCCTGAAATTTTCAAGAGCTAGCCCTAGTTTTTTCAGGCCAAGCCAGTCCAGGCAACCGAGGTGGCCCAGCTCCTTTACAGCCCGAACAAAAGAATTAATTTTTTTTTCTTTCAACCTTTATTTTCATAATATTAGCATCGAACACACATCTTTTCCCTGCAAATGGCATTGTAATGTTAATTATTTTAATGAAACATAAATAAAAAAAACCTTGACTCAGCCATGGTAATAACATGACTGCCAGCAAGCAATTTTGGATTTCTCTGGGCTTGGAGATGAGGTGATAGATAAAAGACAAGATAATGAACACTTGCTGGACCTAGGGGTGAGATTTAGGTCATCAAATGAAGCCCATACCCCACATGACTCGGGTCTTAAAATCCATTAGGTTATGATGCCCACAGTGGCACTTGGACACCTGATGGCACTCGAACACACTCCTCAACACAACACGATACTTGTAGACATGTATAAAAATTCTGAGCTTGGAGATGAGGTGATATATAAAAGACAAAATAGTGGACACTTGGTGGACCTAGGGGTGAGATTTAGGTCATCAAATGAGGCCCATACCCCACATGAGGCGGGTCTTAAAATCCATTAGGTTATGACGCCCACAGTGTTACCTAGGCACTTCTACTTTTGAGATTTTTTGTTGTGCCGACACTTGGTGACACTTGGACACCTACTGACACCTGATGGCACTCGAGCACACTCATCAACACAACACGATACTTCTAGACATGCATAAAAATACCACATAGTACCATCAAAATGTTCCTCTTTTAGGCACAATAAAATAAACCGTTGTTTTATTAAAAAAATTGTGTAAAGTTTAGTAACTTTTTTTTATTTGATCGATAAAGGATATATGCTTATATTAAGGACCAATGAGAAGCTGAAAAAATACAAGCCGCAAGAACACCGACAAAAAAAGGTATCGAAACGACAAAAAACGAAAACCAAAAACAACGAAACAAGGAAAAAAAACATAAAGACACTACACAAGAGCACGAGACCCAAAAGGGCCGAAAGAACCCGGCAGATGAAGGGGAAAAGAGGAGCCTAGCCTGGGTCTCAGGAGATTGAATCAGTCCCATTCCACTCTTTATCCAGGACCACTCAGTGGCGCATGAGATCTTTGACACCCTTCAAAATCAACCCTTAGGGCGCCACTTCCGGCTGAAAATCCGGGCATTCCTTTCGAGCCATATGGACTAGATCACCACATATAACCCAACCCTCCAGAACGCCCCCAATTGGCCTTCTAGGCAAACACCATACTAGGCCAAACCGAGCTGGGTAAAGTTGCACGGGACCGCCCAACTCATATCAAAGGACCTGATAATGACCCCCCAAATTTCGGTGGCTACCCGACAATGCAGAAACAAGTGCGAAGCCGATTCTTCGGCTTGTAGGCACATACCGCAGACATTTGGAAGATTTTTTCCCCTGCAGATTAAACGGTTTATATTGAGGACCCTTCCCCGGATGAGGGTCCACGTGAAGAATTTGATTTTTGGTTGTATCAGGACCTTGCACCTGATTAATGGCCTACCTGACAAGACCCGATAGTATGATTTGACACAGAAATTGTCGTTGAGCGTTGGCAACCAAAACTGCCTATCGTAGTGGCTCAGATTCCGCTTTGCTCCGTAGAGCATAGCCAGCAAGGCAAGGAGAGGGGCCTCCTCCTCCCTAATCAGTTTTCGGGTGAGTAAATTCCACTCAGCTCCTCCCTCCCCCTCCGAGGAAAACGCAGACACTGCGCCACTCGGCTGAGCCACGATGCGGTGAATGATAGAGAAATCTCCCTCCTTAAGCGGCCTGAAGTCTTCCCAAGAGTCATCCCAAAACTTGATGCAGAGCCCACCCCTAGCTAAAATGCACCCAACAGGAGTACGACGGCCAAGTCCCGCAAATCGCTTTCCACCAAGCTGAGATGGAGCCGTTGGTGCTGACATTAACCCCCCAATACCCATCCAGCCAGCCGTATTTTTCCACTAAGACCGACAATCACAAGCTCTCTCTTTCGCTGACCAAACCTGTCCGCCAAAACCACTTACCCAGCAAAAGCAATATTGACCCAGTGCAAATTTCGGATGCCTAACCCTCTACAGTGAAGGGGAAGCTGACAAATTTCCCAATTGACGAGATGGAACCTTTTATCCTCACTCGATCCTTCCCACAAAAAATTTTGTTAGATTTGTTCAAGCCTACGGATAACCGCCATAGGGCATTTGAAGAGCGACATGAAAAAAATGGGGAGGCTAGAGAGGACCGGTTTCACCAGGAAGAGTCTTCCTCCACTACTAAGGAGCTTACCTTTCCAAGAGGCTAAGCTCATCTCAAACCTCCGAACTATAGGAGTGATCTCGTTGTCGACTGCCTCAGCCAGCTGGATCAACACACTATCCGTCACACTGTTGCTCGAAACTGTAGACTTTTGTAAGTTCACTCGCTGCCTCGAGACCACCTCATAGATTGTGAGAACCTTTGCCAACCACTAAATCTCACCCTCGTCCACCTTGCAAAAGAATAACGTATCGTCCGCATACTGAAGGTGAGAGATCCGGCTACCAGCCGAGCCCACCTGAACCCCCGAGATGAAGTTACGGAGCAGTACGTGGGAGGTTAGGCCATCAAGAGCTTCCCCGACCATATTAAAGAGGAAGGGGGACAGGGATCCCCATGACAAATACCTCTAGAACTTTGGAAGTAGTCAATCGGGGTCCCATTAACCATGACCAAAAACCACGTAGAGGAGTAGTGAGCCTTCATTCACTTCCTCCATTTGACCTCAAAACCCAACCTACTTAACATGTAGTCTAAACAACCCCAATTTACCCTATCGTAGGCTTTCTCCATATCCACCTTCCACAGAACGGCGGGTTGACCGCTCCTATGGATTGAATGAACAACTTCTTGAGCGACGACTTGTCTACCTTGCACAAAAGCTCCTTGACTAGCAGAAATGATGTTCCCTATTAGCGATTTGAGCTGATTTGCTAAAACCTTAGCTAAAATCTTGTACAAACAGTTTAGCAAGCAAAAGTGATTGAAATCCTTCAGATCCTCCTCTCCCTCTTTCTTCGGAAAGAGCGCTATAAAGGTGGAGTTTAGGCTCAACCCTATGTAACCGGCCCTATGGAATTCATCAAACACAGCCATCAGGTCAGCTTTGATCAGCTGCTAGAAGCTTCGATGGAACTCCATGGTGAAGCCATCAGGGCCCGACGCTTTGTTTCTCCCACTGCCTTTGATGGCCCGCCAAACCTAAGGCTCCTCAAAAGGCCATTCCACCGTTGATTGGTCCTCCGAAGAGATGGACCGGAATGATAGACCATCCAACTGAGGTCAGAGCCATCCCTCATCCGTATATAACCGATTGTAAAATCTGACAATATGTTCCTCGATCTAAATTGATTTCGAGAAATTCGTGCCATCGACCGAGATGTGACCCATGATCTTTGATTTGCCACGCGCATTGGCGACGGAGTGGAAGCATTTGATGTTATTATCGCCCTCCCATAGCCAATGAACCTTGGCTTTTTGTTTCCAACAGATCTCCGCCAAACACCTGTTGTTGAAGCTCATCTTAATCTTGAGCCTGTCGTCTTGCTCCTGATCCGACAGGTCTCTGGATTCCTCAAGATTGTCGAGCACTTTCAGCCACTCTAGTAAACTTTCCTTAACCACATGCACAAGCTCATAAACCTCCAAGTTCCAGCTTTTAATTCTTTTTTTAAGGTACCCGAGCTTGGAGAGGAATTTGAAACTCGTGATCCCTACTGGCCCAACCTCGTTCCACCAAGCCGGGATGAGCGATGAAAATTCTTGATTGAGGAACCACATATTCTCGAATTGGAACGGGGAGGGACCCTTCCCCCAGAACTCGCACTAGAGGAGAAGGGGGGGACTTGTGATCGGAGACGACCCTCGCTAAATCGTGAAGGGTTGCTGCTGGGAAAAGATCCAGCCACTCAGACGAGCACAAGAAACGATCCAAACTACTCAGGGCCAGAACAACTTGGAGACTAAACCACGTGAAACATGCGCCCATTAGCGGTAGATCCACCAAACTCCAATCCTGGATGAAAGAATTAAAGTTTCTCGTGACCGCCCCTCCCTTCTTCTCTTGCAGTGAACGGATAGCGTTGAAATCGCCCCCAAGCAAATTGGCAAATCCCACCTCGCGACTGCTGCAATCTCAAACTAGAAATATGCTCGGCTAGCATCGTTCGACGGGCCGTAGATGCCGAAGAAAACCCACCATTTCCTGTTGTCTTTATTTCACACAACCACCGAGGTCGTAAACATCTCCACTTCTTCATCCATCTTTTCAAACAACCTGGAATCCCAGGTCACCACGATGCCCCCTGAGGCTCCCTTCGAGTCCACCCCGATCCATTCCCACCTATTTCCGCCCCAGAACTGATGACACTTTTCAATAGTCGCTAAAGCCCCACTTGGTTTCTTAGAGAGTATTGACGGAGGGATTGTGCATTACTATAACTTCTTGACCCTCGCCCACTTCTTAAGGACAGACATGCCTCGCACGTCCCATGAGAACATCTTCACAAGGAAACCAGACGACAAAGACCGCCCTAATCGAGAAAAACCATCAGGCTCCCCTGAAGCCCTTCCCGTCCGACATCCCCCATTGCAGTCTCGCCAACTCCCTTGATTTAGATCGTTGACTCTTTTTTTTCCTCTTACCTTGAGCGTTTCTTCGATTAAGAAAAATAGATTTGAACATTTCTCTAAGTGCTTCATCAGAGCCGTGGAAGGACATACCCAACTCTCTACCGAATCGGATTAGACTGTCTATCGCATCCAGTTTCGAGGGGTTGTGAATCGCCTCGTCGCTACCCGGGGAGGGGAGGGTATCGAAGCCAAGACCGAAGAAAGCCACCCAGCGTCAGGGTCCAAACCTCCCACCATCTCATCACATATGTGCCTCGAGAGGGTGCTAAAAGCCATCGAAGAAGAAGACGTCGAGGAGACAGAGCCCATCACGGAGGAACACGACGCAGTTATCGACGGAGCAGAGGCGTAAGAGGGGACCGTTGCCCCCAGTATGGGGCCCAAAGTCGGGATGGAGGACGAAACAATATAAAGGGGTATGGGCTTCTCTGCCCGCATACTGATCCACCCTTGCGCACGCTGCCTTATCATCCTGGGCCTATGTTAACCCGACCCAATCTGACCGAAAATCCACAGGCCCAGCTCTAGAGAGGACAGATACTGGCCTGGGTCTGGTGTAAATTCGTCAATTGCCCCCACTAAGGCCCATTTAGTCGATTCCCTTCCCACGACCCACCCCACGTGCAACTCATCTGTGGAAGAAGTGATAAGTATCTCAATCGTAGCCCCCCTCAATGAAACCGCCTTACCCAAAACCAAAACAAGAGATGAAGTTGTGGGCATGAAGGTGGTTTGCCTTCCAAGTTCGACACCTAATCTCCACCTACATCACGGGTCGCTCTTCAAAGAATCCTCAATCCTGCAAGACTAACGCCCATTGCGCTTAAGTCACCTACGATACCAATTGTGGCAAGGCGCCCTTCGACGCCTACCAACCCATGTGATTGCCACCGCTGCAACGGTTCAATCCATCTACACATCAGCTCTGATACCACCCGCCTAGAGGACGGGAACTTCCCCAACGTGGTTACATCTGTTTCGCGGCCTACCACCCAGCATATCGTGCCCCTTATGCCACGCTCATTTGCACCACTGTGCTAAACTTGGCCTGCTCAAGCTTCCCCCTGTGCACTGCACTAGTACCTCGCTTCGCAACAGTCTTGGCATGCAGCTCCCCATGCCATCATGTCTTGCTCACATACCGAACCAAGTCCACAGGCTTATGCCTCGTGCTAGCATGCTCAACTGAGTCCCACACAGCCTCCCTCCGTGTGCGTTCCAAATTACTAGCACCTATCCATCCTTAGCCCACATGCTGTCGTGCTCAACTGAGTCCCACGCAGCGCTCATTTCTTCTCGCAAGGTTGCCCAACTGTATGCACTGTAACGCGTAGTCTGGGGCCATACTTTAACCTCGCATTGGGTGCCACACGGCATAGCTGCGTCGACATCCTAGGCCCACCCTTTTAGGCCTAGGAGACACTTGCGCCCCCTCTGGCAACGCAAGGCCCCGTGTGGGTGGAAGGCAACTCTCCAGCTCCTCTCCCACAGAAGGATAAAAGAGTCCTTCGGCCAGAATGGCAGGAGAACCTCAAACCCCTTGGTTTGACATACCGCAACACCTTCGCATCGCTAGCCCAGCTTGGCTATGTCGCGTCCGTGTCACGACCGCATCTTATCCCCCCCCCCCCATGTGACCGTGTCGCGTCCTCGCAGCGCGACCACGTTTCCAGGCCAATTTGGCCCCCATGTCGCGGGCGCTCCTGACACCACATGTCGTGCCCCAGGCACCATGCTGCAAGATCAAGTATTGGCCCCGTCACATCCTCCACCGCTCCATAATGTCAACGTCCTCATTGACGCATTATCACAGTGAACTAACCCTGCCAACTCTTCCCAACCTGTTAGCATCTCTGTTTCTAGTTCTTAGGTCCGCACCTTCCCACTAGCTCCCCCACGTCACCCCTATCGGGTCAACTTGGTTCCGCAGTCACAAGGCCCTCACCTGTTAACTAGCTCGGGGATGTCGCGTGCCCTCTTGACACCACATCGCGTACCTCTGCACCAATTAGCTCAATAGCATCATCACTTTTGGATCGAACTTCGCTCTGATACCAAATGTCATGGGGTCGCTCTTCAGCAACCTTAGTCCCGTGTGGCACCTAACGCCCTCTGCGCTAAGTCAGCCTACTTCTGATACCAATTGTCGCGGGGCGTCCTTCGACGCGCTACTAACCCGCGAGGTGCTTCGCTACCGCATGCAACGAAGCCAACCCATCTACACATAAGCTCTGATACCACCCGCCTAGAGGACAAGAACTCCCCCAACGTGGTTACCTTTGTTTCGCAGCTTACCACCCAACATATCATGCCCCTTACGACACGCTAATTTGCACCACTGTGCTAAACTTGGCCTGCTCACGCTTTCCCCTGTGAACTGCACTAGTACCTCGCTTCGCAACAGTCTTGGCATGCAGCTCCCCATGCCATCATGTCTTGCTCACATACCGAACCAAGCCCACAGCCTTGTGCCTCGTGCTAGCGTGCTCAACTGAGTCCCACACAACCTGCCTTCGTGTGTGTTTCGAATTACTAGCACCCGTCCATCCTTGGCCCACATGTTGTCATGCTCAACTGAGTCCCACGCAGCGCTCATTTCTTCTCGCAAGGTTGCCCAGCCGTATGTACCGCGACGCGTAGTCCGGGGCCATACTTCAACCTCCCATTGGGTGCTACACGACATCGCTGCGTCGACGTCCTAGGCCTACCTTTTCAGGCCTAGGAGACACTTGTGCCCCCTCTGACAACGCAAGGCCCCGTGTGGGTGGAAGGCAACTCTCCAGCTCCTCTCCCACATAGAAGGGTAAAACAGTCATTCGGCCAGAATGGCAAGAGAACCTCAAACCCCTTTGTTTCACATACCGCAATGCCTTCGCATAGCTAGCCCAGCTTGGCTATGTCGCGTCCGTGTCGCGACCGCATCACTCCCGCATCTTACCCCCCCATGTGACCGTGTCGCGTCCTCGCAGTGCGACCACGTCGCCAGGCCAACTTGGCCCCCATGTCGCTGCCCTCTTGGCACCACATGTCGTGCCCCAGGCACTATGCTGCAAGCTCAAGTATTGGCCCCGTCACATACCGTCACGTGTTTGTATCTCCAAAGAGGTCACCCCTCCTTTCCTAAAAGCAGCGAAGTCCAGCAAAAAGCAGTCCGCACGATTTGCTGTCTCTAGTGACCTCCTCGGAGCATCCGCCGTTGCGATTGCGCCACCTGGCGCGAGATTATCATGTGTCGACTCCAGCCACAACAGATCCTCCCGTCTCGATTCAAAATTTGAAAAGTAACCCTTTGCGGAAAGAAGATCATCGGCTTCCATCTGCGCCGTTGATTCAGCCGATGGTGTTAGATCAAACCAATCCTTCCGGGGCACGACTCCCATTGGCGTCGACAAGTTGGTGTCTTCCTAAAGTTTAGTAACTTGGATCCTGGAATGTATAAATATAAGATACTTTTGGTTAGGTTCATGACATATATTATGTACCTTTTCATTACATATCTCAATTGGCTTTCTGTAAGATTTCCCTACGATATTTTTTCTATATATGTTTTATTTTTTGTTAAATTTTATTTTTCTTAAGGCCGTGCTGCCGTATTGGAATCTTAAAAAATTCACTTGCTAAACATCTATGATACCTTCACACTTGGCACCCATGTCACGTGTGTAGGTAACACTGGATGCCCATTTGCCACCCTCAACAACAATCCTGATATCAAACTATAGGAAAGTGTAGCTATGTTGTAAAATAGATGTCCCTTGTATCTGAATTCATCCTTCTGGGACAACTGACTATCTCCATTGCTCAGTAGAGCTTTTAGAACATTTCTTTTGACAATTTTAGTGTTTGCACTAAACGTTCTTGTATTTTCGTGCTTATATTGTGCATATTTTGGCTGGACTTGTAGGCATGCATTGGCCAGGAGAGTTGTTCGATTGCCGTCTCTGTACTTAAATTTGGGGATCCTTGCCCTGGAAAATTGAAGAGCCTCGCAGTGGAAGTCGTATGCAGTAAATAGCTGCATGAAATCTTCTATTTAGAGACTAAAGTGCTGCCCCAAGTTTAGATCTCACTATTTTTAGATGCTTTGGGTCATAAGGCAGCTTCTTTCTGCTCTTTGTAGTGGTTTCCACCACATTCTGATGGTAAGATTCAGAGATGGATTCTGTATTTGTGTGTTTTCAAGTGAGAAAAAAAACATGATCATGGGATCTTTATTTAACAGCAAGTATCCCTGCTATCCCAGGCAGAATTAGTGTTTCATCACTCTATTAAATACTTAGTGTGTCGCATCCCAAGTGGTTCGACAAGCAGGGTGCACATAAAATTTGAAATAGATCTTAAATTAAAGCAATCCAGAAAAAAAACTGCCGCACGTCCGTTACATGAAGGACCACATGCAATGATAATCCTGTTTTCCCTAAAGATAAATTCTATTGCAGATAACATGGCTTAATAACTTAACTGGTTCTATGAATTACATGGAAAAGGTAATTAAAAATGGAATTATATTGTAGAATTCTTTGAACATGCCACATATCAGCGATTGCTACTTGGTGAGTAAGTATTTTGGAATATGCATAACTTAGGAACCAATCAGGTATATGGGTGAAGTTTAGGAATTTACATTACCTGCAATTTCATTTGATTATAATTAAATCCAAAAGATAAAAGTAATTTAAAGTCATAAATAAATTCGTAACCCTATGCAATGCCAAATTTGAGTAGACTACATTTCTGGTATGACCTTTGGCAAATAGCATTCAAGTAGATCCCATGCCATTCGAATCAAGCTGCGAAATATGAATTGTGAAGTGTAGAATTCTCACAACCAAAGTGATAAAATACGAGTACAAGTTATATATGGTGAGTGTGAAAGCCGGAAAAGGAACGGCAAATATGAAAAGAAAAAAAAAAGAAAGAAAGAAAGAAAGAAAGAAAGAACGGAAAAAAAGGTTGGGAAGGAGGGGGGGGGGGGGGGGGTCGAAAGCTAAAACTCCTCAAAAGACGGAAGACGGAAAAAGAAAAAGGACAAACGGGAAAAAATCGAGAAAACGAGAAATATGGAACCTTAAAAAAAAGTTCTAAACAGTTTTTTTTAAATAGGTTAAAATACAGGGAAAAAATGCTTAATTCGTGGAAAAAGTGTTTAATACCCGAACTATGCGTATTCCATGAAAATACATGTTTTATTCAAAAAAATGAGTATTATATGTGTTTAGTACGTTGTGGCAAAAAACATATATTATACGCATAATTTTCAAAAAAATGCCACCTATTGTCACAATGCTGACAACAGTCTTTTCTCGCATTGCTCACGACACTGGTCACCAATAATCACCACATGAACACAGGCCCTCCTTGAAGTGGTGAAACCTTTGGTTGTCTCTCAATATAATCTCTCTTTTTGTAATCAGAGAAAAGTACTTGTTAGCATTGTGACAATCTCCACAGGTCCGAAGATTCTTCATGATACGAATTGGGATCCCTCGAGTTGCGAAGAGAATTCCGAAAGCAAATGCCAGCTTCTCACTGTGGTAGCAGAGTGACTCTTCTCTTTTGTCATCTTCAATGTAATGTGCAGCAAAGGTAATATCAGGTACATAGCCGATTCCCTTTATCTCCCTCATCAGTTCACTCAACTTCTTATATATCTCATTCGATTGAGGGTGTGATCGATCTTCCACACGAAATACATGGATTTCTCTATTGATCTCAATCCAACTTATGCCAATGCCCTTCTTTATTCCTCTGTCTTCCATTAAATTCTTGATTCCTTCAGCTTCGGTCCATCTTCCAGATTTAGAATAGATGTTGGCCAGGAGCACGTAAGTAATGGCTTCATCTGGTACCAATTCTAGCAGAAGTTCAGCCACCCTTTTTCCGATCTCGACATTTTGGTGTTTACTACAAGATCCAAGTATGACCTGCCAAAGGGAAGGGCTCGGTTCAAAAGGCATCTCATTGGCGAATTTCTCTGCTTCTTCTATCAATCCAGCTCGAGCAAGCAAGTCGACCATGCAGGCATAGTGGCAGTAACTTGGCTCGATCGCATGGTTCTCTTTCATAGAATAAAACAATCGGAAACCTTCTTCGACTAGTCCAGCATGGCCGAAAGCCGAAAGAAGGGCTAGCAATGTTATTTCATCGGGTTTTATTCCTTCATCAGTCATCTGTTTGAAGAGGTCCATAGCTTCTGTGGGAAAACCATGTTCAGCAAGAGCTGAAATCATGGCATTAAATGAAATAACATTCGGGTTTTCTATAATATCAAAGATTGTCCATGCTTCTTCGATGCACCCGCAATCTGAGTACATGATCAAGAGGGAATTTTCCGAGGCAACATCCAAAGGGTATTTACTTTTGAAACTGTGGGCATGTATCTGTTTGCCAGCCTCAAGTGTTGATAAATCAGCACATGCCATGAATAGGCTTGAGTAGATGAACTGATTGGGTTCCACATCTAAATATAGCATCTTAGAGAATATTCCCAGGGCCTCTTCGGGTTTGCTGTTATGTATATATGCAGAGATCATTGAAGACCACAAACCCATGTCCTTAGAACTGGTATCATCGAATGCAGATCGAGCAGCCCCAACGCTTTGTATTGTAGAATACATTTCGACGAGGGAAGTTCCAATAAACTGATCAGTCTCCAATCCAACTTTGATAATGTATGCATGCAATGACTTGGATTCTTCAGAATACTTTGAACTGATCGCAGCTCCAATCAGTAGAGCAGGGAAGGTAAACTTATCCGGAACAAACCGGTCTTCCCTCATCATCCGGAAAAGCTTCAAAGCTTCTTCTACATTCCCCATCTGAGAATAACCTCTAATCAAAGAATTCCAAGTCATGAGATTCCTCTCATTCATTTCTTCGAAAACCCGCTTGCCCTTTTCCAATTCACCACACTTCACATAGAAATTGATAAGAGCCGTCTCTAAGATTGTATTCAGTGTAAAACCACGAACAATTACTTGAGCATGAACTTGTTCACCTTCTGAAACAACTTTTACCCCTCCACAAGCCTTCACGACACTGCTAAATGTGAGTGCTGTTGGTTCAAGTCCATTTTCCAGCATCTGTTTGTAAAGTTCAAGACCATATTGAAAAAACTCATTTTCCACGAGTCGTGCTATTATCGAATTCCACATTACAGGACTGCCCATCTCCAAATTCTTTGTGAACACTCTAAGAGAATCCTCGATCTTTCCGCAATCAGCATACATCTGGATCAAAGAATTACCCACAAACTCGTCACCTTCATAACTATTCTTTATCGATAAAGAATGAAATTGCTTTCCTAGAAACATGTTATGTGGTTCCGTTTCCTTGATAATAACAGAAAATGTGAATTGATCGGGTTCAAATCCATATCTGCATAATTCACAAAACAAGAACAATGCCTCTTCTAAAAGTCTGAATCGACAGTATCCGCCGATCATCAAGTTCCATGCAACAAGGCTCTTTCGAGCGGTCTTTGTCTCGAACACTTGGCGGGCGTAGCTCAAGTCTCCACAACTGATAAATGCATTCAGTAGATTGGTGTACACAAACTGATCTTCAAATCCTTTTTTTATCATATGCACATGAACTTGGAGAACCCCTTGTATGAACCTCTCCTTTGAGCAGGCTTGTAGCAAAAGCCTATATGAAGAGCAATTGGGTTTAATCTGATTGTGGTGAAAAAGGTCAAATGCTTCTTTTAGTCTTTGATTTTTGCACGAGTTCTTGAACTCCTCATTTATTATTTTACTTGTTCTTCTTGTAGAAACTCTCCTTTTTCTACTCTCTTTTGGTGGCAGAATTTTAAAATAAAAGAGTTTTTGACAAGTTAAACACTCCATATTGCTGAAAAATCTTCTCTCCAAATTTTATTGGTTTTCTTTAAGGTGAGGTGAATCAGCTACAAAGAACTAAATGCTGTCTCTACCCCTCTCTTTGGCTAAGAGTTGGTTTTTGGTGCCTAGCCAGTGCACCAAGGAAGGTACATGAATTCAACTTTCACCGCCAACCTCGGGAGAGACAGATATTTATGAGCTACACGAATCAGTTGAAGGTAGAAAAAATATACCTTCACTGTTTTTCATGCTTATACATGTCTATGCGCCTTCCTCAAAAAAAAAAAAAAAAAATTTGACCAATTTGGCAGGGAGAGATTGACCCGTGAACGGGTCGGGCACCTAAGACTAACTTTTACCCGATTTGCTAGGTAGCTCTATTTGCACGTACCGAATCTTTGAGGGCAACGACTGAAAATTCTTGACTGCATTGATGGCCATTATTTTCATCCCAATCTTTCACACGATGGATTTTGAGAGCATGGGTGTACCACTGGACGATCCCAAAAAGTGATATGAGAAGGACCTCTAATCAAATGCCGTTCTCATATCACTATTTAGGATATGTGCTACACAAAACTCAAATTTGACTGTCTGATGCTATGCCCATGGTCTCAATATCCATTGCATTGAAGATTGGACAAAAAATTATCTTCATCAAATGTTAATTCCACGTGGAACACATCCTCAAAAGTGACCCATGAACCTTCCCATGGTACACCTCGATCACGGATGTGTGTTAGGTGGAATCAATACCTGACCCAAGGTATCAAAAATCAGCCGATACCTATATGTATCCGCGATATGTATCGGCTTTCGGCCAAACCGATACACATCGGTATCGCTAATATGTATTGGGTTTCGGCCGATACATTCCAGTTTTAATCGAGATGTTAGTTTCTTTTTCTTTTCTTTTTTTTAATGTTGTCCACCTAGATGTTAGTTTCTTTTTCTTTTTCTTTTTTTAATATTGTCCTATATATCAGTATCGGCCGATTCATATTGGCTCCGCGCAAACCGATACTTGATTTGATACTTTGACCTGACCGTCTGAAAGATGGACCACGATCAAGATCTAATTGTGTGAATGGTTACAAAAAAATCATTCTCCCATCATCTGATTCAAGGCAACAATGGTGTTAACAGTGAAAACATATGGAAGAATTGTCGGCTGTAGATGCTGCTATCTATTTTTATAACTCTTGGAGGAAAGGGAATATAAACTTTTGTGCTCCTATTGCTGATTTGGGAATGTGGAATCAAAATCTAATGGTCTGAGGGTGCGACCATGATCCCTACTGATTGTGTCATAGATTGGGATGAAAACAGTATGCATCATCTGATTTAAAATAAATGTAACCATAAATATATCAGCCGAGTTGGGAAGGAATCTTTGGTTGAAAATTATAGGTAACCTTTTATATATACTAGTGGACCCTGTATGTGCAAATGCACGTCAAAGCTGTTTATTTGAAGAATGAATCGTTACAATATAAATTTTAAAAATATTTTTGCATTAAAAAAATAAAATTATTGGGCACCGAAATTTCGATTTGGTTAGGACTGAAATCAAATCCGGTATGTTCACAAAAATTTCGGGATTTCGGCTGAACATCCTAGACAAAATTTCAACCAAAATGTGGTGGGGCAGGCCGAAGTTTCGGTGCTCATACTTTTTTTTGTTTTAAAACAAAAAAATTATCGGCCTTCAAAATATTAGCCAATAATTTGGCCAACAAACCGAATTTGGTATGCTCACTGAAATTTCGCGATTTCGGCTGAACATCTCGGATGAAATTTTGACCGAAATGTGGTGGGCCAGGCTGAAGTTTCGATGCTCATATTTTTTTTTGTTTTGTTTTAAAACAAAAAATTATCGGCTTTCAAAATATTAGCCAATAATTTGGCTAACAAACCGAATCTGGTATGTTCATTGAAATTTCGAGATTTCGGCTGAACATCTCGGATGAAATTTCGACCGAAATGTGGTGGGCCAGGCCGAAGTTTCAGTGCTCATACTTTTCTTTTTTTTGTTTTAAAACAAAAAATTATCAACCTTTAAATTATTGGCCAATAATTTGTTGATTAGCAAATTATCGACTGATAACTTCAAATTATCGATCATGAATTTGAAGGCCACAATTTTTGACCGAAAATTTCGAGATTTTATTTCGGTACGGTTTAGGCGATGTGTTTTCCATGACCCCAACTAAAATGAAGTCTTTATCATTTGTGATGAAGGTAGCAAACTCGATATCGGCATTAGGTATCGATCCACGAAGGACCGATAGGAATCGGCTGATACGTATTGGCCCTTTTTAAAAGAAAAATAAAAGCGCAAGGTCTCGGCACAAACCAATATGTATTGATCGATACGAACCTGTATCAGCCGATACCGATCGATAATTTGAAGTTATTTGCTGATGATTTGCTAATCATCAAATTATCGGTCGATATTAAATCATCATATATATTATCGGCCGATAATTGTAGGTTTTTTTTTTTTTAAATTGGCATTGAAATTTCGGCCTGGACCACAAGATTTCGGCTGAAATATCGTCTCGGATTTTCAGCCGAAATCTCGACATTTCGGTGGGGTTCGAAACCGATTTGTTTCGTCCGAAATTTTGATCCTTGTTGTAAGGAATGATATCTTGGGCGATACTTATACATAACGGCGATACGTATCGATTTTTCAATAAACCAATACGTATCGGTTCTGATATTTCTTGGTCCTCCAACTCGGTATTAGTATCGGCTAATACAAGCCCGTATCAGCTGATATGTATCGGTTTGCGCCAAGACCTTGGTTTTTTTTTTCACAAGGGCCGATTCGTATCGGTCCTCCCTGGATTGATACCTGATACCGAGTTTGGCACCTCGATCTCAAACGATAAACACTTTATTTTAGTTGGGGTCATAGATCAAAATTTCGATTGATAACTTCAAATTAGCAGGCCGATAATTTTGGGTTTTTTAAAAAAGACAATTTGGGCACCGAAATTTCGGCCTGGATCACAAGATTTCGACTGATAATTTAATTATTAGCAAATTATTAGCCGATAACTTCAAATTATTGACCGAGAATTTGAAAGCCATTATTTTTTATCCAAAATTTCGGGATATCGGCCGAAAATCTCGGACGAAATTTCTGCCGAAATCTTGTGGTCCAGGTCAAAATTTTGATGCCCAAAGTTTCTTTTTTTTTAAATCCAAAATTATCGGCCGAAAAAAAAAACTCAAAATTATCGACCGATCTCATTATATTGGCCGATAATTTGATGATTAGCAAATGATCGACTGATAAGTTCAAATTATTGGCCGATAATTTTGAGTTTTAAAAAAAATTCATAGGGCATCAAAATTTCGGTGGAAATTTATGTGGCACACTCAAAAAAGTAACCTTAAGATCAATTTTGAGCGTGCACATGATGTTCAGGTCACTTTTTCAAAGATGTGTGTTTTGTGAAATAAAACACTGATCGGCCGATAGTACTCGCATGATCTCAAGAGCCATCATGCGAAAGATTGAGAAGATAAATGATGTCCATCGTCTAATTCAATGCATCCCATATATTTCAGCGTGGGTAAACTCAACTATTCGATGCGTGAATTTAAAGAAACCAAAAATCAATAGTAGCTCTTTTGTCGTCTTTAGTGATAGGAAGGAATCCACTATTCGTGGGTACCCTTCTTACTTTTATATAAAGGTATAGATATATATATATATAAAGCAGAAACGCTAGGTTAGCCACTTAGCGTTGAACCCAATGCAAGCGTCCTTTCGATGCCAAGTGGCACCTAATCTAATGATCAAGTATGGAGGTAACATACACAAGACCGATCACATATATCACTAAATATTTTTTTTAGAAAACATCTCATCCACCATTTAAAATGTGGTCAAAGTGGGCCAAAATTCAATACACCAAGTATGTTGGGCGAAACCTAATATTTGACCACATAGTTAAAAAAGCTTTTGGTAATTTTCTTTTTTAGATCACATGTTATGTGGCACATGATCCCAAAATGAGATTTTTTTTGGAGATCATATGGCACGTGGCATATGATCTCAGCACTTGCACAATGATTGAGTGGCACGTGTCATGTGACAGGCAATCACGAGTTATACAGCATGTTATCCGATTCCTCTTTGAGTTTTAGAAAAAATAATGAAAAAATTAATTTTTTGGCCGTTCATTTCACAGGTCTAACTTGAGTGTGGCGCTAGTTGCTGCACTCGGTTTAGTTGGACACCATGTGACACTCACTACAAGGATCAGGCATCATGGCAACTTGGGCGAGCTCGGTTATATATATATAAGGCCGGGGATATGCACCTGGGCATAGAGAAGTTTTTGTTTGTATTGATAGGAGCTCGACACATAGCGCTTTTTTGGTTGATGGGACATTCGAACATTTTCCTCAATTATCCCTGCATTAACTATAACTACTACTGATAGAATCAGAAAGACAAAGCGGTGCAAAGCACAGGTGATACCTTCCTGACATCCGGGGTTGATATGACCATCAGTACATTCGAAAATACCATTATTACCCTAATTTAAATCATTTTATATTTCGCTTCGTCTTTGAAGCATTTCCACTTTTATAAAGGAAACGTAATCACTTCCTATATGGGGCGCTAGTGCCTCTTTCATGAAGGGGTTGCGCTCTCTCAAGGAATGGACAATACCTACAAAATGACACACATAGCACATTTTTTAGGTCACCTAACATTTTTTTGTGCGAAGCAACGTCTAACTTTATATCATTTATCACAGTGGTCAGAACATTAAATGAGAAGCAGCGCATGACATCGTCATTTGCAATGACTATCATTACCATTCAAAATGACTATTTGAGGCGCTCCTTCGGAGAGACCATTTATTGCCCGAATGCTTAGCATTAATGATGCTTGTGTAAGAAGAGCTATCGCTTCGGTAAGAAGCGCTAGCGCTTAGTACAAGACGAGCAATCGCGTTCTTCATGGCGCGCTAACGCGACTATCATGAAGTGTTAGCGCTCCGTCAAGGAATGGGAGGCGCCTTCCATCTGACACGTAGAGCCTTTATGTTGACACGTAGCACCATTTGTACGAAGTGACATCTGACCTTTTATCATTTTTTATCGTTGTCAGAACATTAAATGAGAAGTCATACATAATATCGTGGTTTGTATGGCCATCATTACCATTCGAAATGACTATTTGAGGCGCCCGTTCGGAAAATCATTTATTATTCGAATGTTTAGTATTAATAGCACTTCTTTCAGAAGAGTGAGGCGCTTCCGTAAGAAGCGCTAGAACTTCTTACAAGAAACACAATCGTTTTCTTTATGGCGCCCTAACACGACTATTATGAAGCATTAGCGCTCCATCAAGGAAGGAAAGCACCTTCTATATGGCACGTAGCGCCTTTAAGTTGAAATGTAATACCATTTTGTGCAAAGTATGTCTGGCCTAATTTCATTTATTATAATTGTCAGAATATTAAATGAGAAGCAGTGTGAGACGGATGAGATTACGGCATGTGATATCGTGGTTTGCAATGACCATCATTTTCATTCAAAAAATTATTTAAGGCAACAAATTTATAAATTAAAAATTCATAAATTACTTTCATTTTTGCCCTCTTAACTTTCATCTTCTCAGAGCGTAGTAAGAAACATCAAAGCAGCGAAATCTTTTTTTAGCATCTAGTAATAAGGTGAGTGTGATTTTATTTTCATTCTGCTTCAAATATGAAGCCAAATAGAGGTGTCATCCCTTCTTTAGAAGAAGAGTTAGCGCCTCTGTGCCTCCTTATAGGGGCCCAGACGCCTTAGCACACAAGGTATGTGAAGCGTCCGCGCATTTTTACGAGGCGCTTGTGCTTGACGAGGAAGCGACGACGCTCCTATTTTTACTATCTTCTTATCTAAACTTCTCATTTTTCTGATTCACAGGTTTTTAAGATAGTTATCAAGACTCGAGCCACTAAGTATACCATTAGGAAGTGTCAGGCGATTTATAACGAGGTATCTGAACAGAGGAAAAATCTGCTTTCATAGTCTGTCTTCGGTGCATTCTTTTTTACATCAAAGGACGTGAAAAGCATCAACGGTCTCATGGACGCAATCATCAAGTTCTTGACCAAGAAAAGCATTTGAAATGTTTTATTTCTAAGACGATATTGCTTCCAAGTAGAGGCATCGTCGCTTCACATAGTAAGCGATGCGCTTCTTTTTTGAGGCGCAATCGCTTCCTACCGAAGCGATGTCGTTTTCTTAAAATCTTTATCACTCGAAAATAAAATGAAAAATCTCTGCACTTATTGATAGGAGCTCGGCACGTAGCACTTCTTTCGCTAATACGACATTTTTTCATTTTTCTCATTTAACTCCCCTTTAACCACAGTTGTCACTGACAGAATAAAAAAGGCAAAGCGTGGTGAGGTGCATAACATCGTGGTTTGGGCATGATAACATTAAAAAAAACTACCTTTTTCGAAGCGCTTACGCTTCTATGAAGGGGGCGACTGCACTTCCTATACGGCGCGCTAGCGTCAATATTAAGAAGCATAACGCTTCGGACAACGCCCAGCAAATGACACGAAGCAACGTCTGACATAATATCATTTATTACTGTCGTCAGAATATTAAATGAGAAGCGGCGCATAATATTGTGACTTTCAATGGTTATTATTACAATTAGAAATGACTATTTAAAGGGCCTCTTCGGGGAGATCGCTTGCATTCCTTGTGCTTACACCTCGGTACGAAGTGTTTGCGCTTTGTATAAGACTAACGCTTCCTGTTTGGAGCGTAAGCGCAAACAGAAGACAGCGTCGGCGCTTCTTACTGGAGCGTTAGCACTTCTTAGGGGGAGCCAAACTTCCTCTAACAACAACGCCATTAATGCTCAACATTTGAACAATAAATGTTAAACATTCAACCAATAAATGGTCTCTCCGAAGAGGTGCCCGAAGGGATTCCTCAAACGGTCAATTCAAATGATAATGATTACCATTGAAAATTACGAAGTCATGCCTTGCTTCTCATTTAATGTTCTGACGATAGTAATAAATGAAGTAAGGTCGCACGTGGTACTGTCATAGGAAAGACGTCTTCCATTTCACAAAGGGAGCGCTAACGCTTTGACCCGGTATAGAAGCATTTGTTCGTCATATACAAAGTGCAAATGCTTCGTACCGAGGCGTAAGCGTAAGGAACACAGGCGATCTCCCCAATGAAGTGCCTTAAATAGTAATTTTCAAATGTAATGATAATCACTGAAAATCACGATATCATGCGTCACCTCTCATTTAATGGTCTAACGACATTAATTAATGATATTACGTCAGACGTTGTAATTGCGCACCGTATAGGAAGTGCAATCACCTCCTTTATAGAAGAGTAAGCGTTTCGAATCTGGTGATCTTCTCGAATGTCTTTTAAAAAATAATCATGAAAAAATCACAATGTCAGACACGTACTCCCAGCACATCGCCATGTTTTGCCTTTCTGATTTTGTCAGTGGTAATCATGATTAAAGCGGGGTAAAATGAGGAAAATTAGGGATTATCGCATCTGCGACAAATGAGTTACGTGTCGAGCTCTTATCAATATGTGCAGAGATATCTCTACACCCGGGTGCATATCTCCGGCCTTATATATATCTGAAAAGGGTTGCGCACCATCCGTTTATGAGAGTTATGATTATTTATAGATGCTGGAGATGCTTACAAATATGTATGGTAAAGAATTGCGCTACTTGCCATTATTTAGCAGCAGTTCAGCTACAGAAGCCGACCCCTTTCTTAATTTGAAGGATTAAAGAGGCTTTAGAGCGGCGTCATTCTCGGTGCTGAATCCAAGCATATGCTGATTTAGACAGACTTCCATCGCGTTGAAGTCCATGCAAGTCAGCTTTGATTAGATTCAGTGGCTAAAAGTGCTTCATTACCTTAATAACTGGAAAGTCAATCCATTAGTTTATAAATATTCTGCATTGTCAAAAACACCACCTAACCTTAAAATTTTCCAAAATTAGGAGCAGAACCACTCTGCAGCTTTTATTGAATTCCCGCATTCAACAGCTATTTTTTGTTTTTTGAAAAAAGGAATCCTCCCCATCCCAAAGCGTTGACCAAGGTTTCAAAATCCCAGCAAGCATTAAAATTTTAAAAAGCCCATCAAGCCATGTTCCATGTTCTATAAGATCTAAACCTTGTAAAGATCCTGATCTCAGATTCTATAAGTATCAGATGAATTGACTTTATTTGTAGCTGGACTTCACTGGCCTTGAATTGAATTGGGTATCTCCATTGAAGAGAAAAGATGGATCTTCTGAAGTTTATAGTGATCTTTTCGCTTTTTTCGGCCTTAGCCGTGTTAGAAATCGAAGCACAGCAGAGTCTCAGCTGTTCCAATCGGAGAAGCCCGTGCTTCGTTAAATCGATTAAATTGATCAAGTGCCCAAGCGAGTGCCCAACGGTCAAGCCAACAGACCCAACAGCAACTAGAGGGTGCTTTCTCGACTGTAATTCGCCCAAATGTGAAGCGGTTTGCCGAAGTATGACACCTGGATCGATCTTTTCTCCCTGTTTCGTGCATTTTCGTTTTCTTGTCAGTCTCCTTGATGTCCAATTCCGGAAACAATTTGAATACTAATTTCATGATATAAATGTCGGTTTTGTTGCAGATCGAAGGCCTAATTGCAATTCCCCAGGAGCCGCTTGCTTCGATCCTCGATTTATTGGTGGAGATGGCATTGTATTTTACTTTCACGGCAGGAGAAATGAGCATTTCAGCCTAATCTCCGACCCGAACCTCCAAATTAATGCCCACTTTATTGGCCTCCGACCCGCTGAAAGAACCCGAGACTACACATGGATTCAAGCACTAGGAATCATGTTTGGCTCCCACACATTCACCCTCGAAGCAAAGCGAGCTGCGAAATGGGAAAACCAAACAGACCATCTCCAATTCACTTACGATGGAGAGCAGGTACTCGTACAGAAAGGCCATCTCTCCGAATGGAAAGCCCCGGAACAGGACTTGACGATAGAGAGGACATCGATCAGAAACAGCGCCAGGGTCACACTTGCGGAAGTTGTGGAGATTACCGTCAATGTTGTGCCGGTAACAGAGCAAGACGATAGAGTCCACAACTACCAGATACCGTCCGATGACTGCTTTGCTCACTTGGAAGTGCAGTTCAGGTTCTTCAGACTGTCCCTGCAAGTGGAAGGTGTTCTCGGCCAGACTTATCAGCCCGATTTTGAGAATCCAGCGAAGCGAGGAGTTGCTATGCCAGTGGTCGGTGGTGAGGATAAGTACAAGACTTCATCACTCTTATCATCTGACTGCAGATCTTGTGTGTTCTCTCCAGCAGATGATCTTGCCAGAGAGAGTACAGTGGTGATGGATTTCGGTGCATTTGACTGCAGTGGCAAATTTGGCAGTGGACTTGGAATAGTTTGCAGAAAATGAATTCTAAAAATTTAGTTGAGAGGAAAATTTTAATATTTCAATAATCAACATGTGTGGTGAAAAATGGGGTGTTTTACTGTTTTTTATTATTCTGCTTTAATGCTAAATTTATTTTATTCAAGTTTGTTAGCTAGAAGATACTTGTATGAGCGACACAATTTTTTTTTATCAGCATTGCTCGTGGTGACACAAGGGCTTTTTTTTTTTTTTTTTTTTTTCAATTCTCTAAAGCGCGGAAGGAGAGGTAAATCCCGGGGGATAGGGTGCTACGAGGGGAGTGAGGTACAATGTGGCATCCAAATGGACACCCTTGTCAGCCTTCTCTATTTGTGTCTGTGAACAAACAGAGAAAGATTAACTGTCACGATCAGAAATTCTACCCCATCCCGAGGGCCTAGAATTCCGAGTTATGACCCGCACATATCCTGGATATGCTAAGCGGACATACACCTAATCAGAGTTCTCGTGCAATAATGATTCCACGAAATCCGTGAAATCCAACAAATAGGGTGGAATATGAATTAATCACAAATGCTGAATAAGTGTAATAAAATCATAATCCGCCAATAAAATGATAATGAAAGTCGGAGACAAATCCGATAAAATAAACTATAAAATCCGCAATACTAGTATCAATAAAACTCAATACCAAGTCCACAATGATCAGTAACTGGCACTCGAATCAAGATCAGCACTGTAGTCCTCCTGATAATCGACATACGCTCAAAGGCTCCACGGTACTCAACGCCCGGAATCAATGAAATCGCGAGATCTAGATGGCATGTCTACTCCACCAATAATCACCGAATCGTTAGATTATCGTAGGATGAGTTTACTCAGTCACGTAAACTCAATGGGATACACCACCAATCCACCCCATACTATTCAGGTGCATTGTGGGTGCATCTGGTGAGTGATAAACATAATATCTCAAAGCAGATAGCAAAAGGAAGACAAAATCACGTGCATATCGTAAAACTCATATCATAAATACAAGACCATGATCTAGACACTCATATCCTAACGTACCTTACCATATCTCATAACATATTATATCATGTCTTATTATCATTCTCGCACATACGTCTATACATCGCATGAGCGTAACTAATATACTAGTGAAATCCTAAACGACCTGTGCCAGAGTCGCTGCTCGAACTACTATGGGAGGGTCAACATAGTATCATACCACTATATTATAACGCCCTCGTGTCATACTCATACTCCACCACCCAGCCAATGGGGAGACATAATGGCCAAACTCACTCATAATGCACTCATACTCATAATCTCTCCCAGAGATCCGTCTTGGCTGAAAGACGTTGTTGCCCTTTACTGGTGGCATGAACTCAAGAGTTCTTTATCTTTTGTTGGCCTACACTATAATGCGTCTTATTATCTTATCTCATACTCATATCTTATCATACTCTTATACTTAATCCTATGACAAACTATAGTGAGGCAACCTTTCTAATTCACGCTTCCCAAGAAAAATGTTCCGTAGTAACCTGGATGTACTTCGTGTGATAGTTTATACTACCATAGAGGTGTTGCATCCGTACATAGACGCCAATATTCTGAGTTTCACGTGGTAGTAAAAAACCTTACCACGCCTAAAGGCCCAACGCCTCGATTCTCATATCTTATCCTCTCGATTAAAACTCGAGGTGATAGGATCATCAGATATGCCACTGTACGGTTACACCAATTCACACTCACCCGACTCATGGGTCCCATTCCACCATGAGTTATAAGGCATGTGAATACGGTGTATTCCTCGCTTCGATACCATCTCGGCGAATCACCACGCCCAAGCGTAGGCATGATCTCATACACTCTCGTACTCATGATCTAACATATTCTTAACTCGTATAAATTGATTAAGTTGTAAATACAAAAGTATCACACATACAGAACGGTTTATACTTAGATTTTAATTATGCTTATATTTATGTTTATTTACATACCACACCAATATAATTATAGAATAGAGTTATAAGTGTGATTTTGATAATCGTAAAAGTTAGAGTTCGATTTCATAAAGACATCGAAGTCCTAACACTTTGTATTATCGAAGAGGTCGCGTTGAAGCGATAAAATTGATATATATATATATAATAATTAGATAATTAAATTAAATAATATTTATACTTATTAAGTTATGATTTATCATGACCATCGATCGAAAGACCTTAAGATATAATATACACAGGAACTTTGGTCATGAGAATTAGAAAATAATCTTAAATTCGAATAGCTTTGATTCATTCAAAATTAAATCCGACTTGTTGCTCTATTTTGACCTCTAAAAAGTCAAATTCGTGAAATGGCTATTTCACACAAAGTTGTAAAGCTCGCTGTCTTCTTTCCAATGCCGCAAGAATCGCATTAATCCTAGGTCAGAGTAAAAAGTTATGACCAAAATACCGAGACAGGTGCATCAATGGTCGCGAGGTCGGGTTCATGGACGTGAATTCGGGTTCGTAGCCGCAAGTTCGGACCCGAAACTTTAAGTTGGTACAATCTATTATTTATTTAAATAAAATAAAAATATAATTTAATTTTTAGGCTTAATTAATTTTAAATAAATAATAATATAAACTTGCAACAATAATATATATTATTATAGTCTTAGTAGAAGGATAAATTTATACTATATAGATTTAGAAATAAATAATATCAATATGATATTATGCCAATTAAGTCAATCTATCAAATTTATAAGTATTAAAATTTAATTAATTTTACAGACATAAAAGAGGAAGTAAACATATTAAATATACAGACCTAATATAAGGTAGAATATTAATGGCTCAAACAAAAAAATTTTTTTGAAAAGAAAAGAGAAATAACATATAAACCCAATTTACAAAATATATAACTTTCAAGGGAAAACATATATTAAATATATAACTTTCAAGGGAAAACATATATTAAATATATAGATCTATTAATTTATGAGATATTTGGGTTTAAATAAGAATTTTAAACCCGTCGATGCGCGATCGAACGCATCCTACGCGACGGGATCTGAGAAGAATAAGATGGATTGATGGGTACCCACCTCTTGAAGCGTGAACGGAAGATCAACGGCAATTCGGGTTGAAAAGGTCGATTCCCAAGGCATCGACTCCTCTAAGTCTCGAGAGAGAATAATTTCTTATTATTGAGAGGAGAGAACTTTTAAAGTTTTATTTATAATGGTATAAAATTTTAGGTCGACTCTAATTAACACTTTTCGTGAGAGATTTAATAGAATAGGAGATTTTTTACACGGAATAAGAATTCATACGTAACTTGGATAGCTTGAGAAAAGGTTTGTTTTGCATAAGCACCAAACCAATTGGTGTTTCTCCCGAAGTTACAATTATACCCTTTGAATTGCTTGATTAGTTAAAATGGGTATAACTTTTTATATTCTTGTCAGAAGTCGTCAAATTATATATCGTTGGAATCGTATCGACGAGCACTTCGCAATGAGTCTAATTTTGATAAGGGAAAAATTAGAAATTTTCTATTTTAAAAGGTGGGTTTCGATTCTGATGTGGAGCGTTAGCACAGTACATAGTGTGGTGCATCATCTAACACCGTTAAAATAAAATCTAAAAATCTGGGTTGTTACATTAACCAATGATGGTTTCTCATAATCAAAAAGAGCATCTGATTCACTACGAGTCCTTTTTTGTCCCACCAAACCGACAACTCAGGGCAATCTTTCTGTTTCACTTTGGTGTAACAAGTTTAGGCCATCAACTTTTTTTGTTTATGGTTCTGTTTCATTCATTTTTTTTGCTTTTGCTTAGGCTCTGTTACTTACTAGAACCATTGAACCCTTAACAAGCAAGGACAAGTTAGTTTTGAGGATCTCCTATAAAAAAATGTTGGGTGTTCATTGAGGCGGATCTCCTCTAGGTTTTCTGTCACGACCCGAAATTCTACCTCATTCCGAGGGCCTAGAATTTGAGTTATGACCCGCACATATCCCGGATATGCTAAGCAGACATACACTTAATCAAAGTTCTCGCGCACATCTAGTTCCACAAAATCCGTGAAAGCCAACATACCATGGTGGAATATAAAGCAATCATAAATGTTGAATAAATATAAAATGCGATAAAATACTATAAATCCACAAATAACATATAAGTCAAATCGGAGACAAATCTGATAAAATGAAAGCATAAAGTCAATGATAATGATATAAGGCAAAATCTAATACCGAGTTTACTAAATCAATATCCGGCGCTCGGATCAAAATCAATACTGTAGTCCTCCTGATAACCGGTAACGTCACCCTCCAAAAGCTCCTGATAATCAACGTCCACTGGGTCGACGTTCTCAGCACCAATCGAATCAGAGAAACCCACGTCCACACCGTCGGTATAGTCACCTGCAGCTGTTAATTTATCGTGGGATGAGTTTACTCAGTCACGTAGACTCAGTGGATACACCACCAATCCACCCCATACTACTCAGGTGCATTGTGGGTGCATCAAGTGAGTGATAACATAGTATATCAAAGGAATCAGAACAGAATAATGAAATCAAGTGCATATTGTAAGCTCATATCCTAATTCTTAATGCGAGACCATGATCTAGACACTTACATCCTAACGTACCTTACCATATCTCATATCATACCGTATTTTATTATTCTCGCACATACGTCTGTACATCGCATGAGCGTAACTAACATACTCATAAAATCCTAAACGACCTGTGCCAGAGTCGCTGCTCGAGCTACCATGTGAGGGTCACCATAGTATCATACCACCATATCATAACGCCCTCCATATCATATCATATTATACACCCCATCCAGTCACAGGGGCGGCCGACGACTCATAACTCATAAGTCTCCCAGAGACATCCGTCTTGACTGAAAGACGTTGTTGCCCTTACGGTGGCTACGCAAGGAACGGCACATACAGAGACTTAAGTTGTTAATCTTTTGCTGGCCTATACAGCGGTGACTTATTATCGTAACATATCTTATTATACTGACTCATATCATATCATACTGACTCATATCTTATCCTACCAACTCATATCTTATCCTATCATATTAGAACTCGGGGTGGTAGGGTCACCGTTTATGCCACCGTATATGAGGTTACACTGAATTCGCACTCACCCTACTCGTCATGGTGTCCCATACCACCATGAGTTGTAAGGCATGTGAATACGATGTATTCCCTGCTTCAATACCATCTCGGTGAATTACCACGCCCAAGCATAGGCATGATCTCATACACTCTCGCGTCAGCTGACCTAACATGACCTTAACTCATATCATGATCAAAGTAGAGGTACATAATCATCACACACACAAAAAGGTTTTTATTTATATTATTATTATATTTATACATATATTTATTTACATAACACACCACTAAATATAGAGTAGGGGAGTAATTAAGTGTTTTCGATAACTCGAAGGTCAGAGTTCGATTTTCACGAGGTATCGAAGTTCTAACATTTCGTGTTATCGAAGAGGTCGCGTTGAAGCGAAAAAAAATGACATATATATGTAGGTTATTATAATTAAGTGCTCAATTAGAAAGATAATATAATTTAAAGTGAAATGTATCACGACCATCGATCGCAAAGTGTAAGTGATTAAGGTGCACTAAGTTTTGGTCGTGTAAATGTAGAATTTATAGTGTAATTAAGGTCGTTTGTTCGGACGATGATCGATTGATTAGTTTTGGAATCAATCAATCAGTCTTAATTGTGTTATATAAACTATTTAATTCAGTTACAGATCAATTGATCGATTGCTGATATCAATTGGCCAAATTTTAAAACAATTAAAGTACAATAGTTTGATTTCCTACGGAATCGATCGATCAATCAATCAAATCTGAGTTGATTCGCTATAGTGATGTCTGACTGAATTTATCTCAATATACAAAGATATACAACACATCCGTCATCGCGTCTAATGCAATGAAAGTGCTCTGATCAGATGGCTAGTATCTCATTTACACTACAGCTTTCCACTTTTATAATAGAAATATTAAGAGTACCTATTAGTCGTGTGGTGGCGTGAAGACCAGATGCTAACTCAATAAGTCAAGTGAACAAAGAGGATGCTGGTATTGGGAATAACTTAGCAGTTGCATTACAAATAGGGGTTTTGCATTTTATATATGTTATACGGGGCTTTATTAAATAATAATAAAAAGGAGCACTCGAGTACTCTAGTTTTATGTGGATTTAAATAATGATATTATATTAATAGTATAGGATGTTTATTAATTTAATAATGTTAATCCCTACCAACTAGCCTTTCAAATATAATATAATATATATAATTAGAAAGTTCCAAATATAGTATAATATATATATTTAGAAGGGGACTTTAGATTTTATAAATAATATTTAACAATATGCCATCATTACCTACATATGTAATATAGAATATTTAATCTCCTTCCCATCAGACACCCGATTATTATAATGTAAAAGGGACTCACGATTCCTCATGTCCTGAGTAAAATAAAATATAGGGCTATAGTATTCTCATTATGATCCAAGGTAACAGGATGTAGTATTATATAATATCATGTATTATTATAATCAATCCAAGAGATAGCCGACATATAAAATAAAGTAATTCACATTGATTACCATGAACGCCAGCAATGCAGCAAAGTAAAAAGTTAAAACTAAAAGTACACAGATGGGGTTTCATTCAAAAGAGAAAAATTAAAACTGAAAATATATATACTGTGTTTTGTTCAAACGACCAAGCGGCTATTTTCTAATATTAATGGGATTATCATTCACCTCATATTAAAATAATAAGGGTAAAAATAAAATAAAACTAAAAGTGTAGAAAAAAAAATATTAAACGGGTCAATCACGACTGATGTATAATGAACGGACTTATAATTAATCGCCATCGATCGATTTATTTTTTTGAATAAATAGGGCTTAAAAATATATATGTATAAAATAAATAACTAAGTAAATAATATTTTATCACAAAAACGATGATGAAATTATAATCAAAATTAAACTAGAATCAGATCTAGCAATTTATTTAATCCTAAGGCAAGATGATAAGAAAATAATTTATGATTCTTTTATGGCTCGTCGATACGTGATCGAATCGTATCCTACGCGGCGGGATCTGAGAAAGACAAGATGGATGGATGGGTACCCACCTTTTGAAGCGTGATCGGCGGATTGACGGCGGTTAGGGTGATAGAGATCGGCGTTCACACGATGGTCCGTCCACGATTACTCCGCTTTCTTCCACCATGATTTGACGGTAGAAAAACACCACGGTATTCTTTGTGGAAGAGCACACAAGAGATTTAAAAGAGATTTGCGTGTTTTTAGAAAAGGGTGGCTATAGAAGAAGATTGAGTGACGGCTAGGGTTTTTAAGAAGAATTCTTATAATAATGATTTAGAGTTCTCTGTAACTTTCTTATTTATAATATATGGGCATTAATTCGGTGTTAAGCGGTCGTACCAAATAAGGGTGTATAGGCTTTTACTTCAAAGTTTAAAATAGAGGTTTAAAACTCATGTAGCAATGTTTGATCATTAGACCTCTTATCTATAACCAAAGCCTTTCAACACTAGGCCACCACACAACTTGTGTAAAATAAAGACGATTTTAAATATAAAACCTTTTGGAAAACGAAAATGTGTATTTTCTCGACTAGGGTAGGTTACGGTGTGGAGCACTAACACCATGCTTGGTGCAAAACAAATCTAACACCATAATTTCAGTTTAAAATTTTTAGGGTCGTTACATTTTCAGTAACTTTTTTTTTTATAGTGGAATGATTAGTAGGGAGATAAATGCTACATCAATTTCTCTTATTCCCGAGATTTCAGGGACCGACTAGGTGAGAAAGTTTCACCCGAATAGCTTAATAGGCGGTTTATATAAAATTATCACTAAAGTTTTAGCGAATAGATTGAAGGAGGTGCTGCCGAGGATCATCTCTCGTAATTAATCCACCCTTTTAAAAGGGAGAAAGATCCTTGACAGGGTATTGATATCACACAGAGTGTTGATTCTTGCCATAGTGGAAGGCTGGTTTTATGCTCAAAGTTGATTTTGAGAAAGCATATGAATACTTGGAATGGGGATTTCTAGATTATCTAATGGGCAGGATGGATATGGGTGACAAATGGAGAAATTGTGTTTTTGGATGGTTATAGGTTTTGGTGAATGGGTATCCAAAAGGATTTTTCGTCACTAGAAATCGGTTGTGGCAAGGGATTCCTCTTGTAGTTGTGGAACGTCTGAATGCTCTTCTTGTCAAAGGAAATTCGATGAACTTGTTTCGTGGATTTTTTCAAAAAAGGGAAGCACATAAATTATTCCTTTGCAGTGTGTTGACTGTGAACAATGTGTTTATTTTTCTAATTATAAAGAAGCGTCTTTAACGTTGTGAGAGGGCAGATATTGAGTCCTGCTCTCGTATCAACCAACGCATGGGGTACAGAGAAGCCTCTAATTATGACCGTGAGATATATAAGAGCTACACTTCCGTAGAGTGACTCTTTAGGCATGTCTGCGTCTGTGAATGTAAGCGCCGGAGGTTGCACCATAACCGAGGCGATTTGGTGAAGCTCATCTAGGGTTGTGTCCTCATCTACTTGTGTGTCCTCAAGTGTCCTTATCAACAGTCAATGATGGTCAGACGACTTCTTGATGAGTTCTATTATGGATATCTGGGCCGGGATCTTTTGGAGATGCCGAAGCAGATCGTATTCTTGTCTTGGCTCGAGTGCAACTTCTTTGCCTAACCGGTGAGCCTTACGTGTAGGTGACTGGGGTGGTTGAGGTGCAGGAATTGGCGGAGGGATGATGTGAGGTGGGGGCGGCGAGTTAACCTCTCTTTCTCTCATGTTTCCCTCCGGTGGTTGTGCGCTCATGAAATCTTTATTCCGGGGGAAAGGAGGAGGCAGATAATTGGTTCCTGACTTGAGAATCAGGCATGTCGGTTGTTGGCTGAACCCGGCGTGACTCGACGTTGATGTATGCACAAAGCGAGTGAAGTTAGAGGTTGGAGCGTGGGCCTGCACGGTGCGGTTCCAAGGTGGGAGGTACTGTGTGTGATCCTCCACTTGTAAGAAAGCAGAGACTAGTGTCTCATAGGGGTCGGGATGTTCTTCTTGCTCATTTTCTTCTACGTTCAATAGACAATCGGTCTTTGCTTCATCCTCTCGACTCGGAGTCTTTCGGGTGACACTTTCTACCCATGAGGAAATTTGGGCTGCAGTCCGAAGAACGTGATCTCCGTACTCGAGTTCAAAATCAGATGAAGGGAGTGGTGATGGCATTGGTTCAGGATTTGGAGGGGTTGAAGGCTCTGGTGAGTGACGATAGAGGAATGGTCTCCTGGCCCTAAAGGAATGGACTCGTATCTAAGTAAATTTTGGATATGGAGGCGGGCTCGGCAAGGCGATTCGAGTGATCAAGGCCGAGGGGTGTAGGGGTGAGGGAGTTCTCACGGGGGTGGCAAAAGTGGCGGAAGGTTGGACACGTGTGATTAAAGTAGAGGGCTGGAAAGAAGGTTGACTGGGGAAATCCATGGTAGTGACCTGGGCCGGTGTCCCTTGGTTGTGGTTAGGTATGGGGTTGTTTATGATCCCTAAATTTTGTTGGGGTTGGTTATTACTAGGGTTGGAATTCCTAAGCGCTTCCCAATTAATTTGATTTCGATCGTTCATGTCATAAATTATGTCCCTGAGGACCCAACAATCTTCTAGATTGTGCCCCGTGTATCGATGGAAGACACAGTATTTACTATAGTCTAGATTTACAGGACATGGGTGAGGTTTTTCTTACGGGAATCGGAGGAGATTCTGAGTATTAAGGAGGCAAAAGATATTAGGGATCATATCAAGTAGAGGGGGATAGTGTTCCCGCCTTGGTTGGTAGGGGCCTCTAGTTAAATTAAAGTTTTGCGGTGGGGGTATATTATTATAATTCGGCGTGTGGGCTGGTCGGTTCTGTGTCGCATTTTTGTTCTAATAGGTGTTAGGGTATTGATTTCTATTTTGGTATTAGTGTTAGGATATTTTTGTTTTAAATATTACATTTTCATTTTCAAAACATAGCGAAGCGGAAATAGAGCATATCGAGAATAAATACATCTGAAAAACAAGGATACTTATCAAAACATAGCTGAAAACAGAAGTAAATAGAAGCAGAATATATTAAAACAGAACATGTTAGAAACGGTAACATATCATAATGAGAACATAACAAAACGGAGCAACATATCATCAAATTGAAGCATACAAGAAGTGAGAACGTATCAAGGAACAAAACTTACATATCGAAAGCCAAAGCATCCCAAAGCGAGAACAAGGTCGTAACCTTAGGGACTCAACCCCTCTTTCCACACAAAGTATCATCAAATCACATCACATAGGCATCCCATATGTGGGGAATGAAACACAACGGGTCACAAATCAACGAGGGGCGAAAGCATCCCATAAGCGCGAACAGAGTAAAAATCCCGGGGACCCAACCCCTCTTCGGAGACTCAACTTCTCTCTGCCACTCATTTTTCAGATTTAAACAGTTCTCAACTCAACTTCCTTAGCGAAAACATAAACAAATTTGAAAACGGAACGGAACACAAATTGATACGGAACGAAACACAAACAGATACATAAACGGAACGAAAACTTATACATAAACGGAAAGAACACACCCATGCGTTCAATTACAAATCCATACTTCAAAGATTTCATATTTTCTAAAATATTTACAAAACATTCGTTTATATCACATTATCTATGAACAAAAATCAAAAACGAAATTAGATGGTAAATTTTCCCAACCTTAACCCTTGAAGTTACGCGAAGCCAAGCAAAGTCCTATCGATGGCCTCCGCCCTCAATCTACATCACAAGCACACAAAGATTCATCAAGGATTAACTCTAATCACTAACACCTTAGATAGATTTCAGTGTCTTCTCAAAACGAGTCGGAACGAGCAATTTATTTCATGCTAACATGGAATTTGATGCAACTTTCTCCCTAAATTTTTACCTTTAAAACTTTGGATTCTTAGTTGGTCAAATCACAAAAGTTGTAGAACTCGATGTCGTCTTTCCAACATCGTAAGAATCGTGTCAATCGAAGTTCGTAACAAAAAGTTATAGCCAAAATACCAAAGCAGTATTGGCACACAGTCAAATTCGACCGATTGATTTCTAATTTCGATCGATCGAGTTTCAAATTTGATCGATCGAAATTCATTTCGATTGATCGAGTTCCTACCAAAATCCTTAACACCTCCTTGTTCTATACTTTTCAATCAGTCGAGTGTTCAACTCGATCAGTTGAAACACATTTCGATCGATTGAATTTAATTTTGATCGGTCGAAATCCTTCAGAAATCATATTTCATAATCTCAAGTCAAATTCGATCAATCAAATCCATTTTTCGATCCATTGAAATTTGACAGATTTCGCTAGTCACTTAGTTTTCTCATTTCAAATTCAATTTTTTCTCAAATCTATCTTATTTTCCTCTAAATTTACACACATCTCATAAACAAAGACTCACATAGTATTACTTTACAACTTAATACAATTTCCTTACCTTGATTCGATCGATCACTCGCTCCAAGAGCTCACATCCGACTCTAGGGTATTGAGGAAAGTTTTGGGAATTGCTTCAATCTTCAATCCTCACTTCACACACACACAATCCGATCTGTCACGCACACCCAATGAATTCAAAGCTTCTTCTTCCTCCTCTCTCTTCTCTCTTTCTCTCTTTAAACTCAAAACCCCCAAAGTTTACAACCGGTTGCTAGCTTCCAAGGGAAGCTTTGTTTTTATAACTAAAGGGAGTGGTTCCCTAACAAAGTGCATACACTCTTTTGTATATTAGTTCTTATCCAAAGGACTAGATTTCACGTGAAACGGACATACCTTATTAAGGTGTTATCTATTATATAAATGATCTTTTGGTTCGGTATGGGGCCTGCACACCTGAATCACTCATCAATTGAATTCGGTGTTGAGCCAATACACAGTAGCTAGGCGTATACAAATTTATCTCATGATCTACACACAATCTAAATCATTCTTTTTCACTTAAGACCTAACCCAAAATAACTTATTTAATAAATTTCACAATGTCAGGTGCGTGACCAGTTGGGCATGCACACCGAGGCACACTGTTCAAAGGTCAAAATTTTGGGATGTTACATTCTTCTCACCTTAAAGAATTTTCATCCTAAAAAATTGACGGACCTATTTCCGAAAGATTCAGGGTTCTCATACATTCTCCTCCCCTTAAAGGAATTTTTGCCCTTGAAAATTCATATGACTCATTTGGCTGCAAAATACACAACACCAACCTAAAACATATGACTGCTGCTAGTGGGATAGTATTAATACTGAGGGTACACCCCAATGGTCAAACTAATTATGTCACATTAATCCACAAAATTTCACGAATGCCTAACAAGATATCCACAATTAAGTGTGACATTTTGATATCAATCTTCCAAGAATGAAAATTAAATCATTCATCCATATTTAGATACTAACCACAACTATAACTACCAATATAGGGAAATAAACCACTCCATAAAATAGCGCAGGTAAGTTTACAACAATTATAATCAAGCGATAAAAACAACCATCCAATCTAGAGTCAAAGATCATAGTGAGTCCACCAGGATTCAATAGTTTTACAATATCCATATCAATAACTACTCTAACCATCTAAAACCATAAAAAATTCTCACCAAACCAGGTCTTCCTCACTAACCCATCTTCACCTGGGGACAATCTTTTAGTCGATGTCCCCTCTAGCCACACCTGAAGCATGCACCCGCGATCAGTCTACACTCCTTCGTCCTATGTTGCTTTCGCATTTTGAGCATGTTTCAATTAGAGCAGATGAAGGGGTGCATATAGTTTGTTGAATCCTTGATGCTCCGGCCGTAGGAGGATCCGAAAGGTGGAAGGGTCTCATAGGTGTAGATGCAGGTGGCCTTGAATACATAGTTTGAGCAAGTTGAGAGGGCGCTAGCATCAAGAATTTATGCCTCTCGTCTGCCGGCTAATAATTGCTCGACCTCTCTTGACCCACTATATCTTCACTTCGTTGCTCTCGTCTCTTGGACAAGCCTTCTATAGCTTTCTCAGCAACCAATGCCTTACCCATCACAGCTCCATATGTTTCCAACTTGAACATGGAAACTCTATCACGTACATTTGGCCTCAAGCCATCTTCAAATTTACTAGCCTTTTATTAATTCAGCGGCCACTAGTTCCGGTGCGAACCTTGATAACCTCGTAAACTCAGTACCATACTCCCATATGGTCATACTTCCTTGCTCCAAATTAGCAAAATCTCTCTTCATCTAATTCCTCACTTGCTTAGGGAAATATTCTTTATTGAACACTCAAACAAACTCCGCCTAAATCCATGGACCTTGAGGACCCTCAATCTCTCTCTTTCTTAGCACCGATTTCCACCATGGATTGACATCATCCTCAAGTTGGAAGGAAGCCCAGCCAACTTTCTCATTTTCAGTACTCTGGAGTCTCTTGAGAAGCTTCTTCATTTGATTTAACCATTTCTCCGCTTCCAACGGATCCGTCTGCCCGTAAAAACTAGGAGGTCTCAATCTCCGAAAGTCCACAAATGATGATGACAAAAGTGCTGGAGGGGGTGGTGGTGGTGGCTGCTGATGATTGCCCGCATTATTGGCAGCCAAAATTGTCTTCTGTTCAGTCAATAGCGCAGTCTGCTGAGTCTATTGGGCTATGGCAGCGACCACTGCCTCCATGGCTCGCGCCATCCTATCTACTACTTCGTCCATATGACCTCTCTCCTGAGGAGGGTGTCCTCTTCCCTACCTCTATCTCTCGCTTCCATCTTAATCTGTTACAATGAAACGAAAGTCCCATTTAATAGACGGTCCCTATATCCCAACAAAATCTCAAATATCTAACCAAATCTAAGACTTGTCAGAAGTCTCTAAAGCCTAAGCTCTGATACCAACTGTGACAGAGTCACAGTTGGGTCTCTTATGTCCTGATAAGATCTAATGCCAAATCTCTTAGTCCCCAAAAGACCTAACGCCTAAAGCTCTAATACCAACTGTGACAGCCCAGATTTTCCCAACCTGAATTTCCTGAGATATATATATATTTTTTTCTTTCTTAAACTAAAAAGAAATGAAAAAACTCGAACCGCCTGATCGTAGATTACAATCTGATACAAAATACTTGGTACATCCACAAACATGCAGAAATCAAAGCAAGTAAAACACAAGGCATAAATTGAAACTCCAATCCTAATATCGAATATGACAGTAATTAAACAAACTACCAGTGATGATTAACTATCACCTAACAGTGGTGTACAACAACACAGGTTCCAAGCCAAAAGTTACCCAAATCTACAATGTTTAATCTTCAATCCCGGACTAAGGCACAAATCCACAAGCTGAAGATCCTCTTTTCCAAGTCCAGATTATGAGTTATACCTGTGACGTATAGTCGAAGGGTGAACTACATCTAAGCTCAGTAGAAGAAATTCAAACATAATTCACATCTTATCATTGAAGTGCATAGATTTGATGATATAATTTCAAAACCATTTCTTATCAAACAGAGTTGTAAATATTATATTTTCATTTTCAAAACATAGCGAAGCGGAAACAGAGCATATCGAGAACAAACACATTTGCAAAACAAGGATACTTATCAAAACATAGTTGGAAACATAAGCAAATAGAAGCAAAATATATTAAAATAGAACATGTTAGAAATGGTGACATATCATGATGAGAACATAACAAAATAGAGCAACATATCATCAAATCGAAGCAGAAAAGAAACGAGAACATATCGAGGAACAAAACTTACATATCAAAAGCCAAAGCATCCCATAGCTGGAACAAGGTCGTAACCTCGGGGACTCAACCCCTCTTTGCACACAAAGTATCATCAAATCACATCACATAGGCATCCCATATGTGGGAAACGAAACACAACGGGTCATAAATCAACGAGGGGCCAAAGCATCTCATAAGTGGAAACAAAGCATCCCATAAGCGGGAATAGAGTAAAAACCCTGAGGACTCAACCCCTCTTCGGAGACTCAACTCCTCTCTGCCACTCATTTTTCATATTCAAACAGTTCTCAATTCAACTTCCTTGGCGAAAACATAAATGAATTCAAAAACGGAACGGAACACAAATTGATATGGAACGAAACACAAACAGATACATAAATGGAACAAACACGCCCATGCGTTCAATTACAAATCCATACTTCAAAGCTTTCATATTTTCTAAAATATTTACAAAATATTCGTTTATATTACATTATCTATGAACAAAAATAAAAAATACAATTAGATAGTGAATTTCCCCTATCTTAACCCTTGAAGTTATGCGGAGCCAAGAAAAGTCCTATCGATGGCCTCCGCCCTCAATCTACATTACAAGCACACAAAGATTCATCAAGGATTAACTTTAATCACTAATCCTTAGACAGATTTAAGTGTCTTCTCAAAACGAGTTGGAACGGGTAATTTCATGCTAACATGGAATTCGATGCAACTTCCTCCCTAAATGTTTACCTTTAAAATTTTGGATTCATGAGTTAGTCAAATCACAAATGTTGTAGAGCTCGATGTCGTCTTTCCAATGCTATAAGAATCATGTCAATCGGAGTTCAGAACAGAAAGTTACGGCCAAAATACCGAAGCAATATTGGCATGCACAGTCAAATTCGACCGATCAGTTTCTAATTTTGATCAATCGAGTTTCAAATTCGATCGATCAAAATCCATTTTGATTGATCGAGTTCCTACAGAAATCCTTAACACCTCCCTGTTCTATACTTTTCGATCGTTCGAGTGTTCAACTTGATCAGTCGAAACACATTTCGATCGATCAAATTTAATTTCGAATAGTCGAAATCCTTCAGAAATCGTATTTCATAATCTCAAGTCAAATTCGATCAATCGAATCCATTTTCTGATCGATCGAAATTTGACAGATTTCGCTAATCACTTAGTTTTCTCATTTCAAATCCATTTTTTTCTCAAATCTATCTTTTTTTCCTCTAAATTTAGACACATCTCATAAACAAAGACTCGCATAGTATTACTTTACAACTTAACACAATTTCCTTACCTTGAATCGATCGATCGCTCGCTCCACGAGCTCACATCCGACTCTAGGGTTTTTGAGGAAAGTTTTGGGAATTGCTTCAATCTTCAATCCTCACTTCATGCACACACAATCCGATCCGTCACGCACGCCCAACGCATTCAAAACTTCTTCTTCTTCCTCCCTCTTCTCTCTTTCTCTCTTTCGACTCAAAACCCCCAAAGTTTACACTGGTTGCCAGCTTCCAAGGGAAGCTTTGCTTTTATAACTAAAGGGACTGGTTCCCTAACAAACCACATACACTCTTTTATATATTAGTTCTTATCCAAAGGACTACATTTCGCATGAAACGGACATACCTTATTAAGGTGTTATCTATTACATAAATGATCTCTTGGTTCGGTATGGGGCCTGCACACCTGAATCACTCATCAATTGAATTCAGTGTTGAGCCAATACACCGTAGCTAGGTGTATACAAATTTATCTCATGATCTATACATAATCTAAATCATTCTTTTTCACTTAAGACTTAACCCAAAATAACTTATTTAATAAATTTCACAATGTCAGGTGCGTGATTAGTAGGGCATGCACACCGAGGCACACTGTTTAAAGGTCAAAATTTTGAGATGTTACATATGGACTCCGAATATGGGTCATGAATCAAAAGATATGAATCTTAAATCAATAGAATCTGATAGGAACTGAGATGAACATTGAACCTGATGTGAATATTGAACGTGAACTTTGAGCTTTGAATTCAGTATAAAGTATTTGGACACTACTCGTGTGGATCGCATCAGATTTACATTTACATCGTAGACTAGACCGGTATATGGTCGTATTTTATCATATACATTGATTGGACCGATGTGGGTTATCTGTACACCGTATATAATGCATACTGGATCGGTTCGCATGGTTAATCCATACATATTGCATCGTACTGCTAATGCATCTTACCGGACTGCATAATGGGTTAATCTATACACCGTGATATCATCAGATACTACATACTACATCTGTTGACAGTATGAGTTAATCCGTACACTGTGACATCTTGTATATTGCATACACTATCGACCAAGACGTTATCCGTAGTTATCTATACTAGATTGGTATGATGGGTTATCCATACACACTGCATATTATATACACTGATTGGATATTGATTAGATACTGACTGGATACTAACTGGATCACTGGAGTGAGTTGTGAGTTTGAAATAAGAACACTGTGAGATGTGAATTGTGAGATGTGAATTGTGAGATGTAAACTGTGAGATGTAAGCTGTGAGATGTGAACTGTGAGATGTGGACTGTGAGATGTAAACTATGGAATGTGAGCTGTGAGATATAAACTTTGAGATGTGGACTGTGAGACATAAACTATGAGATGTGAACTGTGGGATGTAAACTATAAGATGTCAATTAGTAGTGTAAACACTGTAAGATGTGTAATTGAAATGTGAACACTATAAGATGTGAATTAGAAATGTTAACACTGTAAGATGGAAATTAGAAATGTGAACATTGTAAGATGTGCATTTGAAATGAGAAGCATTGAAAAATGTGAACTAGGAATTCGAATGTGTTGGGGATTGAGAATGAATCATTGAAAGTTTGTGTGAAAGTCTAAAGTAATTATGGTGTTATTTCTGTTTAAGGATATATGCAAGTTTTGTTTTGATAGTAAAATATGCTTTAAAACTCTATTATGATTATCTGCATTAATATGATGAGATGTGAAATTGATCTTGACATTTCTTCTACTGAGCTTAGATGTAGATCACCCTTCGACTATACGTCACAGGTATAACTCGTGATCTAGAACTAGAGAAGAGGATCTTCAACCTGTGGATTTGTGCCTTAGTTCCAGGATCGTAGATTTAGTATATTGTGGATTTTGGTAAGTCGTGACTCGGTACTTTTCTTGCTATTATACAATTTTTGTATGCCACTGTTGGGCGATGGTTGGCCATCACGGGTGGTTTGTTTAGTTACTGTTTATGTTGGATATTAGAACTTGAGTTTTTTAATTATGCCATATATTTTTACCAAGTATTTTCTATATCAGATTGTGATCTGTGATCTGGCAGTCCGATTTTCCCGAAGATCCGTGTTTAAGAAAAAAAAAAGTGTCAGAAAAATCGGGCCAACACAAATCTATCATTGAAACATGTCTCAGTCAAAGGATCATGCCCAAAAGTAGCCATGAACCATATGATTAGTGACTTTTAATATTGGTCATTCAAAACTAAAAATTACGATTAGACTATGCACCGATCAAATGGTTTAAATCTTCAAAAAGTTATAATTTTATGGCTCATTGCCCTTAAGTGTATGATCTATCACTTCCATGATACGATCTATATCTTAAATCATTAATGATATAAGTTCATTTAAAAGTTCATTAATGATGCAAGATCATTGTCATGGGATCTATATCTTAAATCATTAATGATACAAGATCATTTTAAAATTCATTAATGATGTAAGATCGTTGTCATGGGATCTATATCTTAAATCATTAATGATACAAGATCATTTAAAAATTCATTAATGATGCAAGATCATTGTCATGGGAGCTAACAGAAGGTGTAAGAACTAGTGACTAGTCCACCTGAGTGACTAGGTAGATTTATGTCTCAATATATAAAATCTCAGGATCCTAGTAATTATTTTTATGATTTTATGTGATGCAGAGAGCCCTAAAAAGGAGCCAAGGTGGATGTCAAGAGTCCTAAAAACAAGTCATGGTCAAAAGTTGGAAGTTGGAATCTTTTATATTTTTGAGAATTGAGTCCTACAAGTTATGTGTGACAGCCCGGATTTCCTAACCCGAAACCCGAACCGTCAGATCACACATTAGTGCGATCCCTTATGCACAAGAACACATTGGCACATCCACTTTCAAGTAGAACAAGCAGGAGTTCTAATAATGCTAATAGAACCATCAATCACATGGCTAAACGATAATTCCAATTCTATTAATATGCCCAAAAGAAAATAGTAAAAGACAAAAGCCCAAAATAACGGTTCTGTCCTTATGTAAACCATAAGTCAGACAGAACCGAGGCGTACCACCGACGATGAACAATCATTATCCAAATAGTGGTTCACATCACTGTTTACATCATCTAAGTACATGTTCTAACAAAATGAATGAAAGAGGCTGGACATACCAAGCCTATACAATATATCTCAAAAATATCAACAAAAGCCCTAAGGAAAATAATCCTTAGGCAGTAGCTCTGGCTCCTCCTCAGGAACGTAGTCGAGATCCTCCTCACCACTAGAATCCCCTAGTACAAGGTCTGTCTCTGTACTTGTGACGTATAGTCGAAAGAGTGAGCTAACATCTAAGCTCAATAGAGGAAAAGCAACAACAAGCATAATGCACATCATGTATCATAGATCAAATGGCTGAATTGCACAGCACATTACACAATTCTATCTTTAAAACACATGTATTCAAAATAGTTGAGCTGAAACACTTACACACATGTACTAGATTCACTTATTTATTTATATTCCTTTTCTTAGGTTTCACACATTGACCTTTACTTAAAGACTTAACTTAATTCACCTCCCAAGCATGTATAGCATTGGGAGCCACAATAATACCGATGGGAATTCTTGAACCATCGTTGTTCAATGAACAATTCACATACACTGCAAAGCCCCTGAGCTTAGTTAACAGGGTCACTTGAGCCACACTACAAGCCTCTGAGCTTAGTTAACAGAGTTGCTTGTAGTACAATGACCGCTAGACGGTCCACAACACATATGGGGATTCATTTCAAATAAACCTTAAATTATCGTGCATCTAACTTATAGTTATTCACCATGTGATTGCATCAGTGTGATTAATTATAGCTAGGTTAGGAGTATCGCATGCTTGTTTATCTTTATTCACATACACGACTTATGTCACATGGCGACATACTCACATTTCACGTTCACATTCACATATCATCAATTCTTATTCACACATTCATGATAATCATACACACGCACATGCTTAATTCACACACATTACATCTATAACACATGTATAAGAAGTCATGGTGTAAGATTCCCCTACCTCAATTCACATGCAAATACTTTCACACTTAGCCCCTTGAGAGACCCCACGCGTTATCAGCGTGCTAATCCTACATTAACATGGTCAAACTACTCTTAGGAATGCACAAAAGAATCTATGGAATACATTTTCAAGGAATTCGGATCAAAAGAAAAACACCATATATACCCTATTTCTCGCACGAGCAAGAACTGGACCTCATGCGCGCGAGCCCACAATATGAGTCCTCTCGCTCGAACAACCTGAACCTGGTGATTCTGTGTGTCACATGATTCCTCGCACGAGCGAGGTTTAAGCCGGTATGAATCCTCATGTGAGCGAGACTCAATGTCTCAAAGGTAATCCTTATTTCTGAAGGTATCTCGCGCGAGCGAGCTTTATAGCTCGTGCGTGCGAGCTCACCACTACCTTGCATATCGTGCGAGCGAGCCATGTTTAATGGCTGCTGTGTCATGCGCGAGGCCTCGCACGAGTGAGCTTTATTACACATAAGTCCTCTCGAGAGCGAGACACAGAGCCCTCGGGCTTGCTTATCTCTTTAGGCTGATCCTCGTGCGAGCGAGCTCTACAGCTCATGCGCGTGAGGAACAAATATATTCCATATATGAGTTTTCTCTTAACTCGATCTTCACCATATATCAACCATATTTATTATACAACCTAATAAATATTAAATGAGCTATTTAATACCCATTAAATATTGATTGCATACCTTTTTCGTAGGTGATTTGCACCAAGATCGGATTGATCTTCACTTTAACATAAAAGGGTTTCAAAACCCATTCTAATCCTCCGGAGCTCTTGTTACTAGATCTAGCCAACACGGTCTTCGGCAACCCTTCGCAAAATGCTCTTCTTCACACACGGCTCATTACCTTCAAGTGAATCAAAGGCATGGATCTAAGAAGAACTCTTCTCTTTCTCAAACCCCTTTCTCTTTTCTTCTCTCTCTCTTTAACTCAAATACACGAGTGAAATGAGTCTCACGTGTGGGAGACCCCTCCACATCTAGCAATTGAGATTGCTAGCATGTTGAGACACATGACCAATGTTACCTTATCACTTGATCTTTCTATTGTGTGAGTCATATACACATAAGAGTGGGTATACATGTATGTGTTCCCTTGTGAACCACATATACCGCAGTCCTGTACACATCACATGTGACTTACACGATTTGCAAAGTTGGGGTTATTACATTCACCCCACCTTATAAAATTTTCGCCCTTGAAAATTTTCCTATGCTACACTACCCAATTCAGAGACGTGTATCTGAAACGTATATACTATTTCAAAAGATAACAATCCAACTGTGGTAGAAGTACATACAAACACCACTAACGTACACCTGTAAAGGCATAGATCATATCCCACATTTACGTGTAATCTGTACACGTATAAAAGGCATAATTATAACCACCACACACAACATACTATAATCCCAATCACAACATAACATGCACCATAACCATCCTGCATAATAGAAGTACACACATTTCGGTATCCACATTTGACACATTCACCAATCACCCATTACGCAATCACACATCAGTATACACAGTTGCATACTAAGTAGTCCATTCAGAGGACCATCCACATCCTGTGGAACTTTAAACCATTCACATGCTTAATATGATTCACATACCCATTCACATTGAAATAAAATTCCATTTACATGAATAAGATCATCCACATTGCAAGTAAACACCATTCACATGACTAATTAAATATAAATAGTTACATCCAGATGTTTAAATGGCCATGTCACATAGTTTTAAAAAGATACATCAAAATTTACAATAATTTCTCATTAAAATTTCAAATTTTGAAAATGTCTCAAGTGACCTCTCTGGTCACTACCAATAGTCACATTTAATCATCTCCCTACACATACTCCTCTCCGGAGTCTCCATCCCTAGAATCGGAGTCATTCTCCTCCTCGTCATCTGCCTCCTCAGTGTCGGCCTCCTTAGCGGTCTCGGTAGAAGCAGCCATACCCGAGCTAGAAGCACCCGTGCCGTCAGTGTTGTAAGCCGCACGCCGTAATGCTTCCATGCACTACTGAAAGGTCTGCGGGTAGGCATAACTCATCAAATCTATGCTCAGGGCCTCGACGTATCGCGGCTGCAAGGTCATCTAGCGTGTATGCTGGAGTATTTCGCGAAGCATATGTTCTTGAGTGTTCGACATGGGAGGGGATGAAGATGGTGTCGAAGTTTGGGTGGTTGGAGGTGGCTGCACTGCCTACTGTGCCAGCTGACTATCCCTTTTCTTCTTAAGACTGCTACATAGGCTCTTGAGGCTCTTGTTTAAGTCTTGGGCCCGTGAGGTAAGGATGTTGTCGGATCGTATGGGCTCGTCGTCTTGAATCTCAAAGCCATCGGTCCCGTCCTGTAACTCAAAGAGTCAAGAAATCAGCCGAGCGTAGGGTAATCTGTTTATGGGTGCGGGAACAACATCGCTACTGTTTCTTTTGTGGGCATGGAGTATGCCTTTCTGAACCAAGATAGGGGCACTGAACCACCTATCGTGAAATGTCGCGTAGAGCACTTGTAAGAATGGGTCCCAACGCTCCTACTTATGACCCAAGGGAAATAGATTTTTCGTAAAAATGATGTCTAAGGGCCACATCCGTTCAGGTAGTTTGACCCGTGTAATGGACTTGCCCGTGGCAGTCACGCCATTTGTGACCTCGGCCACAATGGTTTGAAAGTTTACATCCCCAAGGAATGGGGGATTAGAAATCCCATCCTCTATGTAGCCTAGGGGGCAATACATGGCATTCGAAATATCCTTAGCATCAAATGAGAATGGCTTCTCATCAATCTTATAGGTGAGCTCGGTCTCGGTGGAGTTGGTCTTTAGGGTTTGGTAGAACAACTGCACAAATTGTGGGTAATAGCGGTCTTGAAAAGGTGCTACGAGAGATTTTAAACTATTAATGTTCAAATAATCCTAGGTCCATTGTGTGGCCGATTGGTCCTCGAAAAAGCTTTTATGGAATACCCATTCGGGTTCAAAAACCTTATCGCCCCACCACAGGTCGGGTTGGGCCATAGGAGGTGGCGAAGGCGCCGCCCTCTTATGCGAAGGTGGCTTTTGAACCACCAACTTCTTTCTATCTCTAGGGTTTGAGCTCTTGGAAGCCATTCTAGGGTTTATAAAATAAAAAGGGACGAAAATGGGGTTTAATGTGGTAGAGATTACCTTTCTAAGTGATGAGATCGGATCGAATTCACGAAGAAAGTCCCCAAATCGATCGTATATAAGCTTCCACAGTAAAACCCTAGCTATCATTCTTTCTATCGAGCGAGTGAAATGGCCCGAAAAAGACTCGAATCCCTTATATAGTCTAGTCCTTGTGCGAGCGAGCTAAGTCCTCGTGTGCGCGAGTTACAGATAGTCACTGGAGTGCGCATTTTCTCTTATTTTTGTCTTTTTTGCAAGGCTCACGCGAGTGAGATACAGAGACAGTTTCTGCTATCTTTTGGCTTGAATTTTCTAATTCTTTCGATTTTAGTTCGAAATTCCACCTCGTGTGAGATATTGTTTTATGGGTAATTCATTAGCTATTGATCCATTGATTCATCAATGCACATCACAAGCAATTTTGATACATTCATTCATACACTTAAATAATGTTTAATATTACATTCATGTATTAGTTTGAAATTTATATAATCTCTTCATCAGTCAATTAAGTAGGTTCGGATAAGCTTCATGTACATCCGCCTCACATTCCCACGTGGCTTCTTCGCGCGAATGATTCCGCCACATAACAAGTACTAGTGGGATTTTCTTTGTACGAAGTCCTCGTTCCTTCCGATAAAGGATTTACACTGGTTCTTCATTGACCGTCAAATTTTCTTGGATTTTAATCGGTTGGAAATCCAACACGTGCATTGGATCCTTGACGTATCATCGAAGCATCGAGACGTGGAATACATCGTGCATGCTCAAAAGTTGCGGTGGTAGTGCAATTCGGTACGCGACCTCTCCAACACGTCCCAAAATTTCAAATGATCCAACATATCAGGGACTCAATTTTCCACGCTTACCAAAATGCATAACACCCTTTGTTGGCAAAATTCGAATGAAGACCTTGTCTCCCAACTGCAAGTAGTATACAGTGTTCACATCAGAATTGACCCACACTTATAAATATATAATTCATTGTAACATAACATTAAGTTTACCTGAAACTCAACATTTGTTCTCTTTAGATCCGCATAGCTTTTCTATTTGCTTTGTGTGACCTTTAGTCTTTCTCAAATCAGGCACACCATTTTGATTGTACTTTCTAAGATCTTGGGCCTTAATATGAATTTCTCTCTAGTCTCCTCCCAATTAATCAGAGAACGATATCTTCGACCATACAACGCCTCATAGGGAGCCATGCCAGTGCTCGTCTAGAAACTATTGTTATATGCAAATTCGATCAATGACAAGTGTTGATCCCATGATCCTTGAAAATCAAGTATACAGGCCCGTAACATGTCTTCTATAATTTGGTTGACCAGCTCAGTCTAGCCATCTGTGTGTAGATGGAATGCTGAACTAAAGGCTAATTTGGTGCCCATCCCCTCTTGAAATTTGTGCTAAAACTAAGAAGTGTACAGGGGGTCTTGATCTGAAACGATGCTCATTGGGATGTCGTGCAATCTCACAATTTCCCGCATGTACATGTCCGCGAGTTTGCTTGCCGTGTAGGTGGTGTTATAAGGCAAGAAATGTGTAGATTTTGTGACTCTATCCATAATCACCCATATGGCGTGCTTCTTCACCATTCGTGACAATCTTACAATCTTAAAATGAAGTCCATTGAAATTGATTCTCACTTCCACTCCGGTATAGGCAATGGTTGTAATAACCCTGATGGATGTCGGTGCTCTAGCTTGACCTGCTGACATACTAAGCACCTTGAAATGTACTCAGCAATGTCCTTTTTCAATCCTCCCCACCAGAAGCCTTTCTTTAAATCTTGGTACATTTTAGTACCCCCCGGATGAATGGCATATGGTGACTTGTGTGCTTCATCTAATATGCTTTGCTGTAGGTCGACATCTATTGGAACACATAACCTCCCCTTATATAATAGTGATCCATCCCTCTTGATAGAATATTCCTGGTGTGTACCTTCCGTCACTCCCTGTCGGATCTTCACTAACTCGGCGTCTTTCATCTGTATCTCATAAATCTAATTAAGGATGACTGGTCTGATGGTTACATGTGCTAAGACAAATCCTGAAACTTTCACTTCGAACCGTGCATCACATAAGGACATATCTTCAAACAACTTCCATCGATGAAGTCCCAAAATTAGATTTGATAACTTAGCTGAAGTTTTATGACTCAAGGCATCGACAACCACATTCGCTTTGCCTAGGTGATACTGTATGGAGTAGTTGTAATCCTTAAGATATTCAATCCACCTTCTTTGTCTCATGTTCAAGTCTTTCTGTGTGAATAAATACTTGAGACTTTTGTGGTCCGTGAAGATCTCAAAGGTTTCACCGTACAAATAATGTCTCTATATCTTCAACGCAAAAATCACAGCTGCTAGTTCAAGGTTATGTGTCGGATAGTTCTACTCATGATCCTTGAGTTGTCTGGATCCTTATGCAATAACCTTCTTGTGTTGGTTCGGCACACACCCCAAGCCACTATGTGAGGCGTCACTAAACACTGTAAATCCTCTAGTGTTGTCCGGAATAGCAAGCACTGGTGCCGACGTAAGCCTTTTCTTCAATTCTTGAAAGCACTTCTCACATACCTCGGTCCATTGAAACTTTGTATTTTTCTTTGTCAAGTGTGTAAGCGGACCAGAAAGCTTGGAAAACCCATCCATAAACCTTCTGTAGTACCCAGCAAAACCTAAGAAACTTCTGATTTCTGTGACCACCTTATGGTTGCTCCCATTGTACTACGACCTCTATCTTAGCTGGATCTACCTTGATTCCGACTTCAGAGACAATATGTCCCAAAAAGTTTACCTGCTCTAGCCAAAATTCACACTTGTTAAGCTTGGCATACATCTGGTGCTCTCTCAATGTCTGAAACGCGACCTGTAAATGTTGGTCCTCCTCCTCCTTTGTCTTTGAATATATCAGGATGTCGTCTACAAACGCCACGAGACACTTGTCCAAATGTGGTTTGAACACTCTATTCATGAGGTCCATGAAAGATGCAGGCACATTAGTCAAGCCAAACTGCATCATTAAAAATCCATAATGACCATATCGGGTCTGAAATGCCATCTGCTGAATATCTTCAGCCTTGACCTTTAACTGATGATACCTGGATCTTAAATTGATCTTTGAGAAATATTTGGCTCCTTGTAATTGGTCAAACAGATCATCGATCCTTGGCAACGGGTACCGATTCTTGATAGTTAATTTATTCAACTAACGATAGTCGATGCACAATGTCATCGACCTATCCTTCTTCTTAACAAACAAGGCCGGTGCTCCCCAAGGAGACACACTTGGCCTTATAAAACCCCTATTTGATAACTTCTGCAACTGACATCTTAATTCTTTCAATTCTGTCGGTGCCATTCTATACGGTGCCTTAGACATCGGTTATGTTCCTGGAGCTAAGTCTATGGCAAACTCAATCTCCCAATCAGGTGGCAATCCCGACAATTCCTCAGGAAATACATCTTGGAATTCACATGCTACTGAAATGTCTGCTATCACATTCTTTTCCTCCTTGTGATCTTGCAGATAAGCTATGTATCTACTACATCTGTTCTTCATCATTCTCCTTGCATGAATTATGAAAATGAAGGGAGGAATTGTAGCCATGTCGCTGAAAAATCGAAACAACTTCTCCTTCGATGGACGGATTGTGACGATTTTTCGTAGGCAATCGATGCTTGCATGATAAGTGGATAGCCATGCCATGCCAAGGATTATATCAAATCCTTGCATCTCCAATAATATGAGGTTTGTCGTCGTCTCATGCTCTTCCACTTCGATAATAATTGATCGGCAAAACATATTTATGCTTATTGAATCTCCCATAGGAACTGACACCGCTAATACAAACTCCAAAGATTCAAGAATGATGCTCAATTCGGTTGCAAATTGTGAGGTCACGAACCAATGAGTAGAATCGGGGTCTATTAATACCAGTGCCCTGTGCCAACAAATATCCTTACACTGATATACTCGTAGCGTACCTACATTAGATATACATACTGTGAATTTAATTGTTTGAAAAATAAATAATCATGGCACATAAAACACATAAAAAAAATAATATCTACTTTTCCTATGTATGCACCTTCTTTATCTAAATCTTGTAAGTACTTCAATAACTTTAATTAAATTGTTTATACCTTGGATGATGTCATTGCTTGCTTGAGCATCTTGAGCAGTGATCACATACGCCATTCCTTGCACAGTGGGCCGTTCTTGTCTTGTAGGCCTCTGCAATACCACCGTAGTGATTCTCCGTTCGTTCTTTATTACCAATCAATCTCTGATCATGTGCCCAATCTTGCTGCATTTAAAGCAACCGCCAGTGCCTCTTCTACACTTGGACGTCTTATGTAGCTTCCCACATTTGGCACACTTTTCCACTGGTACAGATGAAGCAGTATGAGAAAGTCCTTCAGCAACTGATGCCCCTGACATAGGAGTAGCAGCTCCAGCTACTCCTCGGGAAAATTCTCTAGCAAAATCAATCGGTCAATTTTAGGGCTCGACCGGTCGATTTTGTTAGATTTTGCCCAGCTCAGGTTCTCTCTTCCAAGACCCATTTTTCTTCATTCTTACTCCTTCAAATTTCTTTCCCACACACAACATCAAACACACATATTTAACCAAAGTCTCTTACCTCGAAATGATCGATTTCTCGATTCACATGCTTGCACAATAAACTAGGGTTCTGTAGCTCAAAAACCCATGAAATCCCCTCTGATCCCAAATAGAAATTAATGCTCCCTTTCAATCTTTCACACACAATCCTTTACACACACATGAGCATTAACTCCTCTTCCCTCTTCTCTCTCTCTCTCTCTCTCTTTTTAACTCTTCAACAACTCCAAAGAGAAATAACTTCTCTTCTAAACCTAAGTTCTTTAAACACAAGCCATAGCTTGTGGTGTAAAACACATGCACCAAACTTGGTGTATGTGACCTATCCAAATGATCTAACCCCATCCATATGCACTTTTACATATACAACCAAGCCTAGCATAAGTCATTAAGTCATTTCCACATGGTTAGGCACATGACCAGTCAGGCACTCATCCCGAGGTGCACTGTTCAAAGTTGAAATTTTTTGAGACATTACATTCTCCCCACCTTAGAAATTTTCATCCATGAAAATGGACTCAAGGGCTCCCCACCTTGGGAGACCCACACATAGTGTGCCACACACGATCACATCCTGTAATAACATATGCCATTGGCGCATTCACATTCAACAATTTACATTTTAAATGACAAAGCAAAATGCACAAGACATATATAATTTGTCCAACAAAAGGAAATGGCAACCCTGTTACAATAGTTTCCATCATAACAATTTTACCCCTGTTCAATTACAAAATTTGCTAATTGTTCATAAACCAAAATATATCAAAAAAGAAATCCCCAAAAGAAAAAAACAGATGCTCCATATCCATGCTTAGGATGTCCCGTCATCTAGTTGCACATTAGGCCCCGGTCCCGCCTTGCCAGCAGCAGGAGCGTCCTCCTCAAAAGCAACCCCCGACGTCGACGTCTTTGGAACCCACGTCCTCGCCGCAGCCATGCACTAACGGTAGTCGTTCGAATACATAAATCGCATAGTCTCAACAAATAGTGCATCGTGATAGTCCAGTCGACGATTAATCAGGCGATTGTTCTCAACCACTACGGCGAGAACATCCTCAATGCTGACCACTGGATGTGGAGGTAGTAAAGGCAAGTGTCGCTCATCGAACTTTGGGGTAGGAGTAGCCAATTGTGGTGGTTCTTCTTGTGGTGCGTCAGGTTGAGGTGCATCTGCTTGCTCTCCTTGAGGCAAAGTCTCTTGTGGAGCGTCAACTTGTGAATGTATTGAAGTAGATGGACCCTTAGGATCCTTTTCAAATTGAAATGACGGATGCACTATTAGAGAAACTGTAAGTTTTTTCCTTTAATTTTTAAATTAGATGAATATTTTTTTCATGAAGAATGAATTTTTTTTTTTGGTTGCAAATCCAGTAGTTACTCCATATTTTGTAAAGATTGGTATAAATTTGGATTGATCTGGACCATTCACAGTGTCTGTTTAGTGTTTACTCTAGCAGTTGTTTAGTGTTTACCTCGTTCGACGGATCTTAAATATACTCGGTTAACTTGTTTGTAGACTGTTATGTTATATATTGACTCTATGGACTGTTCAAATTTTGGGAGATTGATCCCGTGGTTAAGAACTTCTTATTGGTGCTTTTATTTTTATTTTATGTATAATGCAATTCAGTAAAAAAGGGGAAAATCATACATCTAAGCAAGTTGTTTAAAACTTTAAATGACTTGGAATGAAATAACAGAAAAACACAATTAAGAATGACTGAATACTGTCTTTTCTCTCTCTCTCTCTCTCCTATAAATAGTACTGTGATAATTAACATTTATGATTTATTAATAGCCAATTATAAATGCTAATGCAGTAAGGCAAACATTAAAAATTTTTATTGATAAAAAGTAACAACCATGAATCCGTAATAAATAGTAAATAACCATAAGAAAGAATTACGGGTGTATGAGACTTCATAGTCCATAATCCATATACATAAAGTCATGTCACCCACTCATAACCACTGGATATCAAATCAAATGATATATTACAAAGAATAAGTTCAAAGTCTAATTGTTTTAAGCTATAAGCCTTTAATCTAAATTTAAACTCAAATGTTCATCAAAGCATAAAAAGAAGGTATTATCTCTTCATTAGACTCATCATCTTCCCCTTCATCGACCTGGTTGTCATCTTTCAAGTTCTTGGACCTTTAGTAACCTATATTGTGGCATCACAGGTTGCTATGGTTGTGGCATAACTCTCTCTCAGCTCCCTGCTTGGGCAAGGTTTACCTGATTTAGCAGCTTCCCTTTCTCTTTGTTAAATCCCTACTACTTGCTTTAGTAGGTCCCCTATTTGCTTGCTAACACCCTACAGAGCGGGATTTGCCTGCTCTAGTAGTTCTCCCCTGCTCTCTGCTCACTCTTTGCTAGACCATATTTTATTTTCTTTGGGAGGGAGATAGCTGCTAGAGAAGGTAAATCTTGCTTTGCATGGAGTTAGCAATGAGAAGGTGGGCCTGCGAAAGCATGTATATTCGGCTCTGGCAGGGAGGTGACAAAGATCTATGCCAAACGCAGCCTATATCATTGCCCACTATGAGACACAACAAGTATTAGCAGTTAATACTATTTTTTGTCCAGAAATTTATATCCGAATGCACCTGTTAACGAGAGAAAATTGATTAATACATGTTTGAATACCAAATTATTGTTTTTTTTTACCGAAAGAAAAATGAAATATTAAAGCTACGTTCAAGTAGTCATCCCATACTTTCTTAGGAGCATCTGTTCTACCCTATGTTACTTAATTCGTAATTCGCTTGATTTGAGTTCGTAATTCGCAATTTGCTACTCCTATGCAAACCTGATTCGCTAGGGGTAGGATGAGTTTATAAGTTTTATATATGTATATCTATTTCCTTTTAAAAGCCAGATGAGAGTCTAGGCTTGGTCCAAATTTTCCCATTTGAGACGAAAATACCCTTTTTATTAGTGTAATATGTAATAAATTGGACTTTTAAATTAGCTACCCCTATCATATGAAAAATTTCTCTATGGTTCTTTGAATTTTTATGTTCTTTAAGGATAAAGGAGTAATTTAATTATATTTTGATTGAAGTTCATAGTTGAGTGTGATAGTTTCCCTTCACCTTTTTCAAAAAGACATTTTAATGTGAGTTTGATTGAAGTGAAAGGTTTCATACACCTACTTCAAAATGTCGTATGATAGTCGTAGAGTTTGGCCCATCAATCTTTCATTTTCAATTAGAACACCTTCACAATTCACCCTTGCAATATATTGAATTCGTTATTATCTTATAAAATAGTATAGTACCAAATACAAAATTTAAAGGTTGTTTTAAGAAAGGGATAATGGTTCCTGACCAACGTTTAAACACCAAATGGTGTTTAAACGATTTACTACCACTAAATTAGAATTTGGTATCTCACACATTGAAGTGTCGTTTCCTAAGATGCCATGTGGCACCGATTTATGATCAATCTAAATAGTTCATGCATCAATCCATCATTGGAATATTTTTTAGCCAAAGAATCATGGCCATAAGTGAATGTGAACCATCCGATTGGAGAATTTGAATATCATCCATTGAAACTATACACAATGGTTGGTATTAGAATGCACATATCGGATGGTTAACCTCCCAAAAAATTTAATTTTTGGGCCCACTGCGTTTCAACTTATGATCTTTATGGATTACCCACACATTGAACCCATCAAATGTATACGATCATTTAAGTACCATTTTGGTTCTCAAATGATGGTCGGGAGAGTCATGCCCTTATTGGTGTCTAATGATCTTACACCATTAAAATGTCACTTTTTATCTCACACCACTGAAGTGTGATTTATCATTATGCCATGTGGCATACATCCATGATCAATCTAAATTGCTCAAGTGGCAATCTATCATTGAAATATTTCTCAGGCCGTTATCGATAAGTGGATGTGAACCATCCGATTGACGAACTTTAATATCAGCCATTAAAACTTATTTAAAACCACCATTGATATTATAGTCAACAAATCAAAAAATTTAAATATCCTTAGAACACTAATTTTGGGTGCACATCAACCTATGATCTATCACTTTGATGATTCGGATCACCCACATTTTAAATCATTGAGGGTCTAAGATCATTTAAACACCAAAAGATAATAGGGCGATTAACTACAATATCATTTGGGGTTGTCACTTGTCAATTTCCACTGTACACTGTAGCTTGATGAGCTAATCTATTACCCTATGCGTGTCTTCCTTGGCCGCCAAGATAACTCAACTCCCTCACTCTCTCTCTCTCTCGTTTAAGAGCAAAAGAATTAAATGTGATCCTTAACGGGAGGTATGGCATGCCATCCTTAACAGGAGGTTCTGCAATGGTTAAACAAATGTCGGATTGGGAGCTTTAGATCACCAATGGCAGTTGGGAATTCTGCTCTATATATGAAAGGCTTATACTGACTTTCAACAGGTTATGTTTCGCCATGGGCAAGGACATTGCTAGAAAATTTAAGTTTGCTGAAAAGGCTGAATTAAACTACAGAAAATTCAATTTGCTAAAATAATCCTCTGATTGGAAAGAAATGAGCCGGGAAAATGTTCAGTGAAAGATGTTACTGCTCGAGAATGAGGTTAGAATCGGTTGCTAGCTGTGTTGCGATTGATTAGTTGGTTTTGATTTGATGTTATTTTTTTGTATAGGAAACTTAGGGTGAAAAGATCAATCAAGTGCTTGTTATTAGTGACAAGCTTGCTAATATTTCTTTTTATGAGTGTTTATAGGGGACAAATGGGCAGATGCCAATCAAGGTTAGCATATTGTTTATTTCATCTTATATTTCATTGAGATCGTCTCCACATCTTGAGGTTTCCTTTGACTGCCTTCAATTAGATGATGGAGATTGTTTGTTGTCCCAATCTTCCACCAATTAGATCTTGAGATCATGGCTCTCCTATTAGACTATAAGATGTTGATTTCACGTCGAACACATCTCCAAAAGTGACCAGAGAGTACTTCTCATGGTGGTATGTGCAACTGAAGATTGGGTTATTATAGGTTGTACTAGTATGTGCAACTAAAGATTGGGCCTCCGCGCCTAGAGTTTTTACAAATGAAAATTGTTGATTTGCCTTGAATCAAGGTGACGGAGATCATTTTTTGCCCAATCTTTTACAAAACCCCACATTTAAATACAAGTCTGGAGGGATTGAAACTCAAGACCATGCGGAGCAAACCCACACTTTCTTGTATGATTATTTAAAGGTTTGATTTTAGGGTATGTTCTATTGTAAGTAATGAAAGCTATGGTGCAAGGTGTGAGCGTAGAGACTATAGAGACATAGATGGAGTGGTTCTTAATTTGAGAGATTTTGAAGATATGGGTCAGCATCACCTGTTCGATATTCTATTTTCCATTAAGTGGGCCATCATGTTTCATCACCCGTTAATAACTAAATGGCTCTCATAGAGAATCGGTCTCACTACCGATGTGGGCATAGGAGGTCTAGGGTAACTGATCTTTGGTGGTCTAGAATATGATGTCTGTGTGAATTTCCTTTGAGTAGGAGCTACAAATCGCAGCTTTTTATTCACCTGTTCGTAGCTACTAACTCTGCTTTGATCCGTCTTCCCCTTGTTCTGTTGGTCACGTCTTTTGTACATTTCATCAACTACCTTCTAGGCAACCAGCGCTTTACCCATGAAATCGGAGTAAGCCTCGAACTCTAACACCGCGATCCTATCACGTAGAATCGGCTTCAACCCATTCTCAAACTTGTTGGCCTTCATAAGCTCAGTGGCCAGATAATCAGGAGAAAATCGTGACAATATGATGAACTCTGCGCCATACTCTCTCACGGTCATAGTACCTTGCTCCAAGGTCATGAACCTTGCGGCCATCTGATTCCTCAACTACTTGGGGAAGTATTCTTTATTAAACAATCTAAAAACTCTCCCCAAGTCCAAACCTCATCCGGGTTCTCTTGTTCTCTTCTTAATAATACCGCCTTCCACCATGGGTTGACATCTTTTTCCAACTGACATGAAGCCCAACTAACCATCTCTGCCTCAGTGCATGGCAGTCTCTGTAGAAGCATCTTTGTCTGATTTAGCCACTGCTTTGCCTCCAATGGATCCTCTTCACCATAGAAACTTGGAGGTCGCAACTTTCTAAACTCTACAAATCCTGACTGGTAAGGTGCATTATGAGCAACAGGAAGTGTAGGTGGTGTCTGCTGATGGCTATGAGCTGTCAGTAATGTAGCTTGTTGAGCCATCGTATTTTCCATGGCCTCAATGGTCTGCATCATTCTATTTCTCACAGCTCTATCCTCATTCCTTTCTTGTTCTCTATGATCTTATTCTCTAATATCCGGATAATTGGTTTCTGGAGCACCCCTATCTCCGAGTGGTACCCTATTGGAACCAGTAGGAATATCATCCCCACTTCTCAGATTTCTATTATGACCGCCTCTAGGTCAGCCCCTTCCTCTAGTAGACATTGACGCTTTGCACATGAAACTAAAGTTCCATTAGTAGAAGGTCCCTATACTCCAACAAAATCAAAGACTTGTCAGAAATATTAAAAGAAAGTGCTCTGAGACCAACTATGATAGCCCAGATTTTGGCACCTCGAAATCCGCACCGTCCGCACAACCCTCGAGGCTGCGCACAAAACACACGTGAAATACTTGGTACACCCACACACATAGCGGAAGCAAAGCACAAAACTAAAGTGGAAAAGTCATCATAAAGAAATAAATCTCCATTTCTAATAATGACAACAAAAGTAAAAATCAAAAGACAGTTCAAATCTCATGCCAATCGCATAAGCAAAAGAATCAAACTGAACCTCCGATGACAAGACAAAAGTCACCAGAGATGGTTTGCGAAAAGAATATCTCACAATAATTGCATCATTTCTATACAAAATGGCTGGACGTACCAAGCCGTACAATATCACTCTCAAAACAAAGTAGACGTAGCAAATCTACTAGAAGAAATCCTCTGGAGGGGGCTCCCACTCCTCCTCGGGAATGTACTCAGGGTCCTCTGGATCTACGCCTCCAGAAACCGTAGCAATCTCTGAACCTATGATGTATAGTCGAAGGGTGAGCTACCTCATAGCTCAATAGGGAAATAAAAGAAACATGTATATCTATCATACTCACATATCTTTCATGATATAATTGGAACATATTCTAATAATTGAGAAATATAATTTAAAAATATTTAAATTGCCAAAAACACAAACTGAATGCACATGTTAAAACTGCACTTATTATCTTTTCAAAATTGGTTCCTATCTCACAAAATTGAAAGCAAATAAGTTAAATCAATCCTCGAGCAATATAGCTTCGAGCCCCGACGGAATACCCACCATCGTCGTTCAATTGAACTCTTTCACATACACATAGACAAGTCCCTTGAATAGAGGTGACTTGTCACATACATTATCCTCTTGGTAATCACATCACACATTGTACGGATATCCCGCCATACCGGTACGGATATCCCGCCACGTCGATCACGGATATACCGCTGCGTCGATCGGGTATTCACATAACCTTAAATCAACTATGCAAAGTACATATAGTTTATCATTGTTTGTGCTAATTATAATAATTCATAGTTTTTCTTCAAAGTTCCACACACATAATTTCTCACATCACTTAGATGTTCACAAACACATACACATCCCTGTGATGTCACATTTATATACGCATCACTCAGATTTCACATTCACATATGCATCCCTGGGATGCCACATTCACATTTCTCAAAGTCACACACACACACGTATCTTTTTCTTCTTAGTGCACACACATATTCAACTCACATCTTAAAAGTCACGATTTGAAGTCAATTTGCCCCAAGCACATGATCATAAAATGAATACACACACAACACATCATTTCACACATGCTATTTATAAATAAGTATACATGTTCAGAAGTTTTCCCTACCTCACATGGTTCACACACTAGCCCCTTTGACTTACGTAAGCACTCCAAGCTCAAGGCACCAAGCCCTCTCCTAACATACATGAAAACATAAACAACGCATTAAAAATTATGTAAAAAGGGAAGATACAAAGCCTCCTCAAAGTCCACAAGTCAAAATAAAACACACACATAAACAGTCAAAATCGACCGGTCAATTCCCAAAATCGACTGGTCGGTTTCTCAAAATCGACCGATCGAAACCTATTCGACCGGTCGGTTTTTGTGACGACCTGACTTTTTCAATCCTTAAGGGTATAGGAAAGGCCGGTTCATCAACTTATTAACTTCTCAATAAGCCGTAACAAATAGAAGCCGGCAGCATAAGCATAGGACAGAACATAAGCAAAACCAAAAATAAGCAAGAACAAAAGCTTATTCAAAACAATATATCACCCTGAGGAACCAAGAAGAACCACCAGTGATAGCCAATCCAACACCTAAAATAGTGGTTCCTAATGATGGTTCCTCGAGTGATATCCAGAAAGACAAAACAATGGTCTAGGCCCCAATATTCAAATAGTTCTAAACCAAAAGTACTAAAAGTGTAAATCTAGATCAAGGAAAGAATTCCTCTGTTGGGGTCTCCAATTCCTCCTCAGGAATATAGTTGGAGTCCTCCAAATCCAGATCTTCAGATCCCAAGTCAGTCTTAGCACCTGTGACGTGTAGTCGGTGTGAGCTAATATCGAAGCTCAATAGAAGAAACTTATCCAATTTCATTTTATCACAAGTAAAGGTTTTTCAAAGACAAAATCAGATCAAATATGCTTTTCAAAAGATGCTTTGCAAACTAAATTTCTAATGCTAAATAGAAAGCCAAAAGCTGATTTAATGAGTTTGATGTTTTCAAATTTCTGAATTAGGCATGCTTCTTGTCTTAAATTTATAACTTAAAAATATTCTCTCAAATTATATACTAGCATGAGAGCAGGAATATCACCAATGGGAAATCTTACTGACCATAGCCGTTCATGAACCCTTTTTCAGAAGTGAAACAAGCCCCTACGTACTGAGGGAAACTTGCACACGACTGAAATGCCATCAACACGGTTGGTGGAACCTAGGGTTTCGTTCGGATGTGCCTCAAATCAAATGCAAATGTTAAATATATCAAAGTTTGTATATATAATACATTTTCGGATTTTCGGAGTTCTGATTTGAAGTTCAAAGTTCGGAAGTTTAAATTTTTGAGTTTTTGTTCATATCAAAGTTTCAAAGTTCTTATTTGTATCACATTTCAAAGTTCTTATTCATGCTGTGTTAAACAAAATTTTGGAATTCATGCTTTATACAAAACAACCTATACTTATAATAAAATGCAAATAAGGTTTAGGGTTCCCCTACCTCGACTCAAAGCGATCCAAAACACACAAGTCCTCACAATGGACTCTCTACCATCAACCCTACAAGGATTAACACTACAAGTGTTAATAGAGGTCCAAAAGTCAAACCCGAAAGCTATCCAATAAAAATTTTGACAAAATTCAAAGGCCAGAAACAGGACAAAATTCGACCCTCAAATTGAAATTCGATGGTCAAATTTGAAACTCGATAGTCGAAATAAAATTTGACCCTCGAATTTCTCCAGGTCTGTGGTTTTCGAATTTTGTTCCTTTCATGCAATTTTACTCTTCCAAAAACAAAACTTGATATCTATGCTATACACACCATTCTTCTACTCTAAGCAGGGCAGAAATAATTAACTCAAAGGGGTTTATAAGCCTACCTTTTGAAGTTAGATCCTTTGGTTCCCGTTGCACCAAATTCAAGCATTGGAACAACCAACACAACAATTGGACCCCAAAGATCAGTCCAACCCAAATATTGCTTCAAGAGCAAGAGACCATAACGACCATTGAATTATCCTCTCTCCCCTATCCTTCACTCTTAATAGCTTAAACATATCAAAATTCCAATACGAGGCTATTCAATGGTTGAGATGGGGAGACGGATTCCAAAACACAAGGGATCTAAAATCAAGAAATGAGGCAAAGGGTTGCAAAGGGTGCAAAATTCACACGTGAGGGAGGAAGATGCAAATTCTCATCCACTCTTCCATCTTATAATAATAAGTTGCAACCCAAAATATCTAGAATTTTTTGAATATAAATCTATCCACTTAACTTGAAACTATACCCGACGTTAAGCGCATATACTAGACTTAGCGTGTATGTTACCAAAAATAAAACTTCCACAAGTCCGAAACAAAAATCCTTTGACCACATCTCTCATCATACTCTAAGCTACCTGAATAACTCGGACTCGTTCAGTAAATTCTTCGGGCACGCTTACCGAGGTAATCGAAATTAGGTCTAAAATATATGGGATATTATATTCTCCCCTCCTTAGAAATTTTCGTCATCGAAAATTGAAAAGGCACCAACAGGGCGATAAAGAAAATCTATCCAGACGAGAAAATCGGAAAGCAACGTAACCCACAAAACCAAAACAAGCAAAAAGACATGGGTCACAGTGCGATGGCCTCACAGGGCACGCAAGTCAAGGGATGGGACCCGTAGTAACCTGGATGTGCTGCATGTGGACCCGAAGGGCTATAGTGGATTGCATCCATACATGGATGCCTACACCCCGAGTGTCACATGCCGGGAAACAATCTCACCGTGACTCATGGTGAACGAAAATGCCAAGGACCAAACTAGATGCCAAAACCAAATGCCAAGATAAAGATCAAACAAAGCGAAAGACCACCTACATGAAAAGAACCCAGACCAGAACTCAAAGGTAAAACAGGCATAGATATAATCGCAGAAACCAGTAACCATGATAAATAAGAGATAACCACATATCCACATAGTAAGCATACATAAAGCGGAGAAGCCATATCGAAAAGAACAAAGCTATCCATCAAAAATATAACAAACAACAAGTTATAAAAAGTGTAGCAAAAGAAGAACCACTAGGTTCTAGATAATCCATGGAATAAGTACAATCCATAAGAACCAATCCAAAAAGTACTATAACAGCACACAGGCTGATCTAATCCTCCCCCTCAGCAGCCTGACCAGTCGAAGCCTGGTCATCATCTCCACCATCAGCATCATCATCGTCCGTGTCGTTGTCACCCGACGTAGAAGGGTGGTGAACCGACACCCGGATATCAGCCATGTAAGTCGCATAATCGGCTGGAAACGCGTGCTGCATCAAGTATGTCAAAGCCCCGCCATAAACCTCCAACTCTCGACTCATGGAGCTGGTATGTTGAGTGAGCTCCTAAATCTGCTAGCTCATAGAAGTCATCTGGAGAGTAAACTTGGACAAGGTGAGGACATCAGCCTGTGGGGCCTGATCGGGTGCAGGAGTGACAGGCTTTGCTACTGCGTGCGCTGCATCCTCCTCTTCATCCTTGTCAGGAACTACCGCACCTTTGGGAGCCTTGATTAATCGCTTGTAGGTCGAACCCCAATTGACTAAGTTATAAGGTTTGAGACCGGCCGTGGACCGTGGCTCCGTAGGGGGAATCTCATAAGCTGGTCGCGCTCTATAATTCTCTATCATAACAGAAATCAAGCGAGCATATGGAATGCCCTTTTCTCACGAGCCTTAAGAATCCCCTTAAAAATGATTTCCGAGGCATTGTACCAACGTTCTTTAAATGCCGCAAACAAAATCTGTTGAACGGGGCCCTGACGCTCTGATTTATGGCCAAAAGGGTAAAGGGTGGCCTTAAAAATGACGTCTAACATCCACATGGTCTCGGGCATTTGAGAGCGTGTAATTGCCTTGCCAAACCCATGTTTACCCTGGGTCATTTGTACAATGACCTCATGAACCAGGACAGATTTAGGGTGGGGAGGAGCCAGACCCATATTCGGTGAGTATTTGTTCGGGCACCACATTGCCATGGAAATGTCATCAAGGTCAAAGGTGTAGTCCCGACCGTCAAGGGTGGTGTAGATTTTCTTGCCGTCTTCCCATCTCATACGCTGATAGAATAAGCGTACCAGGCAAGGATAGAAATGTGGTGTAGAATAAGCATACCAAAAATACAAGAGGAAATTATTTTTTTACCTCTTTAGAATCCCCAATTTGGTCTCCTATGCAAGCAATCCGAGTCCCCTTTTCAATCTGAGTGGAAACCCTCTTGAAATCCAGCCAAAAATTGGAAGAGAAGCTACAGAAATCCCAAAACCCTTAATACCCTCAAAACCCTAAGTGCAGACCCTCTATTTAAAAAGCCCGAAATGACACAACACCAAAATAGAACCCCCTCTTAACCCGATAAATTCGACCCTCGAATTTAAAATTTGATGGTCAAATTTCAATTCGACCATCGAATTCCCTAAAAGTTTTTCAGGCCTGCAATTTGGCCCCAAATTGGCTGTGCACTGCTCATTCAAAATCGACCCTCCATTTGAAATTTCGACCCTTGATTTTCGCGAACTCTGTTTTCCTTCAAAAAATTCAAATTTTGACATTTTGGTCCATTGCCTTGGGTCCGAATTCTCTTCCCTCGAGTCTTTTCATGCTAAACATTGAACCCGGCTATGACGCAAGTATAAAAGCATAATTTAGCTTGTGAAATTAAACAAAGCAATTAAATTTTGTTTGGTTAATTCACAGGTTCATTGGTGAGAGTAACCACCCACATGCAAAAAAAATAATTTTCAAAATTTATATACCTATATGAAGTAGGAAAATATATATAATTGTCACAACGAATTTATACAGACACAGAAAAATTATATTGCAACTCCAAATTTGTATATATAAAAGACAAGTACAGTAAAATCCCAATTCCGCAGGCATCCAATATACAATCTCCCAAAAAGTCAATCAAACAGACTTGGAAATCGCTCTCGGAGCTCAGCTTCTCGCTCCCAGGTGGCTTCCTCTGGTGTATGATTTTGCCATCGTACGAGGACCAAAGGGATCCTCTTAGTGCGTAGGATTTGTTCCTTGCGATCCAAAATCTGAACCGGGTCCTCGATCATCGTCAAACCATCCTGAAGCTCGATGGGTTGGTAATTAAGCACGTGAGTGGGGTCGCGTATGTATTTGTGCAACATGGACACATGGAAGACATTGTGCATGCTGGACAATTGCGGCGGTAGCGCCACTCGGTATGCAACCTCTCCGACTCAACCTAATATCTCAAAAGGCCCAACGTACCTAGGACTCAGCTTCCCTCGTTTACCGAATCGCATAATGCCTTTCGTAGGCGAGATTCGAACAAACACATTGTTGCCGACCTGAAAGGTATGTGTTAGCGATAATTTTATCATGGAAAGACGTATTAACTGAAGAAATGCACGTAAGCTTACCTGAAAATCCACATGTCACCGCTTAAGATCGACATAGCTCTTCTGACGACTCTGAGCTACACTTAGTCTCTCGCGAATCAACCGAACTGTCTCGGTCGTACGCTCTACAATCTTAGGCCCGATAATGAGCTTCTCACCCACTTCTTCCCAGTTCAGCGGAGACCTGCACCGCCGCCCATACAAAGCCTCGAACGGTGCCATACTGATGCTACCTTTAAAGCTATTGTTGTAAGCGAACTCGATCAGAGGTAAGTGTTGGTCCCATGACCCATGAAAATCCAACATGCAAGCTCGTAGCATGTCCTCTATGATCTGATTCACTCGCTTAGTCTGACCATCGGTCTGTGGGTGAAATGCTGAGCTGAAGTCGAGACGAGAACCCATTCCTTCTTGAAACTGCTGCCAAAACTGCGAAGTAAATAACGGATCCCTGTCAAACACAATACTAGCCGATATATCGTGCAGTCGAACGATCTCCTTGAGGTATAACTCTGCAAGTCTACTGGCTTTATATGTAGTATTGTACAGTAGGAAATGAGCAGATTTGGTTAGCCGATCGACAATGACCCAGATGGCATTATTCTTCCTTAGTGTTTTCGGCAAACCTAGAATAAAGTCCATCGAAATGGCTTCCCATTTCCATTTAGGTACAAGTAAAGGTTGCAACAACCCTACTAGATTCTGATGATCAATCTTAACCTGCTGACAAATCAAGCATTGCGATACGTACTCAGCGACGTCGCATTTCAACCCTCACCACCAGAAGCTCTTCATCAAATCCTGATACATCTTCGTGCTACCAGGATGTATTGCATACATCGATTTGTGAGCCTCTTCCAAAATGGTGTCCCGAAGCTCGATACTCATCGGTACACATACTCAGTCTCGAAACAACAAGGTCCCATCTGGCCAAATGGAGAAATCCTTCTTGCTTCTATTAAGCACATCTCGCCTAATCGCAATCAGCTCATCGTCTGTCATCTGAAGCTTCCTGATATTCTCGAAGAGCGTAGGGCACAGTACAAGTGTAGCCATCAATGCTCCTGAGCCTTTCACATCAAATCGTGAGCTGCCCAAAGCCATATCTTCTAATAGCTTCCATCTCTGTATTCGACTGACATGATGTGATAACTGTGCTGAAGATCTTCTACTGAGAGCATCAGCAACGGCATTCGCCTTTCCCGGATGGTACTGGATCGAGCAATCATAGTCTTTCAAGAATTCCATCCATCGTCGCTGTCGCATATTCAAGTCCTTCTGAGTGAATAGGTACTTGAGACTCTTATGATCAGTGAATATATCAAATATCTCACCGTAGAGGTAATGTCTCCAGATCTTCAGGGTGAAGATAACAACTGCTAACTAGAGATCATGCGTTGGATAATTTCTCTCATGGTCCTTCAACTACCTAGAACCATATGCAATGACCCACTCGTGTTGATTAAGCACATTGCCTAATCCGCCATAAGAAGCATCACTGTACACTGTAAAGCCTCCACTGCCTGAAGGTATAGCAAGTACCGGTGCTGTAGTCAATCTCCACTTTAGCTCCTAAAAGCTCTGCTCACACTGCTCTGTCCAATCGAACTTCACATTCTTCTTAGTAAGCTGTGTAAGCGGACCAGATATCTTTGAGAAACCCTCGACAAATCTCCAATAGTACCCTGCCAGACCAAGGAAACAATGGACTTTCGTAACTGTCGTCGGCTGTTCCCAATTCACCACGGAGTCAATCTTTGTAGGATCAACGGATATACCTGACTCTGAGACGACGTGGCCCAAGAAACTGACCTGACCAAGCTAAAACTCACACTTGCTGAGTTTGGCATACAGTTGATGGTCCCTCAGTGTTTGAAGAGCCACTCGTAGATGCTGCACATGCCCCTCTCTGGTTTTCGAATAGATGAAGATGTCATCTACGAAAATTACCACTGATTTGCCTAGATGTGGCTTGAACACGCGATTCATCAGATCCATAAATGATGCAGGCACATTCGTCAACCCAAATGGCATCACTAAGAACTCATAGTGGCCATATCGTGTACAAAATGCGGTCTTGGATATATCTTCCGCCTTGATCTTGAGCTGCTGATAGCCTGACCTCAGATCAATCTTCGAGAAGAACTTTGCACCTTGCAATTGATCAAATAAGTCATCTATCCGCGGAAATAGATAACGATTCTTAATCACCATCTTGTTGAGTTGGCGATAATCGATGCACAGACGCATCGATCCGTCTTTCTTCTTCACAAAAAGTATCGGTGCTGTGACAGCCCAGATTTCCATGCTCGGAAATCTGTGCCATTAGGATCATGCTCTGGATGATTCCCGGGATAAATCACAGAGTGTCTGCTCGTCTAGCAGAAATCAGAGCAAACACTATCTAGTAGTGGCAGATCGAGTCATCATATATGGCATAAAATGAAAGAAGAAATAAACAATGCACGTATATATATATATATATCAAAATAATATACATCCTCAAAAATGAACCAAGAAGAACCACTAGTGATGGACATCCATCACCCAAACAATGGTTCCTGATAATGGTTCCTATAGAATGTATAATAATACAAGTAAAAACATATATAGAAAGTAAATACAGAAAGTGGCCACCAAGCACACAATAATCTAGAGTATCATACAAAAATCCCCAAAATAAACGACAAACTAGTACCCAGACAGCTAATAAAACTCGTTAGCTGGGGTATCAGTATCCTCCTCCTTAGCCTCAGCCTCTGAATCAAGCTGGTAGTCGGGATCGCTCTCGGTGCCGGGAGCTCTAACCTCGAAACCTATAATTGTTGTAGAAAATAAGGTGAGATAACCATCTAAGCTCAGTAAAAGAATTTCAGTTAATTAATTGTAAAACATGGTTGAAGAAGATCTTGACATAATTGAACAGATGCAAGTAGATGTTTCAGATATACAGAATTTATCAAGTAGGCAGAACTTATTAGAGTTTTCAGAATGTTATGTATACAGTGTTTAATGACTTAGAATAGTAAACTTAAGTAACTCCCGTGAGTATAGCACGTGGTAGCTAGATTTGGTCCGATGGGTAATCCCCACCATCGTCGTTCACATGAACAATTTCAAGAATGCAACAATGCATCAACTATGGAGTGCAATTGTGCAGAGGATTTCCAAGCAGATGCACGATTGTGCCAGACACGGATATACCACCGAGTCAGTGAGATTCGTCAGATTATTAAACCTCAAATCACATGCAGACTTATTATACATAATGGAAATCAGGTGACAAGTGTCAGATTGCAGGAGTCAGATATAATAGAGTTTTCACACATATGCTAAACATGATTGGAAAGTAAAATCAGACTATGCAGTCGAATGCAGGAATATGAAATTCATGAGATTAAGAATAAATGCAATTTCAGTTGAATTCCCCTACCTCAGGTCAGACCTTTCTAAGCAAATCCAAAGCTTTTTTGAATGTCAAGGTCTGATCCTAGACCATAAATATAGTACACTAAGTGTCAGGGATGTTAGAATGCCAACTGGCGCGGTGTCCAGTAGCGTTCAATTTATAAAAACTAAACAAGCAGAAAACAGGGGTGATTGATCGATCAATGCCCTTATTGATCGATCAATCCTCCTCCTTGATCGATCAATGATCTCATTGATCGATCAACCCCACAAAACTCACAGGTGACCAGGGTCAATTGATCGATCAACAGCCTCTATTGATCGATCACCTCTTCTCAATGATCGATCAATGCTTCAATTGATCGATCAATAACTTCTTACTCATCACACTTGATAGAGGAAAATTGATCGATCACCAGCTTAGTTGATCGATCAATCTGTCACATTGATCGATCAATGACCTCATTGATCGATCACCAGCCTAAATTTTAAATTTCCCTCTTCCTGTTCTCATACTAACCTTATATAGATTGATCGATCAATCCATGCCATTGATCGATCAATACTCTTATTGATTAATCGATCTTTTCCATGGATCGATCACTCTCTCTGTGATCGATCAATCCTCAGAATTAATCAATCAATTAACAAATTGATTGATCAATGCCCTCGGGCTCTGAACCTCCAGAAAGAAGCCTCACTACTGTTCTCACTTAACATTTATACGAATTGATCGATCAATGCCTCTCATTGATCGATCAATCCAGTATTGATCGATCAATAATGACAGTTCTCTGTCATTAATGGAGGTCACCCATTTAACCTATTTTACCATTTTTTCATTAATGGTTTCTAACCACCATCTACACACACAAAAACACATGTATAAGAGGCTTTAATCTTGCCCTTATTAAGAGTAAAAGCTCACCTCTAATTGGGCCCTTTCGGGGTCTCGGAAAATGCAATTCGAAGAGGGTTTCAGATCCGACTCTCGTAGTATATCGCTGGTATGACTCAGACAAGGAGACTATTGGCTCCGGTTCAGCATGCAGAGACCTCACACATACCTAGACTATATGTGAAATTGTCTTATTGAACTCTCCACACCCTAATTCAGATTGACGCACGACCTCGGGTATCCCAAACCCGGTTTAGCATGCAGAGACCTCACACATACCTAGACTAAATGTGAAATCGTCTTTTTGAACTCTCTACACCCTAACTCAGAACCCAACCTAGCTACAAATTTTTTAGGTCAAGAAAGAAGAGGAAGATGAAAATTAGGTATGCAACCCTTCTTCCTTCTCTTATAAGCTAAGAAATATAAATATCTTTGATATTTCTGTTTCCCATAACTTAAGCTCCGGTGTGGAGCACCTATACGGTCTCTATGGCGTAACACGTCGTATCAACGTCTCTCAAGACTCGAATTTAAACATTAATTCCCATGTGAATTCATCTAACTACGGATTAATATTATTTCTAATAATATTAAATTCAAAATTTTAAATATGTCTCGATTTTCATGCCGGGCACGCATATCAAAAATGTCAGGTGCTTGTTCAGAATTTTAGGGTCATTACATTATCCCCTTAGGAATTTTGGTCCTCGAAAATGTCGGGGTGGTTCTATCGTGTTTTAGCGAAAACAAGCAGACTAATATATCATGCAAAGAACAAATATACAGGCATAACAAAATTTGGATGGAAAGCAGAGTAATATAAATACAAATACAATTTTAAAAATAAAAAGATACAAAGAATAGCATAATAAATACCTGCCAGGACGTCAGATGGTTCATCCTCGTCAGGGGCAGGTTGACTGGGGCGGGGCGGCAGTGTACGGTAGTCGCGAGTATCCACCGTATGCTGGCATGCATGAGCAATCATCGGTGTCAACGTGGTGGCGTACAAGTGCTGAATGATGAGCTCGTGCATGCCCTCATGGTAATCCAGTTGACAATGAATCTGACACTGGAACGCCTCCATCCCATCCAGCCTCTCATGGGCACGCCGGTTACCCTCCACAAGCTCACGAAGCATCGCTTCGACGTCCATGGTGGAAGGAACAGGTCGATGCGATGTGGTGGGACGAGGTGGCCGACGTGGTGTAGTGGGGATAGGTCGAGTAGACACCTCTGGCTGAGGTGGCTGGTCAAGTGGTGCCTCCCCCTCTCCAAGTACTCGCTCGGCGGGCGCCACACCCTCCGCAACAGCAGGCTCAACGGGCTCGGTGGCCCCCTCCTCTCCCTCTAGTAACCGCTTGACCAGAAGGTTGTAACTCTTGGTCCAGTCCTTGAGGTGAAATACCTTTGTGTTGTTGACCATCCGTGACTCACTGGGAGCTAAACTATACGCCTCGCGTAGAGCAATGTATTGCTCAACCATCTTTGTGATCAGGCGAGCGTAGGGAAGTTGTTTCTTGGCCCCGGTCTTTATTTTATCAGACATCAGGTCTCTGGCATTGATGATGCCATCGATGACCAAATCCGCCATAGAGAACCACCGGTTCTCAAAGGCAGAAAAGAGTGCCTATTGCATGACGCCAGCTCGTGAGGACTTGTGCAGGAATGGGTTGAGTGCACACTTGATATAGGTATCAAGCATCCTCAACTGGTCAGGTAACTGGGCACGTGTGATGGATTGCTCCTTCCCATGTTGACCTTGGGTCATCTTGGTGACCACGTCGGGAAAAGGGACGTCTTTAATGTAAGGGGGCCCTAATCCACAAGTTTCAATGTAGACCAACGTGCACTGTAGGGTAGCTGCTACATGAAATTGGTTGAATTTGTATCAAACCCGTCAATCGAAGTGACGAGTCGGTATGGCTATCGCCCCAACGAAGGTTTTGGAAAAATAGCCTCATGATCCGGGGGCAATAATGATCGTAGAACGGCTCGAGTAGGGGTTTCAACCCGAGCTTTTGAATGTATCCCATGGCCCAAGTCATCTCGGGCCGATCCTCATAAAGCGTAGAGGCAAATACGTATTCGGGGAGGAAGGTTTTGGAAGTTCACCATGGGTTGGGGACTTCGCGCTGAATTTGGGTCGGTATGGTCTCTTGGACAGGTGGAACCACGTCCACAATAGGTGCCACGGGTGGCACGATGGGTTGGGGAATGAGTTCGGGGGGTGGTACAGAAGCACGAACCCGGGACGTCCGAAGCTTACGCGAAGCATTCTTAGTACGAGGTCCCATAGCGTAAAAATACCCAAACTTGATCAAAACGCACAAGAAGAGAAAAGGTAGGGTTTACCGATTCGGCCGAGCGAAATCCAAGAAAAATATGCACGGGAAGGATGCCAGGTTCCGAAAATCACCCCTCTCCAAAATCGCTTGAACGCAAAAGCAAGAAACCTCCTTGAACGATTGAAATTTTGATCGTGCAATGAGGTTAAAAGAACCCCAAGCGTTACTTAAAACGATTGGATTGATCGATCAATACTTCAATTGATCGATCAATTCATAAGTGAAATGCCCTAACCCGACAGTAGTGATCGATCAATATCCTTGTTGATCGATCAATACATTCGAAATTGATCGATCAATGTCCTCATTGATCGATCAATGAGTAAGTTTAAACACTTGCTCCATAACCTTGATCGATCAATGCCCATAATTGATTGATCAATGCAACACGAATTGATCGATCAATGCCCTATGTTGATCGATCAATGCCCAATTTGATCGATCAACCAACCTTGGTGATCGATCAATACCATCAAAATTGATCGATCAATACCTTTATTGATCGATCAATTACCCAAAACTGAGCACTAGGCTCCACATATCATTGATCGATCACTTCACCATGTTGATCGATCAATCACTAAATTGATCGATCAATTCCCTAATTGATCGATCAATCAAGACTATGAAACAGTTTCTTAACACGGTCATTTCCTTAATGCGATTAGACTGCACTTGAAAGTGAGGGTACATGTACTTAACGTACAGAACCCGTAATAGCAGATTATAAAAGTCAAATTACGCTTGTTTACACATGAGAAGTATATAATTATTATAAAGAAGGTTAAGCGAAATTCTCAGACTTACCTCAATGTCAGGTAAACAAGTGTGGATACTGCTCGCGGGTCTCGGTTGCGCGCTCCCAAATAGCTTCGAAAGCTGAATGATTTCTCCACTTTACAAGTATCAGTGGAATCAACTTGGTCCGCAAAACTTGATCTCTATGATCCAAAATCGCGATCGATTCCTCAATCACCGTCAGGTCATCTTGTAACTCAATCGGCTAGAAATCCAAGATGTGAGTCGGGTCGCGCACGTAGCGTTGTAGCATGGAAACATGGAAGATATTATGTATGCTTACCAACTGTCATGGCAAAGCGATCCGATAAGCGACTTCGCCAACCCATCTGAGTACCTCAATGGGGCCGATATATCGAGGACTCAACTTTCCTCGCTTCCCGAAGCGCATGTCGCCCTTGGTTGGCGAGATCTTTACAAAGACCTTGTCTCCCACCTGAAAACAATGGTTAATTCCATAGCTAATCATTTTAACTAGGGAATAGTAAATCTCTCGAACGCATCTAAGTATACCTGAAACTCGACGTGCATCCGATGGAGATTAGCATAGCTCTTTTGGCGACTTTGAGCAACCCTCAATCTTTTGCGGATCAACTGAACTGTCTCTGTTGCACTGTCCACGATATCAGGTCCCAAAACAAGCTTCTTACCGACTTCTTCCCAATTCAAAGGAGATCTGCATCGTCGTCCATACAAGGCTTCATAAGGCGCCATCCCAATACTCGACTGATAGTTATTATTGTAAACAAACTCGATCAAAGGTAAATGCTGATCCCATGAAACATGAAAGTCGAACATGCATGCACGCAACATATCCTTTATGATCTGGATCACTCTCTCAGTCTGCCCATCTGTCTGAGGATGAAACGCTGAGCTGAATTCCAGTTTAGAACCCATGCCTTCTTAAAATCGTCGCCAGAATTACGACGTATAGAGCGGATCTCTATCACACACGATGCTGACTGGTATGCCATGTAACAGAACTATCTCCTTCATGTACAGCTCTGCAAGCTTATTGGCTGTATACATAGTCTGGTACGACAGAAAATGTGCAGACTTTGTCAGTCTATCTACAATGACCCAGATGGCATTGTTCTTTCTCAATGTGCTCGGCAATCCCAAGATAAAATCCATAGAAATGGCTTTCCATTTCCACTCTGGCACTGGTAATGGTTGTAATAACCTTGCTAGATTTCGATGGTCTACTTTCACCTGCTGGCAGACCAAACATCGAGAAACATAATCCGCAACATCTTTCTTCAGTCCTCTCCACCAAAAACTTCATTTGAGATCCTGGTACATCTTGGTACTCCCAGGATGTATAGCATACGTAGACTTATGCGCTTCCTCCAAAATAGTATCCTTAAGATCTTTATTATCAGGTATGCACATCCGATCTCTGAATAGCAAAGTACTATCATCCTTGATAGAGAAATCATGTCTGATCTCGCTGATCACATCCTTTCTAATGGCCATAAGTTAACCATCAATCATCTAGAGCTTACGAACGTTATCAAACAACGTGGGCTGTATCACGATGGTAGCCATCAATGCCCCTGAACCTTTAACGTCAATCAGTGTATCTCACAAGGCCAGGTCCTCAAGTAGATGCCACCTCTGCACTCTGGTGATAAGATGTGACAACTGAGCTGAAGACTTCCTGCTCAAAGCATCAGCTATAACATTGGCCTTCCCAGGGTGATACTGGATGAAACAATCGTAATCCTTTAAGAACTCTATTCATTTGCGCTGTCGCATGTTCAAGTCCTTCTGGGTAAACAGATACTTGAGGCTTTAGTGGTCAGTGAATATATCAAATGTCTCACCGTATAAGTAGTGTCTCCATATCTTCAGAGCGAAAATCACCACTGCTAATTCCAGTCATGCGTAGGATAATTCTTCTCGTGTTCCTTGAGCTGTCTAGAACCATACGCGATAGCCTTTTTGTGCTGGTTGAGGACACAACCCAAACTACTGTAAGATGCGTCATTATATATTGTAAAACCTCCTCTGCCAGAAGGTATAGCTAGCACTGGTATTGTAGTCAGACGCACCTTGAGTTCTTGGAAACTCTTCTCACACTGATCAGTCCAATCAAACTTAGCATTTTTCTTTGTGAGCTGAGTAAGCGGACTTGATAGCTTGGAGAACCCCTCTACAAATCGCCTGTAGTATCCTGCCAAACCAAGGAAACTACGGATCTCGATTACCGTTTTAGGTTGTTCCCAATTTATGACCACTTCAATCTTTGTCGGGTCGACTGTTATACCCTTAGCAGAGACGATATGACCCAAGAAACTAACTTGGTCCAGCTAAAACTCACACTTACTGAGCTTTGCATACAATTTGTGATCTCTGAGGGTCTGTAAAGCCACGTGCAGATATCCTTCATGTTCCGCCTTTGTCTTGGAATAGACAAGGATATCATCTATAAAGACAACCACAGGCTTATCCAACTGTGGTTTAAACACTTGGTTCATCAGGTTCATAAAAGACGCAGGAGTGTTCGTCAATCCAAATGGCATAACAAAAAATTCATAGTGCCCATATCTGGTTCTGAACGCCATCTTCTCGACATCTTCTGCTTTGACTCTTAGCTGATGATAACCCGACCGCAAGTCAATCTTCGTAAAGAACCTCGCTCCTTGTAACTGATCAAACAGATCATCGATTCTAGGGAGCGGGTAAAGATTCTTAATCGTCAACTTGTTTAACTGCCGATAGTCGATGCACAGACGCATTGAACCATCTTTCTTCCTAACAAATAGTACTGGTGCTCCCCAAGGAGACACACTAGGTCGAATGAACCCTTTGTCAGCAGTTCTTGCAGTTGCTCCTTTAATTCTTGTAATTCTGCTGAAGTCATCCAATAAGGAGCCTTAGATACTAGTTCAGTACCCGGAACTAGATTTATTGCAAATTCAATCTCCCGAGCCGAAGGTAATCCTGGAAAATCCTCAGGAAATACATCGGGGTACTCACATGCAACATGAACATCGGATATCACATTAGTCTCTTCTCGTTGCTCTTGCAGGAAAGCCATATAGCCACTGCATCCATTCTTCATCATCTTTTCGGCTCGAATGGCTGATATCAATGGAGCTATCTTAGACTTCACCCCGAAGAATCTGAATGACCTTTCCTTTGGAGGGCGAAAAACTACAACCTTTTGAAGGCAATCGACGCTCTCATGGTAAGCAGATAGCCAGTCCATTTCAAGAATGATGTCAAACCCTTTCATATCTAACAAAATTAAATCTACCAGTGTCTCGTGATCTTCTACCAACACAATCACTAATTTACACACTGTGACTGCATTCACTGAACTTCCTGTAGGAATAGACACCGTCAATATGAACTCTAAGTGCTCAGGAGTGACGCTCAATTCTTTCATAAATTGAGGCCTAACAAATGAGTGTGTAGAACCTGGGTCTACCAAAACTCGTGCATGATGAAAACAAATATCACAACGCTGATATACCTTTAGCTCACCTATAATTTAGCCACACAATTAGATCAAGTGCTTACGATGTGTATGTGTAATGTGTATTATCATCATAAATATTTGATCAAAATAATTCTACTTTACTAATTTCCAGTCCATCCTACTACAGAATTAATCTTACTTTGAAATTTAATCATACCTTGTATGACATCATTCGATGTCAGAGTATCAGTCGCGGTAACAGCGTACGCTCGACTTTGAACCACAAGTCGGGATGATCTCTGTGTAGACACTGATTCGAACCGCTCCTTGCCGTCTTTGCTCTCCTTTGGGTAGTTCCTAACCAAGTGGCCCATCTTGCCACACCTGAAGCACGCTCCCGTATCCCTCCTACAATCCTCTGTCTTGTGTGGTTTCCCACACTTTGCACATGATACCGCTGGAGTGAATGACGAGACCCTCGAAGATCCCTGCACTATTGATGCTCCTCTACCAGAAGAACCAGACGGTCGGAATGGTCTGAAAAATGTAGGCACTGCTGCTCTCTGGTACGAACTCGGCCCTGAAGAAATCGCCGGTCGGGAGTGTGTAGGGTATCTCGGAGGTCTGGAGAATCTAGCCCTCTTGTTTTGCTCAGGGTCCTGAGATTACCCTTGAAAAGACCTCTCCTGGCTTTGCTTGTCTTTCCAAGCAAACTGTTTCTGGTTTTCCTCCTCTGCTATGAGAGCCTTGGCCATAACTCTCTCATATGTCTCCATTTCCCACATGGCGACATCTTTCTGTAGGTTCTGCCTTAGGCCGAGCTGAAATTTCCATGCTCTCATCAGTTCAGTGGCTACATGCTGGGGTGCAAACCTAGCCAGTCGATCAAACTCAGCACCGTACTCTCTTACTGACATCACACCCTGCTTTAGCTTTATGAATTTCACCTCCCACTGGTGCCTCACTATTTTCGAAAAGTACTTATTGTAAAATACTTCCGTGAACTCCTCCCAGGTCCATGGAGTGTGAGGAAACTCTCTTGCTCGATTTTGTGACACCGACTTCCACCAGGGTCTGGCATCACTATCCAATTTGAAAGTGGCCCAACGAACTTTCTCTACGTCATTGCACTGAGCACTTCAAAAAGTTTCTCCATCTCCTCAATCCAACCCTCGGCCTCTATGAGATTAGTCTGACCCGAGAAGTTAGGAGGTCTCATTCTCCTAAACTCTGCAAATCCGCTTGGCTGGTGAGGTGGTCTAGTTGCCTGTTGAGTCAGGGCAGCCGTCTGCTGAGCGACGTTGGTAGCCAAGGCTTCCAACACCTGCTCCATTCTATCCTCATTGCCTCTTCTTCCTCCTCTCGGTCCTACCGGAATGGCATTTTCACCCGATAGGAACCCCAATCCCCTAGATGTCCCAGCAACATCACGAATGTCTTGCAAAGGGACCTCTCTCTGTCCTTCTCTGCCACTGCTGCATCTGCCTCTGAACTTAGGGCCCATACTGGTCTATCATTGTGAAAACAGCAACATCGATCAGCACATAGATTGTGAAAACAATATGACCTGAACCCGCAATTCAACCTAAAGCCTAGGCTCTGATACCAACTGTGACAGCCCGGATTTCTATGCTCAAAAATTTGTGCCATCAGGATCATGCTCTGGATGATCCCCGGGACAAATCATAGAGTGTCTGCTCGTTTAGCGAAAATCAGAGCAGACACTGTCTAGTAGTGGCAGATCGAGTCATCATATATGGCTTTAAATGAAAGAAGAAATAAACAATGCATGTATATATATATCAAAAGAATATACATCCTCAAAAAGGAACCAAGAAGAACCACTAGTGATGGACATCCATCACCCAAACAATGGTTCCTGATAGTAGTTCCTATAAAATGTATAATAAAACAAGTAAAAACATCTATAGAAAGTAAATACAGAAAGTGGCCACGAAGCACACAATAATCTAGAGTATCATACAAAAATCCCCAAAATAAATGACAAACTAGTACCTAGACAGCTAATAAAACTCATCAGCTGGGGTATCAGTATCCTCCTCCTCAGCCTCAGCCTCTGAATCAGGCTGGTAGTCGGGATCGCTCTCGGTGCCGGGAGCTCTAGCCTCGAAACCTATAATTGTTGTAGAAAATAAGGTGAGCTAACCATCTAAGCTCAGTAGAAGAATTTCAATTAAAATTGCATCTTAATTATAAAACATGGTTGAAGAAGATCTTGACAGAATTGAACAGATGCAAGCAGATGTTTCAGATATGCAGAATTTATCACAGAATATTATGTATACAGTGTTTAATGACTTAGAATAGTAAACTTAAGAACTCCCGTGAGTATAGCACGTGGTAGCCAGATGTGGTCCGATGGATAATCCCCACCATCGTCGTTCACATGAACAATTTCAGGAATGCAACAATGCCTCAAATATAGAGTGCAATTGTGCAGAGGATTTCTAAGCAGATGCACGATTGTGCCAGACACGGATATACCGTCGAGTCGGTGAGATTCGTCAGATTATTAAACCTCAAATCACATGCAGATATATTATACATAACGGAAATCAGGTGACAGGTGTCAGATAGCAAGAGTCAGATATAATAGAGTTTTCACACATATGCTAAACATGATTGGAAAGTAAAATCAGACTATGCAGTCGAATGCAGAAATTTGAAATCCATGAGATCAAGAATAAATGCAATTTCAGTTGAATTCCCTACCTCAGGTTGGACCTTTCTAAGCAAATCCAAAGCTTTTCTGAACGTCAAGGTCTGATCCTAGACTATAAATATAGTACACTAAGTGTCAGAGATGTTAGAATGTCAACTGGCGCGGTTTCCAGTAGTGTTCAATTTATAAAAACAAAATAAGCAGAAAACAGGGGTGATTGATCGATCAATGCCCTTATTGATCGATCAATCCTCCTCCTTGATCGATCAATGATCTCATTGATCGATCAACCCCACAAAACTCACAAGTGACCAGGGTCAATTGATCGATCAACAGCCTCTATTGATCGATCACCTCTTCTCATTGATCGATCAATGCTTCAATTGATCGATCAATAGCTTCTTACTCATCACACTTGACAGAGGAAAATTGATCGATCACCAGCTTAGTTGATCGATCAATCCGTCACATTGATTGATCAATGACCTCATTGATCGATCATCAGCCTAAAATTTAAATTTTCCTCTTCCTGTTCTCATACTAACCTTATATAGATTGATCGATCAATGCCCTTATTGATCGATCAATCCATGCCATTGATCGATCAATCTTTGCCATGGATTGATCACTCTCTCTCCGATCGATCAATCCTCAGAATTATCGATCAATTAACAAATTGATCGATCAATGCCCTCGGGCTCTGAACCTCCAGAAAGAAGCCTCTCTACTGTTCTCACATAACATTTATACGAATTGATCGATCAATCCAGTATTGATCGATCAATAATGACAGTTCTCTGTCATTAATGGAGGTCACCCATTTAACCTATTTTACTCTTTTTTCATTAATGGTTTCTAACCACCATCTACACACACAAAAACACATGTCTAAGAGGCTTTAATCTTGCCCTTATTAAGAGTAAAAGCTCACCTCTAATTGGGCCCTTTCGGGGTCTCGAAAAATGCAATTCGAAGAGGGTTTCAGATCCGACTCTCATAGTTTATCGCTGGTATGACTCAGACAAGGAGACTATTGGCTCCGGTTCAGCACGTAGAGACCTCACACATACCTAGACTAAATGTGAAATCATCTTATTGAACTCTCCACACCCTAATTCAGATAGACACACGACCTCGGGTATCCCTAACCCTGTTTCCTTAAAGAACTCACTCAGAACCCAACCTAGCTACAGGTTTTTTAGGTCAAGAAGGAAGAGGAAGATGCAAATTAGGTATGCAACCCTTCTTGCTTCTCTTATAAGCTAAGAAACAGAAATATCTTTGATATTTCTGCTTCCCATAACTTAAGCTCTGGTGTGGAGCACCTACACGGTCTTTGCGGCATAACATCCAGTATCAACGTTTCTCAAGACTCGGATTTAAACGTGAATTCATCTAACTACGGATTAATATTATTTCTAATAATATTAAATTCAAAATTTTAAATATGTCTCAATTTCTGTGCCGGGCACGCATATCGAAACTGTCAGGTTCTTGTTCAGAATTTTAGGGTCATTACAGGCGCTCCCCAAGGAGAAACACTCGGGCGAATGAAGCCTTTATCAGCTCCTGTAACTATTCCTTGAGCACTTTCAACTCCGCAGGCGTCATCCGATATGGAGCCTTGGACAATGGTTCTATACCCGGAACTAAGTCGATCGTGAACTCAATCTCTTAGTCTAGTGGCACTCCAGGCAGATCTTCAGGAAAGACATTGGGAAACTCACAAGCAACCGTGATAAGAGCAATATCCAACTTCTCTTTCTTATGATCTTGTAAGTAAGCAAGGTAGCCACTGCAACCATTTTTCATCATGCGCTCAGCCCGAATAGCAAAAACAAGCGGGGCAACCTTTGATCTCACTCCATAGAATCGAAAGGATTTCCGCTTTGGCTGTCGAAAAGTCATGATCTTTCGTAGACAATCCACACTCGCATGATATGTCGCCAACCAATCCATCTCGAGAATCACGTCGAACCCTTTCATGCTCACCATAATCATGTCGATCATCAATCATCACGATAACTGACTGACACCCTGTATCCGTGCTCATTGAGCTTCCCGTAGGAATTTTCACATCCAAGATGAAAGTAAGTGGTTTGGGAACGATACCCAACTTCTCGGAGAAAAGAGGAGTGATAAATGAGTGTGTAGACCCGGGGTCTATCAGTACTCGTACTTTAGTTCTTCTCGAGTCAGCTACACGACTCATATCAAGGGTACCTTTTACCAAGAATTTTATCATTAATTAAATGCAATGATTTTAGTTTTCAAAAGGTTCTTTAATAAATTTACAATTGCCATCAATATTAACTAATGCAAGAATTGACAATCTGAACTTTAATGATACCTTGTCATTCAACGTTTGGGCATCACATGCAGTTACCGCATAAGCTCGACCCAGAACTGTAGGTCGCGACGATTTCTGCGTAGAGACCGACGTAGTCTTTCCCTTGTCCGCCTCAGGACAATCCCTAATCATATGACCAACTTGTCTGCATCTGAAATATTCTCCAGTGTCCCTTCGGCAATCCTCTGTCTTATGTGGTTTCCCACATCGTGTACAAGCTGGAGTAGGAATAGGAGTAACTGCTGGTCCACGGGATGATCCCTGAGCCACAGAAGCTCGACTCACAGTAGTGCTCCCAGCTCGAAAAGGTCGCACTGGTGACGAACCCTGCGGTCGATGATATGAAGAAGACACAGGTCCTAACGTAACAACCGGCTTGGAATATGATGGCTGACTAGGATAGGGAGGAAGTCTTAAGAACCTTGGCTTTTTGTTCGCTTGCTGCGACGCACCCGACTGTCCCTGGCCAAATCGATTTCTATTTCCCTGCTCTCGCCTCAAATACTGCTTCTGGATGTCTTCCTCTCCAATGAGGGCCTTTGACATGACGCCCGCATAAGTCTCCATCTCCCACATCGACACCCTCTTTTGAATATTCGGCCTCAAGCTCCTCTGAAATTTCTGGGCTCTCATCAACTCTGTGGCCACATGTAAGGTTACGAATCGTGTAAGTCTATCAAATTCAGCGTCATACTCGCACACCAACATCTCATTTTGCTCTAGCTTAATGAAGTGGACTTCCCATTGATTTCGTACGATCTTTGGAAAATACTGATCGTTAAATGTCTCCACAAACTCTGCCCAAGTCCATGGAGTGTTAGGATAGTCCTGCTCCCGCATCCTGGATACAAGTTTCCACCAAGGATTGGCCTCGCCCAATAGTTTGAAGGTTGCCCAACACACTTTCTCAACATTGGTGCACTGCAACACCTCAAAAAATTTCTCCATTTCATCGATCCATCCCTCGGCCTCCATTGGATCTGTCTGCCCCGAGAAAGTTGGAGGTCTCATCCTCCTGAACTCTGCAAATCCCCCGGGCCGATTTATGGCTGCCAGCAACTCTGTCTACCGATCCATTACCGCAGTCTGCTTAGACATATTGGTGGCCAAGGCCGCCAACACCTGGTCAACATTTCCTCCTCCGCCTCTACCAGTTCCCAACGGATCAGCATTAGGACCAGTAGCCACTCTATCTCTCCCTCTCGAGGTACCTACGCCCTCATCAATCTCCTCGATGCGAGCCATTCTAGGCCCCTCTCTACCTCTGCCCCTGCCTCTGAACCATGGAGCCATGTTGATCTGTTATTGTTGAAAAACAATAACAATGGATCAGTATTGATTGTAAAGACAATCATGCCCTTAGTCCTAAGACTCTCAACCTAGAGCCTCGCTCTGATACCAACTGTGACGACCCGACTTTTTCAATCCTTAAGGGTATAGGAAAGGCCGGTTCATCAACTTATTGACTTCTCAATAAGCTGTAACAAACAGAAGCCGGCAGCATAAGCATAGGACATAACATAAGCAAAACCAAAAATAAGCAAGAACAAAAGCTTATTCAAAACAATATATCACCCTGAGGAACTAGGAAGAACCACCGGTGATGGCCAATCCAACACCTAAAATAGTGGTTCCTACTGATGGTTCCTCAAGTGATATCCAGAAAGATAAAACAATGGCCTAGGGCCCAATATTCAAATAAATCTAAACCAAAAGTACCAAAAGTGTAAATCTAGATCAAGGAAAGAATTCCTCTACTGGGGTCTCCAATTCCTCCTCAGGAATATAGTCGGAGTCCTCCAAATCCAGATCTTCAGATCCCAAGTCAGTCTCAGCACCTGTGACGTGTAGTCGGGGTGAGCTAACATCGAAGCTCAATAGAGGAAACTTATCTAATTTCATTTTATCACAAGTAAAGGTTTTTCAAAGACAAAATCTGATCAAATATGGTTTTCAAAAGATGCTTTGCAAACTAAATTTCCAATTCTAAATAGAAAGCCAAAAGTTGATTCAATGACTCTGATGTTTTCAAATTTCTGAATTAGGCATGCTTCTTGTCTTAAATTTATAACTTAAAAATATTCTCTCAAATTACATACTAGCATGAGAGTGGGAATATCACCGATGGGAAACCCTACTGACCATCGTCGTTCATGAACCCTTTTCGGAAGTGAAACAAGCCCCTACGTACTGAGGGAAACTTGCACACGGCTGAAATACCGTCAACACGGTTGGTGGAACCTAGGGTTTCGTTCGGATGTGCCTCAAATCAAATGCAAATGCTAAATATATCAAAGTTTGTATATATAATACATTTTCGGATTTTTGGAGTTTTGATCGAAGTTCAAAGTTTGAAAGTTCAAATTTCTGAGTTCTTGTTCATATCAAAGTTTCAAAGTTCTTATTTGTGTCACATTTCAAAGTTCTTATTCATGCTGTGTTAAACAAAATTTCGGAATTCATGCTTTATACAAAACAACCTATACTTATAATAAAATACAAAATCAGGTTTAGGGTTCCCCTACCTCGACTCAAAGCGATCCAAAACACACAAGGAAGTCCTGACAATGGACTCTCTACCATCAACCCTACAAGGATTAACACTACAAGTGTTAATAGAGGTCTAAAAGTTAAACCCGAAAGCTATCCAACAAAAATTCAAAGGCTAGAAACTGGGCAAAATTCGGCCCTCAAATTCAAATTCGATGGTCGAATTTAAAATTCAATGGTCGAAATAAAATTCGACCCTCGAATTCCCAAAATTGCATCAGGCATAAAAGCCCAATTTCGACCCTCAAATTGAATTTCGACCCTCGAATTTCTCCAGGTCTGTGGTTTTCGAATTTTGTTCCTTTCATGTAATTTTACTCTTCCAAAAACAAAACTTGATATCTATGCTATACACATCATTCTTCTACTCTAAGCAAGGCAGAAATAATTAACTCAAAGGGGTTTATAAGCCTACCTCTTGAAGTTAGATCCTTTGGTTCCCGTTGCACCAAATTCAAGCACCGGAACAACCAACACAACAATTAGACCCAAAGATCAATCCAACCCAAACATTGCTTCAAGAGCAAGAGACCATAACGTCCACTGAATTATCCTCTCTCCCCTATCCTTCACTCTTAATAGCTTAAACATATTAGAATTCCAATACGAGGCTATTCAATGGTTGAGATGGGGTGAGGGATTCCAAAACACAAGGGATCTAAGATCAAGAAATGAGGCAAAGGGTTGCAAAGGGTTTAAAATTCACACGTGAGGGAGGAAGATGCAACTTCTCCTCCACTCTTCCCTCTTATAATAATAATTTACAACCCAAAATATATAGATTTTTGTGAATATAAATCTATCCACTTAACTTGAAACTATACCTGGCGTTAAGCCCATATACTAGACTTAGCGTGTATGTTACCAAAAACAGAACTTCCACAAGTCCGAAACAAAAATCCTTTGACCACATCTCTCATCACACCCTAAGCTACCCGAATAACTCGGACTCGTTCAGTAAATTCTACGGGCACGCTTACCGAGGTAACCGAAATCAGGTGTAAAATATCTGGGATATTATAGTTTTCCTTCAGAAAACCATACCTGAAGCCTAACCCAACTCGACTGGTCAACCTCCAAATCGATCGGGCGAACTTCCAAACTCGACCGGTCGAATCCTACTCGACCAGTCATTTTCTCACATACCCAAATTTTAGCTCACTGGCAGTGACCAGTCAACTGGTGGAACCCCCTTTGACCGATCGAATTTCCAAAATCAATCGGTCGAATTTACTTGACCGGTCGGTTTCGTTCAGAACCTTCAGGTCTCAGATTTTCTGGCAAAATCGATCAGTCGATTTTAAGGCTCGATCGGTCGATTTTTTTAGACTTTGCCCAACTCGAGTACTCTCTTCCAAAACCCAATTTTCTTCATTCTTACTCCTTTCTTCTTCAAATTTCTTTCCCACACACAAAGTCAAACACACACATGACACACATCATTTAACCAAACTCTCTTACCTCGAAACGATCGATTTCTCGATCCACATGCTTGCACAACGAACTAGGGTTCCGTAGCTCGAAAACTCATGAAATCCCCTACGATCCCAAATAGAAATTAATGCTCCCTTAAATCTCTCACCCACAATCTTTTACACACACGTGAACCTTAACTTCTCTTCCTTCCTCTCTCTCTCTCTTCTTAACTCCCAACCATAACACATAAGAGAAATAGTTTCTCTTCTAAACCTAAGCCTTTTAAAACACAAGTCATAGCTTTTGGTGTAAAACACATACACTGCACTAGGTGTATGCAACTCAACAAAAGTGGTCCTACACCATTCAAATGTGCATTTTCACATATAACCTAACCTAGCATAAGTCGCTAAGTCATTTCCATATGGTCAGGCACATGATCAATCGGGCATGCATCCCGAGGTGCACTGTTCATAGTTGAAAATTTTCAAGATGTTACAATATATTTCATGTTGAGCTTCATCAATGGGTTATCTCTTCCATCATCAGGTTCCTTGGGATCTACTGAGGTTGTGATTGTGGACTCTGCAGTTGGGTTACCTAAAGGTAAACGGAACGACAATTCTTTGCCTTTTGGAGCATAGGAGCCCAATTTCATAACCCAATATCCATTGTTAAAAATAAAGAATTTGGTTTTAAGGCAAGTTACCAAAATGTGTTGTGTGTACCAAAGTGGTGAATTTATTTTTTAGTTAGCAATACTTGTCAATAGAGGCCTAAAGTGCTTACAACAGAGACTAATGAAATCAATATTTTTTTTCTTTTCATAGAAGATTACAAAACTGCCATTTTCTTTTTTTTCTTATCCCCAAATTTTCATCAGTTGGCGTGTGATTCACCTTCTATTATCTATATGAAATAATAATTTTGAAGATCCTTTTGAAAGTAACTAATGGTGAAACACATCCATTTAGGTAAAAACATAGATAAGTGGTTGTGAAGTAGTTGACTATTACTTTCATAAAAACTCCTCTACTACAATCCAAAGGTATAATAGCTAATGAATGACATTTAAGCACCTTAGATGGTGCTTCACTGATCTTGCACTATTAAATTAGACCTATTTTCTTAAATTACTAAATTGTGATTTACTATTATTCCATGTGTCACACATTTGTAATTAATTTAAACTATTCAAGTGTAATCTATCATTGAAACATGTCTCAGTCAAAGGATCATGTCCAAAAGTGGCCATGAACCATACGATTAGTGAATTTTAATATTGGTCATTCAAAACTAAAAATTACGATTAGACTATGCACCGATCAGATGGTTTAAATCTTTTAAAAGTTAAAAGTTTAGGATTCATTGCCCTTGAGTGTATGATCTATCACTTCCACGGAACGATCTATATCTTAAATCATTAATGATACAAGATCATTTAAAAATTCATTAATGATGCGAGATCATTGTCATGGGATCTATATCTTAAATCATTAATGATACAAGATCATTTAAAAATTCATTAATGATGCAAGATCATTGCCATGAGAGCTAAAAGAAGGTGTAAGAACTAGTGACTAGTCCACCTGAGTGTACGGGTTGGTTATATTATAAAAACTCCATCCCAATCGAGTGAGAGGGGATGTTTTTTCTTGGGTATTAGTGTTTACAACTGAAAATTCTACATTCTCAACTAGGGTTTTCCAGTGTTAAATAAGTTGCTTGGTTGCATCGGATGATTAAGATCATAATTTCATCCAATCTTTCACACAACAGATCTTGAGATCATGGCCCACCTATCGGACGGTCAGATGTTAATTGCCAAGGGTGAACGTGATCATGACATACCATTTGAAGGCTTCTCAGGCCACTTTTTGGGATGTGTACAAAGTGAAATGAACATCTGACTATCCGATAGCTTGGTCATTATCTCAAGATCCCTTGTGTGGAAGATTGAGAAGAAAAGTGATCTTCACTGTCTGCTCAAAGCAGTCATCATTTTAATAGTGGACACCCTCGGTTGTAGAGACCAACAATTTAGTTGTAAATAATGGTACCTTTCAAGTATGGTTAGCATTAAAGCATTCTATTATACACCGATCCTTCACTTTCGGTTAAAAAAATAGGTATTTAAGCGATCATGAGGAAGCTCAAATTTCACAAGAAGAAGCTACTGAAGAAGGCTAATTTTCTAGAATGGAAGAGAGAAGGCGGCCACAGAGAAGCCCTAGAGACCCGGCGTTACCACGTTACTGGCAGAGACGATTACAAAAAGCAGTCATCTATTTTTTTTTTGTATTATCAATTACTTGCTTTTGTGTTAAAAATTGATCAAACGGTCCATTTCATTTATACATGCCACACATTTCTGCTTTATATCTTCTTCTTTGAAAAAAAATAATCTTTTTAAGTTTTTGAATTTAAGTATTTGGGTATATGTCGAATGGTGCAAAGCTTGTGAACGTATTGAAGCAGATGGACCCTCGGGATCCTTTTCGGATTGAAATGACGGATGCACTATTAGAGAAACTTTAAGTTTTTTCCTTTAATTTTTAAATGAGATGAATATTTTTTTATGAAGAATGATTTTTTTTTTTGGTTGCAATTCCAGTAGTTACTCCATATTTTGTAAAAATTGGTATAAATTTGGATTGATTTGGACCATTCATAGTGTCTGTTTAGTGTTTACTCTAGCAGTTGTTTAGTGTTTACCTCGCCCGACAGTTCTTAACTATACCTGGTTAACTTGTTTGTAGACTGCTATATTATATATTGACTCTATGGGCAATTCAAATTTTGGGAGATTGATCCGGTGGTCAAGAACTTCTGATTGGTGCTTTTATTTTTATTTTATGTATAATGCAATTCAGTCAAAATGGGGAAAATCATACATCTAAGCAAGTTGTTTAAAACTTTAAATGACCTGGAATGAAAAAATAGAAAAACACAATCAAGGATGACCGAATAGTGTCTATTCTCTCTCTCTCTCTCTCTCTCTCTCTCTCTCTCTCCTATAAATAGTACTGTGATAATTAACATTTATGATTTATTAATAGCCAATTATAAATGCTAATGCAGTAAGGCAAACATTAAAAAGTTCTATTGATAAAAAGTAACAACCATGAATCTGTAATAAATAGTAAATAACCACAAGAAAGAACTACGGGTGTATGAGACTTCATAGTCCATAATCCATATACATAAAGTCATGTCACCCACTCAAGACCACTGGATATCAAATCAAACGATATATTACAAAGCATAAGTTCAAAGTCTTATAGTTTTAAGCTATAAGCCTTTAATCTAAATTTAAACTCAAATGTCCATCAAAGCATAAAAAGAATGCATTATCTCTTCATCAGATGCATCATCTTCCCCTTCATCGACCTGGATGATTGGGTTGTCATCTTTCAAGTTTCCTGAACCTTCAGTAACCTATATTGTGGCATCACAGGTTGTTATGGCTGTGGCATAACTCTCTGCTAGCTCCTTGCCTCGGCAGGGTTTACCAAATTTAGCAGCTTCCCTTTCTCTTTGCTAAATCCCTGTTACCTGCTTTAGCAGGTCCCCATTTCCTTGCTAACTCCCTGCAGAGCGGGATTTGCCTGCTCTAGTAGTTCTCCCCTGCTTTCTGCTTACTCTTTGCTAGACAAGATTTTATTTTCTTTGGCAGGGAGATAGCTGCTAGAGCAGATAAATCTTACTTTGTAGGGAGTTAGCAAGGAGAAGGTGGGCCTGCAAAAGCATGTATATTCGGCTTTGGCAGGGAGCTGACAAAGAGCTATGCCAAACGCAGCCTATGTCATTGCCCACTATGAGACACAACAAGTCATAGCAGTTAATACTGTTTTTTGTCAAGAAATTTATATCCAAATGCACCTGTTAACGAGAGAAAAATGATTAATACATATTTGCATACCAAATTAATGTTTTTTTTACCAAAAGAAAAATGAAATATTGAAGCTACGTTCAGGTAGTCATCCCATACTTTCTTAGGAGCATCTGTTCTACCCTATGTTACTTAATTCGCAGTTCGCTCGATTCGAGTTCGTAATTCACAATTTGCTACTCCTATGCGAACCTGATTCGCTAGGGGTAGGATGCGTTTATAAATTTCATATATGTATATTTATATATATGTATATCTATTTCCTTCTAAAAGCCAGATGAGAGTCTAAGCTTGGTCTAAAATTTTCTCATTTGGGACGAAAATACCCTTTTTATTTCTGTAATATGTAATAAATTGGACTTTTAAATGTAGCTACTTATAGCTGCCCCTATCATATGAAAAAATTTTCTATGGTTCTTTGAATTTTTTTGTTCCTTAAGGATAAAGAAGTAATTTAATTATATTTTGATTGAAGTTCATAGTTGAGTGTGATAGTTTCCCTTACACCTTTTTCAAAAAGGCATTTTACTGTGAGTTTGATTGAAGTGATAGTAGAAAGTGATAGGTTTCTTACACCTACTTCAAAACGCCGTATGATAGTCGTAGAGTTTGATCCGTCAATCTTCCATTTTCAATCAGAACACCCTTCACAGTTCACCCTCGCAATATATTTTATTTGTAATTATCTTATAAAATAGTTTAGTACCAAATACAAAATTTAAAGGTTGTTCTAAGAAAGGGATAATGGCTCCTAACTGACGTTTAAACACCAAATGGTGTTTAAACGATCTACTACCACTAAATTAGAATTTGGTATCACACACATTGAAGTGTCATTTCTTAATATTCCATGTGGCACCGATTGATGATCAATCTAAATGGTTCATTCGTAATTCCATCATTGGAATATGTTTTAGCCAAAGAATCATGGCCATAAGTGGATGTGAACCATCTGATTGGCGAATTTGAATATCAGCCATTGAAACTATACACAATGGTTGGTATTAGAGTGCACATATCAGATGCTTAACCTCCCAAAAAATTTATTTTTTGGCCCCACTGCGTTTCAACTTATGATCTATCACTTTAACGGTATGGATTACCCACACATTGAGCCGATCAAATGTATACGATCATTTAAGCACCATTTTGGTTCTCAAATGATGGTTGGGAGAGTCGTGCCCTTATTGTTCTCTAATGATCTTACACCATTAAAATGTCACTTTTTATCTCACAATGTTGAAGTGTGATTTATCATTATGCCATGTGGCATACATCCATGATCAATCTAAATTGCCAAGTGGCAATCTATCATTGAAATATTTCTCAGGCCATTATCGATAAGTGGATGTGAACCATCTGATTGACGAACTTTAATATCAGCCATTAAAACTTATTTAAAACCACCATTGATATTATAGTCAACAAATCGAATGGTTTAAATCTCCTTAGACCAATTTTGGGCGCACATCAACCTATGATCTATCTCTTTGATGATTCGAATCACCCACATTTTAAATCATTGATAGTCTAAGATCATTTAAACACCATTTTGGTGTTTAAATGATGGTCAGGAGAGTTGGTCCCTTCTTTATTTTATGTTGTACAACCTTTTATGTCTACTTGGTGGGATAATAGGGTGATTAACTACAATATCATTTGGGGTTGTCACTTGTCAATTTCCACTGTACACTGTAGCCTGATGAGCTAATCTATTACCCTATGCGTGATCTTTCTTGGCTGCCAAGATAACTCAACTCTCTCTCTCTCTCTCCTTTAAGAGCAAAAAAAATAAATTTGATCCTTAACGGGAGGTATGTCATGCCATCCTTAACGGGAGGTTCTACAATGGTTAAACAAATGTCGGATTGGGTGCTTGAGATCACCAATGGCAGTTGGGAATTCTTCTCTATATATGAAAGGCTTCTACTGGCCTTCAACAGGTTATATTTCACCATGAGCAGGGACATTGTTAGCAAAATTTAAGTTTGCTGAAAAGGCTGTATTAAACTACTGAAAATTCAATTTACTACGATTTTTAACTAGAACTGGACTACTGAAATAATCCTCTGACTAGAAAGATATGATCTGGGAAAATGTTAAATGAAAGATGTTACTGCTCGAGAATGAGGTTAGAATCGGTTGCTAGCTATGTTGCGATTGATTAGTTGGTTTTGATTTGATGTTGTTTTTTTGTGTAGGAAACTTAGGGTGAAAAGATCAATCAAGTGCTTGTTATTAGTGACAAGCTTGCTAATATTCCTTTTTATGAGTGTTTATAAGGGAAAAATGGGCGGATGCCAATCAAGGTTAGCATATTATTATTTCATCTTATATTTCATTGAGATCGTATCCACATCTTGAGGATTCCTTTGACTGCCTTCAATTAGATGATGGAGATTGTTTGTTGTCCCCATCTTCCACCAATTAGATCTTGGGATCATGGCTCAACTATTTGACTATAAGATGTTGATTTCATGTCGAACACATCTCCAAAAGTGACTAGAGAGTACTTCTCATGGTGGTATGTGCAACTGAAGATTGGGTTATTATAGGTTGTACTGGTGTGTGCAACTAAAGATTTGGTCTCCCCGCCTACAGTTTTCACACATGAAAATTGTTGATTTGCCTTGAATCAAGGTGATGGAGATCATTTTTCGCCCAATCTTTTACAAAACCCCACATTTAAATACAAGTCTGGAGGGCTTGAAACTCAAGACCATGTGGAGCAAACCCACACTTTGTTGTATGATTATTTAAAGCTTTGATTTTAGGGTATGTTCTATTGAAAGTAATGAAAGCTATGGCACAAGGTGTGAGTGTAGAGAGTCTAGAGACATAGATGGAGTGGTTCTTAATTTGAGAGAATTTGAAGATATGGGTCAGCATCACCTGTTCGATATTCTATTTTCCATTAAGTGGGCCATCATGTTTCATCACCCTCTAATAACTAGATGATGACACTTGTTGGCACCACAACTAATTATACTCTATTGTTTTATCATATATAAGCACTTTTCAATCAAAGGTTCAATTTTATTCACTTCAATGAATAAGTGTAAAACAGTGAAAAGAGCAAATTTTGAAGTTTAGGGGTGAAAATGGAGCCCAACGTAGTGCACCCATACTTAAGTGGAGTTTATATAATTTTTTAAAAAGAAAATGGATTACCAAAACCGGCTACATGGTACCATTTTTCTTTAAGTGTATCAGTTAATGCAAAGAACATGATTCTTAGTGTTGTTTGAAGATTGTATGAGAAAACATCTCTATGGTAGTCTTAGGACCGATCAAACATTTTTAAAGGAACATCTCTATGAAGAATTTATAACTAAAAGACTGCATCAATAATCTCGTTGCAGGCTTGGGTTGCTTCAACCATTAACAACTTTCAATTCTAGTCTTATTTGGTGTAGGAAGAGATTTATTGCGATGTTACTCATTCTCCTATCCATATAGCCATGGTCTTTTCTTTCTTTTTAAAAAAAAAATTATTTTTTGGCTAAATTTTGTTGAACAATAACCGCATTATGCTAATCCTTGTTTTTGCTTACAAATATATTGTGTGTACAAGTTTCAACAAAATTGATCCATTATGTACTGCAGAAAATTAAACATCCCACAATAGTCCATAAAAGCTCATCAATCATTATATATTGTAATGTCCACATTAAAACCCTACTCACTTACAACACATGAGAGCATAAAAGCATAAACATTTTCAAGTGTAAACCAGTTTTATCCATTTCATCATTAAACTATAAATATGATGGAAACAATGGGTGGCGTTGCTATCTAGACTAATGTATATTGATGTCCATGCCTGGCTTGCTATAATTATTATGATTTGTTTGATTTTATAACTTGAAATGATAACTGCTCTAAACCTTAAGGTTCAACATATTCTTATGATTGTTCGTGATGCTCTTCTGAAAGTGGGGATCGGGAGGAGGATATTGTAGCCAGGGGACTCTTAATATCTGTGGTCGTGTAACGTCCAAGAAAATTCGACTTATGAATAGTGTACCTTGGGATGCGTGCCCGACTGGTCACTCAACCGATCATGTGAAGTTGACTTGATTACTTGGGCTAGATGGGTTATATGAGAAAGAGAATAAGATTGTGTGGTGTAAGAACCATTTGATCGGGGCATATACACCTACTTTGGTGTGTGTGTTTTACACCCAAGTTTAGGTTGTTATAAAAGCTTGAAGAGAGAATTTATTTCTCTATTGTGTTAGTTAAGGAGAAATTTAAGAAGAGAGAGAGTGAAGCAAAAGAGAGAGGAGTAAAGGCTTGAGAATTTATGTGAGTCATACGAGGGTATTAAATTTCGATGGAAGCTTGTAAGGTTCGTTGGATTTGAAGTTAGGAACCCTAGCTCGTTGTGTAAGCTGTTGAATCGAGCATACATCCAATTTGAGGTAAGAGGTTATGAATTTATGATGTGTGCCATGTTGAATTTAGAGCTTATGTGTGTGAAAGAGGGATTTAAGAAAGAGAGAAGAAAATTTTAGGAGAAATGAAATCTGGAAGTGCAAACCCGAGAATTGCACAGTTTCTGACAAAATCGATCAATCGATTTTGAAAATCGATTAATCGATTTTTTTCAGAAATTGGGTTTGAGTGAATCAGAAGGAATCCGATTGATCGAGTAATTTTGATTGATCGAAATGTGATCGATAAATCGACTGGTCACAGCCAGTGAGCAGAAATTTGGGCAATTTTGAAATCGACTAATCAAGAGAAATCGATTAATCGATTTATGGAAAATCGATCAGTCGATTTTGGAAATTGATTGATCGAAAATAGTATATATACATGTGCAGATTTCTGGAGGAAAACAGACTAATCGATTTGAAATCGATCAGTCGATTTTACAATTTCGATTAATCGATTTTGGGAATCGATTAATCGATTTTGTATGTTTGTCTGAGTTTCCTGTTTTTGACTTGGGGGTTTTGGGGAGGCTTTTAACCTTTCCTTTTTGCATCATTCTTGATGCTTGGTTAGTAATCTCGTGTATGTTAGGTGTGAGCACGTGGATTTAAGCGTGGTGAGCTAAATTGGACCAAGGTGCTTGAATGTGAACCGTGTGACGTAGGAAAATTTTTGGACGTGTACACTTGATTACAATAGAATGTGTGTAGTGATATGCGTGTGTGTTATGAGCATGTGTATACGATGTGTGTTTTCGGATTTGAGCTAAACATGTGAATTTAATGTGTGTGTGTGCACTAAGCAAGAAACCAGTAAGTGTGTGTGCGTGTGAATTTTGAGAAAAGTATGTGAATGTGGCATCCTAGGGATGCGTATGTGAATGTGGCATCCCAGGGATGCGTATGTGAATGTGGCATCTGAGCGATGCGTATGTGTATGTGACATCTCAGGGATGTATATGTGTAACGACCCCGAAAATTAGAACACGAGCATGACTGCTTTGATTCGCGTGCCCGGCACGGAAACCAAGGTTGATTCAAAAAAAACTTTAGGGTTATATTATTTTAAATAATGTGGCACTGTAGTGAGATGAGAACACGTGTGAAATTTCATCTAGATCCTAGATGTGTAGAGGGTAGGTGGAACACGTTGCGCAGAAGCAACTGTGTTCATGCTTCACACCGGAACAGGCACCAAGGGCAAAACAGGAATTCTGTTTTGAGGGGATAACTTATAGAAGAAGGAAGGGAGACAAAGGAGAGAGATCTTCATTCCTTCTTCTCCTTCATCCTCTTGCCCTAACTGGTCCATTAACTGGAGATCTGTGCTAAGAGAGTTTCCAAGAGGATTCTTGAGAGAGAAGAATAGGGTTAGCAAGATAGAGATGAGGGATTCCTAAGCTAGAATAGCTAGACCAAGGTGATTGAGTTACCTGGGGTTGAGATTGGTGTGTGAGGCCTTGATCTGTCGAACCAGAGCTGAAGAGCTTCTCGCCGGATCCGGATCGAGGAAGAGCTCCGAGATCTAGGTTTGAAACCCTCTTTTGGTCATTGGAACCCCAAGAAACCCACGAACAAGGTGAGTTGTGTGTTAAATAGGGTTTAATGAATAGCTTAAAGTGTGTATTTATGAGGTATTAATGGTGATTGAACAACCATTAGTGGAGGAGATCAAAATGGATGGGAGGTGAACTCCATTAATGACACTTTTACATCATTGGTGATCGATCACCAAAGGGTGGTGATCGATCATCGAGAGTTGTGATCGATCACCAAGGATGTGATCGATCAATCAGAGTATAAGCCTCATGGGAAGCAGACACCCGGAAGATGGGAAGTTCTTGCAGTGGTGATCGATCACCAAGGTGGTGATCGATCTACAGGAGGGTTGGTGATTGATCACCAAGGTGGTGGTCGATCTACAAGGGAGTTGGTGGTCTATCACCAAGGGGGTGATCGATCAATCTATAAGGAAGTGATGTGGACGGAGGGGAGTTTTGAAATTGCATTGGTGATCGATCACCAAGGTGGTGATCGATCTACAGAGGTTGGTGATCGATCACCAAGGTGGTGATCGATCAACCTTGTGTTGAGAGAGAGATAAGCGGGTTGGTGATCGATCACCAAGGTGGTGATCGATCTGATGGGTAGTGATCGATCACGAAAGGGTGGTGATCGATCACTTACCCCTATTTTTGCCTGTCTTGACTTCATGAAGTAGACACCCCGGATATTGTGCCGGGTAGTTCTCTGACGTTCCTAACACTTAATGTACTGTGCCTATGGTATAGGATAAACCACGACCGCGTCGTAAAAAGCTTTGGATTTGCCTAGAAGATAAACCGATCGAGGTAGGGAAAATTTAACTTAAAGTGCATCTAAATTTAATTGCATGATACCTTAACATTGTATGCTATCATTAAAACATGCCTGCATATACATTAAACTCTGATTCCCGTATTCTGATATCTGTTTCTGTTCCTTGCATATGCTCTGATAATCTGATTCATGAGGTAATAAGTATGTATTTGATTTGAGGTTTAATATTCAGACGATCCCCACCGACTCGGTATATATCCGCTTTCTTGCACAATGTGCAGTTGCTTGAAAATCCTCGGCAAAATTGCACTCCATGTGTGGGGCATTGTTGCATTCCTGCAAAATTGTTCATTGAACGACGATTGGTTGGGGTTTCCTATCGGCACAAATCTGGCTACCACGTGATATATATATACACGGGAGTTACTTAAGTTAGAGATATGCATGATTTAAGTCATTTAAATATAATAAGCATAGCATTTTGCAGATTCTGAAGTTCTGTTTGCTATTACCAGTTATGCATTCTGATCTCCTGCATGTTTGAGCATCAATCCATACTCTGTTCAGTTTTGTTTCACTTATCGATTTAAGATATGTTCTGCAATCATGTTTAATAATTTAGATGTAAATTAATCGAACTTCTTCTACTGAGCTAGGATGTAGCTCACCCTGCTTTCTGAAATCTTTTAGGTTCTGAGGCTGCGACTAAACGCAAAGTGACCCGGATTATCGGATCCCGGATCCGAGGCGGCGAAGACGAGACGGACGTCCAGGCGGACGAGTTTTATCCGTAGCCTGGGTATTGATGCCCGATATTTTATACTTTTAATCTTTTGGATTACCGTGTGCCTGGTGGCCACCTTTGTATAAACATATGTAGTTCTACATTTACTCATTTTATGTTAGTTCACATTCCATTTCGGAACCACTATAGGGAACCATTGTTTGGGTGATGTACGTCCATCACCGATGGTTCTTCTTGGTTCCTTTTTGGGAATGTGTATATTTTTCTTTACGTTTAAATATTTTTGACGTGTATTTAGCGTAGAAATTGTTTGACTCAGACTACCGCTGCTCGGATGTGTCCACCTAGCTTCCGCTATATGCGCGGACACGTGGGATCGATCCGGGATCATCCAGAGTATGATCCTAACGGTACGGGTTTCTGGAAACGGAAATCCGGGCTGTTACAGTATGTGATGTGAACATCTAAGTGATGTGAGGCATGATGTGTGTGGAACCTTGAAGAAAACTTTGAGATATTATATTTAGCACAATTTCACGGTGATAAACTATATGTACTTTACACATTCGATTTGAAGTTATGTGAATACCCGACCGGCAGACTGACGTGGCGGGATATCCGCACAAACATGTGGTGTGAATATGTGTCAAGTCGCCTCTATTCAAGGGACTTGGGTTTGTGTATATGTGAAAAAGAGTTCAATTGAGCAACGATGGTGGGTATTCCATTGAGGCTCGATGCTATATTGCTCGGGAATTATTTAAGTTATTTGATTTAAGTTTGTGACACGAGTCTGTGTGATATGCGAAAAAGATAATAAAAGATAAGATGTGTAGAGTGGCATGTGCATTCAGTTCATGCGCTCGGTAAATTTAAATGCTTTTTAAACTGTTTCAGTTTCAGCTTATAAGATCATGCTTCGTTTATATCATAAAATATATGTGAGTAAGATAACTTTACATGTTCAGTTATTTCCCTATTGAGCTATGATGAAGCTCACCCTTTTGACTATACGTCACAGGTTCAGAATTAGTTGCTGCTTTTGGAGACATAGATCTGGAGTATGTACCTGACGAGGAGTCGGAGCCCCCTCTTGAGGAGTTTTTCTAGTATACCCACTGCGTTTACTTTGATTATTTTGAAAGGATTATTGTACGGCTTGGTATGTCCAGCCCTTTGTAGAAATGATGTATATTTGTGAGATATTCTTTTGGCGAACCATCTGGGGTGACTTTTGTTTTGTCACCGATGGTTCGGCTTGATTCTTTTGCTCATGCTATGCCATGAGATTAGAACTGTCTTTTGGGCTCTATATCTTTATATTTTTATTTTAGAACTGGAGTTTTAGTTCAGTTATTAGTTTTTATGATTTAATTATATGCTTTACTTCCACTTTGTGTGTGGATATACCAAGTGTTTCATGCATGTGTATGGTGCGCAGCCTTGAGGGTCATGCATGGTGGCACGGGTTTTGAGGCGTCGAAATCCGGGTTGTCACAGGTTGTCATTATAAATTCTCCAGTTTAAGTTTTACGATTTTGTTTTGTGTTGGTTACTATTTGACTTATGTTCAAAATTTCCTCAAGCTATTCCATTTCAGTATTCTTATTTGACATGTCTCCTTTAAAAACAATGCATGCTAGTTTTTCATTATGAGATCAGCTTCAATAGATCCAGATATTTTCAAGTCGGTGATAGCTAATTAACCTTTTTTTGTGTTTGTGAAGGGGAATGGGCTTGGTGATTTTTTAGTACTTCAAAGCTTTGCAATTACATTCTCGTGAATACTTTTTATTATTATATTTTTCATCATCATCTCTCTCTCTCTCTCTCTCTCTCTATATATATATATATATATGTATGATTTTTTTTATGTGATTTTTTTAGTTTAATTCTGAATAATTCCCACAAGGCCTTATTTTGGTGAAAGTTTAGGTTGATGTGCTGAAGATGAAGCCTTTTTTTACCCATTGTTTGTTCACCATGTATGTGGAGGAATCTTCTTGGGGTGCTCCTTGTCTGTGAACATGTGATTTCTAGATGTCATCGATTCTAACATAGTTTATTTTGTATTTATTGTTCCCGTTTCCTGTCGCACTTCAGCTCACTTTGGGGCCCTTCATGCTATAGAAGATTCCTGGATACTTCAGATCTTAATAACTGATTTTTTATATTGTGTTTCAGATCTTGAAACTTATGTTAGGCTGCAGACTGCAACGTCTCTGTCAATTACAAATCTTTTCTGTTTGTGTTCATTTTGGAAAGATTATGGGCTAGATAGTTTCACTTTTACTTGGTATCTCTGTGTTTATAGCTTTGATGGTATTTCCATGCCAATCAAGAAGAACGATGGTATTTCCATGCCAATAGTTACACTATTGGCGTGATCCCAACTAGGAAGAGCTTGGCATTGTGTGATCGCTTATCAGTTTCATCCTTCTGCAGATATGCATGCCAATTTATGCTCGCTCATAACATGGATATCCATGTTTCGTTGTTTCTAGAGATTTATTATAAAGAAGAACGATGGTGATGGATCTTCCACAATCAGATCACACAACCATTTTAATTCAATTTTCTTTTTCTTTTTTATTTTTCATTCTTTAGAACGCTGCTACTTCCACACAAACATTTTCTTACCACATACCAACTAAAAAATAATGTTGCAATTTATAGAAGGTTTCACAGCATTTAAATTTTTTTCCTTTGGCATGCCCCATCATCTCTCCCCTGCGGTTGGTGGTCTGTAAACAAGGTGAGTGTAACGAGATTTTTGCTGAAAACTGGGTAAGTATAAGAAGTGTCAAACAATTTTTTCTAAAACCACCATTAAAATGACTTTATTTTGCCTTTAAAACTATCATATCAGCCATGAAACCCCTTCAGTCCGTCATTAAAACCACAATCTCAGCGACAAAGCCTACTTTAAGCTACCATTAAAACCATATTCTCAGCCAAGGGTCAAAATACCGGATTTCCGGTACGTATCGTCCTGACCTCCAGGACGATATGTACCGGGTATCGTCCGATACATTCAATGTATCGGCGATACATTGAATGTATCGGTTTGATACATTGAAAAAATCGGTTTTTTGAAAAAAAATCCCAAACAAATCCCAGAAAATCCCAAAAAATCTGAAAAATGATATTTATTTATTTTGTATTTATTTCAACTATTTTTGCTTTTATTTTTGACTTATTTGATGCATTATTTAGATGAATATATAAGTAAGATGCCTATTTTGTAACTTAACCCAAGTCACATGCCTATTTTGTAACTTATTTTTGTCTTAAGATCACATTTTTGACTTAATGTAATAGATCTTCTAACATTATGTTCGATCACATGCCTATTTTATTAACAATATTTCATAATTTGATCGAACGCAGAATGATCCGCATAAAGTAAATTACAACGATATTGACAAAAATAAATTATATATTGTCAAAATAATAGCTATGTTGATAAAAATAAGTTTAATTGTACATGAAAACTTACTTTAGAGCCACATTGAATTTTTCGTGGTGGTTCTTGGCCCTCATGATCATCGTCATCATCTAAGTGAGCTTTCCGCCTTTGCCTATAATGTTGCCCATATTGATACCCATGATTATATGAGACCGCATGTAACATAGTCTCACAGTAGTACGAAAAGGCCGGTCCTCCAAAAATCTGACGAACGAAGTCATATGGCAATCAATAGGTTTGTTGTAGGTAGTATGGGTTACTAGTTCTTCAATCTTCTATTTTGCAAACCGAATCCCCCAAGCTAGAAGTCATATAACCCATATCCGTATCATCTTGTGGTGGTGGTGGTGTTTGATATGATCCCACGCTCCTCTTCCTTCAACCTCCCATTCTAAATGTAGGAGTGTCGAATCGTTAACGGTCGAGTCATCGTCCCATGCCGCCATATCTCTATAAGGATCGAGGTACCACTTTCTCCTCCACCACTAGTGCCAACGTCCTCCACCATCATGCCCTCCACCATCATCCTCACCACTCCCATCATCACTACCGGCTACGTTTCGTCAATCGATCCAACCCGAATGACGATTCAATCTTCTTTTTCCGCCTCGGTGGTTGGGAAGCCCTTCGCTCGCTTACTCTTCAAAGATTGTCCAAACCATTCGGTCTCTCACTATCCAAGACTGGCTCTTCTCTCTCTTCGATTCATTCATTCAAAGGGTCATCCTCCTCGAATATATAATCCAACTGGATGGGATCAAAATAATCACCATCTGCAAGGTAGAATATGATAGATGAATTAGTATAATATGTAAGTAAGACTTCATATAATTGAGGATCTAAGACTTCATGTAATTGCTTACCACAGTTGGTCCTCTGTATATTCCTGACCCTTAATCGCATGTTGTAGTGGCAGTAGACTAACTTTTCCAATCGGTCCATAGTTAGTCTATTCCTTGTCTTAGTATGAATGAGAGAGAAAGTGCTCCAATTCCGCTCGCAGTTGGATGAGGAACACGTTTGCGACAATACCCTCATTGCTACCCGCTTCAATATCGGACCATCACCTCCATAATGCATCATCCACTAATCAGCGGGTTTGTCGTGTTTAATTTGGGATTGCGCCAACGGGGTCCCAAATGACCCATGTCTCTTGCGAAACATGTCAATCTATAAAGATGAAACACAGTAAGGCACATATCAATAAATAGATGATAATATCACATGACATTTGACTTATTACTTATAAGGTATGATACTATGATCACTCACATCTCTTATGACTTGGCCTTGGTCCGCCAACTCAGGGAGCATTCTTTGGATTACATTGAGCAAACCGGTATACACTTCATCAGTGTTGCTCAGCTCGAAGCGTCGCGTATACTGGAAGGCTGGATTCAAGTAGTGTGCTACACATCAAATATGAGCAATTTCATCAGTATATGAAAATAATGAATAAATAAATAAAAATCACTATATAATTGTGCAACATGTTATACCTGCTGCATGCAAGTACTGGTGAAATTGTGCATCCCACCTCTTGTCGATAATCGCCCAGTATCGTTTATATTTTGTAGGGCATTTGGTTTTTATAGCCAATTTTGCCTTATCCATTGACTCATAAACGTACCCCATCGTTGGTTTGTCATCACCACAACCAATCTCAACACTTGCACCAACGGGGTAGTGACGGCGATCAGGTAGTCGACATCTGCCCAAAACTGCGTGCTATAGATCAGGTCAGCAACTTCAGTGCAAGCTAGTCTCTTCGCTCGTGGGAGTCCTATTTCATGTTGATTCCATTCTTCCGACGACACCATGCTTTTCAGCTCACGCCTATATCTACCCAAACTCTGTAGGGCTAAAAACTGTGTTGCAACTCATTGTTCGTGAAGGCTCTCATTAAATTGACCAGCTTGTCACTGTTGTACAGGTAGGAAGTAATCGTTCTTCCCTTTTGAATAGTTGCCTGTGCCTTGCTTCTCTTTCCTAAATCCTCATGAATGAGGTCCACGCAATGTGCGGCACACGGGGTCTAGTACAGGTGACGTCTCTTCGCCATTAGTTTTAATCCAGCGGCTTTGTAGTTTGCCGCATTGTCTGTTACCACCTGCACAACCCGCTGCTCTCCAACCTCATGAACTACCATATCCATTAGTTTAAAGAGGTAGTCAGCAGTCTTTACGTGTCTAGAAGCATCAACTGATTTCAAAATATCTCATTCCCAAATCAAAAGTTTATCAAACTCTTATTTGTGGGACCATCCATCCGCCGCATAATTGTGCAACCTCTCTCATCCCATACATCCTCAAAGCTCTGCATACATGGCGGTTATCTCATCGTACTCATCTGTTAGTAAGGGCCCAGATATCTCATATGGAGAAGGCTTTTTAACTCCTGGACCAACTTCTGCACTTGTATCAATCATGCTTTTGAAGTACGGCGAGTCTGCTACTTGGCTCGGAATGTGGTTGTATATAAAAAACTTGGCAATGGATTTTCCAAGCTTCTTCCCCATTTTTGCAAGTGAGATTGCACTCAATTTGGTTTGTTTGGAGCTTTCAGTGCGATACATGAATGGATCCATGGGGGCTGTAGTACGGCCTCTAGTAGACGGCCTATAATCCCTCCCAGATGCTGCCCTACGCATCCCGGCAGTCTGCTCAACATCCTCATCAACATCAATAACATGTGTCCTATGACTAGATCCACCACCGGTAGCAGGCATGGATGGGCCCCTCAACCTGGACCGAAATCGATAATCGGCTTCTTCCTGATCTCGCCGCTATTGTGCTTCCCTAGCACTCTCTCTCATAGCTCTCGCTATCTGCTCATCCTCATCCTCATCCTCATCATCCTTAGGTGCACCTGATGTAAACTCTGGATCTGACCTCCTGATTCTCATACATTTCCCTATCACGATCGACTTCAGCTTTTTTTTTTTTCCTTTGCCACTTGTAAACTAGCTCTGATATTTTCTTTTACCTCTCTGGGTACACTAGGACACCCTCTTGTCTCTCCCTTTACATGAGCCAGATGCTCCTTTAATCGTGTGATACCTCCTCTCAGCAGTTTTTTTTCATAAAGATTACATTAAATCTGGAGTCTATTACCATCTATTACTGTACCATATTGCTAAGCTGGATCTGTCGAACGTACCATATTTATTTATTTCACCTGCATGAATGAGCAAACGATTGAAAATAAACATCTAATTTACACTTGAAAATAAAATTTACAAGAGTAAACATCTAATTTACACTTGAACATAAAATTTATTTTTTAATTATTGCTATTTTAAAAATATTAGATTATATTTTATCAAATTTATTTGATATTATTATAATTTTTGAATATTTATTTGATATTATTATAATTTATGAATGTTTATTTGATATTATTTTAATTTATGAATATTTATTTGATATTATTATAATTTATGAATGTTTATTTGATATTATTATAATTTTTTAATGTTTATTTCATATTATTTTAATTTTTGAATATTTATTTGATATTATTTTAATTTATGAATATTTATTTGATATTATTATAAATTTTAAAAATTTATTTGAAATTTATTCCATATTATTCTAATATTTTATGAGACATATCCCATAATATTAATTATTTTAATTATATGTGACGGTCACATATAATCAATATGGGTCACATATAATTAAATTTATTATTAAAATTAATATGGGTTATATATAATTTAATATGTGACCCATAAATTTAATTATATGTGACCCATATTAATTTTAAGTTTAAATTATATGTGACCCATATTGACCCCATTATTTTATTAATTATATGTGACCCATATGATATGTGACCCATATTGATTACAGGGGACCCTTAATTATAATTATTTATATTATTTTTGACCCATCAATTTAAATATTTTAAATGGGGTCACATATAATTATTTTTGACCCATCATATTATTTTTGACCCATTATTTATATTATTTTTAATTAATTTAAATATTTTAAATTATTTTAAATAATATTAATTGTTTTAAATAATATTAATTATTTTAAATAATTAATATTATAGGTAAATGATAAATTTACCTATAATATTAATTAATATTAAGGTAGATCTACACTAAATAAGTGTAGATCTACCTTAAATAAGTGTAGATCTACCCTTATTTAGTGTAGATCTACCCTTATTTAAGGTAGATCTACACTTATTTAGTGTAGATCTACCCTTATTTAGTGTAGATCTACACTAAAGAAGTGTAGATCTACCCTTATTTATGGTAGATCTACACTTATTTAGTGTAGATCTACCTTAAATAAGGGTAGATCTACCTTATTTTAGTATTTAAAATGAAATAAAATGATAGTAAAATGATAAACACGTACCTTACACGTTGATCCCGTGATTTTTTGTGCGATTTGGCACCGATTTAGGGTGTAGATAATCGAAAAATTAGAGAGGAAGAAGAAAGGTAGAAAGAAATGGGGAAAAAATGGGTTACCCGACTAAAAAGTCGGGTCTATGGGTGGGGCCCACCGAAAATGTCAAATTATCGGACGATAATTTGAAATTATCGTCCGATAATTTGAACTTTTTTTTTTATTTTTTAAGTTTCAGGCAAATTATCGGACGATAAATTCAAATTATCGTCCGATACGGACGATATTTTGTCCGTATCGGACGATAATTTACTCATTTTAAGCATGGTACGATACATAGGGTATGTATCGTACCGCTGACCCCTAAAACCGATACGTATCGGTATTGGACAATATTTTGACCCATGATCAAAACCATCATCTTTTCCATTAAAACCCCCTTAATTTGCTTAAAACCCATCTCAACTACGAAACCGTCTTTCATCTACCATTAAATCCACTATCTCATCTGAGGAACATACTTCAATCTTCCATTAAAACCACTACCTAAGCTATGAAACTCACTTTGATCTACCATTAAAACCACCATCTCAGTCATGAAACACTTTAATCTGCCATTAGAAATTATCTCAGCCATGACATATTTTAACCTGCCATTAAAATGCTAAACCATCCCAGCCATGAAAATGAAATAGAACACAATTATTGTCGAGGGAAACTCCTAATGCAGAAGGAGAAAGAAAAGAGAGAAGGGGCAATAATATTCTTAATAGGTGTGCGGATAGAAAAAGCTGATGTGTAACCAGCACCAGTAACTTCACTAATTGAGGTGCGAACATAAATCTTTGGTGTGGAAGCAGCAGCTCTCTTTTTATATTGCTAATAAAAATCCGGTAAATCAAGAAAAAGCTGATTACTCCCCTTGAGCAAGGTTCTTAAGAGGAAAAGCAAATTAAAGATCGATATATATATATATATATTGTCAATCACTACAAAAAAATAGGGTTTTAGCGGCAGCTCCCCGATACAAATAGTGGCGCCCACTTATCTAAACTGCCGAACTTGGTAAAATAAACGCTTTTAAGTAATACAAGCCTTCTTCTATTATCAAAAAATAGAAAAACAATGATACAAAACCCACTAAAAACAAGTCTTATTTCATTTCCCTCTCCCGCACGCTCTCTCCCATTTCCGATCACAATCACAGCCCCAACTCTCTAATCTCTGAAAATCTCCTAAATGGCGAAACCCAACCCAACCAGGCGAAACCGAAACCCTTTCTCCTTCGTTCTCTCGGATCTCTAAAATTTGTGAAATCCTGTCTCCTTCGTTCTCTCTAATCTCTGAAAATCTCTAGCTCTATATAATCTCTCAAAAAATTGCTCAAATGACAACTAATTGAAGGCAACATCGATATTTTGTTCTTAAATTGAAGGCTCCGTCCGATTGAAGGATCTAAAATTTTATCATTACAAAAGGTTAGATCTCTTGTTTCGATGTGTGAATCTCACATTCTGATTGGTGATTCTGATTTTAAATATGTTTATAGATTTGAGATCTGACTTTTTAAGAGATTTGTTTTGATTTGTCGGTAGCTCTCCGATAGAAATGAAACCCTAGAAAGGTGATTTGGTACGTTTACAAGTCTCAAACTCGTGATTCAAGCTGCGGTTCAATATCGATTGAAGTTACAGGTAGATTTCGATTCAAGTTGTATTCCAAAGTCTCAAAGTTTGATTCAATATCCGTTCACGTTGCGGATCAATTTTGATTTCGATTCCAGTTGCAGATCGATTTTGATTTTGATCTTTTGATGATTGATTTTGATTTTGATATGTTGATTTCAGGGCTCTAAAGTTGTGTGTATGCATAGCTGAAAGTGTGGCAACTAGGAGCAGGATCTGCTTCTGAGGAAGAGAGTTTAGGATCAGGTAAGGTTTTTGTCTAAAGATCTTGGAGATTCGTGTTCTACTATATCGATTTGAGTTGGTTTTTGAGTGTGGATCTGTTGTTTCAAGAGTGTTTCATTTGCTATGATTTAGAATGGTTGGAATAGTTTGAATGGTTGGAATGAATAGAGAAACTTTTATATAATAGAGTGACAATGATTTCGGTACCGAGGAAATCCTTATTCTATGCATTCTCTGTCCTTTTAGGATCAAAATACTATGCCTGCCAGGTTTTGTTGTCTCAAAAGGGTTTAATACACCATGGAGATATATGACTGCCGATCTTGTTATGAACATTGTTAGCATCTTGGGGCATACTAGATATTTCTGAGACTTGAACTCAACTACAAAGCTTAATTGGTACATGACCCTATTCGAGAGCCACTCCCATATCTAACTACGATAAAGATTACAAAATGTACTAAGGCTTAGATCAGGCTTCCAGTAATTTTGTCAGATGCAAGTAACATCAACATAAAATGGGTGACAAATATTGCTGTTTTTTTCTTTTTAAATTTAAATAAGGATCCATTGCTCTATGTTTTTTTAATTATTATTTTATAGTGCAACCTATTTTATTAGTAATAAAAAATCCTGTAATTTTGAAATTCTTACAAGCTGTGTTAGGACTTGGGAAGCGTAAAAGTCCAGATTTGGCCTCTCAATTACATGAAAAACATTCAGGTTTTGGATATATTTACCAACTGGATGAAAGGCAGTTGAGCATGCTCAAATGAAACAGTTGTTTGTCTTTAAAGGTGTTTATGAATTATAGTGTTTAACAGCTTTGCAATATGTTGAACATGCTTACATGAAACAGGCATTTGTTTTAATGATGTTTGTGAATTTTATATTTAAATGTTAACAGCTTTGTAATTTAGATAAACAGCTGCAAGGAATTTTTAATTGAAATTTAAGGAAAGTGAACAAGAGGATAATCATTCATTGAATATTCCACACATTTGAAAATGTAAATGATTTACAAAAAAAATTTGAAAGATACAATATATCACAATTTTCGGTTTTATAGGATATTTATACCATATGCTATAGAAGATAACATAGACTGTAGTCACTAATTGAATGCATAATTAGTGTATACATATATTTGGGAAAGGTGAAAGGTACACCAGTGGAGTACCTTAGATAGGTACTCCAACATCATGTTGAGCAAACTCTCAAATCACCAAGTAATATTCATGGCATACCCTAGCATGAAATGAAAACCGCAAAGTCTGAACTTGTGTTCCTGAGCAAACTCTCAAATCAAGCCCAAGACTATCCACTCCAATGACAATAGCCTCCTGTAGATTGTCACATTTTAGATAATATTATAAGCTGTCATTTGAGAATATAAGGTGAGAGAGATAGAGAGAGCACAAAAAGGAAAGATAGGTGACAAGCATTCTTTTACTACATACCTGTGTAAGAAAGTGCATTAGTTACCCTTAAACATTTAAAGGTAAAATAAAAAAGAGCTATTAATGACTAAAGACATGTTGAATGATATCACAGCTTTGGCAAAGGACAGAGCTTATGGACAAATTAAACTTGATGAATTGAGTATTCAAGTAATTCTACAAACTTGTTTTCCTTGTTTAAGTTATCTAAGGTGCCCACATAATTTTTTAGCAAAATGATTCATGTGGTTGGGTAGATTTGATGTGTTAATGTGCAACTCCTCTGTATTTTTTTTTAATGGGGGCTATCACTAAGTAGGCTCACAGGCAGAGTCAGTCTAAAATGGTGAGATGTCTATTTTTACTGATTTGGATGGTTCATAAACAACGGTGCATTTCCTCATTTAAGCTACCGATACAAGATATTGGCAGGTAGCTAGCCATTGCGGTAGGTAATGGCTATTAAAAAATTAGAATTTTAGTAATGAAGGGTACCTGTACCAAAACTAGGATTTTAAACCTTGATTCTTACCGTCAGTTCTCTCTACCTGCTAATAAAGTTAAAACAATTAGCCACCTTATCGTACATTGTGTCTCATGTTTTTGCCACATAGATTTTGTCACATAGGAGTTATTTCCAAGTAAAATTTTCCATTAGTGTTCACAACCTTGTCTGATTCTGTGTTATGAATTGATTATTTCTAGTGTCGGTAGATTTATTCCTTGAAGTATGTGATGTACATCCATACGTTTTGCTCATTTATACTTAATTCTTCATTTAAACTTTGGTATGTGATGTACATCCATGCTGAATCTTATTTCTCCATTGATCTTGTTAGCACAGTGTGGCCCTACTTCTCTCATGTTTGTCATCGAGAGAAGTAGGGGATGATAGATGATAAGATAAAGACAGATTATCATCCCCTATAGGTAAAGGCATCCATCATCTTTGTCTTCATTAGATACCCGTTTCTCTTGGAAGTTTTTTATTATGTTGTTTGTTTCTTGGAGCTCTTAGTGTATTTGAGTTTGGTTGTAACAAGTGTATAGGCCTATGGACGCTTTTTTACTTTAGAAGGGGCCATCGTTTGGTAGGCATGTGGACGCTTTTAAGCTGTAACAAGTGTGTCGACCTGCCGATGAAGGGGGCTAGGCCTAAGATGCTGGGCTTACTAAATTGTTCTGGATTGTGGTCTCCAAGATAGATTTTCATGGTTTAAATGGGTTAGAGTGTGATATATCAAAAACGAAAACATATGGAATACGAGCTTACCTATCTTAGCTTGTTGGTAAAAAGTTTGATGATATTTGCACCATGGTAGTTTGACTACATATAATTTGCACCTTAGTAGCTTCATGTTCTTGACAGATTCATATTTTACAAGAAAGGAGGAAGCCCTCATCTCATTAAAGGAGGCAACTTCATGTTCTTGATAGATTCATGATGAGACTTCATGTTCTTGATAGATTCATGATGGATAAGAGTTGGATGAAAGATCTTAGGTATATCACTATATCATTCTTTCTATGTCAAATAATTTCAGTTTAAATAGTTTAAAATCTTGATTAGTAAAGCAAATTATATTTTATATGGATGATGTAGGAATACTAAAAAGACAATGAAGGCGTGAAAGAATTCATCAACCTAGCCATATCCCGTGGATCATCTGTTAATGGAAGATTAAATTGCCCATGCATCAAATGCAACAATATAGAGTTTCACGATAAGGAGATAATATATGATCATTTGATATGTAATGGCATAGTTCAGAACTACACCAAGTGGTATTATCATGGAGAGGAAATATCTCAAGAAGGTCTCTTACGAGAAGAATATCATGATAGTGGAGTCGATGAGCATGATACAGGTGATGACATAAGTCAAATGTTGCATGATGCATTTGGTGTTCATATGCCGGAAATAGCTTCAGATGGTTTGGTAGATGAAACTGAGGATCTACCTAATCCTAGTGCCTCTAAATTCTACAAAATGATACACGATGCTGAGCAAGATCTCTATCCGGGATGTAAATCACACACAAGTTTATCTTTCCTTGTTAGGCTATGGCATATCAAATGCCTCGGAGGATGGAGCAATAAGTCATTTACAATGTTGCTTGATTTATTACGAGAAGTACTCCTTGAGGGTTCAAGTTTACCTAACAATTTTTCACAAGGCAAGAAGATTATTTCAGACTTGGGTTTGACTTATAATAAAATTGATGCTTGTCCGAATGATTGTATGCTGTATTGGAAAGAGTCTGTCGATAAACAATTGTGCGATCTTTGTGACACTTCATGATGGAAATCTCCAGACGATCATTTAGAAGACAGTAAGAGGAAGAGTCCGGCAAAGATATTGCGTTACTTCCCTCTAAAACCAAGATTACAAAGGTTATACATGTCATCAAAAACTGCGTCCGACATGAGATGGCATGATGAGGGTCGCACTAAAGATGAGATGTTACGACATCCGCAGATTCTCTAACTTGGAAACATTTTGAAATCATCAACCCAGCATTCGCAGCAGACTCTTGAAATGTTAGACTTGGATTAGCGAGTGACGGTTTCAACCCTTTTAAGACAATGAGTAACACACATAGCACGTGACCTGTGATACTTATTCCATACAATTTGCCGCCATGGTTGTGCATGAAGCAACCAAACATGATCTTATCGATGCTTATACCAGGTCCATCTGGACCTAGAAATGACATTGATGCATATTTGAGGCCGTTGATAGAGGAGTTAAAAGAATTATGGGAATTTGGGGTGGAGACGTATGATGCTTCAAGGAGAGAAGTATTTCATTTGCATGCGGGCTTGTTATGGACCATTAGTGATTTCTCAGGGTATGCTATTTTGTCAGGTTGGAGCATGAAAGGGAAGCTGGCATGCCCTTCATGCAATAAGGACATGTGTAGCTTATACTTGCGGAATAGTAGGAAGCAATGTTACCTTGGACATCGTCGATTTTTATCTTCAAATCATAGATTTCGAAAACAAAAACAATTTTTTGACGGTACTGTAGAGGATAGACCGGCTCCAATTTCAATGTCTGGCTCGAGCATATTGATTGAACTGGAGAATGTCATACATACTTTTGGGAAGCGTCATGTGAGGAAAAGATCCAGAACCATGGAGTCTGAAAACATGCCTTATAACTGGAAGAAGAAGAGTATATTCTTTGAGTTGTCATATTAGGAGCATAATCTACTCAGACACAATTTGGATGTAATGCACATTGAAAAAAATATATGTGATAATTTGCTCATGACTTTCTTAGATGTAGACGGAAAAACGAAGGATAATATTAAGTCACGTCTCGACTTGAGAGAAATGAATATGAGACATGGTCTCCATCCGCGAATAGAGGCTGACAAAAATCGAGCATATTTACCAGCTGCCTGCTACTCCATGAACAAAAATGAAAAAGAGAGGTTCTATAATATTTTGAAGAGTTTGAAAATCCCAGATGGTTACTCATCTAATATTGCAAGGTGCATCAATATTAAAGAGTGCAAAATATCTGGACTAAAAAGTCATGATTCACATGTCATAATGCAAGAATTTTTGCCCTTAGCTATTCGAAAGAAGTTACCAAAGAAAGTAACTTCTATAATATTAGAGTTGAGTGCATTCTCCCGTGAATTATGCTCCAAAGTTTGTCAGCCCGAGGATATGAAACACCTCGAGGAGCGCATTGCATTGGTCCTTTGTCAATTAGAGCGCATTTTCCCACCTGCATTCTTTGACATTATGGTGTACTTACCCATACATTTAGCTTCAAAGGTACTACTAGGTGGACCTGTCCATTATCGTTGGATGTATCCTATTGAGAGATATTGTCTTGTAGTATATAAATTTTAGTTATTTATTGTGTAATTACTTATGACGTCACTCATGTAAGTCAACTATATTTACATGTAGGTACTTATTGACATTGAAGTCATATGTGCGTAATAAAGCTCAACCCGAGGGGTCCATTGCCGAAGGGTACCTCGCAGAAGAATGTCTAACATTTTGCTCTCGATACTTTAACAATGTTGAAACAAGGTTAAATCGACCCCAGAGGAATCTTGATTTTGTTGCAAATGGTAGTGCAACATTATTCCTATTGAGCGAGTTAGAATGGGCACAAGCACATCGCTATTTGGTGTTCAACCATGAGAAGGTCACAACTTATTTAAAGTAAGGCCTCACACATTTGTAAATTATTTTTTATACTTATGCAATATTTGATGCTTACACAATATTCATTCAGCACAGGCATCATGATCGAGTGTTGCATATGATGTACCCAAAAGCAAATCCTCATGAAAGACAAAAATTGAAGAATGAACAATTTGTTGATTGGTTTAAGGAGCATGTAAGTTAGGATTGTTTATATATCAACAGTTATTTTATACGAATTTTGGATAGTGTTTTGACCTTCCTGTGCACTTAAAATAGGTACGAAAGTTTAAAAAAAATTCAAATAGTTCATTGCCGAAAGAAATCGCTTTGATCGCTGAAGGTCCTTATTCAGAAGCAAGAAGATTCACTAGTTACACTATTAACGGATATAAATTTCGAACAATTGAAAAAGAGAAGAGAGCTAAAACTCAAAATAGTGGTGTTGCGGCCACTGCAACTATTACAAGCTACTCAAGTACATAGGACAAAAGTCCCATTGTTGGAGAGATAACATACTACGGCCGTTTAACCGATAATAATCGAGTTAACATATTCAGAACAACTCAAGTTTGTACTGTTTAAGTGTGATTGGGTTGATGTGACAATACAGGGCAAAGGAATTAAGATTGATGATTTAGGATTCGCACTTGTGAATTTTACCCGATTGTTGTTCCCCGCTCAACAAGTGTCAGATGAACCATACATTTTGGCATCTCAGGCTACTTAGGTTTTCTATGTCCAAGATCTAGTTGATCCAAATTGGTATGTTGTCGTAAAGACTAAGCCTAGGGACCTATTTAATATGAGATGGAATGATAATGCTTTATTGGATAGTAGTACTTATGCCATCCAAGAGCCAAATGACACTATCGAGGATGGTGTTGATGACAATTGGGTAAGGGAAGATGTGGTTGGACCAACTGTAGATGCACCTCTCCAAATGCGTGTTCCACAACAAGCTCCTTCAATTGATTTCATTAACGATGATCTTAGATCAGATTCTGATTCTCAAGTGGATGGAAGTGATTAACTATTTCCCATCATGCACGATAAGCTCCGGTCCACCAAGACAATGTATGTGCAATTTGACATGTCTACTTTTTCATAAGGTTGGGCTCTATATGCATATTTACTAGGTCTTGCCTAATTCTGATATTTTGTTCTATTTATTTAAAATGATTTCCCTTTGTAGATAAAGGTTGGGCTCTATATCCAACCCGAGCCCAAACACAAAAGACTCGGGGACAAGACAAAACTAGCTATCATCCATCAAAAAAAGGAAAGCTCTCCGAGGACCCAACATCAGATTTTTAAATTTGCTGGTTATCTTATTACCCCTCTTTTCTTCCTTTTTTTTATAAAACAGGGGAGGTTACACAATTTTTTTGGTTATCTGGTTATCTTGTTACCTACAAGGCTATTAAGTCTCACTTCAGGATGACACTATCCAGCCTTCATTGTTGATATTACAAATCACGTGTAGATAAGTCAGAATTATATGCTTATTTATGTCATTAATCATTCAAATAGTAGAGATTTCATCAATAACTCTAGTCCCAATTCAAGTGAAAAACTTTTCTGTGCATTATAGGACTAGCTTCAGACTTGTTATGGTTATTCTCTCTCCTTGTAATATGAAGTTTGGAATTAGGATACAAGACAAAAATTGACTAATGTTCTGCATAACTTGATTATTTTTACTTCAGGTAACATTTGTTTCAAGTGAGCCGCAGCCTCCTGAGTTCTTAATTCATTCTTGCCTAATTATGATATTTACTTTGTCCAGTTCTAGTCAGATGGATAGTGTTGAAGCTATAGGATATGGGAAGAGGACAATACGAGGTCGTTCCAAGTGTGCCTATATGCAACGATTGACAGATGGGGAGAAATTTCAGGTCCTCGTCAGTGACGGGCAACTTGTAGAAAAAAGTGCATTGGAATTTTCAACTTGGTTGGGTACTTTAGCAAAAGATGGCCGAGTATTGCCAATTGACCGTCCATTGTGGAAAGAAGTTGAAGATGAAGCGAAGGACAGGACATGGAAACGCGTTCAGGTAAATATGCATGCTTCGAGTTTTCCTTTACATATTTTTTTTTTATGTAGCATATTTAAATGATTATGTTTTCTACTTGAACTTTGGTCTAGGTGAAAGTTGATATTGGTGATGAGATGAAACACTATGTAATGCTCTCACTTGCCAAAAAATGGAGGGACTACAAGTGCGAGCTAAAGAGAAAGTGGTATGTCAATTGCCCACCTAATGAAGATCTGTACGAGCATCACCCTATAAATGTATTGTTAGATCAATGGCAAACTCTTATCCATTTTTGGGATTCTGAGGAAGGCAAGGTATATATTTTTCATAAAAGAATTTAAAATAATTTACTTTGCATAATAAACTTGTCAACATCAATTAATTTATGTGGTATAGAAAAGAAGCGAAAGAAATAAACGAAATAGGTCGTGCCAGAAACTTGCCCTGACCACCGGTACGAAAAGCTTCGCGAGAGTGCGTCATGAGGAGGTATACATTTAAGTTTAAGGTCAATCTATTTATCATGTATCTCATCTATGTCAATATTCATTATTTACTAATAAATTTTTTTTTGACATAGCACTTCAAGAGAGGAGGGCAGAATCCGCCTAGCCGAGCGGAGATTTTTTTGCTTACACATTCACATAAAGATGGCACGCCAGTCAATGAAGTGGCTGCAGAGAAGATTGTAAGTTCATACTATGTTATTCATTATCTATAGACTTTATATAATTAAGAACATAAATGAAATGTAATCAATTGCAGTGTAAGATGAAGGAATTACTATCGGAAGATGGTTTGGTGGATAGGACCTCTCAAAATGATGTGTATTGGAAGGTTATGGGACCTGAGAAACCGGGACGTGTTCGTGGCCTAGGATTGGGGCCAACTCCCACCAGTCTTTAGGGATCATCATCTAGCCATGGTGGGTCATCCTCTGGTGAGTTCATAGCAATGAAAGACAAAATACACTTACTGGAAGAGCTCTTGAATAAGAGAGATGCCGAGACGGTAGAGAAACAAAAGCAAAGAGATGAGCAACAAAGGTTGATGGTTGAGCAACAGCGGTAGAGAGAGGCTCAGATGGCAGAGCAATTGAAGGAGAGTAATGCCCAAATAGCAGAACTTAAGAGCATGTTCTTGACTCTCTCGCGGCAGGTATATATAACTATTTGTTTATAGATTATAAGTTTTTTTAAGATGTTTAATAAACTTAGAAATGATTTCTTTCTCCTTTTTATTGTGCAGCTTGGTGGCAATTCTAAATAGTTATTACCTACTGTCATTCATCCAGTCTATTACAGGTATGTTGGATAAATTGCTCTGATAAATAGCTATTGCTTATTGTCATCTGTATTTCTGCTTTGTTGACTTGTTTGTTCAAATTAGCAACACAACTAACTTTGTTCATAATTAATTTTGATGTAATTCAGCAATGTACATGTGGAGGACATAACAGTCCAAGCTCCGCCTGATTCTCCTTATACCCACCTTAAAATGGCTAGATAGTGATAATTTGTCCACTTCATATAAGTTTTAGTTGTTGTTTAGGTGTCTTTTTTATTCCACTAATGATTGAGAATTGAGATGGCATCAGAAAGTTAAATCTTGTTTTTTCAGATTTGTATTTTGTAATAGAAGATTATGGGTAGATATATCTAGATCTAGTACTTTGACTTTGTTTTGAATATGGCTCATTGATCAAATTTGTCACTAACTATGTTTCACAATTTTTTCATCTTTCAATGTTTAGCTTTGTTCTTGGTCACTTTGTTGTATAAGATTTTGGAATTTTTTTGAGGATGATGGCTGCTACTATATACCAAACAAAAGGTCAGTATTTATCATTAAATTTAAATTTATATTGCTTATCATTCCTAATCTATATTGCTTAGAAATTTATTCCTAATCTATATTATGCATATGAGTGTGAATACTACAAAGAGAAGGTGACGCGGGACAATAACCCTAAAATGCGGAATATGATTTTTTTATGCAATTTGACCGAAATTAAATAAAGTAATTCAAGTTTAATCACAAAACTATCTTAAGATACCTTAGGGTTGGAGAATTTTGATGAGTAGATCACACGAGATCCAGGTAGGGTCCAGTTCGATGCGCAAGTACTTTTAGATTTGAGGTGAGATCGGCCTAGAGATAGAACTCTAGCTTTTTCCAGGCTTGGGCGTTCGTCTTCGATCCGATGTAGATTCGCAGGCTCTAACTAGGGCTTTGGAAATAGGTGTATGATTTTGTAATGGGCTTATGGTTTGATTTATGGCTTAGAAAAGGGTTTTGGGCTCTGTTTGATTTGGGATTCTGAAAGGGATTTATGATTTTAGGGATCAAGAAATCAATAGGTTAAGATGTAAGAGAAACAAGCAGGGATCAATAAGGCAAAAATCCAAAGAAGACAGTGATAGATAATAGAGAAAATAACAATGGCTTTTGGGAATCACTCCCTTGGCCTCACACCAAACCCATCTCAGGCAAAGAATATTCAAGCTTAAAAGCATTCAAAATATTCAATAACTAATTAAAAAGTCTTTACAAGCCTCTATATATAGGCCACCAATAATTAAAATTCGAAATAAAGAGTTCTAATAAAAATAAAACACAAAAAGGCAAGTTTTCGGCAAAAAAACTCAAATTTCGGAAGCCCGTCACGACGTCCACGAATGTCCGTAGTGCCCCACGGACGTCCGTGACCTACGGACAGTGAAGGGGCAAAATCACGGACGTCCGTCAATGTTTCACGGACGTCCGTCACTGTTCATCACGGATGTCCGTCACTGTTCACGGACGTCCGTCACTGTTTATCGTGAATAGTAAATTTTTTTTTTTTTGACGTTCCCCGTCAGAAGGTAAATTTTCTGATGTGGCATTTGCTGCTCTTCTATCTTCTTTCTATTGCTACAGGTTAATAGTTCTCAGAACATATTCCCTTTGATGGCAACTGGTTTATACAAACTTTAATTGTGCGTTCTTTTTATTGTTCATATCATAACCATTTTTCATTTAATCGACAAAAATCCATTTGCTTCACTTGCATAATAGTAGTAAGCTGACCAAGCTTCTGAGCTTAGGATGTATCTACCAAGATATAAAATCTCAAGATAGATCTTGATATCAGTCATATATAATGGTTTGAGCTTAGGTTATGGTTTGTTGCTCATAGGTATATTGATGCTGCAACCTTTTTATTGAGATGAGGCTTAGCTGCCGATCAATGCAAAGCTGTCAACAGTCAATGCAAGGACTATAAATCAGCGAATTATATATTGCAGAGTCCACAAGCAGCTGTTATACCTTTTCAAATACTGGGTGGAGAAGCTCAGATAGTTCAGGTACTTCATTAAAATAATTGGTTCTTATCTATAGCAGCCTTTTGTTTCATAGTCTGGATTTTTAACACTCCTAAGTTCCTAATGATGACATTGTGATTCTGTCACCAGATAATGTTGAAGCCCCAAGAGAAAGTTATTGCAAAGCCTGGTAAGTTCTTTTTGTTACTGTTATGATGCTACCTATGGCTTGAGTTATGAGTGGAAAGTGGAGACTGTTTTGGGGGTATGCTATTCTAAATATAATGGGTAGCATTGCATAAAATATTCAGTTTGAGTTGCAGATTTATAATTATAGCTGCTGGTGACATGTAGCAACAATGTTACGGAATGTTACCAAAGAGCATGCACCACAAAATTCGCTACAGGGATGAAGGATAAGAATGTTGTGTAAGGTATGATGACCTGATTGTTTATCCCATGCTCACAATCTTAAAATTAAAAAAGGAAGAGATTTAAATACACTCTCAAATGTAATGTAGAAATTTTGTATACTGCTATTAAAGTCCAGAGTTCAATTGTCAACATCTTTCCTGCATCTTCAATCTCATTGACAGAGATAATTCCTCCTTTCCCTTTTAAAAGGAAAAGAAGATTGATCGAAGATATGCTATCCTAGAGAGAATTGATATTACTGGGTCAAAGGCAAGCTTGCTTAGAAAAAATAGAAACATACTAGAATGCATAGTTCAAAAACCTGAAAACTTAAATTGGCTTGAAAATTAACCAGGTTGCATTGACTTGAAGACTTGACCAAGTCTTGAAAATAAATACTCGTTATTTATTGAATAGTTTATTATAAACTAATTTATTAAGTTACAAAAAATTGTACACGATAGATGAAAATACTAAGTTAAAATTACAATATTGATATGTTTGTGTGGTTGTGTTCTATATTTGGGTGTAGAATATATATGTGGCGTGTGTGTAGCATGTTCTTACTTAATAAAAAACTAGTGAGTCACAATGTCTAACCAAGCTATTCTATCATATCTCTCTCTCTCTCTCTCTCTCTCTCTCTCTCTCTCTCTCTCTCTCTCTAACCCTAACCCTAACTCTAAATCTAACTTCATCTTTAACCTCTAAACACCAAATCTACTTCAATTTTTTTTTTGGCATCAGAGCGGGACGTTGTTGACCTTCGTGCCACACCATCATTGCTGACATTAGTAGGGTCAAAGTCAAACCATTGACCTTTGTCTGTGATGTAACACACATTAAACTGATCGGTTTTCCATCTTCATCTTTCCCTTCTACAACTACGTGATTAGAGAAGGTTTTCATGCATTTTTGATGGCTTCTTCTCCTTTAGCCATGTCAAAGCCATAATGCTCCTAGTTCAACTTTTTGACTCCAAATCTCTCCAATACTCTACAGATCTCTAAGAGGAAGTTTATTAAGATTTTTAGTGATTTTTATTCATTGTTTGGTGACCATTTTGCCACTCTTTCATTGTTTTCATGATTTGAACCATGCATCCAAATTCACGTTTTCCTAGGCAGATTTCTCCTCTAACCATCCAATCTCTGAAAAATTCAGGGTACTGATCTCTCTCTTTTTTAATTTTTATTTTATGGTTCTTATGGTGGCAGTCTTTCGATAATGCATCACCTATTTTGGAAGATATGATTTGCAACCTTATTTGGAGGTATTTTATCAGTATTTTCACAGTTTTTCTGTTTTTGTTCCCTGTTGCTATGCCAAACCTGCGCGAGGGGGATTCATGCAGTGATTTACATGTTTCTTTGATGATTGTATGGCTGATATATTGAGTACAAATGGCAGATTTAATAAGTTTCAAAGTCTCTGGTGGATGTTCCTGTGTTTGGGAGTGGTTTATTGTATTGTATATCATATAGATGGAGTGATATGTGACTTTGATGGACTGTTGAAGCTGGACTATTATGCTCAAACATTTAGAGATTTGTTAGCGAGTGGTCAACAGTCAACACTCTTGTAGTGGCTTCATACGGTTTATGACAAAATTGGGCTATTTGTTGAGATATTTGCATCGTAATTGTACTTATGCACCCTTGTAGTGGCTTCATACTGTCATTTAAGCTTTAATGAGTAACTGGTTGAGTGAGATCTCACTGGCTATTAACAAGGGGCGCAATGGTTCCTGTATGTTTGTGTACATGGTTTTAATTAAATATTATCAGTTTTGCTTCTTAAATTTATATGAAACAATATAGTGTATTGCTTGCTTTTGAGAAATCGATTTTAACATATAAATTGTAAGGGATTTTAACTTTTTACTCTTTTGTGAAATATGATAGAATGCCAAAATCTGTCATCTTAATTTTTATAATATTAACCATGCCTTTTTCTTGCAGACCCTATCACGTCAGAAAAAGAAAGAGCTGACGATTTTGAAAAGAAATATATCGAAGCACAACAAACAATCAAAGAAAAAGAAGGCAAGTTAGAAGACACAGAAGGAAAAGTAAATCAGCTTCAAGAGTTTTTGAGCAGGTAGTTTATGGCTCTTTAAGAGTAATAAATATCACCTTTATTTCTTGCTCCTCAGTAATTGAATTCTTATTTCATGGGTTCCATCTCTATTGAATTTATTATTCTATGGTTGCTAGTATGTTTTACTTGTGCCTCTGTGGACTGTCTTTGTGTGCTTTAGCTGCATTTTACACGTGGCACATATCATCAAAAGTGACTAGAGCATCCTTTCTCATGGTACACCATGGTCACGGCCACTTTTGGGATGTATGCCACATGGAATCAACATGTGACCGTCTGATAGTTGCGCCATGATCTCAATATCTTTTGTGAACGGTGGTTTAAGTGGAATTGATACCTTACGCCAAGTCGAAGCCAAATACCCTGTTTGGGTGGGACCAGAATGGTACCCTTGTCGGCTTAGTTGCCGGTCTGGTTTGTTAAACATTAGCATGCAGTGAATTTTTGATGGTGCTGACATGTTTTTTGGAGGCATAACTGGGGGAGTGTTTTACTCTCCATAATGTTTCCATTGCACGACTGTTTTTATTGCGGTTATGTAATTTATTCTTTTGTTGGAATTAGGATTTATAGAGTTGTTACGGTTTTGTTTTTGTGTTATTCAATGTTTTTGCTTTTCTCCATTTTTTTTAATCTGGCTCTTGTGTCTGAAAAAAGATCTACATGGAAAAATAATGTTCCTCGTGGGATATTTTTAGGTAAGAAATAACATTTTTGGCTTTGTTCTAGGAATAGAAAAATAATGTTAAAACTCTATTTTGAGATTTTAATGTGGGTGGGTTAAATTATTTTTCTGTGTTTCCGTCTTCCAATATATAAGAGAACAAAGTACCCACGTTTTTAATTTAAAAAAAACTCCTAAAAAGAAACTAATTATTGGGGTAGAAATCTCCAACATATAAGTTTTTTTTTTCAGTCTTTGTCAAGATTCTCTGCCATTGTCTCTCATCTAGTTTGTGAAAGGGGAAATATTTACAATTTAGATCTATATGACATTAGCAAATTCTTCTTTTCTAAGCAAAAAAGGTTTTCTTATAAATATTAATTTCGGGTCAGTTTCTGATGCTATTCTGATTATAATTAACAGTTTCTATAGTGTTTTGTTTCTTAATCAGACTTATTTTTAAGAGACCGACTCTGCTGGTCTCATTTACACAGATTAGGGCCATGACGGGGCAGTTTCATGCCATGTGGCACAAATCCTTGGTCAATCAAGTAGTCCAACTAGCATCCCATCATTGACACATGTCTCAGCGAAAGATGCAAGCCAATAAGAGCTTTGGAACCATTAGGTCGGCGCATTTTGAGGTATATATAGGGAATTGAACCCATCTCTGAGCCTCATGAGAGAGCAGCTTCTATAGAGCTCTTAGAAGTAAGTTGGGTATTTTTTTGTTTACTTCACTGGATTTCACTGGTTATTAAAATTAATGGGTTGTTTTTGGTTTTGGGTTTTTGAAATTAACAGCTTCAGGTTTCAGAGGTGGGAGATAGGACTTTTAGTGATAAGTATAACATGCAGTAGGAAGACGGACCAAGCTTTGTGAGGTTTTTGAGTCGCTCAACCTCAATTATTACAGCAAATATTACTGCTTTCTCTGGAAGGCTCCTGAAAACGGTTTTCGTTGAGGTAACTCTCTCTCTCTCTCTTCCAATTTTGCATCATATGAAATGAAAACAAATCTTTATTTTCTTTCTTCTGGTTTTCTTTCTTCACTTTCTGGGATTCCGAAGAACAACAGAAAAAACCAGGAGATCGAAAGCATTGTTTCACAGCTTTAAGACTAGCCATCATTCAAAATGCCTTCAAGAGTTAAGACACCAGTCAAACAGATTCCTCATCAAACATGTTCTTCCCTGTCTCTATTCTATTCTCCACACACACACACACACATATATATATATATATGTATATATATATATATATATATATATATATATATATATATATATATATATATATATATATATATATTAAATTCTACCATCCATCTAAAACATTTCAAATGAAAATTATATTTTTAGATTCAACAAATATTCTTTTAAAGGAAACTCCAATAGTCACCAGATCAATTTTACAGTATCTGTTCTTTATTGAATTTTTCACTGGTCATGGTTCCCAGCTCCCATCAATCCAATTCTGAAGTTGATAGCGGCTCAAACGCTGATGAAATTTGGTGGTTAATCAAACTAACACACTGCATTCCATCAAAGCACACCAGCAAATCCTTTCACCTTCCTAAAGAGCAGAAGAGCAATGCTATCTGAAGGATTGCCATTTTTGGATTTTTGGATTCCAACTTATAACATTATAATATTTTTGGATTCCAACTTCCAGCAAGGCGATTTTTGATACTGCCATTTTTAATTTTTGGCAGCGGCTATGGTGGTAGCAGCGGCTATGGTGGTGGTATGGTGGTGAGTGCTGCATTGTTGGAGGCGAGTTATGACTATAATCTTAGAGGAGGCGGTGGTAGTTACGACCTCATCTTGAGGTCGGTGACGCCTGACCAGGCTATGCTCCAGTGAATTTTCGAAGATGGAATTTTTCTGGGAATGAAGATTGAATGTGTATTGATAGTGTTTCATGGGATTAAATGTAGGTGCTGAATGGGATTAAATGCAGGTTATGGTTGAATGTTGTTTATTATTAGTTAAATGTAGGTTAAATGCAGGTTAAACAAGCATTTTTTGGTTGAAATATATGTGAATGATGGATTTCTAGTTGAACTATAAGTGCTGAATGGGATTAAATGCTGGTTAAATGCAGGTTAGGGCTGAATAGGACGTTACCCATAAACCAGAAAAATGAGAGAAGTGGCCCATATAAATGCAGGTTAAATGCACCAGAAAAATGAGAGAAGTGGCCCATATAAATGCAGGTTAGATGCAGGTTAAATGCAGGTTAGGGCTGAATGGTGCTGAATGGGACGTTCATTTAATACAGCCATTAGATTATTTTGGTTCATGCACATGCAGAGTAGCGACAACATTACCTCAAATTGTGTTACAAGATTTAAAATTCGAATTGTATTACTACTACGGGGTCGGGACGGGTCTGGTATAAATCTGATAGCGACAGTTTTTTAATTGCCACTACTATTGAGAACTTAGCGGCAGTTTTTAGTAAAAATTGCCGCTAATACCCTTAGCGGCAGTTTTTTAGTTAATAGCGGCAGTTTTTGGCTGCCGCTAATAGTCTTATTTTTTGTAGTTAATCTTGGGTAATGATCCAGTGACAGCCCCAAATTTCCTTACTTAAAAACTCGTGCCGTCAGATCGTACATGACCTGACTTACAGCTATCTTATGGTATCGTATTCGATCGTTTCCATGCAATAGCTCGATGATTTCATAGAACTGAACTGAAGGGATCGAGCCATCTTATTGAGGTAAGTCGTATACAGGGGAAGCAATTAACAATGATCGAAACACTATATCAGAGCTAATAAAGTAAAGCAACAACCACGAGAAATCCCATAAGTGCACATCCAAAAGTTACCGAACTAAGTCCCAAATCCACCGATGAAAGCCATCCTTCATCTAAACAGTGGATTTAGATGCATGAAATATCCAAAATATCACATCTTTTAATTACATGACCATATGGTTATCAAAATTTCTCAAAAGAATTAACACCAGCACCTAGCCCCAAGTACCAGCTCAAAATCTTTCCAACTAGGGAAAGAATAACACCAGCACCTAGCCCCAAGTGCCTCTGGTAAATCCTCGGCTTCTCCTTGAGTCAACTCCTGGCACCTTTCTCCACTAGTACCACCCCTTATACTCACACCTGCAATTGTGACGTATAGTCATAGAGTGAGCTTCATCTAAGCTCGGTAAGTAATAATCAGGTAAATATACTTATTTTAAGCAATTTCATTCTTAACAAGGATGCAAAACATTAAGAGAGACAAGATACTTCTCAAAAGAGTACTTCAAGCTTAGAAATTTCTAATCATTCTTACCTTTTTGATGCAAGTAATCATATGCGTGATGCTAGATAGATCAATGGGTACAATGCTCGAAATCAATAACATAGCGGAACGTGCACGAAGATACATGTACATCATCAGATTAACACTACTGGAATCAAACCCCTGAGTTATAAACGATACTGGGCGATTATCGACAAGAGGTGGGATGCACAATTTCACCAGTACTTGTATGCAGCAGGTATAACATGTTGCATAATTATGTAGTAATTTTTATTTATTTATTCATTATTTTTATATACTGATGAAATTGCTCATATTTGATGTGTAGCACACTACTTGAATCCAGCCTTCCAGTATATGCGACGCTTCGAGCTGAGCGACACTGATGAAGTGTATACCGGTTTGCTCAATGTAATCCAAAGAATGCTCCCTGAGTTGGCGGACCAAGGCCAAGCCATAAGAGATGTGAGTGATCATAGTATCATACCTTATAAGTAATAAGTCAAATGTCATGTGATATTATCATCTATTTATTGATATGTGCCTTCAGTTTCATCTTTATAGATTGACATGTTTACAAGAGACATGGGTCATTTGGGACCCGTTAGCGCAATCCCAAATTAAACCACGACAAACCCTTGATTGGTGGATGCATTATGGAGGTGATGGTCCGATATTGAGGCGGGTAGCAATGAGGGTATTGTCGCAAACTGTTCCTCGTCCAATCATGAGCGGAATTGGAGCACTTTCTCTCTGATTCATACTAAGACAAGGAATAGACTAACTATGGACCGATTGGAAAAGTTAGTCTACTGCCACTACAACATGCGATTAAGAGTCAGGAATATACAGAGGACCAACCGTGGTAAGCAATTACATGAAGTCTTAGATCCTCAATTATATGAAGTCTTACTTACATATTATACTAATTCATCTATCATATTCTACCTTGCACACGGTGATTATTTTGATCCCATCCAGTTTGATTATATATTCGAGGAGGATGACCCTTTGAATGAATGGATCGAAGAGAGAGAAGAGCCAGTCTTGGATAGTGAGAGCACTGAATGGCTGGACAATGCTGAAAGAGTAGCGGAGCAGCAGGCTTCCCAACCACCGAGGCGGAAAAGAAGATTGAATCGTCATTCAGTGGTTGGATCTGATGACGAAACGCAGCCCGGTAGTGATGATGGGAGTGGTGAGGATGATGGTGGAGGGCATGATGGTGGAGGGGATGTTGGCACTAGTGGTGGAGGGGAGGAAGCTGGTACCTCTGATCCTTATAGAGATATGGCGGCATGGGACGATGACTCGACGCCGTTAACACAGTTCGACACTCCTACATTTAGAATGGGAGGGGTTGAAGGAAGAGGAGCGTCGGGATCATATCAAACACCACCACCACCACCACCACAAGATGATACGGATATGGGTTATATGACTTCTAGCTTCGGGGGATTCAGTTTGCAAAATACCGAAGATTCAGCAACTAGTAACCCATACTACCAGCCACAACAAACCTATTCGGTGCCATATGACTTCGTTGGTCAGATTTTTGGAGGACCGGCCTTTACGTACTACACTGAGCCTCAGTTTCAAGGGGGCACATATAATCATGGGTATCAATATGGGCAACATTATAGGCAAAGGCCGGAAAGCTCGCGCACCGATGATGACGATGATCATGAGGGCCAAGAACCACCACGAAATTCAATGTGGCTCTAAAGTAAGTTTTTCATGTACAATTAAACTTATTTTTATCAACATAGCTATTATTTTTGACAATATATAATTTATTTTTGTCAATATATATTGTAATTTACTTTATGCGTGTCTGCGTCGATCAAATTATGAAATATTGTTAATAAAATAGGCATGTGATCAGCTGATCGAACATAATGTTAGAAGATCTATTACATTAAGTCAAAAATGTGATCTTAAGACAAAAATAAGTTACAAAATAGGCATGTGACTTGGGTTAAGTTACAAAATAGGCATCTTACTTATATATTCATCTAAATAATGCATCAAATAAGTCAAAAATAAAAGCAAAAATAGTTGAAATAAATACAAAATAAATAAATATAATTTTTCAAATTTTTTGAGATTTTCTGGGATTTTTTTGGGATTTAAAAAAAAAAAACGATTTTTTGAATGTATCAAACCGATACATTCAATGTATCGCCGATACATTGAATGTATCGGACGATACCCGGTACGTATCGTCCGAGAGGTCAGGACGATACGTACCGGAAAACCGGTATTTTGACCCTTGGTCCGATCTATAGTGAACTAGATCAATATAAATAAGGTTAGTAATGTATTTATTACGCACACTCCGGTGTCAAATAGCAAGAAATGGGGTTGCGTGTAAAGTGGCACACCCCAGTGGCAAGCACTGAGAAAGGGGTAGCACCCCGGTTGCAAATGGGTAAGCGCACCCATGTGCCAAGGAGTATGAAAAAGGATTGCATATACATAGGCACGCCCCATACGCCTAGCAATTGCAAGTTGCGCGTGCTCTGCTAAAGTCGCCCGGCGACTTGGTGTAGAGGGCTTCATACGCATGAAAAGTCGCCCGGGCGGCTTTAGGCCAAACTTTTCACACTGAAAAACTCACCCGAGACCGAGAGTGTTCCTATATGCTCGAAGCCCAAATGCGCTTAAGTGGTTCGCCCGGCCACGCTTTAAATTGCCTGGCGACTTATTCACTTAAGTGGCCCGGCCAACTCTTTAAACCGTGGGGCGAAAATCCTTTTTTAAGTCGCCCGACTTTATTCATTTAAGTCGTCCGACAACTTGTTTAAAGTCGCCCGGCCTTATTTACTTAAGTCGCCAAGCGACTCGTTTAAACCCGCATGACAAGTGCTTCAGGCCCTTTTTTAAATCACTCAGGCGATAAGTGCCCGAGAATTTAGACTAAGGAAAGCGAGTTCCCACCATTTCTTAAAATCATAAGAAACATATTCACCACTTTAATCGGTATGTAAAGTTTTTAACATAAAATTATTTTGCTTTTCAATCAAGGCCTTAAATGTTTTAAAGTGGTCAAATACATCTGATTTTTCTTTGAGAAAATAAATCCAGGATTTACGACTATAATCGTCAATAAAAGTGAGGAAATAACGATTATCACCAATAGAAGTGGTGTGCATAGGCCCGCATAAGTCCGAATGAACAAGCTCAAGAGGATTTGATGCCCTCCAAGCTTTCCCAATAGGAAAAGAATTTCTTTGATGCTTTCTGAGTGCGCATCCTTAACAAACTTGATCTTTGCGATCTATATTTGTCATGCCTCTCATCATGTGATTTTTACACATGAGAGTCAACGAGCTAAAACTCAAGTGGCCATACCAAAGATACCATAGCTATGATTTGTCTTGGATGATAGAATTAAAGCAAGGAAGAACTTCATTTTGAAACTTAAGTGAAAACATCTTATTTGGAGTCATTTTTACTTTGGCAATGAGAGCGTTGTTCATATCTTTGATTTCACATGCATCTCCTTTGAAATAAACATTGTGTCATTTCAAAAGGAGTTATCTAACACTTAGAAGATTATGCTTGAGGCCGGGTACATAGAAAACATTTGAGATGCGTTTGATGCCTTTCTTTGATTGAACAAGAATATCACCACTTCCCTTTACGGAAAGTCGTCTATCATCGTCGGTCCTTACTTCACTTTGAATAGATTCATCCAAAGTGACAAATACGCCTTTGTTGCCCATCATGTGGTTACTACAATCGCTATCAAGATGCCAATCTTCATTAAATGCAACTTCTTGAACATTACAAGCAAGAAAGAGAGTATCATCTTCCTTACTTTTATTGTTCTCTTAAACAAAATTTGATTCATTTTTTTCTTCTTCGGCCAATCTTTTTCTACAAAATTTTATGGTGTGACCATATTTTTGACAATGATAATATTGAACATTAGAAAGAGAAGATCGGCCTCTTCCTCTTCCTCTTCCTCTTGATGACGAAGATGACTCATCTTCATCTCTTTCTTTTGCTTGATATCTCCCTCCATTATGCCTTCCTCGTTCGCGATTAGAATGCCTTCCTCTTCCACCTCTAGAACTTTCCTTAAAGGAAAATTGAGTTTCAAAAGCTTGCTCTAGAAGAGAAGAATCAAATTGCTTCATACGAAGTTAATGAAATTGAAGCAATCCTAACAAACTTTCCAAAGACAGTAGATAAATCCTTAGATTCTTCAATTGCAACAATAATATATTCAAACTTACGAGGCAAACTTCTAAGAATTTTTTCTACAAGTCTTTGATCTTGAAGATTTTCACCATTAATCCTTAATTGACTAATGAGAGAAATTGCTCGATTGAAAAAATCTTCAACCGCTTCCGAATCCTTCATTCTTATAGAATCAAACTCACTTTGAAGAGTTTGGAGCTGCACCAATTTGACTTTATCTTCGCCTTTGTATGAAGTATTGAGAGGATCCCATGCTTGCTTTGCCGATGACACCGATGAAATTCTTTCAAAAATAATTTCATCCATAGCTTGATAGATGAAGAACAAAGTCTTCTTGTCTTTCTTACGATTTTCTTTCAACTCATTGAGTTGAGCTTGTGTGAGAGCCGCTTGATACTCCGGTCTCAACAATATCCCACAAATCTTGAGACCCATATAAAACCTTCATTTGAATACTCCATTAATTGTAGTTCTTACCGGTAAAACGAGGAAGTTGAGGTTGCAACATATTGGAAGCCATGAATCTCAAGCTCTGTACCACTTTGTTGGATTATACAAACTAGGATTGGAAGAAGATGACACTCAAAAGAGAAGAAAGTTGTTCTCTTGTATAGAAAAACACCAAAAATGAAGACTAAAGTGATATACTACTTAGAACCTTTCAACTTTCATTCATATGACTTGTAAAATGAAAATACATGAGTGATAAAAATAGCCCACAATACAAAATCGAGAATAAATAAATATACACTTCCAAAGCAACTACCTAGCTTAGAAAAAGATAGAAAATTACATTCTCAAAGTATATTTCATATTCTTAAGACACTATATTAAATACACCAATTTTCTATGACAAAAAAAAAGGAGTTCCAAGATTGACCAATATAATTGCAAATTGGCCAATAACCCAAAAGACAAAATGGACCAAATGGGTCGGTCTAGCTTATAATTCTAACAAAATCCTGGAGCGTGAGGGGCGTCGGCCGGGTACACTCTATCCAAAATGCATGCAAGGGGACCGCATCTTGGAGATCGAGTGGCATGTCTATCATCTGATTTTGTTGTTGTAGAGTGGCGGGTTGATCAAGGGTCTGTTGGTGCTGAATCTCTGACAACCGAGTAAACTCTAACAAAGTAAGCATGTCATCATGCTGGGCGAGATAGTGCTCACGCTGATCAGGTGCTTGTTGATCAGGAGGCGGTTGTTGTTGTTGGGCTTGTTGCTGTCGTTGCCTTGCTATTGGCTCCTTGTCAGACTTTTCTAACTAAGGCTCCAATCATCAAGACTGTAGCACTTAACATTATTAGTCAATTTCAATCAAACTCAATTATCCGGATGACCATACTGCTTAGGGGTTGCGGTCTCTTCTTGGAGGGCAGCATTTGCTTGTGGGCCATTCCTGATTCCTTCAACTGCCACAACAGGGGCATTGAACCAGTGGTCTCCCAAAGTTGCATATAATGCTTGAAGGAGTTTATCCCTCCATTCACGATCATGACCGACCGGGCATAGGTTGGCCCGGAAGATGATATCCAACAGCCACATATCAAGGGGCAAATGTGTGGCCCTGATTGACTTTCTGGTGCCTTGTTCACCATCGGTCAGATTGGCGATGATGTCATGAAATGGTACTTCGGCGATGGGTGGTTCTAAATTCAGTGGCGGCGTGCATTGCCTGAGCAATGTGCGTAACATCGAACTCAAAAGTGCGCCCATCGATTTTGGTGCAGAGTCGATACTCTCCGGCACTTACGTGATAATTTTGATAAAATATTTGAACCAATCGAGGGTAATAATGGTCGTTGATTGGTCGGAGTAGGGTTTGGAGGCGGCTTTTGATGTAGTTTCTTGTCCAGGTAGTGGTGGGTTGATCATTTAAAAAGGCTACCCTCAAATGACCACTCGGGCTCGAAAAATTTAGTGGCCCACCATTCCGAGGGTTGGTCGTGTGGGGGTGGCGATGGCGGCAAATGTGGCAATGGCGGGTCGATCATCAGGTGTTTCGACACCGTGATCTTCGCCTTAGAGGTTGGGACTTTCTCACGCGTGGGTCGTGAGGAAGATTGCTTCTTCTAAGCCATGCAAAAAGGGAAAAATCGAAGAAATCAACTAAATGCGGAGAAGACATGGTACGAGATTACTGTTGTCGGTACTAGACGGTAAGGAGGAGTCCTAGGAGCAAAAGTCCGGTGACACGAAGTTGGGCGGTGACACAGTTGATCGGTGGCGGCAAGTAAGCGAATCGCCACAGAGGAGAGGGAGCGGAAACAAGGGGATGAGATTTCCAAGCGGTTGGGTTTGGCAAATGGCGAGAAAGACTTTCTGAAGCCTTTTATAGCGCTGAAGTTGCCCGGCGAACTGTGACCGAATGGACGCGCTGTGTAGGTCGCTTGGCGACATTCATTAAAGTCGCCCGGCGGTCCAATTAACAAACCGCTCTATTTTTTTTCTACTCTGCCTGGCGACTTATTAAAAGTTGCCCGGCCAATTGTAAGTGAGAACCGCGGCAACTAACAAGTCGCCTGGCGATATGCACCGCTTCGGCGCTTTTGACAAGTCGCCCGGCCAATTTTCAGTGTGGTTTCTTATTATATCCCAGTTGAACGAAGTCACCTGGGCGAATTTCATCAGAAATGTGGGTACTCAGATTTAACTGAGGCCTTGTTTTTTCCTGATTTTTTGCATACTGCCCACATACACTTTTGTACTATATGTTACTTCATCACTCTACCATTTCAGGCCATGGCTTTAAACATACTACCTTGTGCATTGTGCCAATTTATGACCTTTTCTTGCACTGAGCTAGGACATGAACCTGCCAAATTATAAAGTACTATGTATCTATTTACTTAGCCATAGTAAATTTCTTTGCTGGAAAACTATAGTGGTCTAATGACCAGTAAATGCAATTACTCGGTGTAATGTGATCTCACCATACAATGTGGGATCGCAACAAGTTTGTTATGGACGAAATCAATAAGCTATTGAATAAAATTTGTAAGGTAGGATGCACATGTGTCTAACACATCATATATATATATATATATATATATATATATATATATATATATATATATATATATATATATATATATATTTATACACTAAATGGCGGCTTAGGTTATTACCATTCAATGTAGCAGCTCTTTCATCGGAAAAGGTGGGGATAGTGTTGACGTATGTCACTTTCGCGCTCCCACGTTGCTTCGAAGGTGGAGTGATGACACCATTGCACCAAAACTAAGGGGATACGTTTTCTCCTTAGTACCTGCTCCTTGCTGTCCAATATCTTAACTGGCTCTTCAGGCAGTGTTAAGTCCTTTTGTACGTCAATTGGGCTATAATCCAAACATGCATTGGATCGCACACGTACTTTCTCAGCATTGACACATGGAAAACGTCATGTATACCGGACAATTGTAGCGGTAAGGCGAGTCGATAGGCGACTTCGCCCACTCGGGCCAACACTTGAAATGGTCTGATGTACCAAGGACTTAATTTTCTGTGCTTTCCGAAATGCATGACCCCTTTAGTTGGCGAGACCTTTAGGAAAACATGGTCACCTACCTGAAATGTATCAAGTGTTAGTACGATACACGCGGAGGGTAACACTTTTATAAACCAAAGAACTATTTTGACTTACCTGAAAGTCAACACAAGTTCTTTTGAGATCAGCATAGCTTTTCTGCCTGCTCTGGGCAATCTTCAACCGCTCACAAATGAGTTGAACCATTTCATTTGTGCTCTCGATTAATTCTGGGCCCAACAACAGACACTCTTCAACCTCTTCCCAATTAAGTGGAGATTTGCATCGACGTTTGTATAGTGCTTCAAATGGGGCCATACCAACGCTTGCGTGAAAGCTATTATTATATGTGAAATCCACTAGTGGCAAGTGTTTGTCCCATGTGCCTTGGAATTCCAATATGCAGGCCCTCAACATATCCTCAATGACCTGGTTGACTCTTTCTGTCTGCCCATCAGTTTGGGGATGGAACACAGAACTAAATTCTAACTTGAAACCTATTTCTTTTTGAAATCTTTGCCAAAAATGTGATGTGTAGAGTGGATCCCGATCTGACACAATGCTAGAGGGTATGTCATGAAGTCGCACAATCTCTCGAAGGTATATCTCAGCTAATTTATCAGCTGTATGTCGGGTGCTATATGGTAGGAAATGAGTTGATTTGGTCAGACGGTCGACGATTACCCAAATAGCATTGTTCCCTTTTTGAGTTCTCGGCAACCCCAGTATAAAGTCCATGGAGATATCTTCTCATGTCCATTCGGGGACCGGTAGTGGTTGTAGCAAGCCTGTTGGATGTTGATGGTCGAGCTTAACTTGTTGGCATACGAGGCATTTGGCGACGTGCTCTGCTATATCTCTTTTCATTCCTTTCCACCAAAAGTTTTTCTTGAGATCTTGATACATTTTGGTGCTACCCGGATGCATGGTGTACTTAGACGTATGTGCTTCATCTAATACTTCACGCTTTAGCTGCTCATTCAATGGCACACATACGCGTCCCCGAAATGTCAAGGACCCGTCACCCTTTATAATAAAATCCGACTAATTTCCACTAAGCACTCCCTACTTGATGGCCATGAGGTCCACATCTGACTCTTGCAGTTCTCTGATCCTATCGAAGAGTGTTGACTTGATTTGGATGCTAGCAATCAGAGGTCCAAATTCGACCATTTCAAATGTGGTGCTACATGATTCTAATTCATCAAATAGATGCCATCTATGCGTTCTTGCCACGAGATGCGCCAACTGAGTTGACGATTTTCGGCTTAGGGCATCAGCTACCATGTTGGCCTTTCCTAGATGGTATTGGATTGAGCAGTCATAGTCTTTCAATGACTCCATCCATCTTCTCTACCATAGATTTAGATCTCTTTGGGTGAAGACATATTTCAAACTTTTATGGTCGATGAAGATTTGGAAAGTTTCACCGTATAAATAATGTCGCCAAGTCTTCAAGACAAAGATAACAGCAACCAAGTCTAATTCATAGATAGGATAATTCTTCTCGTGGTCTTTCAACTGCCTCTACCCATATGCTACAACCTTGCCATGCTGATTCAAGACACAGCCCAACCCTGTGTGCGATGCATCGGTAAACACTTCAAAACCTCCACTACCCTCAAGGAGGGTAAGGACTGGTGCCGATGTCAAGTTCCTGAAAACTTCTCTCACATGCCTCAGTCCACTAAAATTTGACGTTCTTCCTAGTAAGTTGGGTGAGTGGTAGTGCGATCCTTGAGAATCCCTCTACAAATCTCTGATAATAGCCAGCAAGTCCAGAAAAACTCTGAATCTCAATGACAGTCGTGGGTTGTTTCCAATTAACTACTGCTTCCACTTTGGATGGATCTACTGTCACACTGGATTCTGAGATGATGTGTCCCAGAAAACTCACCCGTTCTAACCAAAACTCACATTTAGTGTGTTTGGCGTATAACTGATGATCTCATAGAGTCTGCAATGCTAATCGCAACTGTTGCTCATGCAGTTCTCTCGTCTTGGAGTAAATCAGTACACCATCTATGAACACGACCACAAACTGATCTAGGTAAGGTTTGAATACCCGATTCATAAGATCCATAAATAATGTCGGTGCATTGGTTAACCCAATGGCATTACAAGAAATTTGTAATGGCCATATCTGGTGCGAAATGTCGTTTTGGGTACATCTTCAGCTCTTACCCTCATCTAATGGTATCCGGACCGTAGATCTATCTTTGAGAAAAATTTCGCTCATTGCAATTAATCGAATAGATCATCTATTCTTGGAAGTGGATATCGATTTTTGACAGTCAATTTTTTTAACTGCATGTAGTCTATGTACAAGCGTAAAAAACCATCTTTCTTCTTGACAAAAAGGACAGGTGCTCCTCATGGAGACACACTGGGACTAATAAAACCTTTATCCAGCAATTAATGAAGTTGCTCCTTTAACTCTTTCAATTTAGCAGGGGCCATTCGATATGGGGCTTTTGACACTGGCTCCATGCCTAGAGCTAAGTCGATGGTGAATTTGACTTCTCATTCTAGTGGTAGACCCAGTAATTCCTCAGGGAATATATCGGGAAACTCACAAACCACAGGTATTTTTGTTAAGTCGACTTTGTTGTCTTTTTGACACTATACAAAAGCAAGGTATCCTTGACATCCCTTTCTAATCAGACGCTCGGCTCGAATCTGTGACAGCCCGGATTTTTCCAACACATATTTTTTTTTTATAACAATATGAACATCATGGGAAAACCCGGACCGTCGGGTCGCAGATCACGATCCAAAATATAGTGTACATGGTATGTCCACAAAAAGTGGACTTTAAAGCATAAAACATATATAGCAATAAGATGATTATATCTAATTTATTATAAAATACTATCTACAATCTAAAACCATCGGTGATGGTTGACCATCACCTAAACAGTGGTGTACAAAAAAAAGAAGTGCAGGTTCAACTGCTAACAAAGTTCGGTAATATACCAAATCCAAAGATCCAAAAAGGAGAACAAGTATCTCCACACCAAGCTCAAAGGGGCAGTCTATCGGATCCACTTCAAGTTTCTTGAAAAGGACCTGTATTTGTGACGTATAGTCGAGGAAGAGATCCATACTAACCACATCTCATATTTTCAAAACACAGATCCAATGATCATAATTTGAAGGCATTTTAAAATTGAAACGAACACATTCTTTCGTATCAGAAACAAACTGTTTTCAAAGATATATTGAACCAAAGCTGATTTCAAAAACACATCTGAACAAATCTTATTTCAAAGACATATCAGAAGCACAACTTGTTTTTAAAGATATATATTGGAACAAAACTTGCTTCAAAGACATGTTGGAACAAAGCTTATTTCAAAGACATATTCTATTCAAAACTGAGCTTTACGAAATCTTAGCTAAAATCACAATCCTCAATTCAATTTCATAATTTCGAATTCACTTATTCATTCACTCATTTGCCTCCCACTTATTCTTGAATTCGCAATTCATATACAGTATTCTTATTCAGGGTCAAGATTCAGATTCAGATTCATAGTTCTTATTCAAAATTCAGAGATCATGTTCAGGGTTCTTATTCAGAGTTTTAGAGTTCATATCACTGTTCACAAGTTCAAATTCGAAGCTTAAATATACGGATTCACCACCGTATCAGTTCAAATACACATATTCATGATTTCATATTCATATTCATATCCAGGTTGAAATACACGAATTAATCGTCGTGTCGGTTCAAATACTGATCCATCGCCTTGTTGGTTCAAATACACGAATTAACCGTCATGTTGGTTCAAATACACGAATTAATCGCCGTGTTGGTTCAAATACACGGATGATCAGTGTTCGAGATGTTGGTTCAAATTCATGGCTTTGCTGTTGTATCGGCTCGATCAACGATTTCTTATTTTCGAAGTTCAGATTCAAATTCAATCAGGGGGTGTCAAATGTCAAACCCTTGAGCTACATTAACAAGGTTACTTGAACCAAGAGATCAAGCCCCTAAGCTAAGTTAACAGGGTGAATCGAAATGTCAAGTCCCTGAGCTAAGTTAACAAGGTCACTCGATCCGAGATGGAATGGGTTTACAAGTTCAAACTCACATACGAGACAAAAGACAATGACACCATCAAGATATCGAAACTTGCAATTTATGGAATCACATAGAGAAATCATAACAAGATGCTATGTATCAAAAGCATGTAAAATATATACAAAAATTAGTTCTTAATACTTCAAAACATGCCAAGAATTTCTTATATCAATTCTAAAAAAATATCAAGTGTATACTATGTGCATAAATGACGAGAATTTGAGAAAACTCACAAAGTTCTTTCCTACACTTATTTTCAAACTAATATCAAACATATCAAATTAAATATTCAAAACTAAATTTAAATATTTAAAACTCAGGGTTCGCATTTAATCATATCACAGAATCTAAGTATCGAAGATCAAATGAAATTTAGTAGTGAACTTTTCCTACCTCAGTTGCGAAATTACGCAAAGTGCGGCAAAACGGTACGAAAATCCTCACAGGCGTTTCCCAAAACTTAATCTACATTACAAGGCATTCGTATACTTATATGTTAGTGACTAAATATCATACATGTCAAAGCTCCTAAAGTTTTCTCCAAACTAGGGCGAAAATGACGAGTTCACGTTAATTTTGGATCATGTGAAATTTGTCCCTATTTGTCATAAAATTTTGATATTTTAAATATTATATTAATAAATTTTTTAATTCATGAAAGTTATAGGGCTCGTTGACTCCCTTCCAATGCATTAAGAATCGTATCATTCGAAGTTCGGGGTCAAAAGTTATGACCGAAATACCGAATAGGGTCAAAGCACCCAGGGTTGCCGCAACAAGATGCAGGGTTACTGCGGCAAGCCCGTTAGCTGTGCCCCTTGCAGCGACAAGCGTGTGGGGTTGCCGCGGCAAGCCTGATGCACAAGATTGCTGCGGGTGCCCCCCAATTCTTCTCTGATCTTTGGTATGTTTAACCTACTGGGCCTTTTACACTCTATACACATTATAGTTTTTTTTATACGTCGCACAGAGAACCCATTTATATTTATTAAATCGGTAGGAAAGTTTTGGAGTGCGATAATCAGAGATTTTAACTCTGAAACGCTCACACATTCCTTTATCTCACAATTTTCGATTCGATTGCATGGAATCGGCATCAACAACCTATCATTTATCTTAAATGAATTAATGAAACGGACTTACTCTTTTACATGGTTCATTTACGGCGTACCTTTTTGGTAGATTCTTTATTCACGACAACGCCGAAACGGTGTCAATGCCAAGTTTGTGTAGCACTTATAAGAGCTAGGGCCGCAAGGAACTCTCCGAGACCAAGTGGTCGTTTGCCGAAATTCTCACGACCGAATTATAGAGTCACTTTGTGATTCACGGGTTTGAATCCAAAGGTTTGCAGAGATTGAAGTGAGACGTGGGTATGAGAGCTAGAAGAAGGGTCTCATTGTCTATGAGGTTTACTAGTTGTGTAGGGTTGAAATAGGAGAGATGACAGAAATCTATAGTTTGGTTTCTCAGAATTTCAAAGTGTGAAGGAGGAGAAGGTAGTGGTGAATTTTGTAGGGATTTTCGGCATTTTGTGTGCATGGAGTCTTAAGGTGACTCATGTAGTCGTGGAGTCTTTTGGCGAGATAAATCTTATAAGCCATTTTAGGTTTGGCTTTAGTATAATTCTATTACACAGTTTAGAGGTGTATGGTTGGTGTACAGCTCAAATGTATCTCTGCTACACGTTTATTGCATGTATGACTTAGATTTAGTGTAACTTTATTACACTGGTTATATATAGAGAATAGTATAAAGTTCAAGTGTATAATGTAATACACACCCATATAGGTATATGCGATAGTACAATTTCAAGTGTATTCCTCATACACAGCTATAGGTGTATGAGTTTATGCCAAAAATCCAAGTGTACATTTGATACACTTATTTTAAGTACATGCATCATTTAGATTCGATAAATAGAAAATTCTTATCACATAATCTATATCAGTTGTTCGCATCCCATGTTAGGCACACACCTGACCTTACCCGCGTCTGTACCCAATATCGTGGGTTTTATAACATGGGGTGCCAAATTCAATGTGTAACTGGTACACCCAGCTCGGTGTACTGGTCTAGCATAGGGCCTCAACTATTGGTCTGAATCCCTGATCCATATTATTTAATGGGTCTTGATTCTAGGTTTGCTATCAACATTAACCCATATCAAGGTGCTATATGTGATCTCGACATCGTGTATTGTCAATACACTGCTCTCAGTGTACTGGTCTAACTAATCCATGGAACAAAATAGATAGACCAACTAAGGTCAGATGTCATTAGGGTGTTCGGATACCTAGACCTCTTGGTTACATACTAAGGCATTGACCAATGGGGTGACTAAAATGTCCATCTTTAATTATAACATTCTAAAAATTAAAGCGTATGCCATGTTAGGCTTGCACACAACTATCTATGATGTATGTCTATACGCATAAACTAGCATTAGCTTGGGTCATAGAGATTGAACTTGGCCCAATCTCGGGGCCCTAGTTTTTAAAGATAAGTTCGCATTAGGAATTCATCTGAGGCTTGCGTTTGGGCGTTTTTGCTCAATTGAGATAGCTGGGTCAAAGGACGAGTTACATACGTGAGAAGTTTAACCAAGGTCAAACTGATCAAAGTAGATTGCATCATCGTTGAAAGTCAATGATTCAACGCTAGCAAAAATTTGGGGTGTTAAATCCTTCCCACCTTACAAAATTTTCGTCCTCAAAAATTGACGTATCTTACGCGAAAGGACGCGGATACTTGGTAGTTTCGATCAGGAGTAGTCATGTTCTCCTCATGGGTAGGTGATTCAACATCCTCAGAGGAATTTGGCTCACTACATTCTCCCCTCCTTTAAGGGATTGTCGTCCTCGAAAATTCCTCATGAGACATATGGCGGTCTAACTGACTCGGCGTTTGACAGTCACCCGTCACATTGTAAAGATGTAAACTGGCTTGAACTAAACGGTCTCTAATTATCATTGCTACAAAATCCTAAAGTGCCAAAGACTGACTTGATATGACTTGTATGCTAAAGAGACTTAAATCGCTCAATAAAATACAAGGTACCAAATTGTCATGTGTAGGACTGAGTTAAGCGTATGTGTATTACTAAAACATTCATGCAAAAGTATAGTAACACACCTTGCAAAATATTCGTCATCTATGATTAAATGAAAAATTAGAAATAATTAGCAAAATCATACCTTGGGTTTACCTTTTCTTTCCCTCAGTACAATCCTGTATCCGATGTCCTACTCGGTGACACTTGAAGCAGGCACCTGTGGCCCATCGACACTTTTCTGTCTTATGTGGCTTCCCACATCTTGAGCATGACTCGACGGGTGCAGATGGAGCGGGGCGTGCGGATCGTAGGTCCTTTGCTGCTTAGGTCATAGCGGGGCGTGAAAGATGAAAAGCTCTAGTATATGTGGAGACCGATGGTCTCAACTGGGTGATCTGAGCAGGTTGCGAGGGTGCTGGCAGCAAAAGTCTTGGTTGGTCGCTTGCCTACTCGATGGCATGCGATTGTGCTCGACTTCGTCCACTCACATTTTTTTCTTCTCTTCTCTTGCTCATATCGTTAACATCTCTCTCAGCAATGAGGGCTAATCATACCGCTTGAGCATATGTGGTCACATCAAATAGGGAGATTCTCTCTCTAATCATTGGGTTCAACCCATATTCGAATTTCTAAGTTTGCATGAGTTCGGTTGCTACTAACATCAATGCGAATTAAGATAGATGAGTGAACTCAGATTCATACTCTTGTACGCTCATTTGCCCTTGTACCAGATTGGCAAACTGGATTTCCATTTGATGGCGTTTGGTCGTGGAAAAATACTTCTCATTGAAGACATCGGTGAATTCAGCCCAGGTCCATGGTGTTCCCAGTGCTCGTGTTCTCTCAACAGACTTCCACCATGGGTCTGCTTCACCTTCGAGTTGGAATGAGTCCCAACTCACTTTCTCTTCTTTGGTACAACGAATGCTCTAGAGAACCTTCTCTATCTGATTCAGCCATTGTTCGGCTTTAAAAGGGTCGATCTGACCATAGAAACTCAGGGGTCTCATCCTCCTAAAGTCTTGGAAATCAAACGGCTATCCCCTCTCTGCGAGTATTGCCATAGTATCCACCATGGACTCGAGTAACTGTCTATCGGTCTCATTATTGGTTCCCCCTTCCGGAGGGGTGCTACTTGTGCTCGGTTCAATTCTCTAGGCATTCAATGGGTCCTTCGTACGGATAGTTCTTGATCTACCATGAGTAGCCATAATGACCTATCACGAATAAAAAATGTTGTGGTTAAAAATTATCGTGAAGACTAAAATCTCACACGAACTTGGTTTAGAATTTCTTATATTTCGACCAAATCGAGAGGTTACCACAAATGGTTTTTCGAGTCCTCGGAAGACTTATGGAATAGGGACAGTGGATCCTACCTATTTTCTGACGGAATCTAATGCCATAGCCTTGGGTCCCTAAATGACCTAACCTAAGCTCTGATACCAATTGTGACAGAGTTACAGTTGGGTCTCTTATGCCCTGATTAGATCTAATGTCATATCTCTTGGTTCCCAAAAGATCTAACGCCTAAAGCTTCGATACCAACTGTGACAGCCTGAATTTTTCTAACACATTTTTTTCATTTTTTTATTTATAACAATATGAACATCATGGGAAAACCCAGATCGTCGGGTGGCAAATCACGATCCAAAATATAGTATACATGGTATGCTCACAAAAAGCGGACTTCAAAGCATAAAACATACATAGCAGAAAGATGATTATATCTCATTTATCATAAAATACTATCTACAATCTAAAATCATCGGTGATGGTCGACCATCACCTAAACAGTGGTGTACAAAAAAAAGAAGTACAGGTTCAACTGCTAACAAAGTCCGGTAATATGCCAAATCCAAAGATCTAAAACGGAGCCCAAGTATCTCCACACCAAGCTCAAAGAGGCAGTCTACCGGATCCGCTTCAAGCTTCTTGAACAGGACCTATACCTGTGGCGTATAGTCAAGGAATGAGCTTCATCCAAGCCTAGTAGGGAAGAGATCCATACTAGCCACATCTCATATTTTCAAAACACAGATCCAATGATCATAATTCAAAGGCATTATTAAATCGAAACGAACACATTCTTTCGTATCAGGAACAAACTATTTTCAAAGACATATTGAACCAAAGCTGATTTCAAAAACATATCGGAACAAAACTTATTTCAAAGACATATCGAAAGCACAACATATTTTCAAAGATATATTGGAACAAAACTTGCTTCAAAAACATGTAAGAACAAAACTTATTTCAAAGACATATTCTATTCAAAACTGAGCTTTATGAAATCTTAGCTAAAATCACAATCCTCAATTCAATTTCATAATTTCGAATTCACTTATTCATTCACTCATTTGCTTCCCACTTATTCTTGAATTTGCAATTCATATGCAGTATTCTTATTCAGGGTCAAGATTCGGATTCGGATTCATATTTCTTATTCAAAATTCAAAGATCATGTTCAGGATTCTTATTCAAAGTTTTAGAGTTCATATCATTGTTCACGAGTTCAAATTCGAAGTTCAAATAAACGGATTCACTGCCGTATCGATTCAAATACACAGATTCATGATTTCATGTTCATATTCATATTCAGGTTCAAATACATGAATTAATCCTCGCGTCGGTTCAAATACTGATCCACCGCCGTGTTAGTTCAAATACACGAATTTACCGTCGTGTCGGTTCAAATACATGGATTAATCGCCATGTCGGTTAAAATACACGGATGATCAGTGTTCGAGATGTTGGTTCAAATACATGGGTTCACTGCCGTATCGGCTTGATCCACAGTTTCTTATTTTCGAAGTTCAGATTCAAGTTCAATCAGGTGGTGTCAACTGTCAAGCCCCTGAGCTACATTAACAGGGTCACTTGAACCAAGAGATCAAGCCCCTGAGCTAAGTTAACAGGGTCACTTAAACCAAAATGTCAAGCCCTTGAGAAAAGTTAACAGGGTCACTCAATCCGAGACGCAACGAGGTAACAAATTCAAACACACATACGAGACAAAAGACAATGAGACCATCAGGATATCGAAACTTGCAATTTATGGAATCACATAGAGAAATCATAACAAGATGCTATGTATCAAAAACATGCAAAATATATACAAAAATTAGTTCTTAATACTTCAAAACATGCCAAGAATTTCTTATATCAATTCTAAAAAAATATCAAGTGTATACTATGTGCATCAATGACGAGAATTTGAGAAAACTCACAAAGTTCTTTCCTATACTTATTTCTAAACTAATATCAAACATATCAAATTAAATATTCAAAACTAAATTTAAATATCAAAAACTCAGGGTTCACATTTAATCATATCACAGAATCTAAGTATCAAAGATCAAATGAAATTTAGTAGTGAACTTTCCCTACCTCGATTGCGAAATTACGCAAAGTGGGGCAAAACGGTGCGAAAATTCTCACGGACATTTCTCAAACCTTAACCTAAATTATAAGGCATTCTTATACTCACATGTTAGTGACTAAATATCACACATATCGAATCTCCTAAAGTTTTCTCCAAACTAGGGCGAAAATTACGAGTTCACGTTAATTTTTGATCATGTGAAATTTGCCCCTACTTGTCTCTAAATTTTGACCTTTTAAACATTATATTCATGAATTTGTTAATTCATGAACATTATAGGGCTCGTTGTATCCCTTCCAACGCATCAATAATCGCACCAATCAAAATTTAGGGTCAAAAGTTATGACCGAAATACTGAACAAGATCAAAGCACCAAGGGTTGCCCAGAGTTGCCGCGGCAAGATGCAGGGTTGCCGCGGCAAGCCCTTCAGCTGTGCCCCTTGCCGCGGCAAGCTTGTGGGGTTGCCACGGAAAGCCTGATGCACAAGCTTGCTGTGGGTGGTCCCCAATTCTTCTCTAATCTTTGGTATGTTTAAACTGCTGGGCCTTTTACACTCTATACACATTATAGTTTCTTTTATACGTCGCACAAAGAACCCGTTTATATTTATTAAATCGGTAGGAAAGTTCTGGAGTGCAATAATCGGAGATTTTGACTCCGAAACCCTCACACAGTCCTATATCTCAGAATTGTCGATCTGATCACATGGAATCATCATCAACAACATATCATTTATTTTTAATTAACTAATGAAACGAACTTACTCTATTACATGGTTCGTTTATAGTGTACCTTTTGGTGGATTCTTTGTACACGATGATGTCGAAACGATGTTTGTGTCAAGTTAGTGGAGCACTTATAAGAGCCATTGCCGCAAGGATCTCTCCGAAACCAAGCGGTCGTATGTCAAAATTCTCGCGACCGAATCGTAGAGTCAAGGTTTGAATCCAAAGGTTTGTAGAGATTGAAGTGAGACGTGGGTTTGAGAGCTAGAAGAAGGGTCTCACTTTCTATGAGATTTATTGGTTGTGTAGGGTTGAAATAGGAGAGATGAGAGAAATCTGTAGTTCGGTTTCTCAGAATTTCAAAGTGTGAAGGAGAAGGTAGTGGCGAATTTTGTAGGGATTTTCTGCATTTTGCATGCATGGAGTCTTTAGGTGACTCATGCAGTAGTGGAGTCTTCTGGCGAGATAAGTCTTATAGGCCATTTTAGGTTTGGCTTTAGTGTATTTCTATTACACAGTTTAGAGGTGTATGGTTGGTGTATAGCTCCAATGCATCTCTGCTGCACGTTTATTCCATGTATAACTTAGATTTTAGTGTAACTTTATTACACTGGTTATATATATAGAATAGTATAAAGTTTAAGTGTATTACGTAATACACACCGAGATAAGTATATGGGATAGTACAATTTCAAGTGTATTCCTCATACACAGCTATAGGTGTATGGGTTTATGCCAAAAATCCCAGTGTACATTTGATACACTTATTTTAAATACATGGATCATTTAGATCCGATAAATGTCAAATTTTACTAGGCCACTAAGGGCTTCTAAAACTCATCAAATTCTTATCACTTAATCTGTAATATCCCAAAAAATTGACCGTTTAACTTTGACCTCGGGAACTGTGCCCGATTGGTCATAGGGTTGACCAAGTGATGGTCAAACAATGTACTCGTAAAGTGATGAATAAATGTGAGGTCAATACAACTTAAGAGTAGTGTATAGTGTGAGTTAGTGGTCACATACACCTATCTCTGGTGTATGTGTTTAACACACAAGTAGGAGAGGGGATATAAGGGTTTAATAACCCTAGAATCCTTTTCTTTTGGTTGTTGAAGAGTTAAGAAGAGAGAGAGGGAGAAAGCAAGAGGAGTTATTGAGGAAGGAGTGAATGCAAATCAAAGGGCTAATTAGAGCATTCATTGTCGGATTCAAAGCGATTGGGATCATAAAGCGGAATGATGGAACCCTAGCCATCAAATCCAACAAATCAACGCTTTGAAGGATTTATTAAGGTAAGTGTGATTTGATTTCAATACATAGAGAATGGATGAATGAAATTCTGTCTAGCATGTGTAAAATCATAGATTAAAGACTTAGAAAAAGAAGGGAAAATAAAGGGAAAGAATTTTGGAAGAACAACCCGAAAGGGGGCTGAATCTGGCCAAATCGATTAATCGAAATTGGGATTCGATTAATCGATTTTGGCTCAGAAGTTGAAAAGTCATGAAAGCCCGATTTTGATTAATCGAATTGTATTTCGATTAATCGGTTTGGATTTCGATTAGTCGATTTGGAAATCGACTAATCGACTGGGTACCTCTAGTGGCTGGAGAATGAGACCTGGAAAAATCGACTAATCGAGTTGGAAAATCGATTAATCAATTTTAAATTTTGATTAATCGATTTGGGATCGACTAATCGATTTCAGACTTTCGACCACTCGATTTGAGAATCGACCTTATTATGTTAGAGACTTCAATTAATCGATTTGGGATTGATTAATCGAATTTGAATCTCGATTAATTGATTTTGAGAATCGATTAATCGATTTTTAGTTTCGATTAATCGATTTTGGGAATCGATTAATCGACTTTGGCAGTTTTACTTAACTTTCTAAGTTTTCTTTGAGATTCATGGAGGGTCCAGGACTTTCTTCATTACATTTTTAGTGATATATTGTCTGTGTTATGATATACCATAGGTGATACGTATGAAAGCGAGCACAAGGAGCCACGTGAGACCTTGATGCTTGGACCTTCAGAGAATTGAGGTAGGGAACACCTTGAACATGTACTTTAATTTTAAGAGCATGTATGTAGTGATATGATTATTAGATTTGAAGTTATTTTTAACTATGAAAAGCTTTGTGAAAATGGGTGTGTGTGTAACACCAAGAATGTGAAAAAGGCATCGGTGTGATGCAAGTGATTAAGATCAAGTAATCTAATAAGAATGAGACATCCGCAGAGGATGAGAATATAATAAAGGCATCAAGTGTGATGCGAATATGTATACATCCCAGGGATGTATATATATATGATTGAATAATTACTGTTGAGGCCTAACTGATATAAGATAGCACACTTACACGGTGAACAACTATATGTAAAGCACATGTTATTTTTGTCATTTGAGGTTTGATAGGATACCCCACCGACGTAGCGGGATACCACGACTGACGTGACAGGATATCCGTAACCGGTACGGTGGCCAATCCGTACACCATTGCGGAGGTTTATCCATAATAGTAAGCACATCCCAGGGATGTTGAGATGAGTTTTTAACCCCGCCATCTAGTGAAAAGGGGCTTGGGTCGTATTCCTAGGGAATACTTTATAACAACTGTCTATTTAGACGACGATGAAGGGTATCTCATCGGAGCTTGATGCTATATTGCTCGGGGATTGCTTAAGTTGAAGATTTAAGTTTTTGCTTTAGGCCTATTCAGTGTCATTCATGATAAATCAACAGTAAAGTAAGACATGCAAATTGCCAGTAAATCTTGAATGCAATTACCACCTTTTGAACTGTTTTCTAGCTAATGCATAGACACATCATGCTTAAAATATCATGGAATATATGTGAGTCTTAATTTATATGTTGATTGTGTTTGTTCCCTATTGATCTAGGATGTAGCTCACCCTTTAGACTATACGTCGCAGGTCCACGGATAGCAGCAACTGAGGCTTCGGGAGACGTAGATTCGAGTGATTCAGATTATGTGCCGAGAGACGAGTTGGAGCCTCCACCCGAGGATTTCTTCTAGGAGACTCTGCTGTGTACTTTCATAGAGAGTAGTTTTTGAGAGCTAGTTGTACGGCTTGGTATGTCAAGCCTTTATTTTTATAAACATGTAATTAGATTGGACTATTCTTTTGGTGAACCATCTGGGGTGATCTGTTTATTACCGATGGTTCGGGTCGGTTCTCTGTTCATGCAGTGGCATGAAAGTAGAACTGTCTTTTGCATATGCCAGTTGGGCATATTAACCGTTTCCGCTTTATGATATTATTTGCTTTATTTATTTAATTGTACTTGTTATACCAATGTTCCGTGCATAGCTTTGGGGCGCAGTCTAGAGGACCGTGCTGATGGCATGAGTTTCGAGGTGCTAAAATCCAGGCTGTCACAGTTGGTATCAGAGCAATTTCTTTTAGAAACTCTGACAATCATTCTTTTGTCAGAATATAGGGACTTCTGCTAATGAAAACTTTGTTTTCACGTGCAAACCGTTATGTCTTTTAGAGGAAGGGGGCGACCCAGGGGCGGTCATAGTAGAAGCTTGCGTAGTCGAGATGATTTTATCTCGGATACCAATAGAGTACCCATAGGAGATGGAGAGGCTTCTGGCAGTGGTGGTCAAGGAAGCCAAGATCAGAGAGAGAATCAAGATCGAGATCGACGGGATCAAGATCAGAGAGAACAGGAAAGGGTTAGAGAACGAAATGAGGATAGAGAGGAGCGTCAGAGAATGATGCACACCATGGAGACCATGGCGGCTACTATGGCCCAACAGGTAGCATCTTTGGCAGCTCATACAGCTCATGAGCAGCATCAGCCACCGTCACCTCTAGTGGCTCCGACACCGCCAGCATCTTCAACTTTTATCGAGTTTAGGAGGATGAGACCTCCTAGCTTTTCAGGACAGGCAGACACTATGGCAGCTGAAAACTAGTTAAGTGAGATGGAAAAGGTGTTTAGTGTGCTCACTTGTACGAAGGAAGAGAGCATCCGTTGGGCAGCCTACATGTTGGATGGAGAGGTTGGGCCTTGGTGGAAGTCTGTTTCTAGGACCAGGGCTCAGGAGACTCCAGATATGCCCTGGACATGGGACGAGTTTGTTGAGGAGTTCAACAAGTAGTATTTTCCAGAGGTGGTGAGGAACCAGATGAAAATTTAGTTTTTGCAATTTGTCTAAGGGAAGATGAGTGTGAGAGAATATGGAGTGGAGTTTATGCGACTCGCTCATTTCGTGCCTGACTATGTCATCATAGAGATGATGAGAGCAAAGAGGTTTTAGCAAGGTTTGAAGCCGGACGTGAGGGGATGAGTAGCACCATTCCAATTGAGGACCTATGGGGAGGTCATGAGCAAAGCCTTGATGGTAGAAGAAGAAAATAACAACAAGTACCGCTAGAGGGAGCAACAAGGAAGGTGGAACACTAATCAGAGCAAAACGGGGAATTATGAACCGGTGAACAAAAAGGCGAGATTTGTACCGAACAATCAGAAACCACCGTTCCATAGAGGTTATGGGAGATCGGCGCAGCAGAGCAACCAGTAGAGATTTTCATTGCTCGCGTCGGGGAGACCGATACGCTACGAGAGCCCTGCTATCACTACCGACGCTACAGTTACACAAGGTGCTTCTCGAGCAGCTTCTTCCACACCTTGTGAGACTTGTGCCAAGTGTGGCAAGCCTCACAAGGTAGCAGACTGTAGGATAGGCACTCGGGGTTGCTTTCAATGTGGCAAGGTGGGCCACTTGATCAAGGAATGCCCTGAGATGAACAAAGGGAAGACGGCTTCAGTACCTATTCCACGACCGATATAAGCAAGGAAGCAGATTGTTCAAGGAAGAGCCTATGCAGTCACAACTCAAGAGGCTCAGAACACGAACGATGTCATTCAAGGTGAGCTTCTTTTAAATAAAGAATTTCAATTCTTGAAAATTTTAAATAGAGAAGGTGCATTTATATATAGAAAATATAAGAAAAAACTTGCATGTGATAAATTCTAGTATGATGATAGACATTATATATATGTGTATGTATGGTTAAGTACGTAACAAATATATAAGAAGGGAAGCGACGTGACATACGAAGCTCGAGTGTTGATAGACCCGGGGTCTACAGACTCATTTGTTACCCCTTGCTTCACAAAGAGGATGAAAGTCGACCCAGAGGAGTTAGACTTCGTTTTAACCGTGACTGTTCCTACTGGGAAATTGGTTGATACCGAGAAGGGTTGCAACTCTGTGATTGTGAGGGTCATGGATGGAGATGTCTTTGAGCTACCGGCGAACCTAATTCTATTAGACATGCAAGGATTCGACGTGATCCTTGGCATGGATTGGTTATCGACTCACTGTGCTATGGTAGATTATAAGAACAAGGTCGTCATCTTCAGACCCAATACAAGGAGAACATTTAGATTTAGAGGAGAGAGGTCGACACCCCTACCACTTATCTTGGCAGTCAGGGCAGAGAGATTGATCAGAAAAGGGTGTAGTGGATACTTGAAATTTTTGAAGGAGCATAAGGAGGAGAAGAATGTTATATCTGAGATAACAGTTGTGCGAGACTTTGCCGATGTGTTTTCGGAGGAGTTACCCGGATTACCTCTAGAGAGAGAAGTAGAATTCACCATCGACTTAGCACCAGGAACGGAGCCTGTTTCTAAAGAACCATACAGAATAGCTCCTGTTGAGTTGAAGGAGTTGAAAGAGTAGCTACAAGAGCTAATGAACAAAGGGTTTGTTAAACCGAGCGTGTCTCCATGGGGAGCACCCGTCTTGTTTGTAAAGAAGAAAGATGGGTCAATGCATTTGTGCATTGACTATCGACAATTGAACAAACTTACCATTAAAAATCAATACCCTTTGCCTAAGATAGATGACTTATTTGATCAACTGCAAGGAGCGAAGTATTTTTCTAAGATCGATCTGAGATCGGGATACCATCAGTTGAGAGTCAAGGCAGAGGATATTCAGAAGACTGCATTCAGGACTCGATACGGACACTATGAGTTCCTAGTGATGCCGTTTGAGTTGACAAATGCCCCGACGTCATTCATGGATTTGATGAATAGGGTGTTTAAACCACACCTGGACTCTTGTGTTGTAGTATTTGTTGACGACATCCTGATCTATTCAAAATCAGAGGAAGAGCATAAAAAGCACTTGAGAGTAGCCCTATAGACTCTACGTGAACACCAGTTATACGCCAAGCTCAGCAAGTGCGAGTTTTGGTTAGAAGAGGTTAGCTTTTTGGGACACGTTGTCTCAAAGCTTGGTGTCACTGTAGATCCAGCAAAGATCGAAGCAGCAGTAAATTGGGAGCAACCAAAGACCGTGACTGATATCCGTAGTTTCCTTGGATTAGCAAGTTACTATCGGCGTTTCGTTGAGGGGTTTTCAAAAATATCAGGACCATTCACGAGACTTACACGGAAAGATGCAAGATTTGAATGGAGTGAGGCATGCGAGAAGAGTTTTCAAGAACTTAAGAAGAGACTCACTTCAGCTCTAGTGTTAGCTATTCCTTCAGGCAGTGGAGGGTTTGCAGTGTATAGTGATCCTTCGTATACTAGTTTGGGCTGTGTGCTTAATCAACACAAAAAGGTGATAGCGTATGGGTCGAGACAGTTGAAAGAGCATGAGAAGAATTATCCGACACATGACCTGGAATTAGTAGCGGTCATTTTTGCGCTCAAGATTTAGAGACATTATTTGTACGGTGAGACTTTTGAGATTTTCACCGACCACAAGAGCCTCAGATATCCGTTTATACAAAAGGAACTAAATATGATGCAGCGCAGATGGATGGAGTTTCTCAAGGACTATGACTGTTCTATACAGTACCATCCAGGCAAGGCTAATGTGGTAGCCGACGCCTTGAGTCGGAAGAGTTCAGCTCAATTAGCTAGTTTAATTTTGGGTATGCACAAATGAAAATTGTTTGAAGATCTGGCACTATATGATGCAAACATTGAGTCACAAGTTACAGGAGCCTTCTTGGCTAATATCTCAGTGAGACCGGTGATATTTGAGCATATCCATGAACTACAGATGAAAGACCTGGCGCTAACAAAGATTCGTCAAGATGTAACTGAAGGCATTACATCTGAGTTTTCAATCAAGGAGGATGGTTCCTTATTGTTCAAGTGCCGTCTTTATATTCCAGACAACGCCGATCTATGATGAACCATTCTTGATGAATCTCACAAATCAAGCTATGCTATCCACCTGGGAAGCACAAAGATGTATCAAGATTTGAAAAAGAATTACTGGTGGAGAGGCTTGAAATAAGATGTAGCAGAGTACGTGTCGCGGTGTTTGACGTGTCAGCAAGTGAAGATCGATCACAGACACCCCGCAGGTCTATTGCAGCCTCTACCTATACCGGAATGGAAGTGGGAATCGATTTCTATGGATTTCATCGTTGGACTATCGCGTACTGCAAAGAAGTACAATGCCAGATGGGTAGTAGTCGACCGATTGACCAAGTCAGCACACTTCTTGCCTTACAACATGATGTACACGACGGGAAGACTGGCAGAGCTGTAAATGAAAGAGATTGTCTGTTTGCATGGGATTCTGAGTAGCATTGTTTCAGACCGTGACCCATTATATACATCAAAGTTTTGGAAGAAATTTCAAGAAGGAATGGGAACGCGACTAGATTTTAGTACGACATTCCATCCGCAAACTGACGGACAGACTGAGAGGATCAATCAGATCATTGAGGACATGCTTAGGGGATGTATGTTAGAATTATAAGGATCGTGGGATCAGCACCTACCCTTGATTGAGTTCGCATATAACAACAGCTTTCAGACGAGCATTGGGATGGCACCATATGAAGCACTTTATGGACGGCGATGTAGATTGCCCATCAATTGAGAAGAAACTGGGGAGAAATTTGTTTTGGGACCCGAAATACTTGAAGATAATGCCACCTATGTTCGGATGATAAGGGCAAAACTCAAAGCGGCTCAGAGCAAACAGAAAAGCTATGCCGATATCAAGCGGACGAGTGTAGACTTCAAGGTGGGTGAACACGTGTTTGTGAAAGTGTCACCTATGAAGGGGTGATGAGGTTTGGAAAGAGAGGGAAGCTAAGTCCCCGCTATCTTGGACTGTTTGAAGTTTTGGGTTGAGTAGGAGAAGTTGCTTACCGTATTGGATTGCCACTGTTATTCGATCAAGTACACAATGTGTTCCACGTGTCTATGCTCAGGAAGTATCTTAACGACCCTGATCACATATTGAACGGTCAATCATTTGAGATGCATGAGGACATGACTATGATCGAAGAGTCGGTGGAGATTTTGGATCGAAAAGAATAAGTGTTGCGAACAAAAGTGATTCCATTAGTACTTGTCCGATGGAAGCATCATCCGACCGAGGAAGCTACATGGGAACGAGAGGCCGATGTGACAGAACAATATCCGGCCTTGTTTGCAACAACTTGAGAGCTAAAATTGTATCACCGCAAGCATGTTTGTGGATTTAAATCATATGTTGTAATTCAATGTTGATCTTATGATCAATTTATTCAAAGGACAATCTTAGCTACATGGAGCCTCAAATACAGTGTTGAACGCGAAATTGAAATTCATCATGGCCACGACATGGCCGTGATGATGTGTTTTGTAGAACCAATGACCAGTTGGTATCATAGGTCACCAAGAGAAATCAAAGAGACATGAATTTTTTTTTTTTAAATCTGAAGAATCTGATCAAAACCGATTAGTCGATTTTCAAATCGATTAATCGATTTGGAATTTCGATTAATCGATTTTGGTCGATTAGTGGACTGGCACGCGCTAGTGAGTGGAAATATGAAAAGGACTTTGAAAAATGACAAAGTGAAATTTCGATTAATCGATTTTGGTTTCGATTAATCGATTTATGTTTTCGATTAATCGAATTGGAGATTCGATTAATTGAGTAACTTGAGAATTTTAGAAGAACTTGAAGGATTTTATGTGATTTCGATTAATCGATTTTGGATTTCGATTAATTGAACTAGAATTTCGACTAATCGAGTAACTTAAGAATTTTAGGAAAAATTGGAAGGAATGCACGATTTCGATTAATCGAAGTGAATCTCGATTAATTGATTTTGGGATTTCGATTAATCGAAATGAAATTCGATTAATCGACTGGCTCACGCCAGTGAGCTCCAAAACATAAAAATTTAAACGGATACGATTTCGATTAATCAAAATTGTTTCGATTAATCGATTTTGAGTTTCGACTAATCGATTTTGGAAATCGATTAATCAATTTCGCGCGGCTGAACCTAGTTTTAAATATCGATTAATCAACTTTGGAAATCGATTAATCGAGCCGGAGCCTATATATATAAATTAGAGGGGATTTCTCCCCATTCGAAATTCATTTGGAAATCTTCCTAGCACGCCTTCTTCTTCTTCTCCAACCGACTGAGCAGCCTAGGGTTTGAGCTTTTCGGATCGATTTCGGATTGAAATTGCATTACATCGGATCAAAAACCTAAGGTAAACCCTAGTTTTATTCAATTCGAGCTATTAAACCCTAGATTCGAGTTATCTTTCATCAATTCAAGCATATAAACCCTAGTTTAATAAGATTTTACCAAAATGCCGCCTAAGACCCGATTGTCTTCGAAGAAGGCAACGTCCAAGCTTCCGGTCTGGCGTAAGAACGCCGCACCGCCACCACCTACCCCATCACCGGTGAGGACTCCATCGCCGTCGACATCGGAGACCACCTCCGGTTCGACGAGCGCGGCTTCGTGCGAGTCTTCACGCGAGTCTACGCCCATGCCACCACCACCCACCAATGTACTTCAACCCAACAAGTGGTGGGTGGCTAAGACCTTTGAGATTGAGTACATTATCGATCAAACCCTATTTACAAACCCCAATGTACCGGGCGAGACCCAATGGGCTCGTAATTACCTCCTAAAAGTCGGTCTCGGAAATATATTGAAACCAATCCGTGGGTCTTTCTACCCTAGGTTGGTTCGACTATTTTACCAAGGTCTCGTCGACGGACCTACCGACGACGTAGTCAAGACCACCATTGAGGGTCGCGACTACACATTCACCCGTCGCCACATACACGAGGTCCTTGAGTGTTACCTTGACTTCGTACCCGAGACCACCCTCTTTCCATCCTTCGAGGAAGAGGTTAGATTTGAGGAGATCATGACCCGTATAACCAACAGGAAGAAGGGGTCGGGATCCTCTATTAGGAGGGTCGACCTTCCCCACTACATGTGGATGCTTGATTCGATAATCAAGTGCAACCTTTACCCACTGCGCCACGACACCGAGCGGGTGGAGATGGTGCGGCAGGCACTCTACGCGGCCTTCTGTGACAGTTGGTTTAATGCCACCATGATCATCCTCGAGGGGATGAGGTACATTAAGGGCAAGTTGATGAAGGGCAACTTGAGGACCAAGGAGAAGATGCCATATGCTCGGCTCATCTCGAGCATGCTAGAGTGTTATTCCGACGCTCCAGAATATGCTATATCACCCCATGAGGAGAGGGCGATGGACCGAGTGAAGACGTTTTCAAACTCTTCATGGGGCCGTAGCTACAATCTACTTAAGCGGACCCTACCGGCTCCGGGTCCTGCACCAGTAGCAGCAGCAGCACCAGTGGCACCACCACCACCCCCACCACCACATCAGGACGCACCAGTGGGTGGGGCACTCCCAGTTGATCCACCAGTGGAGGGGACACCGTCCCATACCACTGCCTCACCTACGCCGCCAGCGTGGTCTGCGGTAGCCACACCTACATCATCTTACCGCCGCCGAGCAGCTCGCCCGGCGCCCACCATAGAGGACGTGTTGATTCGGATGGAGGCCAACAACGACCGGATGAACCGACGGATGGACTTCCTGATGTACCACACCATGCGGTACATCTATCAGTTGGATTACCAGCAGCGCCTTGCCCAAGAGGAGGAGTGGTCTGCGGGCCGGACCGCGTTTCACACTAGCGCTGTGTTTCATGCCACTACATCTGCTGCCGACGCATCTGACTCGGCACCACAACAGCCGGAGCAGCCTACGGAGATGCCCCAGCCACCATTAGAGCAGCCAGTTTCGCCAGAGCTTCCTACTCCCGCACCAGCTCAGCCAGGAGGGGGGGACCGTGTGAACTTCAGTGGAGGATATTTCTTTTGGATTGTAAATTCAAACATTGTAAATGCTCAATGATGTAAATTTTGGAAAATTATAATGAAATCAGAATTTTTTTTGAAATTCTTACTTTATGTTCTGTTTTCTAAGCTTTATGTAATGTGTATGTCAGTTTGGGGTGGGACGCGACTCACAAAGTGTGGGGTACCCCACCAATGACACCCTTGGGTTATTTTCGAGGACGAAAATTCCCAAGGTGGGGAGAATGTAATATCCTAAAAAATTGACCATTTAACTTTGACCTCAGGAATCGTGTCCGATTGGTCATAGGGTTGACCAAGTGATGGCCAAACAATGCACTGGTAAAGTGATGAACAAACGTGAGGTCAATACGACTTAAGAGTAGTGTGTAGTGTGAGTTAGTGGTCGCATACACCTATCTCTGGTGTATGTGTTTAACACACAAGCAGGAGAGATGATATAAGGGTTTAATAACCCTAGAATCCTTTTCTTTTGGTTGTTGAAGTGTTAAGAAGAGAGAGAAAGGGAGAAAGCAAGAGGAGTTATTGAGGAAGGAGTGAATGCAAATCAAAGGGCTAATTAGAGCATTCATTGTCGAATTCAAAGCGATTGGGATGGTAAAGCGAAATGATGGAACCCTAGCCATCAAACCCAACAAATCAACTCTTTGAAGGATTTATTAAGGTAAGTGTGATTTGATTTCACTACATAGAGAGTGGATGAATGAAATTCTATCTAGCATGTGTAAAATCCTAGATTAAAGACTTAGAAAAAGAAGGAAAAAGAAAGGAAAGAATTTTAAAAGAACAGCCCGAAAGGGGGCTGAATCTGGCGAAATTGATTAATCGAAATTGGGATTCGATTAATCGATTTTGGCCCAGAAGTTGAAAAGTCATGAAAGTCCGATTTCGATTAATCGAATTGTATTTCGATTAATCGATTTGGATTTCGATTAGTCGATTTGGAAATCGACTAATCGACTGGGTACCCCTAGTGGCTGGAGAAATGAGACCTGGGAAAATCGACTAATCGAGTTGGGAAATCGATTAATTGATTTTGGATTTTGATTAATCGATTTGGGATCGACTAATCGATTTCAGACTTTCGACCACTCGATTTGAGAATCGACCTTATTATGTTAGAGACTTCGATTAATCGATTTGGGATCGATTAATCGAATTTGAATCTCAATTAATCGATTTTGAGAATCAATTAATCGATTTGGGTTTCGATTAATCGATTTTGGGAATCGATTAATCGAATTGTGTTTCGATTAATCGATTTTGGGAATCGATTAATCGACTTTGGCAGTTTTACTTAACTTTCTAAGTTTTCTTTGAGATTTATGAAAGGTCCAGGACCTTCTTCATTACATCTTTAGTGATGTGTTGCATGTGTTATGATGTACCATAGGTGATACGTGTGAAAGTGAGCACAAGGAGCCATGTGGGACCTTGATGCTTGGACCTTCAGAGAATTGAGGTAGGGAACACCTTGAACATGTACTTTAATTTCAAGAGCATGTATGTAGTGATATGATTATCAGATTTGAAGTTTTTAACTATGAAAAGCTTTGTGAAAGTGGTTGTATGTGTGTAACACCAAGAATGTGAAAAAGGCATCGGTGTGATGCAAGTGATTAAGATCAAGTAATCTAATAAGAATGAGACATCCCCAGGGGATGAGAAAGTAATAAAGGCATTAGGTGTGATGCGAGTATGTATACATCCCAGGGATGTATATATATATGATTAAATAATTACTGTTAAGGCCTAACTGATCTAAGATAGCACACTTACACGGTGAATAACTATATGTAAAGCACATGTTATTTTTGTTATTTGAGGTTTGATAGGATACCCCACTGACGTGGTGGGATACCCACGACTGACGCGGCAAGATATCCATGACCGGTACGGTGGCCAATCCGTACACCAGTGCGGAGGTTTATCCATAACAGTAAGCACATCCCAGGGATGTTGAGATGAGTTTTTAACCCCACCGCCTAGTGAAAAGGGGCTTGGGTCGTATTCCCAGGGAATACTTTATAACAACTGTCTATTTAGACGACGATGAAGGGTATCTCATCGGGGCTCGATGCTATATTACTCGGGGATTACTTAAGTTGAAGATTTAAGTTTTTGCTTTAGGCCTGTTCAGTGTCATTCATGATAAATCAACAGTAAAGTAAGACATGCAAATTACCAGTAAATCTTGAATACAATTACCATCTTTTGAACTGTTTTCTAGCTAATGCATAGACACATCATACTTAGAATATCATTGAATATATGTGAGTCTTAATTTATATGTTCATTGTGTTTGTCCCCTATTAAGTTAGGATGTAGCTCACCCTTTAGACTATACGTCGCAGGTCCACGGATAGTAGCAGCTGAGGCTTCGGGAGACGTAGATCCGAGTGACTCGAATTACGTGCCGAGAGACGAGTTGGAGCCTCCACTCGAGGACTTCTTCTAGGAGACTCTGCTGTGTACTTTGACAGAGAGTAGTTTTTGAGAGCTAGTTGTACGGCTTGGTATGTCAAGCCTTTATTTTTATAAACATGTAATTAGATTGGACTATTCTTTTGGCGAACCATCTGGGTGATCTATTTATCACCGATGGTTCGGGTTGGTTCTCTGTTCATGCAGTGACATGAAAGTAGAACTGTCTTTTGCATATGCCAGTTGGGCATATAACCGTTTCCGCTTTATGAGATTATTTACTTTATTTATTTAATTGTGCTTGTTATACCAATGTTCCGTGCATAGCTTTGGGGCGCGGTCTGGAGGACCATGCTGATGGCATGGGTTTTGGGGTGCCGAAATCCGAGCTGCCACATAATCTATATCAGTGAGCGGCCAAAGCAACTAGAGTGTAGTACTCTTGAATGAGGCGATCTTCTGCCAGTGACACGGATTCGATTTCAGAAACACGACTGGAGGCCAAATTTCGTAAAATAGTCCGGTCAATTTCAGGATCACAATTAAAAGTATCTCTAGATTTGGAATGAGTATTATGCATAAACCAGAAAGAATTTTATTTTTATATTATTATTATTATTTTAAATAGAAAGATGGTAAGAGTTAAGAGAACAAATATGGGCCTCTAGCTTCCCTTTGTGAAGAGATGTTGAAACTTTGATTTGCAATTTCGTGCTCAAACCTGCAAAAGAATAAAAAATAAAAAATAAAAACAAATCTAACTAAAGGATAAATATTACAATTGTGAAAGGAAAATCTGCTTCCTTGGTAGCGGTGCCACAAACTTGATAGCTCTTTTACTACACCTTGTCTTATCTCCTTACAAATGCACAAGGGACTTGTAGCACATGTAAAGGTATCGATCCTCGGGGAAACTATTTCCTAAAATTCTTTCAACTGCCTCGAAAAATAAATGTTTTGGGTTATAAAACTAAGCTTTAAATTAAAAACTAATGAGTAGTGATTGATATAAACTATTAAAATGAATAAGTTTGGGGTTCTTATCGCAGATTCATAATTCTAATTAACTACCTCCAATTTCTCTGAATTCTATAACTATCTTAAGGCTACAACAACAATAAAAGAAGAATAGAAGATCAGTTTAAGGCAACAATGGCAACATAAACTTCTTTAGTAGGAGAATCGTTAATGAAACTATGGCTCAATAGCAACATAGTCGGGTGATGAAAGTTTAATAATTTCAATCCTAAGGCAACAACAGCAACATAGAAATTGAAATCACAAAAATCGTGAAAACTTGTTAAAACTCATAGACAAATTTTTAAACCCATATTCATCAACCAATTACAATGATGAATTCAGAAAAATACTAATTAATTATTCATACTACTCTTTGCTATAAGCGTTCCCAAACTTAAAAAAAATTTACTACTCATAATTTCTATTAAAGCAAAAGTAATTACAAAAGACATAATTTAAAACTAGAAATTAAAACTAAACTGCTTCACTCTATGGCTTCTAGATCTTAGGTATTTCCTATGATCAAGAGTTCCTAGATCTCTAACTATGGACGTGAGCTCTCGTATTTATAGACACATAAGAGGCATATTACAACTAAATTGGGTATCTTAACTATCCTAGAAAAACTTCTAACTTAGACTGTAGAGTTTACCTTAAACTAAACTTCCTAACACATATCTTTCTTCGCTTAGGATTCTTTCCTGACGTGGAGATCTTTCTTTATTCTGTTTAGCAACATGGTATTGCAGGACTCTTGAATCACGTCTGCATGGCCTTATGATTGCGATTTTGCATGGGTTTGCAAAGACATCGTGAGGGCATCGTAATGGCATTGTGATTGTAAATGAAGTAGCCTTGCTTTCAACTCCTCACATTTGTCTTTCAAACGCTTGTGATTCTTTTCATTCTCTCGTGCTCTCGTGGATCTTCAGTTATTCTATTTCAGTTCTTTCGTTTGCATCGTGAGGTTGTGATTCCTAATCTCTTATATTTTTTATACAATCGTGTGGCTGCAATTGCAGAGGTATTTTATCTCTGTCTTGAGCTGTGATTGAATCGTGGCTTCAGGAGCTCTTTTGCATCTATTCTCCTTTGAACATTTTTTCTTCTGTTGATCTAAATGTCCACTATCAGAGTGTTCTTAGTATTTAGCTGTGGGCTAACAATACTAAAATGAGGGTTTCCAATTGGCAAAATCAGTGGATGATCAAGCCTTTATTAGGTTCCATTGAATCCCTTTTTTATCTTTCGTGATGTTCTTATACACCACATCTCACGGATCTTAAGTCTAAAACATATTAATTTTTGAAATTTGTGCTATTCGAATTCACACGGATCTTACAACTAAGAAAAATGGTTGAGTACAAATTTTAAAAAAAAAATTGTTAGATCCAGTATCCAATCATCTTTAATTGCGATTCCCATATATGATTTCAAAAATTCCCAGATTCAGTATGAAACCAATAAAATTGTCTTAAATTTTTCTAAAGCTATGAATGGTAAAAATGCTTCTGCTTTTCAAAAAGCAAACGAAAAGTAACAAAAATACTAAAATCACTTCCAAATTGGTTTCGAGTTCCATAGTAGCCTCTGATGTAACGTAAAGAGGTTTTCGGCGAATCAATTCAGTCTATTATTAGTTCAACATTTTAATAATAGACTGCTATGGTACATAACAAACGATTGTGGTTTATAGTATATTGACTTTGTTTATTATGGACTGTTTCGATTAATATTAGGTCATTTGTGAAAGATTCAATTGCACCCTATGTTGAATTTATGAACACGCTTATGAGTTTTTTTCAATGGAGCTTAAAATTATTTATACATAGGTAGGAAGGCGAGTTCCTTAATTTAAACTATAAACGAGATTTTCTTATCAAAAAAATTATAAATTCAGAAATCATAAATCCATAAACGAATCGTCTACAAATTACCATTAATTCTTCAATGCGGTCCATGATTGCTCGAAGTGATTTGTACTAAAGACCGAAGCAGGTATTATACATTTCAACAGCCTATTATAGACGGCTAAGCTCATGGTAAACTGAATCGGTCAACCATGAATTGCTTTATGTTGGCCCAGAGACCACTTCGAAAGCAGAAACCAGTTCAGGAGTGATTTAAGTATTTTTTTTATTTTTCATCTCATTTTAGAAAAGCATGGTAGCTTTGAAAGACCTTTAAAGTGAGTTTGACTATTTCATATTGGATTTGAGAATTTATGAAATCACATATAAGAATCGACAATTATTGAAAATTGGATCTGACAAATTGTTCAATTTAATAAGAGTCACTCTCTATGTTAATAACTTATTAAATATACCAAGTTCTTAATCAGATCCGCCATATAAATAAATTTTTTTCCCAAAACCAAGAGCCATCTAAACAAGTACTTAAATGTAGTCAGCAATGTGGCTCTTTAATGCAATAATTAGTCCATTGACCCTTGATTGCTTACAAATATAAATGTATTTGTACCTTTTACTACAAAAAATAAGACTATTAATGGCAGCCATAAAATGCCGTTATTAACAAAAAACTGCCGCTAATACCCTTGTCGCTAATAGTCTTAATAGTTTTTTTGTTAATAGCGGCAGTTTTTTGCCGCTAATAGTATTATTTTTTGTAGTGTTTATTTGCTACCTCGCAATCATGGATTTGCACATGAGAAATTCTTTGAGTGAGACAATGGAGATTGTTTTTAAATCCAACCTTCCACACAACAGGTCTTGATATCATGGTCCCACTATCAGGCGGTTAGATATCGATTCCACATGGAACACGTCCCACAAAGTGACTTGAGAACCATGTTTGATGACTGTGATCCCTTTCACGTTTTTGGGATGTGTGCCACAAGGAATCAAAATCAGAACATCTGTTGGTATGCCCAGAATTTCATGATCTATTTTGTAGAAGATTGGAGCAAAACATAATCTCTAAATCAACTAATTCAAAGCAGTCAATGATTTCACTGTGCAAACTCATAGTAGCTGCAAAAAGGTACCCTAAATATATGTCAAATCGGAAATGGGTCATAGGTTGCACTCGAAGTTGGGAGGGCCTAGTCAAATAGGACACCGGAATGTGCTTAAACAAATTATAAATTGTAAACTACATTATTAAAACCCTAACACATGAATGTGGGAACAACCCCTTTGAACTTGACTATGTATAAACCCCTAAGTACACATGCATACTTACTTCCAGCTAATAAAATGAAAAACAATTGAGATGAATTTGACTATTTATAAATAGTATAGAGGATTTTGTCCTAGTCAATATCAAATTCAAGAGACAGCTGGCCTTAATATTCATAGGTGATTTATAACACTTAGTTACGCCACTTACCATAGCTGTAGGGTTTCATGGGAAAAAGGACTTTCACATGTCCCAGAGTTGAAAATTTTATCTATTTGGTTTTAAAGTGTATTTTTAACTCTTCAAAGGAGGGTATTAAGTATTGAAATGGGGAAATGCATCCGGAGGTAGCCCCTGGGTGGCTGCACCCGAATACCGGATCACATGCCACGTGGCATGTCACACCTAGAAAAACATCCGTTTTGGGTTATTCAGTCACATGGCATGTGATTTAAAAGAAAATTTGCTTTTTTCAACCTTTCATGCGTCTAAGATAAGGTGATCCCCCAAAAAGTTGGTGCATTAAATTTGGTCACTTTTGAGCACATTTTTAGTGGTTAGATATACATTTGATTGGGCCTAATTTTTTACGTCTTATCCGATTAATCTTATTCAAGTTATCGTAGCACACGATCCTCGTGATGTGGGCTACATAACGCCCAACTGATATAGAAGAATAGTCTCCAGCCTCAGTCAAAATTTTACTTATAATTAAGTGATATTTTTCGCCAGCAAAACTTGCTATTCTTGACATTAGATACCCTTCCCGAGCGGTATTCGAATCATTTTTTTGCAATGCATGCAATGTGTAAACCACCATGTGATATGTGTGATCAGGTGCCCATCCAATCCATTTTTCTATTTAAAACAAGCCATATGCCATTTAAAAGTAATGGTATGTTGGATTTATATAGTAGTTGCTACTTTTAATGAATTTGATTACTTGGCTCAGATGATGAAGATAATTTTTAGTCTGAATCATTTGCATGATAGATATTAGATCATGATGTACTTATTCGACGCACATGATGATTCCACATATTCAAAGCTTAAAAAAATGACTCAAACGAATTTCAAGTCACCTACCAATAAGGCTGCTTACCTAATACTAACTCATTCTCTTAAAGGTGACTAACATAAATTTTGGGGGCCTTAATTAAGGAAGCGATATTTACAACCAAAGATTTTACATTCGCAATCAGGTTTTCCCATTAAAGCCATTGACTGTCTAGGATTAGACTATGGAGATATTTTTTTCATGGCAAGCTTCAACACAAAAGATATGAGGTCAAGACCAACCTCTCAGATGGTGAGGTATTAATTCTGTCTGATCATGATCTCAGGGATATCACGAGAAGGGTTCTCGGGTCGCTTTAGGGGATGTGTTCTATGTGCAGTCAACATCTAACCATCCATAGGTGGGCTATGATTTCAAGATCTCTTATATGGGAAGATGGGATGAAAAATGATCTCTATTTGACTGATTTAACACAATCAATTTTTAATACCCGGGTTGCAAATGTAGAATCCTAAGTTATAAATATTTATACCCCTTAATTAAAATGTGTCATGTGTGCAAGCTTCAGCGTTTCATTCTTAATTAAATGCTTATTTATAAAATAATTATTTAATTATCCTAAAGAATTAAACTATTATTACTTTGAAATCTGCAAATTTTTTTAAGAAAGGTCAACTCAAAGTTTAATTTCCATTAAAAAATTATTAGAATGTTTTTCTTTTCATAAAAGAAAGTTACCTTATGAAATCAAAACATTTAAGAAGAAACTAAATATATATTAAGCTAACTACTTCAAAATTATAAGCGTGTTTTCTTAAATTTTTAAAAGCAAGGTCAACTTTCTACAACTTTCCCACGACATTTGTACTATCGCACATTGCTCAAAAAGGAAGAAGGGTACCTCTAATTGCGCCCATGCGTTTGCTAAAAGCGCCCACATCACAGACCCCTTGAAAGCTATTGAATCCTTCGAACAAGATGATGGAGATCGTTTTTTACCCTGATCTTCCACACAATAGATCTTGAGATCACGGCGTACCTATCAAATGGTCAGTTTGTGATTTCACGTGTCACAGATCCCAAAATATGCCCTTGAATCATATGGCACAAATTATGCTCAAACCTGATTTGAGGGCATTTTGTGGGGATATGTGACACATGGAATAAAAAAATGACCGTACGATAGGTGCATGATGATCTCAAGATCTATTATATCGAAGATCAGGGTGAAAAACGATCTCCATCATCTGATTCGAAGGAATAAATGATTTTCAAGACTTGGGCACGTTAATAGGTGCCCAAGGAAGAATTGATTTTTGATATGTGGAACACCATCTAAGCCATGATGTAAAGAACTTTGCTGCCAAAGAATGACATACAACAAGATCTCTAGCATCTGATTTGTGTTAGTCAATCATTCAATCAACATCGAATTAGATGATGGTTTTCAACTACATTGAATCAGATGATTGAGTTCACATTTCATGCCGATCTTTGGCAGAAAAGAGCTTTACATCGTCGCCTCCAAATCAAAGATCTTAGATGGTGTTCCACATGGCACATCTCAAAAATATTAAAGTCTTTCTTTTTAGACGATGTTCCTATGTTCAAATCTTGCGTGCCAATTGTAGCTCCCTTTCTGAAAAGGCGAGAACGATCATATTCACCGTCTAATTTTGGTCCAAAGGTGAAAATTTTCACTGCACCATATTTTGAGCGGCAAATTAAGATATTTGACTTGTAGGGTAGAAAGATCAATTTTTTTTCTTCTAAAGATGTAAAGGATTGGGTGAATCTTTAGAGGTATGGTGTAACTCACGATAACGTGTCACATTTTCGAATCCATTCTCTCATTTTCCATCCTAAGGCTACCCTTAACTCAAGATAGCGTGTCACATTTTCGAATCCATTCTCTCATTTTCCATCCTACGGGTACCTTTAAATATGCCCACAGAATCTTGAAAAGCGCCTACGACAAAAATTATGGATTGCTTTAAATCAGACGATAGAGATTATGTTTCGCTCCAATCATCCACAAAAGGGATGTTGAGGCCATGAACGTATCATCATATGGTCAGTTTCAATTTGACATGGCACAGATTGTCAAAAAGTGACCCTAAAGTCACACTTGAGAGTAATGTGTGACGCATTGCAAGATGAGCTAGTGTGGAGTAAGACAAAGACCCTTTTCCCGGCCTGGCCCAATTATTTTCCCGGCTGGTTCAGAGCTGGTCCATACAATTAGCAACATTGATACAATCTTGCCAGGTGGCAGTTAAATGCAATGTCTCGCACCTTTTCATCTTCATTTGGGTCAAGCAACGATGCTTGTTAGTTTTTTGACCAACTAATACCGATACACCTCGAGTATCAGCCAATACACATCGCGTATTAGCTAATAAGATGTATCGCATCCACCAAATGCTAACTCTCGTCCTTTTTCCTTTGAACTCCAGGACAAGCACTTGGGGAGTTTTTGTCTAAGCCAACCATGTCTACAAAAGTTGTTTGAATCAGATCCATTATTAATTGCCTACAAAAGTTGTTTGAATCAGATCCATTATTAATTGCCTACAAAAGTTGTTTGAATCAGACCCATTATTAATGATGACCTGTTATTTAGTTAGTTAATTAATTAATTAAATTTAATTTAATATGAAAAGTTGGATTTTTTTAATCCAAGGCACAAAGTTGCAGCTATTCGCTGGGCGGAGCATGGCTTTAAAATATTTGCAAAATCAAAGAATTAACTCAAAGACCTAATGAGGTAATTTTGCCTACTTTTTTTTTCTAAGATATAATTTTGCTTACCTGATTATGTATACCAACTAGGTAACGAAATCAAGTTAGCTATCAACTTAGGCTGTGTTTGGCATTGTTCTTTAGGAGAGGAGAAAAGAGCAGCAACTTCTCTTGATTACTTCAAAGAAACATGGGGAGAGAGCAGGATTAGAAGAAGATAAAAGGGATGCTAACTTCTCTTGATTACTTCAAAGAAACGTGGAGAGAGAGCAGGATTAGAAGAAAATAAAAGGGAGGCTGCTCTTTGAAATAGGAAAAACAATCCCCTTTAGGAGAGCATGATTTTTTCATGCTCTTTTAAAGAGGGATGTTTTTCTTTAACGGAGCATGATTTTTTCATGTTTCAAAGAGAAGCCTCCGCTTTTTACTTCCTTGATCCTTCTCTCTCTCCTCATATTCATTTGCAACAATAAAGAACATCAACTGCTCTTTTCTACTCTTCCAAAGAGTAATGCCCAACACAACCTTATATAATGAAAATGGGCATTAGTTCAGTTGGTATGCTCCCTCCATTGTGGGGGAGTAGGTTGTGGGTTCGGTTCCGTCCTCCACACTATTTCCCACCTTTGTCTTTATAAGTTGTGGGTTGGGTTTTCTTGTTAACCCTTACCACTATAGTTTGAGCTCCCTCACGCTGTTTCACAGCTATCACATGTGTATGTGTGTCTACTCCTTGGTTCTTGAGGCCGTCTTGATTGTATGACCATATAAAAAAAAAATTACGTAATAAGGCTTGGGTGGCCCATTTTACGAATATTTTGAAACCATGCCCTTATTGTTATAGCTCTAACTTTGCACCTTGTTTTAGAAAAAGTTAAAAAAAATAAGTAAATAAGAATAAAGGCCCAGGCTCTTAGGTTACGTAATATCTTTTAGCTAGGGCTGTCAGTGGGTCGGGCTTCAGCCGAGTCCAACATAACTCTTATGCCGACCTCAGCACAACCTGGGCCAAATTTTGGCTCAAATAAAAAGCCTGAACCCGAAGGCCTAGAGCAGATTTTGTATTTGGGTCAATGTTCAACCCTAATTTTTATGATAAAAAATAATTGGGCCGACCAAAGCTGGCTTAGACAACCCTGATTATATTAAGAGAAAAGGTTGGGTTGTACTGAATTTAGCTTGGCCGGAACCTAGTTTGGGTCAGGTTTGGGCTAAAACATAAATCCCAAGCCCAAAAGGACTTGGGCCGGCCTGATTCTATATGGCCGGTTTCATGGCAGTTTTTATGCTCCATAAATAATGGGCTGGGCCAGGCCCATTTACAGCCCTGCTTTTAGCCTTGACCAAAAAACTCTAGCTAAAATGCAACTGAAAGTCTCATGTGCCTAAAAAAAAACTAGAAAAAAAAACAAAATCGAACTGCAAAAACTAAAATAATTTTATTTCAGTTAACTGAATATCGAACAGAACCGTAACTGATTCATTTTGGTTGAGGATGAACCGTACTTAAAACCGAAAAAATGGGTATCAGTTGGGTACACCTTGCGGAGACCTAATTACACATTGTATTTTGTTTTACACTTAATAAAAACAAAGCTCAACTCGTGAAAAGCAAACTGGTCCCCAACCTGAATTTGGTCGGAAATTGTGGTCACCACATATACCTCTCACTTTCTATCGTGAATTGAAACAAAGGTTGCCTCCTCTCTCTCTCACCTACATTTAAACCAAAAGTTGTGGTCACAATTCCCATACACTTTTTCACTCTATCAATGAGCCATGTCTCCGTCTCTATTTGCCTCTCAGTGTCGCTCAGCGAGGTGTCCACATGGATTCTTAGTATTCTATGGACTAGTGGTCCTCCTCCTCATTCATACTTGGCATCTGCATTGAACACAAAGGAGCCTTGTTGTGGCTGTAACAAAGAGATTTTGTGTTTTGTCGTGTACCACGTGCCTCCTTCTCCCTAGCCACAGTGGCGGAATCAGGAATATCAAATCAGAATTTTCATATAGACGAAATTTAAATTAATTTAAATTATAAAATATAATTTTTATTAATTTAAATTATATTAAAAAAAAGAAATTTTTAATAATAAAACATTGACAATTTTATATCATTCATTTAAATAAATCAATCTCTGAATTCATTGTTAACTTTAAATAAAATTTCTTTTATGGCAATTGTCCTCACGATTCGTCATGTTCTGGAAGTAATTAACAATTGCATCATTATCGAGATTATCAAATATCTCTTTTAATGTATGTAATCAAACAATTACTCATTAATCCGTCTCTCATTTTATTACGAAGCTTATCCTTTAGAATATGCATAGCAAAAAATGCTCTCTCAACAGTAGCAGTGGCGACTGGAAGAACTAATGCCATAGTTATGAGCAAATAAACCAAATCATATACAACGTGCATGCTTTTTCATCTCTATCAATTTCTTCGCAAGGTCACTAATATCCTTCAAATAAATAAAAAAATTGTTCTAGTGCATGTCCATAATAAACGTCTTAAGCTGACCTCTAAGAACCAATCGATCTGCTTCTAAAATTTCAAGTGGATAAAATTGTGTGAGACGCAAAAACTTTTACTCGTCAAAAGCTAAAAATGAATCTTTTGGATTAAAACAAGCAATACAAAGTAGCAATTCAGTGTTTACTTCAGTAAAATGATTATTAAGTTCTTGATGTTACATATCAATGACAGTATAGAAGGACTCAACCCGATAATGGTATAGATTTGTAATTTTTTAAGCTCTACAACGTGGTCTTCCATGGACTACAAACTCCTTATTCATATTTGAAATAATAATATCCCGCTCATTATAGAATATAGAAACCTAGATGACGATAGAATCTCGTTCATTATCCCTAATTTCATGCAATCTTCGTTTCGTTAATTCAACCAAACGCATGGCATTCACTATGTCCTGATCTTTTCGTTACAACGCCTTCAATAGATCTCGAGTGACTATCAAAATCTCCTTCATTACATGTAGAGTGAATCCAAAGTCAAAAATATATGTGGTATCCAATAGAGAACTTGCTTTAGCTATTTGTTATATAAGCTCACTATCTTCATCGATAAACTCACGTACTTTAATCACGACATGATACATGACAATTAAGTTTAGCAAGATATCTAAATGTGTGCTCCAACGTATTTTACTTGCCCTTTTAAGACTGATTTCTTCATTTTTTCAGATTATTTCTCTCGAAGAAGATCATTGTGTTTGCATGAGCCACCAACCATATTCACTATAAGAGAGACCAATTTGAAGAAGGTTGCAGCTGGTTTGTGATTGTGACAGCCCAAATTTTGATACTCCGAAATTCATGTCATCAGCACGACCCTCAAGGCCGTGCCCCATAAACCTATACGGAACATTGGTATAACCAAGCAACAACGAAGCAAAATAAGGCATGATAACTGAATCGAACTAAATCTCCATGCATTAATGATATATTATAGTAAAAGCTCAAAAGACAGTTTTAATCTCATGTCATTGCATAAGCAGAAGAATCGGCCCGAACTATCGGTGATAAAATAAGGTCACCCCAGATGGTTCGTCAAAAGAATATATCATAGCTTAATTACATTTTCTCATAAGGGCTTGACATTCCAAGCCGTACAATCACGCTCTCAAAATGAATCAAAGTACGCAAGGGTCTCTAGAAGAAGTCCTTAAGAGGGGGCTCCAAATCCTCTTCGGGTACGTAATCTGAATCCTCTGGATCTACGCCTCCAGAAGCAGTAGCAGCCGCAAGCACGGGACCTGTGACATATAGTCTAAGGGTGAGCTACATCCTAGCTCAATAGGAAAACAACAGAATGAACATATAATTTAATTCCTCACATATATTTCATGATATTTAACAGCATGATGTATCAATAAATTAACTGGACAAATAATTTAAATGACTGAAAAGATGCACTAAATGTTACTGTTTCTTTACTTGTTTCATCTGTTCTCAACTTTTCTTATAGAAGACAATGATTCAACCTAAAGACTTAAATCATAACTTAAATATTCTTCAACTTACTATAGAGTCGGGCACCCGATGGAATTCCCTCCATCGTCGTCTAATCAAATAATTTTCATGTCCTTTTTCATTCATTCAATACTACCCAGGTCCCTTTCTCATAGGCGATGGAGTTTAAGTCTCATAATCTCATACTTACATCTCTGGGATGTCCTACTGGTGTACAGATTGGCCGTCGTACCGGTCACGGATATCCTGCCGAGTCAGTCGTGGGTATCCCGCCATGTCGGTGGGGTATTCTCCAAACCTTAAATATCATAGTGTTACTACATATAGTTATTCACCGTGTAATTGTGCTAATTATAGTGATTAGGCCTTATCAATCTCATTAACTTTACTTTGCAGATTCACATGCATCCCTGGGATGTCCAACTCAATGCATCACACAGATGCTCTTATCACATTCACATCTCCTGAAAATGTCACATACTTATTTACTTTATTTTGTGTTCACACACACACACACACACTTAAGATTTACATTTATATGCACAAGTATTCATTTCTATATCACTACATACATGCTCTTGTTCTTAAATTACATGTTCAAGGCATTCCCTACCTCACGTGTTTGAATTTCTAAACATTAAGGTCCAACGCGGTTCTCCATGCTTGCACTCACTTGCTTAACCTACGGTACGTCATAGCATAAGCAAAGCATTAAGAAAGATGTATAAAAGAAGGTACAAGGCACTCTTAGAACCTCAAAATCTAAAATAAAAGCCAACAGAAACTGTCCAAATCGATTGATCGATCTCCAAAATCGATCAATCGAACTCCCAAAATCGATTAATCGATCCTAAATCGATTAATCGATCTCAAATTGATTAATTGAAATTCCAAAATTAATTGATCAATTTCTCAAATCGATCAATCGATTTCCTCAAGCTCTGTTTTTCCAGTCATTGGCAGTGCTCAGACGATTAATCGATTTTCAATCGATTAATCAAAATCTCAAAAATTGATTGATCAATTTTAAATCGATCAATCGGTTTCGGGCATTTTTGTTCAGCTAACTTTCAGGCCAAAATCGATTGATTGATTTTCCAAATCGATCAATCGATTTTGTCAGAAATGCAGCCCTTTGCGGGCATTTCTTCCAACCTTCTTCCTTACCATTTCCATTCTTTTTCTACTTCTTTAACTCATCATTTTCAACCATCTAACCACAACCTTATACTCATTAAAATTATTAAGGAATTTACACCTTAAATCAATCTTTTGATTGATTCTATGGCTTGGTTCAAGTCTAGGGCTTCTAGCTCCGACTCCAATGAATTCCAACGCATCGTATCCGGAGTAATTGCTTAAACTCATCTTTAATTTGAAATCCACCTTAACCTCTCTAGCATTTACTCCAATTCTCACACTCTCTCTCTTCTTAAATCTCTACCAACCAACCATTCAAAGAGAAATAACTTCTCTTTTAGTTATTTAACCTTTTAAACCCATCTTTAGCTTTGGTGTTAAGCACATACACCCAGGATAGGTGTATGTGATCCCTAAACACATCTAACACCATGCACACATGCCTAATAACATCAACCTAGTTGAATGCTAGTAATCGCGTTGACTTTAACTTGGTCAAACCTACGACCAAATCGGGCATGCATCCCGAGGACACTGTTCAACACCTAAAATTCGAGGATGTTACATTCTCCCCACCTTAGAAATTTTCGTCATCGAAAATGTACCCAAAGGCCATCCATGTGGAATACCCACACACATTGACTGTTGTAGTTCATTCATCCTGTATGACTAACAATTATATTTTACAACTATTGGAGGAAATAAGCACAAGTCACAATAATTTGCCAACTTAAAATTTGATTTACATTCTATACAATGGTTACCTGCACTAAAAAAGAAGTATATTCTAAAAAATAATGGCATCCATACAGCGGTTACCCGCACCCAAAAAGAAGTACATTCCCAAAAATAATGGCATCCATGCCAGATAGTTCGATACAGGACATTGTCAACATAATTACAATCCCAAAAAGATAATTACAACGTAAAAAGAAAAGAAAACCACAATGATCGATCAAGCAGTCCCATCCCTGGGCTGGTCTGCGTCTTCCTGCTCGTGAGTACCGGAACCCAATGCACCAGGAGTCCATGTCCGCACTGCTGTGATGCGCTGCTAGTAATCAGTGGGATACATGAACTGCATCGTTTGGTAGAGCAACGCCTCGTGAAAGTCTAGTTTGTGGTCCATGCGAGTGTTGGTCGCCTCCATACGTTGCTGGTGCTCCAACATCTGACTATTGTTCTCCTCCATGAGGGCGAGAACGTCGTCAATGGTACTCGTCACGGGTGCCTGGGATGCTCGCCTCTAGTATGAGCAGATTGGAGCTATAGGTGTGGACTGTGAAGGACCAGTAGGTGACACTGACGGATGCTCCTCAGGTAGTACTGGGTCATGAGGCTGCTCTCCCTCGGCGTGGTCCTGTGGAGGCACAACAGGCTGCGCCCCCTCGGCTGGTGGGTCCTGCTGTGGTGGTGATACATCGCCAACCTGGGTAGGTGCTGGCCCCCCTCAACTGGTAGAGTCTTTGCTAACATCCAATACCTACGGCCCCACGAAGCGATAGAGTAATGCTTCATGTGGTCAGTGGCCTTCCGCTCAGCAGAAGAAATGACATACTCTGGAGCGACAGAGTAGCATTCTAACATGCTTGAAATTAGCCGAGAGTAAGGCATAAGCTCCTTTGGTTTCAAATGCCCTTTCATTAATTTTCCTTTGATAAACCATACCCTCTATGACTAGTTTGGTAGCGTCGAACCAACGGCCGCGGTATGCCGCGTACAAGGCCTGTTGGACCAACTCTACACGCTCAGTACCATGGCACATAGGGTAAATATTACACTTCATTATTGAATCAAGCATCCACATGTAAGGAGGTAAGTCTACCCTCTGTATAGATTGGTCGGATCCTTTGCTTCTGCCAGTCAATTCAGTCATAATTTCTTCAAAAGCAACGTCCTCGCTGAATGGTGGGAAAAGGGTTGTCTTTGGTACGTGGTTGAGATAACACTCTAAGGATTCATGGATATGGCGTCGGGTGAACAGGTAGTGATGACCATCAATCTCGGTCATGACGGTGTTGTCCACTTGACCCGCCTTTAGGTTTTGATAAAATAATCGCACGAGCTAAGGATAGATATACTCGTGTAAGGGTTTTAAAAGGTTTCCGAGACTCGCTTTGAGAAGGTATTGCCGGGCCCATTGGGTTTCACCCTCGACATCGGTATCGGTAAATAATATCGAGTCGATAATATACACATTTTCAAATTCTTTTGCTGCCCACCATTCATTTGGTTGGAGCAAATTTCTGGGCGGTGGGGGTGGTGGCGACGCTTCACGTGATGACGCGTCCATCGAGTAAGACGAATCTGCCGATGATGATGGTGAAGGTGGTGGTGAAGGTGAAGGTGGTGGTGGCGCGGCATTTTTATGCCATATTGGTAGTTTGGAGGTAGCTTTCTTAGAAGCTAACCTTATTTTGGGTGGCGTTATGGGTTTAACTAAGAAAATTCAAAAATCTAGGGCTGTGATAACTTAAATTGAAAGGAAAAATGAAGAACTAGGGTTTGCCGTGAGCGTTCGATCAGAATAGGTAGGGTTTTGATCCGAAATCGATCCGCAAAAGCCCCAAATCTTAATTGGTATGGGAGCTAAATGAGGAAGAAGAGATGACGCCCAAAAGAAAAATCAAACTGAAATTCGAATGGAAAGAAAAAAATCCCAAAACTGTTATATATAGGGAAAAATTGATTGATCGATTTTTAAATTTGTAACTTAACATCAATCTCACAAAATCGATTGATTGATTTCAAAAATCGATTAATCAAATTGAACTCGATTAATCAAAATTTAAGGCTTTTAAATTTCCAAGTTTTGCATCTCACTAGTGTGTGCCAGTCGTTCAATTGAACGAAATCGATTTCCAAAATTGACTAATCGATTAATCGGTTTTGATAGTAAGCAATTTTTTTTTCTGCTTGCCATTTCCCTTTTCTTTCTTCTATTTCCTTGTCAGTGTGCTTTTGGCCTTGTGGAGCATATATCGATCATTATTTCTATGATGCAATCATGATTAAGTCACACATTTCGATCGCACTACGGTGCATTTAGAACTTACATTTGTTCCATTCATTCCTTAAATAAGTTGGCATAAGCACTCAACTTTTGATTACATTAACGGTTCAAATTTAAAAACATACATGAGAAGATACAATTTTGCTCTCAATTCTCAGTAAACAAATTTGGGTATTGTGCCCTCACGTCCGTCTCTCGTTCCCACGTAGCTTCTTTGGCCGGATGATTCTTCCATCGAACAAGTACTATAGGAATCACTTTGGTGCGTAATACTTGCTCCTTGTGATCCAATATCTCCGTCGGTTCCTCTATCATGCTCATATCTTCATGCATTTCCATAGGTTGATCTCCCAAGATATGGGAAGGGTCATTCACATATTTCCTGAGCATAGATACATGGAAAATGTTGTGTACTTGATCGAATCGTGGTGGTAATCCAATGTGATATGCCACCTTGCTTACACAACTCAAAACCTCAAAGGGTCCAAGGTAACGGAGACTCAACTTGCCTCTCTTTCCAAATCTCATAACGCCCTTCATAGGCGATACTTTCACAAACACATGCCCACCAAGGATGTAGTCTATACTCGTTCTCTTGATATCGGCGTAGCTTTTCTGTCTGCTCTGAGCTGACTTAAGTCTTTCTCTGATCATACGGACAATGATTGCGTTATCTTCTAGCAACTCCGGTCCTAAAATAAACTTTTCACCGATTTCTTCCCAATTGATAGGCGATCTACATCGCTTTCCATAAAGAGCTTCGTACGGTGTCATCTCAAAGCTCATTTGAAAGCTATTATTGTATACAAATTTGATCAACGATAGGTGTTGATCCCATGATCCCTGTAGTTCAAGCATACACGCTCTGAGCATATTTTCTATCACTTGGTTTACCCGTTCTGTTTGCCCGTCAGTCTGCGGATGGAAAGTTGAACTAAAGTCTAATCGTGTACCCATGCCTTCTTGAAACTTCTTCCAAAATTTTGAAGTGTATAACGGGTCACGATTAGAGACAATTCTACTAGAAATCCCATGCAGACGTACGATCTCCCTCATATACAACTCCGCGAGTCTTCCTGCTGTATACTTCATGTTATAAGGCAAGAAGTGTGCTGACTTGGTTAGTTGGTCTACGGCTACCCAAATGGTGTTGTATCTCTTTGCTGTACGCGATAGTCCAATAATAAAGTCCATAGAGATTGACTCTCATTTCCACTCTGGTATAGATAGAGCTGTAATAACACAGTAGGATGCCTATGATCAACTTTCACCTGCTGACACGTCAAACACCATGACACGTACTTGGCCATGCCTTGCTTCAAACCTCTCCACTAGTAATTCTTCCTCAAGACTTGATACATTTTAGTGCTATTGGGGTGGATAGCATACTTCAACTTGTGTGCTTCATCAAGGATAGTTTGCCGCAGATCGACAGCATCTGGATGCAAAGATAGCCCTTGAACATTAAGGAACCATCTTCTTTCATTGAAAACTCTGGTTTGATGCCTTCAATCACATCTTGACAAATCCTGATTAACTTTGGGTCTCTCATTTGTAGCTTGTGGATATGCTCAAAGATAAGAGGTCTCACTGATATGTTAGCTAAAAAGGCTCCTGTAGCTTGCACCTCAATATTTGCGTCAAATAATGACAGATCTTCAAATAGTTTCCATCTGTGTATCTTTATGATCAGATTAGCCAACTGAGCTGAACCCTTCTTACTCAAAACATCGACTACTACATTAGCCTTGCTTGGATGATATTGTATGGAGTAATCATAGTCCTTAAGAAACTCCATCCATCTGCGCTGCCTCATATTCAACTCTTTCTGTGTAAACAGGTACTTGAAGCTTTTATAGTCGGTGAAAATTTCAAAGGTCTCACCGTACAGATAGTGTCTCCATATCTTCAACACGAATATGATCGCTGCTAATTCTAGGTCATGTGTCGGATAGTTCTTCTCATTCTCTTTCAACTGTCTCGACTCGTAAGCTATCACCTTCTCGTGTTGGTTGAGCACGCAGGCCAAACCATTATACGAAGCATCACTGTATATTACGAACCCTTCACTACCTGAAGGAATTGCTAACATTGGAGCTGAAGTGAGTCTCATCTTAAGTTCTTGAAAACTCTTTTCGCACACTTCACTCCACTCAAACCTTGCATCCTTCCTTGTAAGTCTCGTAAGAGGTCTCGATATTTTAGAAAATCCCTCTACAAAACATCGATAGTAGCCAGCTAGACCAAGGAAACTACGGACGTCGGTTACCATCTTTGGTTGTTCCCAGTTTACCACTACTTCAATCTTCACCAAATCTATTGTGACACCTTTCTTTGAGACAACATGTCCCAAAAAGCTAACTTCTTCCAACCAAAACTTGCACTTACTAAGTTTGGAATATAATTGGTGTTCACGTAAAGTTTGTAGAGTAACTCTCAAGTATTCTTCATACTCCTTTGATTTGGAATATATCAGGATGCCGTTAATAAATACTACGACGTAAGAGTCCAGGTGTGGTTTAAACACCCGATCCATCAAATCCATGAACGACGCCAGTGCATTTATCAAACCAAACGGCATCACTAAGAACTCATAGTGTCCGTACTGTGTCCTGAATGTTGTCTTCTCGATGTCCTCTGCCTTGACTCTCAACTGATGGTATCCAGATCTCAGATCGATCTTGGAAAAATATCTTGCTCCTTATAGTTGATCGAATAAGTCATCAATTCTAGGCAACAGATATTGATTCTTGATGGTTAGCTTGTTTAACTAGCAATAGTTAATGCACATTCATATTGACCCATCCTTCTTCTTTACAAATAAGATCGGTGCTCCCTATGGAGACACGCTCAGCCTCACAAACACCTTATCCATCAGTTCTTGCAACTGCACCTTCAATTCTTTCAACTCAGCAGGAGCCATCCTATATGGTGCTTTGGAAACAGACCCCGTTCCAGGTGCAAAGTCGATAGCAAACTCTACCTCTCTATCTGGAGGTATTCCTGGTAATTCCTCCGAAAATACATCTTCAAATTCTCGTACAACTGCTATCTCTGAGGTGATGTTCTTCCCTTCCTTATCTTCCTTTAAGAATGCCAAGTAACCACTTCACACCTTTCTGATTAAACGCTTGGCCCTGACTGCAGAGATAAGTGGCATAAACGTCGATCTCTCTCCTTAAAATCGGAATGATCTCCTCTTAGGTCAGAATACAACAACCTTGTTCTTACAATCTACCATCGCGTAGTGCTGTGACAACCAATCCATGCCAAGGATCACGCCGAATCCTTACATGTCTAACAAAATCAAATTCGCCAGTAGTTCAAAGTCATTTCCATCCCTAATGGTCACTATCACTGATATACAAACCCTTTCCGTATCAACCGATTTTCCAGTCGAATTCGATACCATTAAGACGAAATCCAATGTTTCCAGGTTGACCTTCATCTTCTTTGCAAAACGGGGAGTAGTAAATGAGTGGGTAGACCCCGGGTCCACCAACACTCTAGCCTCATAAGCTACATCACTTCCCCTTTCGTATAATTGTAAGGTACCTATATCATATATTTACATATACAGAACACCCTATATATATCAAAATTTATGGAAGAGAATCAATCTATTCTACTCCTTACATGAATGCACCTTCTCTATCTAAAACTTTTAAGAATTGAAATTCTTTATGTAAAAGAAATCTCACCTTGGATCACGTTGGTGGTATTGTGTGCTTCCTGAGCTGTAATTGCGTAAGCTCTTCCCTGTACGACTGATTTCCTCGCTTGTAGCGATCGTGGAATTGAAACAGAAGCCGGCCTCTCCTTAGCCGTCTAAGGGCAATCTCGGATGATGTGGCCTTCCTTTCCACATTTATAGCAACCCCGAGTACCTCTCCTGCAATCTGTCATCTTATGAGACTTGCCACACTTGGCACAAGTCTCTGCTATAGTCGACGCTGCTCATGAGAAACCCTGTGTAATTGCTGCTCCTGTGGTGGTAGTAGGGCTATCATATTTGATCGGCCTCCCTGACGCAAGCACTGGTAATCTCTGATAGTTTATCTTCTACATCGATCTCACATACCCTGTTTGGAACGGTTGCCTCTGAATAGGCAGTACGAATCTTGACTTTTTGTTCATCGACTCGTAGTTCCCAACTTTACCTTGATCCGTTCTTCCTCTTCCCTGCTGATCTCTTCTCTAATTTTATCTTCATTGTCCTCCTCAATCACTAAGGCTTTGCCTCCCTCCATAGGTTTTCAACTCAAAAGCCTCTACTTTCCCCCTAATGTCCGACCTCAAGCTGCGCTGTAGTCGTTTTGCTTTCATTAGATCTGTGACTACATAATCAGGAGCAAAGTGGGCAAGCCGCATAAATTCAACCCCATACTCCCTAATTGCCATTCTTCCCTATTGAAGCTGTAAGAACTTCACTTCCATCTGATTTCGTATAACCTCAGGGAAATACTGTTTGTTGAATTCTTCTACGAATTCCTCCCACATCCAGGGCAATCCTGGGGTCTCCTGAGCCCTAGTCCTAGAAATGGACTTCCACCAAGGGCCTGCCTCCCCATCAAGCATGTAAGCTGGCCATCTGACACTCTCGTCCTTCATTCATGTGAGCACGCTAAAAACCTTTTCTATCTCACTCAGCCAATTATTCGCAGCTATTAGCTCAGCTTGCCCTGAAAAGTTAGGAGGACACATCCTCCTAAACTCCGTAAATGCTGAGGGCACTGGCTGCGTAGGACCTACTGGAGGTGTAGGTGTCTGATGTTGCTCAGGGTGTTGTGAGCTGCCAGGGACGCTGCTTGTCGAGCCATGACAACTGCCATAGTTTCCATAGTATGCATCATCCACTGATGCTCTTCTCTCTCCTTATTTCTTTCTCTTGTTCTTTCTTGTTCTCTCTGCTCTCTATCCTGACGGTCTCTTTCTCGGCTCTCTTCCTGATCTTGGCCCTCTTGGCCACTACTTCTTGAAGCCCCTCTGCTTCCCATTGGCACTCTATTCATAGCCGAGATGTAATCATTTCTACTATGTAAGTTTCTATCATGACCGCTCCTGAGTCGACCTCTTCCTCTAGAAGACATAACGGTCTGTACATGAAACCAAAGTTTCATTAGAAGAAGTCCCTATGCTCTGACAAAACAAGAATTGTCAGAATTTCTAAAAGAAACTGCTTTGATAACAACTGTGACAGTCCGGATTTCGGCACCCCAAAACCCGTGCTATCAGCACGACCCTCAAGGCCATGCCCCATAAACCTGCACAGAACATTGGTATAACCAAGTAACAACAAAGCAAAATAAAGCATGAGAACTGAATCGAACTAAATCTCCATGCATTAATGATATATTATAGTAAAAGCTCAAAGGACAGTTCTAATCCCATGCCACTGCATAAGCAGAAGAACCAGCCCGAACCATCGGTGATAAAACAAGGTCACCCCAGATGGTTCACTAAAAGAATATATCATAGATTAATTATATTTTCTCAAAAGGGCTTGACATATCAAGCCGTACAATCACGCTATCAAAATGAATCAAAGTACGCAGGGGTCTTTAGAAGAAGTCCTCAGGAGGGGGCTCCAAATCCTCTTCGGGTACGTAATCCGAGTCCTCCGAATCTACGCCGCCAAAAGCAGTAGCAGCCGCAAGCACGGGACCTGTGACGTATAGTCTAAAGGGTGAGCTACATCCTAGCTCAATAGGAAAACAACAGAATGAACATATAATTTAATTCCTCACATATATTCCATGATATTTAATGGTATGATGTATCAATGAATTAACTGGAAAAGTAGTTTAAATGACTGAAAAGATGCACCAAATGTTACTGTTTCTTTACTTGTTTCATCTGTTCTCAACTTTTCTTATAGAAGACAATGATTCGACCTAAAGACTTAAATCATAACTTAAATATTCCCTAACTTACTATAAAGTCGGGTGCCCGATGGAATACTCTCCATTGTCGTCTAATCAGACTATTTTCATATTCTTTTTCATTCATTCAATACTACTCAGGTCCCTTTCTCATAGGCGACGGGGTTTAAGTCTCATAAGCTCATACTTACATCCCTCGGATGTCCTACTGGTGTACGGATTGGCCACCGTACCGGTCATGGATATCCTGTCGAGTCAGTCGTGGGTATCCCGCTACGTTGGTGGGGTATTCTCTAAACCTTAAATATCATAGTGCACTATATATAGTTATTCATTATGTGATTGTGCTAATTATAGTATATTAGGTCTTATCAATCTCATTAACTTTGCTTTACAGATTCATATACATCCCTAGGATGTCCAACTCAATGCATCACATAGATGCTCTTATCACATTCACAACCCCTGGGGACGTCACATACTTATTTACTTTATTTTGTGTTCACACACACACATACTTAAGATTCATATTTATATGCACAAGTATTCATTTCTATATCACTACATACATGCTCTTGTTCTTAAATTACATGCTTAAGGCGTTCCCTACCTCACGTGTTTGAATCTCCAAGTATCAAGGTCCAATGCGGTTCCCCATGCTTGCACTCACTTGCTTCACCTACGGTACGTCATAGCATAAGCAAAGCATCAAGAAAGATGCATAAAAGAAGGTACAAGACCCTCCTAGAACCTCAAAGTCTAAAACAAAAGCTAACAGAAACTGTCCAAATCGATTAATCGATCTCCAAAATTGATCAATCGAACTCCCAAAATCGATTAATTGATCCCAAATCGATTAATCAAAATTTCAAAATCGATTGATCAATTTTTCAAATCAATCAATCGGTTTCCTCAAGCTCTGTTTTTCCAGTCATTGGGAGTGCTCAGACGATTAATCGATTTTCAATCGATTAATTGAAATCTCAAAAATCGATTGATCGATTTTAAATCGATCAATTGGTTTTGGGCATTTTTGTTCAGCTAACTTCCAAGCCAAAATCGATCAATCAATTTGGTCAGAAATGCAGCCCTTTACAGGCATTTCTTCCAACCTTCTTCCTTACCATTTCCATTCTTTTTCTACTTCTTTAACTCATCATTTTCAACCATCTAACCATAACCTTATACTCATTAAAATTATTAAGGAATTCATACCTTAAATCAATATTTTGATTGATTCTATGGCTTGGTTCAAGTCTGGGGTTCTAGCTCCGACTCCAATGAATTTCAACGCGTCATATCCGGAGTAATTGCTCAAACTCGTCTTTAATTTGAAATTCACCTTAACCTCTCTAGCATTTACTCCAATTCTCACTCTCTCTCTCTTCATAAATCTCTACCAACCAACCAGTCAAAGAGAAATAACTTCTCTTTTAGTTATTTAACCTTTTAAACCCTTCTTTAGCTTTGGTGTTAAGCACATACACCCAGGATAGGTGTATGTGATCCCTAAACACATCTAACACCACACGCACATACCTAATAACATCAACCTAGTTGAATGCTAGTAATCGCGTTGACTTTCACTTGGTCAAACCTACGACCAAATCGAGCACACATCCCGAGGACACTGTTCAACGCCTAAAATTCGGAGATGTTATAGTGATTTTGTGCAATAGTGATAATTGTTAACTGAAGTTTATGTGTAAAACAATGGATATAAAATACAAATTCATTTTCTTTCAAAAAAAGCGCGTTGAGGCCATTGAATTCACCTTGCATGTTACTTGCGCCATTTTATCCTTGAGTATGCATTCTTGTAATACTCAAGTTATGCTTGAAAAGCAGTTCTTCAATTCCTTTCTTAAGTGATATAGCCGAGGTTTCTAGAACATGTACAAATCCTATGATACGCTCAACTATATAACCTCGCCTATCTACATAATGTACTGTAACAACCATCTGCTCTTTGATAGATATATCACGAGACTTATTAACTAACAATGAGAAGAAAGTGTCTTTAAGATTATGAACAATCTCTTTTTTAACTCTTATAGTTTTCATTACACATACTGGAACAATCTCTTTTTGAATCTTAGGTGATGTTAACTGTAAATTTTTGAGAGCATTGTTTATCACAACTCTCTCAATCTCTTCATTATGATTGGAAAGAAAATTCAGCAGTTGGCGAAAGTTTCCTTTATTTATTGAATCCTTTGATTCATCATGGCCACAAAAAGCTGATTAGTCACATAATTTACTATTTTATCACCCTTAACTTAGTGATGTTAGACCCCAGTTTGCTACTAACAAGTTAATGATGTGTAGATATTAAAGATAAGCAATAAAATAAAGTCAAAGTGTTAATATTAAAGATAAGCTGTTGTTGAAGAAGAGAATAAGAAATCGTAAGAGACGTTCAAGAAGCTGAAGCAATTGGAAAAGAAAGGCGATCGTTTGTAAATAGAAATCATTCCATTGGAAGCTGTGCTGAAAGATAAAAAATCATGATTTATGATTTCCCAGAGAAAGAAAGCTTGTGCTGCTGCTGCTTATGTGAAGGTCTACACCGCCATGCATATCTTTATAAGTCTTCTATAATTAGAAGTATGGTAGATCACAAATTTGAGAAGATTGGTGAAGAGGAATCCTAGAAAACTTTATTGCTGAAAATAAGGAACAGATTTAAAGCGCATCAGCTATCTAAAGCAAAGGAAAAATAAAGTTAGAATTGGAGTTAAAGTAGGAATCTTTTATTTTTAGTAGTTTCTTTTATTAGAATTACATCACTGCAAACCGACTTCTTATGATCTATAAATAAGAGAGCCCAGTAGAAGAATTCTTTATCAAAGAAATTCTCAGCATCAATTGATGACTGATGTTGGGTTTTTTTTCGATCAAATTTAGAATAGATTAGTTTAGCTTTTCAAGGTTCCTCATTCACAATTGACGACTGGGATTGAGAGCTGGAAGATTAGAGTAGATATCTGTAGTTTCTCAGAAGCAATTTACGCTTGCAGCTGAGGGGTGAAAGATATAATTTTTATTACTTTATAGTTTAGATTTATTTTTATTGTAATTTACTGCTTTGTAAACATCTTCAAGTTTTGATTGAATTGACGACTCAGATTGAGATTTGCAGATTAGTGTAACGACATTTTATTTTCCATCTTCAATTTTTTAGAATTTGATTGACGCCCAAGTTTTAGGAGATTATTGATTAGATTAAATCTGTATTGATAGGATTCTAATTTTGATTGACGTTCAATGCTAGGAGACTTGATATATGGTGTAACGGTATTTTAATTTCATAAATATTCGAGAACAGAAGGAAACTGATCGACGACCAGAATCCAGAAGTTTGAAGATTAGGATTTATTTTCTGTAATTAGTTTAAGAAACCATTCTTTTATTCATATTTCTCAAGTAGTTTACGATCTTAAAAAATAAATATAAGTTTTCAAAAAATCAATAAATATGTAAATCACTTCCTCGTGGGAACAATCCTATGCTAGTATTACAATTTCTATTGTGCACTTGCAATAGGTTAAGCCTTAATTAGAACAACATAAATATTAAGAACAAGATTTTGATGCCGTTGCCGAGGAAGCGAATTTTACTTTGAATTTTTGTTTTTAGAAAACAAGTATTTATCTCTCTTTTTATATTTCTTTATATTTTTATTTTTCTCAATCACTTCCTAAGCTTTTGCTGATTTATTTAGAGCAACGAATGAAAGGTTTCAAAACTTCTGCTGGCCATGGAAACTAGAGGCTCAGATTTGTTTCTTTCTCGGCTTTCAAAAAAAAAAAAAAAAAATATATATATATATATATATATATATATATAATAAATTTAGGAATAAAATATCTAAGATGCAAGGCCATGATGAAATATTTTGGCTAAGTCTTAATATGACTTATCCCCCAATTGAATTCCCAACTACACCTTGGTATCCAGCCACATTGGAGACAGCGCAGGCCTTTGCCTCTCAGTGGGGAAGTATTGAGAATTCTTATAATTCTCAGTGGGACAACCCTTATGGCTTCCCAAGGGTAACTCAACAAGAATTATCTGAATTCCCAACAGTCATATAGCCCATACCAATCTTTGTGCAACAGTCATATCCTCAAAATAGAAACATTGGTGCCACTATCATTCAAATCCTCTAGGACTTGCAACAACATGCACACCATCGCTCTAAGGAATTAGCCTAGTTGTCTCAGATCTCCCAAAACTTACACTCTTATACACAGTCCATTACAAATCTAAAAACCAAAATCGGGCAATCAACCTTGAAGTGGGAGGAAAAAGAGTGTAACCAAGCGAGCTCGCAGACACTAATTCCCACAGTTCAAGCTGTCCAGACCTTAAGGAGTGTCCGGACTATTGACAATGGAGTAGAGATGCCTATACCAGTAATTGTCCTTATGACCAAAGAGAAGGAGAGTGAAGTCAAAGAAGAGACTCTCCCGCAAGAGAAAAAAACAAAAAATAGAAAATAAAAAATAAAAAAAGGTAAAAAATAATGAGGATGGCACACCTAAATCTATAACCGAGGTACCCTATGTGCCAAAGTTACCATTTCTAAACGCTTTTGGTGCACCATCCCCTTTTGATAAAAATCTTAAAAAATTAGAAGAAATTACTGAAATCTTCAAAGAAGTGAAGATCAATTTACCCCTCTTGGAGGCAATTAAACAGGTCCCAGCCTATGCACGATTCCTAAAAGAGATCTGTACGTAGAAATGGAAATGATAAAATAATGTCTCGCAAAAAGTTTTCTTGACGGAGCAAGTAAGCTCCGTCTTGTAAGCTAGAACACTGCCCAAGCTTAAGGATCCTGGGGTGCCTACAATTCCATATATCATAGGCAATCATGCAATAAATAAAGCACTTCTGGATTTGGGAGCCAATGTAAATCTACTGCCATATTCTGTTTACAAAAAATTGGGATTGAGAGATATGAGGCCTACTTTGGTAACTCTTCAGTTAGCCGATAGATAAGAAAGAAGGCCTGTAGGAATTATTGAAGATGCAATGATTGGGGTCGACAAATTTATTTTTCCTGTCAATTTCCTAGTGTTAGACATGGAACCAAGTTCGAAATCTCCAACGCAAATTCCTGTTATACTCGGTAGACCATTCTTGGCCATGACCAATACTTGCATAAACTGTAAAATCGGGGTAATGAAAGTTTCTTTTGGAGATATATGAATTCAATTAAATGTTTTCTCGGTAGCCAACCAAATGACTTCAATAGACGACGAGGAAGGATTCAGTATAGATGAAATTAAAGAATTGGTAGAAGAAGCATTACCGCTAGTCTTATCAAAGGATGCACTTAAGACTACATTATGGTATATAGACTTGGAAGAACTAGACCACTAACTAAAGGAGGTGACTTATCTGTTGGACATTTTTATCTGTGAACTCTAGTCTAAAACTTGGAAGCCATGGATAAAAGCTTTACCCGTTACTTCTAATGAACCATTACAACCATCTATCCAAAGAGCACCATCCTTGGATTTGAAACTACTTCCTGATACCCTTAAATACGCTTTCCTTGGGCCTAATGAAACTCTCCCAGTAATCATTTTCTCTGCTCTTAACAGGGAATAAGAGAGTAGGTTGTTGGCCACACTTGTGAAGTATAAGCGTGAAATAGGGTGGACTGTCACTGAACTTAAAGGGCTTGACCCCTCGATATTTATGCATCGTATTCATTTGGAGGGCAATGCCAAAACTTCACGAGAAAGCCAACGGCGATTAAATCCAAATATGAGGGGAGTTTTTCAAAAGGAAATCATAAAACTACTAGATGTAGGTATTATTTACCCAATTTCTGACAGTGAATGGGTGAGTCCCATCCAGGTAGTCCCAAAGAAATCTGGGATTAATGTAAAAGAAACTGCAGCCAGTGAGTTGGTACCATTACGCGAAATCGCGGGGTGACGTGTATGCATTGACTACTGGAAGCTTAACTCAATGGCTCGCAAAGATCATTTTCCATTGCCCTTCATCGGCCAAATTTTGGAAAAACTTACAGGTCAGGAGTATTTTTGCTTTCTAGATGGATATTCAAGGTATAATCAAGTTTCAATCTATCCGAAAGACTAAGAAAAGACTACCTTCACGTGTCCTTTTGAAACTTTTACTTACCGTCGCATGCCCTTTGGGTTATGTAATGCTCCAGCAACATTCCAACGATGCATGGTGGCAATCCTTTTTTACATGATAGATAGGTTTTTTGAGGTATTCATGGATGATTTTTCGGTATTTAGCCAAACTTTCGATTCTTGTCTTTATCATCTTGCCCTCATCTTAGAAAGATGCGACGAAAGTAATTTAGTGCTAAGTTGGGAGAAGAGTCATTTTATGGTTCAAGAAGGTATAGTCTTAGGTCATATTTTCTCTAAAAGAGGAATAGAAGTTGACAAGACTAAAATTAATGTAATAGCAAACCTACTACCACCAATTTCGGTACGGCAGATTCGATCTTTCCTTGGCCATGTCGGCTTTTATCGCCGCTTTATCAAAAATTTCTCTAAAATCTCAAGACCTCTATGCCATCTATTAGCAAATGATGTACCTTTTGACTTCGACAATGCCTGTCTTAATGCATTTAACAAGCGTAAGGCACTTCTTTCATCTGCGCCAATCATCCAACCTCCCAACTACTCCCTACCTTTTGAAGTAATGTGCGATGCTTCTGATTACGCAATAGGTGTTGTCTTAGGATAGCGGAAAAATAAGATCCCTCATGTAATTTATTATGTGAGTCGTTCCTTGATTGAAGCTCAGGTTAACTATACCACCAATGAGAAGGAGTTTCTTGCTGTCATCTTTGGTATAAATAAATTTCGACCGTACCTATTGGGATCAAAGATCTTCATCTTCTCTGATCATTATGCACTGAAATACCTATTGTCTAAAAAGGATGCCAAGCCGAGACTAATCAGGTGGATCCTTCTTTTGTAGGAATTCAACTTCGAAATTAAGGATAAGAAGGGAGTTGAAAATGTGGTGGTTGATCATCTATTCAGAATAGAATTGCCTGAAACCATCAGTAAAGAATCTCTGCACAATACCTTTCCAGATGAGCAACTTTTTGCCATCCAAGCAACAGTACCATGGTATGCCAATATCATGAATTATTTGGCAACAGGTAAGATTCCCCCGACCTGGTCCAATCAGGACAGGTATATTTTCTTTTCTAACGTAAAATACTATATTTGGGAGGATCCTGACCTATTTAAAATATGCTCAGACCAAATAATTAGAAAATGTGTGCCCGATATTGATACCCACAATATTCTATAGGTTTTTCATACATATGCTTATGGGGGCCACTTCGGTTGTAGGAAAACAACTGTCAAAGTACTGCAATCGGAATTTTATTGGCCATCGTTATTTAAGGATGCCCAGAATTTTTTTCAGGCTTGCGATTGGTGCCAAAAGTCAGGAGCCATGTCCCGAAGGAACATGATGCCCCTCCAACTAATTTTGGTCGTAGAATCCTTTGATGTGTGGGGCATAGATTTCATGGGCCCCTTTCCACCTTTGTTCAGATTCATATACATACTTGTAGCCTTTGACTATGTATCAAAATGGGTATAAGTAACAGCTACACGAACAAATGACCATAAGGTGGTAATCTCTTTCATGAGGCAAAATATATTTGTACGATTTTGAACCCCACAAGCTATTATAAGTGATGGAGGAAGCCATTTTTGCATAAGATATTTTGAGAACTTACTCAAGAAATACGACGTGACTCATAAAATTGCAACCCCCTATCACCCGCAAACTAGTGGGCAAGTTGAGATTTTCAACTGAGAAATAAAGAAGATCTTGGAAAGAACTTTTCGACCTAATAGAAAAGACTGGTCCCAGAGACTGAATGATGCCTTGTGGGCATACAAGACGGCCTATAAAACACCCATTGGCATGACTCCCTATAGGTCGGTATATGGAAGAGCCTGTCATTTACCTGTGGAATTAGAATATAGAGCTTTATGGGCCATCAAAGTATTGAATTTCAAGCTGAATGCATCTAGGGAATAACGAAAACTTGAACTCAATGAGCTAGAGGAAATTCGCCATGATGCTTATCAAAATGCTCGAATTTACAAGGCCAAAACCAAAGCTTTTCATGATAAGTACATTCTGAGAAAGAGGTTTGAGCCGGGCCAACAAGTTTGGTTATATAATTCGAGGTTAAAACTATTCACATGGAAACTACAAAGTCGTTGGGACCGACCCTATAATGTTATGGAAGCATTCCCCCATGGGGCTATAACCATTCATGATCCCAAAGACAATAGTATCTTCAAGGTTAATGGGCATATACTCAAACTGATGATATCTTTAGAAGAAAAAGGAACAGTGACCACAATGTCACTAAAAGACCCGGAGTATGACTGATATGCTCCCGGGCACTGCCGAGTTACCGACTCATCCATAGGAAATTTGTGTTTATTATTTGTACAATAGTAGGTATGTCTACGCATTCTGTGATTCATCGAATCGTAGTGATTATGATTTCTTATAGCTTGAGCATTTTCCCATGAACAATCATGGTGACTACAATTGTTAAGAGAACGTTTCGTTCAGGCCGCATATTTTATTATCAGATAGGCACAACCTCTGATACCAAAGGTGTCACCTCAATTCACGCCGCATAGACACATCTCTTAGTATTTAATAGAACTACCAACCGGTTCACAGTATTCAACGCCAACCCATAACGTCCATTTATGGCAACTTTTCAAATTCTCGACTTGGATTGATTATAAATAGGCAAGTTACCGCTTGGTCAATTCATTCCATTCCATTCGCCTTCTTCCACAACCAATACTCTTGCCATGACTAAACCACCAAGTTGGTCTGAGATCGCTGACGAATTTGAATGGCTCCTCCATCGAGCAGCCGAAGCGAGCTTTGGACTCCTTGAGGAAAGAGGGCAGCTAATTGATGAATTCCTATCCCTCCTCCCCATTCCGACTGCCAACTCACCACCTCCATCTCCCAAACGTCATAAATTCTCTTCGCCTCGTACACCTCATCTCCCACTGCCACCTCCTCCATCTTCTTAAACCGCCATTTTCCCTCTTCTATTGGATGCAGCCATCCAGGGGAGGTTAATCATCTTCTTAGGGCAACAAATTTTGGTTAGAAGCCATGGACCGATCTTTATCGAAGATATCTTTTTCTCTTGAACGTTGCTTCCAGTGTCTTAGATAGTGTGTGTCTAGATTTTTCCTAAGTTTATACTCTTCATGTAATTAAATTTTAATTTTCTAGTACTTTCTATCTATATTTTTCTTTCTATATCATTGTAAATATTCCATGATTATATGAAATTTTTTTTTGACAAACTTTCTAATGTAGTTACTAATTTTTCTTTCCTATTTTTGTTATTTGTGATATGAGATTAAGCCGGATGTATTTTTCTTGAAGTTTGGGAGAAATTCTTATGACAAGATTTTTACACTCGGTGCAATATCAGCAATTTTAAGTAATTTACAGTAAAATTCTGACTATATTCCTTATTTTTTGTGCTAATGAGGGCATTGTCCAGTTTAAGTTTGGGGGAGATATACAACTTTTGTATATATTAGTTTAATTTTGTAAGTAACACTTTATTTTTGCATTACTTTTAGCATTTTTTTTGCAGGAGAAATTTTTCTGTTTTAGTTTTTTAAAGTTTTTTGTTTAGAATTTTTTATTATTTAAACATCACATGTGAATATGATAGACAAAAAAAATACGATGTCAAATAACCCAACGATACATCGTAATAGAAGTTCAACAATAAGAAAATAGAACAATTACAATTCATGTTTTTGCTCTTTGAACACTGGATCAGATTGAATGTTTGAAATGATAGATTGATCTGAACTGCAATATATAGACTATAGTTTCAAAATTATATAACCAGTGAGCTTTAGAGACTAACTTTTCCTCTTCTATTCAGAGAGAAAGACTACTTTTATTCAAATTTAAATTTTCTTAATTTTTTGACTGTTTTAAATGAAATCTCATATTGTTGAAAAAATTGAATCAAAATATTATGTGTTTATGATGATATGTTTCTTTTAGAATTGTCTATTAAATGTATCAAAACAATATGACATCTATGCTAGTAAATCATAAAAATGATTAAAGGCCATCTTTTATTTTACCAGAGCCAAAAAGCTAAAATCTCATAAAATATTTATCCTTTGAATCCATATTAGAAGCCTAAATCGAATTTATTTGTATCAAAATTATATAGATCCTTAACCATATGTACTACCCAAAGCTTTCAACCTTTGACCCTTATAATTTTCTGAGAATTTAGAATGTAAAAGAAAGGAAGAAGAGGGAGTGAAAGGAGTAAAAGTTACCAGATAAGGGACCTGCCGAAAAAGGGAACAACTGAGAAGAAATTATTTTGAAAAATAAAATATGGAAAAAGAAATGAAAAATCGTAAAAGGCGATTCTAAATCAAGAAAATGGGATTTTACATAAACAAGAATTAGAAAAATGGGAAGAAGTTATCCAACTTTTTAGATACTTACTGATACTGAAATAAAGAAAGAAGAAGAAAAGATAGAAGGAAGAACTAAATTCTCAGAAATATTTTAAATCCTATCTACCTTTCTTTGAAATCTTCTGAAAACTAAAGCCCCATTACAAGCTAAAGGAAAAACCTTTTTGATTTATGATTTACAAAAGCATGAGTCTAATAGAGATATATCCAAGAGATACTATGAATGAATATGAAATCATATGAACAGAATTGATTATCCATTCCATGAGATTAATGATCTTTAGTCAATTGTCCTTTGAATTCTTTAAAAGATATATCGTATTGAGAGAACCCAAAATTTTTGATATTTTTTTAGAGTATGCCAATGGTGAGAGTTTGGATGAAAATATTTTCTAAATCTGCATTTTAGAAAAATTTATGATGAATAAACTTTTCACTAGTACGCACACACTCCACGCTATACTGAATTAAAATTGCTGAGTTCTGATTAAGGATAACTGTTAGGATGGCAAGTGGTAGTTAATGGGATCCTATCTTTGAAAATCATAATAACCATATGATGATTAATTTAGCTAGTGTATAAAATTAGAGTAGATTTTTAATTTCTTATTTATTTTGAAAATTTTAAAAATTCAAAAATATTTGAAGTTTATAGGTAATTTCGTTGAAAACCTCCAGGATACTATAACTCCTCCACTAGAGATCACCTAAGGGTTTAAAGGCTCGTTGCATCTGTTAAATGCAATCGTATTCCCTACGAAAGTGGTATTTAAATTCTTAGTTTAGGATATTTTAGTTTTCCTTATTTGCTAGAGGCTAGAAAAGCTTAAGTTTGGGAGTGTGATCAGTCACATAATTTATCATTTTATCGCCCTTAACTTAGTGATGCTAGACCTCAGTTTGCTACTAACAAGTTAATGATATGCTAATATTAAAAATAAGCAGCAAAATACAGTCAAAATATTAATATTTATCAAAGTAAACTCAAAAAGCAGTAAGAAAGATGATTGAAAGAAAAAGACGATTTGTCATATGCTAAAAGCTAGAAAATCGTAAAAGACAATTGAGCGTTGTTACTGAAGAAGAGAATAAGATATAATTTTTATCGTTGTTACTGAAGAAGAGAATAAGATATAATTTTTATTTCTTTCTAGTTTAGATTTATTTTTATTGTAATTTATTGCTTTGTAAACATCTTCAAGCTTTGATTTGAATTGACAACTTAGATTGAGATTTGCAGATTAGTGTAACGACATTTTATTTTCCATCTTCAATTTTCTAGAATTTGATTGACGCCCAAGTTTGAGAAGATTGTTAATTAGATTATATCTATATTGATAGGATTCTAGTTTTGATTGACGACCAATGCTAGGAGACTTGATATATGGTATTACGGTATTTTAATTTCATAAATATCTGAGAACAGAAGGAAACTGACCGAGGACCATAATCCAAAAGTTTAAAGATTAGGATTTATTTTTTGCAATTAGTGTGCAACCGTGGGATTTTTGATGATCCCATCACGGTAATGCGCTCACTAACGAAAATATAGAATCGCCACCCGGAGCTTTTGGTGTCCCAAGAAACCTAGATTATTTTTATAAGCACTAAAGTGCCACAAATATGACTCTGAATCTGGTCCATACTAAAGGTTCTTGGGTAGGAGTTTCGGTTATCGATTGGGAAGGTGTTAGGCACCCAATCAACCCTCTTAATACGGTCTCTACTTATGGCCAAAATAAAAATAATATAAAAGAAAAAAAAAATGCTTTCTCTTACCCAAAGGGGCTTAAAATCCTATTTGTGCCCCTCCATTCCTACCGAAAATTCAGCAGCGTAACGGCACAAATGGGAGGATGTAGGAATGACCAAGAAGGTTAAGGAATAGAGGGGAGAGTCGGAGCTCTCGGGCCCTTGTTGCACCATTGAGGAGCCTTACGTAGTCTTGCTTTGATGAGCTTTTGAAGGCTTGAATGGTGAAAATTTGGGTTCTAACTCCTATGGCTTGTTAGCTAAGAGGTAGAGAGAGGAGTCTAGGGGGCAGCACACACCTAGACTAAGGGTTTTGGATGCAAGATTAAGCTTAAAATAAGGTTAGAAGATTCTGGAATTTTATGTGAAAATAAGGCACAAAAGGGAGGAAGAACTTCTCACTTTGAGCTCTTTCTCTCTTAAGCAAATTTCTCAACCCCTTTAACCCAAGGGGAGGGGGCTCTATTTATAGGAAAAGGGTAGGTTAGGAGGCTACTTAGGTGCTAATTAGGGATTAACAATTAGGTAATCTCTAATATAAGGTTTCCTAGGATTTTGAGAGCTTAGAAAGGTGTGAAGGTGGTTTTAATGCTGGATGATAGGTTGGTGTTTCAAATCACTTAAAAGTTACAAATAGGCACTAAAAGGATGCCACGGGACTATCAAAATATACCCCAAAGACTCAGGTGGTCAATAGGTCAAACCTCATTCCCAAAATTTGAGGCAAAGTTGTACAGTCACTGTTCATATGCCTGGCATAACTAATAGTTGCGCCAAGTATATGTACAGTAAAATAATGCAGCTGAGGGGGTTTTTGGGAAGTTGCAAGCCCGCGAGGAACCTACTTAAGTGTGGTGCAACTATTAGTTGCGCCAAGCTAAAATCCTATAAAACGGCTCTATTTTCAAATCGCCATAACTTTTACTATATAACTCCGATTGAGGCAATTTTTAGCTTGTTGGAAAGTTGGGGAAGTCCCCTTTTCAATAGTATATAACTTAATAATAGTAAAAGACCTCAACTAGTCCTAGTGCACCACTCTTCATGCATTGCCCGAGAAGGTTAGGTTTAGGGTTCGGAAGGGGTTCTAAGGTCAGGATTGGTTTCTAAAGGTTCGGGGTAAATTCTAAGAGATTTGGAATGATTTATAAGGGTTTGGAAAGGTATCTAAGGGTATCATATATGCCATCAAAAGCTTGGAAGTACACCTCCCTCCAAATATATCTCGATCGGGCCTTGGGCCAAATTTGGGTGTCTACAGATGCCCCTCTTTGGTATTCGATCACTAATGATCAAATGCCAAAGAAAAGAAACATCCGAAGAGGCCCAAGGCATTACTGACGGGTCCACTATATTTAAAATAAACTTCAAATATCAGATGAGTAACATGGTGAGAAAATGACAGCCTTGTATGTCAGGAAAAATGGTCGTTTCTCAAGGTAATCGATCCCCAAGTGCTTAGCGACATTACTGGGCATAACCGAAGTGGGATGAGTTTTGAACGCCCTATAGTCGAGAAAAACACTTGCTTCTTGGGATGATTTTAAAGGTATTTGATATTTGAGATTTATTATGAATACAACAGTTTCGCAAGTAAGAGGGGTGATCGACCCACACTTAAGGATAGGCGCTAAGCAAAACTACGTAAGGCTCCATAGTTTGCGTCCAATCCTATGAGGCATTTGATTGCCCCATTTGACTGGTCGCAGGTGCCCCTCCCTAAAGCAAGGTTCGAGGTCTTTGGGCGAACCCATCGATCCCGACGTTTATTTAGCATGACTACCTGAGCAGAGTGAATAGACGTCATTTTCAAAAAATGTGGCACAAACTCACATGACCTAGAGCATCCAACTTCAAATAATCCTGAATAGATCTAACCAAAATTGGGTGTCTACCAAAAGAGACATTCAGCCTTTGTCTCTACCAACAATGATTTTACACATCATTTAACTATGCATAAATATGCACCCAATAGGGGTGATAAGCAATAAAGGCGATGGAAGTCCCGACCCAGATCCCGTCCGAGTATAATTTATAGGAACAAACGACCATCCTACGGATACTCAGACGCATGGCATACACTTTACAAAGATATCACACCAGCACAACTTTTAAATCTATGGAAAATAAGGGAAATGAACCCTTTTGTATACATGATTGCACATAGTTTGATTGATACGTAGTTTCATTCTTAACAGGTTGGTTTCAACTAACGATTGACCTTTTTCAGCAGAGTTACTCGGATCTCAAACCTCGTAGGGCCCATGCCCAGACTACGCGGACCATCTGAATGGTTCGTGAAAAATCTGAAGCTTAGACTCTCACATTTATATGAATCAAAGACAGAGTACTTAGCTCAAAGATTTAGTAGTGGAATCATCCTGATCGAAACATTGACCATTTAATCATGATTGTCACCCTTGCTCCTACTTTGAAGTGGGATCCCAAGATCCCAGGTGAACCTTTAGACTTAGAACATTAATTTTGTACAGCTGCGTTGTCGATAAAATATTGACGTTTTACCGCATCGAAAATACGTAAGTGCATAGTTGTGCATGCTATGAAAACACATATTTATTCTTCTCTTTTTTCCTTTTTCAATGATTAATTTTTCTATTTTTTTTAAAACAAGCATTATTTGGACCTCGAACCCCGGGAGGCGCACGCCCAGACAACGCATGCCAAGAGCTCATGCCCCCGAAATAGTTTACAATGAAACTGAAGCCAACATACTCAAGTCCATGTGATATCGAAAGGATCGGGTCAAAATTGAGTGTCCATAGAAGGAGACACTCAATCTTGGCCTCCGCCATCTATGAAGTTACAAACGAACAATTATGCATAAACATGCACCCATTAGGGGCAATCAATAACAAGGTGATGAAAGTTCCGACCCAGATCTTGCCCGAATATAATTTAGGGGAACAAACAACCATCCAACAAATACCCAGACGCATGGCGTACACTTTATAAGGATACCGTACAGGTTTTTAGCTTGCGCCCTAAAATGAGCCCTTCTGCATGCATATTTGTACATAGTTGTCTAACGTAGTTTTGTACTAACAGGTTGGAATCAATCCAATAATAGATCTTTTCGAGGACGGAGTTATCCGGACCTCAAACCCCGTAGGGTGCTCGCTCGGACAGTGTAGACCAAGAGTCTACGCCTTTGAAAATATCACGTGACGAACTTGAAGTTCAAGGCACTCAAGTTCATCCAAAACCAAAAGATGGAGCGATCAAGGGGAAGATTTAGCGGTGGAATCAATCTGATCGAAACATTGACTGCTTGACCGAGATTGACATTGTTTCTCCTACTTTGAAGTACGATCCATGGATCCAAGGCGAACCTTAGACCTAGGACATTAGTTTTGCACAACTGTGTGACCGATAAAATATTGACATTTTACTATATTGAAAACACGCATGTGCGTAGCTGTGCATGAAAAGTTTACAGATTTCTTTTTTTCTTTTTCAAAATGATTTTTATTCTCCCTTTTTTTTTTAATAGACCTGACGTCAGTGGAGGGATGCTTCATCTGATTTGTTCATCGCTGAGAAGTTGCCTGCTTCGAGGCTTTGGACCGTTTGATGTTCCTGCACAGCCTTGAGAAAATGTCAGTCCCTTTTTTGTTTATATAGGTAACAATAAGCATCCTAATTAACAGAAGGAGAAAGAAACTTTTACCTATATTTTTTCATTTTCAAGATTTATATATATTTTTTTGTATTTTTATTTTCATAGATTTTTTGTTCTTTTTCTTTATTTTTGAGATGGAAGTACGATGTTGTAACTATGTACATGGGAAAGAGTAGAAATATATGCACACATACATTTTTTTTGTATTTGGATTTTTCTTGATTTTTTTTCTTTTTTTGGCTTTTCTCTTTTTTTTTTTTTTATGATGCCTTATCAGTGAGGTGAAGTCACAGTCCCACTTTGGGCATAGTCGAACCCCCTTTTAAATGGTCGAGTCTGAGGGAGTTTCAGTAGCCTTACCGATACTGGAACATCAATCCCTTTAGGCTGAGTCAAACCTTTCTCCTTACCTTGGGTCATATGTTTGACTGTCGGGGCCCGATTTGAACTAGCATGAGCGACCCAGAAAAGGGGATCAGGGAGAGTAACCAAGAGGGCCCCTCAAACATCAGTTTTATCAATCATTCCAACAATAATTTTTTCTTTTAAAACTCTTTTACTCACAACGCCCAAGGTGGGATCATCGTGCCCGTTTTTTATCCTCTTTTTACCCGTGGCGCCCTTTCGAATTTTTACCACATCCATGGGTTTAGCTCTCTTACCCCAAGCGCCCTTTCGGGTTTTCACCTGATCCACACAAACTTGCTGTTTTTACCCGTAGCGCTCTTTCGGGTTTTCACCACGTCCATCATGCTTTTAGCTTGTATTTTTATTTTATTTTTTTCTTTTTATTTCTTTCATTTTTTTTTCCAAAAGTCATGACATAGATGTCGATTCTATCATAGCCGGCCAGATAGGGTTCTAGTGTCGTCTCTGAACTCGGTTCATGTTGACTTAACATATATTATGACTGCTTGTGAACCTACAAAGAGGGTTTTCTTCAGGGTGTAGCTTGGCCATGGGTTGGGTTACGATTTGAAGGTATGCTGGGCTAAAGAGGGTTTCCTTGATTCAGCTTCAGTTTTTCATAACATACTTTCTTCCTTGGAGGTTTTACTGTACACGCCCCATGATTCTTCTATTTTTTCTTTTTTCTTTATCTTATTTAAGGCAATCTCTTTTTGAGGTTTTGCTTTTCTGATTTTTTTAGATTTTGATGATAACTTTACTTCTTTTTGATATATGTACACACATTTTTTTTTGGGGAAGGGGTTTATTGGAAGAAAGGCCTAGGCTCAAATGGGGTAGCAAAGGATATCATCATTTTTATGGATACTTTTTGGCTACTGTGCTTGGAACAATGGCCTCTTTTGGGTAGCTCTTAAGCAGTCACGTATATGTTTCACCAATACTTATCTTGTCCCAATAGACTAAGCATAGAACCGTCGGGCGTATCCAGCATTGATGGGCTCAGGAAGATGATCTCCGTCCATGGTGGCGAGGTGGATGGTGTATCCCGGTAGGACTTCTTGGGCGACGTAAGGTCCTTCCCAGTTTGGCTTGAATTTTCCTCTCTGATCGGCGTGGAGGGATGAGAAGATCTTCTTCAACACAGTGTCTCCTATCTTTAGATCTCAACTGCGGACATGTTTATTGTAAGCATGTGCGATTCACCCCTGGTAAACTTGAGTGTGACACAAGGCTAGGAGTCTCTTCTCATCCAATAAGTTCAATTATTCAAAGCAGGATCTCTCTCTCTCTCTCTCTCTCTCTGCTTCGAGTAAGCCTGATTCCATAAGGATACAGAGTGAGGGTACTTAAATCTCAACCGATAGGACGGCCTCAGTTTCATACACAAGAGAGAATGGTGTTGCCCCTGTAGTAGTACAGATCGACGTTCTATAGGCCCACAAAGTAAACGGCAGCATTTCGCTCCAATCTCGATAAGTGACGATTGTCTTGTTCGCAGCTTCCACGGCTCCATTAGTTTGAGGCCGATAAGGTGATGAGCGATGGTACTTGATTTTATATTACTCGTAGAAGGCTCGGATGCACTTATTCATAAAGTTTGTGCCATTGTCTGTGATAATATCCTTAAGTACTCCAAATCAGCACACAATATTATTTTTGAGAAATTTCTTGATGTAATTGGCCGTGATGTTGGCATATGACGCCGCTTCTACCCACTTGGTGAAGTATTCAATGGCGATGAGGATGAATCGATATCTGTTTGATACTTTTTTATTAATCATTCCGACAATGTCAAGGCCCCAAGTAGCAAATGGCCAAGGAGTGGTCATGCAGTGAAGATCGATGGTAGGAGCGTGTATCAGACTAGAGTGTTCCTGACACTTATAACATTTTTGAACATGTTTGTAGCAATCTGATTCCATAGTGGTCCAAAAGTATCCCTGTCATAGAATTTTCTTAGCAAGCATGTGACCTCTGACATGGGCTCCGCATACTCCCTCGTGGATCTCCTTCATGATATTGATCGCTTCACTTTCTGTAAGGAACCTAAGTAAGATGTTATTGTAGGATCGTTTGTAAAGGCATTCCCCACAAATGACATAGCTTGTCGCTAGACGGTGAATGGTCCGTCGGTACGTCTTGGGCGTACCCTCAGGGAAAGTTAGTGTCTCGAGCATGGATCAAAAAATCATCCGATACCGATACGTATCGTCCAATGCGTATCGATTTTAGACTTGGGCGGTATGATACAAAGGCATTGTATCATACCCCCTTAAAAACAATGTACTTATTATTCGATACGGTCAATGTATCGCTCATATCGGATGATACGAACGATACATTGAAATTATCAGACGATAATTTCAATATATTGTCTGATAATATGTATATATATATTTTTTTCGATTGTCTACACAAATGATGGCGACTGTGTAGACAATCACCATCGATTGTGTAGACAATCAAATTTTTTTTTTTCTGATTGTCTACACAATCGATGGCAACTGTGTAGACAATCGCCATCGATTGTATAGACAATCGTGTAGACAATCAGATTTTTTTTTTCTTGATTGTCTACACAATCGATGGCGACTATGTAGACAATCACCATCGATTGTGTAGACAATTGAAAAAAATAAAATAAAATTCAATGTATCAAACCGATACATTCAATGTATTGCCGATGATTGAATGTATCGGCCGATACCCGATACGTATCGTCCTGGAGGTCAGGACGATACGTATCGGTTTACCGATATTTTGATCCTTGGTCTCGAGGAAATTCTTGATGTCTGAGAACCATGGTGGTTCATCATTAGGCTTTGTAGGTTCCTCAATCCGGAGACAGAAAGCCGGCTCATTCCTTTGCTCGATCATGATCGGTTTCATCTCAGCACCATACGGGATTTCTATCATTGATCCCAAAGTAGCTAGTGCGTTGACAAAGCAATTCCTTATCTGGGGGACATATGAGAATCTCATGTCTTGGAAGCAAGCTATCAGATCCTCGAGGTGTTCATGGTAGGGGATCAGTTTCTCATATTTCGTCTTTCAGTCACCATTCATCTGACATATGATTAACTTCGAATCACCAAACACCCAGAGGTGAGTTACATTCAGATAGAGAGCCACCTACAGACCAGTGGCACAAGCTTCGTACTCAGCCATGTTGTTAGTGCAAGGAAAGTTGAGCTTGATAGAGACGGGTACGTGGGATCCTTTCGGAGAAATCAGAATGGTGCCAACTCCCTGACCCTCGACATTTGTGGCCCCGTCAAAATGCATTACCCATGATTCTTCTACTTCTTCTGTATCGTCTTCCGTCATGAACAGGATGTCCTCATCGAGGAACTCAGTTTTCAAAGGTTCATAATCTAGCAAAGGATTATCGACAAGATGATTGGCGAGTGCCTGCCCCTTAATCGACTTCTGAGTGACGTAGGTGATGTCAAACTCAGACAATAAAAGTTGTCATCATGCGGTTCGTCCAGTAAGAGCCAGCTTCTTGAAAAGGTACTTCAATGGGTCCATTCAGGCCAAAAGTAGAACGGCTAGGGATAGCAAGTAATGGCAGAGCCTCTGAGTAGCCCATACAAGAGCCAGACATGTTTTCTCCGTATGAGAATAGCGCGTCTCATAATCAATAAACTTCTTACTTAGATAGTAAATGGCCCGCTCTCTTCTTCTTGTCTCGTCATGCTAACCTAAGACACATCCCATTGAGACTTTGGTCATGGAGAGATATGCCAAGAGTGGTTTCCCTGGCTCGGGTGGTACCAACACAGGTGGATTAAGGAGGTAGCTTTTGGTTTTATTGAATGCTGCCTGACAATCGTTTCAATGGGTCAGTTCTTCCTTAGCAGCTTGAAGATCGGCGTGCAGATTGGAGTTGTGCAATGAATCGACTGATATATTATATTCTACCCAAGAACCCCTCTAACTTCCTTCTCAGTAGATGGAGGCGGCATTTCTGTGATAGCTTTGACTTTAATTGGGTCGACCTCAATCCCTCTCCTGCTGACGATGAATCCCAACAGTTTTTCGGGCATAGCACCAAATGCACACTTTTGTAGATTCAGACATACCCTGTACTTTCTCAGTCTTTCAAATAGCTTCTGAAGGTTTACCAAGCGATGGCTTCACTCCGATGACTTGGCTATCATATCATCGACATATACTTCAATTTCGCGATGCATCATATCATGAAACAGCACAGTTATAGCTCTTTGGTATGTTGCAGTGGCATTCTTAAGCCCAAACGGCATGACTCTGTAGTAAAAGGTTCCCTAAGGAGTGATAAACACCGTCTTCTCTCGATCCGCCTCTCTTAATCTGATTGTATCCTAAAAATCCATCCATAAAAGAAAGCATCCCGTGCTTAGCAGTGTTATCAACCAAGATGTCGATGTGCAGTAATGAGAAATTGTCTTTCGGGCTTCCCTTATTCAAATTGCAGAAATCGATATACTTGAGAAACCATAAAAGAAAGCATCTCGTGCTTAGCAGTGTTATCGACCAAGATGTCGATGTGCGGTAATGGAAAATCGTCTTTCGGGCTTGCCTTGTTCAAATTGTGAAAATCGATATGCATGTGAACCTTTCCATCCTTCTTCGGCACAGGCACGATATTGGCTAGCCACTGTGGGTATTTGGATACCATGAGAAACCCTGCGTCAGACTGCTTGATGACCTAGTCCTTGACTTTCAACATCTATTTGGGTCGGAGACGTCTCAACTTCTGCTTAACCGGCTTCATATCGAGGTAGAGAGGCAACTCATGCTCAACTAAATCGATGTCCAGACCAGGCATGTCCTCGTATGACTAGGCAAAAATATCTTGGTATGACCAAAGGAAATTGATCATGCTTTTTCTTTCTTCGGGAGACAACGATGTTCTGATTTTGGTAATTCGGGGAATCTCCTCCGTCCCTAGATTAACGTCCTCGGTTTCCTAGACAATGGGGGTAGGGCCATGTTCAAATTTGACAAACCGATGGAGGAGCTCATTGGGGAGCTCCTTAAAAGGATATCCTCGTCCAGACTCGTAACTCCTACCTCTTCTTATATTTCTACAAGAAAGGGATCGATTTTACGTGGGACAGATATTTCGATTAAGGCATCTTTTTGTGAGATTTTATCTGAAATTTTAAATGACAATGCTTTTAGACTTTATATCTTTTCAATGTTTTTAGGATTTCTATTTTCTTCGAAGATGGACTGTTGGCAGCACGAGTCTATGTATATATAAGGTATTGCCTGCTAAGGGCTTATCTCACTTTTTATAGGTTATTTTTATTTTATAAAACGGGTGCCATATGCTAGGCAACTCTCCGCTTCTAGGGTTTGGGGCAAAGATGCCCAGTTGCATGCCTGAGAGGCTGCTCCTTTACCTGTTTGAAGGGAGGGTGCTGACTGATACGACTCTTCGGAGTCAGTCTCCATCATGTTGATCCCCATTTTGTCTGAGATGATATCCTCAAATGTTAGCACAATTTTGTGGTGATTCACCATAGGGGGAGCTTGTTTAGGTTTGGGCCATCGTTCCTCAAAGAGGGACAACACGGCCAGGTCTATCTCCAGGCTGGGAAGGGTGATGTAGGGGTTGGTGGGGTGAACTGGTGTTGTAGGCTTGTGTGGGGTCAATTGGATTACTCCGTTCTGGTCAATCATCACAACCACGACACTTATGAATGAATTCCTGATGTGAGGACTGGGCTAAGGTTTCTCCTCTATGTGGATCCCCCTGGCTTTTACAGTTTCCATCGCTCGAGCTTTCTCCTTAGCCTCCCGTACTTCTTTTTTTATGGGCTTATAACCTAGCCCAAACCTGACTTTTTGTCCGCCCTTAGCTGTGAGGGGCTCCTTCCTTCCTTGTGATCTGGGCCCAAGACCCCTTCCTTTTTTATATCCTCACGTTTGGAGCATGGCCACTATTGCTACCATTCCACCTCCGATTCTTAGAATGATGCCCTCGATGGGCTCCGATAGTATCGTCGATACCTCACATTCGAAAGTGTAGAGGTCGACGTCCTTAGCGGTGTGCGGTACATCCAGTATATTGGGTTTTTCAATGCTATTAGTAGCCTTTTATTTCTCACTGTGCCCCTCTTCGATGATTGTGATGATCTTATGCCCAGATACAAACTTGAGTTTTTGGTGCAGTGTGGAGGGTATGGCTCCGACTTCGTATAGTCACGAGCTCCCCAGCAGTAGATTAAACAAGGATTTGATATCCATTACCTGAAACAATATGGAGAAGGTCATTGGCCCAATCAACAACTCAAGGTCAACTTCTCCCATTATCTCTCTCCTGGTATTGTCAAAACCTCGGACACTGGTTCTTGTGAGTCTCAACATGCATGGATCTACCCCGATCTTTAAGGCGGTTCTCAGCAGACATATATTCAATGCTGACCTATTATCGATTAGAACTAAGGGGATTATGATATTTTTAGACTCAATAGATATATTCAAAGATTTTGAGTGACTACCTCCTTCCTCAGGAAAATCGACATCGAAAAATGAAATGGCATTTGGGGCCATCACTTAACCAATTATCTGCCCAACTTCATCTGGGCTAACTTGAAGTGAGACATGCACATTCTTTAACACCCCCATTAAAGCTTATAAATGGAGTGGAGATGTCATCAATAGATCCCATACAGTAATATGGGCAGACATTCTTCTTAGCTGAGTCTCCAGTATATGTTCTCGACTAATTTTCTTAAAGGGATTCACAGCATTATCTTTCTTTCCCTCTGGTTAGGATTGTGTTGCTGCTGGTGCTTCTGACTACTTTGATATCTTCCCAGATCGGGTAACAAAGTCCACTACCCCTTCTCTATTGTTGCCCCTTCTCTATTGCTGCTAGCGTTGATATCTGTTTGTTCATAACTCAGCGGGACCTGATGAGAATCATAGGTTAGTCTCGAGATCTGAAATGGTATAGCTACCAGCATCTGATGTGCATTTACTGATGCCTCCAAAACAATAATGAGTGAGACCCGATTTACTTCAGTTATTGATGGGTGGGTGGAAAATTTGGGCCAAGTAGGGGTGGTGAAGCTTGCAGATGGTTGTGTCGGGGGTAATGGGTGGGTGTAGGCCATTGGTAGCTAATGGGCGGTGGAGGATTGGAGGTTTGATGGGCCATTAGGTAATTGATGGGGGTGGTGGAGTTTGCAGGTGGTTGAACCGGGGGTAATGGGGTGGGCGCAATCCATTGGTAGTTTATTGGCGGTGGAGGATTGGAGGCCTGCTGGTTTATTGGGTAATTGATGGGGGTGGTGGTGTATGATTGGTATTCATTTATTTATACATAATTGATGGGTGTGGGTGCTGGAAAATAGGCCCTAACATCTAGGGGCTCAGCTTGTGGTGTAGGAGTGGGGAAATAATCTGCCAGATTTAGGGGTTCAATTACCCCAACAATTTTTTCTTCTTGGTCTCTCCACCTTGGGGCCATGAAAGTTTCCTGGTTACAAATGAAATCTGACGGATCAAACTCCAATTTTTCTCCAGATTCCTCTACCATCCCTATGGTGGGTCTGGGACCTGCTATTCCGGTAGGGTGTGGGGGCAAAGGCACCTGGTGAATATTTATGTGCTAGTTCATTTGGGTGGGTGCAGGGGGAATGATCTTCCCAGCATCGATTAAATCCTAGATCGTGTGCTTCAATGGGAAGCAGCGATCAGTTGGGTGACCCGGACCCTAGTGGAAAATGCAATGAGTATTGGGGTCAAAATTATTTTGGATCAGATTGGGAGGAGGTCGCGGTTGGAGAGCAGTTATTAATCTCTTTTTAATTAACAGAGGTAAAAGTACACTCAGAGATTGTCCCAAGGGTGTAAAGAATCGATCATAATAGGCTCTCCTCTCTTGGGTCATTTGCGTCCCCTACCCATTCCCTCCTCTTTGTACTGGCCCTGTCCTGACGGAAGCTGGTTGCGCTACTTTAAATTGAAAGGGAGCTACATTATTATTGTTGGGCCGGGTGTCTGTAACATTCTTTACCTCTGCCCCTATTCTGCTATCATTTCTCTGCTCGTAGAACCTCCTAGCCCCGCTGGGCCCACTTGGTATATTTTTATTCAGGCGCCCCTCCCTGATAACATCTTCACAGTGGTTGGCGTTCCTCACCAGATCAGCAAAACTGGACTGCTGCTGGTACACCAAAAAGTCTGAGATCACTAGTAGAGTATTCTTGGAAATTATTTTGATTTGCTCATCATTAGGTATCCTATTTCTGACCTGAGCTGCCAGTGCTCTCCAACACCCTAAGTAATCGCTGAAGGTTTCCTTGGAGTTCTACTTTAATCGGGCTAGATTTGACTTGCGGGGCTCAATATCTATGTTGTAGACATATTGCACTTGGAATAGGTGGGTTAGACCTTTCCACATTTTAATCATTGATGGTTCAAGAGATGTGAACCATCTTAAAGCTAGGCCGATTAAACTTTTCAGGAATACTTTGATGAGGAGTCGTTCGTCTCTGTCGTATTGGCACACGTCCCCACAATAGGACTTAAGGTATGCAATAGGGTTGCCTGTGCCGTTATATTTATCGAAGACCGACATTTTGAATTTAGGGGGTAGGGGGATATCAGCAAATAGGCACAAGTCCATGAAGTCAGTGGCATGGATTTCAGCACTGCCCATCTTCAATAACTGCTTCTGGATCTTGTCCAACTGTTCCCTCAATTATTTTGATTCTTTGGACATGGGGCCGTCTTCTCAATTGTGAGTTTGGACTCACTCTGGGCTGCCAGGGGTGGGGTAATTACAGGTGGACTAACATTGGTCAATGCCCCTGACGTGGGCACCATTGTTTCTGATCTCGTCCTCCTCATATTGCTGATCTACGTAAGGTGCAGTGAGGACATGATGCTCGGGTTGTTGTCCCATGGACTGGGTGGGCATGGTCTAAATGGGGGTGGGATGAGACCATTGGGGATGGGGGAAGGTTTGTTGGGTGATGGGATGAGTGGAAGTCAGGTTTTGGAGTGGGGCCTGATGAGGTCATTGAGCATGGGGGAAGGTTTGAAGCTGGCTTTGGGATGTAGGGATATGGGTAAGTTGGGGTTGATATAAGGCATGGGTTTGATCGGGGTATGAGAGTTGTGAATGGGTGAAATTTTAGAGAAATTGGGAAGGGTATGGGTGTAAGGTTCCAAGGTTTTGCTGGGCTTGGGTTTGGGCCATGAAGCCTTAGGAGGGTTGGGCCACAAAGCCTTGGTTATAATAGGTTTGGGCCATGGGCCATTGATGGGTTTGGGCCATAGGCCCTTGATGGGTTTGGGCCATGGGCCCTTGGTGGGTCTAGCCTATTAGGCCTTGGTGGGTGTGGCCCATTGAGCCTTGGTGGGTCTGGGCCATGGGCCCTTGGTGGGTCTGGCCGCCCATGGGCCCTTAGTAGGTATGGGCTATGGGGTTTTGGGCTATGGGGCCTTGGGACACGTGGGGATTGGAGGTTTGGACCATGGGGCCTTGGGACATGTGGGGAATGGGGCACATGGGGCCTTGGGGCATGTGGGTAATGGGGGTTTGGGCCATGGGGGTATGGGGGTAATGGGGGTTTGGATCGTGTGGATTATGGGAGGTTGATGGGGGTCATGGGGGAATGAGGCATGGAGGCTTGCTAGGGTATGGGATGGATCCATAGATGTGTGGTGTGGATGAGAGGGGATGTGTTGGGAGGCCTTCCACCTATTGTAGGCTTGGACCATTTCTTCCTTCATGGCCATGGAAGGGGAATTGGATGGAGACGATATGGCCATGGTAAAATCGTGTATGACCCGGGTAAGTGATGGAATATGGGGTGGATTGGAGGGATGAGGTGGGGTATTTGAAAATGGGGATGTTTTGGGATGATGGGGGGTAAGGTGTGGATGGGTGAGAAAAACGGGGCATGGCCCCGGTAAAAATGGGCATGACCCGGGTAGATGGGGGGATTTGTGGGGGGTTGGATAGGGTGGAGTTGACATATGGGAATGAGGGCGGATAGGGCCTATATGGGGAAGATGGAAAATGGGGCATGGATTTGGATGCGGGAAGTTGGGTTGAGCTTGGAATGGATGTGGATGGAAGATGGGGTTGATTTAGCATGGATGTGGATGGAAGGTGGGATGGGTTTGGCATGGATATGGGAGGGAAAATGGGCATGGTTTGGACAAAAGATGGGGAATGGGGAGGTTGATTTTGGATATTTTGGGAAGTGGTGGTTGGAAAAATGGGAGCACCAAAGGACCCAGTAATTGTAAATGGGGATAGTGGTGGAAATTTCTCCCGAATGGGAATGGGTTGGTGAATATGGTGGGGATGAATCAAGATCGGCATAAGCCGGGTCCACTACCCACGACATCGTTTGTTGGCAGGTTGGGTACGGGTTCCTTGGATAAGGCCCAAAAAAATTTCTCTTCCTTCTCCTACGAGATGATGGAGGGTAAGATGATGCCCTTATGCCGGCACCACAAATACTCTATTTTTAATTTTTGATTTTGGTTTTTTTTTTTTTTTTTTGGATTTTTACGAGTGAAAATAATGGTTCCGAAATTTAATGTTCCCTTCTTAGATGGCTTTCGTGCCCTTAATAGGACCCACGACAACGATTCCGAAGCACTTCGGAAGAATCAAAGGAAGAACTTTGATCTATTGAAGGCACGAAAATAGATGCAAACAACCCGATCCCCCGAAACGAGTCAAAAGAAAGTCACCTTCTTTTGATCGGTGAGGGCGTATTGGGTGTCGGAGATGGCGGGGCATAAACAGAAGCACTAAAGGCACTAATTGGGGGACTCGAGATGTGAGAAAAGCTTCAGATTCAGGTTATTGTTGCTTGAAACCAACCTGGCGCAACTAATACATGCGCCAGAGTAAAAATACCCAAAATAAGGCTGGTGCAACTATTAGTTGCGCTAGTATACTTTTGGGGATTTTTACATTAGCGTAACTAATACTTGCGCTAGGCAAAATTGGGTTTCCAGAATTCTTGACAGCAACCACTTTAACCTGAAATGAGTCTTTAAACTAGTTTTTTTTTGGGAATCTAGGCTTCCGGGGACTGATTGTTTTTAGTGGATCGATTCTCTCTTCACCGAACCTAAGGGATGTGAGTCCGGTATAACTCGCTAGCGCGCTCCCCAAGGGTTTTGAGCTTTGTAGGATAGGTGACCCACCCGATATACCTCTGGCGCAAGCGCCTTCTCAGATACTAGGTGGGCTAGGACTTTTCTGGATCATCACCACTAGGGGCTGTCGCCATACTAAGACCCGGGTGGTTGTATGTGTGCCTAATAATCTAACCCTTTAAAATCTACCCCGTAAAAAAAACAAATTAATTAAGTCCCCTTTCTTGGTTCAATTTTAATAATTTTTTTCAAACATAAATTTTTTATGGAAGTTTTCTTAAGTCCAAAAATCGGGGGTGATGATCTCATGCCGCCACTATGGACCGGCGTACACTATTAGGATATGAATACACAAGTAGGCCTGTCAATCGACTAAGGCACTCTAAATAACGAAAAAGTTAAGAAAAGTAAATGACAATACACAAGTAGGGCCGTCGATCGGCTAAGGTGCTAAAATGACAGAAAAATAAAGAAAGTCAAAGCAATGCGCTAGTAGGCCCGCCAATCAGCTAAGGCTCATAAATGACGTAAAAGTAGGGGTAAGTAAAATGACTTAATCGGAGGGGTGAGTAAAAATAAAATAAAAAATAGTAATAAAAGGTTAGTAAAATTAAAAATAAAAAGGCCAAGTTCAAGGGAATGCTCTACAAGCTACTCCCCAGCAGAGTTGCCATCTGTGCAACCGTGAGATTTTTTACAATTCTGTCGCAGTGATACGCTCGCTAACAAAAATATAGAGTCGCCACCTAGAGCTTTTGGTGTCCTAGGAAACCTAGATCATTTTCATAAGCAGCAAAGTGCACAAATATGACTCTGAATACGGTCCACACTAAAGGTTCTTGGGTAGGGGCTTCGGTTATCGATTGGGAAGGTGTTAGGCACCCAATCAACCCGCTTAATGTCGTCTCTACTTATGGCCAAAATAAAAATAATATAAAAGAAAAAAAAAGGCTTCCTCTTGCCCAAAGGGGCTTAAAATTCTATTTGTGCCCCTCCATTCCTACCGAAAATTCAGCGGCGTAACGGCACAAATGGGAGGATGGAGGAATGACCGAGAAGGTAGAGGAATAGAGGGGAGAGCCGGAGCTCTCCGGCCCTTGTTTCACCGTTGAGGAGCCTTGCGTAGGCTTACTTTGATGGTCTTTTGAAGGCTTGAATGGTGGAAAATAGGGTTCTAACTCATATGGCTTGCTAGCTAAGAGGTAGAGAGAGGAGTCTAGGGGGTAGCATACACCTAGACTAAGGGTTTTGGATGCAAGATTAAGCTTGAAATAAGGTTGGGAGATTCTGAAATTTTATGTGAAAATGAGATACAAAAGGGAGGAAGAACTTCTCACTTTGAGCTCTTTCTCTCTTAAGCAAATTTTTTAACCCCTTTAACCCAAGGGGAGGACGACTCTATTTATAGGAAAAGGGTAGGTTAGGAGGCTACTTAGGTACTAATTGGGGGTTAGCAATTAGGTAATCTCTAATCTAAGGTTTCCTAGGATTTTGAGAGCTTAGAAAGGTGTGAAGGTGGTTTTAATGGTGGATGATAGGTTGGTGTTTCAAATCACTTCAGGGTTATAAATAGGCACTAAAAGGGTGCCACAGGACTATCAAAACATACCCCAAAGACCCAGGTGGTCAACAGGTCAAACCCCATTCCCAAAATTTGAGGCAAAATTGCACAGTCACTTTTCATATGCCTGGCGCAACTAATAGTTGTGCCAGGCATATGTAAAATAGTGCAGCTGAGAGGGTTTTTGGGAAGTTGCAAGCCTATGGGGGACCCACTTAAGTGTGCCAAGCCATTTTTGGGCACAAAATGGCTTGGCGCAACTATTAGTTGTGCCAAGCCAAAATCCTGCAAAACTATTCGATTTTCAAATCGTCATAACATTTGCTATATAACTCTGATTGAGAGGATTTTTGACTTGTTGGAAAGCTGGGGAAGTCCTCTTTCCAGTAATATATGACTTGATAGTAGTAGAAGACCTCAGGCCCCACTCTTCATCCATTACCCGGGAAGGTTAGGTTTAGGGTTCGGAAGGGGTTCTAAGGGTCGGGATTGGTTTCTAAAGGTTCGGAGTAAATTCTAAGGGATTTGGGATGATTCCTAAGGATTTGGGAAAGTATCTAAGGGTACCATACATGCCATCAATAGCTCGAAAGTGTGCCTCCCTCTAAATGTATCTCGATCGGGCATTGGGCCAAATTTGGGTGTCTGCAATTAGTTTAAGAAACCATTCTTTTATTCATATTTCTCAAGTATTTTAGGATCTTAAAAGACAAATACAAGTTTTCAGAAAATCAATAAATAGGTAAATCACTTCCTCGTGGGAACAATCCTATGCTAGTATTATAATTTCCATTTTGTGCTCGCAATAGGTTAAGACTTAATTAGAACAACATAAATATCAAGAACAAAAGCCAACCCTTGACGAAGGAGATATTGTACACAATCAATCAATGCTTACAAACAAGCTTTGTAATCTAATTTTTCTTCTTCAGTATGATTCTCAAAAACACTCTCTATGTGTTACATCTGATTTAAAAGATTTTCACACATCATATAAGTTTGATGATGACCACTATTAGGTCATCCAACATGAGTGTTTAATCTCTCTTTTCTCTTCTAACTTCTAAAACCTTCACTAGCAGATTGCTCACCACCCCCTTGTCCTCTATCCGATTTAAATAGATAGAAACACAAGCAATATGCAACATCTTTTTATATGCTATATTCTAACCAACCACTGAAGTCGTCAAACCATGTGGAATTAAACCGAAGAAAACCATTCAAAAATTTCATTCGAGGAAAATTATGTCCTTTTGGTTGAAAAGGACCCTTCTGTAAATAAGCTCTTCTTATCTTTTTATGTACATTAGGATGGTAACTTGAAATCTTAGGACGCACACCTGGATTTGTTGGAAGATTTGTCGAGTCAACATCTATATTCGCTCGCACTGGCACACACGTAGTTCCGCAACTTTCAGCATTTCTATGTTGTGCGTGAGGTTATACTTCATTTTCTCTCACAAAAGGCGATGCTAGTTCAGATCTTTTCCTAAAATATTTGTGCATTCAAGTCAATAAACAAAAGATGTAAATTAGTCATTCATATCCTCGTCGTAACGAACTCTATTTCTATCATATGTTATATGACATATCTATATTTCAAGCCTCAACTTACCTCAAAATATCAAATTTATCTCTTTAGGGCTTTAGGTTTGAGGATTTACGATTTAGGGAATGAGGACTTAGGCATGCGAGATTGAGAAAGGACTTTAGAAATTAGGAGATTTTAAGTAAAGAGACCAACTCTTCTGACCGTCATGTAAGCACCAAAATGGTGTTTAATGATCTTACCCCATTAATGGTTTAAGACATAGGTGATCCGAACCATCAAAGTGATAGCTCGTAGATTGAAGTGCAACTAGCTAAAAAATTGTGTTTTAGGGAGATTTAAACCATCCGATCGTGTAAATACTAAATATAATATATATAGACATATATATTAATATATATATATATATATATATATGTACTCCCCTATGCAACCGTGGACAATGCGGGTCCATCGCGACAATGCGTACTCTCCAAAAAATGATGGATCACCACTCGGAGCTTTTGGTGACCCGAGATATCTCAAAAATTAATATGAAGCACGGAAGTGCAAAATATGACTCTGATTTATCGGTTTTTGCCAAAGGCTGTTATTCACTGAAAAGTACCACTTTTCACCTCTTAACCTAGCTTTTACTGCACCTTGGAGCTATCTAATAATCCTTTGTTAGTATGTTTTATAGTTAGTAATAACAGTTACAGCTTAGTACAGAGTCCATGCTTTTGAAGTAAAAAAGAGAGAGAATTCAAGCCAAGGGTGATGGCTAAGCCAAGAACAGATGAAACACCATGGTCACTATTTTGGTTGCCTAGGTGGCCCTTGGAAGTCCTTCAGTTGAGAGAAAAATGGATTTGAGTGGAAAAGGTTGCAGCAGCGCATGTGCACTGTAGTGGAGAACCAGAGAGCAAGCCTCGTGCTTCTGAATCCAAGTCACGAGCATTCTCACGCAGTTCAAAAGGCCCGTAGTAAGCCTCGCGAGGCTTAGAGCCCGCAGCATTGTCTAAACTCACACACTTCTCCTGTAGCTCATGAGGAGAGAGACACCCAGAAATTTTCTCGTGTAGCTCTTGCGAGCTCTCACGTACTTCAAATTTGAAGCCAATCGTGCGACAAGCCATATTCCATCCTGACTACCACCTATGCGAGACCCTCATGACGAGAAGCACCTAAAGCTCATTTGTGCGAGCCAGTGCTATGCAATGTAAAGTCAGCCTCGCGAATCTCCTCTTTGCAGCATATGCAACCTCGGGACCAGCATCAAAGCCACGTGAAATGTACTTCAAAGTTGAAAGCAGCTGCGAAGCACGGGCTCCTGCTTTCTCTTTCCATACTTAGGGGCACTTTGGAGATTTCCCTAAGTCTAGGGCACACATCCCGAGGCCCTGATCTATATGCACACATTCTGAGGCATCCAAGGGCTACAAAGGAGCCACGTCTTCAAGCAGAAATTAGGGTTTTTCCCTTCTATTTTCTTATTGGCCGAGGCAGTGAGGACTGATAAATAAGCTATAATCTATTTTTAGAAACCCATCTCTTCCTCAACCTAATTTCGGCTGAGAGCTTAGGTCAGAGTTGGGTTAGGATTAGATCATCATTTTTTTTCCTTTTTCTTCTTCCTTAGCCAAGCACTTGTTGGCTATGATCTTTGTAAGTAATTAGGCATAGTTTAATTCAGTTTTGTAATGGGTTGTGTAAACTTTGGGATCTGTTGAGGGTTGTTCTGTGCAAGGTTGCTGCCTTGAGGACTTTCATTGTAAGTCTTTGTTTAATCAATGAAATGTTTGTTTTAATGTTTATTCAATTTGTTGTTTTTCTATGTGTCCCACATAGTATTCTTTGATCTATGCCATACGCATAGGATTTTACTGATTTGAAGCTCCCATGAAAGCTTGAGCTTGTAGCCCTGTGACCATGGTGGTAGCAACAATTTTCTTATTCCATCCCAGCCCTCTGTGATTTGGATAGCCTCTATGGATAGTCTGTGACCATTTAAGTGGACAAACTATAGCCCTAGGGTGATTCTAAGCCACAGATCTGAGATGGATTCTTATCCTCTGCACTTGAGCTTGTAGCCTTGTGAGAGATTGTGGCAGGAACAAGCTCCCCTTTATTTTACATTACCATCATCAAATGTTAGATCTGATTCTCTGTAGAGAATCAGACTTGTGAGCTAAGCCATTGCAAGCCCTTTTATAGCAATGACCAGCTGCATCTATGTCCCCAAATAGCTTCTGAATAACTGTGGTTTCCACTAGTTTTTTAAGAGTTGTTTGCTCCTATGGATGCCTGAGCTTGTAGCCTGGCAAACATAGTGTCTGTAATTATCTTCATGTTCTAATTTGATCCATTGGTTGGAGAAAATCTATTAGATAATCTGTGGCCATTTAAGTGGACATGTTATAGCCTTAAGATCAGTCCATTCCTTTGGATCAGATTGGTTTTCTGATTTAACTTAAGTGGTTTGATCCTCTCTATTGGATAGTCTATGACCATTGAAGTGGACAGGTTATAGCCTTAAGAGACCAGGTTAACTCACAGGAGTTGAGTTAGATTCTTCCACATTACAGATGTGCTTGTAGCAACCTAAAGGATTGCTGCAGAGATAGCTCTAGATCTGAGTTGCATGATTGAAATGACCTTATCTTAGTTGTCTACTTCCCATCAATTTATATCGTTATTTTATCACACACCATCATCACCTTCTTCATAAACCATTTCTTCAGTATAGGACTGCACTTTGTTTATATTCTTTTAGTTTTAGTTTAGTTGTGACACCCAACTCCCTTTCTTTAGGATAGGACTGCACTTCCTTTACATTCTTTTAGTTTTAGTTTAGTTGTGACACCCAATTCCCTTTCTTTAGGATTGTCAGATCCATAGTCAGATCTGGAGGCCTACTATTACGACATTTTGGGTCCTAGATCAATTTCTCTATGGGACAAACTCTTACTTACTCAAAACTTGCTACAACAGCCATGTATCTTACAGGCTGTATATTTTAAACTTACTGTTTGACCCATTTTGCATCTCTTCACTCTTGATTTGTTTTCTCCACTGTTTTTAAATAAAATAGCAGCAAGCATTTAAAATATTACAACAAATTTTTGGCGCCGCTGACAAGGATCTTGATCTTTTTAGTAGACCTGAGTTGTATTAAATTGTATTTTAGTTAACAAAATTCTTTGTAGAAGTGCCTGATTTTGAATAAAAAGTACTACTGATTCTCTATTTTCTTTTACAGACTTAGACAGTAGAAGAAGGGAGAAAAGTTAGAGCTGCAGCTGGAGCTTTGATACCTCTAGTTTGCATTTATTTCCCCCCACATCTCAATTCTATTTTCTGTTACAAAGTACTTGTCAGTAATTTTTGTTTGTTTATTAAATTTTGTTAGTGTGTTGTGAGTGTTTTCTTTACCTGCTGTTCTGTGTGTGTATACTTGGTTGAAGGTCCCTTAACCCTAAATTAGAACCTCCAAATCCTGAGGTAGAAAGGGTCCTTAGACTGAGAAACACCACACCAGCCCCTGTTATTTAAACTGTGCCAACTGTGATGGCTGAGATGCAGAGGACACTGAAGGAATATAATGCACCTGGGGAATATACATCCTCCTTCTGCATTCACTTTCTTTCAGTTGAGGGAAATTATGAAATTAAGTCATCCACCATTGTTGTGTTGCTTACCTTGCAATTATTAAATGATTAAAAACAGTAAACTAATTAGAGGAATAATCACAACAAAATGGGACCAAGGTAAAACAACCAGGCTTGCAAGAACCAGGGCTGTTACAATAAGCTTTAAAGGGGTAAGTAAGGGCATGTCCATAGGGAAATGTGTTTCAAAATAGGGTAAATCTCCAGATCTAGAACAGATCTGGCACTCTATCCTATCCTAAGTTAAACTAAGGCAACAGAGGAAAGAGGAGAGGTTTTAGGGATTGTCACTCTACTAAAAACTACAGAAATATAATATAAAATGCAAATGATCCAGAGCTGATTAAACACAGATTTAAAGAGATGGAGAAAAGGATTAAAGTCAAAAGAAGGAGAATAGCAGCTGGAGATTTTGGTCTTCACTGTAAATTGGTTGGTTCAGAGGCAATGCAAAGGATTGATTTGCAACTCTCCTTCATCAAGCTACAAGCTCAGATGCAAGGTATAAGAATCAAATCTAGACCACAAAATTGGATGGATCTTAAAGCTATGATCTATCCACTTTAATGGCCACAGATCATCCCAAGGATCTTTTCTAATTCAAAGGTTTCAATCAGAACAGTTAAATCATTGCAGATGTTGCGGATGTAAGGCTACAAGCTCAGGCATCCACAGGGAGATTTAATTTAGGAAAATCAAATGCAATCAAGAGATCTATAGATCAAAATCAACTCTATAATTTACAATATACTGATTCAATACAAACTTATAGTACAATGTGCTCAGATCTGCAATTTGTGTAACATCCAATCCCCATACAAAGCTTTGAACCTCTCAATTTACAACTCTCAACCTCACCCTAGCTACTCAAAGTGTTTAGCCAACCATGGTTGGTCTAAAGAGAGAATAGGGAAGAAAGAGAAGGGAAGGAATTTTAAAGGGAAGAGGGAATTCTAATTTGCTCTGAGTTCTCTCAATTTCTAGATCGTTCTTCTGTGCAATTTCTCTTCCATTTATAGTCTTCCCCTCTGTCCTCAGATCTATTTCAACCAATCATAGCTCAAGGGAATAATTCTGTTATTCTAAGCTACTGATGTGACTGATTTTTCTTCTAGAAGCTCTCCACTAATTGGTCCAAACTGGACAAGCACATGTGCGGTGGTTAGAGGGTTCCCATTCGTGCCCTCTTGTATTCCAAAAATACCCCCAAGGGTTGTTAACATGCCTTGGAACCCATGCACAGAGCACTAAAGTGAGCAGCTGAAGTGGCTGGAACTGGGAAGTTCCTAAATCGAGCTTCGAGAGGTTCAGGGAACCTCTCTACAGGTTCTGAGTATTATTTGTGCTCCATTCGACAGGTTGGATAAGGCTTTCTATAGGTTTGATGACTTCTCGACAGGATCCATTGACTGTTCAATAGGATTGACATCAATTCCTAGCGGCTGTTCTAGCTCCAGGCATCCTCTCGACAGGTTGCAGGCAGCTTCAGCCATCCTGTCGATATGTTGATAGAACCTCATGAGATCTGATATAGCTTCAGGTAAGTCTTAGACAATTTGCCTTTGACTGCTCGATAAGTTCAGGGAAACTTCTCGACAGGTTCAGGGAAACTTCTCGACAGGTTCAATTCTAGCTTTTTGAACCTTGCGAGGATGGCTGCATTAGGTATCCTCTCGACAGGTTGATCTGTACTAATCGATAGGTTGCTTTTCTCTGCTCCAACCCTTCGATAGGTGTTGTAATCCTCTTGATAAGTCCACTTTCTCATCTCAGCACCTCTCGACAAGTTCAAGTATACCTTCAAATCCTCTCGACAAGTGGCTGCTTGCAGTTTTAACTCCTCGATAGGTTGTGGGAACCTCCTGACAGGTTCATATTAAAGCATCCCAACCTCTCGACATGTCATGTTCTGTGCTTCCACAGCTGGCACACAGTGTTGGGGTGCTATCCTTTATCTTTCCAGCACTCAGCACTTTTTGAGGGGTTTCAATCTTCATCCACTGCGACTACTCTTTCTCCCAAGTGTACCTAGTTGGACACATGCCATTCCCATAGACCTCTGAGGCTCTGTGAATTGCTTAATGGCTGGCCTGTTAGGCTGCATGAGTACATGTTGAGGCAACAGGTCCCTTCTTTGGCATTTTTACATGGATGTCTGCTCTATGACTGTAATTTATTGCTTAACTATAAAATATACTCGAGACACATTATTAGTCAACTCAAAGGTCCATCAAAGGTCAGGTTAAGAGGTGAAAAATAGTATTTTTCACTTATTCACACACCCCCAAACCTAAGCTTTGCTAGTCCCTGAGCAAAGGAGAAATTAAAAATAATTATTAAAAATAGAAAATGCCACTTTTGTATGAAGCACATATGCATTTATCATATGCATCAAACCTTTTAAACCCCTAGGTGATCCCTAGTGGAGGAGTGAAGTCTCCTGAGGGTTTTCAGTGAAGTTACCCCCAAACTTTCATATGAACATGATTAAACCAACTGCAAGCAGGTACAAGTTAGATCCCAACAAATTCAGCTATATTCCATACCTTACCTTTTTAAATTTAGAAGTTCCAAAACAGTAAATGTGAACTAGTTTAATACCTAAATCCTTTTTCAAACTCATCATTCTAATCTGAAATCATCAAGGGAATGCTATGCGCATAACAGTATATACTTCACCATCAATTTAAGAATCAGGTTCAAACAATGTCTAAATAAGTCCAATCTCAGGCCTAATTATCTCATAGGCATACTCTTACAAATGTTTTCAAAGGTGTATCATTTCACATAGCTCAAGAGTAGTTACAGCCCTCAAATAGGACTATAATCATGAGCATAGGCAGTGCTCCAATTCTTGTAATCTTCTAACTCTCTTTACCATAGATTACACAGATCCTCATCTCCACATGACAGCTCAATCAACTTTAGATCAATAAGGTATTTTTATTAGGTTGTAATGTGGCTTAAGGGTGGGGTTTATAAGGAAAAAGGGGTAAAGAGGAATTCAAAATTGAGAAATCAGTAAGGTAAGGAGGTGGTCATGACAACACCTTCTTCATCTCAGCACAATCTTCATCTTTTTTGAATTTTCAATTACAGTGACTTCCCTTCTTCATTTTTGTTTTGTTTTTCTTCTTTCTTTTTGTATTCTTTTCTTTTTTATTTTTCTCAATTTTTTTTTTTATATGGGCTGGAATGCCACAAATTTTTTTACAACTGGCACACAACTACCACAATGTCCTTTCTTTTTCTGCCACCAAATGATAAACCAGCTCAACCTTCTTCAGCTTCTTTTCCTTTAGCTTCTGAAATCTCAGAGTGAGGGTTAGGCTATATCAGGTCACTGAGGCATGGGCTTAAATTCTCTTGTTTCTGTCAAAGAAAGCTTGGAATTTTACAACTCAAATTGTGGGTATCAAACGCAGTTCAAAGGGTATGAATTTTTTTTAGCTCAAACTGTCGAAAAGATGGCCTTACATCATGTCTTTAATGTCATGAGTGCTATCAATTTGTCTCAACTTGGAGTGCATAACTTCTAGTGAAAGAAAGAAGGTTCAAACAGTCCTTAGAGCAGAAATTTTTTGCCAAAACACTCTTCAAAAGAAATTTTCACAGGCCCAACTCTCACTGGTTATGGTCTTCCTTAGGACTATCAGGGCATTTTCTTACTTTTTCTCTCCTTAATAGTTCACTACATACTGATTATGACAAAAATTTCTTGATGATGTCTTTCATGGAAATGATGAATTTTCAAAAAGATCAAAAAATTGAATAGTCAACCATACATTTTTTTTAATCTTCCTTTTTCAAAACTGTTCAGTTTGAAATTCTGCTAAATTTGTTTTGATCTCATCCATACCATTGCATTTGGCTTAATTATCTCATATTTTTTTTTTAAATTACCCTGCTATACTCCCAAACCTATGAGGAACAGTGTCCTCACTGTTTTTCAAGTATAACAACAAGAAACAGCAGGGTAAGCACAAGGACAGTAGCAAATAAAGCATAAAGAACAAATGAGAACAAAACTAAACACAAAGGAAAGCAAGAAACACAGTAGAACTGACAAAACAGAAATTTTATTGCACACAAGTAAGTACAAAGCACAAGAGAAACAGTACATTCTAAATTTAACAAAAAGTATATACAACACAATCCTACATACAAACTAACTACAACCAAATCCTAAACATAGTCTACACCTAATCAAAAGCAGAATCTGAACTTAAAACAAAAGGAGGGTCCTAGGCATATTTTTCTTCATAAGGATTTTTATCCTTCTTTACTGACTCTGCACTGGAAGCATCAGGGGCGGATTTGATTGTAGCTGGCTTCTTCTTCTTCTTGGGCTTTGTGCCAGGCTCCTTGATGGAAATGCCTTTGGATTCTGAAGGACCCAAGGCTGAGTAAAGGGAGAGGATTTCTACTAACCTTGCTAGCATCTCAAATTTCTATTTGTACATGTAAATATCGAGGGAATTTAGCACCATCTTCCATTATTTCCATTCCTCTTTCCTATGGGCCTCCAAAATAGGGTCAATATCCTCCTCATGGGCTTGCTGAAGCAAATCCATGACAACATCCACTAGGAATCTGACATCCTCCCTGACATATGGGTTGGTCTCAATGGCTTTGTTGAGGGATGGCAGAGGTGAAAAGGTGTTGGTGCCATATGGGACAATAGCCCAATGGTTAGGGTCATCCATGGAGGAGGGGGTGATGGGCAACTCAAGAAGTGGTTGTGATGGTAAAATGAAGGTCAGTGGCAGCTCCTCTTCCACAGCAATTGACTCAAGTAGCGTGGAGGGGTAGGTAAAAGGTAAAAAGGGTAGGTCAGCCTCTATGGGACCAGTTTGGATTGCAACAGGGATGGACAAAACTACATCCTCAAAATTAGTTTGAGTGGAGGCATCAGAAGTAAGTATTGTTAGGGGTTAGTGGGACTGGTTCTTCCACCTCAGCAGTTGTAAGCACTACTATAGGGGACAGCTGAGGGGATGGAGGAGGGGTAGCTGGGATTAAGGTTGATTAAATAGCATGAAGACAGGTGGCCATAGCAGACTGGTTTGCTGTGTTGGTTTAGAGCTGGGCTAGTATGGATGTGAGAAGGGAAGGAATCTGGGCCGAGGCCTCTGGTAGGATTTGGGCTTGGGTAACAAGTGGAGTGGATATAATGGGCTAAAAAGGGGATGTGGAGGTATGGTGGAAAGGGATAGGGTGTGGAGAGTCAGGTAAAGGGGAGCACTCATGCCCAATGTCCTCCATAATGGAGTCAATTAGGGATGAATATCCCTCAGTGTTCAAGTGTTCCACATCTTGGGTAGGTGACATGGAGGTAGAGGGGTCAGTCTCAAAAGGTATGGAAAGTGGAGAGGAGACTGGGCCATATGATGTAGAAGGAGCTGCTGGTGCAGGGCTTAAGGGTTCAACAGATGGGATGGATGGGCTAGCTGGAGGAGTTATGGTTTGCCTTGATTTTCTCTGGGAGGTGGTTGTGATGGGGAGTGAAGGTAAGGTAACAATGGGGTCTGTTGTAGGAGGGGCTGACATAGGGGTGATGGTGGTGATGGTGGAAGGGAAAACTGACCTGCTGGAGGGTATGGGAGCTGAAATGGATGGTATGGAGGGTGATGGAATGGGGATGCTGACAACAGTAGAACTAACAATAAGCAAGGGCACATCAGTGGAAGGGAGGAGTATGGCTGCAGAGGTCACAGGTGGGGGTACTGAGCTAGTACCAACAGAGGTAGGCAGAGGCTTTGAGCTAGCTGATGTAGAGATCCCAGGTGTAGCCAGCCGACTAATGGGCAGTGGGTATCACAGGTGCAGCTACTAAGCTGGTCACCTGAGGGGCTTCCATCTTAGAACTCTCTATTGGCTTCTTCTTACTTTTCCCAATCAGGGTCTTGCAAGTAGACCAAGCCCTACACCCAAACACTTTTGGACTCATTTTATCCACTGGCTCATCCTTTTTTATCACATATTTTCCTTTTCTTAGCAAAGCAATGATGAGTCTGCTGTATGGTAACCCTGGCAAGGTCTGTCCTCTTTTTATTGTCATTCACATCTACCATTGCCTCAAATATCAACTGAGAGGCATTCAAGAACTGGCCCTAGGAGAAAAAGTAAAGGGCATCCACTATAGGGGTTCTTCTTTCCTGCTGATGTCCACTGACATAAATGTTTTTCCTCAAGATTGAATCAATGGAAAGCAGGCTAGGGTCTAAATATCTCCTCATCAATGACTCCACAGAGCCCACAATGCCTTGAGTCATATGTCTGGCCATTGCTCTAAAGGACACATTATCAGGTGCTCCTAAACCATAAACTGAATCAAAAATGGATGGGACTCCTAATGCCAAACCAATATCACTGTAATCCACAACCAACTCCCAATTGTCAATCAAAACCACAAGGGTAGGATCAGTTGAACCTAGCTTCACCTTTTTCCTGATATTTTGATACCACAATTTGACTAGTCTTGGGTAGACTTTCTCTTGTAATGGGATCAACAAGGGTGTCAGGGATGCCTTTACCAAGTAGTCCAATGTTTCCTTGCACTCCTCTACCTTAGAAAAATAAGGTAGGTTAAAAATTGTCTTAAGAATCAAATCTAAGGCACCCACAAACTCATTGGGGGTTGTTAGGTTCTCAGGTATCTCAGTTGCAGCCTCAAGTTGAGGTTCAGGCACAGGGACATCCTCAATAATTTCTTCACTGATTTTACTTTCTTAGGTTTTTCCATAATGAGCTTCCTCTTAGTAGGTGGGTCATCTTTGGGCTGTGTGGTTACCCTACTTGATTTTCTGATAGATTTTTGGGTAGATTTGGAAGGGGCTTTGAAAAGATCAACTAGGGTATCATCATGTTCGGCCATTGGTCACAATAATCTACACAATCACTCTCAACAACCACAAAAAACTTCCTTTACCCAATCAATTAACCACACACAAAGAAATATGGGAGTACAAAGCTTGAAAATCATAAGGTGGAGGTTGAAGAAGAACTTACCCACAAATCCTGGGGTTTCTCAGAACTTGCTGTACACAGCACTGAACTGGCTCAAACCAGGTGCGAAATGTTGACCTTGTAAAGCTAATGCACTTAGAACAATGGCAAGGTAATTGGGATTGAAACCAACGAGAAGGAGGAGAAAGAAGAAAATTGGAAATCGGGCAAAGGAGGAACAGAGCTTGCACATAGAAGTTGTCGAATGGATAGAATGGCCTGTCGATAGGTTTAAAACAAGCAAAATCCTATTTCGATAGGATTGGAAGAAGATTTTGACAGGTTGAAGCAACCAGTAGAACAGTTGAAAACAGTTGGATTGCCAGGTCTGTCAAGCTGAAGATTTCGAGAGGTTTATCAAACCTCTTGACAGGTACAAAGCTTCAGAAAATGTAAGTCGAGAGTTTCATCCAACCTCTTGACAGGTTTCAAAGTTTACAGTAATCAACCCCTCGGCAGGTATTAGAACCTGTCGAAAATGTAGCCAGCATCTTCAGTACCTGTCGACTTTCGCTCCCCACTTCTCGACAGGTATAAAGATCCTATCGAAATCTCAGATGTATACCTTTAGTACCTGTCGAAATGTTCGCTACACCTCTCGATAGGTTATTTTTCAGTTTAAAAGTATTTCTCATCAGTTCACAGTCCATGTTCCACACAGATTTATCAATCCTACTCTGCTCCCATTTGATTTCTCATACCTTGGAGACTTCCCTACCCTGATTACAGATGACTCATGATTCTAAATGAAAAACTTAAGAAAAAATGGCAACATATATACAATGCCAAATAGTTTTGAAAACAGAAACAATAATAAAACTAACAATTATAATACATAGTGTACAATGTTGAAGATCAGTCATATTTTGGAGGTTCTTGAAGGTGAATGGTCACCATAGGCTCTATCATATTTTCAACAAAGAGTTTGAACCTTTGACCATTAACTTTTATGATCCTACCATCCTTTGGATCCATGATTTCAGTAGCTCCAGATGGGGATACATGCATTACAATGTAAGGTCCCTCCCATCTAGATCTCAACTTTCCTGGAAATTTTTTTTATTTGAAATTGAACAGCCATACCTTATTGCCTGCCACAAACTCCTTTCTCAGCAAGTGTTTATCATAAAAAGCTTTGACTTTTTCTTTGTAGATCCTTGCATTGGAGTAGGCTTCCAATCTCAGCTCCTCCAATTCTGACAGCTGCAGCCTCCTATGCATACTAGCAGAAGTTAGATTAACATTCAATGATTTAATAGCCCAATAGGCTTTGTGTTCTAACTCTACTAGCAAATGGCATGCCTTGCCATACACCAGCCTAAAGGGAGACATCCCTATTGGGGTCTTATAAGCAATTCTATAAGCCCAAAGAGCATCAGTCAATTTTAGGGACCAATCCTTCCTATCTCCTCTCACAATTTTCTCTAAAATATGTTTGAGTTCTCTATTAGAAATTTTTACCTGCCCACTGGTCTATGGGTAGTATAGGGTGGAAACTCTATGTCACAGAGTACGTTCTAAGTAAGTTCTCAAACTGTCTATTACAAAAATGACTTCCCCCATCACTAATGATAGCTCTGAGGGTGCCAAACCTAGAGAAAATATTGTCTTTCAAAAAATTGAGGACAACTCTGTGGTCATTGATTCTTGTGGCTATAACCTCAACCCATTTAGACACATAGTCCACAGCCACAAGAATAAAATTGTATCCATAAGGAGGGAAAGGACCCATGAAGTCGATCCCCCAAATGTCAAATAATTCAACAAGCAGTATAAGCTGTAAAGGCATGGAATTTCTTTTGGAGATACTTGCCATTTTCTGGCATCTTTCACAAGCTTTGCAATACTGTCATGCATCTTTGAAGACAGTGGGCCAATAAAATTCACTTTGAAGTATCCTTGCAACAGTCTTATTTTCACTGAAATGGCCTCCATAAGCCTATTCATGACACATGGTTAGTATATTGTGGAATTCATTCTTAGGGACACCTTCTCACAACTTGGTCTGCACAATACTTGAAAAGGTAGGGATCCTCCCACATGTAATGTTTGATCTGAGAAACAAATAGCTCCTTATCCATTTTATTCCAATGTGGGAGAATCCTACCCACTTCCAAGTAATTCACTATGTTTGCAAACCAAGGCAAAGTCATGCTGACAGTAAACAATTGTTCATCAGGAAATGAGTCATTGGTAGGCAGCTTATCAAACTCAGCAGTTAGGATCCTGGATAGGTGGTCTACAACCATATTTTCAACCCCATTTTTGTCTTTAATCTCAAGATCAAACTTCTATAATAGGAGGATCCATTTGATTAATCTTGGCTTAACATCCTTTTTAGACAAAAGGAACTTAAGGGCTGAGTAGTCTGTGAACACCACAATCCTAAATCCTAACACATAAGACCTAAATTTTTCCAAAGCATAGACAATGGCCAACAATTCCATCTTAGTTGTGGTGTAGTTTAACTGAGCATCCATTATTGTCTTGCTTACATAAGCAATCACACAAGCTAACTTGTCATTCCTTTACCCCAAAACTACACCAATAGCAAAATCTGATACATCACACATAAGCTTAAATGGCAAAGAATAATCAGGTGCTTAAAGGACAGGTGAAGAGGTCAAACATCCTTTCAAAAACTTAAAAGCAGTGAGACATTCACCATTAAATTCAAAAGGGACCTCTTGGCACAGCAAGTGACAAAGAGGTTTTTTTATTTTACTGAAATCTTTGATGAATCTCCTATAAAAACTAGCAAGCCCTAAGAATGATCTGACCTATTTAACAGTTTTAGGTGGGGGAAAATATGCAATCAAATCAATTTTAGCCTGGTCTACCTCTATGCCTCTATGAGAAACAATATGGCCAAGGACAATACCTTGATTGACCATAAAATAGCTCTTTTCCCAACTCAAAACTAAGTTAGTTTTTTCACATCTCTGCAGCACTAGGCTGAGATGATGTGACATTGGTTAAAACTGTCCCCATAGACAAAAAAACCATTCATCAATTCTCTAAAAACTTATCAATCTTATCAGAGAAGATGACATACATACACCTTTGGAAAGTTGTAAGGGCATTGCACAATCCAAATGGCATCCTTTTATAAGCATAGGTGTCAAATGAACATGTGAAAGTGATTTTCTCTTGGTCCTGTGGATACACAGGGATTTGGTTATACCCAGAATATCCATCAAGAAAGCAATAAAAAGTTTTGCCTGCCAATTTATTCAAAATCTAGTCTATGAAGGGCAAACGAAAGTGGTCTTTTCTGATTTTTAAATTGAGCTTTCGATAATCAATGCACACCCTCCAACTAGTGATTTCCCTAGTTGGAATTAGCTCACTAGAATCTGATTTAACTACAATGATTCCAGATTTCTTAGGTACCACCCATTTAGAATCTGAAATGGGATAGATGACTCCTGCATCTAACAATTTGACCACCTCCTTCATCACTACCTCTTGCATGTGGGGATTTAACTTTCTCTGCATCTCTCTAGAGGGTTTAGAACCCTCTTCTAAGTGGATCTTATGCATACAAATAGCAAGACTGATTCCTCCAAGATCAGCAATAGTCCAACCTATTGCTCTCTTATACTTTTTCAACACACACAATAGCTCTTCTTCTTGTTCATCAGGGAGGGACGAAGAAATTATCACAGGCAACTTTTGATTTGCTCCAAAAAATGCATATTTCAAAGATTTGGGCAGCTGTTTTAATTCCACATCAGGTGAACTTATGAGTGAAGGCAACAAAGGTGCCTTAGAAGGTGGTGGAAGAGGCAACACAGCTGGTTTCCAAGGAGGATACCTTGTTGCTGGCCCCACTTCAGAATTTAAGGCTTTCACCTCTTGAATCACAGGTGTGGGGGCCTTTTCTTCCATAATTTTACTCCACACATTTTTAAAAATATCACATAAGTCATCACAATGCAGCAGCTTGGGCAGAGTCTCTTCCACAAGGTCATCCAACACATCAATCAAAAAGCAATCCTCACTATCCAAGTGAGACTGACTTGTTGTATTGTAAACATTCAATTTTGCTTTCATATTATCAAAAGATATCTCCATTACACCTAATTTACATTATATATAAGCATTGGCAGTGGCCAAGAAAGGCATGCCCAAAATTACAAGAATAGAGGTAGTGCACTTGCTTGGTTCCATGTCAAGAATTAGAAAATCTACTCGATAGAAAAACTTGTCAACCCCAACTAATATATCTTCTATCATTCCCACAGGGCTCCTTTCAGATTTGTCAGCCAGCTATAATATCACATGTGTGGGCTTCAATTTTCCTAATCCTAACTTCTCATAAACTGAATATAGAAGTAGGTTCACACTGGCCCCTAGATCTAACAAGGCCTATTCAATGGTGTGATCCCTAATGATGCAAGGGATTGTGGGAACTCCAAGATCTTGGAGCTTTGTTGGGGTTGCAATGAACAACACTTGGTTTACTTTCTCAACACAAAAGACCTTCTTGGATAGGTGTATCCTAGATTGTCTTTTGTGTGTGCACAAATCTTTCAAAAACTTTGCATGGCTGGCACTTGCTTGATTGCATCAAGTAAAGGCAACTTAATTTTTACTTATTTAAATGTTTCCATCATTTCCTCAACTTTAGCATTCCCCTTGTCAAAACGAGAAGGTTCTTGAAGTGCATTGGGGAATGGCAAATGAGGGACTGATCTCACATTTGTTGCCTTAGCAAACTCATCAGTTTTTTCTTTATTTTTATTTTTATTTTTCTGTTGAGGTTCATCCTCAATACCCCCCTTATTCCTCATATGCTGCTCCTGTTGCATATCATCATGGGTTGTTCTTTCATTTCCTACACTCTTCTCACACTCAACACCAACCTTGTTATCAACCAGCCTTCCACTTCTCAAAGTGGCGACAGATTTAGCTTCTTCATGTGAAGAAGTCTCACCCACCATATACTGCCCTTTTGGGTTGTTCATAGGCTGACTAGGTAGTCTTCCCTCTTCTCTCCTAGTCAAAGTATTGGATAGCTAACCAAGATGGTCCTCTATCTTCTTAATACTTTGGCTATGGGAGTGAACTATTTGAGACAAAGAGCTCAAATTCTGTAATGAAGCCAAAACTTGCTCTTCAAATGTGAGGGATCTAGAGGGTGCTGAGGCTGGTGCACTTTGATGCACAGGTTGTGCCATTGGTTGGGCCATAGTCTGCTGATAATGAAGCCTTGGGAAGTAAGTCTGTTGGTAGGGCTGAGCATTTCTATATGGCATGGACTGCTGTGGTTGTTGCTGCTGTTGATTTTGAAAGTTATCTTGCCTCCACCTCAAGTTGGGGTAGTTTCTCCAATGATAATCAACGGTTAACTGTTGTCCAAAGGACTGAGCAACATTCACATATTCCATAACTAGATATGGAAATTGGGCAGCAGAGTGACATTCTTCAAGGGAGTGAGTGGGGGACAGACATATCAAACATGCCTCCTCCACTTTGGTAGCCATTGGAGACTGCATTGCTCCCATGAGTTTAACAAATTTTTGAGTCAAGCTATCTACCTTCCTCTCCAAATCATTATAACCACTGACCTCATACATTTTCCCTCTTGTAGTGTTCTCTCTCACCAATCTAACAGGAGTCTCAATGTCCCTTGACAAAGTCTCCCTTTGCATGGAGTTTTCACTAATTATATCAAACAATTCCCATGCCTCATCAGCTGCCTTATGGAGGTAAGTAATCCCACATGAGGCATCGACCATATCCCTTCTCTTGGGATCAATTCCTTGATAGAAAATTTGAACAAGTTGCCATTTAGGAATTTGGTGATGGGGGCATTGCTTTAAGAGCTCCTTAAATCCTTCCCATGCTTGGTGAAAGTCTTCAGTTGGGGACTGAGCAAATGAAATTATGCTCTTACTCAGCTGACTTGATTTGGACATGGGGAAATTTTTGACCAGAAATTAACATTGAAGGTCATTCTATGACTAAATACTGTTGGTTGGGAGCATAGACAGCCAAGTTTTGACTCTGTCCTTTAATAAAAAAGGAAAGAGCCTTAGCTTGGTTGCTTCCTCCCTCAAACCTGCAATGTTGAAAGTAGTGCACAACCCTAAGTATTCATCAATGTGCTTGTGTGGGTCTTCCTTACTCAAGCCATGATATGAGGGCAACATCTGTATGATGGGAGATTTAATCTCATAGTTCCCTTGGACAATAGGGAATTGAATGCAGAAGGGGGAATTGTATACCCCTGGTGCATTGAATTCTTTCAAGGTCCTAGGTTGCTCACCCATTGCAGCAATATCATAGTTACCCACAGGTGTGTGTAGGAACTGCCTAGGTCTGAGAAGCCTCTCAACTTCAAGATATAAAGGACAAATCTCAAGATTGAGAGATCTTCTCTCAAGCATACACACAGCAGAAAAAAAGTACAACACACAAATTACAGCACAAATTTCAGCAAAACAATTATAAGAACACACAACTATTGCCGCAGATCTAAAAATGTAAAAGAGTTAGGAAATGCAAACTTTAAGCACAACTTGCTCCTCTAATTAACACAATACTCCTCTCAGAATTATAGATCCAGATCTGCAACACAAAATTAAACTACAAAAAACTACAGCAGCAATTAGTCAAACACAAAACAGCCAAGTATCAATCAAAATCTAAAATAAGAAAAACTTAGATCTGCCAATTCTAAAAATACAGATCCCCAATAGCGGTGCCAAAAATTTGTTGTCTTGCTTACCTTGCAATTATTAAATGGTTAAAAGCAACAAACTAATTAGAGGAATAATCACAGCAAAATGGGACCAAGGTAAAGCAACCAGGCCTGCAAGAACAGGGGCTATTGCTGCAAGCTTTAAAGGGGTAAGTAAGGGTATGTCCACAGGGAAATATGCTTCAAAATAGGGTAAATCTCCATATCTAGAACAGATCTGGCACTCTATCCTATCCTAAGTTAAACTAAGGCAAGAGAGGAAAGAGGAGAGGCTTTAGGGATTATAACTTTACTAAAAACTACAAAAATATAATGTAACATGCAAATGATCCAGAGCTGATTAAACACAAATTTAAAGAGATGGGGAAAAGGATTAAAGCCAAAAGAGGGAGAATAACAGCTGGGGATTTTGGTCTTCACTGTAAATTGGTTGGTTCAGAGGCAATGCAAAGGATTGATTTGCAACTCTCCTTCATCTAGCTACAAGCTCAGATGCAAGGCATAAGAATCCAACCTAGACCAAAAATTTGGATGGATCTTAAGGCTATGATCTATCCACTTTAATGGCCACAGATCATCCTAGGGATCTTTTCCAATTCAAAGGTTTCAATCAGAACAGTTAAATCATTGCAGATGCTATGGATACAAGGCTACAAGCTCAGGCATCCACAGGGATATTTAATCTAGGGAAATCAAATGCAATCAAGAGATCTATAGATCAAAATCAACTCTATAATCCACAATATACTGATTCAATACAAACTTACAGTACAATGTGCTCAGATTTGCAATCTGTGCAACATCCAATCCCCATACAAAGCTTTGAACCTCTCAATTTACAGCTCTCAACCTCACCCTAGCTACATAAAGTGTTTAGCCAACCATGGTTGGTCTAAAGAGAGAATGGGGAAGAAGGAAGAGAGAATTCCAATTTGCTTTGAGTTTCTCTCAATTTTTGGATCGTTCTTTTATGCAATTTCTCTTCCATTTATAGTCTTCCCCTCTGTCCTCAGATCTATTTCAGCCAATCAGAGCTCGAGGGAATAATTTTGTTATTCTAAGTTGCTGATGTGGCAGATTTTTCTTCTAGAAGCTCTCCACCAATTGGTCCAAACTGAACAAGCACATGTGGGGTGGTTAGATGGTTCCTATTCGTGCCCTTTTATATTCTAAAAATACCCCCAAGGGCTATTAACATGCCTTGGAATGCATGCACAAAGCACTAAAGTGAGCAGCTGAAGTGGCTGGAACTGGGAAGTTCCTAAATCGAGCTTCAAGAGGTTCAGGAAACCTCTCGACAAGTTCTGAGTATTATTTTTGCTCCATTCGATAGGTTGGATCAGGCTTTCGACAGGTTTGATGACTACTCGACAGGATCTGTTGACTGTTCGACAGGATTGACATCCATTCCTAGTTGTTGTTCTAGCTCCAAGCATCCTCTCGATTGGTTGAAAGTTCTTCTCGACAGATTGTAGGCAGCTTCAGCCATCCTATCAATATGTTCATGGAACCTCGTGAGATTTGATATAGCTTCAGGTAAGTCTTCGACAGGTTCAATTCTAGCTTTCTGAACCTCGCGAGGATGGCTGCATCAGGTATCCTCTCGACAGGTTGATCTGTACTAATCGACAGATTGCTTTTCTCTGCTCCAACCCTTCGATAGGTGTTGTAATCCTCTCGATAAGTTAACTTTCTCATCTTAGTACCTCTCGATAGGTTCAAGTATACCTTCAGATCCTCTCGACAGGTGACTGCTTGCAGTTTTAACTCCTCGATAGGTTGTGGGAACCTCCCGATAGCTTCATATTAAAGCATCTTAACCTCTCGACATGTCATGTTCTATGCTTCCACGGCTGGCACACAGTTTTGGGGTGTTGTCTTTTATCTGTCCAACACTCAGCACCTTTTGAGGGGTTCAATCTTCATCCACTGCAGCTGCTCTTTCTCCCAAGTGTACTGAGTTGGACACATGCCATTCCCATAGACCTTTGAGGCTCTGTGAATTGCTTGATGGCTCCCTTTTAGGCTTGCATGAGTACATGTTGAGGCAACAGGTCCCTTCTTTCACATTTTTAGATGGGTGTCTGCACTATGACTGCAATTTATTGCTTAACTATAAAACATACTCAAGACACATTATTAGTCTACTCAAAGGTCAGGTTAGGAGGCAAAAAATTGTATTTTTCATTGATTAACAACCATCAACATGCTGCCATCTTTCCATGAGCTCAGTAAGGAAGATCCTTACAAGCACATAGATCAGTTCTTGGCACTTTACACCATATTTAACATTGCTGGCTTGGGACCAGAAGCCACCAAACTTAGGCTTTTTCCTTTTTCCCTAAAGGATAAAGCCAACACTTAGCGCTCTAGGCTTCTAGCCAACAACATAGAGGCATGGAATGATCTACAAAGCCAATTTTTGATAAAATTCTTTCCTATGAACAAAACTAGTCAGATGAGGATGAGCATACTTTCATTTACTCAATCCTCAACTGAAGATTTTCATGGAGCATGGAAAATGTTTTAAGAAATGTTAAAATAATATCCCCACCACCAAATTCCGTAGTGGCAACTTGTACAAGTCTTCTACCAAGGAATTGATCCCAAAAGTAGGGACATGGTGGATGCCTCATGTGGGGGTACTACCTGCTGGGTACACCTGGACAAAACCACCCAAAATTTTCAGCTGCTTACCCCATAGCAAAATCAGTTGGTTTTGTCCCCATCACAGCCCAGATCCTCTTCTTTTGAAGAGTAAATGCTGGCATCAATGCAAAATCTGAGAAACTTAGTATAAATTGTGAACTCTTAGGGGAAAAGTATTAAAAAAATAGAGGACCAACTGAGTCAAATCTGTAATGCTTTGAACAAGAGAGAGGAGGACAGGTTGCCTAGTCAACCCTTGGCCAACCCTAAAGAGCAGTACATGATTGGAGAAGGCTCCTCTACTCATGAGGAGGCTAATGCAATCACTACCCTGAGGAGCGGCAGGGTGGTTGACAATCAAGTGAGCAGGCCAACTGAGGAGACCATGGAGAATGAAAAAGAAAAAAATGTGAGTGTAGAAGACTTGGATTCATAAAGGGACTGATGTTGAGCCCCAACAATAAGCAATAAATGAAGAAAAGAGAAAAAAATAAAAAATTGATCATAATATTGCTAGGCATACAGCTGTGGTACTAGCAGTACCACAGCTGCCATTTCCTCATGTACTTGCTAGCCCATCTCCTTTTGATAAGGGAAATACTCAGATGGAGGAAATAATGGAGACCTTCAAGCAGGTCAAGAGGTCTTTGCTGCAGAACATGTGAAATTAGTGTTATCCATAGCCACACCTGAAAAATTACAGGACCCAGGGGTACCTACCATCTCTTACATCATTGGAAACCACACCATAGGTAGAGCCCTCTTGGACTTGGGGGCCAGTGTCAACCTGCTCCCATATTTCAGTATACGAGAAGCTAGGTTTAGGGGAGCTAAAACCAACTCCAATTATGCTCCAACTGGCTGACAGGTCTGAGAGAAGACCTATGGGTGTGGTGGAGGATGTTTTGATGGGGGTAGACCAGTTCTACTATCTTGTTGATTTCCTTGTTTTGGACATGAACCCTTGTACAAGTAAAACCTCCATTCCTGTCATGTTGGGCAGGCCATTCTTGGCTACTGCCAATGCCTGCATTCAATGCAGGTCTGGAGTGATGGAGGTGACCTTTGGGAATATAAAGGCCTAGTTAAATGTGTATAATGTTGCCAAGCAGCCTCAGATGGACATTAAGGACTATTGTGTAATAGATGTATTAGATGGCCTTGTAGAAGAAGAATTATCCAATCTACTAGATTGGGATAATGTTTTTGAGAACCTAGAAAATGTTTGGAGTGAGGTTGAGGAAGAGGCCCAGGCTTTCATGACAGAAGACAACATCACAATAGAGTCTTCTGTGGGCCTAGTGCAGTATTCCAGCTGGAAACCTACATTATTGCCCCTTCCTCAAACCACCAAGGCACCTTTGTTGCCTTCCATTGAAAGTCCCCCCGATCTGGAGCTTAAGAAGTTTCCAGACACATTAAAGTATACCTTCTTGGAGCAGAATAAAAAGCTTCCAGTGTTTATCTCTTCCTCTCTCACTAGTGAGCAGGAGGAGGAATTGTTGAGTGTTCTCAAGAAGCACAAAAGAGCAATAGGTTGGATAATTGCTGATCTTGAGGGGATTGATGCCTCAGTGTGAATGCATAAAACATACCTGAAAGAGGGTTCCAAACCCTCTAGGGAGATGCAGAGGAAATTAAATCCTCACATGCAATAGGTGGTCTTGAAAGAAATAGTGAAACTATTAGATGCAAGGGTAATTAATCCCATTTCTGATTCAGAGTGGGTGTCACCTATTCAGGTGGTCCGCAAAAAGTCAGGCATAATAGTTGCCACTACTGATTCTGGGGAGTTGATTCCAACCAGGGAGACCACTGGTTGGAGAGTTTGCATTGATTACCGAAAGCTCAACTCTAAATTCAGAAAAGACCACTTCCCTCTCCCCTTCATTGACGAAATTCTAGACAAATTGGCTAGAAAAGCATTTTATTACTTTCTTGATGGATACTCAGGTTATAACCAAATAACTGTGTACCATCAAGATCAGGAGAAGACCACCTTTACACGTCCCTTTGGAACTTTTGCCTATAGGAGAATATCTTTTGGTCTATGCAATGTCCCAGCCACATTTCAGAGATGCATGTATGCTATCTTCTCTAATATGATTGACAAGTTTTTGGAGATCTTCATGGATGATTTCTCTGTATATGAGGACAGTTTTATTCAATGTTTGAACCACCTCAGCCTAGTGCTGCAAAGATGTGAAAGACCAATTTGGTCTTAAGCTAGGAAAAGAACCACTTCATGGTAACACAAGGAATTGTGTTTGGCCATGTGGTTTCTCATAGAGGCATTGAGCTGGATAGAGCTAAGATTGACTTGGTCTCACACTTGCCCCCACCCAGAACTGTTAAATAAATCAGATCCTTTTTAGGACATGCAGGATTCTATAGGAGGTTCATTAAGGACTTCAGCAGAATTGCAAAGCCTTTCTGCCACCTGCTTTGCCAGGATGTGCCTTTTGAATTTTCTGCTGAGTGCCTTGAGGCCTTTGAGGTCTTAAAAAAGTGCCTCACATCTACCCCTATAATCCTGGCCTTAGATTACTCTCTCCCATTTGAGCTGATGTGTGATGCATCAAACTTGGCTGTAGGTGTTGTCTTAGGACAGAGAAAGGAGAAGCTGCCCTGTGTGGTGTACTATGTCAGTAAGACACTGGCAAAAGCTTAGCTCAATTACACCATAACTGAGAAAGAGCCTTTAACAATTGTTTTTGCTGTGGACAAGTTTAGACCTTACCTACTTGGGTCTAAAATTATGGTTTTTACTAATCACTCAGCCTTTAAATACCTATTGGCCAAAAAGGATGTTAAACCTAGGCTGATCAGACGGATCCTCCTACTGCAGGAGTTTGATCTTGAGATCAAGGACAAGAAGGGAGTGGAGAATGTGGTGGCTAACCACCTTTCTAGAATTTTGTCAGATGAATGTGCAGCTGCACCAGTTAATGATTTCTTCCCGGATGAGCAAATGTTTACTATTCAATCTATTGTGCGATGGTTTGCCAACATTGCTAATTACTTGGTTGTTGGTAGGACCCCTTCCCATTTGAACAAAATGGATAAAAACTTATTCTTTTCACAAGTCAAGTTCTTTTTCTGGGAGGACCACCCTTGCCTATACAAGTACTGTGCAAACCAAATTATAAGAAAATGTGTCCCTGATAGTGACATCCCCAGTATTCTGAGCATGTGCCATGAAAATGCCTATGGGGGTCACTTCAGTGGGAGAAAAATAACAGCTAAGGTGTTGCAGTGTGGCTTCTATTGGCCTTCCTTGTATAAGGATGCATATGCCCACTGCAAGGCCTGTGTCAGATATCAAAAAATGGGTGGCCTATCAAGAAAAAATTCAATGCTATTGCAGCCTATTCTTGTTGTAGAATTGTTTGATATCTGGGGAATTGATTTTATGGGCCCCTTTCTTCCCTCAAATGGTAATAGTTTAATCCTTGTGGCAGTGGACTACATGTCCAAGCGGGTTGAAGCCATTGCCACGAGGACTAATTACCACAAGGTTGTCCTGAAATTCATCAAAGAAAATATCTTCTCAAGATTTGGCACCCCTAGAGCCATCATCAGTGATGGGGGCAGCCACTTTTGTAACAGAAATTTTGAGAGTTCGCAAAAGAAATATTCTGTTACCCATAGGATTATAACTCCCTACCACCCCTAGACTAGGCGATAAGTTTAAATTTCAAATAGGGAGATTAAGCACATCCTAGAGAAGATAGTTAGGACAGATAGGAAAGACTGGGCCATGAAGCTGAATGATGCATTGTGGGCTTATAGGACTGCTGATAAGACCCCAATTGGCATGTCCCCTTTCAGACTAGTTTATGGCAGGGCTTGTCATCTATCAGTGGAGTTGGAACATAGAGCCTATTGGGTTGTTAAAACTTTGAATTTAGATCTAACACCTACTGGTATACATAAGAAGCTGCAGCTGTCAGAGCTTAAGGAGTTTAGATTGGATGCATATGCCAACTCAAGGATTTATAAGGAAAAATCTAAAGCTTTCTTTGACAAGGGACTGATGAGGAAGGATTTCAAGGATGGTGCCAAGGTTTGGTTATTTAACTCCAAGATTAAATTTTTTCTTGGGAAGCTAAAATTCAAGTGGGATGGACCTTATATTATCATCCATGCCTCCCCATCTGGTGTTGTGGAGATCATGGATCTCATTTTTGGGAAGAGAATGAAAGTGAATGGTCAAAGGCTGAATATTTGTGTTAAAAACTCTGTGGAGCCTCCTCAGACCATCCAACCTCCCACTGCTTAGTGATCCATAGATCTATAAATTGTGTACCAGAGTTGTTTGAATTTCTGTGTTTGTGTTAGTGTTTAGAAAATCTGAATCTAATTTGATGAGTATGCTTCTGAGTGTGGTTTGTGCATGAACCTGTTGTGATTTAAAGTCATTTGAATTCTAGGATTTGTACTATGTGCATATGTATGCAATGGGCATGAGTTTATTAGAGGTGAAATAGATGAGGTGTGAAGAAATTTGGTGGTGATGCATAATGGCAGGGTGCATGATAGTTTAGATGCACATGCCAATGTGTAGGCACTGAGAAATGTTGGATTTAGCATGGTCGTGAAGCTCAGTGGCTTACATTTCACCCTCGCGAGCAGTTTTTGGCTTTCTCGAGTGACTAGCTAGGCCCCGCGAGCGATAAATCCAGCAAGCACAATGTGCTCGTGAGGCTCTGTTCTGAAATTTGCATCTTCGCGAGAGCCTCACGAGCGAAACACTTGAAGAATGATTGTAAACAAAACCTCGCGAGGCCCTAGTTCTCTGCAAATATACTTGTCACGAGATTCACCATCAGCTGCGCGAGATGTATTCTGCTTTGTGACTACCTGGCGAGAACCTCGCGAGGCACGGATTTCACCCATTTGTACCCCACAACTTTTTCATTTTTCATTCTTCTATCTCTTTGCCCTAACTTCCAAAGCACACCTCCGAGACCTCCTCTCCATTCTTTCTCCTTTATTGCCCATTCTACTCAAGAACATTCACCCTGCTCCTGCCACTTTGCTCCACATCAGCTTCCGACCAGTTTGCACTTGGTGTGGCGGGATTTGATTCACTGTGCAACGTTTTAACTAAAACCCTAGCTTATAAGGGTAAGTGCTCTGTTTCCCCCTAGTTGTGATCTTTACTTAGTATTTCTTTACTGGGATAATTGATTTTTAAAGGGATCTGTGTGGAGTACCCTTAGTGAATTGTGAGCTGCCTTAGATTGGTGTTTCAAGACCAAAATTTTAGAAATCTATGTGACCATGGCTAAGAGCTCCAAATTCATTGATAGTCTAGCAGCCTTGGTGAACCCTCAACAAACTGACCAACCCGTGGCCACAAGAAAATCTGTGAGGATTGTAAAGGTAGCCACTATGGAGGCTACTGAGTCTGCTGCTACCTCTGATGCCCCTACTCTCAAGAAAAAATCACTACCTAAGAAGAGGGCCAAAGACCACCCCCTGTTTCCAAAAGCCCTAAGAAATCTAGGAGAAAGCAAAAGAAAGGCAAGGAGGTTGTCCCAGAGACCAACCCACTGACAACTCCTTCTGAGTTCTTGGCTACCATTAAATTAGAGCCTGAAACTGCCTTTGATAAGGCATTTTTTGAGGAAGAACCCTTAGTTGTTGCATCCATTGAATTCCTAACCAAGGCCTCCCCATTACCCCTGCTCAGGCATCCATTACAATTAGTTTTTCCTAGGCTAGTGTAGCTGTTCTATCAGGACATTAGGGTCAAGATAGGTGATGATGGAAACCCTGTGCTGCTGATCTTGACTGATGACTTTGAGATGTTGGTAAATTCAGCTGGGATAGCAGTAATCCTAAGTATACCAGCCACCTACAACCCTGAGTGTGGCTTGGGAGCACCTCTGACTGCCAGCATTCCATAGATAGCAAAGGAGATTACGGGAGGGATTACAACATGAGGGGTATCTATCAGAAAAAGAGGCTTGGATCCGAGACTACTGTTTATGGATGGAGTGTTGAGGAAGAATGTTTTTTGCTTTGGGTACTAGCAAGAGAGAAGGGCTCCCATAGCTGATGCCCTCTATTCCTTCTCCTTGGGCCATTACATTGATGCTGCCCAGATCATATTTGAGGGGATGAAGGACATCCATGAGAAGGTGAAGGAAAAGCAGAAGCTCCTTGCCCTGCCTTATTGTAGGCTTATCACTGCTCTGCTGAAGCGAGGGGGCTACCATTTCTAGATGGATGAGGAGACAATGAACTTGCCCCTTAGCAAATGTGGGAAGAAGCAATGGGGGATTAGCCATACACTGATGAAGAAGAAGAAGAAGAAAGAGTAGCTGACTCAAGTAGCCCCCACTATCCAAGAAGCAGAAGCTGCTACCTCAGTCACTGCAGCAGTCACCTCTGCTGCCACCTCTTTCTTACCTTCCATCCCTACCTCACCCATTACCTCACCTACACCTACGATACCCTTGTCCACACCTCCCTTCCTTATCCCACAGCCCACCATCCCTGTTGTGCCCATCCCTATACCTATACCCATACCCGTGTCCATGCCTACCCTCACACCAGCAACCCCTACTCAATCATTGCCCATATACCCTGCCCACCCCAGCCCACCTGTCAAAATAACCTACACCAAAAGGAGAGCCACCAAAGCTCCCACTGAGCCTCCCCAGTCAACTACTATAACTGAGCCTACCCCCAGTTCTATACCCATTACTTTACCCCAACCTACCTCTATACCCATTGAAACCATATCAATCCCAGACCCAACTAGTGAAAACATTGAACCTCACCCCAGCTACCAATTTGAACCCATCTCCATTGACCAGCAAACTACCTCTACACCCATAGAACCTTCCACCTGTGAGCCATTGACCAGTCCCATGACCAACATTTCTCCACTGAGGAGTACTCTACCATGATGGATTCCATTCTAGGGGACATCAGGTATGAGTTTACGCCTTTACCTAATTCACCCCAGCCAACCCAATTCACCCAAATCCCTACTTCACCTCAACCCTCTATATTCCACCATGCACCCACTTCTCCTTTTCAACCTGTATCCAGCTCCCAGCCATCAACATCAACCACGCCTGACCCCTTATCCCAAATCTTCGCCTCCTTCTTTCCCTCCAAACCCAAATGATGGCCAACACCCAAAGCCAAACAACCATTGAGGCCAGCCTTCAAGTCATTCATTCAACCCTCCAAAACTTTGTCCCCTAACTCAGCCACCTTTATCACCACCCTTACCTCAACCTACCCCTCCAATTTCACCCTTACCTGAGCCTGCCATAAACCCAGCAGAGATGACCACCCATCCTGAAGTAGAGGAACTGTCAGTCCTGCTCCCTACCTCACCTACAGTGACTAAAGTTGATGCTGCCACCCAAACTGATCCTGAGGAAGAGGAAGTCCCCCAGCCAGTACCCTCTGCCTCCACCCTACCCCAGCATGGAGGACTCAATTGAAAGGCCAATGGTTCCTTCTTCCTCATTATCCACCCCACCATTTGCATCTCTTAAGAGAGCCATGGATGAGAACCATACATCCAGAGGGATGTGATCAAAGGATGGTAGATATAAACACAGTAATCAAGCAGTCATTCCTCCATCAAATCAAGATGCTTAAATTGACTCATAAGATAGAAAGAAAGAAGATGAAGCAAGGTTGGAGGCAGACCTTGCAACTATACCAACAGGAGAAGTATAGAGCAGATGGGCTTGAAAATAATGTGAAGAACCTTCATGTGGCTCTTAGACTGGTAGAAGTTATAGCTGAGGATTATGCTAGGACTACTGCAACATTGGAGCATACCCTATCTTTTATGGCTGACAAAGACTTAGCAGCTGCAGCTGCCTCTCTCTACACTGCAGCAGCTCCTCCCCCTGCAACTGCTCCTCATCCTAAAAAAATCAACACCTGGAGTAAAAATCAAAGAACCCTCTTCAATGCCTGAACCAACTCCCAAGAAAAGAAGTAGCACAAAGCAAAGGAAGGTCGCTGCTAAAAGATCAAAATCCACAGCTGCTACTCTCAAGAAGGAAAAAGGAAAAGTTGTTCAAGAACACATAGATATAGATTCAGCTGATGAAGGCTTGTAAATATAGTTAGTTAGGATTTCTGCTATTTCTAGAAAATTGTGTACTTCATTTCAATTGCAATGTATATATTACAGTTATATGAATGAAATTTTCTTTTTTGTATCTTTTGTTTGTGTTTTGATTGATTCTCATTTTGTTATATAGTCTTTATTTTAATTGTGTATTTTGTTTATAAATATACCCTGCTACCCATGTTCTTTATCTCTGAAATAGTGAGGACACTGTTCCTCATAGGGTTGGGGGTGTGGCAGGGCATGCCAATGAAGTAGTTAACCCAAGTGCAGTAGACTTAAGTGAGTAAAATAGAAATAGAGCTAAGTTCACCTAAGAAACTCTTAAAATAAGGAAATTTAAAATTTTGCAGACCTTTTGGCATTAAAATCTTTTAAAATTTAACATTTCCATGAGGTGAACACCAAGAAAACTCATTTATGTCAGCACTTAGTGAACCATTAAAGAGAGAAAAAGGTAAGGACATGCCCATGATTTTAATGGAAGACCATACCTAGTGAGATTTGGGCCTATAAAATTTTTTTCTCTTTGAGGAGTGTCTTTGGCAATTCTTCTTGCTCTAAGGACTAGCTGAGCTCATTTTCTCACTAGAAGTTAGGCATCTCCAAGTTGAAACAACTGACAGAACTCATGACATTTAGGAAAGGATCAAGGCCTTCTCTTCTATAGTTTGAGCCTAAAAAGACTAACCTAGTAAACTACCCTTTTGCTTACACCTTTTGAGCTTTAAATTCCAATTTTCTTCAAAATATACCAGAGTACTTGCACCTAAACTCGTAGACCTGGTTCAACCCTACCCTCATGTTAGCCAGTGAAAAATACCTCTTTTCACCTCCTAACCTGACCTTTGATGAACCCTTGAGCTGACTAATAAGGTATTTTAAGTTGTGTTTTGTAGATAAACAATAAATTATAGCCTTAGTGCAGACATCCAGCTAAAAAGGCCAAAGAAGCAATCGCAACCTTAACATGTGTTCAAACTCCAACAACTCACAGAGTTTTATAAATTCATGAGAAGGTCATGGACCCAACTGGAAACGCCTGGGATCAAGTCCAGTTGCAACGAATAAAGATTGAACCTACTAAGAGGCTGCTAAGTTTGAACAAATGAAGAACAGCACACCCAAGATGTGTGCCAACTGTGGAAGCACAAGGCAGAACCTATCGAGAGGTTAAGTCTAGTTGTCGAGAGGTTCTGACACTCGAAACTCAAGTACCGAGAGGTGCCATTAAGCTGTTGTGAGGATCTAGAAGTCTAGCTCAACCTGTCGAGAGGTAATGAGTTAGAATTGTGAACATCTCACGAGGATCTAGTTACCTATCGAGAGGATACCTGGAGATGCAGGGGAAGTCGAGAGGTTCTAGTTACATCTCGAGAGGTTAAAGCTGAAACTGTCGAGCAGTGCAAAGCAATCCTGTCGACAACTCACCTGAAGCTAAACGACGCTCATCCTCGTGAGGTTCAGGCAACCAGTCAAAAGCTCAAACAGGAACTTCACAAAGATGTCGACAGGATTTTATATAACGTCGAGAGGATGAATACAGAACTAGACAGAGGGTGAGAATACTCTCCAATCATGTCGACTAGTCAAGCTGAACATATCGAGAGCTACTCTAATCCTATCGACGAGTGCCACTCATCCTGTCGAGAAGACTCCAAACCTCTCGAGAAGTCTACAAAGCTGTCGACAGCCACTATAACCTATCGATGTGAACACAATGCAAATTTAGAACCTGTCGAGAGGATCCTTGAACCTCTTGACACTCGAACTAGCAACTTCTCAGTTTTCTTTCTTCAGTAACTACCAATGCCAAAATTTTGTGCACGAGTTCTAAAGCATGTCAGCAACCCCTGGGGGTATTTTTGGTACTCAATTGAGCACAAATGGAAATCCTAACTGCATCACATATACTTTCCAGTTGAGAACCAATGAGAGAAAAGCTTCTAGAAGAGAAATCAGCCACATCAGCATAACAAAATTATCCCCTTGAGTTCTGATTGGCTGAAACAAATCTAAGGATAGAGGAGGAGAGTATAAAAGCTTGAAGAAATTACATTAAAGATATTCAGAATTTGAGAGAACCAGAGCTTTGTTCGAGATCCATTTTTCCCTCCAAATTCTCCCTCTTTCTTCCTTCTTCTCCCATTCTCTCTTTCACCAATCATGATTGGCTAAACTCTTTTGAGTAGTTAGGGTGAGGTCTTAAGCTATAAATTGAGAGTTTCAGAGGCTTGTAAGGGATTGTATGTTGCACAAATTATAAATCTGAGCACAATAGGATTGTAAGTTATATTATTATAATATAATTATAGTTTTTAAAGGTGATTCTAATCTATATTTCACTTCTTCATATTTGATTTCCCTGGATTGGATACTCCTGTGGATGCCAGCCAGAAATGAGGAGCTTGTAGCCTGACACTCACAACATCTGCAATGGGTAACCTGCTCTAATCAAGATCTTTGAATTGGAATAATCTCTGAGATGATCTGTAACCATTCAAGTGGAGAGATCATAGCCTTAGGATTGCATCAACTCTTGGGTTGAGATTAGATTCTTATACCTTGCATCTGAGCTTGTGGCCAGATGAAGGATTGTTGTAGATCTATCCTGAGTATAGCCTTTGATTCCTTTGATTTTCAGTAAAAGACCAAAATCTCTAGTTGCTGTTCTCCATCTTTTGAATTTCAAATTTTCCTTATTTTCCCTCATCTCTGTGTGTAATTAGATCTGGATCAATAGAATTTAATCTTGTAGTTGTTAGTAAAGTGGCAAACCTTAGAAACCTCTCTTCTCTCCTGTTTTGACTTAGTTAAATTAGGATAGAGTGCCAGATCTACCATAGATCCATAGATTTACTATAGTTAAACCACATTTCTCTGTGGACATACCCTTACTTACCTTTTAAAACTTGCTACAACAGCTCTAGTTCTTGCAGGACTGGCAGCCTACCTTAGTTCAACATTGTTGTAGTTTGTGTAGTTAATCTGCTATTTTTATCTATTTAATAATTGTAAGGTAGGTTGTAAACACCTCACTCTGAAAATTCAGAAGGTAAAGGAGAAGAAGCTGGAGAAGAATAAGCTAGGTTCAACATTTGGTAAATGGAGAAGAAATACAAAAGGAGGACAGCAGTGTAACAGCTGGGAGGATGTGACATTTCAGAAAAATAAAAAATAAAAGAAAAATGTATCCAAAAGAAAAACAAAAATAGACAAAAAATAATAATAATAAAAAGGAAGAGAGACGAGTCAAGAGGAGATTTCATTAGAAAAAGTAAAAAGAAGAGGAGAAGCTGGCCACTTCAAATCTAAAAAATATCCAAGAAGATGAAATATGTTGCACTCAAGAAGGTGAAGTCATGAACCACCTCCTTCACCTGTTGATTTCTCACTTTTGCAGCATTTTCACCCTTCCATTCTTTATAACCTTCACCCATAAGCCACATTACAACCCAGTGAAGATGAGGAATAGTTAATGATGAGTTGTTATGTGAAGATGAGGAGTTGTTTAATCTTTGGTGAGAAATAGTTAATGATGCCAGAAATTAGATGCCTTGCCTATGCTCATGCTTACAAACCCATTTGGGGTCGATAACTACTCTTGGGCTTGTGTAAAAATGAAAACACTCAAATTCAATTGTGAGAGACTGCCTTCCTGAACATTGGATTTGGAATTGAATGTATTGGGAATTGTTTAAACCTAATTTTTGAATTGATGGTAAGCATAGTACTGACGTACACTTACTGTGTTTCTTGTTGTAAGCTGATTGGAAATGATGTGCATGCATGTAAGAGTTTTTCATGTTAAATTGTCTATGCATTTCATGTGTTTAAAACTCCTCACATTTAAAAATAAATAAAAATAAAATCAAGGGTGGACTGATACTCTATTTATTGAAAATTGATTTAATAATGTGTGCACTTTTGTTAATTGTTTTATTGAGAAGTTTGTGGGTATCTTCACTGAAAACCCTCAGGAGACTTCACTCCTCCACTAGGGATCACCTAGTGTTGGTGCACGCTTTTTCTGGGTTTCTCTCGGTCCCCGTTGAATCAGTGGCCCAATTCTGTCCAAGTGGACTCTAGCGATGCAGTATTTGAAATGTTAGAAATAAAATAAAATAAGGAGGAATTTCAAGGAAGGTTCCTAGTTTGTTGCGATCGCCAGCTACAAATATTTAACGACTCTGTAACACGTCAGTATCACACTTTAGAGCGGGTGTGGGTTACTTCTTTACTGAATCGTCCGCCTGCGAACGTCAGCAGCTATGACTCTTCTTATAATTTAGATAGTTTAATTTTCCTTTTCTTTCCCTGTGATGGTTGCTATAATTCTGATTAGTTTGAATTTCTTAATTCTATTGTGAGTCTAGTTATGTGAACTTATTATAGTGATCTAGTCTAATATTCTAATCATATTGAAAGTCTAATTCATTTAGTCTCCTAATCCTACTAGGAGTCTAATTAATTTTAATGTTTTACTCTAGTTGAAAGTCTAATTGATTTAATTTTCTAATGCTACTAGAAGTTCAATTAATACTAGTCTCCTACTTGTACTAGGAATGCAAATATATCAATTTTGATAAAACTCTAATTAAATCAAGCATGCTGATTGTACTAGAATTCTAAGTAAAGAAATTATAATAATTCTGCTGCAATTCTAATTGAAATAGAGAATTAATTTTACTAGAACCCTAATTTAAGTAATGAATTAATTTTATTAAAATCTAATTAAAACAAATAAACTAATTTTATAAAGATCAATTAAAATAAAGGAACTAATTTTATCAAATTTTCTAATCAGGTCGAGGAATTAACTTTACTAAAAAAAATCTGATTTAAAGTAATGAATTAACTATACTAAATTTTAATTGAGATAAAGGGACTACCTTTTACTAATTCTGATTAAAGCAATAAATTATATTATACTAAAATTCTAATGGAAGCAATGAATTAATTTTACTAAAATTCTAATTAAAAAAGAGGGGTTTTGACCCGTTATGCTAAGGAGGATTGGCCTCGTTCCCGAGTACCCTCCGTAACCTCCCTTGGGCAAATCGGGTGGCTGAGATTATAGTTAGTTGAATTTTGGATTATAAAATAGTATTTTTTTTGGATTGTTAGGGTCATTTTCGGGATTGTAATCATGAATTAAATTATGAAACTAGGATTATAGAAAACTAAATTAATATTTGGGGTTTTAGAAATATTAAACTAAGGGATTAAAACTAGAATTTAAAATTTTAAGGACTGAATTCGGATCCAAAATCAGAAAATCAGGTCGTATGATTAAGGACTGGTTCTAGAAACTAAGAATTAGAACCAGAGATTAACAATAGGACTGGAGATTAAGATTTTAGAACAAAATTAAAGTCTATGATTGGTGAATTAGGCCGTCAAATTAAGGACTAGTTCTAAATTCGGAGAACTAGAACCAGGTATTAAAATTATGGTCTGAATAAAAGGGTTTACGGTCTAAGACTGAAAATTTAATATTAATAATTGAAACTAAAGAAAATCCTAAATCTAAAGCTAAGATTTTTACCTAAGACCGGGGCTGCGGAGAGAAATCTCAAAATTCGAAGCTTGAATCTCGAAATCATGACTAGGTTCCTCTATGTGTTCATTCTCAGAGTTCTCTGGTTTCGGAATCCCAAAAAAATCCATTCTCTCTCGTGTTGTGTGTCCCCTAAGGGTAAATTAGAAAAATATCTTTTATAGGTTTTTCTCCAATTAAATACCCTATTTCAGGTGCTTAACTGGATTGCGCGCTAGTCTCTCGGTGCTTAATCGCTTTGAGTCGATCACCGACTTAGTGAGCGACCGGCTGACTTGCTCAGCGAGCTTCCTAGTTCTAACAATGTTAGGACTAATTGCACGCTTGGTATAGGGTGCGCAATCCGATTAAGCGTCTCTTACGAAGCACAGATTCGAGGAAGCTTGGGGGTCAAGGACTGTAAGACTAGGTCGGGCGTACGCCAATTGCGCGCCGGTGGTCGAGCGCTCAATCTGATCACGCATCTCATGTGAGGTGCATGATCGAGTCTTGAAGTGGTATGGGAAAGGAAGTCTGGTCTGAGAGGGGGAATGATTGTACATGTGTGGTTTGGCGTGCGATCGAATTGCGCCATGATTTTAGGCACATAATTTAAGGCTATCCGGGTTCGGGTCGGGTTTAAAATGTCAGACTATTGTTTCAGCCTACATTCCGACTATATACTATTATTTTAGTATATAGTCTCCCGATGTTGGAATCTGAGCCACAGGAGTATTGTTTCAGCCTGTGTTTAGTCATGTGCTATTGTTTCAGTGCATGGTTCCCAATTTAGGGTTTAGGGGGTTCTAAAATGCTAGACTATTATTTTAGTATATAGTCTCCCTATGTTGGAATCTGAGCCACAGGAGTATTGTTTCAGCCTGTGTTTAGTCATGTGCTATTGTTTCAGTGCATGGTTCCCAATTTAGGGTTAGGGGGTTCTAAAATACTAGACTATTATTTTAGTCTGTATTTCGACTGTATACTATTATTTCAGTATATAGTCTCCCTAAATCGGGATTTGAGTCACAGAGCTATTATTTCAGCCTGTGTTCAGCCATGTACTATTATTTCAGTGCATGGTTCTCACATTAGGGTCATGGGGCCTGAGCCATAGAGCTACTGTTTTAGCCTGTGTCCAGTCATATATTATTGTTTCAGTATATGGTCTCACATTAGGGTCATGGGGCCTAAGCCACAGAGCTATTGTTTCAGCCTGTGTTCAGCCATGTACTATTGTTTCAGTGCATGGTCTCACATTAGGGAAAAAGGGGTCTGAAATGCAAGACTATTGTTTCAGTCTGCATTCCGACTACATACTATTGCTTCAATATATAGTCTCTCTACATTAGGATCTAAGCCACAGAGCTATTATTTCTGCCTGTGTTCAGCTATGTACTATGATTTCAATACATGGTCCCTACGTTAGGGTCATGGGGCCTAAGCCACATAGCTATTATTTCAGCCTGTGTTCAGCCATATACTATTGTTTCAATGCATGGTTCCCACATCAGAGTTATGAAGTCAAAGGTTGACCGAACAGATTTGTATATTCTAAGAGGGCAAAATGGGGGTATCTACACCTAGGGGTTTAAAAGGCTTGATGTATAAGCTAAATGCATCCGTGCTCCCTACGAAAGTGGCATTTACATTCCTAGAGTAGTTGATCAAATTTTGATTTGCTCGAGGACTAGCAAAGATTAGGTTTGGGGGTGCGTTATTCACTAAAAAGTACCACTTTTTACCTCTTAACCTAGCCTTTACTATACCTTGGAGCTATCTAATAATCCTCTATTAGTATGTTTTATAGTTAGTAATAACAGTTGCAGCTTAGTACAAAGTCCATGCTTTTGAAGCCAAAAAGAGAGAATTCAAGCCAAGGGTGACTATTGAGCCAAGAACAGATGAAACACCATGGTGCTACACACCATGGTGACTATTTTGGTTGCTTAGGTGGCCCCTGGAAGTCCTTCAGTTGAGAGAAAAATGGATTTGAGTGGAGAAGGTTGTAGCAACAGCATGTGCACTGCAGTGGAGAACTAGAGAGCAAACCTCGCGCTGCTGAAATCCAAGTCGCGAGCATTCATGCGCAATTCCAAAGGCCCGAAGTAAGCTTCGTGATGGTTGGAGCCCGCAGCATTGTCTGAACTCGCGCACTTCTCGCGCATCTCATGAGGAGAGAGATGCCCATAAATTTTCTCTCGTAGCTCTCGTGAGCTCTCGTGTACTTCAAAGTTGAAGCCAACCGCGCGACAAGCCATATTCCATCCTGGCGACCACCTACGAGACCCTCGTGACGAGAAGCACCTGAAGCTCATCTGCGCGAGCCAGTGCTATGCAATGTAAAGTCAGCCTCACAAATCTCCTCTCTGCAGCATGTGCAACCTTGCGACCAGCATCAAAGCCACGCAAAATGTACTTCAAAGTTGAAAGCAGTCGCACGAAGCACGGGCTCCTGCTTTCTCTTTCCATACTTAGGGATACTTTGGGGATTTCCCTAGGTCTAGGGCACACATCTTGAGGCCTTGATCTATATGCACACATCTCGAGGCATCCAAGGGCTGCAAAGGAGCCACATCTTCAAGCAAAAATTAGAGTTTTTCCCTTCTATTTTCTTATTGGCCGAGGCAGTGAGGACTGATATGTAAGCTGTAATCTATATTTAGAAACCCATCTCTTCCTCAACCTAATTTCGGCTGAGAGCTTAGGTCAGAGTTGGGTTAGGATTAGATCATCACCTTTTTCCCTTTTTCTTCTTCCTTAGCCAAGCACTTGCTGGCTATGATCTTTGTAAGCAATTAGGCATAGTTTAATTCAGTTTTGTAATAGATTGTATAAACTTTGGGATCTGTTGAGGGTTGTTTTGTGTAAGGTTGCTACCTTGAGGACTTTCATTGTAAGTTTTTGTTTAATCAATGAAATATTTATTTTAATGCTTATTCAATCTGTTATTTTTCTATATATCCTACGTAGTATTCTTTGATCTATGCCATACACATACGATTTTACTGATTTGAAGCTCCCATGGAAGCTTGAGCTTGTAGCCCTGTGACCATGGTGGTAGCAGCAAATTTCTTATTCCATCTCAGTCCTTTATGATTTGGATAGCCTCTGTGGATAGCCTATGACCATTTGAGTGGACATACTATAGCCCTAGGGTGATTCTAAGCCACAGATCTAAGATGGATTCTTATTCTCCGCACTTAAGCTTGTAACCTTGTGAGAGATTGTGGCAGGAACAAGCTCCCCTCTTTTTTATATTACCATCATCAGATGTTAGATATGATTCTCTGTAGAGATTGCAAACTTGTGAGCTGAGCCATTGCAAGACCTTTTGTAGTAATGACCAGCTGCATCTATGTCCTCAAATAGCTTCTGAATAACTGTGGGTTCTACTAGTTTTTCAAGAGTTGTTTACTCCTATGGATGCCTGAGCTCGTAGCCTGGCAAACATAGTGTGTACAATGATTTTTATGTTCTGATTTGATCCATTGGTTGGAGGAAATCTATTGGATAATCTGTGACCATTTAAGTGGACAAGTTATAGCCTTAAAATTCGTCCATTCTCTTAGATCAAATTGGTTTTCTTATTTAACTCGTGTGGTTTGATCCCTTCTATTGGATAGTCTGTGACCATTGAAGTGGACAAGTTATAGCCTTAAGAAACTAGGTTAACTCACAGGAGTTGAGTTAGATTCTTCCACCTTACAGATGTGCTTGTAGCCATCTGAAGGATTGCTGCAAAGACAGCTCTAGATCTGAATTGCATGATTGAAATGACCTTATCTTAGTTGTCTACTTCCCATCAATTTTTATCGTTATTTTATCACACACCATCATCACCTTCTTCATAAACCCTTTCCTTAGTATAGGACTGCACTTTCTTTATATTCTTTTAGTTTTAGTTTAGTTGTGACACCCAACTCCTTTTCTTTAGGATTGTCAGATCTGTAGCCAGATCTGGAGGCCTACTATTACAACCCTTTTTGGGTCCTAGATCAATTTCTCTATAGGACAAACTCTTACTTACTCAAAACTTGCTACACCAGCCCTGTATCTTGCAGGCTATATATTTTAAACTTGTTGTTTGACCCATTTTGTATCTCTTCACTCTTGATTTATTTTCTCCACTGCTTTTAAATAAAATAGCAGCAAGCATTTGAAATATTACAGCAAAGGCTCTAGGGTAGGGGTTTCGGTTATCAATCGAGAAGGTGTTAGGTACCCAATTGATTCGCTCGTAAGCGGTCTCTACTATAGCCAAATGAAAAAAAATTTAAAAAATGAACGGCACTTCCTCTTGCCTGAAGGCACTCCGATCCTATTTGAGCCCCCCACCCTTACTGAAATTTTGGTGGTGTAATGACTCAAATTCAAAGAGAGGAAAAGCAATGAAGGTAGAGGAATAGAGGGGAGAGTCGGAGCTCTCGGGCCCATGTAGCACTGCTGTGGACCTTCGCGTTGATACGCTTCCAGTGAGCTTCTGATAGCAAATGGGTTGAGGAATGGGTTTGATCTGCCAAATCTAAGGGTTTGATGATGGAAAATGGGATTTAGAACGGTGACCTCAGTTATGGAACTTTGGAGGTTTAGTGCTTAAAAGAGAAGAGGGAACTCAGTTATGGAATTTTGAAGGCTTATGTACAGTGACCTAGTTCAGAAGCTGGAGGTTTAGAACCTGTCCTCGAGCCCAAACAAAGTCAAGTTTGCCTAGCATGTATAATATATACGCTACGCCAATTTCAGTCAAAAATTGGACTAGCGTGTATAATATACACACTAGTGTAATTTCCTGCATTTCTGCATAATTTTCAAATCGCCATAACTTTTGATATACAACTCAGGTTGAGGCAATTCTTAGCTCGTTGGAAAGCTGGGAATATTCTCTTTCCAATGGCATAGGTATCATATTTAGAAAATATCTATAAAAACTTTGGAACCCCTCTTTCCATTCACTGCTTGGGACGATTCAAAATGGGTCCGGGAAGGGTTTTATAGGTTTAGGTTGATTTCTAACGGTCTGGGAAATGTTACTAAGAGTTTTTGGATGATTCATAAGGGTTTGGGAGATACTTTCATAAGCTTTGGGATACACCTTGCTCGAAGTATGTGTCGATCGAGTCTTGGGCCAAATTTGAGTGTCTATAGATGCCCCTCTGTGGTATCTGATCATTAGTAATCGTATGTCAAAGAAAGAGATATCTGAAGAGGCCCAAGACAACACTTATGGATCTGTTGTGTTTAAAGAGAACCTCAAACATCAAGAAAGTAATAGAAAAATAACTAAATGGAGAGTGACGAAAGCCCAACATTTGGAAAAAGGTGTGTCACTCGAGAATAGTGGAAGCCCAATGCTTGGGAAAATGTCTGTTCCTCAAGGCTACCGGTCCCCATGCGCTTAGCAACATTACTAGGAAAAATCATGATGGTGTATTTGAAGATGCACGATATTTGAGATTCATTTTGAATAAGACTGTCCTGCAATCGGGAGGGTGATCGACCCATACTTAAAGATTGGTGTAAAGCAATGACGCGAAGATCCAACGATTTGTGCCCAATCTTATGAGACATTGATTGCCCCACTTGATTAGCCACGGGTGCCCCTATGCGAGATAGGGTTCAAGATCTTTGAGTGAACTCATTGTAACACCCCCGAAATTTGGGCATTGAACAGTGTCCTCAGGATGCATGCCCGAATGGTCATAGGTTTGACCAAGTGAAAAATCAACTCGATTACTATGATTCAACTTAGGTTGATGTTAATAAGTATGTATGTATAGTATAAGAGCTAAGTAGGAGATCACATATACCTATCGTTGGCGTATGTGCTTTACACCAAAGCTGGAAGGGTTAAAAATGAGCAAATAACTTAGGAGAAGTTATTTCTCTTAAGCTTAGGTTGGTGAAGAGAGTTAAGAAGAGAGAGAGAGAGAGAGAGAATCTAGAGGAAGGGGGAGAGTAAATGCTAAAGAGAGTCAGTGTGGATTTGAATTGGAAGGTATGCTCAAGCATTAATTCCAAAGACAACGCATTGGAATTCGTTGAAGTTGGAGCTAGGAGCCCTAACCTTGGAGTTAAACCATTGAATCAACTAAGGTTTGATTTGAGGTGAGTTTTTATTGGATTTTAATAAATATATTGTTGTGCATTAATTCTAGGATAGATTGGTTAAATGGCAACTTTTAAAATGTAGAAAAGAAAGGAGAAATGAAAGAGAGGAAAGCTGGAAGAAATGCCCGCAAGGGGCTGGGTTTCTGACCAAATCGATTGATCAATTTGGAAAATAGATCGATCGATTTTGGCCTGGAAGTTAGTTGGGAAAAATTGCCTGAAACCGATTGATCGATTTTAAATTGATCAATCGATTTGTGGATTTCGATTAATTGATTTAAAATCGATTAATCGTCTGAGCACTCCCAGTGGCTGGAAAATCAGAGATTAGAAAAATCGATTGATCGATTTGAAAAATCGATCAATCGATTTCAAAATTTTGATTAATCGATTTGGGATCGATTAATCAATTTTTGGAATTCAATTGATCGACTTTGGAGATCGATTAATCGATTTGAGCAGTTTTTGTTAGCTTTTGTTTTGGACATTGGGGTTCTAGGAGGGTCTTGTACCTTCTTTATTGCATCTTTATTGATGCTTTATTTATGCTATGGTGTACCATAGGTTGTACGAGTGAGTGCAAGCATGAAAAATGCCTTGGACCTTGATGCTTGAGAATTAACGCGCGTGAGGTAGGGAACGCCCTGAACATGTATTTTAATAGCAAGAGCATATATATAGTGATATAGAAATGAGTACATATGCATAAAAAATGTGAATCTTAAGCGTGTGTGTGTGAACACAAAGTAAAGCAAATAAGCATATGACGTCCCTAAGGGGTGTGAATGTGGTAAGAGCATCTGCGTGATGCATTGAGTTGGACATCCCAGGGATATATGTGAAAATATAAAGCAAAGTGAATGAGAATTGATAAGGCCTAATATAATATATTTAGCACAATCACACAGTGAATAACTATATATAGTACACTTTTGATATTTAAGGTTTGGAGAATACCCCACCGACGTGATGAGATACCCACGACTGACTCAACAAAATATCCTTGATCAGTACGGTTGCCAATCCGTACACCAGTTGCACGTCCCAGGGATGTATGTATGAGAATTAAATCCCGTTGCCTATGAGAAAGGGATCTAGGTAGTAATGAATGAATGAAAAAGGATATGAAAATTGTTTGATTAGACGACGATGGAGGGTATTCCATCGGGCGCTCGACGCTATAGTAAGTCGAGGAATATTTAAGTTATGATTTAAGTCTTTAGGCCAAATCTTTATCTTATATGAGCAAGTTGAGAATAAATGAACACATGTAAAGTAACAGTAACATCCAGTGTATCTTTTCAGTCATTTAAGTTGTTTTTTTTCCAGTTAACTCATTGATGCATCATGCTGCTAAATATCATGGAATATATGTGAGAGATTAACTTATATGTTCATTCAGTTATTTCCCTATTGAGTTATGATGTAGCTCACCCTTTAGACTAAACGTCACAGGTCCTGTGCTTGCGGCTGCTGCTACTTCAGGAGGCATAGATCCGAAGGATTTGGATTACGTGCTTGAGGAGGAGTTGGAGCCCCCTCCTGAGGACTTCTTCTAGAGGATCCGTGCGTACTTTGATTTAGTTTTATGAGAGCACTGTACGGCTTGGTATGTCAAGCTATTTTTGAGAAAATATAATTAAACAATGATATATTCTTTTGGCGAACCATCCAGGGTGACTGTTGTGTCGTCACTGATGGTTCGGGTGGATTCGTTTTCTTATGCATTGGCATGAGACTAGAACTATCTTTTGGATTACTTATTTTGATGATTATACATATAGAACTGGAGATTTAGTTCGATTTAGTTCTTGTGCTTTATTTTTCTTTATTGTTGCTTGGATATACCAATGTTCCGTGTAGGCATATGGGGCATGGGTTTTGGGGAGCAGAAATCCGGGCTGTCACACTCATCGACCTTAAAGTTATTTTAGCACGACTACCTGAATGGAGGGAATATTGATGTCGCAATACTTTTTAGGAGTATGTGCCACTTTTGATTAATGTGCCCTATATCAACATGACCTAGAGTATCCAACTTCAAACAATACTGAACATTTCTGGCCAAAATGGGGTGCCTACGAAGGGGGCACTCAATCTTGGTCTTCATCAACAATGATCCTTGATCAGTCACATAATTTACATTTTATCACCCTTAACTTAGTGATGTTAGGCTATAGTTTGCTACTAACGAGTTACTGATATGCAGATATTAGAAATAAGTAGTAAATTAGAGCCTAAGTACTAATCTTTTTCAAAATGAACTCAAAAGGCAATAAGAAAGACGACCGAGCGAAAAAAACCATTTACCGCTACTAAAAGTCAAAAAGAAAGTCATAATTTATGATTCTTCAAAAGAGATAAAAAGAGAAAAGTGATAAAGCGTAATCTAGAAAATCGTCAACTATGAGGAAGTTGTGAGAAATAGAAAGTCGTAATTAACGATTCTCTAGAAAGAAGCTATGAAAGACAGAAAATCGTGATTAGCAATTTTCTAGAAAAAGAAAGATTATCTAATGCTCTCCTTGTTGCTGTTACTGATCACGTGAAAATTATCACCGCCATATCAAAAATTAGAAGACTCCTACAATTAGAGGTTTTGCGCATCACGGATCTGAGAAGGTTGATGAAGATTGATATTCCGAAGAACTCTGTTGTTGCTCGATAAAGATCACTCTAAAAGTGCATCAACTAAAGGAAGCAAGGAATGATAAAATTAGGAATTAGAGTTATATTAGGATACTTTTGTTTTTAGTAGTTTCTTTTATTAGAATTATATCGCTGTAAACCGACCCCTTATGATCTATAAAAAAGAGGGCTCGGCATAGGATAAGCATTGAAGAATTTCAGCATCAATTGACGCCTAAGGTTGGATTTTCTTTCGATCAAGTAGTGTATACTAATTAGAATAGTTTAGATATCAATGATTTCTTAAGAGCAATTGATGACTACAATTGAGTGCTGGAGATTAGTGTAGATATCTGTAATTTCTTAGGAGCAATTGACGACTGCAGCTGAGGGGTAAAAGATATATTTATTTGCTTTATAGTTTAGATTTATTTGCTTTGTAAACATCTCTAAGTTTTGATTTGAATTGACGACTCAGGTTAGAATTTACAGATTAGTGTAACGGTTTTTACTTTTCCATCTTCAGTTTGCTAGAGTTTGATTGACGCCCAAATTTTTGATTAATTGTTGATTAGATTAAATCTGCATTGATAGGATCTTAGACTTAATTGACGATCAATGCTAGGAGACTAGAAATATAGTCTAACGATACTGTTTATTTTCATAAATATTCGAAAGCTGAAGATTTAGATTGATGGCCTTAATCTGAAGAAGGAGGATTATGATTTATTTTTATGCACTTTAGTTTAGAAATCGTTCTTTTATTCATATTTCTCCAGTAGATTAGGAACTCTTAAAGATAAATAGATGTTTTTAAATAAGAATTTGAATAGAAGATAGAAATAGAGAAAACTTAGATAATCACTTCCTCGTGGGAACGATCCTAATGCTAGTACTATAATTTTCATTATGCGCTTGCAATAGGTTAAGACTTCAATTTACTATAATTATAATACACAATAACAGACAAGTCAAGGTTTTGGCGTTGCTGTCGGGGAAACGGATTTATCCAGTTCTTTCAAATTTTTATCTAATATTTTTATCCTTTTAGAAACCAATATTTATCTTTCTCTTTTTATATTTCTTATATTTTTTATTTTTCTTTGATCTCTTCGTAAGCTTTTACAGGCTCATTCGGAGGAACGGACCAGAACGTCAACATTCCTGCTGGCCACAGAAACTAAAGGCACAGATTTGTTTCCTCTCCCTGCTTTCTTAAAAAAAAAGAAAAAATTTAACTTTTTTTTATAATATATATATATAATTAGATATGCAAGGCCATAATTACCCATTTGGGCTAAGCTACCAGCCCACTTATGTTTCACAAGAGTACTCTACTAATCCCTTTTATCTAGGAGAGGCTAAGCAAATCTTTGTCTCTCAGTGGGGAGGTTCCGAGAATTCCTGTGGCCCTCAGTGGGGGAACCCTTACGATTTTCCAAGAATGACCTAGCCAGACCACTCTTATGCATATCAGAAATAGCCCTATAATCCTCAACCAATATATGCCACGAATCAATTTCTTGACCAGCAACCTGCTACTGACGATGATGCCACTATTGTTCAGATCCTTCAAGATCTGCAGCAACATGCGCATTCGTACTAAAGAATTAACTCAACTATCCCAAATCTCCCAAGACTTATATTCCTGTTCTCAAACCATTGCAAACTTAGGAACTAAAATCGAGCAGATTACTACACAATGGGAAGAAACTGGGAATGTTAAGTATATGAAGTACCATTAACTGATTTATGAGGGAAGTTGATTGAAGGAATTATACCCAGTTCTAGACCCCATATCCAAGCTGTTCAAACTTTGCGAAGTGGTAAGGTTGTGGATAACAAGGTAGTTATGCCTACAGCAGCAGTCAACCCTATGACCTAAAAAAAAAAAATGATACAATAAAGGAAGTCCCACAGCCAGAAAACCTAAAAAAAAATAGAAAATAAAGAAAAAGAAAAAAATAAGAATGATGGTACGCCCACATCTGTAACTGAAACACCCTATGTGCCAAAGTTACCCTTCCCTAATGCCTTTGGTGCGCCATCACCTTTTAGTAAAAATCCAAACAAGCTGGAGGAACTCACTGAAATCTTCAAAGAGGTAAAGATTAACTTGCCTCTATTAGAAGCCATTAAACGGGTCCCTACCTATGCACGATTTTTGAAAGAAATGTGTACGCAAAAACGAAAACGGCGAAACAATATCTCGTAAAAAGTTTTCTTAATCAAGCAAGTAAGCTCAATCTTACAAGCTAGGACCCCGCCCAAGCTTAAGGATCCAGGAGTTCCTACAATTCCATGTATCATAGGAATCCACGTTACAAACAAAGCACTCCTAGATCTGGGAGGAGCGTAAATTTTCTACCATACTCTGTTTATGAAAAACTGAGGCTTGGAAAAATGAGACCTACTTCGGTGACTCTCCAGTTAGCCGATAGATAAGAAAGGAGACCAGTAGGAGTAGTTAAAGATGTTATAGTTGGAGTCGATAAATTATTTTTTCCTGTCGACTTCCTGGTATTAGATATGGAACCAAGTTCAAAATACCCAACACAAATTCCCATTATACTCGGTAGACCATTCTTGGCTGCGGCCAATGCTTGCATAAATTATAAAATCGGGATAATGGAAGGTTCTTTTGGAGATATGCGAATCCAGTTGAATGTCTTCTCAGCAGCCAACCAAATGGCCTCAATAGAAAACGAGGAATGCTTCAGCATTGATGAAATTGAAGAATTGGTGGAAGAAGCATTACCTCTCGTCCTATCTAAAGATGTGCCACAAAGCACACTATGGTACGCGGACTCTGAAGATTCAACCTTTCAAACCAAAGAGATCACATCTATGTTGAACACCACTCCAACCTGGAAACCATGGATAGAACCTTTACCCATCACTTCCAATGAGCCATTACACCCATCTATTAAAAAGGCACCATCTTTAGAATTAAAACCACTTCCCAACACCCTCAAGTACGCATTTTTTGGGCCTAATGAAACTCTCCCAGTGATCATCTCATCCACTCTTAATAAGGACAAGAAAATAAGTTATTGGCCATACTTACAGAGCATAAATGTATGCACCGAATTCATTTAGAGGATAATGCCAAAACCTCATGAGAAAGTCAGCGACTGTTGAATCCAAATGTGAGGTAAGTGGTACAAAAGCAAATTGTGAAGCGAATAGATGCAGGTATTATCTATCCAATTTCTGACAGCCAATGTGTGATAGCCCGAATTTCGACACCCCGAAATCAGTGCCATCGGCACAACCCTTGAGGTCGTGCCCCATAGATATACGCGGAAACACTTGGTATATCCACACAACCATAAAGTAAAGCATGTATAAAAGAACTAATACTGAACTAAATCTCCAGTTTTATAATTTAAAGACAAAACATATAACCCAAAAGATAGTTCTAATCCCATTCACGCACTTTCACATCACACGGATATTCACATTAACTATACATCTCTGGGATGTCACACATACAGATGCATCACTTAGATGCCCAGTTCACATATACATCCCTGGGATGTCACACCACATATTCTTATTGATTCCTCATTTATTGTATGCACACATACACATATCTTAATTTCATATGCTTATCGTAACATTTTAAACACAAGTACTTAACTATGCCTTAAACAAGCATGCATCCATAGAACATCACTACATACATGCTTTCGTAATCAAGTGTACATGTTCAAAATATTCCCTACCTCATACGCAAATTAAATCCATGGATTCCTCAATCTGAGCTAGCCCATAATCACCCTAAGGTCCGGCTCAGCCTAGGTATGAACAAAACACATGCAACATATCACAATTGGTGTAAAACATTAGGTTAGAAGCCTAACCCCAATTTATAAATAGCTCATAAGCAAAAACCCAACAAAAACCTAAATCACCCCAAATCGATCAAATGATTTCCCAAAATCGTTCGAACGGTCTTATTTCGTTTGATCGATTTCCTCATAAATCCCTTACACTTACTTTTATTCATCAGCAAAATTGATCGAACGATCTTAATTTTATTCGAACGATTTTCCAAATTGATCAAACAATTTTTAAATCGTTCCAACGACTTTCTCATAAATCAGCATTACAGTTCTTCCTTGTCAAAATTGATCGAACGGTTACTAATTTCGTTCGATCGATTTTCTCAACTTCATATCAAAATCAAGTTTCAAACTTTCAACTCATTTCTTCAACACCTTTACCCTATTCCTGATCATTTATCATACTAAGTAAGGCAAAATTTACAGCATAAACATTAGCTTTTCATTAAAATAATTGAGCTTACCGATCGAAGCTGATCGGATTTCTTGATCCCAAGCTTCCCTTCACACCAAAGGTTTCACAACCCCAATCTCAAATCTCTTTCCGATGTGAATGCTCTAATCCGTAAGCTATCCGATCCACACACAATCATTTACATTTAACACACATTTCACACACAAAATCACACTCCTCTCCTTCAATCCCTCTTAATTTCTCAACAACCTAGGCTACGGAGAAATAAATTCTCCCCTACTCTTTATAATTCCCTTCTTTATTTAAGTGTAAAGCACATATACCTAAATAGGTATATGTAACCCAATCAACTAACTCTTATTATACACACCACATTTCATACTTAGTTGATCTAACTAAAATGAATCAAGTAAGTTAGCCAAGTCAACTTTGACCCGGTCCAACAAGTGACTAGTCGGGCACACTTCCCGAAGTGCACTATTCAAAGTACGGAATTTTCGAGATGTTACATTCTCCCCACCTTGGGAATTGTCATCCCCGAAAATTAGACTCAAGGGCTTCGCCCCCCCCCGCCCCTCGGCATGGGAACCCACTCACATAATACAACCCATCCGAAACATAAATACAACCCACACATCCTGCATATACGCAAATTCATGTAGGGTGAAAACAGGATAATGCATACCCACATTTTGACAATATGCTAAGCATTTGAACCATCAACATAGTATATTCTGCATAATTCTAATTCATACCGACTATAGCATATCCGGCACAAACCTAACAATTTCACATAACACAATTTTAATTCACACCCATACTATTACCATATGCAGAATTTAAGAAAACCTACAATGCATTCCATTTGATTAAAAAAGAATATCGATGAAACTACTTAACAAGGCAGCCATGATAATTATGGTATCCAAGCACCTGCACAACGAGGTATTCACAACACCCACATAATCCAAAACATCACAATGTCTTTCACATAGGGAACACCTAACTAAACTAAACCACATCAATACCATGGCACATATATCAAAATAAGAAACTATACAAAGCACAACCAAAAAGTAATTTACAGACTTTATGGCAACCATGCCACGATTGTTTGACAAGACACACGTCCTTAGTACCTGTTTTAAACATTTACAATTTTCCAAAAAATTACATATTATCATTCAAAATTTAAACTCCTTAAGACGACACTCAAGTCGCCGCGTCATCGAGCTAATCGCCGTCATCACCACGGTCTCCCCCACCCGAACTCTATGCATCCAGGAACCATGCTTGCGCTGTCGCCATGCGTTGAAGATAGCCGACGGGGTATATGAAGCGCATCTCCTAGGCATGCAGTGCTTCATAATAATCCAAATGGTGGTTGATTAGGCAGTTGTTCTCTGCCATTTGACAAGTGTTCGCTGCCAGGAGTGCATAAAGGTCGGCAATGGTCGGCGTAGGAGCACCCACAGGTGGTGGTGATTCATGTGTCTGTGCACGGCGTCGAGCACGCTGCTGAAGTGGAAAGGTAGCAGCCGGCTCGTCCGGAATGGGAGCATCATGAGGTGGTTGGTCTTGTGCTTGAGGTGTAGGTTGTGGTGGTTCTTCTACAACTACTTTCTTGGTTAATTTCACAAGTGTACGGTTCCAATCAACCATAGTGTATGGTTACACAATACCCGTGAGCTCCGATTCATTCTTTGAGAGGGTGTACGTCTCATCACCGGCATAGTCCTCAACCATGAGTGAGATGAGATGGGCATAGGGCATATCCTCAACGGGTTTCTTAGCTCCCTCTAACATTTTCTTTCGCGCGTACTTCATTCCGTCAATAGCGACACATGGCGCGTTAAACCATTGGCCACTAAAAGCTGAAAATAACACCATTTGGATTTCTCCTACACATTCCGTTCTATGTCGCAACGGATACAAGTTGCACTTCATGATAAAATCGAGCATCCATAGCTCGCACGATAGGTTAACTCGTTTAATCGAGTGACCGAATCCCGTTCTACCATGAGTCATTTCGGCCGCTACATACTTGTAATCCAAAGGGGCTAGAAAAGGCTCGACCAAAGAGATGTCTTTATGGTTATAGGTATAAAAACATTCCAAGGCATCTGCCACGTCATCATAGGTGAACTCATAGTGCCTATTATCAATTTTTGTTCTAAGGATGGTCGGGTCAGTAATTACTTCCATATTCTGGTAGAACAATCTTACAATGCGGGAGTAGAAATTCTCCTTACACGGTTGGAATATCTCGGTTAAACCCGCCGTGGAAAGGTAATTGAAAGCCCAAAGCGTTTCCTCACGCTTGGCAAAAATCTTAGGGTCGATGAACCACTCGGGCTCAAAATCCTTATCAACCCACCACTCAGTAGGCTGCTCACGTCTCAGTAGAGGGGGTGGTGCTTATTGTGGTGGTTGGGCCTGTGTAAGTGGTCTTGACGATGAACACGTCGGTGCCAAGGGTTTCTTCGGTGGTGGTTGTGATGAGGAACCCGCCGTGGGTTTCTTTGGAGCAGTACTTGTCGTAGTTTGGCGAGTTTTCAGTGCCATCATAAACACACCACAAGAATATAAGGCATAGGGCAAGGGTTTCGCCCTAATTTGTTAAATCCTAGGGTATAGGACCTAAATGACAATCTAAAACTTGAAAGAGGTGAAAATTACCTCTTAATGCTAGTAGGAGTTGCTTGTGTGATGATCCAAGCTTGAAGATGGTCGAAAATCACCAATTTTGGGTGTCACTCACAAGCCCTAGAACCTCCCCAAGAGAAAAAAATAGATTTTTAAAATTTTTTGATGGTGAATGGCAAACAAAATCGCATGCCATAGATATAGTTTCCGAAATCGATCAAATGATTTTTAAATCGTTCGATCGGTTTTCGAACATTAAATGCTACCCCTGAAATTTTGTTCGATCGATTACTAATTCCGATCGAACGGTTTTTCAAAGTATATTTTCCAGCCAATTTGATCTCACTGGTCTAGGGATTTCGTTTGAACGATTTCTAAAATTGATCGAACGATTTTTTGGCAAACACCCAGGTTGAAGCTTAATGCAATTCAATCAAACGATTTTTAATTTCAATCGAACGGTTTTGCTAAACACAGAGTTAAGGCTGCATTGGCATGCCTTCACACTCTATTGTTAACAGCATTGAGTTTCACCTGAAATTGCAAGACTTTTGACAATGTCTTTGCTCCTAATTTATACACTAATTTCATATATGAGCAAACATGTATCATCCATCAAATTTCGCAACTCACACTCCACAATGCTGAAAACAGCTTAACCACAATTTGTGCATCAATTGTCACCACTATATATGTTTCAATATAAATTAGCTTGGTTTTACATATATCCTTCAAAATTTGAAAGGTCAACTTATTAATTACAAGAAAATTCTGAATCTTGCTCTATACCTCGCACTTATCATCTACTATTTCTCAAAGTACTAAAGGGATAATCTTAGTGCATAGAATTTGTTCTTTTCAATCCAAAATTTGAGTTGCCCCTTCGATCATGGTCATGTCTTCATGCATCTCGATCGGCTGATCTCCCAAGACGTGTGTAGGGTCTTTTACATACTTTCGGAGCATAGAGACATGGAACACATTCTGTACTCGATCAAACAATGGAGGTAATCTGATGGGATAAGCTACCTCGCCAACTAGATCCAAAACTTAAAAGGATCCAAGGTAACGGGGACTTAGCTTTCCCCTTTTCCCAAACCTCATAAAGCCTTTCATGGGCGATATCTTTACGAACACATGATCACCAATGGCAAAGTCCACGCTCGTTCTTTTGATATCAGCATAGCTCTTCTGTCTGCTCTAAGCCGATTTGAGTCTCTCTCTTATCATACAAAAAATAATGGCATTATCTTCAAGTAACTCCGAACCCAGTATAAACTTTTCACTGATTTCTTCCCAATTGATAGGCGACCTACTCCGCCTTCAATAGAGAGCTTCATAAGGCACCATTCTAATGCTCACTTGAAAACTATTGTTGTATGTAAATTTGATCAATGGTAGATGTTGATCCCATGATCCTTGTAATTCAAGCATACACACCTTGAGCATATCTTCTATCACTTGATTTACTCGCTCTGTTTGTCCATCAGTCTGCGAATGGAATGCCGAACTAAAGTCCAATCAAGTACTCATGTCTTCTAGAAACTTTTACCAAAATTTTGAAGTATACAACGGATCACGATCAAAGACGATGCTATTGGGAATCCCGTGCAAACATACGATCTCCTTCACATACAGTTCCGCAAGTCTTCCTGCCATATACATCGTGTTGTAGGGTAAAAAGTGAGCTGACTTGGTTAGTCGATCAACGACCACCCAAATTGCATTATACTATTTCACTGTTCGCGGTAATCCCACGATAAAATCTAGGGAGATTGATTCCCATTTCCACTCCGGTATGGGTAGAGGTTGCAACAAATCAGCAGGGTGTCTATGGTCTACTTTCACCTGCTGACAGGTCAAACACCTTGAAATGTATTCGGCTACATCTCGCTTCAGACCTCTCCACCATTAACTCTTCCTCATATCTTAATACATTTTAGTGCTATCGGGGTGAATTGCATACCTAGACTTGTGAGCCTCGTCTAGAATAGTTTGCCACAGATCGGCATCAACTATAATACAGAGGTGTCCCCTGAATAGTAAGGAACCATCTTCCTTTATAGAGAAGTCTGATTTGGTGCCTTTAATCACACCTTGTCGAATCTTGACTAACTTTGAGTCTTTCATCTGTAGCTCGTGAATATGCTCAAAAATCATCAGTCTCACTGTGACGTTGGCTAAGAAAGCCCCTAAATCTTACACCTCGATCTTTGCATCATATAATGATAGATCTTCAAACAATTTTCACCTGTGCATTCCCATCACAAGGCTAGTTAACTGAGCCAAACCCTTACGACTCAAGGCATATGCTACAACATTAGCCTTGCCTAGGTGATATTGTATGGAGCAATTATAGTCCTTGAGGGACTCCATCCATTCTGCCTCATATTTAATTTCTTTTGTGTGAATAAGTACTTGAGGCTCTTATGGCTGTTGAAGATCTCAAAGGTCTCACCATATAAATAGTGTCTCTAAATCTTCAATGCAAATATGACCGCTGCTAGTTCCAGGTCATGTATCGGGTAATTATTCTTGTGATCTTTTAGTTGCCTTAACTCATAAGCAGTTGCCTTCTTGTTCTGGTTGAGCATGCAGCCTAAACCACTATGTGAAGATCGCTGTAAACTGCAAACCCTCCACTGCCTGAAGGAATTGCTAGCACTGGAGCTGAAGTGAGTCTTTTCTTCAGTTGTTGAAAACTCTTTTCACGCGCTTCAGTCCACTCAAATCTCAATCCTTCCTTGTGAGCCTCGTCACCAGTCCCGATATTTTTGAAAATCCCTCCACAAAACATCGATAGTACCCAGCTAGACTTAGGAAATTACGGATATCTGTTACCATCTTTGGTTGTTCCCATTGTACCACTGCTTTGATCTTAGTCGGATCTACAGTGACACCCTCCTTCGAGACAATATGTCCCAAAATGCTAACTTTCTCCAACCAAAACTCGCACTTACTGAGCTTGATATATAGTTGGTATTCACGTAGATTTTATAAAGCGATTCTCAAATATTCTTTATGCTCCTTTGATTTTGAATATATCAGAATGTCGTCGACGAATACTACAACATAAGTGTCCAGGTTTGGTTTAAACACCTGATTCATCAAGTCCATAAATGGCGTCGATGCATTTATCAAACCAAACGGCATCACTAAAAACTCGTAGGGTCTGTACCGCATCCTGAACGTCGTCTTCTGAATGTCCTTTGCCTTGACTCTCAGCCGATGGTACCCCGATCTCAGATTGATCTTGGAGAAATATCTTGCTCCTTACAGTTGATCAAATAAATCATCAATCCTAGGCAATGGATATCGATTCTTGATGGTTAGTTTATTTAGCTGATAATAGTCGATGCATAGCCTCATCGACCCATCCTTCTTCGTGACAAACAAAACCGGTGCTCCCCAAGGAGACACGCTCGACCTTACAAACCCCTTATCTAAGAGCTCTTATAACTATTCTTTCAACTCCTTTAACTCGGCAGGTGCCATTCAGTATGGTGCTTTGGAAACTAGCTCCGTTCTAGGTGCTAAGGCGATGGCGAACTCCACCTCTCACTCAGGAGATAATCCTGGCAACTCTTCCGGAAAGACATCTTTAAACTCACGTACAACTAAAATTTTAAAAATGACATTCTTCCCTTCCTTGTCTTCCTTCAAAAATGCTAAGTAACCACTGCATCCATTTTCTAATCAAAAGCACGGCTCTGATGGCGGACACAAGCGGCAGAAACTTCATTCTCACCCCTACGAATCGAAATAATCTCCTTGTTTTCAGTCTAAAGATAATCACTTTGTTCTTACAATCGACCGTTACATAATGAGTTGGCAACCAATCCATGCTAAGGATCACGTCCAATCCTTACATATCCAATAGAACTAAATTTACTGCTAGTTCAAAGATGTCCCCATCTCTAATGGTTACTATCACCGACCTACAAACCAAGTCCGTATCAATCGATTCTCCAGTCGAAATAGACACTGCCAAGACAAAATCCAATGTCTCTGGGCTGACCTTCATCTTCTTTGCAAATCGAGGAGTAATAAATGAATGAGTAGACCCTAGGTCTATCAACACTCTAGCCACATATGCTACATCACTCCCCTTCCCATACACTTGTAAAGTACCTATAGAGCATATGAATTTTAGTAGCCTACTCAGATATCATATAAATTCATGCAATCAATTAGATCAAACAATTCTACATAGATAATCTATATAAGTACACATTCTCTATCTAAAATTTAAGAATTCAATGCGATTGATGCAATGTGTCAATCATTTTACTTAAAGTTTTACCTTGTATGATATCATTGGCCTTCTGAGCATCCTAAGTCATAACTGCATAGGCCCTTCCTTGCACGATCAGCTTCTTCGCTTGTATCGGCTCGGTATGGAAGCAGAAGTCGTTCTCCCCTTATTCATTTTCGGATAATCTCGTATCATGTGGCCTATCTTCCCACACTCGTAGCATCCTCGTGTTCCCCATCTATAATCAGCTATTTTGTGAGACTTGCCACACTTGGCACACGTCTCATTTAGTGTAGAAGAAGCTGCCCGTGAGAAAGCTTGAGTAACTGAGACTCTAGTGGTGGCAATAGAGCTCTCATATCTTATCAGTCTCAAATCTGTTATTAGCTTCCTTCAGTCGGGAGGATCTGGCGGTGGTTCAGCTTCGAGGTAAGTTAGATGACTGGGAATGTGTTCCTTTGATTTCCTGGGTCGTTTATCTTTAGGTGGTTTGGTAATTTGTTGATGTAGTGTGTTATGTCTTTTTAGCATCGTCTTGCTGAGGATCACCAGATGAGAAAGGCGACTACTGCTTCTCTACGCCTGGAAAGTTAGGTATGATTTATTTTTGTATAGTTAATCCAGTTTGGGCTATGCTGTTCCTCGTTTTGAGCTGACATTTTTGGCGTGCTGGTTTGTTTTGGTTTTGCGTAAGCTATCCCTAACTCTGCTCTCGAGACTCCTCCTCAGGGGTCTACTCCTGTTCCTACTTAGGTATATTTTAGTTATTATAGTTATGGTCATTATATTCATCGTAATGTTTTCTGATGTATCTACTCATTTGTGTTGTAGCTTCTTACTTTTGTTGTTCCTTCTGTACCACTCATTGATCCAATGACCACTGCGACAGTTGAGCACCTTCTTAGAGAGAGGGTGGATCTGGTATGCAATTTCTTCTTTTTTGATTTTTTATATATATTGGTTTTCTCTTACTCGATGTGGTAATGCAAGTTCGTCAGCTTGAGGAGATCCTTGGAGATACGTAGAGCCCTGAGGACTTGCTTGTTGAGATGATGGTTGCACAGAGGACTCAGGTTGAGGCGATAGAGGCAGCGTTGAGGATGGTGCAGGTTGAGATGCAGGAGAGGATCGATCTTCTGCAGCATCGTCTGGCACGGGGTGAGCGTGGTGTACGTGGGATGGTTGGTCATTTTATCCGACCGGAGTCGGTGGCTACGGGTTCTCAGGCTGGACAGGGTCATCGTAGAGGTCATGAGCGTGTTAGGGACTATGTCGAGGAGGACTCCCTTATCCAGGAGCTACATGCTGGGTGTCGTTCTCGCTCTCGATCTAGGCGAGCGGCTAGTTAGGCGAGTGAGGGTGGTTCAGTGGTGGGCCCCCCTATCCATCGAGAGTGTCCGCCGACTCTGGGTGCCGGGATTGTATTTTTGAAGGATCAAAGTACCGATCTCTAAGCTTATGATACTGGGGATAACGGTGATCAGCCATCCTAGCGGCAGCGTAGAGAATAGGGGTGTATGTGTGTATATTTTTTATTATTATCATTTTTTTCTGTGTCGTGATCATTGTATACAAGGGGTATGCCCCCGGTGACAGATGTAAAGAAAATTTTTGATATATATACAAAAGAAATTTTTGGTCTACATGTACGCGTCTTCGCTTCCTTTTCATGTTACCTTTAATGTTTTGGGTCACCTTATTTTTGGGTACTGTCGGGTGTTATTGGGACTTGGACGCTCTTGAATTTGGCCCAATGGCAGTCGTGGGTCACTTTCTATCTACACATGAGAATAAAGTTATTAGTAATTTATATCCCCCCCTGCTAATTTTCAAGGGGTGAGGTGTCTCAGACCGGGGTCTGGTAATAAAAGATGGACATATGCTCTCTCTTTTTTTCTTTTTTTTCTTCTCTTTTTTTTTTTCTTTCTTTTTTTCTTTTCTCTTTTTCTTTTTCTTTATAAGAAAATAAAATTAATGCAACAGGGAAAGCAAATAACTAAAAAAAAAAATTTTAAATGCCCCAGTGTAGGAGCGTGGTAGGATCGGTAGTGTAGTATCTTTGGTAGCACTTTTTGGATGGTAACTTCGTGATTCTGCATCTCCTCTATGGGCAAGCAGTAGCTCTTTTGAGGTGATTCTGTGGTTTTTTAAAATAGATATAAAAAATGCCCCAGTGTCAAGGTGCAATGAAGCCTTTCTAGATTTTTGGATGGGCGCTTTGGGTCTATAAGAAGTCATGGGTATTTGGTGAGTTAGCTTTGAAGAAAATCTGTAACATTGTTGCCAAACTGTGGGAGATTGTCTTGATATATCTGCTATATATCAGGGTATTTCTTTAAGTGGCGGTCATCCTATCCCGTGGTCATTATCAGGGAGGGAGTGGTAGGTAGGGTAAGTGATTGTATCAGTCATCGTTCACCAGTTTTCAGTTTCATTCCTGGGGATATCCTAAAAGGCTTTCGATTTATCATCCGAAAATAAAATAAAGGGTGAAAGAGGGATAAGGCTCGGTGATGTGGGGAGTAGTTTGTACATAACGCTTTCCAAAAGGGACGAGTAACAATCTTTTTCTCAAGGGGATATGGGGTGCCATGATCAAGCTCTTCGTCATATTTCGGTACCATCAAAATCTCACATTCTATGGTAAGCAAGAGTTTGTCCTCCTCCCGCCACCTTACGATAACATCTAGTAGTATGGGGACATCAGGGATGCCCTCGCAGCTTGCTTATACATTTCTAGTGAAGTTACCAGAGATGTCCTCACGGCCTGCTTATGCTTCCCTTAGCTCATTTGACTGGTTCATTCATCATATTACTCTCTCATTTTTTTTTTACATATATGTGTAGATATTTTTTTGAAAGCATCCTACTAGTGCAAGAATGATGAGTTTTGATTGAACCTGACATTTTTTTTTTTTTTGCTCTAACGTCTACTCAAATGGCGGGAGAAGGTGTGAGAATCGGGTGTTACTTGGATTTTTTAAAGAGGTTAAGTATGTCACTAGTCCTTTGATCAGTTTGCCCGAGTGAGAAGGTGGGCGATAAATTGGAGATCTTAAGGGTATTCTAGGGATTGAAGGCGTACGATCAATGAACGGGTCGTGATGACTACGGGGGTGATAAGTATAAGTATCTAACCACGGGATGTGATGATCACAGGGCTACGGGTAATATTTTCTAAGGTCCATGGTGTTCCAAGGGCTAGGGAGTTCTTTCCCATCTTGGTTTGCTAGTTTGTATGCACTTCCAGGGTATGTGGCTGTTATAACATAGGGGCCTTTCCAGTTCGGTTTCAATTTTCCTTCCGGATGGGCATGCCTGGAAGGCATAATTTTCTTCAATACTAGTTCTCCAATATTAAAGGTTCGTTCGAGGACTTTCTTATCATAAGCTCTGACCACTCTCCTCTGATATACCAGAGCGTGATCAGCTACCCTTAAACGTGTTTTATCAAGTTGCTCTAGCTGAGCGAGTAGGGCAATTCTCCTTTCATCTAAGGATAACTTATCATCAAGTTGAATCCATAAGGATGGTACTTGGATCTCATATGGTAGGACTACTTCCATTCCATAGGTAAGGAGGTAGGGAGTTTAGCTAGTGGCCATACGAATAGAGGTCCTATAGGCCCAGAGTACTTCTGCTAGTCGTTCTGGCTAGTTGACTCTATTGCTTGTCTCAGCTTCTGCTTATCCATTGCCTTGAGAGTAGAATGGTGATGAATGGTGTAGATCGATGTCATATTTCTTGCATAGCTTCTTCATCTTCTCTGCGATGAACTGTTGTCCATTATCGGTGACAAACATTTTGGGTACTCTAAACCTAGTGATGATGTTTCGAACAATAAACCTCACGAGTATTAAAGCGGTGTTTCTAACATATGATTCAGCTTTTTTCCATTTGGTGTAGTATTCGGTTGCCATAAGTATGAACGCGTGCTTGTCAATATTCCTAACTGTGTCTATGAAAGGTCTGATGATATCGAAGGCCCACATTGAAAATGGCCATGGCAAGGTCATAGTGTTCAATGCAACTGAGGGAGTTTTGATGAGCGCGGCATGTTCTTAGCATTATTTGTAGCTTTAGACGTAGAGGTGGCAGTCTCTTATCATTGTCGGCCAGAAGTAGCCTTGCCATATAATTTGATCAGCGATTCACTGTCTACCGGCATGAGCACTGTAGGCATTGGTGTGTGCTTCTCTGATGATATATTGTCCTTCGGCGGTTGAGACACATCATAGCAGTACTCCTTTGGTGAAGGCTTCTTTGTATAGTATTTTGCCGAGTATGCAGTATCGGGCACATCAGTTCCTTGTGGTCTTCCATTCGATCTTCGTGGCATATGAAGGCATGTATTGATGCTTCAGGAAGTTTTCAGATGTCAAAATACCATGGTTGTCCGTCATTGGTTGGCAATTTTTCAAATCTAAATGTGGCGACTGCAATTTCTGCTTTGACGTGATTTCCTAGAGCGATTGCTTTATTTGGTCTCGTGCTCTTGGGGAGGATTTGTAATTCCCTCTTAATGGTTCATGCTATCTCGTGGGTAGGTACTGTCGGCTTTTCGACAAAAAAGGTCTTGATACTTTGTCCGATGGGTATTTGGAGACTAAGGCCAACGTGGCGAGGGAGTCTGCGAGCTCAGTTTCTAATCTAGGGATATATGTAAAAGAGATTCTTTCAAATTTCTTTATCAAATATTGAGCGGTTTCTAGATATGCCATCAGTTTCCTTTCCTTGGTCTTCCATTCTCCTATAACTTGATTAAGAGCTTGGAGTCACCGATGATTTTCAACTGTCTAATGCCTAACTGTAATGCTACTCGTAGTTCAGCTATAAAAGTTTCATATTCTGCGATATTATTAGTGATAGGAAAATCTAGTTGAAAGGCTTTAAGTATGATAATTCCTTCTAGAGTTAGCAGGACTATCCTGATGCCTTTTCCTTTGTGATTTATAGCACCATCAAAATAAAGGGTCCATGATGTCTTATCGAGCTCTTCGTTATGAATCGTAAGTAGGTCTTCATCGGGAAAATTCGTGTGTATGAGCTCGTTGTTTGGGAGTGAGAGATCTGTAAGGTAATCGACGATTGCTTGTCCTTTGATCAACTTCTGCGTGACGTAAGTGATGTCAAATTCTTATAATAGCATATGCCAGCGAGCAATTTTTCCTGATGTTGTGGGCTTTTCGAATATGTACTTCAGAGGGTTCATTTGGGCTAGTATTATTATCTTATGTGCTCCGAAGTAGTGTTGTAATTTAATTGAGGCTTATACCAATGTGAGGCAGGTCTTCTCTATTGGATTATATTTTTATTTGTACTCGACCATTGTCTTACTAAGGTAGTAGATAGCCTTCTCTCTGTTATCGTCTTCTTCATATTATCTCAGGATTACTCCCATTGTTTTGTCATTCATTAAGAGGTAGAGGATTAGGGTCTTCCGGGGATTAGTGGTGATAGTACTGGCGAGTTAAGGAGGTACTTCTTGATGTTGTCGAAGGCTTGCTGACACTGATCATCCTATTTATACTTAGTTCCTCCTTTAAGTAGTCTGTAGAAAGGATCTTATCAATCTGAATGTTGGGAGATAAATCTCCTGATGAATTTCAATCTTCCTATCTGGCCTCGTAATTTTTTGATATTACTGGGAGGTGGCATCTCAAGGATGGCTCTGACTTTTATAAGGTTGACTTTGATTCCTCGCTTACTAACTATAAAATCGAGTAATTTTTCAGAGCTGACTCTGAAGACACATTTCTTTGGGTTAATTTTTAGCTGGTACTTTTGGGCTCTCTATAGCACCAGTCGTAGCACTTCAGCATGTCCTGCTCGCGTTTGAGACTTTACTAGTATGTCATCAATATAGACTTCTATATATTTATGTATCATGTCATGAAAAATAGTCATCATTGTGTATTGATACGTGGCTCCTACATTCTTGAGCCCAAAAGGCATGACAACGTAGCAATAAGTTTCCCATGGTGTGGTAATGAAGTCTTCTCTTGGTCAGACTATGCTAATTTAATCTGATTATACTTAGAGAAACCATCCATAAAGGATAGCATCTCATGTCCAGCGGTGTTGTCGACTAGAGTGTCAATGTGTGGAAGTAGGGAGTCATCTTTTGGGCATGCCTGGTTGAGGTTTCGGAAGTCAATGCAAACCCGTACTCTATCATCTTTCTTAGCGACAGGTACTATATTGGCGACCCATTTGCAATAGAGGATGACTCGAATGAATTTGGCTTTATGTAATTTGTCAACTTTCTCTTTAACTTGAAGGGTTGTTTGTGGGTGCATCCTTCGAAGTCTCGGCTTAACAGGCTTTTCATCAGGTTCCAAGACAAGACAATGTTCTACTAAACTTGGGTCTAGACCGGGCATATCCTTATAGGACCATGCAAAGGAGTCGAGGTTTTCTTTTAGGACTTGTATGATTTGTTGGCGTTCCTTGGAGTTGAGCGTTGCACTAATTAATAGCTTCCTGGGTTTCTCTTCAGCGCCAAAGTTGATTTCTTCAGTAGGTTCTGCGGCAACTTGGGTTTGCTCGTCGAAATGCTTGATGACCTATTGAAAGTCTTGCTCTTCTTCAGTGACTGGTGCTTTTTCTTCGTCATCGGTAAGCTCGTACACTATAAAATTGCTACACTGCGGATTCATTTTTGTGAAAGGTAGCCCTTCATCGTTACAATCTATGATGACTGGGTTGTTGTTTTCTCGAGATGCCTTGCGTCCTTGTGCGGCAGAGGGGAGAGAAGTCTTAAGAGAAAATTCTCTTTGTTGATCGCAAAATGGATTCGGGATGAAAGGTTCCCTTTCTTTTCTAAGGTTTTCTGATTTTTTTTAGATTTTGTATTTTTGAATTCTTAGGGTTTTCTACTTTTTCCATTTTTTAAATTTTTGATAGTAAGTATGGTACAAAGTCGGTTGTCTTAAGAGGCACTAGGAGAGTTGCTTCCTCTAACCGAGGGACCGAGACGGTTGTTAGAGTCGTTCGGGCAATTCTTCGGATAACATGGACTCATTCTGAATTTGACATTTTTTTTGTCCTCCTCGTCTGGAGTAATCCTCTGGATAAGCGATGCTGGCGATAGCACCGCTGACACTCCGATTTCCTCAATCACATTGACTGCCTCATCTTCGAAGAAGTTTTGAAGATCATAGTCAGTCGAACTATCATCTACTGAGTTATAATATAATTGCTCTTCTTGTCGAGGGTGACTTCCTTGGAGATCTTCAGGAGTAGCAAGCCCTCTTCCTTAAATTTCATAGTATGCTAGGATATATATGCATGTTCAGCAGCAAGGCTGGTAATGGTCAGAAATGCAAGAAGATTTCCAAGGGCATTCCCATCCTTCAAGGTCGGATTCAAGGCTGGCATCGAACTCGTCTTCTTGATCTGACAATGCGTGAAGTCCTTGGCTAGCCTGCTCTGCTAGCTCAAGTGCAGGGAGGTCTATCCAGTAGTCCTCGTCATCACTTAAAGGGGGTTGCCACTCTTCCTCGAGAGATTTCCAGAATATTAGGAGTTGTGGCATGTTTAGGGATGGGGAAGTGTCTAGTTCGAATTCCTCTTCAAACTCTATAAGGGTAATGTGACCATTTTCTGCATGGTCAACCAGGTGGCCGTCGGAATTTCCTTCTTCTTATGTCGATAGCCTAGTTGGTAGGCCATTACTTGCTTGTCGTTATGAGGTCAAAGTCATTTGATCCTACTATTGCTGAATGTCGGATCCAGCTAGCAAAACATTCTAATATACCAGTGCATGGTTGGAATGGGTGAGCGATGCAAGGGGAGTACCACGGGCATTCCCATCCTTCGAGGCCAAGGTCGAGGCCGATGCTATGCGAGCTAAAATTTTCTTGTGGGGTGTCATCCTCTTTCAGCACATGGATGTCATAATCTTTATCGTTGCCTGTTGTGCTCTAAGCGTCCTCTTCCCATGTCGACTGTAAGGCTGCTATGTGAAAATCTTCGTCATTGGTGGATTCCCAATCTTCTACTCGTGACTCGAGTTCTAGAGGTTTTTTTCTTATCTCTTCTGTAGACTCCTTAGTGTCAAACAAGGGTGTGACTCCCTCAAGTGGTTTGTCGATGTCATCATTTAGATTTGTTAGATCCGCCAATGCTCTAGTCATCTGCTTAATTTTGCTTTCTTGCGAGTTGGTGAGGGATATTTCTTTCCGCTTAGGTACATCAACTTTTTCGATTGTCCCAGAGATGAAGTGGTCGTATAAAGACCATTTAGGCGAGATAGGGAACAAGTCAACTTGTGGGTCGTCTAACTGGTAGCCTAACCCTCTGTGCTTGCGTATTTTCTTTGGAGCAAGTGGCACTATGCGGCCTTATTTGTTCTTTCCTAGTCCGATGTGAGGGATATACCCAAGCTGATACATAAGATCCCAACCTTTTATAGCGATCGGATTGATGTCATAGAGTTTGGCGAGGTCTGGGCTAACCTCTCTTCTCGTTAATTGGTGTTGACGCATTGGGGGAGAGCTAGGGGGGATAGGGGGATGGACCTCTGCAACAGTTGCCTCATCGGGGATCCGAGACTTCCAAATGTGGCCCATGTTCAACACGAAATCATGGGCTGTTGGAACGCTCACTGTGTAATCAGTGTCTATCTCCTGGAGGGGTGCATCAGCGTATATACAAACAATGGAGTCCTCGTACGAGAATTTGACACATTGATGTATGTGGATGCGACGCCCTTCATGAACTTTAACCATTTTTTTGCATAAGATAAGATTGTACGTACTGGAGGAATCAGAAACATAAAAAGTAACGTCCTTTGTCACAGGTCCAAGGCGAACCTGTAGCTTGATAGTTCCTTTGACAAAATGACATGAGCTGTCATAGGCTATGAGAGATAGTGTTGAGGGCTTGATATCCTGCTCCGTGTACTCGAGCATCTTTAACATTGTGATAGGGCAGATATTGAGTCTTGCTCCTATATCAACTAATGCGTGAGGTATAGAGAATCCTGTAATTACGACTGTAAGGTATATGGGGGCCGAACTTCCCCGGAGTGACTCTTTAGGCATATTTATGTCCGTAAAAGTGAGTATCGGAGGTTGCGCCATGACCGAGGTAATTTGATGTAGCTCATCCAATGTTGTGTCCTCATCCACTTGTGTATCTTTAAGCATCCTTATCGGCAGTCGGTGATGGTCAGGCGATTTCTTGATGAGTTCTAGTATTGATATCTGAGCCAAGATCTTTTAAAGATGTCGCAGGAGGTCATATTCTTGTCCTAGCTCAAGTGTAGTCTATTTGCCTAACCGATAAGCCTTTGGGATGGGCGGTTGAAGTGGTTGAGATGCAGAGATTGGTGGAGGGATAATGTAAGGTGGGGGAGGTAAGTTAGCTTCTTTTCCTCTCACGTTCCCCCCTCTGGCAGTTGTGCATTCGCGGACTCCTTATTTCGAGGGAAAGGAGGAGGTGGATAATTAGTTCCTGACTTAAGGATTAGGCAAGTCGATTGTTGATCAAACCCGGTGTTGCTTGATGCTGATGTATCCGAGAAGTGAGTGAGATTTGAGGATGGAGTGCGGACTTACACTATGCCGCTCCAAGGTGGGAGATACTATGTATAGTCTTCTTCTTCCAGGAAGGCGGAGACTAGTGTCTCACCCATGTCAGGATGCTCTTCTTGTCCACTCTCTTCTGTATTTAGCGAACACTCAGTCCTTGTCTAGTTTTCTTGGCTTAAGGTGCTTCGGGTGACACTATCTAACCATGTGGCGATTTGGGCTACAGTTTGAAGAACATGATCTTCACACTAGGGCTCTGAATCGGAAAAGGGAGGCGATGGCGGTGTTGGTTCAAGATTATGGAGGGGTCGAAGGTTTTAATGGGCGATTATGGAGGAATGGTCTTCGGGCTCTAAAGGAGTGGACTCGTACCTGAGTGAATTTTGGGTAAGGAGGCGGGCTTGGAGGAGCGATTCGGATGATCAAGGTCGAGGGGTGTGGGGGTGGAGGAGCTCCCACGGGGATGGAAAGAGTGTTGGAAGGTTGGAGGCGAGTGATTAAGGTGGAGGGCTGGAAAGAGGAGTGACCGGGGAGGTCCACAGTGGTGACCTAAGCGAGTGTTCCTTGGTTGTGGTTAGGTATGGAGTTATTGATGATTTCTAAGTTCTGTTGGGGTTGATTATTATTAGGATTAGGATTTATGAGTGCTCCCCAGTCAATTTGATTTCGATCATTCATGTCATAGATTACATCCCGTAGGACCCAGCAGTCTTCCAGATTATGTCTTGCATACCGATGAAATGCACAGTACTTTCTATAGTCTAGATTTGCCGGCCATGGTCGGGGTTTTTCCTGTGGGAATCGAAGAAGATTCTGAGTGTCAAGGAAACGAATGATATTGGGGATTATGTAAGGTAAAGGGGGATTGTGTTTCAGTTTCGGTTGATAAGGGCCTCTAGTTTGGTTGAAATTTTGTGGTGGGAGTACATTATTATAATTTTGCATGTGAGCCAATCGATGCTGTATTGTATTCTGATTCTAGTAAGCGTTGGGGTATTGGTTTTTGTTCTAGTATTGGCCCTGATTCTGATTCGCGTTTCTTTGTTGATTCGCGCCTTGGTTTTGGTTCGCGTACCATTGCGGACTTTGATTTTGTCCAAAAAAATTTGGCGGGAAGTTTTCGTTCCCGAGATTCTATCCTTAATTAACGACAGTGTTGACCTGCTCAGTTCCTGTGGCTTTCTTGTTATTTTTGGACTTTGGTTCACCAGAAGAGCCTACTCTTGATGGGACTATGGATAGGGCAAGGTCTCCGCCTTTGGTATGTCACGCTAGTCGGGATGCCCGGGAGTGAAGTGCAGTGAAGTCGAGGCAATCGTTTATAACGAGCGCGCTCTTTAATGGTCCTCTAGTGTTATCTATGATAATGTCAATTGCGTCCTTCTCCGTCATCGAAGTGCCAGTCCTAGCAGCGAGTTTCCTCCATCTGGCGATGAAGTCTACGAATTCTTCATCGGGTCCTTGCTTTGTCACCATTAGGTCACTGAGACTGACTGTTTCTTGGATCAAGTGTTTGTATTGGTCCAGGAATTGACCAACTAAATCATTGAATGTATCTATCTTATACAGCGGGTGTCCCGCAAACCAATCTAGAGCTTCTCCTTCTAATGAGCTTTGGAAATAGTAGATGAAAAGTCCTTGATTATCGTGTATTGGTCGACAATCATTACAGAAGAGGGCCAGGTGATCGTTTGGATTTCCTGTGCCATTGTATTTTGTAAATTTTGACGGTTTGAATCCCGTCGGTAAGATAAATTCGACATCCCGACAAAACTTGTCGAATCCGAACGAGTGACCAAGGCACTCCCTCTTGGCCATGTATTCATCGAGTATTTTTCTGAGATCTTCAATCTTGACGGTGCCATCTCTTGGAGTGACTCACGGGCAAACCTTGTCTAGGGAATTATCGTTGAAGAATGCGTGAGCTGGTCGTCTCAATGGCGAGGGGTGGACTTACACTGTACTCGGGATAGGTGGCGACCTTTCCTGTCTGTCTTGTTCTTATGAGTCTTGTCATCTCCTAATGGTCTCGTAAGCGGTAGCCAGTCCTCGGAGCAATTCTTCAGCATCATCATCTCCTCTCTGTATTCTTTGAATGCTAAGTTCTACAATTTGTTGAGCAATGAGGTTTTATTCGATGTCGCCATCTCTCCCATTGTGGTTATTTTTGACGGATGGGGTAAAGAAGGGATTTTCCTGGTCGCCAGCCATGTTAATCTTAGGTTATCGTAGGCTAAAATCAAAAGGTGATTCTTCCTCATATACGGGATTGTCTTGATATCCCCATAACGGCAGGTCTCCTAAGCTCACTCTTCGTATACCGGACATCTCGAGTCTTTGGCAACGACTCATACATCCAAGGGGATTGGAAATGATGCAAGGAAAAGGAAAAGAAAGAAAATAAATAAATAAAAAGCTAATTATCTAGGCGAGAAAAAGTTTGGCAAGAAAAAGTCCCATCGCGATTGCCTGTCTGTTAGTGTACACTTTTTCTGGGTTCCTTTCGGTCCTTGTGAATCAGTGGCTTCCAATTTTGTCCTTGGCGGACTCTAGCGATGTAATATTGTGAATGTTAAAATAAAAAAAAGGGAGTTTTCTAGGAAGGTTCCTAGTTTGTTGCGATCGCCAACTGCAGATATTTAACGACGCTGCAACACGTCAATGATCACGCTTTAGAGCGGGTGTGGGTTACTCTTTTACTGAATCGTCCGCTTGTGAACGTCAGCAGCACTAGCTTTTCCTTAAGTTTAGATAATTTAGCTTTCTTATTATTATTTTAATTCTAATGGGTTTAGGTTTCCTGGTCCTACTATGAGTTTTAACTAATTAGGAATTTAATTACTTTCCAGTGTCCTATCTTTATTGGTATTCTATTATGATTAAGTGTCCTAATTCTATTTGTGATTTTGGAAGGTTTCCTAATGCTATTAGAAGTCCTATTAATTTAAATGTCTTAATCCTATTAGAAGATTAATTAATTAAGTTTCTTAATCCTATTTGAAGTTTAAGTCTCCTAATCGTATTTGAAGTCTAATTAATTCTCCTAATCCTATTAGAAGTCAACTAATTAAGTCTCCTAATCCTATTAGAAGACTAATTAATTCTCCTAATCCTATTAGAAGTCTAACCAAATAAGTCTCCTAATCCTATTAGAAGTCTAATTAATTTAGGAATTCTAATTCTATTAGGAGTCTAATTAATTACTGAAATTAATCATGCTAAGTTTACTGCAACTTTAAATAAATATACTAATTCTATCAAAAGTCTAATTGAAATAAAAACATTAATTCTATTCTAATTACAGCAAGTATCGAAATTCAAATCAAAGCAGATATACTAGTCAAAGCGATTATGCTAATTGAGGCAAATATACTAACTAAAGCGAATGCACTAATTAAAGCATGCATACTAATTAATTAAAGTTCGAAAAAACGGGTGTTTGGCCCGCTATGCTAGGGAGGATTGGCCTCGTTCCCGAGTGCCCTCCATAAGCTCCCTTAGGCAAATCGGGTGGCTGAGATTAAATCAAATTGAATTTTTGGATTATAAAGTAGAATTTTTGAATTTTTAAAGTTAATAATTATGGATTGCAATTATGCATTAAATTTTGAAACTAAGAATTAAAAATCTTGAATTGAGAAATTAATACTAAAATTTAAACTCTAAGGACTGAATTCGGGACCGAAACCAGAAAATCAGACCGTATGATTAAAGACTGGTTCTAGAAACTAAGAACTAGAACCAGAAATTAATGATAGGACTGGAGATTGAGATTTCAGAATAAAATTAAGTTTAAGGTCAGGGATTTAGGCTGTCTGATTAAGGACTGGTCCCAGATTCCGAGAACTGGAACCAGATATTAAAATTACGGTCTCAAAAAAAGGTGTTACAATCTAAGACTGAAAATTTCAGGGCTAATAATTAAGATAGAAAACTTCTAGGTCTAGATCAAAGAATTAAAAGAAACTAGTATTGAAAATTAAAAGCTAAGACGAAAATTGCACCTAGGGTCGGGGCTGCAGAGACGAATCTTGAAATCTGAAGCTTGGAGACGAAGAACTCGAAACTCAAACCTCGAAGTCGCTGTTGTTTTCGGTCGTCCTCTCAAAAAAAAATCTGGCCTCCTTCTCTCTCTTTTTCATATCTCCTTTTATAGGCTTTTTTTCTAATTGCGCGCCCTATTTTAAGCGTTCAATTGAATTGTGTGTTAGTTATCTGGGACGCATTCGCTTTGAGTCGGTCACCGACTCAATGAGCGGTCGGTTGACTGACTCAGCCGGGTTTCCTAGTTCTAATCACGTTAGAACTAATTGCACGCCCACTTTGAGGTGTGCAATCCAATTAAGCGCTCCAAATATGGTGCTTAATCGTGATGTTTTGGCATTCAAGGAGTGTGAGACTAGGTCGGGCATAGGCCAATTGCGCCCTGGTGTTTGGGTGCATAATTCGATTACATGCATTGCTTGGTGCGCGTAATCAAGTCTCGAAACGAGCTGAAGAAAGGAGGATTGGTCTGAAAAGGACTGCTTGCACGTTTGTGAGTTGTCGTGCAATCGAATTGTGCTCATGGCTTTAGGCGTGTAATTCGGGGTTATCCGGCTCGGGTCTAAAATGCCAGACTATTATTTCAGTCTGCATTTTGACTATATACTATTGTTTCAGTATATAGTCTCCCCGTGTTGGGATCTAAGCCACAAAGCTATTGTTTCAGCCTGTGTTTAATCATATACTATTGTTTCAGTATATGGTTCTCATATTAGGGTCGTGAAACTTTCAGAGAGGGTAAGTCCTTTTCGAAAAGTCACAAGCAAGGTCAAAGGTTGACTGAACGAATTTGTATATTCCAAGAGGACAAAATGGGAGTGTCTACAGGATCTTTCTAATAAGACTGATAACAATAACAACTTAAAAAGACTGATAACGATTTAAAATAGACATGATTTGTTTAATAAAAGTTGTTTTAATAATACAAATCAAACAAAGTTCTCACACTTAGTTCATCAAAAGATTGTTATATGAGATCCATAGGAACTACAAAAGACTGATAACAACTTTAAAAAGGCATGATCTGTCTAATAAATTGATTTTATCATACATAGCAAATAGTGCTGGCACTTCATCAAAATCAGTAGGGAAGTGTTTTTTAAATATTTTTGTTAACGATCTAAAAATTGTTCATGAAAAAAAACATGAACCCCTAATGGATAAGATTTTAGTGTTTTATGGGATATAGCGTTTTTACAAATTGAAAAAAACATGAACCCCTAATGGATAAAAAATTCCTCAGAAAATAGTGATGAATGTTAATTTTTATGGGTTTTTCTAAAATACCCTAACAATAAATCGTGACCTAATCTCTCAAGGTTAACTTTTAAGGGTTTTAAACCCTAAAGATTGCAAAAGAAAAAATACTTTCACTCTTATTCGGATTTTATTTGCAAATTAAACTATAAATTCCAAAGCATCATGAGATTCCTAAGTTGGTTATGCTTCAACAAGCTTATAAAGTGGTCTAATAAAATCAACACAAAATATATATATATATATATATATATATATATATAGTGATTAAATTTTAAATTTTAACAAATTACAGGAAATTTGTGGGAACATATTATAACATGAAATACTCTACAAAAAATTTGAGGAAAAAAAAACATTTAATAAAGCTAACAAACAAAGGGAAAAAAAAATCCAACAAATAAATATTAGAACAAAAATAATTGTCTACATGGGTACAAGTAAGCCCGCCGATCGGCTAAGGTATGCAAATGACGAAAAAGTAGGGGTGAGTAAAAAAAGACATAATCAGAGGGGTGAGTAAAAACAAAAACTAAATAAAAGGGTTAGTAAATCAAAAATAAAGAGGTCAAATTTCAAGGAGAAGCTCTACAAGCTATCCCCAGTGGAGTCGCCATCTGTGCAACTGCGGATTTTTGACGATACCATCGAGACGATGCGCACTCTCCCAAAAAAATTTGGAGTCGCCACCCGAAGCTTTTGGTGTCCCGAGAACCCTAGATCATTTTTATAAGCACCGAAGTACCAGAATTATGACTCCGGTTCACCAGTCTATGCCAAAGGCTCTTGGGTAGGGGCTTCGATTATCGATCGAGAAGGTATTAGGCACCTGATCAACCCACTTAATGCGGTCTCTACTTATGACCAAAATATAAATAAAATAAAAGGAACAAAAAGGTCTTCTTCTTGCCCAAGGGGCTTTAAAATCCTATTTGTGCCCCTCCGTTCCTACCGAAAAGTCGGCAGCGTAACGGCACAAATGCAAGGATGGAAGAAGAACAAAGAGGGATACGAAGACAGGGGAGAGCCGGGGCTCTCGGGCCCTTGTAGCGCCATTGCGTAGCCTTGTGTAGGCTTGCTTTGATGAGCTTTTGAAGGCTTAAATGGTGGAAATTCGGGTTCTAACTCCTAGGGCTTGATAGCTAAGAGGTAGAGAGAGGAGGCTAGGGGATAACACGCACCTAGACTAAGGTTTTAAATGCAAGATTAAGCTTGGAAAAAGGTTAGGAGATTTTGGAATTTGTGTAAAAATGGGGGACAAAAGGAAGGAAGAACTTCTCATTTTGAGCTCTTTCTCTCTTAAGCAAATTTCTCAACCCTTTACCCAAGGGGAGGGGGGCTCTATTTATAGGAAAAGGGTAGGTTAGGAGACTACTTAAGTGCTAATTAGGGTTAGCAATTAGGTAATCTCTAATCTAAGGTTTCCTAGGATTTTAAGAGCTTGGAGATCTGTGAAGGTGGTTTTAGTAGTGGGTGATAGGGTAGGGGGTTTAAGTCACTTATGGGTTGCAAATAGGCACTAAAAGGGTGCCACAGGACTATCAAAACACACCCCAAAGACTCAAGTGGTCAACAAGTCAAACCCCACTCCTAAAATCTAAGGCAAAAATGCACAATCACTATTCATATGCTTGGCGCAACTATCAGTTGCACCAAGCATATGTACAGTGAAATAGTGGGGGGGCCAGAGTCTGAAAGTTGCCTGCTCGCGGGGGGGCCACCTTAATGCTGGTGTAACTATTAGTTGCGCCGAGCATATTTCTCCCCAGAAATAGCTTGGCACAACTAATAGTTCTGCCACTTTTCTGGGTAGTTGCACCACTTTTTTGGGGAGCTCGCACGGCTCTCGCGAGGTTCAGCTAATCCTCGCGACAGGTTCAAAGCATGCATTTTTTGCCTGAAATTTTGAAGTGCGATATCTTTTGATGTGCAGATCTGATTGGGGTAATTTGTGGCTTATTGGAGAGCTAAGGACTTTTACTTTTCAATGGTGTGAGATTTGATTATAGTAGAAGGTCATAGATAGTCCCGGTGCACCACTCTTCATTCATTTCCCGGGAAAGTTAGGTTTTGGTCTGGAATGGTTCCTAAGGGTTAGGATGGATTTATAATGGTTTAGGAAGGTTCCTAAGGGATCTAAGGTGATTCCTAAGGGTTAGGGATGCCTCCTAAGGTTTCGATAGGGTTTCTAAGAGTTTCATTCATGCCATCAAAAGCTCAGAGTTGCGCCTCTCTCGAAATGTATTCTAATCGGGCCTTGGGCCAAATTTGGGTGTCTATAGATACCTTTCTTTGGTATCCAATCACTAATGATCGAATGCCAAAGACAAGAGATATCCGAAGAGGCCCAAGGCATTACTAACGGGTCCACTATATTCAAAACAAACTTCAAACATCAAATGAGTAACATGATAAGAAAATGACAGCCCTGTATGTCAGGCTAAACATTCGTTTCTTAAGGTAATTTGTCCCCAAGTGCTTAGCGACATTACTGGGCATAACCGAGGTGGGATGAGTTGCGAACGCCCTATAGTCGGGAAAAACATTCGCAAGTAAGAGGGGTGATCAACCCACACTTAAAGATAGGTGATAAGCAACACTTAAAGATAGGTGATAAGCAAAACTACGCAAGGCTCCACGGTTTGCGTCCAATCCTACAAGGAATTTGATTCTCCCATTTGATTGGTTGTGGGCGCCCCTACTGGAAGCAGGATTCAAGGTCTTTGGGCGAACCCATCGACCTCGAAGTTTATTTGGCATGACTACCTGAGCGGAGGGAATAGATGTCACAAAGCTTTTTCGGAGTACGTGTCATTTTAAACAATGTGCCCTAGATCCACATGACCTAGAACATCCAACTTCAAATAACCTTAAACATATCCAACCAAAATTGGGTGTCTACCAAAAGAGACATCCAGTCCTGGTCTCTACCAACAATGATTTTACAAGTCATTTAACTATGCATAAACATGTACCTATTAGGAGCGATAAGCAACAAAGGCGATGGAAGTCCCGACCCAGAACCCATCCAGGTACAATTAATAGGAACAAACGACTATCATACGGATACCCAGATGCATGGCGTAAACTTTACAGGGATGCCGGTGTCAAAACAGGTTTTAAGCCTGCGAAAAATAAGGGAAATGAACCCTTTTGCATGCATGTTTGTACATAGTTGATTGATATGTAATCTCATTCTCATCAGGTTGGTTTCAACCAATGATTGACATTTTCCAATAGAGCTATCCAGACCTCAAACCCCGTAGGGCGCACACCCAGAATGTGCGAACCAAAAGTCCACACCTTTGAAAGTTCATGAAAAATCTGAAGCTTACACTCTCACATTCATATGCATCCAAGACAGAGCACTTAGCTCAAAGATTTAGCAGTGGAATATCCCTGATCGAAACATTAGCCATCTGATCATGATTGACAATGTTTCTCCTACTTTAAAGTAGGATCTGAAGATCTGCAGTGAACCTTAGACTCAGGACATCAATTTTGCATAGCTGTGTTGCCGATAAAATACTGACATTTTACTATATTGAAAATACGCAAGTGCGTAGCTGTGCGTGACTCCGTGAGCAAACACATATACGTTGTCATTTTATGTGCTTTATTTTTGACTTTTTGTGTTGTGATTTTTCTATCATTTTATGTGATTTTTTTTGTCTTGAAGTGATCATTTTATGTGATTTTTTTGGTTTTTATCATTTTATGTGATTTTTTGGTATTTTTCAAGTTATCATTTTATGTGTTTTTTGTTTTGTATTTTTCATGTCCGATCGAGATGCTTTGAGCTCGCTCATCAATCTCGGTCCGCTTATTCTAGCACAGCTGCCCAGACAAGTCGAATGAAGATCGAAATGTCGTTTGGGAGCATGCGCATCTGTCGGGAGTAACAAAACAAAGAGAGGGGGGACCCGGGCCAAGCATGTGACCCATACCAAGCCCAAAACCCGGTCTAGAAGTGCCTGGAGCAACTAATAGTTGCGCCAAGCCAAAATAGGGCTCAAAATGGCTTGGCGCAACTATTAGTTGCACCAGACATGGCTGGGGATTTTTAAACTTAAAAGAGCCCAAGTTCGGGCATCAAGGTGTATTTTCGGAAAAATAAATTCTCCCCCTCTCTCAAAACCGCAAACCGGCCTCCTCTAGGGTTCCTTTACATTGCCTCTACGCGTGCCTCATTGCCAGTATTCGCTTGCCCCAATTATCCGTCTGCACCGCGCTAGATCAACAACCTCATTTTCTTTGAAGGTAACCATTTTAAAACCCATCTTTTTTAATTTTTCTTGATTTTTCTTGCATGTGATCATGATCTTGTATAAATGGGTTTATTTTTATTGCAAATGTGTTCATTGATGATGTGTGGATGATTTTCTTTATCCATGATGCCCTATTTTTATTTTCTCCTTTTTTTTTGTATAATATGTCTTTTTATTTTTATTTGTGCATTTGTTCTTCTCTTTTTTTTTGTTTATATAAGGATTTTTTTTTTGAATACTAATTTAGGAAAGAAGGGATTTTTTTTTTTTGGTTTTGTTTTGTTGTTTTTTCTTTATATACAAACATGAAAGGAGGATTTTTGTTGTTTTGTTGTTGTTTTTTTTTTGGGAAACATAAAACAAAGGCTTTTTGTGTTTTATAAGCATAAAAAGAAAGGATTTTTGTGTTGTTTTTTTTTTTTTGAAAGCATAAAGGAAAGGATTTTTTTTGTGTTTCTGAAAGCATAGGGAGGGATGAGCACAATTTACCTTCCCTTGGCCTGTGGTGGATGAAAAGGTTCCTTGTCATTGATCTATCCTAATCTGACCGCTCGCCTATTGTCTCAGAATGTCAGGCGATGCAGAATACATGTCAGAGGAAGGTCACGAGGAGGAGCCTGATGTAGTTTATGGCCCACATGGGAAGCAGTTCCTCAAGGTAGAGCACAGGGCAGGTCCCTGGCTCGAGATGCAGGGTGAGGCCGCCCGAGTCGGCCTTCTCCATCAGCAATATGTCCATATCTCAAATTTCAGCATAGCGGGCAAGGTAAAAGATAAATTTGATTCCTCTTTTTGTTTTGTGCAGCTTTGCTTCAATTCCTTGACCTTATGCATTTTCCTCTTTCGATGCAGGACTTGCCCCATATTGTGTTTCGTGGGGGTTGGCTCGATTTCCACGACTTCTATCATTACGTCCCCCCCCCCCCCAACCCGTGGTGAAGTCGTTGCATGGGCAGGCCGGTTTTGGGGAGTTCTTGTCTTGCCGCCCTATGAGGGGCGATTCTGCATACCTGAAAGCCCTAACAGAGAAGTTCCGCCCTGAGACCATGTCCTTCCACATGGCTTATGCTGAGATGACCTTGATGCCAATGGACTGGGCGATGATCACGAGCATCAAGGTAGGGGGCGTGCCTATTGCTAGCCTCGCAGTGCCGAGCAGGGATGAGGTTATCGGGATGATAGGGGCCTACCCCCCTCGTGGGCAAGTGCACGGGACCGAGATCAAGATGACCTGGCTATCTGAGCTCTATGGGGTGGAAGAGTTGGTAGACTTGGGCCAACCAGATAGGGAACTCTACATCGAGCCTGAGCAGGCGATCTTCCTAGGTCATATCACACTTCTTCTCCTGTTGGGCAAGACTCTTTTTACGAATGTGAGTGGTGGCAGAGTCAGCTTGGCCTTGTTGAGCATCATGGGTAATTGACTTGACATCCATCGATACAACTGGGGCGAGGCCGGATATGCGGCATTGATGTATGGCATAGCCCAGGTAACCATTGGGGAGGCTAAGTCCGTGGTCGGTTTATGGCTGGCTCTTGAGGTTATCTCTAACCCTTTTGCTTCTGTTAGTTTTCCTAGATGTTCTTTGTATGTTACTGACATATCCCTTGTATTGCTTTCCTCAGGCATGGGGGTACCTTCATTTTCAGCCCGGGCACCCACTTCTCTTCTCCAAAGTATATACCTACCCTCTCCTGGGCAACTGGAACTCATCCCAGCATCGAGACGTGGGCATGAAGCACCTTAAGATGGGCTTGAGGTTCCAATTTGACTTGATGATCCCCGAGCAGGTGAGGCCTTCTCCTTTTTTGTGTATTTCAGTTGGGACATCCTCCTTTGTTATTATGTTGTATGTTTCGACTGACTGGCTACCTTTCGACTTGGGTAGATCCTCCATGACCTGTACCTCAGCTCTGTCTTCTGGGACAGGGTTGCCATGGGTCCATTGCGCCTCTTCAACAACCATCGTATTGTCTTTTTCTATGGTGTGTGGGCTAGGGCTTATTATCTTGGAGAGCGGGTGGTACATCAGTACCAGGGGTACCCTGCCATACCTATGGATGCTCCTGCAGATGTTTTGGACCCTTCCGATAGCATTGAGGAGCTTACAACAGCCTTTCTTCACAATGGTGTCCCCATTAATGCCCTCCTCGTGCCTGGTGACTATCGACAGTGGTATCAATCTCTGTCGTACCGGTTTATCCTGCCGTGCTTCGTCCCAAATGTCAACTTTCTTGCTTTTGGCGGCCCATGCACCCAGGTAATCCTCCTTTCTCATTTAGATTATTTCTCCCTTCGATTTCCATTCAACTTTTGTTTCTAATGAGAAAACCTCCATTTGGTTCACAGTTCGCTCAATGGGATGACTCGGATGAAGAGGGTGGAGCGGCCGCGGACACTACTGACACTTCTAGGGTAAGTCCTTCGGATGCCAGTTCTTCCAGAGCTGGTCCATCAAGCTCCTCTTGCATGGGTGCATCTGCTATGATCCACAGGAATTTCAGGCATCTGAACGATGGGTTTCTTTCGGATCTATGTGCCGACGTCGACAGGCAGGCCCGCCTTTCCTCTGAAGTGGTTTGGGTACCTCATCCTGAGGCGGTTCCCGGGGTAAGTTGTACATACTCGGCATACCAGTGTTCATTTGTATCACTCAGTGACTGATACTCTTTTCCTCATTTTTTTTTTAATGCAAGACTATGATTCGGCCATGAGCCGAGCCAAGTACTATCGAAATATAGCTGAACTCTGGGACGTAGAAATGGTGAATAGCATACCGACTGCCCTCTATCATTGATTTGCCACTTTTGCCTTTTACTGCTTCTAATTATTGGTCTTGGATTTGAAATGTAGCGCGCTCGGGAAAAGGAGTCGCGCTCTAAACTCGGTCGGCTCTCTCAAGCGTGGGCCCGTGTGGGGGACATGCGCACATTTCAAAGCTCCTCTCGCCGTCGGAAGAAGTCGAAGGGTGCTGACAAGGATTAGGCCCTAGTTTCTAAACATTTAGCATGCTATGGTTGCCTTGTACTATCTGTTTTGTTTGTAGGATGGTTTTGCCCAATGTTTGCAAAAAAAGCAACCCTTGAGGTTGTATACATTGGTGTAGGGTTGACCTGCACAAAAGAGAAAATGGTTTCAAAATATTATGTGCTTTTAAAACTTTGTGAATGTTTTTTGTAAGCATAAAACAGATGAGCAGGTTGACTAGATAAGGGGGTCAGCTAAAGGTACTCAAAAATCCCCCCAAAATGGCTCCAAAATGGCTTTGGAGGAGGGGAGATTAGTCTGGCACAACTATTAGTTGTGCCAAGCTAATCTGGGGGAATTTTACACTGGCACAACTAATAGTTGCGCCAGGTTCAACCTGGGGACAATGGGCCCTTTATATGCCCAAGGCAGCCCATTTTCCTCCTCCTTTCTTTTGTTCTTAGCCTTTTCAACCAATTTTTCCTCTCCTTTCTTTCCCAAGGGTGGGTCCATCGACATACATTAGATTTTTTTATATTTTTGAAAGATCTTTGTATGTCCATGGACCCGCTTTCCAACCCTCCCTTTCATGGAGTGCCCGAGACCAATTTACTCCTTCCTTTGGGCTTGGGGCCCAAATTTTTAACAAGTTGGCTTGGGAGCTTGAATGAGAGCGAGCTCATTGACTTGGAGCGGCTTGGGCTATCCCGCCTTCCTTCCTTTCTCGAGATTCCTCCATAGTGGGACCTACTTCATGCCGCAACATCATTTTTGGATCCACATGGTCATGTGTTCCGATTGGGGAATCAAGAGCTAACTCCTACCCTTAAGGAATTATCCAACTTATCCGGTTTGAAGCTCCATAGGGGCTTCACAAGAGTTATTCCAAAGCTGGGCTATGCCAAAACCGTTCACCTTACCCTCGGTTTGAAGAAATCCGATTATGAGAAAAGTCTCATTGGGGGGCCCACTAGGTGTTCGATAAAATTCCTAAGAGAAATTTTCGGTGATGAAAGTCTTTAAAAATTGTTGACTCGAAATATCTTTAATGTGAAAGCTTTTTCTCTCGGCCTCATCTCGGAAGTCCTTTTCTTTATTGGGGGAGAGAGCTTCTCTTTGGCACTTTGTGACATTCTGACTGAGTTGGAGGCAGGCCGATCGATGATGCACTTGGTGCTTGCCGAACTTTACCGATGCCTCGATGCACTTGCCCTAGGCAAGACGGAGAGTCTCAGGGGATGTCCACTTCTACTTCAGGTTTGGCTGAGAGAACATCTTGCCATTTTGGGGCCAGTGCCCCGCTTTTATCTTGCTCGAGGAGAGGTGGTCCAATGCTTTTTGGGCAAGTGCCACATGATTCCCCAGGGAGACTTGTCAGAGTTGAAGCTTTGGTTGACCAGTGTAGAGATTATATGGAGACTCCCTTGGTTGGACCAGACCTTCCCAGTGATTCGTTCTAGGGACCACAAGGGCATCACCCTCCTAGGATTGACTGGCAGCACCTTCTACTTTCCATTTCGGGTGTTGCATCAGTTCGAATGTTCTCAGCAGTTTCCTTGCGAGGTGAAACCCCCTTTGTGTGATTTGATCTTTTCTAGGGGTTCCTCTGGGGACATAGACCGAATCGCTGCTTTATGGGAGACACATCAGTCGACGCACATGTGTGACATGGAGCAGGGGGATTCAGCTCAGTCTTCCCTTGAGTATGAGGCTTGGCTTTTAGCTGAGCAACCTGCTATCATTTGTCTAGACGAGTCCAAGAGTAGTGACATGGGAGGGCCCTGGCTGAAGAAAGAGGCAGCGCTTCGAGCTCGGATTGAGTTGCTGACTAACGATAAGAGGGTCCTGCATGAGCGTTTGGCAAAAGAGGAAGTTAGGGAAATTTTGGCAGAGAATAGAGCTACCGTAGCTGAGAGCGAGGTCCTTCGCTTGGAAGGGGCTTTGAGTGTTGCTCTTGGTGCCACCGATGCTTCCCGAAAGAGGTACCAAAGTCTGCATGGTCATTGGATGACCGAGCGGAATGTCAGGGAGGACGATCTTCATGCGGAGATTCTTTCTTTGAAGCATGAGCTGGGTCGTTGATTCCCTCCTGCATATATCTTTATACACAGATCAGATACATAGAAGAAGGGCATGAGAAACCCCTTTATAGATACACACTTTTGGTATAATATTTAGTTTTTCTTTTGTTTTTATATTGTTTTTTTATAAAAAGAAGGAAAAGGGAAAGTTGGACATCACACCGACTATTTTTTGGAATGTGGCATAAGTAATATACGACTTTGTAAATGAAAAAGGAAAGACTATTTATATAAGAAATCTTTTTTTTTGTGTTCTCTTTTTCTTTTCTTCTTTTTTTTGTCGGTTGCCCTAACCGTGAGATGAGGTAACGAGTCCCTTTCTGAGCATAGCTGAATCCGCTCAAGTGGTCGGATCCGAGTAAGTTTCAACAATTTTGCCAAGGCCGGAACATTAACCCCCTTAGATTGAGTCAAACATTTCCCCTTACCGCGGGTCATACGTTTGACAAAGCAATTTCAAAAGGACACTTCTAGTCGATACCCAATTTAAACTTACATGAGCGGCCCCAGTCGGAAAGATGGGTAACAGGAAGAGTAACCAAGAAGGGTTCCTCGAATATCAATCATCAACCATTTCAAACCTTTTTTCTTTTTTTCTTTTTCCTTTTTTACTCGTGGCGCCCTTTGGGGTTTTCACCACGTCCGTAGGTTTAGCTCTTTTACCTCAAGCGCCCTTTCGGGTTTTCACATGGCCTGCCCAAACTCGCTCTTTTTACCCATATTGCCCTTTCGAGTTTTCACCACGTCCATCTAGCTTTGAGCTTGTATTTTTTTCTTTTTTCTTTTTTTTTCAAAAGCCACGACATAGACGTCGACTCCGTCATAGCCGGCTAGATGGGGCTGTGGTGTCATCTCACAACTCGGCTCGTGTTGACTTAACAGATATTATTGTGACTACTCGTGAACTTAAAAAGAGGGCTTTCCTCAGGGTGTAGCTTGGCCATGGATTAGGTTAGGATTGAAGGTATGCTGGACTAAAAAGGTTTTCTTGATATGATTCTAGTTCTCCATAACATACTTTCTTCCTTGGGGAGTTTTTTTTTTACTGTACATGCCCCACGATTCTTTCTTCCTTTTCTTTTTTCTTATTTTATTTCAAACAAATTCTTTTTTATGTTTTGCTTTTCTGATTTTTTTGTTTTTTGATAGCAACTCTACTTCTTCTTTTCTCCTCTTTTTTTTTTGTATATGTACAGTCTCTTTTTTTTTCTTTTCTTCCTTTTTTCAGGAAAGGCGTTTATTGAAAGGAAGGCCAAGGCTCAAAAGATGTAGCAAAAGATATGATCATTTTTAGGGATACTTTTTGGCTACTGGGTTTGGAATGATGGCCTCTTTCGTGTGGTTCTTAAGAAGTCACGTATCTGTTTCACCAGTACTTACCTTGCCGTGATAGACTAAGAGTAGAACCGTCAGACATATCCAGCATTGATGGGCTCAGAAAAATTATCTCCGTCCATGGTGGCGAGGCAGATGGCATAACCCAGCAGTGACGTATGGTCCCTCCCAATTCAGCTTGAACTTTCCTCTCGGATCAGCATGGAGGAAAGGGAAGATCTTCTTCAGTACAATATCTCCTACCTTCAAATCCTGACCGTGGACACATTTATTGTAAGCGTGTGCGATTCGCCCTTGATACACTTGGGTATGACACAAGGCTAGGAGCCTTTTCTCGTCCCCTAAGTTTAGTTGATCAAAGCATGATCTTTCTCTCTCTGCTTCGAGTAAGCTTGATTCAAGGAGGATTCAGAGCGAGGGTACTTCAACTTCTATCGGTAGAATGACCTCAATTCCATACACAAGGGAGAATGGTGTTGCCCCTGTAGTGGTACGAATCGACGTTCTATAGGCCTATAATGCAAAGGGTAGCATTTCATTCCAATCTCGATAGGTGACGACCATTTTCTCAAGGATGCCGGCAACCGTCTTGTTTGCGACTTTCATGGCTCCATTAGTCTGAGGTTGATAAGGTGACGAGCGATGGTGCTTGATCTTGTACTGCTCGTAGAAGGCTCGGATGCGCTTATTCGCAAAGTTGGTGCCACTGTCCGTGATGATATCCTTGGAGACTCTAAACCTGCACACAATATAGCTCTTAAGGAATTTCTCGACATGACTGGCCGTAATGTTTGCATATGACGTGGCCTCTACCCATTTGGTGAAGTATTCAACGACGACGAGGATGAACTGATGTCCATTTGAGGCTTTTGGATTAATCATTCCCATGATGTCTATGCCCCAGGTAGCAAATGGGCAAGGAGTGGTCATGTAGTTTAGATCGATGGCAAGAGCGTTTATCAGACTGGAGTGTTCCTGACATTTATAGCATTTCTGAACGTGTTTGTAGCAGTCTGACTCCATAGTGGTCCAAAGGTATCCTTGTCATAAGATTTTCTTTGCGAGCATGTGACCGCTGACATGGACACCGCATACTCCCTCGTGGACCTCCTTCATTATGTTGATCACTTCACTTTCTGTAAGGCATTTGAGCAATACATTATTGAACGACCATTTGTAAAGGCATTCTCTGTAAATGATGTAGCCTGCCACTAGACGTTGAATGATTCGTCAATCTGTTTTGGATGTATCCTCTGGGAAGGTGCGAGTCTCGAGGAAATTCTTAATATCCAAGAACCAAGGTGGCTCATCATCAGGATTTAAGGGTTCTTCAATCTGTAGGCAGAAGGCCAGCTCGTTCCTCTATTCAATCATGACGGGCTTCTTCTCAACACCATATGGGATTTCTATCACTGATGCCAAAGTTACTAATGCATCCGCGAAGCGGTTCCTTATTCATGGGACATAAGAGAATGTTATATCCTCGAAGCAAGCTATCAGATCCTCGAGGTGCTCATGGTAAGGGATTAGTTTCTCGTCCTTTATCTTCCAGTCGTCGTTTGTCTGGCAAATGATCAACTATGAGTCGCCAAATACTCGGAGGTGAATCACTTTTAAGTCCAAAGCTGCTTGTAATCCAACGGCACAAGCTTCATATTCAGCCATATTATTAGTGCAGGGGAAGTTGAGCTTGATAGAAATTAGTACGTGTGATCCTTTCGGTTAAATCAGAATAACGCCGACTCCCTGGCCTTCGACATTCGATGCCCCATCAAAGTGCATTACCTAGAACTCCTCTCTTCTTCAGTATTGTCTTTAGTCATAAATAAGATATCCTCATCTAGGAATTCGGTCCTTAAAGGCTCATAGTCAAGCAACGGATTGTCGGCAAGATGATTAGTGAGTGTCTACCCCTTGATTGACTTCCGAGTGACGTACGTGATGTCGTACTCAGATAAGAGGAGCTGCCAGTGTGCAGTCCGTCCAGTGAGGGCTGACTTTTTGAACAAGTACTTCAACGAATCCATTCGAGCCAAAAGTAGAATAGCCTTAGAAAGCAGGTAATGGCGGAGCCTCTGAGTGGCCCATACAAGAGCTAGGCATGCTTTCTCCATATGAGAATAGCGCGTCTCGTAATTAGTGAATTTCTTGCTGAGGTAGTAGATAGCTTACTCTCTTCTTCCCGTCTCATCATGCTGACCTAAGACACATCCCATCGATACCTACGTCATGGAGAGGTACATTAAGAGTGGTATCCCTGGCTCGAGTGGTACCAAAATAGGTGAATTGAGGAGGTAGCTTTTCATCTTGTCGAATGCTGCCTGACAGTCGTCGTTCCATTCAACGGGAGAATTTTTTCTCAGTAGCTTGAAGATCAGCGTACAGATAGGCGTGAGTTGTGCAATGAACTGACTGATATATTGTATCTTGCCCAAGAACCCTCTGACCTCTTTCTCAGTAGATGGCGACGGCATTTCTGTGATGGCTTTTACTTTGATCGGGTCGACCTCAATACCTCTTCTGCTGACGATGAAACCCAAAAGTTTCTCTGACATGGTGCCAAATGCGCATTTCTGAGGATTCAAACATAACCGATATTTTCTGAGCCTCTCAAATAGCTTTTAAAGGTTCATCAGATGGTCATTTCGCTCTGGTGACTTGGCGATCATGTTGTCGACATACACCTCAATTTCTCGGTGCATCATGTCATGGAATAGTGCCGTCATTGCTCTCTGATATGTTGCATCGTCTTTCTTCAAGCCGAATGGCATGACTCTATAGCAGAACGTGCCCCAAGGCATGATGAATGTTGTCTTCTCTCGGTCTGCCTCTACCATTTTGATCTAATTATATTCGGAGAATCCATCCATAAAAGAAAGCATCCCATGCTTAGCAGTGTTATATCAACCAAGATGTCGATGTGCGGCAATGGGAAGTCGTCTTTTGGGATCACCTTATTCAAATTTCTGAAATCTATGCACATACGAACCTTCCCATCTTTCTTCGACACCGGGATGATGTTGGCTAGCCACTACAGGTATTTAGATACCATGAGAAACCCTGCATCGTACTGTTTAATGACGTCGTCCTTAACTTTCAGCATCCACTCGGGTCAGAGTCGTCTCAACTTCTGCTTGACCTGTTTGATATTAGGGTAGAGTGGCAACTCATGCTCGATCAAATCGGTGTCCACACCAGGCATGTCCTCATAAGATCAGGCAAAAATGTCTTGGTATGATCGAAGAAAATCGATCATGCTTTTTCTTTCCTCGGGAGAGTGTGGCGTTCCAATCTTAGTTATTCTGGGAATCTCCTCAATCCCTAGATTGACGTCCTTGGTTTCTTCGACAATCGGGGTAGGGCCATGCTCAAAGTCGATAAACTAGTCAAGGAGCTCATTGGAGAGCTCCTCCAAAGGGACATCCTCGTCCAGACTCGTGAATCCTACATCTTCTTGTATTTCTACAAGAAAGGGGTCGGTTTCGCGTGGGACGAGCATTTCGATTAAGGCATCCTTTTCTTTGATTTTATTTAGAATTTTGAAAGACAATATTTTTAGGTTTTGTATATTTTTGATATTTTTGTTTTCTTCGAAAATGGGCCCTTGGCAAAGCGGGTCCCTATATATACATGGTATTGCCTACCAAGGGCTTATCTCACATTTTACAGGTTATTTTTTTTTGGAAAATAGGTGCCAAATTTTAGGCCACTCCCTGCTTCCAGAGTTTGGGGAAAATATGCCCAATTACGTACCTGACCTGCCCCTTTGCCTTTTTGGATGGAGGGGGCTAGTGGATGTGACTCTTCTGGGTCAGCCTCCATCATGTTGATCATAGGATCGAATGAGATTTCATCCTCAAATGTCAGCAGAGTCCTATGGTGGTTTACCACAGGGGGAGACTGTGCAGGTATGGGACCTCGCTCTTCAAATAGGGACAGAGCGGCCAGGTCTATATCCAGGCTCGGAAGGGTGATCTGGGGATTGGTGGCATGGATGGGTGCGGTTGGTTTGTGTGGGGTCAAATGGGTTACCCCATCCCGATCAATTTTTACCACCCCGACGCTTACAAATGACTCCCTGATGTGCGATCTGGGACGGGGCTTCTCTTCTATGTTAATTCCTCGAGCTCTTGTAGCAGCAGCGACCCGGGCTTTCTCTTTGGTCTCTCGGACCTCTTCCTCTGTGGCTTGTAACCTAACCCAAAACGAACTTTCTGTCCCTTGGCCACGATCGGCTCTCTTCTGCCTTGCAGTCTAGGCCCGAGTCCTCTTCCCTTCTGATAGCCCCATTTCTTGAGCATGGCTACTGCGGCCTCCATCCCACCTCTGATTTTTGAGAGATGCTTTCTGGGGGTTCCGGGACAACTATTGATACCTCATATTATAAATTGTGTAGGTCGGTATCCTTAGTTGTGTGGGGTACATCTAGTACTTAAGGGTTCTCAATGTTGTGGGTAGCTTTCTCTTTCTCATCATGCCCCTCACCTATGATGGTGACCACCTTCTGCCCAGATATAAATTTGAGCTTCTAATGTAATGTGGACGGTATTGCCCCAACTTCATGTAACCTGGGGCGCCCTAACAACATATTGAAAGAAGATTTGATATCCATTACTTGAAATGGTATGGAAAAGGTTATTGGCCCAATTATTAGCTCAAGATCAACTTCTCCCATGATCTCCCATCCCGTGTTATTAAATCCTCGTGCACTTGTTCTCGTTGGCCTCGGCATGCAGGGGTCTACACCAATCTTGGCGGAAATTCGCAATGGGCACACGTTCAAAGCAGGACTCATTGTCAATTAGGACCAAAGGAATTATCATGTTCCCGGATTCGACAATGATATTAAGGGACTTGGAATGATTGTTTCCCTCCTCTGGCAGATCCCCATCTGAAAATGAAATGACATTGGGTGCCATCACTTGTCCAATTATTTGCCCAACTTCATCTGAGCTCACCTATTGGGACACATGGGCATTCTTCAATGCCCCCATTAAAGCTTAGAAATGGAGTGGGGACGTCATCAATAGATCTCAGACCGTGATATGGGCTAGCATCCTTCGTAATTGGGTCTCGAGAATGTGCTCTTGGCTCATCTTTTCAAACGGGTGGACCACATTGTCTCTCTTTCCCTCTAGCCGTGCTGGTGCTACTGCTGTTGTTGTTGCTTCCTCGGGCTATTTTGAGATCTTTCTCGATCTGGTAACAAAATCTACGACCCCCTTCCTGCTACTGCTACCAGCATTGGCATTAGTTTGTTCATAGCTCAGCGGGACTTGATGAGGATAATAAGTTGGTCCTGAGATCTGGAATGGGATAGCTGTCGGCACCTGACGTGCATGTACTGATGGCTCTTGAAGGATAGGTAAGACCTGGTTTACCTCAGTGATGGATGGGTGGGTGGAAAAAGTGGACCAGGTAGGGTGGTGAGGTTTGTGGGTGGTTGAACCAGGGCTAATGGGGTGGGCGTATGCCAGTGGTAGCTAACAGGTGCTAGCGGAGGATTGGGGGCCTGATAGGCCATTGAGTAGCTAATGGGGGTGGCAGAGTTTACAAGTGGTTGAATTGGGGGTAATGGGGCGGGCGTAGGCCATGGATAACTGATGGGTGAGAGTGGAGGATTGGGTGCCTGATGGCTTATTGGGTAATTCAAGGGGATGGTGGAATATGGTTGATACACATTTATTTATATGTAGTTGATGGGTGTGGGTGAAGGAAAATAGGCCCTAAGATCTAGGGGTTCAGTCTACAATGCAGGGGTGGGAAAGTAATCGACCAAGCTTAGGGGTTCAATTACCCCAACAATTCTTCCTTCATGGTCCCTCTGCCTTGGGGCCACAAACATTTCCTGATTGCAAATGAAGTCTGATGGATCAAACTTTAATTCTTCTTCAAATTCCTTACCATCCCGATGGTGGGTCTGGGACCTGCTATTCTGGTAGGGTGTAGGGGCAAAGGAACCTGATGGATATTCGCGTGCTGGTTTGCTTGGGTGGGTGCAGGGGGAATGATTTTCCCCACATCGATTAAATCCTGGATCGCATGCTTTAATGGGAAACAGCGATCAGTCGGGTGAAAGTACACTAATCCCTTTTCAATTAATAGAGGTAAAAGTACACTCAGAGATTGCCCCAAGGGCGTAAAGACTTGATCATAATGGGCTCTCCTCTCTGGGGTCATTTGCATCCCCTGTCCGTTCCCGACTCTCTGTACTAGCCCTGTCCTGACGAGATCTGGCAGTGCTACTTTAAATTGAAAGGGGACGATATTGTTATTAGGTCGGGTATTTATTACATTCTGCACCTCTGCCCCTATCCTCCTATTATTCCTCTGCTCAGTAAATCTCTTAACCCCACTAGGCCCCTAGAAGCATTCTTGCTTAGCCGCCTTTCTTTGATGGCGTCCTCACGGCGGTTGGCGTTCCTTACCAAGTCAGCGAAATTAGACTGCTGTTGGCATACTAGAAAATTCGAAATCACTAGCAGAGTATTTTTTGAGATCATTTCTATCTGCTCGTCATCAAGTATTCTGTTTCTGACTTGAGCTACCAGTGCTCTCCAATGCCCCAAATAGTCGCTGAAGGTTTCGTTGGGATTTTATTTCAGATGGGCCAAATCTGACTTGCACGGTTCAATGCCTGTATTATAGACATACTATTCCTGAAATAAATGCGTCAAGTCTTTCTAATTCTTCATCATGAATGGTTCCAAGGATGTGAACCATCTCAAGGTCAGACCCGTCAGACTCTTCTAAAAGACTTTTATTAGCAGTCTCTCTTCCCCCCCGTATTAGCACATGTCCCCACAGTAGGACTTGAGGTGTGCAATCGGGTTGCCTGTGCCTTTATATTTATCGAAGATCGGCATTTTGAATTTAGGGGGCAGGGGGACCTCAGCATATAGACATAGGTCTGTAAAATCAGTGGCATGGATTTCAGTTCCACCCATCTTCAATAATTGCTTTTGAATTTTGTCCAACTGTTCCAACTCCTTGGTCATGGGGGGCGTCTTCTCAATTGCCAGTCTGGACTCACTCTGGGCTGCCAGGGGTGGGGTAATTACAAGTGGAGGGTTAGCATTGGTCAATGCCCCGACATAGGCTCCACTGTTTCTGATCTCGTCCTCCTCATACTATTGATCTACGTAAGGTGCAATGAGGACGAGATTTTTGGGTTTTTGTTGCATGGACTGGGTGGGCATGGTCTGAATGGGGGTGGGAGACCATTGGATGTGGGGGAAGTGTTGTGGGGTGATGGGGTGAGTGGTAGTTTGGTTTTGGGGTGGGGTCTGATGGGACCACTGGGTATGGGAAAAGGTTTGGAGATGTCCTTGGGGTGTTGGGACATGGGTGAGTTGGGTTGGGGGTATGGTTTGGGTTTGACCCGGGTGTGAAGGTTGGGGGTGGGTGAAATTTTGGGGGTATTGTGGATGGTATGGGTGTGGGGCCTCAAGGTTATGCCTTGTTGGGTTTGGGTAAAGGGCAAGGGATTTGGAGGGTCTTGGCCCATTACGTTTTGATGGGTATAGCCCATTGGGCTTTGGAGGGTTTGGGTAAAGGGCAAAGGATTTGGAGGGTCTTGGCCCATTAGGTTTTGATGGGTATAGCCTATTGGGCTTTGGAGAGTTTGGGCCATGGGCCATTGGTGGGTTTGGGCTTGGGCCAGATGGGTTTGGCCCATGGGCCCTTGATGTATGTGGGTTTGGCCTATTGGGTTTTGAGGGGTATGGGCCATGAGCCCTTGGAGAGTATGGGCCATGGGCCCCTGGAGGTTTGGGCCTGATCCAGATGGGTTTGGGCCATGGGCCCTTGATGGGTTTGGGCCATGGGCCCTTGTTGAGTTTGGGTGGTGGGGTATTGGGTAATTGGACCCTGATACATATGGGAAAAGGGAGTTTGGGCCAATGGGCCTTGGGGCATATGGGAAATGGGGGCTTGGGCCAATGGGCCTTAGGGCATGTGGGAAATGGAGGCTTAGGCCAATGGGCCTTGGGGCATGTGGGAATTGGGGGCTTGGATGGTGTGGATGATGAGGGGTTGATGGGGGTCATGGGGAAGTGAGGCATTGAGAGTTGATAGGGTCTCGGATGGGTTCATGAGTGTGGTATGGATGAGTGTAGATGTGTTGGGAGGCCTTCCACCTATTGTAGGTTTGGACCATCTCTTTCATCATGGCCTTGAAAGGGGGATCGGATGGAGATGGGTTATTTGAGATTTAGAGGAGTATGGATGGAGTGGATGTGGAGGGTAAATTAGGCATAGTCTCGATAAAATTGGGCATGACCCGGGTAAGGGATGGGATATGGGGTGGATTGGAGGAATGAGGTGGGGCATTGGAAAAGGGGGATAGGTTGGGTATGTATGGGGATGATGAAGAGTAAGGTGTGGGTGTTTGGAAAAAACTGGGTATGACCCGAGTAGATGGGGGGATCTGTGGGGGGTTTGATAAGGCGGAAGTGGTATATGTGAATGAGGGTGGATCGGGTCTATAGGGGAATGATGGGAAATGGGGCATGGATGTGGATGGGGAAAATTGGGTTGGGCTTGGAATGGATGCGGATGGAAGGTGGGGTTGATTTGGCATGGATGTGGATGGAATGTGTGATGGGTTTGGCATGGGTGTGGATGGAAGGTGGGGTTGATTTGGCATGGATATGGGAGGGAAAATGCATGGGCATGGTTTGGGCAAAAGATGGGGAATGGGGGGTGGATTTTGGATAACTTGGGAAGTGGTAGATAGAAAAATAGGGACGCCAAAGGGGCCGGTAATGGCAAAGGGTGATTGGGTGAGTGGGATAGTGCTGAAAATTTCTCCCGAATGGGAATGAGTTGGAGAATGTGGCGGGGATGAGTCGGGATCGGCGTTGGCCGGATCCACTACCCACGACATAGCTCGGTATCGGGTCGGGTACAGGTGCCTTGGATAGGGCCCAAAAAATTTCCTCCTTCTTCCCCTACGGGACAATGGAGGGCAAGATGATGTCGTTGTGCCGGCACCACAAAGACTCTATTTTTTTAGATTTTTTAATTTTTTTTAATTTTTTTAGAATTTTTATAAGTGAAAATAATGATTCCGAGGCCTTGAAATTCCCTTCTCGGGTGGCTTTCGTACCCTAGATAAGACCCGCGGTAATAATTCCAAAGCACTTCGAAAGAATCAAAGGAAGACCTTTGATCTATTAAAGGCACGGAAATTGATGCAAACAATCCGATCCCCCGAAACGAGTCAAAAAGAAGTCACCTTCTTTTGACCGACGAGGGTGTATTGGGTGTCAGCTTGCGGAGCCCAAACAGAGGCGCGAGAAATCACTAATCTGGGGACTCGGGGTGTGAAAAGGCCTCAAAGCTCGAGTTGTAAGTCCAGAACAGACTTGGCGCAACTAATACATGCGTCAAGTCAAAAATTCCCTGGTTTTAGGCTGGCGCAACTAATACTTGCGCCAGTGCAAAAAATTCCCAGAATAAGACTGGCGCAACTATTAGTTGCACCAGTGTACTTTTAAGGCTTTTTGCATTAGCACAACTAATACTTGCGCCAGGCAAAATTGGGTTTCCAGATTGTTTGACAGTAGCAACTTTAGCCCAAAATGGGTCTCTAAACTGGATTTTTGTGGAAGCTAGGCTTTCGAGAACTGACTGTTTATATGATTGGATTCTCTCCTCACCGAACCTAAATGATGTGAGTCTGGTATAACTCACTAGCACGCTCCCCAAGGGTTTTAAGCTTTATAAAATAGGTGACTCATCCGATATACCTCTGGCGCAAGCGCCTTCTCAGATACTAGGTGAGCTAGGACTTTTCTGGATCGTCACCACTAGGGGCTGCCGCATACTAAGACTTGGGTGGCTATATGTGTGCCTAATAACCCAACCCTTTGAACATCTACCCCGCAAAAAAAATTCAATTAAGTCCCCTTTTTCTTTGTTCAATTTTAATGGTTTTTTTTCAATTTTAAAAGAAGTTTTCTTTAAGTTCAAAGACCGGGGATGATGACCCCGTGCCGCCTCTACGGGTCGGTGTCCACTAGCGGAATATGTTTGCGAAATTAAAAAAGCACAAGTAGGCCCGTCAATCGGCTAAGGCACTGTAAATGACGTAAAAGTAAAGAATTTTAATGACGATGCACAAGTAAGCCCGTCGATCGGCTAAGGCATGTAAATGATGAAAATGTAGGGGTGAGTAAAAAAAGACGTAGTCGGAGGGGTGACTAAAAAAATAAATAAATAAAAACAGCAATAAAAGGATTAGTAAATCAAAAATAAAGAGGTCAAATTTCAAGGAAAAGCTCTACAAGCTATCCCGAGTGGAGTCGCCATCTGTGCAACCGCGAATTTTTGACGATCCCGTCGCGACGATTCACACTCTCCAAAAAAAATTTGGAGCCGCCACCGGGAGCATTTAGTCTTGGGAAACCTAAATTATTTTTATAAGCATCGAAGTGCCACAAATATGACTCCAATTCACCGGTCTATGCCAAAGTCTCTTAGGTAGGGGCTTCGATTATCGATCGGAAAAGTGTTAGACACCCGATCAACCCGCTTAAAGTGGTCTCTACTTATGGCCAAAATATAAATAAAATAAAAAGAATAAAAAGGTCTTCTTCTTATCCAAGGGACTTTAAAATCCTATTTTTGCCCCTTCGTTCCTATCAAAAATTCGGCGGCGTAACAGCACAAATGCAAGGATGGAAGAAGAACAAAGAGGGACAAGAAGAGAGGGGAGAGTCGGAGCTCTCGAGCCCTTATAGCACTATTGCGGAGCCTTGCGTAAGCTTACTTTGATGAGCTTTTGAAGGCTTGAATGGTGGAAATCCGGGTTCTAACTCCTAGGGCTTGATAGCTAAGAGGTAGAGAGGGAAGGCTATGGGTTAACACGCACCTAGACTAAGGGTTTTAGACGCAAGATTAAGCTTGGAAAAAGGTTGGGAGATTCTAAAATTTGTGTGAAAATTGGGGACAAAAGGGAGGATGAACTTCTTACTTTGAGCTCTTTCTCTCTTAAGCAAATTTCTCAACCCTTTACCCAAGAGGAGGGGGGCTCTATTTATAGGAAAAGGGTAGGTTAGGAGGCTACGTAGGTGCTAATTGGGTTTAACAATTAGGTAATCTCTAATCTAAGGTTTTCTAAGATTTTGAGAGCTTGGAGATGTGTGAAGGTAGTTTTAATGGTAGATGATAGGGTAGGGGGTTTAAGTCACTTATGGGTTGCAAATAGGGACTAAAAGGGTGCCACAAGACTATCAAAACACACCCCAAATACTCAGATGGTCAACAAGTCAAACCCCACTCCCGAAATCCAACGCAAAAATGAACAATCATTGTTCATATGCCTAGCGCAACTATTAGTTGCGCCAAACATATGTACAGTGAAACAGTGGAGGGGGCAGAGTCTGGAAGTTGCCTGCCCACGGGGGGCCCACCTTAATGCTGGCGCAACTATTAGATGCGTGTATTTTGATAGTCTTGTGGCACCCTTTTAGTGTCTATTTGCAACCCCAATAGTCAATAAATCAAACCCTACTTCCAAAATTCAAGGCAATAAATCAAGCATATGTACTGTGAAATAGTGGGGGGGGGGGGGAGGGGGTCAGAGTCTAAAAGTTGCCTGCCCGCAGGGGGGCCCCACCTTAATGCTAGCACAACTAATAGTTGCGCCACTTTTTTGGGGAGCTCGCACTGCTCTCGCGAGGTTCAGCTGATCCTCACGACAGGTCAAAAGCATGTATTTTTTGCCTAAAATTTTGAAGTGCGATATCTTTTTATGTACAACTCCGATTGGGGCGATTTTTGGCTCGTTGGAAAGCTGAGGACTTATACTTTTCAATGGTGTGAGATTTAATCATAGTAGAAAGTTACAGGTAGTCCTGGTGCACCACTCTTCATCCATTACCTCGGAAAGTTAGGTTTTGGTTTACAATGGTTCCTAAGGGTCGGGATGGATTTCTAAGGGTTCGGGAAGGTTCCTAAGGGATCTAAGGTGATTCCTAAGAGTTAGGGATGGCTTCTAAGGTTTCAATAGGGTTTCTAAGGGTTTCATTCATGTCATCAAAAGCTCAGAGATGCGCCTCTCTCGAAATGTGTTCCAATCAGACCTTGGATCAAATTTGGGTGTCTACAGCATTATATAAGTAGAGTTCTTGAGTAACTTTTGGGGATGCGTTCCATGCGTTATCAACATATATCTGACCGTATGATAGGTGGGCTATGGTCTGAATATCAACTTGCCAAAGATTGGGACAAAAAATGATCTACATCGTTTGTTCAGGGTAGTCAATAGTGCTAGCGGTGAAACCATCAATTCAAGAGACCGAATATTTGGTTGTAAATATCTTTCCATATGTTTAAGATTATAAAGCGGGAAAAGAGGAAATTATTTTGCTCACAAACTTATAATAGAGAATTCCTTAGTTGCAGCCATCATAATTTTGGGAGAATTAGGATTGCAAATAATGGTACCCAATTACCCACAAATTTGGCGCCCATTTTTTTCCTTCCCTCTATCTATTTAGGCGCTCCAAGCTACATACTCACATATATGGTGTATAAGCTCTAGTATAATTAATTTAAAATTAACAAATATATTATATATAACAAGGTTTGAACCTACAACCAAACCTTCACAAAGCACTAACTCAACAACTAGAGCAGTTCACTAAGATATATAAAGAGCAAAAAAATACTTGATACGTATATAATAATTTAAAATCGAAATAACACATGTATGCTACAAAGGCATCAAAATTATTAAATAAAAAAATGTCACGTCTTCTCCTTCATCATCGAGATATGTTCAACAACTTCGATGGCCTTACGCGCTCCTCATGACGTACTGCTACATCATCCTACTCTTTGGAGGATGACAATGAGGATGATGCTACCTCATAGTCATTCTTTGAGGGAATTTTGAATTAGGTCCACTTTGTTGGAATGGCCTAATCAATATGTATATGTTTTTCTTTTATTTTGTATCTAGTTTCATTTATATATATATATATATATATATATATATATATATATATATATATATGTGTGTGTGTGTGTGTGTGTGTGTGTGTGTGTGTCCTATAAGATATATTATACTCCAATGTTCTTCATGATCTTCTAGTTTTCACCCTTCAATTGATAGTTATATACGATTTATAATCTATTATCCATTAAATCATATTCGGAAAAAAAAAAATCCATCAATTATGTTCAACCTCACATCGATTAGTTACCTACCAAATTTGAGTTAAATCCGAGTACGACACAAACTGATGATTAGATAATGTCTACGGTCATAGCACAGCCACTCATTGAACCTATTCTAAGCTTTTCTGAGAGAAACTTAAGAACGAAATATTAGAATCTTTTATGTGAATCTCAGTAACCTAAAAACGCATCGGAGAAAAATAAGGAATCTGAGTCTGCTAAGAATCTGCGGGATTCTGAATTTTCAAGAATCTGAGCTTTTCTGAAAAAAAATTAGGACACACTTGAACAAGCCCTAAGAGAGAATGAGGTATTTATTTCAATAATGTTGTGGGTGCTAACAGGGGTATCCTTAATTTAAATGTTGAAGGCAGTAATGTCATGTAAACCAATTTGTTGCGGGTTAGCCAACTACAAGATTTTTGGTGAACGTTTTTCACCGACTTGTTGGACATTTCAGCGACAAGTGATATTTTTCACAATTTAAGACCATCGGCTTCATTGAATCAGACAATGGAGATCATTATTTTATCCTAATGTTCAACACAAAGGATCTTGAAATCATACAGTCGGATTTTATTTCATGTAGCAAACATCCTAAAAAGTGACCTAAAAATCACACTCAAGCACGTTGTGCCCCATGTGATTCTCTGGTTAGTTTTGCTGGATGCGTCCTATATGGAACAAAAACTAACCATCTGATGGGTAGTACGCCCATAATCTCAAAACCCACTGTATGAAAATTTTGGATAAAAAATAATTTTCATAGTCTGATTCAGACCAACCACTTTTGGCGTCGGTGCCACTTGATATCCAGTAGAGGCAAATTAAGCTCTATTTAATTCAAAAGTTGAGGAGAGTCGGGTCTCCCATAATCTAAACCGGTAGGTGCACCAACTTGTCGCTGGTCAGTCCAGCGAGAAGAATTTGTTTAGAATTTTTAAAAATGTTAGCACGGTTTTGTGCAAACAGAATTTCATTTGTGGCTAGAAAATCCAGTGCAATGGACTTTTCAGAGGACTTATACACAAACACCACTTTTTTTCATCCGGCATATTCAGAGAGAAAATAAAGTGGTGTGCAGTAGCAAAAGTTGGTCTGTACTTAAAGAAATAAACTTTTTTAACTGAAAGAAACACAAAATTAGTTCAAATTTGTCCGCACCTTGAAGCCACTGTTGAACACATTTTTTGGTACGTAATATATGTTTTGGATTTTTGTAACAGTAAAACAAAAGGTACCTCTGTTTGTGCCCACGCCCCAGGCCCCTTGCAAACTGGTGATTGCTTCAGATCGGATGATGGAGATCACGTTTTACCCTGAACTTTCACACAACGGATCTTGAAATCATGACACACCTATCAGACAGTCAGTTTTTTATTGCATGTGTCACAAATGCTCTAAAAATGGCCCTAAAATTACGTTTGAGCATAATGTGTGTCATATAATTGAATATCCATTTTTTGGGGATCTGGCCGTTTGATAGATGCACCATGATCTCTAGAGCCGTTGTGTTGAAGATTGAAGTGAAACACAACCTCCATCATCTACTCTGAAGCAAGCAACGGTTTGAGACGTAGGCACTTTTAGAGAACTAGTGGGTGTGACTAGAGGTATCCAAAACAAAATGGGTACCTCTGTTCATGCTCACGAGTTCTCTGAAATCGCCCACATCTCAGACCCCTTGAAAATTATTGATTGCCTCGGATCAAATGATGGAGATCGTTTTTCACCCTGATCTTCAACCCAATAGATCTTGAGATCATGTCGCACATATTACACGACTAATGTTTGATTTCGTGTCCCAGATTCCCCAAAGAATGATTCTCAACAAATATCACGCTCAAACATGAATTTAGGACCATTTTTTGGGGATCTGTGATACAGAATCAGACACTAACCATCTAATAGGTGTGACATGATCTCAAGATTTATTGGGTTGAAGATTGGGGTAAAAAATGATCATCATCATTTAACCCGAGGCAATCAATGGTTTTCCAAGGATCTGAGACGTGAGCGCTTTCAGAGAAGATGTGGGCGCGAACAGATGTACCCAAACAAAATTTACTATAATTATATTTATTTCTGTTTTATTATCTTCATTAGGATGGAGTAGTTAATGGTAAGTGGCGGAATCAGGATTTTCATCATGCCGGGGCGCAAGATAAATTAGATTTAATTTTTTACAAATTATATTATTTATTTGTAGCACTCTCGCGCCTATCTAATCTAAATAAGAAATCCAAGAGGTAAGATCCCGCTCGAAACAGAAATAGATGCTTTAAAGTACGCTAGTAAATGATCCTCTCGTGTTATAATTTTGCCTAGAAAATTATGAACATTAAGATTTCACCTCTAAACTTTATGAGATCTCATGTGATGTCATTACAAGCTTCCCCAATCTGTTAATATGTGTCTAGGGCCCCAAATAACTTGAATTTCATGCTAATTTAGTTAGGCGGGCCAAAAATGAGTGTCTACAATTTGATGGGTCAATGACAGAATAACACCACCACGGTTTGGTGCATTGAATTTGAGTACCTTATTTCAATAGTGGATATATATTGGATCATGCTTAAATTTTTGAGTGATATCTCATCGATCTTGTCCAAGTTATGTGACACTTAATCCTCGAAATAGGTGCCACATTGTGTAGAAGATTGGCCTAGAAAATAATCTGCATTGTCTAATCTCAAGATGTCAATGGGTTGCAGTAAGTTTCAGAAGTAAGCTCGAACAAAAATACTCATATAAATATGAGTAGCAAAGATACTCATATAAATATGGGTAGTGTTAGTTATACTCATTAAACTTGTGAAGAACACGCATTTCTATTTTACACTATAAAAATCAGATCGGCTTAAATCAGGCGATGGAGATTACTTTTCATCCCAATCTTCCACACAATATATCTTGAGATCATGGTGCATCGATTAGACGGTCAGATCATGATTCCACATGACATGCATCCCCAAAAGTGATCATGATCATTGGCATACCAATCAAACGATCACTTTTTGGTATGTTTGCCACGTGGAATCAATATATGACCGTCTGATATGTGCGTCATGAACTCAAGAATTATTGTGTGGAAGATTGGGACGAAAAAAATCTCCATCATCTGATTCAAGATAGTCATCGGATTTTTATGGTGGAATTGTGTGCATTCTTCACAAATTTAGTTTAACGAGTGTAAATAACACCACCCTATTTTTTTGTTAAATTTGGCTCAACTTGTCAAAACTAATTTGAGATCTCGAATTAACTACAAATGATCTTACTGCCCTCCACCCCTCGCTTTTGCCTTTTAATAACGAGTTTAAGGGATAAGGGCTCCAGATAGACGTTTAAACACCAAATGGTATTTAAAGGATGTAGCAATGATAAAAAAATTTATTTAACACCATTAAAGTGTGATTTCCTAACGATGTACTAATGTTAAATTTTTTTTTTTTATTTCACACCATTAAAGTGTGGTTTCCTAATATGCCATTAACATCAATTTATGATTGATCTAAATGGTTTAATTAGGAGGTAATTCATTGGTGGAAAATGCTTTAGCCAAATAAGTATGTCCATGAGTGGATGTGAACCATTATATTGGCGAATTTGAATACTTGTCTTTAAAACTAAACCCAATGGTTAATATTAGAGTGTACAAAACGGATAGTTAAAACCTCTCAAAAAATTTGATTTTTGGGCTCATATCTTTCAATTTATGATCTATCATTTTCAAAACCGACATTTGAAAGATGACACCAGAGAGGGTGTCAAGTAGCGACTAAGGAGAGAGGGCGTGGGCAGGCTTTTTAAAAAAGAAACAAATAAAAATAATGATGTCAGGGAAGGAGAAAACAATAGATGTCAAGGTATATATATATATATATATAGAGAGAGAGAGAGAGAGAGAGAGAGGCGTCAGGAGACTTTTGGAAAAGTTAACAAATCTTATTTTATTTTTATTTTTTTGTTTTTTTTTTTTTCGTGTTTTGAGTGTGGGCGTTCGCCTGCACTCGCCCACACATAGGATCCGCAAAACGGCAGATATCAACTTTAAGGTACAAACTTTTTCTTCTAAGGTTCTTTCATGGGTAAGTGGTGCGAGGACAAATCGGAACCTCCATTCGGCCCAACACAAGCTCTCAAAGCACCCACGTGTGCAACACCTGATGACCCATTGAGTGACTGAAATTAAATGATGGAGATCATTTTTCACACTTATCTTTCACACAATAAAGTTTGAAGCCGTGATCTTATCATTAGACTGGAGGTTTTTGATTTCCCGTGTCACAAATCCCCAAAAAATTATCTAAAATCACGTTTGCGTGATGTGTACCATATGATATTAAGGCCACTATTTGGGTATCTGTGCTACATGGAATAAAAAATTGACTGTTTGATGGTACACTTATGGTCTCAGATTTATTATGTGAAAGATTCGAGCAAAAAATGATCTCCATCACCTGATTGAAAGCAGTCAATGTGGCACTTTTAAAATTGGCATTAGCGCTAACAGAGGTACTCAGACAAAATTTGATTAATTTGGGGCAACGACCAGAATGTGTGTTTTGTTCAAGAAATTCATCACTTTTTGTGTCATGAAAATATTGTCTTACAATTATTGATTGGCTACACAAAAAATGATGGAAATAAAACAGAAATGACTTCAAAGCACAATTAGATTGTTGTCACTATGATAATATTTGCCCCCATTATGTAACGGGTAGTGGAAACTTTGCCTCCAAGATACAATGAATCATTGGTGATGCATCGATATGTCATACACTACGTTGCACTGTAGTGTGCAACCCAACGAAATAAAAGCACAAAATCGCTCTAGTATGCACACAAATTTCAAGAACACGGAGATAGGATTCAAGATTTGCAAGTAGATGAAATCCCTCCTCTGACCTCTATTTATAATGTTCGATGCACCCTTTCAGGGGCTGTTACGTCTGTTGGTTCATTGGAATCGATGGCTCTGATTGATCCAATCAAAGATTGCAAGGATCTAACGGTTACATCTTTCAGTTACTGAACAATCACTAACGGCTATGTCCAAACCGTTTTCATGAACGGTTGGAAACCGTCACATGTGGCACACACGTGCAAAGGCAATTAGCGCCCAGTCAACTAGTCAACCGATCGGACTATCCTAAATCAAATAAGAAAGATTTATCGCAATGCAAAGTATAAAATACACCTTAAAAGCGTCATTCACACATCACACAACGCGAGATAACAAACCGTTTCTATAAGCATTATTTTCACCTTCAAGTCAAACAACATAAAAGAAAAGTTTCTATATATATGGTACGAAACATTCTTGTAAACTGTAGATATGAGACTAACTTTCTACAACACTTTCAAGTTTTTGTTGGAATAATTTCCCATTAATAAATTTCAAATTTTAAATCACTCTGACTAAAAGGTTGTAAGTTGAAGTATTGCAAATGTAGTTTTACCATATGGAGCAATTAAGTGAAGAAATCATTTAAAGTTAAGTAAAAAACTTTTAACTAAAATAATAAATATTATTAATTTAAAATTAATAATAAATATTTATTTTGTTAATATCCGACATTTTATGTTAACCATGGTCATGATCAGAGACCTGAGACCGGATGTTAGACTAATTGGGAAGTTTGGAGATTTAGGTTTATTCTGGAGGTATTCAGGCCTGCCCGACTATAATTGAGGGTGGGTAGCTGCTCGCTACCCACTTCTCCTTGAGATGGGTTTGGTCCAATTTGACCCTCGTGGTCGGGGATGTATTTCGAGTTTCCAGTTTTAATGAAGTTTCCTTGATTATCTATAAAAAATTAAAAATAATAATAATGTCCCATATCACCTGCTGAACAGGGAAATAATCAAACATACTGGCTATAACAACTAGGACTGATTATCTAATTGAAGCAAGATTAATGTCTCCCTGGACTCGAGGTATTCCTCCAAGTACCATATGAAGTTCTCAAACTCTTTCGAGTCCAACTTCATTGACGATCATCTTCTTGAGAAGGCTCATACTCATACTCATTTTTTCTTGGGAACCTCTATTTGCGCCGCCTATTTACTCATAGCGCCTACTTCATGATACCGGCAGTAGTGTGCGCCTTCAAGTAGGCACTTTCAGTAAATAGGTGGGTATGAACAGATTTTTTCATATATATCAGCCACAGAAATAAAATTGCAAGGCCCAAAAAGGCAAAAGGTACAGTTTGCATGTCCAACATCATCCGCAAGAAAAGAAGGGCTCATACTCTTTTTGCATGTCCCACAGCATGTTTTTTATGCGTCACATCTAACTGAATAAAATCATCACATCCTCATGGAAATTAGCCACTTTTTCAATGTATTCTAGCAATTGGTCGATAGGATCGACATTCGACAAGCTGCTCATTTCCTTCCTCCAAAAACCAACTCAATGCAAAACTCTATAGGTCGGTAGCTTGCTTTGATACCCATTTTCATACGATGTCTCACGCCTTAGCGCACAACACATCAAGGTCAACTATAACCACCTTCAGTCATGTCTTTTGCGTGCTTGTATCCAATTCCCCAACTCTTTTTTTTTTTTTTTGATAGGTACGTTGGGCTTGATCCTGCGCCCTTGAGGTTGCAATATTATCAACTGGTCTCTCAGCATTTAACCTCCGTAGTTGAATCAAAACCGCACGATTACATAGTAAAGAAGGTCACATTCCAACACAACGAGTTGTACTTTTCTTTACTTTGTCATCCAATCAAGAAATCAAAATATAAAAAAAATCTTCAGTAGCTCACAAGTTCAATCCCAGCTTACCTATAAATAAATAAATAACACTCCCGTAGCATGCTATACATGTCCAGCCTCCTTTAACTTCACACCCAACTCATCCAACAAGCCATAAATTTCTTTGGATTGACGATGCAACCTCCCACCTGCTATAAACTCATTTACAACCCCATTCACCTCAATCAAACTACAGCCTGGTTCTTTCCTTACATGCTTCTCCTTCATAATCAACCTTGCATCCATAGCATCTGTGAATCGACCGACAGCCGCATAAGAATTTAATAAAAGAATATAGCTACAGCTATCTATCGGATCCAGCTCGATCATCTGCTTTGCAGCCCTTTCACCTATCTCAATGTTTCCATGTTTCCTACAAGCGGAAAGCAAGGAACTCCATATAATTAGATCGGGCTTTATGGGCATATTTCTTATAAGCTCTTCCGCCTCTTCAAGAAGCCCGGCTCGACCTAGAACATCAACCATGCAACCATAATGCTTGATCATCAGATCGATCTCATATTTTTCAATCATTAGAGAAAAATAATTTCTTGCTTCATCAACCAAGCCCGAATGGTTACAAGCAGTTAGAATCCCTATGAAACTAACATAGTCTGGTCTCGGACCTGAAGATAAAAGTTCCGAAAACAGCCGAACGGCTTCAGCCCCACACCCATTTATTTCTAGGCGTAAAATCATAGAGTTCCAAGACGATATTCCCTTCCTCGATGTGATTTAAACACTCGAAGAGCCTTTTAACACTACCACACTTGCAATACATATCAATAATTGCAGTCAAAACAATAAGATTAACTTCAATACCATTCTTCTCTATGTAATTATGAGTCCACTCCCCTTGTTGGAGAGCACCTAACCTAGCGCAAGCAGCTAACAAGCTCACCAAAGTAAACACAGTAAGCTGAATCGTAGCTTCCTGCATTTCGAGAAATAGATCCAAGGCCTCGTTAAACCTCCCATTCCTAACATACCCACTAATCATAGAATTCTAAGATATCTTTCGTTGTACGATATGAAGATCGAGGTACAAGCTTCAGGAGCCTTTTTGGCTAGCATTACAGTTCGACCGACGATCTTTGAGCACATCTATGAGTTGCAGATGAAAGATTCAAAATTAATCAAGATTAGACATGGGGTGATTGAGGGCAGTAGGCCGGATTTTTCAATTAAGGAAGATGAGTCTTTGTTATTCAGGGGACGTCTATGCATACCAGTTGATGTCGATCTGCGGCAAACCATCTTAGACGAGGCTCATAAGTCTAAATATCTCATTCACCCTGGTACCACTAAAATGTACCAAGATATGAGGAAGAGTTACTGGTGGAGAAGGTTGAAGCAGGATGTAGCTGAATACGTGTCAAAGTGTTTAATATGTCAACAGGTGAAAATAGATCATAGACACCATGCAGGTTTGTTGTAACCTCTACCAGTATCAGAATGGAAATGGGAATCAATCTCTATAGATTTCATAGTGGGGTTACTGCGGACAGCTAAGCGACACAATGCCATTTGGGTAGTCGTTGATCGACTAATCAAGTCAACTCACTTCTTGCCCTATAAAACCATGTACACGGCGGGAAGGGTTACGAAGTTATATATGAAAGAGATTGTCCGTTTACACGAGATTCCCGTTAGCATTGTTTCTGATCATGACCCGTTGTATACTTCAAAATTTTGGCAAAAGTTTCAAGAGGATATGGGTACACGACTAGACTTCAGTTCGACATTTCATCCGCAGACAGATGAGCAAACAGAGCGGGTAAATCAAATTATCGAAGATATGCTCAAAGCTTATATGATAGAGTTTCAAGGATCGTGGGATCAGCATCTACCGTTAATCAAATTTGCATACAACAATAGCTTTCAGACGAGCATAGGTATGACTTTATGAGGCTTTATATGAATGGCGATGTAGATCGCTGATCAATTGGGAAAAGACCGGCAAAAAGTTTGTGCTAGGTCCGGAGATATTAGAGAGTAATGCCAATACCGTTCGTTTGATCAAAGAGATGATCAAGTCAGCCCACAGAAGGCAAAAGAGCTATGCCGACATGAAGAGAACAAGCGTAGACTTTCACGTGGGAGATCACGTTTTTGTTCGAATTTCACCGATGGAGGGTGTTATGCGATTCGGGAAGAGAGGAAAGTTAAGCCCACATTACTTTGGACCCTTTGAGGTATTGGGCAGAGTGGGTGAAGTAGCATACCGGATTGCATTACCTCCGATTTTTAATAGGATACACAATGTCTTCCATGTATCTATGCTTTGAAAATACATTAGAGATCTAACTCACATGTTGGATAATCAACCGGGCAAAATTAAAGATAACATGATGGTCGTAGAGGAACCGACAAAAATATTTGATAAAAAGGAACAAATTTTGAGAACGAAAAAGATTCCGTTAGTGCTCGTCAAGTGGGGGACCCAACTAGCTGAAGAGGCTACTTGCGAGGCGGATGTTAAGGAACAGTACCTTCATTTGTTTGAAGAGAGCTGAGAGCATACATTGTACTTTTCCTTTATGTGATACTCATCATGCATGTAATCCTGATTCAATTAATGAATATGAACTTTTGCGTATGGACTCAAGGTTGGTTATGGTCTTGTAGTCTCAATGGGAGTGCGGAACCAAGTAAATGGCTAAGTAAATGCCTACAATAAATCTGGTGAGAAAAATTTTAATTCGGAATGCTTCTGTCAAAATTGACCGGTCGAAACTAAAACAACTGATCGATTTTTGAAATTCGACCGATCGAGAGTACTCGACTGTCGACTACTAGTGAGCCAAATTTGAGCTGATATATTAAATGTGAAACCGACCGGTCGAAAATAATTCGACCGATCGATTTTGAGATTTCAACCGGTCGATTTTAAATTCGACCGATCGAAAATTTTAAGGTGACATGTAAGTTAAGGAAATTTGACCGGTCGATTTTTGACTCGACCGATCGAAATCGAGAAGAGGGTTTTTAGTTACAAAAACCGACCAGTCAATTTTTCTTTATATGTACAGATTTTGCAAAAAAAAATTCCCTCATTCGACTTTGCAGAGTTTGGGGGTTTTTCTTTGGGGTTTTCTAGGGTTTTTGAGAAGACGAGTTTGTGCTCATTCGGGGGCCATTTTGGTTCGGATTTTTGCGGATTTGGATTCAAACCTATCACCAAAAGGTAAACCCTAGGTTCTCATCTTTTTCCTTTAAGTTTTCGTTTCGATTTTTAGAAACCCTAGGGTTGATTTGGCTTAAAAAACTACCGTTATGCCGCAAAAAACGCGCCAAGCTACGAAGGCTTCAGCCTCTAAACTCCCTTTTCGGTGCGCGACCACAGCCATCACCCTCACATCAGTCACAGCCCACCCAATCTTCATCATCCCGCTCAGCTGCGACTTCATCGCCCTGATCCTCATCACCATCACCATCACTCGGTGAACAATCCAACAAGTGGTTGGCTTCTAATGGCGCTATGTACTACACCAGGTTCAGCTTGTTGATGATACAGGAGGAATAGTTCCATTAGTTGCAGGAAATGGATGTTGTAGAGTTTAATAGCGTAAGCAACTCTTACACTCTGACGACCGGAAGCAACACAGTAAGATTCGGATGGAGATCAAGAAGCCCAGACATGGCAGTGTTGAGTTAGGGATTCAATCCGAGAGTTACCCATTGGTAAAAATAAATAATAAAAAAAATCTAGACTCTGGAGATGGTATACAGGAAGAAAAGAGGAATTTCTGTTAGTTGTAAATGACACAAATGTAACTTGTGTTAAACACGTCAGAGATACAGAGTATGCACTAAAAATCATTATGTGCAATCATTTGGCAAAGGCAAGACTACAGAAAAATTTTCAATCCCAAATGGGTGTGTAACCAATAACAATCTGCTTTTCCATAGCAATTGTAATACCATGCACTAATTTGAAAGACATGGGTCTGCTCCCTTTTTGTTGAAAACCAAATTTATCATGGAAAAAATGAAGACAAAATACAAGAGAATTGGAGGGAAACAATTTGCCAAACCATAAACAAGCTTTAGTAGTACACGACCAAAATAAAGAGTGACCCATACAAGGTGAGGAAGTCTCTTACGCTACAAGGTGAGGAAGGTGAGGAAGTCTCTTACGCTACAATTTCACATCCTCAATTCATTGCATCGTAGTCATCCAATCTCTCATTGTACTCCAACACCTTCCTCTTTATCTTCGATGAATCTACCCAAGTAACAAAGTCCTCCATGTTTCTTGTCACGAGGAAAGCTGGATCAGTAACTGTCTTTGGCCCAACTCTGATGTGCCCCTGCTCAATGTACGTAACAGCCTCTTTCAAATGCTCTGCAAACTTCAACTTCACCAGAATAGTTGATAACCTACGCCTGCAGACGCATGCATTATTAGCCAACAAACATAGGAACAATTTTACTACACTTAAGGCATTAATACGGCAAGAATCGCCAACTGTTACTAACAACAAAAATTACACTACCAATAAAAAAAAACAGTAGAACTTACACTGCAAGACCGCAAAAAAAAACAAAAAATCTTGGCATGGACAGCTGACTTTCAGTGTGCACGTCCGTCATTACCATGAAATACAGGGCTTTATATGGTGAAGTTGTCAATGATATATAAACACAAGTAGAGAAGAGATAAAATAAAAATTCAGAATTTCACTATGAAGACTCACCTTTTTCACCAACTTCATCTAACGAGAGAGAAAGTCGAACACTCAAATTAGGGTTTCACAGCCAACAAAAACATCTTTCACGCAAAAAAAGAAAATTTCATTCACTATAAATTTGTTTTACAACGGTTTTTACATATATATATATATATATATATATATATATATATATATATATAGAGAGAGAGAGAGAGAGAGAGAGAGAGAGAGAGAGAGATAAAACTAAAACAAATTAAAAGAATAAGAAAAAAGGAAAATCTATTTTTACTCTACTTTCCAATTCCTATGGTTACACAGTTTTTACATTCATATATATAATATAGAGATAAAAATTAAAACAAATGAAAAGAATAAAAAAATTCTATTTTTACTCTACTTTCCAGTTCCTATGGTTACAATAACCAAACTCCTCACTAATGGACTCTTACTATAAAGGAAATAAAGAACCTCATAACTTGTAGGACTCAATTCTCAAATATATAAAAGATTCCAACTTCCAACTTTTGACCATGACTTGTTTTTAGGACTCTTGACATCCACCTTGGCTCCTTTTTAGGGCTCTCTGCATTACATAAAATCATAAAAATTATTACTGGGATCCTGAGATTTTGTAAATTGAGACTTAAATCTACCTAGATTTTTGGGACCTCCACAGCATCTCACATCAGCCATCATTAGTCCCTAAAACATTGTCGTGATGACATATCTCAACCTGCCCAGAATTTTATGAACAAATCCCCTAAAATTCCCTGTTTGAATTTCTGTTTCTGTCCCCTTATATCTACGCTCAAACTCCGTGAAATCTGGCCTTGTTTCTGCCTGATAACTTCTTGCACCTCCCCCTTCTCGGACCCTTCCAAACAAACCGCCCCTAATGGCAGCCTCTTGGATCTCTTAAAGACCCATGTATGGGTCCATTTTATGGACTCTCTTCTTCCAATCCTCATCTCACCCATTTCTGATCATCTGTCTTCTTCTTTATATAACATCTTTACCCACATAGCAGAGCATATGCTCATTACCGGGCTACCTCGATGCACAACCTTAGAATGGAGAATCCCACATTAATCAGATTGTGCTATTTGATTCAATAGCCTGATTTTGGATAGTCAATATTGATAATGAGATGAAGTTCACCTTATATATATATATATATATATATATATATATATATATATATATATATATATATATATATATATATATATATTGTTGAGGTCAATGTTGATCCCGATGACGTATGGTCTCACAGCTCGAGACACATCGTGACTCGCGTCAGAGGATCATTACCCAAGATCAACATATATATATATATATATATATATATATATATATATATATATATATATATATATATATATATATATATCGATCTTTGCTTTTCCTCTTAAGAACCTTGCTCAAGGGGAGTAATTAACTTTTTCCTGATTTACCGGATTTTTATTAACAATATAAGAAGAGAGCTGTTGCTTCCACACCAAAGATTTATGTTCGCACCTCAATTAATGAAGTTACTGGCGCTGGTTACAATATAAGAAGAGAGTTGCTGCTTCCACACCAAAGATTTATGATCGCACCTCAATTAGTGAAGTTACTGGTGCTGGTTACACATCAACTTTTTCTATCCGCACACCTATTAAGAATATTATTGTCCCTTCTCTCTTTTTTTTCTCCTTCTGCATTTTTCCCTTTAATAATTGTTTTCTACTTCATTTTCATGGCGGGGATGGTTTAGCATTTTAATGGCAGGTTAAAATATGTCATGGCTGAGATAATTTCTAATGGCAGATTAAAGTGTTTCATAACTGAGATGGTGGTTTTAATGGCAGATCAAAGTGAGTTTCATAGCTCAGGTAGTGGTTTTATGGAAGATTGAAGTATGTTCCTCGGTTGAGATAGTGGATTTAATGGTAGATGAAAGACGGTTTCGTGGCTGAGATGGCTTTTAAGCAGATTAAGGGGATTTTGATGGAAAAGATGATAGTTTTGATGGTAAATTAAAGTGGGTTTTCATGGCTGAGATTATGGTTTTAATGGCAGATTAAAGTAGGTTGTCGCTGAGATTGTGGTTTTAATGACAGACTAAAGGGGTTTCATGGCTGATATGGTAGTTTTGAAGGCAGAATAAAGTCATTTTAATGGTGGTTTTAGAAAAAATTGTTTGACACTTGTACTTACCCAGTTTTCAGCCAAAATCTCAGTACACTCACCTTGTTTACAGACCACCAACCGCAGGGGAGAGATGATGGGGCATGCCAAAGGAATAATTTTAAATGTTGTGAAACCCTCTATAAATTGCAACATTATTTTTTAGTTGGTGTGTGATAAGAAAATGTTTGTGTGGAAGTAGCAGCATTCTTAAGAATGAAAAATAAAAACGAAAAAGAAAATTGAATTAAGATGGTTGTGTGATCTGATTGTGGAGAGGATCCATCACCATCGTTCTTCTTTATAATAAATTTCTAGAAAGGACGAAACATGGATACCTATGTTATGAGTGAGCATAAATTGGCATGCATACCTGCAGAAGGACGAAACTGATAAGCGATCACACAATGCCAAGCTCTTCCTAGTTGGAATCACGCCAATATTGTACCTGGCATTGGCATGGAAATACCATCAAAGCTATAAACAAAGAGATACTAAGTAAAAGTGAAACTATATAGCCCATACTCTTTCCAAAATGAACACGAATAGAAAAGAGCTGTAATCGACAGAGATGTTGCAGTATGCAGCCTAACATAAGTTTCAAGATCTGAAATACTATGTAAAAAATCAGTTATTAAGATCTGAAGTATCCAGGAATCTTCTACAGCATGAAGGGCCCCAAAGTGAGCTGAAGTGCGACAGGAAACGGGAACAATAAATACAAAATAAGCTATTTTAGAATCTATAACATCTAGAAATCACATGTTCACAGACAAGGAGCACCCCAAGAAGATTCCTCCACGTACATGGTGAACGAAGAATGGGTAAAAAAAGGCTTCATCTTCAGCACATCAACCTAAACTTTCACCAAAATAAGGCCTTGTGGGAATTATTCAGAATTAAACTAAAAAATCACAAAAAAAATCATACATATAGAGAGAGAGAGAGAGAGAGAGAGAGAGATGATGATGAAAAATATAATAATAAAAAGTATTCACGAGAATGTAATTCCAAAGCTTTGAAGTACTAAAAAAGCACCAAGCCCATTCCCCTTTCACAGACCAAAAAAAAGTTAATTGGCTATCACCAACTTGAAAATATCTGGATCTATTGAAGCTGATCTCATAATGAAAAACTAGCATGCATTGTTTTTAAAGGAGACATGTCAAATAAGAATACTGAAATGAAATAGCTTGAAGAAATTTTGAACATAAAGAAGATAAGTCAAATAGTAACCAACACAAAACAAAATCGTAAAACTTAAACTGGAGAATTTACAATGACGACCACAGATATTAAGAGTCCCCTGGCTACAATATCCTCCTCCCGATCCCCACTTTCAAAAGAGCATCGCAAACAATCATAAGAATATGTTGAACCTTAAGGTTTAGAGCAGTTTATCATTTCAAGTTATAAAAGCAAACAAAGCATAATAATTATAGCAAGCCAGGCATGGACATCAATATACATTAGTCTTGATAGCAACACCACCCATTGTTTCCATCATATTTATAGTTTAATGATGAAATGGATAAAACTGGTTTACACTTGAAAATGTTTATGCTTCTATGCTCTCATGTGTTATAAGTGAATAGGGTTTTAATGTGGACATTACAATATATAATGATTGATGAACTTTTATGTACTATTGTCGGATGTTTAATTTTCTGCAGTACATAATGGATAAATTTTGTTGAAACTTGTACACACAGTATATTTTTAAACAAAAACGAGGATTAGCATAATGCGGTTATTGTTAAACAAAAATTAGCCAAAAAATAATAAAAAAAGAAAGAAAAGACCATGGCTATATGGATAGCAAAATGAGTAGCATTGCAATAAATCTCTTCCTACACCAAATAAGATTAGAATTGAAAGTTGTTAATGGTTGAAACAACCCAAGCCTACAAAGCGGTTATTGATGCAGTCTTTTAGTTATAAATTCTTCATAGAGATGTTTGTTTAAAAGTGTTTGATCGGACCTAAGACCACCATAGAGATGTTTTCTCATACAATCTTCAAACAACACTAAGAATCGTGTTCTTTACATCAACTGACACACTCAAAGAAAAATAGTATCATGTATCCAGTTTTGGTAATCCATTTTCTTTTTAGAAAATGATAGAAACTCCACTTAAGTATGGGTGCACTACGCTGGGCACCATTTTCACCCCTAAATTTCAAATTTTGCTCCTTTCACTGTTTTACACTCATTCATTGAAGTGAATAAAACTGAACCTTTGATTGAAAAGTGCTTATATATGATAAAACAATAGAGTATAATTAGTTGTGGGGCCAACAAGTGTCATCATCTAGTTATTAGAGGGTGATGAAACATGATGGCCCACTTAATGGAAAATAGAATATCTTCAAAATCTCTCAAATTAAGAACCACTCCATCTATGTCTCTATAGTCTCTACACTCACACTTTGCACCATAGCTTTCATTACTTGCAATAGAACATACCCTAAAACCAGAGCTTTAAATAATCATACAACAAAGTGTGGGTTTGCTCCACATGGTCTTGAGTTTGAATCCCTCCAGACTTGTATTTAAATGTGGGGTTTTGTAAAAGATTGGGCGAAAAATGATCTCCATCACCTTGATTCAAGGCAAATCAACAATTTTCATGTGTGAAAACTCTGAGCTCGGAAACCCGATCTTTAGTTGCACATACCGGTACAACCTATAATAACTCAATCTTTAGTTGCACATACCACCAAGAGAAGTACTCTCTGGTCACTTTTGGAGATGTGTTCGACATGAAATCAACATCTTATAGTCTAATAGGTGAGCCATGAGCTCAAGATCTAATTGGTGGAAGATTGGGACAACAAACAATCTCCATCATCTAATTAAAGGCAGTCAAAGGAAACCTCAAGATGTGGAGAAGATCTCAATGAAATATAAGATGAAATAAACAATATGATAACCTTGATTGGCATCTGCCCATTTTTCCCCTATAAACACTCATAAAAAGGAATATTAGCAAGCTTGTCACTAATAACAAGCACTTGATTGATCTTTTCACCCTAAGTTTCCTATACAAAAAAACAACATCAAATCAAAACCAACTAATCAATCGCAACATATCTGGCAACCGATTCTAACCTCATTCTCGAGCAGTAACATCTTTCACTGAACATTTTCCCAGCTCATATCTTTCCAATCAGAGGATTATTTCAGCAGTCCAGTTCCTAGTTAAAAATAGTAGTAAATTGAATTTTCTGTAGTTTAATTCAGCCTTTTCAGCAAACTTAAATTTTCTAGCAATGTCCCGGCCCATGGTGAAACACAACCTGTTGAAGGTCAGTAGAAGCCTTTCATATATAGAGCAGAAATCCCAACTGCCATTGGTGATATCAAGCTCCCAATCCGGCATTTGTTTAACCATTGCAGAACCTCCCGTTAAGGATGGCATGACATACCTCCCATTAAGGATCAAATTTAATTTTTTTGCTCTTAAATGAGAGAGAGAGAGAGAGAGAGAGAGAGTTGAGCTATCTTGGCAGCCAAGGAAGATCACGCATAGGGTAATAGATTAGCTCATCAGGCTACAGTGTGCAGTGGAAACTGACAAGCGGCAACCCCAAATGATATTGTAGTTAATCACCCTATTATCCCTACAAGTAGACATAAAAGGCTGTACAACATAAAATAAAGAAGGGACCGACTATCCTGACCGTCATTTAAACACCAAACTGGTGTTTAAATGATCTTAGACCATCAATGATTTAAAAATGTTGGTGATCCGAATCATCAAAGTGATAGATCATCGGTTGATGTGCGCCCAAAATTGGTGTTCTAAGGAGATTTAAACCATTCGATTTGTTGACTATAATATCAATGGTGGTTTTAAATGAGTTTTAATGGCTGATATTAAAGCTCATCAATCGGATGGTTCACATCCACTTATCGATAATGGCCTGAGAAATATTTCAATGATAGATTGCCACTTGAGCAATTTAGATTGATCATGGATGTATGCCACATGGCATAATGATAAATCACACTTCAATGATGTGAGATAAAAAGTGACATTTTAATGGTGTAAGATCATTAGACACCAATAAGGGCACGACTCTCCTAACCGTCATTTGAGAACCAAAATGGTGCTTAAATGATCGTATACATTTGATGGGCTCAATGTGTGGGTAATCCATACCGTTAAAGTGATAGATCATAAGTTGAAACGCAGTGGGCCCAAAAATTAAATTTTTTGGGAGGTTAACCATCCAATATGTGCACTCTAATACCAACCATCGTGTATAGTTTCAATGGCTGATATTCAAATTCGCCAATCGGATGGTTCACATCTACTTATGGCCATGATTCTTTGGCTAAAACAAATTCCAATGATGGATTAACGCATGAACCATTTAGATTGATCATAAATCCGTGCCACATGGCATATTAGGAAACGACACTTCAATGTGTGAGATACCAAATTCTAATTTAGTGGTAGTAGATTGTTTAAACACCATTTGGTGTTTAAACGTCGGTCAGGAACCATTATCCCTTTCTTAAAACAACCTTTGAATTTTCTATTTGGTACTAAACTATTTTATAAGATAATAACAAATAAAGTATATTGCAAGGGTGAACTGTGAAGGGTGTTCTAATTGAAAATGGAAGATTGATGGACCAAACTCTACGACCATCATACGGCGCTTTGAAGTAGGTGTAAGAAACCTATCACTTTCTACTATCACTTAATGAACATAAAAATTCAAAGAACCACAGAAATTTTATGTTCTTTATCCGTAATGAACGTAAAATTTCAAAGAACCATAGAGAATTTTTTCAGATGATAGGGGCAGCTATAAGCAGCTACATTTAAATGTCCAATTTATTACATATTACACTAATAAAAAGGGTATTTTCGTCCCAAATGGGAAAATTTGGACCAAGCCTAGACTCTCATCTGACTTTTAGAAGGAAATAGATATACATATATAAAGTTTATGAACTCATCCTACCCCTAGCGAATCAAGTTCACACAGGAGTAACAAATTGCGAACTCAAATCAAGCGAATTGTGAATTAACATAGAGTAGAACAGATGCTCCTAAGAAAGTACGGGATGACTACTTGAATGTAGCTTCAATATTTCATTTTTCTTTTGGTAAAAAAAAACATTAATTTGGTATGCAAACATGCATTAATCATTTTTCTCTCGTTAACAGCTGTATCCAGATATAAATTTCTTGACAAAAAACAGTATTAACTGCTACGACTTGATGTGTCTCATAGTGGGCAATGATATAGGCTGCGTTTGGCATAGCTCTTTGTCAGCTCTTTGCCAAAGCCGAATAAACATGCTTTCGCAGGCCCACCTTCTCCTTGCTCACTCCCTGCAGAGCAAGATTTACCTGCTCTAGCAGCTATCTCCCTGCCAAAGAAAATAAAATCTTGTCTAGCAAAGAGTGAGCAGAGAGCAAGGGAGAACTACTAGAGCAGGCAAATCCCGCTCTGCAGGGAGTTAGCAAGGAGACGGGGGACCTGCTAAAGCAGGTAGCGGGGATTTAGGAAAGAGAAAGGGAAGCTGTTAAATCAGGTAAACCATGCCCAGGCAGGGAGCTAACAGAGAGCTATGCCACAACCATAGCAACCTGTGATGCCACAATATTGGCTACTGCAGGTACAGGAAACTTGAAAGATGACAACCCAATCATCCAGGTCGATGAAGGGGAAGATGATGAGTCTGATGAAGAGATAATACCTTCTTTTTATGCTTTGATGAACATTTGAGTTTAAATTTAGCTTAAAGGCTTATAACTTAAAACAATTAGACTTTGAACTTATGCTTTGTAATACATCGTTTGATTTGATATCCAGTGGTCATCAGTGGGTGACATGACTTTATGTATATGGATTATGGACTATGAAGTCTCATACACCCGTAGTTCTTTCTTGTGGTTATTTACTATTTATTACGGATTCATGGTTGTTACTTTTTATCAATAGAATTTTTTAATGTTTGCCTTACTGCATTAGCATTTATAATTGGCTATTAATAAATCATAAATGTTAATTATCACAGTACTATTTATAGGAGAGAGAGAGAGAGGACACACTATTCGGTCATTCTTAATTGTGTTTTTCTGTTTTTTCATTCCAGATCATTTAAAGTTTTAAACAACTAGCTTAGATGTATGATTTCCCCCTTTTTTACTGAATTGCATTATACATTAAATAAAAATAAAGCACCAATCAGAAGTTCTTAACCACCGGATCAATCTCCCAAAATTTGAACAGTCCATAGAATCAATATATAACATAACAGTCTACAAACAAGTTATTCGGGTATAGTTAAGAACCGCCAGACGAGGTAAACACTAAACAACTGCTAGACTTCGAGGTAAACACTAAACAGGCAGTATGAACGGTCCAGATCAATCCAAATTTATACCAATCTTTACAAATATGGAGTAACTACAGAATTTGCAACCAAAAAAAAAAATTCTTTCTTCATAAAAAAAAATATTCATCTAATTTAAAAATTAAAGGAAAATGCTTACAGTTTCTCTAATAGTGCATCCGTCATTTCAATCCGAAAAGGGTCCCGAGGATCCATCTGCTTCAATACGTTCACAAGCTTTTGCACCATTCGACATATACCCGAATACCTAAATTCAAAAAATTAAAAAGATTATTTTTTTTCAAAGAAGAAGATATAAAGCAGAAATGTGTGGCATGTATAAATGATATGGACTGTCTAATCAATTTTCAGCACAAAAGCAAGTAATTGATAATATAAAAAAAAATAATAAAAAATAGAAGATTACTTTTTGTAATCGTCTCTGCCGGTAACGTGGTAACGCCGGGTCACTACGGCTTCTCTGTGGCCGCCTTCTCTCTTCCATTCCAGAAAATTAACCTTCTTCAGTAGCTTCTTCTCGTGAAATTTGAGCTTCCTCATGATCGCCTTTGCAAAGAAACGTAACCTAAACCCTTAAGGCCTTGTTTCTCCACAAGAGTTCTGGCGAAATCTTGGGTAAAAACCTGTTTTTTTAACCGAAAGTGAAGGATCGATGTATAATAGAATGCTTTTATGCTAACCATGCTTGAATGGTACCATTATTTACAACTAAAGTGTTGGTCTCTGCAACTGAGGGTGTCCACTATTAAAATGATGACTAAAATGATGACTGCTTTGAGCAGACAGTGAAGATCATTTTTCTTCTCAATGTTCCACACAATGGATCTTGAGATCGTGGCCAAGCTAATCGGATAGTCAGATGTGCATTTCACTTTGTACACATCCCAAAAAGTGACCTAAGAAGCCTTCACATGGTATGCCGTATGCCATGATCACGTTCACCCTTGGCAATTAACATCTGACTGTCCTATAGGTGGGCCATGATCTCAATGATCTCAAGATCTATTGTGTGAAAGATTGGATGAAATTATGATCTTAATCATCCGATCCAACCAAGCAACTTATTTAACACTGGAAACCCCTAGTTGAGAATGTAGAATTTTCAGTTGTAAACACTAATACCCAACAAAAAATATTCTCTCTCACTCGATTGAGATTGAGTTTTTACAAGATAACCAACCAGTACACTCAGGTGGACTAGTCACTAGTTCTTACACCTTCTGTTAGCTCCCATGACAATGATCTTGCATCATTAATGAATTTTTAAATGATCTTGTATCATTAATGATTTAAGATATAGATCCCGTGACAAGGATCTTGCATCATTAATGAATTTTTAAATGGTCTTGTATCATTAATGATTTGAGATATAGATCATACCGTGGAAGTGATAGACCATACACTCAAGGGCAATGAGCCCTAAAATTATAACTTTTTGAAGATTTAAACCATCTGATCAGTGCATAGTCAAATCGTAATTTTTAATTTTGAATGACCAATATTAAAATTCACTAATCGTATGGTTCATGGCCACTTTTGGGCATGATCCTTTGACTGAGACATGTTTCAATGATAGATAACACTTGAATAATTTAAATTAATTACAAATGTGTGTCACATGGAATAATAGTAAATCACAATTTAGTAGTGTAAGAACATAGGTCTAATTGAATAGTGTAAGATCATTGAAGCACCATCTAAGGTGTTTAAATGTCGTTCATTAGCTATTATACCTTTGGATTATAGTAGAGGAGTTTTGATGAAAGTAACAATCAGATGCTTCACAACCACTTATCTATGTTTTTACCTAAATGGATGTGTTTCACCATTAGTTAGTTTCAATAGGATCGTCAAAATTGTTATGTCATATAGATAATAGAAGGTGAATCACATGTCAAAATTATTATATCATATAGATAATAGAAGGTGAATCACATGCCACCTGATGAAAATTTGGGGATAAGAAAATTTTACGTATTTCTATAGCCAAACGACTAGGAAAAAATTTACAGCCATTTTTATTTTGAAAAAAAGGAACTTCCCATGGATTTTTTCCTTTACGAACTCATGGACAACCAAAAACAAAGTACTTTACATGAGTTTTGCCAAACAAGGCCTAATAATAGAGAGATTGTTGGGAGCCCAATAAAAAACCCGGTTAGGAGGGGCGGATATGGGTCAACCCGAGTCACCCGACCCTATGATAGTCATAAGGCGAAAGATATGTTTGTTTGATTTTGAAAAAATAAAAAATAAAAAAACTTCCCATGGGTTTTTTTCTTTACAAACCCAAGTTTTAAAAAAAAAAAAAAAAAACTTTACATGAGTTTGGCTGAACAAGGCCTAATAATAGAGAGATTACTAAGAGCCCAATAAAAAACCCGGTCAGGAGAGGCAGATATGAGTCGACCCGACCCTCTGATAGCCATTAAGTTGAAACAGTCACAAAATCGGGGGTCGGTAATAATTCAACAAAGTTAAAATCCGGAAAAATCCAACAAAGTTCGGGAACAATTCAGGAAAATAAAAAAAAAAAAAAAAAATATATATATATATATATATATATATAATATAATTTTATGATTTAGATATATATTTAAATTTTTTTAATATACTTTTTGAGTAAAATAATAAATTTCTAAACTATTCGGATATGATTACTAAATAATAAATTAATTTGTTATGATTACCAAACCACTCATAACAAATTAATTGAACGATAATAAAAACTACTAAACCAACAACAAAATATTAATATCATGATCCATGGTTGCATCCCTACATTACAAAAAAGTATTAAAATCCATAAAGTCCACAGCACTAAACCCACACATTTAAAATTATTAGTCAAAGAAAAGATGAAATCATAAATCCAATTTGGGATTCATCAATTGATCAAAAACAGCTAATCCTAAATCAAAATTTGCATCTTCATTCTCATTCTCCTCCGACACTGCATAACTGAAATCATCTCCACCATCTTCATCTCCTCTTTCTACTTGCGTATCTTCCGAGAAGGCTAAAATGTGATCCAAGTAAATTGGCTTTGAATGAACTTGTTCTTTCTTTCCACACACTTTCATATAGTGTATATTCATTCAAATGAACGCTAAGTCATGTAATTTTTTTGGTTCCAATCTATTTCTTTTCTTGGTGTGGGCGGCTTCAAAAGCGCTCTAAATTCTTTCGCATCCGGAAGCGCTACACAGTTGACTATGCAATTTAATCACCATGCTTTGAAGAGTTGGAGCTTCAGACCCCCACATATCCCACCAAATTCTTGAACAAATACAAGCACATGTATTGAAAATTTAATCTTTAAATTAAGTACATTGTAAATAAAAAATTATGAAAAACAAATCTAAACTTACTCGGATGTGTAGTACAAAGAGTAGGGATTGACATTTCATCAAAGATAATTGGATCTTTTTGGTGATAAAGTGTAAGCTCTTTCAAAAGAGTATTCTTTTCCTTCTCGCTTAGCATCCGATTCAAATTTATACTCATTCCCATCTTTGTGGTTTTATCCAGTTTAACATTTTTCCCATAACGGAATAATGGATTTAAATATGTGGCAAAGGCATGCAGAGGATTGTAGATAAGATTGTCTATTCTGTCATCAATGACTTTAATAGTTTCCTTTGACATGTTCAAACTTTAGTGTAAATAGCTCATAGTAGAGCCATCCTCATCCGCCAACCTCAAAACTTTAAAGAAAGGTTCAACAATACGTAACACGTTTCTCCCTCTTTCCCAAAATGCATTTCCTTGGATAGCATCCATCATTTCTCTTCCTTCTAATGGTTTACTTTGAGGCAAAGCTTTCCATCCACGTGAAGCCATCATAAAACGTAAGCTCTCTTCTTCTTTAAAAATAGATTGTAAACAAAGAAAATTTGTTTCAAATCTAGTTGCTCCTAGGCGTTTAATTCTCTTTTCAGTGTGGACCCGCATCAAATCCAATACATGTTGGAATCAGTAGAAAAACTTCACCATTTATCGAGCCATATCTATGGTGGGTTTGACATCAGCCAACTTGTCTATATCCTCTAACATGAGATCTATGCAATGTGCCACACATGCTGTTGTGAAGATATTTGGATATCTATTTCAACAATTGATCTCACTGCAACATAATTTGAAGCATTATCTTATATGAATTGGATAACATTGTGTGGTCCGATTTCCCCAATCTTCGACACAATGAAATTAATAGTATAATTAGCATCCTTCTTATGCCCAATAATGCATTCAAACTTTAAAAAAATTGTCCCTCTAGGAGAATATGCCAATAGATTAATGTGTGGCCGCTTCTGTGCATTAGTCCATGAATCCGACATCAATGTGCACCCATTGATAGCCCAACTTTTCTTGATGCTTTTAATGTAATCATTGGTTTCTTCTTTCAAGCAATCCAAAAGCTAAGTTCTAACAATTTCACTACTAGGAGGAACATACCCTGGACCATGAGCTGAAACGGCTGTCATTGCCTCACGAAATTCTATTGTTCTAAACAAATTGAAAGGCAAGTTATTAGCAACCATCATTCTAGTTAGGAGTAAATCTGCAAAAAAAATCTCCTTCTTTATAAGAGTAGTGATCTTTTGTTAATGTGGTTGATTTTGCAATGGTCTTAAACCAAAAGTTGCATCAAACCCAGAAGAACCGCCTCCAACACCACTTGGCCCAATAGGACCAAGCCCAACCCCAGTCCCACTTCCAGTCCTAATTTCAATTCCAGTGCCAGATGACCTCATATGATCAAAAGCAGAGAGCAGACAGAAAGTTGCTTCTACTCTTATAAGAGTTAACCCAAATACAGCCTAAAAATATTACCAAAGTGATTCTTGTTCCAGTTCGAGTTTAAAAACATTACCAAGTACCTATATTTTTAAGAATTTCTATGATATTTACCAAAATGCCTATTTGGCCTAATCACGGAGGTTAATTGTAATATCAATGCTGTGACAGACTCGCACACCATCGCTATTAAGAATAACCTTTAGCTAATAATCTCATCAAAAGCTGACTTTCAGATATTTTTAGATGCATGGAAACTTGTAAATGTCAACTTTTAACCGGATCTATCCATTGAAAAGCTATTCATATAAACATGATAATCTTATGATGCCTCTATTACCTCATTAATCCTCTTTAAATGTTTCACTTCTGATTTTAAATCATTTCTAGTAGACAGTGTGTACAGCAAGTTGTTTCTCAATTCAAATTCGAGTTCATAGTTTTAACAGTTTTTTTATTTTTTATAAGCTAACAAGAAATAGAAATATAATCAAGGTAGTTCTATTCAAACTTACCGATGTAACGAGGGCACTTACGCCAAAAATGATCGATTGCTTTGAATCAAACAATGGAGATCATCTTTTGTCTCAGTCATCCTCACAGTGGATCTTGAAGCCATGGGCATTCCATCAGACGTTCAGTTATTTTTCTACATAGTACTAATCCCAAAAAGTGACTTAATAGTCATGTTTGACCGAGATGTGTGCCACATGATTTTCAAGTTACTTTTTGAGTTGTGTGTCATGTGGAATCAAAAAGTGGTCGTCTGATGATATGCCCATGGTCTCAAGATCCATTGTGTGAAAGATTGAAACGAAAAACGATTTCCATTGTCTAATTCAAAATAAAGACAAAATAGTAAATGGTTTTCAATGTAGGTGCCGTCAATGATTCGGTAGGTATGGATAGAGCTACCCATATAATTATTATGATTCATATATTATAAGAGTTGTTCACTTACAATGAAATTTGGGTGCAAGATATTAAGGGCCTATTTGGATCCTGTGACTTATTAATTCAGGGAAAGTTTAATTCAAAGATAAATTTGTTTGTTAACAGTTTTATCTATGAACTAATTTGTCGGTTTTTTGGGTAACATTTGGGCTTTGCAGTGACTAATAATTTTTTCGTTTGGGTAATATCTAAAACTTCCCAATGACTCATATGTCTACGATCTCTTAGATGGTGGTAAAGAGGTGTGTGGTCATACTAGAGAATGGGGTGATTATGAAGTGATTATGCGGCCGTGGTGGAGATGGTGGGGATGCTGATGCGGCTGTATGGTAGTGATAAAGGAGGAGAAGGTGGTGGTGTAGAGGAGAAAGGGGTGGCGTAGATGTGATGGAGGAGGTACTGATGGTGGTGTTAGAGGAGGAGGTGTGCTGGAAAAGTTGGTGGTTATGATGGATTGTTAGCCATGGTTGTAGTGGTGGCGGCGGTTGGGTGGTGGTGAGTTGTTGAAGTGGAGGTTGTAGTGGCCATGGCAGTGGTGAGGTGGAGGAGGTTGTTGTGGTGTTGGTGATCGTGGTGGTGAGGTGATGGTTATAGTAGTGGCGACAGTGTGGTACTAGTAGCATTGGCGGTAGTGGTGAGTTGATGGAGTAGTGTGAAGTTAAGTTTTATAATAAAAGACAAATTTGCCTCAAATTTTTATGACAAAAAAAATTTCACCTATTTTGATGAAAGAAAAAATTATCGAGTCAAAAAAGATAATTTTTTTACTTTTTTGAATTCAAAGATCCAAACAGGTCCTAAAAAAAAGTCTGAGACTTTTTAATTCATAGATCCAAACCAGTCCAAAAGGTTATGGGTTCAACATTCCCAACGCGACACATTTTTATATCATAACACAAAATTTCAATCCAATTTATTCCTGATCAGACCAAATCGAATGGTGAATTGGTCCACTCCCAGCCAATTCTCCATCCACACATTAGGTAAAGCATACAAATTGAACAGTTAAAGCTTAAAACTTGAACATGCCAACACTCCCTAAGGGGTGGCTGTCAAAAGATGGTATTGCAGGTGAAATCTAGGTCATAGCCTTCAAATTAGAGGCCTCATATGTTGTTTCCGCATAAGTACCAAGTCACTTGGTGCTCGAACCACTTACTTAATACCAACTCTAATGGTTATTAGCCCAATATGTCCCCGTAGACCCGTTGGTCTAATGACTGTTTGAAAATCTCACGAGACGCCAATTCTACATCAGTTGCACCCAATGGCTTCTTTTGACGCCTAAAATATCTCAAACGTAGTACCTATTTCACCTAAAATAGGATACCATAACATTGGTAGTCAATATTGGCTACTAGAAATTGCTAGCTTCAAATTTAAATAATAGTATTTTATATAGAAAATATGGCATTTTGCTCATTTAATATAATAATTTGCAGCCAAAAGGCTACTTTTGACATCCCCATTGAATCTTCCAAAATTTGAAGCCTGAAATCAAATACACAAATTTATCATGTCATTCTCCAATAGCTATTTTTGACTAGATCCTGTTCTTAGTGTTAATTTTAAAATGAATGATGAAGATGTTTTTTTATGCAATCTTGTACACCATAAATCTTTAGATCATAGCCATCAAAGCAGACAAACATGTGGCATACTGGCGGAACCAGGATTTTCATCCAGCCGGGGGCGTAAGTTGAATTAGATTTATTTTTTTTTTATAAACTATATACATATAAAGTAATTAATAATTATTTATTTATAAAATATAATTTTCACCAAAATTGCATACAAAAAATAAACTTTTCATTAATAAAATATTCAAAATTATATATCATCCATCTACAAAAAATCAATCTCCAAAAATCATTGACAACGGTAATAAAGATTTCTGCTAAGGCAATTCCCCTCGACGATTTGTCATATTTTGAAAGTATTTAGCGATCGTATCATTCTCGACGCTATCAAATATATTTTTCTCAATATATGTAACCAAACAATCACTCATCCATTCATCTCCCATTTTATTCCGAAGCCTAGTCTTCAAAATATGTATCGCAGAAAATGCTCTTTCAACAATATCAGTGGCGACCGGAAGAACTAATGCCGGTTCTATGAGCAAATAAACTAAATCATACACAACGTGTTTTTTAGTCTTCACCAGCTTTCTCGAAAGGTCACTAATCCCGTCCAAATCCGAAAACTCTTCGTTCGATTGCATATCCATAATGTAAGTCTTAAGCTGACCTTCAAGAACCATACGATCTACTTCTGAAAATTCTAGTGGATAAAATTGTGCAAGGCGCAACAAGTTTTTCTCATCAAAAGCTAAAAATAAATCTTTTGGATTCAAGCAAGTCATGCAAAGAAGCAATTCTGTGTTTACTTCAGTGAAACGAGTATTAAGCTCTTGCAGTTGCATGTCAATAACTGTATAGAATAACTCAACATGATAGTGATGTAGATTTGTCATTTCTTCGGCTCTACGACGTGGTCGTCCATGTATTACAAATTTATCATTCATATTCGGAACAATAATATCATGCGTTGTACAAAATGAAACAATTTTGGTGATGATGGAATCCCATTCACTATCCCTCATTACTTGCAATCTTCGCTTCGATAATTCTACCAAACGCATGGTATTCAATGTCTTGTTCTTTTCGTTGCAATGCCTTTGATAAATCTCGAGTGATTAACAAAATCTCCTTCATTACATGTAAAGTGAATGCAAAATCAAAAGTGTACATGGTATCTATTAGAGAGCTTGCTTTAACTTTTTGTTGCAGAAGTTCACCATCTTCACTGATAAACTCAAGCACTTGAATCACGGCAGGGAACATGAGAATCAAGTTTGCCAATGTATCTAAATGTGTGCCCCAACGTATTTCACTAGCCCTTTTAAGGCTAGTTTCTTGATTTTTTCCCTTTCCAGTCGGCTTTTTGCCACTCTTAATTGCTTCTTTCACAATTTTAGTTTGTTCCTCTCGAAGAAGATCTTTACGCTTGCATGAACCCCCAAGCATATTCACTATAAGAGTAACCTCTTCGAAGAAGTTTGCAATTGATTTGTGATGTTGTGCAACATTGACAATTGTCAATTGAAGTTGATGTGCAAAACAATGGATATAAAATGCATATCTATTCTCTTTCAAAAAAAGTGCTTTAAGTCCATTAAATTCTCCTTGCATGTTACTTGCCCCATCATAACCTTGACCGCGCAATTTTGCAATACTCAAATTAATCTTCGACAATAATCCTTCAATCCCTTCCTTCAGTGACAAAGCCGTTGTTTTACGAATATGTACAAATCCAATAACACGCTCAACTACATAACCCCACTTATCTACATACCGTATAGCAACAACTATTTGTTCTTTGATTGAAACATCACGAGACTCATCAACTAACAATGAAAAGAAAGAATCTCCAAGATCATTGATGATCACTTTTGCAGTTTCAACCGCACATGCATGAACAATCTCTCTTTGAATCTTGGGTGAAATCAACTGCAAATTTCCAGGAGCATTTTTTAGCACAACGCTCTTAATCTTTTCATAATGCCTGGAAAGAAATTTCAACAATTCAAGAAAGTTTCCTCGATTAATTGATTCTTCAGATTCATCGTGACCACGGAGAGCTAATCCTTGACCAAGGAGATATCTTACGCAATCAATCGATGCATACAAGTAAACTTTATAATCCAATTTTTCTTGTTCGGCGTGCTTCTCAAAAACTATCTCAATGTGTTATTTCTGATTTAAAAGATTCTGACACATCAAATAAGCATGATGATAAGCACTATCGGGTCCTCCAACATGAGTTTGTAATCGCTCTTTCCTCTTCCAACTTCTAAAACCTTCACCAACAAATTGTTCACCACCACTTTGCCCTCCTTTATTCGGTCTGAAGAGGTAACAACATAAGCAATATGCCGCATCCTTTTCTATGCTATATTCTAACCAATTGGGGAAGTCGTCAAACCAAGTGGGATTGAATCGTAGAAGCCCATTCGAAAATTTCGTTCCAGGAAAATTATGGCCTTTGGGTTGAAAAGGACCGTTTTGTAAATAAATTTTTCTTATCCTTTCCCGGTCATTATAATAGTAATCGAAAATCCTAGGACGTAGACCGGGATCTGTTGGAAGATTTTCCAAGTCAACCTCCGTCGGAAGATTTTCCAAGTCAACCTCCGCTGGAAGATTTTCCAAGTCAACCTCCGCCGGAAGATTTGTCAAGTCAACCTCTACATGACTATGTTGTGGGTGAGGTTGAACTGGATCACAATCTTCATTTTCTTCAACAGAAGATGGCGATTCTTCAAACTTTCGTTTGAAAAATCGGAGCATAACTGAATCAAGGAGCAACAAATAACTTTATTCGTCAAATAACTAATAAACACATATCCTAATATATCCAAATTTAGCATTGATCGTTAAATAACTAATAAACGCATATCCAATTACGAATTCGATAATCCGATTGTAATACAATCTATACAATATACTTAACTGTTAAGACTATTGTAGAAAAAAATTTATAACCCGAAAAAATAGATTATTGGGACAAATGTCAAAGGCTATAGGCTATAGCCCAAGCAATCAAAGGCTATAGGCTATAGCCTAAGTCAGGATAAAAACTAAATTAGAAATTTCAACCAAAGAAATAAGCTTAGCATAAGTAATAAATGACTATACTCATCAAAGGAGCCATTTTTTAAAATAGCTTTTGCTATTATTTTATACACCACTAAGCTCAAATAAATTATCTACAGTCTACAGAAACACAACAAAGAAGCTTACCATAAAAAAATATAAATAATTAATAAATCATTAATTGATTTAAAATGATGTTGATACTGATAACAAAAAAAATGCTGACAAGAGAATAAGTCACTGATCAAAGATAACGGTCATGATTCATGAACACCAATTTATTAAAAAAAATAAATCTTTTATCTCTCCCTCAGCAACTCTCCCTTTTTTTGATAAATTTTCTCAACCAACACGCAACACTCTCATGCAAATGAAAACAAACAAGAAATCAAATTAATGCACCAAACCTTAGAGATGGAAATTTTCATTTATTCCAATTTAAAACTAAAGCAATCAAACTAATAATTATATACCCATAACAAAAAAAAAAAAGAACCCCAGAAATGAAATCAACAGAACTGATTAAAAAAAAAGAGTAGCTATTTAATGGGCTTAAGTCCCATGACTAGAGTCATATAATAGAGAGAAAATCTAATTAGCGATCAAAGATACATTAGCTGGTCACTTAGATATATAGTTGAAATTTAGATATGCTTTTGAGTTAGTGGATATAAAGAAGTAAATAAACATGGTGATACTGATACTATCGATTTGCATGACCTAGTGGGCATGTTTTCTTCATGATCTTTGATTAAAATCTCAGTAGGTGCTGAGACGTTTCATCCAATACTTTTCCTTTTTTTTAAGATGACTTTTTCGCATTGCATATTTCTCAAGAACTACATCTGAAGTCATTTTTAAAAGGTAAACCAAATGGTTAAAAAAAATTGTAGTCAACTGGGATATCTGTTTGGTAATTCTGAGTTCAACTTTGGCTGTTCTTTTCTAAAACCAGATCACTTGGTTGAGGCAATGAGGCTTTGAGAAAACTACCAAAATTTGTTAAAAAAGATTTTCAAAAAAAGGATTTTTTTCGAAAATTGCAGGGACTTATTTTCTTGAATTGAGATTAAAGTAGGTGGCCTATGTCAACCTTGAGAGGTGGTTAGAGTGAGTAGATACAGCGATTCAAATGCCCCTTTTGGATGATTGGGGCCTCTTTGCTCCAATTTCTTGACAAATTGGTTTTGGTTTACAAGTTACAACCGACTTTAGAAACTGTTCTAATCAACTAGAATCAACTGATTTTTCCAAACAATGGGTTCAGGAAAGTGAAAGGCGAAGAGTAAAGTTGTGTTTTATTATTATTACTTTTATTTTTATTTTAGATTGGAAAGGCTGATTTTCAGTTGATAGGGATTGAAAGGGGTTTGAAGGATTATTTAATTTAGGTAAAACACCGTTCCCCATTGAACAAAGATTATAGATCTACTAAATGGACAAAATTGGAAAAAAAGGACCGCTGCTTTCCTCGTCATATACTTGGTCAAGTAAGCTGATCATAAATGAAGCTGGCCTAAAGGAGGGATCAACTGTATACTCAGAAGGGCTCAGCCAGGCATTTCTTCAAACAACTAATGTGTCAGTTACTCAGTTCATACTATGGCCGAGATTATGAATCATGAACACCAATTTATTAAAAAAAAAAAATCATTTATCTCCAATAGGACCAAAGGTCAAAAACCAAAACCTCAAATTTGAATTTTGAAACATAGATAGATAACAGATGAGATAGATAGATAACAAATGGAGATGGAGATTAGAGAGGAAGAAGAAGAAGAAGAAGAGGTTTCTTACCTAAAAAATTTGGGCGGCGGATTGCAGGAAGGAAGACGCTTGATCGGACGATGGAGATAGAGAGGGCGGGGGCGTCGGCGTCGGCACGTCGCGGGCCTCGCGGCAATGAACCAGAGACAGTCCAGAGAGAGGGGACGATAGTGACGAGGGAGGGCGAAAGAGAAGCTGAGGGAGAGGGTTTAGTTTGCTTGCTTTTCTTGCTAGTAAGGGAGTTTATAAGTTTTTTTTTTTTTTTTTTTTAAATGGCTTTGATTGAGTGAGGGCGCTCGCCCGCAGTCGCCCGTGAGTGGGTCCGCCACATACATCCCAAAAGGCGATCTATGTATTAAGTTGCTTAGCGCTCGGAGCACTTATCACTAAATCTAAAGGTTATTAGACCAATCGGTCTAGCAAAAGTTGAGTCGGTACTGGGCAACAGGTGAGAGCACCAAGGCACTTGAAAACAATGTGTCATCTTAGATAGAATTATTTTTAAGGGCACTTTAGAAAAACATGCCTAAAAACCAAACGTTTTAGCAAAAAATCTAAAACTCAAAACGTTTTTAAAAAATGGTGCTTTCACGGTTTTTGGAACTTCAAAAACCCATGAAAGCACCTTTTTTTTTAAATTTTTTTAAAATGGTGCTTTTACGAATCTCAGAACTTCCAAAAACTGTGAAAGCACTGATTTTTAAAATATTTAGGTTCTAGAATTTTTTGCTAAAAAGTTTGTTTTCCAAAGTTGTTTCTCTAATTATCCCTATTTTTAAAAGGTTTTAACTGTGTTGACTTTCATAATAGAGAAGCGGTTGAAACACTCTGCTTCGATTCTTGCAATTTTCACGCGTTCGACCCGTGGAATCACTGCATGCGGCTTCGATTGTTAACAATCAATCATAGAATTCGAATTTATACAAAAGCGTAGGCGTTACGAGGGTCACCTTTGCTATTGTCCATGCATGCGGAGAACTACAACTCGCCGACGTTGGGTTAACACCATCGACGCGTCAATCCTATGATGGTTCGACGTTCTTCGCCCTAAACAAGTGAACCACCGAGCATGGGGTTCACAATGGTTGCAAAGAACGATTTCTATTTGAGCGGAAAGGGCTTCGGAGAGAGATCTAAAGGTTGGTCTCTTGGAACCGATTCGAAGTAGAGGGAAGGGAATGGCTTCACTCTTCCACTCTCTCGTTTTCTCCTCAGGCGGAAGCAGCCGGTGTAATATCCCGAAAATTTGCGTTGAATAGTGACCTCGGGATCCGTGTCCGACTGGTCATAGGTTTGACCAAGTGGGAGTCCACTGTTTGACTCAAAAGTGATGAACGGATATGATGTGAATATGATGTAAGTAAGAGGAGTGTAATGTAAATCTGGAATCACATACACCTATCTTAGGTGTATGTGCTTAATACAAGGACAATGGGTATATAAGGGTTTAAAGAACCCTAAATTCATTGTTTTGGGTTGTTGAAGAGAATTAAGAAGAGAGAGAGAGAGAGAGAGAGAGAGAGAGAAGTAAAGAGGGTTGTTGAGCAAGGAGTGAATGCAAGCCAAGAAGGGATTCGAGTATTTAAGGAAGGATTCAACGCAAAGGATTCCTTAGAGCCAAAGCTGGAACCCTAGCCATTCCAACCTTGAGATCCAATCAAATTGAGATTTGATTGAGGTAAATTCTGTTAGCATTAAATGCATATATCATAGAGGTTTAATTGCAGTTAAAAATACTTAAAATCATTAGGATAAAGGCTTAGAAAAAGAAGGAAAGTTTGTTGAGAAGGATGAACAGCCAAATCGATTAATCGATTTAATGCAGGAAGTTGAAAGGTCAGTGATGAAATCGATTAATCGAACTGAGTTTCGATTAATCGATTTTGAATTTCGATTAATCGATTTGGTATCGATTAATCGACTGAGATGCTCCAGTGGCTGGAGAAATGAGATTTGGTGAAATCGACTAATCGATTTGGGATTTCGATTAATCGATTTCAGATTTCAATTAATCGATTTAGGATCGATTAATCGATTTTGGGATCTCGATTACTCGAATTGAGAATCGATGTGTAAGTTGAGGCTTTCGATTAATCGATTGAAGATTTCGATTAATCGATTTTGGGAATCAATTAATCGATTTTGAATTTCGATCAATCGATTTTGGAAATCGATTAATCGGATCAGGTTCGATTAATCGAATTGGGAGATCAGTTAATCGATTGAGACTGTTTTAGTTGACTTCTTAGTTTAACTTTGAGATTCAGGGAGGGTCTTGAACCTTCTTTGTTATATCTTTAGTGATGAGTTGCATGTGTTATGTTGTACCATAGGTGGTACGTATGAGCATGAGCACAAGGAGTCGCTTGGGACCTTGATGCTTGGAATTTCAAAGACTTGAGATAGGGAACACTTTGAACATATACTTTAATTTGTAAGAGCATGTATGTAGTGATATGTAATTTCAATCGAAAATTGTTTTAGTTAAGTAAAGTTTTGTGAAAAGGGTGTGTGTGTGTGTGACACCAACAGTGTAACTAAGAATAAGACATTCTCAGGGGATGAGAAAGTAACAAGATAGCAAAACGATAAGAGTAATTAGATACATCCCAGGGATGTAGACAAAATTGAGTAACATTCAATAAGACCTAACTGATATAAGATAGCACACTTACACGGTGAACAACTATATGTAAAACACCCGTTATTTTTGTTATTTGAGATTTGGGATATCCACGATGACGGGATATATCTGTGACATACTTTGGCGAAACCATAAGCCAGTACGGAGGTTTATCCGTACACAGTAAGCACATCCCAGGGATGTTGAGATATGAATGAACCCCGCCGCCGATTCCTAAGGAAAAGGGGCTTGGGTAGTTTTGTATTTCCAGGGAATACGTATAACAACTGTCTATTTAGACGACGATGAAGGGTATCTCATCGGGGCTCGATGCTATATTGCTAGGGGATTACTTAAATTAAATATTTAAGTTTTGCTTTAGGCCTTTTCAATGTCATTCATGATCCAGTAAAAGAGATGTGAAAACTGTAAACTGTTATTAAAAGCAAATGTACATTACCATCTTTTCAAACTATTTTCTTAGTAATTGCATAGATCCAACATGCTTAAAAATATCATGGAATATATGTGAGGTTTTAACTTATATGTTCACTGTGTTTGTTCCCTATTGAGCTAGGATGTAGCTCACCCTTTAGACTATATGTCGCAGGTCCAGTACTAGCAGCAGCGGAGGTCTCGGGTGACTTGGATCCTGGTGAGTCGGACCACACGCCCTTAGACGAGTTGGAGCCACCTCCAGAGGACTTCTTCTAGAGGACTCTGCTGTGCATTTTGAGAGAGTAGTTTGGTGAGCTTATTGGGTACGGCTTGGCATGTCAAGCCTTTATTTCTGTTTAAGTAATGTAATTAAACTGAGATAATTCTTTTGGGCAAACCATCTGGGATGATCAGTTATCATCGATGGTTCAGATCGGTTCTCCACTCATGCAGGGGCATGAGGGTAGAACTGTCTTTTGAGAAATGTTTAATGTCATGATGTTTTCGCTTTTTATGTCATCTGTTTCTTTTGGTTATAAATTGCTTGACGTACTAATGTTTCGTGCTTAGCCAAGGGGCGCGGTCTGGAGATCGTATTGATGCCACTGGTTTCGGGGTGTCGAAATCCGGGCTGTTACAGTTGGTATCAAAGCGTTTTCTTTTATAAATTCTGACAATCATTCTTTTTGTCAGAACATAGGGACTTCTACTAACGAAACTTTAGTTTCAAATGCAGTCGTCAATGTCTTCTAAAGGGAGGGGCCGACTGAGGGGCGGCCAAAATAGAAGTCTACGTAGTGGAGATGGGTACATCTCTCCTACAAATAGAGTACCAATAGGAGATAGAGGGGCTTCTGACAGTGGTGGCCAAGGAAGCCAAGATCAGAGAGAGAATCAGGATCAAGATCAGAGAGAACAAGAAAGAGTTAGAGAACGAAATAAGGACAGAGAAGAGCGCCAAAGGATGATGCACACCATGGAGACCATGGCAACTGTCATGGCACAGCAGGATGCATCCTTTGCAGCGCATACCGCCCGAGAACAGCAGCCACCTACACCACCAGTAGAACCTGCACCGCCAGTAGCTTCATCATTCACCGAGTTTAGGAGGATGAGACCTCCTACCTTTTCTGGGCAGGCAGACACTATGGCAGCCGATAATTGGCTGATGGAGATGGAAAAAGGTGTTTAGCGTGCTGACATGCACGGAAGATGAGAGTGTCCGTTGGGCAGCCTATATGCTAGACGGGGAGGCTGGGCCTTGGTGGATGTCCGTGATATGGACTAGGGCTCAGGAGACCCCAGAGTTGCCCTGGACCTGGGAGGAGTTTGTTGAGGAGTTCAACAAATAGTATTTTCCGGAGGTAGTGAGAAACTAGATGGAGATTCAATTTTTACAATTAGTACAAGGGAGGATGAGCGTTAGGGAATATGGAGTGGAGTTCCTACTACTCGCCCGCTTTGCTCTTGATTACGTCGCCACCGACGTGATGAAAACGAAGAGGTTTCAGCAAGGCTTGAAGCCTGAGGTAAGGGGAGGAGTAGCCCCATTCCAACTGAGGACCTATGAAGAGGTCATGAGCAAGGAACTTGTTGTAGAGGAAGAAAATAATAATAGATATCGACAGAGAAAGCAGCAGAGGGGAAGTACAGACCAAAACAAAACGGGAAACTATGAGCCGGCGAATAAAAAGTCAAGATTCGTAGCCCAATTCCAAGGTCAGAGACCACAGTTCCAAGGGGGTTTCGGAAGACCGGCGCAACAGAACAATCAACAGAGATTTCCATTACTTGCGTTGGGGAGACCGTTACGCTATGAAAGTCCTGCCATGACTACTAGTGCTACCGTCACATAGGGATTCTCAAGGACAGCTTCTTCCGTACCTCGGGAGACTTGTGCCAAGTGTGGCAAGTCTCATAGGACAGTGGACTGCAGGATGGGAACTCGGGGCTGTTTCCGATGTGGCAAGGTGGGCCACTTGATCAAGGATTGCCCTGAGGTTGATAAAAGGAAGACGAGTTCAGTTTCAGTGCCACGACCTATTCAAGCACGGCCGGTCGTTCATGGAAGAGCCTATGCAGTCACTGCTCAGGAAGCAGGGAATGTGCATGATGTCATCTATGGTGAGATTTCTTTCAAATAAAGAATTTTTAATTTTCCTTAAAATTTTAGATAGAGAAGGTACGTTTAATTAACAATAGCATAGATTCTTTTCTTAAACACTAAATCGATATGTAATTTATGTGTGTATATGTATGTATATATGTATATTATAGGTACGTTAACTGTATACGAGAAAGGATGCTTTGTAGGATACGACGCTAGAGTGTTGATAGACCCAGGGTCTACCCACTCATTTGTCACCCCTCGATTTGCAAAGAGGATGAAGGTTGTTCCAGAGACGTTAGACTTTGTTCTATCTGTGTCTATTCCGACGGGAGAGTTAATGGACACGGAGCTAATTTGCAAATCAGTCATTGTAGCCGTTCAGGATTGCGATGTTCACGAGTTAGACGCAAAATTGATACTACTAAACATGCAAGGGTTCGATGTAATCCTTGGCATGGACTGGTTGTCGCAACATTGCGCGACGGTCGATTGCAAGAACAAGGTCGTTATCTTCAGACCCAACACAAGGAGATCGTTTAGATTTCAAGGAGTGAGGTCGTCACACATGCCACCTATCTCTACAGTCAGAGCCGAACGCATGATCAGAAAGGGCTGCAGTGGTTACTTGGCATTCTTGAAGGAGGATAAGGAGGAGAAGAATGTTATCTCGGAGATAGCAGTAGTGCGAGAGTTCGCCGATGTGTTTCCGGAGGAGTTGCCTGGATTACCTCCAGCAAGAGAAGTGGAATTCGCTATCGACTTAGCACTAAGAATAGAGCCTATTTTGAAAGCACCATATAGAATGGCTCCGGCTGAGTTGAAGGAGCTGAAAGGACAGTTGCAAGAACTCATGGATAAAGGGTTTGTCAGACCGAGCGTGTCTCCGTGGGGAGCACCGGCCTTATTTGTCAAAAAGAAGGATGGATCAATGCGTCTATGTATTGACTATCGACAACTGAACAAACTCACTGTGAAGAACCGCTACCCTTTGCCTAGAATTGACGATCTGTTTGATCAACTGCAAGGAGCAAGGTACTTTTCCAAGATCGATATGAGATTTGGGTACCATTAGTTGAGAGTCAAAGCAGAGGACATCCAGAAGACAGCTTTCAGGACACGGTATGGACACTATGAGTTCTTAGTGATGCCGTTTGGGTTGACGAATGCTCCGGCATCGTTTATGGATTTAATGAATAGGGTGTTTAAACCACACCTAGGCTCGTGTGTCATAGTGTTTGTTGACGACATCTTGATATACTCTAAATCAGAAGCGAAACATGAAGAACACCTGAGGATTGCTCTACAGACTCTACGTGAATACCAACTGTACGCCAAACTTAATAAGTGTGAGTTTTGGTTGGAGGAGGTTAGCTTTTTGGGACATGTTTTCTCAAAGCATAGTGTCACTGTAGATCCAGCAAAAATAGAGGCAGTGGTTAACTGGGAGCAACTGAAGACAGTGACCGACGTCCGCAGTTTTCTTGGATTAGCAGGGTACTACCGACGTTTCGTTGAGGGTGTTTCAAAGATATCGGGACCTCTCATGAAGCTTACGAGAAAGGATTCAAGATTCGAGTGGAGTGAGGCATGCGAGAAGAGTTTTCAAGAACTCAAGATGAGACTCACTTTAGCTCAAGTGCTAGCGATTCCTTTAGGTAGTGGAGGATATGCAGTATATAACGATGCTTCATACAATGGCTTAGGTTGTGTGCTCAACCAACACAAGAAAGTGATAGCTTACGGATCGAGACAACTGAAAGAACACGAGAAAAATTATCCAACTCACGACTTGGAGCTAGCAGCGGTCATTTTTGCGCTAAAGATTTGGAGACATTACCTGTACGATGAGACGTTTGAGATTTTCACCGACCATAAAAGCCTCAGATACCTGTTTACACAAAAAGAACTCAACATGAGGCAGCGCAGATGGATGGAGTTCCTCAAGGACTATGACTGCTCCATACAATACCATCCAGGCAAGGCGAACGTAGTGGCCGATGCCTTGAGCCGGAAGGGTTCAGCTCAGTTAGCTAGCTTGATTTTGGGTATGCACCGGTGAAAGTTATTTGAAGATCTGGCACTATATGATGCGAACATCGAGTCGCAAGCTTCAGGAGCCTTTTTGGCTAACATATCAGTGAGACCAGTGATATTTGAGCATATCCACGACCTACAGATGAAAGATCTGACGCTAACAAAGATTCATCAAGATGTGATTGAGGGCATTCAACCGGACTTTTCAGTGAAAGAAGATGGTTCCTTATTGTTCAAGGGTCGTCTCTGCATTCTGGACAATGCCGATCTAAGGCGAACAATTCTTGATGAAGCCCACAAGTCAAACTATGCTATCCACCCTGGTAGCACCAAAATGTACCAAGACTTGAAAAAGAACTATTGGTGGAGAGGTTTGAAACAAGATGTGGCAGAGTACGTGTCACGATGTTTGACGTGTCAACGGGTGAAGAATGATCATAGACATCCTGCTGGGTTATTGTAGCCTCTACCAATACCGGAGTGGAAGTGGGAATCGATCTCTATGAACTTCATAGTTGGATTACCGCGTACTACCAAGAGATACAATGCCATATGGGTAGTAGTCGATCGATTGACCAAGTCAGTGCACTTCTTACCTTACAACACGATGTACACGGCGGGAAGACTAGCAGAACTGTATATGAAGGAGATCGTCCGACTACATGGGATTCCAAACAACATTGTTTTGGATCGAGATCCATTGTACACGTCCAAGTTTTGGAAGAAATTTCAAGAAGGAATGGGAACGCGACTGGACTTCAGTTCAGCTTTCCATCCTCAAACTGATGGTCAAACAGAACGAGTGAACCAAGTGATCGAAGACATGCTCAGAGCGTGTATGTTAGAACTTCAAGGATCGTGGGATCAACACCTACCATTAATTGAGTTTGCGTATAACAATAGTTTTCAGACAAGCATTGGGATGGCACCATATGAAGCTTTATACGGAAGGCGATGTAGATCACCTATTAATTGGGAGGAAACCGGGGAGAAATTTGTTTTGGGACCCGAATTGCTGGAAGACAATGCCGCCTATGTTCGTATGATAAGGGCCAAACTCAAAGTGGTGCAGAGCAGACAGAAAAGCTATGCCGACCTCAAGCGGACTAGTGTCGACTATAAGGTGGGTGAACACATATTTGTCAAAGTCTCGCCTATGAAAGGTGTGATGAGATTTGGTAAGAGAGGGAAATTAAGTCCCCTCTATCTTGGCCCGTTTGAAGTTTTGGGTCGAGTAGGGGAAGTTGCTTACCGCATTGGATTACCACCGTTGTTTGATCGGGTACACAATGTATTCCACGTATCGATGCTCAGGAAATATGTGAGGGACCCATCTCATGTGTTAGGAAGTCAACCTTTGGAGATGCATGAAGACATGAGCATGATAGAAGAGCCGGCAGAGATTTTGGATCGGAAGGAACAAGTACTGCGTACCAAAGTGATCCCCTTAGTGCTTGATCGATGGAAGATTCATCCGACCGAAGAGGCTATGTGGAAACGAGAGATCGATGTAAAAGAACAGTACCCGGACTTGTTTACAACGAGTTGAGTGCCAAATTGTAACACCGCAAGCATGTTTGCAGATTCACACTACTCATGTTACCCAATGATGATCAATTGGTCAAATTATTCAATGAGAAAATCGAAAATTTTTGGTTAAATATTACCATAGAAATAAAGGACAAAAAGAAACAACAAAATTCGAGAAGTCTGACCAAAACCGATTAATTGATTTTCAAATCGATTAATCGATTTTTGGTCGACTGATCGACTGGCATCCGCCAGTGGGTAGAACTTAGGAAAGAAACAAAAAATTGGCATTTCGATTAATTGAGGAGATTCGATTAATCGATTTTAGAAATTCGATTAATAGATAATGAAATTCGATTAATCGACGAGCTGAGGCCAGTGAGCCAATTATTTTGAAAAACTTAAGGGTTGATAAATTCGATTAATCGAATTTATATTCGATTAATCGATTTTGGAAAATCGATTAATTGATCGGCTACATCGATTAATCGACTGGCATATCACAGTGAGGAGGGAAATTAAACATCTAAAAGTTTTAAAAATTCGATTAATCGAGGAGTATTTCGATTAATCGATTTCAGAAATCGATTAATCGACTGACAAGCACCAGTGACTTGAAATTTTTTAAATTTGAAAGGACCACGAATTCGATTAATCGAAATGTATCTCGATTAATCGATTTTAAAGTTCGATTAATCAATTTTGGAAATCGATTAATCGATTTCGCGCGGTAGGCAAAACTTTTTAAGTCGATTAATTGATTTTGAGAAATCGATTAATCGAATCGGGCCTATATATATATAAGTTGGGGTTTTGGTGCCCATTTGAAAATTTTGAAGCTTGGGCGCCATTCTTCTTCTTCTCCGACCATCCATCCGAGCTAGGGTTTTGGAAGTTTGTCATCGATTTCGCATCACAAATCGCTTGCATTCGGATTTAAATCTAAGGTAAACCCTAGATTTCCAGTTTTCCCTTCAATTTAAACCACTAAACCCTAGATTTTTGGGCATTTGAGTAGAAATGCCGCCCTGAACCCGACTAACCACTAAGAAAGCGGCTACAAAGCTGCTGGTCCGGCGCAAGAAAGCCGCATCGCCACCACCTACCCCATCACCGATGAGGACTCCATCACCGTCGGCATCGGAGACCACCTCCGGTTCGACGAGCGCGGCTTCGCGCAAGTCTTCGCCTATGCCACCACCTCCCACTAATGTGCTCCAACCAAATGAGTGGTGGGCAGCTAAGACCATCGACTATGAGTACATCATCGATGTGAAATTGTTCACAAATCCCGATGTACTGAGCGAGACCAACTGGGCTTGTAATTACCTTCAAAAGGCCGGGCTCGACAACCTCTTGAAACCAATCCGTGGGTCCTACTACCCTAGATTGGTCCGCCTATTCAACTAGGGGCTCAAGGAGGGGCCCATTGACGACATAGTCACGACCACTATTGAGGGTCGCGACTACACGTTCACTCGTCCTCACATACACGAAGTGCTTGAATGTCACCTCGATTTTGTACCTGAGACCACCCTCTTCCCACCCTTTGAACAGGAGGTGCGATTTGAAGAAATCATGACCCATATGACCAACGGGAAAAAGGGGTTGGGATCGTCCATTAGGAGGGTCGATCTCCCACATTACATGTGGATGCTTGATTCCATAATCAAGTGTAACCTCTACCCCATGCGCCACAACACCGAGCGGGTGGAGTTAGTGCAACAGGCGCTTTACGTGGCTTTCTGTGACCGTTGGTTTGACGCTATAGCGATCATCCTCGAGGGGATGATCTATATAAAAGGAAAGTTGATGAAGGGCAATCTAAGGACAAAGGAGAAAATGCCCTACGCTCGGCTCATCTCGAGCATGTTGGAGTGTTACTCCGACGCCCCCGACTACGCCATATCGCCTCACGAGGTCAGGGCTACGGATTGCGTGAAGCAATTCTCCATTGCTTCATGGAGCCGTAGCTACAACCTCCTTAAGAAGACCCTACCAGTAGCAATAGCACCACCACCACCCCCACCACCACAGCAGGATCCACCCGTTGGGGGAGCACCACTAGTGGGGGGCGTCCCACCAGTCATTCCACCAGCTGAGGGAGTCCCGTCTCACCCCTCAGTATTAGCTGGGCAGCAGCCCATCGTGCCACCTCCCACCACATCAGCTACGCCACCCTCACGATCAGTCGCAGCGACACCTACTTCATCCTACCGCCGCCGAGCAGCTCACTCCGGCCCTACCATTGAGGACGTGTTGGCCCGCATGGAGGCCAACAATGAGCGGATGAACCGGCAGATGGACTTTCTGATGTACCACACTCTATGGTACATCTATCCGCTGGACTACCAGCAGCGCCTTGCGCAGGAGGAGGCATGGACAGTAGGTCGGACAGCCTTCCATACGGTTTCCACGCGGGTACCTCTCATAGATGGATCTGGCTCAGCAGCGTAACCCTGAGACGGGTCACCCACACAGGAGCGACCGGCCACGAATCCAACCACGCCTGTCAGACAGAGCCTGCTCCAGCACCAGATCAGCCGGGAGAGGGGACGACATGAGCTACAGCTGATGTTTAGATCCGCTATCTTTTGTATGCACATTTTGTAAACTTACATATGTAACAAACCAAATTATAAATTTTGAGTAAATGAATAGAGCAAAATTTTTGTCAACTTTTTCCCCTAGTGTAAATCTTTTGTACAGTATGTGTATATGAGTTGTTAGGATAATGCATGGGTGACTTACTGGACCACCTCACCTACATGTGAGGGGGGTTACCCCATACGAAGCGCCTTGGGTTATTTTCGGGGACAAAAATTCCCAAGGTGGGGAGGATGTAATATCCCAAAAATTTGCATTGAACAGTGACCTCGGGATTCATGCCCGACTGGTCATAGGTTTGACCAAGTGGGAGTCCACTATTTGACTCGAGAGTGATGAATGGATATGATGTGAATATGATGTAAGTAGGAGGAGTGTAATGTAAATCTGGAATCACATACACCTATCTTGGGTGTATGTGCTTAATACAAGGACAATGGGTATATAAGGGTTTAAAGAACCCTAATTTCATTGTTTTGGGTTGTTGAAGAGAATTAAGAAGAGAAAGAGAGAGAGAAGTAAAGAGGGTTGTTGAGCAAGGAGTGAATGCAAGCCAAGAAGGGATTCGAGTATTTAAGGACGGATTCAACGCAAAGGATTCCTTAGAGCCAAAGATGGAACCCTAGCCATTCCAACCTTGAGATTCAATCAAATTGAGATTTGATTGAGGTAAATTCTGTTAGCATTAAATGCATAGATCATAGAGGTTTAATTGCAGTTAAAAATACTTAAAATAATTAAGATAAAGGCTTAGAAAAAGAAGGAAAGTTTGTTGAGAAGGATTTGGAAGAACAGTCCGAAAGGGGGCTGAGTTTGGCCAAATCGATTAATCGATTTGGTCTGGGAAGTTGAAAGGTCAAAAGACCTCGAAATCGATTAATCGAACTGAGTTTCGATTAATCGATTTTGAATTTTGATTAATCGATTTGGTATCAATTAATCGACTGAGATGCTCCAGTGGCTGGAGAAATGAGACTTGGTGAAATCGACTAATCGATTTGGGATTTCGATTAATCGATTTGGGATCGATTAATCGATTTTGGGATCTCGATTACTCGAATTGAGAATCGATGTATAAGTTGAGGCTTTCGATTAATCGATTTGAGATTGATTAATCGATTGAAGATTTTGATTAATCGATTTTGGGAATCGATTAATCGATTTTGAATTTCAATTAATCGATTTTGGAAATCGATTAATCGAATCAGGTTCGATTAATCAAATTGGGAGATAGATTAATCGACTGAGACTGTTTTAGTTGACTTCTTAGTTTGATTTTGAGATTCAGGGAGGGTCTTGGACCTTCTTTGTTACATCTTTAGTGATGAGTTGCATGTGTTATGTTATACCATAGGTGGTACGTGTGAGCATGAGCACAAGGAATCGCTTGGGACCTTCATGCATGGAATTTCAAAGACTTGAGTTAGGGAACACCTTGAACATGTACTTTAATTTGCAAGAGCATGTATGTAGTGATATATAATTTCAATCGGAAATTGTTTTAGTTTAAGTAAAGTTTTGTGAAAAGGGTGTGTGTGTGACACCAACAGTGTAACTAAGAAAAAGACATCCCCAGGGATGAGAAAGTAACAAGATAGTAAAACGATAAGAGTAATTGGATACCTCCTAGAGATGTAGACAAGATTGAGTAACATTCGATAAGGCATAACTGATATAAGATAGCACACTTACACAGTGAAAAACTATATGTAAAGCACCCGTTATTTTTGTTATTTGAGGTTTGACCAGGATATCCCACCGGCGTGGCGGGATACCCACGACTGACGCTGCAGGATATTCGTGACCGATACGGCAGTGAAATCGTAAGCCAGTACAGAGGTTTATCCATACACATCCCAGGGATGTTGAGATATGAATGAACCCCGCCGCCGATTCTCAGGGAAAAGGGGCTTGGGTAGTTTTGTATTCCCAGGGAATACGTATAACAACTGTCTATTTAGACGACGATGAAGGGTATCTCATCGGGGCTCGATGCTATATTGCTCGGAGATTACTTAAGTTGAAGATTTAAGTTTTGCTTTAGGCCTTTTTAATGTCATTCATGATCCAGTAAAAGAGATGTGAAAACTGTAAACTGTTATTAAAAGCAAATGTACATTACCATCTTTTCAAACTGTTTTCTCAGTAATTGCATAGATCCAACATGCTTAAAAATTTCATGGAATATATGTGACGTTTTAACTTATATGTTCACTGTGCTTGTTCCCTATTGAGCTAGGATGTAGCTCACCCTTTAGACTATACGTCGCAGGTCCAGTACTAGCAGCAGCGGAGGTCTCGGGTGACGTGGATCCTGGCGAGTCGGACCACACGCCCTTAGACGAGTTGGAGCCACCTCCAGAGGACTTCTTCTAGAGGACTCTGCTGTGCATTTTGAGAGAGTAGTTTTGTGAGCTTATTGGGTACGGCTTGGCATGTCAAACCTTTATTTCTGTTTAAGTAATGTAATTAAACTGAGATAATTCTTTTAGGCGAACCTTCTGGGATGATCAGTTATCATCGATGGTTCGGATCGGTTCTCCACTCATGCAGGGGCATGAGGGTAAAACTGTCTTTTGAGAAATATTTAATGTCATGATGTTTCCGCTTTTTTATATCATCTGTTTCTTTTGGTTATAAATTGCTTGACGTACCAATATTCCGTGCTAAGCCAAGGGGCACGGTCTGGAGATCGTGCTGATGGCACGGGTTTCGGGGTGCCGAAATCTGGGCTGTCACAGCCGGCTTCTCTCAATGCAATGATTTGCATGATTACGTGAGGGAGGATAAATAGAGAGGGGTTTAGGTTGGGTGTATAGCTCATACACACCAAGGCTGGGTATGCAGTCTATCTCATGGCTCACAGGGCCCAAGCACTCGGTTTCAAGCGGGTCTTGGTTCATAAATCTTTTGGGCGGGTCCTAATGCATGTGGGTCTTTTAATGGTTCCTAAGTGACCGGTCCACTTGCACTTGCATTTCAAGTGGCCCAAAGGGATTTAAATTCTCAATTAGACACAAGATGGGTTAAAGGGGGACATGGGCCTGGGTCCAATTTGGATTTAAACGAGAACTTATATGTGGGCTTCAGTTGACTAGTGTATGGATGGGTCCCTAGCGGGTCTTCGTTTCCAAGTATACCTTTAGAAAAGTTGGGTCCAAGAAGTCTGTCGTCTGGGTCCAACATGGTTTTAAGTGAAATCGTTTCCCGCAGTCTCAAATGACCAGCTTTTGATTGGCTCGAGTGGACTAGCTCCCAAGTGCACTTTGCCAGATAAAGATCTTGCGGTCGGTGACACACCACGTGTTCGGAGTTACCAGTGCGTGATTTTACGGGGTGTCACAATCGGCAAATGTCCCTAATTTTGGGGTAAAACATATCATATGGTATTAAAAATCCATTTAATCTCCCAGAAATCTTACTCAAATTTCTTCTCAAACATACCAATTTGTGTATATGAAAAAATATTAATCCTCCATTCGTAAACCAATAACTCTAAAAATCTCCTATAGCAAGTCAATCCACAAAAGTGCCTGAAATTCTTGCAATCCAAGTGTGCCTACAGCAATTAAGCATGATGAAAGTCATACTATAAAGATCTACGCATGATAAGCTTTTTTAGTTGGGGATAATTAACACCGCTAACGTTGTATGACATTAGTAAAAAAACAATAAAAAACAACACTAACAATCATTGAAAAAGATCTACTAACAACGGGCAGTGGTCAAGTCCAAGTGGTTGACCCGGATTTCTTCTGTGCTAAAAAAGAGTACCTCTCATATGAACTGTATTTTGCAGCAATACCTTCACATGCTATGTACTGCATGAAAAATAGATAAGTCGTACAAAAGCCTATTGGATGGGCACATTGTATACAATTTGAAGTCAACCATAATAAAAACACACCTATACAAAGCTCAATGATTGAAATATATTTAATTGGTACTGCTCCAATTTTGAAAACTTGCAAATTCTATAACATTGTATTAAACAAAACACTATTCACTAATGAAATGTAAATAGCTTTAAATAAAAAATTTAATATAATCTTTGAACAAAAGAAACCGTTGATATTATATATTTAATTATGGGTACCTTTATTTCTAATCCATGATTTTTCCTATAGACTACAATTACATGTGCTGAAATCCTTGACTGTTCTTAGTAAAATGATCGGGACAAAAATTATTTATTCCTAACAGAACATGTGGAGATTCCAACGCAAGCTAAAAAGAGCCTTCCGTGGTGATGCACTGCGCCTATTTTCTATTTGAATAGTTTAAGGCAATCTTTCTCTTTCTTTTCTGGTTTTAAGGTGATGGCCATGCTGAACCTTCAAATGGAGAAGAGAGTAAGATTTGTGAGAGCTTTGTAGTTCTCTGTTTTTTAGAATTAGATTTTGCTTACGACGCGGGACAACGACCCTGAAATCCGTGAATGCCCATGATGTGGTGATTTATCGAAATTAAAATAATTCATTAAGCAATTAAGCACAAATTAAAGCGATACCTTGAGGTTTCTCGGGATTCCATTTAGGTGGTCATGCTTTGACTCACGTAGGGTCCCATCTGCCGCGGAAGGTCTCTTAGGATGGCGAAAGAGGCGACCCGAGAGATAGAACTCTCGCTTTGTCTAGGTCGGGCGTTAGATCGTAGTTCTTTGTGGAATCGGTAGCTCCTTGCTAGGGCTTTAAATCGAAGCGGTTAAATGGCACGAATCAAGTACGCTCGAGCCCAACAACGGTTAGGGATCGATGGGCTAGGATTGGATTCAATCCATAAGGATGGACATCAAGATTACTCTAGATCTAGGATTTGGGGTAGAGAAAGATTAATCAAAAGGGGAAAAATAAAAGAGCAAGTAAGTATTGGAGATCAAATAAGGAAATTAAAGAATAATGGGCAACTTACCCTTGGCCTCACACCAAACCCCAAATGGGGAAGAAGACTCACTCTTCAAGCTCCTCACAAGCCAAAGCAAATAGCTCTTTTCATTAATCAAAATCCATTCCCAAAAATGGCTTACAATTTGGGCTTTATAGCCAATACAAGTGAATAAACCTAAAATAGAAAAGTACTAAGTTACCCTAAGTGGTAACTTATAAAAAAGACAAAAACTAAGGATAAAAAGGACAATTACGTCACTTATGATGCTAAAGCGCAAGTTTTCACGGACGTCCGACCTGGGGTCCACGGACGCCCGTCGCCTACTCACAGACGTATGTGGTACACTACGGACGTCTGTGCTCACTTAGGCAATAAGCACCTTGAAATCCGGACGTCCATCCTGTAGCCACGGACGTCCGTCGCTTGATGTTGCTTGAGTGATCTCTAGGGCCTTCCTTTGGTGGTTCTTAATGTTTCTTGGCCCTTCAGTCGCTTCTTCCTCCATCGGTACACTTTGTACGGCCTAAACCTTAGGCCCTTGGTGTCGGCGCCCCCTGTCATTCTCCCCGACTCAAAATGTTTCATCACCGATGAAACTGGCTCCTGGCGTCGGTCAATTAAGTTGACGTCCCCATCAATTTTCTTAACCCCAAAAGGTTTCATCTCTGATGAAACACACATGTAGTACTGGTCAAGTGTATCGAAACTCGAACGATGGAACTCCTTGCAACTAGCCCAAGCACTAGTGGCATCTGGTGTCATATGAATATCACCTCGGTTGATTGTATTGGGGCGCACACGGTAAACCTCTTCTCGACGAACCCAATAGCCTGGCTTGCCAACCCATTCTACCAAGTATTTTTTAAGCTTCTCCGCAACTCTCCCGGTATCGAAGGACCTCATCACCAAAGAAGTGTGATCGTGATATCTGCCGGAAATATAGGAATTCAGGTGGCGAGCTCTCTCATGAATGGCCCATGCACTCTCGAAAATCAACTTACTTCTCTTCACAAAATAGCCTTGAAACCCTCTGCCATCGGGGAATGCCACAAGACCATCCAAGATCTTCTCAATGGTCTCATTGTTCATCTTGCTCGGAGGGGGAAAAGATAGAGGTTGTAGGATCGAGATTGATGCACAAAGAAAGGACGTTTGAAAATGAGTTCTAGGAAGTGGGGTTGAGCCTAGATGAGAAACTAAGTCTTCCACATTGAGTGTTGAACTAACCCCATACCTTGAGGTAGGTCAACCACATAGACCTTAGGTTCACTCCTTGCCACAGTCCTAAAAGGTCCGGCAACGCGTGTTTGAGACTTTTTCGGGATTCCCGATGGAAATCGTTCAAGAATAACCCGAACCATCATACGCTCACCAATTTGAAACTCCTTGAAGCTCATAAGCAAATCCACCCATAATTTGTAATCTCCATTGCACAAATTAATTTTAAGCGTAATTTTGACATGTAATGCGGAATGAGACTCAAAACTGGAGTCACAACTAGACTCAAAATGTGAAGCAGTATGCAACTCGAGACTATGATGTGTATGTGTATCTATGGACTCGATACTCTCATGTGCATGCGACGCTAACGACTCACATGTAGTGGACTCTGTCGACACTAGTGACTTATGTGTGATCGAATCAAGTGGAACTAATGGCTCATATGGACTCGACTCAACGGACTCCAATGACTCATGGGTATGTGACTTGATCGGCTCGTGCGTACTCGGTTCAACCAGAACCAAAGACTCCAGTGCACTCGACTTTGTAAACATGGACTTGTGTACAACTAACTTCATGGACACTAACAAATTACGTGTAAATGAGTCAATCAAATCGTGTGTGGGTGACTTAGTTGGCTCATGTGTGAGCAACTCCACATCGCAACTCACAAGGGAAATAAAAGTCTCCTCAATGCAATCTAGACTTTCTTCGATTTCCTTTATTTCCTCTTCACTCACCACGGTACTAGGGTCATACACATCCTCTCCCACATTCACATTTTCCGGCTCCTTAGAACGCTCTCTTTTCGTCAATAAATTTTGAGCGGAAAATTTTGTGGGGCATTGATATGCAAAGTGTCCAAATCCGTGACACTTATAACATTTTTTGCGACCACTAGTTTTGGGGATGTCATTGATCACTCCTTTCCCGTTATCAATTTGGGGATTCGGAGGAGTACTCACGGGTTTCAATGGTTGAACCCCGGAATTAGAGCTCTTTTTAGTGTAGATGCTCCTAGACTCAAACTTGTAAAAATTACGACACTTATCCATTTTAGCTTCCAAACACCGTAGAAGGTGGCGGTGCATGAAAGGAACATACTTATCGATAAGTCGCTCCTTCATGTCCTCCCATCGTGTGATGGGTTTACTTTGAAGTGACTTGCGTCAAAACTCCACATTTGCCCAATAGGGTTTAGCATGACCAACCTCGTCTTGGCTAACTCAACCTTACACTCATCCAACACATCATACGAGTCAAAATACTCTTCTATGCTAGACAACCATTCCACAAAGGTCTTAGGGTTCGCCATACCTTTGAAATTCGGGACTTCTACTTGACTAGACCTTAGAGATTTCCTATCAAGATCATGTTCGGGTTCACAATGATAGGAGTGTCCCCTAAGTCTAAACTCATCACGACTTTCGGGACTTCGCCTAGGATTTGGAGTGTAACGGTTTCCTTGTTTGGCTAGTTCCCTCTCATTCATGGCGACCATCGTGGCTTGGATGCTCCTAAGAACATCGACAATTTCACTCGTGCCCATGGTTGGCCACGACACATTAAATACGTGTTCTATGATGACCAAACAACTATGACTCACAAGTGAATGAGTAATTTTATCAAACACGAGATGTGCATACAAATGAACACACGAATGTGAACTACACAATGAGTGAATAATTTCAACAAACACAAGATGCGCACACAAATGAACAAACACACGTGACTACATAACAAGTGAGTAATTTTAACAAACACAAGGTGTGCATACAAATGAACACACAAATATGACTACACAAACGACATCGAAATGACATATACATGTGACTCAAAATGAGTAAGGACTTTTGTCAAACACTAGACATGCACACTACGAACACACAAATGAAATAAAGTGCAAAATTCAATATGCCATGCAAATATGAACCAACAATGAAAGAGGAGTTTTAACAAATACATGACGTGCACACAAACGAGGACACAAATGACATAAAATCAAATGACATGCAAAAGATGCCCTAACCTAGAACCTAAGCTTTGATACCAAAACTGACGCGGGACAATGACGATGAAATTCGTGAATGCCTATGATGTGATGATTTGCCGAAATTAAACTAATTAATTAAGCAATTAAGCACAAATTAAAGTGATACCTTGAGGTTTTTCGGGATTCCATTTAGGTGGTCATGCTTTGACTCACGTAGGGTCCAATCCGACACGCAGGATCCATTAGGATGGCGGAAGAGGCGATCCGAGAGATAAAACTCTCGCTTTGTCTAGGTCAGGCGTTAGATCATAGTTCTTTGTGGAATCGGTAGCTCCTTGCTAGGGCTTTAAATCGAAGCGGTTAAATGGCACGAATCAAGTAGGCTCGAGCCCAACAACGGTTAGGGATCGAAGGGCTAGGATTGGATTCGATCCATAAGGATGGACATCAAGACTACTCTAGATCTAGGATTTGGAGTAGTGAAAGATTAATCAAAAGGGGGAAATAAAAGAGCAAGTAAGTATAGGAGATCAAATAAGGAAATTAAAGAATAATGGCATCTCACCCTTGTCCTCACACCAAACCCCAAATGGGGAAGAAGACTCACTCTTCAAGTTCCTCACAAGCCAAAGCAAATAGCTCTTTTCATTAATCAAAATCCAGTCCCAAAAATGGCTTACAATTTGGGCTTTATAACCAATACAAGTGAATAAACCTAAAATAGAAAAGTACTAAGTTACTCTAAGTGGTAACTTATAAGAAGGACAAAAACTAAGGATAAAAAGGACAATTACGTCACTTATGACGCTAAAGGGCAAGTTTTCACGGATGTCCGACCTGGGGCCCACGGACGTCCATCGCCTACTCACGGACGTTCGTGGTGCACTACGGACGTCTGTGCTCACTTAGGCAGTAAGCACCTCGAAATCCGGATGTCCGTCCTGTAGCCACGGACGTCCGTCACTTGATGTTGCCTGGGTGATCTCTAGGGCATTCCTTTGGTGGTTCTTAATGTTCCTTAGCCCTTTTGTCGCTTCTTCCTCCGTCCGTACACTTTGTACGGCCTAAACCCTAGGCCCTTGGTGTCGGCGTCCCCCGTCAATTTACTTCTTCAATTAAAAGATAATGTTTACTAATTGACTGGCATGCCGATATTCATACAAATCAAAATCACCTACCCAAAGTGATTTACCACAATTCATTATGGATCCCTATGAAGAATGACATGATCTACCACGTTTATTCTTGCGTGACAAGTATGATTACCAATGGAGCTTTAATTTGATTCGACTTGAAATGTAAGTATTTATAACCTTCGATTTTACTTTCAGGTTTGATACTGTTGGCCCCGGGGCTTGTTTAAAGAGATATTCAGATCCATCATTCTTCAAGATGGAATGGGCTAGTTCTCAATTGATGAAAGAAGAGAAAGTTCATAGAGAAAGCAAGGTATCTTTTCACTTTAAGTGAGAAAAATACATTGAATAGCCAGCTCATATTTCAACCAAGTACATTTTAAGCTTGTGTTAGTTAATTGCTTAGATGCAGTGGAAATGCAGTGAAGATCACAAATTGGTATCTATTGAGTTCAACTCTGTAAAGATTCCCAATAAAAGGGTCGCATTCAAAATGTGGACACAAAGTGTTGTATGACAACCGAAGAAGGATGCCTTCAATGGTTGTGTATATGTGCCGATGAGCCGTACTTTTTGTGCCTTCATATTAAGTTCTTAATAGGCATAAATAAATAAATGAAAAAAAAAAGAAAGAGCTATGGAGAAAAATGAATAATATTTTTCGGAATGATTTAAATGAAGAGATGTAAATTGAAAACAAATATAAAAAAAAATAATATTTCTGCAAGGCATTTTGTCGAACATGTAGAGACCATATACCCAACACTCCATGGTACATTAAAACAAAATATTATCAGCAAAACAAAAAATATGCTTAGCACCTCTAACAAAAATACTTACGCGATCGATGCAAAAAAGGATGTTCGCGAGAGCAAAGATGTCGATGTTGGAATTTTTTGCCCAGGGATACTCGTTGCTTCTCTCTTTAACCATCACCGTATCACAAGCATCCAACCATCGTCTTCTTGCTCATCACGGTTCTGAAGACTGATCGATATTGTTTTGGAAGGATCGTCACTAGGGATCGATGAGCTGCGCAAGAGAAATATGAGAGAGATGATAGGGTTAGAGAGCCAAAAGTGATCGACGCGGATGAATTTTGAAGCTTGTAAAACCAACAAAAAAAAACTCTTTTATTTTGATGACCCAAACCCTAACTCGACCCGACCCGACCCGATCAACCCAAATCATATACACACACTCTAACTTGTATATGTCATGCACCTTAACCTTTCCTATTACAACTTGAAGCCCAAATTAAAACCTACTCTCGGCCTAGGCATTTTCTTCTTCTTCTTCACTCCGATAACGCCCACCATTACTGACAGATTAATTCAAAAAAATGAACAGTCACCCACCCGAGCCTATAAATAGAACCCTATTCCTCCTCCCTTTTCCACACCAAGTCATCTTCTCCAAGCTCTTGTCTTCAAGATTTTCTTCTTCCCTTCCTTTTTTAAGGTATGTTCCTTTTAGTTATTTTTATTCTGATCATATAGTTAAATTTCTTATTTTGATAAATATGTTTTATTTTAAATTTTGGGTCTATATATTTTATACTTTATATTTTAATATTCTGAAATTGTTAGGAAAATAATGATTTTAATTCTAGTTTCATATTCTAAAAATATGGTTTAGTATAATAACCCTACTTTTCGTGAACCGTGTAAGTCACGCGCGATGTGCACTGTGCATAGGTGTTTGTGGTTCACAAGGGAATCACACATACTATATACACTTTTAAGCGTATGTGATTTGTATATGAGCTATGTGGAGTTTATATAGCTACTGTGTGTGTGTTCAACACATAAGTTTTGCACATGATAAGAGATGGGGTCTCCCACACATTTCACCTTTTTCATTTGCTTTGAGTTAGAGAGAGGGAGAGAAAGAAATAGAAGAGGGTTTTGAGAAGGGGGATTTGAGAAAATAGGGCATTTCTTTTGATCCATAGGTTATATCTACCTTATGGATGTAGTGTGTAAGTGAAGAAGAAGGTGCGGTGATGATCTTGAAGAAGATCATGTGGTTATGAGTTTGTGGTTGATCTTAAGAGGGTTTGGAGCAAGGGTTTTGAAATCCTTTTTAGTTGATGAAAAGAGGGATCAGATCTAGAGAAGATCAAACATAACTTAAGGTATGTATTTAATGTTTTATGTACTTTAAATGGTATATTATTGTTGGTTATTGATGCATTAAATAGGGCTTTAAATGAGGTGAAGAACGAGTTCAAGAGAAACTCGATCTATAGGTATATCTATTCCTCGCACGCGCAACTCTTATAGCTTCCTCGCGCGAGAAACAAATATATATGGAAAAGGTAAGTTCTGTGCTTGCTCGCGCAAGGCCATAAGTCTAATCAGGCTCGCTCACATGAGGGCTTGAGTTTGCGACTCTTATAACTCGCTCGCGCTAGATAACAAATATATATAGATGTGAGGTTCTGTGTTTGCTCGCGCGAGGCCTTAAGGTATATAAAAGGATCACTCGTATGAGCTTTAGAACCCTCGATCGAGCTCGATCAAGCGGGAGGTGAGCTCGCTCACGCGAGGTCCAAGGCTTGCTCGCGCGAGGCATATTGTCTATGTGTATTTTTATTTTGTGGGGAACTCTTTGGAAAGGTGTTCATTAGATTCTTGTTAGCTTTCCTAAGCATATGTTGATACTTCTAATGTAGGATTAGAGAAAGGTTGATGCGTGTAATCTCTCATGTGATTTTTGGTGCTAAGGAGTTGACCTTCACGTTGAGGTAGGGATTTTTACTGAACATATACTCTTGATTACGATCATGTACGTAGTGATGGCTAGATGCGTATTTTTAGATTTTGAATGAGCATGTGAAAAATTAAAGAACGTATCTACACTGTGTGTGTGTGTGTGTGAACATTAAATAAAGAGTAAGAAGAAAAAGAATGTGACATCCCAGAGATGTGAGTGAATGTCACATCCTAGGGATGTGAGTTAATGTGACGTCCCAGGGACGTGAGCTATTGGCATCTAAGTGATGCATATGTGACATCCAAGAGATGTGAGTAAATGTGACATCCCAGGGACATGAGTTATTGGCATCCAAGTGATGTGAGACATAATGTTAGTAGAATTTGAGAAAGCTTTTGATATATTATTTAGCACGTTTACACGGTGATAAATTATATGTAGAATGCACATACGATTTGAAGTTTGGGCAATTCCTGGGCGACTCGGTGGCATACCCGTGACTGACTCGACAGGATATCCGTGACCGGTATGGCGGGATATCCGTACAATTTTGTAAGATGATTACCACGATGGTAATGAGTATGCCAAGTTGGGGACTTGTGCTTTGTTTCTATTAAAAATGTTTCAATTGAAAGACAATGGTGGGTATTCCATCGAGGCTCGATGTTATATTGCTCGGGAACAATTATTTAAGTTATTTGATTGATTTATGTTTTGAGATATGTTTTTTTAAAGATAAGAGAACAAGATAAGATAAGATGAGTTGAGTAGTTTAAAAGAAGAGAATGTAGTTCGTAATTGAGTTCTTAAATTGCTTTCAAATAGTTTTCAATACAGATTATGAGATGCATGCTTCATTTATGTCATAAAATATATGTGAGTGAGATAGTTTGATATGTTCAGTCTTTTTCCCTATTGAGCTATAATATAGCTCACCCTTTTGACTATACGTCGTAGGTTCTGAGCTTGCTGCTGCTGTCTCTGGATATGTGGATCTAGAGGATCTAGAGTACATTTGTGAAGACACAAACTCACATGTCACAATATTGTCTGGTTCTAGGCTTAGGTCCCCGCCCCGATTTTATTTTTGGTAAGGGCTTAAGTCCCCATCCAAAACGCGTCATGACATGTAGCATTCGCTATCACATATGGCCTAGGGACAGGACCTTTTCCTATCCGATGTGAGACTATTACAATCCTACCACCTTATAAAAGAGCCGTCATTGGCTTCGATACCATTCTGTGAAGACCCATACTCACATGTCACAATATTGTCCGGTTCTGGGCTTAGGTCCCCGCCCCGATTTTATTTTTGGCATGGGCTTAAGTCCCCATCCAAAACGCGTCATGACATGTAGCGTTCGCAATCACATATAGCCTAGGGTCAGGACTTTTTCCTATTCGATGTGAGACTATTACAATAAGTCAAAATCTGGGTTGTCACAGTTCGTATTAAAGCCTTTTCTTTTAGTTTTCTGACAAGTCTATGATTTCGTCAGAGTATAGGGACCTTCTGCTAATGGAACTTTGGTTTCATGTACAGAATGTCAATGTCTACTAGAAGAAGGGGCCAACCTAGAGGTGGTTAGAATAGAAATCTGAGGAGTGGGGATGAGATCCCTACTGGTTCAAATAGAGTACCTCTTGGAGAGAGATATTCCGAGAACAAGTAATCCGGATAATGCAGAGAGGGAAAATAGAGAACAAGGTCAGAGAGACCATGAGAGAGATGAAGATAGAGTTGAGAGAAACAGAATGATGTAGACCATGGAAGACATGGAAAATATAATGGCTCAACAAGTTGCAGTCATTACAGCTCAGAGTCAGCAGCATACACCACCCACACTTCCCGTTGTTCACAATGCACCATATCAAGCGGGATTTGTGGAGTTTAGAAAGCTACGACCTCCTAGTTTTTATGGTATTGAAGATCCATTGGAGGTCGAGCATTGGCTCAATCAAACGGAGAAGTTATTATAGAGATTGCCTTGTACTGAAGCAGAAATGGTTAGTTGGGCCTCATGCCAACTAGGGAAGGATGCCGACCCTTGGTGGAAGGCAGTGTTATTAAGAAGAGAGCAAGAGAATCCCCATGGTGTTTGGACGTGGGCCGAATTTGTAGAAATCTTTAACAAGGAGTATTTCCCTAAGCAGCTGAGGAATCAAATGTCTGCCAAGTTCATGATGTTCGAGCAGGGAAACATGACCGTGAGGGAGTATGGTACCGAATTTATTCGATTATCATGATTTACTCCGAACTACGTGGCCATCGAACTCATGAAGGCCAACAAATTTGAGCACGGATTGAAGCCAATTCTATGGGATAAGATTGCGGCTTGGGAGTTAGAGACATACGCTGATGTCATGGGGAAAGCACTGGTGATTGAGAAATCATTGAATGAAATGTATAACAAACGAGATCAACAGAATAGGGGGAAGGTAGATCAGAGTAAAGTAGGGAACTACGAGCCGAGAAATAAAAAGCCGAGATTCGTAGCTCCCATTCAGAGACAGTTTGCGCAGACACAGCAGACGAGGCCACCGTAAATGAGTTGCTCTAGACCTCCTACTCCCACATCGGTGATGAGACCGATTCGATATGAGAATGCTACTACTACTAGAGGAGTATTAGTCACGCAGGGTTTCTCAAGAACAACGTCTTCTACTCCAGTTGAGACTTGTGCCAAGTGTGACAAGTCTCATAAGACGTCAGATTGTAGAGGGGATAGTAATGGATGTTTCAAGTGTGGCAAGATGGGCCACCTGATCCGAGAGTGCCCACAGTGGAGAAAGGAGAGAACGACTTCTGTGTCTATATCGAGACCTATTCAAGCAAAGAAGCTGATCATACAAGGAAGAGCCTATGCAGTGGCGGCTCAAGATGCACAAAATGTCAACAATGTCATCCAAGGTGAGATTTTCTTTTAAATTGAAGAATTATAAATTCTTAGAAAATTTTAGATAAAGAAGGTGCATCCATATAGAGAAACGTTTGACTAGGCTTGCATGATAGATTTTGTATGTATAAGAATGTTTCAATATCTGTGCGTTATAGGTACGTTACTAATGTACGGTCGAGGTAGTGAATTCTGTTATGCTACAAGAGTATTGATAGACTCAGGGTCTACCCACTCCTTTATTACACCTGGATTTGCAAAGAAGATCAAGGCCATTCCAGAGACATTGGATTTTGTCTTGGCTGTATCTATTCCGACCAGAGAATCAATTGATACATACTTAGTCTGTAAGTCGGCAATAGTAGCTATCAGAGATAGAGAAAGTTATGAGTTGACAGTGGATTTAGTTTTGTTGGACATACAAGGATTCGACATGATCCTTAGCATGGATTAGTTGTCATATCATCATGTGACGGTCGATTGTAGAAATAAAGTCGTTATCTTTAGACCGAACACGAGAAGATCATTCTGATTTTTGGAAATGAGTGAAGTTTGTGCCACTTGTGTCCGTCGTGAGAGCTGAGCGCATGACCAAGAAAGGATGCAGTGGTTACTTGGCATTTTTGAAGGAAGACAAGGAAGGGAAGAATGTCATCTCAGAGATAGCGATCGCACGAGAATTTGAAGACGTATTTTCGGAAGAACTGCTAGGGTTACCTTCAGAAAGAGAAGTGGAGTTTGCTATAGACTTAGCATTAGGAACGAAGCCTATTTCCAAAGCACCACACAGAATGGCTCCGACTGAGTTAAAGGAAGTGAAAGAGCAATTAAATGAGCTCTTGGATAAGGGATTTGTAAGACCTAGTGTATCTCCTTGAGAAGCACCGATCTTGTTTATGAAGAAGAAGGGCAGATCAATGAGATTGTGCATTGACTATCGTTAGTTAAAAAAACTCACCATAAAGAACAGTAACCCTTTGCCCAGGATCGATGATTTATTTGATCAGCTACAGGGAGTAAGGTATTTCTTCAAGATCGATCTGAGATCTGGATACCATCAGCTGAGGATCAAGGCAGAGGACGTTCAGAAGATTACATTCAGAACGCGGTATAGACAGTACGAGTTTTTAGTGATGCCGTTTGGATTGACAAATGCACCGACGTCATTTATGGACTTGATGAACCGGGTGTTTAAATCATATCTCGACACTTGCGTTGTGGTGTTCATCGATGATAATCTGATATATTCAAAGTCCAAAAAGGAGCATGAAGAGCATTTGAGAATCTCCCTACAAACACTACATGAGCACCAACTGTATGCCAAGCTCAGTAAGTGTGAGTTTTGGTTAGAGAAAGTTAACTTTTTGGGACATGTTGTCCCAAAGGATGGTGTCACAGTAGATCTGACTAAGATTGAAGCAGTAGTACAATGGGAACAACCAAAGACGAAAATAGATATCCGTAGTTTCCTTGGTCTAGCGGATTATTATAGACGGTTCGTAGAGGGGTTTTCTAAAATATTTGGACCGCTTACCAGACTCACAAGGAAAGATGTGAGGTTTGAGTGGACTGAAGCGTGTGAGAAGAGTTTTCAGGAACTCAAGAAGAGACTCACTTCAGCTCCAGTGCTAGTGATTCCTTCGAGCGAGAGGGTTCACGGTTATGTCTGTCGCTTCTCACAGTGGTTTAGGTTGTGTGCTCAATCAGAATAAGAAAGTGATTGCTTATAGGACGAGATAGCTGAAGGATCACGAGAAGAATTGCACGACACATGACCTGGAACTAGCAGTGGTCATATTTTCGCTCAAGGTTTGGAGGTATTATTTATATGGTGAGACCTTTGAGATCTTCACCGACCACAAAAGCCTTAGATATTTGTTTACACAGAAGGAGCTAAATATGAGGCAGCGTCGGTGGATGGAATTTCTAAAGTATTATGATTGCTCCATACAATATCACTCAGGCAAGACAAACGTTGTAGCAGATGCCTTGAGTTGTAAGAGTTCGACTCAGTTAGCTAGCCTTATTATGGGGATGCGCAGATAGAAATTGTTTGAAGACATTTCCATGTATGATGCAAAGATTGAGGTGAAAGCTTTAGGGGCTTGCTTGCCCAACATCACAGTTTGATCAACGATCTTTTAGCATATTCAGGAACTACAGATGAAAGATTAGGATTTGGTCAAGTTTAGACAAGGTGTGATTGAGGGTACCAGGCCAGATTTCTCTATCAAGGAAGATGGGTCTTTACTATTCAGAGGACGCCTCTGTATTCAAGTTGATGCCGATCTGCGGCGAACTATATTAGATGAGGCAAATAAATCTAAGTATGCTATTCACCTTGATAGCACAAAAATGAATCAAGACCTGAGGTGGAATTACTGGTGGAGAGTTTTGAAGAAGGATGTAGCTGAGTACGTGTCAAGGTGTTTAACGTGTCAACAAGTAGAGATAGAACATAGACACCCTGCTATATTATTGCAACCTCTACCGATACTAGAATGGAAGTGGGAATCGATCTCCATGGATTTCATCGGGGATATATCAAGTATTTCGTGCATATGTTATGGGTACGACCTCGATAGTCGTATTGACGGCATGAGTTTTGGGGATCCGAAATTCGGGCTGTCACATTTAGATTCTGGTTATATAAAGGAGCCAATTTTGTATTTTTAAATTCTAATTATGTACTTGTTTGGTTTTATATGGTAATACCGATTTTATATTGAAATTAGGGTTTTTATTTTTGCCTCATATTCTGAAATTACATTATAAATCCTAGTTTTAATTTTGGGTAATATTTGGATTTTAATATTCTGATATTGTATTTTAAACTCATATTTTATACTTTAAATATTTTGGTTTAGTTTCGACTTTTACATTTTATCTCTGTTTATATATATATATATATATATATATATATATATATATATATTTAAGTTCTAGTTTTATATAATCTGAAATTATATTCTTGTTTTAGTTAAGTTTTATAATATGATTTTGGTATTTTATACTCTGATTTTTTTATTTATAAATATGATTTTTTGTACTTTAAAGTTTTTTTATTTTTTGTTCATAAATTTGACATTGTATTCTAAATTCTGGTTTAGGTATTGGCTTTATTTAATTTCTAAACTTAATTTAATTCAGGAGTTTTAAGATTTTAATACTAGATTTTATAAATCAGAGTTCTAATTGAAACTAGGGTGATTTTTCTTAAAAATCAGTATAATAAATCAGGTTCTAGGATTGAAAAATTATTATGATAAAATCAAAATTTTTGTTTAATATTAAATCATATTTTTAAGAGTTTAAAACTGAACTATTAATTAGAGTTATTTTAAATTAAGAATTATAATAAATAAGATTTTAATTTATGTTTTTAAATTAAGTAATCGAATGCTTATAAGATCCGGGTTTAAATAACTCAATAAAATCCAACATAAACTTGATGACCCTATCTTAGTTTGCTCTCCCTATCACATCTTCGACAACGTTCTTGTTTACCATTTTCCCTTGTGCACAGGTAACCATCCAAACTATAAGACTTTACGCCGCCATCACAAGACCCATTAATCCAACGATTGAGGCAAGTGACCTATCCCATAGCATGTTTTACACACATACTTATTTAGATAATGATGCCTTTATTTTTGCATAGTACATGCTATAACGTTGATAAGTAGGCGTTGAATGATTCATAATAGTAATCTAGACTTGCCTTACTCAGTGACGATTATTTCAAATTGAATCATATTATTATTAGAAAAATAAATGTCATAATCATTGTTTACTCAGTTTAAATCACATAAGATATCATTTGTTATTTCAAAATGAAATTTTTTAAAGCATTGAGATAAGTTTTTCAAAAGAAACTGATATGAAGAACTTTAGAACTGATGAATATCATAAAGATGAATAAGATATGATTTTTATTAAGATCCCCATGGGGTCGCATGGTAGTATTGGATGAACGGATCCATTTGAGTACTTCCGTAATACTAAGTAAACCCGTCAAATCGGATCGGCACGATTGACAATGAGATTGATGAAAATATGGAACCCTCCTTTGTGACTGGTATTGATGATGAATGATGAATAATGAATAATGATATGAATGCAAATGCACTTGGATCGGTGCTATTATTTAATAATTGTACAATATACATGGTACAATTGTAAAGCAAGTTATTTCCGTTCTTCTTTATATTGAAGTATTAGATGGTATAGTTGATGATATTTTTATTTGATATGAAGTGTTCAATTTGAAATTGATAAAATTTATGTAAGAATTATACTATTTATTGGGGGTTACTTGTTGAGTTTTATCTCACCCCGTTGCTATTTCAGAGACTGGATCTCGTGGCTCAGAAGCTGCATTTTAGGAGGAGACCCTAGAAGACTTATTGGTTTAGCCTTGGTTAGGAGCTGTGTAACATTGTAATTGAAATTAAATGTAACTTTGAATTTTATTAATGAGAATGGACCGTTGTGTTTCCTTAAATTTAAAATTTGATTATTGAATATGTTCATGTGTCGAAATGGATCATATATCAGATTTCGGGGCGTGACAAATTTGGTATTAAAGCTCAAGTTTAGCGAAACCTTAGGTGACCTTAGGTTGTGTAGGTTAGAAATAAATAGAATATTACCTAGACCTTAGGTTGTGGATCCATAAGTTAGAAATATATAGAATATTACATATAGGGATTAATTTGCATATTTCCTTGGTTACCAGGAAATGGTGAGAATGCGTCACATTGCTAGAAAATGTTGCGTTAGACGTCCACGTATGCCGCCTCAAGAATGGAATGAGTCTAGTATGAACGTAAGGCATGTTAGTTATCCATCTTCGTCTGAGTCCTCTAACGAACCTTACTATACATCACAATCCTACTATATACTAGAACCCGTAGAAGTGATTGAAATCTTTAACGATGAAGACGTCGAAGTAGCACCTATTTATACACCGTCTGAGTACATCATATTATTTGATGACGATGATGTAGAGGACGGGTTGGAACCAATGGAAGCGGAAGCATCCGATTACGACCCGGAAGAAGCATCTGATTACAAGCCGTAGGAAATACCTGCCTCTTTTGAGAATGAAGAACAAAAAATCGATGCTTCTTCGGATTACGAACCTGAGGAATTAGAGAATTATAACCCAATCAAAGTTGAGATAATAGCTATCTAAGATGATGATAGAATAGTAATATTTAGAATAAATTAAGTCGGTGTTTAAGTTGTAATTTATTTTTTTAATAATTTATGTTATATGTAACTGCTTTTAAATAAATAAATTGGGTAAAAATTTTATGAAATATTTTTACTTGTGCTTGCAATTAGTATTTACTGTGTTAGTTTATTATTACTAGATGACTGAAGAGAATATTCTTACATTTGCCACTATCTCGACTAATGTTGAGAAGGTATTGGAGGGACTGCATTCAATTCTTACAACCATGGTCCAGAAAGAAACAAATTCCACATCCTCTAACTCCACTCACCACGACACTGGAGCGGGACTCGAAAGACTGAAGAAGATGAACCCTTCGATCTTTAGGGGATCGACCAACCCGTTAGAAGCCGAGCAATGGATTGAAGATATTAAAAATATCTTTCTGGCGATGAAATGTACTGAAGAAATGAAGGCTACCTATGTTGTTTTCTTGCTGGCTGGGAAAGCCAAGCGATGGTGGAAGATGATGCTGAGATATCAGGTGGAGAATGGCGAGGTGATAGTGTGGGAGAAGTTTACCAAGCTATTTTTTGAGAATTACTTTTCGAAGCACATTCAACAAAAGAAGGAAAGTGAGTTCCTTATGCTGGAGTAAGGAAATCTGAGCGTCACTGATTATGAAGCCAAGTTCGTTAACTTAAAAAGATTTTATCGACACCCTCTATCAAATGCAGAGCGAGAAGAAAAGTTTGATACGAGTTTTAGGCGTAATATCCGTACACGTACTTCCATGTTCTTTGAAGAAGATTATGCTTTGTCAGTTCGACGAGCCCTGAAGGCAAAAGAAGATTGCCAGGAACTTCACGAGTTCCACGTGAAGAAGAGAGAGTTGTCAGGTAATAATAGTAAGGCAACCGATACACCAAATAATAACTTCAAACGACCACGATTTGAAGGATCTCAAGCCGTTACTCTTCCTAGTCCCTCATGCACAATCTATGGAAGGCAGCATGGTACCACACCCTACAGAACAATGAATACAACTTGCTTCAACTGTGGAGAGTCTGGGCATGTGTCTCGAGCATGTCCAAAATCAAAGAAGACTTACAATAGTTGCAGAAAAGTGGGATATATATAAAAATATTGTGGGGTGATAAGAAACGCTCAACCAATTCAACAGTAGTACCTGCAACAGCAGCAATACTCTCAGCAGAAGCAGTACTCGCAGTAGCAATAGTACCTACAACAACAACAACGACAACTGGTATAGTACCAACCGCGCCAAGGAAATCAACAGTCCACTCAGCAGTGATCCACTCCGCCGCAGTGTCAAAATGTTCGAGAACTAGTGTTCGCCTTAACTCATCAGGAGGCAGAAACCTCGGAGAACGTTATTCAAGGTACCTTACCCATTTCAGAGAAAGCTGCTAAAGTTTTGATTGATTCTGATTCAAGTCATTCTTTTACTTCACCAACATTTGCTAAATACTTGAAACCTGTGCCACAACATCTAAAATTTTCACTCTCAGTATCCACACCACTTGGTGAATCTTTAGTTACCAACATAATATATAGGGAGTGTATAGTTAACTCAGAAGCTGCATTTCAGGAGGAGACCCTAGAAGACTTATTAGTTTAGCCTTGGTTAGGAGTTGTGTAACATTGTAATTGGAATTAAATGTAACTTTGAATTTTATTAATGAGAATGGACCGTTGTGTTTCCTTAAATTTAAAATTTGATTATTGAATATGTTCATGTGCCGCAATGGTTCATATATCAGATTTCAGGGCGTGACAAATTTGGTATCAAGTTTAGCGAAACCTTAGGTGACCTTAGGTTGTGTAGGTTAGAAATAAATAGAATATTACCTAGACCTTAGGTTGTGGATCCATAAGTTAGAAATATATAGAATATTACATATAGGGATTAATTTGCATATTTCCCTGGTTACCAGGAAATGGTGAGAATACATCACATTTCTAGAAAATGTTGCGTTAGACGTCCACGTATGCCGCCTCAAGAATGGAATGAGTCTAGTATGAACGCAAGGCATGTTAGTTACACATCTCGTCTGAGTCCTCTAACGAACCTTACTATACACCAGAATCCTACTATACACCAGAACCCGTAGAAATGATTGAAATCTTTAACGATGAAGACGTCGAAGTAGCACCTATATATACACCGTCTGAGTACATCATATTATTTGATGACGATGATGTAGAGGACGGGTTGGAATCGATGGATGCGGAAGCATCCGATTACGACCTGGAAGAAGCATCTGATTACAAGCCGGAGGAAATACCTGCCTCTTTGGAGAACGAAGAACAAAAAATCGATGCTTCTTCGGATTACGAACCTGAGGAATTAGAGAATTATAACCCAGTCAAAGCTGAGATAATAGGTATCTAAGATGATGATAGAATAGTAATATTTAGAATAAATTAAGTCAGTGTTTAAGTTGTAATTTATTTTTTTAATAATTTATGTTATATGTAACTGCTTTTAAATAAATAAATTGGGTAAAAATTTTATGAAATATTTTTACTTGTGCTTGCAATTAGTATTTACTGTGTTAATTTATTATTACTAGATGGCTGAAGAGAATATTCTTATATTTGCCACTATCTCGACTAATGTTGAGAAGGTATTGGAGGGACTGCATTCAATTCTTACAACCATGGTCCAGAAAGGAACAAATTCCACATCCTCTAACTCCACTCACCATGACACTGGAGCGGGACTCGAAAGACTGAAGAAGATGAACCCTCCGATCTTTAGGGGATCGGCCAACCCGTTAGAAGCCGAGCAATGGATCAAAGATATTAAAAATATCTTTCTAGCGATGAAATGTACTGAAGAAATGAAGGCTACCTACGTTGTTTTCTTACTGGCTGGGAAAGCCAAGCGATGGTGAAAGATGATGCTGAGATATCAGGTGGAGAATGGCGAGGTGATAGTGTGGGAGAAGTTTACCAAGCTATTTTTTGAGAAGTACTTTTCGAAGCACATTCAACAAAAGAAGGAAAGTGAGTTCCTTACGCTGGAGTAAGGAAATCTGAGTGTCACTGATTATGAAGCCAAGTTCGTTAACTTAGAAAGATTTTATCAACACCCTCTATCAAATGCAAAGCGAGCAGAAAAGTTTGACAGGAGTTTTAGGCGTAATATCCGTACGCGTACTTCCATGTTCTTTGAAGAAGATTATGCTTTGTCAGTTCGACGAGCCCTGAAGGCAAAAGAAGATTGTCAGGAACTTCGCGAGTTCCATGTGAAGAAGAGAGAGTTGTCAGGTAATAATAGTAAGGCAACTGATACACCAAACAATAACTTCAAACGACCACGATTTGAAGGATCTCAAGCCGTCACTCTTCCTAGTCCCTCATGCACAATCTATGGAAGGTAGCATGGTACCACACCTTGCAGAACAATGAATACAACTTGCTTCAACTGTGGAGAGTCTGGGCATGTGTCTCGAGCATGTCCAAAATCAAAGAAGACTTACAATAGTAGCAGAAAAGTGAGATATATATATATATATAAATATTGTGGGGTGACAAGAAACGCTCAACCAATTCGACAGTAGTACCTGCAACAGCAACAATACTCTCACCAGCAGCAGTACTCGCAGTAGAAATAGTACCTACAATAACAACAACGACAACTGGTACAGTACCAACCGCGCCAAGGAAATCAACAGTCCACTCAGCAGTGATCCACTCCGCCGCAGTGTCAAAATGTTCGAGAACTAGTGTTCGCCTTAACTCATCAGGAGGCAGAAACCTTGGAGAACGTTATTCAAGGTACCTTACCCATTTCAAAGAAAGCTGCTAAAGTTTTGATTGATTCTGATTTAAGTCATTCTTTTACTTCACCAACATTTGCAAAATACTTGAAACCTGTGCCACAACATCTAAAATTTTCACTCTCAGTATCCACACCACTTGGTGAATCTTTAGTTACCAACATAATATATAGGGAGTGTATAGTTAACTTAGAGGGTAGAAACCTATCAGTCGACTTAATTCTGCTTGATATGTCCAACTTTGATGTTATCTTGGGTATGGATTGGCTCTCTGCTTACCATGCTAGTATCGATTCCTTTAGAAAATGAGTCAGTTTTTGTATTAAGGGTCAACCGAGATTCTCCTTCCAAGGGAAAGTTATGAATTCTAAATTTATTGCCATTTCTGCCATCAAGGCAAGAAGACTACTTAATAAAGGTTGTCAGGGTTTTCTAGCCTATGTTATGAGTGAAAAAATGAAGAAAGAATAAAAAATTTCTAGTATTCCTGTTGTTTATGAGTTTCCCGATGTCTTTTCGGATGATTTTCTGGGGTTACCACCCTCTCGCGAGATCGACTTCACCATCGATTTACTACCAAAAATAGCTCCAATCTCAAAGGCTCCATATCGGATGGCACCAACATAATTACAATAATTAAAGAAACAATTAGAAGAATTATTAGAGAAAGGTTTTATCCAATCAAGTGTTTCACCTTGGCGCGCTCCTGTTCTGTTCGTGAAAGAGAAAGATAGGACTATGCGGATGTGCAATGATTACCGTCAGTTAAATAAAGTAACTGTGAAGAATAAATATCCTCTCCCTCGTGTCGACGATCTTTTTGATCAACTACAAGGCACTTCAGTCTTTTCGAAGATGAGATCGGGTTATCACCAGTTGAGAGTCAACGATAAAGACATCACAAAATATTCTTTTCAGATGCATTATGGACATTACGAGTTTTTAGTAATGTCTTTTGTCTGACAAATGCCTCGACTGCATTCATGGATTTGATGAATAGAGTTTTTAGACCTTTCTTAGATAAATTCATCATTGTATTTATCGACGATATACTGGTCTACTCACAGAATCGTGAGGAGCACGAGGAGCACCTGAAGAAAGTTCTGGAGACGCTGCGAGAGCATAACCTTATGGAAAGCTGAGTAAATGCGATTTCTGGCTAGATAAAATCCCATTCTTAGGTCACGTAGTTTCTGTCGATCCAACCAAGATTAAAGCCGTAGTAAATTGGGAAAAGTCGTAGAATGTAACAGAAATAAGAAATTTCTTAGGCCTGATAGGGTATTACCGACGACTTGTGAAATTTTTTTCCAAGATCACACTTTCAATGACTAAGCTCACTCGAAAAGGTGCCGGACGAGTGTGAACAAAGTTTTCAAGAGTTGAAGAAACGGTTGACATCAGCACCTATTTTGGCAATTCCATTAGGTAGCGAAGGATTTCAAGTATGTAGTGACGCATCAGGATGAGGTTTAGGCTATGTACTTATGTAACACAAGAAGGTCATCGCCTACGCATCACGACAACTGAAGCCTCACGAACAAAACTACTCAGTTCACGACCTGGAGCTTGCAGTGATTATCTTTTTCTTAAAGATGTGGAGGCATTACTTGTATGGAGAGAAGTTCGAAATCTTCACCGATCACAAGAGTTTGAAATTTTTATACCTCTTTACACAAAAGGAATTGAACATGTGCCAACGACGATGGATGAAGTTTCTAAAAGATTACGATTGTATTATTCAATATCATCCTAACAAGGTGAATGTAGTAGCCGATGAGTTCAGTCGAAAATCCTCGGGGACGCTCGCCACACTCATGGTCAATAAGTGGAGACTACATAAAGATTTTGGGAATCTGGGAGCAACCATTCAAGAGGAAGGATCGAAGTTCTTATGTGCTAATCTAAGCATTCAATCAACCATCGTAGAGAAGATCAAAGAAAATTAAGCAATCAACCCTCAAATGATAGAGCTAATGGACGATGTGTAAAACAATGAAAAGACAAAATTCATAATATCTCCGGATGGTTCATTGCGATATCAAGATTGGTTATGTGTACCAAATAGTCTAGAGTTAAAGAAAGAACTATTGGATGAAGTTCACAAGTCTTAATATACGGTACATCCGAGAAGTATAAAGATGTACCAGGACTTAAAGCGATACTTCTGGTGGAACAACATGAAGAGAGAAATTGTTGAGTATATCTCAAGATGTTTATCATGTCAACAAATCAAAGCCAAAAATAAGAAACCAGCAGGGTTGTTATAACCTTTTCCAATACCGGAGTGGAAATGGGAGCGGATCAATATGGACTACGTCACTGGACTGCCAAGAACAAAGAGCGGTCACGATTCTATTTGGGTGATAGTGGACGGACTTACCAGCTGAGACGGGTCACCCACAGCCTATAGAGACAACCCAGCCGCCGCTAGTCTAGCCAGCGCCGCCAGTCTAGACAGAGCCTGCTCCAGCACCAGATCAGCCGGGAAGGGGACGACATGAGCTACAGCTAATGTTTAGATCTGCTATCTTTTGTATGCACATATTGTGAACTTACATACGTAACAAATCAAATTATAAATTTTGAGTAAATGAATAGAGCAAAATTTTTGTCAACTTTTTCCACTAGTGTAAATCTTTTGTACAGTATGTGTATATGAGTTGGTAGGATAATGCATGGGTGAGTTACTGGACCACCTCACCTACGTGTGGGGGGGGGGTTACTCCATACGAAGCGCCTTGGGTTATTTTTCGGGACGAAAATTCCCAAGGTGGGGAGGATGTAATATCCTAAAAATTTGCATTGAACAGTGACCTCGGGATCCGTGCCTGACTGGTTATAGGTTTGACCAAGTGAGAGTCAACTATTTGACTCGAGAGTGATGAACAGATATGATGTGAATATGATGTAAGTAGGAGGAGTGTAATGTAAATCTGGAGTCACATACACCTATCTTGGGTGTATGTACTCAATACAAGGACAATGGGTATATAAGGGTTTAAAGAACCCTAAATTCATTGTTTTGGGTTGTTGAAGAGAATTAAGAAGAGAGAGAGAGAGAGAAGTAAAGAGGGTTGTTGAGAAAGGAGTGAATGCAAGCCAAGAGGGGATTCGAGTATTTAAGGCCGGATTCAACGCGAAGGATTCCTTAGAGCCAAAGCTGGAACCCTAGCCATTCCAACCTTGAGATCCAATCAAATTGAGATTTGATTAAGGTACATGCTGTTAGCATTAAATGCATAGATCATAGAGGTTTAATTACAGTGAAAAATACTTATAATCATTAGGATAAAGGCTTAGAAAAAGAAGGAAAATTTATTGAGAAGGATTTGGAAGAACAGTCCGAAAGGGGGCTGAATCTGGCCAAATCGATTAATCGATTAATTGGTGTGGTCTGGGAAGTTGAAAGGTCAAAGGATCTCGAAATCTATTAATCGAACTGAGTTTCAATTAATCAATTTTGAATTTTGATTAATCGATTTAGTATCGATTAATCGACTGAGATGCTCCAGTGGCTGGAGAAATGAGACTTGGTGAAATCGACTAATCGATTTGGGATTTTGATTTAATCGATTTCAGATTTCAATTAATCGATTTGGGATCGATTAATGGATTTTGGGATCTCAATTTCTCGAATTGAGAATTGATGTGTAAGTTGAGGCTTTCGATTAATCGATTTGAGATCGATTAATCGATTGAAGATTTTGATTAATCGATTTTGAATTTCGATTAATCGATTTTGGAAATTGATTAATCGAATCAGGTTTGATTAATCGAATTGGGAGATCGATTAATCGACTAAGACTGTTTTAGTTGACTTCTAATTTTGACTTTGAGATTCAGGGAGGGTCTTGGACCTTCTTTGTTACATCTTTAGTGATGAGTTGCAAGTGTTATGTTGTACCATAGGTGGTACATGTGAGCATGAGCACAAGGAGCCGCTTGGGACCTTGATGCTTGGAATTTTAAAGACTTGAGGTAGGAAACACCTTGAACATGTACTTTAATTTGCAAGAGCATGTATGTAGTGATATGTAATTTCAATCGAAAATTATTTTAGTTAAGTAAAGTTTTGTGAAAAGGGTGTGTGTGTGACACCAACAGTGTAACTAAGAATAAAACATTCCCAGTGGATGAGAAAGTAACAAGATAGCAAAGCGATAAGAGTAATTGGATACATCCCAGGGATGTAGACAAGATTGAGTAACATTCGATAAGGCCTAACTGATATAAGATAGCACACTTACACTGTGAACAACTATATGTAAAGCACCCGTTATTTTTTTTATTTGAGGTTTGACCAGGATACCCCACCGACGTGGCGGGATGTCCACGACTGACGCAGCAGGATATCCGTGACCCGATCTGTGGCCCTTAAGCCAATACGGAGGTTTACCGTATCTGATGCACATCGAGGATGTTGAGATATGAATGAACCCCACCGCCGATTCCCAGGGAAAAGGAGCTTAAATAGTTTTGTATTCCCAGAGAATACGTATAACAACTGTCTATTTAGACGACGATGAAGGGTATCTCATCGGAGCTCAATGCTATATTGCTCGGGGATTACTTAAGTTGAAGATTTAAGTTTTGCTTTAGGCCTTTTCAATGTCATTCATGATCCAGTAAAAGAGATGTGAAAACTATAAACTGTTATTAAAAGAAAATGTACATTACCATCTTTTCAAACTATTTTCTCAGTAATTGCATTATGCTTAAAAATATCATGGAATATATGTGAGGTTTTAACTTATATGTTCACTGTGCTTGTTCCCTATTGAGCAAGGATGTAGCTCACCCTTTAGACTATACGTCGCAGGTCCAGTACTAGCAGCAGTGGAGGTCTCGGGTGACGTGGATCCTAGCGAGTCGGACCACATGCCCTTAGACGAGTTGGAGCCACCTCTAGAGGACTTCTTTTAGAGGACTCTGCTGTGCATTTTGAGAGAGTAGTTTTGTGAGCTTATTGGGTACGGCTTGGCATGTCAAGCCTTTATTTCTATTTAAGTAACGTAATTAAACTGAGATAATTCTTTTGGGTGAACCATCTGGGATGATCAGTTATCATCGATGGTTCAGATCGGTTCTCCACTCATGAAGAGGCATGAGGGTAGAACTGTCTTTTGAGAAATGTTTAATGTCATGATGTTTCCGCTTTTTATATCATATGTTTCTTTTGGTTATAAATTGCTTGACGTACCAATGTTCCGTTCGAAGCCAAGGGGCACGGTTTGGAGATCATGCTGATGGCACGGGTTTCGGTTTGCCGAAATCCGGGCTGTCACAGCCGGCTTCTCTCAATGCAATGATTTGCATGGTTACATGAGGGAAAGGATAAATAGAGAGGGGTCTAGGTTGGGTGTATAGCTCATACACGCCAAGGCTGGGTATGCAGTCTATCTCATGGCTCACAGGGCCCAAGAACTCGGTTTCAAGCGGGTCTTGGTTCATAAATCTTTTGGGCGGGTCCTAATGCATGTGGGTCTTTTAATGGTTCCTAAGTGACCGGTCCACTTGCACTTGCATTTTAAGTGGCCCAAAGGGATTTAAATTCTCAATTAGACACAAGATGGGTTAAAGGGGGATATGGGTCTGGGTCCAATTTGGATTTAAACGAGAACTTATATGTGGGCTTCAGTTGACTAATGTATGGACGAGTCCCTAGCGGGTCTTCGTTTCCAAGTATACCATTAGAAAAGTTGGGCCCAACAAGTCTGTCGTCTAGGTCCAACATTGTTTTAAGTGAAATCGTTTCCCGCAGTCTTGAATGACCAGCTTTTGATTGGCTCGAGTGAACTAGCTCCCAAGTGCACTTCGCCAGATAAAGATCTTGTGGTCGGTGACACACCACATGTTCAGAGTTACCAGTGCGTGATTTTACGGGGTGTCACAATCGGCAAATGTCCCTAATTTTGGGGTAAAACATATCATATGGTATTAAAAATCCATTTAATCTCCCAGAAATCTTACTCAAATTTCTTCTCAAACATACCAATTTGTGTATATGAAAAAATATTAATCCTCCATTCGTAAACCAATAACTCTAAAAATCCCCTATAGCAAGTCAATCCACAAAAGTGCCTGAAATTCTTGCAATCCAAGTGTGCCTACAGCAATTAAGCATGATGAAAGTCATACTATAAAGATCCACGCATGATAAGATTTTTCTGTTGGGGATAATTAACACCGCTAACGTTGTATGACATCAATAAAAAAACAATAAAAAACAACACTAACAATCATTAAAAAAGATCTACTAACAACGGGCAATGGTCAAGTCCAAGTGGTTGACCCGGATTTCTTCCGTGCTAAAAAAGAGTACCTCTCATATGAACTGTATTTTGCAGCAATACCTTCACATGCTATGTACTGCATGGAAAATAGATAAGTCGTACAGAAGCCTATTGGATGGGCACATTGTATACAATTTGAAGTTAACCATAATAAAACACACCTATACAAAGCTCAATGATTGAAATATATTTAATTGGTACTGCTCCAATTTTGAAAACTTGCAAATTCTATAACATTGTATTAAACAAAACACTATTCACTAATGAAATGTAAATAGCTTTAAATAAAAAATATAATATAGTCTTTGAACAAAAGAAACCGTTGATATTATATATTTAATTATGGGTACCTTTATTTCTAATCCATGATTTTTCCTATAGGCTACAATTACATGTGCTGAAATCCTTGATTGTTCTTAGTAAAATGATCGGGACAAAAATTATTTATTCCTAACAGAACATGTGGAGATTCCAACGCAAGCTAAAAAGAGCCTTCCGTGGTGATGCACTGCGCCTATTTTCTATTTGAATAGTTTAAGGCAATCTTTCTCTTTCTTTTTTGGTTTTAAGGTGATGGCCATGCTGAACCTTCAAATGGAGAAGAGAGTAAGATTTGTGAGAGCATTGTAGTTCTCATTTTTTTAGAATTAGATTTTACTTATGACGCGGGACAACGACCTTGAAATCCGTGAATGCCCATGATGTGATGATTTGCCAAAAATAAACTAATTAATTAAGCAATTAAAAGCACAAATTAAAGCGATACCTTGAGGTTTCTCGGGATTCCATTTAGGAGATCATGCTTTGACTCACGTAGGGTCCAATCCGCCGCGCGGGGTCCGTTAGGATGGCGGAAGAGGCGATCCGAGAGATAGAACTCTCGCTTCGTCTAGGTCAGGCGTTAGATCGTAGTTCTTTGTGGAATCGGTAGCTCCTTGCTAGGGCTTTCAATCGATGCGGTTAAATGGCACGAATCAAGTAGGCTCAAGCCCAACAACAGTTAGGGATCGAAGGGCTAGGATTGGATTCGATCCATATGGATGGACATCAAGACTACTCTAGATCTAGGATTTGGGGTAGAGAAAGATTAATCAAAAGGGGGAAAATAAAAGAGCAAGTAAGTATAGGAGATCAAATAAAGAAATTAAAGAATAATGGGTATCTCACCCTTGGCTCACACCAAACCCCAAATGGGGAAGAAGACTCACTCTTCAAGTTCCTCACAAGCCAAAGCAAATAGCTCTTTTCATTAATCAAAATCCAGTCCCAAAAATGGCTTACAATTTGGGCTTTATAACCAATACAAGTGAATAAACCTAAAATAGAAAAGTACTAAGTTACCCAAAGTGATAACTTATAAGAAGGATAAAAACTAAGGATAAAAAGGACAATTACGTCACTTATGACGCTAAAGCCCAAGTTTTCACGGATGTCCGTTGCCTACTCACAGACATCCGTGGTGCACTACGGACGCCCGTGCTCACTTAGGCAGTAAGCACCTCGAAATCCGGACGTCCGTCCTGAAGCCACGGACGTCCGTCGCTTGATGTTGCCTGGGTGATCTCTAGGGCCTTCCTTTGGTGGTTCTTAATGTTCCTTGGCCCTTCAATCGCTTCTTCCTCCATCAGTACACTTTGTACGGCCTAAACCCTAGGCCCTTGGTGTCGGCGTCCCCCGTCAACTTACTTCTTCAATTAAAAGATAATGTTTACTAATCTGACTGGCATGCCGATATTCATACAAATCAAAATCACCTACCTAACGTGATTTACCACAATTCATTATGGATCCCTATGAAGAATGACGTGATCTACCACGTTTATTCTTGCTTGACAAGTATGATTACCAATGGAGCTTTAATTTGATTCGACTTGAAATGTAAGTATTTATAACCTTCGATTTTACTTTCAAGTTTGATACTGTTGGCCTCGGGGCCTATTTAAAGAGATATTCAGATCCATCATTCTTCAAGATGGAATGGGCTAGTTCTCAACTTGTAACATCCTGAAAAATTTCGACCTTTGAACAATATGCCTCGGTGTGCGTGCCCGACTGATCACGTACCCGACATGGTGAAAATAATTAAGTTAGTTGGGCTAAGTCTTAAGTGGAAAAAAAATAAATAATAAAGATTGGTTTAGACTCGCGTGTGGACCTTTGGATGAATTGTATACACCTAGCTATGGCGTACTAGCTTAACACCTAAGTTTAGGTTGGTTATAAATGAAAATAAAGGCAGGAGAATTTATTTTTCTTATAATTTTGGTTCGAGAGAGAGAATGAAAGTTTAGTAATGGTTAAATAGCTTATTTGACTAATTGGGCCAATCAGATTATCGCTAGTTGGGCCAACTGACAATGACTATTTGAGCCGACTATAGGTCCTGATTGGGTGCATGTCTGTTAAGAAACATGTCACCGCTTAGATTTTCAAATGAGATCATTTTAGGTCCTGTTTGAGCTCGATGAGATTTTAGGACCAAGTTCATACACCGTGGTGGTGCGTATTGGCTTAACGATTGATAAGTAGTTTGGGTGTACAGGCCCCACACTGAACCAAGGGATCATTTATATAATAGATAATACTTTAATTAGGTACGCCCGTTTCACGCGAAAAACTAGGTCCTTAGATAAGACTAACACCCAAAATGGGTGTATGTGTTTTGCAAGAGAGCCGGCCTTTTTAGTTAAAAAAAAAAAAAAAAAAAAAAAAGGGGCTAGCTTCCTTTTGAAGCCTTAACCGGTTGCAAGAGTTTGATGGTTTGGGTTTTGAAGAGAGAAGGAAGAAGAAAGGGGAAGAATCGCCGGATTCATATGCTCCAAGCCTTGTGATTGCGTGGAAAAGGTTTTGTGAGATCATATAAGGGAAGGATCGTTGTCGATTTCGGCTTTTGGTTTTGCTTTTGTGGGTTTTGGAGCCGTTTGGAGGTTTTGAAACCCTCTTCTTGCGAATAGATCATGAGTTTTGATCGACAAATCATAGCGTGAGTTATGTGAAGTGTGTGTGTAAGGATTGTCGTCGATTTCGTGAGTTTGGTTGTGATCGTGAAGCTCGGAGATGATCGAGGTGGGTTTGGAAACCCTTTTTATCTAACGAAGAAGACGATCCGATCTACGAGTAAATCACCGATTTAAAGAGGTAAATAACGTAATTCTTCCATGTATTTAATTAAATATATCTTGGTTAGATGTGTGCAAAAGATTAGGATCAAAAGGATTGAATTTTGATGAAAAAAATGGGTTTCAAGGTTCAAACCCGAGAAGTGCTCAGAAACTGCCAAAATCGATTAATCGATTTTGAAACTCGATTAATCGAGTTTTTGACAAGAGAGAAATTCAAGAAGAACTCCCCGAAATCGATTAATCAAAGATAATTTCGATTAATCGATTTTGAAATTCGATTAATCGATTTTGAAAATCGATTAATCGAGTTTGCCTGCGCTTACTGACACTACTGTAGTATTTCAGCCATATCTTTTTGTGCCGAATTCGGATTGACGTGATTCTTATTGCGTTGGAAATAAGACAGAAAGCCCTACAACTTTCATGAATTGACCAACTTGTGAATCAATCGTTTTAAAGGTCAAAATTTAGTAATAAGTTAGGTAAATTTCTAATTTTGTCGAAAAACGAAACCGATTAATCGAGTAAAATCGATTAATCGATTTTTGAATTTCGATTAATCGAAATTGGGTATCGACTGGTCTCAAATAGTGAAAAAGATTTTGGCTCTTTGAAAATCGATCAATCGAGATAAAATCGATCAATCGACTTTGGAAAATCGATTAATCGATTTTGAAAATCGATTAGTCGATTTTGTCTCGAGTTGCCGATCGCTTTAGTATTTTGACCATAACTTTCTACTCACCTCCGATTGATGCGATTCTTGAGGCGTTGGAAAGATAACAAAGAGATCTACAATTTTGTGTTTTGACAAACTTATGAATCTAAATTTTAAAGGTAAAAATTTAGGAGAAAGGTTACATCAATTTACGTGTTGGTAGCGAACTTGCCGTTCGACTCAATTTTTTAGAAAACACTTAAATAGGCTAAGTTATTAGTGATTAGTGTTGGTCGTTGATGCATGATGATATATTTGTGATGTAGATTGAGGGGGGAAAGCGATCGGTAGGAGATTGCTTGACTTTACGCGGTTTCGAGGTTGAGGTGGGGAAAATTTCATACGCAATTGCATTTTGATTTGATTTCATAGATGCTTGATATGATCGAATGAAAGATGATAAGTTTTGTTTTGAAATGAATTAGTATTTGAAATCCTTGTAATGGAAACTTTAGATCTTTGAACTCAAATATTTGATTGAATATTTTGATTGTTTGAAATGCTCGAAAGCTTTGAATTATCGAATCTTTGACATAGTAGCTGTTTTCAAAATTATTGACGTATCGAATCAAGAAATGATCTTTGTTTTGAACCTTTTATATCCTTCAAAAATCATGTAAGGAATTTCAGTCTTGAACATCATATGTGTGTTTTGCAAGTTTTGAATCGAACCCAGAAGTTAAATTTGAAGGAAGCAAATGTGAACTTTGAATTGAATCCAAATCAAATTTGTATATAAATTTAAATCTAAATCGAACCATAAGTTAAGAAAATTTTAAGTGGACCGCTATGGGCGGATTATAAGTGTGTTGTGGACCGCTAAGGGCGGATTATATAACATCGTAGACCGCTATGGGCGGATTATATGTGCATGTGTGGACCGCTATGGGCGGATTATATGATACCTTGTGGGCCGCTAGGGCGGAATCGAATCGGCACGGCGGCTAACCGTGAATCGAACCGGCATGGCGGTTAAACCCATGAATCGAACCGGCACGGCGGGATATCCGTGAATCGAACCGGCACGGCGGCTAACCGTGAATCGAACCGGCATGGCGGTTAAATCCATGAATCGAACCGGCACGGCGGGATATCTGTGAATCGAACCGGCACGCGCTAACCGTGAATCGAATGCACGCAGCGTGAATTGAATCACGGCGATATCCGTGAATCGAATTGTGTAAACTATGTGACAATGTGTAAGCTATGCAAGTGAGTGTTTGAATTGAATCGACCACGATCTTCGTGAATCGAATCGACGCACGGGATATCCGTGAATCGAATTGTGTAAGCGAAGTAAGAAAGTGTGAAACATATAAGTAAGCTAAGTAAGAATGTGCAAGACTTGTAAGTAAGATAAGTAAGGAATGTGTAAGATGTGTGAGTAAACCAAGTAAGAATGTATAAAACATATATGTAAGCAAAGTAAGAATATGTAAGACATGTGAGTAAGTCAGGTAAGAATATGTAAGACGTTTAAATGAATGTGATTCAAACTCAGTAAATCGAAAATAAGAAATATGCTTCTGATAAGAGATTAGTCAGTTTCAATTTTATTAAGAAAATGTCTTTGAAATCAGTTTCGGTTTTGATAAGAAAACATCTTTGAAATCAGTTTGCCTTTGAAATTGGTTTTGAATTTGGATAAGAAAATGCCTTTGAACTCAGTTTCAATTTTGATAAGAAATGCCTTTGAAATCAGTTTTAGCCTTGATAAGAAAATATTTTGATCTTGTCTTTGAATCTATGCATGTGATGAGATGTATATTGGCATTAGTTTTCTCCATTGAGCTTGGATGTTAGCTCACCCCGACTATACGTCACAGGTGTAGCTTTGAGGAGGGCCAGACTACATACTTGAAGAAAAAGGAGCTTCCGCATAAGGATTTGTACTCTGTTTTGGGATCATAGATTTAGTGCATTGTGGATCTTGGTAAGTTCGAGGTTGGTACTTCCATGCTATTATACATGCATGGTACACTACTGTTGGTGATGGTTAGTCATCACTGGCGTTTGTTTAGTTCAGTACATATTAGATATTAGAATTGGAGTTTTGTTCATGATAATTACATAACCTTGCTTTGATTTCCGTATGCATATGGATGTGCCTAGTGTTCTGTATCAGATTGTGATATACGATCTGACGGTCCGGATTTTCTCATTTGGTTTTGATGTAAAGTATAAAAAAAAAAAAAAAAAAAAAAAAAAAAATCTCCAAATTTTAGGTTGGGATAATCTGGGCTGTCACACAACTGATGAAAGAAGAGAAAGTTCAAAGAGAAAGCAAGGTATCTTTTCACTTTAAGTGAGAAAAATACATTGAATAGCCAGCTCATATTTCAACCAAGTACATTTTAAGCTTGTGTTAGTTAATTGCTTAGATGCAGTGGAAATGCAGTGAAGATCACAAATTGGTATCTATTGAGTTCAACTCTGTAAAGATTCCCAATAAAAGGGTCGCATTCAAAATGTGGACACCAAGTGCCAAAGAAGGATGCCTTCAATGGTTGTGTATATGTGCCGATGAGCCGTACTTTTTGTGCCTTCATATTAAGTTCTTAATAGGCATAAATAAATAAATGAAAAAAAAAGAAAGAGCCATGGAGAAAAATGAATAATATTTTTCGGAATGATTTAAATGAAGACATGTAAATTGAAAAAAAATATAAAAAAAATAACATTTCTGCAAGGCAATTTGTCGAACATGTAGAGACCATATACCCAACACTCCATGGTACATTAAAACAAAATATTATCAGCAAAACAAAAAATATGCTTAGCACCTCTAACAAAAATACTTATGAGATCGATGCAAAAAAGGATGTTTGCGAGAGCAAAGATGTCGACGTTGGAATTTTTTGCCCTGGGATACTCGTTGCTTCTCTCTCTAACCATCACCATATCACAAGCATCCAACCATCGTCTTCTTGCTCATCAGGGTTCTGAAGACTGATCGATATTGTTTTGGAAGGATCGTCACTAGGGATCGATGAGTTGCGCAAGAGAAATGTGAGAGAGATGATAGGGTTCGAGAGCCAAAAGTGATCGACGCGGATGAATTTTGAAGCTTGTAAAACCAATAAAAAAAAACTCTTTTATTTTGATGACCCAAACCCTAGCTCGACCCGACCCAACCCGATCAACCCAAATCATATACACACACTCTAACTTGTATATATCATGCACCTTAACCTTTCCTATTACAACTTGAAGCCCAAATTAAAACCCACTCTCGGCCTAGGCATTTTCTTCTTCTTCTTCACTCCGATAACGCCCACCATTACTGACAGATTAATTCAAAAAAATGAACAGTCACCCACCCGAGCCTATAAATAGAACCCTATTCCTCCTCTCTTTTCCACACCAAGTCATCTTCTCCAAGCTCTTGTCTTCAAGATTTTCTTCTTCCCTTCCTTTTTTAAGGTATGTTACTTTTAGTTATTTTTATTCTGATCATATAGTTAAATTTCTTATTTTGATAAATATGTTTTATTTTAAATTTTGGGTCTATATATTTTATACTTTATATTTTAATATTCTGAAATTGTTTGGGAAATAATGGTTTTAATTCTAGTTTCATATTCTAAAAATATGGTTTAGTATAATAACCCTACTTTTCGTGAACCGTGTAAGTCACGCGCGATGTGCACTATGCATAGATATTTGTGGTTCACAAGGGAATCACACTTACTATATACACTTTTAAGCGTATGTGATTTGTATATGAGCTATGTGGAGTTTATATAGCTACTGTGTGTGTGTTCAACACATAAGTTTTGCACATGATAAGAGATGGGGTCTCCCACACGTTTCACCTTTTTCATTTGCTTTGAGTTAGAGAGAGGGAGAGAAAGAAATAGAAGAGGGTTTTGAGAAAATAGGGCATTTCTTTTGATCCATAGGTTATATCTACCTTATGGATGTAGTGTGTAAGTGAAGAAGAAGGTGCGGGGATGATCTTGAAGAAGATCCTGTGGTTATGAGTTTGTGGTTGATCTTAAGAGGGTTTGGAGCAAGGGTTTTGAAACCCTTTTTAGTTGATGAAAAGAGGGATCAGATCTAGCGAAGATCAAACATAACTTAAGGTATGTATTTAATGTTTTATGTACTTTAAATGGTATATTATTGTTGGTTTAATGATGCATTAAATAGGGCTTTAAATGAGGTGAAGAACGAGTTCAAGAGAAACTCGATCTATAGGTATATCTGTTCCTCGCACGCGCAACTCTTATAGCTCCCTCGCGCGAGAAACAAATATATATGGAAAAGGTAAGTTCTGTGCTCGCTCGCGCAAGGCCTTAAGTCTAATCAGGCTTGCTCGCGTGAGGGCTCGAGTGTGCGACTCTTATAACTCGCTCGCGCTAGATAACAAATATATATTGATGTGAGGTTCTGTGTTTGCTTGCGCGAGGCCCTAAGGTATATAAAAGGATCACTCCTGTGAGCATCAGAACCCTCGATCGAGCTCGATCAAGCGGGAGGTGAGCTCGCTCATGTGAGGTCCAAGGCTCGCTCGCGCGAGGCATATTGTTTATGTGTATTTTTATTTTGAGGGGAACTCTTTGGAAAGGTGTTCATTTGACTCTTGTTAGCTTTCCTAACCATATGTTGATACTTCTAATGTAGGATTAGAGTAAGGTTGATGCGCGTAATCTCTCATGTGATTTTTGGTGCTAAGGAGTTAACCTTCACGTTGAGGTAGGGATTTTTACTGAACATATACTCTTGATTACGATCATGTACGTAGTGATGGCTAGATGCGTATTTTCAGATTTTGAATGAGCATGTGAAAAATTCAAGAACGTATCTACACTGGGTGTGTGTGTGTGTGTGAACATTAAATGAAGAATAAGAAGAAAAAGAATGTGACATACAAGAGATGTGAGTGAATGTGACATCCCAGGGATGTGAGTTAATGTGACGTCCCAGGGACGTGAGCTATTGGCATCTAAGTGAGGCATATGTGACATCCAAGAGATGTGAGTAAATGTGACATCCCAGGGACGTGAGTTATTGGCATCCAAGTGATGTGAGACATAATGTTAGTAGAGTTTGAGAAAACTTTTGATATATTATTTAGCACGTTTATACGGTGATAGCACATACGATTTGAGGTTTGGGCAATTCCTGGGCGACTCGGAGGCATACCCATGACTGACTCGACAGGATATCCGTGACCGGTATGGCGGGATATCCGTACAATTTTGTAAGATGATTACCACGAGGGTAATGAGTATGCCAAGTTGCCTCCATTTAAGGGACTTGTGCTTTGTTTCTATTAAAAATGTTTCTATTGAAAGACGATGGTGGGTATTCCATCGAGGCTCAATGTTATATTGCTCGGGAATAATTATTTAAGTTATTTGATTGATTTAAGTTTTGAGATATGTTTTTTTAAAGATAAGAGAACAAGATAAGATAAGATGAGTTGAGTAGTTTAAATGAAGAGAATGTAGTTCGTAATTGAGTTCTTAAATTGCTTTCAAATAGTTTTCAATACAGATTATGAGATGCATGCTTCATTTATGTCATAAAATATATGTGAGTGAGATAGTTTGATATGTTCAGTCTTTTTTCCTATTGAGCTATAATATAGCTCACCCTTTTGACTATACGTCGCAGGTTTTGAGCTTGCTGCTGCTGTTTCTGGATATGTGGATCTAGAGGATCTAGAGTACATTTGTGAAGACTCAGATGCACATGTCACAATATTGTCCGGTTCTAGGCTTAGGTCCCCGCCCCGGTTTTATTTTTGGTATGGGCTTAAGTCCCCATCCAAAACGCGTCATGACATGTAGCGTTCGCAATCACATATAGCCTAGGGACAAGACTTTTTCCTATCCGATGTGAGATTATTACAATCCTCCCACCTTATAAAAGAGCCGTCCTTGGCTCTGATACCATTCTGTGAAGACCCAGACTCACATGTCACAATATTGTTCGGTTCTGGGCTTAGGTCCCCGTCCCGATTTTATTTTTTGCATGGGCTTAAGTCCCCATCCAAAACGTGTCATGACATGTAGCGTCCGCAATCCCATATAGCCCAGGGTCAGGACATTTTCCTATTCGATGTGAGACTATTACAATAAGCCAAAATCCGGGTTGCCACAGTTGGTATTAAAGCCTTTTCTTTTAGTTTTTTGACAAGTCTATGAATTCGTCAGAGTATAGGGACCTTCTGCTAATGGAACTTTGGTTTCATGTGCAGAATGTCAATGTCTACTGGAAGAAGGGGCCAACCTAGAGGTGGTCAGAATAGAAATCTGAGGAGTGGGGATGAGATCCCTACTGGTTCAAATAGAGTACCTCTTGGAGAGAGATATTTCGAGAACAAGTAATCCGGATAATGCAGAGAGGGAAAATAGAGAACAAGGTCAGAGAGACCATGAGAGAGATGAAGATAGAGCTGAGAGAAACAGAATGATGCAGACCATGGAAGACATGGCAATATAATGGCTCAACAAGTTGCAGTCATTACAGCTCAGAGTCAGCAACATACACCACCCACACTTCCCGTTGTTCACAATGCACCATATCAAGTGGGATTTGTGGAGTTTAGAAAGCTACGACCTCCTAGTTTTTATGGTACTGAAGATCCATTGGAGGTGGAGCATTGGCTCAGTCAAACGGAGAAGTTATTATAGAGATTGCCTTGTACTGAAGCAGAAATGGTTAGTTGGGCCTCATGCCAACTAGAGAAGGATGCCAACCCTTGGTGGAAGGCAGTGTCATTGAGAAGAGAGCAAGACAATCCCCATGGAGTTTGGACATGGGCCGAATTTGTAGAAATCTTTAACAAGGAGTATTTCCCTAAGCAGCTGAGGAATCAAATGTCTGCCAAGTTCATGATGTTAGAGCAGGGAAACATTACCGTGAGGGAGTATGGTATTGAATTTATTCGATTATCATGATTTACTCCGAACTACGTGGCCACCGAACTCATGAAGGCCAACAAATTTGAGCACAGATTGAAGCCAATTCTACGGGATAAGATTGCGGCTTGGGAGTTAGAGACATACGCAGATGTCATGGGGAAAGCACTGGTGATTGAGAAATCATGGAATGAAATGTATAACAAATGAGATCAACAGAATAGGGGGAAGGTAGATCAGAGTAAAGTAGGGAACTACGAGCCGAGAAATAAAAAGCCGAGATTCGTAGCTCCCATTCAGAGACAGTTTGTGCAGACACAGCAGACGAGGCCACCGTAAATGAGTTACTCTACACCTCCTACTCTCACATCGGTGATAAGACCGATTCGATATGAGAATCCTACTACTACTAGAGGAGTATTAGTCACGCAGGGTTTCTCATGAACAACGTCTTCTACTCTGGTTGAGACTTGTGCCAAGTGTGACAAGTCTCATAATACGTCAGATTGTAGAGGGGATAGTAATGGATGTTTCAAGTGTGGCAAGATGGGCCACCTGATCCGAGAGTGCCCACAGTGGAGAAAGGAGAGAACAACTTCTGTGTCTATATCGAGACCTATTCAAGCAAAGAAGCTGATCATACAAGGAAGAGCCTATGCAGTGGCGGCTCAAGATGCACAAAATGTCAACGATGTCATCCAAGGTGAGATTTTCTTTTAAATTGAAGAATTATAAATTCTTAAAAATTTTTAGATAAAGAAGGTGCATCCATATAGAGAAACGTTTGACTAGGCTTGCATGATAGATTTTGTATGTATAAGAATATTTCAATATCTGTGCGTTATAGGTACGTTACTAATGTACGGTGGAGGTAGTGAATTCTGTTATGTTATAAGAGTATTGACAGACTCAGGGTCTACCCACTCCTTTATTACACCTCGATTTGCAAAGAAGATCAAGGTCATTCCAGAGACATTGGATTTTGTCTTGGCTGTATCTATTCCGACCAGAGAATCAATTGATACAGACTTAGTCTGTAAGTCAGTAATAGTAGCTATCAGAGATAGGAAAAGTCATGAGTTGACAGCGGATTTAGTTTTGTTGGACATACAAGGATTCGACGTGATCCTTAGCATGGATTGGTTGTCAGCTCATCGTGTGACGGTCGATTGTAGAAATAAAGTCGTTATCTTTAGACCGAACACGAGAAGATCATTCTGATTTTTGGGGATGAGTGAAGTTTGTGCCACTTGTGTCCACTGTGAGAGCTGAGCGCATGATCAAGAAAGGATGCAGTGGTTAGTTGGCGTTTTTGAAGGAAGACAAGGAAGGGAAGAATGTCATCTGAGAGATAGCGATCGCACGATAATTTGAAGTCGTATTTTCGGAAGAACTGCTAGGGTTACCTTCAGAAAGAGAAGTGGAGTTTGCTATAGACTTAGCATTAGGAACGAAGCCTGTTTCCAAAGCACCATACAGAATGGCTCCGACTGAGTTGAAGGAAGTGAAAGAGCAATTACATGAGCTCTTGGATAAGGGATTTGTAAGACCTAGTGTATCTCCTTGAGGAACACCGGTCTTGTTTATGAAGAAGAAGGGCGGGTCAATGAGATTGTTCATTGACTATCGTTAGTTAAACAAACTCACCATAAAGAACAGTTACCCTTTACCCAGGATCGATGATTTATTTGATCAGCTATAGGGAGTAAGGTATTTCTCCAAGATCGATCTGAGATCTGGATACCATCAGCTGAGGATCAAGGCAGAGGACATTCAGAAGATTACATTCAGAACGCGGTATAGACACTACGAGTTTTTAGTGATGCCGTTTGGATTGACAAATGCACCGGCGTCATTGATGGACTTGATGAACCGGGTGTTTAAATCATATCTCGACACTTGCGTTGTGGTGTTCATCGATGATAATCTGATATATTCAAAGTCCAAAAAGGAGCATGAAGAGCATTTGAGAATCTCCCTACAAACACTACATGAGCACCAAGTGAGTTTTGGTTAGAGAAAGTTAACTTTTTGGGACATGTTGTCCCAAAGGATGGTGTCACAGTAGATCTGACTAAGATCGAAGCAGTAGTACAATGGGAACAACCAAAGACAGAAATAGATATCCGTAGTTTCCTTGGTCTAGCTGATTATTATAGACGATTTGTAGAGGGGTTTTCTAAAATATCTGGACCGCTTACCAGACTCACAAGGAAAGATGTGAGGTTTGAGTGGACTGAAGCGTGTGAGAAGAGTTTTCAGGAACTCAAGAAGAGACTCACTTCAGCTCCAGTGCTAGTGATTCCTTCAGGCAGTAGAGGGTTCACAGTGTACAGTGCTGCTTCTCACAGTGGTTTAGGTTGTGTGCTCAATCAGAATAAGAAAGTGATTGCTTATAGGTCGAGACAGCTGAAGGATCACGAGAAGAATTGCACAACACATGACCTGGAACTAGTAGTGGTCATATTTTCGCTCAAGGTTTGGAGGTATTATTTATATGGTGAGACCTTTGAGATCTTCACCGACCACAAAAGCCTTAGATATTTTTTTACATAGAAGGAACTAAATATGAGGCAGTGTCGGTGTATGGAATTTCTAAAGTATTATGATTGCTCCATACAATATCACTCAGACAAGACAAACGTTGTAGCAGATGCCTTGAGTCGTAAGAGTTCGACTCAGTTAGCTAGCCTTATTATGGGGATGCGCACATAGAAATTGTTTGAAGACATTTCCTTGTATGATGCAGAGATTGAGGTGAGAGCTTTAGGTGCTTGCTTGCCCAACATCATAGTTTGACCAACGATCTTTGAGTATATTTAGGAACTACAGATGAAAGATCAGGATTTGGTCAAGTTTAGACAAGGTGTGATTGAGGGTACCAGGCAAGATTTCTCTATCAAGGAAGATGGGTCTTTACTATTCCGAGGACGCCTCTGTATTCCAGTTGATGCCGATCTGCGGCGAACTATATTAGATGAGACGAATAAATCTAAGTATGCTATTCACCCCGATAGCACAAAAATGTATCAAGACCTGAGGAGGAATTACTGGTGGAGAGTTTTGAAGCAGGATGTAGCCGAGTATGTGTCAAGGTGTTTAACATGTCAACAAGTTGAGATAGACCATAGACACCCTGCTATATTATTGCAACCTCTACCGATACTAGAATGGAAGTGGGAATCGATCTCCATGAATTTCATCGTGGATATATCAAGTATTTCGTGCATATGTTATGGGTACGACCTCGATGGCCGTATCGACGGCATGAGTTTCGGGTATCCGAAATTCGGGCTGTCACATTTAGATTCTGGTTGTATAAAGTAGCCAATTCTGTATTTTTAAATTCTAATTATGTACTGGTTTGGTTTTATATGGTAATACCGATTTTATATTGAAATTAGGGTTTTAATTTTTGCCTCATATTCTGAAATTACATTATAAATCCTAGTTTTAATTTTGGGTTATATTTGGATTTTAATATTCTGATATTGTATTTTAAACTCATATTTTATACTTTAAATATTCTGGTTTAGTTTCGACTTTTACATTTGATCTCTGTTTATATATATATATATATATATATAAGTTCTAGTTTTATATAATCTGAAATTATATTCTTGTTTTAGTTAAGTTTTATAATATGATTTTGGTATTTTATATTCTGGTTTTTTTATTTATAAATATTATTTTTTGTACTTTAAAGTCTTTTTATTTTTTGTTCATAAATTTGACATTGTATTCTAAATTCTGGTTTAGGTACTGGTTTTATTTAATTTCTAAACTTAATTCAAATCAGGAGTTTTAAGATTTTAATACTAGATTTTATAAATCAGAGTTCTAATTGAAACCAGGGTGATTTTTCTTAAAGATCAGTATAATAAATCAGGTTCTAGGATTGAAAAATTATTATGATAAAATCAAAATTTTTGTTTAATATTAAATCATATTTTTAGGAGTTTAAAACTAAACTATAAATTAGAGTTATTTTAAATTAAGAATTATAATAAATCAGATTTTAATTTATGTTTTTAAATTAAGTAATCGAATGCTTATAAGATACGGGTTAAAATAATTCAATAAAATCCAACATAAACTTGATGACCCTATCTTAGTTCGCTCTCCCTATCACATCTTCAACAACGTTCTTGTTTACCACTTTCCCTTGTGCATAGGTAACCATCCAAACTATAAGACTTCACGCCGCCATCACAAGACCCTTTAATCTAACGATTGAGGCAAGTGACCTATCCCATAGCATGTTTCACACACATACTTATTTAGATAATGATGCCTTTATTTTTGCATAGTACATGCTATAACATTGATAAGTAGATGTTGAATGATTCATAATAGTAATCTAGACTTGCCTTACTCAGTGACGATTATTTCAAATTGAATCATATTATTATTAGAAAAATAAATGTCATAATCATTGTTTACTCAGTTTAAATCACATAAGATATCATCTGTTATTTCAAAATGAAAATTTATAAAGCATTGAGATAAGTTTTTCAAAAGAAACTGATATGAAGAACTTCAGAAATGATGAATATCGTAAAGATGAATAAGATATGATTTTTATTAAGATCCCCATGGGGTCGCATGGTAGTATTGGATGAACGGATCCATTTGAGTACTTCCGTAATACGAAGTAAACCCGTCAAATCGGATCGACACGGTTGACAATGAGATTGATGAAAATATGGAACCCTCCTTTGTGACTGGTATTGATGATGAATGATGAATAATGAATAATGATATGAATGCAAATGCACTTGGATCGGTGCTATTATTTAATAATTGTACAATATACATGGTACAATTGTAAAGTAAGTTATTTCTGTTCTTCTTTATATTGAAGTATTAGATGGTATAGTTGATGATATTTTTATTTGATATGAAGTGTTCAATTTGAAACTGATAAAATTTATGCAAGAATTATACTATTTATTGGGGGTTACTTGTTGAGTTTTATCTCACCCTGTTGCTATTTCAGAGACTGGATCTCGTGGCTCAGAAGCTGCATTTCAGGAGGAGACACTAGAAGACTTATTGGTTTAGCCTTGGTTAGGAGTTGTGTAACATTGTAATTGGAATTAAATGTAACTTTGAATTTTATTAATGAGAATGGACCGTTGTGTTTCCTTAAATTTAAAATTTGATTATTGAATATGTTCATGTGCCGAAATGGATCATATATCAGATTTCAGGGCGCGACAAATTTGGTATCAAAGCTCAAGTTTAGCGAATCCTTTGGTGACCTTAGGTTGTGTAGGTTAGAAATAAATAGAATATTACCTAGACCTTAGGTTGTGGATCCATTAGTTAGAAATATATAGAATATTACATATAGGGATTAATTTGCATATTTCCCTGGTTACCAGGAAATGGTGAGAATGCGTCACATTGCTAGAAAATGTTGCGTTAGACGTCCACGTATGCCGCCTCAAGAATGGAATGAGTCTAGTATGAACACAAGGCATGTTAGTTATCCATCTTCGTCTGAGTCTTCTAACGAACCTTACTATACACCAGAACCCGTAGAAGTGATTGAAATCTTTAACGATGAAGATGTCGAAGTAGCACCTATTTATACACCGTCTGAGTACATCATATTATTTGATGACGATGATGTTGAGGACGGGTTGGAACCAATGGAAGCGGAAGCATCCGATTACGATCCGGAAGAAGCATCTGATTACAAGCCGGAGGAAATACCTGCCTCTTTTGAGAACGAAGAACAAAAAATAGATGCTTCTTTGGATTACGAACCTGAGGAATTAGAGAATTATAACCCAGTCAAAGCTGAGATAATAGCTATCTAAGATGATGATAGAATAGTAATATTTAGAATAAATTAAGTCGGTGTTTAAGTTGTAATTTATTTTTTTAATAATTTATGTTATATGTAACTGCTTTTAAATAAATAAATTGGGTAAAAATTTTATGACATATTTTTACTTGTGCTTTCAATTAGTATTTACTGTGTCAATTTATTATTATTAGATGGCTGAAGAGAATATTCTTATATTTGCCACTATCTCGACTAATGTTGAGAAGGTATTGGAGGGACTGCATACAATTCTTACAACCATGGTCCAGAAAGGAACAAATTCCACATCCTCTAACTCCATGACCACGACACTAGAGCGGGACTCGAAAGACTGAAGAAGATGAACCCTCCGATCTTTAGGGGATCGACCAACCCGTTAGAAGCCGAGCAATGGATCGAAGATATTAAAAATATCTTTCTGGCGATGAAATGTACTGAAGAAATGAAGGCTACCTACGTTGTTTTCTTGCTGGCTGGGAAAGCCAAGCGATGGTGGAAGATGATGCTGAGATATCAGGTGGAGAATGGCGAGGTGATAGTGTGGGAGAAGTTTACCAAGCTATTTTTTTAGAAGTACTTTCCGAAGCACATTCAACAAAAGAAGGAAAGTAAGTTCCTTACGCTTGAGTAAGGAAATCTGAGTGTCAATGATTATGAAGCCAAGTTCGTTAACTTAGAAATATTTTATCGACACCCTCTATCAACTGCAGAGCGAGCAGAAAAGTTTGACAGGAGTTTTAGGCGTAATATCCGTATGCGTACTTCCATGTCCTTTTAAGAAGATTATGCTTTGTCAGTTCGACGAGCCCTGAAGGCAAAAGAAGATTGCCAGGAACTTCGCGAGTTCCACGTGAAGAAGAGAGAGTTGTCAGGTAATAATAGTAATGCAACCGATACACCAAACAATAACTTCAAACGACCACGATTTGAAGGATCTCAAGTCGTCACTCTTCCTAGTCCCTCATGCACAATCTATGGAAGGCAGCATGGTACCACACCCTGCAGAACAATGAATACAACTTGCTTCAACTGTGGAGAGTCTGGGCATGTGTCTCGAGCATGTCCAAAATCAAAGAAGACTTACAATAGCTGCAGAAAAGTGGGATATATATAAAAATATTGTGGGGTGACAAGAAACGCTCAACCAATTCGACAGTAGTACCTGCAACAGCAGCAATACTCTCAGCAGCAGTAGTACTCGCAGTAGCAATAGTACGTACAACAACAACAACGACAATTGGTACAGTACCAACCGCGCCAAGGAAATCAATAGTTCACTCAGCAGCGATCCACTCCGCCGCAGTGTCAAAATGTTCAAGAACTAGTGTTCCCCTTAACTCATCAAGAGGCAGAAACCTCAGAGAATGTTATTCAAGGTACCTTACCCATTTTAGAGAAAGCTGCTAAAGTTTTGATTGATTCTGATTCAAGTCATTCTTTTACTTCACCAACATTTGCTAAATACTTGAAACCTGTGCCACAACATCTAAAATTTTCACTCTCAGTATCCACACCGCTTGGTGAATCTTTAGTTACCAACATAATATATAGGGAGTGTATAGTTAACTTAGAGGGTAGAAACCTATCAGTCGACTTAATTTTGCTTGATATGTCCAACTTTGATGTTATCTTGGGTATGGATTGGCTTTCTGCTTACCATGCTAGTATCGATTTCTTTAGAAAATAAGTCAGTTTTTGTATTAAGGGTCAAACGAGATTCTCCTTCCAAGGGAAAGTTATGAATTTCAAATTTGCTGCCATTTCTGCCATCAAGGCAAGAAGACTACTTAATAAAGGTTGTCAGGGTTTTCTAGCCAATGTTATGAGTGAAGAAATGAAGAAAGAATCCAAAATTTCTAATATTCCCGTTGTTTATGAGTTTCCCGATGTCTTTTCGGATGATTTTCCGGGGTTACCTCCCTCTCGCGAGATTGACTTCGCCATCGATTTACTACCAGAAATAGCTCCAATCTCAATGGCTCCATATCGCATGGCACTAACAGAATTACAATAATTAAAGAAACAATTAGAAGAATTATTAGAGAAAGGTTTTATCCAATCAAGTGTTTCACCTTGGGGCGCTCCTATTCTGTTCGTGAAAGAGAAAGATAGGACTATGCGGATGTGCAATGATTTCCGTCAGTTAAATCAAGTAACTGTGAATAATAAATATCCTCTCCCTCGTGTTGACGTTCTTTTTGATCAACTACAAGGCACTTCAGTCTTTTCGAAGATGAGATCGGGTTATCACCAATTGAGAATCAACGATAAAGACATCACAAAATCTTCTTTTCAGACGCATTATGGACATTACGAGTTTTTAGTAATGTCTTTTTTCTGACAAATGCCCCGACTGCATTCATGGATTTGATGAATAGAGTTTTCAGACCTTTCTTTGATAAATTCATCATTGTATTTATCGACGATAGACTGGTCTACTCACAGAATCATGAGGAGCACGGGGAGCACCTGAAGAATGTTCTGGAGATGCTGCGAGAGCATAACCTTTATGGAAAGCTGAGTAAATGCAATTTCTGGTTAGATAAAGTCTCATTCTTAGGTCACATAATTTCTGTCAATCCAACCAAGATTAAAGCCGTAGTAAATTGGGAAAAGTCGTAGAATGTAACAGAAATCAGAAATTTCTTAGTCCTGGTAGGGTATTACCGACGATTTGTGAAGAATTTTTCCAAGATCGCACTTTCAATGACTAAGCTCACTCGAAAAGGTGCCAGGTTCATTTGGATGGACGAGTGTGAACAAAGTTTTCAAGAGTTGAAGAAATGGTTGACATCAGCACGTATTTTGGCAATTCCATCAGGCAGCGAAGGATTTCAAGTATGTAGAGACGCATCAAGACAAGGTTTAGGCTATGTACTTATGTAACACAAGAAGGTCATCGCGTACGCATCACGACAGCTGAAGCCTCATGAACAAAACTACCCAGTTCACAACCTGGAGCTTGCAGTGATTATCTTTTTCTTAAAGATGTGGAGGCATTACATGTATGGAGAGAAGTTCGAAATCTTCACCGATCACAAGAGTTTAAAATTTTTATACCTCTTTACACAAAAGGAATTGAACATGTGCCAACGACGATGGATGAAGTTTCTAAAAGATTATGATTGTATTATTCAATATCATCCTAACAAGGTGAACATAGGAGCCGATGCGTTGAGTTGAAAATCCTTGGGGACGCTCACCACACTCATGGTCAATAAGTGGAGACTACACAAAGATTTTGGGAATCTGGGAGCAACCATTCGAGAGGAAGGATCGAAGTTCTTATGTGCTAATCTAAGCATTCAATCAACCATCGTAGAGAAGATCAAAGAAAATTAAGCAATCAACCCTCAAATGATAGAGCTAATGGACGATGTGCAAAACAAAGAAAAGACAAAATTCATAATATCTCCCGATGGTTCATTGCGATATCAAGATCGGTTATGTGTTCCAAATAGTCTAGAGTTAAAGAAAGAACTATTGGATGAAGTTCACAAGTCTCGATATATGGTACATCCGAGAAGTATAAAGATGTACCAGGACTTAAAACGATACTTCTGGTGGAACAACATGAAGAGTGAAATTGTTGAGTATATCTCAAGATGTTTATCATGTCAACAAATCAAAGCCAAAAATATGAAACCAGCAGGGTTGTTATAACCTTTTCCAATACCGGAGTGAAAATTGGAGCGGATCAATATGGACTATGTCACTGGACTGCCAAGAACAAAGAGCGGTCACGATTCGATTTGGGTGATAGTGGACGGACTTACCAAAAGCGCACACTTCTTGTCGGCTAAGATTACCTAAACGGTGGAAAGTCTCACGAAGGTATATATTAGGGAGATTGTCTGATTGCACGAGGTACCAGTGAAGATCGTGTTAGACCGGGATCCAAAGCTTACGTCAGGACTTTGGAGGAAGTTATAAGAAAAGTTAGGCACCAAGCTACATGGAGCCGTAGCTACAACCTCCTCAAGAAGACCCTACTAGCAGCAGTAGCACCACCACCACCCCCACCACAACAGCAGGATCCACCCGTTGGGGAGCACCACCAGTGGGGGCGCCCCACCAGTCATTCTACTAGCTGAGGGAGCCCCGTCTCACCCCTCAGTAGCAGCAGCCCATCGTGCCACCTCCCACCACATTAGCTATGCCACCCTCATGATCAGTCGCAGTGACACCTACTTCATACTACCGCCGCCGAGCAGCTCACTACGGCCCTACCATTGAGGACGTGTTGGCCCGCATGGAGGCCAACAATGAGCGGATGAACCGGCGGATGGATTTTCTGATGTACCACACTCTACGGTACATCTATCCGCTGGACTACTAGCAGCGCCTCGCGCAGGAGGAGGCGTGGACAGTAGGTCAGACCGCCTTCCATACCGGTCCAGTTTTCCACGTGGATACCTCTACAGCCGATGGTTCTTGCTCGACACCCCTGCAGCCAGCTGAGATGGGTCACCCACAGCCTACGGAGACGACCCAGCCGCCGCTAGTCCAGACAGAGCCTGCTCCTGCACCAGATCAGCCGGGAGAGGGGACGACATGAGCTACAGCTGATGTTTAGATCCGCTATCTTTTGTATGCACATTTTGTGAACTTACATATGTAACAAACCAAATTATAAATTTTGAGTAAATGAATAGAGCAAAATTTTTATCAACTTTTTCCACTAGTGTAAATCTTTTGTACAGTATGTGTATATGAGTTGTTAGGATAATGCATGGGTGACTTACTCGACCACCTCACTTATGTGTGGGGGGGGGGTTACCCCATACGAAGCACCTTGGGTTATTTTCGGGGACGAAAATTCCCAAGGTGGGGAGGATGTAATATCCCGAAAATTTGCATTGAACAGTAACCTCAGGATCCGTGCCCGACTGGTCATAGGTTTGACCAAGTGGGAGTCCACTATTTGACTCGAGAGTGATGAACGGATATGATGTGAATATGATGTAAGTACGAGTGTAATGTAAATCTGGAGTCACATACACCTATCTTGGGTGTATGTGCTCAATACAATGATAATGGGTATATAAGGGTTTAAAGAATCCTAAATTCATTGTTTTGGGTTGTTGAAGAGAATTAAGAAGAGAGAGAGAGAGAGAGAGAGAGAGAGAGAAGTAAAGTGGGTTATTGAGAAAGGAGTGAATGCAAGCTAAGAAGGGATTCGAGTATTTAAGGCCGGATTCAACGCAAAGGATTCCTTAGAGCCAAAGCTGGAACCCTAGCCATTCCAACCTTGAGATCCAATCAAATTGAGATTTGATTGAGGTAAATTCTATTAGCATTAAATGCATAGATCATAGAGGTTTAATTGCAGTTAAAAATACTTAAAATCATTACGATAAAGGTTTAGAAAAAGAAGGAAAGTTTGTTGAGAAGGATTTGCAAGAACAATCCGAAAGGGGGCTGAGTTTGGCCAAATCGATTAATCTATTTGGGAAATCGATTAATCGATTTGGTCTGGGAAGTTGAAAGGTCCAAGGACCCCGAAATCGATTAATCGAACTGACTTTTGATTAATCGATTTTGAATTTCGATTAATCGATTTGGTATCGATTAATCGACTGAGATGCTCCTGTGGCTAGAGAAATGAGACTTGGTGAAATCGACTAATCGATTTGGGATTTCGATTTAATCGATTTTAGATTTCGATTAATCGATTTGGGATCGATTAATCAATTTTGGGATCTCGATTACTCGAATTGAGAATCAATGTGTAAGTTGAGACTTTCGATTAATCGATTTGAGATCGATTAATCGATTGAAGATTTCGATTAATCGATTTTGGGAATCGATTAATCGATTTTGAATTTTGATTAATCGATTTTGGAAATCGATTAATCGAATCAGGTTCGATTAATCGAATCAGGTTCGATTAATCGAATTTGGAGATCGATTAATCGACTGAGACTATTTTAGTTGACTTTTTAGTTTGACTTTGAGATTCAGGGAGGGTCTTGGACCTTCTTTGTTACATCTTTAGTGATGAGTTACATGTGTTATGTTGTACCATAGGTGGTACATGTGAGCATGAGCACAAGGAGCCGCTTGGGACTTTGATGCTTGAAATTTCAAAGACTTGAGGTAGGGAACACCTTGAACTTGTACTTTAATTTGTAAGAGCATGTATGTAGTGATATGTAATTTCAATCGGAAATTGTTTTAGTTAAGTAAAGTTTTGTGAAAAGGGTGTGTGTGTGACACCAACAGTGTAACTAAGAATAAGACATCCCCAGGGGATGAGAAAGTAACAAGATAGCAAAACGATAAGAGTAATTGGATACATCCCAGGGATGTAGACAAGATTGAGTAACATTCGATAAGGCCTAACTGATATAAGATAGCACACTTACACGGTGAACAACTATATGTAAAGCACCCATTATTTTTATTATTTAAGGTTTGACCAAGATACCCCACCGACGTGGCGGGATACTGTTAAGACTTAAAAAGTACCACTTTTCACCCCTTAACTTAACCTTTGATTAGACCCTTAGCCATCTAATAAGTTCTTGTTAAGTATTTTATGTAGGTAATAATCAGCAGTGAAATAAGGCCAAGAATCCTGCTAAGGAGCTTATTTTGGCTCCAGAAGTCCCTCAGAAGGATGGACTCTGAATCCAGACCTGAAATGAAACTCGCGTAGCTCTCGCGAAGCTCAAGAGTAGAAGACTTCTCTCAACCTCATGCAGTTAAACCGAATGGAGAGAGAGCTTCAGAAAACTCTTCACGCAGCTGTCTCGCAGTAGCCACGGGATGTAAATATCAGAAGAGAACTCCTCACGCAGTTCTCCCGCTATTCAAGAAGAAAGCATCCTCGCGAAGATAGAGCCATCCTCGCGAAGCTCAATTACGACATGGAACCTCACACAGTTCAAAACTGACAAAAGCCTCGCGAGGAAACTCGCGAAGTCTATTGAAGAGAAGTGCTCGCATAGTTCTCGCGCTATTCAAATCCATCCTCACAAAGATCAACCCAACGAATGCGCAGCTACCTCGTGACTGCTTGAACTCCAACTCCGCGACATCTGAGGCTTTGATGTCTACTCAACCACGCGAAGCCCAATCCAGCGAGAGCGCAATTCTCTACCGCGCGACTGCCTGAAGAGCAAACCAAGGCAACCTCACGATGGTTGAAGCTTTAATGTCAAATCATCCTCGCGAAGAGCAAGAGCTACCATGCGACAAGTCTGGGAAATAATAGCTACCTAGCGAAGCTCTAAACTTCAACTTCCATCTCTTCAGCAGAGGACCTTCTGAGAATTTTTAGTGATTAGGGCATGCACTCCCACGCTTAAATCTCCATGCACATGCCTCGAGGCATCCAAGGATCACTATTAGGCCATGTGGCATCGTTAAAATTAGGGTTTCCTAACCCTAATGCACCGCCACACCACTGCTATATAAACCCATACTTAGCTTAGGTTTAGAAATCTTGGAACATATCTGGGAACACATCTCATCTCTTGGAGATTTGATCTGAGATCGTTTTTCTTTTCTTTTGTAGCTGTAAGTAATTTTCTTTTTCTTTTTCCTTCTCTCCATAGTCCAGCACTTGCTGGCTATGTCTTTGTATGCATTTTGAACTAGTTTAATGGAAGTTTTGTAATAGGATTTTTACATTATGGGATTTGTGTTTGAATGTGATCTGCTCTATGCAAGGCTGATGCCTTGTGATCGCCATTGCTTTAGCTGTGATTCAAAGCAATAGAGGACAGATTCTAAGGGCCACTCAGATCCAAGTGACCTGTGTGTCTGGGCTATCATGGTCCTATACAGCCTTAGCCCCACCACAGGACCCACTAGATCTGAAATCTCCATGCGAGCTTGTACTGGTAGCCTTATGACCATGGTGGTGGCAACGATATTCTTGTTTTATCTTGGGCTCCGTGAGGAGGATAGCCTCTGGGATAGTCTGTGACCATTCAAGTGGACAGGTTATAGCCTTAGGGTGATTCTAATCCACCGATCCAAGATGGATCCTTCTTCTCTGCACCTGAGCTTGTATTAGCCTGGTGGGAGATTGTACAGATGCAGACTCCCCTATATTTGTATAGATTCGCTATTAGATGTTAGATCTGATCTGGTTATAGAGATTGTAGGCTTGTGACTGGACCATTGTAGCCTCACTCAAGCAATGGACAGCTAGATCGAAGGTTGTACTCAATCTCTTGCTGGTTCTATGTGTCTGGGCTATCATGGTCTCATACAGCCTTAGCCCCACACATAGAGCTTTAGAGGTTGAGGTTCCCTATGGATTCTTGAGCTGGTAGCCTGGATGAAATAGTGCCTACAATGATTAACTTATTTTGACCCATCTCTGGATTGTGGTTCCCCTATAGGATAGTCTGTGACCATTTAAGTGGACAGGTTATAACCTTAAGGGATCGGATCATGACACAGGGATGAGTTGGATTCTTTCTCCTCTTTGGTGATAATGTAGCCATTGGACAGGATTTCTAGAACATCAGATCTGAATCTGAGTTACAAAACTCCTATGATCTAGGCTCAATAACATACTTCTCACCCTTTTATATTTATTTTCCACACTCCATTCATCCTCTCAACCCTTTTTGTAGTTTAGACATTAAGCTACCTTAGGATTTGTAAACTAAGTGACCTTAAACTCCCTTCCCTTAAGGACTGCCAGATCTGGAGGGACTACTAGAGATGGCTCCCTTGGAGCTGTAGATCATCTTTCCCTGTGGGACAAACTCTTACTTATCAAAACTTGCCACAATGGACCCTGTATCTTGCAGGTCTAGGACTTCTCAGTTTTACTGATTTCATCCCCTGTTTTATTTTGATTTTTAATTTCTTTTACCACAAATAAATAAAGAAAGCACAGCTAGGGTCGCAACAAGTTTTTGGCGCCGTTGCCGGGGAAAGTTGATCTGTTAGTAGACCCTAAGTTTTTATAGTTTTATTATTCTTTGGTAGTTAAGAATAATTGATACTGCTGATGTATTTGTGAATTTTTCTTTTGCAGATCTAGACAGCAGTAGTGAAGGACAGTTGGACTACAATTGGAGCTTAGCTACCTCTGTTTGCAAACTCTCTAACTTTTAAAACTCTGTCTATCTTTCTTGAAAATTCTCTTGCAGTATCTAGGATAGTTGTAAATGTATTTTTTGAATAGCTGTAAATTAGTTAGATAAATTTGTTAATTGTAGAGTTATTCATTTACAATGTGCCTGCAAGTAGCTCTCCTTGCTGTTGGTGTGCTTGTATGCTAGGGAGGAGATCTCTCAGCCCTACTTTAGAGCCTCTTAACCCTGAGTTAGAAAGGGGAAGGAGACTTAGAAGAGACAGGCACACCACAGGAGAGCCCCCAAGTGAATCTGTGACAACAAATATGGGTGAAGAACAACTCAGAACTCTAAAGGAGTTGAATGCTTCGGATGACTGTAACTCCCCTTTTAGCATTCAATTCCCTGATGTTCAGGGGAATTATGAAATAAAAACTTCAATCATCCAGATGCTGCCCTCTTTCCATGGGCTTAGCAAGGAGGACCCTTACAAGCACATTGACCAGTTCTTGGCCTTGTGCACCACTTTTAATATCACTGGTTTGGGACCTGATGCTACTAGGCTCAAACTCTTTCCCTTCTCTCTGAAGGATAGGGCCAGTACCTGGTTGACCACTCTTCCCAACAATAGCATTGCTTCATGGAAAGACCTGCAGACCAAGTTCCTGACCAAGTTCTTCCCTGAGACCAAAACTAGCTAGTTGAGGAAGGCAATTCCTGCTTTTGCCCAAGCCCCAACTGAGGATAATCAAGCCTGGGATAGGTTTAAGGAAATGCTCAAACAATGCCCCCACCACAAGATCCCAGACTGGCAGCTTGTTCAAAGCTTCTACAATGGGATTGATGAAAAAAGTAGAGATATGGTTGATGCCTCTTGTGGTGGCACTTACATGCACAAGACTGCTGATGAAGCATGGGAATTGTTTAAGGTGATTAGTGAAAATGCTTTTCAAAAGCTATCCTTGGAAAGAACTAGTCAGGAGTCTGAGTCAAAAGTGGGGCCTGCTGCATTGACAAGAGGAAAAGTTTGTGAGGTGTCTGGGAGCAATGACCTGCAACTGCAGATGGCAAACCTCTCTATAAAGTTTGATAAATTATTGACTGTGATGCAACTTAGAAGGGCTGCTCAAGTGGTGGAGGCATGTCTGATATGCCAGTCCCCATAGCACACAGTGGAGGAATGTCCATCTGCAGGGCAATATCCTGAAATGGTATTAGAACTTGCTGCTGCTGCGCAATCTTTTGGCCAGCAACAATCTGGAGGCTACAACAGACAGCCATATGGATACCAACACCAAAATGCTGGTTACCAATGGAGAGACCACCCAAATCTGAGGTGGAGGCAAGACAATTATATGCAGGCCCAGCAGATGTTGGCTTTACCTCAAAGGCCACAGCAGCAGTTCAATCAAGGGAATGCCCCTAGGTCTAACTTTCAGCACCATCAGCAACAAAATCAGTTGGTCGTACCCCACTCTAAGCTAAGAAATGCTTCCTTCGAGGACCGGGTCTTGACTTCATTGCAAAACCTGGGATCCTTGGCTCAGACTGTGGACTCTCATGGTCAGAGCCTCCAGAAAATGGAAGAACAGATAAGCCAAATTTCAAATGCCTTGGCTAGGAGAGATGAAGGGAGGTTGCCCTGCCAGCCAGTTGCTAACCCCAAGGATCAGTTTTTAATCGAAGAAGCTTCCTCAAGTTTTGAGGGAACCAATGCTGTTACTACCCTAAGGTCTGGTAGGCTGATAGACTATCAAGTGGGTAACAGACCAGCAGAGGTCATTTCCACAGATGATGCAAATGATCATGATAGAGTTGTTGTTGGAACACAAAGCCAAGAATTGCCTGCCACCCTACAGCAGGAGAAAATAAAGAGGCTGCAGTTGAGCCTCAGCAGGAGGAAAAACATGAAAAAAGAAAAAAACAGAAGTGTAGTCACGGGCTAGCAGTTGAGGGACCAGCAGTACCTCAGCTGCCATTTCCTCAAGCTTTGGATGGTCCTGTCCCTTTTGATAAAGGGAATGCCCAGATGGAGGAAATGATGGAGACCTTCAGGCAGGTGAAATTCAATTTGCCCCTGCTTGAGGCAATTAAACAGGTCCCAGCCTATGCAAAGTTCCTGAAAGACCTCTGCACCCAAAAGAGAAAAGCTAGAAGCCATGTGTCCAAAAAGGTCTTTGCAACTGATACAGTGAATTCTGTATTTAACATATCAATGCCTGAGAAGTTGCAAGATCCAGGGATACCCACTATTCCCTGCGTAATTGGAGACCATACAATTGGAAAAGCCCTTTTAGACCTTGGAGCCAGTGTTAATCTGTTGCCATACAGTGTATATCTGCATCTAGGTTTGGGGGAGCGGAAAGCTACCCCCATTGTGCTAATGATGGCTGATAGGTCTAAGAGGAGACCTCTGGGAATGGTTGAGGATGTCTTAGTGGGGGTGGATAAGTTTTTCTACCCTGCTGACTTCTTAGTTTTGGACATGGGCTGCAGCAATAGCCCAAATCCCATACCTGTTATATTGGGCAGGCCTTTCTTGGCCACTGCCAATGCATGTATTCAATGCAGGTCTAGAGTAATGGAGGTAACTTTCAAATATATGAAAGTTGAGCTGAATGTGTACAACAGTGCAAAGTACCCTCAGATGGACAATGAGGAGAGCTTTGCAGTGGATGTACTAGAGGAAATTGTAGAAGAAGAATTACCCACTCTGCTGGAGTGGGGCAACATTATCAGGAATTTAGTTAAAATTTGGGACATAGTGGAGGAAGAGAGCCCAGATGTGATACCAAAAGACATGTCCACATTGAAGTCTTCTGTGGGCTCAGTGCAGCATTCCAGTTGGAAACCTACATTGCTGTCTCTTCCTCCAACCTCCAATGCCCCAAGTTTGCCATCCACCCAACAAGCCCCTGATCTGAAACTCAAGAAGCTCCCAGAAACATTAAAATATGCCTTCCTTGAGAAAGGAGATAAGCTTCCTGTAATCATCTCTTCCTCTCATACCAATGAGCAGGAAGAGGAGTTACTAACAGTTTTGAGGAAGCACAAAAAGGCAATTGGTTGGACCATTGCAGATCTAGGACGAATAGATGCATCAATCTGCATGCACAGGATCCATCTTGAGGAGGAATCACTACCCTCCAGGGAGATGCAGAGGAAGTTAAATCCTCACATGCAGGAAGTAGTCCTCAGGGAGATCATTAAATTGCTGGATGCAGGGGTGATTTACCCCATCTCTGATTCTAACTGGGTGGCACCTATCCAAGTAGTGCCTAAAAAATCTGGCATAACAGTGATTAAAACTGAAACTGGAGAGTTGAGACCAGCCAGGGAGACCGCTGGCTGGAGAGTGTGCATTGATTATAGGAAGCTCAACTCTAAGACCAAAAAGGACCACTTCCCTCTCCCCTTCATTGATCAAATTTTGGATAAGTTGGCTGGAAAAGCTTTTTACTGTTTTCTTGACGGATACTCAGGGTACAACCAAATCCCTGTGCATCCTCAAGACCAAGAGAAAACCACCTTTACCTGTCCTTTTGGCACCTTTGCTTACAGAAGGATGCCTTTTGGGCTTTGTAATGCACTAGCCACTTTTCAGAGGTGTATGTATGCCATATTCTCTGATATGATTGACAAGTTTTTGGAGATTATTATGGATGATTTTTCTGTCTATGGGGACAGTTTTGGCCAGTGTCTACAACACCTCAGCCTAGTTTTGCAAAGATGTGAGGAGACCAATCTGGTCTTAAGCTGAGAAAAGAGCCACTTCATGGTAACACAAGTCATTGTGTTGGGCCATGTAGTCTCTAAAGAAGGGGTTGAGGTAGACAAGGCCAAAGTTGACCTCATTGCCAATTTGCCCCCTCCAAAAATAGTCAAACAAATCAGATCTTTCCTTGGGCATGCAGGATTTTACAGGAGGTTCATTAAGGACTTCAGTAAAATTGCTATGCCATTGTGCCACCTGCTCTGCCAGGATGTGCCCTTTGACTTTTCTGCTGAATGTCTTAAGGCTTTTGAAACATTGAAAATATGCCTCGCCTCTGTCCCTGTACTCCAAACACCAGACTATACCCTGCCTTTTGAGCTGATGTGTGATGCATCAGACTTGGCAATAGGTGCTGTTTTAGGCCAAAGAAAGGATAAGCTGCCTGTGGTCATTGCTTATGTCAGCAAATCACTTGCTGAAGCTCAGCTGAACTATACCACAACTGAGAAAGAGCTTCTGGCAGTGGTTTATGCTGTTGAAAAATTTAGAGCCTATCTACTAGGATCTAAAACTATAATCTTCATTGACCATTCAGCATTGAAGTACCTATTGTCCAAGAAAGATGCTAAGCCTAGGCTGATTAGATGGATACTCCTGCTGCAGGAGTTTGACATCGAAATCAAGGACAAAAAGGGTGTGGAGAATGTGGTGGCTGACCACTTGTCCAGAATTGTCTTGGAGAAATGCCTTGATGGTCCTACAAATGATGCCTTCCTGGATGAGCAATTATTTGCCATCCAATCCTTGGTCCCTTGGTTTGCACACATTGTAAATTATTTAGTTATAGGAAAGATTCCTGCCCATTGGACCAAAATGGACAAAGACCTATTTTTCTCAAAGGTCAAATATTTTTTCTGGGAGGAACCTTGCCTATACAAGTACTGTGCAGACCAAATCATCCGCAGATGTGCTCCCGAAAGTGATGTCCCCAGTATTCTGGTCATGTGCCATGAAAATGCCTGTGGAGGCCACTTTAGTGGGAGAAAAACAGCTGACAAGGTCCTGCAGTGTGGGTTTTACTGGCCTTCTTTATTCAAAGATACATATACACACTGCAAGGCATGTGCGAGATGTTAAAAATTAGGAGGGCTCTCCAAAAGAAATTCAATGCCTTTGCAACCCATCCTTGTTGTAGAACTATTTGATGTCTGAGGTATAGACTTCATGGGCCCCTTTCCTCCTTCTAATGGTTATCAGTTCATCTTAGTGGCAGTGGACTATGTTTTTAAATGGGTAGAAGCCATTGCCACAAGAACCAATGACAACTAGGTGGTCCTCAAATTTATAAGGCAGCACATTTTCTCCAGATTTGGAACCCCTAGAGCTATTATCAGTGATGGGGGTAGCCATTTCTGCAACAGAAATTTCGAGAGCTTGCTCAAGAAATATTCTGTGACCCATAGGATTACTACTCCCTACCACCCACAGACAAGTGGGCAAGTTGAAATTTCCAATAGGGAGATCAAACACATCCTTGAGAAAACAGTAAGGACTGACAGGAGAGATTGGGTCGATAAACTGAATGATGTACTGTGGGCTTATAGGACTGCCTATAAGACACCCATTGGAATGTCCCCATTCAAACTGGTCTATGGCAAGGCTTGCCATCTCCCAGTAGAGTTAGAACACAAGGCCTATTGGGCCATTAAGAATTTAAATATGAACCTAACTTTTGCTGGTCATCACAGGTCATTGCAGCTGTCTGAATTGGATGAGCTGAGGATGGATGCTTACACCAATGCCAGGATCTACAAGGAACGGTCCAAATCTTTCTTTGACAAGGGCTTGCTGAGAAAAAGCCTCATATCTGGTGGTAAGGTTTGGTTATTCAACTCCAAACTAAAATTCTTTCCTGGTAAATTAAAATCCAGATGGGAAGGTCCCTATGTTGTATTAAATATTTCCCCATCTGGTGCTGTGAAAGTCAAGGATCCCAAATCCGGGAGGACCTTCAAAGTGAATGGTCAGAGGCTTAAGCCTTGTATCAAAAAACCTGCTGACCCTATGAACACTATTCATTTTCATGGACCCCTACATCTACCTGACCCACAGTTGTGTCCATGTTGTACTATACTACTTTTGTTTCTTCAATAATTTTTAGGAAATTGTAGTGTTTATGTGGAGTCTGAATATGTTGAGCTTGATAGAGTTTATGTGGGATTGGTATGATTTCTTCTTCTTCTTCTGCGAATTGCTGATTTTCGAATTGAATGCATATTGTTTGAATATTTTTGATGAGTATGCTACACTACCTGTATTACCCTTGTTTGGTATTAAGCCCTCGCGCATTCCAAATTGAGATTTGGGAAGCTCTCACGCAATTCACATAAAACATTTATTTCGATGTCGCGAGCTTCAACAAATGCTGCAGAGTCTCTCGCGCACTTCAAGCTCCAACATCCATCATCGCGAGATTCAGTTATCTCGTGATTCCCTTGCCCAGCTGCGCGAGTCAAATACATTTGTCATTTCTCACGCTGATTGCTGGGACTTTTTGTTTCCCAACTCACTCTCAATTAATTACGGCGACTTGGATGTTATTCCACCGTTTCATCTTCCACCGTCCTCGTCTTTAAATATACAGGGAGCCCCTTTCATATTCATCTCATCCTTTCTCCTCTCACCCTAACGGTCCTTCCCTAGTCCTAACAATGGCAGATGACAAGCCTAATGCGCTGCCTAACAAGTTTTACCCGATGTGGTTGGAACCGCCCCCACCTAAAGAGCCGGACCCCCTACAACCCCTCTGGGATGAATACAAGGAGGTTCAGCAGATCCTGGCTAAGGAGGAGGAGGAAAAGCTCCAGTCACAGAAGAAAAAAGTAAAAGATAGAACCATCCCCTGCCCCCTCCACTCAACCCCTTCCACCACCTTCTCACCCCCCCATCCTTGATCCCTCTCTCCTCCATTTTTTCTTTTTGTAATTTTCTTTTTAGTCTTAATGAAAATTTTTTGTTCTGATTATTCTGTCCAGTTCTATGTTCTTGGTTGTTTTCTTTCTTGCTGTTTCCTTTTATTATGCCCTTAATAAATCTGCTGCACACACACCTTTGAATCAGTGAGGACACTGCTCCTCATAGGTTTGGGAATGTGGCAGGCAGACCCTACCAATGGAATAGTTAACCTAAGTGCAGCAGAGTCATGTGAGTAATATGGAAATGGATCTATGTTCACTTAAGAATCATGACAAATAAGAAATTTAAAATTTCTGCAAACTTTAGACATTATAAACTGTTAATATTTCACATTTCCATGACGAGATCACCAAGGAAACTCACTTGTATCAGCACTTAGTGAATCATTAGAGAGAGAAAAAGGTGAGGACATACTTAAAAGTTTAAAGGAAGACCATAACCAGTGAGAATTGGGCCTATAAAAATTTTTTCCATCTTTTGAGGAGTGACTAAGGCAATTTCTTCTAGTTCTAAGGACTGGCTAAGTCACTGTGCTCACTAGAAGTTAGGCAACTCCAAGTTGAAACAACTGACAGCACTCATGAGACTTAGGAAAGGATCAAGGCCTTCTCTTGGACAGTTTGAGCCTAAATAGACCAACCCTAAAGCAACTGCCCTTGTCCATACCCCCTTTGAGCTTTAAATCCTGAATTTCTTCAAAATACACCTGAGTACTTGTACCTGAACCTATGAACCTGATTCAGTCTACCCTCACTCTAAGAATTCAGAAGGTAAAGGAGAAAGAATTGAAGATGGACTAGCTATGGTCAACATTAGGTGAATGGAGAAGAAGTATCTCAAAATTCTGGCAGTATGGTAACTGAGAACATGGTGGCATTTCAGAAAAGCAAAAACAAAAATAAAAAGAAGAAAATTCCATCAAAAATAAATAAAAATAATAATGAAGAGGAGTATGAGAGGAGTCAAGAGGAACTTTCTTTTAGAAAATCAAAATCAAGAAGAGAAAATGATCACTTCAAATCTGAAAATCTCAAAGAAGAAGAAAGGAGCTAAAATCAAGAAGGTGAAGTCATGAATCACCTCTTTCACCTACTGATTTCTCAATTTTGAACCCCTTTTCAACCTTCCATTCTTTTTAACCCCACTCCATAAGCCACATTACAGCCCAGTTAAAAGCCCTTGTGATCCAAAGTTGAGTGAGCTGTCATGTGGAGATAAAGAGTTATCCAATCTATGGTGAGGATCTGTCAATGATGTCAGCACTTAAGAACTCTGCCTATGCTCATGCTTACAGACCCATTTGGGGGATGTAACTGCTCTTGAGCCTGAGAGAAAATGAACCCCTCAACAAGACCCTTATGAGAGTATGCCCTGGAAAGTTTTTGGGTCTGATCTTGAATGCATTATGTATGACCTATAACCTAATTTTTGATCTGATGATGAGCTCAGTGCTGGCACACACTTGTGCAGTTTTCTGTGGTTGTAAACTGATTGGAAATGCTGTGCATTCATGAGAAGTTTATGCTGTTTAAATTTCTGTGCAACCAATGGATTAAATTTCTTTTATTTTTACTGATTCAAGAGTAAACTAAGTCTGCTCCTTGACTGCTCACTTGATGGTATTGCACTTTTGTTAACTGTTTCATTGAGAAGTTTGTGGGTGTCTTCACTGAAAACCCTCAGGAGACTTCACTCCTCCACTAGGGATCACCTAGGGGTTTAAAAGGCTTGGTACATATGCTAAATGTATCCGTGCTCCGTACGAAAGTGACATTTAATTTTTATAGTAGATTTAATGTAGCTTTGCTAAGAGACTAGCAAAGATTAGGTTTGGGGGTGTGTTAAGACCTAAAAAGTACCACTTTTCACCCCTTAACTTAACCTTTGATTAGACCCTTAGCCATCTAATAAATTCTTGTTAAGTGTTTTATGTAGGTAATAATCAGCAGTGAAATAAGGCTAGGAATCCTACTAAGGAGCCTGTTTTGGCACTAGAAGTCCCTCAGAAGGATGGACTCTGAATCTAGACCTGAAATGAAACTCGCACAGCTCTCGCGAAGCTCAAGAGTAGAACACATCGCGTAGTCTCACGCAGTTCAAAGCAGACCTCTCTCAACCTCGCGATTCGTAACGGCCGAGGAGAGAGAGCTTCAAGACTCTTCAGACAAATGTCGCAAGAGTCTGGATGCAAATATCAGAAGAGAACTCCTCGCACAATTCTCGCGCTATTCAAGAAGAAAGCATCCTCACGAAGACAGAGCCATCCTCGCGAAGATCAATTAAGACATGAAACCTCACGCAGTTTAGAACTGACAAAAGCCTCGTGAGGAAACTCGCGAAGTCCATTGAAGAGAAGTGCTCGCACAGTTCTTGTGCTATTCAAATCCATCCTCGTGATGATCAACCCAGCGAATGCGTAGCTACCTCGCGACTGCTTGAACTCCAACTACGCGACATCTGAGGCTTTAATGTCTACTCAACCTCGCGAAGCCCAATCCAGCGAGAGCGCAATTCTCTATCGCGCGACTGCCTGAAGAGCAAACCAAGGCAACCTCGCGATGATTGAAGCTTCAATGTCAAACCATCCTCGCGAAGAGCAAGAGCTACCACGCGACAAGTCTGGGAAACAATAGCTACCTAGCAAAGCTCTGAACTTCAACTTCCATCTCTTCAGTAGAGGACCTTCTGGGAATTTCTAGCGATTAGGGCATACACTCCCACGCTTAAATCTCCGTGCACGCACCCCAAGGCATCCAAGGATCACTATTAGGCCACGTGGCATCATTTAAATTAGGGTTTCCTAACCCTAATGCGCCGCCACACTACTGCTATATATTTAGCTTAGGTTTAGAAATCTTGGAACATATATGGGAACACATCTCATCTCTTGGAGATTTAATTTGAGATCGTTTTTCTTTTCTTTTGTAGCTATAAGTAGTTTTCTTTTTCTTTTTCCTTCTCTCCATAGTCCAGCACTTGCTGGCTATGTCTATGTATGCATTTTGAACTAGTTTAATGGAAGTTTTGTAATAGGATTTTTACATTATGGGATTTGTGTTTGAATGTGATCTGCTCTGTGCAAGGTTGCTGCCTTGTGATCCGCCATTGCTTTGGCTGTGATTCAAAGCAATGGAGGACAGATTCTAAGGGCCACTCAGATTCAAGTGACCTGTGTGCCTAGGCTATCATGGTCCTATATAGCCTTAGCCCCACCACAGGACCCACTAGATCTGAAATCCCCATGGGAGCTTGAGCTGGTAGCCTTGTGACTATGGTGGTGGCAGCGATATTCTTGTTTTGTCTTGGGCTCCGTGAGGAGGATAGCCTCTGAGATAGTCTGTGACCATTTAAGTGGACAGGATATAACCTTAAGGGATCAGATCATGGCACAGGTTTGAGTTGGATTCTTTCTCCTCTTTGGTGATAATGTAGCCATTGGATAGGATTTCTATAACATCAGATCTGAATCTGAGTTACAAAACTCCTCTGATCTAGGCTCAATAACATACTTCTCACCCTTTTATATTTATTTTCCACACTCCATTCATCCTCTCAACCCTTTCTGTAGTTTAGACATTAGTCTACCTTAGGATCTGTAAACTAAGTGACCTTAAACTCCCTTCCCTTAAGGACTACCAGATCTGTAGTCAGATCTGGAGGGACTACTAGAGATGGCTCCCTTGGAGCTGTAGATCATCTTTCCCTGTGGGACAAACTCTTACTTATCAAAACTTGCCACAATGGACCCTGTATCTTGTAGGTCTAGGAATTCTCAGTTGTGCTGATTTCATCCCCTATTTTATTTTTATTTTTAATTTCTTTTACCACAAACAAATAAAGAAAGCACAGCTGGGGTCGCAACAGATACCCACGACTGATGCGGCAGGATATTCGTGACCGATATAGCGGCAAAACCGTAAGCTACGGAGGTTTATCCGTACACAGTAAGCATATCCCAGGAATGTTGAGATATGAGTGAACCCCACGTCGATTCCTAGGGAAAAGGGGCTTGGATAGTTTTGTATTCCCAGGGAATATGTATAACAACTGTCGATTTAGACGACGATGAAGGGTATCTCATCGGGGCTCGATGCTATATTGTTCGGGGATTACTTAAGTTGAAGATTTAAGTTTTGCTTTAGGCCTTTTCAATGTCATTCACGATCCAGTAAAAGAGATGTGAAAACTGTAAACTGTTATTAAAAGTAAATGTACATTACCATCTTTTCAAACTGTTTTCTCAGTAATTGCATAGATCTAGCATGCTTAAAAATATCATGGAATATATGTGATGTTTTAACTTATATGTTCACTGTGCTTGTTCCCTATTGAGCTAGGATGTAGCTCACCCTTTAGACTATATGTCGCAGGTCCAGTACTAGCAGCAGCGGAGGTCTCGAGTGACGTGGATCCTGGCGAGTCGGACCACACGCCCTTAGACGAGTTGGAGCCACCTCCAGAGGACTTCTTCTAGAGGACTCTGCTGTGCATTTTGAGAGAGTAGTTTTGTGAGCTTATTGGGTACGGCTTGGCATGTCAAGCCTTTATTTCTATTTAAGTAATGTAATTAAACTGAGATAATTCTTTTGGGCGAACCATCTGGGATGATCAGTTATCATCGATGGTTCAGATCGGTTCTCCACTCATGCAGGGGCATGAGGGTAGAACTGTCTTTTGAGAAATGTTTAATGTCATGATGTTTTCGCTTTTTATATCATCTGTTTCTTTTGGTTATAAATTGCTTGACGTACCAATGTTCCGTGCTTAGCCAAGGGGCATGGTCTGGAGATCGTGCTGATGGCACGGGTTTCGGGGTGCCGAAATCCGGGCTGTCACAGTCGGCTTCTCTCAATGCAATGATTTGCATGGTTACGTGAGGGAAAGGATAAATAGAGAGGGGTCTAGGTTTGGTGTACAACTCATACACACCAAGGCTGGGTATGCAGTCTATCTCATGGCTCACAGGGCCCAAGCACTTGGTTTCAAGCGGGTCTTGGTTCATAAATCATTTGGGCGGGTCCTAATGCATGTGGATCTTTTAATGGTTCTAAGTGACCGGTCCACTTGCACTTGCATTTCAAGTGGCCCAAAGGGATTTAAATTCTCAATTAGACACAAGATGGGTTAAAGGGGGACATGGGTCTGGGTCCAATTTGGATTTAAACGAGAACTTATATGTGGGCTTCAGTTGACTACTGTATGGACGGGTCCCTAGCGGATCTTCGTTTCCAAGTATACCTTTAGAAAAGTTGGGCCCAACAAGTCTGTCGTCTGGGTCCAACATGGTTTTAAGTGAAATCGTTTCCTGCAGTCTCGAATGACCAGCTTTTGATTGGCTCGAGTGGACTAGCTCCCAAGTGCACTTCGCCAGATAAAGATCTTGCGGTCGGTGACACACCACGTGTTCCGAGTTACCAGTGTGTGATTTTACGGGGTGTCACAATCGGCAAATGTCCCTAATTTTGGGGTAAAACATATCATATGGTATTAAAAATCCATTTAATCTCCCATAAATCTTACTCAAATTTCTTCTCAAACATACCAATTTGTGTATATGAAAAACTATTAATCCTCCATTCGTAAACCAATAACTCTAAAAATCTCCTATAGCAAGTCAATCCACAAAAGTGCCTGAAATTCTTGCAATCCAAGTGTGCCTACAGCAATTAAGCATGATGAAAGTCATACTATAAAGATCCACGCATGATAAGCTTTTTCTATTGGGGATAATTAACACCGCTAACGTTGTATGACATCAGTAAAAAAACAATAAAAAACAACACTAACAATCATTAAAAAAGATCTACTAACAACGGGCAGTGGTCAAGTCCAAGTGGTTGACCCGGATTTCTTCCGTGCTCAAAAAGAGTACCTCTCATATGAACTGTATTTTGCAGCAATACCTTCACATGCTATGTACTGCATGAAAAATAGATAAGTCGTACAGAAGCCTATTGGATGGGCACATTGTATACAATTTGAAGTCAACCATAATAAAACACACCTATACAAAGCTCAATGATTGAAAAATATTTAATTGGTACTGCTCCAATTTTAAAAACTTGCAAATTCTATAACATTGTATTAAACAAAACACTATTCACTAATGAAATGTAAATAGCTTTAAATAAAAAATTTAATATAGTCTTTGAACAAAAGAAACCGTTGATATTATATATTTAATTATGGGTACCTTTATTTCTAATCCATGATTTTTCCTATAGACTACAATTACATGTGCTGAAATCCTTGATTGTTCTTAGTAAAATGATCGGGACAAAAATTATTTATTCCTAACAGAACATGTGGAGATTCCAACGTAAGCTAAAAAGAGCCTTCCGTGGTGATGCACTGCACCTATTTTCTATTTGAATAGTTTAAGGAAATCTTTCTCTTTCTTTTCTGGTTTTAAGGTGATAGCCATGCTGAACCTTCAAATGGAGAAGAGAGTAAGATTTGTGAGAGCTTTGTAGTTCTCATTTTTTTAGAATTAGATTTTACTTATGACACGGGACAACGACCCTGAAATCCGTGAATGCCCATGATGTAATGATTTGCCGAAATTAAACTAATTAATTAAGCAATTAAGCACAAATTAAAGCGATACCTTGAGGTTTCTCGGGATTCCATTTAGGTGGTCATGCTTTGACTCACGTAGGGTCCAATCCGCCACGCGTGGTCCGTTAGGATGGCGGAAGAGGCGATCCGAGAGATAGAACTCTCGCTTCGTCTAGGTCGGGCGTTAGATCGTAGTTCTTTGTAGAATCGGTAGCTCCTTGCTAGGGCTTTAAATCGAAGCGGTTAAATGGCACGAATCAAGTAGGCTCGAGCCCAACAACGGTTAGGGATCGAAGGGCTAGGATTGGATTAGATCCATAAGGATGGACATCAAGACTACTCTAGATCTAGGATTTGGGGTAGAGAAAGATTAATCAAAAGGGGGAAAATAAAAGAGCAAGTATAGGAGATCAAATAAGGAAATTAAAGAATAATGGGCATCTCACCCTTGGCCTCTCACCAAACCCCAAGTGGGGAAGAAGACTCACTCTTCAAGCTCCTCACAAGCCAAAGCAAATAGCACTTTTCATTAATCAAAATCCAATCCCAAAAATGGCTTACAATTTGGGCTTTATAGCCAATATAAGTGAATAAACCTAAAATAGAAAAGTACTAAGTTACCCTAAGTGGTAACTTATAAGAAGGACAAAAACTAAGGATAAAAAGGACAATTACGTCACTTATGATGCTAAAGCGCAAGTTTTCACGGACGTCTGACCTGGGGTCCACGGACGTCCGTCGCCTACTCACGAATGTCCGTGGTGCACTACGAACGTCCGTGCTCACTTAGGCAGTAAGCATTTTGAAATACGGACGTTCGTCCTGTAGCCACGGACGTCCGTCGCTTGATGTGGCCTAGGTGATCTCTAGGGCCTTCCTTTGGTGGTTCTTAATGTTCCTTGGCCCTTTAGTCTCTTCTTCCTCCGTCGGTACACTTTGTACGGCCTAAACCCTAGGCCTTTGGTGTCGGGGTCCCCCGTCATTCTCCCCGACTCAAAATGTTTCATCACCGATGAAACTGGCTCCTGACGTCGGTCAATTAAGTTGACGTCCCCATCAATTTTCTTAACCCCAAAAGGTTTCATCTCTGATAAAACACACATGTAGTACTGGTCAAGTGTATCGAGACTCGAACGATGGAACTGCTTGCAACTAGCCCAAGCACTAGTGGCATTCAGTGTCATATGAATATGACCTCGGTTGATTGTATTGGGGCGCACACGGTAAACCTCTTCTCGACGAACCAATAGCCCGGCTTGCCAACCCATTCTACCAAGTATTTTTTAAGCTTCTCCGCAACTCTCCCGGTATCGAAGGACCTCATCACCAAAGAAGTATGATCATGATATCTGCCGGAAATATAGGAATTCAGGTGGCGAACTCTCTCATGACTGGCCCTTGCACTCTCGAAAATCAACTTACTAACCCTCTTCACAAAATAGCCTTGAAGCCCTTTGCCATCGGGGAATGCCACAAGACCATCCAAGATCTTCTCAATGGTCTCATTGTTCATCTTACTCGGAGGGGAAAAAGATAGAGGTTGTAGGATCGGGATTGATGCACAAAGAAAGGACGTTTGAAAATGAGTTCTAGGAAGTGGGGTTGAGCCTAGATGAGAAACTAAGTCTTTCACATTGAGTGTTGAACTAACCTCCATACCTTGAGGTAGCTCAACCACATAGACCTTAGGTTCACTCCTTGCCACCGTCCTAAAAGGTCCGGCAACGCGGGTTTGAGACTTCTTCGGGATTCCCGATGGAAATCGTTCAAGAATAACCCGAACCATCATATGCTCACCAATTTGAAACTCCTTGAAGCTCATAAGCAAATCCACCCATAATTTGTAATCTCCATTGCACAAATTAATTTTAAGCGTAATTTCAGCATGCAATGTGGAATGAGACTCAAAACTGGACTCACAACTAGACTCAAAATGTGAAGCAGTGTGCAACTCGAGACTATGATGTGTATGTGTATCTATGGACTCGATACTCTCATGTGCATGCGACGCTAACGACTCACATGTAGTGGACTCTGTCGACACTAGTGACTTATGTGTGATCGAATCAAGTGGCACTAATGGCTCATATGGACTTGACTCAACGGACTCCAATGACTCATGGGTAAGTGACTTGATCAGATCGTGTGTACTCGGTTCAACCAGAACCAATGACTCCAGTGCACTCGACTCTGTAAACATGGACTTGTGTACAACTGACTTCATGGACACTAACAAATCACGTGTAAATGACTCGATCAAATCGTGTGTGGGTGACTTAGTTGGCTCATGTGTGAGCGACTCCACATCGCTACTCACAAGGGAAATAAAAGTCTCCTCAATGCAATCTAGACTTTCTTCGATTTCCTTTATTTCCTCTTCACTCTCTACGGTACTAGGGTCATACACATCCTCTCCCACATTCACATTTTTCGGCTCCTTAGAACGCTCTCTTTTCGTCAATAAATTTTGAGCGGAAAATTTTGTGGGGCATTGATATGCAAAGTGTCCAAATCGGTGACACTTGTAACATTTGTTGCGACCACTAGTTTTGGGGATGTCATTGATCGCTCTTTTCCCGTTATCAATTTGGGGATTCGGAGGTGTACTCGCGGATTTTAATGGTTGAACCTCGAAATTAGAGCTCTTTTTAGTGTAGATGCTCCTAGACTCAAACTTGTGAAAATTATGACACTTATCCATTTTAGCTTTCAAACACTGTAGAAGGTGGCGGTGCGTGAAAGGAACATACTTATCAATAAGTCGCTCCTTCATGTCCTCCTATCATGTGATGGGTTTACTTTGAAGTGACTTGCGTCGAAATCCCACATTTGCCCAATAGGTTTTGGCATGACTCACAAACCTCTTCTTGGCTAACTCAACCTTACACTCATCCAACACATCATACGAGTCAAAATACTCTTCTATGCTAGACAACCATTCCACAAAGGTCTTAGGGTTCGCCATACCCTTAAAATTCGAGACTTCTACTTGACTAGACCTTAGAGATTTTCTATCAAGATCATGTTCGGGTTCACAATGATAGGAGTGTCCCCTAAGTCTAAACTCATCACGACTTTCGGGACGTCGCCTAGGATTTGGAGTGTAACGGTTTCTTTGTTTGGCTAGTTCCCTCTCGTTCATGGCGACCATCATGGCTTGGATGCTCCTAAGAACATCGACAATTTCACTCGTGCCCATGGTGGCCACAACACACTAAACACGTGTTCTATGACGACCAAACAACTATGACTCACAAGTGGATGAGTAATTTTATCAAATACGAGATGTGCATACAAATGAACACATGAATGTGAACTACACAATGAGTGAATAATTTCAACAAACACAAGATGTGCACACAAATGAACAAACACATGTGACTACACAATAAGTGAGTAATTTTAACAAACACAAGGTGTGCATACAAATGAACATACAAATATGACTACACAAACAACATCGAAATGACATATACATGTGACTCAAAATGAGTAAGGACTTTTTTCAAACACTAGACATGCACACTACGAACACACAAATGAAATAAAGTGTAAAATTCAATATGCCATGCAAATATGAACCAACAATGAAAGAGGAGTTTTAACAAACACATGACGTGCACACAAACGAGGACACAAATGACAAAATCAAATGACATGCAAAAGATGCCCTAACCTAGAACCTAAGCTTTGATATCAAAACTGATACGGAACAACGACCCTGAAATCCGTGAATGCCTATGATGTGATGATTTGTCGAAATTAAACAAATTAATTAAGCAATTAAGCACAAATTAAAGCGATACCTTGAGGTTTCTCGGGATTCCATTTAGGTGGTCATGCTTTGACTCACGTAGGGTCCAATCCGACGCGCGGGGTCCGTTAGGATGGCGGAAGAGGCGATCCGAGAGATAGAACTCTCGCTTCGTCTAGGTCAGGCGTTAAATCATAGTTTTTTGTGGAATCGGTAGCTCCTTGCTAGGGCTTTAAATCGAAGCGATTAAATGGCACGAATCAAGTACGCTCGAGCCCAACAACGATTAGGGATCGAAGGGCTAGGATTGCATTCGATCCATAAGGATGGACATCAAAACTACTCTAGATCTAGGATTTGGGATAGAGAAAGATTAATCAAAAGAGAGAAAATAAAAGAGCAAGTAAGTATAGGAGATCAAATAAGAAAATTAAAGAATAATGGGCATCTCATCCTTGGCCTCACACCAAACCCCAAATGGGGAAGAAGACTCACTCTTCAAGCTCCTCACAAGCCAAAGCAAATAGCACTTTTCATTAATCAAAATCCAGTTTCAAAAATGGCTTACCATTTGGGCTTTATAGCTAGTACAAGTGAATAAACCTAAAATAGAAAAGTACTAAGTTACCCTAAGTGGTAACTTATAAGAAGGACAAAAACTAAGGATAAAAAGGACAATTACGTCTCTTATGACGCTAAAGCACAAGTTTTCACGGACGTCCGACCTGGGGTCCACGGACGTCCGTCGCCTACTCACGGACGTCTGTGGTGCACTACAGACGTCCGTGCTCACTTAGGCAATAAGCACCTCGAAATCAGGGCGTCCGTCCTGTAGCCACAGACGTTTGTCGCTTGATGTTGCCTGGGTGAACTCTAGGGCCTTCCTTTTGTGTTTCTTAATGTTCCTTGGCCCTTCAGTCGCTTCTTCCTCTGTCGGTACACTTTGTACAGCCAAAACCCTAGGCCCTTGGTGTCGGCGTCCCCCGTCAACTTACTTCTTCAATTAAAAGATAATGTTTACTAATTTGACTGGCATGCCGATATTCATTCAAATCAAAATCACCTTACCCAAAGTGATTTACCACAATTCATTATGGATCCCTATGAAGAATGACGTGATCTACCATGTTTATTCTTGCTTGACAACTATGATTACCAATGGAGCTTTAATTTGATTTGACTTGAAATGTCAGTATTTATAACCTTCGATTTTACTTTCAGGTTTGATACTGTTGGCCCCGGGGCCTGTTTAAGGAGATATTCAGATCCATCATTCTTCAAGATGGAATGGGCTAGTTCTCAATTGATGAAAGAAGAGAAAGTTCAAAGAGAAAGCAAGGTATCTTTTCACTTTAAGTGAGAAAAATACATTAAATAGCCAGCTCATATTTCAACCAAGTACATTTTAAGCTTGTGTTAGTTAATTGCTTAGATGCAGTGGAAATGCAATGAAGATCACAAATTGGTATCTATTGAGTTCAACTCTGTAAAGATTCCCAATAAATGGGTCGCATTCAAAATGTGGACACCAAGTGTTGTATGACAACCGAAGAAGGATGCCTTCAATGGTTGTGTATATGTGCCGATGAGCCGTACTTTTTGTGCCTTCATATTAAGTTCTTAATAGGCATAAATAAATAAATGAAAAAAAAAGAAAGAGCTATGGAGAAAAATGAATAATATTTTTCGGAATGATTTCAATGAAGAGATGTAAATTGAAAACAAATATAAAAAAAAATTACATTTCTGCAAGGCATTTTGTCGAACATGTAGAGACCATATACGCAACACTCCATGGTATATTAAAACAAAATATTATCAGCAAAACAAAAAATATGCTTAGCACCTTTAACAAAAATACTTACGAGATCGATTTAGTGTTTAGGAACAGAATCTATGCTGTTGTTAATTGAATGCACCTTCTCTATCTAAAATTTTAAGGAAATTGAAAATTCTTTATTTAAAAAAAATCTCACCTTGGATGACATCATGCACGTTCCCTGCTTCCTGAGCAGTGACTGCATAGGCTCTTCCATGAACGACCGGCTTCCGTGCTTGAATAGGTCATGGCGCTGAAACTAAAGCCGTCTTCCTTTTATCAACCTTAGGGCAATCCTTGATTAAGTGGCCCACCTTGCCACATCGAAAATAGCCCCGAGTTCTCATCCTGCAGTCCACTATCCTATGAGACTTGTCACACTTGGCACAAGTCTCTCGAGGTACGAAAGAAGCTATCCTTGGGAATCCCTGTGTGACGATAGCACTAGTAGTCATGGTAGGGCTCTCATAGCATAACGGTCTCCCCGACGCAAGTAATGGAAATCTCTGTTGATTGTTCTATTGCGCCGGTCTTCCAAAACCCCATTGGAACTGTGGTCTCTGACCTTGGAATTGGGCTACGAATCTCGGTTTTTTATTCATCGGCTCGTAGTTCCCCATTCTGTTTTGGTCTGTATTTCCCCTCTGCTGCTCTCTCTGTCGATATCTATTATTATTTTCTTCCTCTACAACAAGTGCCTTGCTCATGACCTCTTCATAGGTCCTCAGTTGGAATGAGGCTACTCCTCCCCTTACCCCAGGCTTCAAGCCTTGTTGAAATTTCTTCGTTTTCATCAAGTCGGTGGCGACGTAATCAGGAGCAAAGCGGGCGAGTTGTAGGAACTCCACTCCATATTCCCTGACGCTCATCCTCCCTTGTACTAATTGTAAAAATTGAATCTCCATCTGGTTTCTCACTACCTTTGGAAAATATTATTTGTTGAACTCCTCAACAAACTCCTCCCAGGTCCAGGGCAACTCTGGGGTCTCCTAAGCCCTAGTCCGTATCACGGACTTCCACCAAAGCCCAGCCTCCCCGTTTAGCATATAGGCTGCCCAATGGACACTCTCATCTTCCGTGCATGTCAGCACGCTAAACATCTTTTCCATTTCCATTAGCCAATTCTCAGCTGCCATAGTGTATGCTTGCCCAGAAAAGGTAGGAGGTCTCATCTTTCTAAACTCGGTAAATGATGAAGCTACTGGCGGTGCAGGTCCTACTGGTGGTGTAGGTGGCTCGCTCTCGGCGTATCTGCGCAAAGGATGCGGTCAGTGTTACATGGCTGCCATGGTCTCCATGGTGTGCATCATCCTTTGACGCTCTTCTCTGTCCTCATTTCGTTCTCTAAGTCTTTCTTGTTCTCTTTGATCTTGATCCTGTCGATCTCGATCTTGATTCTCTCTGATCTTGGCTTCCTTGGCCACCACTGCCAAAAGCCCCTCCATCTCCTATGGGTACTCTATATGTAGGAGAGATGTACCCATCTCCACTACGTAGACTTCTATTTTGGCTGCCCCTCGGTCGGCCCCTCCCTCTAGAAGACATTGACGGCTGCATTTGAAACTAAAGTTTTGTTAGCAGAAGTCCCTATGCTCTGACAAAAAGAATGATTGTCAGAATTTTTAAAAGAAAACTCTTTGATACCAACTATGACAGCCCAGATTTTGGCACCTCAAAACTCGTGCCATCAGCACGATCTCCAGACCGTGCCCCTTGGCTAAGCACGGAACATTGGTACGTCAAGCAATTTATAACAAAAAGAAACAGATGATATAAAAAGCGGAAACATCATGACATTAAACATTTCTCAAAAGACAGTTCTACCCTCATGCCCCTGCATGAGTGGAGAACCGATCCGAACCATCGATGATAACTGATCATCCCAGATGGTTCACCCAAAAGAATTATCTCAGTTTAATTACATTACTTAAACAGAAATAAAGGCTTAACATGCCAAGCCGTACCCAATAAGCTCACAAAACTACTCTCTCAAAATGCACAGCAAAGTCCTCTAGAAGAAGTCTTCTGGAGGTGGCTCCAACTCGTCCAAGGGCGTGTGGTCCGACTCACCAGGATCCACGTCACCCGAGACCTCCGCTGCTGCTAGTACTGGACCTGCGACGTATAGTCTAAAGGGTGAGCTACATCCTAGCTCAATAGGGAACAAATACAGTGAACATATAAGTTATAACCTCACATATATTCCATGATATTTTTAAGCATGCTGGATCTATGCAATTACTAAGAAGACAATTTAAAAAGCTGGTAATGTACATTTTCTTTTAATAACAGTTTACAGTTTTCACATCTCTTTTACCGGATCATGAATGACATTGAAAAGGCCTAAAGCAAAACTTAAATCTTCAATTTAAGTAATCCCCGAGCAATATAGCATCAAGCCCCGATGAGATACCCTTCATCGTCGTCTAAATAGACAGTTGTTATACGTATTCCCTGGGAATAAAAAACTACCCAAGCCCCTTTTCCCTAGGAATCGACGGCGGGGTTCATTCATATCTCAACATCCCTGGGATGTGCTTACTGTGTACGGATAAACCTCCGTGCTAGCTTACGATTTCGCCGCCGTATTAGTCACGAATATCCTGTCGTGTCAGTCGTGGGTATCCCGCCACGTCGGTAGGGTATCCTAGTCAAACCTCAAATAACAAAAATAACGGGCGCTTTACATATAGTTGTTCACCGTGTAAGTGTGCTATCTTATATCAGTTAGGCCTTATCGAATGTTACTCAATCTTGTCTACATCCCTGGGATGTATCCAATTGCTCTTATCATTTTTTTATCTTGTTACTTTCTCATCCCCTGAGGATGTCTTATTCTTAGTTACACTGTTGGTGTCACACACACACCCTTTTCACAAAACTTTACTTAACTAAAACAATTTCTGATTGAAATTACATATCACTACATACATGCTCTTACAAATTAAAGTATATGTTCAAGGTGTTCCCTACCTCAACTCTTTGAATTTCCAAGCATCAAGGTCCCACGCGGCTCCTTGTGCTCATGCTCACACGTACCACCTATGGTACAACATAACACATACAACTTATCATTAAAGATGTAACAAAGAAGGTCCAAGACCCTCCCTGAACCTCAAGTCAAACTAAGAAGTCAACTAAAAAGTCTCAGTCGATTAATCGATCTCCCAATTCGATTAATCGAACCAGATTCGATTAATCAATTTCCCAAATCGATTAATCGAAATTCAAAATCGATTAATTGATTCCCAAAATCGATTAATCGAAAGCCTCAACTTACACATATCGATTCTCAATTCGAGTAATCGAGATCCCAAAATCGATTAATCGATCCCAAATAAATTAATCGAAATCTGAAATCGATTAATCAAAATCTCAAATCGATTAGTCAATTTCACCAAGTCTCATTTCTCCAGCCACTGGAGCATCTCAGTCGATTAATCGAAATTCAAAATCGATTAATCGAAACTCAATTCGATTAATCGATTTCGGGGTCCTTTGACCTTTCAACTTCCCAGACCAAATTGATTAATCGATTTCCCAAATCGATTTGTCGATTTGACCAGACTCAGCCCCCCTTTCGGGCTGTTCTTCCAAATCCTTCTCAACAAACTCTCCTTTTTCTAAGCCTTTATCCTAATGATTTTAAGTATTTTTAGCTGCAATTATACCTCTATGATCTATGCATTTAATGCTAACAAAATTTAACTCAATCAAATCTCAATTTGATTGGATCTCAAGGTTGGAATGGCTAGGGTTCCAACTTTGGCTCTAAGGAATCCTCGCGTTGAATCAGGCTTTAAAATACTCGAATCCCTCCTAGGCTTGCATTCACTCCTTGCTCAACAACTCTCTTTACTTCTCTCTCTCTCTCTCTCTCTCTCTCTCTCTTCTTAATTCTCTTCAACAACCCAAAACAATGAATTTAGGGTTCTTTAAACCCTTATATACCCATTGTCCTTGTATTGAGCACATACACCCAAGATAGGTGTATGTGACTCCAGATTTACATCACACTCCTCCTACTTACATCATATTCACATCATATTCGTTCATCACTCTCGAGTCAAATAGTGGACTCCCACTTGGTCAAACCTATGACCAGTCAGGCACGGATCTCGAGGTCACTCTTCAACGCAAATTTTTGGGATATTACATGTTTGGACTGTGAAATAATGTTATTAAGCTTTTCAGAGTTGATTTCGAAATAATAGTTGTGAATCAAATTATAAACTAGAATTATAAAAACTAAAATCAACATTTAGGATTTTTCAGAAGTATTAAATCAAGGAATTAAAATTAAAATTTTAAGACTGAATTCGGATCCGAAAAGGGTGCTATGGTCTAAGATTGAAAATAAAAATTTATAGAATTCCTAAATCTAGAGATTAGAAGTTATGGTCATGGATAAAAATAAATATATTCTTACTTAGGGTCGGAGCTGCGGAGAGAAATCTCGAAGATTCGGTGCTTGAATTTCGAAATCATGATTAGGTTGTGCTACGTGTTCGTTCTCGGAGTTCTCTGGTTTTGGAGTCCTAAAAAATTTCGTTCTCTCTCCAAAAATTGCCAGCCTTTTTGGGTGAATTAAGAAAAAATCTTTTATAGGTTTTTCTTCAATTACACGCCATTTTTCGGACGTTTAATTGAATTTCGCGCTGGTTTACCAGCGCTTAATTGTTTTGAGTCGGTCACCGACTTAGAGAGCGACCGGTTGACTTGCTCAACGAGTTTCCTAGTCCTAATAGCATTAGGGCTAATTGCACGCTTGTTATGACGTGTGCAATCCGATTAAGCGTTTCTTCATAAGTGCTCAATCAAGGAAACTTAGGGGTCAAGGATAGTAAGACTAGGTTGAGCGTAGGCCAATTGCGCGTCAGTGATGGGGCGCTCAATCCAATCGCGCATCTGATTTCAAGCGCGTGATCGAGTCTCGAGATGGTCTGGGAAGGGAAGTTTGCTCTGAAAGGGGGATTGATTGCGCGCTTGTGGTCTGGCGTGCAATCGAATTACGTGCGGGGTTTTAGGCATGAAATTCGTAGTTGTCCGGGTCTGGTCTCTAGTCTGAAATGCTAGACTATTGTTTCAGTCTGCATTCTGATTATATACTATTATTTCAGTATATAGTTTCCCTATATTGGGATCTGAGTCACTGAGGTATTATTTTAGCCTGTGTTTAGTCATGTACTATTGTTTCAGTGTATGGTCCCACATTGAGGGTTGAGGTCAAAGGTTGACCAAATAAATTCGTATACTCCGAGAGGGCAAAATGGGGGTATCTACAGATGCCCCTCTTCGATGCACTCTTGTGAAGTAAAAACGCATCGAAGAAGTAGACACCCCTCATTTGAGGTGCTTTCTTGTTTCTCTTAGAAATTTAAAAATATGAATTGGTGATGCTGACATGGTAGACTTGACTTTCTTATCTATCAGCACAAGCTAAAATGGAGCATTTGAAAGATAAATGGTAGCTGTCGAAGGACACATTCCGGGTCTGTGGGTGCATGGCGCATCCTGTCGCATGGTGCAAGCTAACAGAAGAATTTTACGCAATCGAGGTACCGGTGCTTCAATCAAATATCCAAAACAAGGTCCAGGGAGCGATAATAAAAAGATGAAGTATCATATAATATCAAAAGCTTTTGTAAGTCATGTCAGACCGGGCGCGTCATCGCTCACACCAATGCGTGTCAGGCATTTCTTTTCCAATAGGCATTTATAAATTCTTAGATTAAATATACTCATTGTTTGGCTTCCCAGGGGAATGTTTGATTTAGGCTGGTAATTGACTAGTTGGGGGTCTTGCGAGGTGTGCTCAATTGAATTCCACATAGTGGCATGTGTGCTTGATTCAATTGGGGTTGGCCTCTAAGTTGGAAGTTTTAATCCTAACGCATCTGAACAAAATGACTCTGCACAGTGGCGTGTGCGCTCGATCCAATTCTGCGCAGTGGGGTATGCACTCGATTGCAAGTTCAAAAGGGGTCTTAGGAGTTAAAGGTCAGTTGAATTCTGCGCAGTGGCGTGTGCACTCGATTCATCTAGGGTTGGCCTCTAAGTCGGGGGTTTTAACCCTAATGCATCTGAACAAATGATTCTGCGTAGTGGCATGTGTGCTCGATCCAATTCTGCGCAGTGGGATATGCACTTGATTGCGAGTTCAGAGGGGGTCTTAGGAGTTAAAGGTAGTTGAATTCTGCGGGCGGGTAATGGGGCACTTAATCAATTTTTTTTTTGTATTTGTATTTAAAGAAAGGTGAATCGAGTTTATTCATCCTATTGCTTTGTTATTCTTTTCTTCTCTTTTATTTTTTATTTTTTATTTTTATTTTTAATTATTTTTTTATTTTTGAAGTAAGGGGATTTTGAAAATTTAGGAGTTTTAAAATTTTGAGAATTTTAACTTAAGATCAATTCGGTGATAAAACGGCAGAAAATGTAGCTTCCAAGACGTCGCTGAGCAGATCCACCAGTATGAGATTTATGAACCTTGCCATTATTGTTGTTGTCAAGACGACACTTGGCATACTGGATACTCCATCTAACTTTCTCGACGACTACTGATGATTGTCTCTTATGGGAGGATTACAGTGATTCGAGAGTCGAGAGACGGGTTTTGAAAACATTTGACTTAATCATAACTAACTATATTTACGAGGAACATCGAGTAAGATAAAAAAACGGGTAGTACTTACCTGGGGGTGATACTTACCTGGATTATGTGTAGCTTGTACGGTCTATGATGGGACTGTAGTGTCGCGATGGGACTTTAGAGATTTCTTCTCTTCGGGCCCATTGCGGCAAGGCTTGGCGGTTGTGATGTGATGTCTTGGAGAGGTGATGTCGCGATGGGACTTGGGAATTCTCTCTTTCTTTCGCTACATGTTGGGTCAGCCCTGGTGAGACGTGGGGATCAATTCGGGAGAGAGAGAGAGCCCTTTGCTTTAGTGATGGGACATAATCAGGCTTTCCCTCTCTTCGTTATATTGCGATGTATGTGCTATCTGTTTTCTTTTTTTTTTCGGTAGTGATGTCTATTATGGGATGTTGACTGAGCGTAGTTAGTGGTGGTGTGCTCGTGTTCTCGGGAGATTTGCTTTAGGCTTCTCGCGATGGGACATGAGGGTATGGCTAATTTATTACAATGGGATGGGTGAGTAGGTCTCTCTTTTTTGTCGGAATAGCTTATAGGGCTACGTGTTGGGACAAAAGGGTATGACCTCAACATGATAAAAGGATCATGATCGCGATGAGACAAAGGGTATGAGGGTTTAGATTTGTCTGAAGTCAGGTATTGCATGTCTATTTTGGGTCGCTCATTATGATTGCGTGCCATTTTCCAAGCGTTTGATCGCGGGTCTGGGAGGCTATTTACGCATGTGTTAGAGGGCGTGGGATTGTATTATGCACTATAGACTCTGCGCGTGATCGAGGCATCACCAGGTCAGTGTATAGGTGACCTTTCAAATTACGCGGTGGTAGTGGGTCGTTTGATCCGGTTGCGCGGTCCATTGTATGTGCACGATCGGGGCGTCGCGCTGTTGGCGCGGATGATAGTTCATTACGTGCAAGGATAGTAGTGCGCATTCTGGATTGTGTGCCACATTCATAGCGCGTGATTGAATTAAGCACACATTTCTAGGCGTGTGATTAAGTCTGTACTATATATAATCGAGGGGGAGTTCATTTGTTTTTCATTATCAGGTTTAGTCTCGAGTTTGACCTTTTCTGTGTCTTGTATTATAGAATTCATGTTTTAGTGATATCGAGGGATCCAACCATCCGATTGGGATGTTGTTTCTTCCTATATTCATTATTTGCGTGATCTCCATCCCGAGGTGATGCTCGTGGATGGTATTATTCTGAGAATGAGCGGTATTGGGAATGAGGACGCCAGTCTTTACATCGGTCCTTTTTAGGGAGTAGTGAAGGTAGCGTTGAGGAGGTGGTGATGATGGCGAAAGAGGAGTAAAAAGTGGACGGATGTATTACCCAACCAATCCTTCCTGAAGCCTCCGATTGGACGCTCCAAGTCTGGTGGTAATTCTTCTGATACCTCTGATTGGGCATTTTACTCTTCGCTTTGTGTTGATTTTGGGTTTCCAATTTTCGTTTTGGGTTGTAAGTTAGGTTTTAGGTTTTCGTTTTAGGCTGTACATTAAGGAGGTATGCCTCCGATGATACTTGTAAAGTTTTAAATTATAAATAAAGGGGCATTTTTTTCTTTTATTATGCTTATTTATTGATTTAATTTATTGATGGATTAGTTGAGCTTATTTGATTTATTTTAGTTTAGGATTTAATTCGGCTTAGTATTTTATTTTCAAGATTAGTTTATTCTAATGGGTTTGCCAGGGGCATTTTTGGCAGTGGGGTCTCCAAACAAGTTAGAGTCCTATTTTGGAGAGTTTTTCTTATATTTTTTTGAATTTAAGGTTTAAGGTGTTTTGTTGGTCTTAGGTTTGATTTGAGATGCCATTTATTGAAAGGTGTGAGTTTTTTTTCGTTCCCAAAAGTTCTAGATGGGTGTTAGGTATTTGAATGTGATTGGTTTATCTACACTTAGGGGATGGTGTTTCCTTTGAGCAAGTGTTGTGTGATTATTGGTTCATCTAGATTGTCTTGGATTGTGGTCTTTCAAGGGGGTATGTGTTTGGTTTTGGATTTAATTAAATTAGGAGGGCTTTCAAGATATGATACTTGTCAGTCTATGGTTCAGGGAGGTATAGTTTATAAATGTGTGAGGCAAGTCTAGTTTTGGGTTAAAAGTTTCGAGGCATTTTTTTATTGTTTTGTTTTGAGATTTAAGGCATTTTTTATTCATTAATGTCTTTTCTTCCTCTCTATTTTGTATCCCGGATACTGAACCCAATGTGTTGTGGTTATTAAGCGGATTATTGAGAATAGACGAGATTGGAAATGCAAGGTAGCGGTCGAATTGCTACCATGCTAAGGGAAGAGGGGAAGATGGGATTTTTGTTTTCCCGAATAAATTTATATTCATGCGTTGCCTGAACGTGCGGATTTTACGTTCTTGTTTTAAGTTGTATATTCAAAGGGTATGCCCTCAGTGTATTTTGTAATTATTTTATTTATTTATGAAATGATTATATTTTTTTCATTCGTGGCAACTTCTATTCAGTGAATTTTGGTTTATTTAGTAGCCTGCTTAGATTTGTTTTGAGTGTGGTACTTATTTATTTAAATTTGGTCTGATCTTATTTGTTTATTTTGATCTGGGGTGCTCTGGGAGCAGTTTTTTTCTTTGTTTTAGTTTAGGTTTAAGTGAATGATAGGGGAATTTTTCTTGTCTCTTTTTTTTAGTCTTGGTATATAGACAAGAAGGGGGGCATTTTTTCCTTTTGGTTGTTTAATTTAATATTAATTAGGGTTGTGCGTGATATGGGGGCATTCTTTTTTTTTTAGATTGGTATTAGTTGAGGCAAAATTTTGTTTAGCTTTGGTCTTAGTTTGGTATAAGTTTTCCCTCTTTTTTTTAGGTTTGGTCGGAGTGTGTAAACGGTGTCAGGGCATTTTTTTCGTTTTCAGGGCATATATTTCGTCAAGTTAGGGGTGTTCTTGGATCGGTTTCGACAAGGGCATGGTTTTAGACCGGTAATTGGTGTTGGGGAATCTCTCGGTTTACGTCTGTGATAATGCTGTTCTGAGCACATATTTTTTTGTTTTCCAGAGAATTGCGTGCATCTCTCTGGGCGCATAAATGAATTGTGTGCTCGAACTGAGGCGCGCGTTCCACGGCGTCAAAAGATTATTAAGCGTCGGTGTCAGGTCGTTTAATTGAGTTACACGCTAGGCTAGAGGTGGATAATCAGGGCGGTGCCGGTTACAGTTGAGGCGACTTTTTGAATTCGCGCACGCGAGTTCGGGCGCTTGATGTGATTACGGGTCTGGGGGGCGGAGCGCAACCAAGTGGTTGGGTTAATTTGAGCGGGCAACGATTAGGTTACATGCTCAAGATCAGTCGTGTAATTTGAAATAAGTGCTTCTAAAGTTAGACGGGTGATTGGTTTGAGCGCCTGGATTTACGTGCGGGATTCAGCGGTGTCTTATAAATAGTTCAAAAACATTCATTTTTTCCATGCTATCCGTTTTGGTCTGTGATTCTTGGTTTCCTTGTGCCCGATTTTTTATGTTTTCGTGATATCTCGTGATCCGATCGTTCGTTTCAGGCGCCGTTTCTTTCATTCTCCTCAATTTTTCGAGCTCTTTGTCTTAGGATGGAGCCTGAGGGTGGTAGTAGGCGTGAGGTCACTGTGTCTGAGTTGGAGAGGATGTTGGGGGCAAAGATTGGTGGGTCTTCCAAGGCTCGGACCGATACTGTTACTGTGGAGGAGGATGTCAGGGAGATAGTTAGAGGGGAGGTACCCAAGGGTGACCCGGTGGTGGTAAGGGAGGAGGTACCCGAGATTGAGTCGGGTGTAGCTGAGGATGAGGGTGAGAGAGCTGAGGAGCACCCATGCGCGGAGCCTCGGGATCGTAAGCATTACCCGCTGGAGGATTTCTTCACTCGGGGCCAGGTAGGTACTCATAAGCAAGAGTTCCTTAATTTATCTAGGCATCTAGGTTACGATAGTCTTATTAGGATCTAGAAACCCTTCTAATTTATGTCGAACCTGCTTTAATCATCGATTGTGTGCTTGCTCGTGCATCATGACGACATCTAGAGATAAGTCATATTTCTGTTTATTGTTCTCGTCGTGTTTTGTGTGTTTGTTGTAAGTTATTATTGTGTTTGAGGCATATTTTACTCGCTTTTAGTTCTAAATTCATTTATTTTTCGTCATAGATATGTATGAGTCTTACTGTCATTATTTATGTCTCGTTCAATAGGAGCCCCCGCAGCTGGCTTTCAGCTCGGCATGGGCCGAGTCTCATGTTTGGTACCGTGCCTTGTCAAAGTTTCAACGGGCACGACTAATGTCTTTTAGTTTCGGGCCAATTCTGGAGTTGAAGCCCTTGTAGGTCAATTAGGGCTTGATCACGACGATCTTGGAGAGGTGGAGGGAGGAGCATTAGGTGCTTCTCTTTCTAGTGGTGTGCCATATAGGTCGAGTGGATCGGGGCTAGGTGTAGTTCGAGTCACTTGGTTCTTTGATACGTTTGCGAGTGGTTTCGTCCCCCCGAGGCACCATTCGGGGGCAAAGGCGCCTTATGAGGCGCGTTGTGCGATAGTGGCGGGTCGGGAGCCCGTGGTGGAGTCGGGGTTGGTTGTGGATAGGGTGCTCCGACTGTTCTTGATGCACTTTCTTAATGCGGTGCTCTTTTCTTCTTCGACTCGGAGATGCGTCACCAAGTTATTTTTTATGGTTCTCGAGGACTTGGATCGGGTTCCTACCTATGCATGGGGTGCGGCCGCATTGGCGCATCTCTATGAGCAGCTTTACCGTTGGGGACAGGGCGTCGCGTCGATCGGAGGTTTCCTTCCACTCCTCTAGGTGAGTTTTAGTTGGTGTCATGATGTCCTTTAGTTTGGTTAAATTTTTGGTTGTAGTGATGATCTTAGTGTTTCTTCTTGTGTGTCGTTATTGTTGTTGTTATGTTTTCTTTTCAGTTTTAGGCGTACGATCACTTTGCTTTTCTTTGTCCAGGGGTCCCAGCGGAGATTACGTTTACGTTCCCGAGGATGCATGTGTGGGGGGAGGCGTTGAGGGGCCGTCATTGGTCTTTGGATCTTCAGATTGCACGGGGCCTCTTCGAGGACATGCACGTGGGGCAGGTATATATCGTCATATTTTCTTTTGGCTTTGTTTTATTTTGGGGTTCTTAGGATCTAAGGTTTCGTTGATGGGTTGGCTTGCTTATTTGAATATAGGTGATCTGGAGGCCCTACGAGGATGAGGAGGATGCCGACGTGCCAGTGATTGAGTCTGGCCGGCCCTTCTTTGATGTGGACATATGGGTCCATTGTTTTGAGAGGGTGGAAAGGATCCACACATCTCGGGTGGTACTGCAGCTGGCGCTCGCTCAGGGAGTCCCTCCAGAGATTCACCACAGGGTGGCGAAGAGGATGACTGGCTCTCCTGACTGGAATTTTGTGGTACGGATGACGCTTCAGATAGTCAATTTTAGAGTCGGGGGGACCAGGGTTATAGGGGCGCGTGATGAGGCAGACATCAGAGAGTATGGGAGATGGTTTGCTGTTTAGGTGGAGGGCGCCTCTTCACACGTCCCTTCCATGGGAGTGGTTCTTTTGCGGTCGAGGGGCCGGAGTCAGCATCGGCATTGAGGGAGAGGCTGGCTGCACTGGAGTAGGGCCATCTCATGGTGAGTGTGCGAGGGGCGCTAGATGCCCTCCCTAGGGCGATAGAGCAGATGGGGTGTGCTCCTCATCTAGATGTGGAGATGCTGCACTCCTTGACCATCTCGGTTGCTCAGGACAGGCAGCGGAGGATGAGTTGGGGGCTTGACTAGTGGAGACCAGACGGCTACTGGTGGGTAAATTTATTGGTTTTAGTCGTATCGCGTTGACTTGGTCTTTCAATTTTTCTGACATAGTTGTGGTGTTTCGTGTTATCAAGAACAGTCTAAGAGGGAGGTCGAGGTAGCCAGCCGTACGGCGATGGTCAAGCTGTTGTGCATCCAGCAGTAGGCCAGCCTAGCGGTGGAGGCCAGTCTATGTTCCGAGATTGACCGATTGGTAAGTGTCTGTATGCACCTGGTTTTGTTCACTGTTTAGTGTCGTGAGCTTGCCGACTAATGTATCTTATTGTTATTTGTAGAGAGCCGAGCTCGCTACTAGGGGTCGCGTTCCAACATTTGATCCATCTTCAGTTGCTTCCTCCAATTGGGAGGATCTAGCGATGGCTCAGCTTTGGGATGAGCTAGATCATTGGGTAAGTTCCTCATTTGCGTAATGGTATTAGTTCATTAGGTTGGCTGTTTCACTTTCTTGATAGTTGACTGACATCACGTGGTATTTCAGCGTCGGGTTGCTGAGGATCTTCAAACGAGGGAGGCGACTGCTACCTCTCTACGTCCCGAGAGCCAGGTATAATTTTTTTTTTTGGTGTGACGTAATTCTATTTAGGTTATTTCATTTTATTTTTTCCTGATATATTTTATGTTGATTTTTTCTGTTCTTTGTGCAGGCTATTTCGGACTCCGCTCCTTAGGCTCCCCCTGAGGGATTTGTTCCTATCCCTACTCAGGTATGTTTTAGTTATTATGTTTGTAGTTTATTTATTACCGTAGCTTTAATCTAACGTATTTGTTTGTTTTCGTTGCAGCCATCTACATTTGCCATCCCTTCCGTGCCTCCTGCGGATCCAGTGACTGCGGAGACGGTCTAGCGACTTTTGGATGAGAGGTTAGATTTGGTATGGTCCTTTCTTATTCAAGTTTTTTTTGTTCATATATGTATATGTTATCTCTCTTTGACTTGGTATGGTTATGCAGGTTCGTCAGCTCGAGGAGGAGCGGCTAGAGGCGACGCAAGCGCGCGCCAATCCTGATGCGAGACGGATCCTCGGGGAGGTGCAGAGTCGTGAGGATCTAGTTATCGAGATGATGGCCACATAGAGGACTCAGACAGAGGCATTAGAGGCTGTGCGTCGGACGACGCGAGTGGAGATGTAGGTGACCCTGGATCGCATGTGGTATCATCTGATGAGGAGTGAGCGGGAGATGCGTAGGTCGGCTAGTCGGCTTGATGGGTTAGAGTCAAGGGCTACGGGTTCTTCAGCTGGGTAGCCTTGTCACACCTCTCATGGTCAGGTCAGGAGTGGTACTCATGAGGATTCGATTGTTCAGGAGATTCATGCGGGGTATCCTCCTCATTCTCGCTCAAGATGATCTATCAGCCAGACGAGTAGGGGGTTCTATGGCGGGGCCTCTTCGTCTAGAGGTTCCGAGGACTCTGAGTGTCGGAATTGTATTTTCGGACGATTAGTCTACAAACCTCCGAGCTGATGATACTGGCGACAGCGGTGCTCGTCCACCCCAGCGGCAACGTAGGGAGTAGAGGCGTGTGTGTGTGTGTGTTTTTTTTGTCCATTGTGTGTGTTGTGTGTATATAGGGGGGATGCCACCGTTGACAATTGTAAAAAGAAAAGAAAATTTTGACATATATATATATATATACATGGAGATTTTTAGTTTAGATGTACCTGATTGGCTTCTTTTCTATTAGTTACCTCTTGCGCCTGCCTTTTGCTTTCTAGTTACTTTAGCGCCGTCACCTGTCATCGGGACTTGGATGGTTCCTGAGCTGGCCTGGTGGTGGTTGAAGGTTTCTTTGCATCTGAACATGTAAATGTAACGTCATCAGTAATTTTTATTCTCCCCCTTGCTAGTTGTCAAGGGGGGTGAGTGTCTCAGACCGGGGTCTGGTAGTGAAAGATGGATACAGGCTTTCTTTTTTTTTCTTTTTCTTTGAAATAAAAGTAATGCAATAGGGAAAGCAAATAGCTAAGAAGGAAATAATAATAAAAAATTAAAAAAAATGCCATAGCGTAGGAGTGTGATAGCATCGGCAGTACAATATCTTTGGTAGCATTCTCCAGATGGTAACTTCGTCATTCCTCGTCTTCTTTATGGACAAGTTAGTGCTTCTGGCGTGACTCTCCTTCTGATCCAAAAAAATGCCCTAGCGTGTAGATGCAATGGAGCTTTTTTGGGCTTTAAATGAGCCCTTTGGGTCTACAAGCAGTCATAGGTATTTGGTGAGTTAGTTTTGAAGAGAGGTTAATCAGTACTGTCGTCGAACCGGGGGAGGTCTCTTTGATTAGGTCAATAGTATATGGGGGTCTATTTTAGGGTATCGGTCATCCTATCCCATAGTTATTAGGGAAAAGTATGGTAGGCATAGTAAGTGATTGCATTAGTCGCCATTCAGCGGTTTTCAGTTTCATTCCTAGGAGCATCCTGTGAAGTCTCTGATTTATCGTCCGAAGTAAAAACTAGAAGAGGGAGGCAAGGCTCAGTGATATGGGGGATAGTTTGTATCTAACACTTTCCAAAAGGGATGAGAAACAGTCTTTTTCTCAGGGGGGTGGGATGCCATGATTGAGCTCTTTGTCATGTTTCGGTACCATCAAAATCTCATATTCTATAGTCAGCAGGGGTTTATTCTCCTTCCGCCACCTTATGACGACATCTAGTATTATGGGGACATCAGGAATGCCCTCACAACTTGCTTATACACTTCTAGTAAAGTTACCAGAGATGTCCTCACGGTCTGCTTATGCTTTCCTGAGTTCATTGACTTGTTCATTCGTCGTAATGCTCTCGCTCGATTTTTTTTATATATATATTTTTTTTTAAAGCATCTTGCTAGCACGAGAATAATGAGTTTTGATTGAGCCTAACATCTTTTTTTTTTTTTGCTCTAACGTCTCCTCCAATGGCAAGGGAAGGAAATGAGAATCGGGTGTTTCTTATGCTTTTGAAGGAGGTTAGGTAGGTCACTAGTCTTTCATCAAATTGCCCGAGCGAGAAAAGGTGGGCGATAAATCGAATGTCTTAAGAATATTCTGAGGATTGAGGACGTACGACCAATGAATGGGTCATGATGACTACGGGGGTGGTAAGTATAAGTAATTAATCACGGGATGTGATAATCAAAAGGGCTAAGGATAGTATTTTCTAAGTTACATGACGTTCCAAGGGCTAGGGAGTTCTTCCCCGTCTTGGTTCGTCAATTTGTATGTGTTCTTAGGGTATGCAGCTGTTATAACATAAGGGCATTCCCAGTTCGGCTTTAGTTTTCCTTTTGGATGGGCGTACTTGGAAGGTATGACTTTCTTTAAAACTAATTTTGCAATATTAAAGGTTCGTTCAAGGACTCTCTTATTGTAGGCCCTGGCCACTCTCCTCTGGTACACCTGAGCGTGATCAGCTGCCCTTAGACGTATTTTATCGAGCTGCTTTAGCAGCGTGAGTAGGGAAATTCTCCCTTCGTCTAAGGATAGCTCACCATCAAGTTAGATCCGTAAGGATGATACTTGTATCTCATATGGTAGGATTGCCTCCATCTCGTAGGTAAGGAGGTAGGAAGTTTGACCAGTGGCGGTGCAAATAGAGGTCCTATAGGCCCAGAGTGCTTCTGGTAGTCGTTCTGGCCAGTCGGTTCTATTGCTTGTTTATACTGTGTTTTAGGATTCAAATCAGGGTTTTATTTGTAGCTTCTGCTTGTCTATTGCCTTGAGGGTAGAACGGCGACGAGTGGCATAGATCGATGTCATACTTCTTGCATAACTTCTTCATCTTTTCTGCGATGAACTGCGGTCCGTTACCGGTGACAAACATCATGGGTACTCCAAATCTGGTGATGATATTCTGAACAATAAACCTTACGAGTGTTGAAGCGTATAGGCGCATGCTTGTGAGTGTTTCCAACTGTGTCTATAGAGGGTCCGATGACATCGAAGGCCCACATCACAAACGGCCATGGTGAGGTCATAGTGTTTAATGCAACTGATGGAGCTTTGATGAGTGCGGTGTATTTTAGAGGTGGCAATCTCTTATCATTGTCGGCCAGAAGTAGCCCTATCGTGTAACTTGATCGACGAGTCTCTGTCTATCGAAGTGGAGACGTAGGCATTGACGTGTGCTTCTCGGATTATATCCAGAGAAACCATCCATAAAGGATAGCATCTCATACCCAGCGGTGTTATCGACTAGAGTGTCAATGTGTGGAAGTGGGAAGTTATCTTTTGGGCCCGCCTGGTTGAGGTTTCGAAAGTTAATGCAAACCCGCACTTTGCCGTCTTTCTTAGGGACAGGTACTATATTGGCGACCCACTTGGGATAGAGGACGACATGGATGAATTTAGCTTTGTGTAACTTGTCAACTTCCTCTTTGACTTGAAGGACTGTTTATGGGTGCATCCTACGGAGTTTCTGCTTAACGAGTTTCGCATCGGGTTCTAAGACAAGATGATGTTCTACTAAACTGGGGTCTAAACCGGGCATGTCCTCGTAGGACCATGTGAAGGAATCGAGGTGTTCTTGTAAGACTTGTGCAATTTGTTGGCATTCCTTAGAGTTAAGCGTCGCGCTAATTAATAGCTTCTTGGGTTTCTCATCGGTGCCGAAATTGATTTCTTCTGTGGGTTCTGCAATAGCTTGGGTTTGCTCGTTGAAATGTTTGATAACCCGCTGGAAGTCTTGCGTCTCCTCAGCGACTGGTGTTCCTTCTTCATCTTCGGTGAGTTCATATACTGCGAAATTGCTACACTGGGGATTCAATTTTGCGAAAGGTAACTCTTCATTGGTACAATTTATGACCAAGAGATCTTCGGTAAGGTAAAGGTCAAGGCTACAGATTATCCTCTCAAATTCATGAAGTATCTCATCTAGTATGATCACTGACTTGTTGTTTAGCAGGGATGTTTTGTGCTTTTGTGCAGGGAATAGGATAGAAGTCTCAGGAGAAAAGTCTCCTTATTGGCTGCAAACTTGGTTTGGAATGAAGAGTTTCCTTTCTTTTATGGGAATTTCTGATTTTTTTAGATTTTATATTTCTGAATTTTTAGGGTTTCCTGCTTTTCCTATTTTTTTAATTTTTGATAATAAATATGGTATAGGGTCGGTTGCCTCAAGAGGCGTCGGGAGAGTTGCTTCCTCTAGTTGAGGGAGCGAGACGGTTGCTGGAGCCGTTCGGGCGATCCTTAGAAAAACATGGACTTGTTGTGATCTTGGCATTTTTTTTTAGAGTCCTCATCTGATGAGACCTTTTGAATGAGTGATGCAGGTGATAGGGGCACTAACGTTTGGATTTCCTCTATCACGTTAATGGTCTCTTCTTCGAAGAAACTCTGGAGATCGTAGTCGACCGAACTATCCGCTTCTGAGTTGTAATTGGGTTGTTCTTCCCACCGAGGGGGATCTCCCAAGGGGTCCCCGGGGGCAATGAGTTCTTTCCCTTGATCTTCATAGTACGTTAGGGTGATCACGCATGCTTGACAACGAGGCTGATAATGGTGAGAAATGCAGGAAGACCCCCAAGGGCATTCCCATCCTTTTAAGTTAGAGTTAGAGATGGAATCAAATTCGTCTTCTTGATCGGACACTGCTTGAAGTACTAGATTAGCTTGCTCCGCTAACTCGAGTGCAGGGAGATCTATCCAATAGTCTTCGTCATCATTCGGGGGAGGCTGCCGCTCTCCCTCGAGAGATTTCCAAAATATTTAGAGCTGTGGCGCATCTGGGGATGCAGGAGTGTCCAATTCAAGTTCCTCTTCAAACTCTATGAGGGTGATATGAGTGTTTCCCCCTGGGTTAATCAAATGACCGTCAAGTTTTTCTGCTCCTTGTGTTAGTGGCCAAACTGGTGAGTCATTACTGGTTTCTGTTGCCACGAGGATGGAGTGATTGGATTCTTCCATTATAGCATGTTGGGTCCAATTAGCGAAGCGATCTAATATACTAGTGCACGCCTTACAGCGAGACTGGTAAGGGTGAACAATACAAGGGGAATCTCACGGGCATTCCCATCCTCCAAGACCAAGGCCGAGGCGGATATACGAGTTAAGATTCTTTTGCGGGGTGTCATCCTCTTCCCACATTGAGCGCAGGTGCTCTTCGTCATCTCGTCGTCAGCGAATTCCCAATCTTCTAATTGTGGCTCGGTTTTCAAAGGATCTTTCTTCCTCTCCTCTATGGGCTCTTTAAGATCAAACAAGTATTTGACTCTTTCAAGGGATTTATCAATGTCGTCGTTTAGATTTGTCAAATCGTTGAATGCTTTGGCCATTCGTTCAATTTCTGTTTCCTAGAATTTGGTGAAGGACACTTCCTTCTGCCTCTATACATTTGCTTTCTTCATGGTCCCATAGACGAAGTGGTCATATAGAGACCATTTTGATGAGGTAGGGAATGGGTCGGCTTGTGAGCCGTCCGATTGATAACCTAACCCTATGTGTTTGCATATTTTCGTTGGGACGACAGGTCCTACATGACCTTGCTTATTCTTACCGAGTCCAGTGTGGGGGACGTATCCAAGTTGGTACATAAGATCCCACACTTTCGTCTGGTTGGGGTTGATGTCATAAAGCCTGGCGAAGTCTGGACCGACCTCTCTCCTCATTAATTCTTGTTGACGCGTCGGGGGAGAACTAGGACGGGCAAGGGGATGGACTTTCGCAATGGTCGCCTCATCAGGGATTCGAGTCTTTTAAATGTGATCGGTGTTTAATACGGAATCATGGGCTGTCGGAATGCTCACTGTGTAATAAGTATTCATTTTCTGGAGGGGTGCATCGGCATATATACGGACGATGGAGTCCTCGTATAGGAATTTCACGCATTGATGATATGTGGACGCGACAGCCTTCATTGACTTTAGCCATTTCCTCTCTAAGATAAGATTGTATGTACTAGCAGAATCAGAAATATGGAAGGTAACGTCTTTCGTCGTAGGTCCAAGGCGAACCTGGAGTTTAATAGTTCCTTTCACAAAACGACGCAAGCTGTCGTAGGCTATGAGTGACAGGGCCGAAGGCCTGACGTCTTGCTCTGTTATTCGAGCCAAGATTTTAAACATAAAAATATTGAAAATGCTTTGAGTCCATGTCAAGCGAGTCAAGGCTTAATATAAAGGCCTACAGTTTAGAAAGTCAAATTTCTTTCAAATCTTAATGGAGAGAAGCCTCTGTAAATAGAGGTGAACTGATAGGGACATCAGATTCAAGCATTCGCCAGTGATGTACTGAAGGCGGAAGAAGAACATCATAGGCAAAAGAAAGAAAATAGTTCAAATTCGAAAAATTGAAAAGTGCTCAGTTGATCGATCGACTCCAGGCTTCGATCAATTAAGAATGGGCAGTGGACAAAAATTATGAAGTGAAGTTATATTTCTCAGTCGATCGATCGAGTAGGAAATTTTGATCGATCAATTTAAACATGTGGCGTCAAGCGGATTAATTAGTTTCTCAGTCGATTGATCGACCCCTGATTCGATCCATCGACCAATTACTCCAATTGATCGACCAATTACTTCGATCGATCGACCCATTACGCGGATTTTGGCGGAAGTTTATATTTTTGATCAAAAGTTTCAATTTGATATTTTATTTGATAATGACTCTTCTAATTTCGTATTAGGGTTTTGGTTAGCTTATTTAAAGGCTTGTAAACAACTTTAATATTAGTTTTTGGTGAATTAAAATTACTATTGCAAACTTCAGAGTTCTAAATTTTTGTGAAGATGTGATTCTCGCAAAACAGAGAGCAATTCATCGACCCCGCGTGCGATTTGATGCGAGGCTAACTCTTCTTCCATCTCTCTCTTCTTTAGATCTACGATTTGCGTAACTAACATAACCTCAATTATCTAATCTTCTATTAAATTCAGATTTAGCCTATTTATTCCATAAAATATCCAAAATCAAATTACTTGTTCTTCATTAAATCATTATTAGTCTTTTATTTTGTACGATATCAAAAGAACCCACTTGCGAGTTCGTTCGACGCCCTAAAACTATCAAAGATCTAGCCGTTCGTAAGAACCCTAGTCTTCTAGATCCAATAGGGAACGTACATGAAAAGTAACACTATTTTGGGCGATAATTAAATTATCCAATTAAAATTTTAGAATATTTATGTGTTAATTTTTTTAGAGAATTTGTTATTTTAATTGCTTCAATTAATTTTGATTTTAATCGCAGCCCTAGCATAGCCTTTAGTAAGCTCTCGCATCAAATTAGTATCAAAGCATCAATTTTAGTTTTAGGGTTTCAGTGTTCATATAGGTTCTAGGGTTTATTTATTATTATTATTTTATTTTGCATCATTTCAGATTTGTCTTTCATTATTTCAAATTTGTCATGCATTATATAGTTTTGTCTTGCATAATATAAATTTTGTTTTGCATTCTCATGGACTCCCTTAAGATGGAAGCCTTAATTAGAAACCTTACGTCTAAGTTGACCACGAGTCAAGCCACCCTCCAAGCCCAAATGACGAAAAACCACAATCAATTGCAACAACAACTGTGTGATCAAAAAGCCCGACATGAGGCTTTGAAAACTCATGTTGACGAGATTAATGAGTTTCTCACTGAAATTCACAATAAAGTCAATACAAATTACCATAGGAGGGAAGGTTTGCAACGTCGTGAAGTTCAAACTGATTAGGACGATAAAATCATGAAATCGGTGAAAATGAATGCCCCTACTTTCGACGGAAAAAGACAACCTAAGGTATTTCTCGAGTGGGTCACCAACATAAAAAACTACTTCGAGTGGTACGCCATGTCCGAGGAGCGAAAAGTCTGTTCGCTATGGTCAAACTTATGGGCCAAGCTAGACACTTAAAGCGTCATAGGCAGGCCCAAGGTCTTCGTCCCACTTCTACTTGGAGAGAGATGAAGACCCAATTGAACGAGAAGTATGTTCCTCTATCCTACAGTGAACGTATTCTCGATTAGTCGCATTCATTGCGCCAAGGGAATTCACCGGTCACAGAATATATCAATAGATATGAGGACCTAAAGACCATGCTGATGTGGATGACCCGGAAAGGGTTACCCTATCCCGATTTTGAATGAGCCTTCTCCCAGGACTACAAAGGGAACTCTTTCAATACATTGTTACCTATCTAGAAGAATGTTTCTCTAAAGTCGAGTAGTTAGAGCGATACCTCAAGACCAATACTCCGTCTAGTTATAAGTCTAGTTATAAGTTTAACCTTCTAGAGTCAAAGCCCAACACTAGTACCCCGCTTGCTAGGCCAACCCAGTTACCACACCAGTAATCAGAGTCGATAAGGGTAAGGCCCAATGCTTGAAGGCCCTAAGAGTGGTGGTCAGAACATGTTAGAAGTGTCACGACATCGGGCATTTTGTAGCACAATGCCCATCCTAAAATTTGTTTATAGCCGAGGACACTGAAAATGAGCATGACGAGGGTACCGTTGAAGTCTTCGAGCCCGAGTCGTTCCCTAGTGACAGATAATATTGTGTGGGGGAACGAACAGTGGCTTGTCGAAGGGATATCTCCTACCCTGTCGAGGAGGATAATTGTAATATCCCGAAAAATCACGTTAAGCAGTGACCTCGGGATCCGTGCCCAACTAGTCATAGGTTGACTATGTAGGAGTTCACTAGCTGACGTAAGATAGGATGAACGGATGAGATGTAAGAATTTAAGTGAGTGTGTGGAGAGTGAGGTGAATCTGGAGTCACATACACCTATTCTAATGTATGTGCTCAACGCACAAGCTAGAGGGGAGATAAAAGGGTTTAATAACCCTAAAAAAAATCAATGTTTGAGTTGTTGGAGAGAGTTAAGAAGAGAGAGAGAGAGAGGAGTAAAGGAGGGTAGTGATCAAGGAGTTATTGCAACTGATTGGAAGGGGGGATTGAGCATTTAACGTTGGATTCGACGCAAGGGATCCGCTAGAAGCAAAGCTGGAACCATAGCCTTTCTAACCACTTGATTTAATCAATTTGAGATTGATTGAAGGTAAAATTCTTGTAGATTAAATGCATAGATTAAACGGTTTAATTGTAGTTAGAAATAACTAAAATCATAGGATAATGGCTTAGAAAAGAAAGAAAAATTAGTTGAAAGAAGATTGGGAAGAACAGCCCAAAAGGGGGCTGAATCTGACCAATTCGATTAATCAAAATTGAGGTTCGACTGATCGATTTTTGCCAAGAAGTTGAAAAGTCAATATAGCCCGAATTCGATTAATCGAAGTTTGATTCGATTTCGATTAATCGAGTTTGGTGTCGATCAATCGACTGAGAACCTCCAGTGGACTCCAGTGATTGGAGGAAAGTGACCTGGGGAAATCGACTAGTCAAAATGGGTTTTCGATTAATCGATTTCGAATTTCAATTAATCGATTTGAATATCGATTAATCGATTTTGGGGATTCGACTACTCGAATTGAGAATCGAATTGATAGAGCAAGAATTTCGATTAATCGATGTGGGATTCGATTAATCGAATGGGGACCTCGATTAATCAATTTTGGGAATCGATTAAGCGAATCAGATTCGATTAATCGACTTCAGAGTTTGATTAATCGACTGTGCCAATTTTTGTTGACTTTTGAGTTTGACTTTAAGATTCTTGGAGGGCCTTGGACCTTCTTTGTTACATCTTTAGTGATGTATTGCATGTGTTATATTGTACCATAGGTGGTACGTGTGATCAAGGACACAAGGAGCCACGTGGGACCTTGATGCATGATTTAGCGGAGACTTGAGGTAGGGAACACTTTGAACATGTACTTTAATTTGCAAGAGCATGTATGTAGTGATATAGAATCAAATTAAGATCGTTTTATTGCTAAAGTGTTTGTGAAAAGTGTGTGTGAGTGACATCAATAAGAGCACCTAATAATGAGCCATCCCCAGGGAATGAGGAAGTAAAGTCATAAGGGCATCAGTTGTAATGCAAGTAAATAGATACATCCCAGGGATGTATCTAAGATTGAATAATGTTTGATAAGGCCTAACTGATATAAGATATCACACTTACACGGTGAATAACTATATGTAAAGCACCCAATATTTTTATTATTTGAGGTTTGATAGGATACCCCACCGACGTGGCGGGATACCCACGACTGACGCGGCAGGATATCCGTGACCGATACGGTGGCGAAACCGTAAGCCGTTGATTTGAGATAAGTTGAAACCCCGCCACCAATCCCCAGGGGAAAAGGGCTTGAGTACTTTTGGTATTCCCAGGGAATACGTTTGAAACTATCTATATAGATGACGATGATGGGAATCTCATCGGGGATCGATGCTATATTGCTCGGGGATTACTTAAGTTGAAAGGTTAAGTTTTACTTTAGGCCTACTCAGTGTCATTCATGATTAATTAAAAGACATGTGTAAACTACCACAAAAATGTGATCCCTTTTCAACTGTTTTCTCAGTAACTGCATAGACACATCATGCGTAAGCATATCATGGAATATATGTGAGTTTTAATTTATATGTTCACTGTGTTTTGTTCCCTATTGAGCTATGATGTAGCTCACTCCTTTAGACTATACGTCGCAGGTCCACTATTAGCAGCTGCTGAGGCTTCAGGGGACGTTGACCCTGGTGAGTCGGACCTTGCGCCTGGTGACGAGTTAGAGCCACCTCCTGAGGACTTCTTCTAGAGGACTCCGTTATGCAGCTTTGAAAGTTTTGTGAGCTTATTGTTACGACTTGGTATGTCAAGCCTAATTTTGTAAACGATGTGATTAAATGTTAGGATTATTCTTTTGGGCAAACCATCCTTGATGATCAGCTATCATCGATGGTTCGGATCGGTTCTCCATTCATGCAGAGGCATGAAGGTAGAACCGTCTTTTGAGCAAGATTTAAATAGTGAATCATTTCCGCAGTTATGGTTATCATTTTCAGTTCATTTCTATTGCTTGATATACCAGTGTTCTGTATTTAGCCAAGGGGCATGGTCAAGATGATCGTGCCGATGGCATGGGTTTCGAGGTACCGAAATCTGGGCTGTCTCAGTTGGTATCAAAGCAATTTCTTTTAGAAATTTTGACAATCATTCTTTTGTCAGAACATAGGGACTTCTGCTAACGAAACTTTAGTTTCAAATGCAGCCGTCAATGTCATCTAGGGGAAGAGGCCGACTGAGAGGAGGCCAACAAAAAAGTTTGCGTAGTGGAGATGGTTACATCTCTCCTACCAATTGAGTACCCTTTGGGGGTAGTGAGGCCCCAGGGGGCAACAGTAGTAGACAACAAGAAGATGTGGATCGAGATCGTCAGGATCGAGATCAGAGAGAATAGGAGAGAATGAGAGAAAGACAGGAAGATAGAGAGGAGCGCCAAAGGATGATGCACACCATGGACACCATGGCAGCTGCCATGGCACAACAAGCCGCATCCTTTGCAGCTCATGCAGCGAGAGAGCAGCAGCCACTTACACCACCTGTAGGACCTACATTGCCTATGCCTTCGTCTTTTACTGAGTTCCGGAGGATGAGACCTCCTACGTTTTCTGGGCAGGCAGACACGATGGCAGCAGAAAATTGGTTAATGGAAATGGAGAAGTTGTTCAGTGTGCTGACATGCACGGAGGATGAGAGTGTTAGATGGGCAGCCTACATGCTCGATGGGGAGGCTGGGCCTTGGTGGAAGTCTGTGATACGGAATAGGGCCCAGGAGACCCCAGAGTTGCCATGGACTTGGGAGGAGTTTGTTGAGGAGTTCAACAAACAGTATTTTCCAGAGGTGGTGAGGAACCAAATGGAGGTTCAGTTTCTACAGTTAGTGCAAGGGAGGATGAGTGTGAGAGAGTACGGAGTGGAGTTTCAACGACTTGCCCGTTTTGCTCCTGATTACGTCGACACCGACGTGATGAAGTCAAAGAGGTTTTAGCAAGGTTTGAAGCCTGAGGTTAGGGGAGGAGTAGCTCTATTTCAATTGAAGACCTATGAAGAGGTCATGAGTAAAGCACTTGTGGTAGAAGAAGAGAATAACAACAGATACAGGCAGAGAGAGCAACAAAGAGGAAGCAATGATCAAGGAAGAACGGGGAACTACGAACCGGTGAATAAAAAGCTGAGGTTCGTGGCCCAAAATCAGAGACCATAGTTCCAAGGGGGTTTCGGAAGACCGGCGCAACAGCACCACCAACAGAAAGTTCCACTACTTGCGTCGGGGAGACCTTTACGCTATGAGAGCCCTGCCATGTCTACTGGCGCCACCGTCACACAAGGTTCTCGTACAGTTTCTTTCGCGCCTCGAGAGACTTGTGCAAAGTGTGGCAAGCCTCACAGGACCGTGGATTGCAGAGTGGGAACCAGGGGTTGTTTTCGATGTGGCAAGGTGGTCCACTTGATCAAGGATTGCCCCGAGGTTGATAAGGGGAAGACGACTTCAGTTGCAGCACCACGACCCATTCAAGCACGGAAGCCGGTCATTCATGGAAGAGCCTATGTAGTCACTGCTCAGGAAATAGGGAACGTGCATGACGTCATCCAAGGTGAGACTGTTTTAAATAAAGGAATTTCAATTTCATTAAAGTTTTAGATAAAGAAGGTGCATTCATTAGGAAATAGTGTAGTTTCTTTTCTAAACACTGTATTTGTATGTGAATTAGGGGTGTAAATTGATATGTAAACTATTGTATGTATATATGTATACTATAGGTGCGCTAACTGTATATGAGAAAGGACGCTTCGTTGGATATGACGCTAGAGTATTGATAGACCCAGGGTCTACCCACTCATTCGTCACTCCACGATTTGCCAAGAGGATGAAGGTTATTCCAGAGGCGTTGGATTTTGTCCTATCTGTGTCTATTCCGACTGGAGAGTTAGTGGACACGGAGCTAGCTTGCAAATCCATCATTGTAGCAATTCGAGACCTGGATATGCATGAATTAGAGGCAAAGTTGATACTGCTGGACATGCAAGGGTTTGATGTGATCCTTGGCATGGACTGGTTGCAGATTGACATTAACACGAATTGCAAGAACAAGGTTATCATTTTTAGACCCAACACAAGAAGATCATTTCGATTTCAAGGAGTGAGGTCATCACAAATACCACTGATCTCAGTAGTAAGGGCCGAGCGAATGATCAGGAAGGGTTGCAGTGGATACTTGGCTTTCTTAAAGGAGGACAAGGAAGAAAAGAACGGCATCTCTGAGATAGCAGTTGTGCGAGACTTCACCGACGGTTTTTCAGAAGAGTTGCCTGGATTACCTCCAGAGAGAGAAGTAGAATTTGCCATTGACTTAGCACCGGGAACGGAGCCTGTTTCAAAAGCACCATATAGAATGGCTCCTGCTAAGTTGAAGGAGTTGAAAGAGCAACTACAAGAGCTCATGGATAAGGGGTTTGTTAGACCGAGCGTGTCTCCGTTGGGAGCACCGGTCTTGTTTGTTAAGAAGAAAGATGGGTCAATGCGTCTATGCATTGACTATCAACAACTGAACAAACTCACTATGAAGAACCGCTACCCTTTGCCTAGAATTGACGATCTGTTTGATCAACTGTAAGGAGCGAGGTATTTTTCCAAGATCGACCTGAGATCTGGATACCATCAGTTGAGGGTCAAGGCAGAGGACATCCAGAAGACTGCTTTCAGGACACGGTATGGACACTATGAATTCTTAGTAATGCCATTTGGGTTGACAAATGCTCCGGCGTCATTTGTGGATCTAATGAATCAGGTGTTTAAACCACACCTGGACTCTTGCGTCGTAGTGTTCGTTGATGATATTCTGATATATTCCAAATCCAAGACAGAACATGAAGAACATTTGAGGATTGCTCTACAGATGCTACGTGAACACCAATTGTACACCAAACTCAGCAAATGTGAGTTCTGGTTGGAAGAGGTTAGCTTTCTAGGACATGTTGTCTCAAAGCACAGTGTCACGGTAGATCCAGCAAAGATAGAAGCAGTGGTTAAATGGGAGCAACCAAAGACAATGACCGATGTCCGAAGTTTTCTTGGGTTAGCAGGCTATTATTGACGATTCGTTGAGGGGTTTTCAAAGATATCGAGGCCTCTCACAAAGCTGACATGAAAGGATTCAAGGTTTGAGTGGAGCGAGGCATGCGAGGAGAGTTTTCAAGAGCTTAAGACGAGACTCACTTCAGCTCCAGTGTTAGCAATTCCTTCAGGCAATGGAGGATACGCAGTGTACAGTGATGCATCATACAATGGTTTGGGTTGCGTGCTCAACCAACACAAGAAGGTGATAGCTTACGGATCAAGACAGCTGAAAGAGCACGAGAAAAATTACCCGACTCATGACTTGGAGCTAGCAGCAGTCATTTTTGCGCTAAAGATTTGGAGACATTACTTGTATGGTGAGACGTTTGAAATTTTCACCGATCATAACAGCCTCAGATACCTGTTTACACAGAAGGAGCTCAACATGAGACAGCGCAGATAGATGGAGTTCCTCAAGGATTATGATTGTTCTATACAGTACCATCCAGGCAAGGCTAACGTAGTGGCCGATGCCTTGAGTTGGAAGAGTTCAGCTCAGTTAGCTTGTTTGATTTTGGGTATGCAACGGTGTAAATTATTGGAAGACCTGGCACTCTATGATGCAAACATTGAGTCGAAAGTTACAGGATCCTTTTTGGCCAACATATCAGTGAGACCAGTAATATTTGAGCATATCCACGACCTACAGATGAAAGATCCGATGTTAACAAAGATTCATCAAGACGTGATAGAGGGCATCAGGCCGGACTTCTCAGTGAAAGAAGATGGTTCTTTATTATTTAAGGGCCGTCTCTGCATTCCGGACAATGGCGATCTAAGACGAACGATTCTTGATGAAGCCCACAAGTCAAATTATGCTATCCACCCTGGTAGCACCAAAATGTACCAAGACTTGAAAAAGAACTATTGGTGGAGAGGTTTGAAGTAAGACGTGGCCGAATACGTATCACAGTGTTTGACCTGTCAGCAAGTGAAGATTGACCATAGGGATCCTGTTGGACTATTTCAGCCATTACCAATACCAGAATGGAAGTGGAATCGATCTCTATGAATTTCATTGTTGGATTACCGCGTACTGCCAAGAGACACAATGCCATTTGGGTAGTCGTTGATCGATTGACAAAATCAGCTCACTTCTTACCTTGTCAATGATGTATACTGACGGGAAGGCAGTGACTTATACATGAAGGAGATTGTAAGATTACACAGGATTCTGAGCAGCATAGTTTCAGATCGTGACCCACTGTATACGTCCAAGTATTGAAAGAAATTTCAAGAAGGAATGGGAACGAGACTAGATTTTAGTTCAGCTTTCCATCCTCAAACTAATGGGCAGACAGAGCGAGTAAACCAAGTGATATAAGACATGCTCAGAGCGTGCATGCTGGATATGCAAGGATATTGGGATGAGTATCTACCATTAATCGAATTCGTATATAATAACAGTTTCCAAACGAGCATTGGCATGGCATCGTATGAAGCTCTGTATGGACGACGATGTAAATCACCCATCAACTGGGAGGAAACAGGTGAGAAATTTTTTTTGGGCCCAGAACTACTTGAAGACAACGCCACTGTCGTACGCATAATCAGAGAAAGACTGAAGTCAGCACAGAGCAGACAGAAAAGTTACGCTGACATCAAGCGAACTAGCGTCGACTACAAAGTGGGTGAACACGTGTTTGTGAAGGTGTCACCTATGAAAGGAGTGATGAGATTTGGCAAAAGAGGGAAGTTAAGTCCTCGTTATGTTGGACCTTTTGAAATTTTGGGGCGCGTAGGCGAAGTTGCCTACCGCATTAGATTACCATCGCCATTTGATCGGGTACATAATGTTTTCCACGTATCGATGCTCAGAAAGTACGTGAATGATCCATCTCATGTGTTAGGAAGTCAACCTTTGGAGATGCATGAGGACATGAGCATGATAGAAGAATCGGCGGAGATCTTGGATCGAAAGGAACAAGTACTACGTACTAAAGTGATCCCCTTAGTGCTTGTTTGATGGAAAAATCATCCGACCGAAGAGGCTACATGGGAACGAGAAGCCGATGTGAAGGAACAGTATCCAAGCTTGTTTGCGACGACTTGAGAGTCAACATTGTAACACTGCAAGCTTGTTCGCGGATTCTCATCGTCCATGTAATTCAATGATGACCAGTTGGTCAATATATTCAATGGAAATCCGAAACAAATTTGAGATAAATATCACCATAGAAAGTAAGGACAAAAAGGAGACAACAAAATTCGAGAAGTCGGGTAAAACCGATTAATCGATTTTAACATCGATTAATCGATTTGAGGATTCGATTAATCTAGTTTTTGTCGACTAATTGACTGGCATCAGCCAGTGAGGAAAAATATGGACAGATGAAAAATTTGGAAATTTCGATTAACTGAGGGAGTTCGATTAATCGATTTTGTATTTCGATTAATCGACAGAGGAATCGATTAATCGACTGGCAGAGGCTAGTAGGCACGAAAAAATTGAAAGATTTAAGGTTATATTGAATTCGACTAATCGATCTACGTTTCGATTAATCGAAATGGGAATTCGAATAATCGATCTTGAGATTCGATTAATCGAATACCTTAAGGGATTTTAGATGAAAATTTTAAATTAAATGAAATTTCGATTAATCGCTGACGATTTCGATTAATCAATTTGTAATTCGATTAATCGAACTAAAGAATTCGACTAATCGAGTCATTTAAGGAATTGGAAAAAGGGTTGAAGGACCACACGATTTTGACTAATCAAAGTTAAATTCGATTAATCGACTTTCAAATTTCGATTAATCGAAATGAATTTCGATTAATCGACTGACTAACACCAGTGAGCTAAAATTTTTGAAATTTTAAACGGCTACGATTTCGATTAATCGAAATGAATTTCGATTAATCGAGTTTTTATTCGACTAATTGATTTTGGAAATCGATTAATCGATTTCGAGAGCCTTAGCTAATTTTGTAACTTGATTAATCGACCTTGAGAAATCGATTAATTGAATCAGGGCCTATATATATGTGAGTTGGGGTTTTGGTGCTCATTCGAAACTTTTGCATTTGGGAGCCATTCTTCTTCCTCTTCTCCAATCGACCACGACCATCTAGGGTTTGCACATTCCGATCGATTTCGGATAGGATTCGAGTAACATCGCATCCTAAACCCACGGTAAACCCTAAATTTTAACTTTTTCTTCAATTTGAGTTAGAGAAACCCTAGTTTCCTTGAATCTTCACCATAATGCCGCCAAAAACTCGTTTGTCTTCAAAGAAGGCAACCTCCAAGCTACCGGTCCGGCGTAAGAATGCCGCACCGCCACCACTGACCCCATCACCCGTGAGGACCCCATCGCCATCGGCATCGGACACCACGTCCGGGTCGACGGGCGCATCTTCACGTGAACCTTCACGTGAATCCACACCTATGCCACCACCACCCACCAATGTGGTTCAACCCAACGAGTGGTGGGCGGCTAAGACCATTGGGTTCGATTACATTATCGACCCAACTCTATTCACAGACCCTAATGTGCAAGGCGAGACCAATTGGGCTCGTAAGTACCTTGAAAATGCTGGACTCAGCAATCTTTTGAAACCGACCCGTGGGTCCTATTACCCTCGGTTGGTTCGACTGTTCTACCAGGGCCTTACCGATGGCCCTACTGATGACGTGGTCTTGAACAAGATAGAGGGTCGAGACTACACCATTACACGTCGCCACATACATGAGGCACTTGAGTGCTATTTGGATTTTGTACCTGAGACCACCCTATTTCCACCGTTCCCAGAGGAGGTGGATGTCGAGGAGATCATCCGCGACATGACCAAGGGGAAGAGGGGTTCGGGCACCTCAATTTGGAGGGTAGACTTGCCTCCGTATATGTGGATGCTCGACTCCATCATCCAATGCAATCTGTACCCAATGCGCCACGATACCGAACGGGTAGAGTTGGTTCAACAAGCACTATTCGCGGCTTACAAGGGTCGTTGGTTCGATGCCACCATGATCATCCTTGAGGGGATGAGGTACATGAAGGGCAACCTAAGGCCCAAAGAAAAAATGCCCTATGCTCGGCTCATCTCGAGCATATTGGAGAGCTATTCCGCCGGCCCGGCGTACTTGATATCGCCCCACGAGGTGTGGGTGACGGACAAGATTAAACGATTTTCACACTCCTCGTGGAACCGGAGTTACAACCTTCTGAAGAAGGCATTACCGACAGTCGACGCAGCTGTAGCACCACCACCACCCCCACCACCACAGCCAAACCTACCTATCGGCGGAGCACCACCAGAGGAGGCTCCACCTGTTATCCCACCTCCTACCACAGCAGCTACACCACCACCTCGATCCACCCCGGCGATGCCGATGTCATCCCGTCACCGACCTGCCGCTCCTTCCGGCCCTACTATAGAGGATGTGTTGGCACGTATGGAGGCCAACAACGAGAGGATGAACCGGAGGATGGACTTCCTGATGTTCCATACCCTCCGCTACATCTACCCGTTGGACTACCAGCGGCACCTTGCCCAGGAGGAGTGGACCGCGGGATGCACTGCCTTTCATCGGGGTCCAGTCTTCCATCCCACCACTGTGGCTACCGGTGCAGTGAGCTCCGCACCACAGCTACCAGAGGAGCCAGCACAGCCACAGCAGCCGCCGCTGCCTCAGCCAACCCGGCTTGACCAGACCAGCGCCCCCATGACTCACGATGGGCTGCTGCATTGTATTTTTGGTTATATGATAAATTTCGGTTGTACTGTGGATTATAGTGATATACAAATTTTGTAAAATTTTCGTTAATGAATACGATGTTTTTTGTAAAATTCTAGTACAATTATTTTATGCTATGTCTTTGTCTATGATATGTTAAGTTACTCAACTGGCCCGCCTCACTCCAGCGTGTGGGGGGGGGGGGGGCTAGACCGACGCACCTTTGGGTTATTTTCGAGGACGAAAATTTTCAAGGTGGGGAGGATATAATATCCCAAAAAATCATGTTAAGCAGTGACCTCGAGATCCGTGCCAAACTAGTCATAGGTTGACTATGTAGGAGTTCACTAGCTGATGTAAGATAGGATGAACGGATGAGATGTAAGAATTTAAGTGAGTGTGTGGAGAGTGAGGTGAATCTGGAGTCACATACACCTATTCTGGTATATGTGCTCAACGCACAAGCTAGAGGGGAGATAAAAGGGTTTAATAACCCTAAAAAAAAAATCAATGTTTGAGTTGTTGGAGAGAGTTAAGAAGAGAGAGAGAGAGGAGTAAAGGAGGGTAGTGATCAAGGAGTTATTGCAACTGATTGGAAGGGGGGATTGAGCATTTAATGCCGGATTCGACGCAAGGGATCCGCTAGAAGCAAAGCTGGAACCATAGCCTTTCCAACCACTTGATTTAATCAATTTGAGATTGATTGAAGGTAAAATTCTTGTAGATTAAATGCATAGATTAAACGGTTTAATTATAGTTAGAAATAACTAAAATCATAGGATAATGGCTTAGAAAAGAAAGAAAAATTAGTTGAAAGAAGATTGGGAAGAACAGCCCAAAAGGGGGATGAATCTGACCAATTCGATTAATCAAAATTGAGGTTCGATTGATCGATTTTTGCCAAGAAGTTGAAAAGTCAATATAGCCCGAATTCGATTAATCGAACTGAGTTTTGATTAATCTACTTGAGATTTCGATTAATCGAGTTTGGTGTCGATCAATCGACTAAGAACCTCCAGTGGACTCCAGTGACTGGAGGAAAGTGACCTGGGGAAATCGACTAGTCAAAATGGGTTTTCGATTAATCGATTTCGAATTTCGATTAATCGATTTGAATATCGATTAATCGATTTTGGGGATTCGACTACTCGAATTGAGAATCGAATTGATAGAGCAAGAATTTCGATTAATCGATGTGGGATTCGATTAATCGAATGGGGACCTCGATTAATCTATTTTGGGAATCGATTAATCGATTTTGAATCTCGATTAATCGATTTTGGGAATTGATTAATCGAATCAGATTCGATTAATCGACTTCAGAGTTCGATTAATCGACTGTACCAATTTTTGTTGACTTTTGAGTTTGACTTTAAGATTCTTGGAGGGCCTTGGACCTTCTTTGTTACATCTTTAGTGATGTATTATATGTGTTATGTTGTACCATAGGTGGTACGTGCGATCAAGGACACAAAGAGCCACGTGGGACCTTGATGCATGATTTAGCGGAGACTTGAGGTAGGGAACACCTTGAATATGTACTTTAATTTACAAGAGCATGTATGTAGTGATAGAGAATCAAATTGAGATCTGTTTTATTTCTAAAGTGTTTGTGGAAAGTGTGTGTGAGTGACATCAATAAGAGCACCTAATAATGAGCCATCCCCAGGGGATGAGGAAGTAAAGTCATAAGGGCATCAGTTGTGATGCAAGTAAATAGATACATCCCAGAGATGTATCTAAGATTGAATAATGTCTGATAAGGCCTAACTGATATAAGATACCACACTTACACGGTGAATAACTATATGTAAAGCACCTGATGTTTTTATTATTTGAGGTTTGATAGGATACCCCACCGACGTGGCGGGATACCCACGACTAACGCGGCAAGATATCTGTGACCGATACGGCCATGTAAACCGTAAGCGCAAGTGAGGCTTATCCATGAGATAAGTTGAAACCCCGCCACCGATCCCCAGGGGAAAAGGGCTTGGGTACTTTTGGTATTCCCAGGGAATACGTTTGAAACTGTCTATATAGATGACAATGATGGGTATCTCATCGGGGCTCGATGCTATATTGCTCGGGGATTACTTAAGTTGAAAGGTTAAGTTTTGCTTTAGGCCTACTCAGTGTCATTCATGATTAATTAAAAGACATGTGTAAACTATCAGAAAAATATGATCCCTTTTCAACTGTTTTCTCAGTAACTGCATAGACACATCATGCGTAAGCATATCATGGAATATATGTGAGTTTTAATTTATATGTTCACTGTGTTTTGTTCCCTATTGAGCTATGATGTAGCTCACTCCTTTAGACTATACGTCGCAGGTCCACTATTAGCAGCTGCTGAGGCTTCATGGGACGTTGACCCTAGTGAGTCGGACCTTGCACCTGGTAACGAGTTGGAGCCACTTCCTGAGGACTTCTTCTAGAGGACTCCGTTGTGCAGCTTTGAAAGTTTTGTGAGCTTATTGTTACGGCTTGGTATGTCAAGCCTAGTTTTGTAAACGATGTGATTTAATGTTAGGATTATTCTTTTGGGCGAACCATCCTTGATGATCAGCTATCATCGATGGTTCGGATCGGTTCTCCATTCATGCAGAGGCATGAAGGTAGAACCGTCTTTTGAGCAAGATTTAAATAGTGAATCATTTCCGTAGTTATGGTTATCATTTTCAGTTCATTTCTATTGCTTGATATACCAGTGTTCCGTATTTAGCCAAGGGGCATGGTCAAGATGATCGTGCCGATGGCACGGATTTTGGGGTGCCGAAATTCGGGTTGTCTCAATAATACCTCACGAGCTGTTATAGTTGAATGTGCTCTAGCCTAGTCAAAGGAGAGTGATGATTGCCGATGGGATAATATCTTCTATACCGTAGCCAAGTGTGGGAAGATATCCTGTCGGGTCATCGTCGACAGTGGAAGCGGTACTAATGTAGTTTTCGAGAGTACAGTTTCTCGCTTAGGGCTTACACCCGTAGATCACTCACGACCCTATAAAATTGCTTGGGTCGATTCATCATCCATCCTTGTTTCACGAAGGTGTCAGGTTCCTATACAGCTCGGCTCGTATAAGGACACATTGTGGTGCGATGTTGTGCCTATGGACGTGGGGCATATCATCCTAGGGAGGTCATGGTTGTATGAAATGGAAGTTACACTGTTCGGGAGATCAAACGTGTGTTCATTCACTCATAACAGAAATAAAATAAAAAACAATCCTTTACCTCCTAAAGCACCCACTGTGAAACCAACCAAGTTAAGTGATAAAGGCCTGATAGAGAGAGAAGACATCTAAGGTCATTCACATCATTAGCCCTCTTGAGTTTGAACGAGGCGCTAAGACAGAGGACATTGTCTATGACCTTATCATAGTTGAAAAGTCCAAAGAGCCTGACATTGAGATTCCAAAAGAGGTCGAACTGATAATGAGTGAATTTCGGGACGTCTTTCCTGAAGACCTTCCAAATGAATTACCTCCTCTACGAGACATCCAACACACCATTGATCTGATCCCCGGAGCTACCTTACCTAACTTGCCCCACTATCTTATGAATCCATCTGAACACTCGGAGTTAAAGAGGCAAGTTGATGAACTTCTCCAAAAGCGGTTCATAAAGGAAAGCTTGAGTCCATGTGTCGTGACAGCAGTGCTCACACCCAAGAAAGATGGAACTTAGAGGATGTGTGTTAATAGCCACACTATTAACAAGATCACAGTCAAGTATCAATTCCCAATACCGAGATTGGACGATATGTTGGACATGATGGTCGATGCCACGATATTTTTGAAGGTTGACTTGAAGAGTGGGTATCATCAGATCCAAGTTCATCTCGGAGACGAGTGTAAAACTGCCTTCAAAACTAAAGATAGCTTGTATGAGTGGTTTGCCATGGCGTTCGGGCTTTCAAACGCCCCGAGTACTTTCATGCGTATCATAGTCTCATGTGTTAGTGCATCTAGGTGCTTATATTTTGTGGGTCTAAGTTTGACCCAACAGATCAAGCAATCTCATGATAATTTTCAAAATCCGATCCATTGGCGATGATCACCTCATTCTCACCAAGGCTCAAGCCAAATTCTGGTCAAACCTCGAGTCGAATTTTTGTCAATGCAATATTTCGGGTAGATTTGGGGTATGAGATGTGGTGTGTGTCCCATTAATTTTCCTAACACACCCATCCAATTAAATGGGGTGCCCTATGGGTGTCATTACCAATAGTCAAATATCTATTGAATTAAAGTGGGTGCATCTACCAATAATCAAATATTTATTGAATTAAGGTGGGTGCCTCAAGAATTTTGGTAGACCTTTTCTTAGGCACTCACTTGGCACTGTTAGGTCACACCAGTGTCCAATCAACATTTTGACCAACACAGAGATTTAGGGACGGGTGTTACATACTTGTCGGATTCATCTCACATCCTTGATATCGAGCCAACTGAAGTCAAGAATGATCTGACCATCATTGAGAAATCAGTTTGTATCATAGACCAAAGGGAGAGCCTCGTGAAGGGTAAATTCATACGCTTCGTCAAAGTACAGTGATAACATCATTCATCGAAGAAAGCCACTTGGGAACGAGAAGCCGAGACTTTGGAGAAGCACTTTGAGCTCATCACCACAGGTACATAATTTTTGGGGATGAAAATATTATAAGGGGGGAGAATGGAATGACCCGGTTTTTCTTAGCTTTATTTTATCGTGTTAGATGTTGTTTTGCACTATACTTGGTGGTAACACTCCACACCGGAACCTAACCTATTTTATAAAAACTTTATTTAAGTTATGTAACCCTATTCTTTTTTCTCATTCTAATCTTCTTAAGATACCCTAGCCATCTCTTATTCTTTTCTTTCTTCTTAAGAAACCCTAGCTATCACAACCTTTCTTCTTCAACCCACCTCTTTGTCGTGACTTCTGAAGGGATGAGTGCGAACCCCGAAAAGGTCAAGGCTATCATAGATTGGCCTGAACCTCGGAACATTCATGAAGTCCATAGTTTCCATGGGTTAGCCACGTTCTACAGGCGGTTCATCCGTAACTTCAATATGGTAACTTCCTCTATCACCGATTGTATAAAAAAGGAGTTTCAATGGACACCTACTACGGCTAAAGCTTTTAAGTATAGAATGACAGAGGCTCATGTCATGCACCTTCCCAAGTTTTCAAAGGTCTTGGAAGTAGTGTGTGACGCGTTAGGCGTAGGTATTGGAGGAGTATTGAGCCAAGAGGGCCATCCGATAGCTTATTTCAGTGAAAAGCTAAATGAGGCCAGACAGAAGCACTCTACCTATGCTAAGAGTTTTATGAGATAGTACAATCTCTTAAATATTGAAAACACTATTTGCTACCATATGAATTCATCTTGTTCTCTGATCATGAAACCCTATAATTCTTGAGTTCCCAAAAAAATTTAAACTCGTAACATGCGAAATGGGTTGAGCAACTTCAAGGGTTCACCTTTTTGCTGAAACATAGGGCTAGTGTGGAGAATCAAGTTACTGACACGCTTAGTCGTAGAGTGGCAACATTGCACTCACTTAACGTTGAGGTAACCGGCTTCGATCGCCTCGTGGAGGACTATCTCACATGTCCTAATTTTGGTGAAGAGTACACCTCACTTATAAGTGGACAACCTGTCAATGAAAGTAAGTACACCCTACAGGAAGGGTACTTATTCTTAAAATACCGATTGTGTATTCTCTACGAGACTTTCTTGTTTAGGAATTACACGCCGGAAGGGTTGTCGGCCATTTTGGTTGCAACATAATCGTTGCAGTGGTTGAGGATCGATTCTATTGGCTCAATCTCACCCGAGATATTACCAAAATTATAAATCAGTGTCAGATTTGCCAACTGGCAAAGCAAAAGAGGCAAAACACCGGATTAGACACCCCTTTACCGGGGCCACATACCCCGTGGCAAGACATGTCTATGGATGTCGTGTTAGGCCTCCATAAAACCATTCAAAAACACGACTCGGTGTTTGTCGTTATGGACTGTTTCTCAAAAATGGTCCACTTCATTACATGTTCGAAGACCTCTGATGCAAGTAACATTACTACTATTTTCTTTAACGAGGTCGTTCGTCTACACAGTTTGCCTAAGACTATAGTGATTGACCGCAATGTTAAATTTGCCAGTTACTTTTAGAAGACACTATGGCACCAAATGAGCACTCGACTTCAATTTTCATCTGCATATCATCCCTAAATTGATGGAAAAATCGAGGTTCTCACTAGGAGTTTAGGTAATTTGTTACGGTGTCTAGTAGATGAACAAATTAGGAGCTAGGATTCTGATTGTGCTTTATTATGTATATTCAAATTATGTTAAATTCAAATCTTAACCTATTGCAAGCGCACAATGGAAATCATAGTACTAGCATAGAATCGGTCCCATGAGGAAGTTTATTTATCTAATTACTTTTTATTTATATCTTCTATTTAAATTTTTATTTTAAAAACTTTTATTTATCTTTAAGATCTAATCTACTGGAGAAATATTAATAAAAGAATTTGTTTTAATCTAAGATGCATAAAATAAACCTAAATCCTCCTTCTAATTGAAGTCGTCAATCCCAATCTTCAGCTATCGGATATTTATGAGTTTAAACAGTATCGTTACACTATATCTCTAGTTTCTTAGCATTGGTCGTCAATCACGTCTAAGATCCTATCAATACAAATTTAATCTGATCAACAACTTCCTAAAATCTAAGCGTCAATCAAACCTTAGAAAACTGAAGATGGAAAAGTAAAAATCGTTATACTAATCTGCAAATTCTAACCTGAGTCGTTAATTCAAATTAAAACTTAGAGATGTTTATAAAGCTGTAAATATAAAATAAAAAGTAAAGTAAAATTTATCCTTCACCCCTCAGCCATAGTTGTCAATTTCTCCTGAGAAACTACAGATATCTACTCTAATCTTCAGCACTCAATTACAGTCGTCAATTGCTCTTGAGAAACCTTAAATATCTAATCTATTCTAACTATTTTACACTACCTTGATCGGAAGAAAATCCAACCTCAAGCGTCAATTGATGCTGATATTCTTCGATGATTATTCCTACACCAAGCTCTCTTATTTATAGATTATAAGGAGTCAGTTTACAAAGACTTCTAATTCTAATAAAAGAAACTACTAAAAATAAAAGAGTCATAATATAACTATAATTCCTAATTTTATCTTTCCTTGCTTTAGACGGTAGATATGCTTCTGGATTGTTCTTTAGTAATGTCAACAAATATCTTCACAGTGTATCTTCATAAATCTTCTCAGATCCGTAATTCACCAGACTTCTAGAGATCTTCTAATTTGATGTATGGCGGTGATAGTTCTCACGTGATCAACAGTAGTAGAAAGCTTCCATTCTGGGGAATCGTCAATCACGATTTCTTTCTTTTATTAAGGCTTCTTTGGAAAATCGTAAATCATGATTTTCTATTTCTCAGGGCTTTCTTATTTGGACGATTTTCTTTTACAAATGATCATTTTTTTTTCTCTTGTCATTTTTACTCTTTTATCGCTTCTGAAGAATCGCCTTTTTAAAGAATCGTAAAATTATGATTTCTCATTTCTTTCTTTCTTCTTACTTCAGCAATAGCGCAAAATCGTTGAATACGATTTCTTGTCTTTCTTTAGCGGCAAATCGTCATTATACACTTAATCGTCATTCTTACTGTTATTTGAGTTTACTTTGATGAATATTAACACTTAGGCTCACTTTTACTGTTTATCTCTTATATCTACACATCAGTAAGCTATTAGTAGCAAACTAAAGCCTAGCATCACTAAGTTAAAGATGATAAAATGGTAAATTATGTGATTGATCACACCCCCAAACTTAAGTTTTGCTAGTCCCTAGCAAACAAGGAAATAATAAACTTATCCTTAAACTAAAAATTTAAATAACACTTTCGTAGAGAGCACGATTGCATTTAGCGAATGCAACAAGCCTTTAAACCCCTAGGTGATCCCTAGTGAACGAGTTGTAGTCTCCTGAGGATTTTCAGTGAAGTTACCTACAAACTTCCAATATTTAAAAAAAATTTAAAATATTTTTCAAAACTAAAAATTCAAAATATAAATTTTCTATACTAATTACTCAATCAATCATTAGATGTTCATTATTTTTCAAAAAATTTCAAATCTTTTATCCTTAGCTTTCCATCGTCGCAATTATCCTCCATCAGAACTCAATAATTTCAATTTGGTGTAGCGTGGAGTGTGTGCATATCAATGAAAAGTTTATTCATCATAGATTTTTCTAAACTGTAGTTTTTAAAAAATATTTTCATCCAAATTCTCACTTATTGGCATACTCTTAAGAATAATAAAAAAATTTCGAGTTCTCACAATATTGTAGATATATATATATGCAAATTTCATCGGACAATTAACTAAAAAGATAAATCTCATGGAAAGGATAATCAGTTCCGTTTATATAACTTCTCCATTTATTCATAGTATCTATTATATATATATATCTCTACTAGACTCATATTCTTGCAAATCCTAAATCACAAAGGTCTTTCCTTCGGCTTGTAATGGAGCTTTGAATTTTCAGAAGGTTTTAAAGAAAAAGGTAAAGAGGATTCAAAACTATTTATGAGAATATAGTTCTTCCTTCTCTTCTTCTTCTATATTTTTCAGCTTCAGTAAGTATCCTTATTTTAGATAACTTCTTCCCATTTCTTTTCTAGTATAAATCTCAATTTTCTTTTCTAGTTGAAAGCTTTTTGCTTCATAAAATCGTCATTTTACGATTTTCTTCTATTTCTTTTCTCATATTTTCATATTATTATATTTCTTTTTACTTGTACTCTTTTCAGCGGATCATTTATCTGTTACGTATATACTCCTTTCACTCATTCTTCCCTTCTTTTACATTCTAAACTCTCATAAATTATAAGAGTCAAGGACAGAAAGTTTTGGATAGTACATATGGTTAAAAGTTTATAAAACTTTGGTACAAAGAAATTTAGTTTTAGGCTTCTAATATGGGTTCAAAGGGTAAAAATATTATGAGTTTTTTGACTTTTTGGCTCTAGTTTAACAAAAGATGGCCTTTGATCATTTTCACGATTTACTAATATGCATATTTATAAATAATTCTAAACAAATATATAATCATATTTATAAAATATCTTGATTCTAAGTTCAGCATTATGCGATTTCTAATAGTAAAAAAGTTCAAGAAAATTTAGCATAAATAAAAGCAGTCTCTCTTTCTCAGAATAAAAGAGGAAATAGGCTCTAAAGCTCACTGGTTATATGATTTTGAAACTATAATCTAAAATATTTACAGTTCAGATCAATCGTATAGTTTCAAACATTCACCTGATACAGTGTTCTAGAGATGCTTTACTTTGAATTGTAACTATTTTTATTTTTATTTTTTGAACTACTACTATGATGGGTTGCTAAGAATTTTATATTTTCATATTTTTTTTATAATAATTCTCATATAATGATTAACTTTCTAAAAAATATATTTTAAATTTTAAAAACTGTAAAATCATAAAAAACTACTATATTAATATACTCATATCCGATGTATCCCCCCCAACTTGAATAGGACAATGTTCTCATTGTGCAAAATAGGGGACATACAAAAAATATTACCTTACTTTACTACTGGGTTAGTTATCAGGTTTATAATCTGTAAGAAGAATAAAAAATCTTCCTCCAAACTTGGGAGAAAATACTACCGATTCTATGGAATCAAAAATGTTAAATGTTAGTATCACTGTTAGAAAAAAAAATTCAAAAATAGCAAAGAAAGAATAAAAACTTTTTTTTTACATGAACTAATTACAGAAACATGGAAAGAAAATTAATTATATCAAAGAAATTCTAAGAAAATCTAGACATACACTAAACTAAGACACTGGCAGCAACGCTCGAGAGTAATCTTCGCTGAAGATTGGTCCTTCGACTTCTAACTACTTTTAATCAAAGTCTTACATTCCTTCCTTTCAAAGGCATATCCATGCCTTTGCAAGGTCGCCTCCCCTCCTCTTCTTTAGAGTGGGAATCCATATCGGGATCGCTACTCCAAGAGCTTTCGAACTCTCCCTCTCAGTCTTCCAAATTGGTCCATGACTCAACAACTGCACCGTTAATGTAATTACGAGAAGAAGTTGAGGAGAGTTGGAAGATGACACATCTCAGCCCCCCATTCAACCTATACTACTCCCTATGAAGATTTTATGAAGAGATTGTAGTGCAAACAAAGAGAGAAGATAAGCAATGAAGGGGGGTGGTGAGGAGATCAAAGATGGGATGGGAAATGATACTGAAAATTGTAACCCATCCTTGTTATAAAGAAACATGCATTCGGTATGGGTTGTGATGGTGTAAAGTTTAGGAAGTGGGGGGAGATGGGTTCGTGGTATATGTTTTCAGATTTGGGTTAGGTTTAGGGTCAAGGGTAGTTTCAGTGGATGATTCAACATCTCGAGTAGGTCACTAGCGCTTCAGATCTTCTACTTTTTATTACACAGCCAGTAGTTCAGCTTTATATTTTTCGAGAATTTGATCGAGCCTTTTACCGAAATTACTCTGGTTACGTTATTCCATCATGGGGTTTTAGGGTTAAAGATAGAGGAAGAAGAAAGGTTGTGGGATAGTTTTAGTTAATGTATGGGTATGGAGTTATAGGGAAAGGTTTTAAACCGTCACTTTGAGTAAATGTCTATGTGTAGGTTCCTAGGCTAGGGTGGTTGGGAAGTGGTGAAATTGAATGCATTTCATGTCCATTTCCTATATAATTTTAAATGGGTTTCACTTCTAATGCTCCTGATAAGACTAATCACTAGGTTCTCCTGTTCCCCAGAATTATCATTTACAATTCTGGATAATGATCATGAGAATTTATGGCTGAAAAATCGTACTCGCTATGATTGGACTCAAAACTCACGAGAAATCGCAAACCCATGCGCTTCAAGTGATTAAAATAAAAGAAAGAGTCTTTACAATTTATATATCGTAGAGGGGTCATTTCAAAAGTACTTATGTACATATGTTACACATGTTTACTAGCTCGACAAATTCAGGAGGAATTCAATGACGATCAAGGGGAGTTGATGTCCCTCCCATAAAAGTATTTCTTCCTGGGGTGCCAACTGGCCATGGGAAAGAATAGTTACTCTCTCCCGAGTTAATCAGAATGGTTAATTGTTCAACCAGAGTTTCTAACCGTGTAATGGATTCCAGGAGATTATTGAGTAGTTGTATCTGAATATGGCCATGTTACAGCCAGCTTTTGGCTAATTGCGACAAGGCTTTCTCAATGTCAGTGTGGTCTTGAGTCTGTGTGGGGAAACATACAGGAGAGTGCTGAGGAATTTTCTGAGTTAAGCCGTAGCTAGGTTCACAGGCTTTTCCTTGATGAAATGTTGGGTGCGATTTTATACCTACCAGAGATTGAATTTTTGTCTTCTACGATTTTAATTTTGGGAGATAATTCATCATTGTCTTTAATTTGTATAGTCCTCTCTGCCTAAGAGGTATACTCCTTGAAGTCTCAGATTCAATCTCACCCAGTGCTTGGCATTGCACTGGTTCCTCGCTAAAGTTCTCAAAGAGTTTCCAAGCAGCCTCAGCAGACAAAGTACGAAACATCCCCTCACAGGCAACATCAACTATGTGCCGATTTTTATCATTTAGACCTTCATAGAAAGTGGGGACTATTTGCCAACGAGTGACTTCATGATGAGGACATATATATAAAAGATCGTTGAGGTGCATCCACCCCTCTTGAAAAGATTCATCCGGAGATTTTTTGAAAGTTCTAATCAGATACCAGATTTGATTCGTTCTGTGTATTGGGAAGTATTTCATGATAAATCCTCATTCCAAGTCTCCCAATTGGCGAACGAATTATGAGACAAAGAATGTATCCATTGATTTGCTTCATCTTTAAGAGAATATGAAAACAGCCTTAGACGAAGAGATGTTTCTGACAAATTTTAGATTCGGATAAGGTTGCACACTTCTATGAACTGTCTTAAATGTAAATAAGAATTTTCATCCCTTAGCCCACGGAATATTGTAAGTGTTCGAAATATTTTGGGCATAATTTTAAAAGTCTCATTAACGGTCATAGGGGTTAATTGTATAATGGGGGAGGTGTAAGAGGTGTTAAAGCATAATGTTTCCCTATCATTTTAGTCATGTTCTGACTATAGTGTGTTATACTAGTATAGACACTTATTGTATTAGGATTTGGTTTTAATATTATTTACTTTTTATTTGAGCAAGCGGGGAGAGAGACAAATATGAGCTTCTAAATTTCTGGGGACCGCAGAAGTGTTGAAAGTCTGATCCATTACTCCGAATAAACCTCCAAAAGATTAAGAAATGATCAAAGAAAAATAAAAAGAGAAAGAAATGTCAAAAGAGATATAAATATTGATTTCTAAAAGAATAAAAATATTAGATAAAATAGAAATAAAGATAAATTCTGCTTCTCCGACAGCGGCGCCAAAAACTTGATCGTGCTTTATTATATATATTAAAATTATGTTAAATTCAAATCTTAATCTATTGCAAGCGCACAATGGAAATTATAGTACTAGCATAAGATCTTACCCACGAGGAAGTTTACTTATCTAATTACTTCTTATTTATATCTTCTATTCAAATCCTTATTTTAAAAACTTCTATTTATCTTTAAGATCTAACTTACTGAAGAAATATGAATAAAAGAATATATTTTAATCTAAAGTGCATAAAATAAATCTAAATCCTCCTTCTGATTGAGGTCGTCAATCCTAATCTTCATATATCGGATATTTATGAATTTAAATAATACCGTTACACCATATCTCTAATTTCTTAGCATTGGTCGTCAATCAAATCTAAGATCCTATCAATACAGATTTAATCTAATCAACAACTTCCTAAAATCTGGGCATCAATTAAATCATAGAAAACTGAAGATGGAAAGTAAAAATCGTTATACTAATCTACAAATTCTAACCTGAGTCGTCAATTCAAATTATAACTTAGAGATGCTTATAAAGCTGTAAATTTAAACTAAAAAGTAAAGTAAAATATATCCTTCACCCCTCAGCCGCAGTCGTCAATTGCTCTTGAGAAACTACTGATATCTACTCTAATCTTCAGCACTCAATTACAGTCGTCAATTGCTCTTGAGAAACGTTGGATATCTAATCTATTCTAACTAGTTTACACTACTTTGATTGGAAGAAAATCCAACCTCAGGCGTAAATTGATGTTGAAATCTTCGATGATTATTCATACACCAAGCTCTCTTATTTATAGATCATAATGAGTCAGTTTACAAAGACTTCTAATTCTAATAAAAGAAACTACTAAAAACAAAAGAGTCCTAATATAACTCTAATCTAATTCCTAATTTTATCCTTATAAAAAAAAAATTCCTAATTTTATCTTTCCTTGCTTCAGACGGTAGATATGCTTCTAAATTGTTCTTTAGTAACGTCAGCAAAGATCTTCGCAGTGTATCTTCATCAATCTTCTTAGATCCGTAATTCATTAGACTTCTAGAAATTTTCTAATTTGGTGTATGGCGGTAATAGTTCTCACGTTATCAGTAGCAGTAGAAAACTTTCATTCTAGGGAATCGTCAATCATGATTTCTTTCTTTTATTAAGGCTTCTTTGGAAAATCGTAAATCACGATTTTCTATTTCTCAGGGATTTCTTACTCAGATGATTTTCTTTTATAAACGATCGCTTTTTTTGTAACATCTCAAAAAATTCCGAAGTTCAGGTGTATTTGGCTTCGTGTGCGTGCATCGGCATAGTACACGATGTAGGTCGAGATTATGAAAAATGTTGAGTAAAGTATGTGGACTTAGATCTTGAGTGGAGAGATGAAATTAGAACGTGTTTGGACTGTTAAGTAGAAATACATACACCAATGTTGGCGTAGTAGCTTAGCACCTAAACCTAGGGCTTAGTTATAAGTTGAAATAAATGTACTTGAATGCCTTGCATTCAATTCCTCTTACTTATGATTGAAAATTTATGAAGAATAAGAAGAGAAGGGGAGAGTGAAGGTGCTCTCAAATTAGTAGTTGAGTGGATGTGATTACTCGGGCTATGTGAGAAGCGAGAAATTAAGAACAAAACAAATCCCCAAACTATTCCACAAGAACCCTAGATTGGATTTGAGCTGAACCCTAGATTGGATTTGAGCTCGTGGATCGTGAGATCAATCAACTCAACGTAAGAAATTTGTGTTAAGTTGTGAATTAGTATTAAGCAAGTCTTCGTTTATGATATGATTGAAAAATATGAAGAAAAGAAGATAGATTTGAGAAAAAATGGAATTGAAATGAGAAAATCAAGGGATAGATAAAATCTGTCAATTTCAATCGATCAAATAGACTTAAGAATGTGAAACGCGATTTTTGTAGAAATTCGATCGAACGAAATGTGTTTCGATCGAATAAGTTGAACACTTGATCGATCGAAAGGTATAGAACAGGGAATGTAAAATGTTCGTTGTCTAAATTCAACCGATCGAAATATAATTCGATCGATTGAATTTGAAAATTCGATTGATCGAATGACAAATCAACCGATCAAGATTGTGGAGCCAGGAGTTTGGCTCTTGAGGCAATCGACCGATAGAAATGGTTTCGATCGATCGAATTGGAGAATCGATTGATCGAATTTGCTAGATTCAGGATTTTGATGCGTTTTGTCTGAGGTATTTTTGGGAGATCATATATTGTTCCTTTTTGCATCAATTATGATGTATGAGTTATGACTGTATATGTTAGGTTGAACTTATGCGTGTGCGAAAGGAAGGTTAATTCAGGTTGAAGGACTTCGCTTGTAACTTCGTGTTTGAGGTAGGGAAAACTCTATACCATACACATTTGATACGACTCGCATGTGGATTATGATATGATGTATTTGTCTTTGGATGCGCATGAGTTTTATGAATGTGTAAGAGTGTGTGTGTGTGTGTTTCGAAAACCATGGTTAAGATGAATGTATTATGTTTATAAGAATCTTTCTAGATTCATTTTGATAATGTGAAAAGCTTGTGGAATCTTTCAGGATTCATTTCGATAAGTTTGTGTGAAAATGTGCTTTAAGCTTTCAAACCTATTTAAAATTATCACATTATACGGAGATAAATTATATGTATGCACTTTGATTTAAGATTTATATATGAATACCCAGCCGACACGGTGGTATATCCGTGACCGATGCGGCGGGATATCTATGATCGGTACGGCGGGATATCCGTACACCCTTCGTGATCTTGTGTAATCTTGTGAATTCTATCAGCCAACGGTAATTGTGTTCGACACAAGTGTCCATTATTTTTTAGACCTTAGGCACTATGTAATAAATGGTTCATATGAACGACGATGGTGGGTATTCCATCGGGGGCTCGATGCTATACATGCAATGAGAATTATTTAAGTGAAGCACTTGAAGTTCTTTTCCTGTGTTATGAGAATCCATAGATGAGCATGTGTCAAGTTTTCCAAACAATGAACTATGGTAGTGTTTCATTCAATGATTTTCATGTTTTCAATTATGTCATGAGATATATGTGTTTTGTTGAGATATGTATGCTATTTGTGTTTCCCTATTGAGCTTAGATGAAGCTCACCCCTCGACTACACGTCACAGGTTCAGGTGAAGATCTTGGTACAGAGGACCAGGATAAAGAGGACTCTGAGTATATACCTTTGGAGGAGGAAACAGAGCCTCTTCGTGAGAATTATTTTATGTGAGCAAAGCATAGGTAGGTCCGGCTTTGGAGATGTGGTTTAGTTCATAGATTTTTGTAATGTAATTAGCATATTTTAGTTGGATAATAATTGTATTATTATTTTTATGAACCATGTTTCGGTGATGATCGGCCATCACCAGTGGTTCTTCTAGGTTCTTCTGCCTATGAGTATTACATGGGATTAGAGCCATTATTTTTTGAGCTTTTGAGATATAGAATTGGAGATTTTATTTTTTCGTATGATAGTTATGTCTGTTAGTTATGGTTTCCGCTTTACGTGTGGATGTGCCAAGTGTTCCGTTCGGGGATCGGCCTTTGCGTCGATCCAACGGTTCAGGTTCGCGATTAGAAAATTCGAGCTGTCACAATTGGTATCAGAGCCTAGGCTTTAGAAATTTCTGATAAGTCTTATATTTGAATAGATGTTTAAGATTTTGTTGGAGTATAGGGACTTCAGTTGATGAAACTTTTATTTTATTGAAACAAATAAAGATGGAGGGCGCCTTAGAGGCAGTCACCATAGAAATTTAAGGAGTATAGATGACATCCCTTCAGGTTTGGACAAAGATCAGAGACAATCTCCTAAAGAAAGGGATCAAAGGAATGAAGATAGGATGGCTCAAGCCATGGAGGCAGTGGTCGTTGCCATGGCCCAACAAACTCAGCAGACTACACTATTGGCTGACCAGAGGGCACTACTGGCTGCCAAGAACACGGACCATCAACAGCCACCACCACCACCTCCTCCAGCGCTATTACCCTCCTTATTTGTGGATTTTAGGAGATTAAGACCTCCTAGCTTCTATGGATAGACAAATATGCTTGAAGCGGAAAAATGGTTAAACCAGATTGAGAAGCTCCTACAAAGATTACAAAGTACTGAGGATGAGAAAGTTGGTTGGGCTTCCTTCTAACTTGAGGGTGATGCCGATCCATGGTAGAAATCGGTGTTGAGAAAGAGAGAGGTCGAAAATCCTCATAGTCTATGGACTTGGGCGGAGTTTTTTCAAGTGCTTAACAAAGAATATTTTTCCAAGCAAGTGAGAAGTCAACTGAAAGATTTTGTAACTTTGGAGCAAGAAAATATGACCGTACGGGAGTATGGTAATAAATTTACACAACTATCAAGGTTCGCACCAGAGTTAATGGCCACTGAAGAAATGAAGGCCAACAAATTCAAGGAAGGCCTGAGACCAAATATATGTGATAGGGTCTCGATGTTTGAGCTAGAGACCTATGCTGAAGTGATAGGCAAGGCAATTGTGGTAGAGAGGGATATAAACAATATGTACAAAAGGCGTGATCAACAAAACAAGAACAAGACAGGTCAAGAGAGAGCTAATGACTATGACTTGGGGAATAAAAAGTCGAGGTTCACACCACCAACTCTAGTTTCGAGGCAACCTTCCTACATAAACCATCCCAGGCCCATGGTATCTACTCCTGTCAGGCCTTTTCATATTGAGGGCCCTATGCAGACTTAGATTTTGGGAGCATTAGTTAATCAAGGGAAAGCAGCATCCTCAACACCCCAGGTTACTTGTGCCCGCTGTGACAAATCGCATGAGACATCGGATTACAGACCGGGCACGGGGGGGTATTTTAAGTGCGAAAAGATGGGCCATATGATCCGAGATTGCCTAGAATTGAGGAAGGAGGGTACGGTTTCAACTGCTACTATGTGAGGGCCTACGCAATCCACGAGACCTACCATACCTGGCCGTGCATTTGCATTAACCGCCGAGGATGCCCGAGCAAGTAATGACATGATCCAAGGTACCTTACAATTATATCATGAAAACGTGGCGATCGTTGTGATGCACGAGTTCTGATAGACCCAGGGTCTACCCACTCGTTTGTGACTCCGAAATTTGCAAGAAGATTGAAAGTCGCTCCCAAGGAGTTGGAGTTCATTTTGGACGTGTAAGTTCCTACGGGAAGTGCAGTGACTACAGACACGTGTTGCCGATCGATTATTATACGAGTAGAAGATCAAGAGACGATGACGAATCTCATCTTGTTGAATATGCAAGGATTTTATGTGCTCCTTGGCATGAATTGGCTATCTGCTTATCATGCAAGCGTTGATTGCCTATAAAAAGTTGTTACTTTTCGTCCACCGAAGTAAAAATCATTCAGATTTGTCAGTGACAAGGGTAAGATAATACCAATCATCTCTGTGATACGAGCTGAGCGGATGATGAGGAAGGGATGCAGTGGTTACCTAGCATTTCTGCAAGAGCAACGGGAAGTGAAGAACGTCATCAACTACATTCCAATTGCGTGTGAATTTTCAGACGTATTTCCAAATGAATTGTCAGGATAGCCACCTGATCGTGAAGTGGAATTCACGTTTGACTTAACACCAGGCACTGAACCGATATCTAAAGCTCCTTACCGAATGGCTCCTACCGAGTTGAAAGAGTTGAAGGAGCAATTACAAGAGTTGTTGAACCAGGGATTCATGAGCCCTAGTGTGTCTCATTGGGGAGCACCGGTCTTATTTGTTAAGAAGGACGGGTCGATGAGACTGTGCATTGGCTATCGTCAATTGAACAAACTGATGATTAAGAACAAATACTCCTTACCAAAAATTGATGATCTTTTTAATCAGTTACAAGGGGTGAAATTCTTTATAAAGATTGACTTGAGATCAGGGTATCATCAACTGAAAGTGAAGGCCGCAGATGTTCAAAAGACATCATTTAGAATCAGATATGGGCATTACAAGTTTTTGGTGCTGCCTTTTGGCTTAACGAACGCACCAGCTTCATTTATGGATCTTATGAACAAGGCGTTTAATCCACACCTTGATACATGCGTAGTTGTGTCCGTGGAAGACATTCTCATCTACTCAATGTCCAGAGAAGAACACGAGCAATACTTACGCATTTCACTACAAATGCTACGTGAGCATTAGTTATACGCCAAACTCAACAAGTGCGAGTTCTGGTTAAAACAAGTGAGTTTTCTAGGCCACGTAGTTTCAGAAGCAGATGTGACAGTTGATCCAGCAAAGATTGAGGTAGTAGTGAATTGGGAGCATCCAAAGATTGTGACGGAGATTCTCAGTTTCCTCGGTCTAGCTGGGTATTACCGAAGATTTGTAGAAGGATTCTCTAAGATTTCAGAACCACTCACACGACTTACAAGAAAGGATGTTAAATTTGAGTGGACCAGTGAATATGAAGAGAGCTTTCAAGAACTTAAGAGACGACTTACCTCTTGCTATATTGCTTACCTTACAATTATTAAGGGGTCAAAATCACAGAGAAATGGAATCAAGGTAAGTAATCAGTCTTATAAGAACTAGGGTTGTTGTAGCAAGTTTTGATAGGTAAGTAAGGGTATGTCCACAGGGAAATGTGTTCTAAAGGGTAGTAAATCTCCAAATCTAGAGTAGATCTAGCACACTATACTAAATTAAGCTAAACTCAAAGCAGGAAAGAGGAGAGGTTTTATAGTTTTGTCACTTTAACTACAAACTATAAAAGATAAATGTTATTGATCCAGACTTGATTAAACACAGAGATGAGAAAACAAAAATAAAGTGAAACTCAAAAGATGGAGAACAACAGCTAGGGGTTTTGGTCTTTTACTGAAAATCGAAGGAATCAAAGATAGTGCATAGGATAGATTTGTTGCAATCCTCCATCTGACTACAAGCTCCCTATTTTTAGCAGATGCAAGGTATAAGAATCCAATCTCAACCAGAGAATTGAAGCAATTCTAAGGCTATGATTTGTCCACTTTAATGGTTACAGACTATCCCAGAGATTGTTCCACTCCAAGGATCTTGATTAGAACAGGAAAGCTATTGCAGATGTTGCAGATGTCAGGCTATCAGCTCCCCATTTCTGGCTGGCATCCACAAGAATATCTGACCCAAGGAAATCAAATATGAAAAAGTGAAATATAGATCATAATCACCTTTAAAATCCATAATTATATTGCAATCATAAAACTTACAATCCTATTGTGCTCAGATCTGTAATCTGTGTAACATACAATCTTTTGCAAGTCTCTGAAACTCTTAATTTACATCTCTAGACCTCACCCTAACTACCAAAAAGAGTTTAGCCACTCATGATTGGCTAAAGAAAGAATGGAAGAAGAAGGAAGGAGGGAGAAATTGGAAGAAAAATGGATTTCGTGCTAAGCTATGGTTCTCTCAAATTCTGGATCGTTGTTCTGTATTTTCTTCAAGCTTTTATACTCTCCTCCTTTGTCCTCAGATCCGTTTCAGCCAATCAGAGCACAAGGAAATAATTCTGTTATGCTGATGTGGCTGATTTCTCTTCTATAAGCTTTCTTCCCATTCGCTCTCAACTAGAAAATACACGTGAAGTAGTTAGGGCTTTCATTCGTGCCCAACTATATACTAAAAATACTCCCAGGGGTCGCTGAAGTGCTTTGAAACTCGTGCACAGAAATCTAGAAGGGGTAGTTGCTGAAGGAACACACTGAGAAGTTGCTAAAACCAGTGTCGAGAGGTTCAGGGAACCTCTCGACAAGTTCTAGATCTGCTTTATGTTCACATTGACAGGTTGCATTGGCTTTCGACAGCTTCTGTATGCTTCTCGACATGATTGGAGTAGCTAGTCGACAGGTTTGGCAGCATCTCGACAGGACTGGGAGTAGCACTCGATAGGTTTGGACACATCTCGACAGGTTAATGAAGATCCTGTCGACAGCTTGGGAGAATATCTCGAGAGGTTGATTTGAACTTATCGATAGGATTGAAGGTTTATTTCTTCATTCTGCCCAGTTCCACACTCTTCCTCTCGACAGGTTATACTCAACCTGTCGACTTGTTATATATTCTTCAGTGAAGTGCTCGACAGGTTGGCTCAATCCTCGCGAGAATGGATGTTGCTTCAGGTAAGTTATCGACAGGTTATCTTGCACTGCTCGACAGGTTTAGTTGAACCTCGCGATAAGTGTCAGGAACCTCTCGACTGCTTCTGTATCTCAAAGTATCCTCTCGACATGATCCACACCTGTACTTCCAACCTCTCGATAGGTACTGAAACCTCTTGACAGCTTCTTACACACCTGCCTAACCTCGCAACTGCTGCTTTCCTTGCTCTCAGAACCTCTCGACTACTTCTGCTTTGTGCTTCCACAGCTGGCACACATTCTTAGTGTGTTGTTCTTCCTTTGTTTAACACTCAGCAGCCTCTTAGTAGGTTCAATCTTTATTTCTTGTGGCTGGACTTGGTCCCAGGCATTTCCAGTTGGGTAGCACATTGCTTCTTGGGCTCTTTTAATATCTTCACTAAGCTGTAATTTATTACTTATCTACAAAACACACCTAACACACCTTATTAGTCAGCTCAAGGGTCCACCAAAGGTCATGTTAGGAGATGAAAAATAATATTTTTCACTGCTTAACACACCCCCAAACCTAAGTTTTGCTAGTCCCTGAGCAAAGGAGAAAGTAAAAATAATTATTGAAAATAAAAAATGTCACTTTTGTAGGAAACACAGATGCATTTAGCATATGCGTCAAGCCTTTTAAACCCCTAGGTGATCCCTAGTGGAGTGAAGTCTCTTGAGGGTTAACAGTGAAGTTACTGTTAATCACTGATTTTTGCCACTTTCTACACCTTTAAACCTGACTTTTGCTAAGCTTTAGAGCTGTTTATAATTACTTTTAACTTGTTTTGCAGTTTAGGAAGAAATCACAATATAGTACAGAAACCTAGTTAAAAAGTGCCACCAAGAACAAAAAATGGAGCCATTCATTTGGAGTTGAAGCCGGTGATGCCCAATGGTCTGAAAAAGAGTTGTTGCTGCTGTAATTTTAAAGATGCAAGCGGCACTTAAAACTCATAAGCTGAAGAGAGCATTTGCCAAATATTGCTGAGACAGAAATGCATCTTATCGAGCAGTGCTTTGTGGCAGCAATTGAGCCTATCAAAAGCTTCAATGAACTTGTAGATTGGTTCATAAAAACTAGAGTCACAACCTGTCGAAGTGGAGCAAAGCTGGGTTTTCCAATCTATCGAATGGTTTCAATGTAGAATACACCAACCTGTCGAATGCTTTAGGAACTCAGCAGCTTGAGAACCTATCGAATAGTTCAGCAATAGAGTCCTCCAACCTATCGAATGGTTGTTTCAACCTATCAAGAGTTTCTGATGCTGAAAATGAACCTATCGAACATCCTATCGAATGGTTGAATGAACCTGTCGAGAACCTGTCAACTAGGATACACAGCATAAGCCCTCAACCTATCGAGATGCCTTGAATACAACAGCTACTGAACCTATCGAAGTATTCAAATAGGAGCTTGAACCTATCGATTGGTTGGTAAACTTGATCAGCTGCAGCCAAGTGCATGAACCAATCGAATGCTTCAATAAACCTATCGATTGGTTCATCAAGGCTGGAGCTGCAACCTATCAAACTCTTCTATGAAGCTTCCAACTGATCCTATCGAGCAGTCCTCCAACTTGCACCTATCGAATGCATCTGTTGAAGCCACAATCCTGTCGACAGCTTGAGGTTGCAGCAGCAAAAATCAATGGACGGCAGGGGCAAATTTGGGAACTCCAATGCACAGGAAACTCTGCACATAGGTGTGAACTAATTTTTGACAGGAATGCAAATTAGCTTCAGCTGGGCACAAACAAAACCAGATCCCTATCTCTTCTCTGATTGGTTGAAATTTTTAAACAGGGATTAAGCTTAAACAGAAATCCTCTCTTCTGATTGGCTGCAACTCAAGGCACATAGATCGATGCATGTGTATAAATACCCATCTATTCTGCTATTTTTCTTCAACAAGTAGGAACAAAGGAATAACATGAGTTCTCCTTAGCTCATTTAGGTTTAGTTTTAGGTTTTATTTTTCCTTTTCTCTTCTCCATTTTCTCTCTAATCCAGCCTGTTGGATTAGATCTAGGTAGCAGCTCAGATCTAGTTTGTAATTGTAATTTCGGCATGAAGAAATATGGATTGATGCACAGACTACAGATCTGGGAATAAGTTTATTGTAAGTTGTTTTGTTTAAAGCAATAAATTGTTGGTTTTAAAGCTTAATTAAATCTATAGATCTTGTGGTCCCATTAGATTCTTAATCGGCTCTTGTGTAGATGGGCCAAGCCTGCTACATCTCCGATAGATCTCTTGATGACCATCTGATTTCCCTGGGTTTGATATGCCTGTGGGTGCCTATGCTTGTGGCCTTGCATCCATAGCATCCGTAGTGATTATCTTGTTCTGATCGAAGCCATCGGGATGGAGAAAATCTATTAGATGATCTGTGACCATTGAAGTGGACAGATCATAGCCTTAAGATTAATCCAAACCGTCGGGATGGAGAAAATCTATTGGATGATCTGTGACCATTGAAGTGGACAGATCATAGCCTTAAGATCAATCCAAACCACCGGTCTAAATCAGATTCTTATACCTTGCATTTGTGCTTGTAGTCAAATGAAGGATTACTGCAAATCCCCAGCTCTTGATTTGTTTTGCAATGAAAACCAGTCCCTAGCTGTCTATTTCTCCCCATTTTATATTTTACTTTACCATTCATCTTCCTCAATCTTTTAGATTTAGTTTTATATTTCAGTTTTATAAATTAGATCTAGTGACACCCGAAAAGTGACACCCGAAAAGCTCTTTTTCGTCTTAGAATTGCCAGATCTGTAGCCAGATCTGGAGGTCTACTATACACCTATCTAGATTTAGATCACTACTCCCTGTGGGACAAACTCTTACTTATTAAAACTTGCTACAAAGGACCATGTATCTTGCAGGTCTAGGATATTTTAGATGTGTTGAATCCACCCTCTGTTTTAATCTGATTTTATTTTGCTTTTATCATTACATAATAATCAGCAAACTGAAAGTCCCCCAACAAGTTAAAATCAATTAATAACACTGCAACATGTTAAATAAAATTCAAGCAACATTAAATTCATTCCACACCTTGTCCATTCAGTTTTTAGAAGGTTCTCAGTAAAAACATGACAGATTAAAACTAAAATCCTGCTGTAATTCCTTCACAATCAATCAACTCATGTCAAGGTATTTTGTATGAAAATTAATGCAAAGCTTACCCTCCAATTGAGAATCATGTTTTGGTAATGCCCCCATCAATTATAATTTCAGACCCAAAGCTTACCAGGGCTGTCACTCTCAATAAAAGTAGAAGGGTGTATCAATTCACACAGCTCAAGAGCAGTTATGGCCCTCAAATATTACTACAAGCATGAGCATAGGCATTGCTCTAATTCCTGAAATTTTCTAACTCTTTTCACCATAGATCAAACAAATCCTTATCTCCACATGACAACTCAATTAATTTCAGATCAGTAAGGACTTCTTATTGGGTTGTAATGTGGCTTATGGGTAGAGTTTATAAAGAATAAAAGGGTGGAATAGGATTCAAAATTGAGAAATCAGTAAGGTAAGGAGGTGATTTGCAACTCCACCTTCTTTATTTCGGCACAGTCTTCATCTTCTTTGAATTTTCAAAGCCAAAGTGGCCAGCTTTTTCTCTTTTCTTTCAAAATATCCAATGAAGTAACTTCTCTTTCTCGTTCTTTTGTTTTACTTTTCTATTTTTTTTTTCTTTTTGTATGCTTTTTGTTTTTGTGTTTTTCTCTATTTTTTTTTTCATTGGCTGGAATGTCATAACTATACATCACACTTACCTTCAAATGGATTTTCTTTTTTCTTCCACCAAATGTTGAACACCTCCTTCAACTTCTTCTCCTTTATCTTATGAAATCTTAGAGTGAGGGTCAGGTTGAATCAGGTCACTGAGGTTTGGGTTCAAGTACTCTGGTTTTTACCAAAGAAAAGCTGAGATTTTCAAGGCTCAAAAGGTGTTTATCAAGGGCAGTTCAAAGGTGGGAAGTTTTAAAGCTCAAACTGTCCACGGGATGGCCTTACTTCATGTCCTCAATGTCATGAATGCTGTCAAGCTGTTTCAACTTGGATTTGCCTAACTTCTAGTGAGCAGAGGTAGATCCAATCGGTCCTTATAGCAGAAGAAATTGCCAAACACTCTTCAAGAAATTTTTTCAAGGCCAAATCTCACTGGGTATGGTCTTCCACCAAATTTCTAGGGTGTATCCTCACAATTTCCTCTCTTCTCAAGCTCACTAAACATTGATTTTTGAAAATTTTCTGACATTTGCTTCATAAAAATGTTAGAATTATAACATGTTCCAATTTTAAAAAGTATTTAATTTCATCTCTTTCAAAAAATCAGGTGGGAAATTATTTCATTTCCTTAATTTCTGTTAAGACCTTACTGCACTACCATTATCTACTATATTGGCAAACTGCCACACCCCCAAACCTATGAGGGGTAGTGTCCTCACTGCTTGAAGGACAAAAGGATGTGCAGCATGAGAAAAACATAGACAGAGAAGCAAGGAAAGCAAAACAAATAAACTACAGCTAAACAAAGAACAACAATGCACAAACAAAATAAAGACTAGTAGGAAGTAAAACACAAAAATGAGGACAAGAAAATCACAATAAACATACGAAAGCAGCATTCCTATATTAACACCAAAATATGCAGAATGGAAAGGAAATTGTTCTACAAGAGAGTATGCAAAAATATCCTAACTGAACAACTCTAATCATCTGACTCTTCTGCAACCTCAGGTGGGTCTTTGAGTCCTTTACCCTTTTCTACCTTCCTAGCAGCAGCAGTGAACTGGGACCTTGTGGAGGAAGGTTTTCTAGTCCTAAATGTGATTTTCTGTGGAGGGGGTGGCTTAGGCTTGGAAGGGGGCTCCTTGAATTTGATGTCAGGCTTGACTTTGCTAGGCTCCTTTGGTGAAGGAGTTGTTGCCAAGGGAGGTGCATTAGGGGTTTAATTCTTTGGAAAGAGCCTCAGCTAACTCTCTGTCAGTCTTTGCAGTTAAGTCCTTCTGTATGGCTGCAATAGTCAGCCCATACTCCTGAACTTTGTCCTGTGTTCTTCTGTATGGCTGCAATAGTCAGCCCATACTCCTGAACTTTGTCCTGTGTTCTTCTGTATGGCTGCAATAGTCAGCCCATACTCCTGAACTTTGTCCTGTGTTCCTCTCAGCTGTGCCTGCAGGGCCTTTATTATATCCTCCTGGCCCTCAGCTCTAGTCTTCTCCTGGTTGTATTGCACCATAAGTTCCTGCCAATCCTTCTTAATCTCTTTCTTCTCCAGCTTGTAAGTCACTTATAGGAATTTGATGTGATCAAGCAGAGGCTGCCTCACAGTGGTTCTTAGGTCAGCCATTCCTTGAAGTACATCTCTCGTAATATAAGCATTGGCTTGCATAGCCTTGAGGAGAGTAAGGTAGGGAGGTGGGGGATCAAGGGAAGCAAGTAGGATGGACTGATCAGCAGGGGAAGTAGGGTCATCTAGCTGTGGAGGGGAGATGGCTGATGGCATGGGTGGGGTAGAAGTAGGGTGAATGGGAACCCTAGGGTTAGGGTCAGTTTCGGTGGAGGCAGTGGTAAAGGTAGGGAGAGGAACTTCAGGGATAGGTTCAGTCAATTGGAAGGGATGTGAAGAAATGGGGGGAGTGGTGATATGGAGGGGTAAAGGGATAGTTGGCTTTTGGGATGGTTGGATTAAAATTTGTAAGGTGAAATTTATGGCTAGCACAGTGGAAGGAATGGAAGCTTGGTTTTGGAGGGTGGAGTTCATGGCTTGAAGTGTGGCCTCAATTGATGATTGGGTTTGGGTGTTGGCCATCACTTAGGATTGAAGAAAAAGTAGAAGTTGAAGGATTTGAGGTAAAGGGTTAGGTGTGACAGGGGCTGTAGGTTGGATTGGTGGAATTGATTGAAAAGGGAAAGTGTGGGTATGGGTAAAAGGTGGGGTGGGTGAGTCTGGTAGTTGGGTGTACTCATGTCCAATATTGTCCACAATGGACTTTATTAGAGATGAGTAACCCTCAGTGCTCAACTGGTCTTGGGTATGTGGAGGTGAGATGTGAAAAGTGGAATCAAAGTCAAAGGGAATGGATGGAGGGGAAGAAGTGGCTAGGCCAGCTGATGAAGTTGATGCAGGGCTCAAAGGTGGGGTGGGTAATATGGATGGGCTGGCTAGAATGGTGAGTGAAGGTAAGGTAGGGATTGGGTCAATGGTAAAAGGGTTGGATAGAGGTGTGGATGTGGTGATGGTGGAAAAAGAGGCTAAGGTGTTGGGAGGTATGGAGGTTAGAATGGAGGGTAGGGAGGCTGATATGGATGGGGTGGTAGAAGGGGGAATGGTAAAGTTGGCCCTCTCAGAGCTGACAGAAGATACAACTGGGACAAATGTAGGCACAAGTGGAGGAGTAGCAGATGTGAGCAAAGGCTCAAAGGGGATTGCTGCAGAGGTTTCAGGTGGAGGTGGAGCTTCTACCACAGTCACCTCACTGGACTTGTTTTTACTCTTGCCAATGAGGGTCCTATTGGCAAACCAGGCCCTCTTCCCAAATGCTTTAGGGGTCATCTTCTCCACTTCCTCCCCCTCTTTGAAAACAAATTCTTTTCTCTTGAGCAAGACAGTAATGAGCCTACTGTAGGGTAGCCCTGGTAAGGCTTGGGCCTTCCTACAATTATCATTCACATCCACCATGGCCTCAAACATCAAATGAGTGGCATTTGTAAATTAGCCCTTGGAGAAAGAGTAGAGTGCATCTACTATGGGGACTCTTCTTTCTTGTTGATGCCCACTGACATAAATGTTCTTTCTCAAAATGGAGTCAAAGAAGAGCATGCTGGGGTGCAAATCTCTTCTCATTATTGAGTCCCCAGATCCCGCAATGTCCTGGGTGAGGTGCCTGGCCATTGCTTTGATAGAGACATTCTCAGGTGCAGCTAGGCCATAAACTGGGTCAAAAATAGAAGGGACCCCCAATGCTATCCCTATATCTCTGTACTCCAACACCAGTTCCATATGATCAATCAAAATTACAAGGCAGGGCTCAAGGGAATTTGGCTTGGTTTATTTCATGAGATTCTGATACCACAACTTAACTAGCCTTGGGTAGGATTTTTCATTTAGTGGGCTCAATATGGGTGTCGGGCCTGCCTTCACTAAATAATTCAAAGTACCCTGACACTCCTCTATCTTAGAGAAATAGAGGGTGTCAACAATAGTCTCTGGGATCAGATCTAATGCAATCACAAATTCATTGGGTGTGGATCTGATCAAAGGGATTTCAGGCTTTAATTCAGGGTTAGGCTCAGCCTCAGGAATTTCAGGCACTAGGTTAGGTTGTGTCTTAGGGGCCTCCTCAACAATGTCTTCATTGATTTGGGCCTTCTTAGATTTCTTGGCCTTCTTGGTTTTGACAGTTTTCTCAACTTCATCCATGACAAGATTCCTTTTTACAGGTGGGGTTTCTATAGGCTTTGTAGTTTGCCTACTGGACTTCCTAGTGGCTTTGGTGGCAGATTTAGAAGGCACTTTGAAAAGATTAGCCAAGGTGTCCTCTTGACCAGCCATTACTCAATCAACACAATATCAATCACCACTAATTCAAAAGCAATCACCACAAAGACCTCTTGAATGCTCAATTGACCTAGACAAACTAAAGATTGAAATGCCAAGCTTGGAAATCACAAAGAAAAGCTGAAGAATTTACCAATAGAAGGCTAGGGTTTCTCAGATTATGCTATGCACGATGCCAAATCAACTCAGACTAGGTGCAGAATGTAGCCCTGGAGAAATTAAAGCAGTTAGAGTAGTGGTAATGTGTTTAGAGTAGCAACCAGTGAGGTAGAGAGAGAAAAGAAAAGTAGAAAAATCGCCAGAGACGCTTTAAGACTTAGAGAGAAGCTGTCGAATGGCAAAAGTGGAGTTGTCGTTACGTTTAAAGCAATGGAGAACGAGCTTCGACAGGATTGGGGGAAGTCGTCGAAAGGTTGATGCATCATGTCGACAAGTGCAAAGTCACAGATCCTCGCGAGAGGTCCACACAATCCTGTGGACGAGTTCAAGAAGATAGAAGCCATCTTTTTTAGAGGTTCATAGAGCCTCTCGAAAGGTTCTTTGAAATCAATATGCAATCCTATCGACAGGTTCTAGGCTCCAGAAAAGATACTTTGAGAGGTTCTCAGAACCTCTCGATAGGTACCCTGAACGAGTCGAGAATTCAACCAAACGTCTTTAGAACCTGTTGAAGTGCTCCTGGATCCTATCGACAACTATTTTTACAGCTTCAAAACCTATCGAGAATTAGTTCACACCTCTCGTCAGCTTCAGATCTTGTTGAAAAGCATACTAGGAACTCTCAGAACCTGTCGACATGTTCATAGAACCTATCGACAAGTTGTATTTTAGTTTAAACAGGCTTGTAATCATTTCCCAGTTCATTTTCCAATAGATTTGACACTCCAACTTTGTTCACTTCACAGTTTTGACTGAATTTCCTACTTGAGGTACAGATATACATGACAAATTTATGTACAAAGCCACACTGAACTGAAACAAAGACAAAAAAAAAATTAGAAAAACTAAATAACCAAACACATAATTTATTATACATAGTATACATTTGTGAAAACTCAATCATGTCATGGAGGTTCATGGCAGCGGATGGTCAGTACAGGCTCCACCACATTTTCAAAAACATCATCAACATCGTCACAAAGATCATTACAATGCAGCAGCTTAGGCAAAGCCTCTTTCACAAGCTCATCAACAAAATCAATTAAAAAACAATCCTCACTATCCAAGTGAGACTGATTGGCTGCATTGTAAACATTTAATTTTACCTTCATGTTGCCAAAAGACACCTCAATTTCTCCTGATCTATACTGAATATGAGCATTGGCAGTGGCCAAGAAAGGTCTGCCCAAAATCACAGGAATTAATGTGGTGCACTTGCTTGGCTCCATGTCAAGCATAAAAAAATCTGCTGGATAGAAAAATTTATCAACCCTAACTAACACATCCTCTATCATTCGCATAGGCTTTCTTTCAGATTTGTCTGTTAGTTGTAGCACCATATGTGTGGGCTTCAATTCTCCCAGGCCTAACTTCTCATAAACAGAATATGAAAGTAGGTTTATACTAGTTCCCAGATCTAATAAAGTCTTTTCAATAGTATGATCCCCAATGATGCAAGGGATTATGGGAACTCTAGGGTCTTGAAGCTTGGTTGGAGTTGCAATAGACAACACTTGATTCACTTTCTCAGCATAAAAGACCTTCTTGGATAAGTGTATCCTAGACTGTCTTTTGTGGGTGCACAATTCTTTCAGAAATTTTACATAGGCTGAAACTTGCTTGATGGCATCAAGTAAAGGCAAGTTGACCTTTACTTGTTTGAAAGTTTCCATCATCTCCTCAACCTTAGCATTCCCTTTGTCAAAAGGAGAAGCTGCATTCAATGCATTAGGAAATGGCAAATGGGGAACTGTCCTTCCATTTGCAGCCTTATCAAGTTCACCAGAATTTTCTTTATTTTTGTTTTCAATTTTTATAGGGACACATCACCCCCCTTATTTTTTATATCCTGCTCCTGCTACATATTTTCATGGGTTGTCTCTTCCTTTTCTGCACTTGACTCATCGGGCTCATTACCAACTTGATTATTTACTATCCTCCCACTCCTCAAGGTGGTGACAGATTTTACTTCTTCATGGGAAGAAGTCTCACCAACCATGTATTGCCCCTTTGGATTGTTCGTGGCCTGACTGGACAGTCTCCCCTCCTCTCTCCTAGCCAAAGAATTAGATAGCTGAGCTGACCAAGGTGGTCCTCTATCTTCTTAATGCTTTGACTGTAGGAGTTAACAGTTTGAGATAAAGGGCCCAAATTCTGCAGTGAAGCCAGAACTTGTTATTCAAATGTGAGGGACCTAGAGGGTGCTAGGGCTGGTGCACTTTGATGTACAGGTTGCACTATTAACTGAGCCATAGGCTGTTGGTATTGGGGCCTTGGAAAGTAATTTTGCTGGTATGGCTGGACATTCCTATAGGGCATGGACTGTTGTGGCTGATGCTGCTGGTTTTAAAAATTATCTTGTCTCCACCTCAAGTTGGGGTGGTTTTTCCAATGATAGCCAGCAGTAGGCTGTTGTCCATAGGACTGAGCAGCATTCACATGTTCCATCACAAAGTCTAAAAATTGGGCAGCTGAGGGACATTCCTCAAGAGAGTGAGTGGGGGACTGGCATATGACACATGCCTCTTTCACTTTGGCAACCATTGGAGAGTGCATTGCCCCCATGAGCTTATCAAATTTTTGGGTCAAGCTGTCCACTTTTCTCTCCAAATCATTATGTCCACTCACCTCATACATTTTCTCTCTGATAGTATTTTCTCTCACCAATCTAGGGGTCTCAAAATCTCTTGCCCAGGTTTCCCTTTGCATAGAGTTTTTACTGATGATATCAAACAACTCCCAAGCCTCATCAGCAGTCTTGTAGAGGTATGTACCACCACAAGAAGCATCAACCATATCCCTGCTTTTAGGATCAATTCCTTTATAGAAACTTTGGACAAGTTGCCATTCAGGAATTTGATGATGGAGAAATTGCTTTAGGAGTTCCTTGAACCTCTCCCATGCTTGGTGAAAGTCTTCAGTTGGGGCTTCAATAAATGAGATAATGCTCTTCCTCAACTGACTTGTTTTGGACATGGGGAAAAACTTAGCCAAAAACTGACATTGAAGATTATTCCAGGACTGAATACTGTTGGGTGGGAGCATTGACAACCAAGTTCTGGCTCTATCCTTTAGTGAAAAAGGAAAGAGTCTCAACCTGGTTGCTTCCTCCCCCAAACCTGTAATATTGAATGTAGTGCATAGTCCCAAAAATTCATCAATATGCTTATATGAGTCTTCTTTGCTTAGGCCATGGTATGAAGGTAACATCTGTATGATAGAAGACTTGATCTCATAGCTCCCTTGGATAGCAGGGAATTAAATACAAAAGGGATAATTGTAAACCCCTGGTGTAATGAATTCCTTTAGAGTCCTAGGTCACTCACCCATTGCAGCAATTTCAGAATCAACTAGAGTTGTGTGTATGGTTTGCTTAGGTCTAAGAAGTCTTTCAACTTCAAGATCTAAGGGAGCAATCTCAGGATTAAGAGATCTTCCAAGCATACACACAACAACAACCAAGTACAACTCAGATAATCACAGCAGAAAAATCAACAAAATAATCACAAAACAGACAACTACAAAATTGTAGATCTACTCAACTACAGATCTAGCAATATAAACAGAGTTAAGAGATGCAAACTTAAGCAATGCTTATTCTTCCAAGTGATACAGAGCTCCTCTTAGCTCTACAGCTCCAAATCTGAAATAGAGTGAAACTACAACAAAAATTAAAGCAGCAAATAATCAAATACTTGACAGGTAATTACAAATCTAATTCTAAAAATAAGGAAAAATTAGATCTACCACTTTTTAAAATGCAGATCTCCGGCAACGGTGCCAAAAACTTGTTGGATTGCTTATCTTGTAATTATTAAGGGGTCAAAATCACAGAGAAATGGAATCAAGGTAAGCAATCAGTCTTGCAAGAATCAGAGCTATGGTAGAAAGTTTTGATAGGTAAGTAAGGGTATGTTCACAGGGAAATGTGTTTTAAAGGGTGATAAATCTCCAAATCTAGAGTAGATTTGACACTCTATCTTAATTTAAGCTAAACTCAAAGCAGGAAAGAGGAGAGGTTTTATGGTTTTAATGCTTTAACTATAAACAATAAAAGATAAATGCTATTGATCTAGACTTGATTAAACATAGAGATGGGAAAACAAAAATAAAGTGAAACTCAAAAGATGGAGAACAACAACTAGGGGTTTTGGTCTTTTACTAAAAATTGAAGGAATTAAAGGTAGTGCATAAGATAGATTTGCTGCAATCTTCTATCTGGCTACAAACTCCTCATTTTTGGTAGATGCAAGGTATAAGAATCCAATCTCAACCAAAGAATTCAAGCAATCCTAAGGCTATGATCTGTCCACTTTAATGGTCACAGACTATCCCAGAGATTGTTCCACTCCAAGGATATTGATTAGAACAAGAAAGCTATTACAGATGCTGCAGATGTCAGACTATCAGCTCCCCATTTCTGGCTGGCATCCACAGAAATATCTGACCCAAGAAAATCAAATACGAAAAAGTAAAATATAGATCAGAATCACCTTTAAAATCTATAATTACATTACAATCATAAAACTTATAATCCTATTGTGATTTGTGCAACATACAATCTTTTGCAAGCCTCTGAAACTCTCAATTTACAGCTCTAGACCCTAACTATCAGAAAGAGTTTAGCCACTCATGATTAGCTAAAGAGAGAATGGGAGAAGAAGGAAGGAGGGAGAAATTGGAGGAAAAATGGATTTCGTGCTAAGCTCTAGTTCTCTCAAATTCTGGATCGTTGTTATGTATTTTTTTCAAGCTATTATACTCTCCTCCTCTACCCTCAGATCCATTTCAATCAATCAGAGCGTAAGGGAATAATTTTGTTATGCTGATGTGACTGATTTTTCTTTTAGAAGCTTTCTTTCCATTGGCTCTCAACTGGAAAATACACGTGAAGTAGTTAGGGCTTCCATTCGTGCCCAACTATATGCCAAAAATTCCCCAGGGGTTGCTGAAGTGCTTTGGAACTCGTGCACAGAAATCTAAAAGTGACAGTTGCTGAAGGAACACACTGAGAAGTTGCCAAAATGAGTGTCAAGAGGTTCAGGGAACCTCTCGACAAGTTCTGGATCTGCTTTATATTCACATCGACAAGTTGCATTGGCTTTCGACAGCTTCTGTATGCTTCTCAACATGATTGGAGTAGCTAGTTGACAAGTTTGGCAACATCTCGACAGGACTGGGAGTAGCTCTCGATAGGTTTGGACACATCTCGACAAGTTAATGACGATCCTGTCGACAGCTTGGGAGAACATCTCGAGAGGTTGATTTGAACTTGTCGATAGGATTGAAGGCTTATTTCTTCGTTCTGCCCAGTTCCACACTCATCCTCTTGACAGGTTATACTCAACCTGTCGGCTTGTTATACATTCTCCAGTGAAGTGCTCGACAAGTTGGCTCAATCCTCATGAGAATGGACGTTGCTTCAGGTAAGTTATCGACAGGTTATCTTGCACTGCTCGACAGGTTCAGTTGAACCTCGGGATAAGTGTCGGGAACCTCTCGATTGCTTCTGTATCTCAAAGTATCCTCTTGACATGATCCACACCTGTACTTCCAACCTCTCGATAGGTACTGAAACCTCTCGACAGCTTCTTACACACCTGGCTAACATCGTGACTGCTGCTTTCCTTGCTCTCAGAGCCTCTCGACCGCTTCTGCTTTGTGCTTTCATAGCTGGCACACATTCTTAGTGTGTTGTTCTTCCTTTGTTCAATACTCAGCAGCCTCTTAATATGTTCAATCTTTATTCCTTGCGGCTAGAATTGGTCCCATGCATTTCCAGTTGGGTAGCACATTGCTTCTTGGGCTCTTTTAAGTGAATATTTGTACTAAGCTGCAATTTATTGCTTATCTATAAAACACACCTAAAACACCTTATTAGTAGCTCAAGGACCCATCAAAGGTCAGGTTAGGAGGTGAAAAATGATATTTTTCACTGCTTAACACTTATGCGTGCTAAATAAGAACAAGAACGTCATCTCTTACGGATTGAGATAGTTGAAAGAGTATGAGAAGAATTATCCGACACACGATCTCGAGTTAGCTGCGGTGATCTTTGCATTAAAGATATGGAGACATTATTTGTACGATGAAACCTTTGAGATTTTCATAGACCACAAAAGCTTCAAGTACTTGTTTACGCAAAAAGAATTGAATATAAGGCAACGGAGATGGATTGAATTTCTCAAGGACTACGACTTCTCTATTCAGTACCACCCAGGTAAAGCTAACATCGTGGTAGATACTTTGAGTCGAAAGAACTCAGCTTAGTTAGCTGGTCTTATTGTGGGACTCCATCACTGGAAATTGTTGGATGACATTTCCATGTACGATAAGAACATCAAGGTGAAGGTTTCTGGTGCATTATTGGCCAACATCACGATCAGACCAATAATTTTTGTTCGAATTTATGAGCTTCAGATGAAAGATGCAGAGCTCTTGAAGATCAGACAGTGTGACAGACGACACCGGCGTAGACTTTTCTATTAAAGAAGATGGATTGTTACTATTCAGAGGACTTCTATACATACCGATTGATGTCGACCTACGACAAACTATATTGGATGAAGCCCATAAGTCCAAATATATTATTCATCCTAGTGGTACCAAGATGTACCAGGATTTGAAAAGAAGCTATTGGTGGCGAGGTTTGAAGAAAGATATCATCGAGTATGTTTCTAAATGCTTGGTGTGTCTGGAAGTAAAGGTGGATCATAGACATCCAACTGGTCTATTGCAGCCTCTACTAATACCCGAATGAAAATCGGAGTCAATCTCCATGGACTTCATCGTAAGATTACCTAGGATGACAAGGCGCCACAATGTTAATGGGTAGTCGTTGATCGATTAATAAAGTCAACACATTTCCTGCCCTACAACACCACATATACGGCAAGCAAATTGGCAGATTCGTATACGAGAAAGATCATCCGATTACACGGTATTTCGACGAGCATTGTTTCGAATCGTGACCCGTTGTATACCGAAATATTTTGGAAAAGATTCCAAGAAGGTATGGGCACGAGGTTAGATTTTAGTTCGGCATTCCATTTGCAGGCCGATGGTCAGACTGAGAGAGTCAATCAAATCATTGAAGATATGCCTAGAGCATGCATGATCGATTTTCAGGGATTATGAGATCAGCATCTACCGTTGATTGAGTTTGCGTACAATAACAGCTTTCAGCAGAGCATTGGGATGGCTCCGTATGAAGCGTTGTATGGACAGAGATGTAGATCTCCGATCAATTGGGAAGAATTCGGCAAAAAGTTTATATTGAGTCCGGTCCGAAAGTAATAAAGAGAAATGTGGAAATCGTTCGTATCATTTGAGAACGAATTAAGACAGCTCAAAGTTTCCAGAAGAGCTATGCCGATATCAAAAGAACTAGCGTGGATTTTCAAGTTGGAGATCATGTGTTCGTAAAGATTTCACCAATGAAAGATATAATACGCTTCGAAAAGCACACGAAGCTAAGTCTCCATTACATTGGACCTTTTGAAGTGTTAGGAAGAGTCGGTAAAGTTGCATATAGGGTCGCATTACCCCTGCAACTTTATAGAGTACACGATTTATTTCATGTCTCCATGTTACGCAAGTACGTGAAGGATCCGACTCATATACTCGATGAGCCACCGATTGAAGTCTACAAAGATTTGACAGTTGTAGAAGAGCCGATGCAAATTTTAGATCGAACTGAACAGGCGTTGCGTACGAAACGAATTCCCTTAGTATTAGTCAAGTGAAAAACTATTCTAAAGAGGAAACTACGTGGGAGTGCGAAGTCGAGATGCGTGACCAATACCCTTTGTTGTTTCAATGAACAAGGAGATATGTGAATAGCAAAAGTCCTTTTGTGACTGGTTCTACATGTAAAAGAGCTTTATTAATTAATGAGAATAAAACCATGGGAAAGATTTAAGAGTTGCAATCAAGAAGGAAAGTAAAAAATGCAAAATTTAAGTGTTTCTGTCAAATTCGACCGATCGAAATTAAATTCGTTCGATTGAATTATAAATTTGATCGATCGAAACCACCAAACAGGAAGTATTTGCACACTAAATTCGACCGATCGAAAATTTTAAGTGCCAAAGTTAACCTGAGAAATTCGATCGATATAAAATAAATTCGTTCGATCGAATTTGAAAACTTGACCGATTGAAAGTAAATTTGATCGATCGAAATCGCTGGCCACGTCAATTTAAGTTGATTTCGATAGATCGAAATGGAATTCGATCGATCGAATCGTACAGTATATAAGTGATTCTACCGTTTTAAAAATCAAAAAGGCAAAAATTTTGGGGCTTTTATTAGGGTTTTTTTTGTGCTTCTTCTTGGAGATCTCAGGACCGATCTTTCACTTCTTCACGAGATCGAATCCAAACCTCGCCAAAAAGGTAAAGCCCTAAAATCTTGAGACTTTTGCATTTGAATTCAAATACTTTCTTTGGATTATAGAAGCCCTAGATTGTTGTTACAAACCTATGGCTCCTAAGACGGGACAGTCGTCTAAGACTCTTACATCGACGAAACCCAAATCTCAAATGAATCCTTCGCAACCACTAACTTCTTCGCAACAACCTCCACAACAACCGACACCAGTACCCCCAACTACCTCTTCACAGCCCCCACAACATGAACAACCTACGGAATGGTAGACTGAAAAGGGGTTTGCTTTTGCTTTTGAGTATAGGATCGATTCGGCTCTTTTTGAAACACCCAACGTGCCGGGTATAGACGGATGAGCACTTGATTATCTAGGGAAGGCCAGATTGGATAATCTTTTAAAACCCCTTCATCAATACTATTATCCTCGCCTTGTGCGATTGTTTTACCCAAATATGTACAGAGGTAAGAACCCTAATACCATTTATACTAAGATCGACGGAAGAGACTACATTTTCACCCATAGTATGGCATGTAAATCTCTAGAGTGCTACGACAGTTATGGCCCCGACGTTGAATTGTTACCCCCAAACCTCGAACCAATACCTCGTCTGGTAATAGCTGAGCAAATGACTCTCGGTCGACTTGGATCTGGTCGAGCAATTAATTGAGCCGATTTGCCTAACTATATGTGGATGATAGACATGATCTTTAAGTACAGTTTATACCCTATACGCCATAAGACCGAGAGACTCGGGGTATTGATGCAGGCGCTATTTTTAGCATTTAAGGGGCAGTAGTTCAACGCCCCTGAGGTGGTCTTTGAGGGCATGAAACATGCCAGGGGAAAGATGTTGGAGGGTGCAGATAAGCCGGAAGAATACATACCATACGCAAGCCTCATCTCTAGCCTACTTGAGGAGTATCCGGGAAGCGCTGCATATAAAATTTCTCCCCATGAGCCTAAATCATCTTATAACGTGGAACTATACACTTTCAAGCATTTGAAGAAGACCTATAATCGCTTGAAACCACGTTTACAACCGGATGAACAAGGACCTCCTGCTCCTATTCCTCCCCAAACCCAAGAACAGCCTGCCCAGGATGCCCCAGAACAAGAACAACCTGCCCATGGTGAGCCAATTGATGAACAGCCAGAAGTCATCCCTCCCGCTTCGCGATATGCTCACATTCCAATGCCTCCACCTCATCAATAGGCAACAAGCATGACCAATGAGGAGCTAGCAGCCCTCATCGAGGAGAGCAACCGCCAACTGAATCATCTCCACAATTATCACGAACTTATATTGGAGGATATTATGCACTACATGTATCCGATGGACTACCTCCAATGGATGACGGTGATGCGGGCTCATGCGTTCGACGCTTCTACGTCGGGAGTAGATGCCGAGGACCTACAAGCTGGCGGGACAAACGAGGCGGATGGAGCTGATGAAGCTCATGGAGCTGAGGGAGCAGATGATTGATTGGGTTGTTGGATTGGAAGAAACTTTTGTCTTTTTTGAGAAATTTTGGTGAAATACGTATAATTTCCTATACCTATGGTGGCATGATTGTCACGTCTTTATTTTTATTTAGAAAGTCACAGACTACGGTTCTTATGTTGGGCAGCTCATGATTTTGTGAATGGGAAATATGACTACATAGTTTCTGTCAAATATATATATATATATATATATATATATATATATATATCAGTATGTTTAGCAATGGTGTTAAAAGCTCATGTAATCAATTTTTTGTAGGATAGTGAGGGGACTATAAGCGCAATTGGTTGTGGATAATTTCACTGCTAGTGGTGTTATATTTGTACTTTCTTGTAGGATGTAAATCCCTGTTGTGAGTGATTTTCTACGTGGGGGTATTTAATTAACTAAATTTCTTGTTTAGCCATATGTGGTACCTTCCAAGGTCACCTTTTTGGTGTCTTACCCTCGTTTATTAGCTCCATTTTTTAGGACGAAAATTTCTAAGGTGGGGTGAATGTAACGTCCCGAAAAATTCCGAAGTCCAGGTGTGTTTGACTTCGTGTGTGTGCGTCGGCACAGTACATGATGTAGGCCGAGATTATGAAAAATGTTGAGTAAAGTAAGTGGACTTAGATCTTGAGTGGAGAGATAAAATTAGAACGTGTTTGGACGGTTAAGTAGAAGTACATACACCAATGTTGGCGTAGTAGCATAGCACCTAAGCCTAGGGCTTAGTTATAAGTTGAAATTGTAATTGAATGCCTTGCATTCAATTCCTTTTGCTTATGATTGAAAATTTATGAAGAGTAAGAAGAAAGGGGGAGAGTGAAGGTGCTCTCAAATTAGTACTTGAGTGGATGTGATTACTCGGGCTGTGCGAGAAGCGAGAAATTAAGAACAAAACAAATCCCCAAACTGTTCCACAAGAACCCTAGATTGGATTTGAGCTCGTGGATCATGAGATCGATCAACTCGAGGTAAGAAATTTGTATTAAGTTGTGAATTAGTACTAAGCAAGTCTTCGTTTATGATATGATTGAAAAATATGAAGAAAAGAAGATAGATTTGAGAAAGACTGGAATTGAAACAAGAAAATCAAGGGATAGATGAAATCTGTCGATTTCAATCGATCGAAATTGGATTCGATCGATCGAAATGGACTTAAGAAGGTGAAACGAGATTTCTAGAGAAATTCGTTCGATCGAAATATAATTCGATCGAACAAAATGTGTTTCGATTGAACGAGTTGAACACTCGATTGATCGAAAGGTATAGAACAGGGAATGTAAATGTTTACTGTCTGAATTCGACCGATCGAAATATAATTCGATCGATCAAATTTGAAAATCCGATCGATCGAATTACAAATCGATCCATCGAGATTGTGGTGCCAGGAGTTTGGCTCTTGAGGAAATTGACCGATTGAAATGGTTTCAATCGATCAAATTTGGGAATTGATAGATCAAATTTGCCAGATTCAGGATTTTGATGCGTTTTGTCTGAGAGATTTTTGAGAGATCATATATTGTTCCTTTTCGTGTCAATTCTGACGTATGAGTTATGACTGTGTATGTTAGGTTGAACTTATGCGTGTGCGAAAGGTAGGTTAATTCAGGTTGAAGGACTTCGCTTGTAACTTCGTGTTTAAGGTACGGAAAACTCTATACCATGCACGTTTGATATGACTCGCATGTGGATTATGATATGAAGTATTTGTCTTTGGATGTGCATAAGTTTTATGAATGTGTAAGAGAGTGTGTGTGTGTGTGTGTGTGTTTCGGAAACCATGGTTAAGATGAATGTGTTATGTTTATAAGAATTTTCCTAGATTCATTCTGATAATGTGAAAAGCTTGTGAAATCTTTCAAGATGCATTCCGATAAGTATGTGTGAAAATATGCTTTAAGCTTTCAAACCTAGTTAAAATTATCACATTACATGGCGATAAACTATATGTATGCACTTTGATTTAAAATTTATATGTGAATACTCGGCCGACACGGCGGTATATCCGTGACCAATGCGACAGGATATTCGTGATCGATACGGCGGAATATCCATACACTTTTCGTGATCTTGTGTGATCTTGTGAATTCTATCGGCCAACGATAATTATATTCGACATAAGTGTCTATCATTTTTGGGACCTTGGGCACCATGTGATAAATGGTTCATGTGAGCGACGATGGTGGGTATTCCATCGAGGGCTTAATGTTATACATGCTCGGGGAATTACTTAAGTGAAACACTTAAAGTTCTTTTCCTGTGTTATGAGAATCCATATATGAGCATGTGTCAAGTTTTCCAAACAAAGAACTACGGTAGTGTTTCTTTCAATGATCTTCGTATCTGTGCATCTTTAAAAGAAAATTCATGTTTTCAATTATGTTATGAGATATATGTGTTTTGTTGAGATATGTATATTATTTGTGTTTCCTTATTGAGCTTAGATGAAGCTCACCCCTCGACTATACGTCACAGGTTCATATAAAGATCTTGGTACAGAGGACCTGGATAAAGAGGACTCTGAGTATGTACCTTTGGAGGAGGAAACAAAGCCTCTTCCTAAGAATTATTTTCTGTGTGCAAAGCACGAGTAGGTCTGACTTTGGAGATATGGTTTAGTTCATGGATTTTTGTAATGTAATTAGCATTTAGTTGGATAATAATTGTATTATTATTTTTGTGAACCATATTTTGGTGATGGTCGGCCATCATCGGTGGTTCTTCTCGGTTCTTCTGCCCATGAGTTTTATATGGGACTAAAACCGTTATTTTTTGAGCTTTTAAGATATAGAATTGAAGATTTTATTTTTGCATATGATAGTTATGTCAGTTAGCTATGGTTTTCACTTTGTTTTCATTTTACACGTGGATGTGACAAGTGTTCCGTTCGGGGATCGGCCTTAGCGTCGATCCAACGGTCCGGGTTCGCGGTTAGGAAATCCAGGTTGTCCCATTTTTACTCTTTTATCGCTTATGAAGAATCGTCTTTTTAAAGAATCATAAAATTATGATTTCTCATTTCTTTCTTTCTTCTTACTTCAGCAGTAGCGCAAAATCGTTAAATACGATTTCTTGTCTTTCTTTAGCTGCGAATCGTCATTATACATTCAATCGTCATTCTTACTGTTATTAGAGTTCACTTTGATGAATATTAACACTTAGACTTTCTTTTACTCTTTATCTCTTATATCTGCACATCAGTAAGTTATTAGTAACAAACTAAAGTCTAACATTACTAAGTTAAGGGTGATAAAATGATAAATTATGTGACTGATCAGATTCCATCTTACATGTCGCTGAGTTTGCATATAACAATTCGGTTAATAGAACCACAAGCATGAGTCCGATCCAAATTGTGCTTGCGAATATACCTAAGACACCTGCAGATCTCATTCCAATGTTCATTCATTAAAGGTCATCAGAGTTTGCACCCACATTTATGCATCGCATTCATGAGTTACATGTTGAGATTAAGAAAAAAATTAATGCAAACAATGAAAAATACAAGTATTATGCAAATTCTCATAGACGGTTCAAAGAATTTCAAGAGGAGAATTTTTTGATGGTTCAGAATAGACCCGAGTAATTCCCGCAAGGAGTTGCAAAAAAGTCACAAGCTCGTGGTGCAGGATCCTATCAGATCTTGAAGCGTGCCGGCTCTAATGCTTATATTTTAGATCTTTCGTCGGAATTAGGGATTAACACGACTTTCAACGTGGAGGACCTCGTTCTGTTTCATGGCCCCTCAACCATCCCTGTCAACCCCTTTGAACCTTCTACATTCGATGCCTCAATTATTCTCCCACCCACACCATTACCTCCATCTACTCGTCAAACTCGTGAGATCATCCAAGGTATGTTGGAAGATCAGATTGTGTCCATCAACCAAGGGAGACTTCAAAAGTATTTGGTCAAGTGGAAGAACAAAATCGATTTAAAGAATACGTGGATTACGCAATAAGAGTTTTAGCAGATTGACTCGGATCTCTTGCACCAACCAATTTTTGTCCACTCTCCATTCTCGATCGATTGACTCTAGGCTTCGAACGAAAGAGAATGGAGAGTGAACAAAAATTCTGAGGCGAAGTTATATTTCTCAGTCGATTGATCCAACAGGAAATTTTGATCGATCGATTTAAATCTATGGCGTCAGGCGAATTAATTAGTTTTTCAATTGATCGATCGACCCCGAATTCGATCAATCGACCAATTAATTCGATCAATCGACCAATTGCTTAGATTTTGGCAGAAGTTTATATTTTTAGTCAAAAGTTTTCATTTTATGTTTTATTTGCATTAAGACTCTTCTAATTTCGTATTAGGGTTTTGATTAGCCTATTTAAAGGCTTATAAACAACTTTATTATTAGTTTTTAGTGAATTAAAATTGTTATTGCAAACTTGAGAGTTTTAAACTTTCGTGAGGGTATGATTCTCTCAAAAAAGGAGAGCAATTCTTTGATCCTGTGTACGGTTTGGTGCGAGACCAACTCTTCTTCCATCTCTATCTTTTTTAGATCTACGACTTGCATAAGCAGTATAACCCCAATTATCTAATCTTCTATTAAATCCAGATTTAGCTTATTTATTCTATAAAAAAATCTAAAATCAAATTATCCATTGTTCATTAAATCATTATTGGTCTTTTATTTTGTACGGTATCGAGAGAACCCACTTGCGAGTTCTTTCGACGCTCTAAAACTATTGGAGATTTAGCTGTTCGTAAGAATCCTAATCTTCTAGATCCGATAGGGAACATATATAAAAAGTAATACAATATTGGGCCATAATTAAATTATCCAATTGAATTTGTAGAATATTTTTGTGTTAATTTGTTTAAAAAATTTATTATTTTAATTGCTTGAATTAATTTTAATTTTAATCTCGGCCCTAGTATGACATTTAGTAAGTTCCGCAAACATTTATATAAATATTGATAAATCTCAAATAATATAGTCTTGCCTAAAACATAAGATTCATTCTATAAAAATAAAAATAAAAACATAAGATTCACATCATCAAACCTAAATATTCTCTATTATTGGTGCGTCACCTATAGCAAGGAGACAGGGATTTCTCCAGGCTTTTATAAATCCAAAATCCAAGCCCAATTGGGGCTTCCTAACAGATATTCTCAACCTTAAAGACTTCAATGAAGCAAAGCTAATCAAATGGATTTTATTTTTTTTAAAAATAATCAATCAATCAAATGGATATGGAGGATATGAATCGAAAAAGGAGCGTTGTGGAAAGAGATCTTATATAAAAAAATAATGCTCAGACGAAGAACACTCATGGTTCATTACTCTAGCGATTGCTTCAAATGGGTTTGGTTTTTGTCTGTTTTCAAATTTCATAAGACGGTTCAAACTCTGATCGGCTCAGGAAACCAACGTCTTTCTGGCAGAACAAATGGCTCGAACATACGCCTTTCAAAATTCGGTTTCATGCACTTTAGGACGTTAGAGGTCAAATTAATAGAACTGTCGACAGTTCTATTGGCTTTAGAACATGGGAGTTTGATCTTCTTTCTTGGTGAGAGTCCTCTTTTACGAGGAGATCGCCTCTATGAGGGCTTTTTTACAATCCATACTTGTTTCTAAAACGATTTTGGTCACGGATTTTACCGACGTATTGGTGGATTCGTTATTACGTGAACACATGCACTATATCTACGCCATGAAGTATTATTTAAAAGTTTCGATTGAAGTGATGTGTGAAGCTTTTTGTCAGTTGTTGCCCGTTTCTAATGTGGTGGGAGTTTTTGTGGATCATGAATTTGCCGATGGTGGTGGCTTCTTTTCGGGTGGATCTTCGGTGTTGGTTACCGACGGATGTTCAGGATGGTGGTAGATTCTTAAATTTTTACCTGACTTTGAAGGTCCCTAAATTCCGTATCATTATTAAATGGATTTTGGATGTCATTCAATGTATTTTAATGTTAGTTATTGTAACTGTCACTCTTTGGATTGTGGCCCTCTATTTTGTAACCGTCTATTTATGGTTACTTATCTTCCAGTTTGTAATCGTTCTCCATTTCTAATGAAAATGATAAAAGTTTCATAAAAAAAAAAAAATTTAATTAAAAAATAAAAATAGAACTGTCGAAGAGGTGGCAGATATTTTTTTTTCTTTTTGTTAACAAAAGAGGTGGCAAATATAAGTGATGATATATATTTTTTCTTTTTTATAACAAAAGAGGTGGCAGGTTTTCCATCTTCCGACCCTTTGGAATTCTCATCCGTATGACTCTTTTCACCTGTTTAATAATACTACACAATTTTTCATTGACGAAAACCATTGATTGATTTGAATAAGACAATAGAGATTGTTTTTTTTTTAATCTTCCTCATCATAGATCTTAAGATCATGACGCCCCTATCAGACGGTCTGATGTTGATTCTATAGGGCACACATTCTCAAAAATCAGAGGCAGAGCCACGTTATGACTTGAGTGGTCAATTGACCACCCAAACTTTCTAAAAATCTATTACTAAGAATTAGGGGTCCTAATTTATGTAAGTGGATTCCCATCCATTCAAAATTATCTTGACCACCCAAAATTATAAAAAATCTTCAAACAATTTTTTTTATGGTATTTGTTTTCATAACAAATATTTCCTCTTTGATTTTTTTTAACTACATCCTACAATTTTGGCCTATTTTTAAGCTCCCTCCTTTGATTAGATGTTGCACGAACTTATTTTTGGAGAGATTTCTCTCACAAGGGTTCTTTAAAAAATATATATATTTATTACACATAACAAGGTTTGAATCTAGAACCTAAACTTCATAAAGCACTAAGCCAACCACTAGAGCAATTCACTAAGATATGTAAAAATATAAATAAAATTTAATACATATATAATTTTTTAGTCAGTTTTGTGAATACTATATCTAAACACAGGATTTGATTAATCCTGCATTTTCCCGGCTAGCATTGTGGTTATCCAAACGGCTGAAAGCAAAGGAAAACAAAGGAATCTCATAGTTTCCTACCACTTAGGCTTCTATGAGAAAATATAGGAATATTTTTTTACTTTCCCAAGTTTCCGTGTTTTTATCAACAGGCCCTTAGGATGTGGAGATAGCATAGATTCATGATCTTTTATCTATTCTGCATCATGAGGTAGCTTTTGATATAGATAGATAGATTCTAACGATGGTTAATTTCATCTTGCCAACAGGCCCTCTCTCGTTCAGAGCAGAGGAACCGTGGGTCAATTATTCCTCCACTGAAGGGTCATTGTTGTTGCTTCATGGAATAAATTCTTGAATATATCTGGGTCCACACTAAGATCCTCTTCGTCTCCATTTAGAAAATGGAACAAGCTAGCTTCTCTGTAATTTAGCATGCCCAACTCCTTTAAAGAGATTTGGCATAAGCGGAATAGGCATATAATTGAAGGGGTTATAGATATCCTCTTGAGGATCAATGTTGGTATTAAATATCGCCTTGAAGGATCATGACTCTTGAGGATCAATGTTGATTAGTCCATAACTTCTTGATTTATATACATATTTTTTTAAAAATTTAGCACTTTGTAAATATGTATTTTCCCTTACTTTGGTGATTAATGATATTTTCCTCTGGTTCACTATTCTGGTTACCCCTTTTACTCATTAGCATTTTTTGTCAAAATTGTTAATAGGTAGAATGATTTAAGGTGAATTATAATAGCAAAGTTGAAAACAGGCAAAATTATGCAGCCTTTTCTTAAATATTATCTAAAAAAATGGCGATGGGTGACAAAATAATGTATCTCAGAAATCTGTTTTGAATTTTCTTTATACATTTTTTAAGTATATGTTATATTTTTCCAACAACGTATAGTTTCTAAAAGACTAATAAAAATTGAGTGTATAATCATATCTCTGGTTTTTGGAAATTCCTCTGCCATTGGGAAACTGCCCCCCCCCCGCCCCCCCCCCCCCCTAACTGGGTGAAGGAACATTACCTTAGGATCGATGTGTTTTCTTCTCCTTTTAGGGCTTTTTCTGTTTTCCATGCCTTCGTTTTCGAAGTCGCTGAATCCTCCTACTAGGCCAACTTGAAGTTTGAATGAATCGTTTTCATTGTTCTTCAATCCTATCCAATTAGTGAGGATTGTTTGCGATGAACCTTAGATTGCTAAGGAATCTTTTAGGTGGTTGAATGCTGTGATGGGATACCTCCATCGTAAAATCTTTTCTTTCAAGTTTTGAAAACTGCCATTGATCATATGTGAAAAATTAAAGGAAACGTTTATATTATCTCGATAGAGACAGTGTTTTCTTATTCAATTTTAATAAAGAAGAATATTGGAAAGCTATTTTGGATGCTGGAATCCGGCCTATTGGAGGAAGACCACTTACAGAAATTGGGTCTCCTACTTTTCATATGAAGGAGGATTATAAAACCCTTGCAATCTGGGTACGCCTACTTGAACTCCCTCTGATTTTCTACATTAATGTTGCATGGCTCGACTTGATCTATGGAATAGTGTCAACCCTTGATGTTTTGACGTTGTTGATCGAATCATGCCTATGGTGCCCATTCAACTTTTTGATAGGCAACCTAAAGATTGATATTTTATATCGCTCTCAATAGACATTGAATTTTGGTGCTCCTTAAATGAAGCACTATTCGACGCAAGCTTTGGAATGGTATCCTGTTCATTCAATGATTAGATCATGGAGAAAATGATCTTTCTTTGCTGGCACATTTTACGATGAATGAAATAATGTCGACTTGGATTGTTTTCACAACTTAAAGGAGAGCTAGTATACCTTTCAATTAATAAGGTGTGCTATTCACTCACTCCAATGCGATTGGTTTGCTTATGACAGTGATAGTCAATAACTCTCATTGTTTTATTCACGTTAAAATTGAATTAGTAAGTGTAATTACAAAGATTAGATTTATCACAGTTTGTTGTGCTCATGCATACATGTATTCATATATTTCATATAACCATAATGATAATACAAAACTCATGCGTCGTGTCGTGAACCATGTGTTTAATTCGAGAACAGTACTAAATTTATTGTCACACAAATAGATAATAGGGCTTTCTTTCTGCATTAAAATATTTTGTTTGATGTAATAAATTATATATACAAGTTATATATTCTGCAAGAAGATTAGGTTGTCCATAAGGCTTTGCAACTTCTGTGTCACTTTTGAGTCTCTGGTTCGCAAAATGAAATTCCTCGTGTTGGACCGTCTATTAAAGAACTTTTTTATCTCCACACACACACATATATACATATATGCATCTTTTTATGATTGGTGGCTATGTTCATGTTATAGCGATTGCACTTGAAACTCACATTTCTGATGTGCATGAGATCTTGTAACTTGAATAATTTTATTTTGAACATGTCATGATGACTCTCATATGGTTTATTGCAATTATCTCGAAGCGATTTAATATGTGGTTTATAATACTTCAAGAATCATGGTGGGATGGGATGCCATGTGGAGAGTTGCATTTAGAAATCATACATAACTTAGGGTCAGATGTGATTGAGGTCCTATAACATTGATAAGATGAACGTATCCTCATTAGCTATCTACTTTGCTCAAACAACTACAGTCGTGGGTGAGCATATTTTAAGTTATGTTTAAAGGATCTTATGCTACAATATAAATTAAGTGATTAAGGTGATAAAATATTATGCTACAATATTTTAAGTTATTTGCATATGGAACTAGATATGTTCTTATTATATGACTTGATTAAACAAGTGATATGTATGAGAACTACGATCAGCTTGATCCCTGTGAAGGTACATAGGCAGTCTTGATAAGTTCAACAGCTTGTTTTTCATAAAAGCACCATTAGTGTTGATAAGTTAAATTGATAAGCATGCTGATTCAAATTTTAAGGTTTGGTAATTAAGATGAATGAAATTATTCAGATGTATATAATGTTTTATGATTTTGTATAGTGATAAAACCGATTTGTAGCTTTTCACCTATTGGGCCCGTTTGCTCAAACTTATTATTATTTCTAGCTTTTCACTTATTGGCCCCGTTTAGTCAAGCGGGGGGTCTTATGAGAATTCAAGTGCCATGGACTTTACAAGGATCTGGTTACTGAGGAGTCAGAAGGTATTTTCTTTTACATTTTGATTTCTATTTAATGAAATAGCTCATAAATCTCTAAGTCCAATGTGAATGTTATGCTTGTAGGCTACGATATGCAGGTGAATATACGAATTTCCACCTACAGCTTTATGAGAAGATTCGGGTCGTTACAGTATCAGAGTGAGCATCATATCTCGGGTTCAAGTTCTGGACGAGGAAACCTAGGGAAAGGGCTACCTGATGGTCACATAGAGTACCGGAGTGCAAGCCACCACGTCAGGTGCACAAAGTGGTACCTTATTATGACCCCAAATTTAGTAGTAAGGGTCTAACTTTCCGCTTTATTAACGCCTAGGAGCTTTGGTGTATTGGCTAAATCCTTAACAATATAGCGATCATTAACATGGTTGTGGTCAGTTCTCACCCTATGAGGTTCATAATTTACAACATCCAGGATAAAGCCAGCAGATATATAGCCTTAACTAGCTAATGAGTTTACTGAATCAACTTATACATCAGAAAAAACTTGACTCAAATGATGTAAAATCCAAACAACATATTCAAATTCAGCAACAGAGGACTTTCATTGAAATTCAAGCACGAAGTAGTTAACAGAGAAATCAAATGGTGTTCTTTATTTTCTTCTATCATCTTATGAACAGAAGATTCAACAAATTCAAGAAAGAAAAAGTCCTATCTATATTTAGTACATGCAAAAGCCATATGGGAAACTGAACTCGGCTTAGTTCCAATTGGAAAGAACAGATAATCCATCTGGGTTGGGTGTTCAAGAATGGATTCTCCATAACAGCATAAAATTATACAACAAATTGAAACACACGCTCCAATTTATATATCATAAAAAAATCAAGAGATGTAATCAGGAGAAAAATAGAACATGGCTCACAATGCTTTGATCATTTATCATCTTCCTCGAGGGTTTACAAGCTGCGAGAAGACGGCACTAGTAGCGGTATCCACACCATCGTCGTCGGTACCCGAGTTGACGGCATCAATCATACTCATGCTGTTACCAAATTGCTCAAGCGGCGTTAATGGGATTATACCGGCAATATGATTTGTACTGTTCTCATCCGGGTCCGCAAGGATGGAGGTCTCCTCTAGCTGAAGAGCGTACTCGAGATTCCACAAAACATCTCCCATGTTAGGCCTCTCCACGCCTTGTTCGGCCAAACACTTCTCAGCCATTTCACCAAACTTCTTGAGAGATGCTGAGTTTATCTTCCCGAATAACACCGGATCCATGATTTGCTCCAACATCCCTTTCTTCTGCCAGCTCATTGCCCACTCTGCTATATTGACTTGCTCTCTTGGTAGAACAGGGTTGAGAGCCGGCCGAGTGCAGAGGACTTCCATTAGCACCACCCCGAAAGAATAAACATCGGATTTTTCTGTAAGCTGCTGCCTTCGGAAGTATTCCGGGTCTAGGTATCCAAAACTGCCTTTAACGGCAGTACTCACATGAGTTTGGTCTAAAGCTGGACCAGTTTTCGAAAGGCCAAAGTCTGCAACTTTGGCTACAAAATTCTCATCCAAGAGAATGTTGGTGGTCTTCACGTCTCGGTGGATTATGCTTTGAGCTGCTCCTGTGTGAAGATAATGCAGTCCCCTCGCTGCTCCTATGCAAATTTCGAGCCTTTGCTTCCATGAGAGAGACGGAAGGTCGGTCCCGTAAAGATGGCTCCTAAGAGGGCCATTCGCCATGTACTCATAAACCAGGATCATCTCTGACCGCTCATCGCAGTATCCGATCAAAGAGACAAGATGGCGGTGGCGGAGCTTTGATAACATCTCGATCTCAGTATGGAACTCAGCAAGGCCTTGCTCGGATCTCGGATTTCCTCTTTTGACGGCAACATTGGTGCCATCTTCTAGTGTTCCCTTGTAAACCTTACCGAACCCGCCTACTCCAAGAAGCAGCTTATCATCGAACTTGTTTGTAGAATGCATAATCTCTTGGAAAGTGAAGATTCGGCCCTGATTCGAAGAGGCCAACGAGATGCAACTTCCCGTTCCACTCCTCTGAGAGGTTGTGGAACCTTTGGACATTGTGTGGGAATTTCCATATATGGGCAAAGCTAACCATGGATGAGCACGAGGACTAGATTTGGATCTACGAACCACAAAGCAGCAGTACCATAAAGCAACCAATCCCAGAGCAGCGGAAATTCCCACAGCCAACCCGATCAACATTCCCGTCTTGCCCCTCCGTGAGTGCAAACCGGGAAGAAGACCTTTGACGGAGTACAGCCCATTCAAGCTCCCGGCTTCATTGCTTATCTTCATGATCTCCAGCCCATTCAAAATCGCATTGATTGAATCATCCATCGTATCAGGGCCCACGCTAACAGACATCTCATTCGAACCATTGGGGGCATTTGCAACGAAATCCTTGTAATACGGCACAGACAAGCCGCCTGTTTTGGCGGATAGATCGAGGCTCCCAACGGCTGTGTCGGAGTTGATATAAGCATTAAAAAGAAGGTCGTTGAGGGCCTGGCTAACGATATCACAGAAGTGGAGCCGGACGAGGTAGAGAAAGCCCGGGTCAACGGTGAAGACCCAAGTGACATTGAAGTTTGAATTCACAACATTTGGATTGCCCATAGCCTCTGCCGTAGAATAAACCCAATTAGGTGCCGTTTCGGGTGTGACCGCGATCGGAAAACGAATCGTTGCAGGATTCACAGACACATTCACAGCCGAGCTATTAACATGGAGGTATTTTCGGTCGTTTTCCCAGGTTCTCCCGAGTGTGTCGTTCTGAGGAGTGAGCAGAGGCCCTCCCATGTTCAATCTATAAACAGTTTCTAATGCACGTCTCAGGAGACCATTGAAAGGACCGAGGGGTGATACCGCCAAGGCCTCATCGGAGATCAACTCATCAGGGACTGAAACCACTTCAATCCCATTAACAAACACAACCGACTGGTTCGAAGGAATAAAAGTAATCGCCAATTTATCGGAGGTGACATTAATCAAATACTCCTTGAATAGAAAGGAATTGTTCTGGTTTTTGAATGTGAAATTACTCAAGAGAACGAAATTTTCAGTGACTACCGTGATCGGAGTGGACCAAAGGTCATGATCGGAACAGGGAAGAGGATGAAAATACAGACGAACCCAATGTCGGCCCATTTTCCGGATATCAAATTCGTACCAAGATGGTTCATTGAAAACCCGCAGGGTCTGGTAGATTGGAGATGGGAGAGAAGAATTGGAACTAACAACACTACTACCTCCCTGATCCTCTAGAAAAAATGAGGAATGCTTTGAATCAGGAACATAAGTGAGACCCTGAACAGAGATGTTTTGGGAAGAACCGCAAGCAATCAAGTAATTATCAACAGGGTTGAATTCGGCATAAGATCTATGAAAGATAAAATTACTGAAAACAACAGAAAAGACCAAAGGAATCCAACTCACTAATCTCATTTTCAACACCTCTAATCTCACCAAAATTCTTAAAAATCAAACTCACAATGCCCACAAACCAGAGTTAAAAATGCCCAAAATTTCAAAATCCCAGCTACCAGACCCAAATTCTCATGATCAATAGAGACCCATATCTCTGATGAACTACAAGAACCCACAGAAAAAAGAACTACTTTTGGTCTAGAGCAATGGTGTAGAATTCACCAACCAAAATCAGATTTTCTTTTACTTTGTAAGAATCCCAAATTCTCCAAAACCCAGATCTGTAAATCAAATTCAAAGAAAACAAATCTAGGTTTCTCTGCAATCTTACAACTTTGGAAAAAAAAAAAACCACAAAGATACAAAAACTTGGTTCTACTTTTCTTTTGAAGTAAATCTTACCTCCCACAGAGAATTACACCAATTTGGTTTGATATGGAGATAATGAGATTGGATCACTCAAAACCCAGTTGAGATCATGACCAAATGCGACCAAGAAAACTAGCCATTGGATCTTATCTTCCTCAAAAACAGCTCTTTACAGCCTGTAGATTAAGCTGTCATTTACAGAGAAGCAAAGGACCCACCATTAAACTCTTTAAAAAGAAAAAAGAAGAAAAACTTAAATCTTCGCGAGTGGAGGAGCTGCTCTCCGAATACTTTTGTAATTTTCTTTAAAACGGCTATTAATTTAAAATTTATATAACAGAAACCGCCATGAGAGGTCTGCAACTGAGCTCTTTATATCGTTTTAATTGTTATAAAAAAATATTATATTTGTTTAAACATGTAAGTCATGAGTATCGAGTTGGGGACCGTTAATACTTGGGCTTTATGCGGTTTAAGTAACGGAAACCAGAAGTTAACGGCGTTAACAGGCGGTGAGAAAACGGTGCTGGAATCAGCATATCTGAGTTAGTTCTATTTGTTTAACACCAAATCCTTGTCTTTTTTATTTGGTATTTGAGTGGGTAAATCATAGATTTAGAGGTCAATTATACTCTACACTTGTGGGGAGGTCATTTATTGAAGTAGGTGACATGAAGGGGAGAAAAGCCTGCTTTGATGCCATGATAAATTTGGGTATCCTCCATCTCAAAATCAATTGATCTATCAATCGGACCAAAACCAATTGGTTATGAAAGAAGCACAAATTCAATATTTTAAGTGGTTGGGCGAGCATTTCGAGCGCAATCCCGATAAGGGTTCTATAGGGACCGAACAATCCCCCTCACTAGTACCACTCACTCGGGCATGACTTGAACCCCTCAGCTAACTATGATATCACTTGTGGGTTCTTATACCCTATTGAGCTATCGTTGGAGTGGCCGATTTGAACCGCTATGAGATAAATATCTTCCAGTGGGGTTGATATTTATACCAATATCCAATCGGCCTACAATATCGAACAAACAAGGCCTAACTGAATACATATAAGCATATATGTATTGATCAATCATGCTATATTATGTGTCATAATCATTATCATCATCCTCATCTCCGCTGCTCAAATCCATGGTTCAAAACTTGGGAAGTCCCATAAATATTGGCTAGAATGAGTACCAGTCCAAGACGGGTACAGAAATCGACTAGTGATGCCTCGGTGGTGAGTTCGAACGCTAGATCATGTGTCACAAGATTGTTAGTTGGCTGACATCCTCTAAAGGATCAACAGTCCTCTACGGTTTTAGAATTTCGCCATTAAGAATTCTTACCATTGATGTGAATCCAATACATAAGATTATATATGTTGGATGATTATCATTCAACCTTGTATATGTGCATATGACACTCAATCCTTATATTAATTGGATGTTATATGGCACCCGCTCATTCGATTGCTCCAAGTTGAGTTCAAGCCTATACCTCTCTCTCTCTCTCTCTCTCTCTCTCTCTCTATATATATATATATATATATATATATACTAGCTAGTATTTTTAGATATAATATTGGTGTGCAAGGATCAAAATTTTGGATCCAAAATCCTTGCTGGTGTGGCCGTGATCAACCTCGGAGCCGAGCTTTTAAACCTTGCTCAAATCTATTTTTTTGACTTGCATGCATATGATTTGCCAAGAAAGATTTCACAAGGTTTCACAGGAAGAGTATCTACTTGATGCTAAATTTAATATCTTTTAATTAGACCTAGGACCAACATCTTACGTATTACTCTAAATTTAGAGATCAATTTACATAGAGCTGCAACATTGTTATACACGCTTACACGGAGAGTAATTGTTATATGTATAAATTTGTAATCGTCAATAACCTTTTGAAATGACTGATTAATGGAGTATAATTATGATCAAAGTATTAATTGAAAAGATCGAGTAATTATGTATACTATTAGTTACTATTTCAAATGATAAAAGATAATGATAAATTTATCTTTTATATATATATATATATATATATATATATATATTATAATAGCGATGATTGAAATTTTCCATTAGGATTATTTGTCTGTTGATTTTTCATGTCCAACGGTTTTCAAAGCAAGTACACCTTATGTAGGGTATACTTGCGTCTACATTGTGCCTTGCCAACTGGACATGTTGAATGGCTTGTTGGCCCAAGCCAAGCACTTAATGGTAGCCATCTTCCACTCATTTTGTACCATAAATTATGGAAAAGGGTCCAACATGAGATTTATGGAAGATTTGGCTCATAAAAGGGTCTCAACCCAATCCATCTCAACAGAAAAAGGTAAGTGAAATTTTCTAAAATCTCTCTTGTTTAAAGTTATTTTTCTAAATGCTCCCCATGATTTTTCTAATATTTAATAAATCTATATATTTAAAACTTAATTATTTAAATGCCCCCTCAATCATAAATATCTACCTTAATATAAAAATTACCCTTAAAGGGGTGAGATTCTAGAAAATGGGTTAGACCGTTGGGCCAACAAACCAGTAAAAATTACATTAAGAAAAGTAAAAAAAATATTTTTTATTCACACAAAAAAAATGAAAATGATATTAAATTTTTCAGTAAAAATAGAAAAACAACATTTGAAATGTAAAAAATCATGTTTTTCATGCAAAAAAATAAAAATAAAAAAATAAGAAAAATGAGGTAAAAGTATGGGGAGATTTTTCTCAAAGTTTTTATTTTATACTTTTTTATTATTTCCGTTCAAAATTTATTAATTTTTTTTAGATTTTTATTTTTAATTTTTAACATTTTTTAAATTTATTTTTGTGTGAAAAAGATATGATTTTTTACTTTTTTAAAGATAAGTTTAACTGATCTATTGTCCTAGCCTGAACTCATTTTCTAGAATCTTCCTCCCCCTTTAAGGGTAGTTTTGGTAATAAAGTGGATATTTATAGTTAAAGGGTCATTTAGGTAACTAAGTTTTAAGTAGAGGGATTTATTAGATATTAAAAAACATAAGGGGAAGATTTATAGAAGTAACTTTTAAAAGGGAAGATTTTAAAAAATTTCCCAAAGGATAATGTTAAATAGGGTTAGGGGTTCCGACAGGTCAGGCTTGAGCCGAAAATCTTTTAAAAATGGGTTAGGGTTGGCTCAGGCTTGGGCCTATTTGAAAATCACAAAAATTGCTAGCCTAAGTTAACCTATTGCCGCCCTTAAAGAGTTCCGGATTTTAATTACTCTATAACAATTAAAACTAGCAACATGTTGGCCGCATTATGATAGATTAGGGTTTATATCATGAGGTGCACATATTTGAGCAATCCAAGTAGTCTAACTAGCAGTCAAAAGGATATGCTTATAAATGAATGTAAATCATCCGATCAGTGAATATCAAAATTAAGAACAATCATTAATAATAGAGTGCACAGATCTGATGATTTGAATCTCGTAAAAAGTGTGATTTTTTAACCCATAGTCCTTCAATTGATGGTATATTGCTTTGATAGCATGGATTTTTAAGATCGTAAGCCAATAAATAATGTAAGATCGTTTAAACACCATTTGGAGTTTAAATACCGGTCGGGTGATTGGCCCCAATGTAAATAAACAGGTTTAGATTGACCTAGCCCGACTAGTAAGCCGATCCATTTAATGTAGGTTATGGCAGCCCAACTATGAATTGGACCGTTTGGGTCCACCATAACACAACCAATTGCGACCCCTTCAGGGAGAAGTGGCTCAGTTTATTTAAGTTTAGTTAAAATATGAGCTAGTTTCAAAAACTTGATCATAAATCAGCTCTTTCAAAGCCTTGGACTAACCCAGCCCACCCCGGGTCTATAAAATCTTTGGGCAAGGCGGCACAACCTAACGCCCGAAAGCCATCCTAAACGGTAACTGCGACAATAACGGAGTTCAGATACAGACGAATTTAGGAACGTAACGACTAACGATAGTCACTATTTAAAGAAACACCTAAACCGTCTACGCAATTCAGAGGGCGGTGACTAACGACCGTTACATGGGACGTCTGATCGTGACCGTCGATATATTTCTGTAATTATATAAAACGCCGCATAAAAGCACATGGCCTTCTTGTACTTTTAGGCCACCAGCCAGCTGTTGTTGCAAAAAGCGAGTTGACTCGGACCCTCCTTATGGGTTGGTGGACACACACAGGTCGGATGTTCGAATCTCACCGCAGATCACAGCTCTATGCTCTCTGCTCTGTGCGCGTTTACAGCTAGACGGCGTGTAGAATTTAATTAATTTTATAAATGTAGCCATTAATACACGAGAAATTGGCCATTCCACAAACAAGTAATTAGTGTTTAAATGATCTTACACCATTAATCATTTATGATGGTGTGAGTAATTTATATTACGAAAGTGATGGATCATATATTTAAAGATATCGTCTCCAAAATTAACATTCATAGAGAGATTTTAACCATCTAACACGAATACTCACCCATTGTTTTTTTATTTTTACCACCTCATAAACACACATCTACTTTTACGTATCAATACCTTGAAATAATAGTCTAAGATCATTTAAACATCATTTTGATGTTTAAATGTCTATCAGTAGTCATATTATCCCTTTGAAAAAAGACTTTATATTATCAAAATGTGTAATGTGAAAACACTATTTACGTAGTCTCATTTGAAGTCATGTTCTAAAGATCTATGCGGCAAAAGATGGAATAATATTCCATCTCCCTCACATGTTTCAAAGTTGTGAACGGGTTAATCAATTAATGACCTTTGACTACATTGAATCATATGACAAAGGTCATGCTTTGCTCTCATCGTTTGCACCTAAGATCACTACATCATGGCCATTATATCAGGCAATTTAGATGATGTTTCCAGGAGCACAAGTCCCCAAAATATCAAGTCTTTCTTTTAAACTATGTCCACAAGCTAATTTCTCATGTGCAAGTAATGACTCCCTAATTTTAAAAAGAGGTTCGGGACTATGCGTCCACACGCAGCCCTTATCAGTTAGGCATCATGTGACACCCATCACAAGGATTAGATCCCACGACAACTTAGACAAGATCGATTAAATACCTAATCCAATGCATATTCACTATTGAAAATAGTGTCAAAGGTGCCAAAAATCAATGCACCGATTTAGTTAGACGTCATTATCTTTGGTCTATCAAATAGAGGCCAAAGAGTTTAGAAAAATAAAAATAAATAACATGCGCCATGGTTGATCAACCCCAGATTGGTGTTTTTTTTGGTTTATCATGCCATGCAGCATATTATCTTCCCGTGATCTTCCCATGTCTCTTTTCTAAGGGTTTGTTTGGATAAGGGGGAAAGGAAAAGAAACCAAGAGAAAGGAAAAGAAAAATTATTAAATACTTTGTTTGACAACAAAGTTGTGCCACCGGAAATAATAGGAAAATTTAAAATTTCTTTTTTCATTGGAAAAAGATAAATCTCTCTAAAATAAGAGGATTTCATTGGAAATCTTTTGCCTCCCTCTCCTACCCTCTTTTGTGTGAAAACTCTCTCTCTCTCTCTCTCTCTCTCTCTCTCTCTCTCTCTCTCTCTATATATATATATATATATATATATATATACACGCACACACACGATATATCTCTCTCTCTCCTCAATTTCTCTCTTTCTCTCTCCTTTGTCTCTCATTCTCTCTCCTTTGTCTCTCATTCTCTCTCTTTTTCTCTCTTTTAATGAATAAATTGAAATAAAATCAATTGGCAAAAAGAATAAATAGATAAAAAATAAAAATAAAATAATAAAACATAAAACATAAAATGAAAAATAAAAAATAATAATAAAATAATAAAATAATAAAATAAAAAATTAGAAAATAAAAAATAAAATAAATAAAATAAGAAAATAAGAAAAAAGTTTTTAAATAATAAAATAACAAAGATGGTGCTCCTCTTTTTCGTTTCTAATCTCTTCATCCGAATCTCTCTCTTAATCTCTGTTTTTTAGATATTTCTTTCTCTCTATGAATCTCTATCTCCTAATCTCATTTTTATAGATTTCTCTCTCTCAATTTTTATCTCTCCCTTAATCTCTCTCGCCTAATCTCTCTCTCTTTCTCTCTCTCACGGAATCTCCCTCACAATAGAAAATTAGATTTATTAGGTGTCTGACATTTACACTATCGATGGTGCTCCTTTTCTATTTTTTATTTATAATTACTCAATCCAAACAATGAAAAATAATGAATTCTTATAAATTCCCAAAGAGTTAGAATTCATTTAGATCTATAAATCATTTTTTTATGTTTTTTGAAAAATTATCAAACAAACCCTAAATGTAACAAATGTTACGAGTAATCAAGATACGCCTATGTTTGAGATTGTGTAATAAGTTGTCCAAGTGCCAGATATTCTTAGTGCTCAAGTCACTTTTGGGGATGAGCAGAAAGTGAATCATAATGTGTGTCGTCCTATGAGTGCATCATGATGTAAAGATCTCTTATATAAAGTAATGGGAAAAAAATGATATCTATCGTCTAAATCAAAACATCCAAATGCCATCTAAAATTAATAGAATGTTGGATTCACATGATAACTCCTAATTTTAGACCGGCCGCTGAATCAGACAACATAGATCATTTTTTGTTTCAAACATTTTGCATCAAAGATCATTAGATCAAGGCTCATCGATGAGATGGAAGACATGATGATTTCATGTGTCATGGATAATAGTCTCACATCGCCTATATGGATCATCACAAGCCTGTTTTGTGAGATTGAGTTAGACTCATGGGATTTTACATGGTATTAAAGTAGGTAACCACGAGAATGTAGAGACACGTTACAAGTGAGGGGGCGCGAACGATAGTCCCACATCGCCTGGGTCAATGGCCTTGGATTAAACTTGAAGCAAACCTCACCTTACAAGTCGGTCTTGTGAGGTTAAGTTAGGCTCATGGGATACCACATGTCACACCTCCTACCCAATTGTTTTCATCTCAATCCTAAAGACAAAAGATCTTGAGTTCACGAGCCTACCATCAAATGATAAGATTTTGCTTTCACATGACACATCCTAAAAAATAAACATGATCATAAGTGTACATTAAATTAAGCGTGGTTCTCATAGTACTTTTCAGGATATATGCCACATTAAATCAAAATCTTGTCATTTGATTGTAAGATCATGATCTTAAGATCTTTAGTATTTAAGATTAGGATGAAAAGCGCTCTGCATCATTCGGTTCAAAGCAATAAAAAATTTAAGCATGTAAAACCCGAGATGAGAGGGAAAAAAATATTAGGTTGTAAATGAAGATACCCTTACGAGAAATGCAGTTTTGTACGGTACACTTGTGATCTCTCCATTGTGATTTCTTGGGCGTGGTGAATCAACGCAGCCTTCTGTCACTTGGATTTGGTTAGATTGACATATAAGAAAGGGAAGCATCTTCTTGACAGGGAAGGAACAGCTAAGTCACTTTTTGAAACCTTGCATGAACAGTGTTGCCCCGTAAAAGGGTGCCAGTATTTACAGCCCAAAATTTGGCCCCTGCAGCCTGGAGTTTTCATCTTTAAAATGGTTGACTGCTAGATCGTTTTTCGTCCTAATATATCTCAAATATTAGGTCACATACCTAGTAAGCCTCTTTTTAATTCTTGAAAATTCAGATTTTAAACAGCTACTGATGGATTTAGGTGATGCATATCTTTGAATCATGATTGAAGTAGGGTATCTTGTAAAATTCAAATGTATGGCCGGTTTAGAAGTTGAAAATGATTCATCATTGGGCCCGACTCTCCTCACCGTCATTTACACACCAAAATGATTTTTAAATGATCATACACCCTCAATGGTTTAAAATCGTCAAAGTGATATATCATAAATTGAAGTTCAACATGCTTAAAAATGGTGGTTTAGGAAGATTTAAAAATAAAGTTGACATCAACATCTTGAGATGATGGTCAACCTTCACGAGTACTTTTGGCAATGTGTTCCACATGAAATGTGCCTCATGATATCAAAATTTATTGCGTGTAAGATTGAGACAAAAAACCATCTCCATCATCTGATTTAAAAGAATCAACCATATTGAAAATGAAAAATTTTGAATTATAAATAAAAGTACTAAAAGATAACAATAATTAATAACAGAAAAATAAAAAATAAAATAAAATAAAATAAAATAGCCTAATCCCTTATATTGGGGGCCGCCCCTAGCTATGTGCCTTTAAAGAGCATGGAGTTCCATGCAAGGATCAAAATTTCGGCTGAAATTATCGATTTTGGTCTCCACTGAAATGATAATTTGGACTGAAACTTTGGTCTAAATTTGTATGGGCTCCAAAATTTGGGCCAAATTTTTGGAATTTTATTCCATGCACATCACAAGGGCTACCCTCGCCCGGCTTACGTGCACTCTGCTCTGTCTTTAATGAGCTAAACTCCCCATGAAATTAAAGAGATTTGATGAAAGGGGCACACAAAAAGGTAGAAATCAGAAAACAAGAAACATATTGCTGGGTCTTCGTGGGGCTCAGCGATAAAGTGATTGTCGCCAGCAACCTCCAACTCTTGTGGGCCCAACCTCAAATACGGCCCAACGACAGAACATGCTCCGGTCTTTATATTTTTGGCTAATTAAGCGAAATCAATAAAATAAGAGGTAAAAAAAACAACAAACAATACCAAACAAGCTCAACGGCTAGGAATTAGGTTGCCAATGGGCCTGTCCTGCATTGCCCTGGCTGTAGCCTTAGGTGGGCCGTAATATGGTCGCCCTAGCTCTTGCGGGTTTAATATGGTCGGACGCTAGGACTAGGGCTGGACTAAGGCCCGGCTTTAGACTTTCAAATATTACAATTTTTATCTTTTTTCTTGTTCCTATGCTATAAAAATATATATGATATCAATCTCTTATTAAATAATTTTTAAAATAAATTATAATATGAAATATGATAGAAAGATAACTTATTTTTAAAATTATCAAATTGACCTTCTAATTAATCTACTTATTAAGTAGATTAATTATATATATATATATATATATATATATATATATATATATATATATATATATATATATATATATAGGAAAAGGCCTTCGTCCTCCATGGGAGGACGGTCACCATCCTCCAACCTTCCACATGGAGTTTTATGTAACACCCAAAATACTTTTTGGGTGCCACGTAAACTTTGGGTGCATTGCTTAGATCATCTTCGAAAAATAAATAAATTAAAAACTCATCTCCACCGTGTAAATTAGCCTCAAACATCAAATGAGCAGCATTTGTAAATTAGTTCTTCGAGAAAGAGTAGAGTGCATCTACTATGGGGACTCTTTTTTCTTGTTGATGCCAACTGACATAAATGTTCTTTCTCAAAATGGAGTCAAAGAAGAGCATGCTGGGGTGCAAATCTCTTCTCATTATTGAGTCCCCAGATCCCACAATGCCCTGGGTGAGGTGCCTGGCCATTACTTTGAAAGAGACATTCTCAAGTGCAGTCAGGCCATAAATTGGGTCAAAAATAGAAGGGACCCCCAATGATATCCTATATTTCTGTAATCTACCACCAATTCCATATGATCAATCAAAATTACAAGGCAGGGCTCAAGAGAATCTGGCTTGTTTTGTTTCATGAGATTCTAATACCACAACTTAACCAACCTTGGGTAGGATTTTTCATTCAGTGGGCTCAACATGGGTGTCAGGCCTGCCTTCACTAAATAATTCAAAGTACTATGACACTCCTCTATCTTAGAGAAATAGAGGCTATTGTTGACACCCTCTATTTCTCTAAGATAGAGGAGTGTCAACAATAGCCTCTGGGATCAAATCTAATGCATCCACAAATTCGTTGGGTATGGATATGAGCAAAGGGACTTCAGGCTCTAATTCAGGGTTAGGCTCAGCCTCAGGAATTTCAGGCACTAGGTTAGGTTGTGTCTCAGGGGCCTCGTCAACAATGTCTTCACTGATTTGGGCCTTCTTAGATTTCTTGGCCTTCTTGGTTTTGACAGTTTTCTTAACTTCATCCATGACAAGCTTCCTTTTTACAGGTGGGATTTCCGTAGGCTTTGTAGTTTGCCTACTGGACTTCCTAGTGGCTTTGGTGGCAGATTTAGAAGGCACTTTGAAAAGATTAGCTAAGGTGTCATCTTGACCAGCCATTACTCAATCAACACAATATCAATCACCACTAATTCAAAAGCAATCACCACAAAGACCTCTTGAATGCTCAATTGACCTAGACAAACTAAAGGTTGAAATGCCAAGCTTGGAAATCACAAAGAGAAGCTGAAGAATTTACCAATAGAAGGCTAGGGTTTCTCTACACGGCGCCAAATCAACTTAGACTAGGTGCAGAATGTAGCCCTGAAGAAATTAAAGCAGTTAGAGTAGTGGCAATGTGTTTAGAGTAGCAACTAGTGAGGTAGAGAGAGAAAAGAAAAGTAGAAAAATAGCCAGAGACGCTTTAAAACTCAGAGAGAAGCTGTCGAATGGCAAAAATGGAGTTGTCGTTAGGTTTAAAGCAATGGGAAACGAGCTTCGACGGGATTGGGGCAAGTCGTCGAAAGGTTGATGCATCCTGTCGAGAAGTGGAAAGTGACAGATCCTCGCGAGAGGTCCACACAATCCTGTCGATGAGTTCAAGAAGATAGAAGCCATCTTTTCGAGAGGTTCATAGAACCTCTCGACAGGTTCTTTGAAATCAATATTTAATCCTGTCGATAGGTTCTAAGTTCCAGAAAAGTTACTTCGAGAGGTTCTCAGAACGTCTTGATAGGTACCCTAAACGTGTCGAGAATTCAACCAAACGTCTTTAGAACCTGTTGAAGTGCTCCTGGATCCTATTGACAACTATTTTTACAGCTTCAAAACCTATAGAGAATTAGTTCACACCTCTCGTCTGTTTCAGATCTTGTCGAAAAGCAGACTGAGCACTCTCAGAACCTGTCGACATATTCATAGAACCTATCGACAAGTTGTATTTCAGTTTAAACAGGCCTGTAATCAATTCTCAGTTCATTTTCCAATAGATTTGACACTCCAACTCTGTTCACTTCACAATTTTGACTGAATTTCCTACTTAAGGTACAGATATACATGTCAAATTTATGTACAAAGCCACACAGAACTGAAACAAAGACAAAAAAAAATTAGAAAAAATAAATAACCAAACACATAATTTATTATACATAGTATACATTTGTGAAAACTCAATCATGTCATGGAGTTTTCTGGAAATTAAAAACTCTGCTAATTTACAAATGCTGCTCATTTGAATCGTAAAATGTGGACCAATGAAAACCGTCAAACTTTGACTTGTGGGTTTAAATTTTTTTTTCGAATTTTTTTTTTGTAATATTGATCTAAATTGTCCACTTGTGCTCCACGTGGAGGACCTAACCGGCTCCCATATATATATATATATATATATATATATATATATATATATATATATATATATATATATATATATCTGGGTCGGTCCCGTCGTTGCCATATCTTAGCCCGACCTAAAATTCAGGGCTTTTATTTTAAAGGCCCAAGCCCTACCCTAGGGCCCTCAAAATTTGGCCTTAACCCTAATAATTAGGACCGGGCCGGGCAGGGCTTTTAGACCCGGCCCGGACCTTTGACGGTCCTAGCTAGGAAGCTTCGGTATTGTCATCACTCCCAAGCCAGAGAGCTAAAAGAAAATTACAACTAAGGGTCTGAATGGGGTGGGCTTAAGCTCGGATCGGCCAGCTATGGGCTGGGTATATGGCCCAATTAATAAACGGGCCAGTCCGGGCTAGCTCACTTATATAAATGAGCTTAGCTTGGGCCCTTGGCCCGCTATACAATAGAGTTATTTTGGCATGGCCCCGGCCCAACCACCATAAAAATCTATATGTTTATTCTTTTATTCGTCCGTTACATTATTAGTTTTAATCCATTCAGATATTCTAGCATTTTGAATGAGGGTAAATTTTATAATTTACCTACTATAAAGGGTCGGATGTATAGGCTCATACCCAGCCCAAATTCAGCTTAAAGAAGGTTAAATACTCGGATAGGTTCATGCTAGGCCCAGCCCAGCCTGAACAAAGCCCAATTATAATATGACCGGCCGGATATTTCTCAGGCCGGGAATGAGCTAGGTTATTTTTTTCTGTCGGCCCGGCCCAACCCGAGAAATAAACGGGCTGGGTATAGGCCAATCATATAGCCTGTTTCAAATATGGTCCGACCCACACCTAGCCCGTTCAGACCCTAATTGCAACCGAATCCAAAAATTTGGGAGAAGAAGTCTATCATCATGAGCGCACAAGCGGACTTGAATATGACAGTCCATGATAATAAATTCCTGGGTAAAACGATCTGGACCATCCAGGTATTAATTGACTACCTTTCAGATGAGTCATAGCCAAGGTTTCAAATTTTGGTACCACTCACAGTTAGTACCAAAATGTATCGTTTCTACAAGACAAAGAGAACATGGTTCGATAGACTAGGTAAGTAAGTTACATAGTCCCGTATCAGTTGGTAGAGATCTGACTACATGATCGGGTGTCATGTGAAGGTTGAAACCAATAGTTTCATAATGTTTCGATTTCGGTCCCACCAAAATCGAAATGAAAACCATATTTTCATTTATTTTCGGCCCCTGTGAAGTTTTCGGCCAAAATTTTGGTTCAAAAATTTAATTTTCGGCCTAGCCCGAAACCGAAGAATTTTTTATCCTTGGTTTCATCCTTCATTTTTTTGCACAGTTCACATTGTTCAAAGGGCAAATATATATGATTTTTTTAAATAATTCTTTTCTTTTCAGTCTTTGTGATCATCAGCTCACTCATCCATGATTAGGTGTCAATTGGCAGCCAACGAACATTGGTCTAATTTTACGGGTGCAAATGGGTCGGGTTCGGGACGGGTTTAGGGTCAACTTGAACCCGACCTAGTAAACCCATTTCTAGACCTGAATCCGACCCGACCTGCTAATGTCTAACCATTGACCTGAACCTATACCCGACCTGCTAATGTCTAACCTTTGACCTGAACTTGTACCCGACTTGACTTGTACCCGACCTGACTTGTACCCAACCTATTACCTGAAAACAAACCTAGACCTGGCCCAACAAACTTTGACAACCCAGTAGTGTATTTTAATCCCCTCTTCCAGCCTTTTCTTCCTCTAAAGTAAGGCTATTTCTTCCTGCTCATCTATCCTCTCTATGGAGATGCAATTTTACTTTAAAAATAGTTTCAAACATCTAATTTTATTCCATAAGCTTAGTTTTCAGCAATCTTAATTAATTTTTAAGCAAACCTAATTTTCACCTGCCCTTACAATTCGAATGAGTTCGACCAGGTCTTAAATCAAGAGGAACCATTATCCTCAAACCCTCATGACATTGATTGGAGAAGAAGAAAGACTAGAGAAGGAAAGACTAGAGAAGGAGAATTGGGTTTCATACATATCTTAAATAAAAAAATAAAAAAATAAAATAAAAGAAGCCATGAAAATAGAAACATGAGAAAGGAGAAGAAGCTAGAATAGAAGAGGCAAAAAGTATCTACTTCGATTTTCTTTATTGCTTTCGTGTGCTGTTATAGAATCACTGTCATTGACTCTTGTAATGGAGAAGATTAGAAGAATGAAAAGTAGAAGATAAAAGGAAGATGGAATGGGGACTTGGTACTTTCTAAATGGCTAAGGTAGGTTTGGAAAGTAGAATTTACTTATATATCAACTAAAAATTTGTTACTATATATATAGGGAGCCGGTTAGGTCCTCCAATGGAGGACGGTGACCGTCCTCTAAAATCCACGTGGAGCTCCATGTGGCACCTAAAACACTTTTTGGGTACCACGTGGAGCACAAGTGGACAGTTTAGATCAATATTAAAAAAAAAAAAATCGAAAAATAAATTTTAAACCCACAAGTCAAAGTTTGACGATATTCATTGGTCTATATTTCACGATTCAAAATATACAGGTTGGAGATGAGTTTTTAATTTTTTTTTTTCAAAGATGATCTAAGCAATGCACCCAAGGTCCACGTGGCACCCAAAAAATGTTTTGGGTGCCATGTGGAACTCCACGTGGAAGGTTGAGGTCATGGAGGATGGAGGCCTTATATATATATATATTTATTTATTTATAAATAGAGAGAGAGAGAGAGAGAGAGAGAGAGAGAGACTTACTAGGTCAGGTTTGAGTGAAACCTGTATCCGACTTGTTTAGGTAATGGTCGAAATTTTGAACCCGACTTAACCCAACAGATCAAGTTTTGAAACCCAAACCCGACTTGTAACAGGTCGGGTCTCTAAAACCTGCCAAGTAAACCGGACCCGTTTGCACCCGAAAATTAATGTACCTAGGCCATAGATCTAAGGAACTTTTATCCTATTTGAATATCTCGACTACTATAATACAAGAAGCGAAAGTTGCATTCGGTGAGACAGAAGGATTATTTTTTCCAAAATGATAGGAATACTCTTATATTTATATTTATGTGTTCTCTAAATCTCTAAAATCTCTCTACTTCTCTAGGTTAGTACTCTCTTTTCTCTTGCTCACGTGCATCCCACATGCGTTCTATTAGCGAATAATAACATGCAATGAAGTTAGACTCAAGGCATGTAATTTGCTTTGTCTATGACAATATTTAAGTTTGCAAAAGAGTACTAATAAGTCATCTTCAAGATATAATGTGCTCAACTCTTTAATCATGATTCATCAGTTTGCAACGGAGAGTATCTTATGGTTGTTGGATAGAAAGTCTGATTAAATTAGATAAATGGTGTTGCCACAGAGTTAGAATATCCACAATATGACAATCCTCTGCTATTTATAGCTATTTATGGTAAACAATTTGCCCCACAACATAGGCGTTTGGCATTGCTCTTTGGGAGAGTAGAAAAGAGCAGCAATTGCTCTTTATTATTGCAAAGAAATGTGAGGAAGAAAGATCGATTAGATGAAAATAAAAGGGAGGCTGCTCTTTGAAATAGAAAAAACCCCTCTTTTATAGAGCATGATTTTTATGCTCTTTAAAAGAGGGAAGTTTTCACGTTTCAAAGAGCAAAATCCCTTTTTTTCTTCCTCCAATCTTTCTCACGCCCCATATTCATTTACAACAACAAAGAGTTATCGTATATGCACAATTTCTGTAAAAAAAAAAGTTATCGGCCTACATCTTCATCACGAGTTTCAATTATTTATTTGGCTTTTTTTTATTGAAATATTCTCTTTCAAATCCCGTTCAACACCTGGGATGTTGCCATTAAATTTTTATATTGTGATGACCTGAAATTTTTTGACTTTTGAACAATCCATCTTGATGTGCGTGCTCGACTGATCATGCACCTGACAATATAAAAATATTAAAGTGAGTTAAAGTTACATTAAGTTTTGAGTGAAAAAGAAAGACTTAGAAAGTGTATGGGCCGTTAGTCGGAGTATCATACACCGAGGTACGGTGTAACGGCTTAACACCTAAAACATAGCTTTTAAGTATAAAAGCTAACTTTGAAAGCAAGGAATTTATTTCCTTTGCTTTGTTGTTGAGAATTTGTTTAGAAGAGAGAAGAGGAAGGAGATTTCTGAACCAAGTGTGTGTGTGTGCGTGTGTACAAGATTGGAGCCTAGGCGTGAAGCTGTGGATTGAGGATCGAAGAGAATCCTCAAATTCCAACTTTGAAACCCTAGCTTGGGCGTGAGCACATGGATCGAGGAATCGATTACTTAAAGGTAAGAAGAGTTATGTTAAGTTATGATTTGTATATATGTTAGTCTTTAGTTAACACGTGGGTGAAAAATTAGAAGAAAAGAAATTAAAAATGAGTTTGGGAAGTTGAAACCCGTATATATGAGAAATCTGACAAAACCGATCGATTGAAATAAGTATCTGATCGATCGATTTTGTCATAGCAAAAATATGAAGATTTTTGGAGAAATTTATCGATCGAAATGAAATTCGATCAATCGATTTGTGGAACCGATCGATCGATTTGAACACTGATCGATCGATTTGTGAAAACAGTGAGTGTGTTAGAGGTTTTTTGAAGAAACCTATCGATCGAAATGAAATTTGATTGATCGATTTAGAAATCGATCGATCGATTTGGGAACCGATCGATCGGATTGTGGCACTAGAATTAGTTGGCTTACTGAAGAAACCGATCGATCGGGTTGGGAATCGATCGATCGATTTAGACAGATTCAGGAATTTGATTTATTTTGTTAAGGGGACTTGGGGGAAACCTTATACCTTTCCGTTTTACGTCATTTCTGACATACGGATTATGAATTGGTGTGTTTTAGGTATGAGCATGGGTATGTGTGAGAGGGGCTAGCTCGGAATAAGAAGTCTTCGTTTTAGCTTTTCTTTGAGGTAGGGAAAACTCTGTAACATGTGCATTTGATTCAACTAGCATGAATTTTGTGATACGATAAAAATATGTATGATTCGTGAATCTTGTCATTTATTTAACATAAATTTCATTCATGATTTTAAGTATGAAAAGTGTGTGTGTATGTGCACTTAGAGAAAACTATGAGTGCATACGTGACATCAAATTTATGTGTGTGTTTGTGAAATCAACTATATGCGTGTGTGACATCAGAAAGATGTGAATAAGTGTGTATGTAAGGTTTGAAACTTAAAACTTCAAACCTAGTATAAATTACAACAATTTACGGTGATAAACTATAAGTTAAATTTCACACTTTAATTTAAGGTTCACGTGCATGAATACCCTACTGATGCGATGGTATATCCGTGACCGGTACGGCGGGATATCCGTATAATTGTGCTCCAGTATGGTGGGATATCAATTCTTTGATTATCATTATGCGGTAATACTTCGTTCGACACAAGTTACCTCGTTCGAAGGGTTAGAGTTTCCATCGGTATATGTGTGACTCTCAATACTATATATGCTCGAGATTGTATTTAAGTAATTAATTTAAGTTTCTGTGTTGTGAGAACAAGTTTTAGAAATCATGATTAGTGTGTTTTGAAATATGCATTGAATATAAGTTTTTGTGTCAATTTAAATGCTTTTAAATTGTGAATCTTAGCAAGAAAAGCATGTTTTGAATTATGTCATGAAATATATGCGTGATGTGAAAATATGCATGTTAGTTATGTTTTCCTATTGAGCTTAGACTGTTAGCTCATTCCTCGACTATACGTCACAAGTACAGGAGTTGATGCGGGTACTGAGGACATAGATCCTGAGGACCCTGAGTACATACTAGAGGAGACTGAGCCCCCTCCTGACGAGTTTTTCTAGTGGGTAAAGCTATGAGTATTTTGAGATTTGTTTGTAAGGCTTGGTACGTCTAGCCAATTTTTGTTAGAACTTATGTAATTATGTCGGGTATTATTTTACGAACCATGTTTGGGTGACGGTTAGTTGTTACTGGTGGTTTGGTTCGGTTCTTTTGTCCATGTGATTTGCATGGGATTATAACCGTCTTTTGTCATATTTTGGAATTATCATTATCAAGGTGTCAAATCGGGTATCGGTTTGCCTGAGACCAATACGAATCGGCTGATATTGATACTGTACTCCATACTTATGATCTACTTCTAATATTTGTTCGTTTGAAAATAAGAAAAGATGTGTACTATCAATTTTTGATTGCTTAATATATATAAAAATATTTTAAATGGAAGACAAATGACGTGACAACTTACAACAACGGAGAAGGCTAGAGGAAAATCAGGCGCAACTTCCTAACCCGGGTGACTATGATAGTGCCCACTTATTTACTAAAAGTGCCCACGTCTCAAACCCTTTCAAAAAATTTGATTGTATAGAATTAGATGATAAAAGTCTCGTTTCACCCAGATCATCTACACAATAGATCTTGAGATCATGTCGCACCTATCAGACGGTAACTTTTTAATTCCACCTAACACAGATCCCCAAAAATGACCTTAAAATCACATTTGAGGGTGACGTGTGTTATATGATTCAAGAGAATTTTTTGGGGATCTATGACACATTTAATCAAACACTGACCATCAGATAGGTGCGCCATGATCTCAAGATCTAATTTGTAAAAGAGATTGGTGAAATACGATCTCCATCATCTGATCTAACGCAATCAACTGTGTTTTAGGGGTCCGGTATGTGACACTTTCAATACTTAAATTGGTGGGTGCGACCAAAGGAACCTTTTCAGTTTTTCCTCTCTCCATACTGCAATAACTTTTACACTGACGGTATTAGCATTTGATGGCACAGAAAACACATTGAATGCAGTACAATAAAATTGACGGCAAAAATATTATAAAACGCAATATAAAACAAAGCAAAAGCAGAAACTGGCAGAAAAAGTATTATAAAAGACAAATATACCCGCAAAACCAAAATCAAAGATCGGTAGTACCTTATACGTATCGGTACCGATACTTATCTTTGCCGAGAAATCGATACGTATCGGTATCGGCCGATTTTTGATACCATGGTCATTATATAGAATTGGAGCTTTAATTCCTTATGATGACTCTATCTGCTTAGTTAGAATATGTGCTTGTTTTCACTTTATATGTGGATGTATCAGGTGTTCTGTGTGTTCTGGGATTGCCCTAGTGGCAATCTGACGGGACGGGTCTCCAGGTGCGAAAATTCAGGCCAGTTAGTATCAAAGCATATGCTTTAGAGATTTTTGACAAGTCTTAGATGTGATCTATATGTTTAAGATTTTATCATAGGGACTTTTTGCTAATAAAACTTTTGGTTTCATGTTGCAGAACGGCATGTCCACTAGAGGTAGAGGACGACCGAGAGGCGGTTATAGAAGGAACTTGAGAAGTGGGGATGAGATTCCCACCAGTTCAAATAGGGCTCCGTTGGGTGACAGAGAAATCCTAGAAGAGAGAAATCAAGAAAAAAATCAAGAAAGAAATAAAGCTAGAGAGGAAAGACAGAGAATGGTGCAAGCCATTGAAGCTGTGGCTAATGCCATGGCTCAACGGACAACACTGATGGCTACAAATAGCGCCATCAACCATCAACAATCACCTACACCTCCGATTCCACAGACACCATCCACTTTTGTTGAGTTTAGGAGATTAAGACCTCCTAGTTTCTATGGCCAGACGGATCCGCTTGAGGCGAAAAAATGGCTCAATCAGATTGAGAAACTCCTCCAGACGGGTTGTGGACTTAGGAAGAGTTTGTTGAGGTGTTCAACAAGGAGTATTTCCCAAAACAAGTAAGGAATCAGATGGCAGCAAAGTTTTTGACATTGGAACAAGAAACAATGTCCGTACGAGAGTACCGCACAGAGTTCAAGAGGCTATCTAGGTTTGCTCCTCAATATATGGCCACAGAATTGATGAAGGCCAACAAGTTTGAAAGCGGCTTAATGCCGATTATCCGAGATAGGATCTCTGTACTAGAGCTGGAGACCTATAGAGAAGTGATGGGAAAGGCATTGATTGCTGAAAGGAATATTGATGATATGTATAAGAGATGGGACCAGCAGAACAAGGGCAAGGCAGGTCAAGGGAGACTAAGCAACTATGAGCCGGTGAACAAAAGGCCGCAATTCGTAGCACCAGTCTCGAGGCAACCTGCTCAGACCAATTACTCTAGGCCACCTATGCCTACATCGGTGAGACCTTTCCGTCACGAGGGCCCTACAACTACTACGAGAGTATCAGTTACCTAGGGTTTCTCTAGGGCAGCATCATCCACTCTGACTGAGACGTGTGCCAGATGTGGCAAGTCTCACAAGACCTCAGATTATAGACGGGGTGCGGGCGGATGCTTCAAGTGTGAAAAGATGGGGCATATGATCAAAGATTGCCCATAGTTGAGAAAGGAGAGGACGACATCAAGGCCTACTGTGTAAGGGCGTGCATATGCCGTTACAGCTTAGGATGCCTAGAACAATAATGATATTATTCAAGGTGAAATTTCCATTTAAATTCAATATAAATATCATTGATTAAAATTTTAGATAGAGAAGGTGCATCAATTTTAAAACGTAGTCTTTAAATTGTAATGTCTACATGTTTCACTTTTGATGCATACGTAATTGGTTAAATATATATGTGACGTAGGTACTTTACAAATGTACGATAAGGACGATAATCTTTGTTATAAAGAAAAAGTGTTGATAGACCTAAGATCTACTCACTCGTTTGTGACACCGCAGTTTACGAAGAAGGTGAAGGTCATTCTCGAGACCTTAGATTTTATTTTGGAAGTGTCAATTCCAATGGGAAATGCGGTCACTACTGATACAGTGTGTCGGTCCGTTATTGTCACCATCAGAGATTACGAAAGTAATGAATTGGTGGCGGATTTGATCCTGTTGAATATGCAAGGATTCGATGTGATCCTTGGTATGGGCTAGTTATCCATCCATAATGTAAGCATTGATTGTCGGAGGAAGATGGCTCCTTTTCGACCGAATGGGAGTAGATCGTTCAAGTTTCTTAGAATGTAATCAACCTTCGTACCACTTATCTCCGTAGTCCGAGCAGAACGTTTGATGAGAAAGGGATATAGTGGATACTTCGCTTTTCTGAAAGAGCAATGGGAAGAGAAGAATGTGATATCAAAAATTCCGATTACTCGTGAGTTTCAAGACATGTTTTCGAATGAATTATCGGGATTGCCACTAGATAGAGAAGTGGAGTTTGCCATTGACTTAGCACTGGGAACGGAGCCAGTGTCTAAAGCACTATATCGAATGGCTCCAGCTGAGTTGAAGGACCAGTTACAGGAACTCTTAGATAAAGGATTCATAAGACCTAGTGTGTCTCCTTAGGGAGCATCGGTCTTGCTTGTGAAGAAGAAGGATAGGTCAATAAGATTGTGCATTGACTATCGTCAGTTAACAAAATTGACTATCAAAAATTAATATCCCTTGCTCAGGATCGATGATCTGTTTGATCAGTTATAGGGCGTAAGATTCTTTTCCAAGATCGACTTGAGATTTGGATACCATCAATTGAGAGTCAAAGTAGAAGATATACAGAAGATGACATTCAGAATCAGATATGGGTACTATGAGTTCTTGGTGATGCTATTTGGATTAACCAATGCACCAGCTTCATTCATGGATCTAATGAATCGGGTGTTCAAACCACACCTTGATACTTGTGTAGTTGTGTTCGTAGATGACATTCTTATCTACTTAAAAACAAAGGAGTATGAGCAACATTTGAGGATTGCTCTACAGACACTACGTGAACACCAGCTATATGCGAAACTTCGTAAGTGTGAGTTTTGGTTGGAGAAAGTGAGCTTCTTGGGACATGTTGTCTCAGAAGAAGGCGTTACAGTAGATCCAATAAAGATCAAGGCAGTAGTGGAATGGAAATAACTAAAGACTGTGACTGAGATTCGCAGTTTTCTTAGTCTGACTAGGTATTACAGAAGATTTGTAGAGAGATTTTCAAAGATCTCAGGACCGCTTACGAAACTTACAAGAAAAGATGTGAAGTTTGAGTGGACTGAAGAGTGTGAGAAGAGTTTTAAAGAACTCAAGAAGAGAGTAACTTCAGTACCAGCGTTGGCTATTCCATCAGGCAGTGGAGGGTTTGCTGTGTATAGTGATGCTTCACACAGTGATTTAGGTTGTGTGCTTAACCAAAATAAGAAGGTTATTGCTTATGGGTCAAGACAGCTTAAGGACCACGAGAGAAATTATCCAACACATGATTTGAAACTAGCAGCAGTGATCTTCGCGTTGAAGATATGGAGACACTACTTGTATGGAGAGACCTTTAAGATATTCACAAATCATTAAAGCCTTAGATATCTATTTACACAGAAGGAACTAAATATAAGGCAACGAAGATGGATGAAATTTCACAAGGACTACAATTGCTTCATTCAATATCATCGAAGCAAGGTGAATGTTGTAGCGGATGCTGAGTCGGAAGAGTTCGACTCTACTATCTAGCCTTGTTATGGGGATTCGTAGATGGAAACTACTAGAAGATCTATCTTTGTATAACACAAAGATTGAGGTACAAGCTTCAAGAGCCGTATTGGCAAGCATTACGATCCGACCGACGATTTTCGATCACATTTATGAGTTACAGATGAAAGATACGGAGTTAGTGAAGAACAAACAGGGTGTGATTGATGACAGTAGACCAGATTTCTCGATCAAGGAGGTGGGTCACTTTTATTTAGGGGACGTCTATGTATACCGATCGATGCTGACCTTCGACAAACTATTCTAAACGAAGCCCACAAGTCTAAGTATGCTATTCATCTTGGTGGTACCAAGATGTACTAGGATCTAAAGAAGAACTATTGGTGGAGAGATTTGAAACATGATGTTGTTGAATACGTTTCAAAGTGTTTAGTATGTCAGCAAGTGAAGGTGGATCACAGACATTCGACAGGTTTATTGCAACCTCTGCCAATGCCAAAGTGAAAATGAGAGTCAATTTCTATAGACTTCATATTGGGATTACCACGGATAGCGAGGCGACACAATGCCATTTGGGTGGTTGTTGATCGACTAACCAAATAAGCTCACTGCTTGCCATACAACACAATGCATACGGCAGGCAGGTTAGCAGAGATGTATATGAAGGAGATAGTTTGATTGCATGGTGTTTCAGCCAACATTATTTTAAATCGTGACCCTTTATATACTTCAAAGTTTTGGCAGAAGTTTCAAGAAGGAATGGGTATGCGATTAGACTTAAGTTCGGAATTTCACCCAATGATGGATGGACAAACCGAGCGGGTGAACCAAATCATATAAGATATGCTTAGAGCGTGTATGCTTGATTTTTGAGGATCATGGGATCACCACTTACCATTGATCGAGTTTGCATATAATAACAATCTTCAGACGAGTATCGGTATGGCACCTTATGAAGCGTTATATGGATGGCGATGTAGATCACCGATTAATTGGGAAGAGACAGGTAAAAAGTTTATATTAGGTCCAGAAGTTATTGAGAGCAATGCCGAAGTTGTTCATCTGATTCGTGAGAGGATTAAGATAGCTCAGAGTAGACAGAAGAGTTATGCCGATATAAAAAGGATAAACGTCGATTTTCAAGTTAGTAATCATGTGTTTATCAAGATCTCACCTATGAATGGTGTGATCTGCTTAGGAAAGCGAAAAAAACTAAGTCCACGCTACATAGAACCTTTTAAAATTTTGGGCCGAATTTGTAATAGCCCTAAAATTCTAAACAGAACCTGACTGCTTCGATATACGTGCCCGACACAAACATCGAGATAGATTTAAAATTTTGAAATAAAAATTAATCAAAATAATATTAACTCGTGGTAAATTGAAGTCGCGTGTGACTTCGTGTGTAAGTCCGAGTCTTGTAGGACATTCATGTGGCGTAGTACGCCGTAGAAGTTGTGTAGACGCTCCACACCGGAGCTTAAGTTTAGGAGAAAATGGAAATATCAAAGATATTTCATTTTCTTAGCTTATAAGAGAAGGAAGGAGGTAGGGATGCCTATCTTGCATCTTCTTCTTCTTATTCTTATGGGAATCAACTTCTAAGTGCTCATTTTGGGTGGTTACTTGAGGAACCACAACTCTAAGAGACCTAGGATTGAGATTGACTGATTTGAGTGGGCAGAAATCGACGTCGCTACTTCAAGTTGTCTTGCGAGAATGTGTGCTATCGCTACATGTTGAAGCGGAGCCACAAATTTGCTGTTCTGAGTCGTGACGACGACAAATCCCTGATTTTCGGATTCGAAACCCTCTTCGGATCGCTTTGCCGAGATCTCCAAGGAGTCCTTAAATAGGTGAGTTTTTAGATTAAAATTGTTAAGGGTTAAGCCTCCTAAATAGGTCAAATAGATGTGTGTTAATGATTGTTAGAAACCATTAAAGATAAAGGGTCAAAAAAGGTCAAAACCAGTGATCGCCATTAATGACAGAGAGCTGTCATCATTGATCCAATTAAGACAGTGAATTGATCGATCAATTTTGGGATTGATTGATCAATCAATTCGTATAAAGAGTAAATGAGAACAGTGGAGCACATTTCTAGAAGTTCAATGCCCAATGGGCATTGATCGATCAAATGGGTGTTTGATCGATCAATTTTGAAGATTGATCGATCAAATTAAGTATTGATCGATCAATATTGGGTGTTGATCGATCACAGTGAGGTGATCGATCAAGGACTAAAATGATCAATCAATGAAGAAATTGATCGATCAATGGAAAAGATTAATTGATCAATTTGGACATTGATCGATCAATCTATATAAGAATAGTGTGAGAACAGGAAGAGGGAAATTTAAAAAAATTGAGAATTGATCGATCAATGGAAGATTGATCGATCAAAATTAGGGATTGATCGATCAATAAGGAAGATTGATCAAATTTCATGTGTGAATTATGGATTGAAGGCAGGCATTGACCGATCAAATGAGGCTTTGAGCGATCAAGGTTGTGGATTGATCGATCAAACAAGGGTGTTGATCGATCAAATCCCTATTAACACTTATGTGTAAATTGAATGATTGATCGATCAATGATGGCATTGATCGATCATGGTGATGGATTAATTGATCAAGCAAGGACATTGATCGATCAATCACCACTGTTTTCAACCTGTTTTGGTTTTGTGAATTAGACACTACTGGACACTGTGTCAGTTGATACTCTGACATCCCTGACACTTAGTATACTATGTTTATGGTCTAGGATCAGACCATGATGCTTTGAAAAGCTTTGGATTTGCTTAAAAAGAGGTCTGACCTGAGGTAGGGGAAATCCAACCTAAAAGTGTATCTGAATATGATTTCATGGTTTCTTCACATCTATATCTGAGTTCTGTTTTTTAAAATCATGTTTGCATATCAATAACCATCTGATTTCTGATTTACGTATTTCACGATACATTTGATTTAAATCGATTTTGAGTCATGTGTGTATGTGATTTTAAGTATTTAATCCAGATGATCCCCACCGACTCGGCGGTATATCCGTGCCTTGGCACATTCGTTCATTTGCTTTGATAATTCCTTGGCACAATTGCGCTCCATAGATTAGGCATTGTTGCATTATAAAATTATTCATTTGAACGACGATTGGTTGGGGTTTCCTATCGGCATACACCTGATTATCACGTGTTATATTGTCACAGGAGTTTCTTAAGTTAGAAATATTCATAATTTAAGTCACAAATGATATATATGCATAACATCTGTTCTTGTTTGAAAACTCAGTACATGTCATCTAATTTATCCTGTCTACATATTCTGATTTGATTTTCTACTTTGAAATACTATCTGTAAATCATGTCTTGCATGTTAATATAATTTTAGCTGAGATTCTTCTACTGAGCTTAGAGATAGCTCACCCTATTTTATATAACAATTATAGGTTCTGAGGCTAGAGCTCCCGGCACTGAGAGCGATCCTGATTACCAGCCTGATCCAGAGGCTGAGGCCAAGGAGGAGGACACTGATACCCCAGCGGACGAGTTCTATTAGCCGTCTGGGTATTAATTTGTACTTTTTGAGATTTTGTACTGAATTCTGAATTATTGTGTGCCTGGTGGCCACAGTCTGTAAATATTATTATAAATATTTGTTTATTTGTACTATTATACATTCTGTAAGAACCACTATTAGAAATCATTATTTTGGGTGATGGATGTCCATTACTAGTGGTTCTTCTTGATTCCTTTTTGGAAATGTATATTATTTTATCTTTATATAGATGCTTTATTATTGTTTTATTTTATTTTACAGGCCTTATATGATGACTCGATCTGCCACTACTAGACAGTGTCTGCTCTGATTTCTGCTAGACAAGCACACTCTGTGATTTGTCCTGAGGATCATCTAGAGCATGATCCTGATGGCACGGATTTTCGAGTGCAGAAAATTCGGGTTATCACAGAATTGGTGAAGTGGTATACAGAGTTGCTTTACCCCCGCAACTTGATAGGGTACACAATGTATTTCACGTATCGATGTTAAGGAAGTACGTGAAGGACCCTACACATATATTTGATGATCAACAGATCGAGATTTATAAAGATTTGATAGTGAGAGGAGTCAGTTCAAATACTTGATCGAAAAGAACAGGTATTGTGCACAAAATGTATTTCATTAGTGCTTGTTAAGTGGCGGAATCATTCATAAGAGGAGGCCACTTGGGAGCGCGAGATGGAGATCCGCGATCAATACCCTCAATTGTTCAATGAGGGTTGAGAAAAGCTTTGGACATTGTAAATTTCAACAAGTTATAAAATTTGTGTTCTGATGTGTAAATGTAACTTGATGGAGCTATAAAGAACAAAGTATTTCAAAGTTAAGAAGTTGCAATCAATTAGGAGTAAAAAAAACACAAAATTTGATGGTTTTTGTCAAAATCGACCGATCGAAACTTAAACCGATCGATTGGACAGAATAGAAGCACAGGCTTTGTCTGTGAAAACTGATCGATCGAAATTAAAATTGATCGATCGAAATGTACACTGATCGATCGAAATCACAAAAACAATGAGCAAATTTTGAACTGGTAGAAAACTTATGAAAACCGATCAATTGAAATAGAAATCGATAGATCGATTTTGGAAACCGATCAAAATTGAAATCGATCGATTGATATTATCAGGCAGCAAGGTTAGTATAAAAACTGACCAATTGATTTTGAAAATTGATCGATCGAAATTGTCAGCCGGCTTAGTTTAAGTGAAAACCGATCAATCTATTTGTGTGATATATAAGGAAATGCTGTTTCGATCTCCAAACTTCTACGATTGTGAGGTCGAATGGTAGAATATTAAAACGCCGACTATTCCGACTCCGATGATCTTAAACATCGCATGCGAAGAATCTAAGAAGGTAAATATCTTGACGCAGTTTGGTAAACTTAGATTTTCGATATGTAGGACCTAACTATTTTGTTCTGGATCTCATGTAAGAAATCTCGAGGATTGGACACGTGAGAGGCATTAACACCAATTGTCTCCGATTTCGATGATGTCGATCGTTGCATGCACAATATTCTAAGGTAGAAATCCATGATTTGGTCCTATGGCATGAAACTAGATCAGACTAGATGCTTAGGGTGAAAATTTTACAAATAATTGAGATTTCGGACTTAGAAGAAGCAGCCAAGGGTTTTCGAGTTCAGAACCCCTCGCTACAGCGACCTTGCAAGCTCACTGTAGCGAGCTCAATTCTGAACCCCTCGATACAGCCAGTGCTACCTAAAATTGTAGGCCAAATCGGCTCTGTGAGAACTCACTGTAGCGAGCTGGAGGGTGCCACATGGACTCGTTGTAGCGAGGTCCCCTGTTCTTGATTAGGTAAACTTTAGTCTGTGTAAGCTAAGGGGACCCTGTTTCATGTAAGATTTTGTCACTAACATATAGTATATGAACATCTAGATCTAGGATAAATGCAGGAGACTGCAGATAAGATCTCTGCCTCAATTTATGCTATTGATTTCCGCACGACCTCGACTTAAGATAGGGAAATATATCGATGCTCAATTATATGTTTTCTCGATTCATGGCTAATGATGTGAATATTAAATGAACATATGTTTTCAGTAACATTATATTTATGCCTATTGAAACTCTATAAATGATCAAGACTGGATTTCTTTGCACATGATCATAACATTAGAATTTTGGAATATTGATGCATTTTGACTCATTAAATTCTAGATTTCCTGAATCTCGACCTGTTTATGTGTTATTTGCTTCCAAGATCATGTGCAAAGAGGAGTGGAGTCTTCATGAGAGGGGTGGAGTCCCCGGGGTTCACGACCCAATTCTCGCTATGGGATGCTCAGTCCCCATTACGGGATGTTTTGCCATGAGACTTGTACTCGACATTCTAAGTTCATGTTAGTTGTAAGGGGAGTGGAGTCTCCAAGAGAGGGGTGGAGTCCTCGGGTTTATGAACTTGTTCCCGCTATGGGATGCTCTGTTCCCGCTATGGGATACTTGCACTAATGTTATGAATTCCGAAGATATGATGTGATCTGATATGTTTTCGATTCTCTGGCATTTTACTCTTGTTTCTCATGCACTGGTTTTCACGGATATATGCTCTGGTTTCTGCTTGATTCTTTATTTTTCTATGTACTCGTTCCGTATATTATCCGCATTATGACATAAGTTGTTTTGAGATTTATGGTTAGTTATAGCTTTATTTTGATGTATTTGATATGATTTTAATTCGATCTATTTTTACTTATGCACCAACACCATGAACTTGAATGATAAGATTGATTTAACATTGTTTTCTCTCTACTGAGCTTGGACTGTAGCTCATCCCTCGACTATACGTCACAGTTGCAGGTATAGATCTAGAAAAGGATCTAGAACAAGAAGAGGATCCTGATTACAACTCTGAAGAGGAGGAAGAGCCACTCGAGGACTTCTTTCCCTAGCTTGTCTCCTTGGATTTCGCATGGTGCAGTTTATTTTATACTTTTGATACTTGGTACAGTCTTTTTTTGGATTAAATCTTTGTACTATTTTGTATAATTTTAAACCACTATTTAGGTGACCGTCGGCCGTCACCGGTGGTTCGTATAGCTTTGTTATGTTATGGAATGATGGAAATCTTTTGCCATGATGTTGTGGTTATAAATTATTGCTTTGCTTCTGCACCTAAGTAAACTTACCGTATGCTTGATGGCTCGATCTTTCCAATTATTTAATTAAGGGAAGATCGAGCTGTCACAAAGGTATCAAAGTACTTCGATACCAGAGAAAACTCTGTAATTAGATTGTCTTCTACGATCTGATGGCATGGATTTTAGGGTAAGGAAATTCGGGCTATCACAGGTGTTATCAAAGCCTAGGCTATAAGTCTCTTGGGAATCCAGAGATATGGCTTAGGTTTAGAGCAATGACATTAATTTCTATCATACCTTAGGTTAGATTTTTACGACCACCTAGATTAACCTTTTGCTTGATCATGACAGGTCAATATACCTCCCAGAAGAGGAAGACCAAGGACCATACACACCAAAGGTATGACTCATGGCAAAGGGGTAGCCACCGATCTGAATGCTATTCCGATAGGCAATAATAACAATGTCTCATGAGTGGAGAACGACGTCGGCAATACCTCCGGAGTAGGGAACAATGCTGGGAATGACCATCAACTATTAGAAACCATGGTGAATGCCATGGCAATACTCACCGAGAGACGTCAACCATCGGGTTTCCAAGAGTTCAGGAGGATGAGGCCTCCCAGCTTCTATGGGCAGACGGATCTGCAAGAAGTGGAGAAATGGTTAAACCAGATGGAAAAGATCCTCCAAAGAGTCAGGTGCACCGAGGAAAAGAAGGTGAGTTGGGCATCTTTCCAACTCGAAGGAGAGGCGGACCCATGGTGGAAATCCGTCGAGAGAACCAGGGTGCAAACGACACCAAATGCCCTATAGACGTGGGCAAAATTTGTTGAGGTGTTTAATGAACAGTACTTCCCTCGACAAGTCAAATATCGGATGGAGGTGAAATTTACAACGTTGGAACAAGGTCAGATGATGGTGCGCGACTATGAGGCCGAGTGTACCAGGCTCTCTCGTTTTGTGCCATTGCATATAGCCACGGAATTAATGAAGGCCCAGAAATTTGAGAGGGGCTTGAAGCCCATGATTAAAGAAAGGATCCCCTTGTTCAGGGCAACGACATACACAGAGGTCATGGAGTTAGCCCTTATTGCGAAAAGGGACATGGAGACTATGTATAAGCGAAGAGAAGAGCAAAACAAGAGTAGATAGAGTCAAGCATGGTCTTATGCCTTCGAGCAGGCTAACAAAAGACCGAAATTATTGATGCCACCAGCCTCACAACCTGCTCAAACCATATCATCGAGGCTACCTAATCCTACACCCACAAGGCCTTTTCGCCCTACAACTTCCATGACAACTGGGGTGTCGAGAGCCCAATCGACTTCTTGAGTAGCGTCATCAACACCGGTAGAATCATGTGTGAAATGTGGGAAGTCGCACAAGACTGAGGAATGTAGGAGAACTACGGGAGCTTGCTTTCGTTGTGGGAAAATGGGACATAGAATCAGAGAATGTCCCAAAGTGAAGAAAGAAACCACCGCAACCACGACTCACACTAGACCTTTATGGCCTATAGTACAAATCCGAGCTAATGCTGTGTCGGTACAGGATGCCCAAACCAGCAACAGCGTGATCGAAAGTATGATTTCCTTTAGATTGTCGATCTAAATTCTTTTATTTTAGATGAAGAAGGGGCATAAAATAGAATGATCTTATAAATTGCTACTTTTGAATGCCATGAAATTTTTGCGTGTACATCTAATTAAACAATATGCATGAAATTATGTACCATTCACATGCACCAGAAGAGTGACATCTGTTCGCATAAAGCATGAGTGCTGATAGACTCGTGGTCTACCCACTCTTTTATCACACCTCAATTTGTAGCAGAATTAAGTGTCACTCCCGAGCCTCTAGAGTTATCCTAGCAGTGTCAATTTCAATGGGAAACTCTGTCAGTACAGATATAGTGTGTCGATTAGTCATCGTTGATATCAGAAGTCATGAGACAATGGCTGATTTGATTCTGCTAGATATTGTAATATCCCAAAAATTTACGTTGAACAGTGACCTTGGGATCCTTGCCCGACTGGTCATAGGTTTGACCAAGTGAGAGTTCACTAGTTGACTCGAGAGTGATGAACGGATATGATGTGAATTGATGTAAGTAGGAGTGTAATGTAAACCTGGAGTCACATACACCTATCTTGGGTGTATGTGCTCAATACAAGGACAATGGGTATATAAGGGTTTGAAGAACCCTAAATTCATTGTTTTGGGTTGTTGAAGAGAATTAAGAAGAGAGAGAGAGAGAGAGAAGTAAAGAGGGTTGTTGAGCAAGGAGTGAATACAAGTCAAGAAGGGATTCGAGTATTTAAGGCCGGATTCAGCGCGAAGGATTCCTTAGAGCCAAAGCTAGAGCCCTAGCCATTCAAACCTTGAGATTCAATCAAATTGAGATTTGATTGAGGTAAATTTTGTTAGCATTAAATGCATAGATTTATGAGGTTTAAATCTAGCCAAGAACAGTAAAATCATAGGATTGAAGGCTTAGAAAAAGAAAGAAAATAGTTTGAGAAAGATTTGGATGATCAGCCCGAAAGGGAGGGCTGAGTCTGGCTAAATTGATTAATCAAAATACAAACTCGATTAATCGATTTTGACCAAGAAGTTGAAAAGTCAAAGGACCCCGAAATCGATTAATCGAACTGAGTTTCGATTAATCGATTTTGAATTTCGATTAATCGATTTGGAATCGATTAATCAACTGAGAAGCTCCAGTGGCTGGAGAAATGAGACCTGGTGAAATCGACTAATCGAATTGGGATTTCGATTAATCGATTTTAGAGTACGATTAATCGATTTTGGGATCTCGATTACTCGAATTGAGAATCGATATGTGTAAGTTGAGGCTTTTGATTAATCGATTTGAGATCGATTAATCAATTGAAGATTTCGATTAATCAATCTTGGGAATCGATTAATTGATTTTGATTTTTGATTAATCGATTTTAGAAATCGATTAATCGAATCAGGTTCGATTAATCGAATTGGGAGATCGATTAATCGACTGAGACTGTTTTAGTTGACTTCTTAGTTTGACTTTGAGGTTCAGGGAGGGTCTTGGACCTTCTTTGTTATATCTTTAGTGATGAGTTGCATGTGTTATGTTATACCATAGGTGGTACGTGTGAGCATGAGCACAAGGAGCCGCGTGGGACCTTGATGCTTGAAATTTCAAAGACTTGAGGTAGGGAACACCTTGAACATGTACTTTAATTCGCAAGAGCATGTATGTAGTGATATGTAATTTAAATCGGAAATTGTTTTAGTTAAGTAAAGTTTTGTGAAAAGGGTGTGCGTGTAACACCAACAGTGTAACTAAGAATAAGACATCCCCAGGGGATGAGAAAGTAACAAGATAGCAAAATGATAAGAGTAATTGCATACATCTCAGGGATGTAGACAAGATTGAGTAACATTCGATAAGGCCTAACTGATATAAGATAGCATACTTACACGGTGAACAACTATATGTAAAGCACCCGTTATTTTTGTTGTTTGAGGTTTGACCAGGATACCCCACCGACGTGGCGGGATACCCACGACTGACGCGGCAGGATATCCATGACCGATACGGCGGCGAAACCGTAAGCCAGTACGGAGGTTTATTCGTATGCAGTAAGCACATCCCAGGGATGTTGAGATATGAATGAACCCCGCCGCCGATTCTCAGGGAAAAGGGGCTTGGGTAGTTTTGTATTCCCAGGGAATACGTATAACAACTGTCTATTTAGACGATGATGAAGGGTATCTCATCGGGGCTCGATGCTATATTGCTCGGGGATTACTTAAGTTGAAGATTTAAGTTTTATTTTAGGCATTTTCAATGTCATTCATGATCCAGTAAAAGAGATGTGAAAACTGTAAACTGTTATTAAAAGTAAATATACATTACCATCTTTTCAAGCTATTTTTCTCAGTAACTGCATTGATCCAACATGCTTAAAATATCATGGAATATATGTGAGATTTTAACTTATATGTTCACTGTATTTGTTTCCTATTGAGTTAGGATGTAGCTCACCCTTTAGACTACATGTCGCAGGTCCAGTACTAGCACCAGCGGAGGTCTCGGGTGACGTGGATCCTGGTGAGTCGGACCACACGCCCTTGGACGAGTTGGAGCCACCTCCAGAGGACTTCTTCTAGAGGACTCTGCTGTGCAATTAAGAAGAGAGTTGTTTTGTGAGATTATTTGGTACAACTTGGTATGTCAAGCCTTTGTTTCTGTCTAAACAATGTAATTAAATTGAGACAATTCTTTTGGGCGAACCATCTGGGATGATCAGTTATCATCGATGGTTCGGATCGGTTCTCCACTCATGCAAGGGCATAAGGGTAGAACTGTCTTTTGAGAAATGTTTAAAGTCATGATGTTTCCGCATTTTATATCATATGCTTCTTTTGTTTATAATTTGCTTGATGTACTAATGTTCCGTGCTTAGCCAGGGGGCACGGTCTGGAGATCGTGCTGATGGCACAGGTTTCGGGGTGCCGAAATCCGGGCTGTCACTGCTGGTATCAGAGCCTTTTTCTTTTAGAAATTCTGACAATCATTCTTTTTGTCAGAGCATAGGGACTTCTGCTAACGAAACTTTAGTTTCAAATGCAGCCGTCAATGTCTTCTAGAGGGAGGGGCCGACCGAGGGGCGGCCAAAATAGAAGTCTACGTAGTGGAGATGGGCACATCTCTCCTACAAATAGAGTACCCATAGGAGATGGAGGGGCTTTTGGCAGTGGTGGCCAAGGAAGCCAAGATCAGAGAGAGAATCAAGATTGAGATCGACAGGATCAAGATCAGAGAGAATAAGAAAGAGTTAAGAACGAAATGAGGACAGAGAAGAGCGCCAAAGGATGATGCACACCATGGGCATCCTTTGCCAGCACATACCGCATCCCAAGGCGTGACTACCTACACCACCGATGGGACACAGCCCAGTAGCTTCATCATTTACCGAGTTTAAGAGGATGAGACTTCCTACCTTTTTTGGGCAGACAGACACTATGGCAGCTGAGAATTTGCTGATGGAGATGGAAAAAGTGTTTAGCGTGCTGACATGCACGGAAGATGAGAGTGTCTGTTGGGCAGCCTAGATGCTAGACGGGGAGGCTGGGCCTTGGAGGAAGTCCGTGATACGGACTAGGGCTCAGGAGACCCCAGAGTTGCCCTAGACCTGGGAGGAGTTTGTTGAGGAGTTCAACAAACAGTATTTTTCGAAGGTAGTGAGAAACCAGATGGAGATTCAAATTTTACAATTAGTACAAGGGAGGATGAGCGTTAGGGAATATGGAGTGGAGTTCCTATGACTCGCTCGCTTTGCTCCTGATTACGTCGCCACCGACGTGATGAAAGCGAAGAGGTTTCAGCAAGGCTTGAAGCCTGAGGTAAGGGGAGGAGTAGCCACATTCCAACTGAGGACCTATGAAGAGGTCATGAGCAAGTTAGTTGTTGTAGAGGAAGAAAATAATAATAGATATCAACAGAGAGAGCAGCAGAGGGGAAATACAGACCAAAACAGAACGGGGAACTACGAGTCGGTGAATAAAAAGCCGAGATTCGTAGCCCAATTCTAAGGTCAGAGACCACAGTTCCAAGGGGGTTTCGGAAGACTGGCGCAACAGAACAACCAACAGAGATTTCCATTACTTGCGTCGGGGAGACCGTTACGCTATGAGAGCCCTGCCATGACTACTGGCGCTACCGTCACACAGGGATTCTCAAGGACAGCTTCTTCCGCACCTCGGGAGACTTGTGCCAAGTGTGGCAAGTCTCATAGGACAGTGGACTACAGGATGGGAACTTAGGGCTGTTTCTGATGTGGCAAGGTGGGCCACTTGATCAAGGATTGCCTTGAGGTTGATAAAAGGAAGACGGCTTCAGGTTCAGCGCCACGACCTATTCAAGCACGGAAGCCGATTGTTCATGGAAGAGCCTATGCAGTCACTGCTCAGGAAGCAGGGAATGTGCATGATGTCATCCAAGGTGAGATTTCTTTTAAATAAAGAATTTTTAATTTCCTTAAAATTTTAGATAGAGAAGGTGCATTCAATTAATAATAGCATAGATTCTTTTCCTAAACACTAAATTGATATGTAATTTATGTGTGTATATGTATGTATGTATATTATAGGTACGTTAACTGTATACGAGAAAGGATGCTTTGTAGGATACGACGCTAGAGTGTTTATAGACTCAGGGTCTACCCACTCATTTGTCACCCCTCGATTTGCAAAGTGGATGAAGATTGTTCCAGAGACGTTAGACTTTGTTCTATCTGTGTCTATTCCGACTGGAGAGTTAGTGGACATGGAGTTAATTTACAAATCAGTCATTGTAGCTGTTCAGGATCGCGATGTTCACGAGTTAGACACAATGTTGATACTACTAAACATGCAAGGGTTCAATGTAATCCTTGGCATGGACTGGTTGTCGCAACATTGTGCAACGGTTGATTGCAAGAACAAGGTCGTCATCTTCAGACCCAACAGAAGGAGATCGTTTAGATTTTAAGGAGTGAGGTCGTCACACATACCACTTATCTCTGCAGTCAGAGCCGAACACATGATCAGAAAGGACTGTAGTGGTTACTTGGCGTTCTTGAAGGAGGATAAGGAGAAGAATGTTATCTCTGAGATAGCAGTAGTGCGAGAGTTCGCCGATGTGTTTCCGGAGGAGTTGCTTGGATTACCTCCAGAAAGAGAAGTGGAATTCGCCATCGACTTAGCACCAGGAACGGAGCCTGTTTCGAAAGCATCATATAGAATGGCTCTGACTGAGTTGAAGGAGCTGAAAGAGCAGTTACAAGAACTCATGGATAAAGGGTTTGTCAGACCAAGCGTGTCTCCGTGGGGAGCACCGGTCTTATTTGTCAAGAAGAAGGATGGGTCAATGTGTCTATGCATTGACTATTGACAACTGAACAAACTCACTGTGAAGAACCGCTACCCTTTGCCTAGAATTGATGATCTGTTTGATCAACTGCAAGTAGCAAAGTACTTTCCCAAGATTGATCTGAGATCTGGGTACCATCAGTTGAGAGTCAAAGCAGAGGACATCCAGAAGACAGCTTTCAGGACATGGTATGGACACTATGAGTTCTTAGTGATGCCGTTTGGGTTGACGAATGCTCCGGCATCATTTATGGATTTAATGAATAGGGTGTTTAAACCACACCTGGACTCGTGTGTCATAGTGTTTGTTGACGACATCCTGATATACTCTAAATCAGAAGTGGAACACGAAGAACACCTGAGGATTGCTTTACAGACTCTACGTGAACACCAACTGTACACCAAACTCAGCAAGTGTGAGTTTTGGTTGGAGGAGGTTAGCTTTTTGGGACATGTTGTCTCAAAGCATGGTGTCACTGTAGATCTAGCAAAAATAGAGGCAGTGGTTAACTGGGAGCAACCGAAGACAGTGACCGACGTTCGCAGTTTTCTCGAATTAGCAGGGTACTACCGACATTTCGTTGAGGGTTTTTCAAAGATATCGGGACCTCTCACGAAGCTTACGAGAAAGGATTCAAGATTCGAGTGGAGTGAGGCATGCGAGAAGAGTTTTCAAGAACTCAAGATGAGACTCACTTCAGCTCCAGTGCTAGCGATTCCTTCAGGCAGTGGAGGATACACAGTATATAACGATGCTTCATACAATGGTTTAGGTTGTGTGCTCAACCAACACAAGAAAGTGATAGCTTACGGATCGAGACTGCTAAAAGAACACGAGAAAAACTATCCGTTTCACGACTTGGAGCTAGCAGTGGTCATTTTTGCGCTGAAGATTTGGAGACATTACCTGTACGGTGAGACGTTTGAGATTTTCACCGACCATAAAAGCCTTAGATACCTATTTACACAAAAAGAACTCAACATGAGGCAGCTCAGATGGATGGAGTTCCTCAAGGACTACGACTGTTCCATACAATACTATCCAGGCAGGCGAACGTAGTGGCCGATGCCTTGAGTCGGAAGGGTTCAGCTCAGTTAGCTAGCTTGATTTTGGGTATGCACCGGTGGAAGTTATTTGAAGATCTGGCACTATATGATGCGAACATCGAGTTGCAAGCTTCAGGAGCCTTTTTGGCTAACATATCAGTGAGACCAGTGATATTTGAGCATATCCACGACGTACAGATGAAAGATCCGAAGATTCGTCAAGATGTGATTGAGGACATTCAACCGGACTTCTCAGTGAAAGAAGATGGCTCCTTATTGTTCAAGGGCCGTCTCTGCATTCCGGACAATGCCGATCTAAGGCGTACAATTCTTAATGAAGCCCACAAGTCAAACTATGCTATCCACCCTGGTAGCACCAAAATGCATCAAGACTTAAAAAAGAACTATTGGTGGAGAGGTTTGAAACAAGACGTGGCAGAGTACGTGTCACGGTGTTTGACATGTCAGCAGGTGAAGATTTATCATAGACATCCTACTGGATTATTGCAGCCTCTACTAATACCGGAGTGGAAGTGGGAATCGATCTCTATGGACTTTATAGTTGGATTACCACATACTGCCAAGAGATACAATGCCATTTGGGTAGTCGTAGACCGATTGACCAAATTAGTGCACTTCTTGCCTTACAACACGATGTATACGGCAGGAAGACTGACATAATTATATATGAAGGAGATCGTCCGACTACACGGGATTTCGAGCAGCATTATTTTGGATCGAGATCCACTGTACACGTCCAAGTTTTAGAAGAAATTTCAAGAAGGAATGGGAACGCGACTGGACTTCAATTCAGCTTTCCATCCTCAAACTGATGGTCAAACAGAACGAGTGAACCAAGTGATCGAAGACATGCTCAGAGCGTGTATGTTAGAACTTCAAGGATCGTGGGATCAGCACCTACCATTAATTAAGTTTGCGTATAATAATAGTTTTCAGACGAGCATTGGGATGGCACCATATGAAGCTTTGTACGGAAGGCGATGTAGATCACTTATTAATTGGGAGGAAACCGGGGAGAAATTCGTTTTGGGACCTGAATTACTGGAAGACAATGCCGCCTATGTTCGTATGATAAGGGCCAAACTCAAAGCAGCATAGAGCAGACAGAAAAGCTATGCCGACCTCAAGCGGACTAGTGTCGACTACAAGGTGGGTGAACACGTATTTGTCAAAGTCTCGCCTATGAAAGGTGTGATGAGATTTGGTAAGAGAGGGAAATTAAGTCCCCGCTATCTTGAACCGTTTGAAGTTTTGGGTCGAGTAGGGGAAGTTGCTTACCGCATTGGATTACCACCATTGTTTGATCGGGTACACAATGTATTCCACGTATCGATGCTCAGGAAATATGTGAGGGACCCATCTTATGTGTTGGGAAGTCAACCTTTGGAGATGCATGAAGACATGAGCATGATAGAAGAGCCGGCGGAGATTTTGGATCGGAAGGAACAAGTACTGCGTACCAAAGTGATCCCCTTAGTGCTTGTTCGATGGAAGAATCATCCGATCGAAGAGGCTACGTGGGAACGAGAGACCGATGTAAAAGAACAGTACCCGGACTTGTTTATAACGAGTTGAGTGCCAAATTGTAACACCGCAAGCATGTTTGCGAATTCACACTACTCATGTTATCCAATGATGATCAGTTGGTCAACTTATTCAATGAGAAAAATCAAAAATTTTGGTTAAATATTACCATTGAAATAAAGGATAAAAAGAAACAACAAAATTTGAGAAGTCTGACCAAAACCGATTAATCGATTTGGAAATTCGATTAATCGATTTTTGGTCGACTGATCGACTGGCATCCGCCAGTGGGTAGAACTTAGGAAAGAAATAAAAAATTTGGCATTTCGATTAATTGAGGAGATTCGATTAATCGATTTTAGAAATTCGATTAATCGATAATGGGTTTCGATTAATCGACTAGCAGAGGCCAGTGAGCCAATTATTTTGAAAAACTTAAGGGTTGATAAATTCGATTAATCGAATTTATGTTCGATTAATCGATTTTGGAAAATCGATTGGCTATATCGATTAATTGACTGGCATATCACAGTGAGGAGGGAAATTAAACATCTGAAAGTTTTAAAAAATTTGATTAATCGAGGAGTATTTCAATTAATCGATTTCAGAAATCGATTAATCGATTTGACAAATCGATTAATCGACTGGCAAGCGCCAGTGACCTGAAATTTTGAAAAATTACAAGACCACGAATTCGATTAATCGAACTTGATTTCGATTAATCGATTTTGAAGCTCGACTAATCGATTTTGGAAATCGATTAATCGATTTCGCGCGGCAGGCAAAACTTTTTATGTCGATTAATCGATTTTGGAAAATCAATTAATTGAATTGGGCCTATATATATATATAAGTCGGGGTTTTTGGTGCCCATTTGAAAATTTTGAAGCTTGGGTGCCATTCTTCTTCTCCGACCATCCATCCAAGCTAGGGTTTTGGAAGTTTGTCTTCGATTTCGCGTCACAAATCGCTTGCATTTGGATTTAAATCTAAGGTAAACCATAGATTTCCAGTTTCCCTTCAATTTAAACCACTAAACCCTAGATTTTGGTCATTTGAGTAGAAATGTCGCCCCGAACCCGACTAACCACTAAGAAAGCGGCTACAAAGCTGCCGGTCCGGCGTAAGAACGCCGCACCGCCACCACCTATCCCATCACCGGTGAGGACTCCATCACCGTCGGCATCGGAGACCACCTCCGATTCAACAAGCGTGGCTTCGCGCGAGTCTTCATGCGAGTCTATGCCCATGCCACCACCACCCACCAATGTACTTCAACCCAACGAGTGGTGGGCAGCTAAGACCATCGACGATGAGTACATCATCGATGTGGAATTGTTTACAAATCCCGATGTACGGGGCGAGACCCAATGGGCTCGTAATTACCTTCAAAAGGTTGGGCTTGGCAACCTCTTGAAACCTATCCGTGGGTCCTACTACCCTAGATTCATCCTTCTATTCTACCAGGGGCTCAAGGAGGGGCCCACTGACGACATAGTCACGACCACTATTGAGGGTCGCGACTACACGTTCACTCGTCGCCACATACATGAGGTGCTTGAATGTCACCTCGATTTTGTACCTGAGACTACCCTCTTCCCACCCTTTGAAGAGGAGGTGAGATTTGAGGAGATCATGACTCGCATGACCAACGGGAAGAAGGGGTCGGGATCCTCCATTAAGAGGGTCGACCTTCCCCACTACATGTGGATGCTTGATGCGGGTAGAGAAAGTGCACACTCTCACGGACTACCGGCTCAGGACCCACCTGCACAAAGAGCAGCACAAAGTGGCACCACCACCACCCCACCACCACGCAGGATCCACCCATTAGGGAGCACCACCGGTGGGGCGCCCCACCGATCATTCCACCGGTGAGGAGCCCCATCTCACCCCTCGATCATCGGTGGGCGAACCCATCGTGCCACCTCCCACCACATCAGCTACACCACCCTCACGATCAGCCGCAGCGACACCTACTTCATCCTACCGCTGCCAAGCAGCTCACTTCGGCCCTACCATTGAGGAGGTGTTGGCCTGCATGGAGGCCAACAATGAGCGGATGAACCAGCGTATGAACTTTCTGATGTACCATACTCTACGGTACATCTATCCGTTGGACTACCAGTAGCGCCTCGCACAGGAGGAGGCGTGAACAGCAGGTCGAACAACCTTCCATATGGGTCCAATCTTCCACGCGGATACCTCTACAGCCGATGCATCTGGCTTGGTGCCCGAGCAACCAACTTAGACGGGTCACCCACAGCCTACGGAGATGACCCAGCCGCCGCCATTCCAGCTAGCGCCACCAGTCCAGACAGAGCCTGCTCCAGCACCAGATCAGCCAGGAGTGGGGACGACATGAGCTACAACTGATGTTTAGATTTCCGTTATCTTTTGTATGCACATTTTGTGAACTTAAACATGTATCAAACCAAATTGTAAATTTTGAGTAAATGAATAGAGCAAAATTTTTGTCAACTTTTTCCAGTAGTATAATCTTTTGTACAGTTTGTGTATGTGAGTTGTTAGGATTATGCATGGGTGCATGGGTGACTTACGGGACCACCTAACCTACGTGTGGGGGGGGGGTTACCCCATACGAAGCACCTTGGGGTATTTTCGGGGACGAAAATTCCCAAGGTGGGGAGGATATAATATCCCAAAAATTTGCGTTGAATAGTGACCTCGGGATTTGTGCCTGACTGGTCATAGGTTTGATCAAGTGAGAGTTCACTAGTTGACTCGAGAGTGATGAACGGATATGATGTGAATATGATGTAAATAGGAGGAGTGTAATGTAAATCTGGAGTCACATACACCTATCTTGGGTGTATGTGCTCAATACAAGGACAATGGGTATATAAGGGTTTGAAGAACCCTAAATTCATTGTTTTGGGTTGTTGAAGAGAATTAAGAAGAGAGAGAGAGAGAGAGAGAGAGAGAGAGAGAGAGAGAGAGAGAGAGAGAAGTAAAGAGAGTTGTTGGGCAAGGAGTGAATGCAAGCCAAGAAGGGATTCGAGTATTTAAGGTCGGATTCAGCGCGAAGGATTCCTTAGAGCCAAAGCTGGAACCCTAGCCATTCCAACCTTGAGATCCAATTAAATTGAGATTTGATTGAGATAAATTTTGTTAGCATTAAATGCATAGATTTATGAGGTTTAAATCTAGCCAAGAACAGTAAAATCATAGGATTGAAGGCTTAGAAAAAGACAGAAAATAGTTTGAGAAAGATTTGGATGATCAGCCCGAAAGGGAGGGCTGAGTCTGGCCAAATCGATTAATCGAAATACAAACTCAATTAATCGATTTTAGCCAAGAAGTTGAAAAGTCAAAGGACCCTGAAATCGATTAATCGAACTGAGTTTCGATTAATCGATTTTGAATTTCGATTAATCGATTTGGTATCGATTAATTGACTGAGAAGCTCCAGTGGCTGGAGAAATGAGACCTGGTGAAATCGACTAATCGAATTGGGATTTTGATTAATCGATTGGGATCGATTAATCAATTTTGGGATCTCGATTACTCGAATTGAGAATCGATGTGTAAGTTGAGGCTTTCGATTGATCGATTTGATATAGATTAATCGATTGAAGATTTCGATTAATCGATTTTGGGAGATCGACTAATCGACTGAGACTATTTTAGTTGATTTCTTAGTTTGACTTTGAGGTTCAGGGAGGGTCTTGAACCTTCTTTGTTACATCTTTAGTGATGAGTTGCATGTGTTATGTTGTACCATAGGTGGTACGTGTGAGCATGAGCACAAGGAGCCGCGTGGGACCTTGATGCTTGGAATTTCAAAGACTTGAGGTAGGGAACACCTTGAACATGTACTTTAATTCGCAAGAGCATGTATGTAGTGATATGTAATTTAAATCAAAAATTGTTTTAGTTAAGTAAAGTTTTGTGAAAAGGGTGTGTGTGTGACACCAACAGTGTAACTAAGAATAAGACATCCCCAGGGGATGAGAAAGTAACAAGATAGCAAAATGATAAGAGTAATTGGATACATCTCCGGGATGTAGACAAGATTGAGTAACATTCGATAAGGCCTAACTGATATAAGATAGCACACTTATACGGTGAATAACTATATGTAAAGCACCCGTTATTTTTGTTATTTGAGGTTTGACCAGGATACCCCACCGATGTGGCGGGATACCCATGACTGACGTGGCAGGATATTCGTGACCGATACGGCGGCAAAACCGTAAGCCAGTACGGAGGTTTATCCGTACGCAGTAAGCACATCCCAGGGATGTTGAGATATGAATGAACCTCGCTGCCGATTCCCAGGGAAAAGGGGCTTGAGTAGTTTTGTATTCGCAGGGAATACGTATAACAACTGTCTATTTAGACGACGATAAAGGGTATCTCATCGGGGCTTGATGCTATATTGCTCGGGGATTACTTAAGTTGAAGATTTAAGTTTTGCTTTAGGCCTTTTGAATGTCATTCATAATCCAGTAAAAGAGATGTGAAAACTGTAAACTGTTATTTAAAGCAAATGTACATTACCATCTTTTCAAGCTATTTTTCTCAGTAATTGCATAGATCCAGCATGCTTAAAATATCATAGAATATATGTGAGGTTTTAACTTATATGTTCACTGTGTTTGTTCCCTATTGAGCTAGGATGTAGCACCCTTTGAACTATCGTCGTTGGGTCGATTACTAGCAGCGGAGGTCTCGGGTGACATGGATCCTGGTGAGTCGGACCACACGCCCTTAGACGAGTTGGAGCCACCTCTAGAGGACTTCTTCTAGAGGACTCTGCTGTGCAATTAAGAAGAGAGTTGTTTTGTGAGATTATTTGGTACAGCTTGGTATGTCAAGCCTTTGTTTCTGTCTAAACAATGTAATTAAATTGAGATAATTCTTTTGGGCGAACCATCTGGGATGATCAGTTATCATCGATGGTTCAGATCGGTTCTCCACTCATGCAGGGGCATGAGGGTAGAACTGTCTTTTGATAAATGTTTAAAGTCATGATGTTTTCCCATTTTATATCATCTGTTTCTTTTGTTGATAATTTGCTTGATGTACCAATGTTCCGTGCTTAGCCAGGGGGCACGGTTTGGCGTGCTGATGACACGAGTTTTGGGGTGCCGAAATCTAGGCTATCACAGACATGCAAAGATTCGATGTAATTCTTGGCATGGATTGGTTATCCACACGGCAAGCCGATATTGATTGCCGAGGAAGATAGTTACTCTCCGGGCCAGGAAAGACAAATCATTCAAATTCTACGGCACCCAACCAATCATCGTACCCTTGATATCTGCTATTCGAGCTGAATGATTATTAAACAAGGGATGTAGTGGGTATTTGACGCTCTTACAAGATCGGAAAGAAGAGAAAGTTCATATCACTGACATCCCTATGGCATGCGAGTTTCCCGACGTCTTTACTAAAGAATTACTGAGTTTATCGCTAGACCAAGAAGTAGAATTCGCAGTAGACTTGGCTCCAGGCACGGAACCGGTGTCGAAAGCTCCATACCGTATGACACCAGCCAAGTTGAAAGAACTCAAGGAGTAGTTACAACAACTTCTCGATAAGGGATTCATTAGCCTGAGTGTTTCTCCACGGGGATCACCTGTGTTGTTTGTTAAGAAGAAGGATGGCTCCATGTGACTCTATATCAATTATCGGCAATTGAATAAGCTGATGATAAAGAATTATTACCTGCTCCCAAGAATTGATGATCTCTTCGATCAATTGCAAGGGGCAAGATTCTTCTCCAAGATCGACTTAAGGTCGGGTTACCATCAACTGAAGGTGAAAGCTAAAGACATTTCAAAAATAGCTTTCCGCACGAGATATGACCACTATGAGTTCCTAGTGATGCCATTCGGGCTGACGAATGGACCAACATCCTTTATGGACCTGATGGACCGGGTATTCAGGCCTCATCTTGATCGATTTGTAGTTGCCTTCGTGGATGATATCCTTATTTATTTGAAGACGAAAGAAGAACACGAACAATACTTGCGTGTGGCTCTACAAACACTTTACGAGCACAAATTATACGCTAATCTAAGAAAGTGTGAATACTTGGCTGGAACAAGTGAGTTTTCTGGGACATGTCATCTCAGAAGTCAGTATAAAAGTGTACCCAACCAAGATTGAGGCCGTAGTGAAATGGGAGCAACCCATAACCGCAACGAAAATTCGTAGCTTTATGGGATTAACTGGTTACTACATGTGATTCGTTGAAGGATTCTCCAAAATTGCTGGACCACTCATGCAGCTCACTAGAAAGAATGCCAAATTTGAGTGGACTGAGTCATGTGAACAGAGCTTTTAGGAGCTCAAAAGAAGGTTGACCTCCGCGCCAGTACTCACCATACCATCAGGTAGTGGGGGATTCGTAATATTTAGCGATGCATCAAGGCTAGGCTGTGTGCTGAATTAGACTGATAAAGTCATTGCCTATGGTTCGTGACATTGAAGGACCATGAAAAGAACTACCCCACACACGACCTCGAACTATCAGCGATCATCTTTGCCTTAAAGATCTAGAGGCACTATCTCTACGGTGAGATATTTGAAATATTCATCGATCACAAAAGTCTCAAGTATCTGTTCACCCAGAAGGACCTGAATCTGAGGTAGAGGAGATGGATGGAATTCCCCAAGGATTATGATTGCTCAATTCAATACCATTCAAGATAGGCAAATGGGGTAGCAGGCGTGCTGAGTCGAAAGTCATTTGTCCTGTTATCACACCTCATCACAAGAATCCGCAGATGGCATTTACTTGAGGATTTAGCCTTGATTGACACGACATTTAATGTAAAGGAATCTGGAGCCCTAATGGCCAACCTTATTATTCGATCAACACTCTTCGATAGAATCCGTAAGCAACAATTAATTGATGAAGAAATGGTGACCATCAGACAAGAAGTAGTGGCTGGAAAATGGCCCGACTTCGCCATCAAGGAAGACGAATTCTTAGTATTTCGAGGATGACTCTGCATTCCAGCTGACGCCAATATGCGACACGCTATATTAGATGAAACTCACAAGTCAATATATGCCATCCACCATGGGAGCACTAAAATGTACAAAGACCTTAAGAAGAGTTGTTGGTGGAAAGGGCTAAAGAAAGAAGTTGCAGAGTATGTAGCAAAATATTTGGTTTGTCGATTATCGTCATCCTTCAGGTCTATTGTAACCACTACCAATTCCTGAATGGAAATGAGAGGATATATCTATGAATTTCATCCTTGGATTGTCAAGAATGCAGAAAGGATATAATGCCATTTGGGTAATCATCGATTGATTAACCAAGTCCACTCATTTCTTACCATACAGTACATAGTATACAACCAACAAGCTTGTAGAATTGTACTTGAAAGAAATAGTCCGACTATATGGCATACCTGCTAGCATTGTGTCAAACAGGGATCCTCTGTATTCCTCACAGTTCTGACAATGTTTTCAAGAAGGAATGGGCTCAAAGTTAGAATTCATCTCGGTATTTCACCCACAGATCGATGGACAAATTGAAAAGGTGAACCAGGTGATTGAAGACATGCTAAGGACTTGTATGCTAGATTTCCAAGGATTATAGGATAAACATTTACCCTTGATCGAATTTGCGTATAACAACAGTTACCAAGCGAGCATCAGAATGGCCCCATTCGAAGAGCTTTATGGTTACCGATGTAAATCTTCGATCAACTAGGAAGAGATTGGAGAAAGAGTACTGTTGGGCTTGAAACTTATTAAAAGCACGAATGAGACCATCTGAGTCATTCGTGAAAGCTTGAAAGTCGCTCAAAGTCGACAGAAAAGCTATGCCGATCTCAAAAGAACAAATGTCGAGTTTTAGGTCAACTTGATTCAAATTATTGTTCCATGGTTCCAATTGACTGTGCATCATTCTAACACTCGTATTCCTTTCAGAGTGGGGACCACGTGTTCATCAAAAATTTGCCAACTAAGGGCGTTATGCGCTTTGGACGACGTGGAAAGCTTAGTCCACGCTATGTTGGACCCTTTGAAATATTGGGCCGGGTCAGCAAAGTGGCATATAGGATCGCTTTGCCTCCGCAATTGTCAAGTGTGCACAACGTGTTCCACGTCTCGATGTTACAGAAGTACTTGAAGGACCTGACACACGTGTTAGATTATCAGCCAATCCAAATCCAAGAGGATCTAACCGTGATCGAAGATCTGATAAAAATTCTAGACCGCAATGAGCAAACATTAAGGACAAAGTGGATTCCACTGGTACTAGTTCAATGGTGAAATCAATCTGTAGCCGAAGCCACTTGGGAATGTGAGGCAGAGGTTCGCGACCAATACCTGCATCTGTTCAATTAAGGTCAGTCACTTCTCAGAGTACCGACATGCCAAGATTTGTCAAGACTTGAACATAATTTCGTGTTTGCCTAACCAATGTCCACACTTGTAAAGTCGTGAGATTCAAATTTTAACTATGCATCCATGATATCGATGTAAACGGGCGATAGTAGATACAATGATAGAAATCCAAGGTGATAGTACAGGGAAGTAGACGTATGGTGAAAGATCAAGAGTATAGCTAGCTAAACACACACAATATAGGAAAATTGCATGCCCAGGCTTGTATGGCGACAATTTAGAACTGCGACTTGCTACAACCTCGAAGCGATTCGAAATCAAGCTATTCGTGACCATTAACCTTTAGAAGGCGACGGGTTTTGGGTTTTTTTTAAAGGGGGCTGAAACCCTCAATTTCTGTCACTTTCACGATTTCAAACAAAATTACTGTTCCTTTTGCCTCTTCTTCCACTAAGAACAAGGTGCTTCTTCCTTTCAAAAACCCGCGATTCTCCGTGTTCCATCCAATGAATCAACGTGCATGCTCCTCCGTCAACTAGGGTTCCATGATTTGATCTTCACATGGAGGTAAACCCTCAAAATTCTTCTCATTTCAATTTGATTCCTCTCTTAATGGCTTTTAAGAAGAAAGCCACTTCCAAGCTCCCTCCTGTTAGAGCAAAATCTTCTAAACAATCAAAAGGCAAAACCCCATTGACCTCTGATACCCCACCGATTTCCAATCCCCCACCAATTCGGGAACAACCCGTCACATGGTGGAATTCGAAGGCATTTGACCCAGAAGTATTTATCGACGACGATACGACCTCATGGTCGATAGACTATATTAGATAAGCAAAATTGGAGGTGTTGCTTACACCATTCCACACATACTTTTACCCTCGCCTTGTGAGATTATTTTTCCAAAATTTAAAAATTGGGATAGGTGGCTAACAAATGACCACATATATTGATGGCCGGGCATTTCATTTAGACGTCCGCGATATTGCCAAGGCCATGCACCGTCCCACGGAATTTATGAAAAATTAGGGCCTACAACCACCACGCCCCAAAGAGGTGCCTGATCAGTCACATAATTTATCATTTTATCACCCTTAACTTAGTGATGCTAGGCTTTAGTTTGCTACTAATAACTTACTAATGTACAAATATTAGAGATAAACAGTAAAAGAGAGCCTAAGTGTTAATATTCATTAAAGTGAACTCAAATAGCAGTAAGAATGACGATTGAATATGTAAAGATGATTCGCCAATATAAGATAGCTGAGAAATCTTATTTAACGATTTTGCGCTATTGCTGAAGTAAGAAGAAAGAAAGAAATGAGAAATCATAATTTTACGATTCTTTAAAAAGGCGATTCTTCAGAAGAGACAAAAGAGTAAAGACGACAAGAGAGAAAAAGAGATCGTTTGTAATAGAAAATCGTTCAAAGACCAAGTCTAGTATGAAAGCCATGAAAGAAGAGAAAATCGTGATTTACGATTTTCCAAAGAAGCTATAATAGGAGAAATTGTTATCTACGATTTCCAAAAAATAGAAGCTTTCCTATTTACTGTATTTGTTGCTGATCATGTGAGAGCTATCACCGCCATGAATAGAATTAGAAGACTCTTAGAATTAAAAGTTCAACTGATCACAGATCTGAGAAAATTGATAAAGATCTACTCCGAAGGACTCTGCTGCTGAAGATTAACGAACCTTCAAGAAGCGTATCAACTAAAGAAAGCAAGAAAAAGATGAAATTAGAAGTAAGTTATATTAGGATAGTTTTTACTTCTTTTATTAGATTTAGAACTTGTAAATCGACTCCTTATGATCTATAAATAAGAGAGCTTGGTGTAGGAATAATCATCGAAGAATTTCAGCATGACTTGACGTCTGAGGTTGGATTTTCTTCTGATCAAAGTAGTGTAAAATAGTTAGAATAGATTAGATATCCAAGGTTTCTCAAGAGCAATTGACGACCGCAATTGAGTGCTGAAGATTAGAGTAGATATCTGTAGTTTCTCAGGAGCAATTGACAACTGTGGCTGAGGGGTGAATGATATATTTTACTTTGTTTTTTAGTTTAAATTAACAACTTTGTAAATATCTCCAAGTTTTAATTTGAATTGACGACTCATGTTAGAATTTACAGATTAGTGTAACGGTTTTTACTTTTCCATCTTTAATTTTTTAAGGTTTGATTGATGCCTAAATTTTAGGAAGTCGTTGATTAGATTAAATCTGTATTGATAGGATCTTAGATTTGATTGACGACCAATGCCAAGAAATTAGAGATATGTAACGGTACTATTTAAATTTATAAATATTCGATAGCTGAAGATTGGGATTGACGACCTCAATCATAAGGAGGATTTAGATTTATTTTATGTACTTTAGATTAAAACAAATTCTTTTATTCATATTTCTCCAGTAGGTTAGATCTTAAGATAAATAGAAGTTTTTAAAATAAGGATTTAAATAGAAGATATAAATAATAAGTACTTAGATAAATAAACTTTCTCGTGTGAACGATCCTATGCTAGTACTATAATTTCTATTGTGCGCTTGCAATAGGTTAAGACTTGAATTTAACATAATTTTAATATACATAATAAGATTGAACCAAGTTTTTGACGCCGTTGTCGGGGAAGCGGAATTTATCTTTATTTCTATTTTTATCTAATATTTCTATTCTTTTAGAAAACAATATTTATCTTTCTCTTTTTACATTTCTTTATATTTTTCTTTTTCTTTGATCACTTTTTAATCTTTTGCAGGCTTATTCGGAGTAACGGATCAGACTTTTAACACTTTTGTTGGCCCCAGAAATTTAGAAGCTTAGATTTGTCTCTCTCCCTGCTTGCCCAAATAAAAAGTAAATAATATTAAAACAAAATCCTAATACAATAAGTGTCTATACCAGTATGATACACTATAGTCAGAACATGACTAAAACGATGGGAGAACATTATGCTTTAACACCTATTACACTTCACCCATGTATACAATTAACCCCTATGACCGGTAATGAGACTTTTAAAATTACGCCAAAAGTATTTCAAACACTTCCAATATTCCATGGGCATCCTTATTCACATTTAAAACAATTTATAGAAGTGTGAAACCTTATTCGAATCCAAAATTTGTCAGAAACATCTCTTCGTCTAAGGCTATTTTCATATTCTCTTAGAGATGAAGCAAAGCAGTGGATACATTCTTTGCCTCATAATTCGTTCACCAATTGGGAGGACTTAGAATGAGTATTTCTCATGAAATACTTCTCAATGCACAGAAAAAATCAAATCTAGTATCTGATTAGAACTTTCAAACAATCTCCGGATGAATCTCTTCAAAAGGGGTGGACGCACCTCAATGATCTTTTATATGGGTGTTCTTATCATGAAATTACCCGTTGGCAAATAGTTGATGTTGCCTGTGGGGGGATGTTCCACACCTTGTCAGCTGAGGCTGCTTGGGAACTCTTTGAGAACTTTAGCGAGAAACCAGTGCAATGCCAAGCACCGGGTGAGATATAAGACTTTAAGGAGTATACCTCTTAAGCAGAGAGGATTATACAAATTAAAGACAATAATGAATTGTCTCCCAAAATTAAAACTGTGGAAGACAAAAATTTAATCTCTTTTGGGTGTAAAATTGCACCCAATATCTCAACAAGGAGAAGCCTGTAAACCTAACTACGGCTTAGCTCAGAAAATTCCTCAGCACTCTCTTGTATTTTGCCCCCCACAGATCCAAGACTACACTGACATTAAGGAAGCCTTGTCGCAATTAGCCGAAAGCTCTTGCAACATGGCCATATTCAAACGCAGCTACTCAATAATCTCCTGGAATCCATTACACGGTTAGAAACTCAAGTTGAGCAATTAACCATTCTGATTAACTCGAGAGAGAGTAACTATTCTTCCCCATGGCCAGTTGTCACCCCAAGAGGAAATACTTTTATGGGAGGGACATCAACTCTCCTTTATCATCATTGAATTCCTCCTGAACCTGTCGAGCTACCGACTCACCTGTAGCAAACATGTGTAACATATGTACATAAGTACTTTTGAAATGACCCCTCTACAATTTATAAAATATTACTAATCATAAAGACTCTTTTCTTTATTTTTAATCACTTGAAGCACATGGATTTGCGAATTCTCGTGAGTTTAGAGTCCAATCGTAGTGAGTACGATTTTCTAGTAATAGATTCTCGTGATCGTTATTCAAAATTGCAAACGATAATTCTGGGAAACAGGAGAACCTAGTGATCAGTCTTATCAGAAGTATTGGAAGTGAAACCCATTTAAAATTGTATAGGAAATGGACATGAAATGCATTCAATTTTACCACTTTCCAACCACCCTAGCCTAGGAACCTACACATAGACATTTACTCGAAGTGACGATTCAATACCTTTCCCTATAAATCCATACCCATATATTAACTAAAACCATCCCACAACCTTTCGTCTTCCTCTATCTTTAACCCTAAACCCCATGATGGAAGAATGTAACCAGAGTAATTTCAGTAAAAGACTCGATCAAATTCTCAAAAAATATAGAGCTAAGGTACCGGCTGTACAACAGAAAGTAGAAGATTTGAAGTGCCAGCAACCTACTCGAGATGTTGAATTGTCCACTGAAACTACCCTTGACCCTAAACCTAATCCAAATCCAAAAACATATATCACGAACCTATCACCCCCCACTTCCTAAACTCTACACCATCACAACCCACCCCAAATGTGTGTTCCTTTATAATAAGGATGGGTTACAATTTTTAGTGTCATTTCCCATCCCATCCGTGATCTCCTCGCCACTCCTCTCCATTGCTTATCTTCTTCCTTCGCTTGTGCTACAATCTCTTTATAAAATCTTCGCAGGGGAGTAGTATAGGCTGAATGGGGGGCTGAGATGTGCTATCTGCCAACTCTCCTCAACTTCTTCCTATAACTGCATTAACGGTGCAGTTGATGAATGATGGACTAATTTGAAAGACTAAGGGGGAGAGTTTGACGGCCCTTGGAGTAGTGATCCCGATGTGGATGCCCACTCTAAAGAAGAGGAGGGGAGGCGACCCTGCAAAGGTGTGGATATGCATTTGAAAGGAAGGAATGTAAGACTTTAATTTAAAGTAGTTAGAAGCCGGAGGACTAATCTTCAGCGAAGATTTCTCTCGGACGTTGCTGCCAATGTCTTAGTTTAGTGTGTTTTTAAATTTTTCCTAGGAATTTCTTTCGATGTAATTAGTTTTATTTCCGTGTTTCAATATTTAGTAGTTCATATATATATATATATATATATATATATATATATATTTTTTTTTTTTTCTTTCTTTGTTGTTTTTGACTAATTTACTAACATCTAACCTTTTGGATTCTATAGAACCGATAGTATTTTTCTCCTAAGTTTGCGGAAAGATTTTTTTGATTTTTTTTTTCAGATTTTAAACCCAGTAGTAAAATAAGGCAATATTTTTCCAGTGTGTCCCCTGTTTTGCACAATGAGGACATTGTCCTAATTAAGTTTGGGGGGGGAATATATCAATTTTGAAAATATATTATATTAGTATAGTTTCTTTTAGAGTTTTTTTTTTAAGTTAATCATTATATAAGAATTATGATAAAAAAATATGAAAATCTGAAATTCTTAGCAACCCATCATAGTAGTAGTTCAAAAATCAAAATAAAAATAATTACAATTCAAAGTAAAGCATCTCTAGAATACTGTATCAGGTGAATGATTGAAACTATACGATTGATCTAAACTATAAATATTTTAGATTATAGTTTCAAAATCATATAACCAATGAGCTATAGAGCCTATTTCCTCTTTTATTCTAAAAAAGAGAGACGGTTTTTATTCATGCTAAATTTTTCTTGAACTTCACTACTATTTGAAATCTCATAATGCTGAACTTAGAATCAAAATATTCTATAAATATGATAATTTATTTATTTAGAACTGTCTATTAAATATATCAAAGCAATAAGACATCCATATTAGTAAATCGTAAAAATGATCAAAGGCCATCTTTTGTTAAACCAGAGCCGAAAAAGCCAAAAAATCCTAGAATATTTTACCTTTGACCCATATTAGAAGCCTAAAAACTAAATCTCTTTGTATCAAAATTTTATAAACCTTTAACTATATGTACTGCCCAAAACTTTCTATCCTTGACCCTTACAATTTCTAAGAGTTTAGAATATAAAAGGAGAGAAGAGGGAGTGAAAGGAGTATATACGTAATAGATAAAAGATCTGCTGAAAAGGGTACAAGTAAGAAGAAATACAATCATATGAAAATATGAGAAAAGAAATAGAGGAAATCGTAAAAAGACGATTCCATGAAAAAAAAAGAGAAGTAAAAAGCTTCCAACTAGAAAAGAAAAATGAGATTTATACTAGAAAAGAAATGGGAATAAGTTATCCAAAATGAGGATACTTACTGAAGCTGAAAAATATAGAAGAGAAGAAAGAGCTAAATTCTCATAAATAATTTTGAATCCTTTATACCTTTTTAGTTGAAACCTTCTAAAAACCCAAAACCCCATTACAAGTCGAAGGAAAGACATTTATGATTTACGATTTGCAAGAATATGAGTCTAGTAGAGATATATAAAATAAATACTATAAATAAATGAAGAAGTTATATAAACAGAACTGATTATCCTTTCCATGAGATCTATCTTCTTAGTTAATTATCCGATGAAATTTGTATATATATCTACAATATTGTAAGAATCCAAAAATTCAATTATATTTGAGAGTATGCCAATAATTGAGAGTTTGGATAAAAATATTTTCTAAAAAATACAGTTTAGAAAAATCTATAATGAATAAACTTTTCAATGATATGCACACACTCCGCGCTATACCGAATTAAAATTATTGAGTTCTGATAGAAGATAATTACGATGATGGAAAGCTAAGGATAAAAGATTTAAATTTTTTTGAAAAATAATGAACATCTAATGATTGACTGAGTAATTAGTACATAAAAATCTAAAATTTAAAATTTTATTTTTAAAAAATATTTTGAAAAATCAAAAAATATTGGAAGTTTGTAGGTAACTTCACTAAAAACCTTCAGGAGACTACAACTCCTCCATTAGGGATCACCTAGGAGTTTAAAGGCTTGTTGTATTCGCTAAATGCAATCGTGCTCCCTACGAAAGTGACATTTAAATTTTTAGTTTTAGGACAATTTAATTTTCCTTGTTTGCTAGGGATTAACAAAACTTAAGTTTGGGAGTATGATCAGTCACATAATTTATTATTTTATCACCTTTAACTTAGTGATGCTAGACTTTTGTTTGCTACTAATAACTTACTGATATACAGATATTAGAGATAAATAGTAAAAGAGAGGCTAAGTGTTAATATTTATCAAAGTGAACTCAAATAGTAGTACGAATGATGATTGAGTGTGTAAAGATGATTTGCCAATACAAGAAAGCTGAGAAATCGTATTTAATGATTTTGCGCTACTGCTGAAGTAAGAAGAAAGAAAGAAATGAGAAATCGTAATTTTATGATTCTTTAAAAAGGCGATTCTTCAGAAGCAACAAAAGAGTAAAAATGACAAGAGAGAAAAGTGATCGTTTGTAATAGAAAATCGTCCAAAGACCAAGTCCAGTATGAAAGCCATGATAGAAGAGAAAATCGTTATTTACGATTTTCCAAAGAAGTTATAAATAGGAGAAATTATTATCTACGATTTCCCAAAAATAGAAGCTTTCCTATTTATTGTATTTGCTGCTGATCACGTGAGAACTATTACCGCCATGAACAGAATTAGAAGACTCATAGAATTAGAAGTTCAGCTAATCACAGATCTGAGACGATTGATGAAGATTTACTTCGAAGGACTCTGTTGCTGAATATTAAAGAACCTTCAAGAAGCGCATCAACTAAAGAAAGAAAGGAAAAGATAAAATTAGAAGTAGATTATATTAGGATAGTTTCTTACTTCTTTTATTAGATTTAGAACTTATAAACCGACTCCTTATGATCTATAAATAAAAGAGCTTGGTGTAGGAATAATCATTGAAGAATTTCAGCATGAATTGACGCCTGAGGTTGAATTTTCTTTCGATCAAAGTAGTATAAAATAGTTAGAATAGATTAGATATCCAAGATTTTTCAAGAGCAATTGACGACTGTAATTGAGTGCTGAAGATTAGAGTAGATATCTATAGTATCTCAGAAGTAATTGACGACTGCGGCTGAGGGGTGAAGAATATATTTTACTTTGCCTTTTAGTTTAAATTTACAGCTTTGTAATATCTCCAAGTTTTAATTTGAATTGACGACTCATGTTAGAATTTACAGATTAGTGTAACAATTTTTACTTTTCATCTTTAGTTTCTAAGGTTTGATTGACGCCCAGATTTTAGAAAGTTGTTGATTAGATTAAATCTGTATTGATAAGATCTTAGACTTGATTGACGACCAATGCTAAAAAACTAGAGATATGGCGTAATGGTATTGTTTAAATTCATAAATATTCAATACCTGAAGATTGAGATTGACGACCACAATCAGAAGAAGTATTTAGATTTATTTTATGCACTTTAAATTAAAAGAAATTCTTTTATTCATATTTCTCTAATAGGTTAGATCTTAAAGATAAATAAAAGTTTTTAAAATAGGGACTTAAATAAAAGATGTAAATAAGAAGTAATTAGATAAATAAACTTTCTCATGAGAACGATCCTATGTTAGTATTATAATTTCCATTGTGCGCTTGCAATAGGTTAAGACTTGAATTTAACATAATTTTAAAATACATAATAAGACGAAACAATGCCATTCCATCGCATTATCACTAAGATGACTGGTGGTGAGCAAGGTTCCGACCAATACGTAAGAACTCAGCTATCGGCTGAGATGTGGGCAATAGACGATGTATTTAGGAGCAATCTGTACCCTCTCTGTCATGACCAAGAGAGACTAGAAACCCTTTTACAAGCCCTTTTTGCCGTGCATGAGAACCGGTGGTTTAGCACACCACAAGTTGTTTGAGAGGGCATCACTTACGCCCCCGAGCAAATGTTGAGTACCACACCCAAACCCTTACACTCTATCCCATATGCCCCACTTATCTCCCGACTTCTTGAGGGACACGAGGATGACGAGAACGATGACCCTTATGAAGTACTGACCAATGAGGAAGTGCAAACTGATAACATCCAAAACTTTTCCAAGAACATGTGGTGCATGAACTACAAAAGATGCCAACGCAGTGTCCAAAACCAAAAACTTCAAAGGTTGGCTGGGGGTGTTCACGAAGGAGACCCAGAACAACTCGCACCTAGGGTTGCACCTCAAATGCCCCCACCTTAGCAAGTGCCCGTTCAACTACAACCTGCTCCACTTGGCAACGTCCTGACACTGTTCGAGTTCAACCGACAAATGGATGTGATGCACCAACAAAATTACACATTGCATCGACAACTGGATTTTCACGAGGACATCCTATTGCGTCTGATAGAAAAGGCATACCCTACCAGCTACACTCCATTCGTAGCTCACAGAAGAGGGTATACCTCAGAGTATACAAGGGGTGCATTTGGACCTAGAGCAGGACATGCATCTGGCTTTAGAACCGGAGGTGATGATGAGCAGCCAACAGAGCAGCCAGGTGAGCATGTGGATCGATGATGTTGAGTATATAGTTGCCTTTTCGGTGTTCTTTAATGATGTTTGGATGACTGTAATTATAGCATGTTAAAGTCTGTCTTTGGATGCCAGAAAAATAAATTCTATTTTTTTGGGTTATGGAACTAAGATGCCTGAAACAATGGTTAACTAGTATGTATAAATAGTTATTTCTAATTGTGATGATGATGGGGAAATGGATGGATTAGGTTGTTGTGATGATTTGCAAGCTCTTAATTAAACTGTGAATTTTGTGTTGCAACATTGCAATGCTTTGAATTATAGAATGATCAGTATGGTTAATAATAGAACTTTGCTTTACAAATACTTGCACATGTTTACTCTGTTCATGCTCATAAGTTGTGGGTGTGAGTGACACAGTAGAATCATGATGGATTTGGAATGTTCTCATTGGTGTCTAGTGCTACCAGTCAATGGGCTGAACTTTTGATTTTTGATGACATTATCTTGTGGAGAATGTGAACTATGTCGTAATATTTGTAAACCTTGTTGTCATGATAAGTTCAATGACGCGACAATCAATAGTTTAAAATTTCTAAGATACACCATCATTCATTAGCAGTTTATCTTACAGTAATTTTCGACGAGCTGCTCTATCCTCACTTAAGTAACGGACACGTTACGCGGCTTAGTATGAATTTTCGAAAACAAATACTCGCGGTAAACTTTCTTAGATAGATTTTAACTACATGATGTAGATCATCAATAAGAATACTACCCGATGACACATGTTCCGTCCCCAATACCGTCGAAAATTTTCGAGGACGAAAATTCCTTTAAGGGGGGAGGATGTAACAATCTAGATTTTTCAAAATCGAAATCGAATACACCGAGTATGTGCACATGTATGATACTAGGAGTGATTTGCGCCTTGGACTTTAGAGCCAAACAGTCTATTTGAAGGGTGAAATGTGTGCCTTCACATTTTGGGTATGTGTATTAGATTGTGTAATTAATACACAAGCTCCTTGAGAGCACTCCTGGTAAAGAGCTTGACTAGTATACACTAGGTCATGAGATCAAGACCTACTAGGTTCCTTGAGATCTTAGTTTTATTTTGTTCTATTGAAGACACATACACCGTACAGGATGTGCAGGCCACACATCGAATCAGCTCTCCTAATATGTGAGACATTTCCCACGCATAATTGCATGTGTTTTGTTGAGAGAAAATAACAAACTTCTCTCATTCTCCTTGAGAGCACTCCCGGTAAAGAGCTTGACTAGTATACCCTAGGTCATGAGATCATGACCTACTAGGTTCCTTGAGATCTTAGTTTTATTTTATTCTATTGAAGACCCATACACCATACAGGATGTGCAGGCCACACATCTAATCAGCTCTCCTAATATGTGAGACATTTCCCATGCATAATTGCATGTGTTTTGTTGAGAGAAAATAACAAACTTCTCTCATTCTCCTTGGTTTCTATTTGAAGAACCCCAAACTGGTTTCTATTTTGAAGAACTCCAAACCATCCGAATTCATGCAATATCAAGAGACCTCTGATCTACTCTTTCAACGAAGAAGAATCCCCGCTATTTCGATCATCGCAACGCTGTTTCGATCTCCGAATTTCTACGATTGTGAGGTCGAATAGTAGAACGTTAAAACGCCAATGATTCCGACTTCGATGATCTTAAACATCACATGCGAAGAATCTAAGAAGGTAAATATCTTGACGCAATTTGGTAAACTTAGATTTTTGATATGTAGGTCCTAACTATTCAGTTATGGATCTCATGCAAGAAATCTCGAGGATTGGTCGCGTGAGAGACATTAACACCAATTGTCTCCGATTTCGATGATTTCGATCGTTGCATGCACAATATTCTAAGGTAGAAATCCATGATTTGGTCCTATGGCATGAAACTAGATCAAACTAGATGCTTAGGGTGAAAATTTTGCAAATAATTGAGATTTCGGACTTAGAAGAAGCAGCCAAGGGTTTTCGAGTTCGGAACCCCTCGCTACAGCGACCTTGCAAGCTCACTGTAGCGAGTTCAATTCTGAACCCCTCGATAAGCCAGTGCTACCTAAAATTGTAGGCTAAATCGGCTCTGTGAGAACTCACTGTAGCGAGCTGGAGGGTGCCACATGGACTCGTTGTAGCAACCCTGTGAGCTCGCTGTAGTGAGGTCCCCTGTTCTTAATTGGGTAAACTTTGGTCTGTGTAAGCTAAGAGGACCCTGTTTCATGCAAGGTTTTGTCACTAACATATAGTATATGAACATCTTGATCCAGGATAAATGCGGGAGACCGCAGATAAGATCTCTGCCTTGATTTACGCTATTGATTTTTGTAAGACCCCAACTTTAAGGTAGGGAAAAATATTGATGCTCGATCATATATTTTCTCGATTTGTGGCTAATGATGTGAATATTAAATGGACATATGTTTTCAGTAACGTTATATTTATCTTTAATGAAACTCTGTAAATGATCAAGACTGAATTTCTTTGCACATGATTATAACATTAGAACCTTGGCATATTGATGTATTTTGACTCATTAAATTCCAGATTTCCTAAATCTCGACTTGTTTATGTTATTCGTTTATGAGATTATGTGCAAAGAGGAGTAAAGTCTCCATGAGAGGGGTGGAGTCCTCGGGGTTTACGAACCTATTCCTGCTAAGGGATGCTTTGTTCTCGCTAAGGGATACTTGCGCTAATGTTCTGAATTCTGAAGATATGATGTGATCTGATATGTTTTCGATACCCTGGCATTGTACTCCTGTTTCTCATGCATTGGTTTTCACGAATATATGCTTTGGTTTCTGCTTGATTCTTTGCTTTTCTATGTACTCGTTCCGCATATCATCCGCATCATGACATAAGCTATTTTGAGATTTATGGTTAGTTATTGCTTTATTCTGATGTATTTGATATGATTTTAATTCGATCTATTTTTACCTATGCATCAACACCATGAAGTAGAATGATAAGATATGATTTAGCACTGGTTTCTCCCTACTGAGCTTGGACTGTAGCTCATCCCTCGATTATACGTTGCAGCTGTAGGTGTAGATATAGAAAAGGATCCAGAACAAGAAGAGGATCTTGATTACAACCCTCAAGAGGAGGAAGAGCCACCCGAGGACTTCTTTCCCTAGCTTGTCTCCTTGGATTCCGCATAGTGCGGTTTAGTTTGTATTTTTGATATTTGGTAGTCTTTTTTTTTGGATTAAATCTTTGGACCGTTTTGTATAGTTTTAAACCACTGTTTAGGTGACAGTTGGCCGTCACCGGTGGTCTGTATAGCTTTATTATGTTGTGGAATGATGAAAATCTTTTGCCATGATGTTGTGGTTATAAATTACTACTTTACTTCCGCACCCAAGTAAACTTACCGTATGCTTGATGGCCCAAATTTTCCAATTATTTAATTAGGGGAAGATTGAGCTGTCACAAAGGTATCAAAGTACTCCGATACCAAAGAAAACTCTGTAATCAGATTGTGGTCTATGATCTGACGACACAGATTTTGGGGTAAGGAAATCTGGGCTCTCACAATCTCCCTTCCTTTTTCTAATTGTTGTCGAAGGCCTTCACGCCTTGTTACACCATGCCTCTTCTCTAAATTGGTTCAAAGGCTTTGAAGTTGGGGGAAATTTCCCACTCATCTCCCATCTTCTCTATGCCGATGACACGAACATATTTATCAATGAAAATCAGGAGGCTCTCTTTCTAGTGAGTAAAATTATTCTCTTGTTTCAAATGATTTCTGGTCTAAAGGTTAACTTATCTAAATCGATGCTTCTCAGAGTGGGTTGGGAGTAGGAGACTATTGATTGCTTGGCTAGTAGTCTGGGATGCAAACCGGGTTCTCTTCCTTTTATTTACCTGGGCCTTCTGGTAGGGCCCCACCTCCCTGGTAAAAAAATATGGCAGGTTATAATTGACAAAGCTACTAAAAAGTTAGATGGTTGGAAGGGTAAGTACCTATTTCTGGCTGGTCGCACTACTCTTATTAAATCTACTTTATCAGCTCTTCCGACTTTCTTTATGTCACTTTTTCCTTGCTTGATTTGGGTGAGAAGAAAAATAGAGCAATTTCAAGAACTTCCTCTGACAAGGCTAGGAAGAGAAAAGGCAATTATCATCTAGTAGTCTGGCGTTTGATCTGTAGAAAAATTGAGGACACGGCCTTGGCATCATCAATTTGAAGAATTTTAACGATGCTATTCTTTCGAAGTGGCTTTGGAGAGTTTACGCGGAACCAGAAAACCTGTGTTGTCATCTTCTAGTGGCTAAGTATGGTTCGGGTGGAAGTATTTGGGAGATAGATCTAGCCTCTGGCAGAAGAGGTTCTAAAATTTGGAATGCAATAGCAGATAGAAGACACCTCTTTAGACTGGGAGCCAAAATCTCGGTGGGCAATGGAGCAAGCACTCTTTTTTGAAAAGATTTGTGGCTAGGCAAAGTTCCTCTTTAGCTCGGATTCAATTCGATCTTCAAAGTAGCCTATCTAAAGAATGCCACAGGCAGGGATGCGACTGATCTCAGTATTGTTGACCATTTATCTTGGAAGGTCCTCGTTTCCTGTAGGTTATATGATCATGAGATTCGAGAATTATCAGATCTATGCTTTTTCTTAGACTCCTCTCTCTATCGTAATCCAATCCAGGTGGATCACCCGATTTGGCTGCTCAAAAAGAAGGGGACTTTCTCGGTAAACTCTTTATATCGTCTTCTGGCATCGACAGTCACTCCAAAGCTTCCTTGGCTGTGGATTTGATGTTATGAATTAATGACTCTCTCGGTCATGTTCCCAGTGCCTTTACTGATTTATAAAAGGGTACCTCTCTACGCACCTACCAAATTACTGAGGGTGCCTACACTGAAAACCCTTTGACTGCTTTAAATCAGATGGTGGAGATCAATTTTCAACCTAATCTTCTACATGATTGATCTTGACTCACATGCTTACCATCAGACAGTCAGATTCATATTCCCCCTGGAACGCCCAAAAAATAATCCTAAGATCACATTGGGGCATGATGTGTCTTGCATGATTTTTAGGATCACTTTGTGGGATCTGTGCCATGTGAAATACAAATCTGACAGTCGGATTGTATGCCCATGGTTCCAAGATCAATTGTGTGAAAGATTGGGTTGAAATCGATCTGCACCATTCGATTCGACACAGTCAATGGATTTTCAGTGTAGGCGCCAATATGGCTTTTGCCAAACACTGACCCATGTTATGTCTCTGCAGGTTGACTTGTTGAATCATGCCGTACCAGAGTCGCCATCTTATTCCCAGGGCTCTTACCTAGCTTCAGACAAGGAAAATAAAGATAGCTCGGAAGGGACTGGTGAAGAGTTTTTAACCGCTCCAATTTTTATACATACAAAGTAAGTATCATATTATTAACTTACAATTTAATCCTGCACTTCTCTAAAACCTGTGCAACTGAAGAAAATGGTTCCTGCAGGTAACTGCTTTTACGTTTGGTAACACAACTCCTCACCACATTTGCTCTGGCGGAGAGCTGTTTTAAGTGATAAAACTGTTGTCTGCTCTTATAAGAGCTAACCCAAACGCAGGCGGAGAGTTTTTCCCCTCCCCCCCCACTTTTTAATATATACAAAGTAAGTATCTTGTCATTGACTTAGCATTTTATACTGCACATATCTGAAACCTGTGAAGTCAAGAAATTGACTCCTTAAATAAATTTAGAATCTTGTATGTGCGTTCTCTTTAATATCTGGAACTTCAATCCTGTATCTGTTAGTTATCAAAAGATATATTGCTAATTAATCCTTCAATAAATTTCGATTCTATCAGTGAGACATTAGTGAATTTTCGTTTTTGAAGTATTTGAGTATCATAGTGACACTTGCAATCCGATAAAAAAGTTGGGAGTTTTGTATTGGACTATACATTGTGACAAATCACGCTACAGTGTTTTGTATCTGGCAATACAGTCCACTATATAGTTATTTCTGTAAATTAATAATCTAGTATGCTTCAGATTGGAAGATAATTTTTTCCTGGTATTGAGTCTTTTTTATAATATGAAATCTAGAGTTAACTAGGAAGTAATTGGACCAATTTATGTCTCCATGCTTGCATAAATATGAGCTCTCAGAGTCGTACAAAATTAGATTGATGAGCAGGGATCAGCTGCTTGGTCATCTAGTTAGCAAGTAATGCAATTTTAATAGAATAAGAGGGCGATGAACTTGGGTGCTTCGGAATCTTCATTTCAATTGGTGAGGATTAAGGACCTTGCTAAAATTTGATTATGGGGTTAAAGTGTTGAATTGAATCAAATTTGATTAACGGGAATTTGTAATTTTGTAGAAACTGAATCAGCAGATACGAATAGCAGAGCTTGTTGGTTCAGATGCAGAGATGGAAAAACTACTAGAGGAATCAACTCCTCTTAGAGTTCGGGCAAAGCGAGGTTGTGCGACCTGTCCTCGGAGTATCGCAGAGAGGGTATATGATCAGCCTTGCATAATATATATATATTTTAAAATTTGCTAATATATAGAAAATTAAATGTTACAATTGAACCGGGAAATTTGGCACGGAGGACACGAATCAGCGATCAGATTAGGAAGCTTCAGGAGCTTGTGCCCAATATGGACAAGGTAAATCAATTTGTACTTTTAAGCACAAATTTTAAAATTAGTTGATAGAATTTCTTTCGAAAATTAATTTTTGATGTATGACAAAGTTACTTAGCTCGCTGGTTTGCTCAGTTTGAATTCGGGTGAATTCGGGTTCACAATTTGCTACTTTCAAGCAAACCCGATTTATTGTGTGCCAGTCAAGGATCAAAATTTCGGCTGAAATGACCGAAATTATCAGTTTCGGTCCCCACCGAAATGATAACTATGGACCAAAATTTCGGTCATTTTTGTATGGGACCCGATTTTTTTATTTTTTATTTTATCTTTTTTTATTTCACTTGTACTTAAGGGGGAAAAGACCTTTAGGTTGTGTACTATTTTGTTCAACCTTTAGGTTCGCCTATTTTGTTCATTAAAGTCATTATTTTTAACTTGAAATATATTATGTTATATATTTTTTTATTTTTATTATTTCAGGCGAAGCTTTCCGATTTGAAGCTTACATCAAACGGATCACTAGGAGACGGAGACACTTGGCAAGAGAGGCGAAACAAATTTATATATATATATATATATATATATATATATATATATATATATATATATATATATATTTATTTATTTTGAAAATGGGCCATGGGGTCCATAGATTGTTAACCCTCTTTATTTTCTTTTTTTTGTTTGAATAAAAGGATTGGGCATGTAGAGTTTAAAATGTTTGGCTGATTTGAAAGGTTGGATCATAGGTTGAGATGCAATCTTTTGTTTGAATAAAAGAATTGGGCATTTATATATTTTATTAATGGCATTGAATGATTTGCATTTGAGTTGAATGGATGTGTTTAAATATGAGATTAATAAATTTTTTTCTTTATATAATTTTTTTTAAAGCATTAAAAAAAGTATTAAAAAAATTACATTAAAAAAAATATATATATAAATTGCATTAAAAAAGCATAAAAAAATTGCATTAAAAAAAAACATTAAAAAAAGCATTAAAAAAATTGCATAAAAAATCGTCGACGTAATTGTTTTTTTTTTTTTAAAAGTATTTTTTATAAAAAAAAATTTGCATAAAAAAACCATTGTCAAAAGCAGTGATTTTTTCTATGACTGTTAAGAGCAGTCGTTGTTGAAGTTCATAAACCACTGTCTTGTATAGTGGTACAAAAAAATCACTGCTTCTTTACAACTATTTAGGGCAGTGATTTTTTTTGAAAAAAACCACTGTTAAAGACAGTTGTTTTTTGAAAAAATCACTGTTTAAGGCAGTAATTTTTTTGGCTTTTTCACGTAGTGAGCCGAAAGTAATCGATTGAATTTTAGGGGATAAAAACATTTTTTTTAAGATGCCTAAGCCAAAATAGCACTGATCTACCCCTTCGTAGACTTGATCAACAAGCCTCTACATATTCTCGAAGTGGTACACATTTTCACCATGGCTCTAATGGATGTCTCTTGGTATTTTTGTCACCAAGAAATCCATTAGAACCATGGTGCAAATGTTAGGGGTAGAGCTAGGATTTTTTCATAGGGTGGCCATCTATTCAATTAATGTTGAAAAATTGTATAATTTTTTTTTTCTAAGCAAACTCTATAAAATATATATAAATATAAACAAAGTATATCATCTACTTACAAAAGGATAACTTTTACAAATCATTGTTAATTACAATGACAATTGTCCAAGACGAGTTTTCATATTCTGAAAGTAATCCTTAATTTTTTCATCATCGATACTATTAAAAACGTCTTTCTTGATATACGTGATTAAGCAATCATTCATCAATTCATCTCCCATTAAATTGTACAACTTTTTCTTCAGAATATGTAGAAAATGCTCTTTCAACAGTGGTAATTGCAACATGAAGGGTTAAGGCCAATGTAATGAGCAAGTAAACTAGTGGATATACTTTATTTCTTCTTGTCTCAACCATTTTTTTAACAAGACCATCAATCTCGTGCACTTCTAAAAACTCTTTAGAAGAGCGCATATGACGAATGTATGTGTCAAGCTAATTGTCTAGATCCATGATAACCAATACAAAAAAGTCCATTGGATATTTTCGAGCAAGGCAAATCAATTTTTCCTTGTCAAAAGCTGAAGCGAGCCTCCTGGGTACAAACATGTCATGCAAAGAAGCAACTCAGTATTCCCTTCGTTGAAACGATTGTTAAGCTCTAAAAGTAATATATCAATAACTGTATAAAATATTTCAAGGCGATAGTGATGTAGATTCGTTGTATCTTCAACTTTACGACGTGAACGCCCTCGGGTTACATGCTCATCATCTATGCTAAGAACAATGATATTATGTTTATTACAAAATGAGGTTACTTTAGCCAAAAAAGAATTTCACCCATTTTCTCTCATTTCTTGTATTCTTTCCTTGACAATTCTAACCAAATTCAAAATATTTAGTCCTTCTGTTATAATGCTATGGACAATTGATTGGTAATTCCCAATATTATTCTCATCAAATACATGTTGAATACAAACTCAAATGACTATAATACATCTAACATGGTATTTGTTATAGTTTTTATTTCAAATTCAGAGCCATCCCTACCAACATCCTCAAATACTTCAATCATAGAAGAGTACATCTGAATCAAGCTTGATAGTGTAGGATGGTATGAGCTCTAACGTGTTTCTCCAGGCCGATTAAGACTAGTCTCTTGATTTAGACCTCTCCCAATTAAAAACTCACCAGTTTTTAGTTCTTTCAAATATTTAGCAGTCTCCTTCTCTCGAAGAAGGTTTGTACGTTTGTATGAAGCTCCAACGATATTCACAACATTCGAAACTATACCGAAGAGTGACTCAATCTTGTAATATTTTTTTGCAATAGCAACTAGAGTCAATTAAAGTTGATGTGCAAAACATTGAACATAGAATGTTGATCCATTTTCATTCATGATGAGTGGTTTAAGGCCATTAATTTCACCAAACATACTACTGGTACCATCATAGCTTTGACCACACAATCTTTATATACTCAACCTAAGTGCGACAAATAATTTGTCGATTGCTTTTTTGAGTGATCAAACATCAGTTTTCTCAATATGTAAAGTTCCAATAAAACGCTCAATTATACATTCATCTTTGTTCATTTAACGTAGACAAATAGCCATTTACTCCTTGGTAGATATATCGCGAGATTCATCCGTTATAGTTTTCTTTGCCCATGCAAGAACAATATCTTTTTGAATATTAGGTGAAGTTAATTTAAGATTATGAGGAGTATTTTTCAATACTACCTTCTCAACTTCTTCCCTACTATCAACATGAAATTTCAAAAGTTCAAGAAAATTTTCTTGATTGTTCAACTCATCTGATTCATCATGACCACAAAAAGCAAGTCCTTGACGTAGAAGAAAATATATGATCTTAATCGATGCAATCAAACAAGTTTTATATTTCATTCGTATCTAAACATCGTGTCTATCAAAAGCTGTCTGGATATGTTGTTCTTGATTCAATAAATCTTGAGCCATCCTATAGGCGATATTATGAGTGCTATCCATTATCCTTCATGAATTTTAAGCTTTTCATATCTCTTCCAATTTTTAAATCCATAACTATAAAAAACATCATTATCTCCTTGTTTTCCAATAGTTTGATTAAATAAGTAGAGTACCTTTATTTCCACCCACGAAATCTGAGTTCACCCACATAAGAAGATGCACGAGATTTGGAAACTGATTCTTTATTTCCACCCACTTAATCAAACTAATTTCCAAACTCTCAAATGTACCTACCATTTTCTTTTATTGTACATTCCCATCGTCTTCCCTCACTTCTTCCCGCACTGCATAATATTTGAACTCTGTTCCTCCGAAGCCCTCAGAAACTGTATGAATCCCTCTGAAACTACAACAACGCGAGGAAGAATGAATACTAGGATTTGAAGAGCGACGAAGAAACCATTTGAAATGATCTTTTTAGGGTTTGTGGGGCAACAATAGTGAACGCTTCGCTTGTTCTCTCCTCTATGCTCCGTCTAAAACCATTTGCAGAATCGAAAGCACCGAACAAGGGAATTTCAAATTTATTTATTTACTTTACAATTCCTAGGGTTCATTGACTGTTTTCTTACTTTTGTTCTTGTTATATTTTTTATTTGTGGTTCCAAACAAATTCATTTAAGTGATTGGATATGATATAAATTAATCTCAGCCGAAAAAATATGCCCATATAAAGATTTGTATTACTCTAATTTGAGCATTTCAACATAAAACTTATGCTTACTATAAGTAATGCTCCATATTGTTCTGTATTTAATGATTCGAATCCTTTTGAGGGTTCAAGCTAACATATTATTTATTGTTGTAGGTGACCCATATTGTTTTTAAATCTTGGCCGATCTCAGTCCGAACCACCCAATCTGGATTGGTTTTCGCCCAAACATTCTAGATCAATCTAGATCAGCTGAGATTATCCTAGAAGGCAAATTCACTACACAGTCTAAAACCATTTGCAGAATCGGAAGATGTGAACAAGGTTGTTTCAATATTTACTTATTTATTTTATACTTTGTACGGTTCGTTGATTGTTTTCTTATTTTTGTTCTTGTTATATTTTTTATTGTGGTTCTAAATCAACCCTCGATGAACTTGAATTTGTCAGTCGGACAGTGAAATGGATAATTTTCATAAACGACGTACGACTTCCTATAGAAAAAGACTTACAAAAGCTTGAACCGAAGGAGCATCCAAAAATATATCTTTAGATTATGAAAATGTTGTTGATAATTTCGAGATTTTTATAATAGCTATTGAAGCTGCAGCGACAGTGACATCCGAATCTTTGAGTGAAGTCTTGTCTTTATTAGATGTAGAGATGCAAGAAGGGACAATAGAAGAAGAGATAGAGGAAGTAGAGAGAATGGTAAAAGCGAGGTTTGAAGTGGGTGAAGATGAGAAAGTGGAAAAAGGGACCGAAAGAGAAGATAGAGTGGAAGAAGAGAGAGTGGAAGAGGGGAGTGTGGTAGAAGAGACGGTGGAAGAAGTTATTGGAGAGGGGAGAGTGGAAGATGTGCCAGTATAGGGGTGGATGGAAGGAATGTTAGAAGAGGGGAGTGTGCATGCATAATCGGGGAGAGGAGTGACGTAGAAGGGATTAGGAGTGTGGAAGAGAAAGTGGAAGTGGAAGAGATAGTGGAATTGAAAGATAGAACGAAAGAAAGAGTGGAAGTGGGTGAAGGTGAGAGAGTGGAAGTGAGTGAAGGTGAGAGAGCTGAAGAGATGATAGAAAATAGCTTGGATGGAAGAGATGATGTGATTGAAGATGAGAGGATTGAGGAGAGAGTGGAAGGCGAAGAAGAAGTAGTTCCAGTTCCGAAAAAGAAGAAAAAATACAAGAGGTTGATGTTGAGCCTGCCCAAACTAAAGTCGAGGAGAATGTGTCACCATTTTTCGAAGGCCCTACAGACACTTTGCTTCTACGACGATATAGAAATCATGTTGCCCAGGATCTATGGGTTAACAAAGTAAGTAAGCAACAATACTCAATTTATGTAATACATTTATCTTTTTTAGTTAAATGATGTATACATAATTATATTTACCGTAGGATCAAAGTACACTTTGTTGCATATAACATTCGGCCAAACTTGATGTTTGGTCCATCGTTAAAATGTATCGCAAGTTTAAAAGAAGAATCAAGTTGGCTGTGTTTTGGTGGCTGATAAGGGTTGCATTCAGGATGATAAATCGTGTTTTAGTATCTGCCTTGGTTGAGAGATGGCACCCCGACACGAATACATTTCACTTTGTTAACGGTGAGATGACACTCTTGATGCTGTGAAGAATCTCATTGGCCTAGCTGTAGTCGGAAAGGTAGTTGTTGCAAACCCTTATAGTACACCTGAATTGGTGGCCACGTGTGCTCAAGCATTCCGTATTGATGCCTACGATGTAATAGAAGAATTGAATCACAAAGGATGCAAGGGGAAAATTTTCTGCTTGGAATGATTGCGTGCTCGTTTGAGCTAGATACCCGGTGATGCATCTGATGATTAGATTGACTGTGCAGCAAGGTGATACTTTCTTTATCTGCTAGGCTGGACAATCCCTGCCGATCTGAAGATGGCTAGGGACTATGTGTGGGGAGCAACTGCACTCGCTTATCTTTATGAGCAGCTGGGCATTGCATCAGGAAAAAAGGTCGTGCAAATTTCAGGACTGCTTACGTTGGTTGAGGTATACTAAATTGGCATAACAATGTCATACTAAATTGCGCATCTAATATTTAATAAATAGTTGATGTCTCTTGCTGTTAAACTATATGTTGCATATTTTCAGGCTTGAAGCTACGAGCACCTAGTTCTTGAGCAATCATCTCTTAGGTAAATGTCTTTTGATAAACTACCTTTGGCCTTTAGATGGCAGCAACCCTTAAGTCAACCTGCACATCCTGAATCAAAATTGATTCTTTTACATGAAGCATTGGATGACTTACGAATGGATCAGGTAATATCCAAATTGGTTCTTTCACTGAACCGACATACACATTGCATTATAATTGTAATATCTTTCTCATATGCTCTTATATATATAGTACAGGTTATTTGGGATCCATATTTTAAGATTAGATCAGAATATCCGGTTCCTCCTACTGCGTTTTACATCGGATGCTTGTTCTATTTTGACATTATTGAGCCTTATTACCCAGAGAAAATGTTGAGACAGTTGGGTCATGTGCAATCAATTCCCCTGCCACCACTAGCACCAGTAGAAGGGAGCATTAAAGGGAGAACTGCAAAAACATATACTGTAAACTGTTGAGCTGCTTCAGAGAACTTTGAACGCCATCACAGTTACCAATTATCTGTAGATGATCGCGATGCTCAAACCTTTAGTGGGGAGCCTGTGGAGTGTTATATGGAGTGATACAAGAAGTTATCTCATTTGTACTCCGTAGACCCAACCACTATAGGAGCTTGAGGCCATCCCAAATTATAGATGCTATCGACAATGTTTCGGAGGAATGGGTACGTATTTACATTACTATGATGTCTCTCATTCATAAGTGCTACACTATATGAAAATTAATATATGGACTTATACTCATTTTGAATGCAGCGACATCACAGAGATAGGGTATTGATGCTATTAGAGGATTTGATAGCTGTAGGTGTAAATCAGGACATTGGGTACGTGATCGAGGTGTAGAAGAGGGTACGCGATGAGCTCCGATTTGACTGTTTGCTCTCCTCAAAAGCTGCTGCTATGAGTCAAAGAGTGAATGCACCCACCGTCGCTGATACTACGAGTCGGATAGTCGAAGTGGCCACAACAAGACATCGAAATCCGCCACGCCCGAAGACGAGAACTCAACCAAAGAGAAAGAAGTGATATGGGATGGAGAGGATGTAGAGTTGTTTAAAAAATGTTTTCAAACAAAGTTTATATGCTGGTATATTTGTATAGTCCATGGATCAAAATTTTGGGTTTCATTTCAGTTTCGGAGGGGACCGAAACCGAAATTTTGGATCGAAATTTCGGCCGAAAATTTCAACCCCATACAAAATTGACCGAAATTTTGGTCCAAAATTTCAGTTTCGGTGGGGATCGAAACTGATAATTTCAGCCAAAATTTTTATCCTTGATACAGTTTCATTGGGTTTGAAACTCGATGGTAGAGCTTTTTTTGTATATATGTATATATAGAATTTTGGCTTTAGGGCTTGAAAATGTCACCATTTCCTGTATTGAAATTGTGACTTGTTTGTAGGGCTTGCAAATGTTTGTTTAGATTATTTCTTATTAACACCTTCAAAATATATAAAGCTTGTTTGTATATGCATTTGTTAGACTTGTTTGTCTAAGCACTTGGAAATGCGAATGCTTCATCTTTGAATGCTTCAAATGCTTCATCTTTAAATGTGACTATCTCTTTTGAATGCTTCAAAGATTTATATACACACATTTGTACATGGGATCTTAGCAAATTGAATTTGGGTGAGTGAAGCAGTTAGAGAAGGAAAGAAAAAGAGAGTGGACTTATGGGTGAGGTGAGTGGAGCAGTTGGAGAAGGAATTGATGAGAGAGTGAGTGTTGGTACTAGTGTTGATATTGCTGTCAACAAGGAAACCCCACCAAAGCTAGCATATACAGGAGCAATACCAAATTTATCCACCAATTCAAGGAAGAACAGACCCACCACAAAGTTAAATTCATAAAAAAAAGACTTATGAAAAAGGTGGGTGTATAAAAAAACCCATAGGATAAGTGTAAACAAAAGATCTAGAAAAAAAAAAAAAAAAACCACATAGTTTGTCCCTTGATGGTGGGTACCCATTGTCAAAACAACAACCCATCGTTAGGTGAAAAAACTGCCTCTTGACAGTGAGTGCACACTGTTAGACTTATAAATCTGACAGCAGGTACCCACCATCAGGGCATCAGTGAAAAACTCCGGTGAGGAGTATCCCTGAGTTTACCTCCTGACGGTGGGTTCCCACTATCAACTTTATAAAGCTGACAGTGAGCACCCACCGTCAAGGCATCAGTGGAATCTTAGGGATACTTGTCACTGGAGTTTTCCATTGATGCCCTGATAGTGGGTGCCTATTGTCAGCTTTATAAAGCTAACAGTGAGAATCCACTGTCAGGAGGCAAACTCAAGGATACTCCTCATTGGAGTTTTTCACTGATGCCTTGACAGTGGGTACCTATTGTCAGATTTATAAAGCTGACAGTGAGAAGCCACCGTCAGGAGGAAAACTTAGGGATACTCCTCACTGGAGTTTTCCACTGATGCGCTGATGGTGGGTTCCTGCTACCAGATTTATAAAGCTGACAGTGGGCACCCACCGCCAGGAGGTAGTTTTTTCACCTGATGGTGGGTGCTTGCTGTCTGGGTTGTTGTTTGGATAGGGGTACCCACCGTTAGGGGGCAACCTATGAGTTCTTTTTTTTTTTGTACACCCACCTTTTACCGAAGGTTTTTTTTTTTATGAATTTAATTTTGTGAATGCTATTCATTACCATTACCACCCTCTTTTAATTATGCTGATGAATTTAATTTTGTGGCTGCCATTAATTTCAATTTTTTAACTTTGTGATGGGTCTGTTCTTCCTTGAATTGGTGGATAAATTTCATATTACTCTTGTATATGCTAGCTTTGGTGGGATTTCCTTGTGGTCAGCAATATTAGCAATACTAGTATTAACACCCACCCACCTTATTATGATCTTATGATGTCCCGATGGTGGGTGAGCATTGTCATGTCATCTTATTAGCATTTATGTTGCATATTAGCATGTTAGCATATATGTTGTCAGAAATATTAGCAAAAGAAAATAAAAAATTAGCATAAAAATTCCTTTGTATTCATTTCTGTATCATTCCTGTAGCCATACTAGTTACACAAAAAGATTTTGGCATGTTCATAATAATTTCACCATTTACATGTACTGCGATATACCCTAACCAAAAAGAAAAGAAAAACACAACCTCTATACCCTTGTCATATGTACCCATACCAGTTTAAAAAATAATGGTGGCATGATCATCTGTACATACCCCAACCCAACAAAGAAACTATCAAATTCCTTTCATCCATCGATCAATCGAGGTCAATGATCGGATAATCTTTGATGACAACTTTGTCATCATCATAGAGAGAATTGAAATTCTTAGTTCATTTTGCGAATTGTGTCGGCCACCCCACAACACAATCATCTCGGTATCGTTTCCATACAACCGTCGGTGATGGTATGGGACTCTTCAATCAAGGAGACTGGCATGAAGTGACACCCATTCACTGAGCAATGCAAATGACCTTATTCCTTGAGTCTGCTGCTATCCACAGTGGATAAAAAGTCATACACAACCAAGTGTTAAGAAGGACGAAAGGGGTACAATAGCAAGACATTATTAGGTATCCAATATCTGGCACAACCATCCAATAGGCATTGCGAGCATGATCAGTGAAACAATTGATAATGGCATGTATCTGATGCAATCATTCTTGGGTACCGAAATAGGTAAATATTTCTCCGCACGGGAGGTCAACTGTAATATCCCGAAAATTCAGAGTTAAACAGTGACGTCGGGATCCGTGCCCGACTGGTCATAGGTTTGACCATGTAAGAGCTCACAAGTTAACGTAGGATAAGATGAACGGATGAGATGTGAGAATTTAAGTAATTGTGTGGAGAGTGAGGTAAGTCTGGAGTCACATACACCTATTATGGTGCATGTGCTCAATACACAAGCTTGAAGGGAGATAAAAGGGTTTAATAACCCTAAAATCAATGTTGAGTTGTTGGAGAGAGTAAAGAAGAGAGAGAGAGAGAGAGAGGAGTAAAGAAGGTGGGTGATCAAGGAGTTATTGTAACTGTTTGGAAGGGGGATTCAAGCATTTAAAGGGCCGATTCGACACGAAGTATCCGCTAGAAGCAAAGCTGGAACCCTAACCTTTCCAACCACTTGATTTAATCAATTTGAGATTGATAAAAGGTAAATTTTTGAGAATTAAATGCATAGGTTATAGAGGTTTAAATCCAGTAAAGAATGTTTAAAAGGATAGATAAGTGCTTAGAAAAATGAAGGAAAAAGAGTAGGAAAAGATATGGAAGAACAGCCCAAAGGGGGGGGGGCTGAATCTGGCCAAATCGATTAATCAAAATCAGGTTTCGATTAATCGATTTACGCCAAGAAGTTGAAAAGTCAAAGAACCCGATTTCGATTAATCAAACTGAATTTCGATTAATCGACTTTGGATTTCGATTAATCGATCTTGGTGTCGATTAATCGACTGGGAACCTCCAGTGGCTGGAGGAAAGTGACCTGGGGAAATCGACTAGTCGAAATGGGATTTTGATTAATCGATTTCTAATTTCGATTAATCGATTTGGGATCGATTAATCGATTTTGGGAATTCGATTACTCGAATTGAGAATCGAATTGATAGAGTAGAGAATTTTCGATTAATCGATATGGGATTCGATTAATCGAATGGGGATCTCAATTAATCGATTTTGGGAATCGATTAATCGATTTTGAATTTCGATTAATCAATTTTGGGAATCGATTAATCGATACGGCGGAAAAACCGTAGGCCAGTGCGGAGGCTTATCCGTACACAGTAAGCACACCCCAGGGGTGTTGAATTGAGATAAGTTGAAACCCCGCCACCAATCCCCAAGGGAAAGGGGCTTGAGTACTATTTGTATTCCCAGGGAATACGTTTAAAACTGTCTATATAGATGACGATGAAGGGTATCTCATCGGGGCTCGATGCTATATTGCTCGGGGATTACTTAAGTTGAAAGATTAAGTTTTGCTTTAGGCCTAGTCAGCATCATTCATGAGTAATTAAAAGATATGTATAAACTACCAGTAAAATGTGATTCTTTTCTACTGTTTTCTCAGTAATTGCATAGATACATCATGCATGGCATATCATGGAATATATGTGAGTTTTAATTTATATGTTCACTGTGTTTTGTTCCCTATTGAGCTATGATGTAGCTCACCCTTTAGAATATATGTCGCAGGTCCACTATTAGCAGCTGTTGAGGCTTCCGGGGACGTTGACCCTGGTGAGTCGGATCTTGCACCTGGTGACGAGTTGGAGCCACCTCCTGAGGACTTCTTCTAGAGGACTCCGTTGTGTATCTTTGAGAGTTTTGTGAGCTTGTTTGGTATGGCTTGGTATGTCAAGCCTTATATTTTTGTTAAACAATGTAATTAATTTATGAGATTATTCTTTTGGGGCGAACCATCCTTGATGATCAGCGATCATCGATGGTTCGGATTGGTTCTCCATTCATGCATAGGCATGAGGGTAGAACTGTCTTTTGAGAGGTTTTAAAACTATATGTGTTCCGCTATTCTAGCTATTAATTACAGTTCATTATTGTTGCTTGATATACTAGTGTTTCGTGCTTAGTTAAGGGGCACAGTCAAGATGATCGTGCTGATGGCACAGGTTTCGAGGTGCCAAAATCTGGGCTATCACAGTTGGTATCAGAGCTAAATTCTTTTAGCGATTCTAACAATTATTCTTTTGTCGGAACATAGGGACTTCTGCTAACGAAACTTTAGTTTCAAATGCAGCAGTCAATGTCATCTAGAGGAAGAGGCCGACCGAGAGGAGGCCAACAAAGAAGTTTACGTAGTGGAGATGATTACATCTCTCCTACAAATCGAGTACCCTTGGGAAGGAGTGAGGCCCCAGGGGGCAGCAGTAGTAGACAACAAGAGGAAGAGGATCGAGATCGTCAGGATCAAGATCTGAGAGAACAGGAGAGAGTACAAGAAAGACAGGAAGATAGAGAGGAGCGCCAAAGGATGATGCACACCATGGAGACTATGGCAGCGGCCATGGCACAACAAGCCACATCCTTTGCAGCTCATGTAGCTAGAGAGCAGCAGCAGCCGCCTACACCACCTGTAGGACCTACATTGCATGTGCCTTCGTCTTTTACTGAGTTTAGGAGGATGAGACCTCCTACATTTTCTGGGCAGGCAGATACGATGGCAGCAGAAAATTGGTTAATGGAAATGGAGAAGGTGTTCAGCGTGCTGACATGCACAGAGGATGAGAGTGTTAGATAGGTAGCCTAGATGCTGGATGGGGAGCGACTGGGCCTTGGTGGAAGTCTGTGATACGAAATAGGGCCCAGGAGACCCCAGAGTTGCCGTGGACTTGGGAGGAGTTTGTTGAGGAGTTCAACAAACAGTATTTTCCAGAAGTGGTGAGAAACCAAAGGGAGATTCAGTTTCTACAGTTAGTGCAAGGGAGGATGAATGTGAGAGTACGGAGTGGAGCTTCTACGACTCGCCCGTTTTGCTCCTGATTACGCCGCCACCGACGTGATTAAATCAAAGAGGTTTCAGCAAGGCTTGAAGCCTGAGGCTAGAGGAGGAGTAGCTCCATTTCAGCTAAGGACCTATGAAGAGGTCATGAGCAAGGCACTAGTTGTGGAAGAGGAAAATAACAACAGATATAGACAGAGAGAGCAACAAAGAGGAAGCAATGATCAAGGAAGAACGGGGAACTACGAACCGGTGAATAAAAAGTTGAGGCTCGTGGCCCAAAATCAGAAACCACAGTTCCAAAGAGGTTTTGGAAGACCGGCGCAGCAACACAACCAACAGAGATTTCCACTACTTGCGTCGGGGAGACCTTTACGCTATGAGAGCTCTGCCATGTCTACTAGCGCTACCGTCACACAGGGTTCTCGTACAGTTTCTTTCGCGCCTTGAGAGACTTGTGCCAAGTGTGGCAAGCCTCACAGGACCGTGGATTGTAGAGTGGGAACCAGGGGTTGTTTTCGATGTGACAAGGTGGGCCACTTGATCAAGGATTTCCCCGAGGTTGATAAGGGGAAGACGACTTCAGTTGCAGCGCCACGACCCATTTAAGCACGGAAGCCGGTCGTTCATGGAAGAGTGTTGACAAATGAAAAATACCATTTTTCACCCCTGAACTTGAGTCTTGATAGACCTTTGAGAGAACTAAATAAGTGTTTTAAGTGCTTATGTTGCAGCTAACAATAAAGACAGGCTTAACCATAAAAGCAGCTTAAAAGTGCCAATAAGATGACAATCCATGTCAATCCAAAGGAAGAAAGTGAAGAAACAACCTCATCAGCCGTTGAAAGGTCTGAATAGAAGAAGCAAAGACCTGGAAGAGAAGTATGGAACAATTCGAACAGAAAAATGCACTATAGAGTCCTTTTCGCAAAGAACCTGTACTTTTCGCAAAGAACTTGAAACTCTGCGAAAAGGAATAAAACTCCAGGCGTAGCATTCGAAGAGCATCTGAACTGTTCGAAGAGAGGATTGAACTTTGCGAAAAGAAGAAAACAAAATTCGAACAGAACCAGAACATTGCGAAAAGAGCTTCAGGAGTCACAACACTTTGCGAAAAGGCTCCTAAGCTGTGCGAAGAGGCATTCCGCAAAGAACCTGAAACTCTGCGAAAAGGAATAAAACTCCAGGCGTAGCATTCGAAGAGCATCTGAACTGTTCGCAGAGAGGATTGAACTTTGTTAAGAGAAGAAAACACAATTCGAACAGAACCAGAACATTGCGAAAAGAGCTTCAGGAGTCACAACACTTTGCGAAAAGGCTCCTAAGCTGTGCGAAGAGGCATTCTGGAGATTCGCAGCATTAACAAGGGCAATTTAGTAATTTGTTGCACGTGTTCCAATGCATTTTAAAACCTACGGACATTCCAGAGGGTTCTAAACATGAAGCGAAGGACTATTCCACCCCACGTGAGCACCTAGAGAGGGAATAACTTGGCGGGAACTTCTAGAAACTCTAACAAACTTTCAAAATGCATAACAGAGTTGATGCCTTTTTCACTGATCATTTGAACTAGATCGAGGAATTACGATTGGCGTAGCAGATCCGGATCCCGTGCTCGACTACCATTGGTCAATACTGATCGAGAACCTCGATTGGTTGATACACATCTCGAGAACTCGGGAAAGCTATAAATAGACGAAGCATTTGCCCAATTGGGGCATCCAGATTTTGAGTTTCATTTCTAATCCCCAATTTCCCAGCCAGACAACTTGTCTGCAATCCTTGTAATAGCCTACTTTGTACTTGCATTTGAGAGCTGTGAGATACTGCTGTAACTCAAAGGAGAGTTTGCATCCAAGACTACAAATCCGAGAGCTGTTAAGCCGTGCTCTGTAAATTGTAAGGATAAATTTTAAAAGGTTGTTGTAAACTATGCATTCTCCATTGGACTCATGTCAAGGGTTCCCTCTGATCTCCTCAGTACATTAGACTCCTTTAGATTCATTGTTTTGCATGCAATTTCCCTTGATTCATTAATCCTGTGAGAATTAGTGTTTGTAACCTAGTCTCTTACAGCATTTGTAGTGATGTTTCTTGTTCTGAATTGAGGATTTGGATTAAAGACTATTGGATGGTTTGTGGCCATTAAAGTGGACAGACCATAGCCATAAGTGTAAGCCTAATCCTTGAATTAGATTTATCTCTCTTACATCTGTGCTTGTAGCCAGATGAAGATTGGATCACCTCTGTTGAGCTACAGTTATTCTCATTAGATTTCAAAGACCAAATCAGATTTAGATATTACTTCTCCATCTTTGTTTCAATCATTCCCCCAACTCGGATCTGGATCATTTAGTTTAAATTTTCCTTTGTTCTTAGTTAGTTAAACGTGACAAATTCAAACCTCTCATCTTATTAGTTTTCTAGATAGGATAAGAAGCCAGATTTGGTAGCTCAGATCTGGAGGTTAATCTTACATTTTAGACAAATTCTCTGTGGACGATCTTTCACTCACTTACTTTTAAAACTTGCTACAATTGGCCCTGATCTTGCAAGCTAATTCTCTTCTAACTGTGCTAATATTTCTTAAATTTTTTTTATATAGTCTAGAGCCACTGTAATTTAGCAGCTATAAATCTGTTTTCAAAACACATATAAATCAAGCACACTAAGAAGCAACAACAAGTTTTTGGCGCCGCTGCCGGGGAATTTGTTCTAAAATAGGTAGACCTAAGTTTTTACCTTTATTTTTTTTATATCATTACTAAACTATTCTATTGTTTATACCTGTGCAGTTATTCATGTCCAATTTTTGAAGAAGGGAAACTACTTAAAAAGAAATTCTAAAGGTTTGCTGTGAATAATCAGATTTTTTTTTCTGAGTTGTATGTTTGGTAGGAGGACTCTCAGCCCTGAGATTGTCCCACTGAATTTAGAAGTTGAAAGACTGCTATGAACCAAACAAACAACACAGAATTCTGCTACTATGGGTGAAGAACCTCGACTTTTGAGGGATTACTTTGCACCTGGTGCTTATAATTCTCCCTTTTGCATTCAATTTCCTACTGTTGAAGGAAATTATGAGATCAAGTCATCAACTATACAAATGCTTCCTTCTTTCCATGGGTTGAGTAAGGAAGACCCATACAAACATGTGGATGAATTCTTGGCTCTTTACACCACATTCAACATAGCTGGACTTGGTCCAGAAGCAACCAAGCTTAGGCTCTTTCCTTTTTCATTAAAGGATAAAGCTAGATCATGGTTATCCATGTTAGCACCAAACAGTATCACTTCTTGGAATGATTTGCAGTGTCAATTTTTAGCCAAATATTTCCCAATGTCTAAAACAAGCCAATTGAGACAAAGTATCATTTCATTCTCCCAAAACTCAACTGAAACTTTCCATGAAGCATGGGAAAGATTTAAGGAACTTTTAAGGCAATGTCCTCATCATCAAATTCCTAGATGGCAGCTAGTTCAAAGCTTCTATCAAGAAATTGATCAAAAAGGCAAAAATATGGTGGATGCCTCCTGTGGAGGCACTTACTTGCAAAAAATAGTTGAAGAGGTTTGGGACTTATTTGAAGTGATTGGTGAAAACTCAACTCAAAGGAATCTCACAAGAGAAATTGAAAATCCTGCTAGGTTGAACAATCACCAACCCACAAAAGGGAAGATCTATGAGGTGAATGAGTTGGAAAGAAAGATGGACAATCTAACCACAAAGTTTGATAGATTGATGGACTCACTTAAAAATCCAAATGTTTCAAGAGTAGAGGAGGCATGCGATATGCGGTCCCTACTCATTTAATTGAATGTCCGCATCACAGTTCCCAGATTTAATGGTGGAACAAGCTCATGCTACTCAATTATTTGGACAGATGCAGTCAAATGAATATCCATGGAGAGCACACCCCAATTTGAGGTGGAACCAAGGGAATTACCAATCCCAAAACCAGCAACAACCAAAGAATCAAATGCCTTTCAAAGCGCATGGCCTTATCGCTAGAATTTTATGTCAAACCAAACTTTCAAAGGACCCATTCCACAACAACCTGCAGCGTGATCGCCTTTGATTCAAACCTCCTCCAGTGTCCCTTTCTTTTGAAGATCAAGTCCTAAATTCACTTGAATTTAGGATCTTTAACTCATATGAACTTTCCCACAGAGCATAAAGAAGATTGAAGAAACATTGGAACAACTTTCAAATACCTTGGCAAAAGAGAGGAAGGAAGTTACCACCAACCTTTGAACAATCCCAAAGGAGTTCATGGTTGGAGAAGCTTCTAATTCACATGAAGAAGTAAAAGCATCACCACTTTGAGAAGTGGAAAATGATAGATAACAAAGTGGGTAATCTTGAAGAAGAAAGAAATGAGGAAAAGAGCAAAGATAGTGATAGCAAGTAAGGGGTTCTTGATGTACCTCGAAAAACTAAAAATGAAAAACAGAAAATTCAAAAAATTTCTGAGAATACTTCTAAAGCTGTAGATGAAAGATTAGTTCCTCATTTACCATTTCCTCATGCAATGAAATCTGTATCCCCTTTTGATAAAGGGAATACAAAAATAGATGAAATGATGGAGACTTTCAAGCAAGTCAAGATAAATTTACCTTTGCTTGAGGCAATCAAACAAATTCCAGCATATGCAAAATTTTTGAAAGATGTTTGCACGACAAAGTCTAGGATACAGCTTGTCCAAGAAGGTCTTTTTGGGAAAGAATTAACCAAGTGTTATCCATTTCTACACCTCCTAAACTTCAAGATCCTGGAATCCCCACAATCCCTTGCATTATTGGGGAACATATCATTGAAAAGGCTTTATTAGATCTGGGTGCTAGTGTCAACCTACTTCCATATTCTGTATATGAGAAACTAGGTTTGGGAGAATTAAAACCCACTCATGTGGTGTTACAACCAGCGCATGATGATCCGAAAGAAAGCTGAGGGATGATTGAAGATGTATTGGTGGGAGTAGATAAATTCTTCTATCTTCGATTTTCTAGTTTTGGATATGGAACCAACCAAAGCAAAACTTCCATCCTATCATTTTGGGAAGACTATTCACGCTACAAGAAATGCTTGCATCCAATGCAGTCCGGAATAATGGAAGTCTCTTTTGGAAACATGAAGGTAAAATTAAATGTTTATAATGCAATACCACAATTCAATTCAGCTCTGAAGAATGTTTTCATGTTGATCTATTGGATGAACTTGTGGAAGGGACTTTACAACAATTTTTGCAGGGTGAAGACTTCACCACAGATGTTAAAGATGCTTGGGGATATGCTAAAAAAGAAGCAAGTTGTATCTCAAATTCTGAGGAAATAAATGTTGTGCAAGGAACTCTTAATCAATCAGCAAGTTTCTCTTCTTGGAAACCTGCCACTCTCCCCCTTCCACAAACATCTAAGGTACCTTTGTTACCTTCTTTTCTCAGCCCACCTGATTTAGAACTAAAGCAGCTGCCAGAAAATTTGAAGTACGTGTTCTTGGGTAAGCATAAATCATTGCCTGCCATTATTTCTTCCTCTCTCACAAAGGAGCAAGAGGAAGAGCTGTTGATAGTCTTGAAAGAACATAAAAGGGAAATTGGCTGGACTATTGCTGATTTAGGAGGAATCACCCAAATTGCTTGCATGCACAAAATCCACTTGGAAGAAGATGCAAAGCCTTCTAGGGAAATGCAAAGGAGGTTGAACCCTCATATGCAAGAAGTGGTCATGAAAGAGGTTGTTAAGTTGTTGGATGCAGGGGTCATTTACCCCATTTCAGATTCAGCTTGGGTGGCATCTACATAGGTGGTACCTAAGAAATCTGGAATCACTGTTGTAACCTCAGATTCTGGTGAGCTTATGTCAACTAGACAAACAACTGGATGGAGAGTCTGTATTGATTACAGAAAATTAAATGCAATGACCAGAAAAGACCATTTCCCCCTCCTATTCATTGATCAAATCTTAGATAAGCTAGCAGGAAAAGCTTATTACTATTTTCTTGATGGTTACTCTGGTTACAACCAGATTCCTGTGTACCCACAAGATCAGGAAAAGACCACATTCACTTGCCCTTTTGGCACTTTTTCCTATAGGAGAATGCCTTTTGGTCTTTGTAATGCGCCTGCTACCTTCCAAAGATGCATGTATGCCATTTTTTCTGATATGATTGACCAATTTATGGAGATTTTTATGGATGATTTTTCAATCTATGGCGACAGTTTTTCCCAGTGTTTACACCATCTCAAATTGGTACTACAAAGATGTGAAGAAACCAATCTGGTTTTGAGCTGGGAAAAGAGCCATTTCATGGTCACCCAGGGTATTGTCCTTGGCCATGTTGTTTCCCACAAGGGCATTGAGATGGACAAAGCAAAAATTGATTTAATTGCACATTTACCACCTCCCAAAACTGTTAAACAAATCAGAAGTTTCCTAGGACATGCTGGATTTTACAGAAGGTTCATCAAAGACTTCAGTAAAATAACCAAACCTCTTTGTCATTTGTTGTGCCAAGATGTCCCTTTTGTTTTCACTAATGAATGCATGAAGGCTTTTGAATTCCTAAAGAACTGTTTGATTTCAGCTCCAATATTGCAGTCTCTAGATTATTCATTACCTTTTGAACTGATGTGTGACGCATCAGATTATGCTTTGGGAGCTGTCCTTGGACAGAGAAAAGATAAGCTGCCTCATGTCATAGCTTATGCCAGTAGATCAATGATTGATGCACAGCTCAATTACACAACAACTGAGAAGGAGTTGCTGGCAATTGTTTTTGCTTTAGAAAAATTCAGGTCTTATGTCTTGGGTTCACAAATAGTGGTGTTTACTGACCACTCTGCTTTGAAATACCTTCTGTCTAAGAAGGACACCAAACCAAGATTAATCAGGTGGATTCTCCTATTACAGGAATTTGATTTACAGATCAAAGATAAAAAGGGGGTGGAGAATGTGGTGGCTGATCACCTGTCTGAAATTTTAACTGCTGATATTGATAGGCTGCCTATCAATGAATCTTTTCCTGATGAGCAACTTTTTGCCATTAGTGTACACACTCCTTGGTTTGCAAACATAGTCAACTTTTTGGCTACTGGAAGAATTCCTCAACATTGGAATAGAATGGATAAAGATCTTTTCTTCTCAAAGGTTAACCACTTCATCTGGGAGGATCCTTATCTGTTTAAGAGTTGTGCAGATCAAATAATAAGGAAATGTGTCCCTGACCAAGAATTTCATAGAATACTTTCTATGTGTCATGAACAGGCCTGTGGAGGTCATTTTAGTGGGAACAAAACTGCTGCAAAAGTTTTGCAGTGCGGATTTTATTGGCCTACACTTTTCAAGGATGCCCTGCAGCATTGTAAGTCTTGCCAAAACTGTCAAAAATTGGGCAACATTTCCAAAAGAAACTCAATGCCTTTACAACCTATTTTGGTAGTTGAGTTGTTTGATGTGTGGGGGATAGACTTCATGGGTCCTTTTCCTTCTTCCAATGGGAATAATTTCATTTTAGTAGCTGTGGATTATGTATCCAAATGGATTGAAGCCACAACCACTAAAACAAATGATCACAAAGTGGTTCTGAAATTTTTTAAGGATCACATTTTTTTCAGGTTTGGTTTTCCCAGAGCTATTATCAGTGATGGGGGAAGCCATTTTTGTAATAAACATTTTGAAACTTTATTGAAGAAATACTCTGTGACTCATAGAGTAGACACTCCATATCATCCACAAACCAGTGGACAAGTGGAGATTTCCAATAGAGAAATCAAACATATTTTGGAAAAGACTGTGAAGAAGGACAGAAAGGATTGGTCCTTTAAGCTGGATGGTGCATTATGGGCATATAGGACAGCCTATAAAACCCCAATTGGTATGTCCCCATTTAGGTTGGTCTATGGCAAAGCATGCCATTTACCAGTAGAGTTAGAATATAAAGCTTTTTGGGCCATTAAAACATTGAGCATAGATCTAACTACTGCTGGTAATCACAGGAAACTGCAACATGCTGAGTTAGAAGAACTACGAATGGATGCATACACAAATTCAAGATTGTATAAAGAGAAAGTCAAAACTTTTCATGATAAAAATTTATTGAGAAAGGAGTTCACAGCTGGTTCTAAGGTATGGTTATTTAACTCAAAGCTCAAGTTTTTCCCAGGAAAATTGAGATCCAGATGGGAAGGGCCATACACTGTCATTCAGGCAGCCCCTTCGGGAGCTGTTGACATCCTTGATCCAAGTAATGGAAGAATCATAAAAGTAAATGGTCAGAGGCTCAAACCATGCATTGAAAATACCCAGGAGCCCGTGCTGCCCATCTATCATCACGAATCTCCAAAAATCTGATGGTAAAAAACTGTACATTATGTTTGTATATCATAGTTTTTGCTTATTTTCTCTGTTTCTGCTTTTATCTCTTTTCGCATAGTTTAAACATGCTCAAAGTTAAGTCGCAAAGTAATAATTCTCTTTTCGCAAAGTCCAATTTACTTTTCGAATAGACTCTAGATCTGTGAGGAACTGCTCGAAAGCAAGAATGTGCTTTTCGAATAGTTGGTGCTGAAGTCATTTTCTTTTCGAAAAGATAGTTCTGAAGCTAATTCCTTTGCGAAATAATGTTTCTGAAGCTATTAACTTGTCGAATGGTACTGATGCCATTCACAATTGTAAAAAGGTCTCTTTTGGAACTTTTCGAAAACTTAAAGGCACTTTGCGATATTAACTTTGAGTATATTTAAACCCTTTCGACGGTGGGGTTTCATTTCAAACTCTCTCTGCAGAGCGACTCTTTCCAATCGAAACCCTACTGCTTCTTTCCTTGCACGATTTAAGAAGCTTACTACACTTTTTGTCTCGTTGTTCGGTCATTTATGCTTTTGCAGAGAAGGATTTCAGCTTTTAACTGGGGATTTCAAGCAAACAACTCGTTCAAACATAAACCCTAGATCTCGGTATTTCTGCCCATTCTCTCGGTGAGCATTTAGTAATTTGATTCTGTGTCAAGATCTATTTTGGGCATTTATATACATCAATCTAGAATGGGAAAAGCAGAAATCATTGGTCGCTATGTTCCACAAATCCTCCGCTAAGAAAGTGAGCAAATCACCCCAAAAGCAAAAGGAAAAGCCAAAATTTAAATGGAAACTATCTATGGATAAAGCAGATAGGGTGGAGAAAGGAAAGAAAATTAGACATGAGGAACCCATCCTGCTACTACTAGCCACGAGAGCTTCCTCCTCCTGCACATTCATTTGGTCTTACCTAACCCCTTCATTGAAGCTCGAGAAACTAATACACGAGTGATGGTGGATGAAACTTTTTTCGTCACCAAACCAGATTGCTTACCATCCTTAAGATACATTAGAGAGGCTTCACTAAGCAATATCCTTACCCCCTTGCCAGAGAAAATTTACCCAAGAATGGTGAAGTTATGGTACCAAAACCTAATCAAGGTCACTGAAAGAGATGCTGATGTCCCTACCCTAGTCATTTTCATTGATAATTGCGATCTTACTGTGACATTTGAAGACATAGGGAATGCTTTAGGGATACCATTCCAATTTGATCCCTCTGGTCCTTTGGCTGCTCCAGAAACAGCCTCCTTTAGAGAGATGGCTGCACATTTAACCCAGGGTATTGTGGGCACTGGGCAGTCCATCATGAGAAGAGACCTTGCCCCCCAATTTCTATTAATGGATTCCATTTTAAGGGGAAGCTTCTATGTCACTGGGCACAGCCAAGAGAGGAGAACACCAATTTTAGAGGCCCTCTTTCATTTCTCCAAGGGGCAGTTTTTCAATGCCCCTATGCTAATTTTCGAAGCCATGGCTGACATTAGTGCCAAGTTGAAAAGGAGTGGTTAGCCGGCCTACCATTTGGCGATTGATCACAGCCTCCTCGAGCCAAATTTGACATTGATAGTGAGGAGCCATTTGAAGTCATTACCCCTCACAATTTTGGGAAAAAGGCTTGGACTACAAGCCAGGATATGCTAAGAAGGATGAGAGCGGTGAACTGCACATGCCCTACGAACTGCAGCTGTGAGTGAACCTATCCCTGCAGCTATGAGTGAACCTATCCCTGCAGCTGTGAGTGAGCTAGAACCCATCCCTACAGATGAGCCTGCCCCTGAACCCACCCCTGCAACTGAAAGAGAGACTACACCTGAGCCTGCCCCTTCAATTTTGCCAGACCCAATTTTGTCAGAATCAACTTTGCCAGATCCAGTTTTGCCAACTCCTGTGGTGACCAGCTCTTTAGCTGCACCACTTCTTGAACCAACTCTGTCGGCCCCTGTGGTGACCAGCTCTTCAGCTGCACCTACTCTGGAGGACGTTGGCCTTGCACCCTACTCCCCTACTCCAGCCCCTGACATTTCACCTATCCCAGCTGTCCCATCTCCCACACCCTCCATCATTCAAATCGTGGATTCCCCCTTTACACCAACCATTCTCACACCACCAATTTCGCCCTCCAATGCCCAGGTTTTAGAGGAGTTAGCTGCAGATTTTATTGCCCCATCTCCCTGCACTCCTCTGCTCCAAAGCCCCTCACCTTCCCCTGCTCATTCAGCCCACACACCTGAGGTCTCCCATACACCTGAACCTGTGCCCTTCACTACAGAGGCCTTCTCTTCCTTAATGGGTTCTATTTTTGAATCCATGGAACCTGAACCTACCCCTATACCTGCTCCTCATCACTTCACTCACTTCCCTACCTCTCCCTTTACAGCCATTGCACCTCCACCCTCCACATCAGTTGTCCCAGTCCATGCCATGCCCACCTCTCCCACACCTACATCCATTTCCCAAATTCTTACCTACCTCCAATCCATCCAAGCCCAACTTCAAATCAACACAGACAACCAGTCTGTAACCAATGAACTGCTCCAAACCTTAGCTTCCACATCCCAAACAACCACCATTACCCCGTCATCTCAAGTTGATTCCGTGCCACCCAAACTGTCCCCGCGATATTATTGGTTGATCTGACCACCCCCACCACTACTGCCCATGCAACACAAACTGAACCTGAAGTCCCCTTGGTTGCATCCCCTCCACCACTCCCCATTTTCTCTGAGCAAGCCACTCAGACAGACCCTGCTGTCAACCTTCTAGACACTTCTTTCCCCCCTCCCACAGCTGGGACACCTTTGGTCCCCTACCATTCCTTTCCCCTCCCCCGATACGCCACCCTCATCAAAGCCATGGAAGATAATCCCTATATCCGCAGAGATGTTCAAAAGGGGCTAGCTGATTTACAAGCTTACATCCGTACCCCTTATGAAAACCAGATTCGGAAGTTGGAGATCTTTATGAAATTTGAAAGAGAGAAAATGAAGGACCTGATGGGTCAAACATTTCAGCTGGTGAGGACTGAGCAACACAAGGTGTCCATGTTGCAAGCCCAACTTGACCAAGAAAAATTGAAGACCTCTAGCCTTAGCAAACACCTTGGCCTCACAAAAAAGATCAAATCTGAGGAGTATACTGAGCTACAAAACACCATTCCGGAGAAAGCTCAATCAAGTTCAGACTCCAACACTGACTCTAGCTCTGATTCTGACAAGGACTCATTCGGAGCCACTTGAACCAACCTATGATACAGATTTTGACCCCAGTTATTAGCTCTCATTGTACTTTTTATGTTATAAAGTTGTAATAGAAAATTCTGTTTTGTGTATACTATTGTGCATTTCTATCTGTTTCTTGCCATCATTACTTTTGTTATTTTTTTTTTTTTTTTTTCTTTCTTGCATATATTTTTCCTCTGTTTTGGACCAGTGTGGACCCTGCTACCCTTTGGTTTGGGGGTGTGACAGAAATAGCAATAATCAATAAAGGAGTTAACATCAAGATGCAGCTTTTGGATCAAGAATTTTTAATATATTTTTCACACCTGTTGTTTTGAAATATATTAAGAAGTTAAAAAAAAAAAAAAAAAAAAAACTCTTTAAAATTAATTTCCTGTGTAATTCTAAAAGACTTTCATGAAGTAAATGTCAGGAAATTTCCAAAAGAAAATTGATGTTTTAGTAAACCTAAAATGAAGGAAAACAGTGAAGATATACCTCAAGAAGTTGATATAAAACCACACCCAGTGAGGTTTGGGCCTGAAATGTATTCTTTGGAGGTATGCTTTGGCAATCTTTTCTGCTTTTGGGACTATGTGAATTGCTTACTTACACTAGAAGTTACATGTATCCAAATCGAAATAATTTGACAACACTCATGATATTAAAGACATGATGTAAGGCCTCCTTTTGGACAGTTTGAACCTTACAAAGCCCCACCTTTTGAAACTGCCCTTGATACACACCATTTGAGCTAAATATATCTATGATTCCTTTGAAATCTCCCCCAATAAACCTCATCAACCTCATTTAGCCTAACCCTACCCCGAGAAGGCAGAAGATAAAGGGAAGGAAGCTGAGGAAGGAGAATTGAGTAACAATTTAATAGCAAAAGAAGGGTAAAAGTTGAAGGCAATGATGAAACAGCAGAGGGAATGTGACATGCAGTCAGTGCTAATTCGAAAAAAGAAAAGAAAAATATTTGAGCAAAACAAAAGAAAGAAGGCATTTTCATTGGAAGTTTGAAAAAGAAAGAGAAAAAGATGGCCACTTTGGCTCTGGAAATTCAAAAGAAGAAGATGAAACTATGCTGAAGAAGAGTGGGTTTGTATATAACCTCCTGACCTTGACTGACTTCTCAAATATGAACACCATTCCAACCCTTTTGAGAAATTTCACCCATAAGCCACAATAAAACCCAAGTAAAAGTCCCATCGATCAATGATGGATTGAGCTATCACATGGAGATAAGAATTTGTGTAATCTATGGTGAAAGGAGCGGAATTTATAACTAAAAGCGCCATACCTCTATTTGAGGATCAGAATCGCTTTGAGTGTGAAATAGTACAACCCTCTCATTTGCTTATTGAGTGAAAATCCTGGTGAGAATTGGGTCTAAAATCAGCTGATTAGGGCAACATTGAAGCTGGATTCCTAAATCAAAGGCTAGCTGTTCGTTAATTTTTCTTGTAAATGGCCTCTGACATAAATCGACTGAGTAGTAACAAGAATTACTGCAGAATTTTAGTTTTAAACTGATATCTTTCTTGAAAAACCTTCTTACAAAATAACTGATGCAGGTGTGAATAATCAATTGAGGAAAGTGGCTGTAACAGAACTGCAGTGATCTCAACTAACTTATTGAAGAAGTTTGTGGGTACCTTCACTGAAAACCCTCAGGAGACTTCACTCCTCCACTAGGGATCACCTAGGGGTTTAAAAGGCTTGTTGCATATGCTAAATGCAACTGTGCTTCCTACAAAAGTGGCTCTTTACTTTGTTCTTTTTATTATTTTATTTTTTTTTCTTTGCTCAGGAACTAGCAAAGCTTAGGTCTGGGGGTGTGTTGACAAGTGAAAAATACCATTTTTCACCCCTGAACTTGAGTCTTGATAGACCTTTGAGAGAACTAAATAAGTGTTTTAAGTGCTTATGTTGCAGCTAACAATAAAGACAGGCTTAACCATAAAAGCAGCTTAAAAGTGCCAATAAGATGACAATCCATGTCAATCCAAAGGAAGAAAGTGAAGAAACAACCTCATCAGCCGTTGAAAGGTCTGAATAGAAGAAGCAAAGACGTGGAAGAGAAGTATGGAACAATTCGAACAGAAAAATGCACTACAGAGTCCTTTTCGCAAAGAACCTGTACTTTTCGCAAAGAACCTGAAACTCTGCGAAAAGGAATAAAACTCAGTAGCATTGAAGAGCATCTCGAACTGCTCAAGAGAGGATTGAACTTTGCGAAAAGAAGAAAACAAAATTCGAACAGAACCAGAACATTGCGAAAAGAGCTTCAGGAGTCACAACACTTTGCGAAAAGGCTCCTAAGCTGTGCGAAGAGGCATTCCGCAAAGAACCTGAAACTCTGTGAAAAGGAATAAAACTCCAGGCGTAGCATTCGAAGAGCATCTGAACTGTTCGAAGAGAGGATTGAACTTTGCGAAAAGAAGAAAACAATTGAACAGTAACGAACATTGCGAAAAGAGCTTCAGGAGTCACAACACTTTGCGAAAAGGCTCCTAAGCTGTGCGAAGAGGCATTCGGAGATTCGGCATTAACAAGGGCAATTGATGTCTGTTGCCGCGCGTCCCAATGCATTTTAAAACCTACGGACATTCCAGAGGGTTCTAAACATGAAGCGAAGGACTATTCCACCCCACGTGAGCACCTAGAGAGGGAATAACTTGGCGGGAACTTCTAGAAACTCTAACAAACTTTCAAAATGCATAACAGAGTTGATGCCTTTTTCACCTGATTGGCTGAACTAGATCGAGGAATTCTGATTGGCCGTAATGATCTGGATCCCGTGCTCGACTACCATTGGTCAATACAGATCCGAGAACCTCTCGATTGGTTGATACACATCCGAGTGAACTCGGGAAAACTATAAATAGACGAACCATTTGCCCAATTAGGGCATCCAGATTTTGAGTTTCATTTCTAATCCCCCATTTCCCAGCCAGACAGCTTGTCTGCAATCCTTGTAATAGCCTACTTTGTACTTGCATTTGAGAGCTGTGAGATACTGCTGTAACTCAAAGGAGAGTTTGCATCCAAGACTACAAATCCGAGAGCTGTTAAGCCGTGCTCTGTAAATTGTAAGGATAAATTTTAAAAGGTTGTTGTAAACTATGCATTCTCCATTGGACTCATGTCAAGGGTTCCTCGATCTCCTCGACATTAGACTCCTTTAGATTCATTGTTTTGCATGCAATTTCCCTTGATTCATTAATCCTGTGAGAATTAGTGTTTGTAACCTAGTCTCTTACAACATTTGTAGTGATGTTTCTTGTTCTGAATTGAGGATTTGGATTAAAGACTATTGGATGGTTTGTGGCCATTAAAGTGGACAGACCATAGCCATAAGTGTAAGCCTAATCCTTGAATTAGATTTATCTCTCTTACATCTGTGCTTGTAGCCAGATGAAGATTGGATCACCTCTGTTGAGCTGCAGTTATTCTCATTAGATTTCAAAGACCAAATCAGATTTAGATATTACTTCTCCATCTTTGTTTCAATCATTCCCCCAACTCGGATCTGGATCATTTAGTTTAAATTTTCCTTTGTTCTTAGTTAGTTAAACGTGATAAATTCAAACCTCTCATCTTATCAGTTTTCTAGATAGGATAAGAAGCCAGATCTGGTAGCTCAGATCTGGAGGTTAATCTTACATTTTAGACAAATTCTCTGTGGACGATCTTTCACTCACTTACTTTTAAAACTTGCTACAATTGGCCCTGATCTTGCAGGCTAATTCTCTTCTAACTGTGCTGATATTTCTTTAATTTTTTTTATATAGTCTAGAGCCACTGTAATTTAGCAGCTATAAATCTGTTTTCAAAACACATAAATCAAGCACACTAAGAAGCAACAACAAAGAGCCTATGCAGTCACTGCTCAGGAAGCAGGGAGCGTGCATGACGTCATCCAAGGTGAGATCTCATTTAAATAAAGGGTTGTAAATTCCTTAAAAAATTTTAGATAGAGAAGGTGCATTCATTAGGAAATAGTGTAGATTATTTTCCAAACACTGAAATTGTATGTGAATTAGGGGCGTAAATTGATATGTAAACTATTGTATGTATGTATGTATACTATAGGTACGCTAACTGTATATGAGAAAGGACGCTTCGTTGGATATGACGCTAGAGTGTTGATAGACCCAGGGTCTACACACTCATTCGTTACTCCACGATTTGCCAAGAGGATGAAGATTATTCCAGAGGCGTTGGATTTTGTCCTATCTGTGTCTATTCCGACTGGAAAGTTAATGGAAACGGAGCTAGCTTGCAAATCCGTCATTGTAGCAATTCGAGACCTGGAGGTGCATGAATTGGAGGCAAAGTTGATACTGCTGGACATGCAGGGGTTTGATGTGATCCTTGGCATGGACTGGTTGGCATAGCATTGTGCAACGGTCGATTGTAAGAACAAGGTTGTCGTCTTTAGACCCAACACAAGAAGATCATTTCGATTTCAAGGAGTGAGGTCATCACGTATGCCACTGATCTCAGCAGTAAGGGCCGAGCGAATGATCAGGAAGGGTTGCAGTGGATACTTGTCTTTCTTAAAGGAGGACAAGGAAGAAAAGAACGTCATCTCTGAGATAGCAGTTGTGCGAGACTTCGCCGACGTTTTTCCAAAAGAGTTGCCTGGATTACCTCCAGAGAGAGAAGTAGAATTCGCTATTGACTTAGCACCGGGAACGGAGCCTGTTTCAAAAGCACCATATAGAATGGCTCCTGCTGAGTTGAAGGAGTTGAAAGAGCAACTACAAGAGCTCATGGATAAGGGGTTTGTTAGACTGAGCGTGTCTCCTTGGGGAGCACCGGTCTTGTTTGTTAAGAAGAAAGATGGGTCAATGCGTCTATGCATTGACTATCGACAACTGAACAAACTCACTGTCAAGAACCGTTACCCTTTGCCTAGAATCGACGATTTGTTCGATCAACTGCAAGGAGCGAGGTATTTTTCCAAGATCGACCTGAGATCTGGATACCATCAGTTGAGAGTCAAGGCAGAGGACATCCAGAAGACAGCTTTCAAGACACGGTATGGACACTATGAATTCCTTGTAATGCCGTTTGGGTTGACGAATGCTCCAACGTCGTTTATGGATATGATGAATCGAGTGTTTAAACCACACTTGGACTCCTGCGTAGTAGTATTCGTTGATGATATTTTGATATACTCCAAATCTAAGACGGAACACGAAGAACATTTGAGGATTGCTCTAGAGACGCTACGTGAACACCAATTGTACGCCAAACTCAGCAAATGTGAGTTTTAGTTGGAAGAGGTTAGCTTTTTGGGACATGTTGTCTCAAAGCACAGTGTCACGATAGATCCAGCAAAGATAGAAGCAGTGGTTAAATGGGAGCAACCAAAGACAGTGACCAATGTCCGAAGTTTTCTTGGGTTAGCAGGCTACTATCGACGTTTCGTCGAGGGGTTTTCAAAGATTTCGGGACCTCTCACGAAGCTGACACGAAAGGATTCAAGATTCGAGTGGAGTGAAGCATGCGAGAAGAGTTTTCAAGAATTCAAGATGAGACTCACTTCAGCTCTAGTGCTTGCGATTCCTTCGGGTAGTGGAGGATGCGCAATGTACAACGATGTGTCATACAATGGTTTGGGTTGCATGCTTAACCAACACAAGAAAGTGATAGCTTACGGGTCAAGACAGCTGAAAGAACATGAGAAAAATTATCCGACTCATGACTTGGAGCTAGCAGCAGTCATTTTTGTGCTGAAGATTTGGAGACATTACTTGTATTGTGAGACATTTGAAATTTTCACCGATCATAAGAGCCGCCGATACCTGTTTACACAGAAAGAGCTCAACATGAGACAGCGCAGATGGATGGAGTTCCACAAGGACTATGATTGTTCTATACAGTACCATCCAGGCAAGGCTAACGTAGTAGCCGATGCTTTGAGTCGGAAGAGTTTAGCTCAGTTAGCTTGTTTGATTTTGGGTATGCACCGATGGAAATTATTGGAAGACCTGGCACTCTATGATACAAACATTGAGTCGAGAGCTACAGGATCCTTTTTGGCTAACATATCAGTGAGACCAGTAATATTTGAGCATATCCACGATCTACAGATGAAAGATCCGACGTTAACAAAGATTCATCAAGACGTGATTGAAGGCATCAGGCTAGACTTCTCAGTGAAAGAAGATGGTTCTTTATTGTTTAAGGGCCGTCTTTGCATTCCGGACAATGCCGAGCTAAGAGGAAAGATTCTTGATGAAGCCCACAAGTCAAATTATGCTATCCACCCTGGTAGCACCAAAATGTACCAAGACTTGAAAAAGAACTATTGGTGGAGAGGTTTGAAGCAAGACGTGGCCGAATATGTGTCACGGTGTTTGATCTGTCAGCAGGTCAAGATTGACCATAGGCATCCTGCTGGACTATTGCAGCCTTTACCAATACTAGAATGGAAGTGGGAATCGATCTCGATGGATTTCATTGTTGGATTACCGCGTACTGCCAAGAAATACAATGCCATTTGGGTAGTGGTCGATCGATTAACCAAGTCAGCTCACTTCTTGCCTTACAACACGATGTACACGGTGGGGAGACTGGCACAACTATATATGAAGGAGATTGTCTGTTTACATGGGATTCCGAGTAGCATAGTTTCGAACCGTGACCCATTGTATACATCAAAGTTCTAGAAGAAATTTCAAGAAGGAATGGGAGGGCTACTGGATTTCAGTACGGCATTCCATCCACAAACTGACGGACAGATTGAAAGGGTTAATCAGATTATCGAGGACATGCTTAGGGCATGTATGCTAGAGCTACAAGGATCATGGGATCAGCACCTACCTTTGATTGAGTTTGCATATAACAACAGTTTTCAGACGAGCATTGGGATGGCACCATATGAAGCACTCTACGGACGGCGATGTAGATCGCCCATTAATTGGGAAGAAACGGGTGAGAAGTTTATTTTGGGACCCGAAATACTTGAAGATAATGTCGCCTATGTTCGTATGATAAGGGCAAAACTTAAAATTACGCAAAGCAGACAGAAAAGCTATGCCGATATCAAACGGACGAGTGTAGACTACAAGGTGGGTGAACACGTGTTTGTGAAGGTGTCACCTATGAAGGGAGAGATGAGATTTGGAAAGAGAGGGAAGCTAAGTCCCCGCTATCTTGGACCATTCGAGGTTTTGGGACGAGTAGGGGAAGTTGCTTACCGTATTGGATTGCCACCATTGTTCGCTGCAGTACACAATGTCTTCCACGTATCAATGCTTAAGAAGTACATTAACGACCCTGACCACGTGTTGAGCGGTCAAGAGTTAGAGATGCATGAGGACATGACCATGATCGAAGAGCCGGTGGAGATTTTGGATCGAAAGAAACAAGTACTGCGAACGAAAGTGATTCCACTCGTACTTGTCAGATGGAACCATCATACGGCGAAGGAAGCTACATGGGAACGAGAGGCCGATGTGAAGGAACAATATCCAGCCTTGTTTCCAACCACTTGAGAGTCAATTGTACCCCCGCAAGTGTGTCTGTGGATTTTCACAAAACTTGTAATCCAATGAAATTTTTGGATCAAAGTATGACGAAGAAAATTTTTTATATACACACATGACCATGATGATGTGTTTTGTGGAACCAAGGATCACTTGATATCATAAATTACCAAAACAAATCAAATAGACAGAGAAATTTGAAAACCAACAGAATTTGATCAAAACCGATTAATCGATTTTCAAATCGATTAATTGATTTGAAAATTCGATTAATCGATTTTGTTCGATTAGTCGACTGGCATGTGCCAGTGACTGGGAACTTGAAGAAGGATTAGAAAAATGACAGAGTAAAATTTTGATTAATCGATCTTGGTTTCGATTAATCGATTTGGGTTTTCGATTAATCGAATTGAGGGTTCGATTAATCGAACAAAGTGAGAATTTTAGAAGAACTTAGAGAGATTTTATGAAAATTCGATTAATCGACGAGGAATTCGATTAATCGATTTGTGGTTTCGATTAATCGAACTGGAAGTTTGATTAATCGATTAACTTAAGGAAATTAGAAAAAATTGAAGTATGAGAAACGATTTCGATTAATTGAAGTAAAATTCGATTAATCGATTTGAGATTTCGATTAATTGAATCATAGTTCGACTAATCGAGTAACTTAAAGAAACCTGAAAATTTTGGAAGGGACTGCACGATTTCGATTAATCGAAGCGAATTTCGATTAATCGATTTTGAGATTTCGATTAATCGAAATGGATTTCGATTAATCGACTGGCTCGCGCCAGTGAGCTCTAAAACATGAAAAACTTAACGGATACAATTTCTATTAATCGAAATGGTTTCGATTAATCGATTTTGAGTTTTGACTAATCGATTTTGGAAATCGATTAATCGACTTTGCGCGGCTTGACATAGTTTTGAATCTCGATTAATCGAGATTGGATTTCGATTAATCGAATCTAAGCCTATATATATAATTGGTGATTTTCCTCCCCATTCGAAATCATTTGGGTTTTTGTGTTTTGGGCGCCATTCCTTCTTCTCCTTCTCCAACCAACCGAGCACTCTAGGGTTTGCATTTTTCGTCAATTTTTAGATCGGAATCAAGTACCATCGCATCTAAAACCCACGGTAAACCCTACAATTGTATTTTTTTTTCAAACTTAGAGAAACCCTAGTTTTTCTTGAATTTTTACCAAAATGCCGCCGAAAACCCGGTTGTCTTCGGCAAGGGCAACCTCTAAACTCCTGGTCCGGCATAAGAACACTGCACCACCACCACCTACCCCTTCACCGGTGAGGACTCCATCACCGTTGGCATCGGAGACAATCTCCGGTTCGACGAGCATGTCTTCACGCGAGTCTTCATGTGAATCTACCCCCATGCCACCACCACCCACTAACGTACTTCAACCCAACGAGTGGTGGGAGGCGAAGACCTTTGAGGTCGAGTATAACATTGACCCAACCCTCTTTACGAACCCCGATGTACCAGGCGAGACCCAATGGGTTCGCAACTACCTCCGAAATGTCGGTCTCGGGAACCTTCTCAAACCAATCCGTGCTTCTTACTACCCTAGGTTGGTTAGATTATTTTACCAAGGGCTCATGGATGGCCCTACCGACGACGTGGTAAAGACCACCATTGAGGGTCTGGAGTACATCATCACCCGTCGTCACATCCACGAGGTACTCGAGTGTTACCTCGATTTCACCCCGGAGACCACCCTCTTCCCACCCTTTGAAGAGGAAGTTAAATTTGAAGAGATTATAACCCGCATGACTAACGGGAAAAAGGGGTCGGGATCCTCTATCAAGAGGGTCGACCTTCCCCACTACATGTGGATGCTTGATTCCATCATCAAGTGTAACCTCTACCCATTGCGGCACGACACCGAGCGAATAGAGGTAGTGCAACAGGCACTATATGCGGCCTTTTGTGGCCGTTGGTTCGACGCAACCATGCTCATCCTAGAGGGGATGAGATACATAAAAGGTAAATTGATGAAGGGCAACTTGAGGCCCAAGGAGAAAATGCCGTATGCTTGGTTGATCTCGAGCATGTTGGAGTGTTACTCCAACGCTCCCGAGTATGCAATATCGCCCCACGAGGTGCGGGCGACGGACCGAGTGAAGACGTTTTTGAAGTCTTCATGGAGCCGTAGCTACAACTTGTTGAAGCAGACCCTACCGGCTCTGGGTCCAGTTCCAGCAGCAGTAGCACCACCACCACCCCCACCACCACATCAGGACCCACTCGGGGGTGGGGCACACCAGGCTGAGCCATCAGCGGAGGGGGCACCCTCCCATACCACCTTTTCACCGACACCACCAGCACAGTCTGCGCTAGCTACACCCACGTCATCCTACCGCCGGCGCGCACCTCACTCCGGTCCTATCGTCGAGGACGTGTTGGCACGTATGGAGGCCAACAACGAGCGGATGAACCAGAGGATGGACTTCCTTATGTTACATATGCTCTGCTACATCTACCCATCCGACTACCAGCGGTACCTCGCTCAGGAGGAGGAGTGGACCGCGGGACGGACCGCCTTCCATAGGGGTCTCGTCTTCCATCCGACCACCGCTACACTGCACTTTCACTTCGCACTGCCTCACACCGGAGACGCCACACCACCACCGTCCGATCACGACCAGCCATCCACCCGGTCTGTGCACCACCGACACACCAACCCCCATAGCTCCGCCAGCTCAGATGGAGCAGCCTGCTCCACCACCCGACCAGCCTGGCGAGGGGACGGCATGAGCCTTCGACTACCATACTTTGCATTGTATTTTGATTTTATAGAAATATTTTGTTTGTACCTTGGTTGAAATCTATGTAAACATTTTGTACAAATTTCTATTCATCAATATAAATATTTTGTTACTTTTCTATCACTGTTATCTTTTATGCGATATCTCTGTGGTTGTTCTATTTCGTGTAACTTCACTGGACCACCTCACCTAAGAGTGTGGGGGGGGGGGGAACCCAGACCACCGCACCCTTGGGTTATTTTCGAGGACGAAAATTCCCAAGGTGGGGAGGATGTAATATCCTGAAAATTCAGAGTTAAACAGTGACCTGGGGATCTGTGCCCGACTGGTCATAGGTTTGACCATGTAAGAGCTCACAAGTTAACATAGGATAAGATGAACGGATGAGATGTGAGAATTTAAGTAATTGTGTGGAGAGTGAGGTAAGTCTGGAGTCACATACACCTATTATGGTGCATGTGCTCAATACACAAGCTTGAAGGGAGATAAAAGGGTTTAATAACCCTAAAATCAATGTTGAGTTGTTGGAGAGAGTAAAGAAGAGAGAGAGAGAGAGAGAGAGAGGAGTAAAGAAGGTGGGTGATCAAGGAGTTATTGCAACTGTTTGGAAGGGGGATTCAAGCATTTAAAGGACCGATTCGACACGAAGGATCCGCTAGAAGCAAAGCTGGAACCCTAACCTTTCCAACCACTTGATTTAATCAATTTGAGATTGATAAAAGGTAAATTTTTGAGAATTAAATGCATAGGTTATAGAGGTTTAAATTCAGTAAAGAATATTTAAAAGGATAGATAAGTGCTTAAAAAAATGAAGGAAAAAGAGTAGGAAAAGATATGGAAGAACAACCCAAAGGGGGGGGGGCTGAATCTGGCCAAATCGATTAATTGAAATCAGATTTCGATTAATCGATTTACGCCAAGAAGTTGAAAAGTCAAAGAACCCGATTTCGATTAATCGAACTGAATTTCAATTAATCGACTTTGGATTTCGATTAATCGAACTTGGTGTTGATTAATCGACTGGGAACCTCCAGTGGCTGGAGGAAAGTGACCTGGGGAAATCGACTAGTCAAAATGGGATTTTGATTAATCGATTTCTAATTTTGATTAATCGATTTGGGATCGATTAATCGATTTTGGGAATTCGATTACTCGAATTGAGAATCGAATTGATAGAGTAGAGAATTTTCGATTAATCGATATGGGATTCGATTAATCGAATGGGGATCTTGATTAATCGATTTTGGGAATCGATTAATCAATTTTGGGAATCGATTAATCGATTTTGAATTTCGATTAATCAATTTTGGGAATCGATTAATCGAATCAGTTTCGATTAATCGATCTTGGAGTTCGATTAATCGACTGACTTAAAAATTGTTGACTTTTTAGTTTGACTTCAAGATTCTCAGGGGGTCTTGGACCTTCCTTATTGCATCTTTAATGATGAGTTGCATGTGTTATGTTGTCCCATAGGTGGTACGTATTATCATGGGCACAAGGAGCCACGTGGGACCTTGATGCGTGATTTATCAGAGATTTGAGGTAGGGAACACCTTGGACATGTACTTTAATTTGCAAGAGCATGTATGTAGTGATATAGAATCAAATTAAAAACTGTTTTATTACTTAAAGTTTTGTGAAAAGTGTGTGTGAGTAACATCAAGAAGAGCATCTAATAATGAGTCATCCCCAGGGGATGAAGAAGTGAAGTAATAAGAGCATCAGGTGTGATGCAAGTGAATAGATACATCCCAGGGATGTATCTAGGATTGAATAATGTCTGATAGGGCCTAACTGATATAAGATACCACACTTATACGGTGAATAACTATATGTAAAGCACCTGATATTTTTATTATTTGAGGTTTGATAGGATACCCCACCGACGTGGCGGGATACCCACGACTGACGCGGCAGGATACCCGTGACCGATACGGCGGCAAAACCGTAGGCCAGTGCGGAGGCTTATCCGTACACAGTAAGCACACCCTAGGGGTGTTGAATTGAGATAAGTTGAAACCCCGCCACCAATCCCCAGGGGAAAGGGGCTTGGGTACTATTTGTATTCCCAGGGAATACGTTTAAAACTGTCTATATAGATGACGATGAAGGGTATCTCATCAGGGCTCGATGCTATATTGCTTGGGGATTACTTAAGTTGAAAGATAAAGTTTTGCTTTAGGCCTAGTCAGCATCATTCATGAGTAATTAAAAGACATGTGTAAACTACCAGTAAAATGCGATTCTTTTCTACTGTTTTCTCAGTAATTGCATAGATACATCATGCATGGCATATCATGGAATATGTGTGAGTTTTAATTTATATGTTCACTGTGTTTTGTTCCCTATTGAGCTATGATGTAGCTCACCCTTTAGACTATACGTCGCAGGTCCACTATTAGCAGCTGCTGAGGCTTCCGGGGACGTTGACTCTGGTGAGTCGGATCTTGCACCTGGTGACGAGTTGGAGCCACCTCCTGAGGACTTCTTCTAGAGGACTCCGTTATGTATCTTTGAGAGTTTTGTGAGCTTGTTTGGTACGGCTTGGTATGTCAAGCCTTATATTTTTGTTAAACAATGTAATTAATTTATGAGATTATTCTTTTGGGGCGAACCATCCTTGATGATCAGCGATCATCGATAGTTCGGATCGGTTCTCCATTCATGCATAAGCATGAGGGTAGAACTGTCTTTTGAGAGGTTTTAAAACTATGTGTTCCGCTATTCTAGCTATTAATTGCAGTTCATTATTGTTGCTTGATATACCAGTGTTCCGTGCTTAGTCAAGGGGCACGGTCAAGATGATCGTGTTGATAACATGGATTTCGGGGTGTCAAAATCCGGGCTGTCACATCAACGCAACCATCAAATCTGCTTGCATTACCTTCCATCCATCGTAGCCCATCCCTAACCAATGCGCAACAAATCTAAACCCACAATGCCCATTTACTGTTACTTCTGTGACATTAGCTACAATAGGGCGCACAAACACAGAGAGTGTCTTTAGATGCAGTTTTATTCCGAGGCTTTCTTGAAGCTTCGAAACTTCCACGGCTGCAACATTTTTTCCTTTTTCCTTTGACTTAGCCTTCATATTAAATTTTTTCATGATGTGCTCAAACCTGGATTTATTTCTTTTGAACGAGGTATCACGTTTACGTTTGTTCCCCTTCCCCTTAGGCCTACCACGTTTACTTTGAGACAACTTAGGCTCGACCATGTAAGTCGTAGTGGGGTCTATCACCTCATAAAAATGTCTATAAATTTAGTCCTGAATAGTAGGGTTGGATCTCTCGTATCAGTTGTATATGTGATGAAAACATTCTCGAACTTCAACATATCTTGAAGTTGCAACAGTTTTCAGGTGATACAGTTTCTTCCACCGAGGATGAACGAAAGTTAGAGGAATTTTATCGCCGTCCAATAGCCATGAAGATAGTTCACATGGAAGGCCCTGTGTCTTGTGCTGTACATGCCTGTACTGAGCTTCCATAATAGGTTGCGTCTCAACGGCGACCCTGTCTGCTTCTATAATTTCTAACGCAACTGTAGATATGTGACCCACTGTGAGCTTGTAAAAATGATCACAATAATGATGCCCCCTCTTCAATTTATTTTCCTCAAACGAAGCTTGTATGTATATATGTTACATCTTGACGATGTCATCAATCTTCTCCCACAATTGTAAGAGATCAACGATAGAAGATCTCAACTCGCGCTTGATCTGAGCATGCATGCTTTCGGCTCGGTTTGAAGCTGTGTTACCGAAATGCATATGCTCATTCGTCCATACTGAATCAAAATTTTTCCTTGTATGGCTCTAACCAAGTCGCATACAGATAGTGGAGGACATCTTGGTGATCAACATACCTATGGATCATGGTACCTACTGCGGGCTCGTATTCCTCTACAGTTGAACTGTAAATCACATGATTCCATGCCTGGTAGAAGGAATCCCACTCTCCTGTTATATCAAAACCTTTTCTATGGTTCTTTAAAACATCTGTATTTATGTGCCATACACATAAAATATGTTTTGCATTCGAAAAAATCACCTCAAATCTATTTATGAGTGACTACTCCCGATCGGTGACGAATAGCGATGGAAGCTCACCTCCCTTGAAAAGAGATTTGAATGACTCTAACGCCCACATGCAAGCGTTCTCTTTCTCGGATGGCATGAACGCGAAACAAATGTAAATTTTTTTTTCGATCGAGGTCACTCCGATGATGCTCAAGACCGAAAGTTCACACTTGTTGGTTTTGTAGGTGCAATCCATAACTAACACTTGAGGGAAGATATTCGCTAGCTCTATTGAATCCGAATGTGGGAAGAAGAAGTCACTCAATACATCTGTTTTAGGATCTTATGGTGATAGCAAACGTATTTGCATTCTTCAAACCTAAACATCAACTCTTGGAGGTGAGTCCTCCTATGTCTCTTGGTCAAATGCATCGCATGTCTTGCATTGTAGATAGTTTGAATGGGCGTACAATTCTTCGAATCCTTCTTTAGGATGGTATGTAGTACATGATTCGGCTTCACCCCAACAGCTGACATCTCTTTCAGAACTTCTCTCATTCTCTTTCAACCGTCCGACATACGAATGAACTATCCCAAATTGCCCCGAGGGATGGTTGTGACTCCACACAATATGTCCAACTTCCATACAACCTTCCCTTCTTGTTTATTCGCCATTCCTCGCAATGAGAACAAACAACCTAACTTTTTCGTAAATTTTTTTTCACTACGTTACTTTTGGATTCTCCCTTTATACAAGGACGAAAAATTGCCTCCTCTCTCACAAGCCAACTTCATCCTTGCACTGCGACCTTGGAATTTCTTATTGGACCTCTGTATCGTAAGTACAATTCTTGCTTTATTTGTGACATTGCGAGCCCAATCTATTATTTTGTTGCGGGTATTAAAGAGCTGATTTGTGGGCATAACGAGCGTAAGGTCCGTATGTTATGATTGAGTGTCTACAACCTGAATACAAATACATAACGTATTTAACATTATCACTACTGAAAGGACCCAATTACATGAGCGAAATCATTTACATAATTTTGAAGATAATGCCATTTTCTAATTATTAAAGGGCATGATATACTTTCAATTATTTGAAGATTGTCTTTGGTTATAAAATAATTTGATTAATTGCCTGGTAAATCTTATCTACGAGCTTAATGTTCAACTATTTTTTAATGTTGAATACATATATAGTCTCTCATAACTTACTTCGAGAAACTCAAAGATTCAATGACAATTATTTTTTAACTAATGCCAATCCATTTTGAACAAAAGTCTATCTATCAAAATTGTATACTACTCTTTCATAGAATGAAAAATAATACAAATAGATGAAAAATAAGTCATTTGCCTGTAGAAGAGATTGTGATTTTGTCCGAACAAGTTCCATCAACTCCAAATCATCATCTTAGGACAGCAACAACTCTTCAGAGCTATCATCCGTATCCTTCGAACTCATGCTCGGTGTGCCCAATAACACTAAACCTAAACCGACACTAGAGGAAGAATAAACCTAACCCTTAAATCATTTGAGGAAGAAGAAGATGATCGTAGGTATTCGAATATGCAAGAAGATTGAATGTGGGAGCATGGGGAACGTGGAAATGTTCAAATTGGTCATAGCGCGGGAGCGAGAGGAAGAAGAAGAGCTCGCAAGAAAAAATATTGGAATAAGTGAGTGTACTGAAAAATTATATGGGTGTATTTCGCTCATGATTTTTGTGACAAATTTAAGGATTATTTGTGTCTCACATGGGAGCCTGGGTGAACTCAAAGATTTTGTGGGTGGAAATAATGTACTCAAATAAATAACATTAGAAACAAAATGCCGCATTATGTGATTCGCTATACTCTATCCAATGATATTTGTCAAACCATAGATTATTGAACCGACGTAACGTATCTAAAATCAATGTTTGGGGAAAACTGCAATCACGAGACTGATAAGAACGCATTTGTATAGCTATTCTAACATTATCTTGGTCATTCGAATCATAACTTGAAATCAACTTTTGTAATACAGGATCACGTAAAAGTTCGTTGAACTTAACCTCTATTATCTATTTATGCTTTTTTGATAGAGTCAACGGTTGAAGGACTAGAAGCAGATTGATCAGATTTTCTTTTGAAATTCTTTAACGACACAACTGGCTCAAGAGAGACGATGATATACATATTAGAAATGATATGCATCATTATATGAACTTATTTTTTTGAGGCACTATAAATAGCATACCTAGAGAACAATAAAGAAACATGGCCCAACACATCATAAACACTTATAAAATTGATATGTATCAATATATAGACCTAATAGCATACCTAGAGAACAATTACAAAATGGGATAATGGTTCTTGATCAACATTAGACACCAAGTGATGTTTAAATGATCTACCACCGTTAAAATAGATTTTTTTTGTTATCTCGCACCATTGAAGTGTGATTTACTATTATATCGCATGGCATAGATTTATGATCAATCTAAATTGTTCAAGCGACAATTCATCATTGAGAAATGTTTTAGCCAAAAGATCATGTCCACAAGTGGACTTGAACCATCCGATTGCCAAGTTTTGATATCAATCATTAAAACTAAACACAACGCTTGGTATTATAGATTATCCTAATCGGATGGTTAAAATCTCTAAAAAAATATGATTTTTGGGCCCACTACCTTTCAACTTATGATCTATCACGTTGACTATGTGGATTGCCCACTTCTTAATCCCATCAATTATAAAGGATCATTTAAGCATCATTTTAGTGTTTAAATGATAGTCAAGAGAGTAGTGCCCTTATAAAATTGATGAACAGGTCCACTGATTAAAGAAACATAACCTAGCACATCATAAACCTATGAACCTAATATATATATATATATATATCGATGCAAATCATGAATCATAACAACAACCAAAACGAAATTAACAAAGTAAAACAGAAAACTAGTTCACAACACATAAATGTACACATCAAGGATCAAAACTTCGGCCAAATTTTTGATTTTGGGTCGAAATTTCAATTCAAATTTTCGATTTTGGTTAAGCCCGGAACCGAAATTTTACCCGATATTTTGATCCTGGGTACACATGAATTTTGAGGCTCTTAGCTTTCTCATTTGTAAGCCTCCATCACCAACACCATATAAATATTGTGCTCATACGTTATGATCTATAAATCTAAAGGGATAATGGCTCTCGACCGTCATTTAAACACCCACACCCAATAGTGTTTAAATGATCTTACACCATTAAAATGTCACTTTTTATCTCAGTCCATTGAGTTGTGATTTATCATTATGCCATGTGGCATGGATCCATGATTAATCTAAATTGCCCAAGTGGCAATCTATCATTGGATCGAATATGTACCAGGCCAATGAAACATGCTGATCATTGGATGTGAACCATCCGATTGACAAACTTTAATATCAGCCATTAAAATTAAAAACAACCGTTAATATTATAGTCAACAAATCAAATGGTTTTAATCTCCCTAAAATACCATTTTTGAGCCTATTGCACTTCAACCTATGATCTATTACTTTGATGGTTCGGATCACAATCGTCTTAAACCATTGATGGTGTAAGATCATTTAAACACCATTTTTGGGTTGAAATGCCGGTCAGGAGAGTAGGTCCCAAACCTAAAACACCATATTCTTCTAACAAGTAATTTACAACACTCCAAAAAATAAGACTATTAGTGGCAGTTTTTTGGAGTAAAAAACTGCCGCTATTAATAAAAAACTATTAAGACTATTAACGACAAGGACATTAGCGGCAGTTTTTTATTAATAGCGGCAGTTTTTGGCTGCTGCTAATAGTCTTGTTTTTTGTAGTGCAAAAGAAAATGAGAACTTTTCTTTAATTACAAATTAAGAATAATTATTATTTAAATTATAAAATAATAATTACCAAATGAATGAATAGATTAAGAAATACAAATTTACAAATATGATTTTTTTTAATACTTAGGGAATATTTATTTTAAAAATAAAGAAACAAAAAATAAAAAATAATGATTTTAACATTAGAGTTCCATAAAAAATTTAATTTATAGATTGTAATTAGGGAATGACTGTCAATGATAGTTCTAAGCAAGGATCAAAATGTCGGTTTCGGTTATAGGATTAGTCGAAACCGAAATTTGACTAAAATTTTGGCGAAAATTTTGCAGGTTGGCCGAAATACCGCTCGAAATTTTGTACTTCGTTATTATTTCGGTGTCAATTGAAACCGATATGATTTGGCCGATATTTTGTTCTTCGTTGATCTATGGTTCTAGGTAATTAGGGTTTTAGTATGGGGTTCCCAAATATTTAAAAAGAATTAGATGGGTTGAGGGAATGAGGGTTCATATTCTTTAGTATAGTTTTAACTAAAATGAAAAAATGTACATAAAAATAAAAAAATTGGATATAATTAAAGTTTTAACATTAGGGTAATAAAATTTTAAAATTACCAAAGAGGCATTAGCCTAGTGGTACGCTCCCTCCAATGTGAGGGCTTTTTGGTATTAGATATAATTAAAGTTTTAACATTAGGGTAATAAAGTAAACATCTATGAGAACAGAAAAAACATTGAAAGTCTTCAGTAAACGAGATTTTGTTTCCCACTAAGGTAATGCACAATGGCTACATGGCCACACATGTCAATAAAATTAAAATAAAGTAAAAAAATAATAAAAATTAAATTAAATATAAAAAATTTATAAAAATAAAATAATTAAAAATAATAATAAATAAATAAAAATTAAATCTCTCTCTCTCTCTCTCTTTCTCTCTCTTTCTTAGCTCTCTATTATTATTCTTTTTTTTAGATGTCTCTTTCTCCGAGTCTCTCTCTCCTAAAGTTTCTCTCTCTACATATTTCTTTTAATTTCTCTCTTAATTTTTTTCTCTCTCCTCAAATTTCTCTCTTCTTAAACTCACTTTTTCTCTTTCATAATTTTTTTTTCTCTCACAAAATTTTCTTCATAATAGAAAATTAAATTTATTTGGTGTATGAGATATACTATCGATAATGATCATTTTCTATTTTCTATGTGCCAATTATACAATCCAAACACCGAAAAACAATGAATTCCATGAATTCCCAAACAGCTGGAATCCATTGGATTTACAAAATATTTTCCTATGTTTTTCAAAAAATTGCCAAACAGACCCTTAGAAAAAAACCTATCTAACACTAAATTATTTCAAAAATATTAAAAAGCTTTCAAAATTATTCGCATATGTACAAGTATATGCTAAAAATGTATGATAAAATCAAAACCGTGCAAACTTCTGTGTAACATAAAAGCTAGAATCTCACAATTAGCCCCCAAAATCAAACTAGACATTCTCCTTAATGTTGATAAAATATCTACAATTACAATACAGTAAAATTGAATTTAAAGGTAAAGTGAAACATTGCCAAATATGCTGAACTTATAATATAACCTCATTATTTTTCCCAATCCATCTATTCTTAAATATTTCATGACAGTAGGCGCCAAAGAAAGAGCGTAAAGACTTCAATAAATGATAACTTCATTAGTAGTATTGATAAAGCATATTATAGCTTTTACATTTGAAAATGTCAAACCTTTCATATATTATTACAGTACTCCATTTTAAATTACAAAAATAACACTTAAAAAAATGTGTTCAGTCTTTGAGAAGAAGAAAATAAAATAGGGAGTCATTACTTGCACTCGCTTTTTAAGTGATTGCATCAAGGTTAAAAAAAGAATGTATTTCAGAGACATGTTACATATGAAATTGCAATCTAGGCTGTCTGATTTAAAGTTCATGATCTATAGATCCTTAGTGGATAAGATTGGCATGAATTCATATAATCTTTATTATGTGATTAAATATAGTCAAAGGGTATTATTTGATTCAACGGTTGAAAACAATAGATCATATGATAAATATCATGTTTTGATCCAATCTTATCTACTAAGGATCTATAGATCATGAACTTTAAATCAGACGACCTAGCATTACAAAAAAATAGATTATTAGCAGCAGTTTTTTGGAGCAAAAAACTGCTGCTATTAACAAAAAACTATTAAAGACTATTAGCGGCAGTTTTTTGTTAATAACGGCAGTTTATGACTGCTGCTAATAGTCTTGTTTTTTGTAGTGTAGATTGTATTTTCACATATCACATGTCCTTAAAATATGAAGTCTTTCTTTAAGCTCGGTGCAATCACTTAAAAAGCATGTGCAAGTAATGGCTCCCAATAAAATATAAATAAACTTTAAGCAATTATATTAGTAGCTTAGACTAAATGTTCCACTTACGAGGAGCACTCTATCAAAGATGATAAATGAAGAGAAAAATGATAACATAAATAAGAAACATAGCTCGGTGCTATGGTGATGATATGAATGAGCCTTAAAATCCAATCCAACGGGTAAGAATTGATCTAGTTGATTCGAGATTCTTAAAGCATAAGTTAACCGTATCCCTGCACCGCTAATAATGTAAAACAAAAGAAAAGAAGATAAATGTGATGCTATCATGATTAAAATAAAAAGTAAATGTGAAACTGTTCACTAAGCATGTAAGAAGATTAAATGAAGATAAACTAAAGAAAGGAGTTAAAGTCAGATAAGAATTACTTGAGCTTCAACTTCTTAAGTGTCAAGCGTTGGAAACCACGAGTGTTCTAACTTAAACTGTTCTAACGATGAGAGTGGGTGAGAATCGATGAGATTTGAGGGTAATAGATGTATATTAGGTCGGGACGAATGCATTATTGCACTTGTAACTGTTTTGATCCAACTTTGAACACAAGTATATTACTTAGATCCTCACAAGCGTATTAATTAGATCTTCTTTGAAAAAATAATAATTGAAACTTGATCTTTACCACATATTTTTTTGCTCTTGTGACATAAGTACAGATTGTGTTGCCTTTATGGGCGGCTAATATTAGGCGGTAAAAAGTCACAACATGTCGGAAAAATTTTCACTAATATTAGCCGGTAAATTTCACAGTCCCCAACAATTTAAAACTGTCGATAAAGGTTATCATTTTTCATAAGCCCCTGCAGTTTTAAACTGCCAGTAAAGAATCCCTTTTAAAACGAAAATTCAAAATTCCACTATATAAACCTCTAGCATTTTAATTTTTAGACCTAGTATAAATCTGGTTAATCAGGCCATTTTTGTAATATCCCGGATATTTTTAGCCTGATTTCGTTTACCTCAGTAAGCGTGTCCGAAAAAGTACGGAACGAATCAGGTTTATTTGGGTAGGTTAGTGTAAGAGATGGTTAGTGGTCAAAGGATTTCGGGTTTGGACTCGTGGAAGCTTTATATTTGTTCACATATACTTTAAGTTGTGTGTGTGTGCTTAACACCGAAAACAACTGCAAGTTAAGTGGATAGAATTTAGAATTAAAAGATTTAGATATTTTGTTGGTTTGTAAATTGTTTTATAAAGAGAGAAGTGTAGAGGAGCAGTTTTACTCTTCTTCCTTTCGGGTGAACCTGAAAATTAAGCTTTTGCAAGCCTTCTCTCCCGTTTGGTTAGATCATTTTGTAATACCAATCCCTCTCCCCATCTCAGCTATAGAAAAAGCTTGAAAGCAGCTTCTATTTGTGTGGATAAATTGAGAAAGAAGCTAGGGGAGAGTGAACATTTCTATGTATAGTCTGGGCAACCATTGCTCTCATAGCAAGGTTGGTGATGGACTGATTTTTGGAGTCCATTTGATTGAAGCTTGGATTTGTTCCAGTGCTTGAATTTGGAGCAACGGGAGCGGAATGATTAACTCAAAGAGGTAGGCTTTTTAAACTCCTTTGAGTAAATTAATTGTGCCTTGGTTAGAGTAGAAAGATGGTAAATATAGAATAGATAACAAGTTCTGTATTCGGAAGGAAAGAAAAATAATAATGACAACTTTTTTTACAACACAGACCTGGACAAATTCGACCATCGAATTCGGGCATTTATGACTGATGCACTCTTGGGTGAATTCGAGCATTGAATTCAAATTTGACCATCAAATTTGGAATTCTGCCCTATTTTTTTGGTTTTTAGAAATGCCTTAGAAATCTTTGAAAGCTTTTGTTTGGATCGATGAACTTTTCTTTTGACACTATTGTAGTGTTAATATTTGTAGGATTTGTGTAAAAGGAGTCCATTGTGAGGAACTCTTGGTGTAAGCTTAGACCAGTTCAAGTCAAGTCAAGGTAGGGAAACCCTAAGACTCGTTTGCATTTTATTCTAAGTATTGGTTAGTTTTTGTTATGCATAAATTCTGAAAAATTTTGTTAGACACAGCATGAATAAGAACTTTGAACTGTGACATAAATAAGAACTCAGAACTTTTGGAAATTTCGAACCTCATCTTTGAATGTGAATTTTGAATTAGAGCTCAGAAAATTCGAATATGTATTATATACATAAAATCCAATATGCTTAATATCCGCATTTGATTTGAGGTTCATTAGAACGAAACCCTAGGTTCTGTTAACCGTATTGACGATATTTCAGCTTTACGCAAGTTTCCCTCATTACGTAAGGGGCTGGTTGCACTTTCCGAAAAAGGGTTCATGAACGACGATGGTTAGTAGGGTTTCTCATCGGTGATACTCGTGCCCTCATGCTAGTATGTAATTTGAGAGATACTTTTAAGTTATAATTTTAAGACAAGATGCATGCATTAGATCAGAACTTTAGACATGATAATTTCTCTTTTGATTCACTATTTAGAATTGGAATTTAGTCTACAATGCATCTTTTGAAAATCATATTTGATCTGATTCTCATCTTTGGAAACTTTTATTTATGATAAAATGTAAATTAGATATGCTTCATCTATTGAGCTTCGATGTTAGCTCATCTCGACTATACGTTACAGGTGCTGGGATTGATTTAGGTTCAGACGATCTCAATCTAGAGGACTTTGACTATATCCCTGAGGAGGAGCTTGAGACCCCAATGGAAGAGTTCTTTCCTTGATTTAGATTTGTCTTCTTGGTACTTTTTGGATTAGAGTTCTTTTGAATATTGGGCCCGAGGCTACTGTTTTATCATTTTTGATATCACTTGAGGAACCATCATTAGGAACCACTATTTTAGGTGTTTGGATTGGCCATCACCGGTGGTTCTTCCTGGTTTCTCTTGGTGAAATATTTTGTATGATTTTTTATCCTTGATTATTAGTTTTACTTTTGTTTAGTACTATGCTTATGCTACCGGCTTCTGTTTGAAATGCGGCTTATTGAGAAATCAATAAATTGGCGAACCGGCCTTTCCTATATCGATAGGATTGGAAAAGTCAGGTCGTCACAGTTGGTATCAGAGTGCGACTCCAAGTTCAGAGTCTTAAGACTAAAGGCATGATTGTTTTTACAATCAATACTGATATATTGTTATTATTTTTCAACAATGACAGATCAGCATGGCTCCATGGTTCAGAGGTAGGGGCCAAGGTAGAGAAGGGCCTAGAATGGCTTGTATCGAGAAGATCGATGAGGGCATAGGTACCTTGCGGGGCAGAGATAGAGTGGCTACTGGTCCTAATGTGGATCCTTTGGGAACTGGTAGAGGTGGAGGAGGAAATGTTGACCAAGTATTGACGGCTTTGGCCACCAATATGGCTCAGCAGACTGCGGCAATGGATCGGCAGATGGAGTTGCTGGCAGTCAGAAATTAGCCAGGGGGTTTGCAGAGTTCAAGAGGATGAGGCCACCTTCTCGGGTCAGACTGATCCAATAGAGGCCGAAGGATGGATTGATGAGATGGAGAAAATCTTTGAGGTGTTGCAGTGCACCGATGTAGAGAAGGTGCGCTGAGCAGCCTTCAAGTTATTAAGCGAGGCCAGTCCTTAGTAGAAATCTGTGTCCAGGACATGGGAGCAGGACTACCCTAACACTCCATGGACCTGGGTGGAGTTCGTGGATACGTTCAACGATCAGTATTTTTCCAAGATCGTGTGTAATCAATGGGAAGTCCAGTTCATTAAACTGGAACAGAATGAGATGTCTGTGCGCGAGTACTGCACAGAGTTTGATAGGCTTGCACGTTTCACACCTTTCCATGTGGCCACTGAATTAATGAGGGCCCAGAAGTTTTCGCGGTGCTTGAGGTCAAATATACAAGAGAAGGTTGCGATGTGGGAAATGGAGACCTTTGGGGGCAACATCTCAAAGGCCCTCATTGCTGAAGAGGAGATCCAGAAGCAGTATCAGAGAAGGGATTAGGGTAATAGAAATTGATTCGGACAGGGACAGTCTAGTGTGTCTGAGCAGGTGAACAAAAAGCCGAGGTTCTCGAGACCTCCTCAATATCCTACTCCAGCATTTACATGATGTGGGAAACCACATAAGACGAAGGATTGCCGAAGGAACACTGGAGGATGCTTCAGGTGTGGGAAGGTTAGTCATATGATCAGAGATTGTCCAGAGGAAGACAAGGGAAGGACTGCATCAGTCTCTATGTAGAAATCATCACGGCCTACAGTTCAGGGTCGAGCCTACGCGGTGACTGTGCAGAATGCCCAAACGTCGAATGACGTGATCCAAGGTATCATTAAAGTTCAGATGTTAATTCATGTATTAGTTTATATTATTTTCAATTGTGAATTCTTTAAAGATAAAAATTGGAAAACTACAATTCACTGCATGTAATTAATGATAACTTATGATAAAAGGTACCCTTGTGATGAGTCGTGAAGGTGACTCGAGCAAAACGGAAGCACGAGTATTGATAGACCCCGGGTCTACGCACTCTTTTATCACTCTTCTTTTCTCAGAGAAGTTGGGTATTGCTCCCGAACCCCTTGCTTTCATTTTGGATGTGAAATTCCTATGGGAAGCTCGGTGAGTATGGATACAGTGTGCCAGTCAGTTATTGTGATGGTTGATGACCACGAGACAATGACTGACATGATTATGCTGAGCATGAAAGGGGTTCGACGTGATTCTCGGGATGGATTTGTTGTCCGCATATCACGCAAGCGTGAACTGTCTACGGAAGATCGTGACCTTCTGACCTCCAAAGCGAAAATCCTTTCGATTTTGTAGAGTTAAATTGAACGTTGCACCGCTTATTTTCGCTATTCGGGCCGAGCGCATAATGAGGAACGGTTGCAGTGGATATCTTGCTTACTTGCAAGATCATAAAGAAGAGAAGTTGGGCATTGCTCTTATCACGGTTGCTTGTGAGTTTTCCGATGTCTTCCCCGAAGACTTGCCTAGATTGCCACTGGACTAAGAAATCGAGTTCGCGATCGAGTTAGCGCCAGGTACCGAACCGTTGTCCAAGGCCCCATATTGGATGGTGCCTGCTAAGTTGAAAGAGCTAAAAGAACAGTTACAGGAGCTGTTGGATAAAGGCTTTATTCGATCGAGTGTTTCTCCTTGGGGAGCGCCAGTACTTTTTGTGAAAAGGAAAGATAGATCGATGCGTCTGTACATCGATTATCGCCAGCTCAACAAGATGACGATTAAAAATCGTTATCCACTGTCATGGATAGATGACTTGTTTGATCAACTACAGTGTGCAAAGTTCTTTTCAAAGATTGATCTGAGGTCAGACTATCATCAGCTCAAGATCAAGGCGGAAGATGTATCCAAGATGGCATTTCACAAGCGATATGATCACTATGAGTTCTTAGTGATGCCGTTTGGTTTGACGAATTTACCTGCATCATTTATGGATCTGATGAACCACTTGTTCAAGCAACATCTTGATAAATTTGTGGTAGTTTTCGTAGATGATATCCTCATTTATTCAAAAATCAGAGAGGAGCACATACAATATCTGCGAGTGGCTCTTCAAACACTCAGGGACAATCAGCTTTATGCCAAACTTAGCAAGTGTGAGTTTTAGCTAGACCAGGTTAGTTTCTTAGGCCATGTCGTCTCCGAGTCTGATATATCTGCTGATCCTACAAAGATTGACTCCGTGGTGAACTGGGAACAGCTGATGACAATTACAGAGGTCTGTAGTTTCCTTGGTCTGGCAAGGTACTATCGGAGATTTGTCGAGGGCTTCTCGAAGATATCTGGTCCACTTATGCAGCTTACAAGAAAGAACGCAAAGTTCGATTGGACAGAGCAGTGCGAGCAGAGCTTTCAGGAACTTAAGCGGAGATTGACTACAGCGCCGGTACTTGCTATACCTTCAGGCAGTGGAGGCTTCGCAGTGTACAGTGATGATTCTTATGGAAGATTAGGCTGTGTGCTTAATCAACATGAGGGGGTCATTGCATATGGTTCTAGGTAGTTGAAGGACCATGAAAGAAATTATCCGACGCATGATCTCGAGTTAGCAGTAGTTATCTTTGCTTGAAGATCTGGAGACATTACCTCTACAGTGAGATATTTGATATAGTCACCGATCATAAGAGTTTTAAGTACCTATTCACTCAAAAGGACTTGAATATGAGGCAGCGAAGATGGATAGAGTTTTTGAAGGACTATGATTGTTCTATCTAGTTTCATTCGGGAAGGGCGAACGTCGTTGCCGATGCTCTCAGTAGGAAGTCTTCAGCGCTATTATCACATCTTGTCAGTAGGATATAGAGATGGAAGCTACTGGAAGATATGGTTTTGGGAAGCTCACGGTTTGATGTAAAAGGCTCTGGAGCACTGATGGCTACTCTTATGCTTCGCCCTACGCTCTTTGAGAATATTAGGAAGCTCCAGATGACAGATGATGAGCTTATGGCTATTAGGCGAGATGTGGTTAGTGGAAGCAAGAAGGAATTCTCCATTCAGGCAGATGGGACCTTGCTGTTTTAAGACCGAGTATGTGTACTGACGAGTATCGAGCTTCGAGACACCATTCTGGAAGAGGCTCACAAATCAATGTATGCTATACATCCGGGTAGTACAAAGATGTATCAAGATTTGATGAAGAGCTTCTGGTGGAGAGGTTTGAAATGCGAAGTCGCTGAGTACATATCGCGATGCTTGGTTTGTCAGCAGGTTAAGGTTGACCATCATAATCCAGCAAGGTTGTTGCAACCTTTACCTGTACCCGAGTGGAAATGGGAAGCCGTTTCAATGGACTTTATCCTGGGTTGCCGAAAACACTGAGGAAGAACAATGCCATTTGGGTCATTATTGATCGGCTAACGAAGTCCACTCATTTTCTACCTTCTAGCAAACTCGCGGTGTTGTACCTAAAGGAGATCGTTCGACTGCACGGTATACCAGCCAGTATTGTATTAGATAGAGATTCATTATCTACTTCGTAGTTTTGGTAGCGGTTTTAAGAAGGAATGGGTTCTCGTCTTGACATTAGCTCAGCATTTCACCCATAGATCGATGGCCAGACTAAGCGAGTGAATCAGATCATTGAGGACATACTTCGAGCTTGCATGTTAGATTTCCACGGGTCATGGGACCAACACTTGCCTCTGATCGAGTTCGCTTATAATAATAGCTTCCAAGCTAGCATCGGTATGGCCCCATTCGAGGCATTATATGGACGGCGGTGCAGGTCTCTGCTGAATTGGGAAGAAGTGGGTGAGAAGCTCATTCCGGGCCCTGAGATTGTCGAGCGTACGACCAAGATAGTTCGGTTGATTCGTGAGAGACTACGTGTAGCTCAGAGTCGTCAGAGTAGCTACGCTGATCTCAAGTGGATACATGTGGATTTTCAGGTAAGCTTACGTGAGCTTACGCACATTCATCAATTCATATGTCTTTATGCGATGAAATTATCGCTAACACATATATTTCAGGTCGGCGACAATGTGTTTGTTCGAATCTCGCCTATGAAAGGCGTTATGCGATTCGACAAACGAGGGAAGTTGAGTCCTAGGTACGTTGGGCCTTTTGAGATATTAGGCCAGTCGGAGAGGTCGAATACCAAGTGGCGCTACAGCCGCAATTATCCAGCATGCACAATGTCTTCCATGTGTCCATGCTGCAGAGATACATTCGTGACCCCACTCACATACTTGATTACCAACCCATCGAGCTTCAGGATGGTTTGACGGTGATCGAAGACCTGATATAGATTTTGGACCGCAAGGAGCAGATCCTACGCACTAAGAGGATTCCTTTGGTTCTCGTAAGATGGAGGAATCATACAGCGGAGGAAGCCACTTGGGAGCGTGAGGCTGAGATCCGAGACTAGTTTCCGCACCTATTCTAGTGATTTTATGTTTTCTTTTGAACTTGGGGCTATGTGAATAATGTATATAAATTTTTGGATTGCATTATAGTCTAAAGATATTTTATCTGTGTGGATATTTATTTATTTTTTTGTTTCTATACTATACTTGTATTTCTTTGGCTAAGTCATGTGCGATTGATCGAGTTGTGATGCGAGTGATTTCATAGGTTGTGATCACAATTATAGGTGATGCATTTATGGCATAGCCTGAAATGCACATTACACATGTAAGGGCTTGAGATTGCGAATAAAGGACTTAAAAGCAATTTTAAAACCATAAAAATTTTGAAAATTTATAAGGCAATAGGTTCTGCCAAATTCGAACCTCAAATTTACAATTTGAGGGTCGAATTTTGGTGAACAGTGCTCAGGCACTTTTGGACAAAAAAAAAATACAGCCCTGATAGATTTTGGCAAATTCGAGGGTCGAATTTTGCGGGTTTAAGTTGGCTCGCTTTGGGGTTTTGTCATTTCACACTTTTGAAAACAGGGGCCGAGCTTGGGTTTTCGAGAGTTTTGGGGTTTCTTTGGATTTTCCTTCCACATTTTAGCCAAGACCAAGGGGGATTCAACTCGGATTTGCACAAGGCTTGTATTGCTTGCATAAGGAATCGATTGTGGGCTTTTCAACGAGGTAAAACCGCTTCATCTTGTGTTTTGGTGGATTATTCTTGTACTTATTAGGGTTCTTGTTTTCTTTGTTTAATGGGGCCTAAGAAGAGCACTAGCCCTAGAGTTCCTACATCCAAAAGGCCAGCTTCTAAAGTTGGGTCTTCAAGCCAACCCCCTCCACAACCTCCACAACCGGTTCAACCTCCTATGCCCCCACGGATCCATGAGCAACCCAATGAATATTGGGGTGCTAAAGGGTTCACTGACTTGTGGATCTTCGATCCCGAACTCTTCGATTAGCAGACCATTATACAGTGGGCTTCCGATTATTTAGAAAAAGCCTAATTAACCCCACTGTTACAGCCCTTTCATACCCATTTCTATCACTGATTAGTGCGCTTAGTTTACCAGCGTATGCGGCGGGAGGATGGGAAGAAAATATATACCACCCTTGATGGGCATGACTACGCCTTTGATGTTGACGACATTGCCATGGCAATGCTGTGTCCAACCAAGCATTCAAGCACCATGGGTCTCGCTCCACCACACACTAAACCCATACAAGTCCATGAGGTGCGAGCCCAAATGACCCAAGGTCAACATGGTTCCGACAAAGCTATTGCCCATTCTCAAAAGCCGGATACGATGTAGATGCTTGATGTGATCTTCAAAGCAACCCTATACCCTTTTGGGCATCGGTCGGAGCGATGGGGCCCCATCCAACAGATTTTATTTTCGGCATTTCAAGGACGTTAGTTCAATGCCCCAACGGTTATCTTTACCAGTATCATAAAGGCTCGTGAGAAAATGGATAAAAAGGTAAAGACCCCGGCCAAGGGCATCCCCTATGCTAGATTGATCTCATTGATGATTGAGGATTATCGGGCGGGACTGACTTATGAGATTCCTCCTACTGAGCCTCAATCCACGGCTAGTCTCAAGACTTATAAATTGGTCGATTGGGGTAGAACCTACAATAAATTGTTAAAGGCTCCTAAAGGTACGGTCGTTCCTGATGATGATGAGAACGATCACCCCGCTACTGAGCATGTCGCTCCTAAGACAGACCAGCCCCCACAGACTGATGTACTCACCTTGTCAGAGTTCACACGTCAGATGACTACTATGAGTCAACAGATTCAGGAGCTGACTTGACATACTGGCTCCATGAGCAGGGAATTGCAGATACACGCGGGGGCGCTGACCTATCTGATGCAGCATGCCTTTCCAGCTGATTATGTGACCTATTTGGCAGATTTCCGAGCGTCGATGCATCATGCTTCTACTTCGGGAGCAGGTGATGAGGTGCCTCCAGATGCAGGGGATGATGGCGCGGATGATGAGGGTGCTGATGATGATTAGGCTGCTGGATCTAATGCAGATAGAACGAATTACTGTAGTTGTGGTGGCTCTATGGACTTATTTCTTTTTGCAGACTACTTATGGGATTGTAATTATTACCTGTCAATGGATGATCTAGAACTTGGTGGTTCTACTTTTGCTACACTTTATAAGTTTTTAGTTAGTTCTCTTTTGATGATTGGCTCTGGTCTTTTTTGTATATGTTTTATAAGATATATGGATGCTTAGCATATGGACTTACATGTGATTATGGTCTTGGTTTTTTCCTTTTTCTTTCTATTTCGGTGTTATTTCGGTGATTTTGTAATTCGATCTCTTCACCTTATCTGATAGATAATCTGTTTTGCGTCCTTTGAACACTCGCTTTGATCACATGAGTCACAATGAGATTATTTCTCGGCACGTGAATCTTGGGGTGTAGGCATCCATGTACGGATTCAATCCACTATGGTCCTTCGGGTGCCACATGCAGTACATCCAGGTTACTATGAATTCCATCCCTTGACTTGCGTGTCTTGTGACGCTATCGCACTGTGACCCATGTCCTTTTGCTTTGGACATGTGGTTTTTATTTTGTTTCCGGACTTTTGGTTAGGATGAGTTTCTTAGTAACCTGTTTTGCATTTTCGAGGACGAAAATTCCTAAGGAGAGGAGAATATAATATCCCGAATATTTTTTGCCTGATTTTGTTTACCTCGATAAGTGTGCCCAAAAAAGTTACGGGACAAATCAAGTTTATTTGGGTAGGTTAGTATAAGAGATGGTTTGTGGTCAAAGGATTTCGGATTTGCACTCGTGGAAGCTTTATGTTTGTTCATATATACTTTGAATTGTGTGTGTGTGCTTAACACCGAAAACAAGTGCAAGTTAAGTGGATAGAATTTAGAATTAAAAGATCTAGATATTTTGTTGGTTTGCAAATTGTTTTATAAAGAGAGAAGTGTAGAGGAAAAGTGTAATATCCCTGATATTTTTGGCATATTTTCGTTTACCTCGGTAAGCGTGCCCGGAAAATACTGTAGAATATTTTTGGACTTTTGGTAATCTAAGTCCATGATAAGACTTTTGGCATAAGGATTTCGCTTTAAGAGGTGTACAAGTCAGGAAATCAACGACGTACACAATAACGTTGGTATTTGTGTTTAACGCCGGATGTTTTGCAAGAATAATTGGATAAGTTGTAAATAAAATATCTAGATTTTTTATTTACAACTTTTATATTATAAGAAGAGAGAGGTTACAAGAGAAGTTATCTTCTCCCTCTCGTTGGAAATTAAAACTCTAAGGCTTGCCTTCTTGTTAATCTTAGATCTAGTGAGCTTGGGAAACCCTCTTTCCATCTCAACCATTAATAAGCCTTGAATTGGTATTTGGATCTGTTTGAACTACTGAAAAAGAAAAGAGATGAGGAAAGGGAGAAGTTCTCTTTAAATTGTAGTGGCTGAGGCAGTGACCACCTCCATAGGAAAAATGAGCCGATTGAATGTTTGAACCGTTGATCTTGGAAATTTGTTCTATGCAGGAATCAAGATAAGGGATCAACGAATTAAGCTCCAAGAGGTATGCCTTGAAACCTCCTTATGCAAATTTGTTGGATTTTTGTTAAGAAATTAAGTTTTGGATTCAATAGAAACGATGGAATGGCTGTGTAGAAACTTATGGAAAAAGAATCCGGGCATGATAAATTAACAGCCACAGTACCTGAGAAAATCGACCATCGATTTTCAAAATCGACTGTCGAAATTGGAAATCGACTGTCGAATTGAAAATCGACAGTCGAAAATGAATTTTTAAGGCTATAACAGAGTTCTGAAATTCGATGGTCGATTTTAAAATCGACCATCGAATTTCAAATTCGACCATCGAATTTGAAATCGATGGTCGAATTCTGTCCAGTTCTGGCTTTTTAATTTTTGATTGGATTTTTTTTGTTTTATGAGCCTTTGGATTAATTTTTTGGGTTGTATATTAACACTTAGGGTGTTAATATATGTAGGTTTTGGTCAATTGGGAGTCCTTGGAGAGGATTGCTTATGCATGCCTTTGAATTTGCTTGGTTAAGGTAGGGGAATCCAAACTATTATTTGCATAAATTATAAGCATAAACAGTCATAAATCAGGTTATTTTTAGAAGCATGAAATATAGAAAATTCATTACACACGGTGAAATTAAAACTTTGAACATATGATATAATCCGAAAATTGCAAACTTTGTCATAAATAAGAATCATTGGAAATCAGAACTTCAGTTAAATTTGAATCAGAACCTCAGTTAACTTTTGAATCAGAACCTCAGTTAACCCGAATCGAACTTTGAAATATCAGTATATGATATGAATAATAAGCTTGGATATGTGTTAGCATTTGCATTTGATTTTGGGTTCATAAGCGATGCCCTAGATTCCACTAACCGTGTTGACGAGTAAAACTTTGCGCAAGTTTCCCTCATAGCGTAGGGGCTTGTTGCATTTTCGAAATGGGTTCATGAACGACGATGGTCAGTAGGGTCTTCCCATCGGTCACGTAGTCTGCTCTCATGCTATAGGAAATTTGGGAGATAAAATTAAGTTATAAATTTAAGACAAGAAGCATGCTAAATCAGAACATTTTGAACACTTTAGATTTTATGATCAGTTTTTGACTCAGGATTAGAACTGGAGATTTAATTTGAAAAGCATCATTGAAAAACCATATTTGATTCGATTCCGTCTTTTGAAAAACTTTTACTTATAAGAAATGCAAATAGACCTGTCTTCCCTTATTGAGCTTGGCTGTTAGCTCACCCTCGACTATACGTCCACAAAAGCCGACCGATTTGGGATCCGAGGATTTGGAGGATTCGATTATATTCCCCGAGGAGGAATTAGACTTGCACCGAGGAGTTCTTCCCTTGACCTTTAGATCCTGTATTTTGGTATTTTGTCTGAATATTGTTTTGAATATTGGGCCCTAGGCCTTATTTTGTTCTTTTTGATATCACTCGAGGAACCATTATTGTGAACCTCTATTTTAGGTGATCGGATTGGCCATCACCGGTGGTTCTTTTTGGTTCCTCACAATGATATATCAAATTTTGTTATATGAAGCTTTTGTTTTTAGATTAACAATGTTGCCTCTGTCTTTAGACCTTTGTTTATGTTGCCGGCTTCTGTTTGTTACGGCTTATTGAGAAATCAATAAGTTGATGAACCGGCCTTTCCTATACCTTAGGGATTGGAAAAGTCGGGTCGTCACAGTTGGTATCAGAGCAAAGGCTCTAGGTTCATAGTCTTAGGACTAGGGGTTAGATTATTTCTAACAATGTATTACTGATCAATTGTTATTATTTGTTTAACAATGACAGATCAGCATGCCTCCACGGTTTAGAGGCAGAGGCCGAGGTATAGAGGGACCTCGTACAGCTCGTATTGAGGAGATTGATGAGGGCGTAGGCACCTCATATGGCAGAGGGCGAGTTGCTTCTGGCCCTAATGCAGAGCCTTTGGGAACTGCTAGGCAAGACAGAGGGAATGTAGACGAGGTATTGGCAGCCTTGGCTACTAACATGGCCCAGCAGACTGCAGCCATTGACCGACAGACCGAGATGCTGGCAGCTAGACATCAGCCAGGAGGATTCGCAGAGTTTAGGAGGATGAGACCTCCTACATTCTCAGGGCAGACGGATCCTATGGAAGCCGAGGCATGGCTGGATGAGATAGAGAAAATATTTGAAGTGTTGCAGTGTACTGATGTCGAGAAAGTACGCTGGGCATCTTTCAAACTTTTGGGTGAGGCCAGCCCGTGGTGGAAGTCTGTTTCCAGGATGAGAGAGCAGGACTACCCCAATACTCCATGGACTTGGGCAGAGTTTGTGGAGACGTTCAACGATCAAGATTTTCCTCAAGATCGTGACGTAATCAATGGGAAGTCCAATTTATTGAATTGAAATGCATCGAGATGTCTGCGCGAGTATATGCAGAATTTGATAGACTTTCCCGATTTGCACCCTTACATGTGGCCACCGAAATGATGAGAGCTCGAAATTTCGTGAGAGGTTTGAGGCCGAACATCTGTGAGAGGGTGTCTATGTGGGAAATGGAGACGATGCGTGATGTCCAAGGTCCTCATTGAGGAAGATATTCAAAAATTCAAGACTTGAGGCGAGAGCAGTGGTAATAAAATAGGTTTGGCTGTGGACAAGCAGAGTGCTTCAGAGCAGTGAACAAAAGCCGAGGTTCTCTAACCTCCTCTACCCCTAGTCAGCCATCATATTCTAGACCGCTTTCAGGACCGATGACGCCTTCCTATCGAGACCTCGAGTACGCCACTGCGACCTTCAGAGCCGGGAGCACTACCGCGAGTGGAGCTTCTGTGGCTCAGGGCTCGACGGGTGGATCACCACATTCTGCTTTCTACCCTGTGCAAGATGTGGGAAACCACATAGAGATGGAGGATTTTAAGGAACACTGGAGGATGCTTGTGTGTGACAAAGTTGGTCACATGATCAAGGATTGTCCTACTATTGAGAAAGGACACCCTCTATGCAGAAGCCGATACCACCTACGCCTTCAAGGTCGGGCTTATGCGGTGATCGCACAGATGCCCAAACGCCAATGACGTCATTCAAGGTATCATTAAAGTTGAGACGTCAATTATGCATTGATTCAATTATTATTGTTTAAATCTACATACAAGTCAATTATGTTAAAGCACATAGGAATCATTGCATATAATTAACAAACTTTTTAACTAAAGGTACACTTATGATGAGTAGTCGAGACGACGTGGATAAAATTGAAGCACGAGTACTTATAGACCCTGGGTCTACACACTCGTTTATTACTCCTTCCTTCTCAGAGAAGTTGGGTATTACTCCCGAACCCCTTGCTTTCATTCTAGATGTCAAGATTCCTACGGGGAGTTCGGTATGTACTGATACAGCATGTCAGTCAGTCATCGTGATGATTGATGAGCACGAGACATTGACCGACATGATTACGTTGAGTATGGAAGGGTTCGACGTCATTCTCGGAATGGATTGGTTGGCAGCTTATCACGCGAGCGTGGACTGTCTTCAGAAGATAGTGACCTTCCGACCGCCAAAGCGAAAATCCTTCCGATTCTGTGGAGTCAAATCCAAGGTTGCGCCGTTGGTTTCAGCCATTAAAGCTGAGCGTATGATGAAGAATGGTTGCAGTGGGTATCTAGCCTATTTGCAAGATTCTAACGAGAAGAAGAACGACTTAGCTCTTATCAAGGTGGTCTGCGATTATCCTGATGTCTTTCCAGAGGACTTACCTGGATTACCACCTGACCGAGAGATTGAGTTCGCGATTGTACGTGCTATCTAAAGCTCCATATCGGATGGCGCCGAGTTGAAAGAGCTCAAGGAGCGACTGTGAGTGTTAGACAAAGGCTTTATACGATCGAAAGTGTCTCTCCTTGGGTGCGCCGGTTCTATTTGTGAAAAAGAAGGATGGATCGATCGCGCTCTATCGATTATACTTAACAAGATGACGATTAAGAATCGTTATCCTCTTCCGCGGATAGACGACTTGTTTGATCAATTGCGTGGTGCAAGGTTCTTTTCAAAATTGATCCGAGGTCGCTATCACCACAAGATCAAGGCGGAAGATATATCCAAGATCGCTTTCGGACGCGTTATGGCCACTATGAGTTTCTAGTAATGCCATTTGGATTGACAAATGCGCCTGCATCTTTCATGGACCTGATGAACAGTGTGTTCAAACCACATCTTGATAAATCTGTGATAGTTTTCATAGATGACATCCTCATCTATTCAAAAACCAGAGAGGAGCATGCAAGATCTCAAGATGGCTCTTCAAACACTCAGGACCATCAATATGCCAAACTCAAGAAGTGTGAGTTTTGGCTTGAGTGTCGTGCTTGGGCCACGAGTCTCCGAATCGGGTATCTCAAAGGATCCTACAAAGATAGATTCTGGTGACATGGGAACAACCTACACGCCAGAGGTCCAAGTTTCCTTGGTTTGGTGGTACTATCGATTTGTCGAGGGTTTCAAAGATATCCGTCCGCTTACATGCCTTACAAGAAAGAATGCAAAGTTCGATTGGACAGAGCAAAGGTGAGCAGAGAGCTTTCAGAGCTAAAGCGCCATTGACTGACTACACCAAGATGCTTGCTATACCTTCCGCAAATGGAGGTTTTACAAAGATATAGTGCTGCTTCCTATGGCGGATCAGGCTGTGCGCTTAATCAAAACGAGCGGGTCATTGCATCTGGTTCTAGGCAGTTAAAGGCCCATGAAACAAAATATCTGACGTATGACTTAGAGTTAGCAGCAGTCATATTCGCCTTGAAGATCTGGCGACATTACCTTTACGGTGAAATCTTTGATATATTCACCGATCACAAGAGTCTCAAGTACCTGTTCACTCAGAAGGACTTGAACATGAGGCAGCGACGATGGATGGAGTTCTTGAAGGACTACGATTGCTCAATCCAATACCATCCGGGAAAAGCAAATGTCGTTGCTGATGCACTCAGTAGAAGGTCTTCAGTTCAGTTATCACATCTTGTGAGCCGGATTCAGCGATGGAAGCTATTGGAAGATATGGCTTTGGGCAGCTCACGGTTTGATGTAAAAGGCTCGGGAGCATTGATGGCTACTCTTGTACTACGCCCTACGCTCTTCGAGAATATTAGAAAGCTTCAGATGACCGATGATGAGCTGATGGCGATTAGACGAGATGTCGAGAATGGCAGTAAGAAGGATTTCTCCATTCGAGCAGATGGAACCTTGTTGTTTCGTGACCGTGTATGTGTACCGACAAGCTCAGAGCTTCGGGACACTATTCTAGAAGAGGCTCACAAATCCATGTATGCCATACATCCTGGTAGCACCAAGATGTATCAGGACTTGATGAAGAGTTTCTGGTGGCGAGGTTTGAAACGCGACGTCGCTGAGTATGTATCGTGGTGTTTGGTTTGTCAACAGGTTAAGGTTGATCATCAGAATCCTGCAGGTCTATTGCAGCCTTTACCTGTGCCTGAGTGGAAATGGGAAGCCATTTCGATGGATTTTATACTCGGATTGCCGAAGACACTGAGGAAGAACAATGCCATCTGGGTCATTGTAGATCGACTAACCAAGTCTGCTCATTTCTTGCCATATAATACCACCTATACAGCCAGTAGACTTGCAGAGTTATACCTGAAGGAGATTGTTAGACTGCATGGAATACCGGCTAGTATTGTGTCTGATCGAGACCCGTTGTTTACTTCACATTTTTGGCAGAGATTTCAGGAGGGCATGGGTTCTCGTCTTGATTTTAGCTCAGCATTTCACCCACAGACGGATGGCCAGACCGAGCGTGTGAACCAGATCATTGAGGACATGTTGAGAGCTTGCATGTTGGATTTTCACGGGTCATGGAACAACACTTGCCTTTGATAGAGTTCGCCTACAATAATAGCTTTCAGTCTAGCATTGGTATGGCTCCGTTCGAGGCTTTATATGGACGGCGGTGTCGATCACCGTTGAACTGGGAAGAAGTGGGTGAGAAGCTCATTATTGGACCTGAGATAGTTGACCGCACTACCGAGATGGTTCGGTTGATACGCGAGCGACTACGAGTAGCTCAGAGTCGTCAGAAGAGCTACGCCAATCTCAAACGGAGACACGTGGATTTTCAGGTAGTTTTGATATGTCAATGTGTATTTCTTCACTTGGTATTCATTCCATGTGAAATTGGCACTAATGCTCGATTTTTCAGGTCGGCGAGAATGTCTTTGTTCGAATTTCGCCTACCAAGGGCATTATGCGGTTCGGAAGACGAGGGAAACTAAGTCCTCGATAAGTTGGGCCTTTCGAGATATTAGGCCGAGTCGGAGAGGTTGCATCGTGGTATGCCATCGCAATTATCTAGCATGCACAATGTATTTCATGTGTCGATGTTGCGTCGATACATCCGTGACCCGACTCACGTACTTGATTACCAACCCATCGAGCTTCAGGATGGTTTGAAGGTGATCGAAGACCCTATTTACATTTTGGATCGCAAGGAGCAGATCCTACGCACTAAAAGTATTCCTTTGGTTCTCGTGCAATGGCGGAATCATACACCGGAGGAAGCCACTTGGGAGCGTGAAGCTGAGCTCCGAGACCAATTTCCGAACCTTTTTGATTGAATTTTGGGACATTAAGTGTTTAATGTATAATTACTTGAATTTTTATGTAATTACTGATTTTATACAGATGATTGGCGATAAATTTTGTCGGCCCAATATAGTGCATGTTTAGAAGACTCTACATTATAGAAAATTTAATACTATCGGGCCTGCACTTAGTATCTTACACACTATTGGCCATGTGACATCAATTTGGCCTTGATACTGATGTCATGACTCTATATATATACCTATATTTTTGTCCATGTTTATAGCTTTTAATTGTGTTATGTTGTAGAAAATCCTAAAACTTTTATGAGCCCGACCAAACCCGGACTTGTTATTTCCACATGGTAATGAGAAATAAATTGGCCAAAAGCTTACTTGGCCTATTCTTAAATTTTTCTACGCCAAATTCCGGCTGTGGTAATGCAATCATAGCCAATAAGGTGATGGGCATGAAATGGAATCAAAGAGGGTGCAATTAGACCCAAGGGCATGCTTGGAATTTCAAAAATTTTGAAAAATTTTCATTAAAACAGTATCAGAAAATTCGACTGTCGAAATGCAAAATCGACCATCGAAATTTCTATCAGGTTTCAGGTCAGTTTTCGGCCAAAAACAGAACTTAGGATGTTCTGAGAAAATCGACCAACGATTTTCAAATCGACCATCGAATTTGAAATCGATGGTCGAATTTATCGATTTAAGTTAGGGGGTTTAAAACTTCTGGGCATTTCGGTTTTCAGTTTTGAGGGTTTTGAGCTTAGGGTTTTAAGGGGTTTTGGCGATTTTGGGGAGGATCATCCATTTCGGCCGAATTTGGGGGCGAGATCCATTGCAAATTGGACAAGGAACTTTGATTTTACCTTGTGGAAACCAGATTTGAGCTTTTCAAGGTAATCTCCTCCCACAGCTACCTTATTTGGGGATTTTTTTTCATCCTCATTGTCTGTATCTTTTATTTTCTGTATATTTTTGATTCAATGGGGCCTAAGAAACAGACACCCATTCGAAATCCCACCTCAAAGCGACCGGCTTCTAAAGCTGCGCTGCCAAAAACAGCCCAAAAGACTACCACCTCCACCACCCACTGTCTCCCCCTTGCCTGAGCAACCCAATGATTTTTGGAGCATTAAAGGCTTCACGACCGAATATTTGTTTCACCCCGAGTTATTTGACCAACAAACGACCACACAATGGGCGGGTGAATACCTTGAAAAGGCCAAATTGACCTCTCTGTGCACGACCTTTAGCGACCATTTCTATCCCCGACTCGTGCGTCTATTTTATCAGCACATGAGCCGCGAAGACGGGAAAAGAATTTATACCGAAATTGATGGCCGCGATTATACCTTTGATCTAGAGGACATGGCTGTGGCATTGCGATGCCCTTTAAACCACTCACAAACCATGGGTCTAGGTCCTCCATTCCCTGACCGTCCGCTTTTGAAGATGTAATCACGCAGATGACGCAAGGCCGTCATGGGTCCGGTAAGTCCATCGTCACGGTCCATATGCCGGAGACCATGTGGATCTTGGATAAAATTTTTAAAACCACCCTTTACTCTTTTGGTCATCAATCTGAGCGCACCGGTCCCCTTCAACAAATTCTTTTTGCGGCCTATAAGGAGCGATGGTTTAGTGCTCCTGAAATTCTTTTTAAAGGGATTATCAAAGCCCGAGAGAAAATGGGCAAACATGTGAAGAAACCATTGAAGACAATGCCCTATGCTCGCATAATTTCGGTGATGATTGAGAACTACCGAGCGGGCCCTGCTTATGATATCCCTCCTACTGAACCCAAATCCACAGCGGGTTCGAGAATGTATAATTTGGTCAATTGGGGTCAAACCTACAGTAGGCTGGTAAAGACTCCAAAGGATGCAGAGGCACCTGATACCGCTACTGATAATGAGGACCCTACTCATTCTATCCCTGACACTACTACAGCTGCACCTCCTCAGCCCCCACAGAGTGACGTTCTCACACTCTCCGAGTTCACCCAACAGATGACCGCCATGAGCCATCAGATTCAGGAGCTCACCCACCATACCAGCTCTATGCGTCAGGAGTTGGATGTCCATGGCTACGCCCTCAGATCCGATGCAAAGACGTGTTTCCAGAGGATTACACGACGTATATAGCCGATATTCGTGCTTCAGTCTATCGCCCTTCGACATCGGGCGCTGGTCCTAGCATGCCTTCTACGGCCAGGGAGGATACGGGTGATGCTGCTGCGGGTGATGGTACTTCGGATCGGGCGGGTCCATCTTCTGTCGGGGATTATTAGTGTACTTGGGGGAGGGGTTACTGGTTTATTTTATGGTTGTTATGGGTCTGTATTTATTTACCGCTTGGATTATTAAGACCTGGTGGTCCTTCTTTTGTTATCTTTTATATTTTCTGTCTTTTGCTTTGCTTTGGATACTTTGCTTATGGTTTGTATATAGTTCAGTTCGAGCCTTGTTTCATCTTTTGCTATACATGTTGGCTCTTAATGTGCATTGCTTTTGTTGGTATTTTGGTATCTGCTTCAGTTAAATGCTTGTGTGAATTTGCTCTGTCACTTTTGTCCTACCTGTTTTCTTGATGGTTTTCATGCGTCACTGTGCATCGGTCTCCCGGCACGTGACACTTGGGGTGTGGGCATCCATGTACGGATGCAATCCACTATGGCTTTTTCATGCCACATGCAATACATCCATGTTACTACGGATCCCATCCCTTGGCTTGCGTGCCCTGTGGGATCAAAACACGGTGTCCCATGTTTTCTATTCTTTTATTGTCTGGTGTGTGTTATGTTCAATTTTCGCGGATGAAAATTCCTGAGGAGGGGTGAATGTAATATCCCTGATATTTTTGGCATATTTTTGTTTACCTCGGTAAGCGTGCCCGGAAAATACTGTAGAATATTTTTGGACTTTTGGTAATCTAAGTCCATGATAAGACTTTCGGCATAAGGATTTCGCTTTAAGAGGTGTACAAGTCAGGAAATCAACGACGTACACAATAACGTTGGTATTTGTGTTTAACGCCGGATGTTTTGCAAGAATAATTGGATAAGTTGTAAATAAAATATCTAGATTTTTTATTTACAACTTTTATATTATAAGAAGAGAGAGGTTACAAGAGAAGTTATCTTCTCCCTCTCGTTGGAAATTAAAACTCTAAGGCTTGCCTTCTTGTTAATCTTAGATCTAATAAGATTGGGAAACCCTCTTTCCATCTCAACCATTAATAAGCCTTGAATTGGTATTTGGATCTGTTTGAACTACTGAAAAAGAAAAGAGATGAGGAAAGGGAGAAGTTCTCTTTAAATTGTAGTGGCTGAGGCAGTGACCACCTCCATAGGAAAAATGAGCCGATTGAATGTTTGAACCGTTGATCTTGAAAATTTGTTCCGGTGTGGGAATCAGTACAAGGGGATCAACGAATTAAGCTCCAAGAGGTATGCCTTGAAACCTCCTTATGCAAATTTGTTGGATTTTTGTTAAGAAATTAAGTTTTGGATTCAATAGAAACGATGGAATGGCTGTGTAGAAACTTATGGAAAAAGAATCCGCATGAGAGAAAATCGACCATCGATTTTCAAAATCGACTGTCGAAATTGGAAATCGACTGTCGAATTGAAAATCGACAGTCGAAAATGAATTTTTAAGGCTATAACAGAGTTCTGAAATTCGATGGTCGATTTTAAAATCGACCATCGAATTTGAAATCGATGGTCGAATTCTGTCCAGTTCTGGCTTTTTAATTTTTGATTGGATTTTTTTTTGTTTTATGAGCCTTTGGATTAATTTTTGGGGTTGTATATTAACACTTAGGGTGTTAATATATGTAAGTTTTGGTCAATTGGGAGTCCTTGGAGAGGATTGCTTATGCATGCCTTTGAATTTGCTTGGTTAAGGTAGGGGAATCCAAACTATTATTTGCATAAATTATAAGCATAAACAGTCATAAATCAGGTTATTTTTAGAAGCATGAAATATAGAAAATTCATTACACACGGTGAAATTAAAACTTTGAACATATGATATAATCCGAAAATTGCAAACTTTGTCATAAATAAGAATCATTGGAAATCAGAACTTCAGTTAAATTTGAATCAGAACCTCAGTTAACTTTTGAATCAGAACCTCAGTTAACTTCGAATCAGAACTTTGAAAATCAGTATATGATATGAATAATAAGCTTGGATATGTGTTAGCATTTGCATTTGATTTTGGGTTCATAAGTACGATGCCCTAGATTCCACCAACCGTGTTGACGGTAAAACTTTCGCAAGTTTCCTCATAGCGTAGGGGCTTGTTGCATTTTCAAATGGGTTCATGAACGACGATGGTCGTGAGGGTCTTCCCATCGGTCACGTAATCGCTCTCATGCTATAGGAAATTTGGGAGATAAAATTAAGTTATAAATTTAAGACAAGAAGCATGCTAAATCGTAACATTTTGAACACTTTAGATTTTATGATCGTTTTGACTCGTGATTAGAATCGGAGATTTAATTTGAAAAGCATCATTGAAAATCATATTTGATTCGATTTCGTCTTTTGAAAACTTTTACTTATAAGAAATGCAAATAGACCTGTCTTCCCTTATTGAGCTTGGCTGTTAGCTCACCCTCGACTATACGTCACAGGTGCTGAGACTGATTTGGGATCTGAGGATTTGGAGGATTCTGATTATATTCCTGAGGAGGAATTAGACTTGCCTGCTGAGGAGTTCTTCCCTTGACCTTTAGATCCTGTATTTTGGTATTTTGTCTGAATATTGTTTTGAATATTGGGCCCTAGGCCTTATTTTGTTCTTTTTGATATCACTCGAGGAACCATTATTGTGAACCTCTATTTTAGGTGATCGGATTGGCCATCACCGGTGGTTCTTTTTGGTTCCTCACAGTGATATATCAAATTTTGTTATATGAAGCTTTTGTTTTTAGATTAACAATGTTGCCTCTGTCTTTAGACCTTTGTTTATGTTGCCGGCTTCTATTTGTTACGGCTTATTGAGAAATCAATAAGTTGATGAACCGGCCTTTCCTATACCTTAGGGATTGGAAAAGTCGGGTCGTCACAAAAAGTTTCACTCTTCTTCCTCTCGGGTGAACCTGAAAATTAAGCTTTTGCAAGCCTTCTCTCCCCTTTGGTTAGATCCTTTTGTAACCTCTCCCCATCTCAGCTGTATAAAAAGCTTGAAAGCCGCTTCTATTGTGTGGATAAATTGAGGAAGAAGGTAGGAGAGAGTGGATATTTCTATGTGTAGTCTGGGCAACCATTGCTCTCATAGCAAGGTTGGTGATGGACTGATTTTTGGAGTCCATTTGATTGAAGCTTGGATTTGTTCCAGTGCTTGAATTTGGAGCAACGGGAGCGGAAGGATTAACTCCAAGAGGTAGGCTTTTTAAACTGCTTTGAGTAAATTAATTGTGCCTTGGTTAGAGTAGAAAGATGGTGAATATAGAATAGATAACAAGTTCTGTATTCGGAAGGAAAGAAAAATAGTAATGACAACTTTTTTTACAACACAGACCTGGACAAATTCGATGGTCGAGTTTAAATTCGACCATCATATTTGAAATTCGATCATCATATTGGAATTCGATGATCGAATTCAGGCATTTATGACTGATGCACTTTTGGGTGAATTCGATGCTCGAATTCTACCCTGTTTTTTTGGTTTTTAGAAATGCCTTGAAAATCTTTGTTAGCTTTTGTTTGGATCGATGGACTTTTCTTTTGATACTATTGTAGTGTTAATATTTGTAGGATTTGTGTAAAATGAGTCCATTGTGAGGAACTCTTGGTGGAAGCTTAGACCAGTTCAAGTCAAGTCAAGGTAGGGAACCCTAAGACTCGTTTGCATTTTATTCTAAGTATTAGTTAGTTTTTGTTATGCATAAATTCTAGAAAATTTTGTTAGACACAGCATGAATAAGAACTTTGAACTGTGACATAAATAAGAACTCAGAACTTTTGGAAATTTCGAACCTCATCTTTGAATGTGAATTTTGAATTAGAGCTCAGAAAATTCGAATATGTATTATATACATAAAATCCAATATGCTTAATATCCGCATTTGATTTGAGGTTCATTAGAACGAAACCCTCGATTCTTCTAACCGTATTGATGGTATTTCAGCTTTGCGCAAGTTTCCCTCATTACGTAAGGGGCTTATTGCACTTTCCGAAAAAGGATTCATGAACGACGATAGTTAGTAGGGTTTCCCATCGGTGATACTCGTGCTTTCATGCTAGTATGTAATTTGAGAGATACTTTTAAGTTATAATTTTAAGATAAGATGCATGCATTAGATCAGAACATGAAAACATCAGAATTTTAGACATGATAATTTCTCTTTTGATTCACTATTTAGAATTGGAATTTAGTCTACAATGGATCTTTTGAAAATCATATTTGATCTAATTCTCGTCTCTGGAAACCTTTATTTATGATAAAATGTAAATTAGATATGCTTCCTCTAATGAGCTTCGATGTTAGCTCATCCCGACTATACGTCACAGGTGCTGAAACTGATTTAGGTTCAGACAATCTCGATCTAGAAGACTCTGACTATATCCCTGAGGAGGAGCTTGAGACCCCAGCGGAGTTCTTTCTTTGATTTAGATTTGTCTTTTTGGTACTATTTGGATTAGAGTTCTTTTGAATATTGGGCCCGAGGCTACTGTTTTGTCATTTTTGATATCACTTGAGGAACCATCATTAGGAACCACTATTTTAGGTGTTTGGATTGGCCATCACTAGTGGTTCTTCCTGGTTCCTCTTGATGATATATTTTATATGTTCTTTTGTCCTTGATTATTAGTTTTACTTCTATTTAGTACTATGCTTATGCTGCCGACTTCTGTTTGAAATGTGGCTTATTGAGAAATCAACAAGTTGGCGAACCGACCTTTCCTATACCGATAGGATTGGGAAAGTCGGGTCATCACAGTTTTAAACCTGATATAAACCTGTAGCACTTTTTGAATTGAGCTTTGCAACGGAGTGGCAATCACCACATATATGAAGATTGTTCACAATTCGAATGGGGACAGCTTCGCTCGCACTCCCCTAGCTTGTTCTAATTCGATGCAGCTTCGCCCGCACTCCTCTGGCTTGTTCTAATTAGCACTACAAAAAAACCTCTTTTTCCCGACTGTAATTCGGGGCGGTTATTAAAACCCGCCAACAATATTTGGGCCAACCCACGAAGCCAACCCGTCTGCTCCACTTAGTGCCCACGACCCACTCAGTCGGGCTCTATATATATATATATATATATATATATATATCTCTTTTTTTTCTCGATGCTCAAGTCTCAAACCTTTTTCTCGCTAGCCATCGTCGCTCTCTCGCAAACCCTCACTCAAATCCTAAATCCCTCTTCCACAACACAACCTCTCGCAAAAACCCTAATGTGTGATCGATCAACTTGAGGTTCAAATTCCTCTCTCATTCAAACTCTAAATCCCTTTAGCTCTTGATCAGGTTGAGGATCTAGATCCCTCTCGCGCTTAGCCCATGCTCTCACACTTCGAATCCATCGTTAAACATATGTATGAGATCTGAATCTAGCTCAATTTCAGTTTTATAACTTTGATTTTTTATTTTAATAATTTTTTATTTAAATGTAGGTATGATCTTCGACGATCAATAAAATTGGAGCAGCTTGCTTCAGAAACTATTGTTGAATGTAGGTATGATCTTCGACGTCAACATAATTTAAATGTAGTTTGCATCTTGCTTCAAAAACTATTGCTTTGAATCCATTTGAAACCAAAAATATGAGTTGCATCTAGACTGATTTCTACTTTCTAACTTTGATTTTCGATTACGACTCCTTTTCAAATCAAAGGCTCCTAATGCTCTTCTTGCGCTTATGCCTATGTTTCTCGTTTTTGACTTTGCAGATGGCATGAATATTTTTGAACAAAATCGAGAAACTAGAGAAGAGAGTCAGGTTGTACGAATCTGAATTTGTGTTCATCCTTATTCTTTTGCACCCCTGATTGAGGGATCTCCTCTTGTTTTGGTGAAGTTACTTTTTAAATTTATGCCTTTATAAATAGCGTTCTAGGATTTTGCTTCTTTGTAGTGTTGTAACCATTTAAATACATCAGTTTTGCTAAACCAGAGTTGTTCAATAAAGTTTGTTGTTATTAATTCTGTGTACTGCTCATATGCAATTGTTTTAATTTATTTTGTACTTGAAAATTTTAATAGTTACAAGAGATTTTTGAACAAAGTTGAGGCTTGCAGTGTAATGCGGTTTTTAGATCTTTCTATATTCTCATAATTATTGTTAGCTGGTAGATATTTTAAGAATTTAAGAAAATTGCATTTTGGGTCCAAGTGGCAATATAAAAAATAAAAAAATTATGCATTTATATTATTTTCTTTTGAGAGCATGAGGCATTGTATATTTCATAATAAGCGATAAATGCATCCATTGTAGTGTTACCTAGGCACTTCTACTTTCGAAAATTTTGTCGTCCCGACAACTGGTGGCACTAAGACACTCTTCAACACAACACAACACTTAGAGAAGTGTACGAAAAAAATACTACTGGATACCATCAAAGTGTGCTTAGTTGCAAAACGGTAAAAAGAGTTGCCATTTTAGGAAAAACTTTCTCAAGTTAGTAGATTATAAAGGAAAAGGCTTTGGTCCTTGAAATTCATTTGTGTAATATGTGAGGTTAGAAAATTATAAATGAAAAGACTCAAGCTCTTGAAAACCATGTGCATAATATAAAATATCTTAAGTTAAATTTATGACATACATTATTAATAGAGTTTCTCTATAGCTCTCTAAAATTCCCTTCAGTTTTATTTTATTGTATATATTCAAACTATTTATTTTTTTCATTTTTTAAGGCTATGCTGCTGTATTATAATTTTCATAAGTTGTCTATAGCTCTCTATAGCACTCGTTCCACATGTTGAGGTAATACTGATCCATTGGCATAGACATTCATCCATGCATTTCTTTGCATTGTGCTATTGAGCTAGAATCATGTATGTTGGTTAAAAATTCAATACAACTATGGTGTCAACTGGTATACAACACTTGCATCTAAAGTAGATCAAATAAACACCATCAAATAAGAGAGTTAGCGATGGAATTTTTCGACTTTGAAGAATGTACCTCGAGATGCATGCCCGACTTTGAATAGTATACCTCGGGATGCATGCCCGTCTACTCACTTATTTGACCAAGTGAGAGTGACTTGGTGGTCTGTGTTAGGTTACACTAGATGAGAAAGAGTATGGATGTGTAATGTAAAAGCAATTCTTTTGGGTCATATACATCTATCGAGATATATGTGTTTTGCGGGGAAGCCGACCCTTTTAGTTAAGAGAAGGCAAGCTTCTCTTTGAAGCCACCCGATTTGCAGGAGAAAAGGTTATGGGTTTAGAGAGAGAGAAAAAGGAAGAGAGAAAGAGGAAGAAGGGGAAAAATTCGTGGGGTTGTGCATCGAGCCTAAGATTTGCGTGAAGAAGGTTTGTGAGATCGTGTAAGGGAAAGATCGCCGTCGGATTCGACGTTTGGTTGTGTTATGAGATTTGGAGTCGAATGGGGTTTTGAAAACCCATTCTTCTCATAAAGAGATGTGTATTTGAGTCGCTAATCGTAGCAAGAGTTGTGTGAAGCGTGTGTGGAAGGATCGCCTACGATTACGTTGGCTTGGTCATGATCGTGGAGCTTGTAAGAGATCGATGTGGGTTTTGGAAACCCTTTTGTGCAACGAGAAGATGATCCGATCGAGGAGTAAATCGTTGGATTAAAGGTAAGAATTTTTATTTAAGTTGTGATTTGTATGTAGATTAGTCTTTAGTTAGCCTGTGGGTGGAAAAATTAGAAGAATATGAGTTAGATTTGAAGAAAAATTAGTTGGGAAAGTTAGAACCCGAGTTTGGGTGAAATCTGACGAAACTGTTCGATCAAAATTAGTAACTGATCGAACGATTTTGTCAGGAGTGAAATATGAAGGTTTTTGGTCAGTTTGAAAACCATTCGATCGGTTTTAAAAATCGTTCGATCAGTTTAAAACCGTTTGGTCGATCTTGACTGAGCTTGCCAACACTGTGTCAATATTTCAGCCGTAACATTTTACTCTGAACTCTGATTGATGTGATTCTTGCGGCGTTGGAAAGAGAACAACGAACTCTACAACTTTTGAGTTTTTACTAACTCATGAATCCAAAGTTTTAAAGGTCAAATTTAGGAGGAAGGTTGCGGCAAATTCTATATTTGCATAAACTTGCCCTTTTTTGTCTTGTTTTGAGAAAACACTTAAATAAGTCTAAGTTGTTAGTGATTAGAGTTGATCCTTGATGCATCATGGTATATTTGTAATATTGATTGAGGGCGGGAAGTCGTCGATAAGGACTGTGGTGTCACTTTGAACGGCTCCGAGCATGAGGCAGGGAATACTCTGAACATGTACACTTGATTATGAAAGCATGTATGTAGTGATGTGATACGTATGTGCATGTGTTGAGAGCAAAGTTATGTACTTGTGTTTCGAAATTGAGTTTCAGTATGTGAATTTAAGATGTGTGTGTGTGTACACTAAATAAGAACCAGTAAGCATATGAGTATGTGACATCCCAGGGATGTATATGTGAAGTGAGCATCTAGGTGATGCATATGAGTATGTGACATCCCAGGGATGTATAGTCAATGTGAACATCCAGGTGATGTGAAGCCAGGTGAATGAGACTTGAACAAACTTTGAACATTATATTTAGCACAATTACACGGTGAATGACTATATGTATTTTACATAATTGATTTGAAGTTCGGAGAATACGCCACCGACGTGGCGGTATACCCGCAACTGACTCGATAGGATATCCGTGACCGGTACGGCGGCCAATCCGTACACCAGTGTGACATCCCAGGGATGTATGTGAGTTTTATACCCAGTCGCCTCTGTGAAAGGGACTTGGGTTGTATTACATGAAAAATTGTCTGATTGGACGATGATGGAGGGTATTCCATCAGGGTTCGATGTTATATTGCTCGGGGATTATTTAAGTTATTGATTTAAGTTTGTGACACAAGTCTTTATGTCATATGAGAACAAGTTAAGTAAAAGATAAGATGTGTAGTGTGAAAAAATAAGATGTGATATGTGCATTCAGTTCATGCTTTTAATAATTTAAATGCTTTTAAACTGTTTTCTGCTTATGAGATCATGTTTCACTTATATCATGAAATATGTGTGAGTAAGATAGTTTTACATGTTCAATTATTTTCCTATTGAGCTATGACGTAGCTCATCCCTCGACTATACGTATCAACTACAGGTGTAGATCGGGATCCGACTGCGAAGAAAGGCTTGGGATCTCTCATTTGGGGATATGAGAACAAGTTAAGTAAAAGATAAGATGTGTAGTGTGAAAAGATAAGATGTGATATGTGCATTCAGTTCATACTTTTGATAATTTAAATACTTTTAAACTATATTCTGCTTATAAGATCATGCTTCTCTTATGTCATGAAATATGTGTGAGTAAGATAGTTTTACATGTTCAGTTATTTCCCTATTGAGCTATGATGTAGCTCATCCCTCGACTATACGTCACAGCTATAAGTGTAGATCGGGATCTGGCTGCGGAGAAAAGCTTGGGATCCCCCGTTTGGAGAATTTTACCTTAGGTGAGATTTGGACATGAGTATGTTTTAGGGTTTGTATAATAAATGTTTCAAGGTCTTTTGGATTATGGACTTGGTATGTTTGGGGATCTATTACTGGATTAAGATTTATTCTATAGGATGTTTTTGAGGCCACTGTTTAGGTGATGGTCGGCCATCACCGGTGGTTTTTTTGTGGGCCCTTCTTATTCAGTCTTTATGTATAGAAGAACTTTTATTGTTGCTATATTTTTACTTTGACTCTACCCTTTGTTGGCATACCAAGTAAATTTTATATTTGGATCGTGATATGTGCGACCTGACGGTCTAATTTTCCCTGAGTTTATGATGTAAGAGAGAAAAAAAAATATTGTGCAGGTTTTTATTCCTGGGGGAAAATCAGGCTGTCACAGTTAGTATCAAAACTTAGGCGTTAGGTCTTCTAGGGATGTTGTGGCAGTAGAGCTTAAGCATTAGGTCTTGACTTAGGACTTGTTGGGACCCAAGACTATGGCAGTAGATTCTGTTAGGGTATAGGAGATCCAATTAGGACTCTATCACAGTTGGTAGAAACCTTAGGCTTTAGGTTCTTGAAGTCTCTAGTCGTGGTTGTAGGTTCCGTTTAGAACTTGAGTTGTGGATCTTCACGATCTCTTATAGTGGAGATAATTGATGATCGTGATAGAAGTGAGTTGATAGGATATAGGTTAAGTTTTAGATGTTTTGTCGAAGCATAGAGCCATAATGATCATAATCGTAGTTGATTGAAACCTTTATTTCATTTTGACAGATCGCAATGGCACCACGCAAAAGAGCAAGAACTGGAGGCACCGGAGAAAATGAGCAGAATAGGCAATTGCTGGAGACGATGATCAATACAATGACCCAGCAGACCGCATTATTCACTGCCATGTTAAGAGACACGGCTCACACCTCTCCATCCGCACCGTTTGAGTCATGTTCAAGGTGTGAAAAGCGGCACAAACCGCAAGACTGTAGGCGAGGCACGGGAGTGTGTTTCAAGTGTGAGCAAATGGGACACCAGATACGACATTGCCCTGTGTTAAGGAAGAAAGCGACGACATCTACACCGATTGGTATATGCGCACATTGTGGGAAGCATCACAAAACGGAAGAGTGCCGGTTAGTTTTGGTCACATATTTTAAGTGCGGTGAGAAAGGACACCGGATCGAGAACTACCCAGAGAGACATCAAAGGATGTAACATCAATGTCTACTTTCGAGCCGATACTCCCTACAACTCAGGGTTCTACAAGTGAAACATCGATGCACGATGCTCAAATGGCACATGAAGTTCCCCAAGGTATAGATTCATTATCGATTGTCAAGGTTTTACTCTAATTTTTAGATTGCAAATGCCTTAGAAATTGTGGTTGCTTTTGACACTTAAGAAATATCATGACACCATCATATGTGCATCTGATTAAATCACCTGCATGATATAAACGAGTTTTAATTTCAAAAGATTAACGAAGTAGGTGACCAATATAAGGATGGGACTTAAATAAATCTTGACAGTTAGGGTGAAATTACTTAAGAAGAGATTGTTAGTAATCTGAAATTGAGTTGATATTTATGAGCAATGACGGTTGAACTAAGACTTGTAAATAACTTTACACTTAAACGGCCCTAGTCGATTGTCTTTCCTTTTACAATCAGAATCGTATTTATTGTTATAGGAATGATTAAATGCATGAATTTTAAAATTTCAAGGTCATTGTGGTAGGTTTCAAATATCTTCATTTTAGTATTGATTGCATATCTTTATGGACGTAGGTGATGGTGAACATTGGTATGTTTGCAGTTGATGGTTGAAATAATTTTACTCGATCTAAATGGAGTACCTGATCAATAATTATGAATATTTTAATGGTCAAAATAAGTTAATGGTTTCAAATTTATCTATAGTAATGGCTAGTTGAAGTAAGGTAGAATTCTATTAATTGATAGATTAGACTTTTCTCTGATTGAGAATCAAACCTTTCTCGGATTGGAAGTATAAGTTTCATAAGTAGGCGACTATGCTAGATAAGTATTACCCGAGATCTGGAGGTGTCTATTGAAAATTTTAAACATGGTTATCGAAGTCATGCAGTCATTAAGGGATAATTCAATGATATGTTGTGTTAGGAGTAAACGGGTAAATGTTTGATGGTTGGCGGGTACTGATTATGATTTACGATTTCTGAGTTAATGGTTTTAATCTCAAGGTCAATATCTCTTTCCTTGTGGATATATTTTTGTCAACTATTTATAAAGATACTTCATTAAGTAGTGGAAGTGAGGTTTTGTAATTACCTGTGCATGAATTAACTGATCTATCACTCCGACTCTTGAGTGAGCACCGGTCCGGTTAGTGCGAGATGGACATCCTTAGTGTAAAGCTCAGCATATAGATTTTTGCTAGTGTGTGGTCGATCTTTAGAAAATGTGTTGTAGCAAATCTCCATTCAACTATGCGGCTTTGACCGTGTATAATTTCAATTTGTCGCAATATATGTAATTCTACTTTGTTGCAGCATTCGCTGTGTGTGATTTGAGTTTACCAAATGATTACTATATTGATTACTCAAGCATCACGTCGTTCCCTTTCGAGGGAGAAAATTCCTTACGGAGGGGTAGTGGAGTACCTTCTTCTCTTTTACGGGGATGTTGAAGGGTGGATTGCCGGTGTGGACACGTGTGGATATGCTGATTTTGGGCGTAGCTGATTTGACTATGACAGTGAGGGTGTGATTGTGTCAAGTGACTTGGGTCGATGTGTGGACAACGAGGGGGATAAGTGCGTGTGAATTGAGGTTTTGTCGTTGTGACTACTTTTATATATTATTGATAATTGAGTTGTTACTCAGATTACCTTCCGTGCATTTTCGAGGATGAAAATTCCTTTAGGTGGGGCGAATGTGATGACCTGGTCAAGAGGACGTTGAATCTTGGTGAGGATACCCAGATGGGTGGCGCTGAGAAATAGCCATGGACCTTGGATTGAATTGATTTTGAGGTAATTGAAGAAAACTAAAGTGAATATTATTCGTGGTGATGTATATATGTGTTCATGTGGGAATTAGACACTTACGCCGATGTGATGAGTAAGGCATTGGTTGTAGATAAAACCATAGAAGACATGTACAAGAAACAAAAGCAGCAAAGTGAAAATGTAACGGGTCTAGGGAGACCGAGTAATTACGAGCCGGAAGACGAGAGGCCAAGATTCTTAATGCCAACACCCTCTCAACCTACTTAGACCGTGTATGCAGGGCCGTCTATGTCCACACCGAAAGTGACTTTTCGCCTTCCGAATCCTACAACAACGGGAGTACCGCGAATACAATAGGCTCCACCCACTTCTTCAATGGTGGTAGGTAAATCATGCCCAAGATGCAGAGGACGACATCGAGCACTCAAGTGTAAGTGGACAACGGGTGCATGTTTCAATTATGGACAGATGGGCCATCAGGTAAGGGACTGCCCGAAACCGAAGAAGAATAGGATGACTTCGGTGTGCGACATCATCGATCAATGCAAATTGTTGTGTATACCATATCGTGTGTGTTTAATCTCAGAATATGTTAATATGGTGTTTTGGATGTATGATCGATGCTATTAGCTCATCTTTTGATATATGTATGTAGGGATCTTTATTGCAATTAATGATATATGTTGGCAATTAATGGTTGGATGGTTGTCTTTTTCTTTATGACGATGATTAAATTTCAATTATGATCGATGTGGTTAGTTGTGGGTTGACAATTTCATTGATGGTATATGTGTAGTTGATTTTGTAAAAATATAGTTTAACAAATGATTACCTTATTGGATAATTGGTGGTACACCGATCTAGTGATATGTGAATTTTCATGCAGGATAATGGATAATTTGGTTGAAGAAAAATTTAGTCTTTCATTGTAAACTCAATGTGGATAGTTAATTGAATGATTATGAGGAATTCATTTTTTCATTTAGGGTGCGTGCGTTGTTTCATTATTTTGGGTAAGTTCTTGTCAACAGGAATTGTTGTTAGTGAGTTAGCGTTCGGAAGTATCGTCGTCAATTTTTTAGGACGAAAATTCCTATGGAGGGAAGAATATAACAACCCTAAATTTATTTTGCGTATAAATCGATTCATATCTGGACGTGAGTGTTCAACTTGATGTGCATGGTAAGACCTAGTTACTTAGGACAATTTTCGAGGACGAAAATTATATAAGGTGGAAAGAATGTAACATCCTGAAAATTTTGACTTTGAAAAATATATCTCGGGATGCGTGCCCAACTTTAAATAGTGTACCTCAGGATGCGTGTCCGTCTGATCACTTATTTGACCAAGTGAGAGTGACTTGATGGTTTGTGTTAGGTTACACTAGATGAGAAAGAGTATGGATGTGTGGTGTAAAAGCAATTCTTTTGGGTTATATACATCTATCGAGGTGTATGTATTTTACAGGGAAGCCGACCCTTTAGTTAAGAGAAGGCAGGCTTCTCTTTGAAGCCACTCGGTTTGCAAGAGAAAAGGTTTTGGGTTTAGAGAGAGAGAAAAGGGAAGAGAGAACGAGGAAGAAGGAGACGAACTCGTGGGGTTGTGCGTCGAGCCTTAGATTTGCTTGAAAAAGGTTTGTGAGATCGTGTAAGGAAAAGATCGCCGTCGGTTTCGACATTTGGTTGTGTTACAAGATTTAGAGCCGAATGGGGTTTTGAAAACTCATTCTTCTCACAAAGAGATGTATGTTTGAGCTGCTAATCATAGCGAGAGTTATATGAAGAATGGGGTTATGAAACGTTTGTTTTGAAAACCCTTTTATACAATGAAGAAGACGATCCAACGGGGAGTAAATCATTAGATTAAAGATAAGAATTTTAATTTTACTTGTGATTTGTATGTAGATTAGTCTTTAGTTAGCTTGTGGGTGGAAAAATTAGAAGAATATAAGTTAGATTTGAAGAAAAATGAGTTGGGGAAGTTAGAACCCGAGTTTGGGGTGAAATTTGACGAAATTGCTCGATCGAAATTAATAACCAATCGAACAATTTTTTCAAAAGTGAAATCTGAAGGTTTCTGGTCAATTTGAAAATCGTTTGATCGAAATAAGTAACCGTTACGATCGGTTTGAAACCGTTCGGTTGATTTTAACTGTGCTTGCCGACATAGCGTTGATATTTATGTTGTAACATTTTACTCCGAACTCTGATTAATGCAATTCTTATGGCGTTGGAAAGAGGACAACGAACTCTACAACTTTTATGTTTTGACCAACTCATGAATCTAAGTATTAAAGGTTAAAAGTTAGGAGGAAGGTTGCATCAAATTCTATATTAGCATGAACTTGCCATTTTCTGCCTTGTTTTGAGAAAACACTTAAATAAGTCTAAGTTGTTAGTGATTAGAGTTGATCCTTAATGCATTATAGTGTGTTTGTGATATAGATTGAGGGCGGGAAGCCGTCGATAAGGACTATGGTGTCACTTTGAACGGTTCCGAGCGTGAGGTAGGGAATACTCTGAACATGTACAAACTACAAAATATTGGGTTTTTAGCAGCGATTTTAAACCGCCGCTAAAGAAATACTAACCACCGCTAAAGGTTTTAGCGGCGGTTGACTCAACCGCTGTGCTTAGCGCCGTCGGGGAAGGTATTAGTGGCGGTTATAGTTAAACCGTCGCTAAATGTTTCACATTTAGTAGCGGTTGGGAACCAAGTTTTTGCATAACCGCCCCTAAAAGTATGGCACTTTTAAAAAAGGGGCTGCTACTAATCCCCCACCCAATAATGAATATCTCCAATTATGTACTACTGAAAATCGTTGACTGCTTTAAATCGGACGATGGATATGGTTCTACATTCCAATCTTTTACACAACTGATCTTGAGATCGTGAGAATATCATCATGCTGTCAATTTTTAATTCCACATGGCAAACATCCCCAAAAGTGACTTGTGAGCATTATGTGTGCCACGTAGTTTTTGGTATACCTTTTTGAGATGCGTGCCACATGGAATAAAAAAATTGACTGTTTGATGATATAGCCATGATCTCAAGATCAATACTGTGGAAGATTGGAATGAAAAATGATCTCCATTGTTCGATTCAAAGCAGTCAATATTTCAGCTGTACTTAGTGGGGGATATTCAATATTTGGCGGGGGTTAGTAGCAGCCCCCTAAAAATATAATCGGTAGTTAATGATAAAAAAAGATCATATTAACTTTCGATATCCAAATGCAGCCTTAGTTATTCCTAATTGTAATTTATTCACCAAACCAAAATTTAAATCAATGTGTTAATAAGAATTTTCATGTATATTTAGGAAAAAATAAACTAAACTCAATCTATACATCAACAAGTTACTGCCATCTTCATTTGTCCCAGACTCACTGACTTTTTCATTCAACAAGTTGATCCCCCGGTTCTTTTCATTAGCAATGCCAGTGTCTATAGGAGTAGATCAATACCATATAACAAATAATTTCAGGCATAATTAGAATCATAATACATCAGCCATATGTATAGTTGAAAAATATTTATTTCAGGTGAAAATAAATTAAGAAACATGTGGCTTTGTGCAATTTTCATGAATAGAAGTGCTCTCACTGGAACCAACTCTTTATATGGAAACATCAGCCATATCTTTAAAACTATCAATTGTATCTTACCTCTTTTAGGTGGAGTATCACGAGACTGTGAAGCAGAGTTTCTTTGACTACACCGAGGATAGAAATCCTCTTGTTTGGAAGCAACCCATGGTCTGAAATATTGCAGGTTAAAGAAACGTTAGAAACTTAGGAAGCCTATTTTGTAGCATAAATTAGGATCATGAGTTAGCATAACAGGATGTTCGTGAGATGGCACGACACATGACATTCAAGAGATAGCTACTATAAGGTGCCCGCGAGATGTCACAGAGACTGGGGAGATGACAAAACTCACAAATTTGGCATACAATGTGTCCTTGAGATGGCATAGCTTATAGATATGTGTGCGAGATGTCAAGGCTCACCATTATGACAGAGAGACTCATAGCATAGTGGCAGGATACCCTAGAAATGTCTGTGAGAAGGTACAACAGACAAGTAGGACTTAAAATGCTATGAGATGCTATAAACTCAGCTAGACCTACAAAGAGAGATATGACACAACTCTAAAAACTTCACTCCGATATGGCAAAGAGATGACAAAGCTCACAAATCTGTTCATGGGGCCACAAACAAGATCAGAGACATAACAAAGAGATGAAAGGGCTGCCAGAAAACGAAAGCACAATAACATGATCTCAAAACATATTTTTAAATTGAAATAAACTCATTATATCATTAAAACCTCATGCCTGGTTTCATAAAAATTGCATTTATTTTATAAATCCCAAGCCACTTTTAGAAAACCTAAATAAATTTAGCAAAACCTCATGCAAGAATAGAAAAAAAAATTCCTCAAAAGCATTCACAAGTCTCCACGGATATGATTATTGATAGCAGTGCATCTAATTGCAATCTAGAGTCCTTCACCAGGTTGCCACGGAGGGAGTGGTTTATATTTCTTTCTAGCAATGGTGAAGTTTCCGCTTCTGTACAAAGATACAAATGGTCTTTAATCATTCTAATGAATCCAAATGAACAACCATCAAAGTTAAACAGTGATGAAGCTCCTTCTGTATTGGAACAAAATAGTTGCCTCACAGCTGATGCAACAAGGTGAGTGGCGTTCGCGATAATATACCTTTATGTCTTATAAATGGGTGGTCCTATTGATATAATAAAAAAATTAAAAAATGAAAATATCTAACAATATAAAAATTGAGATTAATCAACTTGTTATCGCATTAACTTATAGGTTGTGTTAAGTTTGTAAGGCCAGAATATCTGATTTGCTTGCCCTCAATTTAGATTCACCAAATCAAAATTAGCTGAGGAACCCTAACCATCAATAAAAAAAAATCATCAACATTGAAAATGAAGCTTGAAACCAATATCCTCAATTGATTTGGTTATAAGTAGAGGATCAAACAATTCTAGCGTCCAAACAAATATTCTGAAACTTCTATCTACTTTTATCTTTCAAAAAGCAAATTCATGTGTTGAAAGCCACAATTCAAAATAGACACTCTTAAGTAACAACAACTCTACGAATCCAGCAAGCACACTCACTACAAAAAAAGGCCTTTTGGAGACGGTTATTAGAGACGGCTTTTCAATGCCGTCTCTAATAATCACTTATTAGAGACTCCCATTCTAAAGCCGTATCAAATACTTTTATTAGAGACGGCTAAAGCCGTCTTCGTATATAAAATAACATATAGAAGCAGTCATAATTGTCTCCATAAGATTCAAAGATAGATAGGTAAAAACTTTAGAGACTACATGGAAAACCGTCTCTAAACGTCTAAATAACACTAGTACAGACCGCTTCAAGCCGTCTCCAAGAGAAATTATTTGGTCAAGGGTCGAAATTGTTTGATCAGGGGTCCTTATTTTAGTGCAGTCCTTCGTACACTACAAAACTCGTTGGCAAACTCTACCCTATATAAACAAAACCTTTCCAATCGCTGCCCCAAACTCTCCCTCATTCCATCTGTTCTCCCAAATGGCGGAATCGAACGACGCGAAAGGCGAAACCCAAACCCCCGCTGGCAAACTCTACCCTATATAACCACAACCTTTCCAATTGTAGCCCCAAACTCTCCCTCATTCCATTTGATCTCCCAACTAGCGAAATCGAACGACGCAAAAGGCGAAACCCAAACCCCTCCTTCGTTCTCTCGTTGCAAAATTCTAATTATTCTTTTAGTTTTTCACTCTAAATCACTTTCTTCGATCTCTAGCTCTTTCTAATCTCTCAAAAATTTTCTCAAATCACAACTATTGGAAGGCTGCAACGATGTCTTTGTTCTTAAATTGAAGGCTCCCGGATTTCCTCCTCACTAAAGGTTAGATCGCATCCGATTTTGGTTCAGATTTGAGCTCCGATTTTGGTTCAGATTCGATCGCATCCGAGCTGGGATTTGATCCATGATTCGATCATCAGCTAGGTTAGGGTTTGAGCTCCAATTTCAAAGAAGAAACCTAACAGTTAGGATTTGAGCTCAAATTTGAACTCCTCACTCCAGATTTGAGCTCGATTGGTTTAGATCTCTGATTTGACCTGGATTTCCATTCTACCTCCTCTCTCGAGGTTCAGATCTCCCATTTTAACTCAATTCAATAATTTTATTTTAATTTTTTATGTTAATTGCTCAAACGAGTAAATGCGATGGCTGGGGATCGGACTCAATTTTCATATTATTTTGGTGTTTTATTGCTAATTTGATTTCGCTAATTTTGAAATGTCCAGCAGTAGTTTCGTGGATCGTTTGATTAGTTATGCATCAATGAACTATGCTTCCACCAACTGATGTGAAATTTGGTAAGTCTTTATATTAATAAACACTAAGGTGCATTTTGTTTGAATAGATTTGAATATAGTTTCTATCAAAGGGATAGACTCTCTTGTTGACATCTAAGAGATTATCAAGCTTTTGAATAGCCTCTAGCTATCAAACCCTATCAGAAGATGAGTTTTATGGTTGTTGGGGGCCATGAGGCCCACGACCCTATGGCCAGCTTTTGACATGATAATGGTGTACGAAGGTTTTCGTAAGTTTCATCATTTCGCACAGTAGAAGTTGAATCATTTCTCAAAATTATCATGACATAAACCTCAGGGTAACGTTATGTGTAATCAGATATTCTATACCCACAACCATGGTTTCACATATAAGAAACGTTAACTAATTTGACTCAGATGATGAAGATAGTTTTTCATTCCAACCTTCCACATAGGAGATCTTCAGATCATGTCGAACCTATCAAATTTTCAAATGTTGATTCCTCGTGACACACATCTCCAGAAGTGATTTTGTATAATACATAGAGAAGAAGGTGATAAGAATTAGATCCTAGATTAAGACTTTGCTAAAAGTTGTCGTTCAGCTTGATTTGCTCACATAATTTTTCTCTTAAGTTCTCATCAATCCAGACTGTCAATGGATATGCTGTACCCAAAATATGTACATGTTAAGTATTCCAAGCAATTCTAATCACTTACTTTTAGGCAACAAATGTTAAGGGTTATGGATATGAAGCTACAAAAATGCCCAGTTGACTGGAGTGTTATGACTTGCAATCGTTCTATGAGGTTTTAATTTCGGATTGTGACTCATCCAAGGATGAACCATAGAATATACTGCACAAATCAATATGCATGAGCATTGATGTTTCCTATCAATGAGATGATTAAACATGCTATAGAATAATATGTTATTATGCTATAATTCCTTAGTGAATAATTTCTTTACACTGTTAAATGCTTATATTTTGATAGTTTTGGTCTACTATTTTCCATGGCAAGTCGTAATCCTATTTGGACACTCTACTTAAGCTCCATAATTATAATCATCCTTTTTCATTTCCTTTTATTTTTGAAAGCGCTGTTGATTTTTTCAACTGGTTGGTTGTTGTGGATATACAATTAAGTGGGATACAACATTGTGGTCTTTTCCACTAATTTTCTTTTGTGGATATACAGGAGAATGGGAATGAGAGGGTGCTTTATGGCTTTGGGGCGCTTTATGGCTTTGGGGCCCACATTGCCAAGAGCAAAATTCATTAGCAGTAAAGTATTGATTTGATTGCTCATCTTCATTCGTGTAATTAATATTTATACGTTGATAGTGTAAGGAATCTTTCAAGCTAAATATAGGATACCTAGAGTTATTTAAGGTTTTTTTCCTCCAAAAACTCAGTTCATTTTGTGGGTATACAGGGCAGTGGGTCAAAGAGGCTTCTTTATTGCTTTAGGGCACACATTGAGCAAAATCTATTAGAAGTACTGATTTGATTGCTCATCTTGATTCAAGTAACTATTGTTTATGCATAGCCAGTGTTTGGATTCATTCAAGCTAAATCTAGGATACATAAGCTGTGTTTGGGATTGCTCTTTGGAGGCAAAGAGCAGCCCACTTAAAAGAGCAGGTTTAAATTGCTCTTTAAAGAGACCCAAATTCAGCTCTTTCACTCTCTGAAAGAGATGAGCACTTACAACCAAACACAGTCCCGTACTAAAGTGCTCTGTGCCAGAACAGAGAGCTGCTCTTTGCCTCCAAAGAGCAATCCCATTTGTGGAAACATTTTGAGAATTAGTCTTTTAGTTAGTATAATTAGAACATGTACTCTTTTAGTCAGTATAATTAGAACATTTTGAGAATTAGTCTTAAATGCTACTTTGTAAACCTCATTTGTGGAAACATAAATAAATATTTACCAATTGACTGAAACTCTAATGTTTTTCAAATTGAGCAGCATAATTTTTGAATTAACACATCTATGTACAAACACTATGACCTGAAGGACTGCAGACTCACCGAAAGTTTAGTCCTGGACATAAATGAGTGGAGAAATTCGTCTCATTGAGATGATCCCAAATGGATGGAATAATAGCATAATGATAATGATGACACATGTAATACTCTCTCACATTTTGCATGCAGAGAGTTTTCTCTTATTAATATAAGAGAAATCATCTCTTCAATCTCTCAAATGTCAAGGTATTAGAATCAGAAAATTGGTCTGTAGTGTTCTCGTCATTGCTGAGCTAAAAGGCTAGTAGATGAAAATTTATTTCCTTCTTCGGAACCAAGAAGTGGTTCTAGAGTTTCTTTTGCTTAAGATCTGTTGATCTATTTTGAGGATAATTGTGATTTTATTCTCCTAGTGTTGAGCTCTTCTCTAGCAATAGTTGATATGAATCTGAGAATGTGTGGTGTTAATCTCAAGATTTTCCTTTGCTTCACTCCATAACCTTAAATTAACTTTTGTTATCTCTTATGGGGTACATGTGACATTTGTTTTTTAATCTACTTGTCTTCGAGATCACTTCTAGAAGTCCTCAAATGCCTCAAATATGAAACTCTACATTATTCCCTTTCAATCTCAGATAGTTTGATTGGAAGCACTCTTTCAAAATGACCAAAATAATCAAAACTACTCCATCACTGATACCTGTTAACCCTGGAGACTAGACTGCAATACGACTACACGAGAGATATAAGAAATCTCATGGAATAGAGTTTCAGATGCTCTTGTTCTAAAGTGGATCTCAATATATATATATATATATATAATGCAATTCCCAAAAATACAGATTGCATGACTTGTTTTTTTAACTTACATGGAGCAATAAAACAGAGTTTCATGCTCACATTGGACCAGGATGGAAAAAGTTTCTATTGAAAAGAATTAATTATGTCATGTAATCAATATGTATATTGGGGACATAACTGTGCTTGAAATAAAACATTAAGTTGTCAAAATCATCAAAGACTCCTTTTGATAGAGAACTCGGTATGACCTGCTCCCAATGACAGTGAGCATTCTTTGATATATCTTTCCATGTGTGCATGTGGCGTGCTTTCTTTGATCTCATTGAAGGGTACACAATCATACTTTTTTGACAAATATAGACATACAATTGTAAATATGGGTGTGGAAAAACTCAAATGTAAATCCAGATGTAAAAAAACTTTAATCGGGGTTGAAATCACTAATTGGTGAATTTTCAGGTTTGTAGAACAAAAAATGTGCTGCAAACATGTAAATGCAGATTTGAAGCTCTATAGATTTACTGTTTTTCCTGTTTAGGTAAACGTTTTGTATAATTGTGTCTCTTTTGCTTTAGTATCTGAAAGACATGGGTATCTATGTATGGGGTTTGATCGGACTCTTCTGAGTGCCCAACCATAGATTTTGAGAGGTATGCTACAAGAATCTATTTATAATGACTAGAAGTACATTGGATCACAGTAATTTCACTATACATGGTGTAAATTAACTTAATAATAGATTTGATTGATTTTTTATTTTGTTTCCACCTTGATTAGTGTTCTTATAATTGTTTTCTGAAGACTTCTCCTAAATTTATTGGGATTTGTTCTATTTCTAATAGTGTAAATTAGTTGGGATTTGTTGGGATTTCTTGTATGACTTCAGTTTGAACATTGAAGCTATGCAAGCACCATAATTAATACCTGCTCCAACCCATGTTGGGCTTTATTTTATGACATCTTCCCCAAAGTAAGAATCTTAGGCGAAGCCCCATATATGAAGGAATCTCCTGAACCGCGCGCACACCTGGCCCTCTAACTAACTCTGACATTGGAGAGCGTAACCAATGTCTTGTGTAGAGACATTTATTTTTTATTTTTACTATGTACCATATTTCATAAGTAGGGCCATCTCTAGTAATTATTTAAGTGGCCTCTTGGATAATTTAAGAATCCAAGTAATAAAGTCATGATGGGGACATCCCACAAGACAAACTGCCCACCTGCTTTTAATTATATATATATAAAAACTGCCCAACTCCATCAAATGAGTTATTTTATATAAAAATTGCTCCAACCTAAGTGGGAATGAGCTAACTTCAAGAAACCAGATTATAATCAACCTATTTAAGGCCTAACCCATAAGTACAAGAAATTAGTGAAGGAGGTTGCCCGATCCCTTCACTCTACCCAAATTCTATATATACAAAACAAAATCACTCAGTTTCTCTACAAAAAGTGGGTTGCAATGCCTGACCTATTATAATTTAGCTGCTCAAGCCTACATGGTCAAGTAAGCCAAATGCGGTTGCCCCTGTTAACTGCTCAAGCCTACATGGTGCACATAAACCTATAGTGCTACGTGGTTTTTATTTCCATGTATACACTTGCATGTGAAGAATGACTCCTTGTAAATTTTTGTTGCATCCATGTTTTGGTAGTCAATTTTAGTTTCAAATAATTTGGATTGATCAGTTTTTTCTATGTTTTAATTCTATTTGACTTACACACAGGTGCTATGAATAAAAAAACAAATCAAACCACTATGGAGGCACTATTTCCAAAATACACAGGGCCCTATCTTTGTTGTTGATAGCAATGTCAGGGACTGTGTAGTTGAGGCAAGGGATGAACTCCACAGGATGCTAAATGAGGTATATTCACCTTTCAATAGAACTGAGTCAATTAATGGATTTTTTATACTTAACGACTGCATTGTGTCTAGAGTAAAATAGCTCATAAACTAACATACCAATGAAAGTTGTTGCATGTTATTTTTTTTTCCTAATTTATTGGTATAGTTTCCAAGGAAATTTGGGGTGGATAAAGTAATTGTTTGTTTTGAAGTACGCTGTGTGGATGGCTCCAAAACTTTTTTTTGCCAAGATACGCTAATAATCTATTGCTATTAGGTGTTCTGAATATTGTTGTCATGGCTTTTCCTTATTATTTTATTTAGTGATTTGTTATAACTACATATGTTGTGGTAATACAGAGCAAAAAATCGTGGTGATGCCAGATATATGAATCACATCATCATGTTATTCATCCAACTGGCAACAAATTTGGAAGAAAATTCCAAGTCACTTAATGGAAGGGATGAAATGGTAAAGATGTTGAAAGATAGTTCAGTTGCTGGGTTTTCAGCGGCCTCTAAGTACAAAAAGAAACACAGTGAGTATATCAATGAAAGGAGAGGTATGAATAAGAGTAATAGCTTCTCCCATGTCAATGTTGTGGTCGATTATGGAGACTAGGAAACAGCTTGGTGACGAAGTTCTAGAACAGGAAGTCTATGGTATAGATCCTTACATCAATGGCAAGGAGAGGGAGGCGGTGATGGCCCAAATTGCTAATGGGTGCGAAGAATGGGGATTCTTTCAGGTAATTTGCATGTGTTATTTAGAACCCCGCTTACACTTGTCATTTCCTAAAAGGAGGCACTGAATGTCTTTGACTTTTTTTTGTTGCAGTTGATAAACCATGGCATTCCTTCAGAACTATTGGAGAAAGTGAAGAAAGTGTGCTCTAATTCTTATAAGTTGGTGAGAGAAGAAGGTATCAAGGACTCAGCTCCTATGATGTTGTTGAACGAGTTGTTGGAAAGAACCAACGGTGGCAATGTGGAGGAGAGGTTTGAAAACGTTGACTGGGAGGATATGTTTACCCTCCAAGATGATAACCAATGGCCATCCATCCCAATTAAATTCAAGTAAGTTCTACTAATATGAAATCAGTTGCTGAAATTTAGTTTCGATTCGATCTCATATAAGTTATATTTAGGTTAAAAATCAGTTACTGAAATTTAGTTTGATTGGTTAATGTTTATTATACCTGTTATTTTATAGTTATAATATTTAGATATAGAAGAAGCAGTGGTGGGCTCTCACAGGTCTGATTTAATTCAGCATTTGTTCCTGCTGTATTATTAGAAGAAGCAGAGCCAAAGGTAACTGAGCAAAATTCCAAGTCACGAGAAACAAAATGTAAGGATGCAGTACCTTGATTTTATTACCATGCTTTGTAAGTTTATTTTTAATGCTGTGACAGTAGAGTCGTACTTGGTAAAAAAATGGTACTGTTATCATGCTAGAAAGGAATCTAACATACCCATTGCAACAACTAATGCACATTTTGTTACATGTGAATCTCCAGGTGAAGGAAATAGAGACGCAAATGGACAAGATCACAACACAAATACATAAGCTTCAGGTATCAATTCCCTAGTGTTAATAGTAGGGAATCTTTAACAAAATGTGCAAATTTTCAACAGCAATATGGCAGCAATACCCCCTAGTGTTAATAGTAGGCCTCACTCACACCATTAAATTTTCAACAGTACTATGGCAACACATTGATTGAAACCCGACTAGTGTTAATAGTAGACCTCACTCACACCATTAAATTTCTGCATAAATTGGTATCTATCAACAATTTTGATTTCTATGATACCTAATATATAGGCAGTAGTAATAGCCTGATGAGAACAAAACAATGACAACAGCACTATGGCAGCAATACCCCCCACCCCGTTTTTCATCTAACAAAAACATCGACAACAAATAAAGCTTCCTTCTTGCAGGCTCAATAACAAAGTTTAAGAAGATCAGGGCACCACAAAACCAAATACACTCAAATTATTTGCTGCGGACACTTCAATAAATTCCAGCAAACATTTATTTGTACAGAGAACTCTCCCATACCTCATTGGTCATGTTGAGGTAAATGCGTGAATCGTCACTACTCATTAGTTTTTCCTTGCAATATATATTCATGAAGCATTTTTTATGGTTATTAGTAAATTTAGAAAGGTGTTTTCAAATCTATTTGTCATCCTCTTTTGTTTTCAATGGTCCCTACCATACAGGATATAACCTGTTATGAAGAAACCAGCAGTTGCAGGAGAAGTAGGAAAGCTCTAAAGATAGAAAGTGAGTAATCATCAGTGCCTGCTACAGTTCAAGTGGAAGTAGAAACAGTGGAGGCTTTTGGAGTGGATTAGACACCTTGATAAAACTATTATGAGGTCAACGCCGAGGCTGCACCTTCTTGCAGACATGATGTGATTCACATATTCAGCTTTTTGTATCCAAAATGAGTTTTTATTTGCTGACCACCGCCTGCCGTGAATAATACCGGTCCCTTACTTGTATATAAATAATTTGGCAGAATGAATGATTTTTCTGTAATTTGAAAATAAAAATGGTTCCAATCAATTAAAGGAGTTCAATCCAGAGAAGGATCTCTCAATTGTGCATTCTTTTTGTTTTAGTAACTGGAGGTATCATTATATGATGTCTACACCATCATCTTGTTCTCTGAATATAAAAAATTGCCTTAAAAAAAGTATTAAAAAAATACATTAAAAAAAAGCATTAAAAAAAAATAGTATTTAAAAAAAAAATTGCATAAAAATTGTCGACGTAATTTTTTTTTTTTTTTTTTTTTTCATAAAAAAATCACTGCCAAATATATTTAAAAATATATATAGGAGGTCACTTATTGGTGACGGCTTAAAGCCGTCTCCAATAAGTATTGGAAATGGCTAGATGACTTATTAGAGACGTCTCTAACTTATGTTTGGAGACGGCTATATGCCGTCTCCAATAACCTTTACTATTAGGGACGGCTTCCATTTGGTCTCCAAAGACAATGGAGACGGGACTATTTGAGACTACATGGAAGCCGTCTCCAATACTATTAGAGATGACTTAGACACCTTTGGAGACGGCCAAAAGCCGTCTCCAATAAACGAATTTTTTGTAGTGACTCATGAAGCAAAGGCACAAAAAGTAAAAAACAAAGACATTAGGTCTCGAATTCCCATCGTACACAATCTCAAGACATAGCACAAAACATCATAAAACAAGAGCATTTGATTGGGATACTAAACCCTAAATGATACATCCAACGACATTATGAGCTGTAAACAGCCATTTCAAATATAAAAACCTGCCTCATGTCTATACTAAGACATTAGGAAAACAACCCAATTATCAAATTCATCAATCAATGCATGAATCCACTTATAAAATTCAAATCTCCCTTGTAAACAGCCTCAACGCACATCCTACACTAAAACCACTTCTCAAATTCATCAATCCATCCATGCATGAATCACAAAACATCAAAAAACAAGAGACCCACATCAAACCCAAAAACCCAAACAATGAAACCCATCGCCACTTGAACAAAATCAGTCACTTTTCCCAAAGCTAGTCACAATATGAGAAAAACTGTGACGACCCAAACTCTTATGAACCCAAACCCTAACTCGACCCGACCCAACTCAACCCGATTCAACACAACCCGATTCGACCCAAAGCACACACACACACACACTCTAACTTATACAAGCTGTATACCTAAACTTTTCCTTACACCTTAAATCCCAAAAGTAAAACCCATCCATATCAGCCGAGCAATTTCTTCTTCTTCTTCAATTTTGTAACGCAGTAACGCCTCGCCCCATTACTCACGGAATTAATTTAAGGGATGAACGGTCACCCAATCGAACCTATAAATAGAGCCCTATTTCTCCTTTCTTTTTCACACCAAGCCATCTTCTCCAAACTCTTGTCTCCAAGATTTTTCTTTTTTCCTTCCTTCTTCAAGGTATGCTTCTTTTAATATTCATTCTGAGAATATAGTTAAAATATTTATTTTAATACTGTTAAATCTGTTTTAATATTCTGAAATTGTTAGGGAAATACTAGTTGTATAAAGTAGCCGATTCTGTATTTTACGGGTTTAGTATCGATTGAAATTAGTTTTTTATGTTACCTCATAATCTGAATTTTCATTAGAAATCCTGGTTTTTAATTCTGGTTTATATTTGGATTTAATATTCGGATATTATATTTCTGATTTCTGATTTTATAATTTTAAAACAGGAACTTCTAGTTTTATTCTGATTTTTATCCTAATATTGTATTTTTTTAAACTCTGATTTTTCATATTAAATCTCTTCTTATAATCTGATTATCTGTGGTCCGATTTTATTTTTATTAAATCTGGACTAGTTCTATATTCTGTTTTATTTTATTTTTAATAAATCTGGTTGATGAAAATGATGGGTTTAAATCTAGATATATATGCTGATAGTGTATTTCAAAATTTAGTTATAATAATCAGAAATTATATTCTGTTTTAATCTTATTTTTATTCCAGTTTTAATCTGATAATAGGAATTATATTAATCTGATATTCTGTATTCAATCTGAATTATTAATCTATTTTATAATTCTGTTTTACAAATCATATTTTTATATAATCTGTTTTACAAATCTGATTTTTATAAAACTAATTTTTATATAATCTGTTTTACAAATCTAATTTTTATAATCTGTTTTACAAATCTGATTTTTATAAAACTAATTTTTATATAATCTGTTTTATAACTTGTCTTAAAACAGGAAATTCATCCTAGTTTTATAAATCTGATTTTTATAATCCGTTTTATTATATAATCTGATTTTATATTCTATTATGCAATATGATTTTTCGTTCAGTTTCTATTTTATATTATACTCAATTTTATATTTTTATAATCGGACTTTATATATATAGTCTGTTTATATGATAGTTTTATATTAAAATATAATTATATAAAATCAGATTCTGAGATTAAAGAATTTAAAGTAATTACTTAATATTAAATTAAGGGTTTTAAAACTGATGTATAAAGTTGTTTTAAATTAAGAATTTTAGATATTAAATAAGGATTTGAAATAACTAGTTAGAATCCAACTCTATATCGATAACCTACCCTAGTTCATTCTTTCTTCTTGACCGAGTTTCCTTTGTGCCCAGATAACTACCTGAAACCGTGAAACTTCACACCACCTTCACAAGACCTTTGAATCTGACATCTGAGGCAAGTGACCTATCCCATAGTATGTTTTACACACATACCTTATTAGATAATGATGTTTTTATTCTTACATAGCATATACTATCATATGGATAAGTAAATGATTGAATGGTTAATGATTGTATGAATATTTCTATACTTGTCTGGTTCAATTATGATTATTTCATCATGTTAGAAAATATAAATGTCGCAAGCATGGTATATTCGATTTATCTATCATATGATGTTGTTTACATTGAATTATCACGCTGTTTTAGAATGAGAATGGGTAAAACCTGTTGAATAAGTTTTACAAAAGAAACTAATATGAATAAATGAAGAAATGATGAATATCGTAAAGATGATTATGATATGATTTTGGTTAAGATCCCCATGGGGCCGCATGGTAGTATTGGATGAACGGATCCATTTGTGTACTTCCGTAATACGAAGTAAACCCATCAAACCGGATCGGCACGGTTGACAATGAAATTGATGAAAGTATGGAGCCCTCCTTGTGACTAGTATCCATGATGAATGATGAATGATGATGTGAATGTAAATGCACTTGGATCGGTGCTATTGATTAACAATCATACAATATATGAAGTACAATTGTAAATTAAGTTATTTTTCTTTATATTGAATCATTAGATGGTATAGCTGATGTTATTTCTATTGATATGAAATTCTCAATTTTGAAACTGATAAAAGTGACAAAAGAGTTATATTATCATTGGGGGTTACTTGTTGAGTTTATCTCACCCCATTGCTATTTAATTTCAGAAATCGGACCTCGTGATTCAGAAGCTGCACTTCAGGAGGAGACCCTAGAAGACTTGCTGGTTTACCCTTGGTTAGGAAGTGTTTAAATGTTGTAATTGAAAATAACTATAATTTGAATTTTATTAATGAGAATGGACCGTTATGTTTCCTTTATTTGAAATTTGATTATTGAATGCGTTCATGTGCCGAAATGGATCATGTATCGGATTTCGGGGCGTGACAAAAACCCACTTATAATCTTCTGAAACATTTGATGGGTATGCTAGAGTTTCATGATTAATCACTGTATGTAATGAATTTGGAAGGCAGGCATAAACATTTATGGGTTCTTTTGATTTAGAACAAAAGAGGAGAATTTTGGTTACCTTGATGTTTGGATTTATAGAGATGAACCAGAAGGTTTCTTCTTCTTCCAAATTAAAATTTTGAAACCTAAAAAAAAAGCCCTAGATATCATCGGTTGCAGAGAGGTTTCGATCTGTTGCAGAGAGGTTTCCATCAGTTGGAGTGAAGCACATGCACAGATTTCAATCGGCTCCAGCAGGATTTTAAGTGGTTTAGATCGTCTTCAGAGTTTCCAGCGAGCTTTCAACCGCGCACATAGGTTTCGAGCGTCTCCATCATCTCCAGAGCTAGAGGACGTATTGTTGAAGAAGTTGAGGGCGGAAGGAGGACTCTTGATCTTTTAATTGAGAAGTTGAGGGGATCAGGACTCTTGAACTTCTCTCTTTTTGCTTTTTATTTGATGTGTGAAGAGAGAAACTGGGAGGGAGTTTTTTAGATGCGCTAGCGGCGCTTGATTAGACGATTTCAGTGGCGGTCTTAGCAAACAGCTAGTAATAAGGTGCCACCAAAAATGCTCTAACCGCTAGTAATTAGGTGCCACCAAAAATTCCCAATTTTATAGTGACGCTTGTTTACAAAAGCATATATGTAGTAATGTGATATGTATATGTGTGTGTTGAGAGCATAGTTATGTACTTGTGTTTCGAAATTAAGTTTAAGTATGTGAATTTAAGGTGTGTGTGTATACTAAGTAAGAAATCAGTAAACATATGAGTATGTGACATCCCAGGGATTTATATGTGAAGTGAGCATCTAAGTGATGTATATGAGTATGTGACATCACAGGGATGTATAGTCAATGTGAACATCCAAGTGATATGAAGCCATGTGAATGAGTCTTGAACAAACTTTGAAAATTATATGTAGCACAATTACACGGTGAATAATTATATGTATTTTGCACAATTGATTTGAAGTTTGGAGAATACCCCACCGACGCAGCGGTATACCCGCGACTGAATCAGTAGGATATTTGTGACCGGTACAACGGCCAATTCGTACACCAGCGTAGGACATACTAGGGATGTATATGAGTTTTATGCCTAGTCACCTCTGTGAAAGAGACTTGGGTTGTATTACATGAAAATAGTCTGATTGGACGACGATTGAGGGTATTCCATCAGGGCTCGATGCTATATTGCTCAGAGATTATTTAAGTTATTGATTTAAGTTTGTGACACAAGTCTTTGTGAGATATAAGAACAAGTTAAGTAAAAGATAAGATATATAGTGTGAAAAGATAAGATGTGATATGTGCATTCAGTTCATCTTTTGGTAATTTAAATGCTTTTAAACTGTTTTCAGCTTATGAGATCATGCTTCGCTTATGTCATAAAATATGTTTAAGTAAGATAGCTTTACATGCTCAGTTATTTCCCTATTGAGCTATTATGTAGCTCATCCCTTGACTATATGTCACAGGTACAGGTGTAGATCGGGATCCGGCTGCGGAGAAAGGCTTGGGATCTTCCGTTTGAGAAATTTTACCTTAGGTGAGGTTTGTATAATGGATGTTTTGGAGTTTGTATAATGGATGTTGTGCAACCGTGGGAATCGATGCGATCCCGTCGCAACGATGCGCTCTCTAATGATAAAAAATATAGAGTCGCCACCCGGAGCTTTCGGTGTCCCGAGATACCTAGTTCATTTTTATGAGCACCGAAGTGCTAAAAATATGACTCTGAATCCGGTCCACACCAAAGGCTCTTGTGTAGGGGCTTCGGTTATCGATCGGAAAGGTGTTAGGCACCCAATCAACCTGCTTAACGCGGTATCTACTACTGGCCAATAATAAAATAAAGTAAAAGCAAGGAAAATAGCTTCCTCTTGTCCAAAAGGGCTTAGAATCTTATTTGTGCCCCTCCGTTCCTACCGAAAAATTAGCGGCGTAATGGCACAAATGAGTGGAGGGAGCTAGAAAGAGATAGGAGAAGAAAGGAGAGAGCCGGAGCCCTCGGGCCCTTGTAGCACCATAGAGGAGCCTTGCGTGACTTGCTTTGATAAGCTCTTGAAGGCTTTGTATGGTGGAAAATGGGGTTCTAACTCCTAGGACTTAAAGCTAAGAGGTAGGGGATGGAGGCTAGGGATCATACACACCTAGGATAAGGGTTTTGGATGCAAGAACAAGCTTGAAATGAGGTTGGGAGGTTCTGAAATTTGGGTGAGAATAGTGCACAAAAGGGAGGAAGAACTTCTCACTTTGAGCTCTTTCTCTCTTAAGCAAATTTCTCAACCCCTAAACCAAGGGGTGGGGGGCTCTATTTGTAGGAAATGAGTGGATTAGGAGGCTACTTAGATGCTAATTGGAGTTAGAAATTAGGTAATCTCAAATCTAAGGTTTCCTAGGATTTTGAGAGCTTGAAAAGGTGTGAAGGTGGCTCTAATGGTGGATGATGGGGTTAGGCTTTAGGCCACTTGGAGGGTTGCAAATAGGGAAGGAATGGGTGCAACAGAACTATCGAAACATACCTCAAAGGTTGAGGTGATCAACAAGTCAAACCCCAAACACAAATTTCAAGGCAAAAATCCATAGTTACTGTTCATATGCCTGGCACAACTATTAGTTACGCCAGGCAAATGTACAGTAAAACAGTGATGAACAGTAACCTGGAAGTTGGCCTCGCGAAGGGTAGGGGGACCCATTTATACCTGGCGCAACTATTAGTTGCACCAGGCCATTTCTGGGGGAAAAAAGCCTGGCACAACTATTAGTTGCGCCAGGCAAATTCAGGGAAAAATTGGCTTGGCGCAACTATTAGTTGCGTCAAGCAAAAAACCTGAAATTCTGTCCGATTTTCAAATGGTCATAACTTTTGATATACAACTCTGATTGAGGCAATTCTTGGCTCGTTGGAAAGCTGGAGAAGTCCTCTTTCCAATGCTATATGATTTGATATTAATAAAAGAACTCAGCTAGTCCTAGTACACCACTCTTCATCCATTATCCGGTAAGGTTAGGTTTAGGGTTCAGAATGGGTTCTAAGGGTCGGGATTGGTTTCTAAAGGTTTGAGGTAGGTTCCTAAGGGATCTAGGGTGATTCCTAAGGGTTTGGGGTGATTCCTAAGGGTTCCATACATGCCATCAAAAGCTCAGAATTACACTTCTCTCGAAAGGTATTTCGATCGGGCCTTGGGCCAAATTTGGGTGTGTACAGATGCCCCTCTTTGGTATCCGATCACTAATGATCGTATGTCAAAGAAAAGAGACATCCGAAGAGGCCCAAGGCATTACTGACGGGTCCGCTGCTTTCAAAACAAACTTCAAACATCAGGTGAGTAACACGGTGAGCAAACAAAAGCCCTGGAGTGCCAGGCTAATCATTCGTTTCTCGAGGTAATCGGTTCCCAAGCGCTTAGCGACATTACTGGGCATAACCGAGGTGGAACGAGTTGTGAAAGCCTAATAGCTGGGAAGAACATTCGCCTCTCGAGTTGTGAAAGCTCATTAGTCAGGAAAAGCATCCGCTTCTCGAGAAAATTTGAAGCTGATTGATGTTCAAAATTTATTCTGAATACAACAGTTTCGTAAGTAAGAGGGGTGATCAACCCACATTCAATGATAGGAGCGAAGTAAATATACGCAAGGCTACACAATTTGCGTCCAATCCTACAGGACATTTGATGACCTCATTGGATTATTAATGGGTGCCCCTGCTGAAAGCAGGGTTCAAGATCTTTGGGCGAACCCATCGATCCCAAAGTTTATTTAGCATGACCACCCGAGCGAAGTGAATAGATGTCACAACTATTTTTGGGAGTACGTGCCATTTTTTGAAAGCATGCCTCAGCTCAGCATGACCTAGAGTATCCAGTTTTGACTTCCTTGAACGGATCCAACCAAACATCGGGCACCCCCCAAAAGGAGGCATCCAATCCTGGTCTCTGTTGACAATGATCATAATCATCAACTAACTATGCATAATCATGCACCCATTCTGGGTAATAAGCAACAACAAAGGCGATGGAAGCCCCGACTCGGACCTACCCGGGTATAATTTACAGAGACAAACGACCATCATACGGATATCCAGACGCACGGCGTACACTTTATAGGGATATCGCAGCCCATACAGGTTTTAAGCCTGCAGAAAATAAAAGGGAAATGAACCCTTCTAAATGCATGATTGCACATAGTTCGATTGACATATAATCTCATTCTCAACAGGTTGGTCTCAACCAACGATTGACCTTTTCCAACGGAGAATCTGAAGCTTAAGACACTTAAGTTCACATGAATCCAAAACAGAATGCTTATTGCAAAGATTTAGCAGTGGAGTTGACTCGATCGAAATATTGACTGTTTGACCAGGACTGACACCGTTGCTCCTACTTTGAAGTAGGATCCATGGATCCAAGGCGAACCTTTGACCTAGGACATTAATTTTGTATAGCTGCGCTGTCGATAAAATATTGACATTTTACTGCATCGAAACACGCATGTGGGTAATTATGCGTACCATGAAGACATAGATTTCTTTTTCTTTTCAAAATGATTTTCATCATTTTTTTTGTTAGACCTAACGTTGGTGGTGAGATGCTTTATCGCTTTATCTAATTTGTCCATCGCTGAGAAGTTGCCCACTTCGAGGCTTTGGACCATGCGATGTTCCTGCACATTCTCGAGAAAATGTCAGTCTCTTTTTTGTTTATACGTATAAAGAAAATGCATTCTAAACAACAGAAGAAAAAGTAGATTTCTACCTACACTTTTTCATTTTCAAGATATTTTTTGGATTTTTGTTTTTGGAGATTTTTTATTATTTTTCTTCATTTTTGAGATTGAAATATGATGTTGGAAATATGTACATGAAAATGAGTAGAAATATATACACATTTTTTGGTGTTTGGATTTTTCTTGATTTTTTGTTTTTAGCTTTTCTTCTTTTTTTATTTTTGATGCCCTGATAGTGAGACGGAGTAACGGGTCCCATTTTGAACATAGTCGAACTCTTTCATACAGTCAGTCCTGAGTGAGTTTTCAGATTTTACTAAGGCCGGAATGTTGATCCCTTTGGATTGAGTTAAACCATTCTCCTTGCCTCGGGTCATACGTTTGACGGTGCGGGTTTCACAAAGACAATTATGGTCGAGACCCGATTCGAACTAGCATGAGTGGCCCAGTCGGACAAGAGGGTACAGGAAGAGTAACAAAAGGATTCCTCAAACATCAATCTTCTCAATCAGTCCAAACCTTTCTTTTTCAATTTTTTCTCTTCTTTTTTTTTTATCTCCCTTTTTTTACCCGTGGCGCCCTTTCGGGTTTTCACCACGTCCATGGGTTTAGCTCTCTTACCCCAAGCGCCCTTTCAGGTTTTCACCTGGTCCGCACAAGCTCGCTGTTTTTACCCGTAATGCCCTTTCGGGTTTTCACCATGTCCATCTTGCTTTGAGCTTGTATTTTTATTTTATTTTTTATTCTTTTTCTTATTTTTTCAAGAGCCACGACATAGATGTTGATTCCGTCATAGCCGGCTGGATGGGGTTCTGGTGTCATCTCATGACTCGGCTCATGTTGACTTAACAGATATTATGACTACTTGCGAACCTACAAAGAGGGCTTCCTTCAGGGTGTAGCTTGGCCATGGGTTAGGTTAGGATTTGAAGGTATGCTAGGCTAAAAGGGTTTTCTTGATGCGGCTTCAATTTTCTCAACATACTTTCTTCCTTGGGGTTTTTACTGTACATGCCCCGTGATTCTTCTACACATTTTTTATTCTTTTTACTTCATTTCAGGCAATCTCTTTTTGAGGTTTTACTTTTTCAATTTTTTTAGATTTTGATAGTAACTCTACTTTATTTTTTCTCTCTCTTTTTTTTTGGTATACGTACATGTGTATATATATATTTTTTTGGGGGGAATGGGTTTATTGAAAGAAAGGCCCAGGCTCAAATGGGGTAGCAAAGGATATCATCATTTTTAGGGATATTTTTGGACTACTGTACTTGGAATGATGGCCTCTTTTGGGTGGTTCTTAAGCAGTCACGTATCCGTTTCACCAATACTTACCTTATCGCGATAGACTAAGAGTAGAACCGTCGGACGTATCCAGCGTTGATGGGCTCAGGAAGATGATCCCCGTCCATGGTGGCGAGGCGGATGGCGTATCCCGGCAATACTTCTCGAACGGCGTATGGTCCTTCCTATTTTGGCTTAAACTTTCCTCTCGGATCGGCGTGGAGGGATGGGAAGATCTTCTTCAGCACAGTGTCTCCTACCTTTAGATCTCGATCGCAGACACGTTTATTGTAAGCGCGTGTGATTCGCCCCTGGTAAACTTGGGTTTGGCATAAGGCTAGGAGTCTCTTTTCGTCCAATAAGTTTAATTTATCAAAGCGTGATCTCTCTCTTTCTGCTTCGGGTAAGCCTGATTCCATAAGGATTCGAAGTGAGGGTGCTTTAACCTCTACCGGGAGGATGACCTCAGTTCCATACACAAGGGAGAATGGTGTTGCCCCTGTAGCGGTACGGATCGACGTTTGGTAGGCCCACAAAGAAAATGGCAGCATTTCACTCCAATCTTGATAAGCGATGACCATTTTTTCAAGTACGCTGACAACTGTCTTGTTCGCGGCCTCCACGGCTCCATTAGTTTGAGGCCGATAAGGGGATGAGCGATGGTGATTGATCTTGTATTGCTCGCAGAAGTCTCGAATGCGCTTATTCATAAAGCTTGCGTCGTTGTCCGTGATGATATCCTTGGGTACTCCAAATCGGCGCACAATATTATTCTTGAGAAACTTCTCAACGTGACTGGCAGTGATGTTGGCATATGATGCCACTTCTACCCACCTGGTGAAGTATTCAATGGTGACGAGGATGAACCGATGTCCGTTTGATGCTTTTGGATTAATCATTTCGACAAAGTCAAGGCCCTAGGTAGCAAATGGCAAAGGAGTGGTCATGCAGTGAAGATCAATGGCAGGAGCGTGTATCAGACTGGAGTGTTCCTGACACTTGTAGCATTTTTGAACATGTTTGCAACAATCTGACTCCATAGTGGTCCAAAAGTATCCTTGCTGCAGAATTTTCTTGGCGAGCATATGACCGCTGACGTTGGCTTCGCATACTCCCTCATGGATTTCTTTCATAATATTGATCGCTTCACTTTCAGTAAGGCACCTGAGTAAGATGTTATTGTATGATCGCGTGTAGAGGCATTCCCCGCAAATGACGTAACTTGCTGCTAAACGTTGAATGGTTCATCGGTCTGTCTTGGATGTACCCTCTGGGAAAGTTAGGGTCTCGAGGAAATTCTTGATATCTGAGAACCAAGGTGGCTCATCATTAGGCTTTGTAGGTTCCTCAATATGGAGGCAGAAGGCCGGCTCATTCCTCTGCTTGATCATGATCGGCTTCATCTTAACACCATAGGGGATTTCAATCATTGACGCCAAAGTTGCTAATGCGTCGGCAAAGTGATTCCTTATCCAGGGGACGTATGAGAAAGTCACATCTTGGAAGCAAGCTATCAGATCTTCGAGGTGTTCATGATAAGGATCAGTTTCTCGTCTTTAGTCTTCCAGTCACCATTCGTCTGACATATGATTAACTGTGAATCACCAAATACTCGAAGGTGAGTTACATTCAGATCGAGAGCCGCCTGTAGACCAGCGACGTAAGCCTCGTACTCAGCCATATTGTTTGTACAAGGGAAGTTGAGTTTGATAGAGATCGGTACATGGGATCCTTTTGGTGAAATTAGGATGGTGCCAACTCCTTGGCCCTCGACATTTGCTGCCCGTCGAAGTGCATTACCCATGATTCTTTTACTTGTCTGTATCATCTTCCATCATGAACAAGATATCTTCATCAGGGAATTCGATTCTTAACGGCTCATAGTCAGGTAAAGGATTGTCGGCAAGATGATCAGCAAGCACCTGCCCCTTGATCAATTTTTGAGTGATATACGTGATGTCGAATTCAGATAATTAAAGTTTCCATCATGCGGTTCTTCCAGTGAGAGCTGGCTTTTCAAATAGGTATTTCAATAGATTCATTCGGGCTAAGAGTAGAACGGCCTGGGATAGCAAATAGTGGCGGAGCCTTTGAGTAGCTCATACAAGAGCTAGGCATGCTTTCTCCAAATGAGAGTAGCGCGTCTCGTAATCAGTAAACTTCTTGCTCAGATAGTAAATGGTCTGCTCTCTTCTTCCTATTTCATCGTGCTGCCCCAGGACACATCCCATCGAAACTTTCATCATGGAGAGATACATCAAGAGTGGCCTCCCTGGCTCAGGTGGTACCAAAATAGGTGGATTAAGGAGGTAGCTTTTAATTTTTTTGAATGTTGTCTGACAATCATCGTTCCATTCAACGGGCGAATTCTTCCTTAGTAACTTGAAGATCGGCGTGCAGATTGCAGTTAGCTGTGCAATGAACCGACTGATATACTGTATTCTACCCAGAAACCCTCTAACCTCTTTCTCGGTAGATGGCGGTGGCATTTCAATGATGGCTTTGACTTTTATTGGGTCGACCTCGATCCCCCTCCTGCTGACGATGAATCCTAATAATTTCCCTGACATAGCACCAAATGTGCACTTCTGTGGATTTAGATGTAGTCGATACTTTCTCAACCTTTCAAACAGCTTCTGAAGGTTTACCAGATGGTCGCTTCGCTTCGGTGATTTGGCTATCATGTCGTCGACATACACTTCAATCTCTCGGTGCATCATGTCATGAAATAGTGCAGTCATAGCTCTTTGGTCCGTTGCACTGGCATTCTTCAGCCTAAATGGCATGACTTGATAGCAAAAGGTTTCCCAGGGGGTAATGAACGATGTCTTCTCGCAATCAACCTCTGCCATTTTGATCTGATTGTATCCTGAGAATACATCCATAAAAGAAAGCATCCCATGCTTAGCTATATTATCAACCAAGAAGTCGATGTGTGGTAATGGGAAATTGTCCTTTGGGCTCGCTCTATTCAAATTGCAAAAATCGATGCACATGCAGACCTTTCCATCCTTCTTCGGTACAGGCACAATATTAGCTAGCCATTGCGGGTACTTGGATACCATGAGAAACCCCGCATCGTATTGCTTGATGACCTCATCTTTGACTTTTAACATCCACTCGGGTCGGAGACGTCTCATCTTCTGCTTGACTGGCTTCATATCAGGGTAGAGGGGCAATTCATGCTCAACCAAATCAGTTTCCAAACCAGGCATGTCCTCATATGACCAGGCAAAAACGTCTTGGTATGACCGAAGGAAGTCGATCATGCTCTTTCTTTACTCAGGAGAAAGTGACGTTTCGATTTTGGTTATCCTGGGAACCTCCTCAGTTCCTAGATTGACGTCTTCGGTCTCTTCGACAATGGGGGTAGGGCCATACTCAAAGTCGGCAAATCGGTCAAGGAGCTCATTGGGGAGCTCCTCGAAGGGGACATCCTCATCCAGACTGGTGATCCCTACCTCTTCTTGTATTTCTCTGAGGGAAGGGTCGATTTCGTTATTTTGATTAAGGCATCCTTTTGTGGGACATTTTCTGGAATTTTAAATGACAATATTTTTAGACTTTAGATTTTTTCAATGTTTTTGGGATTTTATGTTTTTTCCATGTTTTTGAGTTTTTATATTTTTTCCATGTTTTTGAGATTTTTGTTTTCTTCGGAGACGGACCCTTGGTAAGGCAGGTTGCTATATACACAAGGTATTGCCTGCCAAGGGCTTATCTCACTTTTTATAGGTTGTTCTTTTTTTTAGAAACGGGTGCCAAATGTTAGGCCACTCCCCGCTTCCAGGGTTTGGGGCAAGGATGCCCAGTTGCGTACCTGAGGGGCCACTTCTTTACCTGTTAGGATGGAGGGTGCTGATTGATATGGCCCATTGGAGTCAGCCTCCATCATCTTGATCCCCATTTCGTCTGAGATCATGTCCTCAAACGATAACTCAATTTTATGGTGATTCACCACAGGGGGGTTTGTTCAGGTACCGACCGTCATTCCTCGAAAAGGGACAACGTGGCCAAATCTATCTCCAAGCTGGGAAGGGAGATCTGGAGATTGGTGGGATGGGCTGGGGCTATGGGTTTGTGTGGGGTTAAATGGGTTGCCCCATTTCGATCGATCTTTACAACCCCTGCACTGACAAACGAATACCTGATGTGCGGCCTAGGGCGAGGTTTCTCTTCTATGTTGATTCCTCGAGCTTTTGCAGCCACGGCGACTCTAGCTTTCTCTTTGGCTTCTCGGACCTCTTTTTCTGTGGGCTTGTATCCTAACCCGAATCGGACCTTCTACCCCTTGGCAATAACTGACTCTTTCCGTCCTTGTAATCTGGGTCCCAGACCCCTTCCTTTCTGATAGCCGCACTTTTGGAGCATAGCCACCGCTACTTCCATTCCGCCGTTGGTTGCTGAAGTGATGTTTCTAGGGGGTTCTGCGCCTACAGCCAACACCTCATATTTAAAACTGTGCAGGTCGGTGTCTTCCTCAGTATATGGCACATCCACTACCTTAGGATTTTCGATGTTGTGGGTGGCCTTGTCTTTCTCATTGTGCCCTTCACCAATGATGATGATCACCTTCTGTCCTGATATGAATTTCAATTTTTGATGGAGGGTAGAAGGTATCGCCCCAACCTCATGCAACCATGGGCGTCCTATCAGTAGATTAAAAGAGGATTTAATATCCATCACTTATAATGGTATGGAAAAGGTCATGGGCCCGATTACGAGCTCAAGGTCAACTTCTCCCATGATCTCCCGCCTTGTGTTATCAAAACCTCGAGCACTCGTCCTTGTTGGCCTCAACATGCAGGGGTCCACCCCAATTTTGGTGGCAGTTCTCAATGGACACACGTTCAATGCAAATCCATTGTCAATTAAAACCAAGGGAATTATCATGTTCCCAGATTCTACAGTGATGTTGAGAGGTTTAGAATGACTATTTCCCTCCTCTGGTAGGTCCGCATCCAAAAACGATATGGCATTGGGAGCCATCACTTGACCAATTATCTGCCCAACTTCATCCGGGCTGACTTGAAGTGATACATGAGCATTTTTCAACGCCCCCATTAATGCTTGGAAATGGAGTGGGGATGTCATCAATAAATCCCATACAGTAATATGGGTCGGCATTCTTTTCAGTTGAGTCTCCAGTACATGTTCTCGACTCATCTTCTCAAACGGATTCACAGTGCTCTCTTTCTTCCCCACGGGTTGGGCTTGTCTTCTTCTTCGTTGTCTTGTTGCATCGCCGCTATCTCAGTCGTCTCGAGATCTTCCCACAGTAACAAAGTCCACCGCTCCCTCTCTGCTGCTGCTGCCGGCGTTAGCATTGGTTTGCTCATAGCTCAGCGGGACCTGATGTGGATCATAGATTGGTCCTGAGAGCTGGAATGGTATGGCTATCTGTGTCTGGAGTGCATGTACTGATGGCTCTGGGAGGGTAGGTAAGACATGGCTTTCCTCCGTGATGGATGGGGGGGTAGCAAAATTTGGCAAGGTAAGGGTGGTGAGGTTTAATGGTGGTTGCACCGGGGGTAATGGTGTGGGTTTAGGCCATTGATAATTGATGGGTGCAGGCGGAGGGTTGGGGGTTTGATGGGCCATGAGGGAATTGATAGGGGTGGTAGAGTTTACATGTGATTGAGCTGACGATAATGGGGTGGGAGCAGGCCATTGGTAATTTATTAGTGTTGGGGGATCGAGGGTCTGTTGGTTTATTAGGTAATGGATGAGGGTGGTGGAATATGGTTGATATGCATTCATTTATACGTAGTTAATGGGAGTGGATGGTAGGAAATAGGCCCTAAGATTTAGGGGTTCAACTGTTGGTGTAGGGGTAGGAAAATAATCTGCCAGATTCAGGGGTTCAATCACCTTTGGTCCAACAGTTCCTTCTCCTAAACTTCTTTGCCTTGGTGCCACAAACATTTCCGGATTACAAATGAAGTCTGACGGATCAAACTCCAATTCTTCTTCAAATTCCTCTACCATCCCTATGGTGGGTCTAGGACCTGCTATTCCGGTAGGGTGTGGTGGTAAAGGCACCTGATGGATATTCGCATGCTGGTTTGCTTGGGCAGGTGCAGGGGGAATGATCTTTCCAGCATCGATTAAGTCCTGGATCACGTGCTTCAATGGGAAGCAGCGATCAGTCGAGTGACCCGGACCCTGATGAAAATTGCAATGAGTATTAGGGTCAAAATTATATAGAATCGACTTGGGAGGAGGTCGTGGTTGGAGAACAGTTATTAAACCCTTTTCAATTAATAATGGCAAAAGTACATTTAGGGATTGCCTTAAGGGCGTAAAGACTCGATCATAACGGGCTCTCCTCTCCGGGGTCATTTACATTCCCTGCCCATTCCCTGCTCTTTGTACTGGCCTTGTCCTGACGGGAGCTAGTTGCGCTGCTTGGAATTAGAACGGGGCTACATTATTATTATTGGGTCGAGTGTTCACAACATTTTGCACCTCTGCCCCTGTCCTCCTGTCGTTCTTCTACTCAGTAAACCTCCTAACCCCGCTAGGGCCCCCTGAAGCATTCTTACTCAACCGCCCTTCCCTGATGGCATCCTCATAGCGGTTGGCATTCCTCACCAAATCAGCAAAACTGGACTGCTGTTGATATACAAGAAAATCAGAACTCACTAGTAGAGTGTTCTTTGAAATCATCTCTATCTGCTCATCGTCCGGTATTCTGTTTCTGACTTGAGCTGCCAGTGCTCTCCAATGCCCCAAATAGTCGCCAAAGGTCTCGTTGGGATTCTATTTTAAATGGGCCAAATCAGACTTGCGCGATTCAATATCAGTATTATAGACGTACTGTTCCTAGTACAAATGCGCCAAATCCTTCCATGTCTTCATCATGGATGGTTCAAGAGATGTGAACCACCTTAGGGCCGGTCCGGTCAAACTTTTCTGAAAGACTTTTATTAGTAGTCTCTCGTCCCCCCCATACTGGCACATGTCCCCACAATAGGACTTGAGGTGTGCAATCGAGTTGCTTGTGCCATTGTACTTGTCGAATATTGGCATTTTAAATTTGGGGGCAGGGGGACCTCGCCAAACAGACATACATCCGTGAAATCCGTGGCGTGGATTTTAGCACCACCCATCTTTAACAATTATTTCTGGATCTTGTCTAGTTGCTCCTTTAACTGTTCCGATTCTTTGGATATGGGGGCCATTTTTTCAACAGCTGGCTGGGACTCGCTCTGGGCTACCAACGAATGGGTAATTATGGGAGGAGGGTTGAGGCTAGTCAAAGCCCCAACATAGGCCCCGCTATTTTTAATCTCGTCCTCTTCATACTGCTGGTCGGCATAATGTGCAGTGAGGGCAGGATTCTCCTGTTGTTGTGGCATGGGTTGGATGGGAATGACATGAGGGGGGGTTGGGTGAGACCATTGGGGTGAGGAAAGGTTTGTTGGGTGATGGGAATTTAGTTTTGAGGCGGGGCCTGATAGGGCCATTGGGTATGGGGGAAGGTTTGGGGATGGCTTTGGGGTGTGGGGCCATGAGGAAATTGGGTTTGAGGTATGGCATGGGTTTGACCCAGATGTGAAGGTTGGGTTAAATGTTGGAGGTATTGTGGAAGGTATGAGTGAGGGGTTCGGGTTTGGGCCATGAACCCTTGGTCATTTTGGGTCATGGGCCACTGATAGGTTTGGGCCATGGACCCTTGGTAGGTTTGGGCCACGAGCCGTTGATGGGTCTGGGCCAATGGGCCTGGGTAGGTTTGGGCCATGGGCTCTTGATGGGTCTGGCCCGTGTGCCCTTGATGGGTTTGGCCCAATGGGCCTTGTTAGGTCTAGGCCATGGGCCCTTGGTGGGTCTGGCCCAATGGGCCCTTATGGGTCTGGCTCGTGGGCCTTTGATGGGTCTGGGCCGATGGGCCTTGTTGGGTCTAGGCCGATGGGCCTTATTGGGTCTGGGTCATGGGCCATTGGTGAGTTTGGGCCATGAGCCCCTGATGGGTTTGGATTTGATGGGTTTGGCCTGATGGGCCCTGGGGGATATGGGTAATGGGGTTTTGGGCCAATGGGCCTTGGGGATGATGGGTAGTGGGGTATTGGGCCATGGGGCCTTGGAGGTCATGGATGGTGGGGTATTGGGCCATGGGGCCCTGAGATGTATGGGAAAAGGGGGTTTGGGCTGATGGGCCTTGGGGTGTATGGAAGTTTGGAGGTTGGGCCATTTGGCCTTGGGCTGTATGGATGGCGAGAGGTTGGGCCATAGGGCCTTGGGGTATGTGGGTGATCGGGGTTTGGATGGTGTGGATTATTGGAGGTTGATGGGGGTCATGGGGGAGTGAAGCATGGAGGTTTGCTAAGGTGTGGGATGGATTCATGGATGTGGGGTGTGGAGGAGAGATATTTTGGGAAGCCCTCCATGAGGAGTATGCTTGGAACATCTCCTCTATCATGGCCATGGAAGGGGGTGCGATGTGGATGGTGGATTTAAGGGGTGATGGGGTATAGATGGGGTGGAGGTGGTGGAAAAATTGGGCATGTCACCGGTATAATTGGGCATGACCACGATAGGTGAGGGTATATGGGGTGGATGAGGGGATGTATTGGGTATGTTTTGGGATGATGGGGGGCATGATGATGGGGGATGAGGAAAGTTGGGCATGGCCCCGGTAAAAATGGGCATGACCCGGATGGATGGGAGATTTTGCGGGAGGTTGGATAGGGTGGAAGTGGTGTATGTGAATGTGGGTGGATCGGGTCTATAGGGGGATGATGGGATTGGGGCATGAATGTGGATTGGAAAAATGGGTTTGGTATGGGCATGGTTTGGGCAAAAGATAGAGAATGGGGGGTAGGATTTTGGATATTTTGGGGGGTATCGATTGGAAATATGGGGGCGAATGGGCCTGTAACCGTAAAGGGGGGTTGGGTGAGGGGGATGGTGGAAAAGACTTCTCCCGAATGGGAGTGGGTTGGAGAATGTGGTGGGATGAGTCGGGATTGGCGTAAGCCGGGTCCACTACCCACGACATTCTACGGGAGCGGGTCAGGTAAGGGTTCCTTGGATAAGGCCCAAAAATCCTCCTTCTTCCCTTATGGGACAACGGAGGGCAAGATGATGCCGTTGTGCCGGCACCACAAACTAAATATTTTTTGTGTTTTGATTTTATATATATATATATTTGAATTTTATGAAAACTTTTTGAAAAACAAAGGTTCTGAGGGCTTGAAATTTCCATTTCGGGTGGCTCTCGTACCTTAATTCAAGACCCGCGGTGACGGTTCCGATGCACTTCGGAAGAATCGAAGGAGAACCTTCGATCAATTGAGGCCACAAAAATCAAGGCAAACGACCCGATCCCCCGAAATGAACCAAAAAGAAGTTGCCTTCTCTTGACCGACGGGGGCGTATTGGGTGTCGGAGATGGCGGGGCCTAAACAAGGCACTATGCACACTGATCGGGCAACTCGGGAGGTGGAAAGGGCCAAGGATTCGGGTTTGGCGCTTCAATGACACAAGAACTAATACTTGCGCCCGTGGCGCAACTATTAGTTGCGCCAAGGTAAAAGTTGGGAGTTTAAAGCTGGTGCAACTATTAGTTGCGCCAGTTATAAAATCCAGTGTTTTTACACTGGCGCAACTAATACATGCGCCAGGCAAAAACTGCCTCTCCAGAACAGAAAGCAGCAGCCACTAATGCCCGAAATGAGTGTCTTTTTGGTTTTTTTATGGAAGCTAGGCTTCCGGGAACTAAGCTATTTTATGGTGATCGATTCTCTCCTTACCGCACCTAAAGGATTGAGTCCGGTATATCTCGCTAGCGCGCTCCCCAAGGGTTTTAAGCTTTGGAATGGGAACCCACCCGATATACCTCCGGCGCAAGTTCCTTCTCAGATACTAGGTAGGCTGAGACTTTTCTGGATCATCACCACTAGGGGCTGCCGCCATACTAAGACTCGGGTGCTTGTATGTGTGACTAAACCAACCCTTTGAAAAAATCTAACCCGCAAAACAAATTAATTAAGCTCCCTAACTTAGTTCAATTTTAATTTTTCTTCAAAGCTTTTCTCTTTGTTTTTGAAAGTTTTCTTTAGTTCAAAGACTGGGGGTGATTATCCCGTGCCGCCACTACGACCCGGCGTTCACTGTTAGGATATGAATAATAAAAAAAGACGGGGCCAATCAAGCGACTAGACGGGAAATATAAAGTGCTGAAATTTAAAAGGTGCCAGTCAAGTGACTAAGCAAAAAGTTGCTGAAATTTAAAGCGGAAACGTAGGGGTGAGTACAAAAAAGGTGCCAGTCAAGTGACTAGGCAAAAATTGCTGAAATTTAAAGGGGAATCGTAGGGGTGAGTAAAAAAGGTGCCAGTCAAGTGACTAGGCAAAAATTGCTGAAATTTAAAGCGGAATCGTAGGGGTGAGTAAAAAAGGTGTCAGTCAAGTGACTAGGCAAAGATTGCTGAAATTTAAAGCGGAATCATAGAGGTGAGTAAAATGACGTAATCGGAGGGGTGAGTGACAAAAAAATAGCAAAAATAATAAAAAACCGCAATAAAATGTAAGAAAAATAATAAATAAATAAAGGCCTAGTTCAAGGGGAAGCTCTACTAGCTAGTCCCCAGCAGAGTTGTCATCTGTGCAACCGTGGGAATCGATGCGATCCCGTCGCAACGATGCGCTCTCTAATGATAAAAAATATAGAGTCGCCACCCGGAGCTTTCAGTGTCCTGGGATACCTAGTTCATTTTTATGAGCACCGAAGTGCTAAAAATATGACTCTGAATCCGGTCCACACCAAAGGCTCTTGGGTAGGGGCTTCGGTTATCGATCGGGAAGGTGTTAGGCACCCGATCAACCCGCTTAACGCGGTCTCTACTACTGGCCAACAATAAAATGAAGTAAAAGAATGGAAAATAGCTTCCTCTTGCCCAAAAGGGCTTAGAATCCTATTTGTGCCTCTCCATTCCCATCAAAAAATCGGAGGTGTAACGACACAAATGAGAGGATGAAGGGAGCTAGAAAGAGATAGGAGAAGAAAGGAGAGAGCCAGAGCCCTTGGGCCCTTGTAGCACCGTAGAGGAGCCTTGCGTGGCTTGCTTTGATGAGCTCTTGAAGGCTTTGTATGGTGAAAAATGAGGTGCTAACTCCTAGGACTTAAAGCTAAGAGGTAGGGGATGGAAGCTAGGGGATCACATACACCTAGGCTAAGGGTTTTGGATACAAGAACAAGCTTGAAATGAGGTTGGGAGGTTCTGGAATTTTGGTGAAAATAGTGCACAAAAGAGAGGAAGAACTTCTCACTTTGAGCTCTTTCTCTCTTAAGTAAATTTCTCAACCCCTAAACCAAGGGGTGGGGGGCTCTATTTATAGGAAAGGAGTGGATTAGGAGGCTACTTAGATGTTAATTGGAATTAGCAATTAGGTAATCTCAAATCTAGGGTTTCCTAGGATTTTGAGAGCTTGGAAATGTGTGAAGATGGTTCTAATGGTGGATGATGGGGTTAGGCTTTAGGCCACTTGGAGGGTTGCAAATAGGTAAGGAATGGGTGCAACAGAACTATCAAAACATACCCCAAAGGTTGAGGTGGTCAACAAGTCAAACCCCAAATACGAATTTCGGGGCAAAAACCCATAGTTACTATTCATATGCTTGGCGCAACTATTAGTTGCGCCAGGCAAATGTACAGTAAAACAATGATGAACAGTAGTAGCTTGAAAGTTGGCCTCGCGAGGGGTGGGGGGACCCATTTATACCTAGCACAACTATTAGTTGCGCCAGGCCATTTCTGGGGGAAAAAGCCTGATGCAACTATTAGTTGTGCCAGGCAAATTCAGGGGAAAATTGGTCATAACTTTTGATATACAACTTCGATTGAGGCGATTCTTAGCTCATTGGAAAGCTGGAGAAGTTCTTTTTCCAATGCTATATGATTTGATATCAATAAAAGAACTTAGCTAGTCCTAGTGCACGACTCTTCATCCATTACCCGAGAACGTTAGGTTTAGGGTTCGGAATGGGTTCTAAGGGTCAGGATTGGTTTCTAAAGGTTCGGGGTAGGTTCCTAAGGGATCTAGGGTGATTCCTAAGGGTTCCATACATGCCATCAAAAGCTCAGAATTACACCTCTCTCGAAAGGTGTTTCGATCGGGCCTTGGGCCAAATTTGGGTGTCTACAGATGTTTTGAGGTCTTTTGGATTATGGACTTGGTATGTCCGGAGATCTATTACTGTATTAAGATTTATTCTGTAGGTATATTTTTTAGGCCACTATTTAGGTGATGGTCGGCCATCACTGGTGGTTTTCTTGTGGGCCCTTCTTCTTCAGTCTTTACGTATAGAAGAACCTTTATTGTTGCTATATTTTTGCTTTGACTCTATCCTTTGTTGGCATACCAAGTAAATTCGGTATTCCGATCGTGATATGTGTGACTCGACGGTCCGATTTTCCCTGAGTTTATGATGTAAGGGAGAAAAAAAAATATTGTGCAGGTTTTTGTGCCTTGAGAAAAATCGGGCTGTCATAGAAAATATGTTCCATCATCTATACTGGGTATAAAACATAAAGCTCCCTACATACCAACACTGTCAGCTCATGGATTGGATTGTATCAAATCTATTTCATCTACTTTGGATAATTAGTATATTGCAACAATGCATTTTTTATAAACATATGGAAACAATCATGTAAAACTAAAAATAATACATGTTAAATTGTGTAAGCTAGCCCAATGGTTCTTTGCAAAATCCTCTTGGTGTCTTGGACTTCTTTAGATTCTGAACAACCCTTTCATTTCATCATGAAAGTTCATTTGAGAGTATAAAATCACTAGCTGATATTGATTATGCCACACTTCAAAATGTGCGAATCGATCAAGACTTTCCCATCAATCAACAAAACCCAAAAATTGCACAGATTAGACGATTCTAATCATCTGATCAACGTTATTGATGTCGGACTTATGCTTGCATTTGTGGTGCATTTTTTCTTGTAATTGCCCTTTATCCAACTTTTACTAGTCCTCTATTATTATTTCCCTCCAAGTCTTTAGTCATTTTGTGTTATAAAATTTCTTATCTACCGATTAAAAAAAAAAAAAAATGTTTGTTTTATCTCTTACAATAACCTTTTTATATGATTTCTAGAGATTAACAACAAAGAAGTTGGAGATTGTATATTTAGTTTCCCACATGATGGATAAAAGTTGGATTCAGAAGCCTAGGTATTTTATATTCTTTTATGTTCACGTGTTTTGAGTAGCTCGAATGTTGGTATGTTGTTTAAAGAATGCTATTTTTGTATCTAGATGAATTAGAATTTCTCCAGAGTATCTTCAAGGCGCGAAAGGATTCATCGAGCTTGCAATAGCTCGTGGAGCAATTGTAAATGGGAAGTTGAAGTTTCCATGTGTCAGATGCAACAACAAATTATATCAAAATAGAGAAACGACATACGATCATATGGTATATAACGGGTTTGTTCAAAATTACACCAAATGGTTTTTTCATGGGGAAGACATATCTCAGACAAGCTCAATGAGGATTGATTTGGTTGATAGTGGACCGGATGAGCATAAGATGGGTGACGATATGAGTGCTTTGTTGTGTGATGCCTTTGGGATCCAGAATCCAAAAGGAGGTTTGGATGGTATGACACAGAGAACCAATGATCTACCTAATTCAGATGCAGCTAACTTCCACAAGTTAGTGCAAGATGCCGAACAAGATTAATTCTCAGGGTGTAAATCACATACAAAGTTATCGTTCATTGTTAGGTTATGGCATATTAAATGCATTACTGGATAGAGTGACAAATCATTTACAATGTTGCTTGATTTGTTAAGAGAGGTACTCCCTGAGGGTTCAACATTGCCTAGTTTTTTTTGGCAAACAAATAAATTATTTATTATATAGGACTTGATTACAATAAATTGATGCATGCCCAAATGATTGTATGCTATATTGGAAAGAGTCCACTGACAAACAATCATGTGATGTTTGTGGTACTTCACGATGAAAGGCTCATGATGATCATTTAGAAGGCGATAGAAAGAATAGACCAACAAAGATTTTGTGTCACTTCCCTTTGAAACCACAATTACAAAGGTTGTATATGACATCAAAAATTGCATCTATGGCATGCTGAATGTCGCACTAGAGATGAGCTTTTAAGACATCCCGCTGATTCTCTTGCATAGAAGCATTTTGACATCATGAATCCAACCTTCGCATCTGATTCTCGTAGCGTTAGACTTGGGTTAGCAAGCGATGGCTTCAATCCTTTTGGCACAATGAGCATCGCACATAGTACATGGCCTATGACATTAATTGTTATGCATGAAGAAGTCAAACATAATATTGTCATTACTTATACCGGGTCCATCTGGCCTTAGAAATAATATTGATGTTTACTTGAGGCCTCTGATTGAAGAACTCAAGGAATTATGGGAATTTGGGGTAGAGACATATGATGCGTCAAATAATAAGGTATTTCAATTACATGTCGCCTTGATTTGGACAGTTAGTACTTTCCTGGGTATGCTATGTTGTCGGGTTAGAGCACGAAAGGGAAGTTGACATGTCTTTCATGCATTAAGGACACATGTAGCAGATACTTCATCCATGGGAGGAAGCAATATTATATGGGTCATCCTCGATTCTTACCATCGAATCATAGGTTCCGAAGAGATAAACATTATTTTGATGGTATGTGTGAGTTCAGAACAACTCCAACTCTATCTGGATCAGATGTGATAAATCAATTACAAGACTGTTCACATGTATTTGGAAAAAAATTTGCCAAGAAAAAATAAAAAAATATGGATGAGGTTAGCATGCCATATAACTGGAAGAAGAGCATATTCTTTGAATTGCCATATTATAAACACAATTTACTCAGACACAATTTAGATGTATTGCACATTGATAAAAATGTGTGTGATAGTGTGTTGGGAACTTTGTTGAATATTGAAGGTAAAACAAAGGATAATTTGAAGGCGCGTCTTGACTTTGTCCACTTGGAGGTGAGACATGAGCTACACCCACAATGGCAGAACGGTGGAAGTAAAGGTTATCACCATCCGCATGCTACTCTACGGACAAAGGAGAGAAAGAGATGTTCTGCAAAGTGTTGAAGAGTTTGAAGATTCTGACAGATTACTCGTCAAATATTGCAAGGTGCATTAATATTAAAGAGCGCAAGATATATGACCTTAAAGCCAGGATTCATGTGTCATAATCCAACAATTCATGCCATTGGCTATTCAAAAAATATTACCCAAGAGCATAGCTTATCCATTAATAGAATTGAGCAACTTCTTTCGTGAGTTATATTCGAAAGTTTGTCAGATTGAGGATTTGAGACATCTTGAGAATCGCATTACAGTGATGCTTTGATACCAACTGTGACAGCCCGGATTTTGGCACTCCGAAACCCGTGCCATCAGCACGATCATCTTGACCGTGCCCTTTAGCTAAGCACGGAACACTGGTATATCAAGCATTAAAAGTACTATAAATGAAATTGCGGAATTTAAATCTATATTAATTAACTTTCCAAAAGACAGTTCTACCCTCATGCCTCTGCATGAATGGAGAACCGATCCGAACCATCGATGATAGCAATCATCACGGATGGTTCGTCCCAAAAGACAGATCCCAACTCCTTATATACATGATTTTAAACAGAATCAAGGCTTGACATACCAAGCAGTACACAACCTCTCCAAAAATCCCTCAAAGTGGCACAACGGAGTCCTCTAGAAGAAGTCCTCTGGAGGTGGCTCCAACTCGTCACCGGCCGCAAGATCCGACTCGCCGGGATCAGCGTCTCCTGAAGCCTCGGCAGCTGCTAATAATGGACCTGCGACGTATAGTCTATAGGGTGAGCTACATCCTAGCTCAATAGGGAACAAACATGGTTGAACATATAAATTATAACTCACATGTATTCCATGATATGCCATGCATGATGTATCTATGCATTTGTTAATGAAACAGATTAAAAGCATTTCGTTTTACTGTTGATTACTTATATGTTCATTTACTCATGAATGATGCTGAGAAGGCCTAAAGCAAAACTTAAACTTTCAACTTAAGTAATCCCCGAGCAATATAGCATCGAGCCCCGATGAGATACCCATCATCGTCATCTATATAGACAGTTTTAACCGTATTCCCTGGGAATACAAATAGTACCCAAGCCCCTTTCCCCTGGGGATTGGTGGCGGGGTTTCACTTGTCTCAATCAACACCCCTGGGGTGTGCTTACTATATATGGATAAGCCTCCGCCTTTGCCGCCTCTTGTTTATGCTTGGCCTGTATTGGTCATTGGATATCCTACCGTGGTCGTATCAAACCTCAAATAACAAAATATCGGTGCTTACATATAGTTATTCACCGTGTAATTGTGCTATCTTATATCAGTTAGGCCCTATCAAACATGATTCAATCCTTGGATACATCCCTGGGATGTATCCATTTACTTGCATCACACCTGATGCTCTTATCTCTTTACTTCTTCATCCCCTGGGGATGGCTCATTATGATTACTCTTATGAATGTCACACACACACACTTTTCACAAATTCTTAAGAAATAAATATTTGAATTGAGTTCTATATCACTACATACATGCTCTTGTAAAATAAAGTACATGTTCAAGGTGTTCCCTACCTCAAGTCTTCATTTGTTCAATGCATCAAGGTCCCACGTGGCTCCTTGTGCACTAGTCCATACGTACCACCTATGGTACCACATAACAGGTGAAACACATCACAAAGGATGCAATAAAGAAGGTATAAGATCCTCCAAGAATCTTAAAGTCAAACCCAAAAGTCAACATAATTCATCTCAGTCGATTAATCGAATTCCCAAATCGATTAATCGAATCTGATTCGATTAATCGATTTCCAAAATCGATTAATCGAAGGTCAATATCGATTAATCGAAGTAATTTCGATTAATCGAAATTCTCCTTTTCGCAAAGTCAATTCTCAGTTCGAACAGTCGAGCTTTCATTCGATTAATCGAATCCAATTTTGATTAATCGAAATTCTTCTTTTCGCAAAGTAAACTCACAGTTCGAACAGTCTAGTTTTCATTCGATTAATCGAATCCAATTTCGATTAATCGAAATTCTTCTTTTCGCAAAGTCGACTCTCAGTTCGAACAGTTGAGTTTCACAAGTTGATTAATCGATTCTAAATCGATTAATCGAAAACTAAAATCGATTAATCGAAATCCCATTTCGATTAGTCGATTTTTCCTTAAGTCATTTCCTCCAACCCCTGGGGTCCACTGGAGGTTCTCAGTCGATTAATCGATCCCCAAATCGATTAATCGAAATCCAAAGTCGATTAATCGAAATTAAGTTCGATTAATCGAAATCGGGGTCCTCTGACTTTTCAACTTCCTGGCCAATTTCGATTAATCGAAACCTAATTTCGATTAATCGAAACCTAATTTCGATTAATCGAAATTGTCAGATTCAAATTTCTTTTCTAATCTTCTTCCACACTTTTTTCCTCTATTTTTCTAAGCCATTATCCTAAGATTTAAACTATTTTCAACTACCATTTAGCCTCTATAATCTATGCATTTGATTTACAAAATTTTTTACCTTGAATCAATCTCAAATTGATTTCAAATCTAGGGTTGGAAGGCTAGGGTTCCAGCTTTAGCTTTTCAGCGGATCCCTTGGGTTGAATCGGCCTCTTTAATACTTGAATCCTTCCTTCCTCAACTAGCCTTTACTCCTTGCATTAGCCACTCTTTTTACTCTCTCTCTCTCTCTCTTCTTTACTCTCCTTCAACAACCCAAAATACCCATCTAGGGTTATTAAACCCTTTTATCCCTCTCTTAGTTTGTGTGTTGAGCACATGCACCTCAATAGGTATATGCGACTTCATATTTACAACACACACCACGCAGTCACTCAAGCTATCACATCTCGTCCGTTCATCACATCCTATGCTAACTCTTGATCTCCTGATTGGTCAAACTTGTGACCAATCGGGCAGGGATCCCGAGGTCATAGTTTTTGCGTGATTTTTCAGGTTATTACAATTAGAGAGAATTTTTCCACCTACATTTTTTCGACGTTATGGTGCACTTGCCCATACATTTGGCATCAGAGGCACAGTTGGGTGGACCTGTCCATTATCGATGGATGTATCCTATCGAAAGGCATGACCCATTTTACCTGAAGTTATTTATGGATTTGAAATTAATTATAATTTCGTTCACGTAAATGAAACATTTTTCAATGTAGATACTTGTTTATGCTGAAGTCATATATGCGTAATAAGGTTCAACCCAAGGGGTCTATTGCTGAAAGATATGTCGCAGAAGAATGTCTAACATTCTACTCGAGATACTTAAATGACATTGAAACAAGGTTAAATTGGCTCGCAAGAAATCATGACGTAAATGAGATCAGCTGTGTTGTACCATTTAAGCTTAGTGAAATAGAATGGACTCAGGCACATCGTTATGTTTTGTTCAATGATGTTAAGGTTAAAGATTATCTAGAGTAAACCTTTAAATTACTAAAATTTTAAATGTGATTAACAATTTTATTCAGTGTTGGGGTTTCATATGATATGAAATTCATGTAGGCAACACAATCGGATACTTTGGTTGAAGCACTGCAAAGCAAGTCCCCATGAAAGACAAAAAATGCATCACAAACTATTCATTGACTGGTTTAAGGATTATGTAAGTTACGAGAGTTTGCATTTATGTACCTTTTTAGTTGATGAATCTTGGTTAGTAATTTAACCTACTTGCAAATGTCAAATAGGTTCGAATGTTGAACGATTCAAATAATACATTGACGGAAGGAGTTGCTTTCCTTGCGGAAGGACCGCGTTCCCTTGCAAACAGATTAGCCGTCTACACCATTAATGGCTATAAATTTTAAACATTGATAAGAAAAATGGTGCTAAAACTCAAAATAGTGGTGTTGCGGTCACTACAACTACTACGAGTTATTTCAATACAAGAGATAAAAGCCCCGTGGCAGGAGAGATGACCTATTATGGTCGCTTAACAGACATAATTGAGTTGACATATTCCGAGCAACTCAAGTACGTATTGTTCAAGTGTGATTAGGTTGATGTAACAGCACAAGACAGAGGTATTAAGTTCGACGAATTAGGATTCACATTGGTAAATTTTTCAAGATTATTGTTCCTTGAAAATCAAGCGATCAATGAACCATATGTGTTAGCATATCAAACTAAACAAGTTTTCTATGTACAAGATCCAACTGAACCAGATTGGCATGGCGTCATCAACAATAGACCTAGGGACTTATGTGAGATGAGTGCACAAGATGATTCATTATTAGATAGAGACCCTTATGGACATCAACTACTAAATGACATTGAGAATGGCGATAATGATGTTATCAATTGGGTGAGGGAAAATGTGCCTAGTGTAATTGTTGATGCACCTCCGCATACTCAAGTTGTGCATGACAAGCTCCTTCAGTCAATGCCATTGACGATGAAGATGGACCAGATTAATGATGCTTTGTTTATCGAAGATGGAAGTGTGTAATTCTTCTTTTAAAAGAAATAATATTGAATCTAATTCGAATCGTGGGATAGTGACTGCATCTAAGTATTTTTCTCCCTTTTTCTGTCTATAAAGTTCTCAACTTTGTGATTGTTTTGGTGCTTTTTTGTGTTGTTGCTTTAGTGATCTAAATTGACATATCTAGCTCATTGACATTTGATGATCTAGTGCACTAGCTTGTATTCTTATCTGATTACATTTGTTGTGGGTTTAATGCTATAAGATGTGAACATAATATTGGACAGAATGATACATATGTACTGCTAATCATCTATGCTAAAATCTGACCCTACTATTATTATTTCCTACAATTCTTGTTGCTGCTCTTCACTGAATATTATGCAATTGCTGTTGTTGATCCTCGTCACACGTGTTACGACATTACTGCTGTCTTCTCTAATCTTTGATGTAAGGTGTGTTGATGTGTTACTTCAGTTGTTAAATACTCATGGGAAGGACTGCTTTGACATAAATAGTACATATATTTACATTGTTTTGAGGGCAGGATTACAACCCTCAAAACATATAAATTACAAACAATTAATATATAGGGATGGGATCTGACTTATAGAGAGCTTCATGCTAAATATTTCAATTATATGTACCATTGCTATAATACTATGGTTATAGACCAGGGTTTAGGATTGGTAGGTATGCAAAGAAATACTGAACTGATTTGGTTTAGTGTCAGTGTGTGTGTGTGTGTGATTTTGGTAACTAGTGCACCAAAATTTACTGCTGTAATCAACTGCTATGTGGCTTGGACAATGGCAGCTGAGACGCCATATATAACATCCTAAAAATTTAGACTTTGAACAGTGTACCTCGAGATGCGTGCCCGACTTTGAATAGAGTACCTTGAGATGCATGCTTGTCTGATCACTATTTCGATCAAGTGAAAGTCAACTTAATGACTTTGGTTGGATTAGTTTTGGTATGGAAATGCACACTAGCGTGGTATAAGAACCATTGGATTGGGGCATATACACCTATTAAGCGTATGTGTGTTTTGCAGGTGAGCCAGACTTCTTATGTTATAAGAAGGAAGGGCTTCTCTTAGAAGCCATTCGTTTGGAGGGTTTTGGGGTTTGGGTTTCCTTGTGAGAGAACGAGGAAGAGGAAGAGAGAGGGGGAGAGTTGTTGCTTGTGATTTGATGTGTGGTTTGTGCGTAGAAGCCCTGCAAATGAGTGGAACTCCGTGGAAATCACGCGTGATTTGGGGATTTAAAAGCTAAGAACCCTAGCTCTTGATCAAAGCCACTTAATCAATTATATGGTGGATTTGAGGTAAGGTTTTGTAAATCTTTTATGTGTATGATGATTTAGTTTAGATTTATTGTGTAAATGATGGATTAGGAGAAGAAAAGTGAAGAAAAGTGAAGAAAATTTGAGAAAACCAAGGATTGGGTGAAATATGTGTTTTTTTCGATCAATCGAAATGGATTTGATCGATTGAATTTGACTTGAGAATTATGAAATTCTATTTTTGAAGGATTTCGATCGATCGAAATTAAATCCGATCGATCGAAAAGTATAGAACAGGAAGTATTACGGATTTATGTTGGAATTCGATCGATCAAAATGGATTCGATCGATCGAGTTTCAAATTTGATCGATCGAAATAGATTTGATCGATCGAATTTGACTGTGCGTGCCAATACTACTTAATGGTATTTTGGCCATAACTTTTGTACCGAACTTCGATGGACGTGATTCTTATTGTGTTGGAAAGACTACATCGACCTCTACAACTTTTATGTTTTGACCAACTCATAAATCCAAAATTTTAAAGGTCAAAAGTTTGTGAGAAGTTACGTCAAATTTCATATTAGCATGAACTTGTCCATTTCTGCCTCGTGTTGAGAAACATTTAAAGATGTCTAAGTTTCTAGTAACTAGAGTTTGTCTTTGATATATTGTATGTTTGTGATATAGATTGAGGATGGAAGGCCATAGATAGAGCTTTGCTTGGCTTCGTGCAGCTTCGAGGTTAAGGTAGGAAAAATTCAACCTAAATTTATATGTTTAATTGATTCATAGTCTTAGATGTGTTTGAATGCATGTGATGAGTTAATCGTGGGTGGGTTTATAGCTGAATTAATCGTGTGTAGACACCCAAATTCGGCCCAAGGCCTGATCATTTTGTACTCCAAGAGAGATGTACCCCTGTGCTTCTGATGGCATCCCTAAACCTTTAGAAATCACCTTAAACCCTTTAGAACCATTCCCCCAACCCTTAGGAATCGCCCTAAACTGTAGGATCCCTTCCCAAACCCAACTTAAACCCTTCTAAGCATTTGATGGGAGGAGAGCTACAAAATTTTATACGGATCATTACCGAGGATGAGCCACATACCATTGGAATGAGGACTTCTCCAGCTTTCCAGCAGGCCAAAGATCACCCAATTTAGAGTTGTAGTTCAAAAGATATGGCCGATTGAAGTTTTACATAAAATCATGACTTTTACTCAGGCGTATGTATTAGAGACGCCTAGCAAATTTGGCCCCATTTTAGTCAGGCATATATAATACAAATTTGCCCCCATTTTGGTCTAGCATTTTTGGGCCAAATTTGGTCGGGCGTACATAATACATACGCCCAGCATAGGTAGGGCCCACCGTGGACACCCACCTTCTCAGATCTCCTCTGGTTTTCATGGAAATCACTGTACATAAACTGGGTGTATGTAATATATACGCCCAGCTTAGCTACTGTAACTGTCATCAAAATTCCTTCATCAGGTTTGACCCTTTGACCATCCCCTTGGTTGAGGTGGGTGTCCTAAGATCGGTTGCACCCCCTTTGAACTTATATGCAACCCTTAAGTCACCTATGGTCTCACCCCATCATCTGCCATTGAAACCGGTTCCCCAAACCCCTAGGACCCTAAAAACCTAGAAAACCTTAGATGGAGGATTACCTAATTACTAAACCAATTAGCTCTTAAGTAACCCTCTAACCCACCTCTTCTCTATAAATAGAGAGGCCCCCCCTCTTCCCAAAGGGTTGAAAGTTGAGCTTAAGAGAGAGAGCCCTAGTGAGAAAAAGTTTTTTATTCTTCAACCAAAATTCCAGCATGCATAGTTCACTCGTTTCAATCCATTTCAACCATTAGACTACCCCTCTTTTAGTCAAGCTTAGTCCCTAGCTTCATCCTACACTTTCCATCTACCGAATCCTAGCATTAGAATCCATTCCCCTACCGTTTAAGCCCTTTAAAGCCATCGAAAGCACGCCGAAGCAAAGGTCTTCCACGGTGTAACAAGGGCCCGTGAGCTCCGGCTCATCCCTCTCTTCCTCTACCTTCTTGGTGTTTCCTTCGTCCAAAGATTCAAGCCGTTACGCCGCCGAAATTTCGGTTTGGCCCAAAGCTTGATAGGACCGTATTGCCTCGGGCAAGGGGAAGCTCCGCCCATTTATTTTTTTATTTTGGCCATAGATAGAGACCACTACGTGTGGGTTAATCGGGTGCCTAAACCCTTCCCAATCAATAACCGAAGCCCCTACCTTAGAGTCTTTGGCAAAGACCGGTAAATAAGAGTCATATTTAGCACTCTGGTGGTCAAAATATTGATTTAAAGGTTTCCCGGGTCACCAAAAGCTCCGGGTGGTGACTCTACATTTTATTCCATTGCGAGTGCATCGCCGCGACGAGTTCGAGAGAATCCATGGTCGCACATCGTGGTGAATTATTAGATTTGAAATGTTATGATTTAGAATAAACTCATGAGATTATGAAGTGTGACTATGCATGTGATAATGTTCGAATTTAGATAACCTTTGATATTGTGCAAGTGGATTCGTGTCTTGAAAGTAAGATATTGAAATAGTTGTGATACTTGTGTTTCGTTTTGACACCTTTGGAATGTGAACTCGTGACCCTTGGAAATGCGATTAACACGGCGATGCTTAGAAATTTAATGTGTGCATTACATCCCTTGGGCCGGCACAGCGGCCTATCCGTGCACGCATTCATACATACATTGCATTGCATCCCTTGGGCCGGTATGACGGCCTATCCGTACACGCATTGCATCCCTTGGACCCCTTGGAAACTGTGAACACCTTTGGAACCCTTGGAACATCCTTGTGCATCCCTTGGAACATCATTACATCCCTTGGACACTTAGAAAATATGAACACCTTTGGAACCCTTGGAACTTCTTTGCATCCCTTGTGCTGTGTGTGTTTGCAAATTCGACATTGTTTGCAAATACGTGTGAAATCTTGGATACACTTGATTAAGGTTGATCGTTTATGATGCTTTTCGATATGTGTACTGTTGGATGGAAATTTGTGGTAAAGTTAAATATTTAAGATTAAGTTATGAAATAGAGGTTGTGAAGAATGCTTTGATAATCTGTTTTTAAATGAGGAATGATTAAGGCTGTGGAACTCTGATTTTGATGGTTTTACTCTTTGTTTAAATTCTATGATTTCGATGTTGAGATATTATTTTATGTTGTCTTTCCTTGCTGAGCTTAGATGTAGCTCACCCTTCGACTATACGTTATCGGTTTAGCAGTTATCAAGATACGGGAATTGTGGTTGAGGACTCTAGGAGTAGTAAGATTTCGGGATCGTAGATCTATATTTGAGGTTTGGTAAGTTTAGGTTTTGTAATTCTTTTATGCACTAGTATTCATATTTTAGTTACTGTTCTTTCTGTTTTAGATCTGGTGTTTATGTTTCTGCTTTGGTGTATCATAATTTTCTGTAATAGATTGTGACCTACGATCTGGCGGTATGGGTTTTCTCATTCGGTTTGGTATAAGTTAGAAAAAGAAAAAAATATGTCTCGGGAATTTCTTGTTGGAAAAATCTGGGTTGTCTCACCTTAAATATTTTGGGACAAGGGTATCATTTCAGCTGGTCTATCCCAATGTTACTTGGTTCGTTAGTTCTCAATTATCGGATCGTTCAATTTGGATTTGGATTTACCAAGCAAGCAAACCCGATTCGCTAAGTGAGTAAAAATGATTGAGCCGTATAAAATCCGGCTTGAACCTGGCCCGATTGGGTCAAGCCTGATTAAATGAAGGGAAAAGGTCTAGCTGGAACAAATCTGTCCTAGCCTGAATCCAACATGGCATGAACCTGATTCAAATTTGGTTTGGGCTTAAATAAAATGCACGCGCTGAAAAGGACTTGGGTGAACTGGCCTGACTTTGTATTTGGTCCAAGGGTTTAGGGCCAAATTTTAGAGTCGAAAATTTGGATGGGTCACCACCACCACAACACTTCTTTTATGTTTTCAATTTTTTTCTTGGTATGTTTCTATGTGATTCTTTTCTTTTGACAATAATTCTTTATATATATATATATATATATATATATTTTTTTTTCTATTAGTGGTAATTTTTACAATTGGGTTCTAATGCTCAAATATTCCCTGCTCAGCGTATGTATTTTGAAAGCTACTAACTGAGCCATTCATTTCATCTACTTCTGTGATTTGTCTTGCTGTAATTTCTATTTCATGTTGGGTTTTTTCATTGTGTTTTTGTTTGAAGAGGAGTGTTATATATATATATATATATATATATATATATATATATATATATATATATATATATATATATAGTGTAGTTGCACCCATCTTCACTATTAATCAAGGCCGCTTGATCAATCATTGAAGGACTTGTGGATTCTAAGATCTATTACAAAATTCTCCAAATTAACCAAAATTTCGAAAAATTCACCAAATATGTGTTCTACCCAACTTTTTTTTGAATGTTAATTGATTCATCGATTCTTTGAAATTTTTTATCGAATTTGACGAATATGTAGTTTCTAGTCGATTTCTTTATATTTTCTTTCGAGTACGAAGGTTATATGTTAAACTTTCCTCCGTGTGTAAGAAAGAGAGAGAGGAGCGAGACGGTTTCATGTATTATATAACGTGTGGGAGTATATCCATTTTCATTAAGAATTAAGGAGCGATCTCATGGTTAGAAGCTTACCGCTAACGAAAAATAAGAGAGATCCATTTATACTGATTTATATCAGAAGATAGAGATCAATTTTGAACAATTGAGCCGTATAATGCTGGTATGCCCATTATCCCAAGATTGATTAAGTGAAAGATCGGGAAGACAAATGATTTCAATGGTCTAATTCAAAGCAGTCAATCGTTTTTTGGTGGGTTTTTCTAGAGTTCTAGTGGGTGCAATTAGAGCTGCCCTTCTCTTTCTTTATCACATTTCTTTTTTCCATTAAACTATGGAAAATTAGAAACGGTGGACAATTTTGCAGCCAGCTTATGTGGCGCGATGTAATTGGCTGCAATGCTTGGGCCCCACTATGTGTGCAACCAATTACCTCACACAACATACGTTGCCTGCAAAATGGTTTATAAAAAAGTGTCCACTGTATAACATTGTCCTTGAACTATTAGTGAAAATTGGTTCTGATGCCTAATTTTATGTTCTTCATGTATTTTGAAAGCTAGAAAGCCAACCATTCATTGGCCAATGCACATACACAGTGTCACAGTTTAATGAAAAATTATAAACCTAGATGTTAAATCCTAGACAATAGGCTTGGAGGGTGAAATTACCATTTTATCCATGTGCTCGCGTCTGGGATTTGTCTCAGGTTTAATGTCTAGGGTCAAGGTATCAACTATCGGCCGGTACAAATACGTATCAGTTTTTTTGCCAACCGCTACGTATCAACCCCAATACGTATCAGTGGTATCAGCATCAGAGCTTGTATTGGCCAGTACGTATCAGGTATCAGTCAATACAGAATGAGTATCGGCCAATACTTGATAGATTTTATTTTATTTTTTTAAAGGGAGCGATACATATCAGTATCGGTCCTCCATGGACGGATACCCGATACCCAGTTTGACACCTTGTATCACGACCTAGAATCCTAGCCGATCTCGGGGGCCTAGAATTCCGTGTTATGACACCGCATACTTGTTAAGGCGATAAGCAAACATACATGTGTTTCTAAATCTTACTTAAAATTGGGCTTCCAAAAATCGTGAATCAAACTTTCTTCTGATATTAAAAATTCTCTCCAATAAGCTTATATTAAATTTGGAGTCCACGATACAAAAATGACCTTAAATAAAAGCACGATCCACTACTAGAAAGTTTTTTCAAATATTTAATATATACATGATGTCGTCTAACTGGTCATCCAGGTCGTCACCCTAAAAATCCGTATCATCTTCCAGTGCATCAAGTCCATTGGGATAGTGTAGTCCTTATCTTTACCTGCAGCTATTAGTGTTTGGTGGGGTGAGTTTACTCAGCCAATTAAACTCAGTGGGTTACACAACTGATCCACCACAATCTACCCGGGTGATCGTAGATGTAATCTTCTCAGTGAAGGTGAAACCCTTACAATTTCATATAAACAATGTAATAAAAATTCTCATAAATATTACATAATTATAAAGCTGAAAAACTGAAAGAACGTGACATATTTTAGTGCATATGATGCGTCTAATGCTTATTACTTTTCTTACTTATCTTTTCAACTCAACTTCATGTGGCATATAGAAATTCTTATTATTACTTCATACGCCTACACAGCGTACTTCACATCTTACTTATATTGTTTAAACGATTTGTGCCAGAGTCGTTACTCGAGCCTATCACGCAAAGTCCACGTGTAGATAATCACCTAACCTCCATATTATAACATAAACTATCATCTAGCCCAATGAGGTTGCGCGCATAAAAATTAATGTCCCCTTAAGTCGAGACACTGTCGTATTATATTATCCTTAAGACCCGTTTTGGCTGCAGAAGTTGAATCTTGCAGTAGCACACAAGACATGACATGTGTAGAAATTTAATTCATGTTTAGCTGACCTTCACAGCGTATCTTAACATATCATGATATTATTCGGTTTTGGGGTTAGGTCCCCGCCCCGATATCATATTTGTGTGGGCTTAAGTCCCCACTATCTTAACATCTTGTATCTTAACATATTCATAATTCATCTATTCTTAACTTAATTAGAATGGGCCACGGTACGATAGGCTTCACAAACCATGCTATCTAAGGGATGGGTTCCGTAGTAACCTGGATGTACTTCGTGTGGCAGCCCATACTCCCATAGAGGTATTACATCCGTACATGGATGCCTATATTCTAAGTTTCACGTGACCGTGAAAGAAACCCCACCGTGATGAAGGCTTAAAAGTCGTGTGTCGTATCTTATTCCTTTTTCTTAACATATATATGCCCTAACATACTTCTAAGTGATGAATGTTACATAATGTAAATGAAATATATAATAAGAAAACATCTAACCATAGGAGAATTAATATTACTCATAATTCAGACACCTCACTTATCATTAAGAGAGAGAAGGCGACCTACAATGAAGGTACGTGAGTACTAGAATGCATATCACAAGGTGATGTTAGACTAGTCTCATCAGATAGATCTTATCGATCTGATGAAAATGGACTGGTGGTTTATGAAATTTAGCTAAGGATTGGCTCCCGTTGACTCAAACAAGTTTCGATCGTCGGATCCTTGTTACACGGTTTTTGGGATATGTACACCTGCATAGCATGGGCAGAAAATATATTTAAATAGTTGTTCTACACTTAGAAGGTGAGTTGGGCCTATTCCAAAGGTTTAGGTTTGCGATTTTATAAAACGTGCGTTTGGCTACATTGGATATACTAGCCCATTAAGAGTCCATAGACTAGACGGACCGACAGGGCCTATGGACCTTTATGATGTTTAGGGGTCTTGAATGATTCAATTTCCATAAAGGCTTATACGATATTTAAAGTCCATTTTAAGGATTTGAATATATTGGATATGGGATAACGGGTTTGATAACCATGTGGTGTCTTAGAAAAAAAATGGGTTTTGACCATTGACTTGATTCGACCCAAAATATGAGATCTAAAAGGGTCTTAAAAGGGTCAAATTAGACTCTAGACTAAGGTGCCACAACCATAAAGTGCAGGAATTTTGGTGGTTATGTGCCACGATTTTAAGTGGTGCAAAGACTGCGATGTGTCTGTTTAAATCAAATCTGATCATCAATTCAATAGACGAACATATGATCTTCATTTCGATCCACGAGCTTCGGCCCATAGGTCTGTGGTCCGCTATATTTAATGGGTCATACTGGACCCTTTAGCCAGTGTATAAGCCGATTTAAATAAATAAACACGGAAAATATTATAAGTATAAATAAATATATTCACATATTTGGGGTACTAAAATTTTAAAAAAAATAAGGACATGTGAATTAATGTGAACGGTTAGATGTATAAAGCATGTGATTTTATAGGGAGTCCATGATTTGACCAAGGTTAGAAACTGATCGGATCTCCAGGATTGAAACGGACAAACTAGGACCTCCACATCGAGAGCGCAATCAAAATAAAACAGGGCAGTAGCCCATTCTTGATGTGGGATCTATTTTGCCGGCACCTTTGGGTGCCATGTGGAATGGTATAGTATACTATAGTTCTCGACCGATGGGTTCAACCATAGGGTCAACCCTTTGACCATATCTGTAATAGCTCGAAAAATCACGCTAAACTATGACCTCGAGATTCGTGCCCGATCGGTCACAGGTTTGACCAATTAGGAGTTCGATAGTTAGCGTAGAGTGTGATGAGTGAATGAGATGAGATGGTTTGTGAAACCATGTGGTGTGTGTTGTGAATCTGAAGTCGCATACACCTATTGAGGTGCATGTGCTCAACACACAAGCTGGGGGGGGATAAAAGGGTTTAATAACCCTAAAATCAATAGTTTGGTTGTTGAGAGAGAAGTAAAGAAGAGAGAGAGAGGAGTAAAGAGGGTGATTAAGCAAGAAGTTATTGTGGGTGATTGGACGGGGGATTCAAGTATTAAAGAGGCCGATTCTGCGCAAAGAATCCGTTCAAGCCAAAGCTGGAACCCTAGCCTTCCAACCAGTTGATTTGAAATCAATTTGAGATTGATTCAAGGTAAATTTTTGTGAATAAAATGCATAGATTGTAGAGGTTAGATTGTAGTTGAAAATGGTTTAAATCATAGGAAAATGGTTTAGAAAAATAGAGGAAAAAGTGTGAAAAAAGATTGAGAAGAACAGCTAAAAGGGGGCTGAATCTGACAATTTTGATTAATCGAAATTGGGTTTCGATTAATCGAAATTGGCCAAGAAGTTGAAAAGTCGGTGGACCCCGATTTCGATTAATCGAATTGGAGTTCGATTAATCGACTTTGGATTTTGATTAATCGATTTGGGTATCGATTAATCGACTGGGAACCTCCAGTGGACCCCAGGGGCTGGAGGAAATGACTTGTAGAAAATCGACTAATCGAAATGGGATTTCGATTAATCGATTTCAATTTTCGATTAATCGATTTGGGATCGATTAATCGATTTTAGGAACTCGATTACTCGAATTGAGAATCAACTTGGCTGAACAGAGAATTTCGATTAATCGAATGAAAATCTCGATTAATTGATTTGAGAATCGATTAATCGATATTGACTTTCGATTAATCGATTTTGGAGTTCGATTAATCGACTGAGATAAATTATGTTAACTTTTGAGTTTGACTTTAAGATTCTTGGAGGGTCTTGGACCTTCTTTATTGCATCCTTTGTGATGTGTTTCACCTGTTATGTGGTACCATAGGTGGTACGTGTGAACTAATGCACAAGGAGCCACGTGGGACCTTGATGCGTTGAGCAAACAAAGACTTGAGGTAGGGAACACCTTGAACATGTACTTTATTTTACAAGAGCATGTATGTAGTGATATAGAATTCAATTCAAATGTTTTATTGCTTAAGAATTGTGAAAAGAGTGTGTGTGTGTGTGACATCCATAAGAGTAATTATAATGAGCCTTCCCCAAGGGATGATAAAGTGAAGAGATAAAGGCATCAGGTGTGATGCAAGTAAATTGATACATCCCAGGGATGTATCCAAGATTGAATCATGTTTGATAGGGCCTAACTGATATAAGATAGCACATTTACACGGTGAATAACTATATGTAAGGCACCGATATTTTTGTTATTTGAGGTTTGATAGGGTACCCCACCGACGTGGCGGGATATCCACGACTGACACGGCAGGATATCCGTGACCGATACGGCGGCGAAACCGTAAGCCAGTGCGGAGGCTTATCCGTACACAGTAAGCACACTCCAGGGGTGTTGATTTGAGACAAGTGAAACCCCGCCACCAATCCCCAGGGGAAAGGGGCTTGGGTACTATATGGTATTCCCAGGGAATACGTTAAAAGTGTCTATATAGATGACGATGAAGGGTATCTCATCGGGGCTGGATGCTATATTGCTCAGGGATTACTTAAGTTGAAAGTTTAAGTTTTGCTTTAGGCCTTTTCAGCATCATTCATGAGCAAATAAAAGACACGAGTAAACTACCAGTAAAATGTAATACTTTTTAATCATGTATCGAATCGCATAGACACATCATGCATGTCATATCATGGAATATATGTAAGTAATAATTTATATGTTCAACTGTGTTTTATTCCCTATTGAGCTAGGATGTAGCTCACTCTATAGACTATACGTCACAGGTCCACTACTAGCAGCTGCCGAGGTTTCAAGAGACGCTGACCCCGGTGAGTCGGACCTTGCGGCCGGCGACGAGTTGGAGCCACCTCCTGAGGACTTCTTCTAGAGGACTCCATTGTGCCACTTTGAGGGCTTTTGAGAGAGATTTGTACGGCTTGGTATGTCAAGCCTAGTTTTGGTTAAACCATGTATATATTGAGTTTGAGATTATTCTTTTGGGGCGAACCATCCGTGATGATGGCTATCATCGATGGTTCGGATCGGTTCTCCATTCATGCAAAGCCATGAGGGTAGAACTGTCTTTTGGAGAATTACTTAATATAGATTTAAATTCTGCAGCTCCTTTATTATCTCATTTTATGCTTGATATGCCAATGTTCCGTGCTTAGCTAAGGGGCACGGTCAAGATGATCGTGCTGATGGCACGGGTTTCGGGGTGCCAAAATCCGGGCTGTCACAATATCCATCTTGTGAATCCACACAAAACCTAAGAAATTTCAATTTTCCTAAATTTATCAGATATTCATCACAATATAAAAAGTGTAAATGTGTAGATTTGGATGGATAGAAGGGCACCCACCTAATAAGAGCTTTTGATCAGTTGGATAGGCTCGAATCCAACTTTAACGTCCGATCTCATGCGATGATTGCGTGTGATTTCGGGTGATCCGAATCGATGAGTGATGATGACCAAATTTGTCCTTTGTACTATTATTTAGTTTTACGACCTCCTCTTTAAAACTCTACGATTTGATCTGTAATAGTGTTCTTTAAATGTGCGTGGTGCTCGGCATAGAACTACGTTGAGTCGACGATCTAGGGAGCATCGTATGAAGAAGCGACGATGTTCGATGATGTGACATTGATGGTGGGTGATGATGGTGGGTGATGGAGGTGAGCGGCTGGTCCGAGATGATGGAGTTGTTGTTAATGGTGACTTTGCAAGAGTTTGTAGGTTGAGCGGCTCATGCGATGGGTTTCCATAGAGGATGGAGATGGTAAGGAAATGTGATGATGGAGGGATTTTTAATGACAATAGTGGACAACTGATGTGGTTGGGCTACATGAGTTACAGAGAAGAAAAAGAGAGAGGTTGAGATTCTTTGGTTATTTGAGGAGAGGGAGAGAGACACAGAGAAAAGGAGAGGGGGTTGTCGGCTGTTTGGCATTAATTAGGAGAGAGGGAGAGAGAAGTCTTGAGGGAAAGAAGAAAGAGGGTTGGCTGCAATTACTTGGATCAGTGGAATATAGAGAGAGATATGACTGTTGTGAGTAAAATAGCAATAGTTCAAAGGGATTCTAATACCTGTAAAGTGGAGAGAGAAAAAGATGGGAAGGGGATTTTTCTTTTTTGGCAACTTGACCTCCCGAGAAAGCAAGTCCTAAAGGGCTCTAAAACCTTCTAATTTAGGAGGGGGTCTGCTTTTTATGTTGGGCACCTATACCAAGTCCCCATACTTCTCCCATCTAAAGACCCACATACAATTTCACCACCGAGTGATGTTGGGTTCGGGAGTGTGTGGGTGCACACACCCTAAAGTAGAGGCGGGCTCGAACTTGGTTCGATCTTGTGGTTCGAGTCGTGTGCACACGCACACATGTCTCGTGTTGGGGCTCAAGCTCGTACTTGGATTTAATTAAGCATATTATGGGGTGCACACCTACTACTAAAAGGGTGGGTCCGAGGCCACATCACCTATGTCAAAGCTTTGACCAAGGTCAAACTAGTCAAACAAAAGTCACATTTTCCTCAAACGGCAACGAGTCAACATATTCGAAAATCTGGGTCATTACATTCTCTCCTCCTTATAAAATTTTTGTCCTCGAAAATTAATTGCATGATTAAAGTAAATTGTTAACCTTTGATGCAAATTGACAAATAGATGATTGAGATCACTGTTTTGTGCCCTTTTTCCTTTTTTTTTTTTTTGGTCTTCAAATCACTTGCACACAAGATTTGTACCATGGCACATAGTTTTAACTATGTGCCATGGTACAAATCTTGTGTGCAAGTGTCAGCTCCCAACTTCAAATCTCTTAAGGTTAGGGTACCTGAAACTCAAGTCATTATTATTAATTTTATCCGTCTTGTGAAATTTAATCATCACCCAATACTTTAAAATTTTATATAACCATTCAATCATTTCATCAGATATTCTTCATAATATAAATAGTGTAAATGTGTAGATTTGGATGGATAGAAGGGCACCCACCTAATAAGAGCTTTTGATCGGTTGGATAGGCACAAATCCAGCTTTAACGTCCGATCCCATGCGATGATTGCATGTGATTTCGGGTGATTCGAATCGATGAGCGACAATGACCAAATTTTTACTTTGAACTATTATTTAGTTTTGCATCCTCCTCTTTGGATATCTACGATTTGATCGGCAATAGTATTCTTTAAGTGTACGTGGTGCTCAGCATAGTACAACGTTGAGTCAATGATTTAGAGAGCGGCGTATGAAGAAGCGACGATGTTCAATGATGTGACATTGATGGTGGGTGATGGAGGTGAGCGGCTGGTTCAAGATGATGGAGTTGTTGTTAATGATGACTTTGCAAGAGTTTGTAGGTTGAGCGGCTCATGTGATGGGTTTCCATAGAGGATGGAGATGGTAAGGAAATGTGATGATGGAGGGATTTTTAATGGCAACAGTGGGCAATTGATGTGGTTGGGCTATATGAGTTACAGAGAAGAGAGAGAGAGAGAGAGAGAGAGGTCGAGATGGGAGGCGGCTGCTATTTGAGTTAATGGATATATATATATATATATATATATATATATAAAGAGAGAGAATGAGCACTACAAAAAAATTGATTTTTTGCGGCACTCAATAAATGCCGCAAAAAGCAAGATAAATGCCGCAAATACAATTAGCAGCGCTTTATTCAAACATTGGCAATACGTGTTTCGTAGTAGCTATTTGAGACGTTCATGGCGGTATTTCAGATAAAGCGCCGCTATATTTTTACTATTAGTGGCGTTTAAGGAACGCCACTAAACAATCTTAAACACGTCGTGGTAAACATTCATAAATGTCATCTAAATTGTTTCAACGACGCTTATAAACGCCACAAAATATAATTGAAAGGTGTCGCTAATAGACCTATTTGTGACATTTTCTAGAAATGCCGCTAATAGTGTACCTAAAAAGACCTAACGGCGTTTGTAGATGAAGCGCCGTTGTAAGTGGCCTATAGCGGCGTGTTTCCAAAAACGCCGCTAAAAATATTAATTTAAAAAAAAAAAAATTTAATTTTATTAATATTTAAAAAAGTTACCTATATCATACATGTTTTTAAAAAATCTTATCTTGATGAATAAAATAATTATTCATCCACAATCACACATTAATCATTCATGAAAGAAAAAATACAAGGCTCAATAGAATTTAACACAATGTAATAAGCCTCCCCAAAAAGGCTAAATCATTAAAAGTAATGACATAAAGAACACAAATCAACAAAAGTAAAGAGTTTCTTTATAAGGCCAAATCATAAAATCCCCATATTCATAGCCCATAGGCTAAGTAACAAAAAATAGAGTTAAATAACAAAAATCCCCATTGTTTCTATCACTGTGAGGTAATGTTAGCCTTTTGAGGTGAGTTGATTCAATTGCACCATTGTTGTAGCATGAAACATAGAACTCCTTTGGCATGTTGTGTTGCATTGTAGTAAATTCAAAAACTGCACAAACAAATCAAAAATCAACATTAGATAGGGAGACATAAATGGCACCATAAATGGATATTTAAAATAATCAATAGATATGAAGAAAGTAATCTTAAAGATTGAAATTTCAGCAATTTCAATAGACTCGAAATTTCAGCAACTTCAATAGTCTCAAAATTTCAGCAGCTTACCTAGATAGGCACCTGATTAGATTCTGGTGGAAGGTACACTACTGCTCTTAGCCTACAGAATTGAAACTAAATATTTTATTTAGTTAATAACATGAAAATAAAATAAATTTAAGTGAAACTAAGCTTTTCTGTGACAGCCCGAATTTTGATACCCTGAAACCCGTGCCATCAGCACGATCTTCTAGACCGTGCCCCCTGGCTATGCACGGAATATTGGTACATCAAGCAATTTATAAATAAAAGAAACAGATAATATATAAAATGCGGAAACATCATGACCTTAACATTTCTCAAAAGACAGTTCTACCCTCATGCCCCTGCATGAGTGGAGAACCGATCCGAACCATCGATGATAACTGATCATCCCAAATGGTTTGCCCAAAAGAATTATCTCAAATTAATTACATTGTTTAAACAAAAATAAAGGCTTGACATACCAAGTCGTACCAAACAACTCTCTCAAAATACACAGCAGAGTCCTCTAGAAGAAGTCCTCTGGAGGTGGCTCCAACTCGTCTAAGGGCGTGTGGTTCGACTCACCCGGATCCACATCACTCGAAAGCTCCGCTGCTGCTAAAAAAACTGGACCTGCGACGTATAGTCTAAAGGGTGAGCTACATCCTAGCTCAATAGGGAACAAACACAGCGAACATATAAGTTAAAACCTCACATATATTCCATGATATTTTAAGCATGCTAGATCTATGCAATTACTGAGAAAACAGTTTTGAAAAGATGGTAAGGTATATTTGCTTTTAATAACAATTTACAGTTTTCACATCTCTTTTACTAGATCATGAATGACATTGAAAAGGCCTAAAGAAAAACTTAAACCTTCAACTTAAGTAATCCCTGAGCAATATAGCATCGAGCCCCGATGAAATACCCTTCATCGTCGTCTAAATAGATAGTTGTCATGCGTATTCCCTGGGAATACAAAACTACCCAAGCCCCTTTTCCCTGGGAATCGGCGGCGGGGTTCATTCATATCTCAACATCCCTAGGATGTGCTTACTGCGTACGGATAAACCTCCATACTGGCTTACGGTTTCGCCACTGTATCGGTCACGGGTATCCTGTCGCGTCAGTCGTGGATATCCCGCCACATCGGTGGGGTATCCTGGTCAAACCTCAAATAACAAAAATAACGGGTGCTTTATATATAGTTGTTCACCGTGTAAGTGTGCTATCTTATATCAGTAAGGCCTTATCGAATGTTACTCAATCTTGTCTACATCCCTGAGATGTATCCAATTACTTTTATCATTTTGCTATCTTATTACTTTCTCATCCCCTGGGGATGTCTTATTCTTAATTATACTGTTGATGTCACACACACACTCTTTTCACAAAGCTTTACTTAACTAAAACAATTTCTGATTTAAATCACATATCACTACATACATGCTCTTGCAAATTAAAGTACATGTTCAAGGTATCCCTACCTCAAGTCTTTGAAATTCCAAGGCATTGCCACTATGTTCAAGGCATCGGCCACTATGCTCGCCTTGCCTGGATGGTATTGTATGGAACAGTCATAGTCCTTGAGGAACTCCATCCATCTGCGATGCCTCATGTTGAGTTCTTTTTGTGTAAACAGGTATCTGAGGCTTTTATGGTCAGTGAAAATCTCAAACATCTCACCGTACAGGTAATGTCTCCAAAACTTCAGTGCAAAAATGACCGCTGCTAGCTCCAAGTCGTGAGTCGGATAGTTTTTCTCATGTTCTTTCAGCTGTCTCGATCCGTAAGCTATCACTTTCTTGTGTTGATTTAGCACACAACCTAAGCCATTGTATGAAGCATCACTATATACTGCGTATCCTCCACTGCCTGAAGGAAGAGCTAGCACTGGAGCTTAAGTGAGTCTCATCTTGAGTTCTTGAAAACTCTTCTCGCATGCCTCACTCCACTCAAATCTTGAATCCTTTCTCGTAAGCTTCATGAGAGATCCCGATATCTTTGAAAAACCCTCAGCAAAACGTCGGTAGTACCCTGCTAATCCAAGAAAACTGCGGACATCCGTCACTGTCTTCGGTTGCTCCCAGTTAACCACTGCCTCTATTTTTGCTGGATCTACAGTGACATCATGCTTTGAGACAACATGTCCCAAAAAGCTAACCTCCTCCAACCAAAACTCACACTTTCTGAGTTTAGCGTACAGTTGATGTTCACGTAGAGTCTATAGAGCAATCCTCAGGTGTTCTTCGTGTTTCGCTTTTGATTTAGAGTATATCAGGATGTCGTCAACAAACACTACGACACACGAGTTCAGGTGTGGTTTAAACACCCTATTCATTAAATCTATAAACGATGTCAGAGCATTGTCAACTCAAACGGCATCACTAAGAACTCATAGTGTCCATACCGTGTCCTGAAAGCTGTCTTCTGGATGTCCTCTGCTTTGACTCTCAACTAATGGTACCCAGATCTCATATCGATCTTGGAAAAGTACTTTGCTCCTTGCAGTTGATCAAACAGATCGTCAATTCTAGGCAAAGGGTAGCGGTTCTTCACAGTGAGTTTGTTCAGTTGTCGATAGTCAATGCATAGACGCATTGACCCATCCTTCTTCTTAACAAATAAGACCGGTGCTCCCCACGGAGACACGCTTGGTCTGACAAATCCTTTATCCATGAGTTCTTGCAACTGCTCCTTCAGCTTCTTCAACTCAGCCGGAGCCATTCTATATGGTGCTTTCAAAACAGGCTCCGTTCCTGGTGCTAAGTCGATGGCGAATTCCACTTCCCTTTCTGGAGGTAATCCAGGCAACTCTTTCGGAAACACATCGGTGAACTCTCGCACTACTGCTATCTCAGAGATGACATTCTTCTCCTCCTTATCCTCCTTCAAGAGCAGCAAGTAACCATTACAGCCCTTTCTGATCATGCGTTCGGCTCTGACTGCAGAGATAAGTGGCATGTGTGACGACCTCACTCCTTGAAACCTAAACGATCTCCTTGTGTTGGGTCTGAAGATGACGACCTTGTTCTTGCAATCGACTGTCGCACAATGTTGCGACAACCAGTCCATGCCAAGGATTACATTGAACCCTTGCATGTTCAGTAGTATCAACTTTGCGTCTAACTCGTGAACATCGCGATCCTGAACAGCTACAATGACTGATTTGCAAATTAACTCCATATCCACTAACTCTCCAGTCGGAATAGACATCGATAGAGCAAAGTCTAACGTCTCTGGAACAATCTTCATCCTCTTTGCAAATCGAGGGGTGACAAATGAGTGGGTAGACCCTGGGTCTATCAACACTCTAGCGTCGTATCCTACAAAGCATCCTTTCTCGTATATAGTTAAAGTACCTATAATATACACACATACATATATATACACACATAATTTACATATCAATTCAGTGTTTAGGAAAAGAATCTATGCTATTGTTAATTGAATGCACCTTCTCTATCTAAAATTTTTAAGGAAATTAAAAATTCTTTATTTAAAAGAAATCTCACCTTGGATGACATCATGCACGTTCTCTGCTTCCTGAGCAGTGACCGCATAGGCTCTTCCATGAACGATTGGCTTCCGTGCTTGAATAGGTCGTGGCGCTGAAACTGAAGTCGTCTTCCTTTTATCAATCTTAGGGCAATCCTTGATCAAGTGGCCCACCTTGCCACATCGAAAACAGCCCCGAGTTCCCATCCTGCAGTCCACTGTCCTATAAGACTTGCCACACTTGACACAAGTCTCCTGAGGTGAGGAAGAAGCTGTCCTTGAGAATCCCTGTGTGATGGTAGTGCCAGTAGTCATGGCAGGGCTCTCATAGCGTAACGGTCTCCCCGACGCAAGTAATGGAAACCTCTGTTGGTTGTTCTGTTGCGCTGGTCTTCTGAAACCCCCCTGGACCTGTGGTCTCTGACCTTGGAATTGGGCTACGAATCTCGGCTTTTTGTTCGCCGGCTCGTAGTTCCCCGTTCTGTTTTGGTCTGTACTTTCCCTCTGCTGCTCTCTCTGTCGATATCTATTATTATTTTCTTCCCCTACGACAAGTGCCTTGCTCATGACCTCTTCATAGGTCCTCAGTTGGAATGGGGCTACTCCTCCCCTTACCTCAAGCTTCAAGCCTTGTTGAAACCTCTTCACTTTCATCACGTCGGTGGCGACGTAATTAGGAGCAAAGCGAGCGAGTCGTAGGAATTCCACTCCATATTCCCTGACACTCATCCTTCCTTGTACTAATTGTAAGAATTGAATCTCCATCTGATTTCTCACTACCTCCGAAAAATACTGTTTGTTGAACTCCTCAACAAACTCCTCCCAGGTCCAGGGCAACTCTGGGGTCTCCTGAGCCCTAGTCCGTATCACAGACTTCCACCAAGGCTCAGCCTCCCCGTCTAGCATATAGGCTGCCCAATGGACACTCTCATCTTTCGTGCATGTCAGCACGCTAAACAACTTTTCCATCTCCATCAGCCAATTTTCAGCTGCCATAGTGTCTGCCTGTCCAGAAAAGGTAGGAGGTCTCATCCTCCTAAACTCGATAAATGATGCAGCTACTGGCGGTGCAGGTCCTACTGGTGGTGTAGGTGGCTACTGCCATGGTCTCCATGGTGTGCATCATCCTTTGGCGCTCTTCTATGTCCTCATTTCGTTCTCTAATTCTTTCTTGTTCTCTTTGATCTTGATCCTGTCGATCTCGATCTTGATTTTCTCTCTGATCTTGGCTTCCTTGGCCACCACTGCCAGAAGCCCTTCCATCTCCTATGGGTACTCTATTTGTAGGAGAGATGTACCCATCTCCACTACGTAAACCTCTATTTTGATCGCCCCTCGGTCGGCCCCTCCCTCTAGAAGACATTGACGGCTGCATTTGAAACTAAGGTTTCGTTAGCAGAAGTCCCTATGCTCTGACAAAAAGAATGATTGTTAGAATTTCTCAAAGAAAAGGCTTTAATACCAACTGTGACAGCCCGGATTTTGGCACCCCGAAACCCGTGCCATTAGCACGATCTTCTAGACCGTACCCCCTGGCTATGCACGGAACATTGGTACATCAAGGAGTTTATAAACAAAAGAAATAGATAATATATAAAATGCGAAAACATCATGACCTTAACATTTCTCAAAAGACAGTTCTACTCTCATGCCCCTGCATGAGTGGAGAATCGATTCGAACCACCGATGATAACTGATCATCCCAGATGGTTCTCCCAAAAGAATTATCTCAAATTAATTACATTGTTTAAACAAAAATAAAGGCTTGACATACCAAGCCGTACCAAACAATCTCTCAAAACAACTCTCTCAAAATGCACAGCAGAGTCCTCTAGAAGAAGTTCTCTGGAGGCGGCTCCAACTCGTCTAAGGGCGTGTGATCCGACTCACCCGGATCCACGTCACCCGAAACCTCCGATGCTGCTAGTACTGGACCTGCGACGTATAGTCTAAAGGGTGAGCTACATCCTAGCTCAATAGGAACAAACACAGTGAACATATAAGTTAAAACCTCACATATATTCTATGATATTTTAAGCATGCTGGATCTATGCAATTACTGAGATAACAGTTTCGAAAAGATGGTAAGCTACATTTGCTTTTAATAACAGTTTACGGTTTTCACATCTCTTTTACTGGATCATGAATAATATTGAAAAGGCCTAAAGCAAAACTTAAACCTTCAACTTAAGTAATCCCCGAGCAATATAGCATCGAGCCCCGATGAGATACCCTTCATCGTTCGTCTAAATAGACAGTTGTCATACGTATTCCCTGGGGATACAAAACTACCCAAGCCCCTTTTCCCTGGGAATCGGCGGCGGGGTTCATTCATATCTCAACATCCCTGGGATGTGCTTACTGCATACGGATAAACCTCCGTACTGGCTTACGGTTTTGCCGCCGTATCGGTCACGGATATCCTGCCGCGTCAGTCGTGGGTATCCCGCCATCTTGGTGGGATATCCTGGTCAAACCTCAAATAACAAAAATAACGGGTGCTTTACATATAGTTGTTCACCGTATAAGTATGTTATCTTATATCAGTTAGGCCTTATCGAATGTTACTCAATCTTGTCTACATCCCTGGGATGTATCCAATTACTCTTATCATTTTGCTATCTTGTTCCTTTCTCATCCCCTGGGGATGTCTTATTCTTAATTATACTGTTGATGTCACACACACACTCTTTTCACAAAGCTTTACTTAACTAAAACAATTTCCGATTTAAATCACATATCACTACATACATGCTCTTATAAATTAAAGTACATGTTCAAGGTGTTCCCTATCTCAAGTCTTTGAAATTCCAAGCATCAAGGTCCCACGCGGCTCCTTGTGTCCATGCTCACATGTACCACCTATGGTACAACATAACACATGTAACTCATCATTAAAGATGTAACAAAGAAGGTTCAAGACCCTCCCTGAACCTCAAAGTCAAACTAAGAAGTCAACTAAAATAGTCTCAGTCGATTAATCGATCTCCCAATTCGATCAATCGAACCTGTTTCAATTAATCGATTTCCAAAATCGATTAATCGAAACGTAAAATCGATTAATCGATTCCCAAAATCGATTAATCGAAATCTTCAATCAATTAATCGAAAGTCTCAACTCTCACATATCGATTCTCAATTCGAGTAATTGAAATCCCAAAATCGATCAATCGATCCCAAATCGATTAATCGAAATCTGAAATCGATTAATCGAAATTCCAATTCGATTAATCGATTTCACTAGGTCTCATTTCTCCAGCTATTGGAGCTTCTCAGTCGATTAATCGATACCAAATCGATTAGTCAAAATTCAAAATCGATTAATCGAAATCAAGTTCGATTAATCAAAAGCGGGCTTCCTTGACTTTTCAACTTCCAGACCAAAATCGATTAATCGAACTCCAATTTCGATTAATCGATTTGGTCAGATTCAGCCCCCTCTCGGGCTGATCTTCCAAATCTTCTTCAACCTATTTTTCTTTCCTTTTCTAAGCCTTTATCCTACGATTTTAAGTATTTTTTGCTACAATTAAACTTTTATAATCTATGCATTTAATTCAACAAAAATTACCTCAATCAAATCTCAATTTGATTGGATCTAGAGGTTGGAAAGGCTAGGGTTCCAGCTTTGGCTCTAACGGATCCTTGTCGCGTCAAATCCGGCTTTTGTTGCCCAATCTCCCTTCCAACAAGCCACAATAACTCCCTTGCATTAACTAGCTTCTCCCTCTCTCTCTCTCTTCTTTACTCTCCTTCACAACTCAATAAATAACTTTAGGGTTCTTTAACCTTTATATCCCTACTCTCCTTGTGTTGAGCACATACACCCAAGATAAGCGTATGTGATTCTCATTTATCCTCACACTCTACACACTTACATCATTTTCACATCACATCCATCCATCACCTCTCTAGTCAATTAGTGAACTCCTACTTGGTCAAACCTATGATCAGTCGGGCACGGATCCCGAGGTCACTGTTCAACGCAAATTTTCGGGGTATTACATTTTCATTTTAAATTTCTAACGAATTTAATATTATAGTTACAAAAGAAAAACAGTGATATATACCTGTTTTAGAAATCATCATTCTCATAAAATTCTCCATTTCTGCAATCTTCTTCTCCATTATTGCAATTTTTCTGTCATTTGTGTCTCCATCTTCTCAGTTTTTTTGCCATTTGTGCTTCCATCATGGCACTTTTTTCTATCATTTGTGCCTCCATTGTGGCAACTCGTTCCGACACTTGAGTATCTATTATGATATTGTTCTCCACCCTCTGGGTCTTCAATTCTTCTAGCTCAGCTCTCATTGCAGAGAGTTCACTAGAGGATGCACAATTGCTAGAGGTTGACCCAAAAATAATAGTAGGGGTTGGGCCAAATCCAATGCCTCAGACACGACCATGTCTCTCTTTTCCCATGGCCCGAGCATGCAAGTCAGTGCGAGAGATCGAATCTTGTGATCCCTCCAATAGGGCTGAACGATAATCTTGCATCTCTTTCTAGAATAATTTGAATTTTAATTAATTGTCTAATTTCAAGTGGTAAAAAAGAGTATAAGTGAAATGATATAGTATTAATAGTTAGAATTGTAATCTTACGATCTTTTCTCCATCAAAAGTGTTGATCGGCGTTCCATCTTTACGATGATGTGTTAAGATAAAAACATCTGCTCGACTCGGCGTTTCTTGTGTCTTGCTCATCATACTCTATGTTAAAGGACAACCACTCATTTTAATTAACTATAAAAACTAGTTGACGACATATAATTCATTAAAAAATATTATGAAATAAAATGCTTACTTGCTCGTGGAATACCCTCGCAAAGCTTTTAGATCCAGATGTATGAGGTAATTTTTGTTGAGCTCGGATTAGTTTATTTTTTTCACTTTTTCGCTATAGTGCACAAATTATTAGATAATGAGACATGTGTTATATAAAAGATATATTAGAAACCTTATGAATTTAAAACATAGCTTTCCCTCCTCAATAGACCAAAAGTAGACAAGATTTTCCCATTGTTTTTTAAGTATATTGTCAGGGCAATTTGCAATGAAATCATCATCTTCGCTGAGAGTATCAAAGAATTTAATTTTCGAATGACTCTTGTGATCCCTCCATTGTTTGCCGACAGATTTCATTATATTTTTCCGCAGCCCTTCTTCAAAATCAAACTTTGTCTACTAGGATAGTGCAAAAATGATGAAACAATTATTATTTACTCTGCTCCAAGTTTAAATTAGGCAAAAATGAAGAAAAATATGCATACAACAAAAAAAAACACATATTTACCAAAACTTGATTCCATACACGGTCCTTCAATTCGCCTTCCACCTTATACCAATCCTTTTTATCAAGGGGCAACATAGCAGGATCTCTTGCTAACTTGCCACAATAGCTAGCTAAATATTTAGGATCATTCCCTATTGGTCGCCCTCTATCGCCTCAAATTTTTGCCTTCTTACTTTTTGGCAAGGAATTAAGATAAGCGCATATTGTTATACCTCGTCTCTTTTTTGATGATTGAGAAGTACCACCTAAGGATGATGACTCTGGAGGGTCCATCTGCTTAAATTCAAAAGAACACTAAAAAATTAGTCTAACATTGTTCATATTTTGTACATAAATACGAAAAATAGATCATATATGTGCTCTCCTAGATGACAGCACAACTTCAAACACTTGATTACAAATATTGGAAGACATTGGAGTTGGCTTATATGTATCGGAAACAAGAGATTTTAAACTTTGCTAACATATATAAAAAAAGAGTATAACTTGACATGGTACTAAAAGATGATATTTATTTTTGAGCAAAAAATATTCTTATTTTGCATTAAGAAACTGTGTTTGTCCTCATAAGATGAAAAACTTATCTAGTGAGAACATAAAAATCATCCAATCCACACACAATAAAGAAAAAAAGTACATATATACAAAAAAAACACATTGAACAAGAAAGGGCCATCATACAATTTGTGTGCACAAATTTTTTTATAAAATCACTCATTTTCAATCTCATCCATTTCTATATCGAAATTTGATTCATCTTCATCTCTAATACCGTCAATCGAAGGAGTTTGTTCAGTAGAATGCTTATAAATAGGTACAACAACAGTTGAAGCAATAGCATCTTCCCTCACCCAACTGACAACATCGGTATAGCGTTCTATTGTTTCATTTAGTTGTTGGTTTCCATATGGTCCACTATCTAATAACTCAACATCTTCTCCACTCATATCGAATAGGTCTCTAGGCTTAATCTTGACAACCATATGCCAATTAGACTCAGTTAGATCCTCAACATAAAACACCTGTTTAGCTTGAGATGCCAATATGTATGGTTCATCGGTTGCTTGTAGACCAGAGAATATTTTTTTTTTTTAATTCATAAGTGTAAACCCCAACTCATCGGTCTTAATTCCCCTTCCTTGTAGCATTACATCGAACCAGTCACATTTGAATAGTACAAACTTCAGCTCCTCAGAATATGTCAACTCAATTATGTCTGTTAATTGACCATAGTAAGTTATCTCTCCTGCAACGGGTCTTCTGTCCTTTTTACTTGCATAACTCGTAGTCGCTGCTATGACAAAAACACCACTATTTTGGGTCCTGGCACTCTTCTCTTTACCGATTGTTCGAAATTTATATCCACTAACTGTGTAGCTAGTGAACCTCATAGTTGAAAGTTGTGGACATTGGGAAAGTAGATGAAGACCTTTTGGCTGTCTATTAGCTTTTCGCAACTTCGGAACCTATATAAAGTGGAGACGAAGGTTAAATAATATTTTAAATTCTTCTAAAAAATTTATACTAATAAGTGGATTGCCCTTACATGTTCTTTAAACCAACCAACAAATTATTCGTTGTGCATTTTTTGGATATCACGGGGAGATGCATTCGAATTCGTCAAAAGCAATAGCTTGTTGTGCTACCTGTATCATCATATTTTTTTAAGGAGTACTAAACATTAAATAATATTGAAAAGTAATATCATAAAGTCTCAAGTTCTTACTCTAGATAGCTTCTAACCATCTCATGATTGAAGAGGATATATCTATGTGCCTGCGTCCATTCTACCTCTTTTAGAATGAATGGTGAGGCACCCTTGAGAGCACTTTCATCATGATTTCTTAGGGGTCGGTTTAACCTTGTTTCAATATTCTGTAAATACCTTGAGTAAAATGTGAGACATTCATTTGCGATATATCCTTCCGCAATGGATCCTTCAGGTTGAGCTCGATTGCGCACATATGATTTCAATGTTGAGAGGAATCTATAGGTAAAAAAAATTAGCATCGGCAAGTGAAACATCGAACAATTAAAATTTATTTTAAATATTATAAGAAAATACCTTTCGATTGGATACATCCATCGATACTGGACTGGACCACCTAATAGTGCCTCTGGTGCCAAATGTATGGGCAAGTGAACCATAATATCGAAGAATGAAGGAGGAAAATTTTTCTCTAAGTAACAAAGAACCAACACAATGCGCTCCTCGAGTCTCTTCAAATCATCAATCACACAAACTTTCGAACATAATTCCCAAAAGAATGCGCTCAATTCTATCAATGTAGACATTACGTTCTTGGGCAACAATTTTCGAATCGCCAGTGGAAGAAATTGTTGCATAATGACATGCCCGTCATGGCTTTTTAGGCCAAAATTTTTTCGGTCTTTAACATTGACGCACCTTGCTATATTAGAGGAGTAACCATCCGGAACCTTCAAATTTTTTAACACACTACAAAACTTCTCTTTCTCATTTTTTGTCATAGAATAGCATGCAGGTGGTAGATAAGCTCGATTATTTTTCTTCCATTCCGGGTGAAGCTCTTATCTTAGCCGCATTGCTTCTAAGTCTTGACATGCTTTTAAATTATCCTTCGTTTTTCCTTCAATATTCAATAAAGTTTCAAGAATATTGTCACATACGTTTTTCTTAATGTGCATCACATCTAAATTGTGTCTTAGTAAATTATGCTCCCAATACGGCAACTCAAAGAATATGCTCTTCATCTTCCAGTTATATGGTAATTCTGTAGTCTCTTTGTTTCTTGATCTTTTCCTCACTTGCTCCTTTCCAAAAATATTTATATTGTTCTCTAGATGGTTTAATACGCCAGTCCCTAACAGAAGAACTGGAGCTTCTCTGGCCTCTACGGTGCAATCGAAACATTGTTTCTATTTTCGAAACTTATGATTTGACGGTAGGAATCGCCGATGACCCATATAACAATGCTTCCTACCATTTGACAAGTAGCGACTACATATATCTTTATGGCATGAAGAACATGCCAATTTTCCTTTCATGTTCCAACCTGACAATATAGCATATCCTGGGAAATCACTAATGGTCTAAAGCAAGGACGCACGCAATTGAAATGCTTCTTTCTTTGAAGCGTCATAAGTATTGACTCAAAATTCTCATAATTCTTGTAGCTCATCATCAATCAAAGGCTTTAGATATACATCAATGTTATTTCCAGAGCCAGATGGACCAGGTATAAACAATGACAAGATCATGTTGGGTTGTTTCATGCACAACCACAGAGGCAAATTATACGGAATAAGTATCACAGGCCAAGTACTATGCGTAATACTCATAGTTCCAAAAGGGTTAAAGCCATCACTTGCCTACCCAAGTCTAACATTGCGAGAGTCTCCAACAAACGTAGGGTTGATGAGATCGAAGTTTTTTCATGCTTGAGAATCTGCAGGATGCCTTAATATACCATCTTTAGTGCGACCCTCTTCATGCCATCTCATATCACATGCAGTTTTTGATGACATGTATAACCTTTGAAGTATAAATTTTAGAGGGAAATGATGTAGAATTTTTGTGGGACTCTTTTTTTTGTAGCCTCCTACATGATCCTCTTGGGATTTCCATCGTGACATGCCACAGACGTTGCATGATTGTTTATCGGCATACTCCTTTCAATACAATATATAATCATTTGGGCATGCATCAATTTTGTTATAATTTAAACCCAAGTCTGTAATAATTTTCTTATTCTGTGAAAAAGATTTTGCCAACGTAGACCCCTCAGGGAAAGCTTCTTGTAACAGATTAAGCAACATACTAAAAGACTTATTACTCCATCCACCTAAACATTTGATATGCCATAATCTAATAATGAAAGATAATGTCGTATGTGATTTACACCTTGGATACAAATCTTTTTCGATATCATGTGCTAATTTGTAGAATTTTGTGGCACTTTCATTGAGTAAATCATTTGTTCTGTCTACTAAATCATCATGGACTTCTGTTGGAACTGGAATTCCAAATGCATCATGAACCATAGTCCTCATGTCGTCACCGACGTCATCTTCATCGGATTCATTGCCTATCATATCATCTTCCCTATAATTTGTAGAAATAACATCCTCTCCATGAAAACTCCATATAGTATAATTTTGGATGAACCCATTGCATATCAAATGTTCATATAATGCACCCTCATCCTGATAGTGTGCATTACAATATTTCATGCAGGGACACAAGAACCTTCCATGAACAGGTACTCCATGGGATATTGTAAAGTCGATAAATCTTTTCACCCCTTCAATGTACTCTTCGGAAGCCCTATGCTTTTGAATCCAACTCTTATCCATAATGCAAAAGATTGGATGATCCTGACCACTACCTTCTTCGTATATTGAAAATCCTAAAAAAAATATATGATAATGAAAATGAAGAGTAGTTATTGCTTGTATTGGAACAAATAAGACAATAAGAAAGAAAAAGAAGTCGATTGTCAAAAGGAAAATTAAATCACAGATATTATGGGAACCAGAATTTAACCATCAAGTCTTTTCTAGAATAACATCTACCTCTAGCGCGCATCAAGTTGGACACTCAACATGGTAATAGTTATGCACAACATAAGGTTTTACTGCAAGGGTTATAATAGACGAGCTGCTCCAAATAAAACTATAAAAACGTCAAATGTAGTTCTACACATACCAAGGTAGTCATTTTAAGTTCCTTCTACCAGATCAACAAAGAGGATATACTTCATTTATTAATGGATGTGTTATGATACTAAATGCCAAGTGATTATTTGCCGAGTGAGTGGAATGGGAAACTTTCATTCACCTACCCCCAAATCATCACATATCATCCCGAAACAACATTAGGCAGAACTTTGTCGAAAGCTTCCATCCTACTCCTTGAGCAATTAACCTCTCTGTAGTCCTCATTGATGTTTTTGGTCTCGGATAAGGAGGCTCGAGATTTGAATAATTTCCCCTTTTATTAGAAAATAGATACAAGAGATGAAAAAAGAAAGCTAACAGCTGCTTAAGATTTTTCCTTGAGAAAGTAGTTGGTAAAGAAATGCCTAAAGTTTGATATAAGCAACTAACTCTCTTTGCATTTGTATTAAAAGATGTTAGAATCTAGTACATAAATAGGCGCGCTCGTGCATGTGGAATAGCCAAAAGATTACATAAATTTTTCTGTGTGAAATCAGATATCAAATAAATGTTTAAAGCTGGATTTAAGTGAATCTCAAACCATTTACATTTGTAAGCCATGGCATTGGCATTGGGACTAATGCTCTCAATGAGCAAGTTTGTGCTGCAGCAACAAGCTTGTGCACCAGGGGTGCCCCTAGTAAAATAAATAATCGAGCCCATGCTTGTTTGCAATATCTGGCTGTTAGAAAATCGAGACTTCCCTAAATCAAAATTCCTATCTGATAAGACCGTGAAACGACAAATCGAGGCTTCAAAAGACCATATATCAGTAATCTTCTAATCTCAAAAGACAGGAACATATCCAGCAGCAATAGAGACTCAAAAGTCTCGATAACGTAGACTGCAGCCCTGATAATCAAAGAGATAAGAGAGAAGGACGTTGATTGATGACTGCTAATAAAGGACTGTTTATCAGTTCAAAACAGGTCCATTATATACAAAGCTGAAAAGAGTTGCAGGCCTATTCCACAAAGATACCACAGTTGCAGGGAAGTTGGGCAGAAACAGTGATTAAAATGGAGGTATGACTGTTGCGTATCAACTACAAGAAGAGATACAAATACTGTCCAAAAAATTGAAAGAATGTTGCTGGTAATGGGCTGTAACAAAGGTTATATCTGTACCTATTGTAACCTATTTTGTTATTCTGGACTGGGCCTTGGTGGGCTGTTAACGGAGGCCATGAGAATGATTAATTCAGTGACACATGCTAAAACAGGGTACCTGACAGACACCTCATACATTATCTGTGATCCTTCCTAAGTCTAGAAATCTGTGAGACTTCTCTGGAAAGCTGAGACTATATGTGGCTGTGACGGGGTATTCTAATGGAGTTTAACTAAATTTTATGAATTGGAATTAATTTATTTACTTGTTGGCTAAATTAGGTTTAAAAAGTAGTGCTCTTTATTTTCATAAAGTTTAGGTATGTTGTATAATAGACATCAGTTTTTATGATTCTGTTGGTTTTGAAAGCTTTGGAGCCTTGCCTAATAGACACACCTTGACTAGTTTCTACTATATGAGTTAGAAATAGGGGTCCTGTGATCACATAGTTGCATATTGATTGCTACATAAATGACAAGTCTAACAACTACCTCGTCAACATATTTGGAATTGTTACCAAATTGTGGAAAGGAAGTTTGAGAATTTACACTTCACATATGGGGGGATTTTTGCACTATATTAAAGGTCATGGAATTTGAATGTACTTGAGAGGCCACATTCTTCCTATAGTTTCTCATAGCAAAGCAAAATTTTGGATTTTAAGGCCTGTTTCCCAAAAGATCTGTGCCTACGGGATGATTTTCTATCACACTCTTAACCTTTTTGAGAATTCTAACACTCAACTGACTTTCGATTTGAATCAAGTTTTCAAATCATGTGTAAAAGGCTTTGGCTATACATGTAGGACCAGCAATGGGTAATAATGGCCTTTGTTTTCTTTAAACTATCAATGCATGTTAGAGTTAATCTGGTTTTGTAAATGAATGGTATGAATGAAGCCCGTCGGTTTGCACAACACTTCACTTGAAAAGTATGCTAAAGAGAATGATTGCTATTTTGGGTCTCATCCTTTTATTTCTCTGTGAAGGAAAATCGAATGGGGATGGAGCTTCTTCAAGAACCAAGTAGCAACGACCTCTAACCAATTTTCAGTAAAAGAAACTGCAGGGAGTAAAGTTGGTCAGAATAAATCTGATCTACTTACCGAGATGGCTACAATGGGTGATTGATAGAATTTGGTTAGGCCTCCGACATTTTACACCTTTCACCAAGTACTCTTAAATTTAGGCATCTCGATTCTTCATAATAATATTGTCTAATATGGCTTCACCATCAAGAAGTTGTCTTCTTTTTAGTAATCCGCATTCTCCTACACTGGTTGGCCTGGTTGCCCTGGTGATCGCAAATCAACAAGAGGATTCAAGAACTTCATGGATCCGAATATCAGCTGATGGTGGTCAAGAAACAACGGTCAGTTTCTCAATGTCTCCTATGCACTACCATCAAGAAGTTTTGTTTTCAGTAATCCATTTTCTTCTATGTTGATTGTGCTAGTTGCGTAGGAGGATTTATGATCTTCAAAGAATCATCGATCAGTTTCCCAATCAAGCACTAAATCACTAACTTGGATCCTATCAATCCTTAGTGAACTCTACATTCCCCAACCTTGTTGCCCCATTTTATGGTGGCATAATGGTGAGGCAACAACATACTTAAGGGCAAATCAAATCTTCCATATTTGTGTGAAGCACACATGAATCAGTTTTCACTTTTTCCGAAATAAGATTGCCCAACTTGACCTTGAAGTCCACTACACCATGGATCAGATTGCTGATATCATGAAGAAGGGTACTATCAACTGCACAGTTCCAATTCATCATAAACAAATTCAACTGCCTCGATGGGATGCTTCATTTGCGAGGGAGTGTTAGAGAAAAACACATTTATCAATTCCATTTTGAGATTATTAAATCATTAATCTAGGAATACAACCGCCGCCTTCTGTTACTCATCAATTCAAACATTCAAATTTGAATTGATTTAGAGAAGGATAATCTATAAACAATAACATCTGGATTATCTCAATCACAATGCTATAAGAATCTCAATCAAAGCTATAATTGGTGTTGTAATTAGCAACTATAAATCGATTAGTAATAGAGGGCCCTCTCTTGGTA